>CM053276.1:125576006-128361629 GCA_028583415.1 Protea cynaroides
ACTGACTGCAGGATGCAACAGTGTTGGCATCGATGTTATTATTGATCAGCTTAAAAAAAAAATATGAACAAATTATTTATGTCATGATACCTAAAAAATGCAATGTGATAGCCTAGCACGTGTTTGAAACCAGCGATCAGCCTATTGTAGACACAACCATTATGAAATTTTTTGCCAATTTGGGATAGGTGAAGATAAGGTAGCCTAGCTTGCACATGTTGGAAACCAATCATAATTGAAAGAGATGGCTATATATATATATATATATATATATATATATATTCAGAAAAATTTGGACAAAATATTTTTAGATATAATCCCAGAAAAGTTTTTTTTTTATTTTTTTATTGACACCTCACAAAAAGGTGTCAAATGCTTTGATGCCTTAAATTTTTGCCTTTTTTTTTTTTGGGTAAATAAATTTTTTGTCCTTTTAATATTACATACTTTTTTTTTAGTGAGATTCATTATTCTCATTTAACACGATAACATTATATCTGTTGACAATAGAATAATAATAGATCATTTTCAAAAAATTTGTGAAAAAAATATTTCAGCATTCATCTAGTCTTGACTTATTTTTCTGTCTTGTTTTTCAAAATCATGAGGTGATTGTTAAAAAAACTTGATGGCTTTTACAGTTCCGTTTGTTTTGAAGTAAAATTTTACTGTAAAATTATACATTAAAATTTTACGTGTAACATTTTATATATAAAAAAATTTTAATTTTTATTTTCAAAAAGTATAATATAGTGATCTCTACTGAGGATGAACAAAGAACAAACATTGAAAACTATTTTACATTTAAAATATTACACGTCAAAACAAATAGAGATTACATATCAAATAAAGCTTTGCAAATATGAGGGAAACATGCAGTTTATATAAAACTAAGGAACGATAGAAAATCGCAAAATGCCACATATGGTAACGTGATTGAATTTGTCTAATTTTTTTACATGTTCTTAATTGAAAGCATTACTTGATCCTCAATAGTGGTGATTGTTATCGCTAGGGTTTTTCAAATTGACATTGGTCGGTGTCAAGGTTTTCTTGACATTGATAATTTTTTGTGCATTCTCATTGGGCCATTATGGTACCATAATATATTAGGGGTATATTTGGTATTTGGATTGGTAGTGGGTGAAAAATGTTTACACTTGTCTAATCAATGTCACTGAGAATATCTCATTGTTATATCAGTTTCTATTATATGTGAAGTTTGATATTACCTTAAGTCAAGAAATACTATTCACTTTACCTTGACGGTTTTATGGAGGCAATTTGGTACTTCTGGGTATAGGGTTACATACATAGGGTGTAATCACATAAGGAAAATTGTGAGGCATTCTAACTTCTTCAATGGAATAGTAAAATGGGAGACTGATTATTCTGTCGTGGACATAGCCCATATACACTGTATGAGTAAACCATGTAAAATCGTTTTGTTCTTGTTTTTTTGTTCTCTTCGTTTTCTCGTTTTCTATCGTTTTTTTGTTGCATTGTTAATTTGTAATTAACGTTATTTTACAAGTGGCATAACTTGACTTGAAATGCCGATCATGCTGTGACCAACTCAAATATTACATCTAATAAGTTATGGTAGAGATCACCAAACTGCCTAAATAAAATGTAATCACCCACATGAAACCAATGGTGCATGGGTGGGGTGTCACACGGTCAGATCCACACGAGTATGACAACGACAACACCGGTTTCAACCTCTCTTTTGCATCATTGGATTGAAATAATCTCCCATCACTGAAAGAGTTCCAGCGATGATCTAGCGGCTGCAGTACATCTGATGCGCATATCAGTACATGGATATGTTCGCTGAGTGAACTCCAATCATTGGAAAATGGCCGGAGGAATTAGTCAAGAGGGACAATTTTTCCTACATCCTTCGCTTTCACAATACCTTGTTTGGTTTCTATTTAATACGATTCGTACAATTTTGCCAGAAAAAAAAAAGGATATTATAGTGTGTCGTGCGGTGCCGTGCCAGATGAAAATCGGAAATATATAACGTGGAATCGACGACACGGCTCTTGGTCTTTCCGTTTCGCGGAAGAAAAGGAGAAGAGTAAAGTTTGGGACTCGCTCTTCGCAACTTCCTTGAAGGTCTCTCTCTGAGCTCTGTACCTCTTGTTGGGGAAGTGAATAGTGATTTCTCATATTGTCCTGCCATGACTGCCCTCGAGTATCTCGACTCCCAGCGTAACGCGCAGCCGGAGCTCGCCGATTGGTACAATACATTGGCAGATTTGTATCAGAAGAAGCTCTGGCACCAGCTCACTCTCAAACTTGAGCAGTTCGTTGCCCTAGCTGTATTTCAGGTGAGTTTAGTTTAGTGCTCTTACCGATTTGAATCTCTCTCCTCCGCCTTATTCTTCAGAACTTGTGGTTTCCTGGGTGAATTCCGTCTCTTTTGTCTTTGTTTCTCACTTCCGCTCCTCTCTTTGATGAATTAATGTGTTCTTATTCGAGAAATTTGGTGTTTCGTGACTTAGTTTTGAGCAGTGAGATCTCGAACGGGGATATTGAGAAACAATTGGGTTTTAGGTTTCGATTATTTCTCAATTTTTTGTCTTGGAAAGTTAATTTGTTGATTCACACTTTCCATATGTACCGTTCTGCCTGTTTATTAAGTAATTTTTTTTTATTCTTGGTTTTTTTTTTTTGAAGGAATTCAGCTCCTGTTTCTTCTGTATCTTTCATTATTTTTCCTCTCTATTAAAAATAGGTCAAGTTATTTACATTTTCTTCCATGCCTGTTTGGCTATGTCTCATTCTGGTATACCTGTCATTGTCACTTGGGATCATTTTAAGTGCATATTCTAAATTTTACAAGTCTGGTACTATCTACATGAATTTTATACAACTAGCTGCGCAGAAACTTTACTAAGAATGAATTTCTTCTTCTCATCATCTTAGGATAGAAGTTATAATGCCTTATGGATATTGAATAGATAAAACTTCAGTGTTACTTATACTAATATTTGTGTAATGCATATTCCATTGTAGATTAGCCAAAAGTCAATGTACTGTGTATTGGATAGATAATCAATTTCATGGTGTTATTCTGTGGCTGTGCTGCGGTACTGCATATCCCTTTGCAGCTGATGCACCAAATGGCTCTGAAAATAACTGTTCCATAGATTTCACTATTTGGCCATCTTTGTCAAGTAATCTAATTTTCAGGGATAATTCCTTGAGAGAAGTAACTCTCTCTCTGTTCCTTTGTAAGAGCTTCTACTGCTACATTTGGTATAACCGTATAACCCTAAGCAGATTGGTTTTTTGGACAAACTGAAGGAGTAGGTACCTTCACCAAAGAAAAATAGGTTAAAAAAACAAGAAAAAGAATGAAAGAGCTGAAGGAAAATTAGGAGACTATATGTAATTCAGGTACCTTCACCAAAGCAAAATAGGTTGAAAAACAAGAAAAAGAATGAAAGAGCTGAAGGAAAATTAGGAGATTAGAAGTAATTCAGGTACCTTCACCAAAGCAAGATAGATCATCTAACTAGTCATTGATCAAGACATCACTGCAGAGTATCTTCCTTCGTTTTTGTGTAGAGTTTCTTCATATTTTTCAATTTTCTTGCTGAGAAAAGTGAGGAGCAGTGCAACACATTCAAACAATCAAGAGGGACTGGGGTATTAAAATAATAATTGTGGAACCTATCAAATGCCTTGATTGTTAATAATTGGTCATATCCCACTCCTGCTCAATTGGTGTCTTGGAAATTATGGGAAAATGCACGGCTTGCAGGCTTACGGTCTCCTCGTTCTATAATTTTGCATCTATTTTTGGCTTCTCTATTTCATAAGCCTAATGAGAAGTGGTGTCATACCTCTGCATTTGAAACGATGGGAGTAAAATTGCTGCTCATCTTCTTTCAATATGGATGGGCTCCCGCTAATTCACCTTCTTTGTCATGTGTCAGTTGAAGTTATTGTCTTGATATACATCTATAAGATATTATCTTTTCATAGGACTGCATTTATTGAGGAAATTAAATTGTAATATGATGTCCTGCTTTTATCTTCTCTTCTGCATATGTTTGCTGTTGACTTGTTCTTCATCTGTATTAATTCCCTTCACAAATGTGCATTCTATATTCTATGTACTGAGTTGCCTTTGTTTTTAAATTTGATGACATGCTAAAACGTATTGCTGTTTCCTTTTAATTTTTCTTTCAGGCGGGTGATGCCTTAATACAGTTATATCATAATTTCATCACTGACTTCGAGACAAAAATCAATCTGCTCAAGCTTGCACATTTCGCTGTTATAGTTTCTCGGCAATATGCGGAGAAAGAAGCTGCTATTGGTTATCTTGAAGGTGTGATTGAAAAGCTTCGTGCTACTAAGGAGTTGCGTATAGAGGAGCCAATCCTTTATGTCAAGATGCAGATAGCTGCATTCAAGCTTGAGCAAGGAGGTGAAAAAGAGTGCAAGAAACTCTTGGAAGATGGAAAGACTACCCTTGATAGCATGACTGATATTGATCCATCCGTATATGCAACCTATTACTGGATTTCTTCACAGTACCACAAATCTCGTCAAGAATTTGCAGAGTTTTACAAAAGTGCTCTTCTTTATCTGGCATACACATCAGTGGAGTCACTGTCGGAGTCATTCAAGCTGGTATTTTTTTCCTTTGCTCAGATTTGCTAAATCGAGAGTTGTAAATGTTAGATGGAACTTATGACTTGCCTCACCCTCTTAAAGGAGCATATGTCAGAAGTCCTGATAGCTGAGGGATTGAAGCTGCATAATGAACATGTTTTGATAAATTTATAACTCTACATTCCACAAGTTCGATGTCACTTTTTACATTCAGAGGAAAGAAGTAATTAGGTTATTACTGGAGTCCCCCCCCCCCCCCCAAAAAAAAAAAAAAAAAAAAAAAAAAAAGAGGAAAAAGAGAGAGAAGAATGGCACTTCAGATATCAATATATTTCTTGAACAATGGATGGTTAAACAGGCTGTAGAAGGAAATATAGGATTTACAACATGGTGGTGAGGAATTCTCATGGTCTAGGTTCAATTTTCCCACTGCGTTTACAAAAATGAAAGTTAAAGACTAATCCACATGTAAATGATCTAGGGCAGGCTATGTCGATACATTTCATTTTCTATGTTGCCACCCATTGAACTTCTTTAATAAAAAAGAAATCTTGCCAACTAAAGCTCAGAAAAATCTGCAATGCCTTTGCACTCTAACCATTTTTGACATCCTTGAGGTAATCCTTTTTAATAGATATGTCACAAGATCTGAAACTTTGAAATTTGCATGTAATTTGAAGAGTCAAACTAATGCTGTACTGAAACAACTAAGTCTAAACTTATTCCAAATAATCCAAGGATAGACCTGAACAATAGACAAGCCAAATTGTAATTTAAGGACTAATAAGTAACAACTCTTTGATGGGTTCATTGGTAGAGAAGGGGTTGGAAGAAGCTCTTTGTAAATTCGGGCATATCTTGTTGTATGATATGAGGATGCTTTTGGCATTTATTTATTTATTTATTATTTATTATAAATATAATTGGTGCTTACGCACTCCGTAGGATTGGATGCGAGTAGTAAACTACAATTTTGAGAACACATGGATGGATTAGTAGAAAGTTTTAGACAAGGAGAAAAGATTATAATAGGGGGTGATTTTAATGAACATGTAAAGGGAGATCGTAGAGGTTATGAAGGTGTACATGGAGGATGTGGTTTCGGGGTGAGGAATGATGAGGGGACTTCAATTTTATGGCTTATGATTTATCCATTGTAAACACACACTTTGAAAAGAGAGAAGCATCTAGTCACCTTCAAAAGTGGGCATCATATTAGCCAAATAGATTTCTTCCTAACTAGAAGGTTCGGTAGGTTATTATGTAAGGATTGTAAAGTTATACTAGAGGAGAGCCTAACCATTCAACATAGATTATTGGTCATGGATATGTGTTTCATTACGCCGAATTGTAAGAAAGGTCAAGTTTTTTGCCCTAGGATAAGGTGGCGGAGCTTAAAAAGAAAAACCATGAAAACTTTTATTGATAATGTGGTCAAACAAAGAAAGTGAGACTTTGATTGAGACATTAGTATAATGTGGAATGAGATGATTGCTTGTATTAAGAAAGTTGTAATAGATGTCCTAAGTCTATTGAAAGGAAAACGTTATTCCCCTAGAGAGTCTTGGTGGTGGGATGATGAGGTTCAAGCAGCCATCAAAGCTAAGAAAGATAGTTTTAAGACATGGCAAAAGACTAAGGATATAGAGGGTCTAAAACGGTATAAATTCGTTAGAAATGAAGCAAAAAAGATTGTGGGAAAAGTAAGGGCGAAAAAATATGAAAATATTTATAACAATCCGAGCACATAGGAAGGAGAAAAAGCTATTTATAAAATAGTTAAGATGAGGAAAGGAAGAGTAGAGATTTATACCATATTAGGTGTGTATTAAAAGGGCAGATGATAAAATTCTTGTAAGGGACGAAGACATTAAAAAGAGATGGAATGATTATTTCTACATCCTACTAATTGAAAACACTAGGAGTAATAGTGTCTCAGAAGGCTACAATACCCAAAATTAGGGTGATAGAAGTAAAAGAAGCTTTAAGGAGGATGAATGTAGGCAAAGCACCAGGCCCAGATGAGGTCCCAATAGAAGTTTGGAAGAGCCTAGCAATGTATGGAGTATCTTGGCTAAACTAAGTTCAATAAAAGAGCACAGAGAAAATGCCAGATGAATGAGGAGAAGCATTGTGGTTCCGATTTACAAAAACAAAGGTGATATTCAGAGCTGCAATAACTACAGAGGCATAAAATTAACGAGTCATACTATGAACCTACGGGAGAAAGTTATTGAACTCGCATGAGACAAGAAACTACTATTACGGAGAACCAGTTTGGTTTTATGTTAGGTAGATCCATGACAAAATAACTATATACTTGCTTAGGAGACTCATGGAATGATTTAGAGAAGACAAGAAAAACCTCCATATGGTCTTTATTGACCTAGAAAAAGCTTATGACAGAGTCCCTAGAGAGTTAATCTAGCAAGTACTAGCGAAGACAAGTGTTTCAAGCAAATATGTGGACATATTGAAGGATATGTATTATAATGTAGTGACTAGTGTAAGAATCGTGGGATTCAAGGTAGTGAATTCCCAGTTACAATTGGGTTACATCAAGAATCAGCCTTAAGCCCTTATTTGTTTGCCCTCATTACGGATAACCAAAGACATTCAAGTTTTTTGGTGCATGCTTTTTACTGATGATATATATTTTTTTTTGATGAATCTTTTTTGTGATCATATTGTTTTGGTGGATAAGACAAAAGTATGGAGCTATGGAGATCAACATTGGAATCAAAGAGTTTAAGATAAGTAGAACGAAAACAGATTATATTGTGTGTAACTTTAGTCACACAATTATAAATAATGAGGTGGTGAAAATTGATGAGAGACAAATACAACAAAGTGATTATTTTAGGTATCTAGGTTCAATCATAAATAAAGAAGGTGACATAGATGTTGATGTTTCACATAGGATTAAAGTAGGATGGATGAAGTGGAGAGGTGCGTCTGCAGTGCTGTGTGATTGGCGTATGCCTTTAAAACTTGAAGGAAAATTTTATAGGATAGTCATTCGATCAGCTATGATGCATGGTGCGGAATGTTGGGCAGTTAAGAAGGCTAAGAAGCATCATATGAATAAACTTAGTGTAACTAAAATGAGGATGTTGAGATGGATGTGTGGCAAAACTAGGAAGGATAAGGTAATGAATGATTGTATTAGAGCTGATTTAGGAGTAGTGTTGATACATGATAAACTACGAGAAAGTTGTTTGAGATGGTATGGTCATGTTCAATGGAGGACGTTAGATGCTATAGTATGGAGGAGTGATTTGATTCAGATTGAAGGATCTAAAAAGGCTAGGAGCAGACTTAAAATGACTCTAGGGGAGGTAGTGAAGAAAGACATGCATAGCTTATGCTTTGTTTCAATTATGAAATCGAATAGAACTGATTAAGGAACAAGAATTTGTGTAGCCGACCCCATTTAGTTGGGATAAGGCTTTGTTGTTGTTGTATGTTGTAAAATTCACCCCGGTTGAATTTTGTATCTTTCTGTTTCTTGTATATTTTGATTTTTTAAATAAAATTCAGATATTGTTCATAAACAAAAAGGACTTCAAATCCAATCGAACACACCCCCCCCAAAAAAAAATAATATAAAAAGATGTTGTCTGTGATATTTCATAGTGGAAGAATTAAATAAAAGAGAAGCTAATATTTAAACCTGTCTTAGTTCAGTTCCCGCATTGTTATGGACTTCCAGCTGGTATGTTTGGTCGAGTCTTATAACAATCTCACAAAGAGGTAGACCAGAACCAGCAAACAAGAAAAGTCGAGAAAGAGAGATGGAGCGAGAAGAATGAAGAAGAAGGGGGGAGAGAGAGAGAGAGAGAGAGAGAGCTCGATTTCAGCAGTATGTTGGAATCGATATCAGATCTCTTCTCTCCACTAGTCTCTTTATTTATAAGAATGAATGTGTAGCTTTTACAAGAAAGAAAATAAACTAAATAAGGAGACTAAATAAACTGAATAAGGAAACAAACTATAAACCAATAAGGAAACAAAACAACTAGGCCACAGTTTGATATCGCTAGCGGCAATAGTACTGCCAGCGATATCGGTATAGTATCATAACACCCTCCCTCAAGCTGGAGTGTACATATCACCCAATCCAAGTTTGTAATAGTTCAAACAATATGTTGGTCTAAACAAGGGCTTAGTGAGTATATCAGCGAGTTGATTTGAAGATGAAACAAAAGGAATGACAACGAGCTTCTTCATAACAGCTTCACGGACAAAATAGCCATCCACTTCTATGTGCTTGGTACGTTCATGGAACACTGGATTGCTTGCAATATAGATTACAGTTTGATTGTCACGCATCAATGCCAAGGGACAAGAGATAGGGAATCCTAATTCCTGCAGAAGATTTTTCAACCATAATAGTTCAGCCATAGTTTGTGCCATAGCATGGTATTCAGACTCAGCACTTGATTTAGAGACAGTATTATGCTTTTTACTTCTCCAGTTGACAAAATTACCACCAACAAATGTACAGTAACCAGTAGTAGAACGTCTATCACCATCTGCCCCAGCCCAATCGGCATCAGAGAATCCCATAACATCAAGATGACGATGGCAGGAATAAATAAGACCGGTGCCACTTGAGATAGCGTAATATAAGATAGGCATCTTCCCAATGGACCACCTTAGGAGCTTGCATAAATTGGCTGACCATCCCAACTGTGAAGGAAAGATCAGGCCGAGTAACAGTAAGGTAGATTAGCTTTCCAACCAGACATCTATACTGATGAACATAAAAAAATTCAGGACTATCATAAGTTTCAAATTTCTGATGAGGATCCATGGGAGTTTCAGCTGGCTTAGCACCAAGTAGTCCACTTTCGGCAAGAAGATCAAATACATATTTACGTTGGGATAGACTGATACTTGTACGGCTCCAAACAACTTCAATGCCGAGGAAGTAATGAAAAAGTCCCAAATCTTTCATTTGAAAATGTTTGTTAACTTTATTTAGATGAACTTTAATTTCTGCAATCCTTGACTTGTCATTCCTTATAACAATAATATCATCAACATAGACTGCTATTATGGTAACATTAGACTGATGACGCCGTACAAAAATAGAATGGTCTGAATAGCAGGTTGTGAAATCAAAGCTAGTAATAACTGTGCTGAATTTATCAAACCAAACACTCAGAGACAGCTTAAGTTCATAGATAGCCTTGAGTAATTTGCAGACTTTGGTAGAATTCCCTCCCTGAGCAACATACCATGGAGGTTGGTCATATATACTTCCTCCTAAAGATCCTCATACGAAAAGGCATTTTTAACATCCATCTGAAAAAGGGGCCAATCAAAATTTACAGCCATTGAAATGATAACTCTAATTGAGTTGAAGCGAGTCACAAGAGAAAAGGTTTCAAAATAGTCAACTCCATAGGTCTGAGTGAACCCTCTGGTTACAAGATGAGCTTTGAGGCGTTCAACAGAGCCGTCGGAATTATGCTTCGCACTATGTTCCCATCGACAACGAACCACAAATTGACTAGGCGGAAGATCAACGAGTCTAAGTCTGACGAGATGTCAGAGCATCAATTTCAGTATCCATAGCCACTTCCACCCTAGATGAGACAAGGCTTGGGAAAAAGTAGTGGGGACAAAGGTAGCAGATAAAGAGTAAACAAGATCCCGATGACAAGTGGGAAGATGGTCAGTGGTAACGAGTCCAAGGGTGGTCCCAGATGGAGCCTAAAGCCAACACCGATTTGGGTTAGCTGGGATCATTCTGAAACCTGATCTGGATCCTTTGATCCTTGTGGAGAAATCAACACTTCGCTGCCATGTCTGCAGAATAGGGTCAGGTGGTGTTGCCCTGGAAGCAGTTTTTATATTGTTTTCTGATAAGCCATTTTGATAGTGATACTTTGGTTATTAACCTCATCAGTCTCCAGTTAGTTCTCTAACATCAGTTCCTAAGGAACCAAAAAGGTCAATTTTGGACAGAGATAAACTGTACAATAACCTAACCAAGAAATGAAGGTATCAACTCAGTGGCCTGAAGAATGATGTAATTTACCTGACTAAGAAAGGGCCTCTATAATTTTGTCTGTTCTTTTCTCATAAACGTAAATCCGGTGTTTGTTTAAGGGCAGCGTACTCATTATAAGCATCCCAAGCAATACCACTAGCTTGTCTACCTTCGTCATTCTTCTTCTTTTTGGTTGAATGTGCCTGGTGCTGCTAGAGATTTTTTACTCAAGAAAGTAAAAACTGCAAACTATAGCCTAAAAGGTGTTACTAGTACCTAACACCTAATCGATAACCAGCTCTTGTCATTCAGGTTCCTCCTGAATTAGGATCTACCTAGACACGTTTTATTATACTTTAAATGAAGTGAATGAGACAAAAGCCATGAAGTCCTGGGAAGAAGGTTGCTGTAGGAAGTTAACTGTCAGATAATGAGTTGCAATTTATTTTCTTTTCCAATTAACTTAGGATGTTGGAAATATATATGCTTGCTTAAAGCTTTTCAAACCAGAATTTTTTGGATTGGTATTTTCTAAACAGAAGCAATTGGTACTAAATATTCACATATGGATCGCCACTAAAAGTGGGGTATAATTTACTTGCTGCTGGTCTGGTGTAGGTCAACTTCATCAAGCACAAACAAAATCATGAGATCTGAAGTTTCTGATCACAAGTGAATTTTTTTCCTAGACAGATAATTTATTATTTATTTTTGAACTATTTTTGTGCAATTTAAGAATTACATGTGCTTTTAACTGGATTCCAGTTTGCATTTGGTTGAGACTGTTTTCAATATTGGTTGAGATCATATAATAGTGTTAATTTTTTAAATATCAATTTCATGATTCAGGATTTGGCATTTGATTTGTCCCTCTCTGCATTGCTTGGAGATAATATCTACAACTTCGGAGAGTTGTTAGCTCATCCAATTGTAAGGAGATCTCTTTTTAAGATGACTTTTTTTTTGGTAGCTGAAAATGTTTTGTCGACTGTAATAATTGCCTTCATTTCTATGTGGAAAATTTTATGCCTATAGTGAAGATTTGTGTTATTATTATTGTTGTTGTTATTTATTGCTTAGTTGAAGGGAATTTTTTTTTTTTTTTACTAGAGTATGAATTAGGGAAAATCCCCTTGTTATTTAGAATCTCTTAGTCACAGATGGTGATAGAACGAAGGAGGAATGTTTAATCACTGTAGAAAGCTTCCATTCATTGACCTCATGGCTTGGTGACTGGGGCCTGAGGCCTACTTGTTTGTATCCTGCTTCCGGATTCTTGTATGTGCTTTTATTTTTGTGGCCCATGTCTATGTACTGGAAATATTCTTGCCTGCTTAATTGGAACAGTACTAAATTCATCTAGAGAGAGAAGGGTTTTGCTCGTGTATGAATGTTATCCAGTCCTAACAGGTACCTGATTTTTTGGTTTCATGATAAACTCAAACACCATCTCAAGTCATTGACAAAGTTTGAAATTTTTGTCTAGGTAACTTTTTTTATTGGCTTAGTGAAAAGCGTCAACATTTGAAAGTCATGATCCCATTGTTCAGATATTTGTTTGGACCATGTTTAGATCCTACATTACTGTTGTGTGTTTTGATGATAATTTGATATCCTTGATGCATGCCAAACCTGTCCTGTGGACTGTACAGTTTTTGATAAGCATGAGTTCATTTCAGGATAAATGTTCACATTGTCCACAATTCACCCCCTCCTTTTTGGTTGATAATGCCTGTGCTTTATGTGCAATATGCAGTAGATATGAACATCCAAACTATACATGCACTTGCTATGTGAGCGTTAGTTGTCAAGGCGATGTGGTACCCAGACATGTCCAAGGTGACCAGTCGCCTTATGTGGCTAGGCACCCGAACCTTTTTAAGCCCCAAAATGGGGAAATAGACACAAGAGAAAAGGAGGAAGCAGAAGAGAAAGAAACATACCTAGTACTGTAATTAGCACGAGGGATGGGGCACATTTTCCTGAAGTATGAAGCTTGTCTTGGACGCCTTGGCCTTGGTGCCAAGGTGCCTGGCAACCACGATGGCTTGCCTTGGTGCAATGATTATTGTGAGCACATCACTTTGCATACCTGCATGCATGAGAATTTAGTGTTAGTATTGTTTGTACCCTTAAATATCCAGATATGCCTATTGTAGATTTGAGGGCTTCTGCTGATTATAGCTTATGATTTTCTTAGAAGGAATAGATGTATTAACAACTAAATTTTTTGATAGAGTTGAGTATTTACATTTCAACTTGATACATATCACTTAAAGTTTTCACTTGTAGTACCTGTAGGATTAGGCACCATAGTCGTTTCTTGTTAATGCCAGTTCTGCAATATTTTGAAGCTGAAGTCTTCAGTTCTTTCTATTGCCTTGGACCTCTTTCCTTTTGTGCTTTCTTTAATTCTCTTATTTCTTTAATGCCTTATGCCTCTTTTTGAATCTGTATTTTATTGTGTAGTTGTTCTGATATATGATTACTCAGATCTCATGGGTGTGTCACTTATACTTAATTTATTTTGAGCAACACAGAACTAAATATATGCCTGTACACCTAGTTCCTTCCTGTAGAGCTATACTGTGATCATGCTGTAAGTGTACATTTTTATCTAATAATTAATGAAATTCTTTATCTTTGTCTACCCCCAAAAGGAAGGAGAAAAGAAAACTTAGTGTCTGTTGAGATGTGTTCTCTTCTTCTCCTTCTGCTCCATTGGTTCTCAGAAGGCAAAAGGAATTATAAGCTCATAACTGGTATTTAAGAAATATTTTATCATCTGAATGTAGGGCAATCACAAGCCTTCAAGTAATGTAGACAACTAGGAGCAATACATGGTTCTAAATATGTTTGGTATGTGACTAGAGCTACTTTCCGATGTTATGGGGTTCCTCTTTCCCACTTTTTTTTGGGGGTGGGGTTGTTGGTAGCGGAGGTAACTTCTGTCAACTTAAAATTGTTTGGGATCAATTATGGACTTTTTCCCGTCATATCATTAAAAAATGTTTCGGATTGCCTAGTATTCCACTAATTAGTTATCCAAGGTTCCAGACATTTATTTAAATGAGAGAGATTCATCAGGGTAAGAAGACTATAATGCAAGATGGGAGGGGAGTGATTAGTGAATGCGAATGCTTTCTCTTTTGGAGTTCTCCCTTGGAAAAGAAAGGGGGATGTTTTGGTATTTGAGACCCAAATTTCTAGTCTGGGTTTGTTCAAAATTTGAAGGTCTTGCAGTTGCTTTCTGGTTCTAATATGCAACATATTTGTTGACCATCTCTGTGTCGCTTGTTGGGTCAAACTAGGATTGTACTGACCTGGATCACTTTATTACTTCAGATGGTATCATAACAAATCTAAGAACTTTGCTGCATGGTAATGGTTCTCAGATGGGCTTGGAGCCCAATATATACTGACATCATGTTTTCTAATCTAAATCTAGATTCTCCCACTATTTTGTAGGAAGTGTCATTTCTATGAATGAGAATGTTGAGGGTTCTGTATGGCTGTCACTAATACCATTACACAGCCCAATTAAAATGTTGTAAAACTATACCGAACCAGCATAATATGTGTGGGGCCTGCTAAATTTATAAGGTAACTGGGGCAGGTACAGTGGGTTGATGCTGAGCCAGGTGGGTATCTTGAACTTCTCAAATGACATACCTGACCCTAATCCAATAAGGGTCATACCCATGGTTCTAAACATAGTTCGAGGTTTGTGGTTTCAACCGAAATAAGTCGGTTTCGAGCCTGGCCGATACGAAACCCTGGCTCGAAACTAACTTATACCATATCTGGGTTCGACCAGGTTTCATACAAACCAGGTTTCGTACGAAACCTATGTTTCGACCCATGAAATGAACCAGGGTCTATATATAAGTGTCGAAACCAGTCGAAACCTTACTGGCAGTCATCAGACAGTACTTATTTATGACTAATATCATTTTAAAGAAACATTTACTTAAGATATTATTCATAAATAAGTAAACACCCCTTATTTGAATTCGATAAAAATAGTCTAAAATTCAAATTCTATAAAGATAAAAAGTCAACTACCAGTTCAAGAACAATAACCGTATTTTTGGGTATGGGAGCAATTTTCAACTTCCAAATGCTAGGTCTTTTTTTAAATATAAAAATTTCATAAATCTTATTATAGTAAAACATCGCTAAAAACCAAGAGTGCGCCAAAATAATCTCTTGCTTTGATGCTCAAAAAATTGTTTACATTCAGACGACTCTAAATAGTATTTGCGTACTCTGAACAAGGTTTGACCGGGGTGAAACTTTTTCATTATAACTCGGATTCAAACAATTTCGGTTTTGTTGGAAAACTGATTATGCTAGTTTTGCAACGAATTCGAGATTGCTTGAATCTGAGCTATATAAAGGATTTACGCTTTGGTCAAATCATGTCAAAAGTACGTGAATGTTAGTCAAAACAATTGGAGTGATACCATGTCGTGGGATTCATACGTGCTGCAATTAGAAGAGCGTTATCGACACCATCAGTGGTACGTTGCACGTGGTTTAGATGTACCACGAAACTCAGCATGGAACTAATTGGTGAGACTTTTAAATTCTAAGTTCTATGTATTAATTTTAAATGAATGCTGTTAATTAATAGCTTAGTACATTGCAGATTATTTCAACGTACACTACCAAACTTGGGTCCACACCACATGTAACTATTTTCTATGTCTTTTTTTTTTTCCAAACTAACATTAGAAATAGGTGTAAAATGGTTTAAATAAGGTATACAAAAAAAAATCAGACAAAAAAAAAAAAAAAACAAATTTAGGACTCGAAACCATGGAGTCAATAAAACTGGGAAAAAATACCAGGTTTCGGCCTGGTTTCAGCCGAAACCACGAGATGTCTCGGTTTCGAGGCTGACCGAATCAGGCCTTGAAACCGGCACCTTGAACCTTGGTTATTAATCTAGGAATCAGACATGGTATCAGTCATGTCCAAAAACTGATCCGATCCGGATCTGTGTACGGATCCAATGGGAACTTGATATGTGGCTGATACCGTATATAATAAATATTTAAACCGAATCGGATCGGAGATCTGTCAGGTCCAAGTCCAATATGAAACGGCCGATCCGGCTGTTCCGATACCTATTAGTTGAACCATGGTCATACCATACAAAGCCGTTAGGGGTGGAACAAGTGGGTACCTGCTATCCCAAGGGTTAGCTCAGTTGGTAAAGACCAACACCTCAAAGAGGTTATGGGTTCAACTCCTTGGGGCCTACCTACCCCAAAAAAAAAGTTGGTACCTACTTCATTGCCATCCTGATTCATTTTTCTATTTGTATGATCCTGTGGATGACCAGCAAAGGATATGTATATGTTGCCCACTCCACCTTTTCTTTTAGTTGTTTGCTTCCATCTTGACCTGAGTGACTGATACCTTAAGGCTTTTTTTGGTGGCTTGGATACTGAAGGAAAATAAAAGGAAACTTAAAGAGGGTGAAGACAATTAAAAAGAAGGAATGTAAATTGCATTTCACCTGTGTTGTTTTGTTGGTTTGGGAAAGTGTTCCTTTTGATTCTTATCCTGCAGTATTAAATTTATTCCTTGGTTGAATATGGAAAGTTTGATTAGTTGGGATTAGTTGGAAAAGATGCTGAAAACCTAGGCATCATTTTCCTGAACATTAGATGTCACGAAGTTGGAAAAACTGGGGATGTGGTACATTTTTCCCTACATTTTTGTGCTTACGCCTTGTCAAACTAACCAAACACCATCTGAAGCAAAGTAATAGCCCACTCCAGATATTGGCTTTTTATGAAAATTTCCTTGCTGATCTCTTATATGACACTCCCCTCTCTGTCTTTCATGATGCTTCTCAATTTCTGTTCCTGGTGGTTTAGATGGTGGCGGACAGTATTCCAAGTTTTAACCTTTTTGAAACATTGTTGCAGATAAAATGCCTATTGGGCACAAAGGTGGAATGGCTGTACTATATTCTCCAGGCTTTCAACTCTGGTGATTTAGTTCGCTATCAAGAACTCTGTCATGTTCATAAAGCTGCACTGAGTGCTCAGCCAGCATTAGTAGAAAATGAGAGGAAGCTGTTGGAAAAGATCAACATTCTTTGCTTGATGGAAATAATATTCAGGTGTGCATTGGTTGAAACTTGAAAGTAGAGTATATTGGTTGAAACTTGAAAGTAGAGTGTATTGGTTGAAACTTGAAAGTAGAGTTTATGGTATAATCTGTTCAAAGTTTAGTTATTAACTCATATTGCTCTCACCATTGCTGTATGTGGCTGAATCAATCGATGGCCGCAGTCGTCCATCAGAAGATCGAACTATTCCATTAAGTGTCATTGCAGAGCGCACAAAACTTTCCATAGAGGACGTTGAGTATCTTCTCATGAAGAGTCTCTCTGTAAGTCCTTTCTACTTTTAAATTATTCATGAGCAGCAATTATTTTTCTTTGGGGGGTTGGGGGGGGACAAAATTGAAAATGTATAGACTCACATTCCCATCTGTGGTTTTTTTACTTGTGAAGTATAATCATAACCATTCCAGTGTTAAAAATACATATATGCTATCTCTTTCCTAGGTGGGACTATGCTGTAAAATATGTTAAAATAAGTAGTGAGAGGATATGAAGTAGGCAACGGATACTTCAATGGACAATGCTTTTAGACTGCAAAAAAAAAACAGAGATGTTTAAGGGAAGGGAGAAGGAAGGAAAAAGAAAAAGGGGAGGGGGGGGGATGAAGGAAAAAATAGAAACATTTTGGATGAATTAAACATGAAGCATTATTAGTTCTTTTTTTGGGTAGGCTTTTAGGTTAGCCCTACAAGAAAGTGATGTGGTTGTAGAACTATTCTGTCATTTGGCAAGTTGTATGTGAGTGTGATTTTGTGGGCAGATAGACCCTATGTCCCCTATTCACGTGTCAAGTTTCAGTCAAAGTGAATTTGCCACATGGCAAAATGAAGCTTTGAATAATTCTGGACTACCAAGGTGATTTACTGATGTATGAATTGATGAGAAGTTGCATGGACATATTTGGGTGAGCATGCCATTATATGACATGGTAAATGATCAATTGTGTCTAAAATTTGACATGAGGCCAATCCAGACCATTCCCTAAACATCAAACTTCAGAATTGCTATATCATCCTTCCATGTGGTGCAAATAGGTGTGCCAATCAGGAATCTCTTTGCCTTCTTTTTTCTTTTCTTTCAATTTGGTAACCATAAAATCCTGTTTCCTTCATCACAACCAAATTGTTTCAAGCTTAGCTTCCTAAACTCTAAGGAGCTGTTTGAGTCCGTAAAATAATTTCCCTTGAAATAATGTTTAAAGCTTAGTTTTGAAAAAATTTCATCTAACTCCCAAAAACTATGTCAAATTCGATCTAACCCCCAAAAGTTTCAAAAGTCTCATCTACCACCCAAAAGGCTTCCAAATGTCTCATCTACCACCCAAAATTTTTCCACCATTAATCAAAGAGACCCCACCCATTAGTTGCAAATATTAGGACAATATTGCCCTTACTCCAAAAATAGAAGGCCATAATGCCCCCCCAAAGTAAAAAAAACACCTTTACTTACCAATTTTTCTTCTTCTACAGTAAAAGTAAAAAGAAGAAACCCTCTTTCGATACCTTTCTTCCCCGACGAGTTGCAACGGTGAAACCCTTATTTACTCCCCTTTACTTACCAATTTTTCATCTTTCCTTTTCTTGACATGCAAGCACAGAACGGAGAGAGAAAAGGGAACCTTAGGCATGCCGGCATAAACATCAGAGCCTTGAGGATGATTGATGATGACTCCAGGCCTGGGATTCAACTCGTTGTAGGCGATATCATCGTACACAACACACAAGAAATTTCTAAACACAATTATGTTTTCATCCTTTAATCCTCCTTTCTTCAGCACCTGATACGCATGACATACGTCTGCCTGCAACAATCAAACACCGTCATAGACAAATTCGATTCAAAACCAACATAAAAAACCCTACACCCTTCTCCACTCATTAAAAAGTTAAAATGTCTTCTATGATATGATACTACCTGATGTCGGTAATTCCCATAACCAAAAGAACCAGCAACGAGGACAGCCCATCTAGTCCCATTTGTCTCGTCGTCTACTCCCAAATCTTCCTTCTCTGTCGGCAATTGGATGATAGACTCCCAGCTCTCTGTTCGAGCAGCTCCACGGCCTACAATGGTCGAGACGAGTTGGAGCAAAAACAGCAGCAATTTCTTAGCTGCCCAGGCTTCAGCCATATAGATTAGACCGAACCACCAGAGAACAGAACACTCGAAACTGAAGTAGAAAGACTTCGGAGCTGCCGGTGTTGAGAGAAGGAGCAAGGACTGTGAGAGTGAGCGTAAAGCAGAAATTCTCATCGCCGACGATGGATTTCAGTTTTCTTGAGGAACTCCTCAAGATCGTAAAACAGTTTTTGCCTCAAAATCAATAATTTTTACCCCTGAGAAGAGACAAAGGTTACCATTAAAGCTATCCAACAATTTAATGATTAGGATCTAGCAATCACTGTTATGTAGCTCTAATTACAGTGGTTGTTCTTCCTCCATATCGTCAAGATCCAATGGATAAAGATCAGGTCTTGAGTCACTTTCAGGTCCCAATATGACACGAGCACCAGTATCGTTATCCTCAATTTTAATGATTAACCTTTCCACTACCAACTACACTATGAAAATACAGAGGAAGGAAACAGAGGAGATGAGTCCGACAAGGAGACAACAAGAATCTTCAGAAATCTGAATCACAAAGACTCAGTTCTCCATCGTTTTTCTTCCCAAGGCTACAAGATTTACATGGAAATTTCTCTTTCTTGAAGTTGGAGGAGGCTTTTGATCGTCGTCTGATACTCTCCTTCCCAGCCAAATTTCTGGGCTTGTCGTTCCCACAAGGATGGAACTTAGCTTCAGGATGATGGAGATTCGAACCTGCAAAGTCACCCAAACCTAGCACAGCCAGAAATAAGAAAAGAAAGGGGCAAATTAGTAACTTTATCTCATTTTAATGTTTTAAAATTTCAAATAGAAAGGGTAGGAATGTCTACTCACATGTTCAGTCAAGTCTGTCAGTTAAATGAGGCCGGTTAGAGTTTCTGGAAACCATTAGGTAGTAGATCGAATTTGAAAGTTTTTTGGGGTTAGATGAAATTTTTTCTTTAGTTTTTAAAGCTGTGTGTGTGTGTGTGTGTGAGAGAGAGAGAGAGAGAGAGAGAGAGAGAGAGAGAGAGAGAGAGAGAGAGGTTGATCCATACTCTTACGGATCTCATCTCTATATCCTTGTTTTCAATACACCATGGCCATATCTTGGGTATTAATGGTAGCTAGTAGATATATGTCAACAAGGATGCTGATATCAAAGTGGTGGAAAAGCTTACTGACATAGGACAGCTTAAAATCCTATGTTTTGCTAATAGCTATCATGAGTTAGACGATCAGGAGATGTCAAAACAGCCCTATTGTTTAATAGGATTGATTTACTGGAAGAAAAGAAATACAGTTTGGAAGAAAAAGTCCCATGGGAAACATCAAGAATTTGAGATTTAGAGATGTATGGTGGAAATGGAAAATCCTATAACATGATACCCTGAAATTTTGGTTCAATTCAGCAAAAGGATAAATTAATTGGGTTGTTTGAGAAAAATGTGATTTCTCTCAAGGAAGCAGGGTTTGCAACTTAAAAATCAAAGGGATAACTCAAATCTTGTAGACTTAAAAGCAAATTTGTTTTTTGTTTTTTCAGATTTTGAATAGAACTTGTTAATAAAATCTATGAAGGATGGCAATGACAAAGATTGATCCACATGCATAAAAGATCTAACTTGGTCACATATCCTGGAATTTGGAATAGTAGCAGAGGAAGTAATAAAACATCATAAAAATTTGACAGCAGCCAAATAAAAAATTGTTTGTGCAAATTGACTGCAGATGCTATAGACCTCTTTAACAGACTTCAGTTTTGATAGTGATCAAATCCCTGTTGAAACCAATGTACCCGAAATCTCACAGGAATTTGGTCCATTTTGGCCATTTCGGTGCCCAAAAAGTAGAAATTTGCCCTGAGCCTCTGGCACTTTAGGGAGAGTGCATTTTTAAGCATGATTACACATGTTTGAATAGTTTACTTAGAGGAAAAAAAAATCCCGAAGTGGTTGTCTGGCTTCGGATCCTATAACATATGGCGGCTATGTCATCTTCTGCCTGAAGAATCTCTCAAAGTCTATCATAGCGAATTTGAAATTTTGGCCAACTGATGCTTCAAATCCACCCAAAATGTTGAAGTGATGCTCTACAATTGTGCACCAATACTTGATTTAACAACAAAATGAAGGATTTTGTCAAAAAATACCAATGTAGGTATTTTTTAGCACTGCTGGATCTCTCGGGCAAAAGGAGGTGAAAGCTTGAAATTTTGACAAAATCTTACATTTTTATATGGGACTATGTTTGTAACTTCACCAAAATTTATCAGAAATGAGTTGACAAAATCTGGAATTCCTCGTAAGTCAACTAATATTTTGTTTTTGCTTCTGTTGAAACCAAAATATTTTGGCAAAATCTCGCCGAAATCTAGAACTATGCTTATTGTAATCCTATTCATAGTAATAACAAAGAGAAAACTCTTAAACTAAACTGGAAGTCCTGAGTCTCCTGACATGACTCCACTTTCAGTTTTAGCAGTTCCCTCAGTGGTTGGCCTAAAATGGCAACTTAAATTGGCATAACTTCCCCAAACAAGTTGGATTTTCAAGAACTTCGTGCTGTTGAAAAGTAAATCAATAATTACCTTTCAAATGACACCAAATCATGCTACACAGATCAATTTTGGCCTGTAAAATTTTGTTCTGAAGAAAATTAATGATTTGAAATAAAGCTCAAAAAATTGGGGCAAAATCTGGTTGCCATGACTGAATGGACACCTAATGAAAGAAGAAATACCATTGCTTCTAGAGTACGAGATGCTCCGGTATCACCTATTCTCTCCCATCTTGCTTCCTCCATCTCTCTTGTTTCTGATGGTTTCCTGAGCAATATATTCTTTCTCAGACTTGCTTGAAATGCCTTCCTTCCCCACCCCTCCAAACAACCCCCCACCAAAAAAAAAAAAAAGAAAAAAGAACCCAGTTTCTCTTGACCTGATTTTACTGTTCCTCTCATTGCTGAATCTCTTTGGATGATTTGGGCAACTCTTTGCTCCATTCTCTTCCTGTGTCGTCCTGAACTCACGTGCATGGAACCTTGTTGCAACTTTGTTTTTATTAATTTCTTTTCTCTAACTAAATTCTGCCTGCCAAAATTAGCAAACCTAGCTTGTTCTGGTATGGCAAGATTGCTTGGTTTCAACCACATCTTTCTGTAGGATGAGCTGATATGTAAGCATTTCTGCTGGCACATTCTTAGTTACCTCTTTTTCTTTTTTTCTTTTTTTTTTGATAGGTAGGCCCCAAGAAAGTTTTAACTCACGACCTCTTATTGATTCCTGCCAGTTTGATACTTAATTAGATAACTTAGAATCTACAGTAGTTATAATTAATGAAACAGTTGTAGACTATTGTGAATACAAAATTAGATGGCATTTTAGATAGTTAGATAGAGTTACTGTAGTTAGCGTGTGTGGTACCGTGGTGGATTGGTTGGGTGATGGGGTTTCTGTTGTGGGTTTTTGTGGACTGGGATGATATTCTGCAGCAGGAGCTTGACTTTGAATTATTGAAGGTCGAGAAGCAGGATGCTGGGGCCAGGGTGTTGAATGTAAATTTGTTTTAACAATACTGAAAGAAATGGACACTACTGATAAGCATTCTGAACTTGTAATTTCTTGCAAACTGGAATTTTGATGTGCTTTTCAGTTTAGTACATACTCTTTTCATTAAAAAAAATAAAGACGATACTCTACAATTTGACATGAACACTGTTGTATGGTTGGCTTCCCCTTGCCACCTTGATAGGTTGGCTTACTCTGGCTTTGATGTTGTCTGGTTCTTTACTTGAAAACCATTATGGTTGATGTTTGATCTATTTGTTGATTTACTTTTATGACTATTTGAAATCTAGAATGTTACGAATGTTTGCCTTTTCATCAGTTTGAAATCTGCTTACAGGTTCATCTTATTGAGGGGATAATCGATCAAGTTGAGGGAACAGTTCATGTTTCATGGGTTCAACCGAGAGTTCTGGGGATACCACAGATCAAATCATTGCGTGACCGCCTCGACAATTGGTTGGAGAAAGTGCACACCGCTTTGTTATCAGTTGAGGCAGAAACACCTGACCTAATAGCATCTTGATTCTATGCTTATTGGTCTGCATTTCTGCTCTGTATCAATCTGTGACAACTGAAAACCTTTAGAAAAAATAACGTTAGCTTGCTCAAACAGATTGTGGTACTTACGGTCGGCTTTTCCATTTTTGCTAATCTTTCTTGAATTTGTTTTTTCGGTAAGAGGCAACCTTGTGCTTGTATTTTTGTTTTTCTTCTACTCTTTGGATTTATAACAGGAGAGCTTGGAAAACAAGGTGAAGTCGGGCTTAAAAAAATTGGCTGATTTACCAAAAGGTCAATTCTTCAGTTATTTTATTTTTATTTTTTGGTAAAAAATTCTTAGAGTTCTATGTATTGCTTTTTGAACTTCATGCATTAGAATTAGAAATGATCCCTTCATCATTTGAACTTGATATCATCTCTCTGTTGATATGAGCTTTTGATTTGAGTTCCATCTGCTGCCACAAGGCTTTGAGAATATATGTTCGGGAGAAAATTGTAGGTTTTACGGTGATTCTGTGCGTTGCTTTGAAACAGGGAAGACCTGCTTTGGAGATGTGGGGTCCTTATCCATCCATTATCTCACAAGCGAGTATGGTAGAATAAAAATGCAACGTATTCATACAAAATTTATAACCAGAATGATCAAGTGACTGCCAATCCCACACAGGACAGATACCATTCGACGAGGAGGAATTAAGCCCGAAATGCCCACACTGATTTCCTTCCCTCTGTGGTCTCATGGCATCTTATATGAGCCTGATTAAACACAAAGCCTTACAATAAAGCAATCAATTTGAGTAAGGACGGGATCATGCTTTCTCTTCTCCCCACCCCCCAAATTTATTTTTAATGAATCACCAATCGTTATTGGGCTACAGTTTTACTTGATGGCCAAGGTGTTTTGGCCTTGGCCAAGCCCAAATATCTACCACATTGCAGCTCTGATGGGTCACGAATGTTGTAGACATAGAGACTGGAGTTCTCCAGTTCCCATTTCAAATTTCAAACCAACTCTGCTTTACTTTGTATCAAACCTCATTTTAACTATAAGTAATGCTGATGTGCAATGATACAGGCTAATACAAGCTTAGGTTGGTACAGAAGGTCTGAACACATGGTTGGAATTGCTACATGATTCTTTCATGAGTTACAATAAGGAGTTCCATCGAGGAACCAACCACAATTACATAAGACAAAACCAGAAGGAAGACAAACAATTCCAAACAGAGAAACTAGAGGTAAAGGGGATTACAAAAGAAAGATCTATTCCTCAACAGTGAAGGGCCCTGACCTTGGTCATACCTAGATACACATGTTTCAAAAGCTACTCAAAAGCCTTTCCTACGTGCTTTCCCTTTTGACTTGTATATGATATATAATAGTATATTACTATATTTTTTACCGATCTTTTTTTTTTTTTTTTTGAAAACTCAATTAGGATGTATACATACAGGGTAACCCACTTCACCTCACCCCTTGGATTTTCTGCTTGGATTGTCTTGTAAAACTTGTAAACACCATGCATATCTGTTGGTAGGTTAAGTATTATTTTGCAATATTTCGAGAGGGTTAGTATGATGGTTGTTACCCTGAAACCTTTCCTTTGCTATTCCTAAACAGTGTGCGAGGAAGTGTTTTTTCAGACCAAGGAATTTCTGGCACAAGCGTGCACAGACCAGCAACCTTCCAGGCCAAGGCCAAACGAGGCCCCAATCCATGCTACACTACCACAGTTCAAACGAAGTCTGGCATAAAGATTCCCGTAAGCACCGTTTGGTTGCAAGTAAAGGGAAATATATAGAAGTGAAATTTATTAAAAAAATGAAAAATTTTTTATAATCATTGTAATTTACTTAAAATTTTCAATATAATCTTTATTTATTTTTTAATTAAATGGAATTGGTTGTAAAAAATATAACTTAGTAATAAAATTAAATTGATTAGTAATTAGTTATACAATCATGTTAAGTAATTATTACAAAATTTTTCCTACTTTTTATTTCTCTTGCACCCAAATAGAACGATAAGGTTTTCAAATCATTGTTCCCTGACCATCAATTGTAAAGCTTCCGAAGTGTTGTCTGAATTCTAAGAAATGCAAAGCTTCCCTCTGCAACTCTGCACGCCCATCATAATACATTCCAAGCATTCTTGGTGTTTTTTTTATTATATTAAATCTACGCATTACAGTTAAGCACAACGTATGTTGTATCAGAGTTCAGTTGAGCATTTTCCGTTTATTCTACGTAGAACAGGAAAACATCTCTCCAGTTTGGAACAGGAAAACATCTCTCCAGTTTGGAACTTTTTTTTTTTTTATTTTTTGAGAGGGGGGGGGGGGGGGGGGGGGGGGGGGGGGGGGGGGGGTGAGTTTGGAATTGGTTCTAACCTTTTGGCCCTCAAGATACAGATTTTGGATTAACTACTTTTTACCATTACACATTTAACCTGGCAGCCTCAATCGTTCACAATTACTGTAAATTCTCTTTAGTATAGTTTATATTTATATTTATGAGTTATTTATAATAAATTATTCATAAAAATAAATTATGAATAATGAATAATAATTGTTTAATACTATCAAACATAAAGAAATAATAATAATTATCACAATAATAATAAACACCTAATAACCTATTTATAAAATTTAAATTACATCAATATATATTAAATATAAATAAATACTTATAAACCATACCAAACAACAACCACATGTCATAATGTATTATATGATTATTAATTATATAATACATACAACAGAGAGCCTAAGACATGGCCTTTAGTCAAAACTCAATCCCCGTCGTGACAACCTTTCATGCCTAGCGGCGGTCACTTTTCTTTCAAAGTAACTGGACATCTTTGGAAGGCGAGCCAAGCATTGATTTGCTTTCTTGCTTCGTTTAGGAGGTGATCCGAAGAGATTGATTTAACAGATTGATGGCTAGGTGAATTTGATGTGAACTTTGAAGTAACAGATCAACCCTCAATGGGATACATTCATGATAAAGACACTGAGGGACTAAGGCTACCTGTTGCAGAAAGTTTTTGAGCTACAGACCTTCCACCAAGAAAATTTATTAAATAAGATGGAGAACAAGGCGGCAAAGCAAAGCAACTTGGTTAAATAGCCCATGCAAGAGCTTGAAGATACTCAATCCTCATTCCTGCCTGATAAATGGTGATGAGCTCATATCCGTACTGTAGAAAGAGTCCTCGGCTGCACCATAATTCTCATCCTTCTCCTCATCCCACTTCAGCACTTCCCTTACGTACTTGAATGCCTCATCAATAGTTATACGATCCCTAGCTTTTGCCTGCCATACAAAAAGCTTCCGATTCGTGAGCGACACATATAGGTCCTTGAACTTCATTGCCACATAGTAGTAAGCCTGGTGTGCCAGTGTTTGGTTGCTGTTGTGAGGTCGCACAGGGGAGAAGTCATTGAACCACTCACATGCACTCAGTGGCACCTGTTTGATCTTCTCCTCAAAGAGATCATACTTGTTAAGTATCAACACAAAAGGGGTGTCCCTAAAGCATGGATGCCTGACCATAGTCTCAAAGAGCTCCTTGCTTTGTACCATCTTATTCTGTATAAGGGTTCCACTACCACTGTTCTCAGGAGCATACAAAATCTGATCATAGTCACTCAGGGCCACACAGAAGATCACTGCACGCACATCCTCAAACATTTCCACCCACTTGCATCCCTCAGTCATCCCCTTGGCATTTACCCTGATTAGTTGGTATCTGGATAACAGAGGATAGAGTCAAAAGACAATAATTGTAACTAAGAAAACCTGCCACAAGGGAGACGGAAGGGAAGAAAACAAAGAAGAACAACATAAAGAGGCGTGCCACTTTAATTGGCATGCACACATACTCCCACCTGATCAACTGGGTGAAGACAAAAAGGTTGTGGTTCTGGCCGTATTGACTGCCTCTTTTGGTGTAAGTAGCTATTCCTTACCTCGGGACCAAATTGGTTTAACCGGGGTGGGGGTGGGGTGTGACTTTTTCCTACAATTTTCCAACAGGATATTTAGAAAGTGGCATATGCAGGCTGCCACTTCAAATTTTTGCATTGTCTATCACCTCTATGGCTCTATCCACTAGCACAGAGTTTATTCGTGTGCATGCTCTACACCATTTGCCCCACTATATTTGACAGGGATTGCAATTTGCAAGTTTCCTCAAGAGCAAACATTTGCAGAAATTGGAGTTAATGTTTTTTTCCTTCACATTTTCAAGGAAATTTAACTTGTGTTAAGGAATTACTTGGTAAGAGGAGGGGGTTGAGATTCTGGATTATCTGTGTAGATTTCAGACATTGGACTGCGATCATCAAGGGAAAATTCAATGAAAGCCAAACCATTGCCCTGGGTGACTCCTTCTGCATACAATATATCTTTCTCAGAGGGTTCATATTCATTGCTCGACACTTCAACAGCCTGACAGGAAACAACAAATCAAATAGCAACTCTGTAAACTAAGGATGGTCAATAAAAGTAAACCACATCTCAAGCTGAACTGCAAAGAGGAATCAAAATAATGTCATAAATTTCAAAATATTTAATGTTACCAGGATTTCAAATTTCTAGACATTTATTCAGATTACACCAAGTGTGGGGTTCTGGCTAATAAAAAGGGCATCCCAATGCACGAGGCTCCCGCTACTGCAGGGTCTAATAGTCATAAAAAAATTGTGCAATCTGGCCAGCCCAAGTTTCGATAGCACAATCATCCATCACAATGTTCAACAAGACTAAAAAACAGTGGCAACTTAAGAAATTGATGTGCCTATGTTTCCAAGTTGTTGCATGAACAGAGATTTCGGGAACCACAAGTACAAAACACTATAATTAATTACTATAGCAAGGATTTTAGAAAAATCAATAAGGTTGATCCAAGAGTATCTTAGATTAAAAAAAAAATCAAATTTATTAAGATATATTGTTGAAAGAACTCTTTAGGAACTGAATGCTTGGATGGTCTTTAGGGACCAGCCAGCCTTGCATTTATAATCAAAGAGAGAACTACAAAAAGACTAAAAAGGACTCACAGACTCACAATGGAGTTGACAATAGGAGAGTTCGAATCCAAGAAGAAAACTCCAGCTCTAACTCTAATCTTAAAAAGCTGGTAAACAGCACAAACTAGGTGATACCTAGACAACCGTAACATATATATATATATATATATATACAGCAACACTACTGTTACCTATCTTTCTTTCTTTATTATCTTTCCCTGATCCTTTATTATTTTGTGAGTGGGAGGTATACAACGATGCATACTTCATCTCACCACCAGAGGTTGGGGGCTTTATAGAGGTTGGGGGCTTTATAACGTACAAAATTCTAAAACCAGAGCAGAAAATCCAACTGCCAAGGGAGTCAATTTGTACCTCGACCTGGTTCAGTTTTTGCTCTGAGAAAAAGAAACCGATGTGAACCAAGGCTAGTTTGAACGCCAGCTTTAATAAATATAAGGTTTTGGCCAGATCTCAAACGATTCCATTTTTTAGTGAGCAGGACTGTCACAGTTACTGTTTTAACCAACCGGCTTTAACCAACCGGCACTGATTGGTCAGTCTGGTCCAACACCCAGAAATATTTCCTTGACATGTAGCACACATGGACATACGAGAGTGGGTCAATATGATAGAGGACCTCAACAGTCTCATAGAACAAACAAATTTCACCCCAAAACAAGCACTGGAAGTGGTAAAGCAAGAGTTTAAAGTTTCATAAAATTACAAGAATGCTATTTCACTATAAGAATCTAGTGGCATTTCTGTTATTTTATTACCTTGAAACTCATTTTTAAGGCACTCTTGAGCTGAAGATTGACCAGTGAAATATGTGCAGGGTCCTCTATAATATGGAGCAACCCTCTTTGCCATATAGCAAGTTGGTGATGATAATGAACATCACTAACCCATGAATCCCTAACACCCCAGTATAGAGAAAGAGAGAGAGAGAGAGAGAGAGAGAGAGAGAGAGAGAGAGAGCATCAGGGCAGACCAGCAATCTGCACCACTGTGCTATAGCCTATAAATAAAAGGCCAATGGACAGCAACTAAGTAAACAAAAAAGACGATGATGGCAAGTCTACTACAAAGAAGTAAACAAGATACCTGACTTAAGAAATATTCCGCGACATCAGGGAGAAAGTGAAGCTCGTTCTTTCTTTTATATGTCTCTTGTATTGCAGGATCCTTCCACACTTCTTCAACCAGTGGAGCATATTCTCGTGTTGCTGCAGGGAAAAATGCATCCAAGTCTCCCATGGCTATGATCTCCAGAAGCCAATCTGAAAAATGCTTTAATCTTGGATTGATGGAATAGACACACTGATTCGTTTCATGAGATTGATCTTCTCCATCACCTGAAACGAAAATGGAATTAATCTTTTAAGCCAATTCAATGGGTCAGACACCGCCTTCCAGTCTTTAACTGGAAATACAGAAATAGTAGTTAGGTTATGGTTGATTGGTACATCTGAGTATAAAAAATTTGGTAAATCTATGGAGCTATCAGCTTTGGCAAATTCTTGAAAGTTCAATTCTGGGAATCAGAAGAATTTATTAACAAGAATAGTGACAAATAGAAAAATGATTACTTTCTACAACCATAATATGCATTAAGCAGTGAGACATCTTCCCATGACATACAGCTATAGACTAGTCCATAAATAAATATTATTTCTTTATCAATGCTACTCAAAATCTTTATAAAGGTAGATGTAATACATAATGTACGTCATATGTTAATAATGACCTGAAAACAAGGAAAGAACCTAAAATTGAGAAATTGTGACAGAATGCTAGGATCTTACAAGTAGCTGATACATGTATTCCATCCAAAGACACATAAACAGGTATACTTGTGAGCAAGTGTGTGTGTGTGTGTGTGTGTGTGTGTGTGTGTGTGTGTGTTAATATATATATATATATATATATATATATATATATATATATATATATATATATATATATATATATATATATATATATATATATATGAGAGAGAGAGATAGGTGTGTCTAGCTACTGAGAGTACTTGGAGTAGTTTGCAAGAAGTTGATTAATAATTTGTTTCAGTTCTGCATTAGAGAGAACCAACTCGCAAACTGGTCCATTATGATCTAAGCAAAATTTGAATACATAAAAAACTGGCATCTCATACTATTTGAAAATGTGAGAACTAAATGTGAAGAAAAGGTAGCTGGAAGAAAAAAAAATTCCACAGCTCTTGGGCATTAAAAATATATCTTCAGCTCTTTCGGCATTACCTCCCAAAGGTTGTTGGTCATGTGAAACTAGTTCTTTATTTCTAGACAAAGCCTCCTCCTCAAAACGCTCCCTTCCCTCGAGCAAAATGCTGAGATATTTGTACAAGTTGCTCTGAATCATTAGCTTTATATCCTGCAGTTCTTCAGGAGTGAACTTGTTCCCATACAAAAACTTGGCCTATTCCAACCCCCCCCCAAAGAAAAAAGAGAAATAAAGGTCCATTTAGTCAAACATAATGATCATAAAAATAAAGTCCCAAAAAATAAAAGCAAAAAGAACAGAACAAACGAAATTTGTTACAAAATAAGAGGCATTGTGCACTGTACAATAAAAGGCAATAAAAATGAAAAAAAATAGTCTCCCAAGGAACAAGCCTTAATTCCGAAAATTTATCATTTGAGGATATGTCCAACCGTAGTCCGTACGAAGATGCACAAATGAATAGAAGAATGTGATTATAATATGGATTTACCAAGAGGCAAGAATCGGGAAAGGAACATGTACACAAAATAAAGTTAGCAGTAGCACAAGATTTTTTTGTTTTTTTTTTTGGGAAAAACAGCATGAGATTTGTTAATAACTAAGCATGAAGGAATAGGAAATGACTAGGGCATCTGACATATATAAGATCATTTGAAGGATTTAAGAGGTTAGCAATTAAGTCAAAATCATAAGAGTTCTACAGTTGTACAGGATATATGAAAAATTCAATGAAATTCTAATATATCATTTTCCTTTGCATACAAAATCCAGGTGCCATACTGCCACTTGAGAAAACCTGTTGTGAGAATCAACGGCAATATTTGAGAATCCATATGGATTTAAGGTAATCCCAACTATGGTCATACCTGCTTGAAAATGGTGCTTGTTCCAGAGCTTTGAAGTCCAAGTAAGAGAAGCTTCTGAATTTTTTTCTGCTCTAGATACTCAGGGACCGTGGTATAGTTGCTAGCTTCATCCCTTGATACATGTGGTTGACCATGGGGCACAGGCAGTGAGAACAAGGAACAGACAAGCCGTGTTGATGCCTGTCTAGCAAAGAGTAAATTGAAATCATTTTAAACAGAGATCCCAAACATATATTACTGATAACTTAAAAGGTGAAACGTAAGATGTTTTCTCATATACACCTTTTCCCAAATGTTCCCCCTGATATTATTCTGACCTTCCTCCTCATAGCGACCATCATCATAGACCCAGAAATGTGTATCACGAGGACATTGCACATTTGCCAACTGCAAATGTTACATTCTTCATGAGTCTTCTTTTAAAATGGACTACAACTTGAAACATGTAAGAAACGTACATAAACACAAATACGAAAAGGAAGTGCATGAAAGCTACTATAGCTAGGCATATTTATCCTAGAGCGACCCAGAAGATGATGGAAAATAAACAAATTGCAAGGGACCATTGCTCCATATGGAGTAGAGAACCCTGGCAACAAGAATTTGAAGCACCGAACAAGACACAAAAAGATTCTCTATTCCCCCCCCCATGATTTGATTAATTTCTTTTGGATGTTCCCTGTTTTACAAACAAGATGGATCACTGGATAGATTGAAGAAAACAGTGGTATTGTATAGAAGGATGATAATCAGTACCCTATAGTTATTTCCTCATAGCTCCAACCTAAGTTTTCCTTATTTTTAAAGCAGGAAAAGATAATTGCATAATACAAGTGAAAAGAGAAAGATGCAAATCCATGCATGAACTAACCACAAGCAGGATTTGATTCTTTGAAATTCAAATACTGACTCCACCAAGATCTTTAGTTTTTTCCTATAATATATTTTCTTTTGTCTTATATATAGTAGTTCTCTCTTTTATCATTTTCTTCCTTTCCAAATTAGAAATTGGTACTTTTTTATGGACAATTGCTAGTGTTGATCATGAAGAAATAAGCATTACAATTATAATCCATGACTTAAAATGGTAAAACACATGATATAATATAAATTTGGCAACCTAGCCCCAGACTGAAGATAGGTACTTGAGAAAGATAAAGGAAAAAGAAAAAGGTGTTGGAAAAACAAGTGCAAATTAGGCCTTTTTTGTCCTTTTTTGTCATTAGATAAGCATGGAGAAGATGAAGAATAACTTGCAGCAAATATATACCTTCAAGACTCTCAATTCAATTTTTGTAATTTCCCTGCCATTAATGAAAACTTCAGTATTCCCATTGCTCGCACTGGGTTTAAGCTTCCCAGAGAAATTTAAGTTCGAACTAATGATTCTATCTGGCTTTTCTCCTTCCTGACAGATCAATTAGTATGAAAATTTAGAACTCCACCATAATGCACTAAAATGATCAGAAGACGAAAACAGCAAAATGGAAATAAATATTTTGCATTATTGATGGACTTACCTTTCCCCACAGACCTGATTCCTTGTCATACCAATATCTTCCAGGCTTTAACTTCCGTGGAGGTAACTGGCATGAAAGTAATTCTGCCATTTCTTCTGGTCTTAGAGGTATTCCATTCACTATCAGCTGTTCTGGTCTAAGCTGATTTGCAGGACATTCTTTCTCTGCTTTAATAATTTGCTTGACTTCCAAAGGACTGAGCAATCGTGACAAAACCCTTGAACACTTTCCCAATTTCAGCCGCTTAGATTCATCAATCGGCTGACCTATACAAGTGACACATTTACGCCCTTCGGGCATCGAACCCATGGCTCTAAGAACACAGTTACTGCAATACCTAGCATCACAAACCAAGCAAGCTTCCTTGCTTTCCCACTTCCCTTTTCCACACCTAAAACAAACCCTCTTCCTCTTCTCTTTCTTCTTAGAAACCCCAACATACTCAGGAAACACTGGTTTTTCCACATCAAGCCCTTCCCTTTCGGATTTATCAACAGTATTGAAAGTGACCACTGGAACTCTCTTTACTTCATTTACCACTTGCTTTGGAGGATTACTTGGAGGGCTATGAACAGAAGCAGGAGATGCCGAAGGGGAAGCTGACGAGAACTCAGGCTTCTGCAACACAGATACTACAGATTCCGAGCTACCGGATACTCTAGGGCTTTGAACAGTAGAGCTCGTAACGCCAGCAATTCGAGAGACAGGCAGAAGGATTGGTTCAATTAGAGGGGGAACTGTATAGACAGCTACTCCTTGTGAATCAAAGAATGATTCGGCCATGGAAGCTGTAGGAATTGAGGGATAAGTTATGTCTATGGGCTCAACTCGAGGAACCTCATAGGAGACAGGTGGACCTTCATACTCCATAGCAATTGAGTAATCTGGATTCTCTGCTCCATCAGGCAGAGTAGCTCCAGGAGGGAGCATCTTTTTTACCAACTCTTTCCAGTTCTCTCTCGCCTTGTCTCCCATTTCTCCCAAAACAATAAAGAAAATCAACCTTAAACTAGTCTCGTGTACAATATCGCAGATTTAAGACACTGAAAAACTAACCGAACAGCTTTACTTCAACCTGGTTAGATTAGTGAAGCATGCTTACAACTCTGTACACTCAAAGAAGCAGGGAAAAATTTGAATTATGGCTGCTATGGCTTTTAAGACCACTGCGAAAACCAGAAAAAGTCACCATCCAAAGCCGCATCGTTAGGTCAAGTCGGAGCCATCCATAAAATTACCTACAAATTCAAACCAAAAAATTATGAAAACAACAAGTCAAAACTTATTCTCTAATCTCTACTGCCCAAAGACTCAAAACGGAGTAAATTCCATATTTAGATAGAAGGAGAGGTAGATTTACCGTCACAAGCAAAACGAAGACAGATTCAAGAATGGAATCCTTTACGACTTGATTCGAACTCCAAATGTTAAAACCACAGAGTCAAAACGAAGCTTCAAGAAAACAGAAACCCTAGAACAAAAAAACAAAAAAAGTCGGATTCAGAAAGGAAGGAAGACAGGTAGAACAAGAAACCTTTAAAAAAGGTTAGTAGAGGGGAAAGTCAAATACCTGAAATAAATAAAATTTAAAGCCAGTCTGAGCACGTAACTGTGAATTTCCTTTTTTTAGCTTTCGATACTCTGCAAATCAACCGATAAAGCTTCTCTGATTTCTCCATTAACAAAAGAAAACGAAGGAGAGAGAGAGAGAGGTCGGGCTGCAGAGCAGAGAAAAAAAATGATAAAGATGATTCGCTGGGAAGCAAAGTAGACAGAAAGAGCTCAGTGACCGCATGCAGGGTAGTTTCGGGATATGCCAAAATATTTATTACAGTGGGGGCCCACATAAGAAAGAGCGCGCACCGTGTGCAGGCTAACCCAAAAACCACACGAGGCTCTGAGATATGACCCAAGTGGGACCTACTGGTAGTACACATCAGCAGAACCGAAGAGACTGCACGACCAAGATATTATTATTAATGATTAGGAAATTGGAATAAGACATCCATCGGAAGTGGGATGCAGAGAGATGTGAATTGTCCACACAGCTTTGGACTAACCTTTTTTTTCTTTATAGAAAAGGTTGTTAAAAAGTTTCGGATTTTTACACAAAATTAGCTTTTTGTTTTTAGTTTAACTTTTAACTCCTTCCCATTTAAGGTGGGACCCACAGCCCACCCCTGATGGGACCCACAGCCCACATGGGGGATTCCTGGATTACATTAATCTCAATCTCATGAATTTTCCAATAGACGGTTAAGATGAATGGATCTGGTCTAAGATGGGTCCCCTCTGATTTACTCCGGGAGTAAATGCGAGTATCCGTATGGAAGCAAAGCATCAAAAAGGTTCTGCAGGGGACATGTGGGATGATGGTGACGGATGATCTGACCGGAAATTGAATATTTGATTTGCTGTTTGGTGGCATAATTGCATTCTCTCAATTTGTAATCCTATGGGAAAGGAATCCCATGCCATTTTGGATCGAAATCCTCTCCCGCACGCCAACCCGTCAGTCAAACATTTGACGGGTTGAAATATATCGATACGTGTGTCAATGTATTTTAGCCCGTCAGATGTTAGACTGGCAGGCTGGAACGCGAGAGAGGATTTTTTTGCTGCCATTTTTATTATATATGATCAAGGATCCACATTTTTTCCATCTGAATTTTGGTAAGAGAGTTGACTAACTGAATAGATGACCATCACCTGACTCTCAGATGAATCTAAGTCTTCCATCCGAGTCGACACCCCTGTCTGCTCAGCTTGTATGCTGGGGTGTCGACTTGAATAAAGAGCTCGGATTCACCCGAGAATCAGGTGGCGATCATCCATCCAAACTCCCAACTCTTTTACCCAAACTTAGACACGAGAGGATTTTTATATATGATCAATGGGTAAATAATTTGAGTCCGACCCATCAATGACCAAAAGTGTCTTTTGTGACTTGGGGATTTTGGAATTATAATTAGGCAATGTAATGAGCAGTTGACCCAATCATATCATGTGCTGGAGAAAAGTATGTAAGGGTATTAATACAAATAAATGAGTTTGATAAGTATAATTATAGTAAAGGAGAGAGAGTGGATGATCTTCTCTTCCTTCATCAATGTTTTTCTTTTTTTAATCAAAAAAATAAAAAAAATGCATTTTTTTCTTCATTTATTATTCTATTTCTTCTTTAATTATGAACGAATGGTTCTGATTGGTTGCAAGGATAATCAAATTTAAAAAGAAAATTTTTTTATTCAATACAGCATATGCTATCACATTATTTGTAATTAAATTTAAATCATTTTATATTTAATTATTAATTTACATTTCAGTTTACATCTAAATCCATCGCATTAGAAAAATTAAATAAATTTTATATCTTATAAGTTAAGAAATTTAAGTGCAGTTTATTCAATCATGTTATATTAGAACTATAAAAATTTTCTTTTTAAGTTTATAATTTTTATTTTTCTTCCCCTTAAATTCCCTTATCGTCAAACTGAGCCAAAATGATGCTTTGTACGTGTATGATTCTTATAATAATATATAATGCTAGTGTACCGATTCTTAAATATATATTAATAATATTGATGGGATTTATTGTCCAAAGTTTAAGAAGCTTGGACAGGTATGGGATCGGTTTCTATCTATTTTTTATTAGAACCATCCTAGAACCGACATAAAATCAGTCGTAGTTAGGCTGACTCACCTTGACTCGGTTTCTATCTATTTAAGGATCTTAGGGGCTACTAATTTATTAAGGCTCTCTTTGATATAATTTATATTTATGTATATATGTTATTTATAATAAATCGTTTATGAAAATAAATTATGAATCACAAATAGGGTACTTGTTCTATTATTATATGGCTTACCACATGTAATAGTTTATCATAATATTATTATCCATCCAAAGTTCTGATTACATGTCATGAAAACTAAACTACTTAGGTTTAGGTCGATCAATTAGATTGGAATGTATCCGATGAGGGGAGCTCTGCACCAGACAACATGAGAGAGAAAACTCCCACAAATATGAGACTAATTTTATGTCGCGGACTGTTGTTTTTACAAAATAAGTCACCAATACCAATGTACAAGGGAGGTGTAGAAAATAGAATTTTCAGTAAGACACCCACATGGTTAGGAATGAGGGAGTCTGTCATAGAATAGAAATAAAAATTGCCAGAATGTAAAAGGGCTTGGGAAGAAATTGCTACACTGGCATTATTAGGATTATTTCCCATATTTTTAATTAATAAAAGCCCATAATGAAAACTTATTGGACCGAAATTGAGTTGTGTTTTCAGAAACCTCCGTTGAAAAATAAAAAACAGACCGGACTAATTGATAAGTCTGAACCAAATTGAAAAAATGGGCCGAAACCGAATAAGCCCAATAATGGATAGACTGTAGTTTATTATACCAACATTTTACTAAATTTATATATAGGAAATCGAACCAGCCTGATAGAGCCCATTAAGGTGACTTTTCTTTTTATGAGTGAATAAAGGCAACTTTTTACTGAGTATACATGTCGGAAATCAAATGATCCGATGGGAGCCCAATAAACCAGCCCGATAAGATCCAAAACCAAAACCAAACTATTGATTTGGTTTTTCATAATATTTCATTTTGGACTTAACCAAAATAATATCAGTTTGGGTTTATTAAATATTGTTTTAACATGGAATTAGTTTCAGTTTCAGCTCTTGCTAGATCAGTCTTATCTCTCTATCTCCAAATTTGAACCCCTTTTTTTTCTCTCCTCTCTCTTTTTCTAAGTGATCGGCTATCGATTCTTTTTGTATTTTTATTTTTCCTTAACATATAAGATTCCGAAAGATCCCGCTAACTTGTAGATCCTCCTCCCTTGTTTTTATCTTGTTTTGAGAATCAACCTGAAAGACTGAATTGAAGATGGTGAGCCTGGGCCTGGGCCTGGGCCTGGCCTGGGCTTGAGCCAGAATATATGCCCTAACTTACAGATCAGGCCTTGCATGGGCTTCAATCAAATTTTGGTCAGGCTAGCACTATAGCCTGTATAGATGACCACAAATATTTAAATGCCTTAAAATGTGTATAGCATTATAGATATCTACTCTGGGGTGGTACGTTAATTAGTCAGCATATGGGCATGGGAAAGATGAAATAAGAAAATTCCATAAATAATTGAAAAGACACAAAGGCCTTTTCTTTCAATTATTCTTTTAAATAATTTGGAAAAAATTTTCCTCTTTTATCAAATAGCGTTAGGATCCTTTGTAGAGCTACCGCTGGCAGTGAGGATCTTGACCATTAAAAGTGAATGGTCACATGTCTCAAAACACTCACAATGGTCAAGATCCTCATTGTCGTACTACAGTGCTATAGAGAATCCTGATCCAAAAAAATAAGAGACATGATCATGAATAACATTGACCCTTTCCTTAGCCTTGTTTTGAATGTTGATCGCATACCCCTAATTAATTGTTCCTAGGTCCTAAACTAACCCACCGAACACCAAGGATGAAGATATCCTCTTCACTGTGGATGATGAAAAACTCGGTCCTATAATGTTTCTTTAAATTTTTTTTATATAAAATTCATTTAAGAATTTTCAAAATACGATCAACGGCTAGAGTCCTCATTATCCCCCACAACCCTATCCTCCTCTACATATTATGCTGTAATGGACTATTATTACCAGACTTCACGAAAGTTTGGTTGTATACTCCATGGGACTCTATCACCGTCCATGATATATGAAACTCATTCCTAAAATGTAGAATTCACTAATAACATCCCGTAAGAATACACGTACATAAAAATGATCCATCCTCACTCCACCAAGTGCACCACACCCTCCTCATAGGTTACCATGAAAATGACTGTCATGGACATGAGTCATCTGCCAATCTCACTACCCACAACAATAACAACCTGCAGGACCACCAAGAAAGAGCCAACTAAAAGTGTAACTAAAGTGGATGTAAGGTATACATATGTATCTTATCCAAAAAAGAAAGAAAAAAAAATATACATATGTGGAAATATACAAATCCATACAAATCTACCTTAATAAAGCAAATTGGCACCTTATTATTCTTGTTAGGCCTATTCCATGTGATACAACAAAAAATGTCTAGTGTAAAAGCCACCTTTTGATTTACTTAACTGAAAACAGAAGTTGGACAACAAATGGAGAAAGTTTTGGCTTTATTAGCCTTTTTTTTCCTTAGGGTAAAAGCTTTATCAGCCTTTCAAAGTATGCGCGTCTGGTCATTCACAACCTAACAAGCAATTAGAAAATACAAACACATAAATACAAGATCACAAGATCTTTAGGTATGATATGGAAGATTGGAGGATGGGAAATATAAATTTTTTTTTTTTTTTTTTTTTTTGGTTTGCTTGTGTGTGTGTGTGTTGTAAATTTGTTTTCTTCGAGTATAAGCACATGATGATGGATTTTTTTTCTATATGTCAACTGTGTCATTGACATCGATATCTTTTCATGGGATTTCACTGGATGAACAATTAAACCTTAATATACATAATATTTTAGTATTTAAGATAGAAGGATTTTAGGGTTTTTGCACGAATAACGATCATCGGTGTCAAAGAAAAACCCCATAATGATTATTCCCACCATTTATTGTTGTCTTTTTTTTCTTTTTTGGTAAGCGACTTTTAAAACCATGAGATCTATAATGATCAACCCTTTTAAATATTGAAACTAGAACCCTACAGGATGCAGATACAGTTTATTTGCATGTACGTGTACTCTCTACAAGATCCATCATCGTTGATGTGGTGTGGGATCTACTAGGGATGCCAATTTCTGACCAACACCATGTCCCCTGAACTAGACCAACAATTAAAACCTTGACTAATCCTAATTGTTTACTAAATGTGTCGAGTTTAGGCCAGAATCAATTATTAATTGGTCGTTCACAGTGTAAGGGTGCACCTCGTCAATCACCTGACTGCACCGACTGATTATGGACTAAGCCTAAGATAGACCGATTAAATGACCATTTAACTAAATCCATAAAGGCCTAAACCCTAAATGATTAATTCTCTCTCATTTCTCCCCCTTATCTCCCTCTTTGGTTAGGGTATGTTTTTTAAATTAAGTAAGAACTTAAAATATGCTATTATATTGTAAATTTAGATCAATAAATAATGATCAATTACAACAGAACATTGGTCGAAAGAATTTTTTTTTTCTTTTCCCATTATGGACCGTTTGGTGGTATTGAGACGCTTACCATAAGACCAAATAGCATAACCAATTACGGATCAATTGGTTTGCATCATTGAAGCTCGTTAATAGACTGATTATAATACAACCTATTAGGGATCGAGACTGACCGGGCCGAATGTAAACGTGTCAATGTCTTACAAATGCGGACCGATTAATTAAATATGCAAATCACGGTGCAAGGTATTAAATTGGCGGTGAACAATTAGACCCAACCGAGACTTATTGAGGTCGATCGATTGACACCCTTAGGATCCACCAGTTATGAACGGCAATAGAATCCCGTGAACGATAGATACATGTACATGCAGGTGAACTAAAACCAGGTAAAACACGAAAATCCATGCATAAAACCATAAAGGACATATTTACCCCTGTATTAGTTAAAGAGGCTGCTGCTATGCTATAAAATAGGGTTATTTTAGTGGAATAAACGGGGCCAGCAAATGGTTGCCAGATGTACCACCTGGATCCAATTCAATGGATGCAACAACCATGTAGGACAACCATGTAGGACAGTCGGAGAGAGCAGATTACCAACTATAAACAGTAAACTCATGAGTAGCATCTAAATAAGAATATTCTATAATTTCATTAACATTTCTCTCTCTCCTTTTCATGTAAAAAACGTTCCCTTTCCTTTTTTTTGGCTTCATTCCGTTGGTAGTTGAAGATAAACTGATGAGTCACAAGACTAAACCAATAATGCAACGACTAAATCCGACCTCCTACGTTAGTGCTGACATCACTCTACTTTACATTGTCTCCATTACCTCTCCCGCATATATATGGTTGACACGATGGATTCACAATAAAATAATCAACAAACCAATCATAAAGCAAACAAAAAATATATCTGAAAGTAATGGTATTTTTATTTTTATAATTTTTTACGAGTTACTGGACGGGTGGTAAAACAAAACAATAGTTGAAAATATTTTCAGTATTCAATTGTGTGTTTTGTCTCTCTCTTTGTATTGAATTTATAAAATTTGATACAAGAATCTCATCTCCTTGTCTCATTGAGTGATTATGGGTAACGTACAGATCTCATAAAGAGATAATAGGTAACTTATAGATTTACAAGATATATTGGGCAGTATTAATATCCACTGTATCAATCTTTGCGATATACTTGGGTGGATGAAAATCTTTTCAAGATATATTGGGCAGTGTCAATATCCACTGTATCAATCTTTGCGATATGCTTGGATGGATGTAAATCTTTTGTGATTTTATCATCCCCCCTCAAATGAACCGGACAACTCTGAACGGTGAGTTTGCTTGTGAGGGTACTGAACCGCTGAGCTGGCAAGGGTTTGGTGAGGATATCAGCAATTTGATCTTTAGTGGAGAGAAGACGAACCTCTAATTCCTTGGCAGCGACCTTTTCACGGACAAAATGAAAATCAAGTGCAACATATTTGGTGCGGGCATGGAACCGCGGATTAGCCGACAAGTATGTGGCTCCGAGGTTATCGCACCAAAGGATTGGAAGAATGGAGGAGGTGAACTGAAGTTCCTGCAGTAGCTTTTGCAACCATGTGATCTCAGCAGCGGCATTGGCAAGGCCACGATATTCAGATTCAGTGTTTGAACGAGCAACGGTGCACTGCTTCTTGGAACTCCAAGAGATAAGGTTGGGTCCCAAAAAAATACAGTAACCATTTGTGGACCGTTGGTCATCGGGACAACCTGCCCAATCTGCATTAGAGTATGCTTGTAGTGTCAATTGAGATGTGCGACGGAGATGTAGGCCAAAACGTAGGGTGTTTTTAAGATAGCGTAAGATGCGCTTCACAGCAGACCAATGGTCCTCTGTAGGGTTGTGCATGAACTGGCAGACCTTGTTCACAACGAATCCAATTTCAGGTCTTGTTAATGTTGCATATTGTAGAGCTCCAACAATACTACGATAATATGTAGGATCACCATAGGGATTGCCACCCTTAGCTGTAAGTTTGACTCCAATGGCAGCAGGAGTTGACACACCCTTAGCACCATCCATTTTGGTGCGTACAAGTAGATCACGAATATATTTCCCTTGAGAAAGAAATAAGCCCGCAGAAGTAGGAGTAACTTCAACACCCAAAAAATAATGAAGAGGGCCAAGATGTCGTAACTTGAACATAGAATTGAGTTCAATGATGAGTTTAGTGATCTGATCCGAATCACTTCCAGTGACTATAATGTCGTCCACATATACTAGGAGAAAAATAGTGTGACCACCACGAAATCGAAGGAAAAGAGAGAAATCCGACAATGCACTGTGGAATCCCATGGTAAGTAAGCCTTGGCTAAGTCTAGAAAACCATGCCCGTGGAGCCTGTTTAAGACCATAGAGAGCTCTGTGAAGTTTGCAGACATTCTGTGGTTGGGTAGAATCAACAAACCCAGGGGGTTGTGTCATGTACACCTCTTCTTGTAAAATACCATGGAGAAAGGCATTGTGGACATCAAGTTGACGAAGTTCCCAGCCTCTAGAGAGGGCAAGCGTAATGACTGTGCGTATAGTGGAGGGTTTCACTATAGGACTGAACGTCTCACCATAGTCAAGTCCTTCTGTCTAATTGAACCCCTTTGCAACCAGACGAGCCTTGTGCCTTTCAATGGTACCATCTAGATGTCGTTTTATTTTATAGACCCATTTACACCTAATGAGATTTTTATTTGGCGGTAAAGGCACAAGAGACCACGTCCCATTTTGTAGGAGGGCATTAAACTCAGTCATCATGGCTGCACGCCAGGCAACAGATTTGTTAGCCTCAGTGAAACAACTCGGTTCTAGTTGGGATGCTGGAGAATCAGGAAGTGGATGACGAGTGACCGAGTAGGTCACGTAATCGGTGTACTGTGTTGGTTTCCGCTCACGCAAACTTTTTCTAGTTGAGGCAGGAGGTGAGGAGGACACAATAGCATTATCACTAGGCAGATCTGCAGGCATGGGAGAGGAATTGATTCCCATGGATTCTTGGTTTTGATCTCGGTGGGCAGTCATTGTAGCAGGTGCTGTTGGTGATGGGGGCTGCAAGCGAGAATCAAAGGAGATGCCGGGCTGAGGTGGTGCGATAGATGGAGAGATGGCATGAGTAGGCAGTGGAGTAGTTGATCGGGGAGCCCCTAAAGGCCTAGCAGTGACACAATGCGGAGGGTGACCAACCCGAGGTATAAAGGAGCTCACTGTGGATGGAACCATACCATGGGATAGGATCGCTGTAGGAACCTGCTGCTGGAACAGAAAAATAGCTTTGTTAAATAGTACATTCCTTGATATATAGACACGACCACTTGGGATGTGAAGGCATTGGTAGCCACGATGACGCGGACTGTATCCAATAAAGACACAGGGGATGGAACGTGGTTGCAGTTTATTTGCATTGTAAGGCCTCATGAGGAGGTAACATAAACACCCATAAACTTTGAGTAGGCTGTAGTCAGGCTTTGTATGAAACAGTCGTTCCCAAGGGGACTTGGAATCCGTAGGCATCCTGTTAATCAAAAAAATGGCAGAGGTAAAAGCATCAACCCAATAGGTGAGAGGGACCATTGCATTGTAGAGCATAGTGAGACCAGTTTCGACAATATGTCGATGTTTTCGTTTGGCACGACCATTCTGCTCATGAGTGTGAGGGCAGGTGATTCGATGGAGAATACCATTAGCTTCTAAAAATTTTAAAACCGAACGGTATTCTCCACCCCAATCGGTTTGCAGGGCCTTAATTGGTCGTTCAAAAAAAAATTTCTACTTGCCGTTTAAAAGATTGAAAAATAGGAAGAACATCAGATTTGTGAACAAGAGGAAATAGCCATGTGTACTTACTAAAATTGTCAATAAAACTCATATAAAAACGATGACCATTAGGGGAGGGAACAGGAGATGGACCCCAAACATCTGAATGTATTAACTCTAAGGGATGCAGTGAAATAGAATCAGATGAATTAAAAGGTAATTTATGTGATTTTTCTAAAGGACAAGATGAACAGAATGATAGTTTGGTAAGCCCATCGACAATCAATTTATTTGATGCCAGTATATGTCTGAGAATAGCTGGTGAGGGATGTCCTAAGCGTTGATGCCAGGTGTCAACGGATGCACGTTCACCGACATACACTTGAGGAAAATGAGATGCTGATGAGCGGGGGAAATGACTGTTGAGACGATACAAACCACCATCAAGGTTGCCTCTGAGTAGGACCTTCCCCGAGGATTGATCCTTAATTAGACAATAAGAGGGGTGAAATTCTAAAATAACATTATTGTCAGATGTAAGTTTAGAAACACTAAGCAGATTTTTAAAAATTGAAGGAACATGAAGGATATTTTTCAAATCTAATGCACGACGAGTAGTTAAAATTTTTGAATGTCCAGTGTGATGGATATGCAAACCTTGCCCATTGCAGACTTGAACCTGATCGTTGCCGTTATATTTAGAATGGACGAAAAGATTTCCCAAATCAGAGGTGATATGATCAGTGGCACCGGAGTCGGGATACCATGCATCTAGATGTGGAGAGTGAATAGTGGCAGCAGTGTAAGCCGAATGTGGAGACAACTGTCCCTGGTAAGCATTGTCAAACCGATAGTAACAAGTGATGGCGGTATGACCCATGCGATTCAGACTTGGCATGTTGGTTTGGCTGCTCGTCCTCCTGAGTAAAAACGCCTACATCCACGGGCTCTGCCACGGTGGTAGGAGGGCTATCCATTGGGAGCAAAAAAATTAGATGGGCGACCTTGTCTGGGTCGAGCAGAATGGGTAGCAGCTAGATTTGCTTCAGGAACATTGACCGATAGAGAGGTTTGTTCCAATCTGATTTCGTGACTAAGAAAAAGTCCATGTAGATCATTGAGAGTAAGAGGTTCAGATCTGGTGGAGATGGCTGTAACAAATGCCTCCCACTCTGGTCCTAGGCCAGCTAGGATATGTAGAATAAGATCCGACTCAGGAATCAGATTGTTGACAGCTGCGAGGTTGCCGACAATAGATTTCATCCATTGAAAAAATAGAGTGACAGACTGAGATTTCTTTTTCTCAGTTTGAAGCTGGAGCCGCAGTTGCATGATGCGGGATCTTGAATGACTGGCAAATAGAGTCTCAAGAGATTACCAGAGTGCTGTAGAGTCTTCAGAGGGAGACGTCACAGAAGGGGACGTCGGTAAGTTGGTTGATAGAACTTTGACCGTCGGACAGGGAAATGAGGCGTCGATGTAGCCCATTAGTTGATGGCTACGGATTAAGGGAAGTATCTGTGACTTCCATAGCAAATAATTATGTTGATCAAGTCGAATCGACACATTGTGGCTGAACTTGGGAGAGGTTAGAGACGGAGAAGAGGCAGCGAGGGAAAATGTGTTTAAGGAAGACATTTTATTGACGTATGTCGTTGGCTCTGATACCATAAAACAAAACAATAGTTGAAAATATTTTCAGTATTCAATTGTGTGTTTTGTCTCTGTTTTTGTATTGAATTTATAGAATTTGATACAAGAATCTCATCTCCTTATCTCATGGAGTGATTATGGGTAACGTACAGATCTCATAAAGAAATAATAGATAACTTATAGATTTACAAGATATATTGGGCAGTATCAATATCCACTGTATCAATTTTTGCGAAATGCTTGGGTGGATGGAAATCTTTTCAAGATATATTGGGCAATGTCAATATCCACTGTATCAATCTTTGCGATATGCTTGGGTGGATGGAAATCTTTTCAAGATATATTGGGCAGTATCAATATCCACGGTATCAATCTTTGCGATATGCTTAGGTGGATGGAAATCTTTTCAAGATATATTGGGCAGTGTCAATATCCACTGTATCAATCTTTGCGATATGCTTGGGTGGATAGAAATCTTTTGTGATTTTATCAGGTGGGAAAATGAACAGATGCAAGAGAATCTGAGATCTCTTCCTAAACCTTGCTTCAACCGGCAAGGGACCAATCATCCGACTGATCAGTGCATGTTCGCATGGGTTTTTCTAATTGTTGACACTGTCCATCAGTGTCCGGATTTTCTATATAAACCAACATTATCTTCACATCTCCTTACAATTTCTAGATCAAATTCATCATGGGAGAAGCAGAAGAAGCTACTCACATAGTCATTCTCCCCTCACCAGGGATGGGTCACCTCATCCCACTCGCCGAGTTTGCAAAGCGACTCGTTCTCTATCACAACTTCTCAGTCACCTTCACCATAGCTAGGGATGGTCCTCTGCCCAAAGCCCAGAAAGAAGTCCTGGATTCCCTTCCCAAAAGCATAAATTCAGTGTTACTTCCACCAGTTAATCTAGATGATCTTTCGTCCGATGCAGGTCCAGAAATTCGAATTTATCACACCGTGAATCGTTCTCTTCCTTCTCTTCGTGAGGTACTTAAGGATTTGAGTTCCACAAATCGTCTCACTACCTTAGTTTTTGATTTCTTTGGTGTTGATGCATTAGATATGGCCAAAGAATTCAACCTTCTTTCTTACATCGTCTTTACTACTACAGCTATGGGGTTATGGTTGTTTTTTTATTTGCCCAAGCTAAGTAAGATGTACTCTTGTGAGTATAGGGACCTACCCGAACCTGTGAAATTACCCGGTTGCGTACCGATTCATGGAAGTGATTTCTTCGATCCGGTTCAGGATCGGAAGAGTGAGGACCACTCATTGATTCTACACCTCAGTAGAGGTATCCGATCGGTTGATGGCATTTTACTGAATAGCTTCATGGATTTGGAACCGGATGCAATCAAGGCTTTTACAGAAAGTGGAGATTTGTGCAAAGTGCCGATCCACCCAGTTGGACCGCTCATAAGGACCCGTTCAAGTGATGAAGTTACTGCAAATGAATGTATCAAGTGGTTGGATGATCAACCACTTGGGTCTGTTCTTTTTGTTTCATTTGGGAGTGGAGGAGTTTTGTCACCAGAGCAGTTGGATGAACTGGCGTTTGGATTGGAGCAAAGTGAACAAAGATTTCTATGGGTTATTAGAAGTCCAACCAGGAAATCAGCCACTGCCAACTTCTTTGATGCTCAAAGTCTTGAGGATCCATTTTCTTACCTACCAAATGGGTTTTTGGAGAGGACCGAAGGGAGAGGGCTTGTGGTGCCTTCATGGGCTCCTCAGATCCAAGTGCTAAGCCATGGTTCGACCGGAGGGTTCCTGACTCATTGTGGGTGGAACTCAACTTTGGAGAGCATCGTCCATGGTGTGCCTTTGATCGTTTGGCCACTCTATGCAGAGCAAAGGATGAATGCAGTGATGCTAGTGAAGGATACGAAGGTGGCACTAAGGCCCGAAGCAGGAGAAGACGGAATTATCGACCGCGAAGAGATTGCGAAAGTGGTAAGGAGTCTAATGGAAGGAGAAGAAGGGCGGCGAGTAAAAAGCAGGATGAAGGAGCTCAAGGATACAGCAGCCAAGGTGTTAGATGAAGATGGGTCTTCAACACTGTCACTCTCTGAGGTAGCACAGAAATGGAGGACCCACATGTAGCCAGCCATATATATAGAATATTCCAGTGGATATGTATATGTTAATTCAAAGGGATGTCTTATCAAAGCAGTGGATATGTATGTGTGAATTCAAAGGCAATAAAAAGAAATCATGGTTCTTGTTTGTATTCATTTCTAGAAGTATAAGAAATTGGGTGACATTATAATTTGATCCATCAAATTGGGCCCATAATGCCAAGTTCTTTTAGAAGAATTAAGGGTGTCAATTTGAGACTGGAATCAAGAACTAGACAGAAAATAATGATTAAGAATTGGAGCTGATCAGAACCGATTATTAAAGGGTTGGATCAATTCTAGTCCGATCCTCACCATTAGAGTAATCACTTATATTTTAGAGTTGGAACCAGACCAAATCAATTAACAATTGTTAAGGATAACGATAGCTGACAAGGCCGATATGGTTACCCTCATAACCTGAAAGTTTCAATGTTTGAAAGTTTGTTACTCCCCTATTTAGGGAGTTAGAGTTTGGAACGATGTTAGTCACTTTTCTTGTTATTCCTGTGAAAATGGACTAATAAGTCCATGGGTTTTATATTTCATAGATTTTTTTTAAATCTAATTTTACCATAGAGTTGTGTATGAGCTCAATTTGTGGTTTAAAAAAAATTTCTTTGGGTCAATTGATTAGTATTTTGGTCTTAGAACCTACTACGAATTAGAACCAGATCATTCCAACAATTTAGCAATAAAAATAATTCTTTCTAGTATTGAATATGTAAATCCAAACTTTTGTTGTGGAAAAACCCTTCGACACTATTAGTTATTAATAAATATATATATTTTTTTCAGATATTACAGTAAGTAAATCCCAGCTTTTGTGGGAAAAATCCCTTACACTGTTAGCTGTTATTGATTCGTGAACCTTAGGGGTGTCAATGGGCAGGTCTAGGTTAGTTTAGGCCTCGGCTAAATTGATGTCAAATTTTATAGGGTCTGGCCAAAACATGTCCATTAAGAGGTTCAGATTGGGTGGATTGTACTGTGCACATTAACTAACGGACTGGTCCAGTTTTAGATTATTATGATTATCTTATTGGGTTGGTTCGGTTTAAAAGTCCAGTAGTGAACCCATTACTGTCCAGAAGGCTGAAGTAGTTAAGCTAGGGTTTAATATTCAGTCTAAATTACTTTGGTCTGGGCCATTATTGGGTTCAGGCTCGTGGGTTTGTTTTTTTCGATTAGTTTCAGGCTAGCCCGGACCACCGACCGGGGCTGATAGGATATGTCATACCTCAACTCAAAACATGTCCAATAACACCTCGATTGTCCCATGTTTTGGCGAGAATCGTAGATCGATATTCCCTTGGGGGTAAAGACCTACCACAATCTCTTTAGAATGACCTTGCTTGGGAATATTCTCAATCAAGAGCTAGATTCCATTTTATTTGACCCTTTTTTTTAGGTTGATGTATTGGGTTTTCTGCTGATGTCAATACCAAAGGTGGAATCCTGATACATTTTTTTTGTTTCCATCGTTTGAGAATCCTTAGACCCTTTCACAATATATATATTTTTTTTCCTATTAATATAATTCTTTAGTGATCTTCAGCCAAAAAAAAAAAAGTTGTGTTCAACCAGCAGATAAAAACGGACTGGGATCCTCTGTAGTGAGGATCCCCTGTAGTGAGGATCCCATCCACTTAAAGTGGATCGACATATATTCCGATGCTCTTTGATTGTCTTGGGATACATGTCGATCCACTTTGAGTGGGTAGGATCCTCACTACACGGGTGGCCTCACTACAGAGGATATATTTTCGATAAAAACTACCTCTTAAATCTTTGAAGGGGTATCCCCCCCCCAAAAAAAAAAAAAAAAAAAAAAAAACCTTAGATGCAAAAGTTGAGTTTGAATCACCTGCATGTACATGTACTCTCCATGGGATCCAATCACCCTCTATGTGGTGTGGGACCCACTAGATATGGACAGTAATGAGATCCTAAAGAGGATACAAGTACATGTAAATGAATTATTCTCACAAAAAAGTTCCCTAAAAGAAATGAATTAAGATGAGAATAGAGATAAGTACATCTAATACACAATGAATGGTGCTAGGTATGCATTAAAACTGGATTGAAATCGTCTCCATCCTTGGTATCTGCTATAGACACCGCTGTCGGCCCTGATGCGCGACACTTGGCATGGACATAATCGGACGTCCCTCAAAAGTCCGCCACAGGAGATAGAGTTATGAAACAAAAGCTGCTTAGCGAATGGCGTGTATGATTCTTATAGCCAAAATGAGCCAAAATGATGCTTCGTACGTGTATGATTCTTATAATAATATATAATGCTAGTGTACTGATCATTAAATAAATCAATTTTCAGCTACCACTCAAAAAGAATTGACCAAATCACCTACCACCCAAGTTAGACAAACGTTAGTTAATGGACTGACGGGAAATAGTTGAAATTGTGTGTAGACGTTTATAACCCTTTCTTCTTCTTCTCTGTTTCTCTGTAATATTTTATCAAATAGAAAAAAAAAAAAAAAAAAAAAAGAGAAATCCTAACTCCAGATTATAGTTTTAATAACAATGACGATGACGAAGAGGAAGACTCCAGAGAAGCTCTCTTTGAGGTTACAGTAACCAATTGGGAATCGGTTGAGCTGAGAAGGAGTAGGACATGTTGCATTATTTCTTAATGTATAGTACCTGAAACATATAATCCTCAAATATTTCTTAATTTGTTCCATTTCTGAATTGCAGTTGCACAAAAGGGAAGAGCCGTAGAAGAAGAAGAAGAAAGTTTTGTTGTTGCAGTCCATTTGAATGAGAACTAATCTAACTAAAGAGAATTTAAAAAAAATTGAAAAAACCAATTGGACCTACCTGTGCCAGCCATTGATACATTACCAGCGAATACAAGAGCAGAACGAAAAATCACGGCACGATCATTTAAGGTTTCCTTTGCGAACACAGAAAAGGTTTTGAACTTTTGAATATTTTTTTTTGAATCAGGTTTTTACGTTTTTTGAATTCCAAAGCTTCAGGAGAAGTTTACCATTAGAGAGTCGTCCATGAGTGGAAGACGAAGAAGGACTCAAGAATCTGCAATATGTCTCGCTGTATCAGCTTGGGTTCCTTTTCTTTTTCTTAATTTTATTATTTCCTTTGTATTCAAATCCTAACATTTTTTTTTTCGTTTTTTTTTTTTTTGTATTATTCGTTTATGAGTATCAGATAGAGAGCAGACATAATAGAGATGAGAAGAAGAAGAAAGGGGTAAGTGTATTATTTTCATTCAAGTATTTTCTAACGACTGACATCAGCAACTAACGGCTCTGTTAGTTGCGGCTCTGTTAGTTGCTTTTGGATGTTTTTGATAAACGTTTGTCTAACTTGGGTGGTAGATGATTTTTTTAAACAACTTGGGTAGTAGGTGATTTGATCAATTCTTTTTGGGTGGTAGTTGAAAATTTCCCTCCTAATAGTATTGATGGGATTTATCATCCAAAGTTTAAGAAGCTAGGAGGTATGGATCGGTTTCTATCTATTTTTTATTAGAACCATCCCAGAACTGACATAAAATCAATCGTAGTTAGGTTGACTCACCTTGACTTGGTTTCTATCTATTTTAGGGATCTTAGGGGCCATTAATTTATTAAGGCTCTCTTTCGTATAATTTATATTTATGTTTATATGTTATTTATAATAAATTATTGGGAAAAAGACAGTTACCTCCCCTGTAACTTACCTTATTGACAATTGACCCCCAAAGGTTTCAAAAAAGACAGTTACCTCCCCTAAACAAACAGTTAAAATCCAAATAGCCCCAATTTTTAACGGTGTTAAAGTTAATTTTTTTATGGACAACTCTACCCTCAACGTTGTATCCCTACCTTAAATTCTATTGTTGTTAAAAGACCAATATAACCCTTTTAGATACCCAACTAAAAAATAAACCCTAATCTCATCTTCTTCTCATTCTACCTCACGACGTTTCCTATGGGGCGGAGATGATCTGTTGGACTCAACTGTAAGCAAAGGTATTTCAAGCGACCAGTGAGGCAAGACTCCTACATTTGTAAGCGGAGGTATTTCAAGCGACCAATGAGGCAAAACTCCTACATTTGTAAGCGGAGGTATTTCAGGTTCGCACAAATATTTCAATCAAACTGCACTCCTAGTCTCCCTTGTTTTTGTCTTCGATTAAGCACTAGTTTTGATCGAAAAAGGCAAAGTTTGTTTCGACTGTTAGAGGGAGAAGTCTTCGATTAAGCACTCATTTTCCTCTCATTTTTCTTCTCTTCCATCGCTGACCTATTTCGCTCTTGAGGAATAGAAAGGTAAAGTATTATTAGGGTTTATTCAATGGTTCCTCTTTATACGAACAATGTCAGATTTTGCTCTTGTAACTGCAATATAAAAATTGAAAGAAGAAGATATTCGAGTATGCAAAATACTAGATGCTGACCTACTTCGCTCTTTATATGAACAATGTCAAATTTTGCTTTATACGAACAATGTCTATTTTTTTAGCTAATCGAGTATGCAATATACTGGTTTCTCACAAGCTCTGTAGATATTTAAGTATACAAAAGTCAGCCGAAAATGATGCTACAGGTACAGTTAGAAAGAAAAGATTCAACTCCTCTCCTCCTTGAGAATATGGAGGAGAGGATTTGAGCCCCTACAACCGTGGTTTAGGGTACCCTGTTAATCCTGCTTGATTCCACAAGTTTGTCGTCGATTGTTGAAAGTCATAATTTAATTTGATTTTCTGGATTCTCATTGATAATATGAAATTCGTATTCTGGTATTCTGATTTGTGTTTAATCATATAATTTCTGATTATTTCTGATAATATTATAGTTTCTCAGTTTGTATCCCTTTATTTTTCTTCAATCTCATTTCAGAACTTTTTTTACAAGATGGAACCAAATGTGAGACCTGTGGTGATACATGTGTGGTACGGACAGTAAGAAAGGGAAAAAATGTTGGTAGAAAGTTCTATAGCTACGAAAGATGTTAAAACTTTGTTATGTAGGTGGAGGATAACAAGGAATATAGATGTGGAGTAGGTCAATGTAAAGTGAGAACGGCCAAAACTGTAACAAATAAAGGACGAAAGTTTTGGTGTTGCCACAATCTACTAGAGTATGTTTCTTGCATTATCTTCTGTTTTTTCCTTTTAATTATGGTGTCATTTGATTGGAAGTTGTAATATTAGATGATATTTACAATCTTTTATAATTGTCTTGCAGGTGGATAACGTTGGATGCGGTATGTTTGAATGATGGGAACCAATATGGTAATTGACTAGACAGGAGAATGCTCTCGGGGTACGGTGACTAGTATGACAACATAAGAGATATGTCCGGTCACCAGTACGGTAACACAGGAGATTGGTCAAAGCTCACAGACCCAGGTGTTGAATACGGCAACCGCTAGAACTACTTCCCCGGATTATTTGAGAGGGTACGGAAAGGGTCATGTGCATAATACTAGGGTGTTTGAAGAGCTTCTTAGTCCTATCGAGACATTAGATCTGAAGAATCCTAACGAAAGAGTTTCTTCAAGTATAAAGCACATAATGACAGTTTTTTCTCTATGTCACCTGTCGATGTCAATGTATCCATACCTATTCATGGGATTTCATTGGATTAACATAGAAACTTAATATGCCTAAATATTTTGGTATTTAAGATACATGGATTTTAAGGCTTTTTACACCAATCATCAATGTCAATAAATAAGAAAAACCCCATCATGACTATTCCCACCATTTACCGTTGCGTTTTTTTTTTTTTTTTTTTTTTGTAAGCGACTTTTAAAACCGTCATATTTGTAATGATCAACCCTTCTAAATATTGAAACCAGAACCCTATTTTTACCAAGAAAAAAAAAAAAACTAGAATCCTGAAGAATGCAAGTATAGATCACCTGTATATGCATATACATGTATTTTTCATAAGATTCTATCATCGTTGATGTGGTGTGGGATCCATTAAGGATATTAATTTCTGGCCAACACTGTATCCCCTAAACCAGACCAACGATTAAAATCAAGACTAACCCTAATTGTTTACTAAACGTGTCAGGTTTAGTCTATGACCAATTATTAATTGGTTGTTTATAGTGTAAGGGTGTAGCCTGTTGATCACCTGACCGCATTGATTGATTATGGACTGAACTTGAGATTGACCTATTAAATGATATTTAACTAAATCCATAAAGACCTAAACCCTAATTAAATGGCTAAATATCTCTCATTTCTCCCCCTCACTTCCTTTTCGATTAGGGTATGTTCTTTTAATTAAGTAAGAACTTGAAATATATATGCTATTATATTGTGAATTTAGATTAATAAATAATGATCAATTACAAGAGAACATGGGCCAAAGTTTTTTTTTTCATTGACGACCGTTTGGAAGTATTGAGACGATTACCATAAGACTGAATAATATAATCGATTATGGACTAATTACTTTGCATCATTGAAGTTCGTTAATAGATTGATTAAATTGATGGTGACAAATTAGGCCTGACCGAGACTTACTGAGGCCGATCGATTGACACTCCTAGGATCCACTGTTGGAGTATGGGAAGGAGTATGGGATCCATTGGTTATGGATGGTGATAGAATCTCATGAATGATACATATATATGCAGATGAACTAAAGCTGAGTAGGGCATGGAAATACATGCATAAAACCATAAAGGACATATCTACCTTTGTAGTAGTTAATAAGCTGTTTTATAAAATAGGGTTATTTTGGTAGAAAAAATGGGGCCAGCAAGTGGTTCCCAGACGTACCCTTGATTTTTTTGTAGGTCACAGCTGGACGAGCTGGACCCAATTCAATGGGTAGAACAACCATGTAGGACAGTTGGTCAGAGCAGGTACCAATCATAAAGAATTGAACTCGTCTCAAGTTTGGAATGAACTTGCGATTTGCCAGTGACGGATTGATGGCCGACACATGACAAGTCATGAGATCCAATGGTTCTACATAAAGGAGTTGTAGACCTAGGGGTAGTATAAGGGAGTTGAGATGTAGGCGTAGAGCCATTGGATCTCTCGATTTGCTATGTGTCGACTATCAACCCGTCACTAGTAAGTTGTAAGATCATTCCAAACTTGAGACGAACCCGAACCAACCATAAACTCATGAGTAACATCTAAAATAAGAATCTTCCATAATTTCATTAACATTTTTCTTCCCCTTTCCGTTTAAAAAAGTTTCCTTTTCGTTTTCCTTTTCTCGGCTTGATTCAATTGGGAGTTAAGATAAACTGATGATTCACAAGCCACTGAAGCAACGAGTGGAGCCCTCGTGATTCAATTGGGTGTTAAGATAAACTGATGATTCAGAAGCCACTGAAGCAACGAGTGGAGCCCTCGTACGACGTTAGTGCTGACATCACTCCACTTTCCGTTGTCTTCGTTACCTCTCCCACCGTATGGTTGCCAGGATGGATTCATAATAAACCAATCATAAAACAAATAAAAGATATACCTGAAAGCAATGTTTTTTTTATTATTTATGAGTCGTATTCTAAATTAGACTAATCGAGTGGAGAAATTAAGGAACATGCAAGACAATGAGATTCGAATTTCAACATCTCTTTCTAACCCTTGCTTCAACTCGCAAAGGGTCAATCATCCCCCCTTGCTTCAACACGCAAAGGGTCAATCATCGAAATTAATCGGTGGATGTTTGCATGGGTTTTTGTATTTGTTGACACTGACCATCGATGTCCGGATTTGTGCAAAATCTTGTCACCATTCACGTTTCAGATATCAAATCGTATCTCATGTATATTGTGGTTTTCGTGATGATCCAATGAGTATGCGAAAAAAAGAATAAAGTAAAAAACCAGAAGGCGAATAAGCCTCCCATTTGTCTATATAAGCCAACATTAATTATCTTCACTTCTCCAACCAAATATTTCTAGATCAAATCCATCATGGGAGAAGCAGAAGAAGCCACTCACATTGTCATTCTACCCTCACCAGGGATGGGTCACCTCATCCCACTCGCCGAGTTTGCAAAGCGACTCGTTCTCTATTACAACTTCTCAGTCACCTTCGCCATAGATAGGGATGGTCCTCTGCCCAAAGCCCAGAAAGAAGTCCTGGATTCCCTCCCCAAAAGCATAAATTCAGTGTTACTTCCACCGGTTAATCTAGATGATCTTCGGGCCGATGCAAGTCCAGAAATTCGCATTTGTCACACCATGACTCGTTCTCATTCTGCTCTTCGTGAGCTACTTAAGGATTTGAGTTCCACTAATCGTCTCACTACCCTAGTTTTTGATATTTTTGGTGTTGATGCATTAGATGTGGCCAAAGAATTCAACCTTCTTTCTTACATCTTCTTTACTACTACAGCTATGGGGTTATGGTTGTTTTTTTATTTGCCCAAGCTAAGTAAGATGTACTCTTGTGAGTATAGGGACCTACCCGAACCTGTGAAATTACCCGGTTGCGTACCGGTTCATGGAAGTGATTTCTTCGATCCGGTTCAGGATCGAAAGAGTGAGGGCCACTCATTGATTCTACACCTCAGTAGAGGTATTGGATCGGTTGATGGCATTTTACTGAATAGCTTCATGGATTTGGAACCGGATGCAATCAAGGCTTTTACAGAAAGTGGAGATTTGTGCAAAGTGCCGATCTACCCGGTTGGACCGCTCATAAGGACCAGTTCAAGAGATGAAGTTACTGCAAATGAATGTATCAAGTGGTTGGATGATCAACCACTTGGGTCTGTTCTTTTTGTTTCATTTGGGAGTGGAGGAGTTTTGTCACCAGAGCAGTTGGATGAACTGGCGTTTGGATTGGAGCAAAGTGAACAAAGATTTCTATGGGTTATTAGAAGTCCAACCAGGAAATCAGCCACTGCCAACTTCTTTGATGCTCAAAGTATTGAGGATCCATTTTCTCACCTACCAAATGGGTTTTTGGAGAGGACCGAAGGGAGAGGGCTTGTGGTGCCTTCATGGGCTCCTCAGATCCAAGTGCTACGCCATGGTTCGACCGGAGGGTTCCTGACTCATTGTGGGTGGAACTCAACTTTGGAGAGCATCGTCCATGGTGTGCCTTTGATCGTTTGGCCACTCTATGCAGAGCAAAGGATGAATGCAGTGATGCTAGTGAAGGACACGAAGGTGGCACTAAGGCCCGAAGCAGGAGAAGACGGAATTATCGACCGCGAAGAGATTGCGAAAGTGGTAAGGAGTCTAATGGAAGGAGAAGAAGGGCGGCGAGTAAGAAGCAGGATGAAGGAGCTCAAGGATACAGCAGCCAGGGCGTTAGATGAAGATGGGTGTTCAACACAGTCACTCTCTGAGGTAGCACAGAAATGGAGGACCTATATGTAGCCAGCCATTTAGAATATTTCCGGTGGATATGTATGTGTGAATTCAAAGGCAATAAAAAGAAATCATGGATCTTGTTTGTATTCATTTCTTGAAGTATAAGAAATTTAGGGACATTATAATTTGATCCTTCAAGTTGGGCCCGTAATGTCCAAGTTCTTCTAGAAGAACTAGGGGTGTCAATTTGAGACTGGAATCGAGAACCAGACAGAAAAAGAATGATTAAGAATTGGAACTGATCATTATTAAAGGGTCGGATCAATTGTTGGAACTAGACCAAATCAATTAACAATTGTTAAGGATAACGATAGTTGACAAGGTCAATATGGTTACCCTCATAACCTGAATGTCTCAATGTTTGGAAGTTTGTTACTCCCCTATTTGGGTATAGAAATTTTCTCCAGAGATTTGGCAGGAGAGTTGGTGGCCCAGATGGATGGCTGACACCTGACTCTCCGGGTGGTGAATCCGAGCCCTCCATTCGAGTCGACACCCAAGTCGACAAGCTGAGCCGATAGGAGTGTTGGCTCGGATGGAGGGCTCGAATTCACCTGAGAGTCAGGTGTCGGTCATCCATCCAAACCGCCAAATCTCAGGTGGGAGAGGATTTTTAGGGAGATAGAGTTTGAAACGATGTTAGTCTCTTTTCTTAAACAATCATATTCATGTGAAAATGGGCTACTAAGTCCATGGGCTTTATATTTCATAGATTTTTTAAAATCTAATTTACCATATATAAATTGTGTATGACCCCAATTTGTGGTCTGAAAAAATATTTTCTTTGGTCTTCGAACCTACTAAGAATTAGAACCAGATCATTCCATGTATTTATTGGTATGAGCTTCAATGTTTTTGGACAATTTAGCAATAAATATCTTTCTTTCAGGTATTGAATCATGTAAATCCAAATTTCTTTTAATTGAAAATAAATCCAAACTTTCATATGAAAAAGCCTTCTACACTATTAGTTCTTAATAAATATATTTTTCTTCAGATATTACTCTAAGTAAATCCAAATTTTTGAGGGAAAAATCCCTTACACTGTTACCTAGTAATTGGTTTGTGTTTAGGGGTGTCAACTAGGCAGGTCCAGGTTAATTGGGCTAAGTAGGTGTCAGGTTTTATAGGGTCTGACCGAGACATGTCCATTAAGAGGTTCGGATTGGGTGCATTGCACTGTGTACATTAACTAATAGATCGATCTGGTTTGCAAAAACTGGAAAGGAAAAAGTAAAAATTAAATACAAACACAAGCACAAAACAAACTAACCCCACCCACAGTTCACTACAAACCAACATTAATATCCAACCGCCCAAGCCAAACAAAACACACCAAAGTAAGCCGCACAAGCAAGTAACGGAGGAAATACGAAGCAAAAGTAAAATTTGGAATTTCACTACACATAATTGGTAAAAGAAAAAGAATATTTAATATATACAACATACACTTTCATAGACAGTAGTATTTTTTAGTTATTTGTTTTTGAGTAGTTATTTCAATGTTAACAACTAGAATATAAATACTTGATATATTTAGTACTACAATATCTTGGCTTATTTGGATACTGATATATACTTGACGTTTCTAGCATTCTGAGCGATAGCTTTTCACCGTGGACAGTAATAATTATTTTATGTTTTTTTTTTTTGAATAAGTCTATTTGATATTTACAACGGCAAAGTTGAAGGATATTTGATATAGAGGCAAGAGTACTCTACCAAGATACAAATGAGTGGAAGAAAATGAGATACCACCAACTCTCAACCTTTCCTAATACTCGAATGAAGAACACATGAGTTTTTTCTCCTTTCACTTTAATTTATTTTTTCTTGGTTTAAAACTAAAGCATTCATTGGAAAACAGAAAGAGCAAACAACAATTACATACAAGACAATTACCATATTCAAGACCAAAGATATCATTTATTTAAAGAATTTAACCATTTAATTTTTTTCAAACCTACAATATAATAATAAATAGTAAACTTTAAGAATGTTTTTTCCCCACAGTATCAACCATTGCCCAAAGAAAAAGAAAGGAATAAATGGGCCCGCACCCCCCCATCCCAACAACCACACCACCTATTTATTCCCCCACCCCACCAACCAGGTTTTGTTTTACTCACCACCACCCTTGACACCCTTTACATTAACTAATAGATCGATCTGGTTTCAGATTGTTACTGGGCCAATTTGGGTTAAAAGGCTGGTATGAAACCCACCATTAAGGCCATTCAGAAGGATGAAGTAGTTAAGCTAGGGTTTAATATTCGGTCTAAATTGGTTTGGTCTAGGCCATTATTGGCTTCGGGCTCATGGGTCTGCTTTTTCCTGTAGGTTTTAGGCTAGCTTGGATCGGGGACCAAGTTAGATAGGATATGCCATACCTCAGCCCAAAACATGTTTGGTAACATCTCGATTTTCCCATGTTTTGGTGATTCGTAGATATTCCTTTAAGGGTACAGACCTACCACAATCTCTTTAGAATGACCTTGCTTGGGAATATTCTCAATCAAGAGCTAGGTTCAATTTTATTTGACCCTTTTTTCAGGTTGATGTATCGAATTTTCTGCTAATATCAATGTCAAAGGTGGAATAATGAAACATTTTGTTTTTGTTTCCATCGTCTAAGAATACTTTGCCCCTTTCATAATATATCTTTTTTTTGCTATAATATAATTCTTTAGTGATCTCCAGCAAAAAAAATAAAAGGTTGTATTCAACCCAACAGAAAAACATTACTTCTTAAATCTTCGAAGGGGTATCCCCCCTCCCCTAAAAAAATAAAAAATGAAAATTATTTAGATGTAAAAATTGAGTTTGGATCATGTGTATGTACATGTACTTTCTATGGGATTCCATCACCGTCTATTTAGTGTGAGACCTACTTTTAAAGTGTGAGACCCACTAGATATGGACGGTGATAGGATCTCCCAGGAGGATATAAATATATGCAGGTGAACTATTCCCGAAGAAAAGTTTCCTAAAAAAGACGAAATAAGCTGAAAATAGAGATGGGTAAGTACATCCAATACACAATGAACGGTGCTAGGCATGCATTAAAACTAACACATGAGTAAGTACATCCAATACACAATGAACGGTGCTAGGCATGCATTAAAACTAACATTATTCAGAATGCCATTATCTGGTTGTCTTTGTTTCCTGTCCAAAAGGTTCCTCTCTTACATATGTTTGGAAACTGTTGTACTCTTACTATATAAACCAATATCCTCACCAGTTCTCACAAGCTCACCCGTCCTTAATTTAGTTCTTCAGCTTATATCCATATATAGTCCATCTAAAAAAGCAAATCTAGGTCTTCTGCAATTCTTTCTGAATCCATCCACCATGGAAGAAACCCAGCAAACAACCCACATTGTCATCTTACCTTCTCCAGGGATGGGTCACCTTATCCCATTCATAGAACTTGCAAAGCGACTGGTTCACCTCCATGACTTCTCCATCACCTTCATCATCCCAAATACCAATGGTTCCTCCTCTAAAGCCCAGAAAGTTGTTCTTGATGCTCTCCCCAAAAGAATAAACTCCATATTTCTTCCCCCAGTTGACCTTGATGATCTTGATGATGAAGATGAAGTAAAGGTGGAGACCCATATCTTTCTCACCATGTTCCGTTCTATCCCTTCTCTTCGTAAGATATTCAAGGACTTAATCACTGCTACTAGGGTTGTTACCTTAGTGGTTGATCAATTTGGCACAGATGCTTTTGATGTTGCTAGGGAATTCAATGTTTTGCCTTACATCTTCATCCCAACAGCAGCTATGATGGTATCATGGTTCTTCCTTTTGCCCAAATTCGATGCAATCTACTCTTGTGAGTACAGAGATCTTCCTGAACCAGTGACCATGCCAGGGTGCATACCTGTTCATGGAAGAGACTTTGCAGATCCAGCACAAGACAGGAAAAATGAAGCCTACAAATGGATTCTACACCATTCCAAACGTTACAGATTAGCTGAGGGTGTTATTGTAAATACCTTCATTGACTTAGAACCAAGGACTATCAAGGCCATGAAAGAAGGGAAAGTCCCAGGCATGCCACCTATCTACCCGGTTGGACCACTCACACAGGATGGAGCTAATTGTGAGTCTGATCAATACTGCTTGAGGTGGTTGGATGATCAGCCCCATGGTTCAGTTCTTTTTTTATCTTTTGGGAGTGGTGGGGCTCTCTCACTTGAGCAAATGACTGAATTAGCCTTAGGATTGGAACTAAGTGAACAAAGATTCTTATGGGTTGTTAGGAACCCATCTCAACTAGCAGTGAATACTGGCTACATTCATGGAGGCCAAAGCACTGATGAAGACCCATTTCCTTTCCTGCCCAAAGGTTTCTTGGAAAGGACCAAAGGTAGGGGTCTAGTGGTGCCCTCATGGGCTCCTCAAATACAAGTTCTTAGCAATGTTTCAACAGGAGGGTTCTTGACTCATTGTGGATGGAACTCAATATTAGAGAGTTTAGTATATGGTGTGCCCTTGATTGCTTGGCCACTCTATGCGGAGCAAAAGATGAATGCAGTGATGCTAGTGGAAGATTCAAAGGTGGCACTGAGGCTCAAAGTAGGGGAGAATGGCGTAATCGGGCGGCGAGAGATTGCAAGGGTGATGAAAAATTTAATGCAAGGGGAAGAAGGCAAGAAGGTCCGGCACAAGATGAGAGAGCTCAAGGAAGCTGCTGCTATGGTTTTGAGAGAAGATGGGTCTTGTACACAATCTCTCTTGGAGGTGACACAAATATGGAAGAGACATATGATTGTGTAGTTAATCAGATACTCTTTAAGGTTTGCAAAAACCAATATTGAATAATGAGGACAACATACATACGTATAAGGTTTAAATACCAAATGCATTATGCGTGGCATTTGTAGCACATGAAAAATCCCTCCAATATAACAACAATAACGTAAAAAATACTATTTAATAAAAAAAGGAAGCATTATATATGAATTTTTTTGTAGATTTCTTTTTATATTTCGGTAACAGAAATTTTGTGGGGGATTGAAGTTATTATTTTTTTTATTTATTTTTTTTTGGGTTAAGTGCTATTATTTTGTCAGAAGATTATAGAAAAAGAAAAAAAAAGAAAGAGAAAAAAATGGTATAATACTCTCTCCACATGCTCTCCCTTCGTGAATCCGTATACAGTCTCACCTTTTTTATTACTTTATCTCTTTATTTATGAACCAATGATGCTTTCTGTTTTTGATTTCAATATATAGTGGTAGTAGGTTCAATATATAGTGCTAGTAGGCTGCCAGCATATCGATCCTCGTGTAAAAAAAAAAGAAAATAGGATTACACACAAAATAAAACAAAATTGATGTGGGAAAAAATAATAGATTACATTACAAATATTGATACATTTTTGCATTATATAAGTAATAACGTAATAACAATTTGGACGATTATGTTGGTTTAGGTAGAGACCACCACAGAACTGGCAATTATTAAAATCTTCTATAAAAATATTTATCAAGTAAGCCATGAAGTCCCATTTACATGGAACCCTTCTAGCTAGGTAGCTACCAATCAACAAATATAATATTCCAAGGTTAGTAAAAAAAATTTTAGGTGAATAAGATATGAATTAAAACGAAAAAAACCATTACAGGGCATTAAAACTATCTACTGCCATGGAATGTTGAAACGATTGATCAGTAACATAACACTCTATTGAAGAAGAAGCCAAGCTGCAGGGAAAAAGAAGAAGAAGAGGAAACAGATTTTACAGAAATGCCACCCTAGCAATACGTTTCACCTTCTAAGGTAACAAATAAATTAAAGTCCCAGCCATATTGATTCTTTCTAGCATATAAAATCATGTTTGACAGATTTCACCGATAACTCTTGATTCAAATGAAAGGCCAAAATATAGGCCTCTCTGTAGAATTCTTGACTCCACTTCAATATTTTAAAATAAAAGTATATTTTCCATGATAAATAAACAATAATATATATATATATATATATATAACCAAGCAATGATAGTTTTAAGTGCGAGTGAGCAGATTGGCATAGGTTTTGGTTAAGCTAATTAGGTTTGCAGGTCAAAGCCAATATAATGACCCATTAATTATTAGTGAAGAAGGTTTTGTTCAGGCTGGATGAACCTAGTTTAGAGGCTCATACATTTGAAGTTCAGAGCAAACATATTCCTTCAACTATAATTAATCAAATTCATGGAAGGGAACCTTGTAAAGTTCTAAAGAATACATCATATATATCAAGCCCGAGGAGTAAAACAGTTGTTCTTTACTCACAAGAAGAACAACTGATATCATGATATCATGAAGCAAATGGCTGGTGAACTACCACAGATCTTTTAAGACTCCTAATTAAGGCCTTTATTATGCCCAACATATCAACAAGAATCAATATCATGAAGCAAATGGCTGGGGAACTACCACAGATCTTTTAAGACTCCTAATTAAGGCCTTTATTATGTCCAACATGTCAACAAGAATCAAAGATTTTCTTCTTGATGTAAGATCAGAGAAAAAGCATAGAATTATATCCATACATCTTTTCAATTTTTTATTTTATTGGGAAAATTTCTCCCACCTCTCCTCTAGGAATCCAAAAAGACTACTACCTCCTAACTTGATTGAAAATGTCTCCCACCTCCTCTGCTTTTGAAAATAATCTCCTTCATTCAATTTGGTGATGACATTCATCATTACTAATATTTTTTGGACTATTACATCCTCAGATTGACTTAAAAGAGATTTTATCAAAATTGTTTAATCAAATTTAATTTAAAAAAATTATTAAAAAATTTTAAAAAGAAAACATGAGATTTTAATTTAGTAAATTGATTTAGGTGAGATTTTTCAAAACTCTCCCAACCTTTTTAATCAAATTTAATTAACTAAAATCCCAAAAATTAGAACCTGGTGATGGTTTTTCATTTTTGCTGAAATGTAAAAATTAAGCTGATTTTTAACAATCAAAATAAAAAAATAAACTCAAATGTAAATTATAACAGCAATTGCGTCCACAAAAGTAAATCGCTTCCAGGAGTACCGAAGCAACAACATCATAATAAGAAATTCTGGTTCCAATTTGTCAATGATCTTCTTCCTGGGGAAAGCGAAGGTGCTTCCCTACTGGAGTGGGTAAACCCTTCAAACGTACGACTCCAGGTGAAACAACATTCTCCGAGACTTCCTCTTCTTCTTCAATTTCGTCGTCGCTGTTGTACATGAATCAAGTGTGTTTACCCTCAAATTGAGGGAGCATGTTCTTCTCCTCAACGCTCAATTTCTTCAGACCTTCGCACAATTGTTCAAACAGCTCTGCTCCTCTTCCTTCTCCTACTTCTTCTTTTTCTTCATCTTCTTTTTCTCCCTCTCTCTACGATTTAGGATTTCCTGAGTTGAAGAACAAGGAGCATTGATGGACCCCATCAGCGACGGTCTCCGACGAGTTGAAGATGAGGAAGTCTCAGCGAGTTGAAGATGAGGTGGTCTCCGGCGAGTTGAAGAAGGGGGAGTAGCGGCAGACTATTAAGGAAGACTGTAAAAAATCCAAAAACAGAGAGAGTTTGGGAGAGTTTTGATAACTCATGTTTTGTCTTTTGGGATTTTAGTTAATTAAATTCGATTAAAAAGGTTGGGAGAGTTTTGAAAAATCTCACCCAAATCAATTTACTAAATTAAAATCTCACGTTTTTTTTTAAAATTTTAATATATATTTTTAAATTAAATTTGATTAACAATTTTGATAAAATCTCTTTTAAGTTAATCTGAGGGTATAATAGTTCAAAAAATATTAGTGATGATGTATGTCATTACCAAATTGAATGGGGGAGATTATTTTCAAAAGCAGAGGAGGTGGGAGATATTTTCAATTAAGTTGAGGGGTGGTAGTGGAGGGGAATTAGGAGAAATTTTTCCTATTTTATTTTAGAAAAAAATTCATCTACACCCTATCAAGGATTGCTAACATCACCTACATCCACAAGATTGCAAAAACATCACCTAAGTCCACTTAACTGACGAAAATCACTAAAATTATTAAAATACAGTTTTACCCCTCATATATAAATTGAAAAATTAAAAAATTATATTGATTTACTAATTTGACCTTCAAATTAAATTTATATTTTCTCTCCCTCCTTCCTTTTCACTCTCACCCAAACCCTAACCCCAAACGTTGGAGCTCCTTGTTGGTGATCTGGCCTTGATTCCCTGAACCTTGTTTTTTCAATGTTTCCAACAACTCAGAGCAAGTAGAGTCCCTATTCACCTATTGAAATCCCAAAAAAAAAAAAAAATCATCTTTAGAAATGAAAAAAAGGGGAGAAAATAGAGATGGAGAAGCTCCAAAAGAAGAAGACGCCTGTAACAAATCACATAAAGGTGTTATGATTGTTTTCTAATCTTCTTTCCTATAACTAATCACATAAAGGTGTTATGATTGCTTTCTAATCTTCTTTTCACCTTTCTTTTTACCTTCTTTCATCGCACTCTCATGAGACCCATTAGAGCTCCCTCTGTGTGAATCGTTTTTAATGACTTGTGAACGTGAGACATCGGTCTCCTCCATCTTCCATCCTTGGAATTGATCAGTTGTTGGGTTATTGCCATGATCAATGTCATCTATCATAGCAAAAGAGTTTTGCCACATTTAAAGAGAAGGGAAAAGCAGCTGCTGTTGATGATGACGACGATGTTGACGAGGAGTAAGGGAAGAAGAGAAGGTAATTGTCAATGTCAGGCAGGTTGAGTGAGCAGGAGAGAGATGACTCTGATTTTTAATTCTGGTCGTTTGGAAATGATAGAGAAGAAGAAAAATCGATGGTTGATTTGTGCATATATATATGTAGGATGGGCAGGCGGGTATCGGTAGGGGAAATGGCAAAATTAAAGGTGAGGCGGCTTCAAATTTGAGAACCAGATCTAGTAAACCAGTATTGTCGCACGGCTTTCAGAGATCGAACTCTTCGTCCTCGTTGACTGCTTTTGTGTCTGCAAGTTCAAGTTCTCTTCTCGATCTACTGGTTTCTTCAATAGATCAGGTTCTCCAACTCGTATCTCTATGGATCCGTTGCTGCTTCACCGTTTGTTTGGTTTTCTATCGACCGATCACCATCTCCTAGCAGATCGATTGTTGTTTCTTCTGGTGATCAGGTCATTAAGAAACAGAGTAATCCTCTGTCTACTCCTTCGATTTTGAGAAGGACGTGTATGTGTTAGCCGATGAATCATCCTGGTTCATTTCTCTTTTAAAAGGGTATATTGGTTTTTTCAATCCACCAAAAGGGTATTCTCGTCTGTGAAAAATTCCAATCCACCTGACGTCAGCATCTAACGGAAATCAATTGACGGAGTGGACTTCTTTGATTACCACAGCCAAAGTTTTGGGACCTAGGTGATGTTTCTATTCTTGTGGGTGTAGATGATGTTAACAATCTTTGATGGAGTGTAGATGAAAATTTTTCTTTATTTTATGCATAAAGGTTTTATGGATATATAAATAATGAAATGGATGAACCATATATATCATATATTTTTTTGATGGTAACCATATATATCATATTACTGCTCTCAAATCGGTCACTGCTTAATAATTAAGCAGGAAATAAGTGGTTCTCTACCATGTCCCAAGCAATTAAATGCCAACAATCAGTTTATTAGCTTGTATCTTTGATTTGAAGACATTTTTCACTTTCTCTTTTTCATGTTAGATTTGGCTGAAATTCTACATGAAGGCAAGAATGGTCTGCAAGTAGAGAGTTTAAGTCCCATACTAAATACCAAATAGTTTTCAATTTCTTTATACATTTGAGAGTTCCTCAGGCCACCTACTAAAACGAACTTTTGATATGAAAATTTTACTTGATCCATCCACTTGTCATGTGGCAATTACATAATGTGATCCGGCCATCTGTTACAACCTTCCCAATTGATAAAGTGACTCTAATCAAAATAGAAGAAAAAAATAATAAATGAGAATGGAAGCAGCACTGACACCTTTTTTTTTCTGTAATTAAAGAAAAGGGGAGGGATCCAGACGTTTTCAATATATAGGTACAAGGATATACATACCGAGAATCACTCGGAGAGGGCCCAGATTTTAAAAAACAAAGTGGAAAAATGCAAGAGGAATGCACACACAAGTAGCCTATATTTTTTTTTTCTTTTCATTAAAATAATGGGGTGTAGTTAATCGCTAAGTAGATAGTAGTATGAAGGGTTGGAGTAGGAGGTTTAAGTGCTTTCAGATTTGGTCTACACCTACTCAATCCATAAAAGCTAATAATATTTAAATACTAATTAATTGTTATTAAATACTAATAAATCCATAAACAAAATGGATACCACCTGGAAAGTTATATTGAAATAAGAAAAGTTACAATCATCCAAAAAAACCCTGCTTTCTTCTTGTTTGAACATCCAAAATCATCAATAAATCATAAAGCTTCCTACTTTAATGGCTGACGGATTATGTTCAACTCACATAAATTAAAATGATGACAACGATGAAGGAAGAATGCATGATGCATGACAAGGTCAGAACAGCCAAAATAGTAAATTACATTGGGTTAAATTTTGATGGGCGCTCATCTGTTCTTACATGTATCCTTTATGTGATTCATCTTTGTCCATGGGCTGTGAAAACCACACTCTAGATATGGGTCCCAAGTCTCATGAACTGAGATGAGATCACATGAAAGATTAATGTAAATGCAGAGAAACTGGATTCAATTTTGATTGTTCAGATATATAGATTTAGTAAAAAAGGCAAGCAATTCTTGTTTCGATCATGGTAGATTGCTAAAAAAAATGTAGAATTTTCCATTGTTCTAAATCTCGGGGTTCGATAGGTCTGACTCTACTCATATCAGCTGTGATCAACTGGCCATTCAGGGTTGTATCTGGGCCACACCCTCCACCCCCAGCTTAATAAATAAATTAATGAAAAACCTCTATGATTGTATCTGTAATTTCATCATTTTCTCTTTCATTCATATGGTTTTATTTAATTGTAAAAAGAATTGAAGAGAAAGAAAATGAAAATTTGCAACTTTAAATGAAATTTTTTTAATTCTACCATAACATGGTTGAATGGAAACTTTCATTCATGTTTGGTTTCAGTTTTGAAAATGGGACCATTTGGTTGTAGTCGATGTCTTACTTCCTTGGTGCTTGATTACAACAACCATACATCACACTGACCTCACTTGCACAAAAAACCAGACTTACAACAGTGATCTTCTCCTAGAAATGATCTTTTCCAATTCCATTCCGTGAAAATGATCTTGGGTTTCATGTTATCGATCGTTTGTTAAAAATGTTCCAAAAGTGATCGTAGAATAGATTTTACAGAATCATTTCTTATCACTACAATAATAATATAATTACTCAAAATATCATCATTACCTTCACAATTAATCCAAATAATTAATTATGAAAATGACAATTGTCACTACTGTCCACTATAACTTATAATTACAAAAATACCATTATTGACAGTACAGGTCTCAGATATCACACCTATATAACCAATAATTAAATTGGAGCTTGCTTTTAACAATCATAATCTTATTTTAATGTGGTTTTATCCTGTCCCAAATCCCATTTTCAATTCGGTCATTCCCTTCTCAATTGTTATAGAAATAAACGAGAATAGTTCATTTGCATGCACTTATATCTTTCTTGGATCTCATCACCGTCTATATTCAATGGGTCCCATATAACATTGAGGGTAATGGGTTCCCATAACGTGTACATGTACATGCAGGTGATTCAACCTCAAAATAACCTAGACTTAAAAATGGAAGCCAAAGTCTATATAAAGGCCCTTCTCCACTCCTGACCCTTGAGCACCTTGGAGGCCATCCTTTTGACTCCAACCTACATAGCTACTAGCTACCCTGCTACCATGGAAGGAACACAGCAACCTCCCCACATTGTGATTCTACCTTCACCAGGTATGGGTCACCTAATCCCATTAGCCGAGTTAGCAAAGAGACTTGTTCTCCACCACAATTTTGCAGTCACCTTAGCTGTCCCAACTGATGGTTCTCCTTCTAAAACCCAGAAAGCTTTTGTAGAAGCTCTCCCTACAACCATAAACTCCATGTTTCTTCCTCCTGTTAACTTTGATGACCTCTCTGAGGATGTGATGGTTGAAACTCGGATCTGTCTCACAATGACTCGTTCTCTTCCTTCTCTTCGTGAAACATTTGAGCTTTTCACTGCTACTACCCATCTTGTTGCTTTAGTTGTTGATCTCTTTGGGACAGTTGCTTTTGATGTTGCTAGAGAATTTAATGTTTTGCCTTACATTCTCTTCCCCTCAACATCTATGATATTGTCCTTCTTACTCTTTTTGCCCAAGTTAGATGAGACATGCTCTTGTGAGTATAGAGACATGCCTGAACCGGTTCAATTGCCCGGGTGTGTTCCACTTCATGGTATTGATTTTCTAGACCCGGTTCAAGATAGGAAGAATGAGGCTTACTCTTGGATTCTATACCAGTCTAAACGTTACCATTTGGCTGAGGGCATTCTGTTAAACAGCTTCATGGACTTGGAACCGGGTGCCATCAAAGCTTTGAATGAAGAAGCAGACCTGAGCAAATTACCACCGGTTTACACGGTTGGACCACTTGTACAGAACCATTCAAAGGATGATGATATTGTTGATGGGCCTGAGTGTTTGAGGTGGCTGGACGATCAGCCACCAGATTCAGTTATATTTATCTCATTTGGGAGTGCTGGGGTCCTCTCTCTAGAGCAAATGACTGAGTTGGCCATGGGCTTGGAGTTGAGTGAGCAACGATTTTTGTGGGTTGCTAGGACCCCAACACAGAAGGCAGCAAATGCTGCCTTCTTTAGTAGTCTTAGCTCTGAGGATCCTCTAGCTTTCCTGCCTGATGGGTTCTTGGAGAGGACCAAAGAGAGGGGCCTGGTGGTCAACTCATGGGCTCCTCAAATGCAAGTGCTTAGGCATGGTTCGACTGGAGGTTTCTTGACTCATTGTGGATGGAACTCAACCTTGGAAAGTGTTGTACATGGTGTGCCCATGGTGGCATGGCCACTTTATGCAGAACAAAAGATGAATGCAGTGATGCTAGTAGATGATATAAAGATAGCATTGAGGCCCAAAGTAGACCAAGAGAATGGGTTAATTTTCCGTGATGAAATTGCTGCAGTGTTGAAGAGTCTAATGGAAGGAGAAGAAGGGAAGAAAGTGAGGAATAAGATGAAAGAGCTCAAAGATGCTGCTGCAAATGCACTGAGTAAAGATGGCTCTTCTACACAGTCGCTATCAGAGGTTGCTTTGAAATGGAAGACCCATGCAGTCGCATAGTGTTACCCACACCCTACCATAACAAATAAATAATTAATATATATATTAGTGCTTTTGTACCTCATAGAACATATACCTTATAGACTATATATTATATCATTTTGATTCCAATATATATATTGTCCGGATACTGATAGTGGAAGTTTGTTGGCAATTACCTGACAATTAATGATGTGATAGTCAGGTTAAGGGTTGTTGTATATATCAAATTTGTGTTATATTGTGACAAAACAGTTTCAAAGCTATGAAATTTGTGTTATATTGTGACAAAACAGTTTCAAAGCTATGATCTGACCTCTACTGTAGCTTCTCTCTCTCTCTCTCTCTCTCTCTCATTTTTACCCGAGGAACAACCAAATAGGTAGGGACCCCATAAGGTGGAGGGAGGGGATAGGGGAAATGGTGGTGGGACGAAGAGTCAAACTTTTCTCATGGTTTTAGGCCTGTGCTCTCCCGCAAGAGACAATCTCCACTAGTTTACCCTTGAAGCTGTTCCTAATAAATTGGTGGGTCACATCAATTTTTTTTTGTCTTAGCCAAAGGTCAGGGAAAACTTTATATAAGACGAATTGTATAGTTGAAATTAGTTATGAAATTATATAGACGAATTGACATACAAATATTTTGTAAAGATTCTTTGATTTTCTTAATAATAATTTTTGGAGATATATGAAATTAACCTCTCTATGTGGGAAAAATAGTTGTTGCATTTGTATCAACATATACATTTGATGATAGATCGTAAGATGTCTGTTATGAATTATGTTAGATATGAGCATATATAACACAAAATACCAAGACAACAACACATCCTAAAATATATATAAAAAAAATTGATCACAGTTAATTAGCTCACTCCCAAAATTTAATATGTAGGAAGGCATATGTTCCAATAATGCTAACCCACCTTTTTTTTTTTTTTATAAATGTCTTTACATATCTTTTCTTCTCATGTGATATAATGGGGTTGTTGGAAATGCATCCATCAAATAGGATCAAGATGTGATGTGGTAGTTTTGCCACGAAAATTCATTCTGTCAGTTGAGATCCAAATCATGCATACAAGTAAGTAGCGATCACATACTCAACATAAATATCAAGTTTCAATCCAAATAGAGTTTTTTATACCATATATTAGAGATATTTAAAATTTTTGTTGAAAACTAGACTAATTGTATATAGTGGACACGCAAAACAAAGAATGTAAGAAAAACTGAGCCATATAACAGCCTAGAACCCTAAAATTTGATAGGTGACCAATTCAGATATCATTTCATTATATCTAATGATTGGGATTGGCTACATCTACCTCTTTCTAGTCAAAATGAAATCTAATATAGGGTTGAATGGTAGAAGGATCCTAATACCCTAAACAAATGTTTGAACTCAAAATCACCTTTTTTCACAAGAGTTTGCCTTGGGTATTTGAGAAATAATGGGCTTCAATTTAGACATTATAGATGTCCAATTTGGACCCTATTAGTGCTTTTCTACCTTATAGACTATATACCTTATAGACTATATATTATATTATTTTGATTCCGATATATATTGTCCAGATATATCATATTGATAGTGGAAGTTTGTTGAAAATCACCTGACAATTAATAATGTGTTAGTCAGGTTTTAAGGGTTGTTGTATATATATATCAAATTTGTGTTATATTGTGAAAAAACAGTTCAAAGCTATGATTTGATCCTCTATGTAGTTTTTATTTTTTTTATTTTTTTTTATTTAGCTAAAAGAGGAATAGCCAATTAAGTAGGACCCCATAAGGTAGAGGGAGGAGATAGGGGGAATGGAATGGAAGTGGGACGGAGAGAGAGTGGAAGAGTCAAATCTCTCTCATGGTCTTAGGCATGTGATCTACTGCAACAGACAATCTCCATTAGTTTCCCTTTGAAGTTATTCTTACTAAATTGTGGGTCACACCATTTTTTTTTTTTTTGCCTTGGCCAAAAGTCAGGGAAAGCTTTATATAAGACCAATAATATGGTTGAGATGAGTCACTAACATCCATATACAAAATTTTTTTTAGAGATTCTTTTATTTTCTTAATAACAATTTTTGGAGATAATGATAAAAAATTAACCTCTCCACGTGGGAAAAATAGTTACTGCATTTATACCAACACATATGTTTGATAATGGAGAGTAAAATATTGATTATGATTTATGAATTATGTCAAGATATGAGCATATATGACACAAAATGCCAAGAAAACAACACATCTAAAAATTTCCACAAAAAAAAAAAAATGATCACAATTAGTTCACTCCCAAAATTTAACAGGCAAGAAAGCATATCTTCCAATTATGCCAACCCACCTCTTGTTTTTTTTTTTTTATTATTTTTTTTATAAATGTCTTCACATATCTTTTCTTCTCGTGTGATATAATGAGGTTGTTGGACATATATCCATCAAATGGGATCAAGATGTGATGCGGTAGTTTTGTCACCAAACTCATCCAGTCAAATTGGGACCCAAATTATGTGTACAATTAAGTCAAGATCACATACCCAACATAGATGTCAAGTTTCAATTCAAATAAAGTTTTTTACATCATATATTAAAGGTCATTAAAATTTTTGTCGAAAACAAGACTAATTGTATACAGTGGAAATGCAAAATAAAGAATGTAATAAAAGCTGAGCCATATAACAGCCTAGAACCCTAAAATTTGATAGGTGGCCAATTCAGATATCCTTTCAGTACATCTAGTGATTGAATTGGCTACATCCACCCTCCTTATAGTTAAAATGAAATCGAATATAGGCTTGAATTATACAAGGATCGTAATACCCTAGACAAATGTTTGAACTCAAAAATCAACTTTTTCACAAGGGTTTGCCTTGGGTTTTTGAGAAATAATGGGCTTCAATTTGGACATTTCAGAAATTAATCTTTATTCCCTCCCAAAAAAAAAAAAAAAAAAAAAAAATTATGAAGATAGAGTGATAGATTTCTACTTTGTTGCCTTCGATTACATATCTTATCCATCTTTCAGAAAATCTGGGAGAGAGTTTTTCTGGCTGGGATTGCTTTTCCATTTCATGGATGATATTCAAAAAATTCTATTGTAACTCTTCTTCTATACTGCTTCTGGCCTCCGAATGGAACTTCCTTTTCTTCCACTTCTTTGGAATCTTTACAAATTCAGGTTAAACAGTTTTCTGCAATCCACTACTCTCTTCGCTCTTCTACTCACATTAATCAATCCCATCTTCTCTAACGCATCAAAAACCTGTAATCTTGTTCCCTGACTCTGAGGGTGAATGATGACCACCATCAGTTCTCAACCAGATTTGCTACCATGGTTTCTGTTTTTCTCTATAGTTAACTGTTCTCTGCCCAATTCAGTTATTCAGCTTCGCATATGATGGTACTGATGACAGGATGATTAGGACGCCAATCCTGCAGCAGACCCATCTCCTGATGGCACAAGAGGATCCTCTGCAGAACCCAGATTTATTAAGGCAGCAAGAATGTCTATCCCTGTTGCAGAGATGCAAGAGTATTGAAGAATTCAAGCAGACTCATGCACAATTCTTCAAGTTGGGCTTAGATGGTGACCCTCGCCGATCAGGCAGCCTCATTGCCACCTGTGCTTTATCGAATTGGGGCAGCATGGACTATGCCTGCTCAATCTTCGGGCGAATTGAAGAACCGGGTACATTCGAATTCAACACCATTATTAGGGGTCATGTAAAGGATACAGATTCTCAGGCGGCTCTTATCTTGTATGGGAAAATGCTTGAGAGAGGTGTAGAACCAGACAATTTCACATACCCATCTCTTCTTAAGGCCTGTGCCCATTTGTCAGCACTAGAAGAAGGATTTCAGATCCATGGGCATGTTTTTAAGTTGGGATTTGAATCTGATTTGTTTGTGCAGAACAGTTTGATCAACATGTATGGGAAGTGTGGGCAGGTAAAGCACTCAAGTAGAGTTTTTGAGAAGATGGATGAAATAAGTGTTGCTTCTTGGAGTGCCCTTATTGCTTCTCATGCTAGCTTGGGGTTGTGGAGTGGGTGCCTAAGGCTGTTTGGAGACATGAACAGTGAGGGTTGTTGGAGGGCTAATGTGAGCACATTAGTCAGTGTACTATCCTCATGTACTCATTTGGGTGCTCTTGATCTAGGGAGGTGCACACATGGGTCTCTATTGAGGAATATAAGTGGACTAAATGTTATAGTTGAAACATCCTTGATAGACATGTATGTCAAATGTGGATCTTTGGAGAAAGGTTTAGCTATCTTCCACAAGATGCCCAAGAAGAACCAGTTTGCCTATAGTGCCATGATCTCAGGGCTCGCCATACACGGGCGTGGTAAGGAGGCTCTAGATGTCTTCTCGGACATGCTTGAAGAAGGATTAAAACCAGATGCTGTCATCTATGTCGGTGTGCTTAGTGCATGCAGTCATGCAGGTCTTGTGTCCGAGGGTCGCCAATGTTTCACTAGGATGAGACTTAAGCATCACATAGAACCAACAATTCTGCATTATGGATGCATGATAGACCTTTTGGGCCGTGCAGGGTTGCTCAATGAAGCATATGAGCTCATCAAGAGCATGTCAATGGAGCCTAATGATGTTGTGTGGCGTTGCTTGCTTAGTGCCTGTAAAGTTCATCCGAACCTGGAATTAGCAGAAATTGCAGGTGGGAAGCTTTTCCAGTTAGACCCACATAACGCCGGTGACTATGTGCTCCTATCAAACATCTATGCACAGGCTTACCAGTGGGAAGACATGGCACGGATGCGGAAGGACCTGGCTCGGAGGGGCTTGATCCAGATGCCAGGTTTTAGCACTGTCGAGGTGAAGAGGAAGGTTCACAAGTTTGTGTCACAGGACAAGTTACGCCCCGAGTGTGATGCCGTGTATGAGATGATTCACCAGATGGAGTGGCAGCTAAGATTTGAAGGTTACATCCCAGACACTTCCCAAGTTCTTTTAGATGTCAATGAAGAGGAGAAGCAGCAACGACTAAGTGGTCACAGTCAAAAGCTGGCCATTGCTTTTGCACTCATACATACAAGCAAAGGGTCTACAATAAGAATTGTTAAAAACCTCAGGATGTGTAGCGACTGTCACAAATATACAAAATTGATTTCCAAGATCTTTGAGAGAAAGATTTTTGTCAGAGACCGAAATCGATTCCATCATTTTCAAGATGGAACTTGTTCTTGTAGAGACTACTGGTGAATAATCTGTTACAGCCTCCAATTCAGAGGAGCAAATCATTTTTTGATTGTTCTTTATACGGGTGATTTCACATATCCTTGCTTCCATAATAAACAGCTTTTATTGACTATAATATCAAGGAACATCAAATAGGAAGAAGAGTTCCCCTCCTAACAAAGATACTGGTTCAAAGGGATTCTCAAGGCCCACATAATAGCCATAGTAATGGGTGTCCCAATGCATGAAGCTTCCGCTACTGCAGGGTCTGGGGAAGGGCAAAGTGTACGCAACCTTACCCCTGCACCGGGAAGAGGCTGTTTCCATAGTAATGGTGTAAGAAATACACAACCACATCTTTCTTGATCTTCAATGATCAGATTAAGGGATTTTAATTTAACAGCTGACAAGTAGACAAGAGAAATCCCACTTTCATATAGATGGACTAGTGCAGCTCTCTCAAATCCCCAAATCTTTAGCCCTCAAAGAAATTACTTGATCAAAATCTTCATTCTTGAACCCTTGAAGAAAAGTACCAGTAAAAAAAAAAAAAATCCAGATGTGAAGCTCAAGGGGGGAGTAGATTTTACCTATTCAACCAAGATAATAAGATTTCAATCTAACGAAGGAGTAGATTCTACCTATTCAACCAAGATAACAAGATTTCAGTCTAATGAATGCTACAGAGATACACAACCTCACAACAAATCTAGAAAATTTGCTACAAATAACTACGTCCTTACACGTAGCAAATCATCTATTGTATTGAAAAAACAAGGAAAACAATTACAAAATAAAATTTACACAGGATCTTGGGCCAGGAGCATTGGCTGGACTCTGAAGAGAACAGTAGGGGTCAATGGTATGAGATTAACAGGTCAGAATAGATCCAATCAACGGTGTGAGCACTCATTGAATCATTTTCTCAATAAATCATTTTGTATTGCTCAATAGTTTAGAAGATTACAACAACTAGACAGCCCATCTGTCTTTTTGTTCGGTATTACCAAATTTCACCCATTGAATAATTTATTAATTTTGATTTTGCCCTAGCAAAATAATCCTTTCCCTTTTAATATCAGGACATAAATTATCTGATACAGGCAAGAAGCAAAACTATCCTAAGCAATACGAATGGAAGAAATGCCCGAGGAGATTTCTTCGGCTCGTGGATCTCCACTTTCTAAAGAAACACCACGAGGATCTTCTCTCACTAGCAACGATAGAACACCAAATGAAGTCCACATTTTGGTGATACAGTTGCTGGAGTCACCTAAAGTGACAGCAAAAATCGCATCAAAGCCACCTGCTCCAGGAACTCCAGCCAACAGAACCCCTTCTATATTCATGGTGGTATCCAGAAGCTGAGTTTGTGATTTGGGCTCTATCTGCAAATTTAGGAGAACATAACATATACATAACAATGTAGAACGACTCTATGTGTAGATACATTTACATATACAGAGAAATTAGAATTCTGTAATGTGGAACATAAAGAACTTTCTAACTAGTACACTGAAAACCACAATTTGGATAACATTTTTGCCAGGCTAAAATAGACAATCCAAACAATGATCCAACTCTACAATTGCATCAATATGATCAAAACCATAATAATAGGAGAGACCTAGGTTCTCCTTCTAGATGTTTGACCATTTTTTTTTAATTTATTATTTTAATGAGCAGAGAATTTAGATATATTGAAACAGTGGGGAAGCGTCATGCTGGAATGTTTCCAAGGACCCACATCCATGTCCCCAAGCATTTTGTACATCAAAAATTTAAATCAGCATTCACATGGAAAATTTAACCCTTCCCTGAAACATTTGACACTTGAACCCATTTCAAAGTATTCTTCATGCCTTTGCAGGACTCTGTAACTACCTTAGTTTATGCTTTTAGATTGCATTCATGCTCCTAGTGGAGCACTCTTTCTAGTCTTCAACTACAGACAATATATATAAACCCAACCCCCCCCCCCGGCGGGACTTCTTCTTTTTAACATTTTAATTTCATTTATTTATTTAGGATACGAAACGAACACCTTTTTTAAATTCAAACTGCATCCGGATTCAACCAAGCACTTGATATTAGAACAATATATTTTGCAAACTACTTGCAGAAATCATTAACAAATACTATCAGGACATGACTAGGTGAAGTAGCAATATTCCCCACCTGCTACACAAATGGAAAACATGGAAGGGAGGATCCATATGAAGTTGTCTCAACAAGAAGATGGCATGGCAACCAGATCCAATGCATAAAAGATCATTTGATTAAATAAATATCAACAAAGAAGAAATCAACCCTCAAGGTGTACCACATATATAGCGGATGCATGGAAGAATTTGTTTTGTCATGTTTTTTTTTCCCATATTTCAATCTTGCTACATTCATTCTTTCAAAGAAAAAATACCTACCGGAACACCTGCAGCTTCACCCATTTGACGCATATGAAACCGGATATCAAGAACAGCATCTCTTGCTCCTAACAAAGCATCAACAATTGCTTGTCCACATGGATCAGTGGCTTGCTCCATCCACTGTTCAGGTGATGCAGTTCATCAGATCTTAAAAAGCATCAAACTACAAAATTAGAAACAAGATACAAAGGATATTACAGTCCCGTGAAGGGATAAGATCAACCTCAAACCACCCAAAAAAAAATGAGGGAGGAGATCATCCTCCTATGAGGGATGAGCTGAGAATCACCCTCTACATGCCATGAGCAGGAACTGACTCAAACTTAGAAGCATGTGCAAACAAGACAGAATCTCAAATCATACACATAAAATACAAATCTATGCCCAAGTCGGGGGATGCTTGGTAGCATCATAGTAGAACTAATCACATCATACATATGTTATAGGTTGGCACAAGCCGATTAAGTGATCCTAGCATGGAAGTACACAAGCCTAAGCAATGGGGAGCCAGAGGTTAACATTTAATATTTGTCACAAGGGACGAGACTGAGAAAAAGACAGCCTCAATTAGCCGCACTGGAGCAGACCAATTCCCAGCTCAAAACCCTCGTCGAACTTGCTAAGGATGCTACTCTATCCATAATTAATCCAACAAAAAAACCCCAAGTGGTGCTAACTAACCTATTGCGATCTTGTGTTTGATTTATATATTTATGTAGCTTCTGTTAGCTTCAGCGATAAGAGTCCAGCCTATAGCCCATCACTATAGGGCTGTGGGACTGTGGGGCCCATATTAGATTGAGGATTATAGTTATATTTTTCTTTCCTATATTGACCAGATCTCCTTCTCTAGTTAGAATAAGTAATTAGGAAAGTTTCCTATTGGTTATTGTTTCTGTTTTTTCTTTATCAATATAAATAAAAGAATATAGGAGGAGGAAAGTGCACAAGTTGGCTCTCCTCTCTCCAAGGAGTCGATTTCCTCTCCTTCCCTCTTTCTTCTACTTCTCTTATCTTCTTTTCTCTTCTACGGTTGCTGGTTTTCTGGTTTTCTTTTATAAGCAAACTGTAACACGATATCAGAGCATTAAAGATCAATTTCTGGGATCTTAAGCTCTGCTGTTTTGATAGTCTCCAACATCTTCATCTAAATTTTCTGGTTGCAGCAACCTTATGCTGCCTGCCTTCATGATTGACTGAGCTTTTCTCTAAAGCTATAATATTTTTTTTTGCTGCTACAATACTGCTGTAAGTTTTCAGATCTAACCGGATCTGGTTTTCCTGTCCTCCTCCTTACGACTGGTATGGACTCTGATCTATTGTCAAACAGAATTGAACTCCCTTATTGACAGCTGCTGCCACTGTGATCATCTGTTCCTGCTAATGTTTGCTGCTGATTACTGTATCTGGTTCAGATCTGACCCTGTTACTGTAATCGACATCTGCTTTACTGCTGCTGTTTACTGTTGTCACTGTGTTCGAGATCTGGTTCTTACTGCTGATTCCTGTTCATGAAATCTGGTTCAGATCTGACCCTGTTACTGTGGTCGAAATATGTTTTACTGCTGCTGCTTACTGTAGTCATTGTGCTCAAGATCTGGTTCAGATAACTACAATAGTTTTTGCTTCAGATCTGCTATTGTTTCCTGCTGCTCCTGTGATTGAGATATGGTCCAGATCTGCTGCAACTGATTTCGGTACTTATTTTCCTAGATGATTGATCAGATCTGCTTATTAAAGATCTGTTTTTCGTGAACTGCTGCAACCATTATTTGATCTGGGTTTATACCTATGCAGATTTTGTTCACTGAACTGTGCCCTACTGTGTGATGTGTGCTTGCCCCCTTGCTATTTCATTAAAATTGAGTTGAGATATTGCTACTTGATATACAGTTAATGGCTGAATACAAGGATTATTCTGTGTAAATCACCTCCATCAAATTGAAAGGGGATGTCAAATTATTTGCTGTGAGCCCAAGCCGTTAAGGCTTATATTCACTCTAAAGGGAAACTAAAATATCTAAAGGGAAACTAAAATACCTTACCGATGACCTTTCATCTGTGAATCTCAAGGATCCCACATTTGTAAAGACTTATGATGACTAGATGCATGAGTATTCTACCCTACAAACCTGGTTATGGGGCAGCATTGACCCCTCTATTGTTTTAAATATGATGTTTCATGAAACTGCTAAAGACATATGTAATGACCATAGTTGTCAAGGCGACAAGGCGATCCAAGGCGTCTAGGACCATCCTGGGCGCCTAGGCGCCTAGGCACCGCCTTGTTTCCTAGGCGACCAAGGCGTTCCTAGTGTAATTTTTTTTATTTCTAAAATATTAATGTTATATTAATGTTTATATATATATGCAGCATTCTATATGAATAATCAACATTTAAGACATAGCTTAATTAATATGAGAAAACCAATAAAGAAACAAATAATTGAGTGAGTTGGCAACATATATTTATGACTAACATTTGCTTACTTCTGAAAAATTTCACCGGAACGTAACTTCTTTAATATACTTCGGATTCAAGCAATCTTGAATTTGTTGCAAAGCTAGCATAATCAGCTTTCCAAGAAATTCAAGATTGCTTGAATCCAGTTATAATGAAGGAGTTACACTCCAGTCAAACGTTGTTCAGAGTACGTGAATGTTGTTTAAAGTCGTCTGAATGTAAATTATTTTTTGGGCATAAAAACAAAAGATTATTTTTGGTGCGCTCTTTGTTTTTAGTGATGTTTTACTATAAAAAGATTTATGGAATTTTTATATTTTAAAAAAAAAACCTAGTATTTGGAAGTTGAAAATCGCCCCCATACCTAAAAATACGATTTTTGTTCTTGACCTGGAGGGTTGACTTTTTATCATTCTGGAATTTGAATTTTAGACTATTTTTATTAGATTCAAATAGGGGGTATTTGCTTATTTATGAATAATATCTTAAGTAAATGAAATATAAAATTAAAGAAACATTTATATATTAGTTATAAATAAGTACTATCTGATAAATGTTGTTCCTATCTAGCCTAATAAATCTTGTGAAGCAAATTCAGAGATAAAAGAGGAAAAAAAAAAACATATAAGACCCAAGGCGACCGCTCAGACATTCCGGGCGGCCAAGGGGTCCAAGACCGGACGCCTAGGCGACGCCTTGACAACTATGGTAACGACCTCAAAGAGAGTTATGCTCAAGAGAAAATATTTCTCGGGTTTATGACCTTTACGAAAGGATGTTCAATTACTCATTGGGAGACAAAACCCTAAATGCATACTACAGTGGCTTTAAAGGTCTCCTTGAAGAATTTCAAGCCGTTCAGCCTCTCACTACCGATCTCACACAACTCAAGGCCCAACAATTAGAATTTCATATAGCCAAATTTTTAGCTGGTCTTCCTCCAAAATACCAAGCCTCAAAGCTCAGTTGTTGTTTGGTGAGAAGGTTCCTACATTGAGGGAAACATTTTTCCGCCTCCAACAGTTGATACCTTCAAGTAGTTCCATGATAATTTTACTCTGCATACCAGACGAGGACGAGGATCCTCATCTAGAGGTCTTGGTTTCGATAGAGAACATGGCTCCTATGGGCGTGGCACAGAATGATCAAGTACCAATAAAACTAATCGATATTGTATTCATTGTGGAAAAACTAATCATAATGTCGACAAGTGTTGGGCTGAGGCATTGGTTAATTTTGTCTCCACAGAGGATGTTTCTTTACTAGCACCAGTTGCAACTCCCACTCATGGTTTAAAATCTCGGCAAGATCTCATTTTTCGGAGTTCTCAAATGGCTTAAGACGAGATAGGGTACGAGACTAGGTTCACGACTAGTTTCGACCAGTCTCAAACCAAACTAGTTCAATTTCTTATATAAAGACACTTGTAATTTCAACCGAGACTTGTTCTTTTGCTCTCCTCTTTTTTTTTTGGTAATTAGATATTTTATTAACCCAGGAAGAGATAACACTACAAGAAACTAAAAGGGAAGGCCACAAAACCCAGACCTAGACAACTAGGAAGAGGGAGAAGACTGACAAACAGAGGGGCACAACCCCCCCCTCCTAAACAAGAGAAAAGAAATTACAAACATACATCAACTACCAAGGGACCCTCCCCCGATTAGAGAAGGAAGCTCAAAACAACCTAAAAGAAGGCCACTAACCAGGCCAAACCAGACAATAAAATAGTGAAGATGACCCCACCCAAGCAAATGCTAAACACCATACACTTGAAAATCTGGAATAGTCCCAACCATAAGATTCCTTACGGATCAGCCATTCCCATTCCTCGCGTTCTTCATCGGATGAATTAGAATGTAGGGTATCTTGCTCTCTCTTTCTCCATTTTCTTCAAACACTTCCATTTTCTTGAGGTATTTGAAAATTTTCCCATGAGATTGTCGGGGGAGCTTGGTACGAGAGCGAAGAACCCACATTCATTGTCGGTTTCACTCTTTAAAGTAAGAATTTATTTAAAAATTAATTTTTTACTTAAACACTATTATTACATGGTGTATGATGTTTATTTTTTTATACGTGAGACACGTGAGCCCAATCTACGAGCTTATGGTTTTGAAATTTTTTTGCTACATATATTTATTATTTTGAGTTTCTGTTAAAAAAATTATTTTCCAGTATTAAATAATTGAAATGATGTTCAAAATATTATATGTTGAACACCTTTGGCCGATCTACGCGGTCACAGTTTCATTTTTTTTCTGTATATATATATATATATATATATATATATATATATATATATATATATATATATATATATATATATATATATATATATATATATTGATGCAGGCTAAGATCAGTTGGATGGGAATCTTCTTAGGACTTAATTTAAAAATCTTTGTAATTTTTATTTCTTTTGATTTAGTCTTATTGAGTTTTATTTCCTATTAGGGAGGTAGCCACGGTTTTAGTTAGTTTTTTTTTTAATTTTATTTATTATTGGAATTATCTTGTGGGCCCCCTTCCCCTTTAGGAGTGATTAGGTTTTTGTTTTATTTATTTTATTAGTTTGTACTAGTTGTGGGTCCCTCATCCCTTAGACGTAGGTGAGTATTAGTATTTAAGTTGATTTTCTAGTTAGTAGTTGAGTTTAATTAAGACTCTTATATTAAAGTCATATTTGAGTTTTATATATATATATATATATATATATATATATATATATATATATATATATATATATATATATATATATATATATATATATATATATTGATGCAGGCCAAGATCAGTTGGATAGGAATCTTCTTAGGATTTAATTTAAAAATCTTTGTAATTTTTATTTCTTTTGATTTAGTCTTATTTTAGAGTTTTATTTCTTATTAGAGAGGTAGCCACGGTTTTAGTTAGTTTCTTTTTTTTTTTATATTATTTATTATTGGAATTATCTTGTGGGCCCCTTTCCCCTTTATACGTGATTAGCTTTTTGTTTTATTTATTTTATTAGTTTGTACTAGTTGTGGGTCCCTCATCCCTTAGACGTAGGTGAGTATTAGTATTTAAGTTGATTTTCTAATTAGTAGTTGGGTTTAATTAGGACTCTTATATTGAAGTCATATTTGAGTTCTAATTGTGGGTTTTTTAGTGTTTTAGTCCAATTAGGATTATAAGTTTGTTTAAAGATAGTTTTATTAATGAAATTATGATGGAATAATGAAAAAGATTATTGATAAGAAAGAAAAGAAGAGGCTCTCAGCTCTCTCCCTCCTACCGAATCCCTCTGATCTCTCTCTCTTTGAGTTCCCTTTCTCCTTTGCTGCATTGATAGTTTCTTTCTTCTCTCTTCTTGTTCTCCGATATTTCCCTTCCCTTTTGGGTGGTTTCTTTGATATCCACTTTCATCCCTTTATGTGAGATTCAGTCTCCATTATATATATATATATATATATATATATATATATATATATATATATATATATATATATATATATATATATATATATATATATATTGTTTAAAGAAAGTTATTTTCCAGCAATTTAATAATGAAAAAAAAATGATAAATAGTGATTTGTTGGTTTTCAAAATTTTATGTAGATAACACCATTGGCCGTCTATGGTTCCATGGTGTCGGATTTATATCTGAAATTAAGATAAATATGTAAATTATTCTGAAAAAAGGATAAAATAGAGAAAAATATTCTGTATTCATTTGAAAAATGAAGAAAATTTTGAAACGAAATTGCAATATGTTTTGAGTCGTATTTGGTGCTTTTTATGTCATACCATTTAAAATTATGTTATATTAAGCCTATTATATAATATGTAAGTTTGTTTTTTATGTAGATAATGGCTACTTCGGGCACGGGGCCATCGGGCGATGCAGAAGAAGATAGTGGACGTTCAGACATGGCATAGCAGTATGGGACTGCCATTTATGGTGGTAGATGGAAGATCTAGTGTAAATTTTGTGGGAAAAAACTTATGTCTAGTGGGATCACAAGACTTGAACAACATTTAAGTGGGACTAGTACAGATGTGATAAAGTGTCCTATGGTTCCTGTGGAGATTTTCAAGACTATGGGCAAACACATAAAGGGAGGGAAGGTAAGTAAGGCAGAAAAAGAAAAAGCGAGGATGCAGTTTGAGGAGATAATTCGAGGCACTATGGGAGGAGGAGCTATGCCAATGGATGACTCAGATTCTGATGATGCTTTTGACTCTACGGGCATGACTGATGCTGAAGCCAGACAAATGAGACAGGCTATAGCGGGTAATAGAGTCACACATGAAATGGAATAAGATAGGATGAGGTTTACTAGGGCAGGGGCAGGTTCATCTGGAGTAGGTGGTGGTGGTAGGGGATCCGCTCATCCACAACAACGGGGTAGGGGGTTGGCAGCTATGCTCAGAAGATTACAGAGTACAAGGGCACCACCTGAGCCACAGCCACGGGATGAAGATTATGTGGAGATACTACACTAGGATCTTGAAGTTTTTAAGAAGTCTGTGAACAAGCAAAAGAGTTTAAAAAAACAAGGGATTGGGGATGCCATGGCTAAGTGGATATTCTACCACAACATCCCAACCCATACCACCACAGGCCCCAAATATCAGACCATGATGGATGCAATTGCTAAGGCCGGTCCTGGGGTTAAAGGCCTCAATGCCTATGAGCTGATGAATGTATACCTGCCTGAGCAAAAGAAAGACTTAAAAGATTGGATAGGAGGTTTGAAGAGGCCTATTGAAGAAAGTGGTGACTGAAGTTGGGTCAGAGAATGTTGTCTAGATTGTGATGACAACGGCAACAACTATAAGAAGGCAGGAGAAATGATGAGAAAAATGAGGGACAATCTCTTTTGGACTCCATGTGCACCATTGCATTGACTTGTTGTTAAAAGACACGAGCAAGCTCCAGAAAGTAAAGCAAGTGGTTGATAGAACTAGACAGATGACAACATTTGTATACAACCATGACTATTCTTAGAACTTGCTCACGAAGAAATGTGGAGGGGACTTGATCAGACCAGGCGTTACTAGATTTGTTACCAACTATATAGCACTGAAGAGCTTTGAGGCAAATATGGTAGGTTTTAGATCAATGCTTGCATCTGAGGACTGGTTTCGTTGGAGGGAGTCAAGTTCCAATAATTGGGTGGAAGCACAGACTACCATAGTTTCAGATGAGTTTTGAAAAAATTTAATGGAGGTAGTTAGAGTATTGGAGCCAATGGTAAAGGTGCTGAAATTGGTAGATACATCATTGAAGCCCAACCATGCCACTTTTTTATGCTACCATTGATATGATGAAGGACTGGGTACATGCTGCGCTACCACGTGGTAGCAAAAATTTCCTTAAGATTATCAAGGATAGATGGGAGAGCCACTGATACATCCATTGCATAAGGCTAGTGAGTAAATTTGATAGTAAGTTTATGTTTATTAATTAGTAACTAGTAAGTATATGATTTTGATCATGTGTCTATTGTCACATTTTGCAGCATACTATTTGAACCCCAAGCTAGCAAGTACCAATATTCGCATGTACTTGGGTTGAATTCTGACCCTATCGATGCTGTATAAAATGTTGTGGCAAAGCTCCAACCAAATTCCACATTACAATCCCTTGCGAACTTGGAGGTGAGTTATACTTGTATGTTTAATTCCTGGAAATTAGGAAAGTCCATATATTCTGATGGCTAACTCTTATAAGTTTCCAAATGGATGTAGATTAAAACATTTAGGGGCCTTGGAAGTTTTGGAAGTCCCACTGCAGTGGATGGCCGAGAGACTACTGATCTTGGTATGAGATATGTAATTAAAATATAATTTTATATGTATAATACATTTATATATTGGAATTTAAATCTGTTATTCTTCTTATGTAGCTGAATGATGGGTGTTGTATGGTAGAGATGCATCTCAATTGAGAAAAATAACAATCAAAGTATTATCTCAGACATGTTCTGCATCAAGCTGTGAGCGGAACTGGAGTACACTTTCTTTCATCCATGCCAAGAGTCGCAATAGATTGGGATTACAACAATTAAATGACTTGGTGTATGTGCATTACAACATGAGGCTAAGGATGCAGTCCATACGCCAGAACCAGGAAGTTGATACTACCTCGATCGAGCTCGCCGACATGTTCCAGATAGTTAGATGAGGAGGATCCCTTAGTGGAGTGGGTGCGTGACAAAGGGGAACCAGTGATCGATGAGGCAGGGGGGAGGCCCGACCCTAGTTTGCCTTCTCAGATTGGTGCTGATGTTGACCAGTTTCTGTATTCCGATGAGGGTCGCGTACACACCCAGTCGCCTCGACCATTTGACCCCGCTCCTAGCAGTATTCAGTGTTCAAAATCTCGACGAGATCTCCCCTCGATACAATACCTCAACTAGTTCTCGAGCTGGTCTCGACCATTTCTCGACATTTTCGACAATTTCTCGACATTTTCGACCAATTCTTGACCATTTCTCGATCAATTCTCGACTGGTCTCGACATAATATATGAATTATGATTGTATGGTCTACTTAACTACTTCGGATTTTTTTATTATGACAATTAACAAATTAAGGGTTATTATGTTTATTCTTCTCCTAAAATATAATTTTACTAGCTCATTTGGTCTTTTGTGATCTTCTATTAGTGTAACATTATGTAGAATAGCCAATATTACCCTAAGTTTACATTTGAACTTCAGATCGACACTGCCAAACAAGGGTGTAAACCCAAACAACCACCATGTGATTATTTATACAATTTATGGAGTATCAAGCCTTAAAATGATCATTAGGATCAAAACACACATTTTAAGCCTTCGTGCCTTTTGTGTAGTGTCTCACCGAGATCTCAGAGATATCGGTTCCTTAGAGGGTCGAGACACCATCGAGAATCGAGATTTTGAACCTTGGCAGTACCATTGGCGGGGATGATGGGGATCATGGAGATGATGAGCATGGTTGGCCTCCTACTGGTAGTGATGATGACGAGGATGATTATGGTGGACATGGTCAACACGATTAGGTTAAGGAGCGACGGTCGGAGCCTAGGTCACCAATACCTATTGTTAGATACACTGGGGAGACCCAGTATACTCACGCCACACAGGATACAGACCACGATGGACGTCCATCCTCATTACGGGCTGGGTATACAAGTGGGCCTCGTCACCGTTTTCAACCTTAGAGGAAGAAAACTATATTGACTTTGTGCTTGAGGTTGATAGCCTGTCTTCTGGCATTGGAGGAACGTCTATTGAGTATCATAGTAGTGGACATGGCATTGGGCAGTGGAGTGCCCCATCTTTTTCCACTCCCAAACATGAGGCATTTGACATGAGTACCAAGTCAGAGTACAGTTCATATGATGGTTACCGCATTGTTCCCAGTGCATATGGTTCTTCAATGGATACTCATCAGAGTGGATCCAACTTTGTGGACACCCTCATCTCTTTCCCGACTGGCAAGACATTCACGTCACAGCTGCCGTAGCTAGAGACACATTTAGTTATATGGGATTAGTGTCTGGATCTTCACGCTATGGTTATAGTTCACAGTTTGGTGACATGTACCCAATGATAGGTGTCCTTGTAGACGTTGAAGATTCCATATTCAGGAGACATGTAGATGATTATAAAAGCTTCTTTCGCTCCAGGATGTGGTGGGCGGACTTTGTTGCTCAATCCGAGGTAAATTGGAATCGCCAAATTTATGAGTCAAATCCTCCACGTCACTCTACATGGTATTAGAAATTGGGATGGAATGATGGGACTTAGGAGTTAGGGGCCTAGGGCCCGGGTGCATCATTGTATTTGATTTTGAGTATTTGATACTCTGACTCTTTGAGTATTTGTATAATTGTACGAAATTATGAATTAAGAATGTATGATTTTCCCACAATGTGTGATTAGTTTTATAATTTTAAGATTTAAATGTGTTTATATATGTTAAAATAGTATTTCCCTAGAGTATCAAGCCTTAAAATGGTCTTGAAAGGCTCGAAACACTCATTTCAAGCCTTCGTGGCTTTTCAGCATGTTCTCGCCGAGATCTCGGAAATCTCGGTTTAGCACAAGGTTGAGACGACCACAAGACTCAAGATTTTAATCCTTACTCCTACCCCGACTACTCTCAGCACTACAATTCCTCCAGCGCAGTTTGATGCATTACTACAAGTTCAACAGCTTAAGCAGCTTTCCTCTCCATTCACCTCTGCCACCCTGGCCCACACAGGTACCAATACCCTACTTTCCACCACTACTCCTACTCCTTGGATTATTAACTCTGGAGCTTCTTGTCATATGACTAGTAAGTCTTGTATCTTTTCCTCTTCTAAGGAGATTGCTACATCTATGCCTGTTTTTCTTGCCAATGGTTCATTTACCCAAGCCACGGGCCAAGGAACGAGTTCATTAACACCTTCCTTGACCCTATCCTCAGTTTTCAATGTTCCTAAGTTACCCCTTAACCTTATGTCTATCAGTCAACTCACTAATTCCCTATAGTTCTCAATAACTTTCGTCACTTCGTATTGTGTTTTTCAGGATCTCAAGCCCATGGTGACGATTGGTGAGGGCCTTGAGCGATTTGGACTTTACTACTTGGAGCATCATGGACCATCTTCTATTGCCGCTACAACCTCCGCTATCTCTACCCCTCTTCAATGGTATCATCCACAGATGAAGACCCTCATTCCTAGCTACAAGTCTCTTACACAACTTAGCTATGAGGTTTACGAGTTAAGCAAACATAACGGCACTGTTTTTCATGTCCGTCTTAATCCTTGTAGCTCTTCTCCTTTTAGTTTAGTCCATTTTAACATTTGGGGTCCATGTCGTATCCCCAACAGACTTGGTTCTTATTATTTTGTTACCTTTGTTGATGAGTATTCCAGGATGACCTAGCTTTATTTACTTAATGATAGATCTGAATTTCTTTCTGCATTTAAAGGTTTTTGCAAAGATATCAAGGTCCAGTTTAATAAAATACTCATATATTTCGGTCTGATAATGCACTTGAATATACTCAAGCCGCTATTTCTGAATTTTGCTTTGAAAATGGAATGATTCATCAAACTAGTTGCTCTTATACTCCTCGGCAGAATGGTATTGCTGAGTGCGAAAATAGACATTTATTAGAAGTTGCTCATTTACTTCTTTTTCATATGCATGTTCCCAAGTATTTTTGGTATGATGACCTTCTCCTTGCTTGTTTTCTTATCAATCGAATGCCTACCTCTGTTATTCACGGGAAGGTTCTCTTTTCTCTGCTTTATCCATCTGCCAAAGTCTTCCCTGTAACCCCTCGTGTGTTCAGGTGTGTATGTTTTACCCACATCTTGAACCCTCAGTGCGATAAATTCTCCCCACTCGCTGAAATGTATTTTTCTTGGTTATTTTCATACCCATAAGGGCTACAGTTATGATGCGGTTACCTATCGCCATTTTGTTAGTGCTGATGTTACCTTCTTTGAGGACACATCTTACTACCCTCTTACTTCTACCCCACCCCCTACCTCCCCTACACCCTTACCACTCGTACATCCTTTTGCGGACCACACATCCTCACCCACTGCGGCCACACCTCCCCACCCCCCATTGCAGGTTTATCAACGCGCGGCCAAAGCCTGTTCCTGCTATGGATGTTGCTTCGCCCTCCGATCTGCCTGCTCTTGGTGCTAAGGTATCTTTTGACCTCCCATTGCACTTTGCAAAGGTACGTGTTCTTGCACCCAAAAGTCTTTTGTAAACAAACTTTTGGGAAGAAGTATAGGAGTGGATGAATCAATAAGGAGAAAAAAATTTGAGAAATGTACTGCTTTCATTCCTACAATATGCTATAATATTATAGGCATCAGCTTTAGAGTTCCCAGTTCAAAGAAAATAAATATTCTATTTCTACTTTACATCCCACTTCTTTTAGGAGCAAGAATACCCAGAGCTTAAGAATTACCTGGCCACACTTATGCTCACTGCACTTGTTGATGACATCTTTGTAGGTATCCCACTGCTCTTCAGCTAATTTACTCAACATACTGAGCTGTTTTTCGAGTTCGGAGTTCCCTTCTGCTAACCTTCTCCATGTATCTTGGGCCTTTTGAGGTTCAGATACTTGCCACTTCTTAACAGCACCAACCATTGATGGTGTTGATGATCCTCCTGCTCCTGGCTCACCTAAGAGCTGCAAAAACATCCCCATCAATATCTGTAAATTAAACAAAAAAATATACTGCCATTTAACAGACACAAGAGTGAAAACCAAGCACATGAATGCAATGGAATTATGATATACTCACAAGATTCATCAAAGGTGGTAATGAGAACTTAGTCTTCTGGTGATCCCAATTTCCTCTTATAACATCAGAGATGACCTCTTGCAATGGCTTTCCATTGACAGCAAGCTGCAACTCCAAAAGTGAGTCTTAACATAACTTGCAATGTTAATTTCAAGAAGAAAATCATTAGGATAAATGGATTCTTTTCATGTATACAGATTGAAGTCCTTTGTCTTATTTAATCTCATTTCATTAAAAGGAACATCACCAATTGCTGTTCTTTGGATCGAAATACATAAACTAAGAGGCTTACCATTAGCAGGGACTGCTGGTGCACACACATTATGTTATTTGCAACTGTTAGTATTGTATTAAACTGAGAGGCTCACATCAGAAGTCATATATCCTTTGTTTTTAGTAAAAATAAAAGAATTCAGAACTACTTTGCTTAAAGAAAATAGAGTACTACATATATACAGCATGGAGCATGGAGCATGGAGCATGGAGCATGGAGCATAAAGCATGTCAGCATGATAGTAATTGCTACTTCAAGTTAATAGTCACCACTCAGTACCTCATCAAATTTAGTTGGCAAACTAGAAAACACCACCAAACTATCAACTAAGTCAACAACTATATGAAAATGCCTAGTTTTTTTCTTTAATTTTTTTTTTATAGATTATATGAAAATTCCTAGTTAATCTACCACAATGGTCTAAACTACACTGTTATATAATAATGGACATTTAGAATCATGAAATCAAGTCAAGCTTATAGCCTCTATTCTTATGTGGTTCATCAAATAATATGATCACACTGTACCGAACAGCTAATTTTATTTTATGTTCCTGTTATGGTTGTGCCACATGGAAACTCCAAATAGAGTGTACCTTCAATCTCCTACATAAACTCTGTTTCGATCTTCCACAACACCCACCCCACCCCCACCCCCACCCCCACCCCCACCCCCACCCCCACCCCTAAACACACAGAGAAAGAGAGAGAGAGCGCAAAAACAATGATAAAAATACCATTACAGCCACCCAAATTTATCAGCATATATCTAAGAGAGAGGAAAGAGACAAGAGAGACCTGAGCAGAAGAAAGCACAGCTGGAGAAAAGCGAACATAGCGTTGACTGCCATAGACTGCAGCACTGACATCAAACCCACTGCCAACCTTCCCTTGTGCAATACAATGAGCACTCTGGGCTACCACATGTACCAAATCAAGATCCTCGCTTCCAATCTTTCCTTGGTGTAGAGTATTAGTTGGAAGTGGAAGATTAACAACTCCAAGGTATTGAAGCAAAGCTGCAACCACTGCAGTTGTCATTGCGGCAGATGATCCCAACCCAGTTTTAGCAACTTCAGGTCTAAACTTCTCCCCGTTTGAACCCTCTATATTAGAAGTAATTGCTGAAAAGGGTGGAAGGGAGGCCAATGATTCAGGTGTCAAAGGGAGTCCATGTGCCTCAATCTAACAAGAACAAGTGAAGGATATTAAAAAATTAAATTTCCAAAACATGCAATAACAATAGAACCATAACTGAAAATTCAATTAAGAGGGTGAAAAATATAATACTTAAACTATTGCAAAACAAATTTCTAATGTGTCATTCCTTGTGAAAAAATGAATAGATCATCATCATATTTCTTTTGGCACAGACAAACTCAGTAAATTATATTGAAGTAAAAACCATAAAAGAATCAATGAACTAACTGATAGTAAGGAGAATTTTATTTTCATTCACAGAATTGATCTGAAGTAACAGGTTCTCAAATATCGGCTACTGAAAACATCTTTCAATAAACACAATCAAGTCTAATACCATCTCTACACATAGAATGGGAAAACAAAATAATAGCAATAAAATAAAATAAAGGACAGTACTAAACACTAACATGCACAGGTAGTGCAGAAAAGACCCAAACAAGCGAGTAAGCATCAGCAGACCAACTCTCCCCTCCCACTTCTAGCTCTCTTTCCCTTGAAACATAAAAACCACTCTCATAGCGGCGCCCCCCCCCCCCCCCAAAAAAAAAAAAAAAAACAAAAAAACACCCACACCCAAACACCACACACACACCCCCAAAAAAAGAGAGGAAATTTCAAATCATAGTAGAATCCAGAGTAGCAACAATCAATCCTATTGTTTTGGCGGCATGGCCGAGTGGTAAGGCGGGGGACTGCAAATCCCTTTTCCCCAGTTCAAATCCAGGTGTCGCCTGATCAACCAAAGGATCGGAAAAGATCTATTAGATCGTGTCCTTAGGCATCGTGATGCAATCATATCACACCTCAACTGGGCATGTATATTTCTAGGCTTTCACAGTTTTGGTTTGTATATTCATAATGATACCATGAGCGCTTTAGGGCGTCCCCAAGATATGTTTTCAGATACCGCTATATAATAAGTGGAAATTGTATGAGCAATGGCTCATATTCACCACACAGTTCATCACTGACCATTTATTGATTTAAGTACTTAACATGACTTGGGTTCCCTTGTATTCTAACTCCTGACTCCTGAAGTATAATATTCCAGTACATCTTGACCAAATTGATGTTTTCATTACACTTCCTTCTGGTTACAAGAATGCAGGTAAAGGGAAATGAAATTAAAATCAAAAAGAAAATACAAACATCTGTAACCGTGATTGTGTAACTAAATTAAAATGTTACTGAATATGGTAAACTTTTTCAGTGGATTATTTACTTTCCTATTCTAATCCAAGAAACTCCATTTAAAAGTAAGTAAACTTCAATTACTAGATATAGAAAGTTTTTAAATTATTTACACAATCATTGTTGGTAATAATTGAAATTTTTTGTCTCAATTCATTTCCTTTCTCTTCCCTTTTTATCACACAAAACTGAGGCTTAGTGATCATAATAATTTGTAAAAGTGAGTAGAATGAATTCAGAAGAATACAAAGGCCACCATGTTTCCATTTCAAGGTTACTTTCGATAAAAAATAAAAATAAAAAAGAAAAGAGTGGGAAGGGGGAGTAGGAGACCATGAAGACAAAGGGATATTAACAAACAACTTCCTGCCTATGAGAAGAGTACCTGATTACGGTACGAATAAAAATCGTTGCAACCTAAGATTGTAATATCAAGACCTGCATCATTAATCCAATTAAGAACTTAGATTCTTGGGGTCCTATTACCATATGAAGTAGGCATGATGAGTCCTTAAAATACCAATGCTACCTCGCAAAAGAAGATTGCATAGAACATCCTTCTTAGCCTTCTCAGAAAATATTGCATGTGCAGCTGCAACTGTGTATTGTACTGCTTGTTCCACGAAAGGGTTGCTCAACTCCCTGAGATCTTAAACCAATATAGTGTTATTATTATGAACAAATGGACCTAAAAACCTTCATAACTAGATACTTCGCATCCAAGCATGAAGGATACAGTAACTTCAAGTCCATTGGTTGCGCCTGATTGAACCCACACTCTGTTTTAACCCATACATACAATTATGTTCCATAAAGACACATATTGGCAGTCCACATCATACATTGAAACATGCAACTACTTATGCATATTGTGAAAGATGGATCTTTTTTTTTTTTGGCAATATATAAATCAAAACTGGTATGAACTTGCCTCAAAGAGGCACACTGAAAGGTCAAGTGTTTTAGAGACATTTTGTACATGCTTTCTCTACAGAGTTGAGGAGATGTCAACTTCACATCTATCCATGCCTGAAAGATGCCAAAAAAGGAACAAAATCAGGAAGAATTTAAATAAAGTTAATAATGTTAAGATTATTTTCATATTTAGAATTATCCTAGTAGAACAAACACAAGCAGATATTCCAATTCATTACTCCCCATTCAATAAGAGAGAAACAGAATTAAAAAAGAATGCAAATTTAAGTTTCTGGCAATAAACATTAGAAAATTCCTAAAATATACTTTAGGAATAGAATCATAAGATAACAGTTCATGGTAACACAATAAGAATTCATTAGTCATAGCTCATGCAAATCTCAAGGTGTGCTTTAAATTCTCTCCCTCACAGTGGTTAGGATTAGAAGTATTACAATCAAAATTAGCTGTAAAAAATAGTCACGGTAATAATGAGGAAATGTAGAAAACTACTGTAGTAAGTACCAGAATTACAAAAATTATGTATGGTAAATAATAGAAACGAAGAAAAATAAATTCTGGTTTAATATCAAATTTTTGCATTACTGTGCTTGTTAAGGCCTCTTTGGGACTCTCAAAACCAATTCTACCCTGTTTTTGAGATTCTACCATCTTGGACATCAAAGTGTGGCTAAAAGATAAGCAGCAAGCTAGTAATGAGATTTTCAAACATTAGAAACACTGCCAGATAAGACTTGTCATATCAGCATCTAAAGAGGTGTTTCCCCTTGATAAATAAAGGGAAAAAGATCCCCAAGCCGGCAGTTTGGGGATTCTTTCCCATTCCCTCTCACACAACTGACACTCTCTCTCCTCTTGACAATCTATTTCTCCTCCATGACCTTGTGAGCCCCCATCGGAGAATACCAATTCCTACCTGCTGATTGGTGTGGTTTGGGGAATTCTCCCAAGCCAGCAGCTTACCGAACCCTTCCCCATAAAATAAATAAATAAATAAATAAAATAATAATAAAAAAAAAACCTACAGCTATTAGTTATAGTGAGAATTTTGGGGCATTTCCATGCAAACAATTTCAAGAAGTCCGAGAGAGACTTCTTTCAAGATCTTTACATTCATAGCAGTAATATTTCAGGGTAAATCAAAGAGCATGAGGTAGACCAGTAAAAAAGAGACATTGGTACAGGGCCTACTAGCCTAGTTGGATGAAGTATTACCACATCTCCATAGAAAACCATTTCACCTCACAAGAGATAAAGACATAATTCTGCAATGGTCATTTCTTGCATTGGAGTAACTTTTAATTATTAGATTAGACTGGGGTATATTCAACTATCATTCCCCACTTCAGTTTCCCGACCTGTAAGCCATGATTGGCAGTGCAGTGGCAACATTACAGAACCCATGAATGCAAAATAAGCAAAGCAGATTAGAGAGGACAAAGTGGTGATCCCCATGCATTTTGGATTCCCAACTGGAATTACAGACTACACAACCTACAGGCTACCAAATCTAACTTCATTTGTTTTGGTAAACATTCCTCAGAAAGATATATGAACTCAAAAAACCAAATCTGAAACTCAGGCAAATATTGAAAATAGAGATGAATCAGAAGAAGCACACACACCCACGACCAGCTGTCATGACCGACAGTTTCATAAATTGGCTTCACGATCGCATAGAAACGAGAGTTCGTGCTAAGGACAAGGCCAGCATTTGGTCTCTCCAAGATAAGGTAGCCCCCAGTCATCAAAACCTTCCCAGGAGCAGATGCAACTCTGGAAAAACAACAATAACACCAATTCAAATATCACAATTCAGATGCAATTGTCTTCTATTTAAAACCCCAAGAGAAACAAACCACAAAATCAAAAAATCGTTGGATACAGCAAAGCAAGAGAAAAAGAAAAAAAAAATTGCATTCTTAAATGGAGCTTACACTGCCATTGCTCTCCACTTATTAGCTCCACTCGTGTGGTCACTGCCCAATTAATCAAACTCCTACCCACTTCAGTACTCCAACAGAGATACCTAAACAAAAGTAAATTACTGCAAACAATACTATATAAGGATGCAGAAACAACCAACTTGATCCGTAAGATCAGAAAATGTATATATATATATATATATATATATATATATATATATATTTTTTTTTTTTCTATTTCTTAAATTTCTATTTAATAGTTGATTGTAGATGTTAGTGAATGATTACTTCTATAGTTCAATATGCTTTAATTGTCAAGAAGACAACGAAAGAAATAAGAGAAGCTACTCAGATTCGAATAGAATTTACATACAGGCGAAAAGAGGAAGAAAGAGAAAAGATCTCACCGGGAATTTTGACCTCGCCTCTTTGGATCTCTCTGACCTTAGGGGCCATACCGGATGGCTACAAAATGGGCTATTTTTTCTACTTGGGATCCAGACAAGCCAAGTTCGAACACCGAGTTCTAAAAAATGGTTTAAAATGTAACAAAATGGGCTATTTTTCTACTTGGAATCCAGACAAGCCAAGTGCGAACACCGAGTTCTTAAAAAAGGGTTTAAATTACATTTAGTGATTTCTGTTGAATGTAAAAATGTATTCATCTATCCAAATTTAAGTCCCTTATATAAAGGTTTTGGAAATCAAACATCGTGTTAAAAGTTGAAACAGCCACGCAAAATGAAAAATGACTAATCCAATCGAATATCATGTAGCTTCGACTCACCTCTTTATTTTGCAGGTTTATATCTGTGGCCGTCGGATATGTTAGAATCCACGCAATCATCTAATGGGTGCTCTACCTCCTGAAACACATAAGGTTTCATTAAAACGATGTGGTTTCGGTTTTATTAAGAATGAGGGATCAGGGATGAGAGATTCGGGATGAGGAAGAAGGAAAGAGTGATTCGAGGGACCTCTGACCAAGGAAGAGGACGACTGGAATGTCATACGGCACTATGTCACTGCCTCAGCTCTAAAGTCCAACAAATCCGATCGTCGCACGATTGGTGGTTTATCAGATGTATATACCGATGTATATACCGATGTATGGACATACGCATCACCAATAGAAAACGATATGAATCCCTAGATGCCTCAAAAACCCAGAAGTTGCTTCTTTGACGAATCTCACTTTTTCCTCATAAGAACGACTACATAATTATTTTTGTAAAAATGTTTGTTACAAAAAGAAAATTTACCATTTGAAAAAACTCGAGGGGAAATTAGATATGATTTTTTATTTTTATTTTTTTATTTTTTTTTTTGGTAAAAAAATTAGATATGATTGGAAGGTAGTTAAAATAGCTGTAATTTTAATCGGATCATGCTGTTGTTGGGTCAAATTATTGCCTATCCATATTCGATCCTTTTACTTATTAGATCATTCTTTTGGTGGATTGAATTAGGATTTAATTAAATAAACCCTCAAGTTTATATTTTTATACGATCCGGTTTTATTAGGATCAAAATCCAATTTATTAATAACCTTAGGGTAATTAAAGATTAAAACCCAATCATAACATCTTGATAGATTGTCGCCATAATGTGTTCTATCGGACTGGTTCATTTCCAGTCTTTCAAAAGCATATTTATTAAAAGATTGGTTTAATGGGCTCATGTTGCTCCATTATCAGGTTTATTCGGTTTCCGTCTATTGACTTGATTTGATTTGAAATCTTGAACTTATCAATTGCTCTGATCCATTTTTTTTTTTCAGCTGTCACTAAAAAAGCAGCCCTATAAGGTTTAATTCCAAGCCTTAATTAATTAAAAAATAAGGGGAAAAATCCCCATAACACTAGTCTAGGGATTTCTTTCCAAGCCCTTTTATATTCTGGTTTTTTTTTTTTTTTTTTTTTTTTTGACATTCTCTCTCCTCCTTAAGCATATTAATATATCCTTCAAAATATCATTTCCTACATCTCCTTTTGGTGTGCATTGAGAGATTCCTCCCATATTAGTGTTGTGAGAAACTTTTCCCTAAATATATTTAGGCATAATTTAGATGGGAGTGTTCATTTCTTAAAAAAATAGCCAAAATAAAATATAGTTTTGAAAACTAACCCAACAGGAAAAAAAAAAAAAATTTGTAGTTTACAAAACTTCGAACTGCACATTTCCAGGCAAACAGAAATGAAATTCTTGGGATGGGTCTAAACTTTCACAAAGTCGGTCATTTGAAGGATTTAAGGCTACGTTGATGGTTGTTCCATTAACTAATCTTGTAAGCCGCTTTAGCAGTGAACAAGACTGCCATTCTCAGTATAAGGCCAACAATGGTTCCAAACAGATATATCATTAACTAGCAATACCAACCAGCCAACAAACCTGATTATGAAGGAATGGAAAAAAAATAGCTTCTTGGAAGCCCGTCCAGAACCAAGACTCAGTATTATACTCAGTACTGCTTTAGCATGCAGTTCTAAAGAGAGAAAGCAATACTATAGGGATTCAGATCCTCTCCAACCGCCGCCCCACCCAGCTCAGTTGCCTCAGGCTCTCACCCAAGAGAGAGAGGTCCAACGGTACTGGGTGGACTGGAGGGGCTTGGCGCTGAACTATAGAGACTCGCCATTGCTGATAATCCTATGGCTGAGCTTTAATAATCCTATCAAGAGAAGTTGATTCTACATCTCACTTGTCTTTCTTGTGGCTCAGCTTTAATACTACAAGTTTGATGGAGAAATGAGGTTATACTTGAGATTTCAAATTTTTGAATGTATTAATAGAAAGCGAACTGACACCTGAGAAAAGAGATCGGAACAGTAACCTACATTAAGTAACCTTTGCATCCCCATCCATATGGACAAGTTGAATCTTCAAAAAATTTCCCCATTCAATCGCAGCAAGCAAGGTGCTCTAATGAGGGTAGAAGTGGGTGCAAAAAGAGCACTGCATTCTGCTCGACCCTTGCATTTTAGGTGCTCTTTTTCTCTTTTCATTTCAACAGGTAAGGATTGTACCACTGTATCAATGATGAAAGAACATGAGGGGTGAATCCTGGAACAAATATTATGTCTTTGAATGATGAATATGCTAATTACACAACATCTACATGTAAATAGGCTAGCCACTAAAATAAATCATAGCATCCCATATGCAAATCAATGATGCCCAAGTAAATCCCACCATACAGAAATTTGTGGGCTATGCTAGTATGTATACCATACGTTTTAGCATATGTATTCCTTCCCATATTTCTGCACTCACAACAGCACATTATGAACAAAATTAGCATCTGGGGATATACTAGATGTGAACAGCAAAGAAGATGAGCTGCACTTTTAAGTTTCTAATTGACAACCACAAAATCAAACAGAGACTGCATAACCAGAAGTTAATGTCTCCATTGGTAGTCAATCACTCAGTCATGGCTTGCCACTTCATTTGTGGCCTAGCTCAGGCCAAGACTGCAAAGGGATAATTTCACTATCCTGCTGCTCATCATAAGCTTATTACTCTTGCTTCAGATTCCACAATTAACATAAAAAGCATTGCTTCATTTTAAATGAAGTTAACATAACTGAGAAAGCCAAGCTAGCTCCAGAAAATTGATTTGCAAAATCAGGACAGGTCATTCAAAGGATGTCTCATTTCTCAATATACAATTAGAAATGCCTTTGCTTCATGGTACACAAGAATTATGGTCAATAATAACAGAGCTATCTTTGAGGAAACAATCAATTCTACCAGCTTTTTCGCTCACTGTGTTTTAATTAATAACCTACGGATGCTAATCCCTGGTGTCATCTCAGCCATTAGCTTTCAAGAGCCTTGATCATAGACCTGAATTTGAGTCAGATAGAGAGGAGATCTCAGGATTTTCAGAGTATAAAAAGTAGAACTGAATTTGGGAAAGTTAAGTTTCTCCATTAAAGGACATATTGATCATAAACAATTATATTTTGTAGGTCAAAGCTGGATTGAAGGTAAAGTTTGTTGGACCAAGTAGAGCAGGAAAATCCTCTTTCTCAATTTGATGAAATTCTATAATCCTGAAGGGTAGCAATAAATAATAAGGATATGAGAGTATTTTCTTCAGAGATGATTTTGAACTCAAAAAGGGTGAATGCAACAAAGCTGCCTTTAGCACCTCAATTAGAGGCACTATCTGCTAAGGATGGAGTTCAAAAACTAAAATCATGAAGGTGTCAGTTGAATACATGAGTTCCTAAGCAATTAATCTTATGGATATCGTAGTTGTTAAGACGATGCCTAAGTGTCCAGGTGCATTCTTGGGTCCAAGGTGACAGCACGATTAATTTGACGTAGGAAAGGCAACTGCCGGGTCACCTGGGCGTCACCTTCAATGCCTTGCCCGCCTTCTGCTGCTGTTGCTGCTACAGATATTTTTCTTACCCTTTTTTCCCCCTTCTATTCTTTCTTTCATCTTTGACTCGGAATGCATACCTTTTGAATTATCAGTTGGTTTATTGGATTCCATTGCATGCAAATCTTCCTAATTAACTTCAATGTTTTGGAAGCTTAATTTAGGCTGTCTGCAATGATAGATTAACATAAATGAAACTGTGGCATGCAGATGTAGACTCAGAGAGTGAAACATGGCAAAACCCTGAAATCAGAAACAGTGAGTCTGACAAAATGAAACTTAGGGCAGAAAGTCACTATATACATAGCAAGCATGCCTACGACACCTGAGAACCCCGACATTGGCTTGGTTCGTCTTGACAACTATGATGGATATGATGCAGCTGTAGGGGAAAGGATAATTTCAGAAGGACAAACAACAGAGAATAGCCATAGCTAGAACTGATTAAAGATACCTAAATTTTGCTGCTAAATGAAGCAATGCACACATGCAAAGAATAAGAGGGCAGGAATTAGTGCTTTGGGATTAATGAACTTGAACAATCTCCAGTGGATTTTTGCCCAGAACCACAGAGAACAAAGTTTCACCTAGGCCTCCTATAAGAAGGAATGCAGATACCATAGTTGTCACTGGATAAGGATGAGAAGGTGGAATTGGTTTCCCACTCAGGCTTGATGCAAAAAATTTCATCTTCAAACACAAAATTTTTTTTTACTGAACTGTTCTATCATGAAGACTATAAATTGGAACAAGTTATCTTAATGTCCAGACATCCACACAGGAACACACATAGAAGACTCATAAAAGCCGTACGAAAGTGAGTTTAACAGCTTCTCATAATCAATAAATTGACCGAAATAAACAAATAATCACTTTCTAACATGATGAAAGAAGATTATAGCAATCTCAAGACTCACATAAAATACCGAAGAAAAGTCTGAAATACCTCAGAATTGTAGAATTTCAAGTTTTGACAAACTAATCTTCTATGATTCAAAATATATACTATCTAAGGTCTTGAGCTGCTCCATCTCCTCCGCATGTGCAATCCCAGGATCAATATAGCACAACTAAAAAAAATATATAAAAAATAAATAAATGAGGCCTAATTATGAAAATAAAATTAACATCAAAACTGAGACTTCATGAGATGCTGTGTAACCTGGTACTGGGGCTTCTTTAGTGTGTGCACCCCTCTTTTTATAAATCTTTGCCATCCAACATTTTTCCGAAGTGTGCTTTCTAACTCCACAGTTCTCTGTAGGTCCCAACATAACGTTGCGAAGAAAATTGCGATTAGTGAATCAGGTGACATAAGCTCTATAATGTTTCTAGTGGGCCAACTGAGAGAAAAATACAAAGTTGATTATCAAAATCTAAAATTAAATTTTAATTAGCTTCGTTAACAATTCTTTCAAGGAGACTCAAAGTACAGGATAAGGCACAACTTAGGCTAGTCCTAACCCAGATTTAAATGTCCTTGGGTTGAAACCACAGGAAACCCAACCAAACTGAGTTATATATGGTGTTCATGATAGGCTAACAGTATTTTTTTGACAGGCACTAAATTCCTAAGTAGCCCATAATAATATCACAGTCCGAGAATAATCTGATCCAACCTGAGGGATAAGTAAAACACTGGCAGGGTCAGGCTAGAGAATGACCATCGCTTGCTATTGTTTACGTCTAGGTCAGCTCCAACCTACCAAATTGCACCCCTAGCAATTAATAGTGTAATGGAAGGTTGGACCAACAGAAAATGAATCTAACCATCATAAAATATTGGTAATGTTAGGATAACAGTAAAGCAGCCAACAAGAAGCGGACACGTGTATTATAATAACAATTCATGTGAAGGAAATGTGTCAGAATCTCAGCGGGATACATCAAACACGTTTTCATACCAATATATTCAAGAGGTTAAGAGACAAGCCCAGAACCACAAAGTTAAGATAAACTGTAATTAACCAACCACTCTTGGTTAATTACATGTGTAAACCATCAGAGATAACGTCACCACAAGCCAAGGGATGGTTATGTAAGAAAAGACCATTAGATCCACATCAAAAGGCCAAGGGACACTCCCATAGCTGAACGATTCCCTACATCTAGGGATGAAACCAACAGATATACATCATGGCCCCATCCCACGATGATAACCACTCCAAAGAACTCAGAATGGGCCCTGAGGTCGATATAACTGTAGAGATACACTCCTAAAACCACACTACTCCATGCCATTCTATAAAGACCCCCAGAAACAAAGGTAAAGGGATCCTATTTTAAATAACTCTCTCTGAATACTATTTTCTCTCCCTGAATCATCATTGTACTTGAACCTCACTCTACCTTGAACTCGGCATACTGCTCTCGAGTTCTATCTGTTTTCCGCCAAGAGCTGACTTAGGCATCGGAGTGGCCACAAGGTTATCCAACCCACCTCTCTATTGTCTCTTTGTTTCCTATTGACAGGTGTCAACATCGGAGCACCAGACCAAAACCAGCAATAACAGGTATTATCAGATATGTGCTAGAAAAGTAGCAAAATCTGATATTCCTCATACTATTGTGGGTTAATCTGAACAATCTCTCTGCATCAAAAACAATGTCATAGACATGTTTACTAGGTAGACCATTTAGATTCACATGTATCCAGTGGATGTGCTAGCAGACAAACAAAGGATGCCCAGAATATGGAATCCTTCTACATATTCATATGAATATATAATTATGTATTAGATTATTAAGACAAATAATTATTAAGAAGACTATAAAAGGCCTTACATTTTAAGATTCTTCCATCCAAATTTTGGACAAAGCATAAAAAAATTATGGCAATTTGTTATTGTCACAATGGTTAGTTGTATTTTTAATTGTCGCAATACATCTATTTTTCCATGTGGGCAAATGATGTGCCCATTCCAACTGTTGGATAGATAGAACATGTCCTAGATTAGCCAAGCGTCAACTTTCAATTTCTAATTCAATTAAATAGCCCCCCCTTTAGTATTGGCATGCATCCCATGTATGTCTACGCATGTCTACTAGTACTCTAAACAACTATGCATTCTCCCAACTCTAAGCTAGAACAAATGGTTTGGATTAAAAAGGCCATAAAAATGAATGACTTAAATTTATATTGTGATTTTTTGAACATCACATTCCACTGTCACATGGATAACTGCACAAAAATTATTTTCTCCAACTTATAGCTCAGAAAACTGGATGAGATTAAGCAATGTGCAACATCCAAGCACATGTTTAGCTAGAAGTACCTCAGTTTAGAAATTTGCCTCATCCTAAGAATCTAAGAAAAACAGGAGACTGTTACACCTAATCAATCAATTCAAAGGTGTTGACCTTATTTTTTGTCCCCCTCCCTCTAGCCTTTCCGCTTTTAGTGACGAATCATAAGTCATGAACTTTACGGTGTGAAAGAGGATCATATTTCTATATCCAACTAAACATGAATAAGAAAAACACAACATGAATACCCAATGCCCATCCCCCCACCACCAAAATAAAAAATAAATAAAAGCAGAAAACAATATACACGAAGCTAATTAATGATTCATTCTCATTTTTAAAGTTTCTATTTTGTGTTCTGTTATCCAATAGTACAAATAATTAATAGAGGTGGATTCAGACTAAGTTGCAAACTCAGATCATGATACTTGCATCTGTTTTGTTGAATCAATGAGGCTTAATAAAATAATAAATAAATAAATAAACAAACAAGCAATCAAAGGAAGAAAGAAAAGGGTAGGGGAGGGAGGAGGATAAGCCATTAATGTAGAAATCAAAAAGTTACAGGCACAAAGTTACTTACATGACCAGGATCTAAAACTATGAGGAAGTATTGTTCTGGAATCCCAGGACGCTGTCTTCGGACTTGAATCCCAACAATTGTTCTTGAATGGCCAAAATGCTGGAAGTACAATGGCCTGCTTGTTGGTGTACTCAACAAAGTACAACACAATAAAAAACAGTCTGCAAAAAATTATAAAAACATATGTCTGAGGAGTGAGAAGTATAGACAAGATAGATCATCACTCACGTTTTATCACTAACAATAACACGTTGAGGAATGTCCATCTTGTTGGACATCTTGTCAGAAAAATAATTCCACACCCAATCAACAAGGACCTGATGACCCTTAGTCATGCTTGGATGACGACCAAACTCATTGTGAGCTGGCAAGTTATCATTGGTTATTGTGATGGGAGCATCCAATTCATTCCCACTCCCACTTAGAACACTAGAAATTTCAGTGTCCTCGTGGTTGATGATTCTTGCCTTCGGACCACCATGATGTTTGTTGACTAGAAACTTGTCCATTGGTCCATAAACACGTTCTACTTTCCTCTTATCTCTACCATTGATTTGCACAAACTGTGACCTTGGAATTTCCTTTCTGCCGAAATCCACTATGCGTGCCCGAACCCCAAAAGAACGGAAGAGTGTAGCACATTCAGTGGTTCCAATCCATTCTCTTGTGCCATATATTTTTTGCTTAAATGAATTTGAGCCAACTGCATCAAAACCTCTTTTCCAAGCAATCTCAAGCCATCTCTGAAGTGATGGGATATCAGGAACAAATCCTGAACCACCAAAAATAACTTCCCTTACTTCGTGCCTTTGGGTTATCAAATGAGAGCTCAGCATTTGAATATTACGCCATCCACAACCCCAGCCGACATCCTCTGATTTAAGGCTCTGAAAATGATTCACATGCTCAGATAAAATAGTGATGGAACTTCCATTTTCCAGTTCCAAACACTTATGCAACAAGGTCATGAGACCACCTTCAACCCAGTGAAAAGTGCTTCTAATCTGCAGTTTAACTAAGCATGAGACTTGTTCTTCAATGCAGCTTTCCTCATAATCAGTTGCCTTGCCACTTGAAGTCGAGGTACTAGCTTCCAGAGTCTCTCCAGAAACAGAAGAGAATGGTTCCACTCTGTCATCCTATAAATAGATTAAGGATGAGATTACCAAATTTTAACAGGTGCATATGTAAAGAAAAGTAAATGATTGCAAAGCACTAAACTGCCACCTAATCATTAGTTAAAAAAGTTTCTGAAGGTCAGATAACTATACAGGCTCCCTCTGGTTACAATGAAAGGAAGTAAATTGATTTAAGGAAGAAGTGGAAACCTTTTTAATCATGATTGTGTAAGTAATTTAAAATATTACAAATATGATAATTGAACTTTTTTCAAATATATTCCTTAACCCATTACTCCCATCATAAATACATATCCAAAGCCAAGTAATTTAGTTAGAAGTGAAGTAAAATTTAACTACATTATCTAATAACTTTTTGAGTTAGTGGCACAATCATTGTTAATGATTAGAAAAGCCTTCCCTTATTTTTGTTTCAGTTTCATTTCCCTTCACTTCACTCTATAGAAACCGGATGAAACCACAAGGTGATGATTGATAAACGTTTAGAAATAAATGCAAACAAGGTAGCCGGAACGGAAACAAGAAAGAACAGAAGCACATACACTGATTCTAGGAGAACTATCTCCAGGGTCTAATGCAATCAGTTGGGCCAACTCCATGTCCCTCGCAAACTCATTCTCCGAAAGGTGAGTTTTCGCATTCTAAGAAGCACAACATAGAATTGCAAATCAGCTATGTAGAGAATAACCCAGATGAAAGGAAAACATGAAAGAACAAGAGCACATACAGCGAGGCTAGAAGGGCTTTCTTCAGGGGTCAAAGCAATGAGTTTGGCCAACTCCATGTCCCTTGAAAGCTCCTCCTCTACGAGGTGATTGTTGGCATGCCTGTAAATTCACCACAATCTCCCAATAATCACGCGCTTAAGGGAACATATTCTTACAGAAAAATCAGACAAAAATAAAGAAAAAGGTAGAAGGATTGATTACCATTCCAGTTCTGGTAAGGGAATAATTCGATTACAGAATGGACAAGATGAAGACATTCTATGGTTGGTTGCTTGTTCTTAGAGGACGAAAATACAGAATTCACACTTCAGCAACCTAGCAATATTTATAATGATAAAGAAGGAAAAGATTCATTCACCATTGTCGCCGTTTCTCCTTCCCGGCTGATTTTCGGAACCTTTCGTCGAAGGCTTGACGCTTGAAGGCGTTTAAACTTCCAAAACCCAAGATCCTTCCAACCATGGTAATGATTCACTACGATTTTGAGACCGTTTGATCTTGGGAAAGTATTTGGGCGATCCAGATCCCCTCCAATTTGTACGGATATTGGAGGAAAACTGGTGGTCGCTGGATGAGCGCCATGTGGCTTTCCTCCATCCAAAGGATAAGATCATCTGAACTTATACAAATTGAATTAAACCATGTTACAGCGAGTCTTCCTCCTTGTTTTTTCTCTCCGTGGGTTGCAACGAAGAGGGATAGGGTCGACGAAGGAAGAAGTTAAAGTGTACGCTGCACCAGGTAAGGGGTCTTCTTCCATTTTCATATTTCTCAGCTTTCAAATCGTGCAGAAAGAAGAAGAAAAAAGAAAAGTTGTGCAACCGAATTGAACGAAGAAGACGAAGAAACGGGTAAAAATTTTCCGGCAACTCCTCTGGTTCTCTGCAACACCTCCGGAAGCAGGTAATATACTGTCTCTTCTTGGGTTTTCCCTTTGCTATACGATTAGGGTAATATCCCTCATTCTGTGTTTGCATCGGCTGCCTCTGTTTTACCTCTACAGTGTACCCTGTTTTGGCTTAGCATTCAATGCACCTCCATGATTCCACTTCTCTTAAATAACTCTCTTTGAGTCTCTCTCTTGTAGGTTGCAGATCTGTCGTGGAAATTGGAAATTTCCTTGGCTTTTCAACTCAGGTGAATCATGTCTCTTACTCATAGTTCTTTGTCTTGTTCATGGATTCACATAGTCGATTTCAAGATAATCACATGCGCAGTCTTTAATTGTTTTTATTTTTGGTGTCACTGTGTTGTTTTACTTCTGTATCTGTAGATTTTTTTTTTTTTTTTTTACATTTTGAAATTTCTTTGGATCTTCACATCGGAACTTACTGTTGAGATGCTGAAATTTTGTGATCCTATCATCCTAATACCCGAGCTTTGGTTCTTCACAAAAAAGCTTGACCATGTGCTTCATCTTCAGATATGCCAGTAAGATGTTAGAACAAAGCGTCAACCACAAACCCTCGGAAGTGATTTGGTAGATTTTTCTCCACTCTGAGCTATTGGGTTTTGGCGGGTTCAATTCATTTTCAAGAGGAACAGTTCCAAGTTTATTTTCAAAGAACCTTTTTGAGTGTTTGATTTCTTATCCGCAGTTGGGTAAATGGCTGATTCCATTCCTTGCTTAGTTGTGGAGTTAACTAGTTAACTGAGGAGTTGGATGATCGTGGTGCACCTGTTAATCTTGGTGCAATTGATCCCACTTTTTTTTTTCTATAAGTTGTTTCATAAATTGATCCCATATTATTTTTTTACTAATAGGTATCTTTAGCTCAAATAGGTAGAGCATTTGGGGATTCCCCAAGAGATAGTGGTTCAAATCCATCAAGACTCATTTTTTAACTTAGGTTGTAAATTCTTATGGTTTTAGTTCAAATTACTTGGGTCATGAAAGATAAAATTACAGGAGAAAATTCTATTGCCAACCAATTTCTCCTTGGCAGCAACAAAGATTGCATAAATGGCAGTTAGGCAACCTTTCTGGGACTGCAGAGGAATGCCTTGATTGGATGGAGCAGACTTATTCCAAACGTACAAAGCTGGGATGACTAGATCTTTAGGGTTCTCATTCAAGGGAATGCCTTTGTTTCATGAAGTAGAAGCTTATAAAGTAACACTAACAACCTATTTGAATGTTCTTTGACATCACTTTTGTACAGAAAATTTGCTTCACGTGAATATTATTAGATGATCATTGCTTTGTAATCCATAGGATTTGTAGCTCCCTTAATTATTTGTCTACCTTGAAACAGAAATTTTTTTACTTGTAATTTGAAATTTTGAGATTGAAAGATAAAAAGTCAAATGAGAAAGTTCTATATCATTGGCAAAGTTCATCGAGGAAAGAAGAATCATAAGTAAGGCAACATAATTAGTCTTCAAATTTTGGGGTTGGGATGGGGGAAAATTTTAATTTTATGAATAAATGTATATACATCATTTTAAATGTCAAGCCAACACCACTTTCTGAGGTATATTTTCACAAGTCCAATCCCCAATTACAATTCTGAGCAATAATTTCAAAAGCCCAAACCTAAAATTCTCTAAATTCAACATCTCTAACCAAGGTATTATAACCCCATTTGCATTTCAATCCACTAAAAGTCCAGCAATGGAAACTAATTAAACAATCAATTGAAGACTTTGTCATATTAGCAAACCCAAAAAATGTGTTACTATAGACTTGTTCCCACCTGTACCAAATGAATTGAAAAAAGCAGGATCCATGAGAAAACAAAACACCAAAAACCATTGCAGATTGGATCATTTAAATCTGCTTTATTCCTTAGAACACAATATCTCTGATGCAATTGGTTTTATTGGTTTTGACTGGATCATTTAAATCTGTTTTATCCCTTATAGAACACAATATCTCTATTGCAATTGGTTTTGACTGCATCCTCCAGACTCTCAACCTGGTCATAATTAAATTTGAAAGTGATCATAGTGATGCCATCTTTACCAGTATCATAATCCTGCTTAATATCCTTAACTTGAAAAGACTATAACTGTTAAAACACCAAACAATAGTTCAATGCACACATAAGCTGAAAGAGAGTTGATATTGTAAAAGAGGTGTAAAAATGACACAAGATAAAATTCTCTCATAATCTTGCTTAAGTAATAGTTCAATGCAGGCAATTTAATTGAACTGAATCCATAGTAAAACACTTCAATAATACTATTCATAATTCCATGGGTGGCACTACATATGTATAGATTCACAAACTGGCCCTTCAAGAAAATAGAACACTTAGTAAGATGGAAAGCTGCGCAGGCAATGAAAACTAAAAGAAAAGGATTGCAACTCATCCTAATATGTTGGAGAATGTGTGCTGGAAGATGCCTAAAGAACAAGAGGAAATAACCCAAATCAATGCAGTACCGTCTTAGACTCTTAATGATTAAAAAAAAAAAATCCCTCCATTACAGATTCGAAATAGCCCAAATCAATTACAGATTCCAAATAACTCAACTATAACAGAGCAGGTGATCAAACTAAAAAGGGTTTTAATTGCCTTTCCGAATCTCAGCGTGTTACCAAAACCAGAAAACCCTAAGCAAAAAATTTTCAACCAAAATCGAAGTCTGCCTTAATCGTAAGAAAAGAAAAAAAAAATACTAGAAGAGAGGAGGATTAATGGAATACGAGACAACATATTACCTGCTGTCGGAGGAGTTGTAAAGAGCCAATTGGAAAATTTCCTTCGTTCCTCTTCGCTTTCGTTGCCGGCAAAAGTTCTTCACCCTTCTTTCTTCGCTTTGGTTGCAGGAAAATCGTTCTTCTTCAAAACCTCTTGATTTGTCAAAAAACTTCTCAGACTCAGCTTTGGATTTCACTGCAAAACTCTTCATTGTTCTTCTACAAAACCTCTTCGTTCGTCAAGAAACAGAAAACCTCTCCGCCAATTTTCGGTTTCTCTGCATTTGTCGACCCTCTCTTTGCAGCCAAGAATGGGAGTGATCGTGATCTTGGAGAGAAAAGAGGAGAAAGATTGATTGGAAGTTTGAGCGCGGGATTTGAAAACCAAAATTGAAAAAAGCAAGTGAGTCCATGGAACATGGTTTGATTCAATCTGTGTAAGTTCGGATGATCCTCTCCCTTGGATGTAAGAAAGCCACCTGGTGCTCATCCAGCGGCCACGGGTTTTCCTCCGATATCCGTACAAATGGGAGGGGATCTGGTTCCATATTTGGGTTTACAAATTACAGAACCCAGGTTTACTGGAAAAAGATCGTCTCTAGTCCGTCCAGCCGTCCAGTCGTGGACGGACGGACTGAATTTAAAGGACACACCCCCCATGTATGGGTATGGGTGTCCTTTTAATCCAGTCCGTCCAGTCCGTTGGACGGACGACTGGACGATCCAAGTCGAGGTTTACTATTACAATATTACTCAAAACAGCTTTTCTAATTACGCTTCTACCCCAAACAAATGGTGGCCGAAGTACGTACGACTCTCTTCGAGTTTCGACATCTCCCCTGTTGAAACCAGTCTCTGGGCACGATGAGTTCCACTGCCACACCCTCACTCTCGTTCTCCCTGTTTGGATTCTTGGATGTCGTTTTTCTTTTTTTCTTCCCATTAACAACCCAATTCGACATGACAACGGATTTGCAGAGCTATCCGGCGTGGGTTTCTCTGTCTCTCTCTGTCTCTCTCTCTGCACCTCATGAATTACGTGGAATGCCTCTGCAACTCCCGATTTTGCAGAATTTCTCCCATTATAGGTGAAGTAATGGTTGCAATACCAGCATACCAATACTGTTTCAACAACGCCCTGACCAATTTCAAATTTTTTTGCACGGTTTTCTTTTTTTTTCTTTTGGTAACTATTCCCAATTTCAGGTGAGACTATTGTTTATCTAAGTAGGTTTAAAATGCTAACCATTCTTGGCGCTTCCTCTAGCTCCAATTTCGATTTCTCCAGAGCTTTTTTTATATCATGGAGATACTTACAAACCAAGAAAGAGTAAAAGCCTAAGGATGAATCATCCACATTTTTTTTTTCACGGTTTACATATATATAAAACCAGGGAGGGGAATTCGGTGTTCAGAAACATATGAAGATGAGGACAGTCATATACATGCAGAATTGTAAACAAAACCCAAAAGTGGGTAATCACGTAAAAGACTAGAACTCATTCAATCACAATCCTAGATCATCCCAATATCGACTGTATGGCAGTTCAGGATCTCAAGTTCAACAGTAGGTAGTTCTTGTTGGAAAACAAATAAGGAAAAACCCATGAATGATTCTTGAGAAAGCACACCAAATTTGAGATATGTTGATGAAAAACGTTCTTCCTCAATTATTGATATAAGATTGTGGTTTTTTTTTTTTTTTTTTTTTTTTTTTTTAAAGGTGACTATTGGTTGAAATTCATTACAAAAGAAATGTTTATAAATTGATATTATAAATAAATATTTGACATTCTTACCAAACCATAAATGGGATCTCATTATTACTTTTCTGACTGAACAAATTATTGAAATTCTTTCCAATTGTTCCTAGAGTCCCATCCAAGCTCCAAAATCCATAAGAGAAAGAGATGGGTGAAAGAAATCTAGGCCATTTTATATATCAAAAGCTACAAATTAAATTCACTTCATGAATGAGAAACAAAGAGAGAGAATCGAACATAAGTATGTAGCCCCAGGTTGTGGTTAGGAGGAAGGGCTATGAAGAAGACCAACCCCAACAGCCTTTGTTCCCCACAAAGATACTGTCTCAACAGCCTTAGCAAGTGCCTTGGGGACACGAACCTTGCTTTCAATCTCTTTTGTTTTTCTCATTTTTTCTTCTTTCAGTTCAATGGCTTTCTTGCTAAAAATGCTTGCAATAGTAAAATGTCGTTCTATCTTTTCATCAAACTCTTTCAACTTGGATCTCTCTGCGTCTCTCTTCATCTTCACCTCTAAAAGTATCTCAGCTGCTTCAATATTATAGGTAACTTCCTCTACACGTTGCCTCAACCAACCAACCTCCCACCCATTATTTTCTGCATCCATCACTGCATCTTGCCACTTCTTTACAGTCCTTCGATCCAAGCTATTGTAGCCCACTTTGTTCATCTCAATGACTACTTTGCAGATAAGCGTGAATATGGCCGACCTGAATTGTATTGAATGAAGGGAGCTGTTGATTCCAATGTCTCCATATCGATTCCATATAGCCTTTGCAGTGTCCAGAAGAGCTGGAGCAACTTTGAAAGGCATTGTACTAGATGGGTTATCTACTGGTTTAGAAAAATCTCCACTATCGCCTAAGATATCCCACTCCATAAAGGATTTCTCTTCGTTTAGTACTAAATGCAATGGAGAACGGTGTCGTTGTGGTTCTTTCTGATTAGTCCCTTTTTTAAGGGGAGGTGAGGCTTGGGTTACCTGTTTCTCCTCCATTACTGCAAGGAAGAATAATTAAGATCTTAGTTCTATTAAAATATTCAACCCAAATGTGTTAAGGAGAAACCAACTACCATATAAAGACATCTAAGAGTAATTCAACATTTTTTAATGTGAGACTATTCTCCACAAGTTCTATCATAAGATCTTAACAACAAATCAAACATTGGACACTCACCATTCTCCTTATGCTTCTCTTGATCATCACAGATAGGATGATCTTTTACGGGTGGGAATGGGCATTTCGGGACATTATTTTCAATAGGCGATTCAGCAGGGGCTTCCATGGCTCAATCTTCAGAATGGTGGATGCTTCCTAGCTTATGCATGTCTGCCAGTGTCTCAGCACCTGAACAACCATTGCTACTACCAAAATTCAGGGATTGTGGCAACAAAAAAAGCAAGACCTTTAGTTATAAAATGTAGAACATACCCTTTCCAAATCTCAACTGAAGCTAACTATATAACAAATCCCATCTTTGCTAATGTAACCAAATGCCAATACAAAAGAACAACAATAGTCAAGCCATGAAAAACGAAAAAGCATTAAAACAACTCTTCCCTGATCAATTTTCTAGTGGCGTAATTTGACTTGAGATGTTAAAGATTTTACTGACTTAGACACCGGTTAGGCAATGATTGAGGGATCGGATCAAATAGATTAAGATCGATCGGCCTTGTGTCTGACTCCCTGCTCGATCGAAAACCTTGACCAAAAATGCTTTCTTATGCAGAGTTCATACATAGCTAAGGCATGTATCAGCCAATCCAATCATAGAGATCCTTCAAGACAAGCTTGCTTTAAATTGGTGACCTAGTCCTAAGCATGATGCACGTTTTCATGAAAAATGGCTTCTTCTTGCATGCAAGTTAAACATTTGACTGAAGTTATTTATGCACTCTATTATTGTTTGTATTTTAAATCATTGCTTGTTACTAGAAACAATTTACAAGGGATTGAAGATGGTCATAATCTTTATATTAAAGTTAAAGTTTGACTCTACATTGCATGAATCGAGTTCAGTGCCTGCCATACAAATCAATACTAATTATAATCTTAACTTTTAACATGCACAAAATAAATTAATAATATTCTTTAATTTCATCAAATTAGATTTAATTAAGATTGTTATGATTCCTTAATTTTTACCATGCTTGGCTCTCTCTTATATATGTATATATAATTAATTATATATAATGGTAAGTAGGAAACTCATGTGATGACATAAACTTGGTGAAAAATTAAATAAATTCACAGCATTATAATTCCGGGTCAAAAGAAATCGAATTGATTTAATATTTATAAACTTTAGAATTACTCTAGTCTCTATATATAAGTGTAAAATATGCGAGCCAGGCGCAGCAGGGATAATGCCCTTATGATGGGACCCATCACAAAGCCATGCTTCATCACACATTCGCACCTTCTAAGCTTACCCAATAAGGCCTCCCTTGCAATGCAACACTCTAATATCTCTGTAATCTAGCAACTTAAGTGGAGCAACAATGTACACCCGGATCATCATCTTATATCCATGTATGCTTTGTCCATTTTTAAGGATCGCTGCTGTGTGGATTAGTACCTAACATGCATAATCTCTCTCTTTTATACAAGCCATTTTCTGGATATAATGCTAATTATGCCCAGTTCCACAACAATGTTGTTGGGACTCAAGTTCTAACATGAAAAACTGGTCTTCTCAGTTATTTTGATCATTATTAAATTGTTCATTTAAAGGTTAACTATTACGATCAATTCTAATCGTTGATCCATGTCAGAAGATGTGCTTCCCCACTATCCTTTCACTTGAAACCAAACCTAGCCAAAATATATTACTCAAAAAACTAATGACAACGTATCATTTTATATTTGAAAACAACATGAATAAATTGAAGAACTACCACTTAGAACAATATATAAACTAAAATGAATTGCTATACATAAGGCACCCAAAAATTTCTAATAATACTGTTGTTTGTCTTAAACTTCTTGTAAGAGGACAGCGAATGCTGATTGATCAAATATAAGTAGGAGCCAAACATTCTTCAACCATGCGTAAGAGGTTGGGGTTTTCTAGAGCTGCTACCACTCGTTCTTTATCATTCAACTGCTTATTCACTGCAAGGTGAGTACAACATCAGCAACATATTTCAAAAAACAAATTTGTGACCGTCATAAGCAACATGTATCAAGACAATAATGACATATATATGATCATAAGAACTAAGAATTGTTTTCTTACAACTTTCTCACCACATCAAACTCTCCATGAATGCAAATTTTATAAGATAATTCAGGATGAACCAGATAGTCTGATAATTATTGAAAACTATAGTTTTCTGAAGTGACTACTGCATACATTAGCCGACAAATTTATTTTTTTATGAATTGCCCAGTGCTGGCCCAGCTATACTAGGAAGGGTGAATTTGAAGTAAACCTTAACCTTTGGCATTTTTGTGCAAAATGATCCCCTCAAGATTCATATCACATTCTCCATGACATCCGAAACCTTTTACCATTGCTAAGAATAGAGCTTACTTCTTCATATATCGTCACTTAAGAAAATACACAAAAAGAATAAATACCTGCAGCTTCAGTTGCATGACTTCCCGGTGCTAACCTGATATCCACCTAATTAAGCAAATGAAAAGATCAGGAGAATTGAAATAATAAACATTAGATAATTCAACTATAAATTTTCAGAAAATAATTAAACGAGTGCCAAACCATGGGGCAAAGATATACTAAGAGATCATTTGTTTTGCAAGATTAATCCTCTATTACTGCTATTCCATTAGCTAGAGTTATCATGGATGATCATTAATGGGACTATTTTAATAAGTGATTTCAAGGTTTGGGTTAACGCAATCAGTGGGCTACACAAAACCTCCTTGGTTAATTGATCTTAATAATGTTTACCAAAGAAATGCAAAATTACAAAAAAGAAAAATTGTACAGAGAAGCGGTCAAGCTACCAATTAGCTTCACAATTTTGTTTGTGCCATGGAGTAGACTGGTACATTTACATCACACCATCAGTGACCTCAGAAGACCGGAAGAGCTAAGTTTCTTGAAAAAACCAGAATTCATCATCTTCACACTTTCTACACTTGTCTTCTTTTTACATGAAAAGCAGTGTACTCAATAAACCCCATCCCCCACACCTCTATTATGCATTATTTATCTTCTTGGGAGGATGGAATTCTTGTTAGCCATGACTAACTTCTATTAAATTCATAGTTGTCAAGGTGTTAAGGCGAATCAAGGCGTTGGAAGCTTGACAGGACGCCTAGGCGACCAAGGCACCCGCCTAGGCGATCAAGACGTCCAATTTTTCAAGGCGTCACAAGACTTTGTGGGCGCCTAAACGGTGCCTTAACAAATATGGTTTAATCCCATATATCTTATGTTGATCGCAGGTTGACACTGAGAGGGGGGATGAATCAATGTCTTCAAAATTATTTTCAAATAATTACTTGAAGACCAATACTGCCCTGAGCTGACACCTCACTCATTGAGCACAACTACACTATCACTGAACACTACTGCCAAACACACAGTCGTATGCACAACTACCTTGCTACCACAGAGTGGCCAGGTTTACCATGTTGTGCACACTCATCCTGCAGGTCATTCCACGTACTTCATAGTATACAGAGTATAAACAATCCACACAACATGCACAATACAGATATACGTGGTTCACCACCACAGTGTGTGATGGCTAGTCCACGGAGTAATACCCTACGGACTCTGTATATACTCAATACTCTACTTTTAGTTGTTTACACAGCAGGGAGTACATACACCCAATTTACCCAGCATAAAACTAGGAGGGCACGAATGTATCAATAATTCAGGTACCGAAATACCAATACTCAGCACTCACTGCACACACTACACTTAACCCACACCCACGGGAAGCAGACAGTATCAGTTACAGGCTTATAATTGCCTTACAATTTTTCTCCCACTAGTTAGGTATTCAACATAATCACCTATACTAGCATATATGTAAATGGAAGCAATGTAAACATACAAAGCACAGAAATACTTACAACCATCGCTTCCAGAAATCCAGAGATGTCTCTGGCACTCCACACAACTCACTGAAATCTTCAACTAAACTCAACACAGGCAAAACCTTGACATTTCAAGTGATGACAGTCACACTGCTATTCCCTTGCCTTTTTCCACTTTTCTTTTCCACAACCAAGCTCACACCTCTCTCATTGATTGATAATACTGATTCAAGCCTTTATTGAAACACAATAAGCCTTCAAGAAATATTTCTTCATCTCAACATGGATTTTTAGCTCTTCATAAGCTCACTCAAGCTCTCATAGCTCTTCTTTAATGGTAAACCAACACTTAAAGCCCTCAATGCATCAAAAACATACAAAACCCCATTGTAGCTCTCATTAAAGAATCAAACAATAACTATTTCTCACTAAACCTCGTTCAGACTTTTCATTACAGATTGATGGCACCTCATTGAAGCCATGAAAGGTTGGTGGTGAAAATTAAGGCCTTAAACAAACACCATACCTTCTAAAAAGGGTTTCCCCCAAAACCCAAGCCTCTTCCTCTTCTCTGCCTCACTTATGCTCCATCAATGGCTCACCATTATTCTAGTCCTTAAATATTACTCAATGGAGTCTGTAGAAAGAATCAAAACCGAGCCTTTTATCTGTTCTTCGTCCCCCAAATAGTTCTCAGGTGGTTGAGCATTCAAAAAGAAGCTTGTAGCAATTTGAATGGGCTGATTTGGGCTCCAGATGGCCGAGATATGGCCGCTACAGTCTCGGCCAATGATGTTATTTCAAATGGCATCTTTTTAACCGATTACAATGTACCGCGCCACACAATAGAGCAGCCACGCTGACCGATCAGACTCGTTGTCAAGTTTTGATTGGTCGGCCAATGAATCTAAACTGTCTGCCGCTGGATCAACCTGAAGAGACAGGATGCGCCCTGGTCCATCCGATCTTCACAATCGCGTTAAATAAGATCGGCTCTAATCAGAGCCATTAGATCGAGATATGCTCCGCCGTTATACCGCACGCGCATCTGAGCTGCGTGGCTCAATACTAGTCGATGATATTGAATCTTCGCCTTTTTCACTACCAAAACTGCCCCTGAACATGTTGGTTAATGGCGTCTGGTCCTCTCTCTCTGCTGGACTTTCGACAAGCACCTGGTGTGCGTGTGGGATGCCTATGGCGCATGCGCGCACGCTGGTGTGAGGACAGAGATGTCCACTCACGTCGAATGGACGGTGAATGATTTGGAGTCGCCACCTAGATTAAGGTCTAGGACCTAAAATGTAGCCTCATCCTGAGATAAGACTTCTATTGACTCATGACCCAACATATCGGTTTTGGTCCAACAGAGAACGGGTAAGCGTTCAAAGTACAGTTTGGGAAGGTGTTAGGCACCCAAAACTGCCCGATCCAAAAATCGACCTCCTATGTGATTCTACTTTCCTTAGACTTTATGATTCTGACTGTTCATGGTCAATGGATGATGACTAGGGCTCATGGGGGATCCTATGCCAAGTTGCTGAGTTCTTCTAGCTTAAGTTCAGCCAAACATGTTCTTAAAGTAAGAAAACAAATAAAATAATATACAATGAACCGAACCAAAGATGGTTCGGTGATGGACTGAATCTGAGATGTCCAAAACGTCTCAAATTGCCTACGTATTCCAATCCTGGAAATCAAGTCCAAAAACGTAGTTCGAGACAGAAAGTGATTAAGGTTTATGGATGTGGATTATGATTAAGCTTTCTTAGATTCAATTTATTCAAGTTGAAGTTTATGCTTGATGATGATTGAAATTGAATCTAGAGATAGCCTAAATGGATCGAAGTGAATGAGGATATAGATAAGGATATGGATATGGATATGGGGGAACCTAAGGATACTAAAATGAGGTACCGTACTTGGAGGGTCCTCCAAGTTGCCTACGTATTCCAGAGGTCCTGGAAATCAGGTACAACGTAGTTCGTTTCATGGGCTGTACTCTCAGGGAGTAAGGTGTGGCTCTCAGGGAGTAGAGTGTAAGATAGTCTCGCAAGACTAAGGTGCGTACTCGCAAGCATGACTTCAAGATAGAGCCTCGCAAGGCTAAGGGGGGTGCGTGCTCGCAAGCATGACTTCAAGATAGAGCCTCGTAAGGCTAAGGGGGTGCATGCTCGCAAGCACGACTTTGGGATTGAGCCTCGCAAGGCTAAGGGTGTGTACTCGCAAGTACGGGTTGAGGATAGAGCCTCGCAAGGCTAAGGGTGCGTACTCGCAAGTACGGCTTCGGGATTGAGCCTCGCAAGGCTAAGGGTGTGTACTCTCAGGGAGTTGGATTTGTACTCTCAGGGAGTAAGGTTGTACTCTCAGGGAGTTGGATTTGTACTCTCAGGGAGTAAGGTTGTACTCTCAGAGAGTCGGATTTGTACTCTCAGGGAGTAAGGTTTGTACTCTCAGGGAGTAGGGTTGTACTCTCAGGGAGTAGGGTTTGTACTCTCAGGGAGTAAGGTTTGTACTCTCAGGGAGTAAGGTTTGTACTCTCAGGGAGTAAGGTTTGAAGGCACATTGATTGATGTGTGAAACCGTATCTGGGAGTTTCCCAGACTACCTACGTATCTCAGGGTATTGACCTGAGAATCAGGATCCGCGTAGTTCGAAAGAGATGTTCATTGGGTGACCTGCTTGGGTCAGAATATGGGTGGTCCTGTCGGACCGAATGATGATCATAGATGATCAAGGTTGGATTCATATTACACCTATCTAGATTCTGCATCCTATGGGAAATGAACTTAGGGGTAGGGATCGTCCTAAACTACCCTTGTAACTTACAACCCTGATTTTGGAATTGTGTTGGGCTAGGCTTCATGATCCTTGATTAAAACTTTTATCATTTTACCATTATTACCCTTCCCATGATTGTGGGTGTCTACATGCACGTCCCCACACCTAGGAATGTCTTCTATCAGTGTACATGCACGACAGTTCGACTAGGGTGTAGCAAAAAGTAAGTTCTTGCCGACATAAACATCATTCAAGCATGACATACAATAACAGATCAACATGGTAGTGTGCACATAGCTAGCATTGTAAGCATTCCAAACATGGTAGTGCATAATATGATAGCTTAATCAAGGGAACATGATAGATACATGGATATAACAACATAGACAATATCAGATCCTCAATCTAACGGCTATATCTCTTCAAAAAATGATTATCAAGATCAACACTTAACTTTCATCAAAACAACCAAGATCAACGGCTCAGATCTCACATCAAGTTATAATCATGATCAATGACTCATATATCAACAAAATAGCTAAGACCTGTGGCTTAGATCTCACAAAAGATAATCTAGCGGTTTAGATCACTCATCTTGATAATCCAACCGTTTAGGTTCACCAAATACACTCATGATCAAGATCCAATGGTTCAAATCTCTCAATATCACTCACAATGGAAATCCAACGATTCAAATCATTCAAGATCACAATCCAACCATTCAGATTCCTTTAAAACATCCACAATGAGGATCCGACGTTGAAATAATTCAAAATCACTCACACTAAAGATCCAACGATTGAAATCATTCAAAATCACTCACAGTGAAGATCTAAAGGTTGAAATCAATTGAAATGATAATCTAATGTTTTAGATCATTTAAATTGCTCACAGTAAAGATCTAACGGTCCAAATCAACATCCAATGGCCCATACTTCATCACCTCAAAATTATTCACAATGAAGATCCAACGATTAAAATCATTCAAGATCAAAATCCCACAATGAAGATCCAACGTTGAAGTAAATTCAAGATCACTCACGATAAAGATCCAACGGTTGAAATCATTCAAAATCACTCATGGTGAAGATCTAACGGTTGAAATCATTTGAAATGATAATCTAATGCTTTAGATCATTTAAATCACTCATGATGTCGATCCAACGGTCCAAATTAACATCCAATGGCTCATATTTCATCACATCAAAATTTATAATCAATGGGCTAGATTTAACTTATCCAAGATTGATGGCCAATATTAAAATCACATCAAACATGAACATCATGGTATTGACACATATGTCATATAGCATTTGAAGATCATGATTATCGAAATAGGCACATTTAGACAATTTTTTTTTTTGCTTATTTGAGCTTCATGAAAGCTATCAAAATAAGGTTTGAGGTACCAACATTTTCCCCAACAATGGGGTGGAGCCTTTGATGATGGTTGAAGACGATTGATGGCAAGCTTTCCCTCTTTCTTTCCTCCTTTCCTCCTTTCCTTTCTCTCTTTTCCTCAATCTCCTTTCTTGATTCCAATATCTCTTCTCTCTCTCTCTCTCTCTCTCTCTCTCTCTCTCTCTCTCTCTCTCTCTCTCTCTTCTAATTTACTTCTATTCTCCTCTCTTTTTTTCTAGCCTTTCTCCCTCTTTCTTTTCTCCCTCCCCCTTTTTTTTCATCCCTCAAGTGGTTAGATGGGTGCTCCTTTTATAGATGGCCCTTGGTTGCTTGAGCATGGCTCAAGAAGATGATGTATGATGGAGTTGGGCTCAAGGAAGTGAGGTCATGGGGTGGGAAAGGTGTTGGGCTCAAGAAGGAGGTGGCTTGAGGGAGTTAGTAGGTGTCAAATGGAGGTGGTTTAGGGTAGCTAAGGGACTAATTATAGGTTTTGGGGGATGGCTAAAGTGGAAGGCTCAAGAAGATGAGGTGATGAGTTATGACTCAAGATGTGGAAGGGATTTAGGGGCATAGAGGTTGAGGGATTTAAGGGCATGGAGGTTCAAGAAGTTGATGGATTTATGGCTCAAGAGGTGGAGGGATTTAGGGGCATGGAGGTTGAGGAATTTAAGGGCATGGAGGTTCAAGAAGTGGAGGGATTTATGGCTCAAGAGGTGGAGGGATTTAGGGGCATGGAGGTTCAAGAAGTGGAAGGATTTATGGCTCAAGAGGTGGAGGGATTTAGGGGCATGGAGGTTCAAGAAGAGAATAGGATTCTTCTTCTCTCTTCCCATTCTCTCTCTCTTCTCTCTCTCTCTCTCTCTCTCTCTCTCTCTCTCTCTCTCTCTCTCTCTCTCTATTTTTCTCTCTTGCCTTGTTGGATTCCCACTCCCTCTCTTTATATATATATATATATATATATATATATATATATATATATATATATATATATATATATATATATATATATATATATATATATATATATATATATATATATAATATAAAAGTATATATAATATAACATATATAAAACATATATTATATAACATATAAATATATATAGTATATAAAATATATATAACAAATATATAAAGTGCATACACATGGGTTAACCTCTCTCTTTCTCTCTCTTGCCTTGTTGGATTCCCACTCCCCTCTCTTTATATATATATATATATATATATATATATATATATATATATATATATATATATATATATATATATATATATATATATATATATATATATATATATAACATAAAAGTATATATAATATAACATATATAAAACATATATTATATAATATATAAATGTATATAGTATATAAAATATATATAACAAATACATAAACTGCATACACATGGGTTGACCCGACTTGATCTGGGCCGGTCTGGACTGGTTGAGTTCGACGGGGTTGGACTAAATCGGGCTTGAGCTGGGTTGGGCTGAGTAAGTATGGATTGGATTGATTTCTCTCTTTATTATGGATCCTCTCAGCTTGGAATTCCGCATGAAAAAATTTTGACGGCCTCTGTCTCAGATCTTCCACGTCCACTTTGAAGAGGACGGACAAAGGAGCACACTGGTGCTCGAATCACCGATTCGGACGCCGGATGAACAAAATATGAAGAATTGAAGCTTTTGACGATAATTCGGCCAACAACTTTGCATGGGACCCTCTGGCGGCTTCTGTCCAAAAATTTTTACGTCCACTTTGAAGAGGACAGACAATGGAGCACAGTGGCACTTGAATCGCCTGATTCGAACTTCGGATGATCAAGATATGGTGGAATGAAGTCCGATCGATTTTAATTATGATAATTTGCCCAATAAATCCTTAATTTATGATAATTTACAGAAAAGTCCTTGAATTTAATAAGCCAATTTCACTCTGACTAAAATCATGACATCTTCTTCGTTTGATATCGGAATTGAGTGATTCTGGTATCATTTCGAAGGTATTTTCATGACCTTGTTGTAGGGCCTGCCAACATCAGCTTTGAAATCACCATTTATCATCCAAACCTTGAATTGATCCGCAACCCCTCTGAATATGCTCACCAAGACTCTTGTACATTGGGGACACTCTGGATCAGCCCAGAACACCATAGAGAGCACAGAGGAATTGATCGACTATTGGTTTGAGAGAGTTTCACTCGCCTCCCCTGTACTTTCCAAATTTTCATCCCCCTCTGCTCTCTTACTGTTTATACACCAATAAAGTTCTGTTTGGCTGGGGATGGCGAAAATGGGGTGCTTACAGCTGGCCTAGCTGTCTTGCGGCATGGCTTGCGGGAGTTCCTGTGCGGCATGCCATGGTTGCGGGCCATGCATGCAATGTTGTGCTGCTGGCGCGCACCTGGGTTTGCGGGAAGGGCATGCTGCTGCCTTGCTTACGGGCTTGGGCTGTGTGCCTTGCTGCCTTGGTTGTTGTGGCATGCACCTGACCTACCTGGCCAACCTTGTTGCTGCTAGCTTGCGGCTTGGCTTGCAAGCATGCCATGTGGCCTTGCTGCTGACCATGGCTGCTGCTACCTGGTGGCATGCCACCTCAGAGTGTGGGTCTCACCCACATATTTTCTCTCTCTTCTTTCTCTCTCTTCATTCTTTCTCTTCATGTTTCACAAAATCAAGCATTGGCCACCTCAGTAGTGGGACCTCAATGGGGCCTAGCTACTTTCTCTCTCCTCCACATCATCACATTTTCTCTCTCCCCCACAAAGTTGTCAGCATCTACCATCTGACCAGATCAACTCAAAATCACTACTAATTCACTTCAAACCTTATCTCTGCCACTACACTAACATCATTGCCACTTGCACAAACACTACTTGCATAGACATTATATCTCATGTGTAGACGCTTTCTCTTCTATATTGATGCTTTCTCTCCTCATGTCTCTTATTGCAAACTCATCCACACTGTCACATTAACCAAGTTGCCAACAATGACAACACAGTCCAACATCTTAAAGTTTTATTTTTCCTGAAAAATACAATTCTGGTATGAAGAATCCTATCTCAAGGCCATGCACAAGAAGGAAAAAAAAAAAAAAAAACAAAAAGGCACTCTTCCAAGAGAAACTTGTAGCACAAAAAAAAAAAAAAAAAGAATTGTTCAAGTTCAATTCAAGTCTCATGAAGCAATAGGGGCACACCTTGTAACGAGAAGGTAGACTCCGCATAAGTTTGGTCTTTATACAAAGGCCAATCACTGTAGCCATACTGCAATGTTCAACGGTTGGAGTAAAAGTGATCCTGTTATAGAAGACAAAATTAGTAAAACAGACATTATGATAGATATAAGATAAAAATAATTAAAAAAAAAAAAAACATTTGACTTACAAGACACGGTTGCCATCCACTTCAATTGCATCTTGAGTAATTACTTTCAGTTCTTCCAAAGAATATGGATGTTCAGGATCTTTTATATCTCTAATATGATTTGAGATTGTTAAGGAAAAAACATCTCAAATCCTAGACTAGATAACAACATGTTGGAGCTATTAGTGAAAAAAACAAAATATCAAAAAATTTCTGAAAAACCTTCTCAAAAAATAAAAATATATATTAATTAAGGGAGGTATCCCCACCAGACCGAAAAATGTAAATAGGAAACTAAATAGGTAGCCTTTAGATTGTAATGTTCAAAAGATTACTAATTAATGCACAAGTTCTTAGTATTTTCTGTCTCCTCCTATTTCCAAAAAGACTAATTAACCGTGAAAACTGCAATTAATAGCAAAAAGCAAAATTTCCTAACATTTAGAGACCAAGTCCTTGAATACTAAGGGATATCACAATTCCTTATATTTAAATAAAATTTTACTTCTTTGTACGTAATTTGAATACTTTCACAATACCTTAAGTATCAATTAACCCATGTCACAAAAAAAATATAATAATAATAAAAATAAAAATAAAGAGAGAGATTCTAATTAAATTGAAATAAAAGGATACCAAAAATTTCTTGCTGGTGAATAGGTTCGACCGCATATCCATCAATATCAGATGGTGCTTTTCGGGGCCGACGCTCTATTTTCTCGTATACTACAGGATTGGCATTAATTAATCTAAAAACCATTTTTTGAACTTCTTGACTGCAGAAAAAGAAGTGAAATAATGAATTGGTATTATCGCATAAAACTGATTTGAAAATAATCATTAAAAATAGATAATACATAATTTACTGTAGAAACAATCCAACTTTTCTCTCCTACATTATTGATTTTCTTTTATCTGAATCAATTTGATATCAAGAAATAAATTATACAGTTTCCTATTTGTTATGAATTGGGTTGAAAAGAAAGAAAAACATGGTGGATTAAGAGTTGTTATGATTTGAATGGAAAAGAAAGAAAAGCAAAGCATGGTGGAGAACAAGAGGAAACAACCTACCAGAAACCCAAGAACACCTCAGTACCTGAAAGTACACCTAAAGCTGAGAGTAATAATGTGAGTTGATTTGAACTTCTTACTCTTAATGGTTTGATACGATAGGGTGAGTCTATTTTTTATGTTTGAATTTGTTAAAAAAAAAAAAAAAAAAAAAAAAAAAAAAACGTGAATGATACAGGTGTAAGTGTAATACACGAGATAGACTTTTAGTCAATTTCAAACTAATGCGGATTTGTAGGAGTGAAAAATACAATTATTCGGATCAAATTTGCAGAGAATTTTTTTTTTTTCTCATGGGAACTATTTTTAAGAAATTAAAATCAATAAAAAAAATTAAAATGTTATTCTTATAGAATTAGAAGATATACGCAAAAAAAAGAAACAAGAAAAAAAAGAAAAGAAAAAGATAACCCACCTACAACCCAAGCTCTTCTAATCCTTGTTTCGATTAAAAGGAATATTTAATGGATCCTATCGAGATTTCCTGATTCCTCTTTCCCCATATTGCGAATCAACACCTATACTTATTACCTATTTCAGATTCATCTTTCCAAAATCTTTATCCATTTCAGATTCATCTTTCCAAAATTCTCTTTCCCCTATTAACTATTTCAGATTCATCTTTCCAAAAAAAAAAAAATTACATATTATTTCTCTAGTTAGGAAAAAAAAAGCTATGTTTGTTATGAATTGGGTTGAAGAGACAATACATACAAAAAAACAGAAGAAGAAGAAAGAAAATCATGGTGAGGGAGAAGAGGAAATTACAACAAATCAGAAACCCAAGAATCTCAATCTGAGTAAGGGAAAATCCAACATTCGATTCATCCATAAAGATTCAAAGGGAAAAGGACAAAGGGAAAAGATAATCCACCTGCGATAGAATCCTGATCCTGACTTTGATTAAGACTAGCAATGCTGCGTTTGAGGTTGAGGAAGTTGAAAGGAAACATTATTAATGGTATATTTGATAAAACTTTAGATTCTGGATTGTATGAATTCTGACTCACAGGGAGTTATTTTGGAGTAGAATGTGTTTTGTAAGGCTGGTTCGATTTGAGCTCCCACGGAGTGAACCGGATTCAAATTAACTTTAGAATCCAAAATTTTGAAATATAGAAAATATGTTTTTTTTTTACTTTGGAGCAATTTTTGGAAGAAAAAAGAAAATAAAGTAGAAGTTCTTTTCTCTCACATTCAATTCTTCTTCACAAAACAAAGGCTTGACCGTTGCCACCACCTCCACCACCCACCACCACAACCACCACCCCTGCCACCACCACCACCCACCATCACTATCACCCACCACCACCCACCAACCACAACCACCACCCACCGCCTCCACCACCACCACCATTTTTCTAGACTTCAATTAGGGGATAGTATTTATCAAACATGTTTCCATTCCAAAGATGAATTCATTCTAAAAATGCGTTATCAAATATGTTATTACTCTCAAATAATCCTAGAGTAGCCTGAAGTAGAATCCTTATTCTGAACCAGAATCCAGAATTCAGAGCATAAATTTTATCAAACAGGAAGACTTCAAAACAGAAGGATTCAGGTGAAACAGGAAACAATTTAACTTGGAGCAAAACCGAAATCTCCACCTTCCGAAGATTTCTTAGTAGAGCCCGTCTGGTGATGGCCTAGTACATCTCCCTCCTCCAAATATCCGCCAATGACAAGGTAGCTAGATAATTCACATTTAATGGTGAAAATGAGATGAACTATGTACACAAAGGTCCAAATTGTAACGTGCAAAAAAAAAGTGTGGAAGATGTCATGACATCAATCCTCTTAAAGTCGTAATAAAATCAGGCCTTTGCCAAGTAGATGGTTGATGTGCAGCCTTTCAACTCACTGAACTCCATAATCAGGGTTTCTTAATTGGGTTGTCAATCGAATTGTTCAGAACTCATCTAGAGCAGAGAAAGATCTGTTCTTAAAAAGAAACCAGTAATATAGATCTTAGGGATATATAGGAATTTCTTATATGCAGATTGTATAAATAGAAAATTCTTAAATGAAGATTGGAAGCTTCTTTTTTGTGACTTCTCATTACTTCTTTTTACTGCATGCATGCAAAATCCTATCTAAACTATCTAAACAAGAGAGAGAAACCATTAATATCTTAGGGACATATAGAAAGTTCTTATATGAAGATTATATGTAAATGGAAAGTTCTTAAGTGAAGATTGGAAGTTGTTGTTTTTTTAATTGTTATAAATATGACAAACTATGAAACGAAGTCTTCAACACTTAGTTTTCTGTCTTTTTTTTATATTTATCTGCAATGAAGAAAATGGCATTTTTCCCTGGATTCTTCCCTTCAAGGTCGGAAAATGATCGAAGATTGATAGAAATAAGAGATGACAACAATCTCCCAAGAAGAAGCTCAAACCAGGTCATCTCAATCACTCCATCACATGAGTTCAACCAAAGTTTCGAACTTGATGAAGGTCTTGTTGTTGATCACATCTATAAGCATTTAAACATCCATAATCTAAATTCATCTGAGAGAGACATGATACAAATTCTCCTTAAAGTATGCTATCGTGGCAAAAACTTTACTGAGTATTTGGAGAGGAGGGGTTATAGGTATATTTTATCCATGAAAACATTGTTTGGAGAAAGGAAATTGAAAAATGGAGATCAAGTCCGGATAAGTTGGGATGGGGGAAATAGACGTCTCAACATTCAACCATTTTAGATTGAAAATACTTTATATATGAGGTGACCATTACAAGTTCTAAATCTTTTATATTTACATACTATTGTGTTATATATCGTTATTACTTTGTTTTCATTTTTTTTTATTTAATTTGCTGGTTCTCATTGATATTTTTTTTCTTTTTAATTTTTTTCTTTTAAAATTGCATATGGGCATTTTTTGGATGGAGCTAGCAACAACTGATTCGTTGGAGTTTGAATGTCAAAGAATAGATATATAAGAGTCTATTTTGGAGTAAACTAATTAGTAATATGTTATTGGATTTTGGCTATGATATACTGAAATAAGTGGATTTTATGCTACTTCACACATTAATTAGATGCACAAATATATATTTATTATTTTTAATAGAAGTCAGATGTCAGTGTTTTAGTAGATGGGTGTCCATTGATAATAAACTCTTTGGATTTATTTTTATAGTTTTGAGATCATTTTATTTGTTATATCATGCATTAGTATTCATCTCTCTCTTTTAAATAACAGTGGAGCTTAAAACCAACAATTCTTTGATTATTCGTAGGTTTATTAATAATATACACACGTAGAAGAAAGAGTGACTCTTTGATGTTATCTTATATTCAGCTTTATTACAAATAACAATTTATGAATATTTCAAAAGGATGTGATCTTTTTCTTTTTGTTCATATATAATATAAGGATTATAAGATCCTTGCTTGATTGAATGCCTCAGGTGGCAAAATGACCAGCGCCTCTAACTGAAATGAACAAATCCCGGTTCTTGGATTCCCATCATGTAGGTGTTCGATTGGCCTCTCACTAGTATAAGGCCCCACATAGCTTAGAAGTGATTCCCCAGCCATATAAATAATTTTTATTTTATTCATGGTACGATAATTAATATCAGGTTAATTTAAGGGTATTAAACGGTTTATTATCGATAAAAAACTGTACAGTGCAGTACATTGTATACGAGGGCAAAACTGAAATCAAACCGATTAATTAACCAAACGATATCAAAATTGCTATCAGAATTGGTTATTAATGGGTTCCGATTTATCTTGTTTTTAATCATTTTTCATTAAGCAATTGACTTGGTATTTATAGACGATTTAATGCATCCGTTTCCTTAATCGGTTTCTAAATCTCACGAGTCACAGTGCGGAGACTGAAGACATTTTGTTTCCTTCATTCTTTAACTTTTACTACCTTATCAAGTTAGACTTTAGAGAACTTGATTCATATATTAGATGGGACGAGTAGCAAACGGGAGAGACCCGGAGAGAGAGATTAAGAGATTCAAAGAGAGACCGAGAGATGGTGTGCATGTGTGTGGGCTAGACTTGGAACTGAATTATTCACTAAATGATTTGTCAGTACCAGTGTCAATGGTTCCAATCAATTTCGATAAACAGTTTTGCTGCATTTCTTGGCACCTTTGGCTAATTATTATTGTAACTGTTCGCTTCTTCTTTTCTTGATCTTTGAGGACAGGAAACAGATTGCAGATCCAGATAATGAACGATGAGGACCTATTTTTGGGGATCCATGCCGTAGAAGGACTAGATGCCCTAGTAAAGGCCAGAATTAGAATCACATGAGATAATAGATGAAGTTTGGACCGTCACTTTAGAATCTTGATTTTAGATATGAAAAAAAAAATAGTGGTAAGTTCTACTTAGATGGATTCGATTCATTGTATGGCCGTTTGATTGGAATGATAGTGCTAATATTGAAGTCCACTTTGGTTGGACAATCTAGTGACTCCAGTGGTTCCCTCTACTGTGAGGCAGCCGACCTATTGAGCAAGCAATTTTTTTGGATAAATTAATCAAAACTTTTCATGTATTTAGGTCTAATTATAGAAAGATCCTTAGTAATTTGCAAATTACATTCAGCCCCAGTCAATCAACATTATTTTATTTGAAAAAATAAAATTATTTATTTACCCCCTCTACCAAAACCAATACTCCAAACATTTTTTTCTCTTTTGGAGGGTTTAAAGAAAGACTACTAAAAGGATTTTATTTTTGTATGACAACATAAACAAAATCTTTTTGCCCAGCACTTTTCTATTTATCCTAACTTTTTATTGGATCTAGTTCCTCTAAAACACCTATCTAATTCAACGGCTAGAGATAAATGCATGCAAAATTAAATAGCGAATGAATGTCACATGTGATCAGAAGAGAAGAAACAAAAATTTTATTCCCCTTTGAAAAGTTTTCCCCGCCTAGGTCCTCAAGGACCTGCCTGTGCGTTTCTGCATCCAGTTGCAACTTTTTAACTGAATATTCTTCCATCTCTGGCTCATGGTGTAATGAATATTCATTGTGATCAAGCAAGTCTGGTTTTCCTATTTCAGTTTTTGTTATATGCTCATCAATTTGAGCAATAGTTCTTTCTTGTTGATAGTGTTCCACTTTCACCAACTTCATCCTCAATTTCTCTCCTGCCACATATTTCCATAATTAGTCTCTTGATTACGAAAGAAAATAGTCCATCCTACTCTGTTTCATTGCTTTTAACCTAATTAATAGTAGCCTCATCAATCTAGTTCCTTCAGCTTCAACTTCAATGTCACTCTTAACCACATCCAAATGTTTGATTGTGTTAACCATAAGGCTGATTCAAATATGAATATTTGAATAAGTGAACTTGAAGTCGTTTCAGCCAACCAAAAATCTCTCCTATTACGCAATCTGCAACATAAACTTTTGTAAAGAGTTTGAAACTAATACAACTCTGTTGACTGTGTCTCTTCTGAATTTTGAATTTCAAATTGATGTAAACAAAATTATAAATACAACATTTTCTATTGTTGACAAGATAAGGAAGCATAAAATAGTTTCTTCTTTCATGGTATCAGAGTCAAGAGTCAGGTTGAAAAATGTCTATTCATGTAACCCCAATACCATCACTACGAGGTCTTCTCAAACCCAATCTCAACAAATGATCACTCAAAGTCAGACGGTTGTCTCCAAATCCATCAAAGTCAGACGGTTGTCTCAAATCATAAGGTCTTTCCTTAACTGTGCATTAGAGGGTACAGATGACTCAGCCCCTAGTCTTTGTCCATCCTACATGTTCACAACTTTTGTGCCATCTGAAACGAGCACTTTGTGGAATCAAACAAACCCTGTCGTGCCTAGTCCTATCAGCTTTGAATGTTTCTCCTATCACAAGGATTCAAGGCATCCTTGTCAGATACTGTCTTGTTTATTCACTCATCTCAGCATCATGTTATCTGTATCCATGTATATGTTGACGATATCATACTAACAAGCACAAGTAAAAAAAACTTATCACTAATCTAATCACGGCGCTGGGAATTGAGTTCGTCGTTAAAGATCTTGGGGCACTACACTATTGTCTAGGAGTTGAAATATGTAGGACAACGGAAGGTGAATGGAAGCAGTTAAGCCCATGCCTACTCCTAGTTCAACGGCTCCCTACTGCATGACCTAGGTTAGCACTTTGAGGATGTTACATTATACAAAGGTACTATTGGTGCACTTCAGTATTTGACCCGAACACAACCGGACATTGCCTTCTCTATTAATAATGTTTGCCAGTTTATGCACAATCCTACAGTTGATCACTGGTCCACAGTAAAGAGAATATTACGGTATTTAAAGGATACCATTACTCTTGGACTTCAAATTTGAGTTTCACCATTCTACCAATTAAGTGCATTCACAAATACGGATTAGGCTGGAAGCACACATGACCAACAGGTTTATTGGTTCAAATCTTGTGTCCTGGAGCTCCAAGAACATACAGTTGCACAAACTTAATACTAATTATCATCTCGAATTGATTTAATATTTATAAACTTGAATCTTTCTAGTCTCTATATAAAAGTGTAAAAAAATGCAACTTATATTGTAGATCAGGCGCAGCAGGGATAATGCTCCCTATGATGGGACCCATCACAAAATGTGGGTTCCTCCTTATAACCATGCTCCATCACACATTCACACCTGCTAAGCTGGTAGCACACTCCAAATATTGCAAGAATCATATCAAAGGTGAACCCTTTCCTCAACATCACTCCCAATAAGGCTTCCCTTGTGCAGCTCTAATGTCTCTAATCTAACAACTTAAGTGGAGCCAAAATGAACACCAAGGTTTGCCCTGTTGGTTTAGCACTGCAAGGATCGTCATCTTACATCCATGTAAAATTTGTCGACTGTTAAAGGATCGCTGTTGTGTGGATTAGAAGTACTCTAACATAATCTCTCTTTTATACAAGCCATTTTTCTGAATGTAATGCTTTGCTGGGACTTAAAATGGACTCAAGTTGTAACATGAAGATCTTGTCCTCTCAGTCCTTTTAATCATTTATTAGTTTATTCATTCAAAGGTTAACTATTAAGATCAGATCTTTCTAATCGTTGATCCATGTCCATTGGTGTGTTTCCCTTGATTCCACTATATTTTCACTTGAAACAAAAAACAGAACCGAAAAATATTACTCCAAAAACTAATGACAATGTGTCATTTATATTTGAAAACTACATGAATAAATTGAAAACTATGACTTAGGCTAATATATCAACTAAAATGAATTGTTCTAAAAAATTTCTAATAATATTGTTGCTTGCATGTCTTTAAACTTCTTGTAAAATGACTGATTTCTGAATGCTGATTGGTCAAATATGAGTAGGAGCCAGACATTCTTCAACCATGCGTAAGAGGTTGGGGTTTTCTAGAGCGGCTACCACCCGTTCTTTATCATTCAACTGCTTATTCACTGCAAAGAGAAAACAGCATCAGCAACATATTACTCATGATGAACCAGATAGTCTGATCATTATTGAAAACTTTAGTTTTCTGAATGGACTGGAAAGGGTGACCTTTGGCAGAAATCTTTTACCATTGCTCTAAAAGAATGGTCTACTTGTTCATGTATTGTCACTTAAGAATTGAATATATTATATATACCTGCAGCTTCAGTTGCATGACTTCCTGGTGCTAACCTAATGTCCACCTAATTAAACAAATGGAAAGATCAGCCAAAGGAGATCTGAAAAAACAAACATTAGAATATAATTCCAACTAGAGATTTTCAGAAAATAATTAGAGTGTCAAAACATGATGTTCTTCCAACTAAAGTGATTAATATTTCACTTAACTATTGCATAAGACCTAAGACCAAATTTCACATTCATCAAGATCGACAAGGTGAAGTAACAACAAACAAGGGGGGCAAAGAATGTTTACCCAAAACCTCCTTTGTTAATTGATCTCAATGGGAAGAATGTTTACCAAAGGAAAGCAAAATAATTGATCTCGATGGGAAGAACGTTTACCAAAGAAAAAAAAACATGAAAAGGAATTAAGGTAATCTTCTAAGATTGTAGCACAAAATAAAAAAATTAGTATGTTCTTCAAGTAAGTCTCATGAAGCAATAGGGGTTCACCTTGTAACGAGAAGGTAAACTCCGCATAAGTTTGGTCTTTATACAAAGGCCAATCACTGTAGCCATACTGCAATGTTCAACGGTTGGAGTAAAAGTGACCCTATTATAAAAGACAAAATTAGTAAAACAGACATTATGATAGATATAAGATAAAAATAATTTAAAAAAAAAAAAATTACACTTACAAGACACGATTGCCATCCACTTCAATTGAATCTTGAGTAATTACTTTCAGTTCTTCCAAAGAATATGGATGTTCAGGATCTTTTATATTTCTAATATGATTTGAGATTGTTAAGAAAAAAGCATATCATATTCTAATCTAGATAACAACATGTTGATGATGCTGCTAGTGGAAAAAACAAAAATCTTATCCGATGGAAAAACTTTTGAAAAGCTTGTTCCTATCGTATGACAAAGTTTTTAGTGCTTCTCAAAAACCTATCTCCTCCAATTTCCAAAAAGACTAATGGTGAAGACTGCAAGCAATTCATAGCAAGCTTTAGAGGCAAGTCGGGATATCAATATTTGTACATAATTGAAGCACATAATTCATAGAGAAACCTTGTAGATAGATCTATTAGGGTTTAGCTAACCACAGACGATGTTTAAAATATACCAACCATCTTCAAATTCCTGCCGAAGCTAGTAAGTTACAAAATCTGAAAAACTAACAGTACAGACAAAATTACCTAATTTAATTGAAATGAAAGGATATCAAAAATTTCTTGCTGGTCAATAGGTTCGACCACATGTTCGTCAGCATCAAACTTTCGGACCCGACGCTCTTCTCTTTCATACACCACAGGATTAGGATTAATTAATCCAGAAACCATTTTTAAAGCTTGACCTGCAAATAATAGAAATTAAAGGTCACCCTTGTTATTGCTATTGTGAATCAATATCATTGCAGAAAATTGATTTGACAATTCATTATTAAAAATTGAATACACATAATTCACTGTAGAAACATTATCAGGAAATAAATTATAGATGACGGATTATGTATGGTTCATTATGAATTGGGTTGAAAAGTAAGAAAAGCATAGTATGTTATGAATTGGGTTGAAAAGAAAGAAAACATAATGGGGAACAAAAGAAACAACATACCAGCCCAAGAACACCTCAACCGAGAGAGAGTAAACAAACCTAAACCAGAGACTAAGAATGTGAGTTGATTTTAACTTCTCACCCTTTAGCTGATAATGATACCATAGGGTGATCGTCTATATATAAGTTCGAATTTGAAAACAATAATGTGTATGATAGTACTGGTGTTATACACGAGATAGACTTTTAGTCAATCTCAAATTCATGGGTTAATGAGGATTTGGAGGAACGAAACCAGCCTAGTACTTGAGGAAACTAAAAAAATTGATATGAAAAATAAATTCAAATAACAAATAGACAAAATTGCAAACCATCAAAACAAATTTCAAACATAAATACAGTAACCAAGAGCGATTGGCCTTAATATACCTGAATTGCCTCTTCCTCCCTATACCAATAAGATTTTATTATGTTGAATCACAAGATATACGCAAAAAACCTGAGAAGAAGACAAGATAGAATCCAAGCTCTTCTAATCTTGCTTGCTACGATGAAGACTACTTGCAGGTGCTGCGTTTGAGGTTAAAAGGGCTGTTATATTAATAGATACTACCAGAAATTTCTTGATTCTTTCCCTATTAGAATATACTGTGAATCTACATTTATACCTTATAACTATTTCGAATTCATCTTTCCAAAATCATCTTTCCTTAGTAATATATACTGCAAACCTACACCTAATATCTATTACCTATTTCAGATGCATCCTACCAAAAAAAAAAAGACAGAAAGATTCTATATATAAACTAAAGGAATATCATACATAAAAACAGGGGCGTGTGATGAGAGGAAAGGCTAATTAAAGGCTAATCCAACTTATGTTTTGGGTCCATAAAGTAGTACAACATTCCTTATTCGATCTAAGCTCTAAGTATTCTCAACCAATATATGGTAGTTTATTTTTTTGCCCTACAGAAAAGGCTAAGGAAGCTCTTTGCAACCACACAATCAGACAAAATCGTGCCAGAAACCCTTCTTATGTAAAGCATGCAGATAAGTGACATCATTCTTCTCTTTTATGTTTTTATTTTTTTTCTTTTAATGACACTGGATTTTGGTTAAATCCCATTCAATATAGCCCTATAGTCCATTTTCTTCATCCACTGTGAAGAAGAATATCTTCCCCCCGACTTCAATTAGATTAGATTTAAGAATAAGAGAGGGTCATCATTGGAAATTCAAAGTAAGACTTTAGTAATATAAAGTTGAGCTAATCATAAAGGGAACTTTGTTAATTAAGGCATGATGCCATCCACATGCTCAAAGTTTCCTTCTAATTTCACAATGGAATCATAAAATACTCAGTATAAGGCAAAAAAAAGTCAAGATAAGTACCTTAACACTTATTATAAAATACCTAATATAAGACAAAGAAAGTCAAACTGATCGAGCACCTTAACACTTAAATAAAGTCATTTACCAAAAAGAAAAAGAAAAAGGAAAACACTTAATTAGATCGTAATTATATGTAGTTGGTAGGCATGCCACATCCCATATGCGACATGCCAAATATGAAAAAACAGAGGATGCTATCCATCATCTTCTGGCAGGGAAAATGCCCTTTTTAGTTCAAAGGTTAATGATCTCGAGCTATTTTGCATTCAAGAGGATATCTCTAAATTACAAACAAAAATAATAATAATATTATAATAATACTGAAAATGTAATTTTCTGGATACAGAGATTCCAAACTGCGCTGATTTAGGAACAAAGTGGACGTAATTTTGCCCAATTATAATGCATTTGTCAAGGATTCTCCTCCCAGTGGTTCTGGGAGGACGCGACAACCTATCTCAGATGGCCGCTACGTGGCTCTCAGGTGAATCCGAGACCCACGTCTGAACCGACACTCCCTGTTAGCTCGGCTTGTCGACTGGGTGTTGGCTCGGACGTGGGTCTCGGATTCATCGAGAACTACGTGGCAGCCATTCAAGATAGGTTGCCACTATCATCCCAAAACCACTGATAGGAGAGGATGCAGATCCATCAATCAAAGGGCAAAAAAAGTGATTATGATTATGAACTTGGTGAAACTAATGCGGATGGCAACTTGATTTAAAGGGATGAGAGGGAAGGGAAAAAAAAAACAAGTAAAAAGTTCATTAGGTAGGAATAACTATTGTGCCACATAGAAGGCAATGCCATGGTAATTCTAACCGTTGGATATATTAGGAATGATTTAGATTTAAACATATATTAAAATTTTAGTTTCTCAACTTCAATTATTACCTTCTATATTCTATTCACATACTCTACTCATATATCTGGATTTTTTAATGATCTATGTGCCACTTGGCCAATTTGTTTTAGGCTAAAATTTAACATGGAACCAAGGGCCTTGAGATGTATTTGCCCACAAAATCAAACTATCAACCACATCAGATTTACCACGTGACACAATTTAGATGGCAAACAAGGAATTTTCTAGATTTCAAATTTTCATTCAAGTTGGTCTAATATTTCTTTTGACCGAGCTGGGAAGACAAGTCAACTCGATTTAAAAAAGAAGGGTGTCTAGTAAGACAGTTAACTGCAGATAAGATAAGTAGACACTTCATCCTTTGAACGGCTATAGTATTGCATTTCCAACAGTTAACTGTAGTATCACCAGTCGTCCATGCATCATTCAGTAAAGATAGGATTTGATGTTGGTCAATCAAATTGGGGATTCTGCTAGGTATAGCATGACATTGAACTTTACACTTTCAGAGTATCTTACGTTGGAAGACGAATCCGTATCTATACACTAACTGGTTTCAAGCCTTATTTTTTATACACAAATGAATTGTCTATGTCTGGACTCACTAAATGTACGTAGCAGCCAAGCATTCATCTACTTGGCTAATGATTTCGGGCCTTTCAAGAGCTGCTAAGACTCGCTCTTTATCATTTAGTAATTTGTTCTCTGCAAAGTCAAGAACATAGAACACATCAGCGACTATTGAAAACTAAATGAAAAATTAATACAACAGCAGACATATTAATAAATACCTTCTATTGCATGATCATGAGTTCCAGGTTTAACTTTGACATCAATCTAATTACACAGATAGAAATATCAGTTAAAGAAGAAGGAAATAAATCACACTAAATTATTTCAAATATAAATGTTGTTACCTTGAACCAACGAGGTAAACTCTTCATGAGTTTTGATTTTATCGAAAGGCCAATCGTATGAAGCACTTCCAGATCGCACTTTGGAGACGGCGGAGTAAAGGTCACACTGTCTTATACAAAATTAATTAAACAAATATTATATATATATTTTATTGAAAGGCCAATTATATGAAGCACTTTGAGATCGCACTTCGGAGACGGCGGAGTAAGGTGACACTGTCATATACAAAAATTAATTAAACAAATATTTTATATATATATATATATATGAACATGAAAAAAAAAATTGCACTTACACTATCCGCCTATCATCCACCTCAATTGACGAATCTTCACTGATAACTCCAAATTCTTCCAAAGAATAATCATCGCAAAAAATTTTGATATCTCTTAAATGATTTGAGATTGTTAAGGTAACCACTAAGATCGAAAATAATTAAACAGACAATTGCATATACAGAACAGAACTAATGTAATTTAATCGTTTAAAAGGGATATCGAATATCTCTGCAGCATCGATCGGCTTAACAGCTTTTTCTTCTTCAATTATACCTACACCTTTCTGCTCCTCTCGCTCAGTTTTTCTATTTTCTATGATCTTTGATATTCTCTCCAAGTAGGGGTCGGAAAATGATTTTTCAACTTAAAAGCAAAAATGAAATGAGAACAAAATCTATGATCGGTATCATTAACGGTATCAATAAGAAAATGTAATGATCTCTATTATATAAATACCAGGAGATGGAATTGCAGATGTACATGCTGTTGATAGCTTCTTCGCAGGCTTCGGTGGCGACTTAGGAACTGCAGAGGGCGTCGACATCAGATCTGCAGACACCGGAGAAAGTCATCCATCAAACAAAATCAGAAGTTGAAAGAGATCGAGATTCGAAAAGAAAAGACTCTTCGAAAAATTTAACCTGAGGAATTGCAGGCGGTGGTTATCTTCGAAAACCTAAGCTTCGTATAACTCTTCAAATGTTCAGAAGGCAAATGAAATAAAATGAAGTGACTCTGGGATCTGAATTCCTTTTTATACTAAATTCCAGTACGTTTTTAGAGGGAATTTCAAATTTTCGTTTTGTTTTCTTACCCTGTTTTTTCTCTAGATGGATTAATTTACTCTCAGTCAAATATAACCCTTAGATGGAGCTTTTGCCACATGTGTGGTGCCACCACCTCTGCTGCATCCAAGAAACCACTACTAAAAAGATTCTCCCCCAGCCGTTGGATGTCTTATGAAGGGATCCACTGGCAGCACAGATTGATCCTCAGCCGTTCCATTGGCGGTGCTGGAGAATGATTCGAACACTGAATCCATAATAAGTTTGAATCACATGCTTGTATTGGTATACGTGCACATAGTGCCACATACCAAACATGAAAAGAACAGGGAGCTATCCATCATCCTATGGACTCTCTCTCTCCACCCACCATATGCCCTTTTCTCTCTTTCTGCTCCTTTTCCATATGGAGAAGATTCACTGTCACAAAAAATACACCTTCACTTTCAAGTATTGTAATTATTCTCTGAGCATACCTCTCATGAACACCTTCACTTTCAAGTATTGTAATTATTCTCTGAGCATACCTCTCATGAACACCTTCACTTTCAAGTATTGTAATTATTCAAAAAAGAAATCAGAATGGTTAAGAGTTATATAGTGTCTAAAGGAAGAGCAAACAACATAGAATTGTTGGTATCCCTACGTATTATGGGGTGTGATCTGAGCCCATAATCCAAGTGTCCCTTGGATCGGATGTATCATGGTCGTGTCCATTTGAAGGGTGTAACCCTTGGCAGTGACCTTTTGGAAGGGCACTTGTCATTTATAAATAGATGATGTTGTCTCAATCTAAAGGTAATCAAAATTCAATGCAAATATCTCTCTCTCTCTCTCTCTCTCTCTCTGGAGCCTCATGGGACCGTTTTATCTTAGAGGTTGATTCACAGGAACCCGTTGCACCATAAGAATTAACGACTTAGCCCATCTATTTTCGTATAGCCTAGCATAGAGTGCTATTCTTAAACAATTTTTTTACTGTGAATGGTATCTCTCAAGATTAGAAAAATCAGTTGGGGTTAAGAACACCTTGAGTTGTCTTAAACACTACTAGGGGTAAAAGGATAATTCAATAGGATAAAGGGTACTTTGGTATTTAAAAAAGATATGGCATGTTTCCATCAACAATTACCATCTATTTCCTAACGGAGTGAACTAAATGTTATAAGTGTCACTTTATGAAGGAGGTTTGTGTAAGTCAATAAATGTCAAGGGAGGTCTATGTAGTAAATGAAATGTCAAGGGGAGGTTCGAGTAATTTTCTCTACATCATTTGTTTCTTTTATAGTCCCCTTCAAAGTGGACAAGGGTTTTGTCCATAGGCCAAGTTCGATTCAACTGTTGGTGAAAGAACTTCTAGGTGTAAGTATTCCATTTTTGCCACCTCTCTTTTATCATTTCTGACTCAATTTGACCACTAAATATCCTATGTCATCCCCTACTCATAGAAACCCCAATCCTACCGTTTTAGGGTCACCCAGTGTTAGTTTTCCCTTAGGAGTCCAAACCCGCCATAAATAAACCATCCAGTGTTAAACCTTACCCTAAGTCCAATACCTGTCATTTCTAGCTTCATCCGGATCTAATCACAACCTCGAGTCCATACCTGCCATTTCTGATCAGTCCGAACCTCCCTGTGACCCTGAGTCCATACTTACCATTTTTGGCTCATTCGGACGCCTTGAGTCATCTCTCCCCTAGGATTAAACATGCTGTAAATAGGCTACCCCTGAGTCATATCTTACTTGGGCAAGAAAACTACCATATAGGATCATCCGGGTTAATTCGAACCGTCTTGGTCTAACAAAGAAAAACACAAAAAGAATAACAAATCATAAAAACCAACCATAGCGTTTTGTGCTTGGAAAAGACTCTTCAAATTTTGGGTGGTGGCGGTGGGTGGTAGCAGTGGAGGGTGGTGGTGGTGGAGGGTGGTGGTGACAGTGGGTGGTGGCGGGCGGTGGGATAGTGGGTGGTGGTGGTGGTCGGTGGTGGTGGTGGGGGTGGTTCTTTCTTCTCCTAAATTGTGTTCCGGAGCAAAATAGCTTCTATTTGGTATTCCAAATTTTGGATTCTAAAGTCCATTCGGAGAAGTTTTTCTCCGTGGGAGTACCGAATCCGATCGATTTTATCAAACGTGATTCTACTCTATATTGGCTATGGGAGTCAGAATCCAGATTTTGAAGTTTTATCAAACAGGCCTAAGAGTGTGGGGAAGAACTACTTGGGAGAGAGTAAGAGTCTCAATATTTAACCCAAGCCTTTAAATCTAAGGAAAACCGGCCAATAAAAACCGAGTTGAATCGTATATAATCAATTTGGTTTTTGTTTTAGATAATTAAAATCAGTTCGGTTTTAGTTTTAAACTGAAAAGAGATGGTTCCGAATCAATTTACTTAAACAGTAAAGTAGTATATATATATATATATATATATATATATATATATATATATATATATATTTTTTTTTTTTTTTTTTTTTTTTTTTTTTTTTTTTTTTGGGGGTACAAGGTTCATCTAATATCAATAGAGAAAACTCCATGTCCATTTCTAGTCCAAAATGTACTCCTTTCTTTTGACCTCCAATGATCTCATGCTTATCTAAACCATCCGCCAAGAATATAGCTATCATCGTCATTAGAGAAACTGATGGCTTGGAAGAACACTACCGCCATGGGAAAGGGTTTGTTACCGCAGTGATATAAAATCGATACAATTTTGGTGTATGTCTAATATATCTCGAACCCAACCGATAATTCAAAATTTCAAATAGATGCTCTGTGTGCACATGCACATCCAACTAAAATTTTATTATAGTTCAAATTTACCCCCTACTTCATGAGACAATCTGTCCATTAGTTATTATAAAAATGGTATACAACATTTGTTCTTAGTGAGTCTTCAAGAAAATGGCATAATTTACCAATGAGTAAGAGGAATTCTTGATAAGTTATTATATATCATTTATGAATTTGCGCATGTGCTTGATGTACTTAGGATACTTTTCCCACTTACAGTGAAGTGGATTGAATTATTAACGAACCATTTACATTAAACTGTCAAGTAACTAAAAAACTGATAAAAATCACATTAGAAACCATTTTTGAATTGATTATCCGGAAATCAATAAGAAAACCAAATCGAAATCAAAATGGTAAACTGATTTACACTCTTAGGGAAGAGAGGGGTGTATATATTTTATACAATAAAGATAAGAGAGACAAACTAACTGTGACTTCCTAGATTCTTGCATCCTACTCAGAGGCACCGTATCCAAATCCTCTCCTCTCAGAAATTCGGGAGGAGGGGCGGCGATTCCTTTAGATGGCTGACACCTGGGGTTCGGGTGAATCCAAGCCTCCATTTGAGCCGACATCCCTTTGTCGGCTTAGCTTGTCAGCTTGGATGGAAGGCTCGGTCATAGGTATCAGCCATCTAACGAGGCCGCCCCCTCTCCTCCCGAACATCTGGGAGGAGAGGATGTGGATCCCTGAGGCACCCAACTAACCAAATGTACGTCTTCAACAAGAGATAATTAATTAATAGAAAATAATGTAGACATTATCATAGGGAGAAGGAACTTTGTCCAGTTATGTACATTAGAATCTTAGAATAGAGATAAGATATGAAAAAATAAAAATAAAAAAAAGCAACAAGAGAGGTAGATACCGATTAAATAAATATGGTTCATTTTAGGGCTGATCGGAATGATAGTGGTAATATGGAGACAACTTTGATGGATGAATCTTACAAAATATCAACGTAGAAATATCTTAGATCACGTCTTTCGTTCAAAAAAATATCTTAGCATATAGAAGAAAAAGTTTTAATTTCCTAGGTCTTTTTTTTTTTTTTTTTTTTTTTGGGTAAGGAGGGAATCTTGATGGTGGAGTATATTGGGATTGGACTCGTGTCCTAGTACAATTCACAGTTATCGGATGCCTCACTACTAATTGGCTGCACTACAGAGGATCTAGATTGTTGACAAGGATGATGACTATGAAAGGTGTTGAATTATATAAATTGATTTTAAATTGATTTGGTGTAGATGGGTTTGGATGTTTAAATTTCAAGTCATTGTGGTGGGGACTTAGAAGTCATACATGAAAATAAAATGTAGATATAATAATTTATTTTGGGTATGGTTTTATGGGAAGATTTGATGAATTAGATTTAAGAAATTTCAAGTTATGATATCAAAAATATTTTGATTTATGATAGATTTAAACTTACAAAACTTTCAATTTTAAATAAAACTTCTAGTGTGCTTTATTTTTATTTTATTTTTTTGGTAAAAGTATTTTATTTGTTATAAATCTTTGTTATGATTAAAGACCTTGTATTTAAATCTTATATAAATCCTTAAGAGGTAAGGTTTTGAATCTTATAACTGTTAAGGAACCAAAGTCAAACTCGAACCGTTCCATTATTAAATGGGATGAGTATCTAGTTTTGGAATCATTAATTAGTACTGGGATGATTCTAGGGATCGGAACAATAAAGAACTATCCCGATTGACATCAACTTGAAAATTTTCTGTTAATGAAAAAGTATTAGATTGAAGAAAAATGAATATATTCTCTTATTATACGAAATTTTGATTTAAAAAAAAAACAATAGATACATTAGAATTGGGAGGTCTCCATTCTTCACTTGCACTTTCTACAATAACTGATAATTAATTAACAACAAACCAACCCAACATCAAAGCCTTTCTCTGGTTCTACTTTCTAAATACAAAGGCTTCTTTTTTGTCCCTTTCTATGTGGCTGATGAGGCAAGTTTGGCTCTAAGATCCTTTCTCAATATCTTTCCAGAAGGAGACTTTGGAATAGCATGGATGAAGTAGACCTTATGCAATTTCTTATAAAACACCACCTGTTCATAAAAATTTAGAAAAAAAAAATTAGAATAACCATTCCTATTATATGTATAGACATGAACTATATAATCATTGTTGATTTAATTCTAAGGGAGAAGCTCAGTTGACAAGGAGCTCACACCTTAGAAAACGGAAAGTACTGAGTTCGACTCCTAATACTGTCTTGAGGCCACTCACATGGGGTTTTAAGTGTTATTTCTTTTCTGTTATGGTTCTCATTCAACTTTGGAATGACTCGATTCATGTGGTTGTAGGATCAGTATGGGCCCGTGGGATTAGTCAGGCCAAAGGTATCAATACCCATCGTCAGCAAAAAAATAAAATAAATAATCATTGTTGATTTACTTGTTTTGCTATGAATTCCTTCACATCCTCTTCAGTGAGTTCCAAAGCATTTAACCGGACAACGAATGCAACAGGAATTTCTCCGGCGGCGGCTTCATCTTTCTGTCTGGAAATAAGGCAACACTCAATTTATCAGCATTGATGGTGAATTATTTGTTTTCATGTAAAATAATGAAAAATTAAAATTTTCAGTTGTTTGTTTTAATATAAAATGAAAAGAAATAAATATAAAAAGTAAAAAAAATTTCATGTAAAATAGCATTTATATGGAAAATTTTACAGCAAAACAAACAAAGCCTTACGAGACAACGGCAGCATCGGCAATAGAGGGGTGGCTCAAAAGTAGGGCCTCGAGCTCGGCAGGTGGCACCTGTGAATGCGAAAAAAATGGTTATCTTGACAGGAATGATGAAGGGCTGCTTAGATTGCATTTGAACAGGGAGGAAGAGCATGCCTGGAAGCCTTTGAACTTGATGAGTTCCTTGACTCTATCAACAATGAAGACCTCTTCATCATCATCTACATACCCTATGTCACCTGTGTGGAGCCAACCCTCAACATCGATGGTTGATGCAGTGGAATCTGGATCATTCAGGTACCCTACAAAAGGATAACAACAATAAATTGTTAATAAGGCAGCTCTAAATCAAACCAACCAGACTGGACCATTTTCGGTTCAACAACTATTGCGGTTATTAAACTATTCATATGAGAGGGCTCCACCTTTCATGATCTGAGGTCCTCTGATGCATATCTCGCCGGTTTGGTTATGCGGGAGCATCAAACCAGTCTCGGGGTCAATGACCTTGAGCTCTGCATTTCTCACCACGGTACCACACGAACCGGACTTGGCTGGGATGGGCTGCTTTGCGAACCCCAAGCACATTGATAGAACCGGTCCAGCCTCTGTCATCCCATAACCCTGATAAGGTATCAATGTTAACATCAGTAACCCTAATAAGCAAAATGATCACAAGCCATCACATCTTCATTTTTATGAGAAAGTAAATGAGACATTTTATTGTTTCATGTTGACACATTTAGTTGATAGTAGTTGAATGTAATTTTAAAGTAAAATGGAAAAAATTCATGTCATTTGACCAACGTGTACAGAAAATGTTAGTGTAATTTATCCTATTATATATGAATTCAATCACCTGACCACGTGCACTTTCACATCCGTTCCATACATCGATAAGATTTGGACACTTAATTGACTGGTAGAATTGACACTTATTTTGTCTTGGACCACTAGTAGTTGACCAACTTTCTTTTTTATTTTTGGGTAAAATTAGTTAGGCCGCTAAAAGTAGTTATGGTTAATTACATCAGAAGGTTACGTTTTTTCACTAATGATAAAGTTAGTTAGGCCACAAAAGTAGTTGCTAATAAATTACATTGATAACAATCATCTCAGTAGGGATCCACATCCTTTTCTGTCTGAGATTTGACAGGAGAATTAGCGACCCGGATAAATGGTCGACACATGACTCTCGGGTGAATCCAAACCCTCCATCTGAGTCAACACCCCTATCGGCTCAGCTTGTCAGCTTGGATTCACCCAAGAATCAGGTGTCGGCTATCCATCAGAACCACCAACTCTCTTGCCAAATCTCAAGCGAGAGAGAATTTTTCTATACATCTAAGTGGTCAATGGAATTTCTAAATTCCACCCAAGAGAAGAATGTGAAAAAATTTTAAACTTAAAAAAAAAGAAATATATATATATCCAACATGATTTAAAAATTAGTGATATAATCCTGTGGTTTAATGATTACAAAATTTTGTTTTTTTAGATTAAAAATTTTTGTTTCTTTTCTTTTTCTTTACAGGCAACAAAATCAAAGTGAAAAATATTAACATAAGAAACACAAGAAACACATAGTTATTATTATCTCATCTAGAAAGGATGTTAACTTGGTACCAAATTTTGTAGGCATATAAAAATGCCTTTAAAATGTAGGATTTTTATTTATTTATTTATTTGGTAGAATAAAATGCCCTTAAAATGTAGGACCTTAAATAGTCAATTCAATTGCATGACATGAGTAGGACAATATGTAAATTTAGATCTAATGCATAATGATAACGACACAATTTTAGGTTCCCCCCCACCCCCATCTCCTAGCCATCAATACAGATCTACCTACTTTTGTTTTATTTAAAAACTCAAGGTTCCATGTGAAGCTGCTCTGTCTACTTACCTACTTTCACAATCCACCGTTGAAATCCCATTATTAATATCCAAATTATCCAACCACAAAAATGAGGAACCAAATCCTCTCCTCCCCGACTCCCTGGCTCCCACCCCATCTCACCATTGAAGTGTGAGTCGGCTCGAACTCCAACACACTTCAATAGTGAGATGGGATGGGAACCAGGGAATCGGGGAGGAGAAGATTTCGTTCCCAAAAATGATTGGTGGTTAGTGAAGAATATATCCCTAGATTCTACCAAGAAAAATGCATATTTTTTAGGGTATCATAAGACATAGAATAACCAAAATACATAGAACTATTTTTCAAGAAAGATTCAAGCATGCCCTAAATTAAGGTCTAAGAAACAGTTACCTGACCAAAAACTGCTTGAGGTACTCTAGCATGTAGTGCATCCTCAAGCTCCTTGCCAAGTGGTGCTGCTCCAGACAACACGATCCGAATCGAACTAAGATCGAAATTCTCAACCATCGGATTCTTAGCCAATGCCAAAACCAACGGTGGAACAACGGGGGCCACGGAAACCTTATACTTCTGGATCAACTCTAGAAAAGATCCAATATCAAACTTTTGCATCAACAGAACCCCTGCACCGGCTCTAAGAGAACAGAGCAAAACAGAGTTTAAAGAATAGATGTGAAACAGGGGAAGAACACAGAGAACGATGTCTTCTGAATTCAAATACAGATTCGGATTCTCTCCATCGACTTGCTGGGCCACACTTGAAATCAAGCTCTTATGTGTCAAGATCACACCTTTGGGCAAGCCTGTTGTCCCCGAAGAGAATGGAAGAGCAACCGGGTCATCCGGGTCAATGGAAACAGTTGGCAAATCCTTCTCGTCTGATTCTGAAATTACAGAGAAATGGAGGCAATTCTCCGGTGGATCATCGACGGTAACCACCTTAAAATCTTCTGCGATTTTCGGAAATTCGTTGGTGGAATCGCGAAGCTTACTGACGTATAGGGATTGGGTAATGATCAGTTTTGCACCAGAGGCTCTGAATTGCTTGAAGATCTCTGCTTGCGTGCAGAAGGGGTTCGCCGTTGTGGTTACGGCTCCAATCATTGAGGCTCCCATGAAGGAGAAGATGAATTCAGGGGAGTTTTGCAGGAGAATCATGATGACATCGCCTTGTTTGATGCCCAGGTTTGATAACCCAACTGCGGTTTTACGGCAGATGAGATGAGTTTCTGCGAAGGTATAGATTTTGCCGTTGGAGCCAGAGATCAAACAGGGTCGCGCTGCAAATTCTGAGACGTTTTCGAAGCAGTATGTATGGAGAGGGAGGTGGTTTGGTATGGGAATGTCAGGGAGTTTTGATCGGAAAATGAAGGTCTCTGGGTGTGATGGAGTCTCCCCAGTTGGTGTGGTTTGGGAAGAGATTTTTGCAGGTTGGGTTTCATGAGAAGCGATTGAAATCATGGTTTTTTTTTTTTTTTTTCCTCTCTGTTTTAGATCTTCCAATCAATTAAACAGAAGAGGAAAACAGAGTCTTCAAATTTGTTACTCCAAAACAGGAAATTAGGCTTTTTTGTTTCCTTTAATGAGAAGAGATAATCAGAGACCAATTCAGAAACAGAAACCCAGTAAAAAGGGATAAGAACTTGAATGAAATGGAGTGGTTTCTGGATAAGAAGAAATCTGTTCTTAGTACCCAAAATGAAAATTTTGAATTGAATGAAATCTTACCAAGAAATCTCTTCAGCTCTAGAGAGTGAAGAGTGAGGTTGAATTGAAAGCATAAATGCTGGAACAGAGATCACAGACGAAAGGAGAGACTTTCAGAGAAAGGGTTGAGAGAATGGAGTAATTAATACTGAGTGGGATTGAGAAGTTAGGTAGCAATTTCGTGTCTTGGGACTCTGGAGAGGTAGCTTAGGAAGATGAGGTGGATGCACACCCATCTCACCTTCAAGAAACCCTCTCTTCTTCGTCCCCTCCCACTTATCAACTCTCACCTACCACCTCTCTCTCTCTCTCTCCCCCCTCTCTGTAACATCTCTTTTTGTGTTTCTTACCTTTCATCGAATCTCTAACGTGCATGGCCGGAATTCACATTTTATTCCAAAATTGCCACCATTTTTTTTATGAAATTCCAATGATGTCCCTTTGGGTTGACTAACTAATGAAAAAGGTAATAGGAGGGATATATATGTACTTACACTATCTTCAATGTAATGGTTGGACGAGTAGTTAGGAACATCCATCCCTCTTTGGTGGGTGGACTCTTTCTGCCTATTACAATTTTCAAATTGAACGGTTATAAGTTTACATTTGGGAGATCTTACGGTTGAAATTATAGCTAGAGAGCCAATGGTTAGATTAGCCCGACAAAATATTTTAAATTTGGGTTGTTGTTCATGTAACCAGGGTGGGTTCGGTTTGAAAAAAAACAAAATAATGAATTAAAAAGGTGCAAGGGCAAAATAATGATTAGATTATAACGAACTAAAAAGGTACAAGGATTAGGTGGGGTAAAATAAGTATTTTATTTTCATTTATTATAATTTTACTTTTAAAATGATATTCATATCTTTTCATAACATATCATTTCTTTTCACTAATCTCATTATTGTTTTAATCTCTTCGTCATAATTTACTTACTATATTAATTAATACTAAATAGATTTGTTAAGTAAATATTAGTGAGAAATTTTTTAAATAAATATTAAGAAAATATGTTGTGATAAATATGGGAAGAAAAAGATTTGTGTTTTTGTATCATGCTTATCGTGATAATTGATGAGCATGATTCAAGATATCGGTATCAGATCAACTGGATCGGCCAATTCGTATCAGCTTGGGACTTGATCGATTTCTGATTCGATCATCGTTCCTAGCCTATTTTAATATTATTTTAATGAGCATTAGACACGTGTTAGTTTCCTATTGAATTCGTACACAAACCAATCTAGATCGAATAGGTTTTGGACATGGCCTATACCATGTTCGATACCTAGATTTAGAATCATGGTTGAAGGTATCCGTATCGGATCAGTTGGATTGGCCAATTTGTATCGGTTTGGGATTTGGTCGATCCCTGATTTGATCCTCGATCCCAACCTATTTTAATTCTATTTTAATGAGGATCGAACATATGTCGATTTTCCCATTGGATATGTACATGGAACCGATCCGGATCAAATTGGTTTTGAACATAGCCAGTAGAGGGTGCGATTGATGTCTTGTTATGTTTTAGAGGTTATCCTTATTAATCTCAAAATCCCATAAAAAAATCTCATTTATCAAGATGCAAGGTGGCCAAAGAGTCCTATACGTTTGACACACGCTCCTAAAGATTTCAATATTTCACCAACCAATAGGCTGGACATGAATCCAAATCCAAGAGAGAGAGAGAGAGAGAGATGAAACTATGAAGGCATGTACCATATCTCAATAACATTTCATCATCCATTCGAACTTACCGATCTGTTCACTTATGACCTCATAATGCAATCACATTTTCTATGCATGGTTGGTGTGGACATACCCTCATGGCTAGGTAAAATCCTATTAAACGGGGAGATAGGGAAACCCAAAAAATCAAAACAAAAACATTTCATCTTGAATTTATACCTAAGTGATTGGAAACAGATGAGATCCATTACTTTAAACGCAGTTATAAATCCAAGTATTAGATATACATAGTAATAGATATAGAAATCCTCTCCTGCCTGAGATTTGGCAGGAGAGTTGGTGGCTGGAATAGATGGATAGGAGTGTTGGCTCGGATGGAAGGCTCGGATTCACCTGAGAATCAGGTATTGACCATCCATCTAGGCCGCCAATTCTTTACCAAATCTTAAACTGGAGAAAATGTGGATCCATAGTAATAGTCTTGCTATGAATACATTATTAACTTTTCCTTCATTTTATATAATTAAAATTTGGTTCCCTTCGAGATACTGATCATCATCACTCCTAAGTGGGTGTTTTATTTATAAAAAAAAAAAAAAATCCTTTATTTATGGACCGAAATAACGCACGTTTTGTCTGCTCTTCCAACAACGTGTATGATTTATTTATTAGAAAAAAAAAGCATGTATGATTTTAATATATGATGTGAATGTACTGATAAGTTTTTTTTATTATATTTAAAAAATAAAATAGTGAATCAACTGAACTAGATTTGACTTGTTCAAACAACCTTGAGCGACAAGTCAAACAGTAAAATATACTTTTCCAACATAAATAATTGGTCAACCAGTCGTAGTTGAGTAGCCGTTGGGATTGAGCAGTCACACAAATATATTAAGCTCTTGAACGACCAATAATCTGCCACGTCACGAGGAAACTTTCATAGGACAAAACCAACTAGCTTCCAATAAATTAAAAATCCACAAACCGTAATCCATTGGGCCCAACTTTAGCACTCTCAGGTGAATAGACAAAAGTCGTGATGGGCTGCAATGATTACCTATCTGTAATGGGCCCGTAGGTCTATTTGGGATTTTGTGATTTCATGCATGTTTTGAGGTTCATCATAAGTAGTAAAAGTTAGTAAGTTTTCATGGTTTTAAATGCACCTTAAATGCACCTTTCTCTTAATTTATTTGTACTTTATTTCCTTATTTCACTAATAGCTATAAATGTGCTGTTGCAGGCATTTATTTAAAATAATTTCATTATTATGATACAAGCGTAAATTACTAATATGTCCATGGTGTTAGTCTAGGTTTATAAAGGGTGCAACTGGGTTGAGCTACCCAAAGTCCAATCCTCACCATGTTTATCCTATCTAAATTCTGGCCGGGCTACGGCAAGCCAGATTTGTTTATATACCAAATTAAAGCTCTGTTGTGGATATAAAATATGATCTAGCTAATGATCCCAACCTGTAGGCTGCCCAGCCCAAGTATGTACAACTTTGGCTGGGCCTTGAGTGTTTTGGGCCAAGCTTTCATCTATAGGTTCATTTGCTAGCTAGTACCATCTTTGTGTGCTCCCGAATGAGAATGACCAATCAGAATCAGAATCGGAATCGGAATCGGAATCGTAATCGTAATCGACCATTGATTCTGATTTATGGAATTAGGAATGATCTCCGATTAAATCGTTTGATTGGTCAGCCGATGTTTATAATTTATATAGAATTGGAATCGAAATGGGCGTCCGAGGTTTCCGCATCTTGAACCATGATCCCAAAACTGAAGTGGTACTTTGGTCATTTCACATATAACAATGAAGGGAAAAAAAAATATTACACCGAGGATACTTTGGTCATTGAAAAATTTAGGCAAATGAGGACACCCCACGTCATCATCCTCATCTTAAAACCATTGGATCAGAACATTCTAGCATAGTGGTTGATGGGGTAAAATTGGGTTGTTACATTAACCATTGGATTGGGATTTCTTACATTTGGCATAAATGGAAGTTAGTTCTTTATCCATTCCTAGGATAAAAAGATTCCAATCCAATGGATGTATCATTAGGAGGAGAACCAATCCTTACTTTTGAACCACGTCATTGCCCATGTCACTATTGTCGTTACTAATTTATACAGTAGAGCACTGGTATTCATATTGGATTGACGGTATTATACGGTATACGACTACGAATCGGTAAATTGAGAGAGCAGTGAAAACAAGAAACAGAAGGGATTTCTCTTCCTCTCTCTGGAAGTGAAATTCTATAGAGGACGACGACGGAATCTTGTCCGTAAGGAGGAAACCCTAATCGACTCTTTCCGTCTTCTTCGATTTCCAGGAACAAAGAGCGATTCAGTTTTTCGGCTTTTCGTCCTGATTTATTTGCTGATTCGTCCTAGCTGGATTGACTCATACTTGTTTTGCGTTTCTGAGGAAGAATTGTGTTGTTTCTGATGTAAGCTCCAGTTTCTTTGACGCTTGCTTTGATTCCGATTGAATGAGTTTGCTTGCTTTGATTCCGATTGAATGAGTTTGCTTGCTTTGATTACGATTGAATGAGTTCATTGTTGTTTAGGAGTAGAAAACTCTAGATTTGTACTCATCGATCAATACTGACTAGTGTGTTAAACTTGAATTTTGTTTCGTTTCTATTTTGGATTCTTATACATCTCGTTTTTTGATGAGTCTGAGATTGTTTGCGCTCTGTCAGATCGATGTTTCAGCTTCTATTTTGTTGTGGATCAAGGAGAAAAAGGCTCTTGTAATAGAAATCAGGGGCTGCATAGGAAGTGATTCAGAAGCTTTGCTCTAAAACAAGTATTTGTACTGCAGGATGGCTTGAGTGATTGTTCTGGGTAGGAGTGGCTTTCGACTCTGGAGTCATGGGTAGTAGTGAGATTGATACGCCGCCAAAGGCGTCGAAGACCTCGACTACGACATCAACGCCTGCAATTCAGGTAAAGTTTTGCGTCACTGTAGCTCTTATACTGTTTCAAGTGAGGTTCGGAGATTCCTTCTCGTGACCATTTGTTCTAATTATTTTGTTCAAGATCAGCCTCCTACGACGACCACTGCAGCTGTTTATGACTGGTCTGGATTTCAGGTGCTTACGGTGAAGTGTTCCTTTCAGTTTGATATTTTAGCTTTATACTGTATTCTTCAACCCTTCTTCAACCAGTTATCTGCATAACAGGCATATTCCCCTATTCCACCACCTGGTTTCTTTCACTCTTCGGTGGCGTCAAGTCCCCAAGCTCACCCTTACATGTGGGGAGCGCAGGTATAAATTATCCTTTTCCATTGCTCTTCGGTGGTATTATTATATGTAAGCTAGACTTATGCACCGGTTGCATGTGGTAGGTGGTTGTGATTTAGGTTATCTAGGTCTTGGAATAGCTACAATAAGGATCCAGTGGATACAACTTGAAATGGTGGAAAACATTTACACATTATTCATCTTCAAACTAATACTAGTTCATGACTGTTCATAATAAATCTTTGGTTGTCTGGTTTATATGATTTGGGTTTGAATTGCTGTAAGAGGAATTTATGCGGTAATAACTGGATGACCTTTATGAGACCAAGAACAGTTGTGGAATCATATTCAATTTATAAGTGTTTAAATCGGGTTGTTTAGTTGGGAAGTACAATGGTACCATTGTTGGGATATTTCTACTAACATGCTAATCACTAATAACTGGTCACCAAAAACGTAATGGAAATTTAATTTAGGGGAAAAGTGAATTGGTAAAATTAGCTCTATCTAACTCTGGCCTTATTCATATTGATGAAGAGACCTCTTTGGAAGGGGTCATAATTCTTTAGCTTTGTTATTTAAAACACACTGAATAGTCAAAATTCTTTAGCTTTGTTAACTTATGGAATTTGTTGTTATTTTCGGGGTGGGGAGGAGAAAATAGTAACTCCTCTAAACATGCGACAAAGGTAAATCATAATTGGAACAGGATTCCCCTTTTAACAACCATGAAAATTTTATTCTGATGGGACACCCTGTGTAATCATATGCTGCTCTATCAGCCCATGGAGTCTTTTTCTGCTCTATACGGAAAGTGCGATCCACAGGATTTAGAGGACAATCTCCCTTGAACTGCTCTCAGAAAAATCAACTGGTGCTGATCAAGATTATAAATTCCCTCCATCTGGGAATGACATCTAATTATCTATATACATTCCCTGGCCTTGCTCTCTTTCATTTTATCTGCTTCTTTAAATATGGTCTCTCCTTTCTTGTTTCTTGTCTTTTTTCATTTTCTCATTCTTCTTTAAATATGGTTCCTCCTCCTTAATGGGATATATTTTGTGGAAGCATCTTCCCAAAATCTATATTGGGATGACATTTCTTCCTTGGGGAAGCTACCAAAAATGCTTATCAAAATTTCTGGAAATGGTTTCCCCTTCCTTTATTCCTAGGATGATGCAACCAATCTCAGCATAAGGGTCTTACAATTCAGATTTATTATGGCTTCATATGAGAAGGATAGCTGAAGGGAGACAATTAGAAAGACTTCATGTCAGGACTCTGTTCAACAACATTCTAGAGACATGCTTGTCCAGCCACTTTAATTCCTTATAAACATGCACTTCAATCTCTTATGAATTATTAAACCTGCTAAGCAAGCATGTCTGCTTTGGTTATAATCCTGTCATAATTATTTCCTTGTTTTCATTTTATTTTTACTTAAGTTGCATGGCACATATTCCTTCTTAGTTTGGCTTAGTCAAAATCTTTTGTTCTAAAGCATTCCATTGTGGTTGTAATTTATAAAAGAAAATAATCTTATAGTCTTACCAAGAAATTCCTTGCCTGGTTTTCTGGTTTGTCAGTTGGCCTAGAAGAACACCGCTTCTTTTTCATAAAAAATAAAGTTAGATTTCTCCAGCTCTCACTGGATCTCGTAGTCGCAGAGGTAAATGCCTTAAAAACATTGCATGTGACATAGGCAACTGGCTGCATGGCCACACATGCTTTCTTTTTCCTCTTTGAACCGTTAAATCATGCGGGCTTTTATTCTGCCTTTCTTTTTTCTGTGTCAGCCATGGCTGCCCCTCCTTTCATATTCATTATTATTTGTCAGTGATGATGAAGGAGGAATTGGAAGTGGTTAGAAGTAGGAAACAAACAATTTTTTTGCTTGGATTTTGTGGGAGCCATGGCATTTGGAAATGAGATTTATCATTTTTTAGTAGGAACAATTGTATGTTTATGTCGCATATCTACATAATTTTTTATTTTATTGGTATTCTCTTGGGTGGGATAAGGGAAGCACGTGTCTATGTGTGTACATGTGTGTGCGGTATTCTTGCTTTATGCTTTTTATTGTATAATCCTGGTTGGGAATAAGGATAGCATGTTGCCCTGGGTACTTGTGTGCCTGCATGCACGCATCGTCATTGAGGCAGATAGATCACATAAGATGGACTTATTTTATTGGAAATAAGCCTTGGGTTGGGTTACATATGTGTTAGCACTTTTTTCGAATTGGTTTTCATTGTTATGACCCAGTGGGCGGGCTAAACTAAGGATAGGAGCTAGGACTACGAGATGAGTCAAGTAGGGGAGTTTAGTCCGAATTTGTGAGTCCTTTATATGTTAAAAGCTAGCCAAGTCCAATCGTAGAATCATTGGAAATTTGAGTCCAGGTTTCATTCAAGTTTATTTATTTAATTTTTTTTATTATTTTAGAATCCTAGTTTGAGGAGTGCCTGGCATTTTGTTCTTATTCCTCATTTACTGCAATCTTCTGTAGCATTTAGGTGTGATTTTATTCTGATTTTTCTCTTTCTGCTCCCCCCATCCCACAAAGCATCTTATGCCTCCATATGGGACTCCACCACCTCCATATGTTGCAATGTATCCGCATGGTGGGATATATGCGCACCCAACTATGCCTCCGGTAATTTCTAATCATGTCAATTAGTTAGTAGTACTTAATTTTTCATCTCACTCTCATCAGAGTTTGGATGCTGATGCCACTATCTCTTATGGTCATGCGGTTTTGCTGACAGGGATCTCACCCATTCAGTCCTTATGCTATGCCTTCTCCAAATGGAAATGCTGAGGCTTCCGTGAGTTACCTAAACCACAATATTATTGAGTACTGCAGATATGAGTATGTCTGTGTCATATGGACTACATGGGGCATAACACATTAGGTCTTTGTAGGGAACTGTTCCTGGTGGTGCAGAAGTGGATGGCAAGTCATCAGATGGTAAGGAAAGAAGTCCCCTCAAGAGGTCAAAAGGAAGTTTAGGCAGTTTGAATATGCTTACAGGCAAGAATAATGAGGTGGGTAAAACATCGGGAGCATCGGCCAATGGAGTTTTCTCCCAAAGGTATGATGTATTTATATAGCAGTTGTAGTCACGGGTTCGAAAATGGAAACGGCCTCTAGCTGTTGTGGGGGTAAGGCTGCATACATTCTGCTCCTCCCCAGACCTTGCAGTAGCAGGAGTCGTGCATTGGGACACCCTTTTTTTTTTTTAGTCATGAAGAAGCTTTGGACTTTTGAAGGTTGTTCATATTGTCTTCCCAACATCTGCAGTGCTGAGAGTGGAAGTGAAGGCTCAAGTGAAGGAAGTGATGCCAATTCTCAGAATGTAAGTATCAACTGAAGCCTGTTCTTTTGTTCTATATATATGATTTTCTGTGAAAGTTAGCTTTCAATTTGCTTGGAGAAGGGTGGGAGAATGGTATAGTATTAAAATCTAGATCTCTTAAAAAATTGAGTTCTAGATTCGTACTTTCTTGCTTCATGCTGTAGTTACTCAACTTCTAGAACTATAACCTTTTTCCTGTACACCTTCTCCAAACTACCTGATTGGATATTTGCTTCTCTCTCTCTCTCTCTCTCTCTCTATTGATCTGGAAGTTTTGTCTGATGTTATGCCCTAATACATATAACTACCCACGTGTAAAGCAGACTTATATTGCTGGTGCCACAAAACTTCTGGTTATGTTGGTATGTTTTGCTTTTGTTTGGTTGTGTGATGAAACCGTCTACTGAATTTTGACCTAGACTTAGAACTGGTTTATCATTTATGTGCTTTGCCATCTTCATCTGATTTGTCATGGAAGTAATGTGTTACACTAGGTGGATTCATGATGAAAAAATTTCCACCCTAAGTATATATGGTGCAATTTATCCTGAAGTCCTGGACTGGGCCATATGATAAGGATTTTAAGGTGGTCCCTGTTTCTTTGGTATGAGTATATGATGCAGCCAGCCAAAACCTAAATCTTAATTTAGGAATTTAAGGTTTTGATTGGAGCAGCACAGGCCGAGATTAAAGTATTTCTGATCGAGTGGCTGAAAAATTTGCAGGTTTGTTAGAAAGAAACAGAGAAGTAAAGATGGAGAATAGAAGAGAAGCCATTTGGGGGAGGGGGGATAAAGAGTAGGAGGAAGAGAGATGAGATCTATGGGAAAAGAAAGAGAAAAGAGAGAATGCAGTGGTGTCGAAGGGAGAGAAGAAAGAGACAGCCACAAGAGGAAAAGAGGGAGATCTGATCAGATTAGGGGGGAAGGAGAAACATACACCCACAGCCTTCACTTTGCTAAATCTTCACACTGGAAAACTCTAATTCATCTCCATCAAACAAACAAGAGTACTATCATATTCATAAATAAAAAAAAAACTTAAAACAACAAAATATATAGTAACTCTTATTTCCTAAATTATATTGCTACCCAAGACATCTATAAGAAGTATCTAGAAAACTAACCTATGACAACTAAAAGGAGCCCACACGAAACCCCACACGACTTATTAAATATAATAACTTAATTAATTTAAACTCCCCTAACATGACACACCAGTGGGCCCTACTAATAAACTAATGACACAAAGAAAAGACTCAAAATAGTTTAAAAAGTATCATACCTTTTTTTTTTTTTTTTTTTGGGTAGAAGTTTCATAGCTACTGACCTTACAATGTATCTAATACAGATCTTAGACCCCATTTACAAGATAAAGCCACATCCAAAGGTGGAGATCATGCTTGTGCATTAGTATATCTTAAATCGTTGAGGCTTATGATGGGGATAATCGTCTTGTCCATTAATTGAATAGGATTCTTAGAGAGAAAGAGAGAGTATGTATTAGGGTCATTATTATTAGGAATAGCACATACATTGTGCAAACAATGCAAAATAACTTATGTTCTTTTAAAACCTTTCAGCGTTGCTTGTCACAATGGGGCTTCTCAAATAGATTTAGCAGTTTTGTTGCCTCTGGTTCTGCTACTTTTGCAATAATTGGAATCAAAATCTTTCTGTTCTATTCACTGAAACCTGTCATATCTCGAAATTATCTCCCCCCACCCCCCCTCTTTTATTTATGTGTTATTGTGTTTCTTTATGTTGTAGTTAAATTTTTTATTTTTTTATTTTTCCTTGGAGAGGGATGTTTTACCCTAAGGCCTATCCCTTTTGCATTTTGTGGTCATGGTAGTTCTTTTCCCTTGCTTTTTCGTCCCTTCAAATGTCAATGAAAAATCCATCTAACATTTTATAAAAGCCACCGGAACTTTGTTCTAAGGATGATGGAAGGTGTATTACGTCTCGTGTAGTTATTAATCTTAGGTTTTATTTGTAATTTGGTATAATTTCTAGTTATTGCTCGTGTAAGAGTCTTCCATCATTTGAATTGCCTGGATCACATTATAGGTGCATCATTTATTTATTTCATGATTGATATGCCTTCCATATGCTATCCTTTTCAGTTGCAGTCTTCCTCAGCCAGGTACACCATATTCATAAACTATTTATTTTTGTTCAGGATTCACAACAGAAAACAGGTGGTGGTCAAGATTCATGGGGAGGTAGGCTTTTAATAAAATGTTCTTTCCTTTGATCTAACCACTTTTTAAGAGCGCCCCCCGGCACCAAAAAAAAAAAAAAAAAAAAAATAATATATATATATATATATATATATATATATATCATAAAAAAAAAAAAAACACTGATCTCTCCATTTTTAGAAATGTTAATTAACTGTTATAATGTCTGGGTTACAGGTGGAGCATCCCAGAATGGCAATGCTGTGCATGGTCCTCAGAATGGAGCATCTCGTACTTCACCAAATACAATGTTAAACCAGACAGTGGCCATCATGCCAATGCAAGCAGCTGCAGGTCCCGGAGGGATTGCTGGTCCTACTACAAATTTAAATATTGGGATGGACTATTGGGGTGCACCTGCTGCATCATCCATCCCTGCTCTGCGTGGGAAGGTCCCTTCTACTCCAGTTCCAGGAACAATGATCCCTACTGGTGCAGTTGGATCTTGTGAGGGTGTGCCAACTGAGCTTTGGATACAGGTTCTTCTTAAGCCCTTGAATTCTTGAAATTTGATATTTAAAATGGTTGCACTTTGCAGGTCTTTCCTGACTAGAGTATTATTTGCAATTTCTCAAGTTTAAATGAGTTTTACTTCAATTTCTGGAGTGCTGGGCTTATATAGATTTTTAGTTACTCTTTATGATTACACAATTGATGAGTATAGTGATGATTTCTTTTATTTGTTTACTAGGTTAATATATTAAAAAAAATGATGTTCACTTCTGCACATTATCAAATAGATTCATGGCCTAGAATGCTACACAAATCTAAAAGATTTTTGTGTGTGGGTGAATAGAGAATTATATTAACAAAAGGGATCACAATGTACAGCGTGGGGCCCCTTTTAGGGAATCTAAAAGATATTAGACCTACATAATATAAAAAATATGTCTAAGATACATCAGGATCACCATAGTAATATTAATGGTTGTCAGTTATACATATAAAGAATATTATCATAACCTGTAGAATTCTTTTGTGTTGGTATTAGCTACTGCTTCACCAGACCTGTGTTACTCTCAAAGGCAAATAGAATTGTATCTTATGCCATGGACTTATAAGCAGGTTGGAATCTCTGGATCATTTGTATTTTGACATGTTTTTGTATAAATATTGACAAAAATTGCGTACTGTGGTTACTTTTGTGCGTAATTGTCAAGGTACCAGGGTGACCAAAGGCATTGGAGGGGCACTTTGGTGCCTAAGCGTACCCAAGGCACATCAAAGGTGTTGTAAGGGTACCTTTTCCATAAGATGATTTATACAAAAGGGATGGGATTAAGCGTATTCCATGTATTTTTTTTGGTAAGAAAGCGTAGTCTATGTATTATGTTGTATATATGTACTTTATATATCTAATAAAAGTGCTACATATGGCATCAATTAAAAAAATATGTAAATAAATAAAATAAAAAGTGATATAATAAGGCGACTGATTGCCCAGGGATTGAAGAACCGCCTGGATGCCTAGGTGACGCCTTGACAACTATGCTTCTATGTGGAGGGTTGGATGTTCATTGATTTAGGAAAATTTTGGGCTTAGATAGTGTTTATAGACTTGGAATACTAGAAAAGAAAAAGTTTAAGGCTGGTTTTCAAACATGGGTATGTAGGCTCTGTTGGAGAGGTATAAACACTGACTCCTTCTGTTCAACTTTTTGCTGTGAAATTGAATCGCTTCCAGTAGTCCATTGGCAAAATTAGAAACACTTGGTCAATGGTTAAGTAAGCCTATCCTTGCATTATGACATCCATTTTACATCATGACAAGGTTTTTAACTGGATTGACAACATGACGTTTGTCCTTATTTACCCATATCCATTTCCTTCCTGGTATATATGTATAGGGTAAAAGATCCCCCAAAATGCCTCTGTGTGGATTCTTTCCGACAACCTCTCACATCAGTTACTCTCTCCTTCCCTGATCTTGTGGCCTCAGTGAAGATACCCATTCTTGCATACTATTTGTGCATTCTGGGAGATTCCCCCCACAGTGGCATTGTGTGGAACCATCTCCCATATGTATCTTCAAGCCGGACTATGCTGTCAGCGTACATCCTTTTTGAACTCGATCGAATGTCGGGTTATAAATCCCAATCACTATATTATTAACTAATAATGAGTGAGTACTAATACTTACTACTTACTAATAATTCTAATAAGTAGTGATTATTTAAAGAAAGAATTATCTTTTCTTGAGACCTCGAAAAATGAACAAATTTCTTTTCTTATTCTTAGGAATACATACAAGATTCGTCACTACTCAGAATCTTTTCTTCATTAGAACCATACAAAATCCTAAGATCCTTAGTTTGCCACATCTTGCAAACTCATGAGGTTTTTGAAGTTAAAGGATGAACCATCAGCTAAGGTCGTTCAACTCTGTTTGAAAATGGAATATTTATAGTTTCGTGGTCTCCTAATTAACTTATAATTCCTTTACCCCACCCCACCTGATGGGTTTCTAGACATGTAAGGAAATCAGGGTTTAGAAAACCAAGAGAAAATCAGGATCACAGGTAAAGAAACCTGGCTAGATTTAAGAGATTTGCAATAACCGAGCAGATACAAATCTGGTTTCTTATAAATTCTGGTCGAATGGGCTGTTCTTAGGGTAGAACAATCCTGCAATGTATAGCAGAAATATGATGGTCAGACTCACAGTTACGGAGCAACAAACCAGGATCAGACTAGATTTAAGAGAAAACCAGGATCACAGGTAAAGAAACCTGACTAGATTTAAGAAATTTTCAATAACCGAGCAAAGACAAATCTCGTTTCTTATAAGTTCTGGTCGAATGGGCTGTTCTTAGGGTAGAACAATCCTGCAATGCATAGCAGAAATATGATGGTCAGATTCACAGTTATGGAGCAACAAACCTACTGGGAGTAGGAAAACTCAAGCACTTTAAATGTAAAGGACAGATTAGGGCTCTAAACAGAATTCAGTTAAGAGCTTAAATAGTTTATTGAAACCAGAAAACAGAAACAAAAATGACAATTTAAGAATCCCAGAATTTGAAGAAGTAGAGTAAAACCAGGATTTGAAATTTTGATTAGAACATTCAGGCTAGAAACAGAACCAAAATTAGTACACCAGAATAGGAACTGAGTTCAAACAAAGCAGAAATCTAACTAATAGAATGTATATCAATTATCAGCACAGTTAAACAGAATCAAATAAAAGTTAGAAACTAGCATGTGCTGGATAAGCAAGTTCAGATCTGATCTTGTAATCAATGGAGAAGAAGTAGAGAAGAGAAAGGAGGATAACAATCAGGAATCCACCTGATTCACTGGGCTGGAATCCCATCAGTACCTTACTTGGAATCCTCTAGACCTTCTACTGAATCTCACAGCAGAACAGAGGTTTGAAATCCACAGAACCAGCAAGCAAAAGCTTTATTCCACTCATCAAAATTCCAGGGAGGCTTTATGCCTGTACATCTATATATAATAGAACTAATCTGGTTTCCTGTTTTTGTTTTTATTTACTTCGTTACCTATTCCAGTTGCTAAATCATGAAGTTGCTATTTCCGAGTCTGGTTTCTACTTTTGGGAAGTTTCTAAAATCTGGTTTCTATTTCTCGTAGCGTCTAAATCTGACTTCTATTTCTGGAAAGCTAATAACCTTTACTTTCTAAATCTGGTACTTTCTAATTTCTATTTTAGGAGTTTCTAATCTTGGACGTTACTTAATCTGGTACTTACCAATCCTGGTTCTGGCTTTCTATTCTGGTTCCAACTTTTCTAATTCAATCAGATCTTCGTAGCACTTGATCTAATAGTTGGATCTCCATTAAACTTATTGGGTTTGTTCTCCATACCCAATTGACAATTCGACCAGACTTTATGACCATCTGAACTGATTTTATTCTGTTATTGAATTTCTTGAAATTCTATAGGTTCCCAATCCCTGCAATATGAATTTACAAGAGATTTTCTAAACCTAATCCTTAGGTGATCTAGAATATATATATATATATATATATATATATATATATATATATATATATATATATATATATATATATAGTGTGTGTGTGTGTGTGAATGCATGATGGCTGAAACATACTGCCTCCAAAGCATGTGTATTATGTGCTTCACATTTGTGGCATCAGACAGATCAAACTTAAATATAGGCATTAGGCATTGTGGAATTTTCTAAACAGTTGCCTTCAGCTGTGACTCGAGGTGTAAGCCACACAAATTCTTCACTTACACTGAACTAAAAGTGAGAGCCACATTGGGCAGTCATTCAGAGTGCTTCATTTTTGAACTTTGCTACACTATGTGGAATTCTCTAGTTTTTTTGTTCATGATAACAAGAAGTAAAGAAATACAATCGTTTAGTATCATGGGGGTATGAGGAGTTTAATATCTAGTTTTTCTATTTGCTTCACATATTTTTTATTTACCAATTACAACAAGTTAAGAAATACCATCTTTCTTTATCATGGGTGTACAAGGAGTTTTCGTTTTTTACTATAATAGATGAGCATGGCCTTTGGGGTTTAAATTTAAATCCCCCCTCTCAGGGACGAAGTTTTGAAATTGCTTCCCTAACATAATATATGAACCTCATGGAAGTTACAGCCCAATTAATCAGTTGTTGGAAAATTATTTTCCATTCCCCTTATATGGGATTCCTAATGCCTAATGATCTCATCTGATGTGTTCGTATGGGTTTTGGATGACCTGCCTCACATATTCTGTGGAGGTTAGCAAAGCCCTAAAAGTTTCTCATGCTTATCTATTATTTGTTTTCTAGCTGTTGAGGTTTTTGCAGGGTTTTACTTCTAGAAAGTGTACTCTGATTGGCTTCTTCTTTGTTGTAATATTTATTTCTTTCCTATGTTGGCTGATGCATCTTGTGTCCTGGATTCAGGATGAGAGAGAACTGAAAAGGCAGAGAAGAAAGCAGTCAAACCGGGAATCGGCCCGTCGATCCAGGTTGCGCAAGCAGGTGCATTGTTCTTTACAATGTCTTGTTTTGATAAGGAAATATGCTTGGTGAATGGACGTTTTTTTATTATCCATTGTTGCTTGGGTTTTAGGCAGAATGTGAGGAGCTGGCCCAACGTGTTGAAATTTTGAAAGATGAGAATACGACTCTTAGATCTGAAGTGAGTCGTATCCGTAGCGAGCATGAGCAGCTTCTCTCACAGAATGCTTCGCTGAAGGTGATAATTCAATATCAAAAAGTTTAGCTTCTGCTTCTCTTCTTTCTCCCCTTTTTCCGGAAGGTCAAATCTATGGTTTGAATTGTTTTAATCACTAAACAGCATCTTTGATATGTGGTACACATGCAGAGTCTGGCTGCTGTAGCACCCACTGTTTGATCTTTGATTTTTCGCCCCTTAGGAGATACACAATCCTGATTAGGTGATTGTACTTTCTGGTCTGTAATATAGATCTTTCTACTGATTGGGTGAACACAATTATGAAAGTCTATCGGCAGACGTTAGGGATCACTTGATGAACTTGATGAGGTTTGATTTTTCTTACAGGGTCTTCCAGGTTGCTTGCATTTATTCTAACAAGTTTTCTAGAACCTGAACATCATTCATGTAGGATCCCTTATGCAGGTGGATCAGCAATTGAGGCCAGTGAACTCTGGAGTTAATTCACAAATAGTTGAATACAAATATGAGTTAAATAAATAAAATCATATGCCTAAGGCAGATTAATCATTCAATCCAATGTTATGTTAACTTATGTATTGAGTCAAACCGTAGTTATCCAAGGCGGGGTGCACTGGAGACTTGACTGTTCCTGAGCAGAGAGTCTAATCTCCAAGGTCACTTAACGGTTTCTGAAACAGTGGGTTGTTCCAGCTGCCTGCGTGTCTACCACATGATATATCTTTACCACCTCTAACACTCAAGACTACATGTTCTGAAGAAATATTGATATCTTCACAAACTGGGGTTGTGCAGGAGAGACTTGGGGAAATCCCTGGAGATCATGAAGATCCAAGAACGGGAAGGAATGACCAACAATCTGGCAATGATGATCAACAAGCTGAGCAAACAGAACTTGTGCAGAGTGGTCAATAAGACCAGCAGCACTGCTTCCAACTTATTTTCGTGGAGCATAACCTAACCCATAAGCAAAAACCAGTTGTTATTTACTTTTTATTATTTTTGAAAAATTTATCATAGCTGACCTTTCCAATCTTGGGGATCTGTTTATACCATAATCGTATAATCCCTCAATGTCATATGAAACTATCTTTAATAGTTGAAGCCCTAGTAGGACACTCAGAGGGTGGGAACCGGGAACCTTGTATTACACTTTTGTGTTAGAGGAAGGGTAGCACCTAGTCTTATCGACCTTCGTGTATTATTATGGTTGATGCAATGTGTAACAAGGAGACTGATTTAATAAATAACAATTATGATGTACTCTTTTAAATATATAATATATGTGCTGAGTAAGTCCTTAATCTGTTTTATCAATATATTTGACAGACGAGAGAAATCTAATGAATTTGAGAAAGAGCCATGTAGGGCTGTCGGTGGATATCTCTTCTGTAGTTCTTATGAATTTGCATTGGGAACCTTTAAGACTATACATCTGTTGTATTGCTTGAGCATAAAAAGATCGAATCCTTCAAATTGAAAAGGACTGTTTGGGTGTTTAGAATTCTTGCCATGTAATTGTGTTTACGAAAATGGAAGTAAAACCAGGACATATCTCTATATTTTACTGTTTGCCTCATGTATATTTCTTCTGTTCTAAATCTTAGGTTGCTACAAGTAGAAAGCTGCACAATAAAGTCAAATAGACAAACTGTTTGATGTTGGCTGGTGAGTTTGACTCAATTCGATGGTTAGGTACATTATCTGATCATCTGCCGCATGAGGGTTTCCCATTACTTTCATACAGTTACAAGTAAAAAAATTTCCTATCTACTGAACACTATATTTGAAAATCCACCAGCCACCAGTGATAGTATCATGAAGGTTGTTATCAAGTGGAGGAATGCTTCAGAATGCAAGGGACAACAGGAGCCTGATATCTGTTCACCATTGCCCAAACCAGTGGGTGATGTGGCCACTGTTGGAGTCATGGGATCTCCTGGAGCTGGAGACTGCGATGCCCTTGAGGGCGTTGCAGGTGTAACTGCAGGCTGAGGACTTGCAGAAGAGCATGTAGGTGAAGGAAGCGTGGAGTTCTGCTGCGATTCTGTTACAGAGAGTTCCCCATTAATGCCATGGCATCTGATTGAAGACCCTTTTGTGCAGATATTTGGGCTAATGACCTGTACATTGTTGAGGTAGAAGCTTCTTCGTCCATTGTTAGACACTCTAAGCATGAAATCTGGCTTGGAGGTTGGAATAGTGGACCCACTGGGGAAATGTTCCATGTCATCAAAGAGCAGGGGTGAAGGGATGGAATGCCTCCACAGGAATTCAGAAACCGCATGTTCAGGCAGCATAATCTTTGATAGCATCCGGTCATTGGGCATCAGGAAGGTGATATTCACAGGTATTTTGTCTGGTGGGGACATGTTAATGAGCATGACAAAAGTGAAGTAGTTGGCCTTCTGCATCTCTTGAATTGCAACAAGGAGGTTCTCATTTCTGGGAATTCCATCTGCTGCACCAGCAGATAAAATCAGATCAGTTAGCAGGATCAACAAGGCCAGGTAAGTCGCCATGAGTGGGTGCTAATGTTGTTGGACTGTTTCTGCTTTATTCTTATCAACAACAGGGTTTTGGTGCTTTGTAGGCCAGCTTCAGATTGAGCATGCTTTTCTGCTGCTTCAACCACCGGGTTTCATGCCTTCTGCATGATGGAGATTTTTGTGGATAGGATATAATTGCAAGCACAATGATTTCTACATTTTGTTACTGTGATTTCTTTTAATGATTAATAAAATTATAGAGCAAGAAATTCATATCATCCAACTAGACTTTACTCAGAAATTATTATTTTCTTCTCTCGCGTCCTTTTTTAATGGTTTGCTAGGTTTGTTTTTGCTCTTTCAATTGAGGTTTTCCAGTGGTTTGTTCTGGTGTTAAATGAGGAAAAGGAGGGGGAATAGCAGTGGCATTAGACAAGTTTGGGATCCTAGTCCCGCCTCACCACCAGGGGAAACTGGAAAAAGGGGGGTCTAGGAAATTTTTTTTTTTTTTTTTTCTGGCAGATTTTTCCAGTTTGATTGCTCATGCAATTTTTGGCATTCTGTAGGTGGTTAGACAACTAATAGTCAGTGCTGCAATATTTCTGCCCATGCCACGGAATGCAATCTGACAGAAAACGATCGCATCTGGTTCATTTAGCTGCGAAATCAAAGAGACAAATACTTGCAGTATTCCAATTTGCAGCACCAAAGTTGTCCACGGTTATCCTGGAGCACAGACGTTATTGTGATCAGTGAAATATGCAGATTAATCAAAGTTACCAGAATTTTGGCATGAGTGATGAATGCATGAACCAAATTTAAACGGTTTGAGTAAGGCTCAGAAACTCTAGCAGTACAAGGTTGCGGTTGGCTTTCTTTGGATGTTGGTGCTGAACAATTTCTAGTTTGATGTTGTTTGGATCTAAAGAGTATAAATCACCGAGTAAGATCAGTTCTATATTGAATCATGAGAACATTCTTGTGATTATCCTTGTCATATTGCCAAGAGTTATTTAAGGTAAAGGTAGAGTTTTTTTTAATGCAATTTTTAAGAGATTTATCAGTAATATGCCCTTTATCATTGCATAATTTCTCAGGTAGACATGAAATGATAGGAATTTCCCTCATTGGAAAAATAAAATTATGTTTGCAAGGCAAAAAAGTAAGGTTACAGTTTTTTTTTCTTTACCAATCTTGGTTACTTCAATTGATTCTAAATTTATAAATGGATTACGGAAAAGTAAATCTCAAGTGTGGAGTTGGGAGCAATGTTAGTACTCTTGTATCTTTCTCTCTCATTCGACACTCTGATCTCTCTGTCCCCTTTTTGACAAATTGCCTCCCATTGGTGAAGGCACATAATATTCCCACTCAAAGATCCAATGATTTAATTGACAAATTCAGTGAATCAAGCTTAATCTAGGGGGGGGGGGGTGGTATAACCTAGCTTCATACCCGGTGGATATAATTAAGGACCTACTGGAATTTATTTATTCAAAAATAGTAGGACTAATAAACTAAGAAAATTAATTTTATTGTATTGTAAAGATGAAGTTCATGAACACAAACAAACTAATTTCATGAACTTAGCAGCCCATTTGACCTCTCAAAACAAGGAATCCAACTTTTTCAAACTTTAGTGGATAGATGTTGAGTTCAATCCAAGTAATTGAATTCATAATATCTCTCTCTCTCTCTCTCTCTTAACAAATTATCAACTAACAACTATGAATCAATTGTGGAAACCTAATCTAATTATGAACTTTAACAACTATGTTCCTTGGCGTGCAATTACAAGGATCCTTCAAAATCAAGCTTATTAGATTTCACTTTAATATATATGATAGCATCTCGTTCATTAATTTCTTTCCCCTTTTAGAGACCCAGTAGCTGGCATAGAATCATATAAAATAATCTTAAATACTTCTCAAAAAAAAGAAAAAAAAGAAAAAAAAGAGAAGAAACTTATCCACATTACACATTATATATACATCACACGACGTTCCTCTTCTAATTTAAATGTAACCACTAAAGTTGGATACCCAACACATGGGGTGGACCATTGTTAACAGCTCATTGGACCATATATCATAGATGATGTCACCCTTTCCGAATGGATAGATAACTCTCTCCACGTCAGCCATGGACAGACAGCCCGAGGGTGTGAAAGAAAAGAAATAGATTCTTCCGAGTGTGGGCCCCAGACGAAGACAATGGGAATGAAGTAAAATCAACGACTGCAGAATCATGGAAAGCTGAAAACTCTCTAATCTCTCTCGCCCCCCCCCACCCCAGCCAGCCAGCCAGCCAGCTTCTTTAATTGGGACCAATTTCCTCCAAAACTTTTATATTTTTGCTTTCCGTCCTATTTTTCTCGTGGACCCCACGTGGCGTTCTTGTGTTGCTTGTTGTAGAATGATGGAATCTGGACCGCAGGTTTCTGCTTAGGTACAACCATTCTACCAACAGCTACTTTATTTATAATTAAACCAACCTTTTTAATTAATTAACTAAATTACAGCTGTCTTGCATGACGCACCAACCAAAACTGTTTGTGACTTCACAGGCACGTAAAAAGGGGTATCCAAGTCGGAGTTGTCACCTTCCGACTTTTATGAGGGCAACAGAGGAATACGGCCATTCAACGGTCGAATCTGACGGCATATTTAACGGAGACGGAACATATGGCATTGCCATACAACCTCATACTTAATTTTTTTTCTCCCCATCATCTCTCCACGTGGATTTCAATCGCATGGATGCTGTATTACACAGATCACAGAATCAGACAGCCCATTTTGCCACGTGTAACTCAATATGATGTTATCGCCAACATGGAATCTGTCTGGCCCACCATTAATTTCGCGCGAAATTGAAGAAACTTTCTCCTTTTCACTCGGTTTCAGTCTCATAGACATTGAGGGTATTCATGTCAATAAAGTATATGTCCTGACGAAAATGCCCATGACAAGAGACTCTCCCGTAGAGCAAAGGTAAAGGGTAATTTGGTACAAGAGAAGAATACAAAATGGATTTATCTTCTCGAGTTTCTTCATATATATATGTATATATAATCTGCAGAGAGAAAGAGAAAGCGAAAGAGATACAGATAGAGATAGAGATAGAGACAGAGAGAGAAGCAGAAGAGAGGGAAAGAAAGAAGAGAGAGAAATAAATTGAAAATAAGAAAAACAAGAGAGAGAGAGAGAGAGAGAGAGAGAGAGAGAGAGGGAGATGGGTGTTTTGCGGAGGTTACGTTGTTCTCTCTCCTTCCTTCTGTCCCTCGCTTTCATCTCCATTGCAAGAGCAGCTTTAAACGTTACCACCATTCCATTCCAAGAAGGTTACAGTCCTCTCTTCAGTGATTTTAACATCCATCCTTCACCAGACGGCAAAAGCGTCAACCTCAACCTAAACCGATACAGCGGTGAGTTTTCCGGCCTATAATGATTAGTTTTACAGTTGTTTAATCGTTAACCATTGCCTCTTTTGTGCAGGATCTGGTTTCGTCTCTTCAAACCTCTACAACCATGGATTCTACAGTGCAGATATCAAGCTTCCGGCTGATTACACCGCCGGCGTTGTCGTCGCTTTTTATGTAACTAAACACACCCGTGATTCTTTAATTCTCGATAACCTCTCTAGCTTTTGAAATGATTGCTAATACATCATCGGCCGGTGATTTTCAATGCATGCAGACGTCGAACCAGGATGTGTTTGAGAAGACACATGATGAGCTAGATATTGAATTCTTGGGGAACGTACGTGGGAAGGAATGGAGGTTTCAGACCAACCTTTACGGCAATGGGAGCACCAACAGAGGACGGGAGGAACGGTACTTCCTATGGTTCGATCCCACACAGGATTACCACCGTTACAGCATCCTCTGGACCCACCAAAACGTCATGTATGTATTCCATCCATTCCATCCTAAAACTTTATATAATTAAAATATCATTCAACTGCAAATACTTGTATCCTTCTTGGGATTCTATCACACAGTTCATATGAAGGTGGATCCCACAATATAGAGGTAGGTCCCACACCACATCAACGGAGATAGCATCGGATCCGCATCCTCTCCTCCCAGTGAGGTGCTAGGAGGAAGGAGATGCCCCCATCGGATGGCCTATACGTGGCTTTTGGGAGAATTCGAACCCCATGTCCTAACCAACATCCCTTGTCGGCTCAGCTTGTGGACTGGATGTTGGCTCAGACATGGGGTTCGGATTCTCCCGAGAGTCACGTGTCGGCCATCCAAAAGGGGCATCTCCTTCTGGGAGGAGAGGATTTGAATCCTGATAGCATCCATGTACTTATATTTTTCTTGGGATTTCATCACCATCCATATCTAGTGGGTTTCATATTCTAGAGGTGAGTCTCATACCACATTGACAATAATGGGATCCCATAGAGAGTATGTGTACATGCACATAAAGGATTAAAGGTTATTACCAGGTGGGGAATTTCGCTTGAATTTCTGGTTAACTAGTGAAATTTCAAACTATTTTAGGTTTGTTATGACTAGGTAACATATGGTATTTTTAGTTCTTCGCGGCGAATACATGCAGGTGACCTATTCTCGGTTGTTGGGGTCATAATTGCCCTTATTATCGTTTTTATTGAATTTCATGGTTTAATTGCAGCTTCTATGTCGATGACGTACCGATTAGGGAGGTGGTGCGCAGCGACGACATGGGAGGCGATTACCCGTCAAAACCCATGGCATTATACGCAACAATATGGGATGCATCAAATTGGGCCACTTCCGGTGGCAAATACAAGGTGAATTACAAGTATGAACCATTTGTTGCAGGGTTCAGAGATCTTTCTCTCCAAGGTTGTGCGGTCGACCCGATCGAACAGATTCCCAATGCCGAATGCTCCGAGCAGACTTTTGAATTGGAGAATGCCGACTATGCGGTCGTCACTCCGGCACGCCGTCTGCCTATGAATAAATTCCGGCAAACTTACATGTACTATTCTTATTGCTATGACACCGTCCGGTACCCGATCCCTCCATCGGAGTGTGTGGTGGACCCGGTATTGAAGAAAAGATTCAATAACGTCGGGAGGGTGCCCAATTTCAGTACGCGCCGCCGCCGGCAGGCCAAGAAGAGCCGGGTTTCTTCATCAAACAGGTTCCAAAACCAAGTAGATGTGTAATAATAAATATTATTGACACATAAAATATAGGAAGGTTGTTTATATGTGGTGGGTCTTAATTTTCTCTTCCTTTTGTCATTTTTGTATTCCCATTATCAAAGTATATACATATAGTTAGTATATTTATGTAAAAAAATACATATTTTTTTTGGTGAAGACAAGTGGAGCCTTCAATCATACACCATGGATGATGATGATGTGGCTAATTACCTCTCTGAATTTCCCATCACTTACTGGGTTTTTTACCCATTCATTTGAAATAAAATTGCAATAATTAATTTTTTTTTAATCACCTCTGATATGACTTCACTTTATAAGAATGAAAAATATATCTAATGATATTCCTATTTTCAGTGTGGGTGATACATCTTGATGTTGCGTCCCACTTAATTATGGAACATGTGGCAATTTAATGTGACACGTGTTAAATTAAATTAATTCGATGAGATGATAAAGATTACACTGGCTTTTTGTGCTTTTTGTGCCTAATAAGGAATAGTTTTCAAGGATGGAATTTCCGAGCTAGAAATGAGGTGTGATAATAGTTTTCAAGGATGGAATTATAGAGGTGGAATTGCTTACTCTATAAGCTAGTTTCCTCTTCTGTTGGTTTTCTAAATTTGGAGAGGTTATTTTTGAAACTTATGACTTGATTGGGAATACATCTGTGTTGGTTAACTGTTAATGTATAGAAATCCTTTCCCGTCTGAGCTTGGGCAGAAGAGTTGGCGGCCTGGATTGATAGCTGCTATCTGGCTCTCGGATGAATCCGAGTCCTCCATCCGAGCCGACACCCCTAACCAACAAGCTGAGCCGACAAGAGTGTCGACTCGGATTCACTCGAGAACCAGGTGGCAGTCATCCATCTGGGCCGCCAACCTTCTTGCCCAAACTGAGACGAGAGAGAAGGTGGATCCACTGCTAATGGGTAGTTTGTTTATGATAATCCCAAATAAAGACTAGGAGTTTTGTCTCTCTATCTTTTGTGGGACAAATGCTGTGGGCCTCTCTATTTTGTTTGGGGAAATGGTGGTGATGAAATATGTTAGAACCCAAAGTCCATAGTGAGTGCGGTAGTAGACCCAATACAAAAATCTCTTTCTTTGCATATTTATCCCCAAAATTCAACATTATAAGAATTGTCACTTTTCGCGACAGTTTTTTCTACCGTTAAAAACCCACAAAGCGTCGCTATATATCTACACAGGCAGTTTGTAAACCGCCGCACATTTGCTGCCTAAACTTGGGGTATTTTGAAGTTAAAAGAAATTTGAAGGGTCTATGTGTAATTTATCTTTTGATTATTCTATTTTTTATTTTCTTCTCTCTATCTCTCTGCTTTTAGATCTTTCATATTCTATAGGGTGGTAAAACTAGCCCTGCAGCTTCATTTGGCCGTTGGATTGCGTTAGCGTTAGCATACATGTAGATGTACTCTCAACGGGGTTGATGCTTCTGCAGGGACTGCATGCCTGAAGAAAACCTAAATCCGTAAAACTAGTATGTCTTGGAATTTACCAGCGTACGTAGGTGTTATAGGGTAGATTCAACAATTGGGTAGCCATTTTTCGAAGGAGATCTACTTTAGAGTTTAGGGTTTCCCAAATCTGAATCATTGATGAGATAATTTCAAAGAGTGTTAGGTTCTGTTAGGAAGCTTCAAAGGCAATTGTCACATTTTCAAAACACCATTATTAGTTTGGTATTCTTTGATCTTTACCTAGGGAAGCAGCTTAGGCAAAAAGACATGCTGAGTGGTTCAAAATCCATGGTCAGTGGGAATTTTGATCAACAAAGTTCAAGTGGGATTAGGTTTTATAATTAAAGAGATTCCAAGTGTATCAGTAATGAAACTAGACTGTCTTCATTAAGACAAGCAATCTAAGGTACAAATAATAGTCTAGAAACCGGATTATTAGGCCATTTTCTTGCCAATAATGAGCCAAGCTAGTATGTATTTGCAGTGAATCTCTGTGTCATATAGTCATGCATTATGATAGGAACTCCCAATTCTCTCGCAAATAAATACAACCCACCCCCGTTCAATAAGTCTATTGGAATTAGTTTTTCAGGAAAATTTTTTCCTTTTCCACCTGTTTTACATAGAAACCTAATTCAATGATCTGAAACTAAAACCCTTTCCGATTTCATGTTTGGTCTGGTTTTCAAAACTATGTTGCTAAACTTGGACCAGATCCTGAGTGCCAGCCCAATAAAGTTTGACTTGGACCGAGGTTCAAGTTTGAATCCCTTAATTCCAAATTCCAGAGAACATTTTGGAGTGATACAGGCCCAACCTTCATGAGCCCATTGAAAAAAGAGTCTTAAATAATGTTGTCTATGTTGTATTGGTATACATTTTATGTATGTCTGTCCGTGCGTGTGTACCAGTACTCAGACTCATCCTATTCTTGGGCGAGAACAACCAGTTTAAATAGAAAAGGGCAAACAAATGAAGAGCTCATATATATATATATATTTATATATATATATTTATTATATATATTTATTTATATTATATATTATATATATATATTTTTTTTTACTTTCGGCAACATCACAAATTATTGTGACACTAAGAACGACCATCTTAAAAAAAAAAAAAAAAAAAAAAAAACAGGTCTACGGCCATTTACCATTTTGATTATTTTTTATCTTTCCATTTTTTTAAAATAAAAATAAAAATAATCTATTTGAGACAATGTATATTGGCCATATGGCAAAAACTTGAGGGTGAGGGTATGTGGGAGAGCTTGTCAATAGGCGTTTAATAAACTTTGTTTTTTTTTCCTTAAAGGGGTATATGCTTGTTGATGGAGTCCAAATCCTCTCCTCCCCGGTTCCTCAGCTCCCACCCCATTCAACCATTAGAGTCCGTTTGAGTTTGAGCCGGCTCACAAATCCAACGGTTGGATAGGATGGGAGCCGGGGAAACGGGGAAGAGAGGATTTGGATACTTGTTGATGTGGCCAAAATACATGACATAACATGCATGACACCGGTCAACTTAATTTTGAGAGGAGATTCTCTGAGTGCTTAAGGACCTATTTGATAAAACTTCAGAATTTGGATTGTGAATCTCAGAAGCCAATATGAAGTAGAATCGCGTTTCATAAAATTAGTAGGATTCTTTACTCCCACAGAGTTAAGTAGTTCCAAATGGACTTTAGAATCCAAAATTATGAGGTATCAAATAGAAGCTTTTTTTTTACTTTGGAGCATAATTTGGGAGAAGAAAGAACCACCCCTCACCACCAACCACCACCCACCACCCACCACCCACCACCACCACCACCCACCACCGCCACCACCCTCTACCACCACCCACCGCCACCACCCATAGCCTCCACCACCCATCACCACTGCCGCCACCATCACCACTCACCACTAGTGCCACCACCCACCACCACCACTTTAGAGTCCATAACAGAATTGCGTTAACAAACAAGTTTCTACTCCCAAATACTCCTGAATCTTCCTGGAGCAGAAGTAGAAATTTGAACCAAAAGTGAGGAGTCCAGAGTAGAAATTTTATCAAACGAGACTTAACTGTCCAAACTCCAAACTAAATGTAGTTCGTCTAATATAAATCTGATTAAACTAAACTGGTTAGTACTCTGTTTTGGTTCGATCACTTAGAATGGATTATTATTGGTTTGATTTTGGTTTGTCTACTATATTTTGAATCAATTCGATTAAACCGAAACGCAGCCTATTTTCTCCCTTATTGCCAAGTCCCTCCGGTTTGTATTTGTTTACTGTTGTTGGGACATATTGATTAAACTGAAATCTTACTGTTATGAAGAGGGAACGTTCTATCGTTGTATTTCATGAGATATGTTGGGTGTCTCTTGCATAGTCAGTTACCCTAGACTGCAGGAGGTGTTAGGTGAAGCACATCTTTTGTCAAACGGATGTTTATCCATATAAATAACTCAGAGTTCCTCTTTTATTTGAATTAATTAAGATTCTCTTTGGTATGAATTATATAATTAATTATATAATACATTATGACATATATAATTGTTTGGTATGATTTATGATATTTATTTATATTTTAATTAAATTAATATGATCTAAAATTTGCAAATAGGTTAGAAGGTGCTTATCATTATTGTGATAATCCATTCTTATTTTTTTATATTTAGTAGTTGCTAATGGTAATTATATATGATTCATAATTTATTCTTATAAATGATTTGTTATAAATAACTCATAAACTTAAATACAAATTATACCAAAGAGAATCTGAAAATAGGCTTTATTATTTATGGTACTATTATCAGTCCTTTTTACAAAAGATAGTTCAACCCTAGCTTTTTTTTTTTTCATTTTTTTTTGGGTAAAAGATCAACCCTAGCTAATAACTAGGGAAATTGACTATGCAGGAGACACCCTATTGCATGCATTTTGCAAAGGGATTGGTGGGTCTGTAAAGTTGCCGCTGGCAATTTTATCGACGACAAATTTATTAGCTGCCTCGGTGAAATGGCTTCCATCCCAACTAATTCGAACCGAAGGATCTGGACATGACCCTACGAAGAATGGTCGGCCGTTGACAGTGGTTGTCTGTCCACAACGTGCACTAAAAGTGAAGTTATATTTACCCCCAAAGCCACAGCAAGCTACTAGCGGCTGCTGAAATCCTACAAGAAGTAAGAATTTACATATTGTGAGTGGATAAAGAGGTAACCAACTATAAAGAGGTAATGTATCTCTTTTTACCCAAAAAAAAAAAAAAAAGTCTCTCTCTCTCTCTCTCTCTCTCTCTCTAATATATAACTTACCAAATTTATTAGCTTGGCTTATGAGGAGGTACTTGACTGCGTAAATGTCTACATATGTGATGGCAGCCAAGGGAAGTTGAGTTCGCAGTTGAACAACAGCCTCCTTCAACTTTTGATTGAAGAATTGTGACAAATCGTTATAAGGAGTTGCACAACCAGCTGGGTCTGTCTGAGATGCATTCACTGGAAAGCTTGTAAGGATATATGGAAAACAACCAATGGGACCTGTGTTATGGATCCAGATTGATCTGCCTCCTAAACCATACACTGCCTGCAAAATCACATCACAACCCATGCATGGTCCATTCGGACACTACCATTATCATCTGATGCTTGTGATTAATGAAAACTTCCAAAGTCTGCACTACAGTGGCATAATGAATTTGGTGGCTTATTAAGTAAGAGGTTGGTTACTTGAACATTGTTGGAGAACTTGGAAATTATATCAGGAATGTCAGCTTTAATTTGCTCTGGGGACTGGTTGCTGAAGAGACCCAAACCGATGTCATTTTGACCGATATCGAATACGTACAGAGCTCGAGCAAAATGATCATTATTGGGTAAAAAATCTGGGAAGATTCCACCTAGATGAACAGGATACATGAGGGCCCCATATATTTATATATCGTAATGATGTTGAGAGTTTTATGAATTAGTGCTACATAATAATAGCTAGAGAGTTTAATAATTACCTTGGGTCCTGTTTTTGAATTGTTGGAACTGGGAAACTTGCACATCCAAGTAGAAGGGGCTGGGCCCACCCCCGGTTAGGCTTTTACTTGACGGCCTGATTGTCGCCAATGATACGGCGAAATTAGCACCACGGCCGAACTTGGTTCCCAAAGAATCAAGATAGGCGCTGAGGTACGGCAGTCTCAACTTTTCCGCTGAAAATATTCATCAAATACAATGCTCATTAATTGTCCCGTTAACTTTTTTTGGTAGTGTGTTTTAGAATAATTTCACCATGCATGTACTTGAAAAAAAATGATTATTACTCGCAAGTGCTCTTTAAGAATTTAGCCAACAACTCCTGACCCATCACCCATGGCCCATTAGAAATATCCAACCCAATTGTCTAGAAAATAAGTACTACAGTTATGTTTGGTTGTAAGGGGAATTGAAAGGAAGGGAAAGAAAAATTTTTAACTTAAAAAAGAAACTTTTGTAATGATAAAGTGGCACGATATCATATTACTATGTAACTAATTATAAATCATTCCTTATTTAGTTATTAACTTATCATTCACTTTGCATTTAAAAAGTAAATAAATTTTACATCTCATTATTATCATTGCTAAATATGTTAAGAAATTTAAATAATTTGTTCAATCTCATTTTGTATTATAATTATAAAAGTTTCTTTTTTAAGTAAAAAAAATTTCTCTTCCCTTCGATTCCACTTGCAACCAAACACAGCTTGGATGAGTTAAATGGGAGACCACTCAAGTAAAAACCAAGACAAGAAAAATAAATAATCAATCAAATTATACCTATGAAATCAATGGTGAGCCTTCCATCTGAAGGTCTTCCAACAGGCTTGTGAAAAAATGTCTCCCCATTGGGTGGAGTGACCCGAGAGAAAGCAGCAGATGCAGCTCCTGTATCAATATTTGAATCCCCAAAGCTGTAGATTGCTGGAAAACTGCAATTTGTTAAAGCCAATGCAGGATTTAAAATCAGTACAAAGGATAACCCAATATAGAATAAAGTGAGAAGTAGTTTATGAAAGCTATGAGAATCCATGATCTATAGATGTAGATGATGGAAGAAAGCCAAAAAGAAAAGACTCAGATGATTCGGTATAGACTATAGAGAGCAGTGTTAAATATATATACAGAGGACAACAACAGAATTAAGTACTAAAACTACTTATTAGCTAAAACATTAAATGCAGCAATGCATGTACATTCCTATAGATTTTTTAAAACAATAAAATTGTTTTAATTAATAGATGTAAACGAAGTATTTTCTAAAATTAATGTCTGTTTTTATGTTTTAGCAGTAATAAACAAAATATTTATTAAAAATAATGTCTAGCTTTTTAAAAAACCCTAATTTACAAAACTGATAAGAATGAGAACCTGAGAGCTGAGAAGGCTCGCATTTAATATACGTTTAATACTGTACCTTTGGAGTAAAAATATGGACATAGAGTCACTATGCAATAGATATCTATATCATTCAACAAATAAAATAATAATACATATAAATATAAGTTTATATAAATGAAACCTTGCAATCCATGAACCTTACACAAAAAGATCATCTAAATATGGGTTAGAAGGTGATAATGATAATCTCTTTGGAGATGACAAGGATAATCCCACAAAAAGTGCTGGTAATAGTTCCTTCGTCGGTTTGAAGTTTGTATTTTAAAATTGTAATTTCAAACTTTTGTGAGTTATTTCCTTAAATTATTCCACAGATTTATCTCATTTTATCACTTCACATATTTATCTCCTTAATTCACTTCATATATTTATATCATTAAATCACTCTATAGATTTATCTTCTTAAATCACTCTACATATTTATATCCTTAAATCACTCTGTGTAGATGTTTTGTTTTTTAATTATTTATTTTTTTACTTGTTTTATCTTAATTTTTTAAATTTTTAATACACTAAATGAGCATTTTTCCTATATAATACGTTTCAATTTAAAAATATAAAATTTCTCGAATTTATGCACATTGTTTTGTTTGGCTCAATAATACGATATGCATATTATTCACGTATAATACCTGAACTTACAAACTATGGTTACACCCACATGTCAATATACTTTTGACTTTGGCTTCAACTTTAGGAATGGGATGAAATTCGACGGAAACAACAACAAATTCGGGATAAATTAATAATAATAATAATAATAATAATAATAATAATAATAATAATAATAATAATAATAGTGAATCTATGTGGTAATGTATATATATATGAGGGGGACAAGTGCTGCATTTGGTATGTATTTTATGAATGCTGCATTTAAGAAAAAAAAAAAATCATGTTTTCTAACCAAATTCCAGAATTCAAGAATGCCTAAAAAGTAATGAGTTGGAATCCTCACCCCACCTGGTAACCACCCCACGTTTTTCGGATCACTCCAAGAGTACAGGACCAACCTCTGGTGTGTGGGATCAAATAGAGTGGTTTTGGTACCATTCAATTCAGAATTGACACCCTTAGGAGTTGGGCTGATGAATGGATGTGAAAAACACCACATAAAGGATTTGGTCCTAGCTTTGGGTGTTTCGATATCATTTTTATTTTCTTTTTTCTAATATATTTTTGTTTTTAGATGTTTGGTATCATTTTTTAGTGTTTTTTTAACAAAGAAAGATATAAATAAAAATAGCCCAAAAAACAAATTTTCCTTTTTTTAAGTAAGGATAAAATGATAAAACCAATATTTTTTTAGTAAGATTATTTTCTTATCTACTCCTCTTTCTTACCCCCTCTTTGTTTCATGGATTCGGTCATAATAAAACACTTTTTTCTGGCCGTTCAACCTTTGACCAATTCCATTGGATGTTAAGTAAAACTAAAAAAGATAAGAGTTTCCAATTTTCAAATTGATTGGAGAAATAGCTCAGTAGATATCAAGATTTGAAAAATTCTACGACTTGAAGAAATCAAACTCTTATTTTTTTATTTTAACCACTTCAGTTGTACTTTTTTAGCTGTTCAGTCTTTGATCGGATCCATTGGATGTACAAACCAAGAAGAAAAAAAGAGGGGCAAGGATGTCCAAATTTCAGGTAAATCTAATAAGGGGATCATAAAATATCAATCCATAGAAAAGTGTACAACTTAAGAAATTCAACTCTTGTTCTTGATTTTGGGTATTTCCGTTGTACTTTTTCGACCTTCCAAACTCCAATCAGATCCTTTGGATGTTAAAGCCATGAAAAAAAAAAATTAAGGTATCCAAATTTCAAGTTGATCGGATAAAGTGATAAGAAGATATCATGGCTTGAAAATTTTACAACTTGAAAAACAAAAACATATTTTTATTCTTAAAAAAATACCAAACTTATTTTTTATTTTACAATCAATTATTCCTAGTAGCTATCATCGTAATGCGTTAAATTTTTTTAAACGTATTTTTATGAACTATTATATTGATTCTAAAAAAACGTATTTTTTATATTGGAACGTATTAAACACATTTTAAACACGAATTGCCATACTAAATATGAAAAAACAATAATAATAATAATAATAATAAATAATTCCTCTCTCTCTCTCTCTCTCTCTCTCTCTCTCTCTCTCTCTCTCTCTCTCTCTCTCTCTATATATATATATATATATATATATATATATATATATATCTAATATTTTGATTTTTTTGTCCCAAATCCCTGAAACTTCACTACTGAATGAACCCTTTTGGGTTTGATATATGTTTTATGTTAATGAGATGATGATTTTTTTTGAATTTCATGGATTGCAAGTTTTGGTTGTATAAAAACTTGTATTTATATATTATTATTCTATTTATTGAATGATGTAGATGAATATTGCATACTGAATATAAGTCTGCATTTTCAGTAAAAAAAAAAGTTTACTATATTAATTAAACACATACATATTAATAATAGATATGAATAGTATATGATTTTTTAACTGAATTTTCAATCACCTTGGTGAAGTCTGATTGCATTTAGACTATGCATTATTGCTATGTATTTGTCTACTGGCACAGTGCATGGAAATATTTTCTTTTCTTTTTTGTAATTTTTTAATAAATTTTAATATGCAAATCTGGTTCGTATCTTGATAGCATAAATGAGCTTCAAGCTCGGCACAGATTGTAAAACTCCCTTAGCCTCTCACAACCTTTCCTTTTATGTTTCCATCCTCCATGGAGCTGGGGTGATCTGGCCTGTGGTGTCCCTTAGTACATGTCATACCTCAATTCCGACTAAACCAGAAGTGTGAGTGAATCGTCACTTAAACCAACGGTTCACACCAGGATCTCGATAAAACCGTATCCATTTATACAAACCATTGCACATAACCATAATCAGATTATAAATAAATACAGCGGAAGTCTTAAATTAAATGAACTGAGTATTCTATTGATACTTAAATAAATTATCTCAATTATCTAATAAATCAAAACGTAAATAAATACCTTTACATTGTTTATAAAATCCAAAATCCAACTGAAATAAATAGTCATCCGCTCTTTGTCAATATTAACCAATCCATGTTGGTATGTGTTAGGGAAAATAATGGTTGATGATTAAATCTAACCATAAAAAGAGAACTTCAGATGATCTTTCGGTGATGAGCACGTGGCGTTCATCTAAGGTACATGGTATGAGAAGGAAGGTATTGCGGAAAATATTATAAGGAACCCATGTTCGACCATCTATGCTGACTCGGATAAGATGCGATAGATTGATGTGGGTTGTTGGGCCATTAATGGATTGTCATTAATGCTCATAAATGCTGACAACAACCATAAATGTAAGGCATCCTGATTTGATCCGCCGAGTCACTAGATCTTGGTCCAAATCAGCGGATAGTCAGAACCTTACTTGGTAAAAGCGCAAGGACAGAAATGGACATCTGGGGGTATGGGGAACATGGCCCAAAAGAGGGGTCGAAGAAGGTCGATGGGAGTCGAAAAGTGATTGACAAGACACTATAACACGGTCTAGGGGGTTGTAGGCATGCGGACCAATTGTATCTTAGGTGGTTAATGATCAAAGTAGTGACAGGCATGGGAAAGCTTGCCTAAAAAAATTTCCAATTTAATCTATATATATAACAAAAGAACATGAAATAAAAGACACTTAAACTCTGGAGAAAAACTTCTCTCATTCTGTTTTTATTGCTTTCAGTCAATTTCTTTCAGTATCTAAGTTCAATAGGAAATGAGATAGTATTGGTAAGCAGTGTCTCAGGGAACCCTTATTTTCTAAAGGAGCTCCATTGTTTTATTGAGAGTTTCATATTGTCTGTCTTGGTAATTCCATTCCAGGTTCCAGCGACAACAGTTTGGCGCCCACCGTGGGGCCCTGACATACTTTGTTTGTTCAAGTATCTCCTTTTCCATCGAGTCAGAGCAAGGAGGGGAAGAAAGAGAGAGAAACATTCCCAACAACTCCCTCTGCCCTAATTCCATTTTCCCCCAAGCAACTCAGTCAGTTTTCTTAACATTGGCATGGCACCAGCAAGAAGAGCTGAAAGTTCTTATAACTTACGAGATACTCAAGCCCGGCGAGCTGAAGCGAATATGGCCAGAGAACGGGTAGATGACCCAAGGGGACAAGATCCCCAAGATGTGTTTTCGGAAGAGCCAGCCAATGAAGGAAAAGGTGGTCCCGACCCATCACAGTACGTTTCCAGGGAGCAATTTGACAGATTGGCCCAGTAGTTGGCCGCTTTGACAGAATTGTTACAACAACGGCCCACAGGAGTACCAGTAGCTTCAGTACCACCAATAGATGTACCTGAGGTCCCACAGAGATCGCGACAATCTAGACGCTCTGCGTCGCGTGCTGTTCCTCATAGCTCAAGGAGGGTTAGTCCCTCAGTAGATTCGTATCACCGCAGGGGTCGAAGTGGTCAGTGGGAAGACCCGCGACCTCAATCTGTCCTATAAGTCGACCCTACTGAAATCGTTGAAAGTAGCCAAGAGTCCCTGGGGGTCTCTCGCTGGTCGTTTATCTCACGAAGGATGGGGTCGAGGCAAGGTGACAGGTGGGCCAGAGCCGGGATGTACACCGAAGTCGGAGGTGGCACGGGAGGCACAAAGAAGGGTCGATGAAGCCAGACGTGCCAGAGAAGATGCTCAGGCCAGGGTCGATGCTGCTCGACAAGCTCGTGAGGAAACCCAAGCAAGGAATGAAGAAGCTAGGAGAATCCGAGAAGAAACCCAAGCCAGGGTCGAAGAAGCCAGACAAATCCGCGAAGAAGTCCAGGCCAGGGTTGACGCTGCACGAGGAGAAAGGGTGGTGGCTAACCCCCCGCCATCGCCACCACCGAGACCACCATCCACCACCACCCTCAGCCACCACCACCAACCATCAACCACCACCACCACCACCACCCACCGCCACCACCACCACCCACTACCACCACCACCCTCCACCACCCACCCACCGCCACCCTTCGCCACCACCTCCCACCCACCACCACCGTCACCAACCATCACCACTCACCACTAGTGCCACCATCCACCACTCTGGAATCCATGACTAAATTAAGTTAACAAACATGTTTCTATTCTCATATACTCTTGAATCCTTTTGAAGTTGAAGTAAAAATTTGAACGAGAAGTAAGAATCCTAGAATTGAAGTTTTATCAAACAGCCCCTAACCCCGTTTGATAACACTCCAGCTCTCATGGAGCTACTTCTGGTCTAGAGTCGTTTTCTACTTCTTCTCCAGAGTCAGGATTTTTGAATTAGAATGTTGTTTGATAACGCTGCTCTAAAATCAAAAGACAATGCTTCCAGAATGCTATTTGATGGTGGTGGTGGTGGGGGGGGGGGGTGTTGGGGGGGGGTGGTGGTGGCCCGATGGTGGTGGTAGGGGGGGTGGGGATGGGTGGTGGGTGGGTGGTGGTGGCGGTGGTGGGTTGTGGTGGTGCTAGTGGTGGTGGCGGCAGTGGTGGTAGGTGGTGGGTGGTGGTGGCGGTGGTGGCGGCAGTGGTGGTAGGTGGTGGGTGGTGGTGCCAACGTCAGTGATAAGTGGTGGGTGGTGGTGGTGGCGGAGGTGGTGGTCACGACGACTGTGGGTGGCGGGTGATGGTGGGGATGGTGACGGTAGAGGGGTGGTGGTGATGATGGCAGTGTCAGTGGTGGTGGTGATGGCAGTCGATAATGGTAATAGCTCGGAATAAGAGAAGTTTTTTTAGCTCCAGTTTTTTAGCTCCCAAAGACATTTTTATAACGGTTCACTCCATTAGAATCAAAACTTGAACTGTGTTTATCAATCGTCATTCTACTCCGGATTAACTCCGGAACTAAGAAGTAAGGAGCTGCAGGGTTCTCAAACGGGACCTAATAATACGCTAAACACTCCCTCACAAAAAAAAATTTTATTCATTTTTTCCTCAAAATATTTAGTAGAAAAATCAATCTAAAAGGGCATATCCTGCTCTGCTTGTTTGAGAAATAATTTTCCCTTCCTACAAATATGTATTAAAAAAAAATTCACCCCCCAGATAAATTGGTTAGGTAGATGAAATCTATTCTAAAAGTTATGATTCCTCATACAAATTAGAAATCTTCACCTGTAAGAATAGACCAAATAAACCATATTGGATTACAGTAAACACCCAAAAGAATAATGTATAACAATGTGCAGGATCAACTTTGCACAATAATATATGGCAGGGGGGGAGTACTGAAGGCCAGAATGTTAAAGAGCATGATATCTTTTATAAAATCATATGGTTGCCAAAGTATTCAGATTCAATTTTATAAAGAAAGCACCTAGTCAGACAATTAGAGGATAATCCCATCTGCAAATTGTTGAAACAAGACATAATCTGAAGGGGTCAAATTTGCACTAGAGTAAATTGAAATGAATTTAATATCCAATTAGTTTAGATGGTCAATTAAAGCTTCACTTTTAGATCTGTATGCCCAAAAGGCACAAGTAGACCAGAAATGTTTTGTGAAGCAGAAAATGAGAGAGATCATAGAATCTCTAAAGCAAACCTGCTCAGAAATATAATGAAAGTAATACCAGTAACAGCTAGTAAATTAAATTGACAAGTTCATGAGTGAATCTGATGGAAAATTCAACTATAGTTTTAATTGTCATCCTTTCTTAAATTACATATGAATGGCACAATGAACTTGTTACTCACGCTCCATCAATGCCTCCCTGTAAAAATAAAAAATAATGAAGGGGGAAAGACACTCAAAAATGAATAAATCCAGTAACATTTCATTTCCTTCTATAGGCTCTATACAGTTTCCTCCCCATCTCCATTAGTGGAGAAATCATTTCCAAATATGTAAGAATTCAAGATGGACAGGATAGTCACAGTTTGGGAGCACTATAGCAGTCACCAGCATGACAAAATGGCCAAGAAAAGAATTAAGAAAATAGGTTTAACTTAAAAAGAATTAATCAAGGGGATAGATGAACTGCCACTGGAAGGGGGCTGATTACCACCCAGGGGGATATGATGATTGCAATGAGACCTGAACGATTGTGGGCATTCTCCCTCTTCTTCCCCATCAAGGGAACTGGAACGACCCTCCAGTAGCAGTGGAGCCGGAAGGGGGTATGATTGCCACCCAGAGGAGGGATATAGTGATTGCAATGAGACCTGACCAGACATATACGATTGTGGGTGTTCTCCCTCTTCTTCCCATCAAACCTTTGGCGAAGGGGTAAAGATGTGCCAGGACCCAGAAGCTGAAGAAAACCCCACCTATCAGTTTGCTCCATGCTGGTATAGTACTATAAATGGTCCTGCTGAACCCCACCGCAATTGCAACCAGATTGACCATAATGATTGTGATGGGTGGAATCATAAGGGATGACCACTTGACAATATAGAGGTCAGCAAATTCATCATCCACATCATCACCACCTGACTTGGATGTCAATGTGAATGAAATCTCAATCCCACCAATTACTTTTAGTAGCCCCTGAATTACAGCAGCAAGGTGAGCGCTTGTACCTCCAATTAGCCAGAACTGCTCATTCCTCCACCATTCCTCTAGCTGAATGCCTGACCACCTGACCTCCAGTATGGCAAGCATGCAAAGGGTCAGAGTGATAGCCAGCAGATAAACAAGGAATGTGACATTGAGGGTCTGCACAATGAACTGGCCAGAGAAGAGGGAAAGTGCTGGAAGGAAACAGTAAACAATGAGGAAGATAGAGGTGAAGGGATAGATTCCGACGTTGAAGTAGGCAATCCTCTGCAGAAGCTGCATTTTCGAGCTGGCCAGAAGGGCATTATTGCGAGAGAAGAATATCTCAACAGAGCCAGTGGCCCACCTGAGTACCTGGTGAAGACGATCAGTGAGATTGATTGGGGCTGACCCTCTGAAGGCATCACGCTTGGTCACACAATAAACAGATTTCCATCCCCTGTTGTGCATCCTATATCCTGTTACAACATCTTCAGTCACAGACCCATAAATCCACCCAACACGTTGGCCCCACTCAGTCTTATCCTCATACCAGCAAGAGATGACACTGATTGCCTCTGCAACGGTAGAAGCATCAAGAAGATCACGGGGAATTGTCAGGGCACCAGGCGGACGTCCATTCTTCACTGCTGGGTGATCAGCAAGGGGCCGACCTTGGTATTCCGCCACAGGGATTGAATCAACAAGGAAAGATGAGTTGCCAAACCTTTTGGGAAACAGCGCAAGGTTCATTTCTTCTTCATCATCATCTCCCATTCGTAGCGCCCGGTTCTCTTCAGGGGTATGGGCAACTGCCGCCTTACGTTTGCGACCGCCGCAACAACCAGTGCGGTGATCCTTCGATCGAGGTGGGTCAAAGCCATAGAGGGCAATCCTGCGGAAAAGACATCCAGTTCCCACATATACAGGGCCCTGAAGACCATCAAGGGCCCTCATGTTACCATCAAAGAAGACCGTATTGTGGTTGGCGTAGCGATCAGAGGGGTCAATACCCTCAAACCTCTGAGGGAATTGGACATAACAGAGGCGATCACCACCACGGTCCATCATGAAGCACATTCCTTCTCTCAGTGCCTGGGAATTGTAGATGTAGTGGTCACAATCAAGGTTAAGGATGAAGGGGCCATTGGACATAATTGCAGAGGCTCGAACAAGGGCATTCATGGCCCCAGCCTTCTTGTTGTGATCATATCCCGGACGTTTCTCACGGGAAACATAGACAAGCAAGGGAAGACGGATATCAATGTCAGTGAGATCAATGAGCTTGATCTCATCAGCAGTTCCTTGTAATGGTTCATCACTAGGAGGCTTCAACATTACCTACAGTTTATAAAAGCATGATTAGCTTTTCTTTGAGGAGAAAAAAGGACAAGCAGGGGGAAAATAATCTCCATTCCTGTTAGAAATAAGTGGGTCAAACCTAGGAGATATTGTTTACAGAAATAAGAAATCAATATGTAGGCAACTTTAACAATTTGTTCCATCATATTGTAGTTAAGAAGAACCATAAGACCAAGTTTTAATGAGTTGTCTACCTGTATGATACCAGCATGATCACCCTTTGAATGCTGTGGCCCAGGATGCAACCAAGTGCCAGGCCAGTGTGTTCCGTCAGCCATCCAAGTAGCTTTTGACACTTTCACAGGCTCTGCAATTTCTTCTTCTCTTGAAGTTTCCCTCTGCAGCTTCATAGCTTTGATCTCCTCCCGAGCATGATAGGCATCAGAACGGCGTCGGATAGAATCAGGAAGGCCGTTAATCCGGACCTTGAACTCATCATACTCACGTTTCACTCGTCTGCGGTCCTTGACAAAATCAGGGCGCACCTTGTTCTTATAAGGATCTCTCTTCAGATTAAAATAAGACTCTGGATTCCTGGGTTCAATGTCATGTTTCCGACAGAATGGAACCCACACATTGGCAAAACTTGCTGCTTCGGCCATAGCCTCAAAGGTAAGAAGAGCACCGCCATCATCAGAAACATAGCAAGCAAGCTTTTCAACAGGGTAATCAGCTGCAAGGATTGAAAGGATGGTGTTTGCAGTGACTAGAGGTGGCTCCTTCTCAGGATCTGCAGTAGAAACAAAGAGATCTATGCCTGGGAGATCAGATTTTCCAGTGGGATTGTGCGGGCTGGGGGTTTCGAATTTCTCTTTCAGCACAGCAAGATCAGTGGAACGGTTAATAGGATTAAGCTTTGGCAGCTGATCAAGCAGCCAAGAAAAGGCAAACCAGATCTCACAGACCACGGACATACCCCAGAGCCACATTGCACTTGTATTTTGATTAACAACTCGCCACATAAGAAATAGAACAAGTGCAACCAGTCGAACAACGATTAGGAGCCTGTGTGCAAAAGGGGAGGGGGGTTAAAATACAATAAGCAGCAAAGAAGCATCACCGCACATTATTACAGAAGCAATACAAATGAAATATAATTATCTTGTACATCCCAAAAATGACTAAGGTTTTTGAAATCAAATACTCACTGGTATACTAAAAACTAGAAAGGATGTCATCTAATAAAAAGGTTCTAGAGTTAATAATGTATCACGAGTAATGCAGAATAATATTATAGCATATCATTTATAGACCTTCATTCGTTATATATCTAGAGATGCAGGTATGATTAACCCTTTCAACCTGCAAACCATATTTTCCAAAGGCCAACTTTCACATATTAGTCAGATAATAATCAAAATTATGAACAACTACGTACAATCTCAAGCTAATTCTAGCATAATTTTGACAACAATACTGGCGGCCCAATTAAAACTGCTTTTGTTTTTTATTTTTATCTCTCATTTAATTATATATTACTCTTTTTACAACATTAACCATCATCCAATAAAAAACAACAGAGGGAATTACCAAAATTTATCAGAAGCAGAGATTCATTTAATCCGTTTATTATTTGATCAAAGGATATATACATAAAGCAATTAAAAAACAAACAAGCAAAATAAAGTATATCTCAATCAGCTCTATTTCTTTTTATTTTTTTTAAAGGAAAAAAACTAGTTACATTACCTATACGGGCTAATTATCGCAGCAGGGATCTTTAGTTTGCGTGTAAGCGGCCTCCAAGGTTTACTATTTAGTTCTTCAAGCTCATGAACCCCATCATCCTTATCATCCAAAAAAGGCCCCTCCTTAGGCCATATAGCATTCCCGTACCCATATGTTCCCTTGGTTTCAAACAGCCAACGGTTATGATCGAACTCCCGATTCGTCTCGCTCCTCATTAAGACGGACTTGGTTGACTTCATCAACGACAACCTCCTTTCCATCTTCGACATCCCAGGGGGCGGTGGCAACGACAGTGGCCGGTCATTGTCCACATCCATCTCGTCTAAATCTGCCCTGTATGGCTCCTTGCACCCAGGGCACAGTCCACCACCCGTCTTAACAGCGTCAAAATAACAATCCCTGCAGATCTTAAAATCACATTCACAGGGAAGGATGTCTTGTCCTCGCTCATCACTCAAGACTTTCCCATCACACCCAGGTACAGCGCAGGAAGATCCCTTGGCACCAGCCATCTGGGGATGGTTTGCTTCAGATTCAATCACCTTGTCCATGAGATGAGCTCGAGTGACGCTGTTAAATCCACCAGTGAAAAGAGAATTTGACACGTACTGCTCTTCAACCTTCTGTGAGATGGATGGATCCATGGGCTGATGATCGGGAGTTGCTGGTATGTGCACAGTGTAGTTCATGTATTCATTACCACCAACTTCACTATCAAGGTCATTCGACTCCCTCGAGTAGCTAACATAGCGCCCGGATGAAGTCCTCCGAGCAAAAGTCACATGTACAGGAAGAGAAGACGGCTTCCCCTGTTGTGCTTCATAAGAATCAGATGATGTCGATAGATTCGACCGACTTGGCAGGAACTTTTTTGATGCCATACCAAAATCCTACCGGATTCTGAAATGTCACAAAAGAAACAACTCTATGAGCAATGTCTGTGTAGCAGAAACATATGAAAGCGCTCAGAACTTTAGATTAGTCGAAAATTCTTGACAAAAGAAGGAAGATATCAGATCTGGCTAGATCAACTGTAAAATCAACCTTAAAGCATCGATTTTGAAGCTTTTGGATGGGTATTTTAAAGGAAACGATCAAAAGACTTCAAACGTTTCTTTGGATCAAAAAGAAAAAGAAAATTCCGCAAAAGTTAGAGCACAAGAATGATGTAAAGCTTAAACAGAGGGAGCAAGCTTCTCATGAGATAGCAGCAGAATGAGTTCAAAAAACAGCAGATTCTCAACTCAATCTCCAACAACTCCGACGAAAGAGACGAAAGCAGCGAAACATAAAACTTTCAAAAGCAAAAAACCAAACCGGCTCACAATTTAGCCAAATAATTCATCGACTTACCAAAAATATCTACCAAAAAAAAATCAGCTAAACTCACCAGTCACCCCAAAAAAGATCACTTTACATAAGAACTTCACCTCAAAAAAAAACTAAATAAATAAATAAAGAAAGAAAGCTCTGAAACATTACCTCTTGCAATACCAGATCCCGTCGACCTCAAAAGCTTTGAAGGAAAAAAATGTTGCGTCTCTTAAACCTTCAACTTAAATGAGATGCACACCAACCGTCAGAAGCTTTCCTAATCAAGCCATTTAGAAAACCTATTCTTTCTTCAACTCAAGATGAGACTTTGTCTTCTACTAATGGTACTGTTTTTGAACTAAATACCCCCAAAAGCTTCAAATTAAAACTGCTCCAGATGTCGACGGCTCCTGATAAACGCTAGCGCTTCCCTTATTACCGATCGATCTCAGAGCTTCTTTCTCTCAAGTTTTAGTATTTTCGGACAGTAGCTGAAATAGATATTTTCAGACGCGAACAACCAGAGCCGAGAGATTTCCGCTTTTTACAAAACTTTCTTTTCTTTTTCCTCTTCCTTCTATTTTCTCCGTCGAATGGAGGAGAGGTGATGAGAGTGTGAATGGGCTGCAATAGAGACATCGTGATTTTAAAGGGAAACCCTCGCACGCGGATTAGATGATTGTATATGCTGACGTGTCACAGTACGCTGTCTCTTGGCTGTACCCCGTCGTTCTTCGCTTCGTTGAACGTTCGCTTTTTGTTTCCGATGGACAATGGTACCCCTGGGTTTTCAGGAAATTTGCAAAAAAGTTCATCCGTTGTACAATGGTTTTTAGGTAGTCCAAAAGTCACGCGCGCGTGGATTATAACGGTTGTAATATGGCAGCATTTTTGTGGGTCCCCACTCCCCAGTATATATGGATCCACATCGTCTCGTCGGTATTTAACCATCGCATGTTCGTTAGGGCGCGTGGGTTATCATATCTAGGCTCTGTCGAGGTTTTGTTTGGGCCTCATCACGTTTTGACTTGGCTTGTCATTACCGTTGGGCCCACTTTTTTACTCCGTCTTCGCCGTCAGATGTGATTGTATATGGAAAGACAAAAGAAGCGGAGGAAGACATCGTTTGATTTTCTTCACGGTCCAAAATGCCCTGCTCGAATTCAATAGATCCCATTACACCATCAGCTGATCTTATTATTAATTCCCATTTTATTGCGAGAAAGTCTAAATTGCCCTTAGAATTGCTCGTTGTTCCATCCACCATTTTTTACTTCATTTATCACGTGTGAAGTTTAAATTCAATGTGTTGAATAATTATGAACTATTTACCCAAAAAAAATAATTATAAACTATTTTACCAAAAAAAAAAAAAAATGAAGAAACTATCAAGAGGAGTGTATGTGATGCAATATAAATTCATTGATATACATATAAATATTAATTTTTAAATGAGCATAAATGATTGAATTTATTTTTAAAATTTTATATATACTTAGTTAAATCATTCTCTTTAAATCTAACAGTTAAAATTACTAAATTATCTTTTGGCATCATAAAGTTAGTCCTACTCATCCAAATAATCGTCTAAACATGTCCTTCTATAGATACTTTTGGCTTTAAATTTTTTTTTTAATTGAATTTCATTGTTGTTGAATAGAAATGGCACGATTTATTGTTAGGATCATATTTCATTAATTTTTATTTATACTACACGTATCCTTTGTCTTGTACTTAATCTTTTTTTTTTTTTTTCTTTTTTAGGTCTATTTATTTGCACTATGGATTTTTTGTTATAATTAATTAACATTACAATAAAGAGAGGAAGAAATAATGGAGGAAAGGTATCTTAACACACAATGTGAAAACAGAAGAGTCAACCCCATGACCTCCTAGGTGTCTGCACAGTAATAGTAACATATCAACCCACTGAACAAACAATTGTTTTCAATGATTCAATACTACTGAAACCCATTTTGATAACTCAATTAATTACATCACTACCTTGACCAAAATTCCCTAGATGTTTTTATGTCATTCCACAAAAATGATGCACAGGTTGTTTCTTTCACATCACAACAAATTTCTCTCCATTAATCATAAGTCCTTGTATAAATAATAATAATAATAATCATTCTAAGCTGTCAAACAACTGGGTTATTTGTTCATCTATCAATTGTTTAGCTCATCTCATTCGTATAACCATTGTGTATTATATTTATGGGTTAAGATATGTTTTCAGACTGAATATTGCCATATTCTTAGAGACTAACATGAAAAATACATCCATAAAATCTAGATGCCAATTAATATTCCACATGGTAAAAGATTAACCCTCATGAAAATAACTCAACTCACCATACCTTAGAGAGAACACTCTTTCCCTTCCCCTTTTTTACTTTTTTGTTTTTAAATATTTATTTAACAAATCCACAAGCTAATTTGTAAGGGAAAGGACCCTCTTCAACCTTGCGTTTCCTCTCAATTTTATTTCATTAATAAATATCATAAACACATGTAGCTAATTTGAAAGGTACATAATTTACATGTTGTATACACTTGTGCAAGATTTTATATAATTTCGATTGTCAATGAGCTTCAATAATAAATTAAGTTGAGAATATCCAATCATCATAAGATCATTTTTTTTGTTGTTAGAATGTTTGGAAAATTCTATTCGCATGATTTTTATTGGAAAACAAAATGACCCAATATATATTCCAACATAATTTGCTTTATTGAGTATTTTTCTTACGTTGTTCATGCATGAACACAAAGACAATTATCCCACTGAATTACCAGTTATACTTAAAACTATTTGTTACATAAAGACCTAGTGAATTAATATAAGGTTCTACTAAAAAAAAAAATATAAGAAAAATATTAATTAAATTAATTGGATGTTTTCGATAGAAATATCAATTGATAAGAGGTTTTCTAGTTGGTAGACGTAAGACATCTATGGACGTAGAGATGGGAGAGGATAGTACCACCATTTCTCATACATGGGGTTGGGTTTTGTGCAAATATATATATATTTTTTTTGGGTAGATGTCAACAGGCAATTCTGTCGACCAAAAAACCGGTCGAACCATTATCTACACTTCCTGGTCTGGGAGCCGGTCAAACCATATATTGGATCAGGAATAAAGAACTAAGGCATGAGGCACGATCTAGTGAACCCAAATAAAGAAACAGTTAAGGCATATTCTGGTAAATAGATTTTATACGGTTATGACTTAACCCCGGATTAGGGTCCCACATGATAAAAGATTCTGATCCAACGGGTCTAAAAGAGCATTGATGATGTAAACCGTGTGGTTCTAGGTTACCATAGGTAGCGAAGGCGCGAGCCGCGTTCACACTATAACGGCGCGTATCATTCCTGAGGGCTATTTATGTAATTAAAAAAGAATTGCAGGGTATATTATATATAAGTGGCAGCGTATTCCATGCCAAAAGAGATCAAAATTGCGGTGGTCGCGTGGAAGAAACAATTACTGTGTGCTATGTGGAAGAATCCCAGGGGTACATTCCTGGAATTATCTATCTGGGATTCTGGAGTCTGTAGTTAGGACCCTCGTGGACGTGGGGCCCATGGGATGGTCGGTAGGCCATAAGGCACGTGCAGTCCACCGCAGTGCATGGGGTTTGACGGTGGTCCTGGCGGAATTGCCGGGGCTGGCTTGAATCCAGGAGGAAATGGGGGATTGAAGGTTCCTTTACGCCCCATCACAATGAATTTAATATCCTCTTACATGTAATGACCAAAATACCATCACCTCTTGTATCTGTTTTTGCTTCCTTTAGTAGAACTCTGAACTGCACAAGTCTTTCATTTTAATTATTATTTTTATGATAAATCAATTTTACATTCGAAAAGAAAAATTAAAAGTCCGAATGATATCTAATCTGGCGGTGTGGGTTACGTCATCTTATAGTTTAATATTTTTATTCATTTAAAAATAAAATTTGCAGGCATGTAAAAGGATGTAACCCACACTATCAATCCAGAGTGGTTTTTCCCTCATTAGAACTTGGGCAAATCATCTCTAAGTTACAAGTGTCATCTACTACACCCTCTTATTATGGTTCAATATTTTATTTTTGGGCAAACGAATGCTGTGTACCTTCTCATATATGACTGTGAAATGAGCACCTCACCTCTGATCAATTTCTAGGGTCATGTGAGAAGCGTAGGGGGACACTACCAAGTAGGGGGTGTCAATTTCTATACCAGTGGGTTGCTTAAAGCCCTAAATCTTAATGTCTTTCATTTCTCCCTCTCGTTATCCTCTTGTGTGTGTGTGACTCTACCGATCCCGATCCTTCTGCAATATGAAGGCTGTTACTTTAAATTATACAATCGACACTATGATTGACTTTTTATTTGATGTCGATAACTAGGAAAAAAAAATTCTAAGACATAAAAAAAATTGTGAGAAAATCGGAGTGGACAAATCAACCCCTCTATGTCAAAGACCAAGGTGGCAGTTACCCTAGGAATGTTTCCTCACTATCATTGCATCTTTCCATAATTTTTTGACATGGTATAGATATAATGTTTTGTTTTACAATATTTTTATTGAAAAAAAATTACAATAAATCTCTTTCAATTCATTATATAATTCTTGAAAACTCATTCAAAAAATTGTACCATCAATTTAATTTGAGTGTTTTGTACCATACACGGAATCCGATATGGGATCGGCCTCAGTCAATCTCAATCAGTCTTGTTTTTCATGAATTTTACCTTTGCCATATTAGAATTGACCCTTGTACCTTCGCCGAGTCAGTCGCTACATGAGATCAACTTCGATCAATCTCAATCAAGATCAACTTCGATCCCTCAATCATTGATTACAAATAAACTTTAATTTCAATTTGCTAAAACAATCCCCTATTTAAACAGTATTTTATTCTACGGGGGTATTTTTTTCAATCATTAATCAAGGCCTTAAATAATATATTCTTGAATGTTTAATTGGTGAAGTTATCAACAAAGAATCTAAATCACGGTCTACTCATGTGGAAGGAGTCAGCTGAATCAATTTCTATATAAAACTCTATGAAACAATTGAAACTTAAACTGTGAACCATATAAATATATAAGGAAAAATTCAAATACATGGTAGATGCCATTTTTTGTTAACCGGATCAATTAATCCTCCATATGGCTCAATTAGGTAGGTTACACGTGTAAAATACAATTCCTTGATCTTTGTTTTATTAAATGCCTATTTTGTTTCTTATCCCTATTTTTTTGGGGTAAAATTTCTTACCCCTATGACAGTATCTGTTTGTTTTAAAGTAAAATCTTATATTTAAGAGAGGGGTGGGAGGAGAGGAGGCGGCCTCGTTAGATGATTGACACCTGGGACTTGGTGAATCTGAACTTTCCATTCGAACAGACACCAACTCCTCCTGAACCTCTAGGAGGAGAGGATTTGGATACATTAATATGGCCAAGACGATTTGATAGGATTATTGATGGCTTTGCAATCAGGGATTGACTAATAAGGATTTTCTCGGATTATCTGGTTCCAATTTTAGCTGAAATGAGAGAGAGAAAATTGAACTTTGTAATGGAAACTGTTAATGGGGCTCATCTTTTCCATTTTTACTCTTTTTAATCATTTTAGTTGGTTAGGTTTCAAATTAATGCTTTTTGATTAGGTATTGCATACCAATGTCAATATTGGATTAGGTGGGGCTGCCTATAATTTCAACCTTCACTCCTCCTTCTTCCCACCAATTTTCTTCTTGGGAGTTAATCATTAATTTCAAAGTTAATTCCAACAAGGAATTGGTAAAAAAATTATTCTTAAATCTCTTTTACTCTCTTCCTGAAATCTTGAACCATTTATATCATTTCCTTGCTCCACCATGGAAACTAGAATGAAGGAGAGACCTTTATAGAAGGATTCACATCCACTTCTCCTAAAGGTTCTGTTGGTTCAGATAGAGGACTCGGATTCATCTCAGTCTCAGGTGACGACCATCCAATGGGGTTGACGCTTCTCCTCTCAAACCTCTTGGAGGAGAGGATTTGGATACTTTATAGAAACTATTAAGGTTACAAGCTCAAGGTTAATTTTGCAGAAATACCAACCCTCATGCACAGATTCTATTACCTTGTTTATGCATGGTTTTAGAAACCGGGAATGGTTCAAACTCGGCTAGGGCCGATCCCATGCAACACTCTGAGTGAACATGACTGGTACAGATTTTACACTCATGTAAACTGATTCTTGGGTTTTCTTTTTTGCCGATTCATCCCGATCCCATGCCCGAGTCTGTGTTCTTTAATTAACATTGTGTCTATGAGAAATCTTCAATTAATTAGGAGAGTTAATACCATAAAAAGCAAGAGGACGTGGAAGAAATATAAAATATAATGCAATAAAAGTTAGATTTAGAGATCACAAAGTAACATGAGGAGGAGACAGTGTGGGACCTAAGCCTTAGCTTTGTCTTCTTAATCATGAGGATTAATTAATTCTCTGATCAATTAATTCCTTCGAATACAATTGTTTATTTGAAAGGGAATAACCTGCATGTTCTGAATCTTAAAATGTCTATTGAGTCGTTATGGAAAGGTTCCATGGTCCACAGCTTTATAAGTGAGCCAAATAGCCAAAAACTTTGTGTTTAATTACCGTTATAACAGTTGAGACTTGAGACCATGGTTTTGAAACCGGATCAATTCAGCCAGTTGACTGGGTTAGACCGGACCGATCCACCTGTGAGGACAAAGGGTTTTTTCTTACAATAGAACACCACCAAAATGGTGTCTTGTTTTTTTTTTTTCTGAAAACAGATAGTTAAACCAGACCCAAACACTAAAACGGTTAGAACCGGTCCAATATTAGAAAACCATGGTTAAGGTCTAAGACTAGTGGGTATTTTATTAGGGAACCTTACCTAACTAGGGCTCTTGTTCTGAATATTCTGTTGAAAAGTTTGGCTCAAAGTTGAAAATTTGCTCAAATTCCCTTGTTGGCTTGCCTTTAAAGTTTAATTATTTTTTAATGTCAAACTTAATAGGTCTAATGGCAGTTCACCAAAGCAGAAAATTTTGGTGTGCAGCAGGCCTACTAGTAGTTTTTTATTTACCAAAAAAATTCCACTCCAAGCTGTGTTTTACATAGAGAGGAGAAAACAAGATTAAAAAATGGTTTTAAAAAAATTAAGCTAATGGTTCACATAATTAACCTTGCATACCAATTTTTACATGTAGCTATTGTGGAGAGTGGGCCTGGATTTCCATATGGTTGAGAATTGCCACTTCATCTGTCACATGGTTCAAATTGGGTGGTCATCACTTTTTGTCTATTTCTAATACAATTTTTTTTTCATAAAAAATACAAATTTTTATTTTTTGGCAAAACGAATACTCTAATTTTTTTTGGGATATATAGAAATAATTTAAAGCAAAGAAGAATATACGAAGATAAAAAAACTTACACCACAACTGAAAAAGTCATAGAAAGATATATGAACCAAAATCAGGAAAAACAGCAGTAGGAGACAACAATATGACGACTAAAGGCAAAGTCTATATCCGAGGCTTTCAAACTATCAATTTTAATATGGATCGAAAGGGTGCAGAAAGAGGAAATCCATCTATGCAAGTTTCTCTTCCACCTGATATAATAGAAACTCATAATTTTATTATTATCATTATAAATTGATGATTTTATTGGATAATCCATTTGTTGGGTTCAACTATTTTTGATAAATGTTGTCCATGTCATCATCAACTATAGCCAAGTCAAGACAATGCATATTTTTCCATGCAAAGGTTTAAAAAGCTTTGAAAATTTCAACTTTGTGAAAATTTTCTTTCCATTATAAAAATGGAAAAATTTACTACCATGATGGTTAGTTACATAGTGGAGTGACTAATGGGAGATGATGGGGACTTTTCATCTAATAGTTGGTTCGCACTCCACTTGTCTCAAAAAATTTAAATTGGTTTAAACTAAGATGAGGTTGAAATTTTCTCGATGACAAGTAAACCTCAAGACCCATTCTCCTATGCCAAATTTTATATCATTGAATTCGTCATTTGTCATGTGGCAAAATAAAGAATAAGAAAAAAAAGAAAAGAAGAAAAGATCCCCAAATTGGTGCTTGTGAGGATTCATTCCCATGCACGCTAGCTCACATAACATACGGCTAAATTAATTAATTTTGAAAATTTGATATATAACCATTCCGAGCAGTGCTTTGTTTTTCCGATGGTTGGAAATGCCATTTACGTTCCATATAAATCCATTTTTTCTCTGTAAAATGGTGGAAAAAAAATAATAAATTTTCATGTAAAATAATATTTACACTAATTATTTGAATGTAAAATGTCAAGATATAGACATTAGAAGAGTAGAAAATTTATGAGGAAATTTTTTTTTATGTAAAATATCATTTGCATCGAAAAACTTATCAGTAAGATTAAGAAGGCCCATGGAATAATTAGGTTTGTATGCAGTGTGTGCAAGAACCCCTTCCTACTATTATCTTTTAGTGCTTAAAGACCCACAATTAACAGTCATTGATATTTCATTCATTGAGTGCAAATTTCCCTCTTGATGATCTTTAAAACGTCTTTTTGAAATTCAACTTTCAATATTTGTAAACCCTGAAGGAAACTAAACCCAACCAACATAAGTCACAAGTGTTCAATTTCCAAAGTAGTTGAAGACTTAAGAATCTCTGATATGCATGAAATGATAAGTGATTATGAGATGCATCTCGGTTCTCTTTTTCACTTTTTTATATTTGGATTTTAGACTCCTTTACTTAGGAGCACATCAAGATATTCTTTTATGCTCCACCCTTTCAGAGGTATATCAAAGATCCCCACATCGTCACTGTGGGATCTTTTCCAACACCTTCTTATATTCTGGTCATGTATGTGGTGTGGTCTCGTGCGCATTGATATTATTCTCCACTCTTTTCTAGACATGTGGGCCTTGGCAAAACTGTTTTCTACACCATATTAGTGTGGTGTAAAAGACCCCCCACATTCGCGTGATGTATCTACCTAGGAGAATATCAAAATAATCTTTAATTTTCCAACCTTTAATATGTATATCAGCATAATACTTCTATTCAAAACAAAAAAAAAAATTAAAACAAATCATGAGAAATATAGTATTCCTTACAGAAGAGATTTATCTATGTGCAAAATGTTGCAAACTGGTCAGGGGAATTCCTCCAGATTGCCTACTTGGTACTGACAAGAGAGAAAGTCCAACAAGATACACGCAAAACTGAGAACCAGCATAGTTCAGCTTTTGCAGGGGTCATAGAGGAATGAATCGGAATTGGTCAAAACCTTGGGCATCTTTTGAACTAACTGGCCGCCCCAGACCAGTCTTTGAACTTTAGGGTACCCTAATATGGACCGGTCCATATTTTGAAAGTCCATCAACAACTCCTAATAAAAGTGTAATCAGGGCACAAATTATAGAATGCCTCTAACAGACAAATCGGTTACGTAAAAGGTTGTAAGGATGATACTAAGAAACATACATCGGATGGCTATGAATCAACCCCACCAATCTGATTCATGGAATAATGTCCCAAGTATAATCAGTGATTCAGTGGTAGGTCTTGCCCTTGGTGCATATTTGTTTGATTGGGTGGGCGAGGGCCTCAGCGTATACCACAACATAAACATTAAACAGGTTGGACCTGGACCGGCCCATACATAATTCAGGCTGGAAATACAAGCCCAACCCTATCCGAATAGCAGAGCAGGTTGGGCCGGACAAAATGGGCCAAATAGATAAACAGGTTGATCTCACAAAATTAAACATCTTTTAATCCAACATTAGTCTCTAATGAACTGAATAAAAGTAAATTCTACGTGCAAAGAATTCCCAAAATTGGAAATTGTCATTGTTTTCAGTTCCTTGAGAGAGACGAACCTATAGTTGGACGGCATTACAAGTACGTCTAGGTTCCATATGCCGCTGCTTTGAAAATTTTCAAACATACATGCAAAGGCTAGTGGATGTTCTTATAGATATTTTAGTATTGTCTTCAATTAATTGTTAATTAATGAATTGCCTCTTTCGTTATACCATATTTACTCAACATTAATTTCACTTAGTTTTTTTTAATTCTTGATTAGTTCAGAGAGAGAGAGAGAGAGAGAGAGATGGAGACGGGCATTGCAGAAGAATTTTAAGGTTACAGTGCTCAGAAAGTAGTTCTGATATCAGTTTTAGCAATTCTCTGGAGGAATATATGAAGCAAGAAAAAAATCTTCAAGAGGAAGACGACAGTGAGAGGTACATAAAAAAGCTAGGATCAGATTCAGAAGTTGAATCTGAACTCAGCTTCAAGAATTGGTTAGACGAAAATAACCAATCAAAATTTCAATTTAATCATCATCATCTTCAAGATGTGACGTCGTCCCAAATTCATCCTGTAAAGGTATATTTTGTTTCATTGAACTGCATCTAATTTTCTCACAAAAATTCTCACAAAAAGCATTGCATGTCTTTTAGGATTCAATTATTTAAGTTGTTTACAACTTCTTTATGCTATTCCTTAATTTCAATCGATTGGCCTACAAAGAGGGAAATAGAGCTGCAACTTTAGTTGTTTAAATCGTTTTGAGTCAGTTGCTCCAAAATTATTTTGCATAAATAATGAATATAATTATTAGGGAAAATAGGGATTTTTTTTTTCTTTTTTCTTTTGTGTGTGGGGGGAACAAAGCAGCCAACGCTATTCTATAAGTTACTGCAAGCATGGTGGTATGTTATAAATAAGAAAAAAGCATAGTGGCATAAATCATCAAGTTTACCCCAAAAAAAAAAAGGTCATCATGCGAAATTTGAGTTGATTAATCATCAATATACTTAGGAAACCTTCTTTTAGAATATATATATATATATATATATATATATATATATATATATATATATATATATATATAGAGGAAACCTTATTTTAGATTATGTTTACATATATTTCGGAAACCTTCTTTTAGAATAGGTTTACTTACCTTAGCTAGCTTCCCTTTTAACCTTAGTTCAAATATTGCTATATCGGCTATTTCAATTAAGGGATCAAAACGAAATTTTCAGACATATTAAATGTTTCATCGAAAATTTATGGTTACATGGCAACCCAATGAAAGTACATTAAAAGGAATTGATTACAAATACATGTTGTAGCAACCCTTGTTACGCTTAGACACACCCATTTATCTTCTCTTGAATTTATCTAGGAAGACTAGGTAGTGAATTAATTTACATTTAGTCCAAAGTGATATATTTCTCCCTTAGATTCCTATCTAACAATAATCTTGGGTAGATATTTGATGCTTTTTGTCTCTCTTTTTATTGCTTGGCTTTCTCATTTCTGATAGTCTGTTAGTTGTTTTGAAGCTGATCAAGACCTTAAGCATTGTATTAAATTCTGTCAACAGTGATTATGGAATACTTTAAATTTTCCAAACTGCATGACCTAGGTCAGTCTCTTTACAAATTTTTACTAATCAGCACAAAGGAAATATAAGTAGAAAGAGGATTCTTCCTGTCTAAACCCTCCCTGATGAAACCCTAAAACATCAAATGTTTACAAAGACTTTCAACTTAGCGAGTGACCTAAATTCAATCATCTTCGAATACAAATTGTTAAATAGACCTAGATGATGAGACTGGGGAAAGGAAAGCCACAGCAGCATTAATTTTTAAAAAACTACATTGACTTCTATTGGTAGTCAATTTAGCTAGAGATTCTATTCTGATCAAGGTGTGGTTTCATCAAATTAAATTTTTAAATTTTTATTAAGAGTGTCTTGTGGCCTAAATCTCTCCTCCTTGCAAATGTCTGTACTTAGGCAAAGGACATGGAAGAGAAGCAATTCAAAAGAAGAAGAGCTGTTGATCATCAGTTCAGAATCAATCCAGTACGTGTCTTTTCTTCTTTAACTTCTTCTTACTCTCTTTTGCTTTTCTTCTCTTGCAATTGAATCTCAGTGTTGATTATAATTTTTACTTTCATTGTTACATGTGGTTGATTTGGTTGACTTTGAGTGCATGAGGTACTCTAATTAAGATCTGGAACATTAAATTCACTCTTTAGATTATTTTGTAGGTCTGAATGCCTGAAGTATTCAACAATTGTTGAAGAACTCTAATTTATTTATTTATTTAAATTCTCCACCCACATTTATTTAATTAATTTCATATCTGTTAGCTATAGGTTCCTCCAAAGTAACTCAAGAACAAGAGGCTATGATCATCATGTATTAATAAGAAGTTTGACAACTATAGGTAAAGAAATGGTTGAAATAAATACATTAAGTTGAACTTCAAATAATATTATTTGATAACAGAAGTTGTCCACTCTGGTTTCTTTGTCTTGGTTATCAATACCTTGAAGAATATCAGAATACCAAAAAACCCATTTCATTTTATTTTTTGGCTTTGAGAAACATTTCCATTTGTGATCTTTTCATACTTGTACCATTCCTTTTTATTTCATATTAACCATGGTACTGAGGCTCCCGTTTGAAAATGTGCAAAGTAATGGTGAAGTTGAAGTGGAGAAAACAAAAAAAAAATCTAAGAATTATCCATAGGGATGAGTTTTTTTCTTTGGTCTATCGATCAAATTATAGACTCCATGGTTTGAGTCACCCTTTATTAATCCAGCATAAATATCCAACCCCTTGTATGTGAGTTGTCTTTATGTAATACTCCCACCCCTATCGAACCGATATCATTTGATCATTTTCTCCTCTGTTTCCAGAGAACCTCTCCTTTATTGATAATAATTTCCTAAAATCTTATTAAATTTTTATTTCCAATCAAATTACTTAGAAACTAATAGAAAAATTATAACAAAAGATAAATTTTGCTTCATTTTCAACCACCATCTGAAATGTAGTTATCTTCTATTTACTATATAATTTCAGCTGTTCTCTTTTCAAATTCTTAGATTACTTTTCAACAAACAATCAAATTAATATAAAGATATCTACTCTTTGACTAATTGGTCTGAAGTGGAGCCTCTTGTAAGTGTTAAGGGTACTCTTCTTCATTAAATTCAAGATTCAAAATTCAAATATTTGAATAATCAGTTATGATTCAAAATTCAAATATTTGGTGAAATATAAATCAATTATTCAAATTATAGAGATATGTTATAAAAGAGAGTTAGGATTGTAAATCAGTTACATAAGTTATAGAAATTCAAATTCAAAATTTGAATTCTAATAACAAGGATTGTACACACCATATTATATATAAATATAACTTATCCCCTAGACATTGGGATAAGGTAAGAAACATTCAAACTCAATCTTTTTGTCTCCATATCAATCTCTTCAGATTCAATAGTAAGAAATTGGTAGTAATGTATTTTCTGACTTATATTTGTATTTTAACGTATTTAGGCTTTGGATGTGGGTGGCGAAAATGAACGTGGGTTAAAACCTAGAAAGAGGATGAAGTCCAAGAGAGAGACAGTTGATTCAACTGATGAGTTCATAGAATTCTCTTTTTCTGGAGAAGAAACAGCACTTCCACAAGTTGAGGAGGGCAATTCTACAGAGAAAGACAACAACGAATCAACCCGTAAATGTCTTCCCTCTACCAAAAGTGAAGGGTTTTTTTAGGTGTAACAATCTTGTTACCATTACATGTTGTAACAAGGTTTTTTCACTGTCAGATTTATATGCATAAAAGGGTCGGAATTATGTTCAGACGGATCCATGAATGATTTCTATTTGTACTAATCCCCCTCCCCCTCCCCCTCCCCCTCCCCAAGAAAGAGAGAGAAATTACATCAAATATATTATTAATTCGTCTTTACTTTCTGGGTATGTGTGGACATCTCTCTCTCTCTCTCTCTCTCTCTAAGCCTAAATATACATGTTTTTCTCAATATCATATTCATATGGGTCCTTGAATGCATGTCAGAAATCAATTATTCTGATCCCTAGCTAAGTGTTTTAGTGATCATCAGATCCACCTACGTACGTACGTACACCTCTATATGCTCAACCATGATAATGCATGGGACCTCCTAAGAATGCCATTCCAAAAGAATACATGTTGTCCATTGCAAGCCCTGGATTGGAACTCTAGGAATTCACAGCAAATACGTACATTTGCAGGTCATTCATCCACCTTTGACAGTTGATGGCATGCATGTTTTCATTCTGTGGTGTGAAGGTTGAAGTGGTTCTCATGGGCGGGCGAGGTCTTTGCTGAAGTGAGACCTGAATATCGTGTTCCTATCATTAAGATCCCCACAATTAATCGGCGGGGTGAAGAGGTTTTATATATTTATCGCAATAATAGATTTGATTTGGTTTCGATTTCCTATATATATTTAACTAAAAGTTAATTTAACGAACTCTAATTGGATCATGCTCTCACCCAAGAGAGAGATTCAAATATCCAATGGTCATGATAGGGTTGGACGGCTGAAGAGGAGCCAAATCTTAGAGAGAGGTCAAGAAACCTGTAAATGCAAACAAACCGACAGATCTTACTTTTGAGTATTTGATGAGTTCAAATTTTCGGTCCATGATTATCTGTTGCAGCCTTTTAAGGCCACACATTTCGGCCAATACCGATTTCAATTCATGCCATTACATGACTACTCTTTGTTCATCAATTGTCTATATAAACCTTCATCCTGCTGCTTCTTCCCTATTACAAGATCCCATTCAAATCAAAATCAATGGAAACCATTCCCTGTGTCTGATTGTGGGATTTTAAACCTCGGTTAATTGGTTTGGTTTGTTGTCAAACAATTGTGACGAGCATAGTTACTTTTCATGAACCATTAGAAATAACACTTTTTGTAAGACAAACAATAATGCTTCCATGATATGGAGTAAATGCATCTAAGTTCTAAAGGGCAAAGATTCCAACATTTTAGCCTTTTCTTTTTTTCTACCTTTTCCCTCAATGTCTCACATTACAAAATGAGGAAAACGATAGTGCACTCACAATCAGTAAAAATTCAGATGCATTGATCATTATGAATTCCTCCAAATAATGGCTGCCTGATCAATCAGGATGCTGAGCTTGTATGGTTTGCACGTCTACAATCACATGTGCACAGGCTTCTAGATTCTTTCACGACACGCTGTGATCGACGAATATGCAGCTTTATGTTCAACAGCTTGCTTGCAATCTGTTACACAACAAGCATAAGATATACATACATTTTAATGAATCACAAGCATAAGTTATACATTAGAATGAATGACTAAATAAATAAACAAATGTAGGTTCAGTATTTCCTTATGTGAATGGTTGTTGAACAGGTTCTAAAATACTTCTTTATTATGGCTATGGCCCTGTTTGTTTTGTCGTGAAAAATTTCGTACAAAAAATACTTTACATGAAATTTTTTTCTCCATGTAACATTTAAAAAAATACCCACACATTATTGCCATAGAAAAAAAAAAAAAAGCAATACCGAGTAAAATATTATTGCAAACAAACTTTCCCCATACTTGTTGGAACAGAAATGAAGAGAGAATAACAAACCATTCTCCAAGTCAAATCCTCTGGACCAAAAGGTTGAGCTGGACTGGAATAAAGGAAATGCCTCGAGAACTGTAAGTCATAATAGGTTTTAGAAGGAAATCCTGCCAGGAAACTAAAGCAAAAAAACTAATACGTTAACAGAAAAAAATTTAAGATGCAAGTAGGTGGCCTTAGCAACTGAGCAGCAGTATAATGTCACCACCTACAGTTTCACAAATTGGTTGAAAACACAATCTCCAAAGGGCAAGTGCTTCCAACCAATTAGTGGTGTCAAAAAAAAAAAAAAAAAAAAAAAAGGAAACTGCAATGCAGCAGGTGAGCACTTTCATCAGCTAGTCCCGAACCTTGGCAAGGTTTGCACGCATTTCTCTGATCTGATTGGAACTTATACTCTTGAGAAATGTTATAAGCCAGCCTGGTTGAACAGCATCACTTGAAGAAACAAATAGAGCCATCTGCATATAGGAACAAGCACAAGAGTCAGCAATAACCAATTAAGAGTTACTGAAACTCCATGTTAGAATAATCATATATGATCATGCAGATGTTTGGATCCTTGAAGCAAAAAAACAGCAGGCTGCCATGGTCCTGGGATCTCATCTTTTGTAACTTAAAACCTAGGGAACGGATTCTTGACACCAGGGAACCAGAATAAAGGGATTTAGTGCTCCTCAAACTTTTATTAGAAAATTCTCTCCACAAAGATATGCACATCATTTTTTAATTCAAATAACCCAAAATCTACAACCAAAAAAAAAAAAAAAAAAAAAAAGGTAGGCCCTATCAGCTCAAAATTTTGAGTGAATTGGCAAAAATTAGCAGAATATTTTGGCTTAGTCAAGGGTAGAAATTAATGGTATTTGGTGAAATTTTTGTTTGCCAGGATCACTGGAGATATTTCAAACATTGCCAGCAAACAATGAAACTTAAGGCTTAAGCAACCCATTATGCATGCAGAAACACACACATACTAGTGCCAAGCATTTAAATTCCATCATGATAAAAGTAAGTAGTAAACCTAGAAATAATTTAATTGGTTAAAAATTTTATTGGATAAATAAATGGTTATAGAAATTTGTTTCCAAACTTTTTTCAAACCTCCTTCACCATTTAAAATTTCCAGTTTTCTCTCCATTACTTTTAGTAGATTCCATTTTCTGTTGCCAATCTAGATTTCCCTGTTTAAACCTTTTCTTTTCACCCTTACAACTATTTATTCTATTTTTGTGAAGATACAAGCTTTGGAGATGGATATACACCTTCCTGTAATCTAGAATTCCTTCGAAAGGAAGTTCCAGCTCATCACTAACCACAACAGGGATACAACCACTGACAATAGCATCAAACAGTCTAGCAGATGATGGAGTATCGCCAGCAGGGCTTAGGCAAAAAATAGACCTGGCATCCAAAAAAAGAAGTTCATTTATACACATTAAGTACTCAAACAAATTTGAAATTGAGAAATGTTAAAATTAAGTAAAATTTTACTTGCGCATGCCATCCTGAGCTGCTTTTTTCCCAGCCTCTCCAGCAGTTCCCTCGGCTATAGAAACACCCTCAACACCATTAAGTTCTGCTCCAAGTTTTGCACGAATTTTTCCTCCCTGACAATAACAAAAGAATTAGGAGGGAAAAAAAAAGGATTAATCATTTCACAACTAGCATAGAGAATATTCAGACAAGCCAAATATGACTTGAGTAATACTCTGGCCAGGATGGAGGATGCCATGCAGAAGGATCCATTTGTCATAACCTATGCAATACATTTGGGTGCATGAAAGGGGAAGCCAGAACCAACATTCAAATGGATCCTCACATAAGGATATCTTACGTCAACAGCATGAACAAGCAGATGCTCACCATCAATAGATATCTAGCAACTTAGTCCCCCAGTCCCCAAAAAAATAAAGGGAAAATCAATAGATATCTTGCAGGGCCACTTTTATCCTTTGAGATTTTCCAAAAGATGAAACTTTTTGTTTGGGCTACCATTTTTCCTTTTCCTTTATTTTCCCCATTGGATAAACCAAAACGAGAAACAAATCAACTAATAAATTTATTACATTGGTCTATTTGGCTAGGAGAAATGCCCTGAATGGGTTCCACCATAAGGCAAGTCCACTCCTGCAAATTTCTAATTTTTATGCCTAAGTGAGGAGGATAGCTCCTCCCATCCTGATCTGAAAACTATCCAAAGAATCAAACTAGAAAATTGAACCTCATACTAAAACTACAAATTAGAATGGAAAGATTATGGAATTTAACTTTACCACAATTTGGAAGTGAAAGACATAGTTGTCTGTAGGAAAGCATGCCGGTCAAGAAGAAATGGCGCATAGCAACATTATAGAGGCAGTAACTTAGCCATCTAGGCACTACCTACACTAATTAATTTCAAGGCCAAAGTGGATTGTTATGCTTAGCTGGTTTTGATAATCTTGATAATTTTTTTACCACTCTAGCATGTGGACTGCAATATTTATACTTTATTTATGAACATATGCTCCATAAATTAAGAAAAGACTTGGCTAAGCATTAGTTAAGGTATAAAGTATCATATCGTATAGACCATTCAGCAAAGAACACTTCATACCAATAGTTAAGGTATAAAGTATCGTATCGACCGTATCGTATCAGTATCAGTAGCCATGGATACGATACACGCATTGTATCTGAGAGTCTCCAAATTGTAAGTATCTACCATATCATATTGTATCGACCATATCGGAATCGATAACCATGGATACAATAAGCGATTCTGATACCTTAAACCTTGCATACCATACAAGAATGAGATTTTACATGAGCTCAATATTAATACAAGTACATGCAAACAGTCGTAAGCCAAAATGAAATGGACCACAAGAAGGGTTGCTCCTATGCAGAACACCAACTAGAGTTGATGCAGTAGCAGTGTCATGGATGGATCGACACGAGCCAATTTGGCTACCAAAGCCAAACTTGAACCGGTTCAAACCCAAACCAACTTTTTGGTCTGGAAAGGGTTGGTAGATGATTAATTAGAATAGGAAGTTTCAGTATTAGGTTTCCTTATTTATTATTTCTGTTTTATGCCATAGAGATTAGATTTTACTTCATAAAGATATTATTTACTTTCTAAGTTTACTTCAGATCAGTTTAGGAATGTTATTTCCTTTATAAAGAGGCATGTAATAGAGTAATCAGTAGTGAAGATTTGAAGAATTAATTAGAATGAAGGTTTATTATTGAATTGGTGCCTACGGCAAAGATTTTGAAACTTTCTCTCTCTTTCTCTCTCCCTTTGTGTCTCTCTTGTTCATACCTACGAACTAGAACCAACCCCATCTGTCTCTCTTCCCTCCTCTTTCCTTCTTCTTCTTCCTTTTCCTCCCTTCCTCTTCTTCCATGTTCCCCAGTCTCTGCAACCAAACCTTCTCCCCTGTCCTGCGATAACGACAGTCCCAATCAAGTGAATCGATCTCTCTCTTCCCTCTTCGTATCTTCCTCAAATTCTGGCTGGAGCTTCCCCTCCCATAGATGAACCCATTCTCCAGCACCCTTGACCTGAAACATCCCCCACAGTGAGACCCGAAACCCTGCAACATATTCCTTCAGTTCTACCGCCAGCTTTGAGTTCAAGGAATTTATTCTATTTTACTATTGTTTGTTTGGATCTGTTGCTACCTGATTTACAGAGGGTTATTAGTTGCAATCTTCCTCCTGAAATCCCATCTTGAAAGACCTTCATATGAGTGAGATAGTTCACTCGAAAAATTTCTGGTTTACCGCCCCCTGTTTTGGTTGGAGGTTGAAGACAACCTCAAAGTCACGTTTCTGTTTTGATTATTTTTAGTCTGTCTTCCAGATTTGCCCCTGAGTTAATTTCCAGCATTGCCTTATCCCTTGTGGTCCTAAAGCTTTGTTTGGTTCTCTACAAGGTTATGGTAAACTTCTGATTTATTACAGACCTGCCATTATTGGTTGAGTTTTGGATTTATTTACGATTCTGCCACTGTTATCTGAATCAAGTTTGCTTATTATTCAGGTGGGCCTACTAGCGGATCTAATTAGGGTTTTCAACCCAGGATCCCGCATCAAGAGTATCATATGAATAACTAATCAATAGCATTTAGCAGTGCAAATATAGAATGGACAATACAGCCAAAGCAGTATGTAGCTTAACTGATCAATCAGGTTTTAGTCATCCCCGTGCAATGATGAGCTATTATGTTTGACCACAGTTTTGATAATGATGCTTCTGGGCATGCATATAATGCTCTCTCTTCCAGAATTTTCAATTAATAACAAGATCAACCTACATTATTTCAAGGAATATTATAACTCATTTTTGGCCAGACATTCTTACAGCATTTCTTTTAAGCCTCCCACGGAAAAAGAGCAGAGTGCTCCTCTTTGATTCGCTTTCTGCAAAGCATTTCGCATCACATACTTCAACATTTGAAACATACGGAAGAATAACGTCTTTTTCCAGCCAAACCTGACCAGGCTTGTACCTAAACATTCACAACCAATAATTTTAAGTAGCTAAAGCAGTTAACCATACTCTAAAATTTACACATAAATTATTAGTTCAGATCATAACCAGTTTCCTGTGGAATCCATATCTGGCAGAAGCCAAATTGCCTTCTTCATAAACCTACGGACTGACTTGAATGACCAAGGATGATGAACTGGAAGTATATGGTCCCTTCCTTCAGATCGCTTCCATGCAGGCTGCTCTGTTACCCACTGCAAAGCCTCCTGCATCCACAAAGTAATGCAAATAAACTCTAAATCGAGAAAATGAATGTGATAAATCTCATATTGCATCAACCTGATTCAATAGTAAGAAGCATCTGCAACAATAAATAATTATGAGTTAACATCAAGGAACCAATAACACCAAAAGCTATAAGCTTTTTGCAATAAAAAATATTTGAAGTTTACAAGTTAAAATAGAGTACTAACAGAAGCCATGCAGGCATTTAAGCAAAGGGCTCAGCCATCAAGTTTTAGCTGCCGTAGATTCCCTGAACCAAAACCTGCATAAGTTCATTTTCCTGACGTCTTCTAGAGTTTTGGTTTTCACTGCATTCTTTGCACTAGTTTTCTGGGATTCCCAAGACTACCTGCTTGGGCCCAGTCGGTTCATTTCTCTACCATGATAGGATAGAGAAGCAATGGCATAAGTTCTACCTGACACGTGCCTCAATCACATGACCAGGTTTGCCCAAAGTGCCATTTAATAGAACTAAGAGCGGCACCATAGTGGTAGATATGCTTCCATCCAGTTTCTCCACTTCATGCCATAGTCCATTCACCTCATAAAATATTCCAAGGAGCCCAGTCAATACACTTGTGATTCTTCTCCATTATCTAGCTTGCAGGTGATAGTTAGTTGCCCACATCAAACCACAATACACATTCATTTGCAATCAATACTTTTTGATGGATTTGTCCGCCTATCAGAAAGCTGCCTTGAAAGAGGAAATAACACCATAAAGCACCACTCTCAACCAAGAGACAAAACTAGTGCTAAAAACTTAAAGAACTTCCATCCCATTAATCTGGTTGAAGTCCTCTAATATATCAAGCACTATACCTCTTCTAAATCGAAGAAACAAATTCAAAACTGCACTCTTCCTCCAGTGCGGCATATTCATTAAACTTGGTAAATAAAACTCTCACATCACCAATATAAAATGTAGGAAAGCTATCCTTGCCAGAACTTTATCTCTTTTCATCTCATTTAACTGCCATCAATGATGCCTTATCAGTGAAAGTCCTCTCTCCCCCTATAATAGTCAAAATCAGAATTTTACCAAATTCCAGTCCATCCAGACCTGCACAATAAGTCACTTCAACTGGTAGGGATTCCTGCAGAAATTCTATATAGCTGATCGCACTACAGCATCCTCCGTGAGGTGAATATCATATTTAAGTGAACAAATAAAATTTCTCTTCCTTTTTTCGCACAAGCAGCATGTAAGAGAATACAGGCATATTTATCAAAAATTGAACCTATCCTGCAATTTTAGCACCAGGAGATCTCTTCCATGGGTGCCATTCTTTGAATTATTCCACAGGCTCCTCCTTAGATATCCTATTCTCCACCAAGAAAGCACCTTCATCCTCTGCTTTTTCAAGCTCAGCCATGATCCCAAATGCGTGTCCATTTCTAAACTTTACCTGCTGAATTCCTCCTCATTTCATAGCTGGGATTCAGGGTCAGCAATACTAATTATATGATAAACAATTAGCGTATGGTAGCAGATAGTATGAAATGATATACATATCTATTAAGTGCTAGTTAATCAATACAAACACTCAATCCAAAAAAGAATACAGTTCATACACAAGTAATGCAAGATTGAGTGAATAGAACTTCGGATGGAGCTTAATTGGTAGTTCAGGATCCATAAGAATTAGGCCATTCTCCAAAGTTTAAAACCAACACCATAGTTGGCAAGGAGTCACCTCAGCAACAAGGCAGTGAGGCACCTTATCTGTCTAGGCATCTAGACCTGTTTTATTAGAAAAAATGGGAAAAATAAGGGAGGAAAAGGGGGAAGAAGAAAATGGAAAGAAGGGAAAAAGAATAAGAAAACACATCTTGGAACAAGACTCTGCACACAGAATGGGGCACATTTTCTGGAATAAGGAGCCCGCCTTGGGCAGTAGGAAACTGCCATGGCATGCCTTGGCACCAAGACAGCTAGGATCAACACCCTGATTATCTAATCTGAAGCAGAGTAATCTTCTCTGCTTTACGACCTTTTTGTGCACTTAGGGGCATGGTCATGAAATCAAACCATATCAATTACCATCCAATACTAAATGAAGAGGGCCTTATAAGACACCTATATAATGCTTGAATGGAATTGTATGGCACAAATATGCTTCTTTACTGGGTACAAGCTTTCAGTGGTAGATTGATAGTCAGTAACTTTTGACCAAGCACCTCAAACTACCGAAAACACCAGGCCCTACAGTCTCGGCTTGGTCGCACGTATATAATTTGATTTTACAGCGTATAACATCCTATTGCAGTTCTAGTGGAGAAATCACCTATAAGTAAACCTCCTCATTATGCTTTAGGATAAAGTCTTATTTGCTTTTTGAGGTTATTGTTGTAATTGTTCTTAGAAAAAGAAGGCACGAATCAAATGTAGGTGTGAAAATGAAACAATAGCCACAAAATAAACCTTGGAGATGCGACCACACCCTGTAAAGTGCCTTGCATTGCTGTTTCTCCAACAAGAAGAAGCTGATGGTAGTGAAGAATGGAATGTAGAATAAGTCCGCCTCCTCTTGCTGATGAACCCTTATAACATTTTTCAAGAGCCTCACTGATTCTGGAGCAATCAAATCTGCCCATAACCAATAATCAATTGAATGCTGCAGATACCAAAAAAAAAAAATTAAACAATCTCCCGTCAGCTATTTTAATTCATTCCCCCCAAAAAAAAATTTCCCAAACAATTCTAACTGTGCAATTTCACAATAAATATCAAACACCGTCCCTTACTCGTACTATCCCCCCCGGGCCAAAAAAAAAGCCGCACTGAATTTCCAAGAAAAGCTAAGTAAACACAGCATCAAGAACAAAACCAATGAAGAATCCCAGAATTCGCAGGGATGCTTCGGAAATGTCAAATCAGAGAAACATCACCGAATTCACAATAGCTCTTCCACTGACATAGTGGATTTCCAAGAGAAGTTAAGTAGCCATATTCCAAAATCAACACTCCATAGTGAATTTCCAAGAGAAGTTAAAGAGCCAGATTCCATAAAGATTACAGAATCCCAGCAACTTCAGAAAATGCTTCTAAAATTCAAATCACAGAAAAATAACTGAATTCACTATAGCTCCTCAGTAAAGAAAAAACCCATTAACCTGTTCAATCAGACGATGCACAGGGCTTCCATTAGACGTTAGATTCAGCGTCTCCTGGTACGTATTCCTAAACAACCACAGCAGATCATACGTGAATTTCGCCGGCATTTCGTAAACATAGACTCTAAGTACCGAAGAAGACGATGGCAACAGAGCCGGATAAAGAGGGTCGTCATAAATTCTTTCGAACTCTCTCTTCCAGATTAAATCGTCCAGTTTCCTTTCAGCCTCCCCATCACTGACAACCGAACCATTCGAACCCAACTCAGATTTCGGAATCTGAGCTCTGGAAGTTAGGAATTCCTCCAGAGAGGCAACGAATGAGAATTTTGGGTTGTGAGAATCAGGGTTTCGGAAGAGATGGGGGTTAGAGTGAGAGGAAGAGGAAGATGAGAAGAAGAAGAAGACTAAGGCAACGCCAACAAGAAAGAGAGTGAAGAGAAAGAGAGCTGATCTAGCAGTAGGTGGGAATGAGAGAAAAGGAGATCTTCCTCCCCTAGCGAACGAGGAGAGATGTTTTCCAGCCATGATCGTTCAAACAGAACAGAACGAAACAGAAATTACAGAAAAGAGAGCAAGTTTCCAGGATCCACTGCAACACAACTCTCGGCGATTCTCTACTCCAGATCCAAGCATATTTAAGAAAACAGCTTCTTCTAGGTTTTTTTTTTTTTTTTCGTAAATACGCACCACGCGATTGGGCCCACATAACCATTTATACCATCAGAATCTTATTCCATTCCGAATTTGATTTCTTCACAGTTGCACGCTATTATGTCCACAGATCCTGTTAATCTAAAAGAACCCTAATATCAATTGGAGACATTGATTTGAGACATTGATGTCCATTAACGATATATTACATAGATCGATTTGAATATTGAGTATCAGTATTGAAACATATTGCAAATCAAAATCTGGTTCCCCTTAAGAGTTGTTTTTGTCATGAAACATCAATTTTTGATTGGATTAAGAATTCTATTATTCTTGCTGCTACAACGGCTTGTTACTGGACAAAGTATTTTGGTATTTTTTTCACAATATTTGAGGAGAACTTTGAGTCTTGTGCTGGTGGATTTTAAGAGCTCTGTGCATAAACTAATTATCCCTGAAATTTGGTTTGAATTGGTTGGTTGCATCTTTAATTCTGAATTTTTTGGATTAAAGGTCTAGGTATTGATATTGGGAAGACAATTCTATTTGTTTGTTTATTCAAATTCAAATCCTCTCACGTTTCTTACGTCGGCATGCATGAGAAAATCCAAGATTTAAATCCTGAAGTTTACTGTGCATACATACCGATGTATTGATATACGTGTGTACAATGAATGATAGCCATTGGACTTCTTCATGCCGGCATAAAGGGTATGAGAGGATTAAAATCCGTGTTTCATCTCGTCCCTTCTATTTCCTCCAAAAGGAGACAATCATTGCTTCCAAGTTCCGAAGAGCTTTAAAATGGGAAATTAAGAGTTGAATTGTAGGTTTTGAGATAGAATTAAAGTGCATGAAAGATTTCTTATGTTTTAAGTATTCCCTTTTAAGACAAGAAAGGTTTAAATAGAAATCCATCCATAGTGGTAATAAAAAGCATAGATAGGTAGGGTTAAGAATTTCAGTGATTCTTTTTCATGGAAAATCATTGGATCATAAGTTCATAACGGAAACTCAAAATACAAAGATATTTTGAAGAACAAATATCTGTGGTTAAGAAGTTTTTGAGTTAAAATTTTCGGCTTTTAGCTGGACCTATTTCCAACATTTCTCGTTTGGTTAACAAAATCCCGTAAAGCATCTAGAGAAGCCAAGGAGCTGGTCGGGAAGCCATGATCGAATGCAGTGCGGAGTGAAGTTGCTCTTTTCCTGGTCTCATCATCAGCCATCAGATTTGTGATCCCACACAGTATATCATTCTTTGTGACCGGCTTCGATCGATCATCATCTTGGATCATCAAACCAACCTTCAGATGACGTGTAACTAGTTTTGCGTTATATATCTGATCACCACGTATCGGCCAAGCAAGCATCGCCACACCTCGTCCGATCGCTTCTACTGTTGAGTTCCATCCACAATGTGTTAAGAATCCAGCCGTTGATAGGTGGCTCAGTATCAGAAGCTGTGGTGCCCAACCCTTTATGATCAAACCTCTCTCTCCTACTCGGTCGGCCAAACCATCAGGAAAGTATTCATTGCCACCTGGCCCACCTGGAGGCCCACCTGGAGGCCTACCTGGAGGCCCACCATGTGGCCCACCTGGAGGTCCACCATGATTATCTGACTGGACAACCCAAATAAAAGGCTTGTTCGACTCCTCCAACGCAACTGCTAGTTCGGCAAGCTCTTCAGCCTTTGGAGACACCTCAGAACCAAAAGACACGTAGATGACTGATCCACGTGGCTTCTTATCTAACCATTCACTAACTTCATCTTCGCTAACATTAGATTTCCGTCCTGTACGAATCTCATGGTCGTGGAGAGTCGAATCAGTAGAGTGCCAATACTGTTTTGGCAAAAGGGGGCCCACGCCCCAGACCGGCTTCCCCATCTGATTGGTGAGATAGTCGATAAACGGACGTTCTAGATCATCACACGTGTTCATCAAAATTGCAAGAGAGTTCTCCGTATCAGAGACCCACGGCGGTCGGTGACCAGGTTTTGGTGGGGGGCCTGGTGGTGGCGGAAAGCCAGCACCACTACCACGCTGGTGATGTGCCGGCGGAGGTGATCCATGGTGCGGCGGCTGATGTCCTCGGCCGCCATGATCGTGTGGAGGTGGAGGCGGATCACGGTGGGTCAGATCAGAAAAGGTAAGACTCATATCCTGCGGCAAACCAGGAAGAGCTATAGTCAGACCAGGTGTCGGATTATCAGGGATGGGCTGGATCTTCCACAAAGCATACTCCATGGCAGCAGAACAAGCACCAGAGGTGAAGAAACTGATGATTGGGATCTGGAATTTTTGGATCGTTTCGATGGTCGAGCTCATCATCACGTCGACGATCGCACAGATGGGGGAGATCGAGGAGCCTCCATTGGATTGGGACAACAGAAAATCGGATAAGAGTTGGGATATGTCGTGATGATGGTGCAACGGTTCGTCGGAATCTGCGGGTGGAGGAAGGGTGGGGAGCTCGGAGACTTTGATGAGAGGGTGATGGTGAAGGGAAGGAGAAATAGAGGAGGAGAGAAAAGATGGGATGACTAGGATAACCTGGAAATTCCGTAGAGCTAGATGTTTGCAGAGCTCAGAGCAAGGGAAGAGGTGACCCTGTCCGAAGAAAGGGACAATCAAGATCTCGTTCGACATTTTATTCTGTTGTGTCAGCGTTCTTTCTCTCTCCGTTGCTGTGATTCCATCTTCGTCTGGTTTCGGGGGTCGGGGGTTTTTATCAGTGAAGTTGATGTTGGAGGGGAAGACTTGAAAATTTTGTTTTGAGGGTTTGTTTTGACTGTTAGGACTGTCGGTATGGAAAGTGGATGGATGATTAAAAAAAGAAAGGAAAAGGAGCGAATGTTGTGCCCTTGTGGGTTGTCTTCGTCCCTAAGAAACTTCGGGATAAGTGGTTAGAAACTCCTTTCTGGATCCAATCCTCAAATTTAAGAGAACAGCATCTTTGGGGGGCTTTCCCCATACTACATAGAACGTGGTTGGTCCCACAGCAAGGTCCATTTTTCTGGGTTTGGATTTTTTCCAGCCGACCAGCCCGTCCAATCGAGATCGAACAACTGAGTTCCCTTAGGCACACATCTCAATACATCTCAATGGTTCACGATCAACTTGATCATAGACTGGTTGTAAATCAGACTGATTCTTAATAGTGGAATCAATGAAGGAAAAAGGGGATGGTCATTTTGGTTAGGGGATGAAAATGAAAATGAAAATGAAATTTTTTGCTGATTGAAATACAAATTTCGGATAAATTTGACAATTCAATCGAAAATTTTCGATAAGTTTCGGAGGATAATATAAGCTCTTATAAAATAAACATGTGTTTGTGTAAGTGTGGATGTATCATGTATGTAGTAGAGGTATAATATTTATATATTAGAATTTGTATATGAACTTATAAAACATTCAAATAACAGTGATTGATGCATTACCTCACTTAGGTACTGGGTTTTAGATAAGCCTATCACATATAAATTTTTTGGCAGTGACTCAGATAAGATCCAATCACCAATCAGAATACATAGTAACAAGATTTAAGTAATCTCCTAGTTGGGACTCTTCTGAACAAAAGTAGATTCTGATCTAAACAAGCATTCAGCATTGTGTGTATCTTCATCATTATCACATTCTGCTCATTCCATTTCAAACTCAGGTAGAGATACAAGCAGCAATCCTACTTTCTTTGCTATATACTTCACCTCAACTCCAGTCAACAGCAAAAGGTAAGGCTGGGAGCCTCAGTTTGGTAAAGAAATGAAGATTAACCTACAACAGGCAAATAAAAAGAACACACAAGAATACGTTAAGATGCAATACCTTCTTGCCCATGTGTCGGTCATCTGATATGGGATCGGTCAGGTATCTGTATCAGCCACTGCCAATACCAATACAGCCGATCTGATCCAGACACCTAAAACCATGGCCTTAGAGCATAGCCAGGCCAGGCCAATTGCAAGCCATAAATTTGGCTTATCTGAGCTAACAATAACTTGGACTGTTCATCCAATCAAGTCGGTAAATGGACCAATGGGAGACAAATTTGTATGGAAATCTTCTGTATTATGTAAAACGAACTATCACAGTGTCAACCGAGAATCAATTACATAAATATGCAATAATGAAGGAAAAATAAAACTAAATCCGGCCTAGATATCACCAATCTGGAAGTACATCACCTACAAGGCCTCCTTAATATCAACAATACATGATATTGGCCCACATGGCCTAATCATGGAACACACAGTAAGGAAAAAAATTTAAAAAGAAATGAGATCATCTTTTGAGGATGAATGTTTCTTCGGATCCTGACCCCCTTCAGATGTGCCTCCACTTTTCTTGCCAAATATCATCTCATCAAGATCATCCATCATATCATCCTCACCTACCCGAGCAACACCTCGAGAACTGGCAGGTTTTCTAATCAGTGCATCTTCTTTGCCAAGACGGGGGGACTCATCAGGCTCAATTGCAACAGGTATCATGGCAGGTTCAGGCTCAAGTGGGACTACAGAAGGCATCTTAAGCTCCTCATATTTAGAGAGGACCTTTAGAATCTCATCATTCACATTCAGTGCTTCAAAAAGCAAGGCTTCATTGTCACCAGCGGTCTCAATGAGCCTCTGGACAGTATATTGGGATTGGTGGCACTGATGTACAAGTGTTGTTGTCAAGTCATCCTGTCCACAGAATTCAGAGAGCAATATAGAAAATCAATGAGTGTGGACGGCAAATAAAGTTAAGAATTTGTATGGAGTAGCACAATATTCATACAATCTCAGTATCTTAATAGAATTAGCAAAAGATTAAATGAAATAATGAATGGATATTTAGTCCTTCTGCACAGAAGGTCGAGCACTGTTTTTTTTTGGGAGGAGTTTGGAGTTTGGAGTTTGGAGTTTGGGTTGGTGGGTGACCTTAATAACCCCAGCACCAGCTGAACGAGAACTAATAAATAAAAAAATATAGGATCAACAGGACCACATCACTATGCAACTTTGTTAAGGTGTACATAGGTGGTAGGCATGACTAACATCTGTGTTGTGTTCTTTTTTATTTTATTTTATTAAGGAGTTGTCTGTGTTTCTGCAACCAACATATGTATGTTTTTTTGGGGTAAGTAACCGACATATGTATGTTACATGAGCAGGAGTGCACATTTACTGTGGCCTCGCTTCCCAAGGTGCCAAGCTGCTTGAAACCACTGATAAGGAGAATTGTAACACAAATCCTGTACATCCACTCAGTTAATGAGCATGCTCTCACAACAAACACAAGTCTATAAACCACACCAACCATAAATGCAGACACATACACACATTCACACACCCGCTAAGGATGATGCTTGTCAGGCTGCTCAGTTTAGGAGTTGACTTTGCTTTCTTATTTTGTTGTCTCATAAAAAAAATTTTAAAAGAAAGTTAAAAAGTAAAATGTTTGACACACCACATCAATAAAGAGATATTGACTGGATTGCTTTTTATGCAAGGAAGCAGGAGTCTCACCACACTGCTTCCGATTTCTCTCCACATGCCCTTAATAACTGCCAAATGACAGTTAAGACGGTTGAAATTTTGTGGACAGTTAGATCTCAAGGCCCCCTGATCACTTGTCAAGTTTCAGCATTTTTCAAGTGCCAAAACAAAGCATTGAAAAATCTGGGGCTGCCAAAAGAGTGCATAGGATTATTACCCGAGTGGTACACATTAACATACATGGAGGGTAAAATTATATATGAGAGTTTATACTGAATTTCAGTCTGAAATTCGATATGTGGCCAATCCACACCATTCTCTGGATATCCAACAGCCACAATCCACCCCCCCCCCCAAAAAAAAAAAAAATTTATGCTTCTATATGGCAAAGATACAGGGTGTGTAGATAAGAAGATCAGATCCTGGCATGCTGGAATCTTTTTCCTTTATGTAAAAGCAATTCCCAGTAGCTGAGATACTGCCGGGTGAGGACAATGATGCCAAATGTACTTATTTCCTTTCAGTTAGTATGGTCAATGCTTTTTTGGAGTCTTTTCTGAGAGCATCATTTCTAAACACCAATTGTATTTAGCTATTAACCTTTTGAAAAAAAAAGTATAATCAACATTTTGGCGAGGTTAAGGGCATCAAACCATATGAATAGGGATACAAGACACACACACAGACTCGGGGTGAGGGTGAGTGACAGAGATTCAGTGGCCCAAGAAATTCCATACAAAATTAACTATTGTGGCTCCAGCAAAGTCATTGATATGACTGCAGTTTATCCTAAAGTAATTGTCATTTGCAGCATTTTCGGATATCAAGAAGAAATAGAATTCCCTCCTGAGGGCAGCCAAACGGTCAACATGTCCCCTGGTTTTCTGTATGAGCAACAAGCCTCCTTACAATTTTTTACCAACGATAACCCTGATACCAGAACAGTGAGGCCTCGTTGACAGCATATAACACCAAATATCTTTCAGCATACTTCTATGATATATGTTCCCATTCCAACCAACTGCCAAATATTTCCGTATTTGATTTTCAACAAAATAGTAAATGGTACACTGTAGTTAAACTCACTGTAATAAACTTCAAAAAAATACCCTTTTCTTTTACTAAAGGTGAGTGCTTCCCACCCCCCAAAAACCAAAAAAAAAATCCCAAGAAAAAAAAATTAATAATAATAATAATAATAATAAAGGAAAAAAAAATAAAACCTCATTATAAGCTTGGATGGAATATCTTAGCTCATATTTCCTGGATCATAAGAAGAGCTTATACCCTTTTTCGTACTAGAATCCTTATCCCATATCTGGAAATCTTTGGGACTGGAACAGGGTATTCTAGTTACAAAAATTCCCAAATTAAAGCATCCAATACCTCATTACCGTGCTATGCATTTAAAGGGCCATCAATTGGCGCAATAGTAAAAACTCAGGGTGCCAACATGAAGACATAGGTTTGAATCAGATGTTGGCAGATTGGTGGAAAGAAAGAAGGTGGGGGTGGTGAATGCCAATGTTTAGGACCAAATTCAGCCACTTCTCCATGAGACGGACAGCATTGGGATAAAGTCCCAGTTGAGATGAGATGTCCCCAAACAAGGTACACAAAAATAACTAGGATTGGTTCTCATGGTAATGATATGATCCTTACCAGAAAGTTACTAAAAATGCCAACAATGTCTTACCCCAATAAGAACAATACGGTTGAGAGGATTCAAATCTGAGTCGCAAGTTGGAAGAGATGACATTTATCACTCAGAAGAAGAATGACCCTAGTAATAAGTGCACTGTCTAAACTCCCACTGTATTACATCTCTTTGTTAATGCAGCCAAAGTCGATAGTTCAAAGAATAGAAAATTTTAACAATATTCTTTTTTTTATTTTATGGGAAAGGAAAGTGTCAAGAAGAAACAAAAGCCATGAAGAAGACTATAACCCACTCATGATGTAAATGCCTACATTGTGAGGGCCAATCCACAATATATGACATTATGACCGATCAGATAGGTCACATTCGATATGACTATGGATCCTATGATTCTATCAATACAAATTCTACTCTTTCTATTAATCAAATTTTATTTCCTGATCTATATCAAAATTATAAAAAAGAAAATCACTTCCTTTCATTGTTTATCCAATTCAAATGAAAAACCCAATTTCAAATCTTTTCACATTCAAAGGTAAGATGTCATTATATTTGTCACCATTTATTTGAAAGGTGACAAGATCATTAATTGAGAAAAGGGATTAAATATCAGAATTCAGTCTGATTTCTGGTGTAGGAAGAACAGTGAAGGATCAAATACTAACCCCTATTTACCCAAAAAAAAAATACTAACCCCATAACAAGGAAGCCCTACTGAGTGAATGTGTAGAATGCAGAGTTCCAGGAGAGTATGAAATGCATGAGACAAAATATAACTGATTGGGAAGTTAGTGCCTCAATTATTGGCAAAGCTGAGAAAGGAATGTAGAACAACTCAGGTGGTGATACAAGAATATGTCATAGAAGTGCATTCCGCACCTTCTCGGCAAGGTCTTTCTACAAATCAGTTTAGCCAAGAGGCATAACATTTCCTTAAATTTTGTGCGGCATCTGTGAATTAAAAACTAAGGTGGATTTCTTAATGTGGCAGCTAGTACTGAATAAGAAACCAACAGTGGACAATGTAGTAAAGGAGGGAGTTAAAATTCCCAGCAGACGTGTAACGTGTGATATGGAAGAGGAAAATACTTGTCATGTGTTCTTCCACTGCTCATTTGTGTGAAATAGCTGGGTGTCTACCTACATTGGTTCCACGTATAATCGGTAATGCTACTGCCAGTACTCAGTAGAAGAGTTGATATTTGCACAGGGCTGGACCACTTAGACAGGAGAGAGGTCATACATTTCAAAATACTTGTGAAAGAAATGGTAAGACTTAAGGGGATTGGGAGGTCATACTTTCTGCAATCATTTGGTTAGAAAGAAATAAGCAAGTATTTGAAACAAAAAAGCCCTCACAAAACAAAGACAGCGAGGAAATAGGAGAGTTTAATGGGTGCCACTGTCCCAGGAGTTTGTTCAAAGACAAGAAAGAAGATTATCTGAATGGGAACCTAGTGAAGGAGGGGAGGGTTAATTGGGTGCTGAGGCTATAACTGTCCTCCTATGGGTAACTGCTGGCTCTGTACTTGTACTCATTATGAATTTTTTAAATATAGAAACCTGCTGGAACTTCAGAGTTCTGAGAAGGCTCTTTACCCCTGATGAAGTGGCAATAATCCTTGCCATTCCTATTGGGTGCCCGGCTTGCAATGATAGACTATGCTGGGGACCAACTAGCAATAGTACTTTACTGTCAAATCAGCCTATTGGCTGAGCTCACAACTAGTTCTACCCTCTTCCCAGTCAGCTGCAAGGGCTACCTTGATTCGGAAGCTGGTTTGGCAAATTCTTTGGAAGTCGAAAATCCCACCAAAGGTTCAAAAGTTACACTGCAGGGCATCTCCAAATGCCAATGGAGTGCCGGCCAATTTGAACAACCAGCGTATCGCAAGTGATGAAACTTTCCGTATGTGTGGAACTCTCTTTGAAACAGTGGATCATGTCTTGTTGGAGTGTCCCTCAGACCTGGTTCGCATCTTACGAAAAGGGTACCTGTCTCCACTCTCCACTTCTCGACCTTTGTTTGTTTTGCGTATTGAATGGGGAAACTCACGTTACCTCACAAATTTGGAGAAACAGAAGTCTTTTGCTAGTCATGCAATGTGGTGTGGGAGATCTGGAAGGTCTGTAATGTTATAACTTTTCAGGTCAAGGTTCCACCCTTCCGCTACTGGATCCGCTCAGTGGATTTCGCAGTTCAAGAGGTGCTGTCTTTGATCTGAGGTAGTCAAGCTGTGGCATTGGTGGGTGCTCCTTCGGCCCCTCTTGGGCCTCCTTGGGAGTTGAATCTTCTCCTCCTCTCTGCTCGCTGCTCATCTCGGATGCAGGTTTTTCTCTCTCGGAGAAAGCCATGGGTCTGGGCTGTGTAGCTGTTGATAGCCATAAGAGGCTCCTTTTCTGGGATCAGACCACCCTCTTCGGTGCTCGTGGCAGAAGCTCTAGCCCTGAGGCTGGCCTTACGGATTACTGTGAATTCAGCTGCTTACTTGTAAATATACTTTCAGCACTTTCCTTCATGTTCCTCAAACCCAGAATTCAGAGGCCCACATGGTCGCAAATTGGGCTCTGTCCTACCCCTTGAAGGGTATGTTTGGCCGCTTGGTTATCCTCCTTCCCAGAGGACCTTCTCCGTGTTGTAACCAATGTTTTAGTTTCTCTTTTGCAATGAAATTGTTTAACAGTTTATATATATATATATATATATATATATATATATATATATATATATATATATATATATATATATATATATATATATATATATATAGAGAGAGAGAGAGAGAGAGAGAGAGAGAGAGAGAGAGAGAGAGACCAGTGTACCACAAAATGCTCTCTTAAATATTGAACTATTTCATGACATCAAAAGCTAGATCTAGACTAAACAATTTTGTCATAAACAAAAGCACTTAACACATATCGCTGTACCTAAACTCATGATTCTAAACTGTTGTCAGATACAGATGCTCTGCCATTCAGAGCATGTCTTATTGGAGTTTAACATAAACTATACATCATCTATATAAATGATCACAAATGACAGAGATCATGTTTAGCCAGACCAAGTATTTCATATTCAATGGGAAACAGGAACACCTGTGTTATGAACCAAAAATGCCGTAGTATTCCGACAATACATCATGAGAAGATCAACAACGAGATGCTAAAAAAATTGCAGACACCAAGCCATGGGAACTAGAGGTTTGGACGCATTCATGCACCATCTAGCCACTAGTCTGTTACAACAAGGTCACAGCCTCACAGTACTTTTGACCTACGTTTCGTTACAACAAGGTAACAGGAGTTTGGAGCTATTAGCAACAATAGGTACACCATTTGACCTTCCATGGTATTGGCCTTGTTTAGATTCAGTACGACACAATTTAAGATTAATCATCCACTTATCAGTTAATTACCAAGAATTTAAAACCTAATTTATCAACCAAATTAGTCCCGCCAATGGCATCCCACACTTTTTTTTTTTTTTTTGGGTGGGGGTTTTTTTTTTTTTTTTTTTGGGGGGGGGGATGAGGAAGGGAACAATATCATCATTGTCGCATTGTGACTGGAAAACAAAGCATACCTGCAGAATAAAGAGATAGCATTCACTATTCAATACGTTACCATCCAGATACCCCATATTTTCCACTCATCATTGACCAGAATGAAGGATTTTTTGGTCCGCCTAATACACTTCCTCAAGATCCAAAATCTTTGCTTCTTAGATCTCAAAAAAAGCCATCCATGAAGCCTTAGTATGACAAACTCGAGTTTTCACAGACGTCATTGCATCAAGGCATAGAAAAACTCAAACACCCCAATCCCCTAAACCTGCACAACCTAGTCCTAGGTCATAATGACTCATTTCTATGAAACTGTTGATTGGCCAATGGTCAGTGGACCACTCGATTTAAACAACTTGACAAGACTCACCCCAATCCCTACCCAGCAAATAAAAGTCTTAGAGTCCTTACAACTAAGCTGTGTGTGCCCTTTGTGTTAGTGGAATGGCTTTAATATCTATTATCAATTTATATATTATACATAATAATTCGGACTGCGCAGATTATTTGAACCATGGGATAATTAGACAGCAGGTTGGTGTGAGAACCATTGCATAGGCCACCTTGCAAAGTGGGGGGAAAATCAAACATAACATCCTAAATGCAAAATCTGGAGATACGGTCAAGGAGCAAAGGATGATCACTAGCAGATCCCAAGAAAACAACATGGAGATACCTTACACAAGAGTTACAGCTTCTTTAAAAGCTGAAGTGGCAATGCCGAAACAGTTCAACAAAAGATTCCTCTATAACCAGATTGATGTATACATCAGTGTACATTGACTTAGCTTTCTTCCTTTCAAATTTCAACAACGAAAAGCAGAGATGACACTACCAGTCATATGTTCTTCATACGAGGCATCTGTGCCAGAGAACATATACTAGTATTGATGAGACATAAAAGACCTCCTGGGCAAAAATATCAACTCAGTTGGAAGATCCAAACCAGTTTTTGAGGTACTACCGTAAAAAACACTTAAAGAGATCTCCTGGGCAAAGATATCAACTCAATTGGAAGATCCAAACCAGTTGTTGAGCTAATATCACTACTGTAATGAAAGAGGACAACCAAAGATAAGTCAATTGCATGGCAGGGTAGGTTCATCCAATCTTGTCAAATTTAAGAATCAAAGAGCTGGAAGGCATGTCCCAAAAACTGAATGACCTATATAAATTATTTCACACAATATATGTAGAACAACAGATTTACACTTACGATTCCACAGGTCAGAGATTCATTACAAGGTTAAAAAAGAGACTATAAATTTCACACTAATCTACAGCATATATGAACAAAATTGTAGTTAAATTATACCAGAAACAAACCTACCTCTAAAGCATCTTGTTGTGGAGATGATGATAAAACTGTTGAGAGAAGCTCAATGCTGTTCCGTGCCACATCAAATGCTTCCTTGGTCTGCTCTGCTGAAAAATTTTGTGTTGGAATGCCACGGTGCACTAGAGTAGCATTTGATTCTGATTCCACAACCGAACGTGGTGGAGTAAAGATTGGAGCTAAACTCTCATCATCACGCCCAGGGAACCGAATACCTCTGGATTTCAAACTCTAAATGGGAGGTGGCAAAGAAAAAAAAAAGAGCAAATAATGTCAGATTAGAACAAGCTCAAGACCTTTCTAATAACCAACATGCTCAAACCCAAGCATGTTACATAAAAGTTATAAAACTACCTTAATCATAATGAATCAGTAAATTACAACACCAATCCATAATGATACTCCATTTCTAAAACCCATGATAATTCAGAAATTTTTTTCTGATTCAGCCTGATTCCCCAATTCCGATTACTTGAACCATGGTTATAAGGTAATCTATTATTTCTAATAAATTAAATTTAGGATTTTTAGTATTTAGAGAATTCACTTCTTCAGAACTTTTGATTTATGATTTTCAGCAAGTCTCAATTTAGTTTTTAATAAGTTCAAAATTAACTATTTATAGGAAATATGCTTTAACAGCATTTTGGAAAAAAATGCTTTTATTATTTGTAATAAGATTCCAATTTTCATCATACTAGGAATTCTTTCTTCTTCCTTAAGCTTTTGAGTTCAATTTTAACTTGGAGTCTTACAGATATGTTAAGAGACCCAACCCATCATAGTGTTTAATTAGCTCTTTATAAGTACGTGTTTTATAATATACACTACATGCTGATGAATATCAATTAGAAATTGAGTTGTGGGCTATGGAGCTCCAACAGTTAATTATTGGTTTCCTCTTTCACCCTGTTCTATTAGTTTTGTCTCCCTTCTCTATCTCTTCAAAAGCTTAACTCATTCCTTTTTCATGTTCCCAAGCATTTTTCAAATCCCATAATATTTGCTTTAAGACAATAACATCATATATCATGGTTTATTTCACTTCCTTGGCTTAATTTATTTTAATTTTCTCCATTCTAAAGGATGCACAGCCTCGTAATTTCTCCCTATGTGAATGAGTGCTCCAATCAAATTAAGTAACAAATGTAAGATTCCTTAAGGTTAACACTCTTAGGGTCCATCGTTCAGTACAGAGCAAAAGCAAAGCCACATATACTCTATGTCGTGTCAACTCATGGTTCGTGGCAGTACAAACTAAAGCCATTATAATTTATGTATTGATCAAAATCTTACTGAAAGGTTCAATTTATTTTCAAGATATGGGGCTCCAACTTACTTATTTATCAATTCCCAACTAAAAGATGATAAATTACAATAATAGTTCCCTGGCTGTTAATATAAACTTGAAAAGCATAAAAGAACACTAACTGTATAACTAAATGACTCGCAACTAATCAACTAGGCAAGAACAAGTCCACAACTTCCGATATATCGACTCTATTTACCTTAATGCAAGTAGATAAGGTTGCAAGAAGAAATCCACAACTTACGAAGCATTGGCTCTATATACCTTAAGGCAAGTAGATAAGGCCTTGGTGCTAATTGAGTTGATCAACTAACTGTTGGCTAGTTAACCACGGCTTCAATTTAGGAAATGGTATTCTTTACATTTTATTGGACTCTTGAATCATGACTAGTGATTACTATACAATCCTTCATCGGTTCAAATTACCAAGGTTATCAAATCAAATACAAATTCCTCGACTAGTCACTCATAAATTCCACATCTCTTCAAGTTATCTCTGCAGATCATTGCTTTTAGAAGTTCTATGTTCAAATTAAACATTTATTTGACAATGATAATCCAACCTAGAATTTCAAGGCTGTATAAAAGTTATAGTTGAACAATGAACAAACCCTCTCTTATGTACGTTGTTTTAGACGAGTACAAGCATTTCCCTGATTAATCCAAAAAAAAATAATGTTTTCACTGAAATAAAAGTAAGAAAAACTTGAATTACCTTATAAGTTTCTTCATAAACAGGCAAGTATCGCAGTTCATTGGCCGACTCGCCCCATGCTTCAATCAGCATGAGAGCCTTGTTCCTATTGTTTACGACAGTGTGAGGATCATCAATAAGCTTCACCATCTCATCCAGGACTCTCTCCGCCGCAACCTCCGAAAATGCCTTCTCACAGTTCTTCACACAGGTCTCCAGCAAGACCAAAGCGAAGTACTGGACCCTGGGGTTATTCAGCATGATCCTCTTCTTGATCCCACGAATCAATTCAACACTGTTAATCTTCTCATGATTAATCATATCACAAATATCAAGGTTGGTGGCCCAATCAGGCTCGTCCAAGGTCTCGGCAGTCGCATCCTCGACAAGCTTATCAGTATGGTTTGGTCCCTGGAAGAGCTCCTTCATCTTGTCACTCATAGAGCTCATACCGGCCGTCATCTTCCTACCCACTTCTGCTCCTCCGATCTTCAGGCGTTCTCCGAACGCGCTGACTTTCTCCATCAGATTGTCACTCATTTTCAAAATCCTTCCAAACCAAAGCCCCAATCACTTCTCCTAACCCGAATCCTCCCCTATGAAACCTCACTCGATATTTCAGACGATCGAAACCCCAAAATTCAACAACACACAGTAACGTGATTTTTTATATCAATACTCAAGGTTCCTGGAAAAAAAAAAAAAAAAAAACTATACCCTTTACTTCAAAATCACGGAAACTCAAAATAACAACTAGACCCCCAAAAATTCAACTGAAAGAAACATAAATATAAAATTTAACAGAAGACCAAGAACATTGTAACTTACAACAAAGTATAATCAAGATCAAATAATCGGAAAATAGAGGTAAATTTTTCTGGGAATTTAGAAATGGTATACTTAAGAACGAAGAAAATAAAATAATTTTTTCCATACATACTTGCAATTGAAGGTAAGCTGACGGCGGAGACGACGACTTGGTTTCTGTTCTCCTCTGCTTCGGTCATCTTCATATTTAGATATACGATTTGTCTAGCCATGTCATTTATATTAATACTTTTAATACTTTTGCATTTCTTACCGTTGGATCAGAATCCATTTTACTTTGATGACCGTTGGATTAGTACTTGTCGGCTGATGGAGTCTTGAGCTAGAAATAAAAGTAAAAGGCTTTGGTTTCAAGTCACTTCTTTCAAAGTTTAGTTTTTTTTTTTATTTTTTATTTTTTTTAATTTGAAGAAAATAAGTGGCCCACACGGTTAGTTGCTTAGTTTATTCTTTAATTATAATTATAATCCCACTTTTAAATTTTTAATTATAATGGGTTTAGGTCAATCTTATGGAGCAGTTTAAAAAACAACTCCTAACACATTTGGTGGCGTGGTACCCTACTAAAGTACTCAAGTCAGACGGGTTGGTCGGCTTGAGAGGATATTTTTCCATAAATTGAAGTCTCATTCGATTCTCCTACTCTACCCGAGGGTTCGGTTCCACTCGTATTGGTTGATTTAGTTGATACCAAGTCTGATTGGCCAGGATCATTGGACCACCAAAAATAAAAAGAAAAAAGAAAAAAGAAAAAAGAATCGACTTACCTGTGTGAGAAATTCATTCTTGAATGATTGATTAAATGGGATCGGCTATGTGTATCCATTTTAAATTCAAAACCATACTTGTTACTACTCTGTCTGTGCATGTCTTTCCTTCCTGCTTATCCTATAATCATTCTAGGTCTACTATTAGCCTTTTTAATTCCTTCAATTTAAATTAAACCACTCCTTTATACTAGAGCATGCACGGACCGATGCATATATATCAGCTAACAATTTTCTCACAATTTAATATTTATCAGGGCCACTTTTATATTACCTCTATCTTATCCATTCTTTATTTTATATTGCTGCCTCATTGAATGGAGGACAAAGAAAATGATGTTGAAAATTCTATTGCCTCCCGTTCTCCTACAATCAATATTTTTACCTCCTTTTAATCCACAAAGATGGTTGAGAGTTACAACTCAACGAAGGAAAAACCTTGGTATGATAATCAAGCTCATGTCTTAAAGATTTAAAATTTTGTATATAGGTTTTCTTTGGTATGTATTATATAATACATTATGACATAAAATTGTTGTTTGGTATGATTTATAGTACTTATTTATATTTAAAAATTGATATAATCTAAAATTTACAAATAGGTGTTTATCATTTTTGTGATAATCTATTACTATTTCTTTATATCATAAAAATAAATTATGAGTCATATATAATAATCATAAATATAAACTATACCAAAAGAACCTAATTAAAAAAAAATCATAAATTTTTTATCTTAAATGGGATACAGAAAATTTTTGTCATTTTACATTTTTATTCACAAAATGTGATGGAGAACAACAATCTTTGACAATGTACAAATTTTGTGAATTGCCTCTTTTATCCTGACTTAAAAAACTTTTGTTTTAGTACTTCACTCAAAAAACTTTTGAGAGAAAGATAAATGGATAATGAAAAGAAAATATCATGTTCTAAATACACTTATACAAGTATCATTCAAACAATCTCATTTTTAAATCCTTAATACGTTGCCACTTTTGAACTCAACCCCCGCCCGCTGACAGGGTCAAGTCTAAATCTCAAGATCCCTTTCAGTAGAAGTGACTAAAATGACCAAAAGTGGAGCAAAAGCTACAACCGAGACTTGCATTTGAGATTCATTGGAATTCACTTCAGGCTCCCTTGATTTGTGGTTCTCAATGAAACTTAAAAAAAAAACAAAATAAAAATAAAAAGAAAACATAAAATTGTTAATTATAGAACTAGAGCTTGTTTTATTAATAAATAAAATATATCCATAATTCATTAATGATCTATTTTATTCTTAATATATGAAAGGCTCTTATTGGTTGAAAGGCTCTTGCATCCCATATAATCTTCATCTTCGTTAATGAGGTTGTAGAAAAGGATGATTTTAATCCTCTCATGCCATCATGTTGACATGAGGACAAATCCTATAGCTGTAGTTTACTGTGCGCACATAGCGATGTATTAATATATGCACACAATAAATGACAGCTTCAGGATTTTCCTCATGCCAACATGAGAGCATGAGAGGATTTGAATCCAGAAAAGGAGGTTCACAAGATTTACCAACCTCCATCCAGATCTTAGGTCTCAGGTTTGATTGACCCAAAGACGCAGCCCAAATCCTAGAAGATGAGCCAGAACCTCACACCCAAGTCCTCGGTGAATGGTGAGAACTGAGAAGACTCCACAAACCTTTTTGAGGAGTTTTCCTCACAAGCAAAGCATTTATTAGCACTGGTGTCTGGTCTGATCCAAAGGTGAGAGATGGAGTTAATTAGCACAAGCAATTAGTAAGATGGAACCCTTTCTTTTTTGTAAAAAAATTATAGAACCACTGACGACAGAAAAAGGAAATTACACACATATTGAGGCAATTTTGAAGGATATACATGGCCAAACGAAATCAACAATGGGTGGCTTCACTGTTCAGAAAGATTAAAGAATACGTGCGGTAGATAGTAGATAGACACAGCCTAACTCGGCAGCTTCATTTCCTTGTGATTTCGATCCCTGAGATTTTGTAGGCATCCGAGTGAGAAGCCATCTTCATGGACAAAGCTATATATGTCCTCAATTAGTCCATCAATGATTATACAACAGGTGCCAAAAAATTTGTCGTAGTCTGCAACAGATCATAGGGAATTTGCTCATTAGAAAGAAATTTTCATATTTTCCCTTGCAATATATACTAGTTTAGAGCATGTGGAATGCAGTATGATATATCCGATTGGATTAGAAAAAAACCAGAAAGAATTCAAAGGAAACTTTTGGAAATAAAACATTAATAAAAGGATGAACTGGCAATGTATAATGTTACACACCTGATAATAGAAAAAGGGTAAGTGGCATTGGCCGACTATTGCTTAGCCGGCTATTGCCATGGTTGTGACAATGCAACAGCTGAGTTTGATGCCATCAGTCCTTGATGGCCATGTATAGCAGATTTGAGCACATTGTATTGCTCCACTACTGAATTATACAAAGCCTGTGAAAAGGCGACCTTAGCCTGCAACAAAGAATGGCAAGCTCACTCAGAACCAATAGAACATTCTTGTTTGGATGAGCTTGTTGGAAACTCCCCTGATCAAGAGAACTAATAACAGCAAACAAGATTATCATAATTATGCTTCACTTCGAACTATAAAGATATCACATTTTGCCCCACAATTTCTAAGGTATGTGGAAATATATTACCTCATAAAGCAGACAAATACACAAAGATAAAATCAAATTTACATGCATTACTTTGGCCTCCACAGGAACTGCTTCCCACCATGAAAGTTAATGAATTGAGATTCTACCTCTGGCAGGCTCATGAATGGGTAACATTTATTCTACATAACATATTTTCTACATAAGTGCATAGAGAAGCGCAGAGACGCAACTAAAAAGTGAATGGGTGTTGAGAAGAAAAGATTAAGAATAGACTTGGATCCCAAGAAGTGTAGAAAATTTTGGTTCTAATCAACATGGATATTCACAAATTGAATAGTCATTGAAGGAGAATCATGAGAAATTTCTGTAAAACACAACACTAATAAATTCCATCCAAATATCCCAGTTTTGAAGTTTTGCAGGATACGCTCCAAAACTGTGTGCCTAGCCATCAGATGGTTAAAATATGTAGCGAGGGTTACCAAATCCTTCCCAGGTAACAGTATCCCTTGCAAAGCATTTCGGGTTTTAGGAAGGTGGCCAGAAGAATTAGTCCCTGTTTCGACTATACTGCATTACATTTCACAAAACAATACTTATTCCAGAACATGATGGATCAAAATCAATTTAGTTGAAGTACACAATTTACCTTGCACCAGGGAAAAAAAAAAAATACACAATCTATCCACGTTCATCTTCCATTAAGTTCACGAGCAGTCATACCTAATCTCATTACTTCAACCTCAGCCATATTTGGCCTTATTCTTGCCCTTCTTAACACCTCCAACATGCAGCATAACAATTCTTCTCAGCAGTGCTGTAATCGTCCCCAACTAAGATCTTTTACATGATATGTAATAATTTAATGTGAAAGTACATGTTCATTTTAATCTTTTATTACTTAATACCATCAATAGAAACTAAATAAGCAACCAATTAGCTAGGTAATTATCTTAACTGAAGATGTTGCCATAAAATAGAAAACAATAAAAAAAATAAAACTATTAGATAATAACATATTACCAGAAACAGTACCAACTACCAAGCACCAAATTTGAGTTGACTATAACAAAAGAAATAAGTCAAGAGTGAAGTTGATTCCATGGATGGAAGCAAATATCAGCAATGAATTTACATGAGCTAAATATTCTGTACAAACAACCTCATGTGGCTTTTCATGGACAGCAGCAATTCCATTGAAGTTGATTTCTGGAGCCACCGATAACCCAACCCCATGAAACGAGATCACTCTTTGCTCTCCAATTTCTTTTTGGACCTGAGGTAAGAATTTGTGTTGCTACATAGTGGTGGAGATAAATCAATACTCACAGAAAGAAGATTCATGGACAATAGCATACCTGGGTTGGCGGGGGCATGACATCATAGCATATCAATGCTAAAGGATAGATATGCCCTGGAACACCTGAATGATCCGCAAGCCTTCTCATATTGTCTATTGAAGAAACATCAAATGGAGCCTGCCCCACTTATATCAGTACAAGACAAAATTAACATTACAGCAACTGGGGAGGGGATGGGAAGGAGAAAAATAACGTACGTAACAGTAGTTAAATCATAGCTTCTTCTAGTAGTTTAAACCTGTTAATTAATATTATTGAAAAGGAATGGCCCTGTTTAGTTAGGCCCTACCGATTAGTTTAAGTGATTAAGTATTTAAGTGTATAGTGATGGGCCTGATTATTCAGGCCCAATACCGATTTAATTAAAGAACCCATGTGGCCTGCCTATCTCATTTTCTACTTATTTCTTATCCTTCTTTTATTTAGTTTGTAACTAGGACTGTGACTCTGTCTATTAGTTATTTAGTTTGTAACTAGAACTCTGATTTGTAGAGTCCTAGATCTATCTAACATCTTTTCTACATATTTAAATAGTGGCTAGGAGGACAGGCTAAGGATATCGATTCTCTCCATCTTCTCTTATTTTCTATTTGTTACCAAACCAAGTATGTGACTATAAAGAAAAAAATAAGTTATTCACCCCCCCACCCCCCCAAACACAAACACAGAAAAGAGGAAGAGAGGGAAACGAAGTGGTTGAAGCCTTGAAGGGCATGGATTAGATTCAAATTAATGGGATACAGAATGTGCCGGAAGGGCTAGACTATCTAGTCCTAGGAAGAGTGTTTCCAGAACTAGAACTAAAATGACTCTTTCTTATTACAAGTTAGTAATGACTATAGAGTGAGACCTTGGGATACATCTTTGGCAGGGTAAAGAGCCTTTGTCTAGGACATACCATAGGTTCTGTACCAGCTTAAAAAAATAGACTACTGCTCAATGTGTTTCAGTGTGCAATGAGGGTGTAAGATGGATTTTAATTTCAAAAGGTTTCTTAGGGACTTTGAGTTGGACTACACTATGGAACTTATTGACAAGTCGTGACAAATCGAGGAGATGCCTTTTTTCTCTGGTTTATAAGGATGAAAGACTTCATCAGGTAAGTATTTTCTTTTTCTTTCTTTTTTCAGACGGCCTCCAACGCCTTGGGTTGCCTTGACAACTATGCACCATAGCTAGTGATATTTACTACTTTAACTTTAATGAACCGGACCTTGCTTTGATATTTTATGTTTTTACTGGGGTAAAGTTAAATATCATAGGAAATGGAAGTAATTCATAATCAACTGGTTAGGATCGATCTAAACCAGCCCCATTCTGTATGTGATTCACGATGCCAACTATTAAACAGCTTATTAGAAACACAAGACAGCCAATATGAGACCTACATGTAAATTTCGAGGACGAAATTTCTTTCAAGGGTGGTAGAGTTGTAAGAACCATACTCCGAAAACCTGGTTTAACTCATGATTTACGTTGTTACAGGTCTCCCAATCATAACCGAACCGGAAGGCGAGGCCGGGTGACGGACCACGATATCCAGGTATGAGAAACGTTAGGTAAAAACTCAATTTTTACATACCGGTCTTAGTACCCGGTCTCACTTAGAGTGAATGAGACCGGTATGTGCAACCGGTATGTATTCGCAGGTGGAGACAGATTCCAGTGGGTCCCACAATCCGAATCCGAGTTTAGGAAACCTTTTAGACGTAGGAGACCTTCCTACAATGGTCTCCCAGTATATATACACATCATTCCTTCTCCTTAGATCCTTTCCAAACATTCTCAAACCCTAGATCGTCTGGAAGAGATCTGAGAAGGAGCAAGGAGGAAGGAGACTCTGCAAAAAGGGGGATTTTTCTGTTGGAGGAGAGCACCACCATTCAACAAACACCGGTAAGTGCTCCACCTCTGTATTGATGTTAGGATTTCGGATCGAAGCCGTGAAACGGCGTAATGATCCAAAACCCTAAGAACCCCAAAACCCTAGTTCTCATTGAGATCCAATCTGAGAAAGATGCGACGAAATAGTCGAAACCTAGATGACCAAACAAGTATTTGGACCTTAGAATGGTTTAGGAAGAACCCTAAAAACCAAGCTGATGATCGACGGGAGAGGGAGGTCCGAGATTGGGCTCTCAGACCCATACCGCCGGGCATACCAGCTGGACAATAAGTCATGTGGTATATACCGCAGGCACATACCGACTGCAATATACTGAAACCGGTATATACCGCAACGCATACCTGTCTCACTATATTGAGACCGGTACTGCAACCGGTATGCTTACTGAAGCCTGGTTGTTGGCCAGACTTGGTTCCGACCAACTATAACCCTAATAATTTAATTCTAATCTATAAGTAGGATCATGTAAGACCTGTAGACAGAGTGAGTGGATTCTGTGACGTAGAGCAGACTTGCAATCACGCGTCAGGTAATGGACAAGACCCCAAACCCTAAGTAACTAAATAACAGTAAACCGTTGTGATCATATCTGTTTTTGTGATTATTATTTGTTGCTTGTGCATTTCACATGCCATCTAGTTATTTAAATTTTATTATCTGTTGATACATATTCGTATACTAGGATGATGTTTGTTTAGGCATGTGATTGTTTTCGTTAGTCTGTGGAATGTGAAGGGGAGTGGAGCCCTGGATATCTCCTCACACTGACACATTTTTGTATCGCCGTCTACCTTAGCAAGCTTGGTGCGAATAGGGTATCAGGGGGAGGACGTGAGATTATGGCGCTGTCTGCCCGCCAAACTCGAGCCCTATCTCTATGTCACAGGGAGTTGCGCTGGGGTAGGGCCATAAATACTGTGATGACATATAGGACTGGTTAGAAACAGAACCCACTTGCAAACCCATGCCAACAGGGGTTTAGGTGTTGGTGCGGTGTAGGGTATCAAGGGGAGGACGTGGGATGGTAGTTCAGTCTGCCCGCCAGACTCTAGCTCTATCTCTATATCGGAGTGAGTGATGTGGGGCAACAACAGTAGTGTGGATTGGAGTCTGACTGTTGGGTGTGCTCACACTCTCGTATATGGAGGTGCAGTGGCCGTCAAACCTTACCATAGCATTTTGCAAGTTATACCTGACCCAATTGTAATGTTATCTCATGCATTTTGTATGTTGCATTAGTTTTGTGCTTTACTGAGCTCAGTTGTGAGCTCACCTGAATATATATATTCTCCTTTTCAGATCTTGATGCAGGTTATACAGTTGAAGACTCTATGGCTGCCCCAGCGTACAGGACAGTAGCTACTATTGACATACAAGCAGTAGAGGATGACCATGACGCCTCATGCGAGTTCTCTTTCTGTGTGTTCCTTTAGGGATTATTTATTTATTTATTCTTTCAATTGGGTATAGACAATATAATAAATTATTATTTATGATTGTGGATGATGGCATAACTTGATAATTATTTAATTACAAATAGAAAACTCATATCATTTATTTATTTAAATTCGCTGCTATTTATTACTCTCTGATTATGGTTGGTTTGCTTGGAATGGTTTGTTGACACGGTCTATTGAGATCCTAGTGTGAGCCGTGGTTTGGAGATAGTTCACTCACACTTCTGGTTCAGCCGGAATTGGGGTATGACAACTTGGTATTAGAGCACTTAGGCTCTGTCCAGCTAACCATTCTGCATCGAACTGTGTCCAATGAACTGAGATAGGAAATTAAAAACTTTAATAAAAACACACCATAAGCTTGTTTGATGCCTGAGACTCAAGAGAAGATGCATAACATATTATTTAATGAAAGATAAATTTATAAGCACTGATGTCTAGAGAGAAAACCAAATAAACATGTAATAACATGAACATAAAGGAAATATAAAGTGTACGACAGAGTACAGTCCACAAGCCGGACAGTTACTCTGTTAACAAAATAAACCGTATATATGTAAGTGAATGAGACAAGATCAGGCTATGGTGGAGTCGGAGGCCTGGGTGGAATCGGATCAGTGATATCATAATCACGCTCGTAAGCCTCTCTAAGCCAACGCACCTGGTCCTGTGTAACCCGTAGGCTGCGAGCCAGACACCCCAGGTCATGACTCATCTCTCGCTGAGCATCTGAAATCTCCATGAACATGCTTATCATTGTATCTGGAGGAGGCTGAGATGGTCCTACTACTGGAATGGGCTGGGGTGTAGGTGCAGGGATGTCCTCCATGTGCGCATCCTCACCACCCCCTACATCTACTATTGCTGCTGCGGCTGTCGTCTGGTTCCTAGGTGGAAGAGTACGAGCCTATAGCTCCTCGTCGCTGTGCTCCAGACTATCCATCTGCATCTTGTAGATAGCCTCTGCATCTATATCAGAGGTCATGGTGACCATAAGCGGTCTCACCGCGCATGTCCACCCCTGAGCGGCGTAGCAACTGTGTAATCAGCCTACCATAGGGAAGATTGTCTGTTACATTGGGCCTTGCAGCATGGATTATTGTGCGGATAATCAGGTAAGGCAGGCAGACTCGGTGCCTAATAGTAACACAGTAAGCACTGTTCGAGGTTTCGGTCGAAACTTCAAGTTTCCACCGAAACAACTCGGTTTCGAGCCTGGGCGAGACGAAACCCAGGCTCGAAACTGATTTACGCATGGTTTCGAACCGAAACCACTAGGTTCAACCAGGTTTCGGTCGAAACCCAGGTTTCGACCCATAATAGTTTGGTCCTGTGCCTTTTAAGTGTCGAAACCTACTCGAAATCAGTAGGTTTCGACACTTCCTTCCTATTTTTCCCCCTTCTCTCTAACCTCATTTCTCTCAATTTTTTCTTCCTAAATCTTCAATTCTTCAAAGGATATCAACTTTTGTCAAGATTATTCAAGGATTCTTGCTCTCAACTCATCTCTCTCTCTTCAAGGTAAGTCATTCTCTCTATTTTGTGTATTTTTGAATGAAATGGTATGCAAACATCATGGATGGCTTCCAATTTTTTATATGTTGGATTCTAACACCCGATCTATGAATCCATGGAAGTAGTTTTTTTTTTTGACAAATAATTTATTTATTAGTGGTAGTACTAGAGGGTACACTAGAGGATCACGCCAGCGGTTCATGCCACAGGAGGAGATGGATGAAACAGATCCCATGGATATATCGACCATGTCTGGCAACATGACAGGGATGCATTAAGGGGAGAGTTCTCAGACTGGAGGGACTGGGCATTGGTGTGCACCAGAATTCATGATCACACGGACCTCGAGCCCAGCAATTCCTGAAGAGAGTGGCGGCGAGAGTATCGATTCGACGGCACATGGGGGATTTGGATGGTTTACTACTGGGGCTAGTGGGGTTGGAGGTGGTGGGTATGGGGGTTATTATAGTTCCTACCCCAGCAATCAATTTAGAGATGACTCAGCCTCAGGTGTTGGCAGTGGCACTGTTGGATCATCGTTCGTCGACTCCATATTTCAGTATGTTCCTCCTCCGACGTTCATGCCTACTCCTGTTCCACCCACACACACACTCGATCAGCCTTACCCTCGCAAGGGTACTTATATTATGTTGATGACTCTATCTACTCATGGGCTGTTAGAGACTATCAGAACAATTGGAGTGATACCATGTCTTGGGATACATACGTGTTGCAATCTGAGGAGCGTTATTGCCACCATCAGTGGTATGTTGCACATGGTTTAAATGTACCACGAAGCTCCACACGGAACTAACTGGTGAGATTTCTAATTTCTAAGTTCAATCTTCAATGTATTAATTTTTAATAAATATTGTTAATTAGTGGTTTAATAGTTAGTAGCTTAGTACATTACTACATTGTGACATTTGTGTAATATTTCAGCGTACACTATCAAACAATGGTCCACACCACATGTAGCTATTTTCTATGTCTTTTTTGCAAACTAACATTAGAAATAGGTGTAAAATGGTTTAAATAGGGTACACAAAAAAAATCAGATAAAAAAAAAAACATTTTTAAGCCTCGAAACAGTCAATAAAAATGGTAGAAAATACCAGGTTTCGGCCTGGTTTCGGTGGTTTCGCCGAGTTGTGCCGGTTTCGAGCCTGACCGAAACAGGTCTCGAAACCGGCACCTTGATCCATGACAGTAAGCAATGTACTGGGTCAATTGGGACACCTCCCCATAATGACCGCTCTGGGGGACGATATCATGCTGTATGATACGGCAGTATAAGCGAGGCACTGGACGAAGGTTCGCTACTACCATGATCCTATCCGGTAACAGAATCTGGTCAGCAATATCTACTTTCATCTCCTCAGTGAGATACCCTTTTGCTCTGGACGGATTGTAGACAAGCTCGCCGTCATCTAGGATTTCGAGAAGTGTTGCCAACTCAGCTGTGTTGAAAGAAATCCTCACCCCTTTTAATGAAGTCGGAATCTACTGAACCGGAACATGAAAATCAAAACCACGTCCTGCGTGGAGATAAAGATTTGAATATGGTGCAATGAAACCATGTTCATCATGTCACAAACCATCTGCCAAAGAAAGAGAGGGAACTCCATGAAAGTCTTGCATCTCATGTGGAAAGAAACGATGCTGCCAAAGCTTGCTGCAAATGAGGCTGCTGCGAAGGGTGCAAAGCTCGCTGTTATGAAGGAGAAAGAAAAAAATCGCCATTGTTACCGGAGCTGCCAATGACGAATCCATGCTCTTTGACTTACAAAGAAATTTCCCTCCTCGCTTTAGCTTTGCTTAGCAGCGCAGGAGATTAACTTGACGACTGAGATCATTTGATTTACTCCGCGAAGACAAAAGGGATGCAGCTTTAAAGCCATAGACGCTGTCAATAGGGGAGACTTTGATCTATGACCTCCTACCCTTAAAGCCCGAGGAGCGGAGCCAAGTGGACGGACTTGCCCAAGCTTGAACAACATAGGTGGAGATGGATTTTCATAAAGACTATATAAAACTTGAGAATTTAAGAGTTCTTACCTGAACCTTTTCCATGGCGACAGTATATAGAAGCATTTAGGGACCGGGGATATAGAAAGTCATTCCTTCTTTTTCCGGTATGCCGCTCCGCAAGCAAGGAGTGCCACGCACGAGCAGAGCGAAAACAATAAGGCCCCATGCTCTCCTCTCTCCCCCCTTTTTAGCCAACACCATCAACCATGACAAAGAAAAGAGAGTGCTCGACTGGAACAACGGCCACCGTAATTACATAGATAACTGCTCTTCTCGGTCGAAGCGTATGGCGGCTGGAAAGAAAGACGACCTCACCTTCTCGTAGATTGTGTCAGTGAGAGCTACTTTAGTATCCCCCGTTGACCTTCAAACAAAGCATGGTATAATCACTTGGGCCATATTCAAAAAGACTTTCTTTGAAAAATACTTTCCAAGGAGCTTCCGTGACCAGATGGAGAAAGAGTTCCTCAATCTACAGCAATCTCATATGACCGTGGAGGCATATCAACAGAAGTATGAGGAATTATTTTTCTTCACTCCAATCAGCATGCAGGAGGAAGAAACTAAAACCCGTCGCTTTATAATGGGTCTTAGAGGCGTCATACGAGAGCATGTGTTAGGGCGGGGATTGAAGATCTACAATGAAGTTGTACAGGTGGCTTAAGTAATTGAAGCAATCACTCTCGTATGACGCTTCTAAGACCCATTGTAAAGCGACGGGTCTTAATTTCTTCCTCCTACATGCTGATTGGAGAGAAGAAAAATAATTCCTCATACTTCTGTTGATATGCCTCCACGGTCATCTGAGATTGCTGTAGATTGAGGAACTCTTTCTCCATCTGGTCACGGAAGCTCCTTGGCAAGTATTTTTCAAAGAAAGCATCTTTGAATATGGCCCAAGTGATTATACCATGCTTTGTTAAAGGGGTGAGGATTTCTTTCAACACAGCTGAGTTGGAAACACTTCTCGAAATCCCAGATGACGGCAAGCTCGTCTACTGTTCGCCCAGAGCAAAAGGGTATCTCACTGATGAGATGAGAGTAGAGATCGCTGACTAGATTCTGTTACAAGGTAGGATCATGCTAGCAGCGAACCTTCGTCCAGTGCCTCGCTTATACTGCCGTATCATACAGCATGATATCGTCCCCCAGAGCGGTCATTATTGGGAGGTGTCCCAATTGACCCAGTACATTACTTACTGTGTTACTACCAGACACCGAGAGTGCCTGCCTTACTTGATTATCCGCGCAATAATCCATGCTGCAAGGCCCAATGTAACAGACAATCTTCCCTATGGTAGGCTGATTACAGAGTTGCTGCGCCGCTTAGGGGTGGACATGCACGGAGAGACCGCTTATTAGGTCACCATGACCTCTGATATAGATGCAGAGGCTATCTACAAGATGCAGATGGATAGTCTGGATCTTAGCAACGAGGAACTACAGGCTCGTACTCTTCTACCTAGGAACCAGGCGGCAGCCGCAGCAGCAGCAGTAGAGGTAGGGGGTGGTGAGGATGCGCACATGGAGGACATCCCTGCACCTGCACCCCAGCCCATTCCAGTAACAAGACCATCTCAGCCTCCTCCAGATACAATGATGAGCATGTTCATGGACATTCCAGATGCTCAGCGAGAGATGAGTCATGACCTGGGGCGTCTAGCTCGCAGCCTACGGGTCACACAGGACCAAGTGCGCTGGCTTAGAGAGGCTTACGAGCGTGATTATGATATCACTGATCCGATTCCACCCAGGCCTCCGACTCCACCATAGCCTGATCTTGTCTCATTCACTTACATATATATGGTTTATTTTGTTAACAGAGTAACTGTCAGGCTTGTGGACTGTACTCTATCGTACACTTTATATTTCCTTTATGTTCATGTTATTACATGTTTATTTGGTTTTCTCCCTAGACATCAGTGCTTATAAATTTTTCTTTCATTAAATAGTATGTTGTGCATTTTCTCTTGAGTCTCAGGCATCAGACAAGCTTATGGTGTGTTTTTATTAGAGTTTTTAATTTCCTATCTCAGTTCATTGGACACAGTTAGATGCAGAATGGTTAGCTGGACAGAGCCTAAGTGCTCTGATACCAAGTTGTCACACCCCAATTCCGGTTGACCAGAAGTGTGAGTGAACTATCTCCAAACCACGACTCACACTAGGATCTCAATAGACCGTGTCAACAAATCATTCCAATTTAAATAACTAGATGGCATGTGAAATGCACAAGCAACAAATAATAATCACAGAAACAGATATGATCACAACGGTTTACTGTTAATTAGTTACTTAGGGTTTGGGGTCTTGTCCTTACCTGACGCGTGATTGCAAGTCTGCTCTGCGTTACAGAGTCCACTCACTCCATCTACAGGCTCCACATGATCATACTTATAGATTATAATTAAATCATTAGGGTTATAGTTGGTCGGAACCAAGTCTGGCCAACAACCAGGCTTCGGTAAGCATACCGGTTGAAGTACCGGTCTCAGTATAGTGAGGCCGGTATGCGCTGCGGTATAGACCGGTCTCAGTATACTGCAGCCGGTATGTGCCTGCGGTATACCGCATGACTTATTGTCCAGCCGGTATGCCCGGCGGTATGGGTCCGAAAGCCCAATCTCGGACCTCCCTCTCCCGTCGATCATCGGCTTGATTTTTAGGGTTCTTCCTAAACCATTCTAAGGTCCAAATACTTGTTTGGTCATCTAGGTTTCAACTATTTCGTCGCATCCTTCTCAGATTGGATCTCAATGAGAACTAGGGTTTTGGGGTTCTTAGGATTTTGGATCATTACGCCGTTTCACGGCTTTGATCCGAAATCCTAACATCAATACAGAGGTTGAGCACTTACCGGTGTTTGTTGAATGGTGGTGCTCTCCTCCAACGGAAAATCCTCCTTTTTGCACAGTCTCCTTCCTCCTTGCTCCTTCTCAGATCTCTTCCAGACAGTTTAGGGTTTCAGAATGTTTAGAAAGAATCTAAGGAGAAGGAATGATGTGTATATATAGTGGGAGACCATTCTAGGAAGGTCTCCTACGTCTAAAAGGTACCCTAAACTCGAATTCGGAGTGTGTGACCCGCTGGAGTCCGTCTCCACCCGCGAATACATACCGGTTGCACATACCGGTCTCACTGGTCTCACTTAGTGAGTGAGACCGGTACTGAGACCGGTATGTAAAAATTAAGTTTTTACACAACGTTTCTCATACCTGGATATCGTGGTTCGTCACCCGGCCTCGCCTTTCGGTCCGGTTATGAATGGGAGACCTGTCACAATGTTAATCATGAGTTAAACCAGGTTTTCGGAGTACGGTTCTTACAGCCAATTAGAAATGTCGCGAAATTCCCCTCTTCAGGGATGTCCTCATCACCGAGGAACACACACTAGGGCGTATGTGTGAGTTGTTCAAATCATGAACTGGAACAAAAGAAAGGAGACAGCTTTTCCAGTATCAATGCCCAAGACCACTGAATAGGATAGAATCGAAGAATCCTATTCACCATCTAAGCCTAACAAGTCAAAGGCAAAAAATAAATAAAAATGAAACACTATTGTGAATAGGATAGAATCGAAGCATCCTATTCACCATCTAAGCCTAACAAGTCGAAGGCAAAAAATAAATAAAAATGAAACACTATTGTGAATACAAAAGGTCAAAACTTGTAATTTACAAAAGAGAAGTACTAGAGATCTAAAATTTATTCCTGTAAAGATTTTATAGAGAGAATCAACCTTTATAACAGCAGAAAAAGAGGAATTTTTAATTTCTTCTCAGACCATACACCATTAATTTACTCTACAGCATATCTCAGGTTATATATATAACTTCATCCTTGTTTTACTTTCTAGATTTGAAGATTCTCTCCAACATGGTAGCTTAAGAATCAATTCTTAACTGGATGAAATATTATATCAGACACAAAATCTCCCTTTCGGCGACTGATTATTAGAATTAAGCCAAAACAGTGAGGACTCCCTTGAGGGGATGAAGTTGGTAATGGTTTAATTTTTTACAGAATTCAGATTGGCAGAGTAGATGAAAGAGACTATGATCCAAATTGAATGTGTGAGTGTCGCTTTTGACAGGTTGAAAGAGCAGTAAGAACATTACCAACCCAACAAAATAGAGGAAGAAGAAGAAAAGTAGTATGAGATTCCTAAGTTTCTCACAAACCCAAAAGCTCTACAGTGATGCTTATGAAAATGGAATGGTCTGTGAAACATCTGCCACCCAACTTTGAAAGCAAATGGCAATCATCTATTTTCCTTGGATATGCTGCAATTTGCAGAACTAGCCAAAGGAACATGGTTTCCTTTTTTCTTTTTCTTGATAATAAAGGGAAACAGATTTTGAGGTATTTCATTAATATAAAGGTTTGAAGGAGAAAAGGGTGCCTCCGGCTCCAACAATGAAAGCAAAGGGTACTTTACGGGACCCACTGCCCACATTTCAGTTTCATGTGGACAACAGAGAGAGAGAGAGAGAGAGAAAGAATATCCCTTAACTATCCCAATCTTCCATTCTCATAAACTGTTGCTCTCTTACTAAACCTGAAGCATAGTAATAGAAAAACTAAAATCCTGTTTGAATTCCTAAGACATTCAATACCAAAAAGACACTTTTTTTTTTGGTGGGGGGGTGGGGGGGGGCAAGTAGAAGATAGAAGAAATCCAAGTGCTGTTGAATCTACCCAAACGTCCAAAGTATGCTAGACAGCTTATACTGAATCTGGAATTCAAAGAAATTCTAACCTATAGTAGAATAACAAACTAAAACCAAAAAAGAACATTTAAAACACAGTTTTAGCTCAAAAAATTAACTTACTGGGTACCAATCGCCTGTAAGAGGATCTGGTCGGTCTCTACCACCACTTGGTGCAATCCAGATTATCTGTGATCCACCCCTAAGATTTCAATTTTGATCAAATCAGAAAACCACATAAAAAAAGAGAAGACAAACCACAGTATGAAGACTGTACCAAACATGAACTAATACAATGCTTCTGGTCCAAGAATTGAAAAAATAATAATAATAATAATAAATAAATGCAGTTTAAACTTTAGCTGCACATAACTAGTAAGATGGGACACAGAAAACATTGTCCACGAAAAAAAATATTTAGACTCACTTCATTTGCCTTATGTTTTTTTAAGCGTTTTCCCAGTGATAAACCTGTTAGCAACAGCTGGATTACCATATCATTTTTACATGAGAATCACTACCTACATGCTTCTGTTTTCACAGAAAGTATGACGTGCAATTCAAAACATCCTTTCAGTGCAATTAGGCAATTAGCATTAACAAAAATATTTTGCTTCCTATTTTCATTTTATACACGGAAGTGATGAGCTGTATCCAGCTTTTACTGATAGCTAATTGTCATAAAAAATAAAATTAAAAATTAAAAAAAAAAAAAAAACAATGCAAACAAACAAAGCTTCTGAACTGCTGACACCACAGGGACTGTTCAAGTTTTCACTCTTTACAATCAACTTTTCACTGCAAAATATATTTCCCATTTTCTGTCAGAAGGAAAAATCAATTTTTTCACCTTGTTTATTCCCCTATAATTAAATAACAAAGAAAAACCTTTTCATAGGGTGAAAGAAAAATGTTTAAATCAATTCGTGTCTGGTGTTTACACAATCTTCAAGTCAACAATCAAGGAGTCTGACCACTTAATCTTCCTTCACCGAGAACTCTAACCACCATCTCTCCCAAGCATCTACATCCCTTCGAAACAGAGGCCCCTACCCAAGGTTCTCAATTTCGGTTTTGGGGCTGGTTTCAGCCAGCATAAAAACCAAAACGAAACATATTTTGGCTGAAATGGGACAGAAATCTGGTATTTTTTCTGGGTAAACTTTTGAGGCCCATAAGTTGGTTTTCTTTGCCCTGATTTTGTTTGTGTAGCCTATTTTATCATTTTTACACATATTCCCTCAATTAACGTAAGAAAAAATCATCCAAAATGGTATTATGTAGTGTGGACCCAAGTTTGCTAGTGTACATTGAAACCTGAGATTGTATTCATGATTAAATAGGCAACACTTATTTATGACTAATATCATTTAAGTAAACGTTTTGCTTGGCGCGCCGTTCCTTCTGTTTCACTCTATCTCCATCACAAGCCGCTCTATCATTGTCTGATTTTGTTTACATGAAAACAAAAAACTTGATCTAATGTATAAACTTATCATATTTTTGCCCCTGGTTGGTAGTTCCGTAGCAGGCTTTTTCGAACATTTTCTATGATCAAAAGGAACCGCTACAGTGACCACCATATAGTGACCACCAAATGCGTTTCATTCTCTTCAATCTTATCTTTAATTGTTTTTTATGAAGTCACACAGGGAGCTAGTGCTTGCTATCTCATTTACTTAAAATTTGAATCCCAAAAAAAAAGTCTAAAATTCAAATTCAATAAGGATAAAAGGCTAGCATTGAAAATTGAAAATTGTCCCGCGATCAAAAATCCAATTTTTGTTCTTGAACTGGAAAGTTGACTTTTTATCCTTTTGGAATTTGAATTTTAGACTTTTTTTATTGGATTCAAATAAGAGGTGTTTGTTTATTTATGAATAATATCTTAAGTAAATTAAACATTTATTTAAATTATATTAGTCATAAATAAGTGTTGTGTGATGTGAATTGTCCCTCTTGTATAATGTTCCATGTCTTGTACTACTCTGACTTCTAAGTTCAAGTTTCGATCGAAACGTGACATTTTACAAGTTGTTTGGACTAAGTTTCGACCGAAATAGTGTTTTTGGTCGAAACAGTATATTTCGATCAAAATACAGTACATTTTGGCTTTTCGAACCATGGTCTTGTTTCAGCCTGGTCTAAAACCGAAATATTTCGGCCAAAACTATAGATTTCGATCGAAATTTAGAATCCTGGTCCTACCACCACTATTGTCACTAGTTCATAAGACCACTGATACAACAACAACAACAACAACAACAACAACAACAACAACAAAGCCTTATCCCAACTAAATGGGGTGGGCTACATGGATTCTGGTCCTCCAATCAGCTTTGTTCAATGTCATAAGACCACTGATGCCCATTGGAAATTAGCATGTCAACTCCTCTCTACTTATTACCACATTCCAAAGTCCAAACTAACAAAAGGATGGATCTTTTTTAAGGGGTTATATGCTCCTGAACTCCTCTTTTCTTCTTTTTCTGTAAATTATAAACAGATGGTGGGCATGGTACAATCGAGTTCTGGAACAGTTACATTCAGACTCAATGCACCCCCATACCTCCATGTGCTGATGTAAATGCCATTGTAAATCCTAACCTAAAGGATGTACACTTCAATAGGACCAGCCCACATTCTTACTAAATCACTGCCTTCCCCCCCTCCCCCCTTTTTTTCCCCCCTTATTTTTATCTATGCCATTGAACATTCTGGGTATAAGAACTGAAGGCTTTATGGAATCTTTTTCTGAAGAACAAAGAGACAATAAAGAAAACTGGAGGAAAACCATCTTCTGAATCATCGGGAAGTTTTTGGCAACTGTTTTCGGGGTGAATGCTGATTGTAGTAACCATAGTGAAAATAGAGTTGTCACTAATCGAAGGGATTCCAAAATTCTAAAATAATGAGACAAAATAGGATCAACAAAAGGCAAGAGGCAAGCAGTACCAAAAAAAACATATGGTTCTCCAGAAAGTAGTTGAAGAAACTTTTTTTTTTTTGGTTGGGGGTGTTTTTGGGGGGGGGGGGGTAAGGTGTTGGAAATAATGGTTTAGACGGAAATCAGGGTTACCACTAAGGAACAAAGATTCAACTAAGAGATTTTTATGCTACAGTGTGGAAAATTGATCAAGAGGAATAAAGTGTTGAACTGAAGAATAAAAAATATATATAATCAAAATTTGCAATTAAGATAACTAAAGAACTTAAAACTTCAATGAAGTAACAGGGTGTCAACATATTCACCCAAAAATTAAAAACAGGGTTCTAACATGGTAGATCGAGAATAGATATGAAGGATCAAAACTCAAATACTCAACAATTATAAAGTTGGTGGTTTGGCATCTAAGTCTACAGGTTGATTTTTCTGCCATACATCAATGTTCCAATCTATTTTTACCTCCTTAGAAAAAAAATCAGAGTTGGCACCAATCTTGAACAATGTTCAAATAGAATAAGCAGTAGCAACAAACTACATGGACCACGAAAAAGAAACTCACATCAAGTATTTCTTTAAGTAACCAAAGACATAACAATGTCCAATCATGAAGTCAGTTAGTGACAACAGGAAAGTTTTGAACCCCAAGGAATAAGGCAACCTGGGAAGTGATGAAATATAAACTAAGATTTAAGATCAAATATACACAAGCAATGAGAAAAAGAGAGGGTGTGACGCAGACCAGAATTCGTTGGATTGGAATCTCTAGAAGATGTTATTTATTTTGGGATATATTTGTAATTTTTAATTGAGATATTATTTAGTCTTTTATTTAGGAGTTTAATTAGGTTTAGGAGTTTAATTAAGAGTCGTTAATTTATTTCTCCACGTTTTTAGATAGGCATGTTTTTTATTTTTTTAGATTTGGGTCCCTCCTTTGGACGTGGGTGATTAGTTCCTATTTTATTTATTGATTAGTTTCTATTATTGTGGGCCCCCATCCCCCCCTTAGAGTTAGCAGTTGAGTCTAGTTAGGACTCTTATTTATCCTGTTAGAGTATTTGATTTCTAACTGTTTTAGAGTTACAGTTCAATTATAATTAGGTATGTAAGCCTATTTATAGACAAATCTTCTTATTGAATTATTATGCAATGATTAAAGAAAAAAAGAAAGAAAAGAAGAGCTCTCGGGTCTCCCTCTCTCTCTTGGCAGTAAGCCCCCCTCCCTCTCTCTCGTGGTTTCTCTCCCCTCCCTCTCTTGTTTCTCTCTTTTCCCCTTCTACGGTATCCCTTCCCTTCCCTTTTGGTGGTTTCCCTTGATAACTCGCTATCAGCTATCTCCTTTATGTTAATATGTTATCTCCCTTTCTTGATTACCATTATCCCATCCATAGTTGTCAAGGCGTCACCTAGGCGCCGCCTAGGCACTCAGGCTGCCTTGGGTCGCCTTGGAAAATCGGGCGTCTTGGTAGCCTCGACGGTCGCCTTGGTCGCCTAGGCACCCAATCAGGCCTCCATCGCCTTGGTTCGCCTTGGCGCCTTGACAACTATGATCCCATCCCTCCCTTTTGGTTCCCATCCCTCTCTCTATAACTCCCTATCAGCTATCCCATCCCCTTCCCTTAAGTTACTTGTTCCAATTTTTCTCTTCTGAAATTTTCGTCCACATTAATTGGTATCAAAGCCAAGGTTAAGAAAAGATGTCAGATATTCTTGAAAGGTTGTCTCAACATATTCAAGAAGCAACGGAAACTCTAAAAGCTCTTCTAGCACTTCAAGAATTGCTTAAGAATGAACTTGAAGACATTCCGCAACCAACAGGTGAGTTTTCTAAGGTTGAACTTGAAGATATTCTGAAATTGACTGAAGCAACCCACCAAAAAATTAAAAAGGACCACATCAGCGGCACCTCTGATCTCATTCGTGATGATGCGATCATAGACTATGTGATTCCATCCTCATTCATTGAAGGATGGCTCCCTCGACCTGCAGACTTCATCCCTACCATTCGTTTACTGAAATTTTGTTACCATCTGCCACTGGATGTGTCGTCTACAAGTTTATTTCTTCATCTCTACAAAATTCGAGGACGAATTTTTTTAAACGGGCAAGAGTTGATGCAGGCCAGAATATGTTGGATTGGAATCTCTAGAAGATGTTATTTATTTTGGGATGTAATTTTTTATTAGGATGTCATTTAGTCTTTTATTTAGGAGTTTAATTAGGTTTAAAAGTTTAATTAAGAATCGTTAATTTATTTCTCCACGTTTTTAGATAGGCATGTTTTTATTTTTTTAGATGTGGGTCCCTCCTTTAGACGTGGGTGATTAGTTCCTATTTTATTTATTTATTAGTTTCTATTATTGTGGGCCCCATCCCCCCCCCCTCTCTCTCTCTCTCTCTCTCTCTCTCTCTCTCTCTCTCTCTCTTTAGAGTTAGTAGTTGAGTCTAGTTAGGACTCTTATTTATCCTGTTAGAGTATTTGAATGCTATTTGTTTTAGAGTTACAGTCCAATTATAATTAGGTATGTAAGCCTATTTATAGGCAAATCTTCTTATTGAATTGTTATGCAAAGATTAAAGAAAAAAAGAAAGAAAAGAAGAGCTCTCGGGTCTCCCTCTCTTAGCGGTAAGCCCCCCCCTCTCTCTCTCTCTCTCTCGTGGTTTCTCTTCCCCTCCCCCTCTTGTTTCTCTCTTTTCCCCTACTACGTTATCCCCTCCCTTCCCTTTTGGTGGTTTCCCTCGATAACTCGCTATCAGCTATCTCCTTTACGTTAATATATTATCTCCCTTTCTTGGTTACCACTATCCCATCCCTCCCTTTTGGTTCCCATCCCTCTCTCTATAATTCCCTATCAGCTATCCCATCCCCTTCCCTTAGGTTACTTGTTTCAATCTTTTCTCTTCTAAAATTTCGTCCGCATTAGAGTGGTCAACCCCAAGGGGATAGCTCAGTTGACAAAAGACCAACACCTCAAAATGAAGAGGTCATGAGTTCAATTCTCCTTTGGGCTCTACCTATCCCCAAAAAAAAAAAAAAAAAAAAAAAAAAAAAAAAAAGAGAGAGGGTGGTCCCCCTTTGCTTCACCAAATTATTACTTCCATATTTCTTACGAAAAAGAAATAAACTAAAACAAAACCAGCAAAGACCAAGGGGAGAGAAAATGATAACAGAAAAAGAGAGAGCAGAATCGGTATCTCTCCTTCGACGATAGCTATTATTTATAATGGTAGGAAATTACCTTAAAGTACTGCTACAAATCAGCAGTCCTAGTTACACTCGCATAAGAAGAAAGAAATAAAAAAAGAAATAAACTAACACTAAACTAACTAGCACACATGTTTGACGATGTCAAATCTTATCAACTAATCACTAGGAATATAATCAACAACCTGCTTTGACTGAGTCAACACAGGTGGCATAATTTAATTACGCAAACACCCCCCTCAAGCTGGAGCATGGGAAGGGTGAATGCTACAGCTTGAAACAGTTTAAGCTTTCCACTAATCCTCGTTTTGGTTTTGAGGCCTAGTGATGGCTAAAGTAGCAGTGGAGGATGAGCTGGCTTTCTCAAGTTGTTGAATACGATGAAGTAACTGTTCAAATTCTCGAGACGAAGTTCCTGAAGAAGATGTGGAGGCAGATGCAGGTGCCGGAGTAGGTGTTGGTGGTATGTCGGTAGTTGTCGGATCAGGATCAGCATAGTCAGGATTGGTGGAGTCAACTAAAGAATCAGCCCCCTCAGGTCACCCATGTTTGGCCCAACAAGTATCAACAAGATGATTTGTCTTCCCATAGAAGGTACAATATCGAGAGGATTTGTCAGTAGAGGAACCACTAGAACCATTACCACTACCTCTACCAGAGAAGAAGCTGCGGCCATAGCCAACATAGAGAGTGGAAGTAGTATTGATCCTACTATTGCATCCAATGTTATGTTCCATAGCACCACCAAGGACGTATGGAAAGATTTACAAGAGAGCTACAATTAAGCAAATAATATCTCACGTATTTATGATTTATATGAGCGGCAGTTTTCCCTTTCATAGGGTAACCGATCGCTTAATGAGTACTACAACAGTTACAAAGGCATCATTGAATAGTTACAGGTCTATCAGCCTTTGACTACCAATCTTAAACAACAAAAGACACACGAAGTGAGTTCTATTTTGCCAAATCCATGGTTAGTCTACATCCTAACTACCACTAGTAGTAGTAGTAGTAGCTGAACGAAACTATACCCAGAAAATCAAAGGAGAAGATAAAAAAAATCACACAGATCTGATCTGGATCTTAGATCAGAAAATAAATCAGTAAACAATGCGGCAGTGCCGCAGTAGGACTTGTGGTAGCAGCAAAAAAACAAATCTTGCGGTGGACAGTAATGAGGGTTGCAGTAGGAGCAGAGGAAAAAAAACAAAAGAAAACTTGCAGCAGCAACGAAAGTAGCAGTTCAAAGAAAATTTATAAGAAAAGGTTTGCCGCAGAGAGAAAAGAGAAAGGAATACCTGTAGCAGTAATATCAGTAGCAGAACTTAACAGTAGCAAAAAAATTGTGGCATTAGTAGGCAGCATAGGTTGCTGCAACCAGGTAGAGGAGATCAGCAGTCCTAGTTACACTTGCACAAGGAGAAAGAAATAAAACAACACTAGGAAACTAACACTAAACTAACTAGTCAAGCCCACATGGTTTGACTAAGTCAAATCTTATCAACTAATCACTAGGAATACTAATCGACAACCTGCTTTAACTAAGTATAATTTACTTACGCCAATCTTTAATTTAATTACGTTAACAATATTATCATTGGAAAGAAAGAGAAAAGACTGTCCTTGAATTTGATTAGGACACGAACAAAGATCACATACATGAGAGCATGCCTCTACATTACTGAGTCACAACATTGGCCCACCAGTAATAACCATAGACCAGCCTTCTTTCTAGGTTGACATCTGAGTCACTTCAAACTTGTATCATATGGAAAGTTCTTATAACAACATCCCAATCTCATTCAGGTTGGACATTTGGAATGAAGAATGTAATCACTTATAGAACTTACATAAACTGTAATTCAAGTCATGGAAAGCAATGCAAGGATATAACTGTCAAGAAAATCAACGTAAAAAAGTATAATGGAATTGGGCTGAACTAATGTTGCTTTGGATGAGGCTGGAGGATTCCATGAGAGAAGGTTCCAGAAGTATAATTGTTGAAGGGGATTCAGCTACTGTTATAGTATTATAGCTTGTGCAGGTTCCAAATCAAGGGAGATTCGCACATGTTCTGGACACATTAGAGCCACTGCTTCACACCTGAACTGCACAATCAGCTAGAACCCTAGATCAGTACAACATGGCTGACATCCTAGTTAGACAAGGAGTGGGGAGACTGGGATGGAAATCTGGAGCTCCTTGCCTTTGCCAGATTAGTGGGACTTTTTGTTCTTTAATACTCTTTTATTGATTCTTTTTATCTTGTCAGGGAATCCTTATATTCGTTTCTTTATCATCAATATAATTTTTATTATTGTTTATAAAACCCCTAAATAAGAATAGGACAATAGCAAAGCAAGCTTACCTTAGAAGCAAAGCCATCTCCTTCAGACTCTGGATGTTGGCTTTCCTTTTCACGTCAGCAAGCTCAGGAACGTCATACATGTGCTTTTTAGAGTACACACAAATAAGGTTCCTAGAATAAATCAAATAAGGATACTATATATCTCTAAAGCTTAAATAACAAACAAAAAATTTACAAGATATGCTATTTTCTCTACATATAAGAAAGCCTTCTGAGCACCTTCCCATGCTGAAGGGCTTGCAAAGAGGATCCGTTACGACTCTATCTCCAGCTACATAGGTCTGAGGCAGCAAAGGAAAACAAAATAATTTGATCACATAAGACACTTCAAATCAGCATCATTATGTTGCAGTAGCATAGTACACAAAAAATTACCCTACCACATTCTCAGCAATATGTGGGTTTGTCGTTTCAAGCAACAATGCAATGACAGCTGGATCTGCTTCTGTCTGGTGGTTGGATATCAAGATAACATTGTGGCCCTACATTTTATGGTACAGAACCTTTGCTTAACACTATGAATGACATACATATGCTAGAAATGAATTAAATAATAAGGTTAAATATCAAAAAGTATACATATAAGTCAATATCAAATAAGACCCAATAAAGCTTCACCAACCAAACTAATGATCTATTCTCGTTTCCACAGAAAAACATTATCTCGTAACAGGATACAGTCAATGTCATGCATGCTTACACAAGAACAACTAAAATCCCAATTGGCTCAAGCACTGAATTTGAGGCGATGTGATTGCCCTGTTCTTTTGCTACTCTTCTTCTTCTTTTCAAAGGACAATATAATTTGGTCTTCTGCGAGTGTTTTTACCTTTTAACTAATCACATGATCTGGCATTTGGCCAATAATCACAGGAGGATAAAATACAAAAAGGCAATCCCACAAGGTGTAATTTATAATGCTGCTAATCTTCCTACCATCCAAAGTTTAGAAAACAACCAATACGCAGCTGCACATAAAGAGTTTATGCACCTTACTCCCACATACAAATAAAAGTTTCTGAAACAGCGAACAGTTCTACCATTTCCAAGCTCTCATCGCACATAGTGTAGCTCTCCTGTTATTCTCCCCAAACAATTAACACCCCGATTTCCAGGACTTGAACATCTAAGCCTATTTAGGTAAATGAGCATTAACGGGAAAAATACTTTTTCCATATCAAGAATGCAAAAGCATGGAAAGGAAGATATGCTTACAGCATATAACGCAACAGTCTCCATAAAAACCCTAGAACAAATCAACTCTAAAAGAGAAGTTCTAGAAGAAAAGAATGCATTTATTGATGGTCCAATAATTAAGATTAATCAATTCAACCACCAACATGACTCCAAGTCCAATGACATATTTAAAATAAAATAATAAAAAAAAAATCCATCACATGAGGATGCATGGTGAAACAGATAAAAAGCAAATAGTCCACTCTTCCAAAAAGAAGCAGCATATGTTGTCAAGAAACTGCTGATAGGAAGAATCAGCCTTGATCCAATCACCTCCATCAATCAATCATCATATCGTTAATCGAAAAACAGGGGGTGAACACACCACCTTTGAATTAGAGATGCAGCTTCTCAGTTAGATCAGCAACAACTAAATTGAAAGAACACCTTTGGGGTGTATCGAATACGATCTATGTGTGTTTACAGATCTTGCTCTGATACCATGTAAATTCCAGAGAGAAAAGAGATGGAAAGGAGAGGCTTCTGTAACTTTGGGAGCCTCAACAATTGTGTTAAGATCCCTAATCAAGTCAATATATATAATAGGGAGCTCACACAACCCTCGAATAGCAGAACAGGAAAAAACAAATAAAATAAGAGAGGGAGACGCTAATATTGCCCTCGGGATTAGGGTTGGTGCTAATCCCAAGAAGCCTTATGGGCCTCTCCCCTCATTCTAAATATAGTAACACATGTTATGTGCTACTGAATAAAATGTGCTAAATCACACCTAGTCTTCTAAATGTCACCTAGACTCACTAAAATTCATCAAGGAAGAAAATAAACTTAGAATATCTGGGGCATTACATTATGTGTCCATCTCTCTCCTCCAATCAAATTTTTTTTCTTTCTTGGCTTCCAAACGTAGCCTAAAGCATTACTTAAACATTTCAAAATTGGCCAACATTACTCATCTTGCTATCTAGCGGGGCTACCCGTAAGTTCTCATAAACATATTCTCATTTCATTGTTTCTTTTTAGTCTGTTTGTTTATCCATCTCAAAATCTCAATTTCAGCCCAACAGTCTACCCAAGAAGCACGGCAATAAAGCCATTCTGCAAAGATTTTACCTTCTGCTTGTTGTCACCATGGACATCCCCCTATATAATTTACAGTATTTACAAAGACGTATATTGTTCTATTAAACTTTCAGCTCATCACTTGTAGTAAACGGTAGAGTTTTATAGTGAAAATAGAATAGCCTACAGTTGTTACTCATATTATGATTAGGAGTCCTTTTGATTCCACATTAACTTGACAATTGGATCGACAATAATTTAGAAAAGAGCCAGCAGTACAAAGCTTTTCTGTATCATAGGCCTCTTTCTTTGCTTGCCTCAGATTGCTATGTACTAAATAAAGGTATGTGAAATCTGCTTTCCTAATCTAGGGGCTCTGCTGCATTGAGCTTTTCTTGGAGTCCTCCTGCCCTCATATTCCTTTAAAAATAAATATATAAAAATTAAAAGAAATTAGGTTACTAAATGTTTGTTTTTTCAAGGATTATTTCGCTCTACAAACTAGGAAAGGGACTGTGGATGTAACTATGTAAGTCTAGTAACCAGGTTTTTAGTTTGCAGTGCAGTCCTCTTTTTTACAGAGTGATATGATTGCCTGTACTCTTTGAATCTTCTTCCCTTCTGTCTGGAGATTTTCTTGCACCCATAACACCATTTTACTTTACAGTAAAATTGCAATTAGAATTTAGAACTATGGCAAGTTTAATATTCATAATAACTATTTATTTCTACAAATACAAACTTGATGTGGGGCAACGTAGGTAACCGTAAACCTAGTTAACAGGCTTTCCTATTTTTCTGCTTTCCTTTTTTTTTTTATGCATGTATCCCTTGTATTTGGTCCAAAATCTCTGGTGTTTGGTTGTTTGGACATTCATGCTTTAACAGAGCCGGAGTCAGCAAGCTCTTCAAGAGTTATATACTATGCAAAGCTCACTTCTTTCTTTCTGATTTTACACCATAGTTCACAGTTGTCAAGGTGCCAGGGCGAACCAAGGCGTTGGAGGCCTGACGCCTAGGCGACCAAGGCGCCCAATTTTCCAAGGTGTCACAAGGCCTCCTGGGCGCCTATGTGGGAACCATACTTAATTGACTGATCTCCATACAAACCATATGTGGGAACCATATTCTTAAGAAATTGTCATAAGCATAAAATTGAGAACCATTCGCCAAAGAAATGGATTGGAATCACATTGAGACATTAATGGATTACACAAGCTACAGGGATGTCTTCTTCACCACCTAACAATGAACCATGTCTCATAACGGCTATGATATTGCCATTGAGGCCTATGCGAATATTAAAAGCCTATTGCAGATGATCCTAATCAAGATAAAAGCTTTCTTCCTGTCTTTGTCATGTAATTGCCCCATTGCAGTACAGAGAACTCAAACCAAGAATACATTGCAGTACAGAGAACTCAAACCAAGAAAGATCTGCTAAGTCTGAAATTATATAAAGCTTCCATACAAAATTGGAAATGTGATACATATGAATCTGAAGATAATGACATGCTGCGTAGCTAGGCTGTCAATGTGTAATTGTGATGCTAAAAAATGGAAATGATGTTTTCACCAACTCAAAGCAAAAGGTCCAAAAAACAACAGCAAGGTTATCAAATAAAGCTAGACACCTGCTTAAGCTTTTCTTCAATGTCATAGAAGACAGAAATGTTACCGATATAGGATCTTCTGCAGAGACAAAGAAAACTAAAGTTATGAAATGGAAGAGAACATATAGAAAATAGCTATATATAGGATATCTAGATTTGCATATACAATGCTCTTTCAAATCAACTACTGATATACCAAACAACGTGATTATGTATGTGGTTACGGACTTTTAGGGTGCATTTATCATCACTTCTCTGGGTTGATTCTGAGGGATTTGTTATCATTCAAAATTCTCAGTAGTGATTCTTTGACCTTGTGCTCATTTTGAGTGGCTTTCTCAAGCAAACAAACACCACATGTGACCCTAAGAATCACTTGCTCATTTGCTCTAAGTATTTGTTTACTATGAGAATCAATCACCGAGAATTAAATTAGTGTCCAGAAGAATCACTCAAAACAATCATAACTGATACCAAACACAATCCTAAATTACATAACCCAATCTCAGAGCAGAAGTATCAAAAAATAAAGTTTCACTGTAAAAGGTTAGAATCTTCCATATACAAGTGCATTGTCTAGGTCCAACTGTCCAAGGGTGAAGGGCCAATTTGAGGGCCTAGGACCATCACAACATACCACCTCATGATTTCAGAAAAGTTTTGTGTGCCACTGACTAAGTCCCATTCAAGAAGATAATAATCTGCAGAGCATGATCAGAAAAATTTTACCCAGCTGACTGTATATTATTTATGAAGCTTGACGGAGTACTTATTTCCCATCCTGGAGAATGATGTCAATGGAAGGGGTAGAAAATTCTTTTCCAGAGTGAATAAGCTCTGTAACTCTTTCTCTCTCTCTCTCTGACCATAATACATGGTCCTTCAGCTTAAGACCCTAAATATTGCCCTTCAGTGATTAACCCCCAAAAAAAATTGAAAAAGATAGAGGAAGACCCTCGCCCCACTATGGGGCAAAGATTAAACAGAAGCTAGGCCCAGCAAAAAGAGAATCCCTAGTAATCCTTGTTTTACTAGCTTGTCAGCTACATCTACCAGAATGAGGTGTCCAATAAGAATGCACATGATCAGATCTCTCCAACAAGGTCAGGTGGCCTATAAGCAACACCCTTGATGCCAAATAATAGTGCTCTCCATAAAATACTCGTTTGGCCGAGGGCTTCCATATACTCGTAAGCAAAACCCGCGCTTCTAACTGTTCTGAAACTACTTGTATCGGTCCTGGGTTTTAACAGGCCGGAATCACCTCTCCCTGAACAGGCCCTTGCCTTTCCTCTCCGCCGAATCAAGAGTATTTCGGTCTCAAGGTCTACTTTCAGCAAATGTCATAGACTAATTAGTATTTACTATTACTTGTACCGGTGCTGCTATTCTGCCCCCAGCCTGGCTGAGGAAGAGTTATTGGGAGTAAAACACAAAAATATGCAGATTTTGGGCGGGCATACGATATTTAATAATTAACAAATTCAAATAAAAAAATAAAAGTAAAAAAGAAAAAGTAAGGCCTGTATCATGATTTCACTCCAATACCAACTGGGCCAACGGGAAAACGAACGCAGGAATGAAATTCCAAGATTGTCCCAGAAAAAAACCCTCCACCTACACCTGAACAGGGCAAGGTAAAGTCAAAGAGAAACAGTCAAAAACTTATCTAATGGAATTTTCATCAGGGCAAAAGGTCCCAAGGCCTAGAAGGGAGCAAGTCATGCCCACTGGACAATCATGTACAGAGAATCAGTACATACCAACAAAAACTAACCATCCATCTATCAGATTGATCACAGACTCAAGGATCAATATCCTACCTGGATCACTCCTTGGCCATATCAATCCAAATCAGAGGACAAATAGGAAGTGGATCAACCAATCCACCAGTATAACAGATTGGTACTGCCCTCTGTAATCCTGATCCAGATGGGGATCAAAAGATCCTAGAGACTGATGCAGGCCAATCAAACCAACCTGAAGGTAACACAGACCCACAAGAAAAAAATAGTGAGAAACTAAAGGAGAAATCTAGTACATTATGACAAGCCAGGTCTGATCCTAATCTAATGGATGATATTGGATGGTTTCAATTTGTTTAACGACCAGATTGGATGGAAATCAGCATTAGCCTTGATCTAAAAAGTTGAAGGGAAAGGTGGAGGGGGTCAATGGTGTCGAAGAGAGAGAGAGAATACAGGAGAGAAAATAGAAAGGGAGAATATATGAAAGAGAAGGAAGAGAATATCTATAGATCTAAGACTCTTACTAGCCTAATAATCTAACATTAGGACTCTTGGACAGCTAGACATACTAACATTATTAAGAATATAACCCCAAGGGGTATCTCAGTTGGCAAGGACCAGCACCTTATTAAGTAAGAGGTCATGAGTTCTACTCTCCTTGGGGCCTACCTATCTAGGAAAAAAAAACACACTAACAAGATAAGGACACTAACATAGAACCAACTTAAACAAACATTCGTAAATAAGCCATGTATACTGATATCTTGCACACGAACGACTTCTCTTTGAAGAGGAAAAGAAGGAAATTGGAAGGAATGTCTCACAATGTGCATTGAGAGGAACCCACATGGTCACTGAGGAGAGAGAGAGAGTCAAAAACTGAGAGGGCATATACCACCAGCAGTGCGTACGTCATTTTCCATTAAATAATTCCGAAACTCCATGTGAAATAGTAAAAGACCCCACTTCCAGCTAGATTGACCCTGATTTAAATAACTCTTCCCCTATAAATAAGAAACATCAATCTGTTCCCTGGTTAAGTAACAAAATCTATACTAATCAGAATGGATCTAAACCACCTGATCTGGATACTGGATGCCTCCGTGTTAGAGACCATGAGATATATTTTTAGAAGCATAGAATAGGAAAGCTTTGCAAGCCAATGGGACTTAGTTTAATATCATGCCCAAATCAAAGAAAGAGATCAACCCGTCAACATTGTTGGCCCACCTGAAATCAATCAATGGGCGGATATAGTTTTGGCCAAACATGTAGTAATCAAAAGGCTCTCGTATAGCTTTGTGATAAGGTGAGAATGTAAATGGATCCTGAAACAAAATGTTGCTTAGTCATACACGATGTAGATAAAAGCTGAATGTATGGTTCAATAATGAATGCAAGAAAACCGCATGAAATGGAAACAACTGTACAGCAAATAAGTTCATGATACCTCTACTTCTAACAAAATGCAATCAAATGCAGCAGCCATGTTTGTCAATACAATATCATCAGCTCTAGGATTTCCACTTTGAATCACCTGCAAGTTTTAAAAAGAGCCCAATCAAATGTAAGAAATGTATAATTACTAGTTAGTGACAGATAGGAAGACAATATCCTAACAGTAAACAAAGAACCTTCCAATACCCGCAACACTTATTCAAACAAAATGCAATCTTTTGCCTAAAACACTGTAACTGTTAGCATAATCAAGATTAGCAATATTGATTATGCTAGTTTTATTTATTATTTTTAGTTTCATTTATTATCGGTATTGCCAAGTTTATTTATAACCAACACTGCTTTGACTTCATCAAAACAGTGTGGGCTAGTTTCTAGGACTAGGACTCATATTAGTATTTGGACTTCTATTTAAACTAGAAGTTTACTTTATTGTTTATTGTTTTCTGTATTCAGCTAGGACTCTGGCTTGCAGAGTCCTCCTACCTAGTAGTTATTTGCTAGATTCTATAAACATAACAACTACAAGGAGGAGCAACCTACCGATCTGCTCTCTCTCTCTCTCTCTCTCTCTCTCTCTCTCTGTTTCTGTTCTGCACACTCCTCCTATTTCCTTGCTGGTTTTTTAGTTATTTAATTTATTTTTCTAACTTGGTACCAGAGCACATCGATTAACCTCTTTTTCTGGTTTTGATAATCTTCTAAAGATCTCCTCTAACTGGTTGCAGCAACCTATGCTGCCTATTGATACTAGAATTTGTTGCTACTATTAAGGTACTGCTCCTAACACCACTACAAAAAAATTTCTGCTATAATGCTATCAAAATAATTTTTTTGCGTGTTACCTACCGCAACCTCTATGTTGCTGCTACTACACCATTAATGCCTATCTTATCTAATTCCAGTTTTTTTTGCTATCAATTTTTTTTGGCTCAGATTTTTTTTTTGTTGCAAGTTTTTTTTTTACTACTACTACTATTACTATTACTATTACTGCTACCTTTTGTTCCTACCTATTGCTACTACTACTGCCTCTTCTACGGCTACTCCTGTTGTCCCTCAATTTTTTTATATCAAAGGCTGCTTCTACATCTTCATCAATCCAAGGTACTCATACTCATACTCTAGGACAGATTACTACCATCAAACTGAATGGCGGCGTTTCTAATTACATATTATGGGTTCAAGCCATCAAAGCCTTCAATCGCTCTCAGTGTAAATTAAAATATCTCACTGAAGATCCTCCATCTACTGATTTTAAATCATCCGCTGATATTGCTGCCCATGATGAATGGATGCATGAATCTTCCATTCTCCAAATTTGGCTGTAGAATAGTATTGATCCTACTATTGCTTCCAATGTTATGTTCCATAGCACCGCCAAGGATTTATGGGAAGATCTACAAGAGAGCTATGGTCAAAAAAAGAATATATCATGTCTTTATGATTTATATGAGCAGCGTTTCCTTTTCACAAGGTGATCGATTGTTTACTGAGTACTACAGCCATTACAAGGGCATCATTGAAGAGTTACAGGTCCATCAACCTTTGACTACCAATCTTGAACTACAAAAGGCACAATGAAGTGAATTCTTTGTTGCTAAATTGATGGCTGACCTACATCTTGACTACCACTATGTTAAAGGGCAACTTTTGACAGAGGAAAAGGATCCTACTCTTCCAGAGACTTATTCCCGTTTTCAACGCTTGGTTCCTACTCCTAAAGGTGACAATATTGCTGCTACTAATGATACTTCTGCTCTATACGTTGGCTATGGCCACAGCTCCCCTTCTGGTAGAGGTTGTGGCTATGGCCGAGGATATGGTCTTGGCTCTAGTAGTTCCTTTACTGAGAAGTCTTCTCGCTATTACACCTTATGTGGGAAGACTAATCATTTTTGTTAATACTTATTGGGCCAAACTTAGGCCCTGAATGGGCTGATTCCTTGGTTAACTCAACTTGTTCTGGCTCTGTTGATCCTGATCCGGCACCTACCGACAAACCATATACACCTATTCCGGCTCCTATACCTGTGTCATTAGCATCAAATTCAGGCACTCCATCTCGTGAGTATGACCAGTTACTCCGCCGTATTCAACTAGAAAGCCGGTTCTTCTTCCAGTGCTACCTTAGCCATCGTTGCGCCTCCAGACCAAAGTAAAGATTGGTTGGGGGGGGGGGCTAAACTATTTTCAAGCTGCAACATTCACATCTCCCATGCTCCAGCTTGAGGGCGGATTTTAGCGTTATCGAGATTAGCAATATTGATTACGCTAGTTTTATTTATTATTTTTAGTTTTATTTATTACTAGTATTGCCAAGTTTATTTGTAACCAACTCTGCTTTGACTAATTCAAAACAGTGTGGGCAAGGTTCTAGAATTGGGACTCCTATTAGTATTTGGACTTCTATATAAACTAGGAATTTACTTTATTGTTATTGTTTTCTGTTTTCAGCTAGGACTCTAACTTGTAGAATCCTAGATCCTAGCTAGTAGTTGTTTGCTAGATTCTATAAACATAACAACTACAAGGAGGAGCAACCTACCGATCTGCTCTGCTCTGCTCTCTCTCTCTCTCTCTCTCTCTCTCTCTCTCTCTCTCTCTCTCTCTCTCTCTCTCTCTCTTCTGTTTTGTGTACTCTTATTTCCTTGCTGGTTTGTTAGTTAGTTAATTTAATTTTCTAACCGTAACCATGACAGCCTACTGAAAAACTCACAAGAAGCTCTCTCAAAGAACTATGACCACGGAAGGTGGTTGTGGTCAAGTGATGGTTACAACAGATCATCCTACCGTCAATTCTAATTTGGAACTTCTTTTTTTTTTCTTAAAGTACTTCATTACCTTTATATTTATCTCCATAGCAATATCGTGGACCTCAACTACCCATACAGGCATTGTTTTCTGTAATTTAATACCATAGATGATCCAAGAATCAATAATTCATTTTTCCAACCACCCTTGCTAATTTTTATCTAAAGCATTAAGAAGTTTCATGTGTGTATGTAAAACTAAGTCAAGGTTACAACAAGCTTAAATATCCAAATTTTTCATTTCATAATTTAAAATAAAACAAAAAAGTAACATATGGATAACCGAGAAAGCTCCCCCTTTCATTGAAAGATTGGAAGGAAGGGGAAAGAGAGAGGAGCTGTGGAGGGGCACCATTCCCAGTATACAAGGCTGTCCTACACATGGTTCAAAATTTTGGTCGAAACACTGAAATTTCGATGGCATATTTCAGTTTCGGCGTTGTCAAAACAATGTAGCACGGGAATTCAAGGGATCTTCAATCTTTCAGTTTATTCACCGAAATGGACCATATTTAGGTGCCATTTCGGCGCATATTTCGGTCATTTTGGCTATTTTGGTGCCATTTTGGTGGTATATTTCGGTTTCAACCAGGGCCAAAATCCCAGTCAAAACCGAAGTCTTAAACCTTGGTCCTAGACACAAACAATCACATGAAAACTAGTCCTACATGCAAAAAATATCCACAATATCTAAAACATTAGTCATGGAGATTGCGGAAATGAGGAAGAAATGGTAATTATCCATGTCTGGTTTGCCTCAGACGACACAATAAAAAATTATTTGATAAATTACACTCACCTCCCCTGTACTTAGGTCTAATTACACGCATCACCCCTTGTAATTATAGAAATTACACAAAGTTCCAATCAACTAACAGTGTTAACATGAGACAGTAAAATATCTCATTTACCCTTAGTACTACCATATAAAAATAGGTTTGAGAACTCCTTTTCTTTTAAGTATCAACACAAAAAAAAAAAAAAAAAAAAAAAAAGTTGAGAACTCCTACAACACCATTCGTTAAGACCATCAACCGTGCGACTCTTCAAAATCCAGTGACTCCCTTGCTAGTCCGGTGAGTCCCCTACAACTCCAGCAACCTCTTTGCAACGGCGAATTTTTTATTCATCGTCACGTTTATCCTTGCATACAAAATAGTAAGAAACAAAACAATTGGACGCAGTTGTCGTTTGGCCTACACAAATCCTCCAAAAATTAGTTCTTAAGTCCTTTGTTTTGACCCATTCATCTCTCTTGAAAGTTTGAACTCGAGTTGTACGTAGAGATGGGTCTCCGTTGCGGCAAGGACAGAGTTCCAATACCAAGTAAACAAATCCTTATGGAAACAAGCCAGCCAGAGGGGGAGTCAGCGGCAGAGGTGTGGCAAGACATCAACAGAGGACTCAGAATCCTATGGTTCAGCAGCCTAAAGCCCCTGCCCAACAAACCCACACGATACCAGAAAAGCGACAGATCAGGCCCTGGCTCCGGCACAGAGCCTGCCCCTTCCCCATTAAAGCAGCCTTCTCCTTATGCTGCTGTTCACAAGCCCAGGATCCGACTGATTCACAGCCCTGCGCTGCTGTGAAACCCTAGATATCAACTACGATGATACAGCAGAATCGATAGATAAAATATATCCCCAAAGAGTAAAATTGACCCCATATCCAGCTCCAATACTTCAAATTGAAAAAGAATCCTAACCAAAATTCATGAGAAACCCCATAACCCAATTAAGAAGGCACTCCAAAGTCCAAACTTCTCAAACTTAAAACCCATAATAGAAAAACTAATATATACAAAGCTCACAACTTAATTCGTCCTCTAAAGACAAATTAGAGTTAAGTTCTAAGGAAAAAAGTAGAGAATACCTTGGCCTCATTAACATTAACTTCGCTACCTCCAGCCATGAACGCAGAGAGATTCAACACCCAAAACAGACACCCTTAAAAGCAAGTGCAAATCTTCTGAACGCTTTCAACCTTTACATTCTCATAAGCTAACAAAAAAACAATCAAACCCTAGTCTCGTATCTTCTCTCCATGCATTACTTGCTTGCTTTACCCCGTTCTGAACAACGAAAAAAAGCCAAAATCTCAGAGATAAAAAAAACCGCCACAGACACGACAAAGATCAAAGCACTGTACTTAACAACTTAGCAAGAGAAAACAGACAAGACAATAAGGAGAGGATGAGAGGGAAAATGTGAGGTTGTAGATCATCAAATTTATCGATTGTACCCTCAGGAGATCTTGGAAGAGTCCATCTCGGACATCCTCCTAATGCACTTCTACAAGAGCTGCCCCTACTTTCAATTCGCCCATGTCACAGCCAATCAAGCTATCCTCGAGGCCTTCGAAGGGAAAAGCTGAGTTCACATCATAGATTTCAGCATGAAACAGAGGAGAAGAAATCACGGCGGAGAAGAAATCGCTGAGGAGAAAAAGAAGAAGAAGGGGATTAGGGGGGCAAATTGGAATTTCACTACCATTTAGGGATAGTTTGGCATTTAGGTTAATATGGCCAAGGGACGCCAGCAACTAATGTCCCTCAACAAATGGACGAGACTTGAGTGTATAATTTAAGGGAGGTTTGTGTAATTTCTAAACTACAAGGGGAGGTGCATGTAATTAGACCTAAGTACAAGGGAGGTAAGTGTAATTTACCCAAAATTATTATGAAAAGATAGGCTAAAGATCCCCATAAAAAATCCCTATAGGAGGGGAATAATGTATTATGGTCAGATGGAGAATATGGCATGACTTTGTAATGCAAGACAAGATCCGTTGGATAGGAAGATTTAATTTAGAAACCTTTATAAATTTTATTTCTATTGCTTTAGTTTTATTTTAGAGTTTTACTTCAATTAGGAAGGTAGTTTCTCTTTTTATTGTTTTTATTTATTTATTTTAGATGTGGGTCCCTTATCCCTTAGATGTATGTGAGTATTAGTATTTGAGTTGATTTCTATTTAGTAGTTGAGTATAATTAGAACTCTTATATTATAGTCATATTTGAGTTCTAATTGTGTTTTTAGAGTTTCAGTCCAATTAGGATTGTAAATTTATTTAAAGACATTATTATTAATGAAATTAGTAGTTGATGATTATTGAGAAGAAAGAAAAGAAGAGGCTCTCGGCTCTCTCCCTCCCTACGGTATCCCTCTGATCTCTCTCTTTGAGTTCCCTTTCTCCCTTGCTGTTTCGATAGCTTCTTTCTCCTCTCTATATCTTTCTCTTTCTTGGTTTTCCCTCCCTATACCATAAGCCCTCTGATCTCTCTCTTTGAGTTCCCTTTCTCCCTTGCTGTTTCGATAGCTTCTTTCTCCTCTCTATATCTTTCTCTTTCTTGGTTTTCCCTCCCTATACCATAAGGCATATTCTTATATCTCTTTTGTTTTAATTCTTTATTTGACTCCCTACAATTATCCCACCATCCCATTAATTATCCCTAAAATCATCCCACGTTACTATTTTGGTTCTCATTCCTTTTCCTCCCCCTTACCTGATAATGGTGTTTTCAATATTCTCCATTGATATTCCCTTTCATCCCTTTAAGTGAGATTCAGTCTCCATTACTTTGTCTTTTTTTTATTATTTTGTGAATACATCAAGATTAAAAAAAAAAAAAAAAAAAAAAATCTTCTCTCCTTACTCTCTTCCTTCTCCACCACAAGCAAATCCCATCCACCAGATATGCATCAACAAACCTGACCACAGATATCATGGATCTTAGAGATACTAGTAGACAATGTGAACACTAAAGCATGGAAGGCAGATTTTTTGGTTATCAAACCACAAGAATATGACCTACTCTTTGATCAAAAGGACATTGCAGGTCTAATTGAAGACCATGGTCAAGCGTTTCTAAGAGCCCAAGGGATCTAGGTTTATAATTTTTAATTTAAAACCAGAATCGCAATGAAGAATATGACCAGAATTAAGGGGAAGTCAGTAAACACTAATCAACAACTCAGATATGATTCAATAGCTAATGAATTATTCAATTCTATAAGGAGAACAGAATATCAGAATCTGGTACCAATCCAATGGTCCCATATGTATTATTCATAAAAAAATATAAAAAAATAAAAAGACAGAAAGTCTAGATAGAGTAAACACCTCCATACGAAATCCCTATAGGAGTGTCCTAAACATACTCAACTATTTGAATAATAACTGAAAACAAACTCTTATCTGGTCTGGATATTAAATCCCTATATTCCAGCAAAGTAATATATTAAAATAACAAAGAAAATACCCCATAGTTTTGATGCAATAGCTGTGTCATGGATGGATCGACACGAGCCAATTTGGCTACCCAAGCCAAACCTGAACCGGCTCAAACCCAAACCAACCTTTTGGTCTGGAAAGGGTTGGTAGATGATTAATTAGATTAGGAAGTTTTAATTTATAGGTTTCCTTATTTACTATTTCTATTTTATGTCATAGGGATTAGATTTGATTTCATAAAGATGTTATTTACTTTCTAAGTTTACTTCAAATTAGTTTAGGAAAGTTCTACCTTTAAATAGAATATGTATTAGGTTTTATTTTCAGAATGGGAAGAATTGAATAGAAGGAATATTTGATTGGGTTATTGTGGTGTGCCTACGGGCTGAAAGTGAGTGCTCTCTCTCTTTTCCCTCTCTTCGTCTTTGAGATCAGGAATAGTCTACTACGTAGACTGATTCCCCACCCTCTCCTTCTTCTTCCTCCTCCCTGTTCTTCTTCTTTATTTTCTGGTTCTTCCCTGTTCTGGGCAGTACCTGGCAGCAGCTTTCAATTGGGTTGAACTCCCTGAGAACCCCTCCGTTTGGGCTGAACTTTTGGTCGAAGACTACTCCTATAAGGGCGATTCAAACCCCCGAAGTGCTAGGACTGTTATCTTGCTGGAACTGGACATTACAGATAGAAGAACAGATCTGTTTCCTCTTACCGCCAGGTGAGTTGCAGAAACATCTAAACTGATTTGGGGCTTCCGGATTGAAGGATTGCTGGTGGAACTTGGTAGGCTTATGAGATACGAATACTCACCTAAAGTTTCAGTTCGATTGGACTTGAGTTGAGTGAGATCTCTCTCTTAAACTAAACTTGGTTTTCCGCCATTGTTATTCCTGTTCGTGAACTGATTTCTAACGAAGGTAGAAGGAGACCCTTTATTGCTAGATTTCCAATTATACCCTCCCTTTATTAAGTAACTGAAGTTTAACCTTATTTCTTTGTTTCTAATTCCAAATCAGTCCTAAGGTCTTGTTTGGTTTACTCAAGTTATTAGACAAGTTCTGAATAATTACAAGTCTGCCATTACTGGTTGAGTTTTGAGTTTATTTACAATTCTGCCACTGTTTGTTGAACCAAGCTTCCATGTTATTTGGTTGGGCCCATTAGCGGATTAATTAGGGTTTTCTCAACCCGGATCCCGCATCAATTGGTATCAGAGCGAATATCCTACAGTCATGGTGAGTAACAATGAGCTCCTAGCACGTGTTACCGCCGACAAAGAGGAAACTAACATGGCCATTAGTGGTATATCAAACCGACTGGATGGGATAGATGCTTCTATTTTAAATTTTCAGGATATGATGGCAAAAATGCAGATGTCCATTGACTCGTTGTCACAAGCTATAAAAGGTAAGAGTCCCATACTTGGAGATTTTTCCAACTCCGTTTCATATGTTCCACCTCCCAATGCCTCTCCACCACCATCACCATCACGACACGTACCACCACCACCACCACCATATGGAGTTGGTCGACATGGAGAAATTTTTGGTGCTGACAAAGGAGCACGGCTGGATGTGCTTGATTTTAATGGAGACCAAAATCCCGAGGGAATATCTTGACTGGATCCATAGTTTGGAGATATTTTCCAAATGGTACGGATTGTCAGAGCCTAGAAAATTGATGTTTGCAGAAGCTAAATTGAAGGGCACGGCACGAGTTTGGTGGATTAAATATCAGAAACAAAATCAAACTCGCGGCATTGGTGAGATAAATACTTGGGCTGAGATGTATGCGGCAATGAACCGTCGATTCCTACCTCTTGATTATAAGCAACGGACGCATCTCAAGTTTACTCAATTACGGCAAGACAAGTAGGATTGTTGAGGAATATGTGGCCCGATTCTATTATTTGGCTACCCGATCTGATTTTGATTGGGATGAAGATGTTTTGGTCGCACAATTTCGTAATGGTTTGCATCCACGGATTAGTGCTTCCTTGGCTTCCAATAGGGTTACATACAATGGAGGAGCCTGTACAAGTGGCATATCGGGTAGAGGAAAATTTAAAGCGGCCATACAACCGGAGAAGCTTTCGCATTCGTTCTCTAAAGGTAACAATTTTGTCAAGCAAGCTCCACCACCAGAGAAGTTTTTTAGCAAGCCCCAAGAAAGTGGTTCTAGTATGGCGTCTTCACGGCCGACCCGTCCATATTCTCCACCTCGGCGTGGTTATGATAGGCCTCCTTCAAAACCGAGGGCTGAGATCCAATGTTACACCTGTAAGGGTTTCGGTCACTTTGCTTCCCATTGCCCAAATCGCTCCATTGCTTTTGCCGATAAAGAAGAACTCATGGCTACTGCCCGCAGGAGGAGCAACGTAAGAATGAGATCGTATACTTGGCAGCCGAGCACGATAGTGATGATAGTGACGGTGATGTTGATCGGTTGCACCAGCCTTTTATGGTCCTTCGCCCTCTCTTGGCTACACGAGATACCCGAAGAGGATGATTGGCGACGCGGTAATATTTTCCCGGACACGGTACGATGCAACGGTTCCCTATGCACCATGATTATTGACGGCGGCAGTTGCACCAATGCAGTATCAGAAGATATGGTTAACAAGTTGGGTTTGAAGACAGAGCCCCATCCGCATCCCTACAAGGTTGGATGGATAAATAACAATAATCTTAAGGTTCATGAGCGATGCTTGGTCACGTATTCCATCGGCGGATTGATCGACACTGTTCGATGTGATGTGTTACCCCTCAAGATCTGTCACCTTCTCCTTGGTCGTCCTTGGATGTTTGACAAGAAGGTTCAGCATGATGGGTACGAGAATACGTACACCTTCAAATTCGGTGGGCTCGATATGCAACTTCTTCCGGCAAAACACCTTCCCGCCATCAAGCTTAAAAAGAATGCTAACTCGCTTCTCCTCCAACGCATTCCATCTGATGGTATTCTTGGTCCTTATCCAGACTCGACGGAGTCGAAGTTCTTTTGAGAAGCGGAGAGTTGATGCTAGAGCTGTGTCATGGATGGATCGACACGAGCCAATTTGGCTACCCAAGCCAAACCTGAACCGGCTCAAACCCAAACCAACCTTTTGGTCTGGAAAGGGTTGGTAGATGATTAATTAGATTAGGAAGTTTTAATTTATAGGTTTCCTTATTTACTATTTCTATTTTATGTCATAGGGATTAGATTTGATTTCATAAAGATGTTATTTACTTTCTAAGTTTACTTCAAATTAGTTTAGGAAAGTTCTACCTTTAAATAGAATATGTATTAGGTTTTATTTTCAGAATGGGAAGAATTGAATAGAAGGAATATTTGATTGGGTTATTGTGGTGTGCCTACGGGCTGAAAGTGAGTGCTCTCTCTCTTTTCCCTCTCTTCGTCTTTGAGATCAGGAATAGTCTACTACGTAGACTGATTCCCCCACCCTCTCCTTCTTCTTCCTCCTCCCTGTTCTTCTTCTTTATTTTCTGGTTCTTCCCTGTTCTGGGCAGTACCTGGCAGCAGCTTTCAATTGGGTTGAACTCCCTGAGAACCCCTCCATTTGGGCTGAACTTTTGGTCGAAGACTACTCCTATAAGGGCGATTCAAACCCCCGAAGTGCTAGGACTGTTATCTTGCTGGAACTGGACATTACAGATAGAAGAACAGATCTGTTTCCTCTTACCGCCAGGTGAGTTGCAGAAACATCTAAACTGATTTGGGGCTTCCGGATTGAAGGATTGCTGGTGGAACTTGGTAGGCTTATGAGATACGAATACTCACCTAAAGTTTCAGTTCGATTGGACTTGAGTTGAGTGAGATCTCTCTCTTAAACTAAACTTGGTTTTCCGCCATTGTTATTCCTGTTCGTGAACTGATTTCTAACGATGGTAGAAGGAGACCCTTTATTGCTAGATTTCCAATTATACCCTCCCTTTATTAAGTAACTGAAGTTTAACCTTATTTCTTTGTTTCTAATTCCAAATCAGTCCTAAGGTCTTGTTTGGTTTACTCAAGTTATTAGACAAGTTCTGAATAATTACAAGTCTGCCATTACTGGTTGAGTTTTGAGTTTATTTACAATTCTGCCACTGTTTGTTGAACCAAGCTTCCATGTTATTTGGTTGGGCCCATTAGCGGATTAATTAGGGTTTTCTCAACCCGGATCCCGCATCAAGTTTGTTGGCAGATAAGGTTCCTAGAATTTAGGAATCCTTATAACCGCAAGCTGTTAACCTCCACAAGATAAGATAGTCTCCCAAACTCTTGAACAAAGGGAAAAATAAATAAATAAATAAATAAATAAACTAAAAGAAGACTCTAACTAACATTATCACACTAGTAACTAACCTTATCACTAAAGCATGAGCCCACTACCACTAATTAAATAACTATTTTCGTACACCCCATTAGACCCCACTCTTGGGCCTTATGATTAAGCCTATTGCAAAGAATAAACTCAAAAATAAAGTCCTACCCAAACTAATACTAAATCCTATGCATCTAGCCAATTACAATACAACCAAGGTAGAAAATACAAATCAAATGTCCAAAATAGAGGATCAACCCATATCCAACGGTGATGATTATGCTGCTGCATTAAGAATCCTTAACAAAAGGTTACTATTGCACCCAAATTTGTAAATAGAACGTGTATTACCATTTCCAGAAGAACTCAAAAGGCATTATTACCTTCCTTATTAGTTCACTGTCTCCGGATCACTATCCTTGGCGGTGGTGGAGTTCTAAACTCAGACGTCACCCCAGAGATCCCTTTTGAAAACCTGCAGCACTTAATCTTTGCTCCCTCCAAATAACCCATAAACTTAAAGGTTATAACTTTTAAAGCCATGGTCTACAAGTTACCCGGCTACCAGTCCCCAAAAAGAAGAAGAGAAAGAACCTAACAACTCAAAACTAACTTGTGGGAAAGAAGTGCATGTTAATCACTGACAAGAAAGAAGCAACGATCTCACTCAAACTAATCCGGTCCACCAATTACTAGGGCTGCTTCATAGCAATGAGAAGCAGAGCCAAAGAGGTCACTGGCACAATCATGCGATATGGGGTGAATGTACTGCAACATGAGCTTGAAATTAGTTATACCTTTTTCCCCCCAATAAATTTTTGGCTTTACTTATTGTTTGCTTCCTAGATCCACCCAAGAGAAACCAATCAAAGTATTCTCTGATTGCATTGATAAAAACTTATTTTCAAGCTTTGGTGTTACAGAAGTTATCAGTGTACAGCAAGGAAAGTGGGATATTTTGATAAAACAAATATGATCAGCAGATAAACCCAAAAATAATTGAAGAAAACATTAAATAAAAAAACATGGTCATTGTTAGAATGTAAAATTGAACAGCAGTAATCCATGAGAAGATTTGAAGAGAAGATACAAGAAATATGGAAAATGGAAAGCCAGAAGAGGTATCGAATGTAGATTTATTTTTTTACCATAAAAGAACCGACTCTCGATGATGGTAAATTACATAGAATCCCATGGACTAGCACATATATAGCATGTTTATGGATATTTTACTGACCGCATTTCGATAATTCTGATATAGTTCTTCCAAACCAGCAGCAACATTTGGAGGCAGCTTTCCAGCTTCCTTTTCCTTCTGAATTCCTAAGAGTAGCTCTGCCAACAAAGAACAAACTTACAACAGGGAAGCAAGTATTTCAGAGTGTCTCCCAAAGTATAGGTAGGATGCACAAAACAAAACAAAAAAAATACGACGTTGATAAGAACATGCATTTTTTTCAGCACCTGTCCAAATGGCAAGGCCATCAGTTCTAAGAGTTTCAGGATAGAAATTAACTATGAATTTTAAAATAAAATAAAGAATGACAGCAGTCAAAGATACATTGGAAATCACAATCTGGACAATCAATTACTGTCTACTGCCATTTAATCACAGCTCAGGAAGTAATTCAAAATGCCAGTGCTTTTGCTATGAAATATATATTTACCAAAATTTCCTTCTCATGCACAGCCCTGGCACCATTTTGCCTAGCTATGTCATGGACTCATAGACAAGCAACAACAAGCTAGGGAAGTTCAATAGGTTAATATGAAGCCCAAATTTTTTAACTTGAAATCATGAAAAAGAAGATAATTCGATTAAAATAACTCAATATTGAGTTTCACTCCTCATCAATTTTCAAATCTCAGGATTGAGAACAAGGTCTGCATCATTCTTTTTATTTTTTTAGGAGGCCGCACTTGCACGCGGAGTGAGGAGTTGTTAAAAAACCACAAAATTGGCAGGAGGGTAGACTGAAAAACTCTATCCTCATGGCTTAGTCATATTATGCACTACATTTCTGAGTCTCCAACAGCTTTCTCAATCCTTACGACCTTCATGTTCAGAAGGTTTAGTTCTTTGACCTTGACACTATTCAATTGTGGACCTAGATCCAATGCATATACCATATTACTACAGTCATGCTATACATTCTTTTCATCGTCAAAAAATTATGATATAAATGTCAAACTACTGCATCAAATAGTAATTCTCCATCCCAGATAAACTCAGCCACGACATTACCAGAATTGAGCTGAGTGTACAGTAAAAGTAAGAACTAAGTTCAAATTTGGGTGTACACAATAAATCTTGCTGATTAGTCTAAATAATGTCCATGCTATTAGTATTAGAACTCCACATCCAGCAATCCATACACTAAGAACAGTAGTCATGAACTAGCGTGTAAAAAATTAATTAACACACGATTATTGGGTTGGAGGGGAGCCAATGTAATTGCACTTCAAGAAACAAAGAAAATTTTGGCTGCTGCAAACAGCACTCATTGCTCATCAAGAACAATAAGCAGAACAAAATCAAACGAGGTAGCATTGCTGACTACGCAAGTAAACATCACATGAAACCAACCTTCTTCCCTACGGACATCAATAAATGTCCTAGAGTGGCTGACTTCCTTCTCAGCCCCAGAAGCCGAGGGAAGAGCCTCCACACTTCCGGACACACTCATATCATCCCCCCCCGAGGATTCTGTATCTTTCACCAATCCCGACATTCCTCCAATCTTGGACGAAGACACCACGCATAAACGAGCACTCGACCGGATAGGAAACGAACAAGAAAAGGCAGAAATCTTGGAAGAAGAGGAACAAAAAGTATAAGAAGACGAACGCCTACAAACCCTAGCTCTCGGAAAGGATACACAAACAGAAGAAGAAGCCAAGAGAATCAACATAGTCTGAAAAACAAGAATCAAAATAACTCTTCTCAATGAGCTTTATCTCTACTGGTTCTTTCTCTTGTGCAGCTCCAATCTGCAGAGGCCAAAGAAGAACAATAAATTATATAGAATAGAACATCTCAATAGTTAATACTCAAGAAGCGGAAGAAGCAACAGATAAAAAATGAACCAAAACCCTAGACCTACCTGAAGAACTCATGTCAGTGTGAACTTTCTTCAATCAAACTTTCGAAGGAACGAAATAGAAAGTTTTTATTCTGTTTTCCCCTGCAATTTCGTTATTTAAAATTGAAGATTAGATAGAGAATCAGGAGGAGGAGGAGGAGAGAAAAATGACTGGAGTCTGAAGTGGAGATTCCAACGGGAAAAAACAATAGTGGGGATCGGGATGGACAAGACTTGCCTGTGAAGGATAGCCACGTGGAAATCGTTGCACCCACACGTGCCGTTACCGGATAGACGATGTGTTTGGAGACAGACAGCCGTACAAGTCGAGACACGTGAGAGATAGATTAGCTGTGGAAGACTCTCACTGGAGGTAAGAATGTCTTCTATCCTCCTTGTGACGGTTAGATGTGTAATCGTTTGTGGATTAGATGCTAATCTGACGTTTAATTTCGAGTTCCGAATGGGGGCGACTGTAGCATATCTCATGTGTAACAGTGTAAGGCCCTTACAGCGGTTTGGGCCCACAGTTGCGGTTATGTAGCCAATCCTTGTACCGTCAGATTCAAATCCCGAGGTTCCAATCTACGCTGGTCCAACCATCTTGGAAAGTATTAAAAAAGGGTTGATTATTATTTTCTGATTCTAAAAAATAAATAAATAAATAAACTTTCAGCTCTCTATTTTTCCAGTTATTTTTTTCAAAATACTTATCAAAATTGATTATAAATCATTTAGGATTTTTGATTTTAAAACAGTTTTCACAACCAGGAGGGAGAGGAATAGAGATAGGAATAAAGGAGAGGGAAAGACAATGAAAATAATAAAATAATTTTAATCATATATAAAAATAGATTTATAATATATAAATATGTCAAGTACTGGAGAGCATTAAAATAAATTTTATTTTTATAAATATAGGCTTTAGCTTTAAAGAATTAAAATAGGGCTTTAATTGATGATAATGTTTCAAAATAGTCAGTTACAACAGTTTCATTTTATAAAAAATAATTGAACTGTTTAATCAAGTGGTTTTAGGAAAGCATTAGAATAAAATATTTCAAAAAAATAAAACTTTTAGTATTAAGGGATTAAAATATAGTTAATTAGATGAGATACGGAAAAAAGTTAGATATGGATTTACAGGTATTAAACGAAAGATTCGATACGGAAACTAATAATCCATTCTAAAAAAATTGTACGGCATTGATATGGTATATATTTCTTGCATGTTTAATATGGTAGCCTATTGAAAATTTAGGAGCGAAAATACAGGCATATAGACATCTATATCATTTAACAATAAAAATAATAACGTAAAAATAGAACTTTGTAAATAAAAAAAAGAACCCTTCAATCTGTGAAATTCACACAAAATTATCATCCCATCAAACATATAAAGTGAAAAATCGTCATCTCATCAAACAAAAAAACTAAAATATAATCATCTCATCAAACATAAAAATTAAAATATCATCATATGTTATGAAATCTCACACACATATAGAGAAATTTTCACTTACCACCCAAACTACCCAAACGTTTATCAAAAAGATCCAAAACCATATAACAAAGCCGTTAGTGACTGATATCAACCATTAGAAAATTCATGAATGACAATAATACCCTTATTATAAGGGGAAAAAAAGTTTCAAATAATGTTTTGATCGAAAATTTTGTCTTCAACAACAAATACCCTTAAATCGGGCGAATTGATGCAATCGAAGTTGAAGATGGAGAACACTGAAAGACACAATCGTGTGCCGCTGAAGGAAGTGATCTCTGATTGCGTGAAGCGGTGGTTTGACGATGTCTTCTAAAGAGAAGAGACGAGATTCTTTTTTCCAACGACTAGGAATCAGAGCAGAGAGCCATTTTTGTGGAATCAGTGAAGAAGATGGAGAAGTACCTAAAGATGTCCTGGAGCCCCTTGAAGCTCTATGATCTGGACCACCTGGTCCTAGTTGTTCCGATCTGGAACCGAACAGAGATGCTAACAGCGACATCATACTGTGCTTCTTCTTCTTTTGAGCAACCCCACTTCAAATTTAAAATACAAACTTCAAATGAATGTGGGAACCGTTACCTAACACTTCTTGCGGTATTATTGTTCTCACATGCAACAGATTATCCTTGTCACATGTGAACCCCTAATTAAATGATAATTTTGTGTATGTTACATGGATTGCAAGGTTTTTTTATACAAATTTGCATTTATATGTTATTATTTTATTTGTTGAATGATGTAGATATCTATTATTGCAAATTCAATCTGTGCCCGTATTTTTATTCCAAAGGCTATTGTATTAAACTCGTACCATATTATTACCTTACGCGCGCGTGTTTTTTTTTAAAACTAATTATTGGATCCCATATCGAAGTCTGTTTTCGTTTAATGCCCATACGTATCCTTATCCGACTTTTTGTCATACCGAACTTACTAACTATGGTTTAGACGAATCCACCTACCAATTCGAACTTTTGGGATGAAAATTTTACATGGTATTATAGTGGGTTTTCATTGTTTCCACCATATTTAGTAAGTTTGGGTATGGCAAAAAGATGGATAAGGATACATACTGGCATTAAACAGAAAGACTTCGATAGTGGGAACAATAATCTGTTAAAAAAAAAAAAAAACACTTAAGGCAATAATATGATATGTGTTTAATATAATAGCCTTTGTAGTAAAAATACGGGACAGATTCACTATGCAATAGGCATCTACATCATTGAACGAATAGAATAATAACATATAAATGCAAATTTGTATTAAAAAAACCGAACAATCCATGTACACACAAAATCATCATCTAATTAAGGATATGCAGGTGACAAGGAAAGTAATCTCGTTGCACGTGACTATAATCCAACAAGAAATGTTGGGTAACGGTTTCCATTTCTGTTTGAAGTTTGTATTTTAAAATTTGTAACATTTTGTGATTTATTTCCTTAAATCACTTCACATATTTATTTCCTTAAATCACTCAATATATTTATCTTCTTAAATCACACCACAAATTTATCTTCTTAAATCACTCCAAATTTATCTTCTTAAATCACTCCACATATCTATTTCCTTAAATCACTCACATATTTATCTCTTTAAATGACTCTATAAATTTATCTCAAATTATTCCACATATTATCTCCTAATATACATTGTAATGTTTCGGAAACAAACTCATTGCATTGCAGGGGTAAGGAGGCTACGTACATTCTACCCCTCCTCAGACCCTGCAGTAGAGGAAGCTTCGTGCACTAGGACATCCTTTTTATACATTGTAATGTTCCAATTCAAAATGTCCATGCAAAGTATGGAGAGAATTTCTCTATTCTAAATTCTTAGAGCTGGTGGACCACGGGGAAGGGTTTTTTTTTTTTTTTTTAATTACGTTAAATGTGTATTATTCATGTCTAATAAGTTTCACGAATTTTCACGAATCTTTGCAATAACTATAAAAAAATCGTTTTATTCGGCCAATTATGGTTCATGTATTATTCACTTATAATACGTGAACTTACTAATTATGGTCTCTACTGTTCATGTATCTACATTATTAAGAGCGAACTTACTAATTATGGTCTCCACTGTCCATGTATCTACAATATTAATAGCAAACTTACTAATTATGGTCTCCATTGTCCGTGTATCTACATTATTAATTGCAAGTTTCAAAATCGGATCTCCAACTCAACCTTTCCTATATATAGATCTCACCTCAAGCTTTCTTATAAATAGATCTCAAACTCTACATTTTCTATATAACACAAAACAATAGTAGCAAATATTTTCAGTATTCAATTATGTGTTTTGTCACTGTCATTGTATTGAATTTGTAGAATTTGATACAAGATCTCATCTCCTTATCTCATGGAGTGATTATGGGTAACGTACAGATTTCATAAAGAGATAATAGGTAACTTACAAATATAATAGGTAATCTATAGATTTACAAGAGCTAATGAATAATGTACAGATGTCATAGAGATATAATAGATAACCTATAGATTTACAAGAGGTGTCATCTAGTAGGACTCTTATTTGAATTCAATGGATTCAAGATATATTGGGCAGTGTCAATATCCACTGTATCAATCTTTGCGATATGTTTGGGTGGATGAAAATATTTTCAAGATATATTGGGCAGTGTCAATATCTACTGTATCAATCTTTGCGATATACTTAGGTGGATGAAAATCTTTTGTGATTTTATCACTATATATCCTCCTTTCACTCTCCTAGCTATTTCTTCAATCACCTCTCGTCGGCGAAGAAAAAGGGGAATGGGCAGTTCAAGCTCTTGGATTACATCTCTGTTTTTATTTTTATTGTCCACAATTTTAATGGGTGATTTCATTTTCAATCGATGAAAACTTTTTCCGATGTCTTCAGAACTATTCACAGAACTCAATTCCAATTTCCCAAGCATTTTATAGCCCACAGAATTCTTCTTACTCAGCCATCCTACAATCTTCTATTATTGCAAATTCAATCTATGCTTGTATTTTTATTCCAAAGGTTATTGTATTAAACACGTACCGTATTATTACCTTACATGTTTTTTTTTAAAACTAATTATTGGATCCCATATCGAAGTCTGTTTTCATTTACTGCCCGTATGTATCCTTATCCGACTTTTTGCCATACCAAACCTACTAACTATGTTTTGGACGAATCCACCTACCAATTCGAACTTTTGGGATGAAAATTTTACATGATATTATAGTGGGTTTTCATTGTCTCCACCATATTTAGTAAGTTTGGGTGTGACAAAAAGTCAGATAAGGATACATACTGGCATTAAACAGAATGATAAGGATACATACTGGCATTAAACAGAATGACTTCGATAGTGGGAACAATAATCCGTTAAAAAAAAAACACTTAAGGCAATAATATGAAATGTGTTTAATATAATAGCCTCTGTAGTAAAAATACGGGACAGATTCACTATGCAATAGGCATCTACATCATTGAACGAATAGAATAATAACATATAAATGAAAATTTGTATTAAAAAAACTTAGCAATCCATGTACACACAAAATCATCATCTAATTAAAGAAATGCAGGTGACAAGGATAATAATCCCGTTGCACGTGACAATTATAATCCAACAAGAAGTGTTGGGTAATGGTTTCCATTTTCGTTTGAAGTTTGTATTTTAAAATTTGTAACATTTTGTGATTTATTTTCTTAAATCATTCCACATATTTATTTCCTTAAATCACTCAATATATTTATCTTCTTTAATCACACCACAAATTTATTTCCTTAAATCACTCCACATATCTATCTCCTTGAATCACTCACATATTTATCTCTTTAAATGATTCTACAAACTTATCTCAAATTATTCCACATATTATCTCCTAATATACATTGTAATGTTCCGAAAACTAACTCTTTGCATTGCAAGGGTAAGGAGGCTACGTACATTCTACCCCTCCTCAGACTCTGCAATAGAGGAAGCTTCGTGCACTAGGACACCCTTTTTATACATTGTAATGTTCCAATTCAAAATGTCCATGCAAAGTATGGAGAGAATTTCTTTATTCTAAATTCTTGGAGCTGGTGGACCATGGGGAAGGGGTTTTTTTTTTTTTTTTTTTTTTTTTAATTACGTTAAATGCGTATTATTCATGTCTAATAAGTTTCAATGTAAAAACATGAATTTTCACGAATCTTTGCAATAATTCTAACAAAATAGTTTTATTCGGCACAATTACGGTTCATATATTATTCACTTATGATACGTGAACTTACTAATTATGGTCTCTTCTGTTCACGTATCTACAATATTAATAGCAAACTTACTAATTATGGTCTCCATTGTCCGTGTATCTACATTATTAATTGCAAGTTTCAAAATCGGATCTCCAACTCAATCTTTCCTATATATAGATCTCACCTCAAGCATTCTTATAAATAGATCTCAAACTCTACCTTTTCTATATAAAACAAAACAATAGTTGAAAATATTTTCAGTATTCAATTGTGTGTTTTGTCACTGTCTTTGTATTGAATTTATAGAATTTGATACAAGAATCTCATCTCCTTATCTCATGGAGTGATTATGGGTAACGTACAGATTTCATAAAGAGATAATAGGTAACTTACAAATATAATAGGTAATCTATAGATTTACAAGAGGTAATGAATAATGTACAGATGTCATGGAGATATAATATGTAACCTATAGATTTACAAGAGGTGTCATCTAGTAGGACTCTTATTTGAATTCAATGGATTCAAGATATATTGAGCAGTGTCAATATCCACTCTATCAATCTTTGCGATATGCTTGGGTGGATGAAAATTTTTTCAAGACATATTAGGTAGTGTCAATATCCACTGTATCAATCTTTGTGATATGCTTGGGTGGATGGAAATCTTTTCAAGATATATTGGGCAGTGTCAATATCCACTGTATCAATCTTTGCGATATGCTTAAGTGGATGAAAATATTTTGTGATTTTATCACTATATATCCTCCTTTCACTCTCCTAGCTATTTCTTCAATCACCTCTCGTCGGCAAAGAAAAAGAGGAATGGGCAGTTCAAGCTCTTGGATTACATCTCTGTTTTTATTTTTATTGTCCACAATTTCATGGGTGACTTCATTTTCAATCGATGAAAACTTTTTCCAATGTCTTCAGAACTATTCACAGAACTCAATTCCAATTTCCCAAGCATTTTATAGCCCACAGAATTCTTCTTACTCAGCCATCCTACAATCTTCTATACAAAACCTCAGATTTTTGTCATCCACCACCCCAAAACCCCAATTCATCATCACACCATTCAATGAATCCCATGTCCAAGCAGCTGTTATTTGCTCTAGACAACATGGTTTTCAGATTAGAGTTCGAAGTGGAGGTCACGACTATGAGGGCCTCTCTTATCTATCTGATGTACCATTCATCATTGTTGATATGTTTAATCTTCGATCAGTAGACGTGAATGTCGATAACCAAACTGCATGGGTTCAAAGTGGAGCGACAATAGGCGAAGTCTACTACAGAATTGCAGAGAAGAGTAGAAATCTTGGCTTCCCAGGTAGTGTGTGTCATACCGTAGGGGTTGGTGGCCTCTTCAGTGGAGGTGGCTATGGTTTCTTGACACGAAAATATGGCCTCTCTTCCGATAACATTATTGATGCTCGGATCATTGATGTTAATGGCAGGATTCTAAATAGAGAATCCATGGGGGAAGATCTATTCTGGGCCATCAGAGGAGCAGGAGCAGCAGGTTTTGGGATCATTCTCTCCTGGAAAATCAAGTTAGTTCCTGTTCCAGACGTAGTTACGGTTTTCATTCTCAACAGGCCCATAGAGGAAGGTGGAAGCAAGTTGGTCCATCGGTGGCAATACATTGCAGATAAGCTAAATGAAGATCTATTCGTCAAAATTGCCATTAGTAGTGACATTGCAAACAAAACAATAAATGCTGCATTCGAATCTCTGTACCTTGGTGGTGTTGACGAGCTCCTCCAACTGATGGAACAGAGCTTTCCGGAGTTGGGTTTGAAGAAGAACGATTGTATCCAAATGCGTTGGATAGAATCAGTTATTTACTTAAGTCACTTGCCAAATGATGAAGGATTAGAAATCTTACTGCAAAGGAATCAACCCAAAACTTTCTATAAGACAAAATCTGACTATGTGAAGGAGCCCATTTCAGAAATTGTGTTGGAAGGGATATGGGAAAGGTTTCAGAAAGTGGACATACCAGTGATGAACTTGTTTCCATTTGGTGGAAAAATGAAAGAGATTTCAGAACATGAAACTCCTTATCCACACAGAGTAGGGAACATATATGAAATTCAGTACAGAGTGTTCTCCAGAACAGAGGATGGAGCAACCGAAAAGCGTATCAATTGGATAAAAGAGCTGTATAGCTACATGACTCCCTATGTTTCCAAGTCCCCAAGGGCTGCATATGCCAACTATAGGGATCTTGACTTGGGAACTAACAAAAATGGTCACACAAACCACTCAGAAGCTGAGGTTTGGGGTCACAAATATTTCAAGAGCAACTTTGAAAGATTAGTACAAGTGAAGACCAAGGTCGACCCAACTAATTTCTTTACGCATGAGCAAAGCATTCCACCTCTCTCACTATTTGAGAAATAATGCCTTTATGTCAAAATGCTACTTTATCGTATTTCTATGTACTATTTCATGTGTTCAACAAAAAGTATTGCACTCATAGAGGAGTGCTTATTTTGGTATTGCATGATGCTACCAAGACCCCCTCCAAGACACCGGTTGATTCAAACAATCACCAAGGAAAGAAAAAAAAAAAACACAGAGAAAATTCCAAGGAAGCAAATAAGAAGCAGAAAGAAATATCCAAAACAAACAACAAGATATCACAACATCCACATTTGCATCCATTTATGTTAACGAATGGATATCTGCCGCGGATATCCAGATATCATCCGATTTGAGAATTTGAATTTTTACCTCCATTTCCTTTTTCATGTTTTTATTGATTTTTTTGCGGATATCCAGATATCATCGGATTTGAGAATTTGGATTTTTACCTCCATTTCCTTTTTTATTTTTTTATTGACTTTTTTTTATCTGGTTCTCTTTTGCATTCTCCAAGTCCATTTTCTTTTTCATGTTTTCATCGACCCTTTTATCTGGTTCTCTTTTTGCATGCTCTAAGTCTCTTATTTGGCTTTAGCTTTAAAGAATTAAAGTTGGTCTTTAATTGATGTCAATGTTTCAAAATAGTCAGTTTCAACAGTTTCATTTTTAAAAAAATAATTGAATTGTTTAATCAAGTGGTTTTAAGAAAGCATTAGAATAAAATATATTTCAAAAAATATAAACTTTTAGCACTAAGGGATTAAAATATAGTTAATTAGATCAGATACGGTAAAAAATTAGATATGGATTTACGGGTATTAAACGAAAGATTTGATACGGGAACTAATAATCCATTCTAAAAAAATCGTATCGTACGGCATTAATACGGTACATATTTCATGCATGTTTAATATGGTAGCCTGTTGAAAATTTAAGAGCGAAAATACAGGCATATAGACATCTATATCATTTAACAATAAAAATAATAACGTATAAATAGAACTTTGTAAATAAAAAAAGAACCCTTCATCCATAAAATTCACAAAAAATTATCATCTCATCAAACATATAAAGCGAAAAACTCTACCCTCATGGCTTAGTCCTATTATGCACTACATTTCTGAGTCTCCAAGAGCTTTCTCAATCCTTACGACCTTCATGTTCAGAAGGTTTAGTTCTTTGACCTTGACACTATTCAATTGTGGATCTAGATCCAATGCATATACCATATTACTCCAGTCATGCTATACATTCTTTTCATCGTCAAAAAATTATGATATAAATGTCGAACTACTGCATCAAATAGTAATTCTCCATCCCAGATAAACTCAGCCACGACATTACCAGAATTGAGCTGAGTGTACAGTAAAAGTAAGAACTAAGTTCAAATTTGGGTGTACACAATAAATCTTGCTGATTAGTCTAAATAATGTCCATGCTATTAGTATTAGAACTCCACATCCAGCAATCCATACACTAAGAACAGTAGTCATGAACTAGCGTGTAAAAAATTAATTAACACACGATTATTGGGTTGGAGGGGAGCCAATGTAATTGCACTTCAAGAAACAAACAAAATTTTGGCTGTTGCAAACAGCACTCATTGCTCATCAAGAACAATAAGCAGAACAAAATCAAACGAGGTAGCATTGCTGACTACGCAAGTAAACATCACATGAAACCAACCTTCTTCCCTACGGACATCAATAAATGTCCTAGAGTGGCTGACTTCCTTCTCAGCCCCAGAAGCCGAGGGAAGAGCCTCCACACTTCCGGACACACTCATATCATCCCCCCCCCGAGGATTCTGTATCTTTCACCAATCCCGACATTCCTCCAATCTTGGACGAAGACACCACGCATAAACGAGCACTCGACCGGATAGGAAACGAACAAGAAAAGGCAGAAATCTTGGAAGAAGAGGAACAAGAAGTAGAAGAAGACGAACGCCTACAAACCCTAGCTCTCGGAAAGGATACACAAACAGAAGAAGAAGCCAAGAGAATCAACATAGTCTGAAAAACAAGAATCAAAATAACTCTTCTCAATGAGCTTTATCTCTACTGGTTCTTTCTCTTGTGCAGCTCCAATCTGCAGAGGCCAAAGAAGAACAATAAATTATATAGAATAGAACATCTCAATAGTTAATACTCAAGAAGCGGAAGAAGCAACAGATAAAAAATGAACCAAAACCCTAGACCTACCTGAAGAACTCATGTCAGTGTGAACTTTCTTCAATCAAACTTGCGAAGGAACGAAAATAGAAAGTTTTTATTCTGTTTTCCCCTGCAATTTCGTTATTTAAAATTGAAGATTAGATAGAGAATCAGGAGGAGGAGGAGGAGGAGGAGGAGGAGAGAAAAATGACTGGAGTCTGAAGTGGAGATTCCAACGGCAAAAAACAATAGTGGGGATCGGGATGGACAAGACTTGCCTGTGAAGGATAGCCACGTGGAAATCGTTGCACCCACACGTGCCGTTACCGGATAGACGATGTGTTTGGAGACAGACAGCCGTACAAGTCGAGACACGTGAGAGATTGATTAGCTGTGGAAGACTCTCACTGGAGGTAAGAATGTCTTCTATCCTCCTTGTGACGGTTAGATGTGTAATCGTTTGTGGATTAGATGCTAATCTGACGTTTAATTTCGAGTTCCGAATGGGGGCGACTGTAGCATATCTCATGTGTAACAGTGTAAGGCCCTTACAGCGGTTTGGGCCCACAGTTGCGGTTATGTAGCCAATCCTTGTACCGTCAGATTCAAATCCCAAGGTTCCAATCTACGCTGGTCCAACCATCTTGGAAAGTATTAAAAAAGGGCTGATTATTATTTTCTGATTCTAAAAAATAAATAAATAAATAAACTTTCAGCTCTCTATTTTTCCTGTATTTTTTTCAAAATACTTATCAAAATTGATTATAAATCATTTAGGATTTTCGATTTTAAAACAGTTTTCACAACCAGGAGAGAGAGGAATAGAGATAGGAATAAAGGAGAGGGAAAGACAAAAGTAATAAAATAATTTTAATCATATATAAAAATAGATTTATAATATATAAATATGCCAAGTACTGGAGAGCATTAAAATAAATTTTATTTCTATAAATATAGGCTTTAGCTTTAAAGAATTAAAGTAGGGTTTTCATTGATGATAATGTTTCAAAATAGTCACTTTCAACAGTTTCATTTTATAAAAAATAATTGAACTGTTTAATCAAGTGGTTTTAGGAAAGCATTAGAATAAAATATTTTAAAAAATATAAACTTTTAGCACTAAGGGATTAAAATATAGTTAATTAGATCAGATACGAAAAAAAGTTAGATATGGATTTACGGGTATTAAACGAATGATTCAATACGGGAACTAATAATCCATTATAAAAAAATCGTACGGCATTGATATGGTACATATTTCTTGCATGTTTAATATGGTAGCCTATTGAAAATTTAGTAGCGAAAATACTGGCATATAGACATCTATATCATTAAACAATAAAAATAATAACGTAAAAATAGAACTTTGTAAATAAAAAAAAGAACCCTTCAATCCATGAAATTCACACAGAATTATCATCCCATCAAACATATAAAGTGAAAAATCGTCATCTCATCAAACAAAAAAACTAAAATATATTCATCTCATCAAACATAAAAATTAAAATATCATCATATGTTATAAAATCTCACACACATATAGGGAAATTTTCACTTACCACCCAAACTACCCAAACGTTTATCAAAAAGATCCAAAATCATATAACAAAGCCGTTAGTGGCTAATATCAACCATTAGAAAATTCATGAATGACAATAATACCCTTATTGTAAGGGGAAAAAAAGTTTCCAATAATGTTTTGATCGAAAATTTTGTCTTCAACAACAAATACCCTTAAATCGGGCGAATTGATGCAATCGAAGTTGAAGATGGAGAACACTGAAGGACACAATCGTGTGCCGCTGAAGGAAGTGATCTCTGATTGCGTGAAGCGGTGGTTTGACGACGTCTTCTAAAGAGAAGAGACGAGATTCTTTTTTCCAGCGACTGGGAATCAGAGCAGAGAGCCATTTTTGTGGAATCAGTGAAGAAGATGGAGAAGTACCTAAAGATGTCCTGGAGCCCCTTGAAGCTCTATGATCTGGACCACCTGGTTCTAGTTATTCCGATCTGGAACCGAACAGAAATGCTAACAGCGACATCATACTGTGCTTCTTCTTCTTTTGAGCAACCCCACTTCAAATTTAAAATACAAACTTCAAATGAATGTGGGAACCGTTACCTAACACTTCTTGCGGTATTATTGTTCTCACATGCAACAGATTATCCTTGTCACATGCGAACCCTTAATTAAATGATAATTTTGTGTATGTTACATGGATTGCAAGGTTTTTTTATACAAATTTGTATTTATATGTTATTATTTTATTTGTTGAATGATGTAGATATCTATTTTTGCAAATTCAATCTATGCCCGTATTTTTATTCCAAAGGCTATTGTATTAAACACGTACCGTATTATTACCTTACGTGTTTTTTTAAAAACTAATTATTGGACCCCATATCGAAGTCTGTTTTCGTTTAATGCCCATATGTATTCTTATCCGACTTTTTGTCAAACCGAACTTACTAACTATGGTTTAGACGAATCCACCTATCAATTCGAACTTTTGGGATGAAAATTTTACATGGTATTATAGTGGGTTTTCATTGTCTCCACCATATTTAGTAAGTTTGGGTATGGCAAAAAGACGGATAAGGATACATACTGGCATTAAACAGAAAGACTTCGATAGTGGGAACAATAATCTGTTAAAAAAAAAAAAACACTTAAGGCAATAATATGATATGTGTTTAATATAATAGCCTTTGTAGAAAAAATACGGGACGGATTCACTATGCAATAGGCATCTACGTCATTGAACGAATAGAATAATAACATATAAATGCAAATTTGTATTAAAAAAAACCGAGCAATCCATGTACACACAAAATCATCATCTAATTAAGGATATGCAAGTGACAAGGATAGTAATCTCGTTGCACGTGACAACTATAATCCAACAAGAAATGTTGGGTAACGGTTTCCATTTCTGTTTGAAGTTTGTATTTTAAAATTTGTAACATTTTGTGATTTATTTCCTTAAATCACTTCACATATTTATTTCCTTAAATCACTCAATATATTTATCTTCTTAAATCACACCACAAATTTATCTTCTTAAATCACTCCACAAATTTATCTCCTTAAATCACTCCATATATCTATTTCCTTAAATCACTCATATATTTATCTCTTTAAATGATTCTATAAATTTATCTAAAATTATTCCACATATTATCTCCTAATATACATTGTAATATTCCGGAAACAAATTCATTGCATTGCAGGGGTAAGGAGGCTGCGTACATTCTACCCCTCCTCAGACCCTGCAGAAGAGGAAGCTTCATGCACTAAGACACCTTTTTTATACATTGTAATGTTCCAATTCAAAATGTCCATGCAAAGTATGGAGAGAATTTCTCTATTCTAAATTCTTAGAGCTGGTGGACCACGGGGAAGGGTTTTTTTTTTTTTTTTTAATTACGTTAAATGTGTATTATTCATGTCTAATAAGTTTCACGAATTTTCACGAATCTTTGCAATAACTATAAAAAAATCATTTTATTCGGCTAATTATGGTTCGTGTATTATTCACTTATAATACGTGAACTTACTAATTATGGCCTCTACTATTCATGTATCTACATTATTAACAGTGAACTTACTAATTATGGTCTCCACTGTCCATGTATCTACAGTATTAATAGCAAACTTACTAATTATGGTCTCCATTGTCCGTGTATCTACATTATTAATTGCAAGATTCAAAATCGAATCTCCAACTCAACCTTTCCTATATATAGACCTCACCTCAAGCTTTCTTATAAATAGATCTCAAACTCTACCTTTTCTATATAACACAAAACAATAGTTGCAAATATTTTCAGTATTCAATTATGTGTTTTGTCACTGTCTTTGTATTGAATTTGTAGAATTTGATACAAGAATCTCATCTCCTTATCTCATGGAGTGATTATGGATAACGTACAGATCTCATAAAGAGATAATAGATAACTTACAAATATAATAGGTAATCTATAGATTTACAAGAGGTAATGAATAATGTACAGTTGTCATGGAGATATAATAGGTAACCTATAGATTTACAAGAGGTGTCATCTAGTAGGACTCTTATTTGAATTCAATGGATTCAAGATATATTGGGCAGTGTCAATATCCACTGTATCAATCTTTGCAATATGCTTGGGTGGATGAAAATCTTTTCAAGATATATTGTGTAAGAACCATGTTCTAAAACCGGGTCTAAACCATGGTTTTATGTGATGACAGGTGTTCCAATTATAACCGGACAGGAGGGCGAAACCGGGTGACGAGCCACTCAAATTTCAGATAAGCAAAACTGTAAAAAATGCCTAAAATCTCATACCGGTCTCACTATACCGGTTGCAGTATAATGCAACCGGTATGTGCCACCGGTATGGGCATAAAATGCCTAAAATTTCATACCAGTCTCATTATACTGGTTGCAGTATAGTGCAACCGGTATGTGCCACCGGTATGGGTATACCGGTTGGACTATACCGGTTTGAGTGAATCTGTGGCACTCAGACCGGTATGTGCGACCGGTATGCCTGATTCTGACTGGAGACAGACTCCAGTAAGCCTTTATCTCAGAATGGAAACTTGGAAAGTTTCCAACTGAGGAAAAACTTTCCATGGATGGCCTCCCTCTATTAATAGAGAAGGAGACACTCCATTGCTCCTGTGAGGACAAATGTCCACCCACGCTGAATGGACGGTGAATGATTTGGAGTCGCCACCTAGATTAAGGTCTAGGACCTAAAATGTAGCCTCATCCTGAGATAAGACTTCTATTGACTCATGACCCAATGTATCGGCTTTGGTCCAACAGAGAACGGGTAAGCGTTCAAAGTACAGTTTGGGAAGGTATTAGGCACCCAAAACTGTCCGATCTGAAAATCGGCCTCCTATGTGATTCTACTTTCCTTAGACTCTATGGTTCTGATTGTTCATGGTCAATGGATGATGACTAGGGCTCATGGGGGATCCTATGCCAAGTTACTGAGTTCTTCTAGCTTAAGTTCAGCCAAAACATGTTCTCAAAGTAAGAAAATAAATAAAATAATATACAATGAACCGAACCAAAGATGGTTCGGTGATGGACTGAATCTGAGATGTCCAAAACGTCTCAAATTGCCTACGTATTCCAATCCTGGAAATCAAGTCCAAAAGCGTAGTTCGAAACAGAAAGTGATTAAGGTTTATGGATGTGGATTATGATTAAGCTTTCTTAGATTCAATTTATTCAAGTTGAAGTTTATGCTTGATGATGATTGAGATTGAATCTAGAGATAGCCTAAATGGATCGAAGTGAATGAGGATATGGATACGGATACGGATATGGATATGGATATGGGGGAACCTAAGGATACTAAAATGAGGTACCGTACTTGGAGAGTCCTCCAAGTTGCCTACGTATTTCAGAGGTCCTGGAAATCAGGTACAACGTAGTTCGTTTTTTGGGTGGATTGGGTAACTTCAAGGGCTAGGGTATGTCTCTCAGGGAGTAGAGTGTGGCTCTCAGGGAGTAGAGTGTGGCTCTCAGGGAGTAGGGTGTGGCTCTCAGGGAATAGAGTGTGGCTCTCAGGGAGTAGAGTGTGAGATAGTCTCGCAAGACTAAGGTGCGTACTCGCAAGCACGACTTCAAGATAGAGCCTCGCAAGGCTAAGGGGGGTGCGTGCTCGCAAGCACGACTTCAAGATAGAGCCTCGCAAGGCTAAGGGTGCGTACTCGCAAGTACGACTTCATGATAAAGTCTCGCAAGGCTAAGGGTGCGTAGTCGCAAGTACGGCTTCGGGATTGAGCCTCGCAAGGCTAAGGGTGCGTACTTGCAAGTACGGCTTCATGATAGAGGGAGTTGAATTTGTACTCTCAGGGAGTAAGGTTTGTACTCTCAGCGAGTAGGGTTGTACTCTCAGGGAGTAGGGTTGTACTCTCAGGGAGTTGGATTTGTACTCTCAGGGAGTAAGGTTTGTACTCTCAGGGAGTAGGGTTTGTACTCTCAGGGAGTAGGGTTTGTACTCTCAGGAGTGATGTTTGTACTCTCAGGGAGTAAGGTTTGTACTCTCAGGGAGTAAGGTTTGTACTCTCAGGGAGTAAGGTTTGTACTCTCAGGGAGTAAGGTTGTACTCTCAGGGAGTAGGGTTGTACTTTCAGGGAGTAAGGATTGTACTCTCAGGGAGTAGGGCTGTACTCTCAGGGAGTGATGTTTGTACTCTCAGGGAGTGATGTTTGTACTCTTAGGGAGTAAGGTTTGTACTCTTAGGGAGTGATGTTTGTACTCTCAGGGAGTAAGGTTTGTACTCTCAGGGAGTAGGGTTTGTACTCTCAGGGAGTAAGGTTTGTACTCTCAGGGAGTAGGGTTTGTGGGCACATTGATTGATGTGTGGAACCGTATCTGGGAGTTTCCCAGACTACCTACGTATCTTAGGGTTTTCCCTAAGAATCAGGATCCGCGTAGTTCGAAAAGGCACTGTTCATTGGGTGACCCACTTGGGTCAGAATATGGGCGGTCCAACCGGATCGAATGATAATCCTAGATGATCTGTGGTTGGATTCAACACTACACCTATCTAGATTCTGCATCCAAGGGGAAATGAACTGAGGGGTAGGGATCATCCTAAACTACCCTTGTCACTTACAATCCTGATTTTAGAATTGTTGGGCTTGGCTTCATGATTCTTGATTAAGAATTTTATCATTTTTCCATTATTACCCTTCCCATGAATGTGGGTGCCTACATGCACGTCCTAGGAGTGTCTTCTATCAGTGTATATGCACGGCAGTTCGACTAGGATGTAGCGAAAAATAAGTTCTTGTCGACATAAACATCATTCAAGCATAGCATACAGTAGCAGATCAGCATGGCAGTGTGCACAAAGCTAACATTGTAAGCATTCCCAACATGGTAGTGCATAATATGACAGCGTAATCAAGGGAACATGATAGATGCATGGATGTAACAAGGTAGACAATATCAGATCATCAATCTAGCGGTTATATCTCTTCAAAAAATGTTGATCATGATTAACACTTAGATTTCATCAAAACAGCCAAGATCAACGGCTCAGATCTCACATCAGATTATAATCGTGATCAATGACTTATATCTCATCAAAATAGCTATGATCTATGGCTTAGATCTCCTATCAAGACATAATCATGATCAGACTAAGAAATCAGTGGCTCAGATTCGTCTAAATCAAATATGATCCAAATTCAACAGTTTATATCACTCAAAATTCCCACGATGATAATCCAACGGTTCAAATCACTCGAGATCATAATCCAACCGTTCAGATTTATCAAAAACACTCATGATCAAAATTTAACGGTTTAGATTCACCAAAATCACTTACGATGACAATCCAACGGTTTAAATCACTTAAGATCATAATCCAACCATTCAGATTCATTTAAATCATTCCCAAAGATAATCTAATGGTTCAAATCACTCAAGATCATAATCCAACCGCTCAGATTGATTAAAAGCAATTCCAAAGACCATCTAACGGTTCAGATTGTCAAGATCACAATCCAACCATTCATATGGATTAATATCACTTCCAAAGATAATCTAACGGTTCGAATTAATTAAAATCACATCAAAATTTTATATCAATGGCTATGATCAACTCATGAAAATTATATGGTCATGATCAATTCTCATAAAATTCAGATCGTGTGGTTGGATCACCCACATTAAAATTCTCTTTATATGGTCGGACCAATTTCATAAAATTATCATCACATGGTCGGACCAATCACATTAAAATTCTCATTATATGGTTGGGCCAATTTCATGAAATTCTCAATCATATGGTCAGATCAATTTCCATGATATAGATGGTTTTCAATGAGCATTAGATAGACATGATCAATGGTCAATATTAAAATACATCAACTTGCAAAGAATCAATGGACGATTTCTACAAGCATGTAATGATATCAGACAAAAAATATACAATGTTCAAAAAAAGAAAAAATGAATAATGTATATGCATAAAAGAAAAAAATCATACAGTAATGGAGCATGCATAACAAGTAATGGAGCATGCATAACAACGAAGAACAGGTACATGCAAACCAGAAGTTGAAACCACACTTAAATAAGCATGAGGTTCATTGTAAACCGAGAAGAAAAAAGGAAGCTAACCTGGTTCGAAGTGTTGCCGATGGTCGTCACAGCAGGTCGTGGGGATTGTCGAGGATCATTGCAAGGAGTTGCGAGGTGGTCGGGGGGTGACCGATAATGATCGCGAATGGTGTCGGAGGTAGTCGAAGATGGCGGCAAAAGGGATGTTAGGTGTTGCAATAGGAAGAAGAAGATGGGGAATGATGGTCGGACTGGGAAGTAAGGTTGCAGTGAGGTTTTTCCTTCAGACCAAACTTAGTTCAAAAAGTCTCTGTTACAGCCGAACCAGTAAAAAACCGAAAAACAGCAAGAAAAAGGCCCCCTTTCTGTTCGGTTGAAATGGAGTTTTTATAGGAGCTGGGGGGTTTGATGAAGAGGAGTAGAGTGAGGCTTGATGGACTGCCATAGGGATAGGGGATGCGGCTGTAGGGTGGCTGAGTTGAGAGCCGGTTTTCTGGGGAAGGTATGGATAGCCGGCGGAGAATAGATGCGAGATGGCTCCATAGCGGTATGGTTCTGCTGGTTCTGCTGGGTAAGTTGTTGGCTCAAGGTAACGGCTGAAGCCGTTTTTTTTCTTTTTTTTTTTCTTTTGCTGGGCAGGTATGTTCGGCCCCCCGTAAGGAGGAACCGAGTACATGGGGATGAGTTGCAGGTGAGCAACTCGATGGAGAAACTGTTGGCAGCATGGTGGGAGCAGGAGGTGGAGGTGATTCGGCTGGGTAGATATGCTGATCGATGAAGGAGGAGGTGGCAGTATGGTTCTGCCGCTCCTCCTCCTGTTTTTTTATTTTTTTTCGTGTCTTTTTATCTCTCTCTCCCTCTTTCTCTCTTCCTTCCTCTCTCTCTTCCCATTCTCTCTCTCTCTTCCTCTCTCTCTCTCCCTCTCTCTCTTCCTTCCTCTCTCTCTCCCTCTCTCTCTCTTTGACCGAACATATATATAATATATATATATATATATATATATGTTCGGTTTTCTCGTTCTTCTCTTTTCCCATTCTCTCTCTCTCTTCCACTCTCTCTCTTTCCATTCTCTCTCGCTCTTCCTCTCTCTCTCTCTTGGTTATTGATTCAAATCCCACCCAATTCATATATAAAATAATATAATATATATGAGCATATATTATAATATATATAAGAGATATATATTATATAATATAAAATCATATATATATATATAATGCACATGGATTGACTTGACTCGGTCCAGACCGGTCTAGGCTGGGTAAGGCTGGACTGGTTGAGTTCGACGGGGTTGGACTAAATTGGGCTTGAGCTGGGTTGGGCTGAGTAAGTATGGACTGGGTTGATTTCTCTCTCTATTATGAGTCTTCTCAGCTTGCAATTCCGCATGAAAATTTTGACGGCCTCTCTCTCAGATTTTCCACATCCACTTTGAAGAGGACGGACAAAGGAGCACACTGGTGCTTGAATCGTCTGATTCGGACGTCAGATGAACAAAATATGAAGAATTGAAGCTTTGACGATAATTCGGCTAGCAACTTTGCATGGGACCCGCAGGCGGCTTCTGCCCAAAATTCTTTACGTCCACTTTGAAGAGGACGGACAATGGAGCACAGTAGCACTTGAATCGCCTGATTCGGACTTCGGATGATCAAGATATGAAGAATTGAAGTTTTGACGATAATCCGATCGATAACTTTGCATGGGATCCGCTGGCGGCTTCCGTCCAAAATTCTTCACGTCCACTTTGAAGAGGACAGGCAAGGGAGCACAGTGGCGCTTGAATCGTCGGATTTGGATGTCGAACGATCAAGATATGGTCGAATGAAGTCCGATCGATTTAAATCACGATAATTTGCCCAATAAATCCTTAATTTATGATAATTTACAGAAAAGCCCTTGGATTTAATAAGCCAATTTCAATCCGACTAAAATCGCGACATCTTCTTCGTTTGATATCGGAATTGAATGATTCTGGTATCATTTCGAAGGTATTTTCATGACCTTGCTGTAGGGCCCGCCAACATCAGCTTTGAAATCACCACTTATCGTCCAAACCTTGAATTGACCCGCAACCCTTCTGAATATGCCCATCAAGACTCTTGTTCATGGCTGGGGATGGCAAAAATGGGGTGCTTACAGCTCCTTCTCAAAAACTCTAGTCGTCTGGAGAAGAGCTGAGAAGGAGCAAGGAGGTGGAAGCCGCCCAGGAAGGAAGAGCACGCCGCCAACCGACAAACACCGCCGGTAAGTGCTCTATACTATTAGTAATGTTAGGATGTCGGATCGGAGCCTCGAAGCGATCCAAAAAGCCTAGGATTTCTATTAGTTTCTCATTCGAATCTAACCTAGATTTGAAACGACATTCTAGTCAAAATTAAAAGACCAACACAGTATTTAAACCTTAGAATGGGTTAGGAGAAACCCTAGAAAACTTAACCGATGCCAACAAAGAAAAGAGATCCGAGATCTTGCTCTCGGATCCAGACTACGGACTATACCGGTGGGACACAAGGTCAGGCGGTATGGACCTGCGGTGTATACCAGAGGCACATACCGGTCTCACCTATGTGCAACCGGTATAGTGCAACCGGTATACATACCGATGGCACATACCGGTCTCACTTATGTGCAACCGGTATAGTGCAACCGGTATACATACCGGTGGCACATACCGGTCTCACCTATGTGCAACCGGTATAGTATACCGGTGGCACATACCGATCTCACTATACTGAGACTGGTACCTGCGACCGGTATGGTTTCCGAGCCTGGTTTGCTTGGCCAAACCTGGTTCTGACCTCTGTAACCTAAATAAAGTAATTCTAACTTAATGATGTGATTATGTAGGACCTGTAGATAGCGTGAGTGAACCCTGTGACGCAGTACGGGATCGATATCACGCATCAGGTAAGGAACAAGACCCCAAACCTAAATAACTAAATAACAGTAAACCTTTCTGAATTATTTCTGTATTTGTAAATACATATTGCTTGATGTTTGTGCATTTCACATGCCATGTAGTTGCTTTCTTTTATCTTATTATAATCATGAATTTCATATGCTAGGATTGTTGTATGTTTAGGCATGTGTATGTTTTCGTTAGTGTGTGGAATGTGAAGGGGATGTGCCCTGGATATATCCACAGCTAACACTTTTCTCGTATCGCCCTTACCTTAGCAAACTCAGTGCGAATGGGGTATCAAGGGGAGGACGTGGGATTGTGGTTCTTCCTGCCCACCAGACTCGAGCCCTATCTCTATGTCGTAGGGGGTTGTGTTGGGATAAGGTTATATAGTCTTTACCTTAGCGGACTTGGTGCGAATAGGGTATCAGGGGGAGGACGTGGGATTGTGGTTCTTCCTGCCCGCCAGACTCGAGCCCTATCTCTATGTCGCAGGGAGCCGTGCTGGGGTAAGGCTAATGATATTGTATTGACATCTAGGACTGGTTATAAATGGAACCCACTTGCAAGCCCTTGCCAATAGGGGTTTAGGTATTGGTACGGTATGGGATATCAGGGGGAGGACGTGGGATTGTGGTTCTTCCTGCCCGCCAGACTCGAGTCCTATCTCTATACCGGAGTGAGTGATGTGGGGCAACAGCAGTAGTGTGGTAGGTGCCTGACTGTTGGGTGTGCTCACACTCTCGTGCATGGAGGTACGGTGGCCGCCAAACCTTATCATAGCATATTTGCAAGTTATACCTGGCCCAAATTGTAATGTTATCTCATGCATATTGTACTGTTGCATTGGTTTTGTACTTACTGAGCTATGTTGTGAGCTCACCAGATATATATCTATTCTTTTTCAGATTTGGATGCAGGGTACACTGTGGACGACTTTGTGGCTGCTCCAGCATACGGTACTGTTGCTGCCATTGATGCTCAGGTAGAAGAGGACGAGCATGATGCATCATGCGAGTGCTCGTTCTGTGTCTACTCTCGGTGACTTGGATTATTTTCGGTTAAGCTTTGTAATAAATATTATTTACATTTGATGGATGATGAAATAAATTGGGTATTTATTTAAATTACAATTTAGATCTCGGCTCATTTATTTATTTCCGCTGCTATGTATTATATCTCTGATTTTGTTAGACTGCTTGGGAATGATTGGTTGACACGGTCTATTGAGATCCTGGTGTGAACCGTGGTTTAGAGCCGGTTCACTTGCACTTCTGGTTCATCCGGAATTGGGGTGTGACAACTTGGTATCAGAGCCCTAGGCTCTGTCCAGCTAATCATTCTGCATCTAACTGTGTCCAATGAGATGAGTTAGAAAAATTAAAAACTTTAATAAGAACACACCATAAGCTTGTTTGATGCCTGAGACTTAAGAAAGATGCATAATATACTAATAATGGAAGAAAAATTATAAACACTGAAGAATTTAAAGGAAACAACTTAATCATTTCATAAAATTTTTCTTTAATTACAAGTGAGCAACAGAGTACAGTCCACAAGTCGGACAGTTACTCTAGAAACAAAATAAAATACATGAAAATAAAAATAAAAACTACATCTGCCTAAGGTGGTGTAGCAGGCCTGGATGGTACTGGGTCTGCAATATCATAGTCTCGCTCGTACACCTCTCTGAGCCAATGAACCTGGTCTTGTGTGACCCGAAGGCTACTAGCTAAACGCCCCAACTCTTAACCCATCTCACGCTGAGAATCAAGAATGTCCCTCTGGGTATCAAGAATGCTCCTCTGGGTATCAAGGATGACTCTCTGGGTATCTCTGATCTCCGAAAACATGCTCGACTCAGGGTCTGAAGGGGGACGGGATGGTCCAGCAACTGAAGAAGGCCTGGATGACCTAGTAACTGGAGGAGGCCTAGATGGTCCAGCCACTGGAGAAGGCCTAGATGGTCCAGCCACTGGAGAAGGCCTAGAAGGTCCTGCAACTGGAGAATGCTGGGGTGTATGTGCTTGGATGTCCTCCATGTGTCCATCCCCATCATCTCCCCTCTCAGCTGCCTCTGCTGCTGCAGCTGCTGCTACTGCTAGGGCTGCATGGTTCCTAGGTAGGAGGGGACGAGCCTGTAACTCCTCGTCACTGAGTTCTAGACCATCCATCTGCATCTTATAGATGGCCTCAACATCTATATCAGAACACATAGTAAGCTCTACAGCCACCTCACCCTGCATATCCACTCCCAAACGCTGTAGCAAAGTTGTGATCAACCTACCATATGGGAGATTGCCTTTCACATTAGGCATGACTGCGAAGATCATAATCCGCATAATCAAATAAGGCAAACAAACCTGTTGCCGAGTATCCACACAATATGTGAGGTATTGAGTCAACTGGGATAACTCCCCATAATGTCCACTCTGGGGAACAATGTTATGCTGAATAATCCGACAGAAAAGGCGAGGTTGAGGACGTAGGTTGGAAGCTAGCATGACTCTACCAGGCAACAAGATCTGTGCGGCAATGGCTAACCGCAAGTCCTCAGTGAGATACCCTTTGGCTCTGGGCGGACAATAAATGAGCTCCCCGTCATCAGGAATCTCTAGAAGGGCAGCTAACTCAGGGACATTAAATGAAATCCTTACCCCTTTCACATAGCTGGTGATGCGAAGATCTCTAGCGTGCTCCCGATCATCCAACTCACCATCCACCTCCAGGTTGGTGTAGAATAACTTTATCAGGTTGGGACGTGTAGTCTCCCTAAACTGAATAAGGGGTAACCAACCCACAATCCCAAAAGCAGACTCCACATCGAAGCGGTGAAGATGCTCCAAGTTGACAAAATGACCTGCTTCAATGCGCTTGGCCCGAAACCATTCAAGGCGTGAAGCGGCCGCCTAAGACCGGAAATACCTCTCGTCATATAATTCTGGAGGGAGATGTGGCCTGTGCATACCAAGCATATAAGAGCGTTTCCCCGCTCCACGACGGCCAGACATGGTGTATCTGTTAAACAAGAAACCATAGTCAGTTAGAGATAAGTATGGAAAGTGGTGAAAAATCCTAACAACATGTCAAGTGTGAATGAAACAACCTACAGAGTTGATACAAGGTTTATCTAGGTTAAACAAGGTTGTAAAATAGAGGAAAAAAAAAGTCATAATCACCAAAAATGGTCAAAAATTTTGAAAAACCTAGAAACCTAGGTTTAAAAGTCAAAATTTTTAGGTTCCCATTAAACTAGTCGATAAAACTCCATATTGGTTGAGGGGTTTTACCCATTTAGACCCCTAAAACATTTCTCAAGCAAAGAAAGAAGTTTTCTATGACTAAAAACTTCCAAATCAAGAAAAACCTAGAAGTTGATATTCAAAGACAATGAAGGAACTGAGTTTAACTTTAAAGGGGCTAAGTTGCCCAGGAAAAGAAAGCTCATACTCTCAGCCTTAAAAGCAAAGAGGTGTCTAGAGAAAGGGGGAGTAGGATACCTTGTGTCAGTGGTGGATGTGACCGCTGGCCTACCAAAAATGGAAGACATCGATGTAGTACGGGCTGATGTATTTCCTGAAGACCTACCCGGGTTGCCACCTGACAGGGCTACTGAGTTTGTGATAGACCTACTACCAGGGGTGGCACCAGTGTCTAAAGCACCATACAGGATGGCTCCTACCGAGTTGAAAGAATTAAAAACTCAGCTACAAGAACTACTAGACAAGGGATTTATAAGGCCTAGTATCTCACCTTGGGGAGCACCTGTGCTCTTTGTCAAGAAAAAAGATGGTAGCGTACGTCTCTGTATGGACTATCGTGAATTGAACAAGCTCACTATCAAAAACAGGTACCCACTACCAAGGATAGATGATTTGTTCGATCAATTACAAGGTTCAAGTGTATTCTCGAAGATTGATCTGAGATCAGGGTACCATCAGCTCAAGATTAAGGAAGCAGATATCCCCAAAACATATGAATTCCTAGTGATGTCCTTTGGGTTGACTAATGCACCTGCATCCTTCATGGAGTTAATGAACCGGGTATTCCATGACATGCTGGATACGTCGATTATCGTGTTTATCGATGATATCTTAGTATACTCTAAGGATCAGGAGACACATGCGGTGCATCTAAGAGCAGCATTACAAACACTAAGAAGAGAAAAACTATATGCAAAATTTAAGAACTGTGAATTTTGGTTAAAGGAAGTGGCCTTCCTTGGTCACGTGGTGTCTGTTGAAGGAATCAAGGTAGACCCCAGTAAAATCTCAGCCATCGTAGGATGGGAGGCGCCAAAGACTGTGACTGAAATTCATAATTTCCTGGGCTTGGCAGGATACTACAGAAGGTTTGTGGAGAATTATTCCAAGATTGCTGTTCCACTCACCAGATTGACCAAGAAGGGGGAGAAGTTCATATGGACCGACGAATGTGAAAAATGCTTCCAGACGTTGAAGTCAAGACTGGTATCAGCACCCGTATTGACTATTCCATCCCCAGACCACCCATTCACACTATATACAGATGCTTCAGGTTTAGGATTGGATTATGTGCTGATGCAAGGAGAGCAGGTGATAGCTTATGCCTCAAGACAGCTGAAAGAGCATGAGAAGAACTACCCTACACATGACCTAGAATTGGCAGCGGTCATTCATGCTATCAAGACCTGGTGACACTATCTGTATGGCGAGAAGTTTCAGATTAAGTCTAATCACAAGAGCTTGACATATCTGTTCACTCAGAAAGAACTGAACATGAGGCAGAAGAGGTGGCTTGAATTACTCAAAGACTACGACTGTGACATTCAGTATCACCCTGGTAAATTAGCATAGTAGCTGATGCACTGAGCAGGAAATGGGCATCGAACCCCGAGCGGGACCAAGTACTAATGCGGCGTTGGCGCCGCTGTTTCTGAAACATCAGAGGACGAAGAACAACACCTAATAGAGTCAGCAGATGATCCTATTGAGCAAGGGTTGATACACCAGTTTACCTTAATGTTTGCAGCATTAAAGATTTTGCCCGACCTGAAGGAAGAATTAAAGGCAGCAGTCTTACAGGACCCATACCTCAGGACAGTTCAAGAGGATTTGGAAAAGGGTCGAGCCAATCCTGATTTTACTCTAGATGCAGACAAGGTACTCAGATATCGTGGGCGTTTGTGCATACCGAGAATGAAGATCCGGAAATCCGAAATTGGATTATTGTTGGAACTCACTCCACCCCATATTCAGTACACCCTGGAAGCACGAAAATGTACCACGACTTGAAAAGGTTGTACTGGGGGAGGGGTATGAAAGCTGATGTGGCCCGACATGTATTTCAATGTTTAAACTGTCAACAAGTCAAAACAGAAAGACAGAGGCCTGCAGGATTACTACAACCATTACCTGAGCCAGCATAGAAATGGGATTGTATAACCATGGATTTCGTCACTGGCCTACCTATGACTCCGAGGTCAGTGAATGCAGTATGGGTAATTGCAGATCGTCTCACCAAGACAGCCAGATTTATCCCTGTCAGACCACAATATACTATGGACAGGTTGGCAAGGCTGTACGTGGACAATATAGTCAGACTCCACGGGGTTCCAGAGAGTATTGTGTCTGATCGAGATCCACGCTTTACATCAAAGTTCTGGGAAGGACTTCAGAAGGCAATGGGGGCGAAACTAAAATTTAGCACAGCTTTCCACCCTCAAACCGATGGTCAGTCGGAGAGGACCATTCAGATCTTAGAGGACATGCTTCGGGCATGTGCTATCGATTTCAAGGGGGCTTGGGATGAGAAGCTTTTACTCATTGAGTTTGCCTACAACAACAGTTACCAATCTACGATCCAGATGGCCCCATACGAGGCCTTATATGACAAGAAATGTCGAACACCTTTATTGTGGGACGAGGTTGGAGAAAGACGGATCGTAGGACCAGAATTTGTAGAAGAAACCTGTAAGGCAGTAGATTTAATCAAGAACCGAGTAAAGACAGCTCAAGTGCGTCAGAAGCACTATGCTGACAACAGACGACGGGATCTTGAATTTATGGTTGGTGACAAGGTGTTCTTGAAGGTGTCACCAGTAAGAGGCTTGAAGCGGTTTGGCAGAAAAGGAAAATTGTGTCCTAGATATGTGGGACCATATGAAATCCTGTCTCGATGCGACAAAGTAGCCTATCAACTTGCATTGCCACTAGCTATGTCTAGTGTCCACGACGTCTTCCACGTGTCCTTACTGAAGAAATACGTGAGAGACCCCTCACACATTCTGGTTGCAGACCCCCCAGATTTGACAGAAGACTTAACCTTCGAAGTGGTGCCAATCCAACTCATTAGTAAAAAGATACAACAACTTCGAAAGCGAGTTATACATTATGTCAAAGTGGTTTGGAAAAGTCAGGACGTAGAAGAAGTTACTTGGGAAGAGGAGGATGCCATGCGACAAGAATATCCCTATCTTTTCAACTCTGAAGGTACGTATAATTTCGGGGGCGAAATTTCTTTTAAGGGTGGGGGAATTGTGAGACCTACATGCAAATTTCGGGGACGAAATTTCTTTTAAGGGTGGTAGAGTTGTAAGAACCATGTTCTAAAACCGGGTCTAAACCATGGTTTTATGTAATAACAGGTGTTCCAATTATAACCAGACCGGAGGGCGAAGCCGGGTGACGAGCCACTCAAATTTCAGGTAAGCAAAACTGTAAAAAATGCCTAAAATCTCATACCGGTCTCACTATACCGGTTGCAGTATAGTGCAACCGGTATGTGCCACCGGTATGGGCATAAAATGCCTAAAATTTCATACCGGTCTCACTATACCGGTTGCAGTATAGTGCAACCGGTATGGGTATACCGGTTGGACTATACCGGTTTGAGTGAATCTGTGGCACTCAGACCGGTATGTGCGACCGGTATGCCTGATTCCGGCTGGAGACAGACTCCAGTAAGCCTTTCTCTCAGAATGGAAACTTGGAAAGTTTCTAACTGAGGAAAAACTTTCCATGGATGGCCTCCCTCTATTAATAGAGAAGGAGACACTCCATTGCTCCTTCTCAAAAACTCTAGCCGTCTAGAGAAGAGCTGAGAAGGAGCAAGGAGGTGGAAGCCGCCCAGGAAGGAAGAGCACGCCGCCAACCGACAAACACCGCCGGTAAGTGCTCTATACTATTAGTAATGTTAGGATGTCGGATCGGAGCCGCGAAGCGGCGCAACGATCCAAAAAGCCTAGGATTTCTATTAGTTTCTCATTCGAATCTAACCTAGATTTGAAACGACATTCTAGTCGAAATCAAAAGACCAACACAGTATTTAAACCTTAGAATGGGTTAGGAGAAACCCTAGAAAACTTAACCGATGCCAACAAAGAAAGGAGATCCGAGATCTTGCTCTCGGATCCAGACTACGGACTATACCGGTGGGACACAAGGTCAGGCGGTATGGGCCTGCGGTGTATACCGGAGGCACATACCGGTCTCACCTATGTGCAACCGGTATAGTGCAACCGGTATACATACCGATGGCACATACCGGTCTCACCTATGTGCAACCGGTATAGTGCAATCGGTATACATACCAGTGGCACATACCAGTCTCACCTATGTGCAACCGGTATAGTGCAACCGGTATACATATCGGTGGCACATACCGGTCTCACTATACTGAGACCGGTACCTGCGACCGGTATGGTTTCCGAGCCTGGTTTGCTTGGCCAAATCTGGTTCTGACCTCTGTAACCTAAATAATGTAATTCTAACTTAATGATGTGATTATGTAGGACCTGTAGATAGCGTGAGTGAACCCTGTGACGCAGTACGGGATCGATATCACGCGTCAGGTAAGGAACAAGACCCCAAACCTAAATAACTAAATAACAGTAAACCTTTGTGAATTATTTCTGTATTTGTAAATACATATTGCTTGATGTTTGTGCATTTCACATGCCATGTAGTTGCTTTCTTTTATCTTATTATAATCATGAATTTCATATGCTAGGATTGTTGTATGTTTAGGCATGTGTATGTTTTCGTTAGTGTGTGGAATGTGAAGGGGTGTGCCCTGGATATATCCACAACTAACACTTTTCTCGTATCACCCTTACCTTAGCAAACTCAGTGCGAATGGGGTATCAAGGGGAGGACGTGGGATTGTGATTCTTCCTGCCCACCAGACTCGAGCCCTATCTCTATGTCATAGGGGGTTGTGTTGGGATAGGGTTATATAGTCTTTACCTTAGCGGACTTGGTGCGAATAGGGTATCAGGGGGAGGACGTGGGATTGTAGTTCTTCCTGCCCGCCAGACTCGAGCCCTATCTCTATGTCGCAGGGAGCCGTGCTGGGGTAAGGCTAATGATATTGTATTGACATCTAGGACTGGTTAGAAACGGAACCCACTTGCAAGCCCTTGCCAATAGGGGTTTAGGTATTGGTACGGTATGGGGTATCAGGGGGAAGACGTGGGATTGTGGTTCTTCCTGCCCGCCAGACTCGAGTCCTATCTCCATACCGGAGTGAGTGATGTAGGGCAACAGCAGTAGTGTGGTAGGTGCCTGACTGTTGGGTGTGCTCACACTCTCGTGCATGGAGGTACGGTGGCCGCCAAACCTTACCGTAGCACATTTGCAAGTTATACCTGACCCAAATTGTAATGTTATCTCATGCATATTGTACTGTTGCATTAGTTTTGTACTTACTGAGCTATGTTGTGAGCTCACCAGATATATATCTATTCTTTTTCAGATTTGGATGCAAGGTACACTGTGGACGATTTTGTGGCTGCTCCAGCATACGGTACTGTTGCTGCCATTGATGCTCAGGCAGAAGAGGACGAGCATGATGCGTCATGCGAGTACTCGTTCTGTGTCTACTCTCAGTGACTTGGATTATTTTCGATTAAGCTTTGTAATAAATATTATTTATATTTGATGGATGATGAAATAAATTGGGTATTTATTTAAATTACAATTTAGATCTCGGCTCATTTATTTATTTTCGCTGCTATGTATTATATCTCTGATTTTGTTAGACTGCTTGGGAATGATTAGTTGACACGGTCTATTGAGATCCTGGTGTGAACCGTGGTTTAGAGTCGGTTCACTCACACTTCTGGTTCATCCGGAATTGGGGTGTGACATATTGGGCAGTGTCAATATCTATTGTATCAATCTTTGCGACATACTTGGGTGGATGAAAATCTTTTGTGATTTTATCACTATATATCCTCCTTTCACTCTCCTAGCTATTTCTTCAATCACCTCTCGTCGGCGAAGAAAAAGGGGAATGTGCAGTTCAAGCTCTTGGATTACATCTCTGTTTTTATTTTTATTGTCCACAATTTCATGGGTGATTTCATTTTCAATCGATGAAAACTTTTTCCAATGTCTTCAGAACTATTCACAGAACTCAATTCCAATTTCCCAAGCATTTTATAGCCCACAAAATTCTTCTTACTCAGCCATCCTACAATCTTCTATTATTGCAAATTCAATCTATGCCTGTATCTTTATTCCAAAGGCTATTGTATTAAACACGTACCGTATTATTACCTTACATGTTTTTTTTAAAACTAATTATTGGATCCCATATCGAAGTCTGTTTTCATTTACTGCCCGTATGTATCCTTATCCGACTTTTTGCCATACCGAACTTACTAACTATGGTTTGGACGAATCCACCTACCAATTCGAACTTTTGGGATGAAAATTTTACATGGTATTATAGTGGGTTTTCATTGTCTCCACCATATTTAGTAAGTTTGGGTGTGACAAAAAGTCAGATAAGGATACATACTGGCATTAAACAGAATGACTTCGATAGTGGGAACAATAATCCGTTAAAAAAAAAAAACACTTAAGGCAATAATATGAAATGTGTTTAATATAATAGCCTCTGTAGTAAAAATACGGGACAGATTCATTATGCAATAGACATCTACATCATTGAACGAATAGAATAATAACATATAAATGCAAATTTGTATTAAAAAAACCTAGCAATCCATGTACACACAAAATCATCATCTAATTAAAGAAATGCAGGTGACAAGGATAATAATCCCGTGCAGCGTGACAACTATAATCCAACAAGAAGTGTTGGGTAATGGTTTCCATTTTCGTTTGAAGTTTGTATTTTAAAATTTGTAACATTTTGTGATTTATTTCCTTAAATCATTCCATATTTATTTCCTTAAATCACTCAATATATTTATCTTCTTAAATCACACCACAAATTTATTTCCTTAAATCACTCCACATATCTATCTCCTTGAATCACTCACATATTTATCTCTTTAAATGATTCTACAAAATTATCTCAAATTATTCCACATATTATCTCTTAATATACATTGTAATGTTCCGGAAACTAACTCTTTGCATTGCAAGGGTAAGGAGGTTACGTACATTCTACCCCTCCTCAGACTCTGCAGTAGAGGAAGCTTCGTGCACTAGGACACCCTTTTTATACATTGTAATGTTCCGATTCAAAATGTCCATGCAAAGTATGGAGAGAATTTCTTTATTCTAAATTCTTGGAGCTAGTGGACCATGGGGAAGGGGTTTTTTTTTTTTAATTACGTTAAATGCGTATTATTCATGTCTAATAAGTTTCAATGTAAAAACATGAATTTTCACGAATCTTTGCAATAATTCTAAAAAAATAGTGTTATTCGGCACAATTACGGTTCCTATATTATTCACTTATGATACGTGAACTTATTAATTATGGTCTCTTCTGTTCACGTATCTACAGTATTAATAGCAAACTTACTAATTATGGTCTCCATTGTCGGTGTATCTACATTATTAATTGCAAGTTTCAAAATCGGATCTCCAACTCAACCTTTCCTGTATATAGATCTCACCTCAAGCTTTCTTATAAATAGATCTCAAACTCTATCTTTTCTATAGATCCTCCTTCCACTCTCCTAGCTATTTCTTCAATCACCTCTCGTCGGTGAAGAAAAAGGGGAATGGGCAGTTCGAGCTCTTGGATTACATCTCTGTTTTTATTTTTATTGTCCACAATTTCATGGGTGACTTCGTTTTCAATCGATGAAAACTTTTTCCAATGTCTTCAGAACTATTCACAGAACTCAATTCCAATTTCCCACGCATTTTATAGCCCACAGAATTCTTCTTACTCAGCCATCCTACAATCTTCTATACAAAACCTCAGATTTTTGTCATCCACCACCCCAAAACCCCAATTCATCATCACACCATTCAATGAATCCCATGTCCAAGCAGCTGTTATTTGCTCTAGACAACATGGTTTTCAGATTAGAGTTCGAAGTGGAGGTCACGACTATGAGGGCCTCTCTTATGTATCTGATGTACCATTCATCATTGTTGATATGTTTAATCTTCGATCAGTAGACGTGAATGTCGATAACCAAACTGCATGGGTTCAAAGTGGAGCGACAATAGGCGAATTCTACTACAGAATTGCAGAGAAGAGTAGAAATCTTGGCTTCCCAGCTAGTGTGTGTCATACCGTAGGGGTTGGTGGGCTCTTCAGTGGAGGTGGCCATGGTTTCTTGACACGAAAATATGGCCTCGCTTCCGATAACATTATTGATGCTCGGATCATTGATGTTAATGGCAGGATTCTAAATAGAGAATCCATGGGGGAAGATCTATTCTGGGCCATCAGAGGGGCAGGAGCAGCAGGTTTTGGGATCATTCTCTCCTGGAAAATCAAGTTAGTTCCTGTTCCAGATATAGTTACGGTTTTCAATGTCAACAAGACCATAGAGGAAGGTGCAAGCAAGTTGGTCTATCAGTGGCAATACATTGCAGATAAGCTCTATGAAGATCTATTCATTAGAATTTTCATTAGTACTGACAATGCTAACAGAACAATAAATGCTGAATTCCAATCTATGTACCTTGGTGGTGTTGACAAGCTCCTCCAACTGATGGAACAGAGCTTTCCCGAGTTGGGTTTGCAGCAGAAAGATTGTATCCAAATGAGTGGGATAGAATCAGTTATTTACTTTAGTCACTTGCCAAATGATGAAGGATTAGAAGTCTTATTGCAAAGGAATCAACCCAAAACTTTCTATAAGATAAAATCTGACTATGTGAAGGAGCCCATTTCAGAAATTGTGTTGGAAGGGATATGGGAAAGGTTTCAGAAAGTGGACATACCAGTGATGACCTTGACTCCATTTGGTGGAAAAATGAAAGAGATTTCAGAACATGAAACTCCTTATCCACACAGAGTAGGGAACATATATGAAATTCAGTACAAAGTGTTCTCCAGAACAGAGGATGGAGCAACCGAAAAGCGTATCAATTGGATAAAAGAGCTTTATAGTTACATGACTCCCTATGTTTCCAAGTCCCCAAGGGCTGCATATGTCAACTATAGGGATCTTGACTTGGGAACTAACAAAAATGGTCACACAAACCACTCAGAAGCTGAGGTTTGGGGTCACAAATATTTCAAGAGCAACTTTGAAAGATTAGTACAAGTGAAGACCAAGGTCGACCCAACTAATTTCTTTACGCATGAGCAAAGCATTCCACCTCTCTCACTATTTGAGAAATAATGCCTTTATGTCAAAATGCTGCTTTATCGTATTTCTATGTACTGTTCCATGTGTTCAACAGAAAGTATTGCACTCATAGAGGAGTGCTTATTTGGTATTGCATGATGCTACCAAGACCCCCTCCAAGACCCCGGTTGATTCAAACAATCACCAAGGAAAGAAAAAAAAAAACACAGAGAAAATTCCAAGGAAACAAATAAGATGGAGAAAGAAATATCCAAAGGAAACAACAAGATATCACAACATCCACATTTGCATCCATTTATGTTAACGAGTGGATATTCGCCGCGGATATTCAAATATCATCCGGTTTGAGAATTTGAATTTTTACCTCCATTTCCTTTTTCATGTTTTTATTGACTTTTTTTATCTGGTTCTCTTTTGCATTCTCCAAGTCCATTTTCTTTTTCATGTTTTCATCGACCCTTTTATCTGGTTCTCTTTTTGCATGCTCTAAGTCTCTTAATTGTCTTAGTCATTTATTCTCTTTTCCTCATTCTCTAGAAACAGTTGAACTTCAATAACAATTAAGATTATTAGCTATTTAATTTTTTTTATATGAGTTAGACATATATATGAATTGTATAATTATGTTTTAGATTATCTGAATTTGTATCTAAATACCCCTAAATAAATACTAATGCAAATCAAATTTGATTTCAATTATTCATTTACATCCCTACTTAGACTACATATATTGAATAGAGAGAGAGAGAGAGAGAGAGAGAGAGAGAGAGATTTTTCCACCTTCCATTATGTGTGATTCATGAATGTGCGATTTTAGGGGAAAAGAGAAGTCTCAAAGTTTTTGCTAACATTACTATTGGGACACAATGAAAATTTCATCCTCCTTCTGTAAAAGCAACACATGCCAATAAAGACTGGAAATTGTTGGCACAATGTTGGCCCAATGTACCTTTTTCGAAACTTTCATGTGGCTTCCATTAGTACACTGGCGATCACTCATTCAAAGGAGGATGGAAATATTTATCCTCTCACTTGTCATGGTATGGTTTTCTCAATCTCAATGCTACAAGCTTGGACTGAAAACAACGAAAAATATTAAATGGGAGGAAGATTTACAAGCTAATGAGACATATTGAAATCTCATATGTTAGCGAGAAAATATGAGTACAAAAAGAACGGTAGTCGATCATTTGGAGGAGAGAACAACATGTTCCCATATTAAATATATAAACAATTGATTCAAAAGTGGGGTTTACATCTTTGCAAGGGATAAAACAGATTTTATGTGGGGTTGGAGTGGATTAAGGGATGGCTTACTAGCGTATCAATATTCCGTGCCCAAGCTCGTGAATTTAGAATTGGGTTTGTTGATCAAACTTGACATCTTTATTTATTAATGGACACATTCCAGACAAATCATGGTAGGAAATAAACATATTATAATTTTATCTAAATTCAATCACTTTAGATAGAGATATACTTATATTTAATCCCACTAATATTATTCAATATCTAACATTAATGAGTATATATATATATATATATATATGGATTAAAATAGCGCATGTTAAAACCTATATTTTACTTATTTGATAAATTGAAGAATTGCATAAAGAAGTATGTATACTAATAATATAGAGAAAGGATTCCTCATTATGCCATTGTGGGAGAATTTTCCACATTGCACCAATTGGGGTGGAGAAAAATGTCAAACAGAAAGGAGAAAATAATAGAATATGAGAGGATGTGAGAAGGAATCACCACCAGATCATTGCAATTTTTCCCGAGACCTATGAATAAAACTACTGACATTTTACCAAAAAAAAAAAAAAAAACAAAAATAAAACTACTGACATTTTACCAAAAGAAAAAAAATGAATAAAACTACTTACACTGAATTTTTTAATGAACCTACATGATATCTGTCATAATTCGTGGGTTAAAAAAAATTTCAATACCTCCTCCATTGGGCGAATCTTATATCTGTCATAATTAAATTTGCACCCCAAGAATATTAATCATTAGAAAGAGACTACACAACCATGATTTTATGTTCAACATATATGAAAATAGTTCAACACAATTTGTAGTTGCTGAACTTACACAGTTCCACTCACCTCAGAACCCCGGAATCTCCCCTTCTAATTCATCTTCCTCTGACAAAAACTCCACTAAAAACAGGGAACTCTCTTCTCTCCTCCAGAAAGCCTTCCTTGATAGAACCACCTTCCAAGTCAAGAAAGCCATCAAGGTTAGCTTGCTCCACAAGCCCAGAATAAACAAACATGTACCTCTGTCTTCTGCTATACGCATTTTTTATTCATTTTTCAACGAGGGTGTGATATCTCGAGAAACTCCACCCAACTATGCATCCGAAGAAAGAACTTCTCCATGAGCTCCATTATCCAGAGGCTCTGGATTCATATAATCCATAAAATCCAAAAAATTTGTGGATCTCAGATGTCATCGTCTTCTATTTCCTCCTCCCTGTAGAGCACACCTTTTGGGCTTCGTTGTTCATCATTCAGAGATAACTTATGATTCGACCTCTTACAGATTTCTTTTGCATCTTTACTAATTTCAAAGTCAAAGCTATCCGAAGGGAGAAAAACATGAACAACAGGGTACTCAATGACAAGTATATCATCCAACTTGTTGCCTTATTGAGGCCTTTTTGTCCAACTCACGAAAAGTTGATTTGGATCCCTGCAAAAGAGAAAGGAAAAGAATACAAAAAAAGAAGAGTTAAATAGGTATCACCGGGATGATATTAAATACATTTAAAATGACATATCATAGTTAGTCATGCAATGAACCACGAGGACCGTATACCAAAAGAACATCAACATATGTTTTGCACGGGCAAGGAGGTTGACTGTCTTGTTAGAATCGGGAGACGCAAACAAGAAGAAAACACAAGAATTAATGTGGTTCAGCACCCCATCGTGGGATGCCTACGTCCACCAGAGAAAATAGTGAGTTTCTTCTATTCTCAAGAATAGTCTACAAAATTCTCTACCTGACAGGTCTATCTCATCTGTCAGCCTTACAGCATTCCAGCTCTCTACTCTCAGAGGAGAATCCTCTACAGCCCTTGTAGCCTTACCTAGGTTTTTCCACACAGAGACAAATTATAGGGAAACCTAGAAACCCTAATTCCACCACAATTATAAGTTTAACCCTATACATATAAGAGACTCATACCCTAATACAAATACTACCCTTACAATTGTGTGGACCCCACAGAATATAAGACACCAACCCAACATGTCTCACCATGAGGATCCTTGATGAGAGAGAGAAAAAAATTTACTGATTTCATCTGAACTACCAATGAGCATACTTGAAGTTCACAACTGGAAATTTTCTACCTGTAGAACACAGTATACCTTAGGGTTTTTACTGTTGAAGAACCTGAGATGATACAACTCTTCATAGAATGGCCATACTGTGGTTTCCTTTTCACTTTCTACAGCCTTTAATAATATTCAACAATGTTCCACTGATACTGTTTCCTTTTAGTAATCACCTCAAATATTTTTGGCAAGATATTGGATTGCATTGCTGTTAATGGATTTGGAAGGCTGAAGTGGATTGCATCAGATCACATGCATATATCTTCTTCGGTCACGTTTGGTGAGGCTTGTTCCATCAATCTACTAGAGTCAACAGGGTTTCAACCTTCGAACCCAGAGAAGAAGGTGATAAAGCCAATTAGACGCTTATAATACTTAATAGAGTATGTTCATGATTAATCAAAGAAAGCGAAAAATTGATGAAGTTATGGGTTCTTCTTGTAGCAAAACAGGGGTGATGATGGGGTTTGCTCTTCGCATCTATGTGTTTCATGTCATCCAATATCTGTGATCTTTTAATGCATATGCATTATGATTATTGCTGTGAAAGCATGAAGTCTGGTTAGTTTGTGTGGGGATTGGGACGGGGTTGAGGACCGTCGGACCGGTTCGTCACATGGGCACTACTTTGCATTGCCAAGTATCTTAGTGGTGTGACAACATTCGGGAGGGAAGCTAACGAACTGGGATCACTGTTGGTGTACGGCCTTAGATGCACCTTCTATGACTTATAGAACTGGTTAGTAATATATACCCCATGTTTGTGATCCTAGCCAGTAGGTGGTCAGGTACTAGTGTGGGTCCGGCGATGAGGGGGTGACCTTGCGGTGTTCGTCAGTGCATCACCAGTTGGGCTCTGCCCTATCCCGGACACACAATGAGAGTAGCGTGGCTACAACGGTGATTGTTGGAGCAATACTGGGTGAGTGATCATTCATTCTTGCGTATAGGAGATTGGGTGAGCTTTGGTGAGTGTGGTTGATCTCTACCATAGCGCAAAGCTAACATTACCATACCATTGAATGATATAAACACATGCATTATTGTCTGCTTGTTTGTTCTGTTCCTCACTGAGCTCATGTTGGAGAGCTCACCCCACGTACATATTTCTTTTTAGATGATGTTGTAAGTGTTAATGTAGCTGACTTCGTCAATTCACCCACTGTCTCCAACCTTGCCGTTCAGGTTGCCGACGAAGAAGACCATGGCTGTTCTTGCGATTGTAATGTCTATGTCTTTTAGTAGACAGAGCATCGCCGTTGTTTCAACTGTTCTTATCTTTCAATGTTATTTAGCCTACCTTTACTTTGGTTTTTGGATTATATCCTCGCTATGTTTGGAACATGGATATTAGTTATGTTTTGAGTTGCTTTCGCAAATCTGAAACTATTTATTTTAATAACATTAAATATCTCAGTTCATTTTTATTATGATCTTCCACTATATATTCTTTGATTTTATGGTTAAATGCGTTCGGGATATTGCTGGTTTGTTTGATGTGCACGACTTTTCATGGTCTTGGGGTTGGACTAAATTGACTCGCGGCGTAATCACATCACCGATTCACCCAAAATTGTGGCATGACACTTTGACATCAAATTATTAAGGTAATTTTTGTTCACACCAGTCGGTGTCAATACCCATCTCATTCCATGCACGATGAAAGCTTCAAGATAGGAGCTCACCTTCCTAAGGTTCTCTTTGGTTTGTATTATATAATGTATTATATAATATATTATAAAATTTATGATTTTTTTGGTATGATTTATAATCTCTATTTATAATTAAAATAAATCGATATAATTCATTATCTACAAATAGGTGAGTAGCTGTTTATCATTATTAGAATAATCTACTAGGTGATTGTTTATATTTTTCATTATATAATATATTATGTTTAATGGTATCAAACGGTCATTATTTATTACTCATAATCTATTATCATAATTGATTTGTCACAAATAGCTCATAATATATTATATAATACAAACCAAAGAGAGCCTAAGAATTATAGTGTTATGATTTATTTAAGACCTAGAAACTCATTGGTCATCACAGACATCACGAAAATAGGGGAGTAATTTTGGTAATTAAAGAGGGGTTTGCGCGATCCGATGGCCACCGAGGCCCATGTCTACATCATTGACCCCCCCACCCCCCGCGCGACCAATGTCAAAAAGAAAATCCATTATATTTAGCAAAACTCGAATTCTAGAATACAACTTCTCTACATTATTTAGGTTATAAAAGGGCATGCCCAACGAGATGTCATTTTTTAAAATCTTTACCACCATGGAGAAGCTGCCCTCCCACCCTTAAAATGGTTACTCAAAATTTTTAATGTGATTCGAATTCATATCCATTTGCTTAGATATTTAAATTGATAGTCGGATATTGGATATGAATTTGAATACCTTTTGCCATCTCGATGATAATTAGATACAAATTTGATTTGATCTATTAGCTTCAATAATATTCGCTCCAATTACAGTTTAATATCTATTATAAGTATTTAAGAATTTGGGTTTTACAAACCCAATCTAGCCCAAGTCTTGACCATAGTTAGTAAGTTCGCATATTATATTCAAATAATACGTGAAACGAATTATTGTGCCTAATAAAATGACTTTTTATGAATTATTGCATAGATTCGAGAAATTTTTTGTTTTTTACATTGAAACCTATTATACATGAATAATAAGCATTTAACATATTAAACGTTTAAAAATTAAAAATAAAAATAAAAATAAAAGAAAAAAAGAAAAACAAAACACCTTCTCACAATCCCACTAGTTCTAAAAATTTAAAGTAGAAAAAATTATGGAGTGATTTAAGAAAATAAATATGTGGAGTGAATTAAGAAGATAATCACAAGAAATTACAAAATTTAAAGGAAAAATATGGGTACCTACCCTTAGCTCAAAACCATAGACCCCAAAACAACAATTACAAAGACATCCTCTGAAATAAAATAAAATTATAAAAATACCCAATCCGTTAATCATTCATTTTTTTTTGTTATTCGACGACAGAAACATGCTTAAATCTTTAGTGCCCAATATACCCCTACCTTCCCCCTTTTTTCTTCCTCACTCTGGGTTCTACAAAAAAACGAGATCTGAAGCTCACCTAGTTAATCCCTTTCCGTCTTCGCCTGCCAGAGAACCCCTTTCCGTCTTCACCCGCCGGAGAACCCTTTTCCGACTTCAACGCCTGAGAACCTCTTTCCGTCTTCGCCCAAACCCGAGCTGGAATCCAGAAAACAATATCTGTAAGTGGGATTGTCTGACTTGAACTAAGTCGGCAAGGCCAATCCCTCAATTGCTGTCCCCCCGTCAACTTGATCATGGCGTCCAGATTCAGTGTTGCCTCCTCCTCAATATGCCCCCCTGACAGGAACACGATTCCCGGCACCGACGGTGGCATAGTGTGACGCAATGCTGTACACGTGTACTCTGCAATTACTTCTGCAGCCAACTGTAATTGCTGTGGAAGTAAGGAAGAAAGATTTAATTGAAGCTCAAATTAAAATATTAATGAAGCAAAAGCAAACCGAAATGATTTTCTCTTAAAGATTACAAGAATGGGCAACCTTGCAGCCGTCAGAACCAGGAGTGACCATATTGGGCTTGAGAAGGGTTCCTTCTCGAAGCACACGGTGGTCCTTGAGCGCCTTGTAAACAGCGGCCAATTCAGTCTTAGTGGCGGCGGCGCATTTCTTGATGTCGTGTTCAGTGAGGATCTTTGGTTCCACGATGGGGACGAGCCTGTTCTCCTATTAGATAATAGCGTAACGGGCCAAACCCTGAGCACTCTATTGGATAGACAGCTCGAATGGCTTGGAGGGTTCGATCTTAAGGACAGCAAGCCACTTGGCAAAGTGGGCGCCGGCCTTGTAGTATTGCTGGCAACGGACGCCGAGGGAGTCGAAGCCCTGGGTGGTGGTCTCGCCATTGGTGCCAACGATATCAACGGTGCCCTTATCGAACTTGATACCTGGTAGAATGCTCCAGCTACCGTTGTGAGGAATTTGAAGCAGAATTACCGGAACTCTTCCTACTCCGACTGCACTGTACCGTTCTCCTTTAAAGCACCGAGGGGTATATTTGTCCATTTATTATTAAATTTAACACCGTAAAAAAAGAAGAAAGAACAATTATAATTGTTTCAAACGTTTGGGGTGTACCTAGATTATAGGCAAACTACAAGGGAGGTATTTGTAATTTTTTCAAATTTAAAATACGAACTTCAAATGGATGTGGAACCGTTACCGAGCACTTCTTACGGTATTATTGTTGTCACCTGCAATGAGATTATCCTTGTCACAACTCACATGCGAATCCTTAATTAAATGATGATTTTGTGTATGTTACATGGATTGTAAGATTTTATTTATACAAACTTGTATTAATATGTTCTTATTCTATTCATTGAATGACGTAGATATCTATTATTGCAAATTGAATCTATGCCTGTATTTTTACTCCAAAGGCTACTGTATTAAACAAGTACCGTATTATTGTTTTTTTTTTTAAATCGATTATTGGTCCTCATATCGAAGTCTATTTCTTTTTAATGCCCGTACGTATCCGTATCCAACATTTTGCCATACCAAACTTACTATGGTTTGGACGAATCCACCTATCAATTCGAATTTTTGGGATGAAAATTTTACATGATATTAGAGTGGGTTTTCATTGTCTCCACCATAGTTAGTAAGTTTGGATACGGCTAAAAGTCTGATAGGATACGTATTGGCATTAAACCAAAACAAACCTCGATAGTGGGAACAATAATCCGTTTAAAAAAAAAAACGTAAGGCAATAATATGGTATGTGTTTAATATAGTAGCCTTTGGAGTAAAAATACAGGATAGATTCACTATGCAATAGACATCTACATCATTGAACAAATAGAATAATAACATATAAATGCAAATTTGTATTAAAAAACCTAGCAATCCATGTAAACACAAAATCATCATCTAATTAAGGGTATGCAGGTGACAAGGATAATAATCCTGTTGCACGTGACAACTATAATCCAACAAGAAGTATTGGGCAACGGTTCCCATGTCTATTTGAAGTTCGTATTTTAAAATTTGTAATATTTTGTGATTTATAAGGCGAAGCCAGATAGATCGGATGTGAAAAGCACAAACAGAAGCTCTATCGTTCGGTGCTCCGACTGAGAGTTCGGAGGATCCTCTGAGCAAAAGCATTTCGGTTCCAGAAGAGAACTTTCATTCTCAAGAAGACGAATCGTCAAGGGCTGCCATTAGCCAAGAAAATGTGTCTATCGGGGAAGAAAGCAAGTTTACCTTGTGAGTTGGTGACCCTTTGAAGTGATTCTGACTCCGGATAAACTATCATCGAAGGAAAGGAGCCTCTGAATGATCCTGTGCCCCCATTAGGTGTCGTAGACCGGGTCTTGGTATTAGATGTCTCTCTGAGACGATGGAGGAGCCGAGTAGAAAACTGTTGACTGAGAAAAACGGACAGCCTAAGGCCTCTTCCTTAAATCACTCCACATATTTATATCCTTAAGTCACTTTACAAATTTATCCTCATAAATCACTCCACATATTTATTCCCTTAAATCATTCACATATTTATCTCCTTAAATGATTCTACAAATTTAACTATTTCAAAAATTATCTCCTGATATACATTGTAATGTTTCGGAAACAACCTCTTCGCATTGCAGGGGTAAAGCTACGTACATTCTACCCCTCCCCAGACCCTACAGTAGTGAGAGCCTCATGCACGGGAACACCCTTTTTATACATTGTAATGTTCCAATTCAAAACCTCCATGCAAAGTATGGAGAGAATTTCTCTATTCTATTCTTTCTACCAAAAAACAAAAATTTCTCTATTCTAAATTCTTAGAGCCGGTGGACCATGGGGAAGGTGTTTTGTTTTGTTTTGTTTTTTGTTTAGGATTTTTTTTACGTTAAATGCATATTATTCATGTCTAATAAGTTTCAATGTAAAAACACAAATTTTCACGAATATCTACAATAATTTTAAAAAAATCGTTTTGAACTTACTAATTATGGTCTCTACTGTCCATGTATTTACATTATTAACAGTGAACTTACAAATATGGTCTCCAATGTCCATGTATCTAATTACGGTCTCCACTGTCCATGTATCAACATTATTAACTGCAAACTTACTAATTAATGTCTCCACTGTCCATGTATCTACATTATTAACTGCAAGTTTCTAAATTGGATCTCCAACTCAACCTTTCCTGTACATAGATCACACCTCAACCTTTCCTATGTATAGATCTCAAACTCTACCTTTTCTATAAATTCTCTTTTCACTATCCTATTTCTTCAATCACCTCTCCTCTGAAAAAAAAAAGAGGAATGGGCGCAGTTCAAGCTCTTGGATTACATCTTTGTTTTTATTTTTATTGTCCACAATTTCATGGGTGACTTCATTTTCAATCGATGAAAACTTTTTCCAATGTCTTCAGATCCATTCACAGAACTCAATTCCAATTTCCCATGCATTTTATAGCCCACAGAATTCTTCTTACTCAGCCATCCTACAATCTTCTTTGCAAAACCTCAGATATTTGTCATCCAGCACCCCAAAACCCCAATTTATCATCACACCGTTGAATGAATCCCATGTCCAAGCAGCTGTTATTTGCTCTAGACAACATGGTTTTCAGATTAGAGTTCGAAGTGGAGGTCACGATTATGAGGGCCTCTCTTCCGTATCTGATGTACCATTCATCATTGTTGATATGTTTAATCTTCGATCAATAGACGTGAATGTCGATAACCAAACTGCATGGGTTCAAACTGGAGCAACATTAGGCGATGTCTACTACAGAATTGCAGAGAAGAGTAGAAATCTTGGCTACCCAGCTGGTGTGTGTCATACTGTAGGGGTTGGTGGGCTCTTCAGCGGAGGTGGCCATGGTTTCTTGACACGAAAATATGGCCTCGCTTCCGATAACATTATTGATGCTAGGATCGTTGATGTTAATGGCAGGATTCTAAATAGAAAATCCATGGGGGAAGATCTATTCTGGGCCATTAGAGGAGCAGGAGCAGCAGGTTTTGGGATCATTCTCTCCTGGAAAATCAAGTTAGTTCCTGTTCCATACATAGTTACGGTTTTCCATCTCATCAAGCCCATAAAGGAAGGTGCAAGCAAGCTGGTCTATCAGTGACAATACATTGCAGATAAGCTAAATGAAGATCTATTCATTAGAATTACCATTGAACCTGACAGTGCAAACAGAACAATAAATGCTGTATTCCAATCTATGTACCTTGGTGGTGTTGACAAGCTCCTCCAACTGATGGAACAGAGCTTTCCAGAGTTGGGTTTGAAGAAGAAAGATTGTATCCAAATGAGTTGGATAGAATCAGTTCTTTACTTTAATGGCTTGCCAAATGATAAAGGATTAGAAGTCTTATTGGAAAGGAATCAACCCAAAACTTTCTATAAGGCAAAATCTGACTATGTGAAGGAGCCCATTTCTGAAACTGTGTTGGAAGGGATATGGAAAAGGTTTCATAACGTGGAGATACCAATGATGGTCTTGTTTCCATATGGTGGAAAAATGAAAGAGATTTCCAAATATGAAACTCCTTATCCACACAGAGAAGGGAACATATATGTAATTCAGTACATAGTGTACTGGACAACAAGGGATGGAGCAACCGAAAAACGTATCAATTGGATAAAAGAACTGTATAGCTACATGACTCCCTATGTTTCCAAGTCCCCAAGGGAAGCATATGTCAACTATAGGGATCTTGACTTGGGAACTAACAAAAATGGTCATACAAACTACTGAGAAGCTGAGGCTTGGGGTCACAAATATTTCAAGAGCAACTTTGAAAGATTAGTACAAGTGAAAACCAAGGTCGACCCAACTAATTTCTTTAGGCATGAGCAAAGCATTCCACCTCTCACTATTTGAGAAATAATGCCTTTATGTCAAAATGCTGCTTTATCATATTTCTATGTACTATTCCATGTGTTCAGGAGTGTTTATTTTGGCTTATTTGCTTCCCCTTTCTCCATAGGGAAGCTATTTCTCTAAATCAGACATCTGGATTCTGTTGATTTATCAAAAACACTTACAATTGAACAAATCAAATCCTCTAAGTCAACAGTTTGATTTTCTGTTTGCAGCATCTTTCCTATCTTTTGCATTGTATCCTCTTCAACTCTATATCGTAGCAATCTCATCCCATGTTTGTAACATTCTAACCTTGTTCACACTTTCTACGAGTTTAGGGTGGATCACCGACGTTCTCCATGGTTCAGTTTGAAATTTCCCCCAACATAATTATCCGAGAACAAAGCCTTACTATGAAGTTTGGGGTGAGCCAAGAAATACTGGCTATATCAAGCAAGTATTAGTCCAGATTGATCTGAGATCTTTGAAGGGATTGGACAAGATCGGTTAAGGGGTCTAGCGGATCTGTGCAGAAATCCCTTACAGTCAAATGCCCTGACTAGAACTCGGCGACACTGAAACAAAATCCTTGCACGATCTGTGAACAAAGCCCTTGCAAGGTTTGTGTAGGGATCCGGCGAATCTGTGGAGATGGGAACTCAAGGAAAAGCAAAGTTTATTGTCGGATGCAAGAATCACTCGACTGGCCAAGCTCTTGTTGGTCTCGGCTGCCTCAAAAATGCACAAGTTTCCTCGTTCATTTGATCTTCAGTCACTTTTGGTTAGACATATAAGTTTGGCTAATGAATGTGTGTTAAAGAAAATCATCATAGGAATCTAAATATACAGAGATAGTTTTAGTATTTCATTTGGTGATTGATGCAAATCTGACGGTGACAAGATCCTTGCTATAAGGCTAAATGTAACAAAGACTTGTTACAAGTAGAAATTATCTATAAACTGTCCTTTTTATGGTGCTCAGAATACCACATATGATGAGAAAAAAAAAAGAAGAAAAAAGGAAGAATACCACATATGATGTAATGTGTATAAGCAAGTTCTTAAATATACTTTTATTTTAATCATTTTTTATTGAACATGAAAAATATTTATATTCAGCACGATTGATTGAAGAGAAGAATCCAATCATATGATGGAGTGCTCCAAAGGTAGCAATGTATGATTGATGAAGCCACTTCTTACCCCCTTTCCTAAACTACAACTGAAAGTTTACAAATTTTGGTATTATCTAATGCTACCAATACCCCCTCCATGACACCAATTGATTCAAACAATCACCCGGAATAAGAAAATAAAAACACAGAGAAAATTCCAAGGATCTTGTGCAAATAGGATGAAGAAAGAAATATCCAAAGCAAACGACAAGACACAACCACAATAATCCAAATGAAGAAACACACAAGTAATTACGTGGTTTACCATTACAGGCTACTCCACGGGGAGGGTAGCTCGAATCCACTATTTCTAACTAAATAGTACAAGAATTGAGTTGACACAATGTTACCTCAACACACAGGTAAAAAAAATCCACCTTCAAACCTCAATCACCACCTTCCCTACAAGAACAATACATTGGTAGAGCACTCCAATACCAAACTTAGGCTCCAAGATACTCCGATGGAGAAGAAGGAGAAAACCCTTGATTCTAATTTGGTAAGGTCCGTTGGGGTCCATTTCCCCCCACCCCCTCCTTTTTTGGTACTAAGTTCCTGCAACTTGGAGCTGGGGATGTAAAGGAATCAAATATGGTCCAGATATCACAACATCTACATTTGCATATGTGAGGACAATGGATTTTCGATCCTCCACGACAAAAAGGCTCTCGTCTTATTACCTTCTCCATCAACGTCAATGGATAGTGAAAGAATTGGAGTCGCCACCTAGATGAGGTCTAGGACCTATAAATTCTCTCTCACTTGGAGAGACGCTATGACTCGTTACTCAATGGATTGGCTTCTAGTCTTACTAGAGAAGGGTAAGCATCAAGTTACGAGTTAGGAAGGTGATAAGCACCCAACTTGCCCGATCATGGACCGATCTCCCTCTGTCTTATCCTTTCCTACATTTTTCAAGCTTATATATGTTTATGTCGTTCAATCTAGCCTAAGTAAGCAAGCGGAGAACCCTAGACCAAGTTTCTACATTCTGCTAAGCTAGGAAACCACCACAAAGGCTTTGAAAATAAAATGCAAACATATAAATGAATGAACAAATCAATAAAGAATGAATGAAATAGATATGAATAAACAAATAATGAATACAAAAATAGCAAAAACATAGAAAAACAACAACAAATGGATGACCGAGCTTGAGAACTATCTTGAGCTGCCTACGTATCCTTGTGAGGCGAGAATCAGGCCAAACGTACTTCGGGTGGGTTGTGGTGTGTCTGAGGTGATCCCTTGACAAAGGAAGCATGTGTGACTGTGCGCAAAGTGACTACGTACTTCCCGCTGCCTACGTATCTCCATAGAGAATCAGGTCAAACGTAGTTCCCAATAGTTAATGGGCTGTTGGACCCCACATGACATCACTCAAGAGGTGCTTGGACCTCATAGGTACTCGGACCTTGGCTCCCTGCACTCGGCAAGGGTGAACTAACATTTTGAAAATGATATTGGTTGCTTCGCAAACCAAATCCCAAACTTGGGAGATAATAGCCCTAAAACCATAGATAGAACTAGATAAAAGCTAGGTTATGGATCAAACATGATCCCAACTGTCGCCTGACACATGAAGACATGACACTCTTTTTTGGTATTTTTTTCTTCGGAGGGGGGAACAATTTTGGGATCAATCCTAAAGGTTGAGCGGGCCCATGACCTAGGCGGGGCCACACTAGTCAGTTTGGAATTTGGGATCCCAAAGAAAATGGACTCATTGGAGTCGTCGTAAAGTTTTACACCGCTAGGGGAGGGGAGTCACACATTAACTATTACCGACATAAAGTGTGAGAAACATCTCTTGAAGTAGGGCTCATACACTTGAATCCATTCACACATGTAACTGAACCAACATTAAGGAATGAAATTGAAATAGTTAAGCATGCAATTGAATCACTCAACATGCAATTGGAACTAGTCCAAAAGCATAAATTGGATCAAATATGGGACTAGGCCGGTTCACGATGTAATTAGACTAAATCAATCATGGGATTGAACCAAACCCATCACGTTAATAAACCATCACCGACAAAATAGGTTGAATTGGATCCAACATTAAAATCCACAATCAAAGGGTTGAACCAAGCCCATCATGTTAATAAATCATTACCAACAATTAAACTAAACCCCCATGGGGTTGGACCAACTCATCGTGCAATTAAACCATCACCAATGAAACGGGCCGACTTGGATCTAACATTAGAATCCATAATCAAATGGGTGGAACTGAGTCCGATATGGTTAAAACCAAGATAAGCACAGAACTAAGCAGTTCAAAAATAATTAAACCATTCCCATATGTAGTTCTGAACCATCCCATCACAATTAACATAATCCACTATTTTAAATTCCAGCATTCAAAACTCACATTAAACCCAAGTGTTAAAATTGGGATCTCACCCGATCAACATCATTAAGGGATGAGGATGATAAGATCTAAAAGAGAATGAAAAGATGTAGAGTTACCTGTAGTAGAACGGGAAGGAGATCAATGGCATATATATTGATCATGGATAACCACAAGATCATATTCAAGAAGCAAGGCTTTCCTCAAGGCATAAATCTGCAATCATGTTGATTCTCTTGGGAAGACCCAAAGAAGCACTTCAGTTCTGGTGATTGCCAATATATGAAGCTTGATTGGTCCACAAAAGTGGCACTCTGAGCTTCAAATGACAGGTTCCATGATGCATCCCCGTTTGGCTTCCCTTGCACATATAGGATGAAATGAAATTCTGCAGGTCCATCCAAGGGATCAAAAGCCAAGAGATCAAGTACGAAGATTCTACTGGTTTGAAAAATTTCAGCCTATAAACAGTAGATTTAAGATACTTCTCCATGGTTACACCGAACAAAACCATCATACTTAGCCTTACCAATTAACAAACCAATTTTATCCCGTTTCCTTTATTCTTTCAACATTCATGATTGGCTCCATCATCAATGCATTCAGGCAACCAATGATAACAAAACAAATGAGCAAACTTCACAATATCACTACCTCTAGTTTTAACTACTAGCACCAAGAACATAATCATGGACCAAAACCTCAAATAAATCTAGCTTCCAATTCGCAATAGAATCTCCATATCATTCCAAATAAATCAATCAATTATGAAGAAATATAATGCTGCATTATAAAACAATAACCTTAAAGCAGCTGTTCCACTAATCAAAATGACAAAACCCTTCGACTACTCTAAATAATCATCAAGCATAGAAATCTGGTGAAGATTTGACTGAAATGAAAGAAAATTTATCCAAAAAAAAGCAGGGCCAGCAACCGAATTCACACTTCCGTGTAATCGGCCTGAAGTAGGTCCAAATATGTATCTCATTTGTTACCGATTACCTTTCTGCAGGTAAAGCACCGAACAGGAATAATCATCTTGTCGCCGCTACTTTCTTCCTTCCTTCTCTTGGTTTTTTCCTCTGATTTCACCTCTCTATTTCTTCATCTCTATTCTCCTAGCCGCAGCCCTCCCTTTGCTGCCTCTGCTACACCTTCTTCCTCTTCATACCGCCAACCCATTTATCTCTTCTTACTCAGCCATAACTCACTATTTTCCCCCTCACTCTCTCACTTCCTCCTTCTCCTTGCTCACCATATGACCGACAAGTGATGCAGTTTGATATTCAAGAAACAAGAATTTTATAAGGAAGGAGAAGTATTATAGAGGGAGAGGGTACAGAAAGCCTACTTTGAGGGTAAGTGCCTCCAATTACAAGAGGAAGGACTTGACATTTTCATTCCTACATTTTCTTCTTCTTACTTTTATTTATATTCATTTTACATATTCAGTTATAGATCTAACAATCTATTAACAACCTATTAACAAACTAACCGACTACAGTCTTTCTTGAATATTAATCTTGAATACATAACATTGCCATCCGCTGGGTGAGAACCTTGTCCTCAAAGTTCTGCTGAAGAGCTCCAAACCAAACCAGTTCTCAAGACAAAACTTCTGACGACAGTAAAACCGGTAAAGCCAAAAGGACTTATTGACTCCCTTCACATTAATTGGAAATACCTCAGAAATCATAGCCAAGAACTGACCCCATTCCAATTGCAATTGACCCATGTAAATCAGTACTCAGGTTACAACTAGCATTGGGACCCACTCAAGCAATTCCCAACTCAGGACCCTTGAGGAAGAAAGGTATTCCCGTTATAAAACAGCCAATGAATATTATAATAAGAGTTCTACTTTCAGAAATATCTATAGAGATTGAGAGATTGCACTCTGGAAAATTATTGAGAACTGAACCTAAGCAAATTACAGGATGGGGCAGAGTTCTAGAGGCTTCGTACGAGAGGGGCAAAATAGGAAAAATTCAGTGATTAGGAGATGTGTTGATGTGAGGAAGTGCTGTACATGTCTATAACAGCAGGCAGGTCGGTCACTGTATTTGAAAGCTAATAGTTGCAGAGTCGCGGAATCAATAGATCGAAGTGCTGGAACGAAACATGAGGTTGGAGAGATGAAGAAATCCAATGGGTCGTCAACAGATTGGAGAACAGGTCGGCCAACAGGTACACCAAAGAGAGAGGAAAACCTTCTACGTTTTTTTTTAAAACCAGAGAGTGGAGGTTCAAAAAAATGGAGGGAGGAGGGTTTCAAAAAAAAAAAGAAAAAAGAATTTCTGTGATCTTCCATCTTCTGCAAACCTTTCTTCTTCTGCAAATGGCCGACGCTGTCGAGAAATCTCTGTAAGGTACACGGATTAAGCAATCAAGAAAGTGGACATTGGTGTTGGTGTCAGATTTGCTGCGGTGGAGGACGATCTCTGATCTCCTCTGTTGTGGCACGATCACCGGAGGTGGCCATGTCGGCATCAAATGAAACCATGAACTGCGATGGTGACGAGTCATCACCGGAGGTGGCCGGCCATGCAGAACCAAAGTAGAGATCTCAGCCCTTTGAACACTGATGTACATTGATGTGATCAGGTAATGTTGAGAGTCATGGCAATGATGGAGAGACTCTGTTTCCAGTGTGATTTCGCCCTTTCTGGCGACTCTCATTCGATTTCAACGTCATCGTTGTCTTCGAAGCAACCGAAATACAAACCATAGGGAACTGCAAAGATACAAGCTTCTCTTCAAAGAAGACTTCATCTGGCTGAGGCATCATCACCGGATCTTTGAGTCTGAACTTGAAATCGTCTATGGAAGCATGTGAATCTTGATCATCTGACGAACAGTACTCGTTCGCCCTCAAACTCTTCATCATCTTCAACTCGTATGCTGTTGTGGATCGATTCTTGGACAGGCTCTCTGTTGGAGCTGCCTGAGCCAACTGTTGGTTGTGGTACGGCTGATGTTGGGGAGGACTATCAGGCAGGGGCTGTGGTTTCTCTGTAGAAGTTGCAGTTTGATAAGAGAGGTGTGGTGGCTGTGTTTCAAGAAAAGCAACAGAAATCTTTGTTTCAGCAGCGGAGAAGCTTGGCAGGGAGGGATAAACCAGAGGTGGCGGGGAGTTGCTGGTTGGATTGGTCGTGGAAAGCCGTAGTTGCAGAGCTCTATTGAAGGCACCGTGAGGATCAAAATGAACCTCAAGAGAGCGAGTGAAAGTGGACCATGTAAGGAACTGGGTAGTGCGCATACCCTGAAACCATTGAAGGGCAGCACCGTCCAAGTGGAAGGAAGAGATTAGCAATCGTTGGTCGTCGGCTGTACCATGAAAATCGTAGAACCAATTCGCCTTTGATATCCAGCGGTTGGGATCGACTCCATCAAAGCGCCTTTGATATCCAGCGGTTGGGATCGACTCCATCAAAGCGAGGAAGGTTCAGCAGAATAGGGGAGTGAATTCCTTCTGCCATAGATGGTTCTCAATGAAAACACCAAATGATCAGTTTGATATTCAAGAAACAATAATTTTACAAGGAAAAAGAAGTACAAATGTAACAATTTATTAACAACCTATTAACAAACTAACCGACTACAGTCTTTCTTGAATATCAATCTTAAAGTACGTAACAAGCCTCATCGAACAGTATTGGTAGGCGGGCCGACTGATCCCCAGCCCTTGTATCAGTGGCAGGAACCTCCTGCCGCGGGAGAGGATCAATCCATGATTTTCTCTCTGTTCGTCTCTCTCCCTTACAGCTCTCCTTTCTGGCCATTTAAAACCCTCCATTGAGAATGATGAGACTCCTTTTATTTAAGGTTTTATGCTAGACTCTACACCCTAGGTAAATTACCTAGGTATTCCCTCTTTAAGCGTGTTTGTTTGGTAACATTTTGATTTTGGCTTTTGCTCTGGAATCATTTTTGAGCTCCCACTTTTTCTTAGAGCTTATTGAGAGCATCAGTCTGTTTGATAACGCTGCTCTGGAATCAATTCCAAAACTCATTGAGAGCAGGAGGTTGTTTGGTAAAAATGAATCTGTAATGGATTCCAAATCTGGAGGTGGTCGGGTGGTGGTGGTGGTGGCGGCAGTGGCGGTGGGTGGTGGTGGTCGAGGTGGTGGGTCGTGGTGGAGGTAGTGGTGGTGGTGGTGGTGGTGGTGGTGGTTGTGGCGGTGGCGGGGCAGAGGCGACGGCGGTGGCTGCAGTAGTGGAGGTGGTGGCGATGGGGGTGGTGGCGGTGGTGGTGGTGGGTAATGGGTGGTGGATGGTGGGGGTGGTGGCAGTAGTGGGCTATGGTTTCCAATTTTTGAATCTCTTTTGGTTCTGGCTTTAGAAAAACAAGTATTTTTTATTCTCAAATTTTGATTCTGAGAGTCATTTTTTAAATTGGTTGACTCCATGGGAGTTGGAATCAACATGATATTACCAAACACTTTCTGACTCCCAAATGGCTCCCAAATGGCTCCCTGAGAGTCCGAATCAAAAATAGAATGGGAGCAGAATGTTACCAAATAGACACTAAAAGAATATAACTCCAGATCAAAGAACTGTGGTCCATTTCAAATCCTCAAGTCTAATGAAAATGTAAATTCTAGCCCACTAAAAAGGTCCCCTTTTCCCTCATAAAGTAAACTCAAACAAAAACCCATAAGAAGATAATTGGCAATATGACCTACCAAACTTAAACCGGACCAAAACATTTTTTTTTCTTTTGCATTTTTTTTATTTTTTTTCCTAGTTTTTATGAATTTCCTCTTTTTTTCTTTTTCTATTTTTTTTTGTATTTTTTCAAAATAACCAAAAATGCATTAAAACCCTAAAGGGTAAAAGACAATAATTACCTGCCATGTAACTTAGCATATTGACAGTTGACCCCCAAACGTTTCAAAAAATACAGTTACCTCCCCTAACTAATTATTAAAATCCAAATAAGTCCACCTGTTAGGAATACTCCATTATATAGTAACGGTTGAAGTTGAATAATTTTTTAAATCCCAAATTATCCTTTTAGAGTTCCGAACTACCCATTTTACCCTTAGGAAGGTTACTATTTGGCAGAGGAACGATTCCCCCGATTCCTTGCTTGCTCACCACTCACTGTCATTCCATTTTCGAAACCCTAGAATCGCCGTCGTCTAACACATTCTCCACCGCTGCAAATCCATGAACATTGAAGCGGCTCATGATTCGAAATGACTGAAATGTTTCCGCAGAAGGAGTCATCGAAATTTTTCTTGCTGAGATGTTGAAGCAGTTTTATCTTGTCGCTGCAAGGGGCTTGAAGTTTCCATGTTCATTCGAAATGTTGAAGCACAAACTGCTGCAAATCGTTGGGAGATTTGACCTCTTCAAATCTTGAAGCACAAACCGGTTCGAAGCATGAAGCACTGAACGCGAAACCGTACCTGCTACTGCAAACATTGAAGCGCTGATATTGTAAGGATTGTATTTTAATTATCATTTAGGGTAGCTTAAATCTCTACAGAGCTTGTGAGAAACCAGTATATTGCATACCCGATTACCTAAAAAAAATAGACATTGTTCGTATAAAGCAAAATCTGACATTGTTCATATGAAGATCGAAGTAGGTCAGCATCCAGTCATTTGCATACTCGAATATCTTCTTCTTTCAGTTTTTGTATTGCAGTTACAAGAGCAAAATCCGACATTGTTCGTATAAAGAGGAACCACTGAATAAACCCTAAAAATAATTTACCTTTCTATTCCTCAAGACTGAAGTAAGTCAACGATGGAAGAGAAGGAAAATGAGAGGAAAACGAGCGCTTAATCGAAGACTTCTCCCTCTGAGCTTCGTCCTTTTCGATCAAAACCAGTGCTTCAAATAGCACTTAAGGAAATGTGGTGAGTGAGGTAGAATGAGAAGAAGATGAGATTTGGTTTATTTTAGTTGGATATAAGAGGGTTATATTCGTCTTTTAACAGTAATAAGATTTAAAATATGGATAAAAGGTTGAGGGTAGAGTTGTCCATAAAAAATCTAACTTTAACGCCGTTAAAAATTGGACATATTTGGATTTTAATAATTAGTTAGGGGAGGTAAGTGTATTTTTTGAAACGTTTAGGGGTCAACTGTCAATATGCTAAGTTACAGGGGAGGTAATTGTCTTTTACCCAACCCTAAATGACCTAAATGATGAAAATGCCTTTGATGGAATAGGGGCCAAAATGGGGGTCTCTTACAGATTGCCTCTTTTTGGTCGAAATTTGAATAAATGAGGGTGGAGAAAGAAAGACCGCATTTTGGTCCACAGACTTTGCCAAAAAAAAAAAAAAAGGGAGAAATAAAACATTCTGATTAGATGTTTCATCGGAGGAATCAGCATACCTAACTAGGCGTTGACGAGGAAAAATGAATCTAATCGGAGCACTTGACTAAGTGTTTCAACTAAAAAAGAAACAAAATCGGAATGCTTAGAGACTAAGCGTTCTGATGAGAAACAAAACATTGTGACTAGATGTTCCGTTAAGGAATCAGCATACCTGACTAGGTACTGACGAGGAAAAATGAATCTAATCGGAGCAAGCACTTGACTAAGTGTTCCGACAAAAAAAGAAACAAAATCGGAGCGCATGACTAAGCGTTCCAACGAGAAATAGAATATTCTAACTAGATGTTCCGTCAAGGACTTAGCAAATCTGACTAGGTGGGAGGAAAAATGAATCTAATCGGAGCACTTGACTAAGTGTCCCAACGAAAAAAGAAACAAAATCGGAGTGCTTGACCAAGTGTTTTCGAAATGTTTAACCTTTTTTTTATCGTACCATTATTATTTTGTTCTGTTTTAAACCCGTTCCATCCTATTTTGTGTTTTTGTCATTCCCGTTTTAATTAACTATGCCACAGACATGGGAGAAATGTCACATACTCTTCGTCCTCACTATAGTAAAACCCCCATTATCCAAAGGGATAGAAATCCTAACTAGCGCGCCAATCCGTTAGCAAAAAATCTGACAGGTTGGGATACATTGATATGTGTGTCGATGCATCCCAATCCGTCAGATATTTGACTAACGGGCTGGAGAGGATTTCTTTGGTATCCAAAGTGGACCATGAAATCTAATCGAAGCCAACATCACACAGAAGAGATAAATATATGATTAGATGGCCATCTATTGTCCCAACATCAACAGCTATCAACAGCTATCAACGGCAATCACGGAATACATGATCGGATGGATCTATTGTCCCAACGGTTATCAGGGAAAATACGTGGTTGGACAAATTTGGACATGATAAGTAGGAATTCTTGAATTAACCACATCTCAAGCTTAATGATGATCATATGAGTTACTAATTTACAATATATAATTCTGACATCTTCCTTCTTTTATTTTATTTTAATAACCTCAATATTCAAATTATTCCTTTCATATGAAAATGGCATATTAGTCTAAATTAGAAAAAAAATATGACTAGATAATTAAGTAGACAGTATGTCTTGCGAATTCTGCTTTACACTTACAAACCCTAGTCGAATAATAAGAAATAAGATATAAGAAATGTTTTTCTAAATGACAGGCTAAGAGATACATTAACGCTTCACTCCCTTCTTTCATGAATTCAAATCATCTCTTGTTTTCCAGTTGTGATCGCAGGCCTAGCATCACTCCGACAACAAGAGAAGATTTCTATTCCTCTGTCGCCCATACTGATGAATCTGCCATCTCCTCTTCTTATTGGTGGGTGCGAGAACCCTGACTCAATAAAAATTACGTTAACTAGCAATCAGTGACGTGTATATGAGCTTGCTCTGCAAGCAACAAAGAACACTTTATGCGGGTTGGTTTGTAAGGGATGGTGTACTAGAGTATCAATAATCCGTGCCCAAGCTCACGAATTTAGAATAGGGTTTGTTGATCAAACTTGACCTCTTCATTTATTTATTGACACATTCAAAACAAATTAGAGTAGGAACATACATATTATATTTTTATCCGAATTCAATCACCTTAGATACAGGTGTACCTATATTTAGTCCCACTAATATTGTTCAATCTAACATAAATGAGTCCATATATATGGATTAAAAGATCGCAAGTTAAAATCTATACATTTACTTATTTGATAAATTGAAGAATTGCATTTAATTCTGTATACTAATAATATCGGGATGTGATTCCCATGATGCCATTGTGAAGGAATTTCTCATATTACACCAATTGGGGTGGAAGAAATGGTATCTTCAAATCAAACCTACATGGTCAAAGAAGAGAGAAAAATATCAACAAAAAAAAAAAAAAAAAGAGAGAGAAAATAATAAAAAGTGAGAGGATGTGGAAAGGAATCACCACACCACAATAACATTGTGGAATCTTTTTTCCAATAATATATCAAAAAAAAAAAAAAAAAAAAAAAAAAAAACTCTTCAATAATACTAGTGACACTGAATTTTTAAATGAACGTAAACAAAAAAAATCTCAGTACCTACTCTAGTGGGCAAAAATAATCTTATATCTGTCATAATTAAATTTGCACCCCAAGAATATTAGTCATAGAGAGAGACTACATAACCATGATTTTATGTTCAACATATATGAAAACAGTCCAACACAATTTATAGTTGCTGAATTTTAGTTCCACTCACCTTAGAACCCCAGAATCACCCCTTCTTCTTATTCATCTTCCTCTTGTTACAAAAAATACAGCAGAAGAACACAGGTAATGGTGGTATGAAATTCGAATAAATAATAAAGAATAAAGACACAAGAAATTTACGTGGTTCGATCAATGTGATCTACGTCCATGGGCAAGAAGAGATTTTCACTAGATCAAGAAGAAGAAGAAGATTACAAAATGCACCTTACAGAGTGTCACGAATATACAAGATTGCAACCAGATTCAATAATGAACAGGAATCCTAGTTTCTCTCTTTTTTTCTTTTCTCTCTTTTTCTTAGTTTTGCCACTAAGTCGGAAAAAATCCTTAACTACTCCCTCTCCCACAATTATATTTATAGGAGAGAAGTAATTGAGGGAATAGGAATCCATTTCCCACAACTTTCCTATTTTCTCTTTAACTAAAAAAAGAAAGAAATGATATGGTTAATAACCATAAAAGACCCAAAGTTCAAGCCACAAAATAACAATCTCCACCTTGGCTTGAAATGTAAGATATTTTTATGGGCTAAATTAATTATAAGGTTAGTTGGTTTAGTAGGAGTCTGATTACAGGTAGACCGATTTAAGTATGATTAGAGATAGACCAACCTAGTCCACTGTGGGACTGATCCAGGGTTAGGGGTGGTATTATAAATACCAATGGTTAGAGTCCCCACAGCCACGGTGTTATTTTCTTCTCCTATTCCCATACGCAGAGAGAAGGTCAAGGGATCCCGACAGACTGTGAAAGACTCTGATTCAAGCATTCAAAGCAAAGAAAACGGTCAAAAATCAATCTACAACAAGAGGTATGTGTCTTATCATCTCTTTTTAATTCCCATGGTATTCTAGAAATCTCTGTGGTTTGTTCGTTATGGTTCATGGTAAATCTCATGGAAAAAATTCAAAGGGGATCTAAAATTCTTATAGTGGTATCAGAGCCTCCCAGACAGACTTAGGATCGATGGGAAAGTATTGTAAAGATTGTATGTTTGAATGGATTGAAAAAGGTAGAGATTTTTCTCCCAAAATTCTCTAAGAAACTGTCTAGGGTTAAGACCCTTGATTTATGCCCCAATTCGGGTTTGACATTCACCTAGCCAATGCCTCAATTTGGGTAAATGTATTCCAATCTTATGCCCCAGTTTGGATGTCATGAAACTCTGACCTATATTGTTGGTCCATCACCTTTTTGGTTTGTCCCACTTTGAATCCATTAACATTTTAATTATGCCCAGTTTAGGGTGCACTGATATTTTTGTTGTGCCCCAATTTAGGGTATACTGACATTTTGGTTTTGCCCCAGTTTAGGCTGCACATGAAGTTCATTTTCAAGCTACCTTAATTTTGGGATATAATTGACCACATGGTCTTCCTTTTCATCCTGGATTTTGGGAGGTGGGTGAGACATTCTTGAAGGTTCAAGGGCTACTCCTTTGAGTTTGGGTCATCTTGGGTGATGAAAGTAATTTGGGAATCAGCACTCCGTTGGTCAAAGTGGCTCAGTCGCCAAGGGTGAATGAAATGCTTTCCAATCTCAGTTTTTTTCATTTAAATTTGGCAGGTATGCTAGTATGGGAAAGAAACATATAATCTCTCAGAATCTATGATTCAGATTTCTACCCTCTTGGATAACTCTGATCTTGAAATTTCAATTCCATTCTGAAATATTTGGGCTCTAAATATACTGTCTTCCAACCATTCCAACATTTTGAGGTACAAAAGTCCTCCTTATGAACATGAACCGAGACATGAACCGGTGATGATGAGACCTTCTTATGAGAGGATGTAATAAGAGTGGATGCTTTGTCTACACACTCAGGTGTTCTCTTAAGTCTAGACAAGTTCAACCTTTCTTTCTTTTTTTTCTTTTTTTTTTTGTTTTTTTTGTTTTTTGTTTTTTTTTTGTTTTTTTTTTAAATTTTATTTTTATATAAACAATGAACGAAGGTTAAGACTCAGAAGTGACTGGACACGAGAAGGATGCACATACACATACAAGCTGACTCGACCAAACAAAGTTAGCTCATTCATGAAAACCGACCATTAGACATCATCTGTAACAATTTATTTGTATTTGAATAATCCCATGATTGGTCTTGGGGCCTCAAGATTCCGAATGGATCATTGTAGCACCAAGGTTCGACCATGTGGTTCATCAAATTTCAAGAAATTGAAACGGATATGCTTATTTGTAGTTTTCATGATGGATGACAAAAGCGGTTCATAAATGAAAAAACCAGTAAATTTCTACTTGATCACAGTATCTAATCCGTGACGAAGATTTTTCGATCGTTTTTGAGATTGATGTATCAATATTGAACGGTCAACACAATGAGCTTTGTACGATGGAGGGCGTGTATAGACCGCCCACACTAATGTGTATGCAGGTATACGTAACCCTCACGCTCCCAACAAGTGAGAGATAAGAATACTCAAGTGTGGATCCAAACATGTTGACAAGTCAAGGACAAAAACGGGCAGAACTTCGACGTCTCAGATGTAAATATTATGATCGAGTAGATTTTACCATGTTGGTTCAAAGATGGACCAAAATAACATACATATGACTCAAACTGGGTTAGGATAGAAAAGGCCACCTTGACGAGGACGGGGTAACCTATCACCGAATGCTCGATGAATAATGGGCCCCCATTCCCTTTATATACTATGTTGCAAGGATCCAAGCGACGTGGAGTAGCATAACGCATTCCTGGGCGGACCCAAGAAACGCTCGTTAGAGGCTGCTCGCCGGTCGTGGTCTCACAAAGTACAGGCCAAGGCTGTGTGTTTCGCCTAGCGGGCTGCCCCACATGCATGGGACCCGGTTCGGCTACTCGCACGAAAGTGTGACTGAACCCATTCCCCCCAAAACAATATGTACAAACAATAAATATAGTACCCTAGATCTAGCATCAAATGTCAAGCAAATCAATATAAGAAAAGTATCCTAAGAGTCTGAATATTCATCCCAAGTGGAGTCGCCACTGTGGGGACAATGGGAAATCGACGTGATCCTCCTCAGGATGGAAATGTGTATCCTGTATCGATGAAGATCGATTTGTTCTGTTGGAGTCGCCACATAGATTAAGGTCTAGGACCTCTAAAAATGTAGCCTCACCCTAAGGTAAGACTTCTATTGACTCGTGACCCAATGTATCGGTTCTTTGGTCTGCAAGAGATCGGATAGGTATTCAGGGTACGGTTATGGGAAGGTGTTAGGCACCCAAACCGCCCGATCAATATCGGCCTCCTAAACTTTCCTTAAATTCTAATTTTGACTGTGCTTGGTCAACTGGATGACTAGGGTTCAATGGGGGATGTCCTAAACCAAGTTGTTAAGTTGTTCTAACCTAGGGTTCAGCCAATCATGTTTTAAAGTAAATAAACAAGCACATGTAATGTACAATATTATACAGTGAACCGAACCAAAGATGGTTCGGTCTTGGACTGAATCTGAGATGTGTAAGACATCTTAAACTGCCTACGTATTCCAATCCTGGAAATCAAGTCCAAAAACGTAGTTCGAAATGGTTTGTGTGATTAATGATTATGGAAGTGATTTATGCATTTGTTTTAATTAGATTCTTTGTTGTTCAAGTTGAAGTTTATGCTGGATGTATGGTTGATGGGTGGCTTTGTACCGTATTTGGGATTCCCAAATTGCCTACGTATTCTAGGGTTTGCCCTAGAAATCAGGTACGACGTAGTTCAAAATTTATGAGAGTCGGATTTGGAATGTGTACCAAATTCCTTCCATTTTTGTCAATAGGATCTAGGGATGAGACCTAAATTCCTACCATTTTTATTGTTTCCATTTTTGTTAATAGGATCTAGGGATGAGACCTAAATTCTTACCATTTTTATTTGGGATGTGTACCAAATTCTTTCTATCTTTGTCAATAGGATCTAGGGATGAGACCTAACTCCCTACCATTTTTATTATTTTCATTTTTGTTAATAGGATCTAGGGATGAGACCTAAATTCCTACCATTTTTATTTGGGATGTGTACCAAATTATTTTTATTTTTTATCTTTCCAAGACAAATATGGTAGGTGAAAGCATTCCAATTATAGCAGTGATAATATTTCAAATATAAAGTATACATCCAAGTATGGCAATAAGCATGTGACAGACAGATGTGGCAATAAGCATGTGGCAGACAGATGTGGCAATAAGCATGTGTAGCAGACATATGTCGCAATGAGCATGTGTGGCAGACAAATGTATAAATGAACATGTATAGCAGACAAATGTAGTAATAAGCATTCCAAACATAACAAATGAACATCTAAAAACATAGCAATATGTGAGTATGTGAGTTGTCAATCACATGGTGACGATGATGATGATGGTGATGACAATCAGATGGTGTAGATGATGATTAGATGGGGTGATGGGCAGATCAGATGGTGTAGATGATGATCAGATAGTGTGAGATAGAGTCTTGATGATGATCTAATTTGACGGTGATGATAATCTGATCTGGTGGTGAGGATGATCTGACAGGATGATGGCTTGATCAGATGGTGGAGATGATGGTTTGATGTGATGGTGAGATGGTGGCTTGATCTGATCAAATGGTTCTATAGATGCTTGAGCGGATGGTAGGGATCATGATCAAAAGGGTAAGGATCAAATCAGTTGGTAAGGATCATGATCAGATGGGTAAAAATCAAATCATATGGATCAATGGTTCAGATTGAGCATTAAAATTATCATGATCACATGGTCAAGATCAACATATTAAAATTATCATGATTGACGTTCAATATCAACACATTAAAATGATCAATGGTCAAGATCAACACTTTAAAATTATCATGATTGACGATCAAGATCAATACATTAAAATTATCATGATCAAAATCAATGCCCAACCTATGGTTTATATTGATTAAATCGATGATCAACATACAAAACAAATATGATCAAATTATTGGAATAAGAAGCAAGGGTTCATGATGGGTACAGCAGATCATAGAGTAGGGTGCAGGTGATTCAGGGGAGTTGTGACAGGTAAGAGTGAGGATGAGGTATTGAGTTTGCTTGGGTGTTGGGTTTATGCATGGGACAACAAGGTGTATTGGGTTTGGTTTCAGCATGCACGAGTTGCATGGAGGGTTGGGGTTGAGGACAGGTGTAGTGTAAGTAGCATGGCCAGGTATATGGGATTGGGAAGGGAGTTTAACAAGTGATGCTGTATGGGATTAAGTGGTGTTGCAGCAAATCAGGATGGAGTGTAGTGGTGAGGCTAGGCATTTGATGTGGCAGGAGGAAAAATTGAAAGATATGCCATGCAGGTGTGGGTATTGAGTAGAGGTGGTTTCAGATTGTAAGGGATGGATGAGGCAGCTTGGTTGGTGGTGCTACAATTCCAAAAGAAAAAAAAAAACTAAACTTACCTCAATGTACGTCTCTCTCCCCCTCTCCTTCTCTCTTCTTCTCTCCTTTCAATCTTCAATTTCTTTTCTCCACTCCTTCTCTCTCTCCCTCCCCCTTCTCGATTTTCCTCTTTCACCGCCCTCCTCTCTCTCTTCTCCTTTCGGTTTCTCCTCTCCAGCTCCTGCTTCTCTTTTTTTTATTTTTTCTCTCTCGATTTTTTTCCAGCCCCCCTCTTTTGACTTACTGCCCTCTTTTATCTTTTTTTTTTTGGCTCCCCTCTTTTAGACCATGATTCCCTTTATTATATTTCTTTCCCAAAACCAAAAAATAACCCTCGATCTTCCCTCCTTTTCTTTCCTTATCACCGACCCAAACTTCTCGTTTTTCAGCCACCTAGCAATCTTTTAGGAAAGAAAATCCCACCTCCTTCTTTCCTCTCCTCTCGGTTCTTTCTCTTATTTCTTCTTTTTTTTTTTAAACCGACAAGCCTCTTTTTTTATTTTATTCTTTTTTTTTTCTCTTCCCTCTTCCCTCTCTTTCCCTTCTTAGTTCCCCTTTCTTTTATTATATTATTTTTTTCTTTCAACGCCCTCTCTCACTTCTCCCCAAAACCGAACCTTCCCCTTATTTTCTCCTTCTTTTTTTTATTCTTTTCTTCTCAATCTTCTCCCCCCTTTCCCACGGTATTCTCTTCCCTTTTGGAGAATATTTTCATCATTATTATAAGAAAGGTAAGAGTGAGATATCTCAAATTCTCCCATATGTAATCCACTTTGCTTTGTTTATAATATTTCTTTATCTCTCCATTACATCTCTTTCCTTTTTGCTTTGTTGAAAACGTAAACCCCTTCCACCATTATCTTTTCTTATTTTATTTTATTACATCCCATTCAATATAATCTCTTCTTTCCTTAAACCAAATATTCTCCTCCATGGGATCTCACTCAATCTCTTTCGGATCTCTCTTTCACGTCCCCTTCCCTTTCTCTCTTTTCTTTCCTTTTTTCTTCTTCATAATCTTTCTCTTATTCTCTCGGATTGCCTCTCAACCTCACGTCCTCTCTTTTTTCTTTCTTTCCTTTCTTGGTCAGTCTCTCTTGACACATATAATATACATTTATACAATAATACATCATAAAATATACATAATAGTATGTAATAACATATATATATATATATATATACATATATATATATATATATATATATATATATATATATATATATATATATATATATATATATATATATATATATATATATATATATATATATATATATATATATATATATATATATATATGGCACTATGCACATGGATGAACCGGCTCATTCTAGATCGGGTCCGACTTAAGTTGACCGGGCCGGACCGACTTAAATCGGGCTGGGTTAGACTGAGAATGACTTGAATTAACTGGATTGGGCCAAGATTGGCTTGGGTTGAGCTGAGTTGACTGGATTAACTGGGTTTCCCTCTCTGTTATTTCATTGGTCATTTTCGCTGTCATCTTGCATGGAATTTTCCGATGGCCTCTATTCCAAATTTTTTTTGTGTTCATTTTGTAGAATATTAAAAATGAGAAATATAGAAACTTGAATCACCTCATTTGGAAGTAAAATGGTCAACTTATGAATTTTTGAAGTTTAGGCGGACCAATTATCGATAATTTGGCTGACCATTCTGCATGAGATCCTTCGGAGGCTTCTACCGGAAATATTTTACGTCCACTTTGTAGAACATCATGAATGAAGAATAGAGGCCTTGGAATCATCTGAATCCGATGTAGTACGACAAAGATATGAAGCTTTGAAGTTCAAACGATAATTTGGTATGAAAGCTTGCATGGGGCCCACTGGTGATTTCTACCCATGATTTTTTACGTCCACTTTGTAGAACATCATGAATGAAGAATAATGGCCTTGGAATCATCTGAATCCGATGTCAGATGATGAAGATATGATGATTTGAAATTCAAACAATCCGACTTACGATAATTTGCATGAAGGCCCCTGGGATTATTTATAATAATTTCAGAAACCTCCCTTATATGTATCATCCGACTAAAATGGTCATATCTTCCTCATTTGATATCGAAATTGAGCAATTCTGGTCTCGTTTCGAAGATAATTCTATGACCTATGCATCCATGCAAAATTATAACCCATGACCTTGCTGTGGACCCATTGAAAACTTCCTCAAATTCACAGACCCATTGAAAACTTCCTCAAATTCATAGTCAAAAAATCCAAACTTTTGATCATCTTTCTACTTTTGTTGTCCACACACCCGCATGACTTTGTTTAGCTGGGATGGCGAAAATGGGGTGCTTACAAGAACTCAAACTGAAAGTGAGAGAAAGAGAAGAGAAGGAAGAGGAGGAGAATTGAAGAGGAAGACTAAGAAGGGAAAATTTAGAGAAAACCTCTGAATCTTCAACAAGTTTAAGGTATGGAAAACATTCCCCATGTCAATTGAAAGCCTAGAATAGATCATGAAGGAATGGGATTTAAGTGAGACCCCAATCATCAATCCATGAAACAAATTCCAAGGGAATCCATGGAAGAATTATGTGGACAATGGATTGTGTATAAAAATATTAGTTCTGAGCCATAGAACAATCATAGGGAGGACCATGATGATAAGCCAAGGAATCCAAACATGAAGGAATGGAGTTGAGAGTGAAAAAGTCGACCATCACATGTGTGTTCACATGTGTGGTTGCATGATATGAGACCACATCTTGCGACCACATGCCCTCGGGAAGTTCCAGGGAGGGTGTGGTCTCATTTGTGGTCGCATATCATGCGACCACACCCTGCGACCACACACCCTGTGGTCGCAGAAACTGAGACCACAGGTGCTGCCACACATGCGACCCCTCAGTTTCTATTAGTCTAAATTCATGAAAATTAATTCTAATTTAAAATCTATAAATTTGTTAGGTTTCCAAATGGTTTAAAAGAGATTTACAAAACTTGAACGAGGATCTACTATCAACCAAAGGTGAGGGAATAAGACCTAAATTAATTGACTAATAATAAACTATTTTTATTTATTGAGTCTAATGCCATGAATGATTCCATGCTTGTATGCTTGTAATGTGCATTTCACATGTCATCCAATATTCCTGTTATTATTGTTCATGCATATTTAATTCCGTTTATTTATAACATGATGATGATGATGATACTAGGAATAGACATGTGAATGTTTGTGTGTGGTTAGTGTACTTGATGCGAGTGGGGCATCAGGGGGAGGACGTGACACTGTGGTTCATCCTGGTCACCAGACTCTAGCTCTATCTCTATTCGAGTCTTGTCCACTGACATCGTAGTATTGCCATTACCTTAGCAGAACTATTACGTCGTAGGGCATCAGGGGAGGTGGTCTCGGACCGTGTAGTCTCTGACTCTGTCGGGGGGCCTTAGCTCTATCTCTATGGACGTATTGAAGGATGCTGGGGTGAGGCCTAGGATACACTATTTGACATTAGGATTGATTAGTTGTGAGCCCAGTTTAAAAGCCCTCGCTAATAGGGGCTTACGTGTTGGTATGGGTAGGGCATCAGGGGAAGTGTCATGCGGTGTTTGATCCGGACACTTTAGCTCTATCTTTATTCCATGATGGGTGCATGTAGGATGACGATGGTGTTTGATCCATTGGGTAGCTTCACAAACTCATGTATAAAGGTGCGGCGGCCACGTATCCTTTCTATTGCCCATTGCAAACTTATAAACCAGACCAAAAATATGAATTGAATGCATGCATATGTTTGTTGCATTGTTTTGTTTGCTCACTGAGCCATGATGTGTGCTCACCCTTTCGACGTCGAATATTTTTAGTTGATGATGCAGGTCCTACTGTAGAAGATTATGTGAATGCTCCGATGTACGGACATGTTGCGGCGATGGATATGTAAGCTATGATGGAGTCGCATGATTCGTTGTGCGAGTGCAACTCATGTGTTTTTGAGTAGTTTTAGTTGTTGGATTATTTAGAACATGTAATTGATTAATTTATTTTATTTTATGTCTTAGTCTTTTGGAGATAATTGAATATTTTATTTATGTTATCGTTGTTAGATACTCGGTTCATTAATATTAAAGACTTCTGTTATTGTTTATTTACTCTGATTATGGTTATGGATGTATATGATTTAAGCAAAATGGTCACAACTTATTCGAGATCCTGGTTGAACCATTGGTTCATAGACGGTTCATCACACCATTCTGGTTGGTGCAGAATTGGGGTGTGACATTCTTTGCATGCAGCAATGAGCATGTCATCCACGTATAATAAAATATATATAAAAGAACATCTCCCAACACCATGTAGTACACACAACTATCATAAGTACATACAAAGATTTCTTCAATCTACAAACATGATCTTCTTTACCTTCCATGGAATAGCCCTCTGGTTGAGACATGTAGATCATTTCCTCAGGCTTACCATGTAGAAATGCAGACTTAACATCAAGCTGCTCAAGCTCTAAATCTTGTAGAGCAACCATGGCAAGCAACAGGATGAAAGTACTAGCTGGGAATCTAAAACCTTAGTTAATGGCGGTGTCTAAGGCAGTTGTGTCAGCTGGTTAAGCAGTTAGATCGAGGGAATTCATGAAAATAGGGTGACCATTGTCAGTTTCAAATTATTGGAATTAAGATGAAACAATGGAGCTGGTGGCAATCAGATGCTAAGAACCTAATTGAATGAAGATGATGGATGATTTGGTGGATTCAGTGGAGGAGTTTAGCATGGGAAGAGGAAAAGGGTAGAAGGCTTGACCGATGAGCACTGGTTGGAGTCGTCAGTGAGTCGAACAATGGACGACTTGAACCTGGCATCATGAGCTTGAGGTCAGTGTCATTGAATGAGTTGAATAGGAAATCCAGAGCATCAGAGAAGGTAATGGATAAGAGGAGTAGGATTAGGAAAGAAAGACAAAAATGATGAAAGTTCGGGTACTTCACCCTTGAAGGGGTTGATTCAGTCATTACAAAAATATTAACCATAAACCATCAGCGTCTAACAGAATATTCCTAGGATTTAATTGTAATTTAATAGTTCTTGTAGGGGAGGTCTTCGTACTTCTTTGAAACGTTTGGAGACATTTGTACTTTAGGCAAACAATAAGGGAGGAAACAGTATTTTTCCCAAAATACATTTAAAATGACATATCATAGTTAGTCATTCAATGAGCCATGAGGACCACATACCAAAAGAACATCAACATATGTTTTGCATGGGCAGGGAGGTTGATTGTCTCACCAAAAGGATCCCTGATAAGAGAGAGATAAACATTTTTACTGATTTCTTCTGAACTACCAATGAGCATACTTGAAGTTCACAACCGAAAATTTTCTACCTATAAAACATAGTATACCTTTGGGTTTTCACTGATGAAGAACTTGAGATGATACAACTCTTCATAGAATGGCCATATTGTGGTTTCCTTTTCAATTTCTACAACCTTTTATAATATTCAACAATGTTCTACTGATATTGTTTCCTTTTAGCAATCACCTCAAATATTTTTGGCAAGATATTGGATTGCATTGCTTTTAATAGATTTGGAAGACTGAAGTAGATTGCATCAGATTACATGCATATATCTTCTTCAGTCACGCTTGGTGAGGCTTGTTCCATCAAGCTTTCAAGCTTATTTCAAGCCTCTCTATTGGATTCAACAGGGTTTCAACCTTCGAACCCAGAGAAAAAGTGATAAAGTCAATTAGACACTTATAATACTTAACAGAGTATGTTCATGATTCATCAAAGAAAGAGAAAAGTTAATGAAGTTATCAGCTCTTCTTGAAGCAAAACATGGGTGATGATGGGGTAGAGTATGTTCATGATTCATCAAAGAAAGAGAAAAGTTAATGAAGTTATCAGCTCTTCTTGAAGCAAAACATGGGTGATGATGGGGTTTGCTTTTCGCTCTTTGTGTTTTATGTCATCTGATATCTGTGATATTTTAATGCATATGCATTATGATTATTGTTGTGAAAGCATGAAGTCTGGTTAGTCTGTGTGGGGATCGGGACGGGGTTGAGGACCAATAAACTGGTTCGTCACACGGTAACTACTTTGCATTGCCAAGTATTTAGTAGTGTGACAACATTCCCGGGGGAAGCGAACAGACTAGGATCATTGCTGATGTATGGCCTTAGATGCACCTTTTATGATATATAGGACTGGTTAGTGACATATACCCCGTGTTTGTGATCTTGGCCAGTAGGGGGTCAGGTACTAGTGTAGGTTCGACGATTAGGGAGTGACCTTAAGGTGTTCGTCAATGCTTCACCAATTGGGCTCTACCCTATCCTGGACACACAATGAGAGTAGCATGGCTACAACGGTGATTGTCAGAGCAATACCGGATGAGTGACCATTCACTCTCGCGTATAGGAGATTGGGCGAGTTTTGGTAAGGGTGGCTGATCGCTACCATAACAAAGCAAACATTACCATACCATTGAATGATATAAACACATGCATTATTGCCTCCTTGTTTGTTTTGTTCGTTACTGAGCTCATGTTGGAGAGCTCACCCCACGTACATATTTATTTTTAGATGATGTTGTAGGTGTTACCGTAATTGACTTCGTCAATTCGCCCACTGTCTCCAACCTTGCCGTGTAGGTTGCCGACGAAGAGGATCATGGCTGTTCTAGCAAGTGTAATGTCTATTTCTTTGAGCAGACAAAGTGTTGCCGTTGTTTCAACTGTTCTTATCTTTCAGTGTTATTTAGCCTAGATTTACTTTGGTTTTTGGATTATATACTGGCTATGTTTGGGACATGGATATTAGTTATGTTTTGAGTTGTTTTGGCAAATCTGGAACAATCACCTACCACCCATACCTTTCAAAAAACATTAATTACACCCACCCAAGTAACTGACGGAGGAGATTGTAATAACTGTTAGACATTTTTACCCTTTTTGTTTTTAATTGAAAATTTTTACAAACTAATAAAATGAATAATATAACCCTTCAACGTTGGATATTAGCCGCCATCGAAAATCATGAAACCATGGCTATCGTAGGTTTTATTTTGTTAAATAATTCTATCTAATTCAACCATCTCATAAATATCCATTACCAGTTTAGTGGAGATTTACGAGAAAAATGTCAATTATGATGAACTTGATATGACACTGAGAGGGGGGGTAAATCAGTGTCTTAGACTTTTTCTTGATAAAATCAATGCTGTCCAGAGCTGTTGGATATTTGATTTGTCAATACACATAATCGTATACAAATCCACCTCGCTACCACTCAGTGGCCAGGTCTACTAGATTTGTACACCCATCCTGCAAACCATCCCACACACTCCAAAATATATCAGAAAGCAAACACACAGAACACAAAGATATTACGTGGTTCACCACCACAGTATGTGATGGCTAATCCAAGGAGTAATGTCCCACGGGCTCCATACTTACTCAATACTCAACTTTTAGTCTCTTATAGACAAGGATACTAACCCTATATTTTCTCAGCATAAAACTGAAAGGGCGTAACAAGGCCAAAATTCAGGTATAAAATCAGTGTCCAGCACCCACTGAACACACCACAAAAAAATATTTTGGGACTTATAAGAATTGTCCTACAATGAAACCCACAACCTAGATAGGTATTCTACTATTTTTCTTTCACCTATACTAGCATACAATGCATAAAAATTATTTAAAGAGATAGGAAATGAGAAAATCTCACAACCAATATTCTTGAATTGCCAGCAATAATTTTTGACGCTCTACACTGCTTTGAGAAACTCTGAACAGCCTTCAATGATAGTGAAGCTTGAACCATAGAGCTCGTCTTGATCATAGGCTTCCCATCTCCTCCACAATCACCATGAATGAACAATAAACAGCCTACCAACATCTTTCATGGATTCAGCAATCCATTGATGCAAAAAGAAGGGGTAGATGGTAATAAATCTTCTCACTGGACACTCAGACTAGCAAAATCACTCTCTGTAGCTTCAAAACAATTTTTTCAATATTTTCTGCTCATTCACGAATCCCAACGGCGCCCAATAGTAGAGCATCCAAAAATATGGAAGCTGCAATTTGAACGGTCCGATTTGGAGCTCGGATGAAGAAGATATGGCAATTTAAAGTTCGGCGAATCACAGATAAGGAAAGAGAATCTTTCCTTATATAAACACTCACCTGCGCCGCACCGTAGTCGCGCCGCCGATGCGCTGTCGAGATCGTATTGGTCGTTCGAAGCATCTTCAGCGGCGTCCATCGGATCGTTTGCAAAAAGGCGGGATTGTCTGATGCCCGTCGGATCCGCATAAACCGCATCAGCGAACCTCAGATTCAACATGGAGCGCAGGATCCGGATCAATCGCGTCGCTGCACCGTATGCGCATCATACTGGATCAATGCGCTGCTTTCGTATGACGTGGTACATTTATTTAATGTGCATCTGGCCAATCACATCATGCGCGGGAGAATCTAGGTGCAGCGTCAGCGATACACAGTAACCCGCCTTCACCAGAACCATTGATTTGGAATCTGGCATGTGTGGCTTTATTTGGGCGGCCGATCTCGCATCTTCTTCATTCTTCTCTTCCTAAAATGCCCCTGAGAACATTCAAAAAGGCGTCTGTAACCATGTATTCTTCAAAGAAACCCTGTACGAGTGATTTCTTCTCGAACTTTTGCCTCTCTCTCTCTCTCTAGACATTCTGTCGAACAGCTTCGGTGCATGCACCATGGCCCTGTGCGCGCGGCTGTGTTGCCTTGCGGCATGGCTTGCGCACAGCAGCTGTGTGCGTGTGCCATGGATGCATGCTTGTGGCTTAGCCTGCGGACCTTGCTGCTGCTTGTCTGTGGTGCCATGCGGCTGGCCATCTGGCTGGCTGCCACTATGGTCCTATGGCCCTCGGCCAGGTTGGTTGCCATGGTGGCATGCCACCTAGGCACAGTGGGTCCCACCCGCATCTGGGTCCCACAATTTTCTCTCTCCTCTCTCTCTCTCTACAGGCTTTTCTCTCTATTTTTCATGCTTCACATCGCCTGTAACAAAGCCGCATCGCCTGTTTCACTGCCATATCGCCTGTAGGGTCCGCAGACACTCTCTCTCATCAAACTTGGCCCAGTTAGCCCAATTTACCAACAATTACAATATGAAGGCCAACACATTACCATTGCTGAATAAAGCTCTGGATATCCTACCAAAGAAACTAGAGTGATTCGGGGAGTTTGAAGCTCTTTAGAGAGGATCATGAGATGAACATATCAGAAAAAGAAAAAAAAAATCTGAAAGCCTAACCTTCTCTTGTGTTTCTTCCCTTTTCTTCCCCTGTTTCCGTTTTTCTACGAATTCGATTTCCTTCTCCCAATACTATAGGTTAGAGACGAAGAACTTAAAAATTTCTGAAACATACACACACAATTCCACATACATTAGGTGGGGATCGGAGAGAGAGAGGAGAGAGAAAAAGGGAAAAGAGTTGCAGAGGATCATGAGATGAACAAATAAAAAAAAAAAAAAAAAATCTGAAACCCTAACCCTCTTTTGTGTTTCTTCCCTTTTCTTCCCCTGTTCTCGTTTTTTTGCAAATTCAATTTCCTCCTCCCAATACTATAGGTTAGAGACGAAGAACTTAAAAATTTCTGAAAAATACACACGCAATTCCACATACATCTCTAAACCTTGTTTCATGGTCTGTCTCTTCTCTCGGATCTTGTGATTTGTTGCAGAGAGCTTCCAGTATAGAGGACGGCCTACATAGAAGGTAATGGCAAATATAAGCATGACGGAAACTACTCGACACGAAACCCTGGATACTAAAAGACACCATTGTTTTCTTCTTCTGTTGTTTCCCATTCCAGAGAGATGCTTCACCCGTTCCTTCCTTCAGAGTTTGTGACAGTGAAGTTACGGGAGCTATTTCAGATTTGTTTGGTGGAGCTGTATAGCATAGTTCCAATAAGCTTGCAAGCGGGAGGATTTCAGCCATGGGATTCTCAGATCTTGATTCCCTTTCAGATGTGGTAGAAAGGAAAGGATATGATGGTATCTATCTGGTGTGCTTCCGTCCATCCACAGTCTACATTAGACATTTTTTTCTACCTGATTATGCTATTGACGGTTGGGCATCGAGGATTTCATCCAGGGTAGATCTGGAGAAGAAGAAGAAACAAGATTAACAGATTTTTTTTCTACCTAGTGAAGGAGGGTAAAATTGTCTTTCAATATTTCTTTTAAGGTATTATTGTCCAATTCAAATTTACTTTTGGATGACATCAGAAACTAAGGGTGTCAAAACTGGGCCTGGCCCGGTAGCATGGACCGAGCCAGCCCGATATAACCCGAACCCAGCCCGGACCGAGCCTTAATGGACAGGTTTTGGTCTGAGCTTGTAAAGCCCGACACCGTTTCAGCCCAAATCGAAACCAAATCGGACCGGTCCGTTAAGAAGCCCGAATTAACCCAAACCAATAAAACCCAACCCGAACACCGGTAAGGTCCGTTCGGGCCCAATTCTTAATTTTAATGGTTTTAAATTTCAATAGATTGTGTTACACTATTAGAGTTCACTTCATGATCTAGAAGATTATGTGAATCTATAGTTGAAACAATTATGTTAATTGTTATAGTTTATTAAATTACATACATATGGAAGGAATAATGCTAATTTTATAGATAGAAATAATAAAATAGGCTATATAGTTTACATATAAAAGGGGTCTGATAAGCCCGATAAACCTAATCCGGACCGAACCAACCCGAATCACCTCAATAAACCCAGCCCGATATCAAACCGACACCGGACCAGCCCGATATCAAACCGACACCGGACCAGCCCGTTAGTTATTTTGTCCAGTGCAGCCCACCCCAGCCCGAACTCTTAATGGAAATGTTTTGGGCTGGGCTTATAAAACCCGACACCGGTTCAGCCCGGACCAAAATCGGCCCAGACCGGCCCGTTGACACCCTTATTAGAAACTAACGGGATTCGTTTAATGAAGTGGATCTATTTGATTAACAGTATTTAACGTTTGGGTGGTAGTTGATTTTTTTGAAAGATGTGGGTGGTAGGTGATGTTTTGAAACTATTATGGGGGGTAGCTGATTTTTTTTCTATTTGAATAACATTAAATTTCTCAATTCATTTTTATTATGATCTTCCGCTATATATTCTCTGATTTTATAGTTAAATGCGTTAGGGATATTGGTAGTTGGTTTGCACGACTTTTCTTGGTCTTGGGGTTGGACCGAATCAGCTCACGGCTTAGTCACATCTCCGGTTCACCTGAAATTGAGGTATGACACCTTGACATTCAAACTAGCCGGTGTCAACACCCATCTCATTCCATGCACAATGAAAGCTTCAAGCTGGGAAGCTCACCTTTCCAGAAGTTATAGTGTTATGATTTATTTAGGACCTAGACATTCACTGGTCATCACGGACATCACGAAAATAGAGGAGTAATTTTGGTATTTAAAGAGGGGTTTGTGCAATCCGATGGCCATTGAGGCACATGTCTACATCATTGACCACCGGTCCAATGTCAAAAAGAAAATTCATTATATTTTGAGAAACTTGAATTTTAGAATACAACTTCTCTACATTATTCGGATTATAAAAGGGCATGCCCAATGAGATATCATCTTTTAGAATCTTTATCACTAGGGAGAAGGAGCCTTCCCTCCCTTAAAATGGTTACTCAAAATTTTTAATGTGATTCGAATTCATATCCATTTGCTTAGATATTTAAACTGATAGTCGGATATTGGATATGAATTTAAATACCTTTTGCTACCTCGATGATAATCAGATACAAAATTGATTTGATCTATTAGCTTCAATGATATATGCTCCCATTACAGTTTAATATCTATTATAAGTATTTAAGAATTTAGGCTTTACAAGCCCAACCCAGCCCAAGTCTTGACCATAGTTAGTAAGTTTGCGTATTATATTCAAATAATACGTGAAACGTATTATTGTGCCGAATAAAATGATTTTTTTTACAAATTATTGCATAGATTAGAAAAAATTTGTATTTCTTACATTGTAATGTATTATACATGAATAATAAGCATTGAGTGTATTAAACGTTTAAAATGTAAAAATAAAAAAAGAAAAGAAAAACCAAACACCTTCCCATGATCCCACTAGCTCTAAGAATTTAGAATAGAAAATTTTGGGGAGTGATTTAAAAAAATAAATATATGAAGTGATTTAAGGATATAAATCACAAGAAATTACAAAATTTAAAGAAAAAAATATGGATACTTCCCCTGTAGTTAATTCGAAACCAGATATACCCCAAACATTTCAAACAATTACAAAAATATCTCTTAAAATAAAAACAAATTATAAAAATACCCAGTTCATTAATGATTTTTTTGTTATTTGACGAAGTAAACATAAGCTTAAATCTTTAGTGCCCAATATGCCCCTACCTTCCCCTTTTTTTCTTCCTCACTATGGGTTTTACTAAAAACCAGTTCTGAAGCTCACTCGGTTAACCCCTTTCCGTCTTCGCCCTCCAAAGAACCCCTTTCCGTCTTCGCTCACTGGAGAACCCTTTTCCGACTTCAACTCTTAAGAACCTCTTTCCGTCTTCGCTCAAACCCGAGCAGGAATCTAGAAAACAGTATCTGTAAGTGGGATTGTCTGAATCGAACGAAGTGGGCAAGGCCAATCCGTCAATCGCTATCCCCCTGTCAACTTGATCATGGCATTCAGATTCAGTGTTGCCTCCTCCTCACTATGCCCTCCTGATAGGAATACGATTCCCGGCACTGCTGCCGGTGGCATCGTGTGATGCAATGTTGTACACGTGTACTCTGCAATTACCTCTGCAGCCAATCGTAGTTGTGGAAGTGACCATATTATTTTCCCTTAAAGACTACAAGAACGGGTAAACCTTGAGGCCGTAAGAACTAGGAGTGACCATATTGGGCTTGGGGAGGGCTCCTTTTAGAAGCACACGGTGGCCGTTGAGCGCCTTGTAAACAACGGCCAAAACAGTCTCAGTGGCGGCCGCGCATTTCTTGATGTCGTGCTCAGTAAGGATCTCTGATTCAAGGATGGGGATGAGCCCCTTCTCTTGGCAGATAATAGCGTAACAGGCCAAACCCTGGGCGCTCTATTGGATAGACAGCTCGGATGGCTTAGAGGGTCCAATCTTGAGGACAGTATGCCACTTGGCAAAGTGGTCGCTAGCCTTGTAGTATTGCTGGCAACAGACACCGAGGGAGTCGAAGCCTTGGGTGGTAGTCTCGCCATTGGTGCCAGCGATACCGACGGTGCCCTTATCGACCTTGATACCTGGTAAATGCGCCAACAGACGCCATGAGGAACTTGAAGTGGAATTATTGAAACTCTTCCTACTCCTGCTACATTATGACCGTTTTTCTTTAAAATATCGAGGGGTATATTTGTCCATTTATTGTAAAGTTTAACATCGTTAAAAAAAAAAAAAAAAAAGAACAATTCTAATTGTATGAAATGTTTGGGGTGTAAATTATAAGTAAACTACAAGGGAAGTATCCATAATTTTTTCAAATTTAAAATACAAACTTCAAATGAATGTGGGAACCGTTACTTAACACTTCTTGCGGTATTATTGTTGTCACCTGCAACAGATTATCCTTGTCACATGCGAACCCTTAATTAGATGATAATTTTGTGTATGTTACATGGATTGCAAGGTTGTTTTTTATACAAATTTGTATTTATATGTTATTATTCTATTTGTTGAATGATGTAGATATCTATTATTGCAAATTCAATCTATGCCCGTATTTTTATTCCAAAGGCTATTGTATTAAATACGTACCGTATTATTACCTTACGTGTTTTTTTTTAATACTAATTATTGGACCCCATATCGAAGTCTGTTTTCGTTTAATGCCCGTATATATCCTTATTTGACTTTTTGCCATACCGAACTTACTAACTATGGTTTGGACGAATCCACCTACCAATTCGAACTTTTGGGATGATAATTTTACATGGTATTATAATGGGTTTTCATTGTCTCTACCATATTTAGTAAGTTTGGGTATGGCAAAAAGTCAGATAAGGATACATACTGGCATTAAACAGAAAGACTTCGATAATGGGAACAATAATCTGTTAAAAAAAAAAAAACACTTAAGGCAATAATATGAAATGTGTTTAATATAATAGCCTCTCTAGTAAAAATACGTGACAGATTCACTATGCAATAGGCATCTACATCATTGAATGAATAGAATAATAACATATAAATGCAAATTTGTATTAAAAAAACCTAGCAATCCATGTACACACAAAATCATCATCTAATTAAGGGTATGCATGTGACAACTATAATCCAACAAGAAGTGTTGGCTAACGGTTTCCATTTCCGTTTGAAGTATGTATTTAAAATTTATAACATTTTATGATTTATTTCCTTAAATCACTCCACATATTTATTTCCTTAAATCACTCCACAAATTTATCTCCTTAAATCACTCCACATATCTATCTCATAAATTCACTCTCATGTTTATCTCCTTAAATGATTCTACAAATTTATCTCAAATTATTCCATATATTATCTCCTAATATACATTGTAATGTTTCGGAAACAAACTCTTTGCATTGCAGGGGTAAGGAAGCTGCGTACATTCTACCCCTCCTCAGACCCTGCAGTAGTAGAAGCTTCGTGCACTAGGACATCCTTTTTATACATTATAATGTTCTAATTCAAAATGTCCATGGAAAAGTATGGGGAGAATTTCTTTATTCTAAATTCTTAGAGCTGGTGGACCATAGGGAAGGTTTTTTTTTTTTTTTAATTACATTAAATGCGTATTATTCATGTCTAATAAGTTTCAATGTAAAAACATGAATTTTCATGAATCTTTGCAATAATCCTAAAAAAAATCGTTTTATTCGGCACAATTATGGTTCGGTTCGGATCCAAATCGTCTCCTCCGGGCGGCGACCCCACTGGATGGTCGCCACGTGGAGGTCGGATGAATCCGACCCCTCCGTTCGAGCCGACACTCCCTTGTCGGCTCGAACGGAGGGGTTGGATTCATCCGACCTCCACGTGGCGACCATCCAACGGGGTTGCCGCGTCTCCTCCCTGAAGTACAGGGAGGAGACGATTTGAATCCGGTTCGTGTATTATTCACTTATAATACGTGAACTTACTAATTATGGTCTCTACTATTCATATAGCAATATATTAACAGCGAACTTACTAATTATGGTCTCCAGTGTTCATGTATCTATAGCATTAATAGCAAACTTACTAATTATGGTCTCTATTGTCAGTGTATCTACGTTATTAATTGCAAGTTTCAAAATCAGATCTTCCTATATATGGATCTCACCTCAAGTTTTCTTATAAATAGATCTCAAACTCTACCTTTTCTATATATCCTCCTTTCACTCTCCTAGCTATTTCTTCAATCACCTCTCGTCGGTGAAGAAAAAGGGGAATGGGCAGTTCGAGCTCTTGGATTACATTTCTGTTTTTATTTTTATTGTCCACAATTTCATGGGTGACTTCATTTTCAAACGATGAAGACTTTTTCCATTGTCTTCAGATCCATTCACAGAGCTCAATTCCAATTTCCGATGCATTTTATAGCCAACAGAATTCTTCTTACTCAACCATCCTACAATCTTCTATACAAAACCTCAGAATTTTGTCATCCACCACCCCAAAACCCCAATTTATCATCACACCGTTGAATGAATCCCATGTCCAAGCAGCTGTTATTTGTTCTAGACAACATGGTTTTCAAATTAGAGTTCGAAGTGGAGGTCACGATTATGAGGGCCTCTCTTCCGTATCTGATATACCATTCATCATTGTTGATATGTCTAGTCTTCGATCAGTAGACGTGAATGTCGATGACCAAACTGCATGGGTTCAAAGTGGGGCGGCAATAGGCGAACTCTACTACAGAATTGCAGAGAAGAGTCGAAAACTTGGCTTCCCAGCGGGTGTGTGTGATACCATAGGGGTTGGTGGGCACTTTAGTGGAGGTGGCTATGGTTTCTTGACACGAAAATATGGCCTCGCTTCCGACAACATTATTGATGCTCGGATCATTGATGTTAATGGCAAGATTCTAAATAGAGAATCCATGGGGGAAGATCTATTCTGGGCCATCAGAGGAGCAGGAGCAGCAGGTTTTGGGATCATTCTCTCCTGGAAAATCAAGTTAGTTCCTGTTCCAGACGTAGTTACGGTTTTCATTCTCAACAGGCCCATAGAGGAAGGTGCAAGCAAGCTGGTCTATCGGTGGCAACACATTGCAGATAAGCTAAATGAAGATCTATTCGTCAGAATTACCATTAGTAGTGACATTGCAAACAAAACAATAAATGCTGCATTCGAATCTCTGTACCTTGGTGGTGTTGACGAGCTCCTCCAACTGATGGAACAGAGCTTTCCGGAGTTGGGTTTGAAGAAGAACGATTGTACCCAAATGAGTTGGATAGAATCAATTATTTACTTGTATAACTTGCAAAGTGATAAAGGATTAGAAGTCTTATTGGAAAAGAATCAACGCAAATCTTTCTATAAGGCAAAATCTGACTATGTGAAGGAGCCCATCTCTGAAATTGTGTTGGAAGGGATATGGGAAAGGTTTCGTAAAGTGGAGGTGCCAGTGATGATCTTGACCCCAAATGGTGGAAAAATGAAAGAGATTTCAGAACAAGAAACTCCTTATCCACACAGAGAAGGGAACATATATGAAATTCAGTACCTAGCGTACTGGGACGGAGGGGATGCAGCAGCCAACGAGAATATCAATTGGATAAAAGAGCTGTATAGCTACATGACTCCCCATGTTTCCAAGTCCCCAAGGGCTGCATATGCCAACTATAGGGATCTTGACTTGGGAACTAACGAAAATTGTCATGCAAACTGCCCAGAAGCTATGGATTGGGGTCACAAATATTTCAAGAGCAACTTTGAAAGATTAGTACAAGTGAAGACCAAGGTCGACCCAACTAATTTCTTTAGGCATGAGCAAAGCATTCCACCTCTCACTATTTGAGAAAAAAATGCCTCTTCATGTCAAAATGCTGCTTTATCATATGTTTATGTCAACTATAGGGCCAAAAGTTCTTTGTATGTCAAACTAATAAATTCATCAAATAAAGAGTGAAAATTTATTCACCTTCATCCCCTGAGGTACTACAAGAACCATATTAGATTTAAATGTTGGAACTCTTGATAGATAATAAGTTAAGTGCATTAAAAGAGTTTAAGAGTTTGTAGGAAATAATTATTATTTTATTTGTATTTATAAATCAGAAAAAATAGTTATTTTATATGTGATTGAGTTATACAATAACTCAAACTCTTGGATGTTTTTAGATCCTTGTTATCCACCTGTGTATGAATCTCTTGGTTTAAATGGAACCTTAATTATAGGGAATGATTACATGGTTATTTGAGTTGGCATGAACCGAATGGAACCTTGATTATAAGGAACGGTTGCATGGTCCCTTGAAATGTGTTAATAATTTTGAATTTGAATATGATTCTTTTTTTTCTTAACAAAAATAAATATGACTGTTGGATTGTAACTAACAGTTGTGATTGTTAAAATTTAAATAAATTTCCAATCGTCACGTTTGAAAAGGTTCCAAATTGTGACTATTAAAATTTAAAATAAATCACCAACAATCACGTTTAATAAAAAAAACGTTCCGAAAGAAAAACAATTTAAGAAGAATGCTGCACAAAGCCATAATTAACAAAAACTCTTCAACTTGAAGAGAAATTCTCCAGAAGGAATTTCAAGAGTGCTGTCTGCAATTCTTTGGGTGCAAATTGAATCTTAGAGGTGAATTGCCAAAATCCCTGCAGCATTATACGGTGGGCAATAATCACCTTAAGGACAGTTTGGGGAGATTTCTGCACGCAATTATGCACTGCTATTTTTTGTTTTCATCTTCAATTCTACAATTAAATTTTCTAACACTAAATATAGGGAGTATAGAGTCTCAAAGTCATCATGATGAACTTGATATAACACTGAGAGGGGGGGGGGTGAATCAATGTCTGAAAATTTTCCCTAATAATTTCACTGTCGCCAGAGCTGATGGAGATATAATTTTTCACACATACATATACACATGCAAATCTACCTTACTACCACTCAGTGGTCAGGTCTACCAAATTTACACACCCACCCTGCAAGTCATTCCACACACTCTAAAAAAAATACTAGAAAACAAAACAAGAAACACAGAGATATTACGTGGTTCACCACAACAGTATGTGATGGCTAGTCCACGGAGTAATGTATGGACTCCGTATTTACTCAATACTTAGCTTTTAGTCTCTTAAAGACAAGGATACTAACCCTAGGTTTTTTCAACATAAAACTGAGAGGGCATAACAATGCCAAGATTCAAGCTTAACAGCCAGTGTCCAGCACCCACTGAACACAGTACAAATAGAGTATTTTTGGGGCTTATAAAATTGTCTTACAATGAAGCCCACAAACTATATAGGTATTCTACTTTTTCCTTTCACCTATGCTAGCATACAATGCATAGAAAACATTAAAAAGATAAGGAATGAGAAAATCTCACAATCGATGTTCTCGAATGGCCAACAATAATTTTGGAGCTCTACACTGCTTTGAGAATTCTTCAACAGCCTTCAATGATGGTAGAAAGTGATTCACAGAGCACACCTTGCTCACAAGCTTTCAATCTCTTCCACACAACCCATAATCACCATGAATGAAAAAAATAAAAACTTCACCAACCTCTCACAGGGATTTAACACTCCATTGACACGCAGAGAAGAGGTAGTTGGTGATTGATCACTCCCACAAGGCACACAACCCTAGAAAACCTTCTGTATCTCTTCAAAAACCTTCTTTTGGATTTTTCTCAACGTTTTTATGACGCCCAACGATGCCCAATAGGTAAAGAATCCAAAATATGGAAAGTGCAAGTTGAACCGTAAGATTTGGAGCTCGGATGACAAAGTTATGTCAGTTTGAAGTTTGGCCAACAAAATTAAGAGAAATGGAATCTTTCAGACTGTTACCGTGCACTCGCGCCGCAAGCAATCGTCCCCGCCTTATGCGTTGCTGAGATCTCATTGGTGGAGACGGGATCAGCGTCAGTCACCGTTAGATCAACTTCAAAAAGGCGGGATCTCATTATCTTCGTCGGATCCGTATAAGTCGCGTCTCCGAAAATAAGCTTTAATTAGAGTCTTTAGATTAGAATCCGTCTATCGCTACAACGTATACACGCACCAAAAAATCAAGGCGCCGCAATTACATGACGAGGAGCACGATAATCAATTATGATCGGCCAATGGGAGAGCTCGCGATGGAACCTTGACGCAACCGCTGATCTATACCTAATCCCGCACTTTCTTGGGCCGTCGGATGAGGTTTAGAACCTCGTGGCTTTATCTAGAGCACTAATATCGCATCTTCTCTTTTCTAACTGGACCAAATTTCCCCAATCTTCTTATGAAATCACCTCTGTAACCGTGGTTTGTTAAAACAGACCCTGTAGAGTGGAATTCTAGCCGAGAGGACTTCTCTATAGAATTCCTCGACTCTCTCTCTAAACATTATGTCGAGCAGATGGTGGATGCTTGCGGGATATATACTTGGAGGGGGGTTCGGCTATGTGGCAGTGGGCCTTGCTGTCTTGCGGTCCTGCTGCTGCAAGGCATGCCATGGTGTCCCATGGCTATTGCCTAGCATGCGGCTATGGCATGCGGCTGCCTCGGCTATGTGGTGGCTGCTGCCTACGGTGCCACGGCCCTCGGCCAGGCAGGTTGCCATGGTGGCATGCCACCTTGGCATAGTGGGTCCCACCCACTATTTTTCTCTCTCCTCTTTCTCTCTCTACATCTTCTTTCTTCATTTAATGCTTCAAGATGCCGCAACACTACCTAAAAGCGTCATTACATATCAAAAACTCTGCCACATCATCAGAAATTCGACCACATCATCCCAGAAGTGCACAGACACTCTCTCTCCTCAAACTTAGCCAATTTTGCCAAAAATTATAATCCAAAGGTCAACACATCACATGAAACCAAGAGCTCACCGAGTACGAAAGGATGATCGTTAAGATATAAACCAAGAGCCCACCAATTTTCGTTTTGAATTCAAAGTCATCTAAGGATGGAAATCACATTGTCCAGTTTCTTGAGAGTGAGCAAAGCTGATCACCACTTCTTCAAGTATGACACTGCCAATTTAATTACTTGATATATTAACTCTAGTGGCACCAAACTTCAACTTGCACAAAAGCATGTCTCCCAAGATCAATTCTGAATCTATAATCATCTTTACCTTTCATGACAGAGCCACTTCTGTTATATTAATTCTAGTAGGTTAAATTTGAAAAGCATGAACTGCGATGTGTTTCTTCCCTGGTCATCCACCATTACCTAAATTCCATAAGAGGATTTGATGAAGTGGAAAGGTTTTATGCAGGGGAAGGCTAGAAGAGCGAAAAGAGCAACCTGGGCATCTTTATTTTGATGGGTTTAAGCTGCACTCTTTACGGAGAGAGTTTTGTTTGTTTTGGGTGGTTGTGATCATTGTTTGGAGCTGTAGCTGGTTCTTGCTGCTCCTCCATAAGTGAAGGTTGTAGAGGAAGTTCTGGGGTTCTGAGCTTTGGAGTTCCTACAGTATTTTGAGCTATAGAAAGTTCAAGTGTTCGGTCGAATGATGAAATCAAAGGTCCAAAGAAACCTCGTTAATTTTCAGTGGAATTTCGGTCACTTGAAAGTTGAAAGAATGCTCTGTTTGGATTACATGTCGCCTAGTAGGATTTAGTGAGTGCTCAAAGGAAACTATAATATGATTTTTCCGAGGGAGGGGTCACTCCTCACTGATCGAAGTTACCGAATCCTGCGTAAGGAGGGGGAGTGATATAACTGAGAGAAAGGAAAGAAATGTGATTATACCATGGGGGGGAGTGATATAACTGAGAGAAAGGAAAGAAATGTGATTATACCATTTGCTCCCCTAATTCTGTAAATCACATCTCTGGTTCACCCGAAATTGGGGTATGACACCTTGACTTTCAAATTATTACGGTATCTTTGGTTGACACCACACCCATGTCCTTCCATGCATGATGAAAGCTTCAAGCTAGGAGACCACCTTCCTATAAGATTAATTCACCTCTTATGTGCAAAGAGTTCTCGTGAGATTAATCCCCTAGATAAAATAGCCCCGATAATTTAGAGCATTTTCCACTTAGGTTACACTCCAAGAAGTGGTATTCGTCAGAATCCCGACGGCTACAATTAACACTCAAAGAAAATAGAACTTTTCTTATATTTAAAACAGAGTAAGGTTGGAGGGAAAGAGAGAGTTCTATACGAACTTGAATGTAACCTATGTCTTAGGACTGTCCCTTTATTTATAGAGGACAAACTTCCAAATCAATGGGTACAATGGAGAGTTGTATGCATCTAACGGGGTACAATAAATGGGTACATCCTTTGAATGGATGGCTTGGATTTGATCTCCCAATGATCATATAGATCAACGGTTGAGATCATACCCCTTCAATCCGTATAGGTACAAAACCATGTATAGGTAGGTACTTATCCAAGAATACATACCTCTACGTATGTAGAGATATACTCTAAGCAATAATTAGGCCCACGGATCCATCCACACCCGCACCTGCACCCGCACCATATAATTAGTCTCCTCAATCTTGTTTCCCTTAGCAGTGTAGGACTAAAAAAGTCCTACAAGCTAAACCAACCAAAAAACACATTGTGGGAATTTTTCCTCCAAAATAAAAAATTCAAAAGAGAAAATTTTGAAACTTTTCATTTGTGTTTTGAAAAAATCGACAAGTCCCCCACAAGTTTCAAAATTTTGAAAAACGGAATAGAGTGTTAATCGTATGAGGGTATATAAGAGATGTCGTCGCATATGTCTTTTGGACTTAAATCTACACTAAGTTTAATACATCACGCTACAGAGTACGGCTGAAGCCACGCTTCTGAACCTTTCCTCAGCGGTGTAGCCGGCTGACATACCAACCATCCTTTACAATCCGATCCTCGAATAATTTCTTTCGTAAAAGGTGGATATTTTTCTCCGACCTTATCCTTATCTCAGATTCATAGATGTTTAAAGAGTTCACCCTTAGAACTATAATCAGAGGTGGCCCCACCTCTTACATCTACTTAGGTCAGCCCATAGTCTACACTACAGTTAACACACCCCCACATTCCAATAAGACACTTGGTTTGATTAAGAGTTCTATGACTCATCCGTCTGTTCATTATGGTGAATATTACATTCCCATCTAATCAGAATGAGCGAATTTTGATAATACTAATCAAGTCATTTAGTGACTTCGTTCTTACCCATTGAACCTAATTCCAGGGACTTCTTCTTACATAGGTTGGGTTTCCATCACATGACTTATGACATGGGTCTTAAGCTCATTCCTTTAGATGTATACCACCTTAGTGGTCAGAAGCTAAATAATCATATTAGTCAAAACTTCCCAGCACTGAGTTATGTCAAAAACGCACTATTCCATTAGCTTTTCCAGATATATCGTATAACCGCCTAAGACCTACATGTCTTAGATGTCCTTAGACATTTTATAAACCTAGCAAAGTCACATTTATCTTACTTGTAATCTTTTGTCGTTAAATCTACTTCTTAAAGTAGCATAATCAACTTCTGTTTTCATTATATATCTCTTATCGAGATTTTTAGTCATTGACCCTTATTTCGACTTAACTTTGTAGTCATACTTGGTGGAATCTTACCACCATCATGGTCATCTTCTTTTGAATCAAGGTGTACTTTTCAAATCTAGGGTTGTTTTCTAGATTCCATATTATCACTTTCCTAAGTAGAGACTCATTATTCTACTTAACTTTATTTATCTCTTTACAAAGAGATTCACCACGCAAAAAGCGCAAGCTTATATAATCCCCAAAATTCTGGAATTTGCTATACTCAACCTTCTAGGTACTCCGAGTATACCATACATCATTTATTTTTCAAACAAACCACCTTTGTATCAAGGTTTTTCTTTTCTAGATTCTATTATAGTATCACAATAATTTTTCAAGTAAAGATTAACGATTCCACTTGTCATTCGTCCTCTCTATATGAAGGAATGCAACATGAAAATTTGCAGTCTTACAAAACCCCTCACATTTTTGGGTTTTCCACTCAACCTTATAGGTATTCTACGTATGCATAAGTATATTATCATAATTATCCATATACTTTCTTAAATCAATAATGTTTTATCAACCAAAAATACTATTGTCTAAAAGTAGACAACTGAATAGGTTAATCAATTTTTTGTATGACAAAAACTCATCACCTCTTGGAGTTATCCAAATCAATGTAGAGCCACAAATATATAAATCAAGCATTCAAACTGCTTAGATATACTACCATTTAACTTGTATATGCGAATAAAACATGTTAATCATAGAACACCTTATATGATAAATCATTAAAACATGCTATCAAATCAAGCACTAAATAATTTTTTCTATCACATTCTATAATGCAACATAGCATACTTTAAACATCTTAAATAAGATATCAAAGGTGCATGAGATATTCCTTGAACCTTTTATATATAAGGATAGTAACACAGCTATCCAAATGTATTCATTCGATCTGCAGTCCATATGGAAAAGAAATGAACAGATGTGCCTACTAAGATCAGACGCTGATCATATATTTAGGATATTAATTTGCTCATTAATGGACCAGTTTCTTTAGTTCATTAAGATTTCACTTAGTTATTGTCCAAGTGGTTTTAACAATACCAAACATTGTCTCATCCAATGAGTGCTATAGAAACCAAGAAAGTATCTTTAATAACACAACTGTAAAAACCTCTTAACCGTCAATAGACAATGTGCCTTTTCTAAACAATCATAATGGCCAATAGGCATTAGATTTTGAACTAACTTGTTCAACCGGTGCCTCTAAAAAATTTTCACATGTCACATGATCCAAAGTCTTCTTAAGTCCAAGAGCGATACAATATATAAACTAGCCTGAAAAAAGGATCCATATATATATATATATATATATATATATATATATATATATATATATATATATATATATATATATATATATATATATATATTTATTTATTTATTTATTTATTTTTATATATATATATACTAGCCCCCAACTCATATGGGCACAAGTTAAGATTCAGTCCGATGAAAGTGCTTCTAACCAATGTTTTAGTTAATCTAAAAATTCATCCGGTTCTTTGGGCATGGAGATGTCGACAATAACCCACGACCGACATCTGGGTTGAGTCCTTAATTCAGTCCATTTAAACTTTAATAGTTAATGAAGTAAAAAGTAAAAGAATAATTTAATTGTTGTAAATAAAATAATATACACAAAACGTTTTCATTAAAAATAAAAGGTTTCAACCATTTTGAAAGATCCAAACTTTATGATTTAAAATAACATGAACCTACCACAAATTGTAGTTGCATGGCATGCACCTACTGGTAGGCCAATCGTTAACATGGCTCTTAGAAATTGAGCCTTTTAGAACGGGCACATCTCAACACTTTTGATTATTGGTATTACCCATTTGTGCATAATTTTCAAAATTTATGGCCTTTCACCCTTATAGTTGCAGTCAGAATGTACAGGTTAACAAATAATATTCATGACCGCGCGACAACTCTAATCCAATGCACAAGTACGTAATCAGAACCATAGCTACAAACGCCATATAACCGAAAAGGCACCATACCTTCTAAGAGTAGTCGCCAAACACCGACTCTTCAACAGTGTAAGGAACCGTGCCAAGAGGAAATGTCTTGAAGACTTTGCACAGAAACAACTCTTATGACAATGCAAAAATTAATGGATTCTCATGGTAGAAATAGGTCCATTTAAGCAAGTTCACATTCCAAAATCTGTCTTTAAATAATCCTTTAAAGGAAAGGAAATCAGAAACTGAGTAGACATATGTCATATGGTAACCATTTACCATGCAAGGTAAATTAACAAAACAAAATACAAGGGAAAGCAGAACAAGGTTGGCTATCTTGATTGTCCAGATTATACGACTAATGGTATGGGGTCTAGGTTCATCAGGTACATAAAATGCTCTCCTAAATGGGTGGCAATATTACTTTTTAAAAAGATATGAACCCATAGCGTTCAAAGAACCATGTCTTTTATACTCAACCAAAGTGAATAATTAAGAGATTTCTTCCTAAACACTTCTTTCAACGGTGAGCTCTCGGTCAACAGATAACTAACTATATACCTCTTCCATAAAAGGCACCCACCACCCACAAGGAGAGTTCTTTTAAAATACCATTTCACAAATGGTACCAAACAATTCTTATCCTAAAATAAAAGTTGAGTCATTTTCAAGTTCTTCTTCTGGGATGTTTACTAATCCACCCACCCTGTTGCTATTTTTGAGCATTGTTCATCCCTTAAGTCTTTTAGAAATCTCATTCATAACTTTTTGAACATTTTTTCTTCACCAGTTTATATTTAACAAAACAACAGATGGCGATATGCATCACGACCAAGATTGAACATCAAGCAAGACAACCACAAACAAGGACGACATTAAACATGAAGAACTTACACATGACACCACACAGCCTCCACATTAATAACAAGTACATATAGAATTGTACAATAGAAATTTAACAGTGGTATTTAATAAGGAATAGTTCTTTCCAACTTTCATGGACATTGCATTGAGCCTCAGGTTCAACACTCCAACTCTAATATTAAATGATCGATACAGTACAGTTTTTGAAACGTGGGTAACATGCAACCTTTTCAATCAGTCCATATATAATCCAAACCCATCATGAACCCATGAAACCGTCAAAGGGTGTTCTAATAGTACAGAACACAAACTGTTAACCGATGCCTCGTTTTAGATAATTAAAGAGTGTAAAGAAACCTCGTTTTAGATAAAGACTGTAAAGACACGAATAGCAAAGGTCCAAAAAATAACTGGTTCTACAACAACCTCATTTTTAATATTGAAAAATATTATTCATCTCAAAACCTATTTAATTTCCATATACCGATTCACACAAGACTATTGCTCGAAACAACAAACCCAATCCCAAGACACCTCAATCAAGTTATTAGCCTTTTTTGTCTTGTGTTATTGAAAAGACACGAACAACTAGGAAAAAGTGCACATAAGACTTTTACTTCAACTCCTAATTTACACAACAACAAAGATCCTAGACTAAACCCTCAACACGTATCGACCACCGATCTGAATCCTAAGCATTTCAGATCAATGTTCTATAAGTGCCCAATTACCGAAACGAAGAGTCATCTGTAATGACCATCCTAAGATACACGAGTTCTTCAATATTCCTCACAAGATACAGTCTCAAAGATTCCCACTAATTAACTGGTATTGTGATCCATTTATCATAACACACATAAAATGAACTAACAGTACTAATTATTAAAATGAACTAACATTACTAATTATATTAACATGGAACGTCTCGGATAAAGTCTCAAACTTGAATTAATCTTAAGAATTGTAGTAAAATATGAATTTCAGGATAAGTTTAAGACCATCACAGTATAATTCAACATGTATAAAACATATTCGAATTTATCAAGTGCATAAAGATATAACATAAATTACTTACAGAAGTGAAGAACTATGAACAGAAATAAGATAGAACTGCGTCATGCCACCGGTCACTCTCCTTAAGATTAATTCACCCCTTAGGTTCGAGAAAATTTGTGTTTCTTATAGTGAAACGTATTATACACTAATAATAAGCATTTAATGTATTAAACATTTAAAAAGTAAAAATTAAAATTAAGAAAAAAAAAAAAACCTTCCCATGAACCCACTAATTCTTAGAATTTTAAATAGAGAAATTTGTAGAGTGATTTAAGGAGATAAATATGTGGAATGATTTAAGGAGATTTAATATGTGGAGTGATTTAAAGAGATTTATATTTATTGTATAGATAAATATCCTATGCCTCAAGAAGCACATGGTATTGAATTCGACTCTGCTTACTGCCTTGGGACCACTCACACTGGGTGTTAAGTGTTCTTTCTTTCCTGCTATGGGTACAAATGGAATGGTTCTCATTCAATTCTGGAATGACCCGATCCATGCGGTTGTGGGGTCAGTATGAGCCCGTGGGATTAATGAGGCCAAAGGTCTAAATACTCGTCATAAGCACAAAAAAAAAAAAAAAAAAAAAAAAAAAAAAACCACAATAAATATTGTTGTATTTATTGTGCAACAATAAATACTGCAATATTATTGTTGCAGTATTATCCTTGTCACCTGCAACGACATTATCCTTGTCCCTACAAATCCTTAATTAGATTATGATTTTGTGTATGTTATATGGATTGTCAGGTTTATTTATTCAAATTTGTATTTATATGTCATTATTATATTCGTTGAATGATGTAGATGTCTATTATTGCAAATTGAATCTATGCCCGTATTTTACTTCAAAGGTTACTGTATTAAACACGTACCGTATAATTGCCTTGCGTGTTTTTTAAAACAGATTATTGGTCCCCATATCAAAGTCTATTTCCGTTTTACGTCTGTACGTATCGGTATCTGACTTTTTTCTGTATTGAAACTTACTACCTATGGTTTGGACGAATCCACTTACCAATTCAAACTTTTGGGATGAAAATTTTACATTGTATAAGAGTGAGTTTTCATTGTCTCCACCATAGTTAGTAAGTACGGGTACGAGAAAAAGTGGGATATGGATGCGTACTGGCATTAAACAAAAACGGTGGGAGACCAATTTTTTTAATGACCAAATTAATCCTTTACAAAGGTGAAGTACCCTTTTTACCCTCCACTTCCTCATCTTCTCCCTCTTTCTTCCGATCTTCCAAACTGGGTCTACCGTGGTGACTGTTGGAGACAAAGAGACTCATGGACGGTGAAACTGTCGTGGAAGAGGAAGAAGACAAGGAACTAGTGGTCGACGAGTTAACGGCATCTTGTGAGTCATTTCTCTGTTTTGTTTCTGTGGATTTTAATCAAATTTTTATTCTTTCTGAGCTGTTTTACGTTTTTCTGTTTGCAGCGTCCATTAGGCTTTCGTGCTGATGAATTCATTCCTCCACTGCTATCATTCTTCATAGGCTCGTCGGTCTGCAACACCGACTCATCACATCCGCCACCTCCATTCACGTTCCTCTGCCTCAATTCCATGTACGGACTCTGGTATCCACGCAAGCCCTGAAAGTCATGCTCTGAAACCTGATGCACAGTTCGAACAGTCGCACCGTTGTCTTCCGGTCTTTGACCTGTTAGCTTACTTTGGAGAATCAAGCAATTTGGACTGTGATCCCAATTCCAAATAATCAAATAGGTTCAAGAAATCAGAGTCAGATCAGAACAATTATACAGGGTTCAATGAATCTGAAGCAACCGATCTGAAATTCCTTAAGAATTGTTTTTCTATGGTTCAAGAGATTCTGAGTAATTTAGATCTCTTTATTACCCCAACCACCAAACTGAAACAGTAATGGGATCATGACTTTGACTCTCCTGCTATAATTTTTTTTTTAATATATTTTTGTCTCAGTTCCTCTTTCTTAGATCCAAAGATTACCAGCTATATCGGTGTATTAGAAGTAACGTAGCACTGATGACTAATTAAATTCGACTAATACAATCAAATAATAGAAGGTGAATATTATGACGTGAACGGTCAAAGAGAGTTTGAAATATTTCTTCTTTGTATTTGTTTGTGATCAGAGTACAAGTATATATTAGGTATGGGTATTAAACGGTTTATAATCGATTTAATGGTCTGGACTGATATGTAAGAGGGTAAAATCAAAATTGAACTAATTAATTAAACGGTATCAAAATTGAAATCAGAACCGATTAGTAATCGATTTATAAATAGTTTAATTAAACGGTTATTAATTGATTTTTCATATTAAAAAAAAAAAAAAACAAAAAACATGTACAATCCTACAAGAAAAATATATTATTTAAGACTATCTAATAAGCAAATGATATTAAAGATAATATCAACAATCAAACCATTTGATTAAGAATCTGAACAAATATAATGTAATATAATGAAATCTAACACATACTTTATACGGTGTTAATCATGGAAACAATTAGGGCTGAGTCGTGTTGTTGGTACACTCTCCTTAAGATTGTGTTTGCCCCCTATATGGTGCAACGGGTCCCTGCAAACCAACCTCCAAGATAAAACAACCCTTCAGAAGAACATTCACCCAGTGTGCACTCACTGTTAGGTGTATGTAGACCCGACGGCTAAGGTTAACAATCCTTTAAAACAATGATGGAACAGACTCTATCGATAAATCAGAGTAGAGAGAGAGAGAGAGTTGGAAGGAGAGGGAAGAGAGACATGAACTTTGTATTCAAATCTTGAGTTATTTGGAATGAGACAACATCCTCTATTTATAGAAGACAAATACCTCTCAAGGGTCACTACCAAAAGGTATGGGTGCACCTCTTCATACCAAAAGGTATAAGTCACCACCCTTCTAAAAGGGTACACTTGAATAGGTATGTATCCATACCCATATCCATATTCATTTCACTATCCATATCCATATCCATTTCCATATCCAACTCAAAACAAAATTGAAATTAAATTTCCCACAAAATTTAAATCAAAATTTTGAATTTCATTTTAAAATTTTTTGAAACTTTATTTGTTTTTCGATATTAAAAACAACATTTCCAAGTACCCAAGGGCAGCATATGTCAACTATAGGGATCTTGACTTGGGAACTAACAAAAATGGTCATACAAAACTGCTCAGAAGCTGAGGTTTGGGGTCACAAATATTTCAAGAGCAACTTTGAAAGATTAGTACAAGTGAAGACCAAGGTCGACCCGACTAATTTCTTTAGGCATGAGCAAAGCATTCCACCTCTCACTATTTGAGAAATAATGCCTCTTTATGTCAAAATGCTGCTTTATCAGATGTTTATGTCAACTATAGGGGCTAAAGGTTCTTTGTATGTCAAACTGAATTCATCAAATTGGGAGTGAAAACTTATTCACTTTCATCGCCTGAGGTACTACAAGAACTATTGGATCTATATAATAGGGAGTATAGAGTCCCAACGTCATCACAGGAAACCAAGAGCTCACCGAGTACCGAAAGGATGATCGTTAAGATATAAACCAAGAGCCCACCAATTTTCGTTTTGAATTCAAAGTCATCTAAGGATGGAAATCACATTGTCCAGTTTCTTGACAGTGAGCAAAGCTGATCACTACTTCTTCAAGTATGACACTGTCAATTTACTTGATATATTAACTCTAGTGGCACCAAACTTCAATTTGCACAAAAGCATGTCTCTCTAGATCGATTCTGACACAATAATCATTTTTACCTTTCATGACAGAGCCACTTCTGTTATATTAATTCTAGTGGGTTGAATTTGAAAAGCATGAACTGCGATGTGTTTGCTCCCTGGTCATCCACCATTAGCTAAATTCCATAAGAAGATTTGATGAAGTGGAAAGGTTTTATGCAGGGAAGGCTACAAGAGCGAAAGGAGCAACCTGTGCATCTGTATTTTGATGGGTTTAAGCTGCACTCTTCACGGAGAGAGTTTTGTTTGTTTTGGGTGGTCGTGATCATTGTTTGGAGCTGCAGCTGGTTCTTGCTACTCCTCCATAAGGGAAGACTGGAGGGGAAGTTCTGGGGCTCTGAGCTTTGGAGTTCCTACGGTATTCTGAGCTATAGAAAGTTCTAGTGTTCTGTCGGACGATGAAATCAAAGGTCCAAAGAAATCTTGTTTTCAGTGGAATTTCGGTCACTTGAAAGAATGCTCTGTTCTTTACCCAAAAAAAAAAGAAAAAAACAAAAAGAAAAGAATGCTCTGTTTGGATTACATGTCGCCTGGTAGGATTCAGTGAGTGCTCAAAGGAAACTATAATCAGCTTTTTCCGAGAGAGGGGTCACTCCTCACTGATCGAAGCAACCGAACCCTGTGTAAGGGGAGGGGGCGCGAAATGACCGCCGCATATAACTGAGAGAAGGGAAAGAAGTGTGATTATACCATTTGCTCCCCGAGATTCCGCAAATCACATCTACGTCATGAAAATTCCCAACGTTGAATCTCCTTCCTACGCAGGCTGCCTTTGCAATGATCAATCAAACAATAGGACAAGGGTGTTTTGATCAAGCGAGTGTACGAGAGAGAGAGAGAGAGAGAGAGAGGTCGGAGCTGGGGAAGGAGAGCAGAGGAAAGAAGGGCATCTTCTTCAGGGAAAGTCCTTCCTAGTTCACTCTATTGAGTCTATCCACCACTCCATGTACGTGGCAGCAGCGATGGCTTCACCAGCAATAAGAGGAAAAATCATCAAGATCCACCAATTCCTGCTGTCCCATCGGAATATACCGAGCCATTACTCCTAATTTCTAACCCCAAACAAAAGGGATGGATACGCTGTCCACTTCTCTATTCAGATGCCAATCGTGCCACCCGTACATGACTCTTCAAGACTTTTTTAAGGTTTTTGTTTCAGTGGAGAAGGTTGGAAGCTTAGGGGAATCAAAGGCAAACGAGTTGAAATAAAATTTTCTAGAGTTCTCACGTAACATAGGGTAAGTTTTTAAGTTTTTCTGCAACAAGAATTTCTCTGGCTTTGGTTCAAATTAGGTTTTTCTTTACTCTTTACTGCATGGAAGTCCCTTTTTTATTTATTTCCTTGTTCTTGCGTCTGCTTAGTTAATTATTTGCTAATGATTACTAACGTTCCGTTCCTGCTTCTGCGTACTATGAATCTGTGCATATCCGTCTGATCAGAAGGAGGTTCCCTTAAACATTTGCTGAACCCAGATGGAGAAGTCTTCATTTTTTGACCGCATGATCAGTCACCTACGCGCTACGAGCAAGTATGCGTTCGTTCTTATGTTTTTCAAACTTTGATGCCCATTTAGTTTGCATTTCACTCTCTGTGAAGAACAAGCTATTCTTTTTAGCAATTATATTCTTGGCTTTTAGTTTGTTCTGAATTTTTTGCTTTTGCCGTATTATACTAGCTGATTAACAAGGATACCTTTAAGAAAATTTTTCTGATCCATTTTTTGACAAGACTAGACATTCACTTGAAATATGTTCTCTGGTAAAAAAATGGGGTTTCTTTCATGGGAAAAGGAACTACATGCGAACGTCCTCTAATGTTTTCTCTACCCCCGCGCATATATGGAATCAACAGTTCAATTGATAGGGGTGATTCCTCTGGGGAAACAGATTTTGCTGATATTAACAGATTTCAGCAATTTTCAAATTTACCAGATTTTGAACCTGTGGTGAAACATAAATATTTAACCAATTTCAATAGTTTTGGCTCAAATTTTAAAATATTTCTTCCATTAGTGTAATAGTGAAGGACTTATCTAATTTGAATAGTCTTCATGTAGTTGCATACCCAAGGTTTAAAAACTCAGTAAGTGGGTATAGTCTTGCTATCCATCGGGTCTAATTTGAATCAGCCTAAAATCGGCCTGAACTCAGTTTGATTGGATCCAAGTTTGACTGAATCCGTATCTGGGGTTTTTTTTTTAACAAAGTCCTCCTTGAAAATTTTAGGTATTACACTGGTTACCCAAAGGACCTTGGGCTCTCACGGGTCATTCCCTTAACATCAGAGCGAGAGTTTGTGCAGCTTCTGCATGAAGGTCGTCCCATAGTTGTTGCATTTACTATCAGGTATTGGCTTTGCATTCACATTCTTCACATCAGACTGTGCATTATATATTGCTTTATCACAGAAACTCATCTCAACTGCTTGGATCTACTTGTTCACATGTTATTTGCAGATGTGCCTACACAGCGCATCTTGACAAAGTACTGGAGGAAGCAGCAGTTCAGTTTTATCCCCAAATAAAATTTATGCGTGTATGACTCCATTACTAACTTTGCTGTACTGCAAAATTTATCAGAAAATGCTGTTCGAAGGTCATGCCGTGAACAATTATGTGTTTTTGCATATTACAGTGATATATGTTTAGTGTACTGCTCCACAGTGTTCCCTTAATAGTATTTCCTCCTCATCTAAGGAGGATGATTTGGTTCTTATTATATTGTTTTTTCAAGTATGTGTTCATGCATCCCCACTCTTTATGGACAAAATATTGTCTTCTCCACCCAATGTCTGTATGGACAAAATATTGTCTTATCCATCTATCTTGATTTTCAGCTTGAATAATTGGGGCTTTTGCTATTTTTTATGTTTTCATCTTGCAAGTCATTTTCCCTTGAGAATTATGAGCCACATGGGACGCATACCTTCTATCATTAATTTTAGCTTTTCAATTATTTGCATCAAACCTATAAAGAAAGCACACGCATCAGTAGAATGCCTGAGTTTCATATGGCAATTGCTTCAACCTACATTGACTTCCCCTCTGATTTTATACAGGCTGAATGTCCAAAATATCCTGGATTCTGTATAACGCGACAGTGGAAAGACTATCCCTTCATTGAAATATTTTACAGCCCAGAAAAAGTAGGTTTTGTTTCTCTTCTTTTCAACTTAATTTTTTGTGTTGTGCTTCTGAGAGTGGCAATTCACCACTGTAGTTATTTCTCTTTCCATCATTTAGCTATTTCCTTTTCTCTTTTTTTTTTCTTTTTTTTTAATATATAAAAGGACTTAAAATCTTCATACATTGAACGGTATTACTTGATCAGTAGGAGTTATTATTAACTTTTTAGTTGCTTTTTATTGACAAGTAAGAGAACACACTAGAGAATAGCCTTATCTTCACACCAAAATCACCATTTACCAACTTTGGAGACTGATCCTTGATTCTCTGTATTTTTGCTAGGATCTTTTCAGGCTGTACATGTTATTAGAAGTTTCCCCTCAATAAGAGTTGCATATAACCAATGCTTTTCCCCCACTCTTACATGTTGACCTGAATAAATGATCTCATATAATGAAAAAAGTTTCATGACTCGAGGAGATAAAAGTTCTCTATGTAGATCTGCTCTGCTAGTCATCCAAAAGGTGACATCTCTAACATCCTAAAGTTTTGTTGGTAGAAATTTCTATTCATTCCGAGGAGTCTCTCTGTAAATTCATTTTTCTGAGGAGTTCAAATAAAATGCTAAATGATAGTAATAGATGAAATGTTAAATGCTACTGATAGACCTAGGCATGGCAGCTGGATCTTGTGGATCGTATGGGCTTCCTGTCAGCTGTCATCATATTCCATTAGTTGCTGTTGTCTTTATCAGTAGACTCTGAACCCCAAGGGGGTAGCTCAGTTGGCAAGGAGCCTACGCCCTCAGGAAGCAGAAGGTGAGTTTGACTTCTTTTACTTCCTTGGGGCTACTCATATGGGAGTGTTTAGTGCTCTTCACTGCTTTCAGTGAAAGTTGAATGGTACTCATTCAAGACTGGAATGACCTGGTCCATGCGGTTGGGTTGACTCTAGAATTCTTTCTGTTCATCTATCTTTCAACATGCATTTTGGGGTGGATAATAATGTGGAAATCACTTTTAACTGCCAAAAAAAAATACTAATTATTGGGGTGGAGTGGATAATAACATTTCAAGAAAACTATTTCTTTATATTCCTGATCAGTTGGTGTCATTAGGCATTGTTATACCTAATCTTGTAGTTAGCTCATCTTTTCCGAGAGGCACATGTAAAGTGTCCTTTTCTCACCTCATTTGTGAATTTTTTTAACCAATGACCACTTTTCCTAATCTTCAATCCTTTTTGTAGCTTCTTGCAATAATTGTTTAAAGCAAATTTCAGAAAGTTCCTTTAGGTCTAACAGTATCCCTTCCCTCCTACAAAAATGTATAAATTTTTATGTGACACTCAACATCCTAGCTTACAACTTATAAGGGTATAGAAAAGAGAACTTGCATAGAGGCAAATAAAATAAAAGTTTGCAAAACTGAAGCAGGCATGTGAACTAATAGCAGAGTTGAACAAGTAAATTAACCACAAGAATCTATGGATTTCACTGTAAGCAATACAAGAAATAAAAAAGAGCTAATGAAGCCTCCAAGTATGATGAATGACTCCATCACTGCCAACTTCCCCCTATACGTTTCTATAAAGTGAGAGAATTACAGCAGATAGAAGAAAAGAGTATAGCATGGAGCTCCCTGGTCCAGCTAATACTAAAGAACGAACAAATTAGAGCAAACCTATGAGTTGCCCCAATTCATGAAAAGTTGTGAGAAACTCATTTGAGGTGGCATGGACATGTGCAACGGGGGCTTCTGAATGCCCTTATACGGAGAAGTGATTAATTTCAAATTGAAATGGCTAAAAGATCTAGGGGAAGGCCTAAATGACCTTAGGAGAAGTGGTGAGTAAGACATGTATAGCCTAGGATTGGAATTACATATGACTTTGAGTAGCGTCGATTGGAGAAAAAGGATCCCTGTAGCCGACCTCATTATGTTAGGATATGGCTGAGTTGAGTTGAGTTAAGATGGTTGTGCTAATACTAATGTTGTGCTCTGCTCTCACTTTACGTACGAAGGCATCCTTCATCATGGAAGGCTTTCTCTTTATGTATTTACTTGTGTTATGAAAATCGATTTGGTACTGCACAACTACACATGTTAGTTGTTATGTTCAGATATCCAGTTACTGATCATTCTAGGTTTTGTTTTGGGTGGGTTTTTTTTTTTTTTTTTTTTTTTTTTTTTTTTGGGGGGGGGGGGTGTTAGGAATTCTATTCCCCAGCTACTGGCTTCTGTGGTTTCAAGGCATGACTGATGGCAGGATACTCCCAACAAATATGAATAAATAATGGGGCAGTGCTGATTGTTTGAAACTGGACTCAAATCTGTAATTCAAAACTAGGCCATTTCCATTTTCTGGTTGCCACTTGCCTTTATTTGTTGACATTTCGTGGTAGAAATCATTGCTTCTGTATTCTCTATCACAATTAACATTTGACTCAAGAAATGTTCTTTGTTTACAGGCTGTGAACCGAGGGAGGGTTGTGGATCCTAATATTACAAAGTATTCAGTCAAGGTCTTGCCTGTAAGTTCTGTAATGCATTTGCAAATCTATCTATTAAATCTCGTCAAGTATTGGTGTAGTGAAGGACCAAATTTAATTATTCTCGTGTGCTAATAAAATGAGTGGGTCCCCCCACCCCCCCCCACCCAAAAAAAAAAAAAAAAAAGGAGAAGAGAGAGAGAGAGAATTTGCAATATGGTTCCTATCTTTTCCCATACGTTTTTTTATCTAATAGTTTCCCCTCCCAAAAAGTGGCATGGACCCTCCCAAAGGACATCTCAAAAGCAAACCTAAACTTGAGATTTGTTTTGAATCTCATTATTCATGTTTTTTGGGTTATGTTATTTATTACTTGGTAGTGTTTGATTAAACTGTATGTCTTATTATCTATCTGCAGTACAATTATGATGTCAGTGCGTATGGGTTTAGGGAGTTTTTCAAGCGACATGGGATACGCTTATCAACTCCAAACAACTAAGAAATAAGTTCGTTCACAATCGTTTTGTTTGATGGAAAGATCCTTTCCAAACGCTGGCTTTCTTTGAAGTGATTAAATTTATCCAATTTAAAGTCCAGATATAACATTTCTAAGCCTGCAAATGGTGATTTGATGTCCAGAGTAATAGCATCTATCCAGGAGTCCATTTAGATTTGTTTTCCTCATTGTTTATGCCTGTGGATGCAAATGAATTATTGTACATTGAATTAAACTGAATAGGTGTTTAATTAATATCCTTTCAATTTTGGTCTCACAGAATTTTATTTTTTGTTAAAAAGACCAAATTTTCCTTCACTTCTCCAATGGCCATTATTATGCTTGAATGGGACTCTGGGAACAGTGGTGGGCATTTCGGACCTTCAATGTACATGGAGCAGAGGTTCTGACCCTGGATGTGGATTTATGGATTCACTCACAGTGGAGGAAAACTTTTGCCATTAGTAAAAACAACCATTTGACACAATAAATATCTTCCCTCATAGGGTCACGATGGTTGGATGTGATTCTATGAATAATGGCAATGGCACTTTGGACATTCAACAAAATGAGGTTATTCTTAATCCCATTGGTGGAATTCTCTCAGCAAGGAGAACTTTATCCTTCAGGCTTTGAAATTGTGTACAGATAGAGATCGAAATGCCACACTTTATAATATAAGATTCTAATTTTACTCCCTCCTTATGCATTAATAAGTGAAACAGACTGCTCTAAGATTCTAATTTTACTCCCTCCTTTTGCTCTAATTTTATTCTCCTCCACCCTGTGGGCCAGCTTGGTATAGGTGATGCCATTATTTGCAAGTGACGTATAGATCCCCCACCCAAAATATAGAAACCATAGTTTGAAAACCAGGCGCACCAATTTCCGGGCAATTTTTGTTCAAACCCTATGCAGCTCAAACTTGTTGAAGTGGGTGAAAAATGAAATTTGCAACGATGGTAACACTGGAAGACCATTGAGAGAGGGGGAGGGAGGAGGGGAGGAAAGAAAGACAAATCCGATCATCAAGTCACAATGGAACAATTTTGCCATTGCATTAAGGCCCGTCCTCTCCTAATTTTACAACTACTACTACTAAAACCGAAAGGAGGTGCTTTTAATGGATCCATCGTGGAAGGAACTGCTAAAAGCTAATTAAGTCCACTACCTGGAGAGCTTTTCAAATGAGTTGGGAGGAAAATCCATATACTAATAGAACCTTACCAGAATAAAGAACGATGCCCAGATCCATGAACCCTAGCAAACCCAGCATATAAAATTTACAACTCCTTCTAAGGGATTTACGTACAAATTTCAAGTTGACTTGTGTGTATATTCTAGGCTATTCTTTGCTCTCTTCAGAAGAGTAGGTACAAAGTCCTCCATTTTCACAGAAGAAAATCAAATTTTGACAAATCAATCCGCATCCGCATCCGCATCCGCATCCACATCCGCATCATCAGCATTAAAGTCAGGCTCCGGAGGTTTTGGTAGTTTCATCAAGCCCATAGCACTTTTTGAACTTTTTGAATTCCGAAAACGATGGACTCCTCGAAGAGCATTCGTTGCAAAACGGGATGCCAGGATGGTTGCATGAAGACTGGATGAACCAGCAGCAGCATTATCACCAGCACCAACAAAACCGTCTTCTTCTTCTTCTACAACTGCTTCTTCTTCTTCTTCTTCTCGACGTCGAAGCTCTGCCATCTTCCTCTTGGAATACCGGCGCCAAGCAGCTTGGATAAAGCATGCAGCCCATGTCCTCCACTGCTGTGAGTAGAAACGGAATGTGTGCTGAACCTGTCTGCTGTGGAGGCGCCTAAACTGACTAGCAACAAACTTCAACTCCTCTGCTATCAGGGCAAAAGCCTCTACCTCTGTTAAAGCCTTCACTGTTCGGGTAGAAGATGGGAAGCTTGAACCAGATTTGGGATCCAATGCCCAGGTAAGGAGTTCTTCGCCACAGAAATCCCCTTCTTTCAGTAGACTCCGGTTGAAAAATCCACTTCTACCACCGTCGGTGGTCACACTCTCCAGGCGACCACGTATGATGAAAAGCATCTCATCCACTGGATCTCCTTCCCGGATAATGTAAGTTCTCTCCGTGTACAAACTAGGCTTCAGCCGCTCACAAATGGCATCCAACAATCGTTCATCCATATTCTCAAACAGAGGAACCTGTACAATGAGGCAAACAAAACTTAAAATCTGAAAGCAAACAATACATAGATCTCTTTCATAGAGTTAAATCATCTCCTAACCCTACCTCACCCCATCCCACAAAGGAAGAAAAGCTAGAAGTACACATGAAATGGACAACTTACCCTTCTCACCAAAGCCAAACACAGATGCCGTTTTATATCCCTTCTAAGATCCTTTGGTAGGCTCTGAACCAAGTTCTCTTCATCCACTCCTCGTGTTTCCAACCACTTGTACTGATCATACCGCCTGACCCGCTCCCTGAGTTCTGGTGGAAGCATCCGATGGTGCATCCATTGCTCTGAATCACGCCTTTTGACCCTCATCTCCTCGAGTCGAATACCAAGAGACTGAAGATAGGTCTGTTGCAATAGGACAGCATGAAAAGAACTCAAAATTTTACCAAACAAAAAAAGAAAAGAACTCAGGATTCTCACGGTCTTTAACAGGTTACCATTTCCTTGTTCTCTTACAATCATTAACAAGACAAAATTTGATAAAAGATTATTTGCAAGTATGAATATGCCTAATATCTCGATTTATATTAAGAAAATTTAATAACAGAATAAAAAAGAAATCAACTAATCTACCTAGAGGTGATTAATTTGATCGCCCCTTCCACAGGAATCATTTGATCATTGATGCAATTTTTGCTTGATTACTAAGCCGATCTAAATCGTGACAATATAAAATGGACGAACAAAAAGACACGTCAAGGACAGAAGAACTAATTCCCCATGGAGAAAACTATGCTCCCACATTTACTCCGCCTACTCAGCATGAGAACTGTTATGGGTCCCACAATAGGAGGTGCTCTTATCGTTGTTTACTTTATTTTCTTTTGTGTTATTGTTCCTAGTGATAGAAATCTATTAGTTTCTTTTTTTTATTGCTTTGCCTTTGCTTAGAAACTGGGACTCCTGGTCACTCTAAATTCTTGTTACTGTGTAATATTTCTTATTATTCATTATAACTAAAACAGGGACGATGGGAGGCTTACGGCTGCACTTTCTTACCTGGTTGTTTCGTCGTATCGTACAACATCGTTTTTTTGTTTACTCCCTGTCATATGCTGCTAGTTCCGGTTCATCCGAGGGCACCCACAACCTGCGGCTACATCATCTTCTCTGCTTAATGATCGCAGCCTGCAATACCAGCCGGTTTAACCCAGAGATCTCCTGTTACAGTGGCTTGCTTTCTGCTTGGATCAGATGTTCTTCACCCACGGCTTAAGTTTGGTTTCCTTTTTCTTGCTGTTGGCAGTAATATTGGTTTCAGAAAAAAAAAATTTCCTAGATCTCAGTCAATACAATCCTGTTTATTCTGAAATTAGGGCCTTGCTACCTTACTCTTCGGCGAGCCAAAACCTAGAAGGTTTCCACTCAAACCATCTTCTGTTGAGAGAACCCGAACTGATAACTTGTTTGAACTTGTTCTTACTGCAGATTCACTTTCAGAAATTTTTAGTCATTAATTTGTTGGCTATTTGCACCCTTGTTTGTTGAACTCAAGAGAAATATGAGTTCAGATTTGTAGCTAAAACTTACTGCTCCATTGGAGTTGTATTGAATGAGATACAAGGGCTGAATCGAGGTTGGGTTTCCGCCTCAGGTTTGGTTGGAAGGTAGAAGACTGACTCCAGCCACAATCGAGAATTGTTTTCTTTCCTTGTCTTTCCTAATTTACCTCTCATAATCCCTTATTCCTTAGTTATCCTTACCCATTACTCCTTTTTGTTACGGAACCGCCCCTTGTTCTTCAATATCAGGTTCCGTTTGCATCCCCTGGTCTTACACAGTTTCTTATTTCCTATTATACCCTTGGTCTTGTTGCCTTTACTCAAAAGGGATATTTGACAGTGCTGTTTATTTACAGAAAAGCCACTTTTCATAGTCTTTTTATTTACTAATTTGCCCTGTTTCCTAGGGGTGTCAATTTCTGGCCCGTACCGTGTCCCCCGAACCTTACCGACCAATTAAAACCCGGATTGACACGCACTGTTTACTAAACATGTCAGGCTTAGGTCCGGACTAATTATAAATCAGTCGTTCAAGGTGTAAGGGTGCAACCCCTCGGTCGCCCGACTACACCGATCGATTATGGACCAAACCCGAGACCGACTGATTAAATGACCATTAAGCTAAATCCCTAAAGGCCTAAACCCTAAATGCGTAAATATTTTTCATTTCTCCTCCTCATTCTCCCTCTTCATCTAGGCTATGTTCATTTAATTAAGAACTTACAATAAGCTATTATGTTATGAATGTAGAATAAATAATTATCTATTACAACAAAAGATGGGCCAAGGATTGTTTTTTTTCCATTGGATCGGTTTGGCAGAATTAGGATGATTAGCATAAGACCAAACAGCATAACCGATTATGAACCGATTGGTTTGCATCATCGAAAACTGTTAATAGGCTGATTAGAGATCGACCGGACCAAATATAAACATGTCAATGTCTCACAAATGAGGACCGATTAATTAAACATGTCAGTCACGGTGCAAGGTATTAAGTTGGTGGTGACCAATTATGCCCGACCGATTGACACCCCTACTATCTCTAGTTCTTGACGTATGTTGAGTATTATTTATCTTGAGTGGTCACATAAATGTCGCCAGAATTTTCCATTGGCCTTGTATATTTGCAATTTTATTGCTATGGGAAGCGCCTTGTTTTTTTGGTGGATGATTGTAGTTCTCATTATTCTGGCTATATGGGATATTATCCCTTGTTAATTGTTTGAAGACCCCTGATAATTTTTCCACATGGAATGCTCTACGTGAGGGGGAGAAATGAGTATATATTTTTGCTCCTGTTTGGGTCTGCTCTTCGCGTCTATTCTTGGATTCGTGGAAAAGATATTTTTATTGGTTTGTTCAAGACTGCTCAAGGAAGAGTGATGCAGTCCAAGGACCAGCCAGTAATGGACCAGCCCAAGGATTTGTCAACATGGGCCCAACCCACACTGTTCACGTGAACACTATTCACGCGGTACTGTTCACGTGAACAGTACCAACAGCAGTAATTAGAGTCTTTTGGTTAGCTTCCTAATTTTTAGTTTACTTATTTCCATTGTTTAGTTTCCTAAAAATTAGGTTAGTTAGTTTAGAAGTCTTAATTGTTTGGAGATTAAGACTTGCCTAAAATCTAGTTTCCTAATTCTAGTTTTTAGAGACTTTCCTATTTCTATGTTTTAGAAACTTCCTAAGTTATAAAGGAGGTTTAGCTTTTCCAAGTTTAGTTCTTTCCTATTTTATTTGTAATGTTTTAAAGCTATAAATAAAGAGAAAGCAGGCTAGCTGCAATAGAGTTTTTCCAGAAAATTTAAAGAGTTAAAATTTTCTGGTTGAGCCTCACCAGGTTGTGAGACTCAACCTATCATTCTTCTTTCTTCCTTGATATTCTGACCTTTATTTTGAGTTATAAAATTTCCTCCTTTGCTGGCGACAATATTCCTATAGACCCATTGAGATCTATTGCTGAACTGAGTCTAGATTATAAAGCTAATAGTTAACACTGCTCAGATCTAGGCGCTACCAGGCCCAACCAACTTGGGGCCCCACAACTTTCTCAATTCTGTTCCGATCTTCTTCAATTTTAGAAGGGTGTTCATAAATATCATCAAGGACTTCCCAACCAAATTTTATCAATTTCTGACGGATAGATTTCGAGATAAGTAATTTTTTTCGTTACTTTTTTCTGCAGATTTGCATTGGACTGAATAGGGATGCTATAGCAAAGAGGAATTGTTCAATTAAATTGCCCTAAACCCTCTTTGCATCAAAGAGACTCGTGTCTGCTCATTGGAGATGCACTTTTATTACCTTGATTAGGCCTACTCATTGGAGAGAGACTATTATTAATTGCATAAGATGCAACCTTTGTTCAGGTCTACTCATTGACAAGAGACTATTATCAGTTGCACAAGATGCAACCTCTTGTTCAGTTGCATAAAATACAACCTTTATTCAGGTTTACTCATTGACAATGGACTATTATCAGTTGCACAAGATGCAACCTTTCGTTCAGTTGCACATGATGCAACCTTTATTCAGGTCTACTCATTGATGAAAGACTATTATCAGTTGCACAAAATGCAACCTTTTTTGTTCAGTTGCACAAGATGCAACCTTTATTCAGGTCTGCTCATTGAAGAAAGATTATTATCTATTGTACCTGATGCAACCGCTCGTATTAGTGCCTACCTCATTGTTTGTTGGTGGTTTTTCGAAGAGTAATGTTTGTGTTTTGGTATTGCTGCCAGGAATTCTCCCTTTGTTCATTGGCATCCCCTACAATTATATATTGAAGACCGGTGGTGCGATTCATATCTCTTCTAGTTATTCCAAGATAAAACTCCAGCCTGAGGGGGAATGTTGATTTTTTGCATATTCCAGCTGGAGCATGTTCCAGCTTGAGGGGGAATGTTGGAGATTATTAGTTTATGGGTCCCACGATAGGGGGTGGTCCTTATTGTGGTTTACATTATTTTCTTTTGTGTTATTGCTCCTAGTGATAGAAGTCATCTAGTTCTTTTTTTTTTTTTCTTATTGTTTTACCTTTCCTTAGTAACTGGGACTCCTAGTCACTCTAGAGTTCCTATTAGTTTGTAATATTTCTTATTATTCATTATAAATAAATGTGGGACGATGGGAGGAAATAACTAACCTCACATTGATTTTCTCCACATTCTCCTATTTTCTATTTTGTCACAAGAACCAAGTAGACCAGCGCACCTCTACCACCTCCACCTCCCCCTCCCCCTCCCTCCTTGTCCTGTCATGTGTTAACCATTGTTCAGCTCATGATTCCTGTTCTATCTTCGTGAGAAGATTTCCCCCCTATGCAGGAAGAAGGTGAGAAGAGGGTGAATTCAGACTCCAGAGCCCTTCTCCCACCAGACCTAAGGCTGAGATATGCATAGATAATTTACCATTGTTCAGCTCATGATTCCTGTTCTATCTTCGTGAGAAGATTTCCCCCCTATGCAGGAAGAAGGTGAGCAGAGGGTGAATTCAGACTCCAGAGCCCTTCGCCCACTAGACCTAAGGCTGAGATATGCATAGATAATTTACCTGCTGCCTCTGAGAAGGTTATTGATTGACATCCTACCCGTAAATGCAGCTCCAAGTGGTCCAAACTCTTCGCTCTATCAGTGTCGTCCGGATAAGGCCTCCCCTTACACTTCGTAATTCCTCACATTGACAATGGTAAAGTCTCAGTATCTTGTCCTCTGCAGGCCATGCAGCGAGTTTGATTGTTGGTCATTTCATTGGTAGAAGGCCATATTTTGCTGCTGTAAAAACCTCAGTCCCTATAATGTAGTTAATCCCTGGCAGCCTAGAGATTAACCTCATGGACAACGTTATCTTCATCTTCAGATTCTCCCTGGAGGAAGATTTGCATAGCGCATAGCATCCTTGACAGAGGCCCTTTGTATATTCACATAACACCAATGATTCTGCGACCATGGTCGTCTTATGCCCAGTACAACAAACTGTACCTTTCCACCATTCCTGTTTGGATATCTCTCCCAAATCTGCCTCTCCACCTTTGGTCAGCAGAGGCTCTCAGCATCATAGGCAGTGGTGTTGGGAACCACATTGTATACTAACAGAACCACCAGCCCTCAAGCTAGATTGGCATTTGCTAGATTGTGTGTTGAGCTTCATGAGGAATCCGATGCTTCATCTTCAATCACCATCTCCCCTGAAGGTGGTGCGAGTTTGGTTCAAGAAATCAGGTATGAGTGGACCCAAGATGTTCTGATTGTTTCATGTTCAGACATATCACCAAGCAATGTCATGCCTCGGTCTAAATCAAGGAGAATCGATCCCAGGGCCAACCAGGAACCAAATCCTCCTCCGCAATTCCCCCTCCACCGGAGAAGAAATTGATTCTTAGTTGGTCGCTTTGATTGAACAAGCAAATGAACCTGGACGAACTTGAGTCGCTGACTATGCCTGATCTGGAAGCCACCTCAATCCATCCTTCTGCCATCGTGGCATCCTCTGCGTTGACTTTCATCTCCAACAAGTTCAAACTTCTTGAAAATCTCTATAAAGATCCTGTCATCCCTCCCCCTGCTCAAGAGATCAAACCTAGCATCTGCATCTCCCCTCCTGCTACTTGCCCTTACCCTCTCCATGCTTCTCCAAATCCTTTCATAGCTTTCGGAAACAGGTGCTGCCCCCCCCCCCTCTCTCCTCTGTGCTTTCTGAGGTGTCTGACATCGATGCTTCTCCCAGTCCCCTTCCAGCTAAGGTCTCCATCTCTACCATTCCTGCAACCTAAAAGCTTCCTGTTGCCTCTCCTATGCTGACTCCTTCTGTCGTCTTTGGTCCCTCCTCTTCTAGGGTTCCTGGCAAAGGGAAAGGATGGAAAAAGAAACAAAGCCCTACCTCCGCCCACTCCTCCCCAAAGGAAATATCCCCCTCGTTTATCCCACCTCTCCTCTGCAACCTCGACCTCCACCCGTCCTAAATCGAAACCATCCCCCCCCCCCCCTTTTACCCCTTCCTTATGTACCGGTTACAGCTGGCTCCATCGTTCTTTGGGCCTTTCTGTAGCCTCAACCCGGTGTCATTCTGACCCCCCTCAACCAGCCTTCTCTTCTAGGCCTTCTACCAACCACAGATCTGTTTTTAACCCATCTCCATTTTTCACCACTCCAAGCCATTCCTACCCATCAAATCCTCCCCACTTACCCCTGAAACCTGCCCTTCACCCGATATCCCTTCAGGCATACCAGGCCCCTTTGCTCTGAGAGATCACCGACTCTCACTCCCGCTGATCCCAGTGACTTTCACAGGATAATATAGTGTACAACAAAAACAAAAACACCAACAGTACGTGTCAGCACCCCGATTTTGCCACTGCGGGGATCTCCGCTCTCGTTTGGGCACCATGCGCAATGAGAGGGGTGTATCAATAAAAAAAAAGGAAATGAAAAAAAAAAATAATAAATAAATAAAAATTTCAGAAAATAAATTAATGAAAAAAAAAAGGAAAAAAAAGAAGAAAAAAAAGAAGAAGAAAACGGTTATATATATATTCCGTAAAAGAAGAAGAGAGGCGGTGAGAGAGAGAGTTGGAGTGGATGAGGGGGAGGTCGACACCTCATTCCCTCATCCCTGAAATCCCCCCCCCCTCCAAAAACCGCCACACCTCCCATCATGAGCCCAAATCCACCTCTCTAGTCGACACCTCTACCTTCTCCCATGCCACCACATTTAAATACTGTACAGAGACTCCTCCACTCCATTTCCCAACTATCGCCTACCATCCCTAGGGCGAGAGACCTTAGCATAAGCACCACTACGAACCTGCCCGTAAGGAGACTCCTCGAGACGACCTCCCATCCTGGAACAACCCACCTACAGCCATAAAAAAAAGCGGTGAAAAGAAAGAAAAGGGAGAAGAGAGGTGGGATTTTTGGAAAAAAAGAAAAAAGTGGATGGAGTACAGAGAGAAAGAAGAAAGCAGTGAAGGCTGAGAGGTGAGAGAGAAACGGAAGGTGAGAAGCTTCAGGAGAAGAAATAGAAGAGAAGAAGGACGAAAGGGGGAGAAAAAATCGAGATAGAGAGAGGAGGCCGAAAAAATCGAGATAGAGAGAGGAGGCCGAAAAAATCTGGGAAAAGAAGGGAGGGCCGAAAAATCTGGGGAAAGAGAGGGCTGCCGATCCAAAAGAGAGGGAGAAAAACTGAGGGAGAATGGCGGAAAGAAGAAGATCAAGAGGGGGTTTCTTTTTTCAGTGGCCAGGGGTTTAAGAGGGAGAGGATAGAGCGGTGGGAGGCTGCTGAGATTGGGAATGAGAGGAAGAACAATAGAAGAGAAGAATAAGGAGCTGAGAAATCAGATAGAGGGGTTTTGTTGGTAGGGCTTTGGAAAAAAAAGAGGGGCTTCAGTGGAGGTTTGAGCCAGCAGTTGTTCAAGGAGGAACAACTGGGAGAAGGCTAAAAGCTTAGATATATCTCTCTTCACTCTCTTGTCGTTCACTTCTTCTTTCTTCTTTTTTTTTCTTTTTTTTTTTTTTTACAATCTTACAGTCCAGCCATATTGTTTAGTCACTGTTTTGTGTTTTAGTATCCTGTTTTGTTTCGGTTTTACTAGTCTTTCTCTTAATTAGTGTTAGCAACTTGGTTCTTTCATGTTTTATTTCTATCTTCTGCTTCTTTCTTTCTTACTGATTTTTTTTTTTTTTTTTTTTTTATAGGATAGCTGGTCAGGGATTGTGTGTTTTGTTGTTTGATTAGTTAGGATAGAGGACATTAGGCATTCCTATCTCAACACCTTCCCTGTTGATGGTTTTAGGTGAAGTAGGTGTTGCTGGTTTTCTTTGAAATTTGTTTTACTAATTCTTTATCTCCCATTCAATGGGGCTGTAGAGGTGATGTTTAAGCTTGAATGCAATTTTAGATTCAGCTTCGAAAGAATTCGTTTAGGTCTAGTTGGATGGAAGCTAGTTCAGGTTATGTTGAATTAGTTTATGTTAAGGCTGGCCTAAGTTTCTCGGGTTTATGTTTGCTTTGTTTGGTTTTAATATGACTTCTCTCTTGCTCTTATCCATTTTTGTGGTAAGATATTAATGTCATAAATACCATGCATGTATTTATTTTAGTTCAAATTGTTATTCTACATCATATGCTTGGATCAAGATATGTATGCATACTTAATTTAAGTTGATATTCATGCCAACATGTGGTCCCCACCCCAAATAGAAGTTTTAAACTTTATTTTTTTTTGGGAAATTTAAAACCAACCAAATTTTTTTTTCTTTTTTTTTTTAATGTGTATCTTTACAATTAAAATAGGAAAAAGGGATAAAACTAAAACTAAACCTCCTTATAACATAGGAAGGTTTTAATGTAAATGGAAAGAAAACTTTCTAATTTCGAAAATAGGGAAGTTTCTAAACACTTTTAGGAAACTAAATTTAAGAAAGTTTTTAGTTTCCAAACAATTAAAATTCCAAATAACTAACACTATTTGAAATTGGCTAGAGTGAAACTCCCGTAACAGTACACGTGAACAGTCAACCCATTGGGCTGGGCCCATTTAGACTTGGGCCCCTGGACCCAACTCCCGGGCCGTTAGAGATTGGATCTAAGAGTGTAGGAAATCGTTGTGGGGGTGGGGGGTTTGGGGGGGGTTGGGGGGGGGGGGGGGGGGGGGGGATCAAGAATGTATTATGAAAATATTATTGATAGCCATGCGGTGGGAGCTCAAGGACCGTATGCATTAGTTCCTATTTTTTACACCTTTTTTTCTTTAGGGACCCATCTTCGTGGATGTAACTTGGTAGCCTCGGGGGGAGTCTCTTCGGATTTTTGAGTTATTCTCATCATCACCATGTCACCGGGCTTAAACTCCACATAACGGCGATGACGGTCTGCATTAGCTTTGTATGCTTCATTGCTAGCGCTATTCGCCGTCGAACATCCGCATGTCTTTCGTCGATATGACGGATAAATTCATCGCCGATAACTCACGCGCCTGAGGTGGGAGTGATACAAGATCGATAGGTCTCTTGGGTTGATAACAAAGCACTATTTCCAAATGGTGTACGGCCCGTTGGTTTCCGACTGGGAGCTATTATAAGCAAACTCTGCTATGTCAAGAATGGAAGGCCACGTCTTCTCATAATCACGAACAAGGCATCGGAGAAGATTACCCAAGCTCGGATTCACTACTTCAGTTTGCCCATCCGTTTGAGGATGGAAGGCAGTTGAGTAAAGCAATTTAGTATTTGTCTTCAACCATAATGTCTTCCAAAAATAGCTCATAAATTTCACATCCCGATCCGACACAATAGTCTCGGGTAGCCCATGGAGGCGTACCACTTCCTTAAAGAATAGGACAGCAACATGCCTTGCGTCAAAAGTCTTCCGACAAGGGAGGAAGTGTGCCTTTTGGGGGCCGTTCCACTACTACAAATATGGAGTCATATCGTTCCCTTGTGGATGGCAAGCCAAGGACAAAATCCATACTAATGTGCAGCCATGGGGAATGAGGCACCCGGCAATGGTGTGTACAAACCAGAATTTTGTTTGGTGCCTTTAGCTAGTTGACATGCACGACACCGTTGGACCACATTTTGCACATCATGGGGTGGTAAGGGGGGCCATAGGGAAGGGTTCGTGACTTGGTTTTTTGTCTTAACCCGGGCAAGGCGCCCACCACACCCCCCCCGGGACCCCCCCGCCAATAGTAGGTATTGGCGTAGGGACGTCTTTTGGGATGCATAACCGTGTTCCCATAAACAAGTAGCCGTCTTGAATCGAGAACTTTGGATCGGTTTCACCTTGCTGTAATTTTTGGTATATAGTACCAAAATCTTCATCCGCTATGTACTCCCCCTTTGATATGCTCAATTCCTGTACTTTGGGCTGAAAAGGTTTTTTTTTTTCTTTTTGAATCTCAATGCATCCGCTACTTGGTTCTCTTTTCCAGCTTTATAGTTGAGGGCAAAAGTAAACTCTTGTAAATATGAGATCCACTTAGCATGTTTGTGACTAATGGTCCGTTGGGGAGTTAAGAAACTTAAGTGCTTCATGGTCGAGTAGAGAACGAACTCTTTTCCAATGAGGTAGTGTCTCCAATGTTTGACCACCGTGCCCTCACTCTAATAAAGTTCTAAATCATAGGTGGAATACCTCTTCTTGGCATCATTGAGCTTCTCGCAGTAAACGCCACCGGATGCTTTTCTTGCATAAGTACCCCTCCAATTCGACCGTGTGAGGCGGCACGCAGCCACCTCGAACACACGGTCAAAATCAGGTAGGTGTGTAGGGGACAGGAGCTTCGATTCTGGCTTTCTTTATAAGATGGAATGCTTTGGTGGCTGCCGGGGTCCATTGGAACGGACCTTTCTTTGTCTTCATGCACTCGTGATGGGTGCCATGATAGAGCTAAACCTCGTATGAACCTCGACGATAAAGGGAGGAAAGGCCGGGGGGTGGGTAGGAACCTCGGTGAGAGTTTTTGGGAATGGCCAATTAGTAATGCTTTCAATCTTGGATGGATCAGCCCCCTACCCCTTTGGATGTAATAATGAAGCCAAGGAAGACTACCTTGGGGAGCATAAAAGAACACTTCTTCAAGTTCAAGTACAACTTCTCATCTCGAAGAACTCTCATTACTTGGTATATGATCTAGGTGGTCTCGTGGCCTTTTGTCGATATTGTAGTAAATGTCATCAAAGTAAACAAGAAACTTACCGATGAACGGCTGAGTGTTTGAGTCATTACTCTCATGAAGGTACTAGGGGCATTAGTTAACCCAAGGGGCATAACCTTCCATTCATATAATCCGTCCTTTTTTTTTGATAAGGCTGTTTTCCATTCATCGCCGGGCGGGATCTTGATGGTAACCACCCTCCAAATCAAGCTCCGTAAAGACAGAGCGCCCGCCAACATGTCCAACATATCATCAAGCCGTGGAATAGGGAATCGGTATTTGGCGGTGATTTTGTTGATTGCTCGCCTGTCGATGCACATCCGCCATGATCCATCTTTCTTAGGTGTCAAGAGTGCGGGTACGGCACATGGACTCATGCTTTCTACAATGAAGCCCTTTTGTAATAGTTCATCCATCCGTTTTGAGTTCGCATGCCTCGTAGGACTTAGGCGGTATGTGGGCAGGTTTGGTAACACCCGATCCCGGGGACTAAATCTTTTTTTTTTTTTTTTTTCATTTTTTTTTTCCTTTTTTTTTTTTTTTCCCACAACAAGATCTCAAAAACAAGATAGATTGTATAGGGTGGGGAAGGTTAATTTTTTCGTGGGGTACAACTTCCCTAGCCATGAGGGCTTCTTACACCTCTCTCTTTTTTTTTTTCTATCATTACACCTCTTTTTTTTTTTTTTTTTTTAGGTTTTTTAAGTCTTGTTGGTTTGGTTTTTCGATAATGGGTGATCAATTTGCTGTCCAGCCTTTGAGGATGGTCCTTTTCCCTTGTTTTTGCTAGTCCTGTTGTTTTTTTTCTTCTAAGGATTTGTTTTCTCTTTCCCCTGGCTGGTACATTAATGGGTTTCAATATCATGGGCTTTCCATCAACATCAGGTAACATTGGTTCTTGGTACCTCCAACCAACACATCATGATCATATAACCATGGCCTTCCCAATAGTACATCGACAATATCATGGGGATAACGTCACACCATACCGTATCGCATTGGACCCCCTTGTAACGGAATCAAGCACCTTTGACTTACTTCCAATGTATTACCGTTGAGAAGTGAGACCTTGTACGGTTGAGGATGAGTTTCAGCCTCTAGTTTAGCATCTATTACAAAAGCTTGTGACACAACATTAACACTGCTACCGCTGTCCACAATAATTTGAGCAAGTTTAGGTCCACTAGACATGCGGGTGGTAAAAATACAATGACGACGCCCAATCTTCCCCTTTTGATTCAGCCACTAATATCCGACTCACAACATGTATTCCAAGGGGATGCTTCATCTTCTTCATAGTTATACTCCAGATCATCAGCTAGGGCAGCATTATCATAGGAATCATCTTCTTGTGGTTCCCACACTTGGGAATCAGCATTGGCTTCCACAGAAGCCACTAAGGAATTGCCTTTCACTTTTCTTGGACAATCCCTTGCATAATGGCCATAGGCATTACAATGATAGCATTGAACACCGTTATTGGGGGTTATTGGTCCCTTTCCCTTTTCGGCTACCGTGGGAGTATGACGAGGTGCAGCCACAAGTGCTCTTGGGAGTTGGCATGGGTTTCTTGCCTTCATTAAAATTTGGGGTATACCTTCTAGAGGTCTTTAGGAGTTCTTCAGCTTGAAAAGCTTTATCAACACAGTCATTAAGACTTACAATATCAACCACACCCATTTTTTCTCTTATTTCAGGTCGTAGTCCCAAACGGAATCGAGATATCATTTGATCATCATTGTCTCGTGAACCTGACCGTGCACATAATTGATCAAATTGGTATACATAGTCTTCCATACTCATATTACCTTGACGAAGATTGTTCAATTGGTCATGCAACCTTCTTTGGAAGGAACGAGGCAAATACTTTTCTTTCAATTCTTCCTTCATCTCCTCCCAAGTAGTGGATTCTCTACGACTCCTCATGAGACTATATTCATAGTTACGCCACCAATCGCGAGCACCCCCCACTAGTTTAGAGCGGGCCAATTGCAGCTTTCTAGGTTCGGGTAGACTAAACCAATCAAAGTAGTCATCTAGGGCATTCACCCAATCATGAAAAGCTTGGGGGTCTTGTCTTCCATGGAACTCCTTAAGATCCATTCGCACCTTATGGGTTTGATACCGAATAGGTTGATTGCCATCATAGTCTTCATAGGGTGGGTCTTGGTATTCTTCTCTAGGGACTCTTTGGGGAGCCCTAGGAACACGCCTTGGCATTAGGTTGGCTATGGGAATTTCTCTTCTAGGGGCTTCTAGTCTGGCCGGCCTAGGATTATTCCGTTCCTCCAAATTACTTATTCTTCCATCCATACTGTCTAATTTGGCATCCAATTTGGTCAATCGTTGGAGAACCAAATTAACAAGGTCATTGAGATTATTGAACTGATTAGGAGAGTTAGAACTCTCCTCAGCCATGCTCTGATACCAATTGATGGCAAAGAGGGTTTAAAGCAAGTCAAATTAATAAGCCCTCTTTGCTACAGGACCTTAATTCAGTCCAATACAAAAAATCTGCAGAGAAAAGTAATGAAAAAAAACACTTATCTTGAAATCTAACCGTCGAATTAGATGAAACTTGGTATGGATGACCTTTGTAATGATTGTAAACACCTTCTGAAGTTTGGGGAGGATCTGAAAAGAACTATAGGAGTTATGAGTCTCGAAAGCCTGCTGTACCTGCTGTACCTGGTACCGCCCAGATCTGGTTATAGTTCAGCTAATGTCGACGGAAATTGGTAGCAGATCAGCAAGACTTTAGCATACTCAGCAGAAAACAGTGTCGCCAGCCAATATTGATTGATTGTGAACTAAAACAAAGCTTAGAATCTCAAAGAAAGAAGAAGAAACAATTGGCTGAGTCTCACAACCTTGAGAGACTCAACCAGAAAATAGAAGTTTTAAACTTTACTTTTTTCTGGAAAATCTAACCACCAGCCAGCTTCTACTCCTCTTATTTATAATGAGAATCCTTACAATTAAAATAGGAAAGAGATAAAACTACTAAAACTAAACCTCCTTATAACATAGGAAGGTTTTAATACAATGGAAAGAAAACTTTCTAAATCTGAAAATAGGAAAGTTTCTAAACACTTTTAGGAAACTAAATTTAAGAAAGTTTTTAGTTTCCAAACAATTAAAATTCCAAATAACTAACACTATTTTTAGGAAAGAAATAAAAAAGAGTGAAAATCTGCTGTTGGTACTGTTCACGTGAACAGTACCGTGAACACTGTTCACGTGAACAGTGTGGGTTGGTCAGCAATTGGGCCTGGCCCAATTTTAGACTTTCGGCCCCTTCTGGAGTAGACTTGGGCTGCATCAGGTCCCCACCCCAAAGTGTATCTCCACTTGAACACTGTAATAGATGCATGTTAACTTCCTGCGATGTGATTGGCTAGGAAACTCCAAAGAGTCCAACCCATTGTGGACCCATTTAGAATGAGCCCACCCAACCCTAGGATTGGATCTAAGAGTGTAGGAAATCGTTGTATCAAGAATGTATTAATGAAAAATTATGATTAGGTAGATGTATGCATAGGATGGGTGGCCTGACGGACAGTCCACCTGGGTATCCCGAATGTGGAATATGAGTGAGATATTAGTGAATCCCGTGTGTAGGGAGCTGAGGCATTTGGCCTCTCCTGAGTGTTGTCACGCGTGTCCATGGCTCGTCAATCCATGGGAACTACGTTTGACCTGATTCTAGAGAGACAAAGGTCTCGAGAGATACGTAGGTTGCAGGGGAGTTTGTTTGCTCCACGCTCGGTAAAATTGAGGCAAGTTCCATGTATTATGGGATTACCTCAGTGAGGGGATTTCCATGTGGAAGGGAATACCTCTACACCGAGATGTGTTCCACCATTGTGGGAGCATCTCATCCTTTGGATGTGTTTCAATATTTTGAAAGCATCATTTTCACACACACTCAAATTTAGGTAAGTTCCATGTATTATGGGATTACCTCAGCAAGAGGATTTTCTTGTGGAAGGGAATATCTCTACACTGAGATGGGTCCTACTGTTGTGGGGACATCTCTCGTTCTTGGGATGCGTTCCAATATTTTGGAAGCGTCCCTTCTCTTGCACACACCTGGTACGTACACACCCACCTGAACTATGTTTGGCCTGATTTCCGCCGCATAGGGATACGTAAGCGGTCTGGGATTTTCCCAGACCTCCGTCATATGTTGTATATCATTTTTCCCTTTCTGTAGATGCATGATTAGGCCGTTCATTAAATTCTTTAATTCATTTTGTGAATATTTTCTTGTTTAATTTGTTTAATTTCAGCTTATGCCATGCATAATTATTAAAGAATTAAAGATCAATTTAGGATTCCCCCTTCTACCTTGTATTGTATTTAGATAACCCCAAGTGTTCATAAACTATAGGAAATGATAGGATTTAGGGAGACCGGTTCAACCGGGCGAGTTGGGTGCCTAACATATTCCCAACTCTTAATTTGGTACTAACCCGCCTTTGGTGAGATGAGATAGCCATTCCATTTGAACGAGTCATTAGTATCCCTCTATTGAGGGACATCATTTATAGGTCCTAGACCTTATCTAGGTGGCGACTCCAGTTTTCTTACCCTCCACTGGCATGAGTGGATGGGATCCGAAGGTGAGAACTTTCCAGATCCCAGTTTGAGTGTAATGAGGGTAGACAAGTTTAACTACATGTAAATTCAAATTTAAAAATGAAGATTTAAATTTTCAAATGATTTCACTGGTCCTCACAGTACAAAGTCCAGAAAATTATAAATGAAATCCTCGCTTTACCCCCCCCCCCTCTTTTCCTTTCCCTCTTTTATTGTTCAAGAGTGTGGAATTGCCAGGATAACAGTTGGTTTAAAGTATTCTCTGAAGGACCATAGAGCTTAATCTTATTCTCTCTTCAAAGTACTTTTTTTAATTATCCGATTAAGATACAAGTATAATACGGCATCAATTTAATTATCTCATGGATATTGAAGTCGAATATCAGTTACAATAAACAGATTCATAGCCAGATATGCTTGTATTAGCTTCAAACCTCTTTTTTACATTTCCTGAAGCTACATCCAAGATCTCCATAATCTACAGTGCTTCTCTTGACTTCCATAAACAAATCAGTTCCACTACCAGAGGAACCACAGTTCAGAGACTCAATCCGATTTCCAAACAATAATTCTACATTTCTTTTTGTCTGTAACAATAATTCTACATAAATGAAAGTTGAGGGCAACATATAAAAGGTAAAAGCAATCGAGGTATACAACCCCCCTCCCCCTCAAAACCCCTCTCCCGAAAAAAAAAAAGGTATAATAAGAAAGGCAAAATAATAGGGAAAATTGAAGCATAGACAGATTATCAAATTAGCTATTAAGACATTTTTTTTTTTTGGTAAGAAGTTGTTAAGACATAATTGTTGTTATTGTAAGGGAATGAGTTCACTTAACTTAGGTCCATTCCCCCCTTTAGTTATAATAAATAATATAAGCAATGGGCCTGCTAATCAGGCCCATTTTCGTTTGGCTTCATTTTTATTATGTTTGTAGTAGGCCTAGTTATAAAGGCCCATTACTGGTTCTGTTTTAAGTAAACTAGGAACTGGTCTTGTTGATTACGTCTTTCTACCTAGTTGGACTCTAACTAGGTGGGAGTACTAGGTCTTGTTTTTGCCCCCTTTCTAATTTTATATATATAAACAGTAGGAGGAGCGGTTATTAACTCTCTCTCTCTCTCTCTCTCTCTCTCTCTCTCTCTCTCTCTCATGGTTCTTGCTTATGTAGCTTTCTTCTATATTTTGTTACATGGTATCAGAGCAAGTGCCATTTTAAGAGTTGTTTAAAGGTCTCCGCTCTAGTGTGCAGCCACCTCTGCTGCTGCTGCTGCTACTTGCATCACTACCCTATTCGTAGTCATACTAGGACTTCTGTTATCTCTCATATCCACCATTGGATCGCACCTAAATGTTGATTACTTATTCTAGTTGTCATTAATTACTTGCCTGCCATTTTTGGTCCGCATCTGCTGGCTGGATCTTTGATTTTTTAATTGATGTAAAATTCCACTTGCCTTATTACCTTATTCGTAGTCACACTAGGACTTCATCATATTTCTTAATCCGACCATTGAAAGGTTTTAAAATTTGGATATCCTATTGTTGGTGTCTCCCATTTTAATTTGTCCACGTGGAATGTTCCACGTGAAGGGGGATTTTATATATATATATATATATAGCCGACCCATTTAGTTGGGATAAGGCTTTGTTGTTGTTGTTGTTGTTGTTGTTGTACCTATACCATCTGCTACCTGCACCTGATGCAAGTTCAATTGCCTCTTCAGTCTTGTTGGAACCACCACTTTTGCTACTCCTGCTACAACTGATGCTACTTCAATTTGGTTCACAGTGACCTATATTGTGTTACTGTTGTTACTTGATTCACTATGACCTATACTGTGTTACTGTTGTTACTTGGTTCACAGTGACCTATACCGTATTGCTATTGTTGCTTGGTTTACAGTGACCTAAACTGTGCTACTACTACTGCTGCTGCTACTGTTGCTGTTTGGTTCACAATGACCTATACTATGTTGCTACTACTAGTCTACTACTACTACTACTACTACTACTACTACTGTTGTTGCTGCTTGATTCACAGTAACATATATAGTGCTGCTTTACTACTCCTGCTGCTTTCGTTGATACATTGTTTCGAGCTGAATAAGGATGTAAATGGATAGCCAAAAATCCGTATCCGATTCGAATTCGGGGGAATCCGAATTCAAACAATGGGATTCGAATTTGGATAACTGGGGTCGGATTTAGATATCAATCAAATGGAGAGTCTGCTTCGTTTAACCTAGTGTCAAGACACATATAACCTTAGGTTTTAGAGTGTTAAGACACATATAGTTTTGATGTTTACCATTTAAGATTTCGTCTCTTATTTTCTCAGGGTAGACTATATATTTGTTTAAACTAGGGTTTTCTCTCATTTTCCTTGCAATTTGTATTCTAATTCCATTTTTCGGATTCGAATCCGATTTTATTTCGAATTTGGCTTCGAATTTGGTTTTTATACATCCGTTGGATTTTGGATCGGATTCGGACAAAGTAGTTGGTAAACGGATTTAGATTTGGATAGTGATGTATCTGATTTGAATTCGATCCGTTTACATACCTAAAGATGAAGCTCTCACTGTTGTTGCTGCTTCTGTTGCTATATTGTTTCAAGCTAAAGCTCTTACATTCCCCCCGTGCTCTAGCGGAGGAAGGGGGGATTTAAGATATAAGGGCTGTTATTGCAAGGCAATGGGTCCACTTAACTTAGGCCCCATTCCCCCCTTAAGTTATAATTAATAATATAAGTACTGGGCGTGAGCAAGCCCATTACTGTTTGGAATTATTTTTATTATGTTTGTAGTAGGCCTAACTATAAAGGCCTACTATAATTAAGCCCACTAACGGTTATGTCTTAAGTAGACTAGGAATTGGTCTTGTTAACTAGATCCACCTTGGATTGTAACTATGAGAGCGTCCTAGGTCCTGTTTTTGCTCCCTTTCTAGTTCTATATATACAAGTAGGAGGAGGAGTTATTAGCATAATCTCTCCCTCCTTTCTTCTATCCCTATCTCACGGTTCTTGCTTGGGTAGCTTTCTTCTCTATTTTGTTGCATTAGCAAAGGACAAGACTGCTAATTTACTGGAGGAAGATTACTATGAAGTCTACTATGTGTCGATGTCTAACTAGTCCGAATTGTGAACTATATGTAACTTTTTCTGTCAGTTCCTGATAAATAAAATTCAGAGTCAACAATGACATAAAGCAAAAATTTACAAACACACAAAAACAATATTTTCATAATCTTTCAGAAATAGTACTGAATAGCAATCCAAAGCAACAGCTTGGCAATCATGGAAGGCTTTTTTCTTTTTTTTTTTTTTTTTTTTTTTTGGGGGGGGGGGGAGGGTGGTTAGAAAGGCCAAACACTTACTTGCATGTTCCCAATCAAGAGTGCAAAGAGGATGAGCCCAAAAATAGCAAGAGCTATGGAAAAGATGACCTCGCCAGGATAGGTGCTGGTTTGGAGCCCCTGGCCAAGAGTGCTATAGGAAGCACCCAAAAGAAATGGTATGGTTAGTATCAGGATTAATAACTTGAATACGCTTAGTATATTGTCAAGTAAACTCTGGTTGGATTTTCCTATGCAAAAAATAAATATATTTTCGTGAGTTAATTGTCAAAACCATAGTTGGAAACCTGGATACCATTCATAGAAAACAACACTGAAAAAAAAAAATTCAAACAAATGGCATGGCTATGCAACATAGAAAAGAAACCACTATATGTACTAGGAAGGAAAAGTACCGAACAGAGAAAAGGGTATGGCATTTATTTCCCCACTACAGAAAGTAATCAAGTATGATATGTTAGTTCCTCAATAACATCAATGGATTGGATGGAAGTAGTAATACCAATGCAAATAAAGGACTAATAGAGGATTGGAAGATGTTTCAATTATTGGAAAAAAATATAAATACTAATAAATAACTTACTATGTCATGCAGTTCTCATGGGAACTTCTCATGGGATGTAGATACTTTGGTGCAAGTTCTTTTACCTTAATTGGCACCAGTCCTCAAACTGTAACTTGAAGTCAAAAGTAAAACTACAGTTTTTATTTATTTATTTATTTTTATGAATCAGCTATCACTTTCATTTCATAGCTATTTAAAATGAACTCCACCAAAATAAATGGCCAGGATTTATGGATAGACAGACATTTACGTAAAGCACCACCAATCTCAAAAGCACCAAGCTAAACCAGTCATATTCAAAAGTCCATTTGTGAACAAGTAACGTGCCATCAAATAAAAGATTGAACAATAAATTCCTACACATAAAATCATTCGACAAATAAAAGAGGGGAGGAGAGCCTATAGAACAGGTAAACCACCCATGAAGGGGGGGAGCCTATGGAACAGGTAAACCACTCATGAATGATAGTGTTATTACAACTCCAGGGAAGTAGGACATGTTCATCCAACCAGAGGCAAAAGCAACACACAGAAAACAAGAAATGGGGACCCTTGACGAGCCTTATAGATTTCTCAAACTTGTCTCTTCAAGAACCCAAGTTTTATCAAACTGGCAAAACAGGTCCTCACATTTCCAAAACTCTCTCATCTTCACTTAATTTAGTCATCCTTCCAAAATCATATTGCTCGAGGAAGAGAGAACAAAAAACATCTATCTATAGAAAATGACTTGTAATTTTGTAAATCATCTCTCAAATAACAGAAATCACTGGAAGTATTTCCCATATATCCCCCCCCCCCCTTCTCTCATCATCCTTAAAAAAATGATACTGATTTATTAATCCAGTATGGCCATGAAAAAATGATAAGGATAGGTTCAGTCCAGAGCTAGTAGATAAATACTAGGATAGAACTTCCGGCAAATGTTCTAAAATTTAAAAGCCATCCTAATATAATGATAGCATTTCTAGGTATAGTTCAACTTGCTAAGCCATGTCCCCTACACTGGGTGATAAGACACAACCAAATTTCATTGATCATTCCACTCCTTTCCAAGGCATTCATTAGAATTTATAAGATAGAATTGTACTTGACAAAGCCTTGCCCAACCACTTGGGCCAGCAAAATGAATCTCATCGAAGCATTTTAAAATATCTCAAGCCATATCTTCTACTAAATCACTAGCACACTTGTCATTTCTTACTACACCTTCAGTTATTTTTGGTCGTTCCTTGATGCAGTCCAAGGACCAGCCATGAACCAGTCCAAAAACCAACATAAGGACCAGCCGACATTGGTCCATGGAACCAGCCAAAAGCCAAGCCAAAACACTGTTCACGGTACTGTTCACTCATTCCTTGTCCATTTAAAACCTTCAATCTGCACCACAGCATGTTGAGAAATAACATATTCTCTTTACCTAATGTTTTTATGTGAAGTCAGTATTTTACACCCCAACTTTTATCCATTTTTTATCCCCATCAATCATGTAAGCAATTACCAACAAAAACTTGACCACTTGTGTACTGGAAATGATATGAAGTTCTTATACTCATATATTGATAGAAAATAAATTCCAAGAGGTATATGGCTTTTGGTGTTTGATAGTGCATAAAAGTAATAGAATGAATCTTCCTGCTTAAACCTTAGAAACATATAAAAATATCATATCCTTGATGTAGGACAGCCTAGAGGTAATGAGGGTACGATACCCAAATAACTGAGGATGTAAATGGATAGCCGAAAATCAGAATTCAATTTGAATCTGCACCAGTTTAAGGGCATCTCATTCTGAGCCAATTCGGATAGAGAAGGTCAAATGCGGAGGTGGATTCGGATAGCACTTAAACGGGCCGGATTACATCCACTCCGATCCATGTAAAGAGTTAGGGATTTAGGGTTTCTTATTTTCTTCCGTGTGTGACAGTGTGAGTGACTATGTCAAGGGAAACTAGAGGAAAGCCGGCAATTGCAACTACTGCCGGCGATCTGCCAGTGCCGCTGTCAATTTCCTCTCTTCTTGACTTCTTGTAATCGTGCCTGAGTCGTGACTGCGTCGTGACTGCGTCAAGTTGGGGGAAAGTTGGAACTTGAAAGTTAAGGAAAAGTTGGGAGAAGAAGTGAGGAAGCCGCCAATTGCAGCTGTCATTTCCAATCTACGGCTGCTGCTGCCAATCTACCGATGCCACTGCCTATTTCCTCTCTTCTTGTAACTTGTAAGTTGTAATTAAGTTCCCTTCTCTGAGTTCTCTCTTTAGGATGACTGATATCCAGTATCTCTGTATCTGTAGTCAAATCTAAGGATGGAAGTTCCTTTCGGATGCATCCCCAAATCTATTTGATCTCTTCCATCTGAAAGGAATCCTTTGTTAAGAAAGCGTTTTGTAAAGAGTGATTCTGCCTTCTTTTCTTCACCTCTTTGCTTGTAGCTGGGATTAGATGAGATTTTTTTGGTGATGAACAGAGCATATATTCTGTCATTGTTGTTTTTTTTCTTGTTGGTCAGCAGATTGAGAAGATCAACACAGATCAATATTTTGTGTTTCTAGGTGATCAGTTTCCTGGATCAGAATAGGATGGCTATGAACAGAGCATGATTGAGTTGGATTCATGGCTCCAGGTAGCGAATGGAATGAGGAATCAAATCAGCCTCCCTCGTTTTGATCCGATTTCCGAATCGCCTGAACCTTAGAAAAGTTGTCAGGAATCAGCAAAGCAAATCGAACTGAGGGGGAATTGGGATCAACTGATTCTATTCTAAATCAGGAGGAATTGGCCATCCTATTCTGATTCCTCAAAACCATGCTTGGGCTCTGATTCCACAAAACCATGCTTGGGCTATGTAATCAGTTAGGTCTCAATTCATATCTGACCGAAGTAAATTATAAAAAAACAGATAAAGAAAGAGAGAAAAAAAAAATGAAGGGGGAAAAATTCTTACACTTTATTTCTGTTGTTTATATATTTGATGTACACCCATTGATATACCCCCATTACATCTAGTTAATAATAAGGTTTAGAAGCAAGTGTAATCAACGATCATTGGTGTCCGGAATCGAATAGAATATCCGGTTAAAATTCAAATTTGGATTTGATTTTTACCAAATCTGCCGGAGCCAGGTCGGATTCGGATGGAGCGATTAGAATTCGGATTCAAATTCGGATAGTAGCCTATCCATACCAAATCCGATCCGTTTACATTCTTACAAATAACCAGAATCGCAGTGAAATTGGAAATCCCTAAATAATGGTCTTCTCCTACCTTGAGCATTCGTTAGAACAGAATCTGACAGAAAATCAGGTTTCAAAGAAACTAACCAAACTCTATTCCTTTAGCTCCAATCAAGCTGAAATTCTGAAGAAAGGTTCATAACCCATATCCCTTTGAAACCCAACAAACCATACCAGGAAACAAGGATGATTCTTTGAATAAGGAAACTCTAAAATCGACCCTGGCGATAGGAGAGAGAATCGTTAGGTTGCAGGTCTAGTATCTCAAGATAAAGGAGACCATAAGGGACAAGATTCAGGGAGTTGGGCCATCCTAAGGTAGTGAACCAATACCCCAAAGCTCAAGTCAAACAGGCTCGTATCGATGGAGTTCCAGCGAAGGAGTTCTACAAACTCTAGCTAACAGTTTTGCCAATATGAAAAAATAACTAGCATAGAAACAGAGAAAAAAAAAGATAATAAAGAGAAGCACAAGAAATAATAGAGGGTTCCAGAAGTTCAAGGAAGAAGAGGGAAGATAGAGGAGAGATAAGCCGAGAAAGAAGAAGAGAAACCAGAGGGGAAGAGAAGAAAATACCTACCGACAGACTGGTAGGGGAGGGTGGCTTCCGCAGCAGTGGGGAAGGGGAGACAATCTCCAATGGCAGGGTTCCGTACCTGAGAGAGAGAGAGAGAGAGAGAGAGAGAAGGGACTGCTCTGCCCTTAGACCAAACACATACTCGAATCTTCATTCTATTCATCCATTCTTTTCAGTCCATAGAAATAGCCTTTAAATAGGCTTTACAACCTAATTTCAAAATTAACTAAAAAGGATAAAAAAAAGGTTTCCTATTCGACTTAAAAGACTACTAAGATTCCTATTCAACTTAGAAGACTCCTACCTAAATCGTGGAAAGAAATCCATCACCCTTTACATTTAAAGAAATAATAATAAAAGACTAAAATAAAACCCTAATCATTCTTCTCCCCCAAAGGGAGATTTTTTTAGCAAATAACCAAATATAACACTGGGGCTAAGGGTCAAGTCAGTAATTTTTCTTACATCTCCCCCTCCGAGAGCCCAAATATCATATACACCCCCAAAATAAACAGCCTTGAGTACTAGAAGAAAAGCACCTATACCTAACAAAATTAAGTGAATACCCAAAATTGTGGTCATTTTATTTCTATCTTTCCATACATAACCGAAAAATGGAAAAGATTCTTCCAGAGTCTCAGGTCCGAGAAGTGCATGATAAATACCGCCAAAGCCCAATACTGCAGAGGAAATTAAGTGAAGTACACCAGATACAAAGTATGGAAAGGTGTCTATAACTTCCCCACCAGGACCTACCCCCCACCCTAGGGTAGCTAGATGGGGAAGTAAAATTAATCCTTGTTCATACATGGGCTTCTCTGGTACGAAATGAGCCACTTCAAATAGGTTCATTGCTCCGGCCCAGAATACAATTAATCCGGCATGGGCTACGTGAGCGCCGAGTAATTTACCGGACAAATTGATAAGTCGGGCATTTCCGGCCCACCAAGCGAAACCGGTAGTTTCTTGGTCACGACCAGCTAAAGCTAAAGTTCCATTAAAGAGCGTTTCCACGGGGTAGAACCTCCTCAGGGAATATAAGGTTTTCATGAGGCTGATCCTGAGCCGCCATCCAAGCACGAATACCTTCGTTTAAGAGAATATTTTTGGTGTAGAAAGTCTCAAATTCAGGATCTTCCGCTGCACGGATTTCCTGGGAAACAAAGTCATAGGCACGTAGGTTCAGAGCCAGACCGACTACTCCAAGAGCACTCATCCATAAACCAGTTACGGGTACAAATAACATAAAGAAATGTAACCAATATTTATTGGAAAAAGCAACAACTTTTCTAACAAGCCTTACAAGGAGCTCTAGGAATCTGAATAGTGGTTTAAACAATGAGTTACATTTTACGCACCATCAGTGCTAATATTGGCATGTTTGGGGCGATGAAAGAAATAACTGATTAGTCCTTCTACCTTCTACTATCTACTATAGGCATTATTTTTTTTTTCTTTGCTTCCAAAAAAGAATTAAGAAAGACTCATGGTAATTCGAGCCGACGAAATTAGTGGCTAACCTCCCAAAAAATAAAATTACAAAGATTCCCAATTAAAATTAAATTCCAAAAAGATTTCCATCTAAACCCATATCATATTGTGGATCCAGCCTGCATCACAGATTTAAGCCCAGCCTGTACCTTAGAAGGAAATAGGTTGCTCATAAAACGTTGTATGGCTAGAGCATCAAGTCTAGCAACATTTCTCCCTGGCTGCTTTGCAAGTATTCATATTTTCCAGACCAACTCAGCCAGTTCTTTTGCAGCCCTCCGCTATTCCATGGCAGCTAGTCTTTCAGACATCTATCGATTGCCTTTAGACACCTTCTGGACACTCCCAGGTAATCGGTTAATGGCCTCAAGTAGGATAACCGTATCACAAGGTCGGAGTTCACCATTGGCCATAATTCTGATACCAATTTGATGAGGGAAGGATACCCAAAATACCAGAATCGCAGTGAACTGATAGATCAGAATCTGGAAACTAGTAATAGCAGCAAATCCAACCCACAGATGAACCAAATAACATAAAGAAATAAAAGGTCCAAACCCAAATCCAAAGGCAGCCTCCTTGCTCTTTGTGTGTGCTTTCCTAGCTGCATCAAGAAGTTTAGATTTCTATGACTGAACTACGAGAAAGAGTGGTCGGAAGAGTGCCATAAAGAAAGAGAAGAAATTGGAAAAGGAGTAACAAATTAAATATTATTAGGGGCCTATAAACAGTATCTGTGAACAGCAACTCATAGAAGAGGTTGAAGAAGAAAATAAAAAATTACTATTGCAAAGGGGAGAGGGTGATACGTGCTGTAATGGTGCTATGAAGAGACCATAAGATAGAAGTGAAGGAAAGAGAACGAGAAGGGGAGGACTGAGGAGGAAGAGATAAGAGAAGAGGACGAGGGGTTCAGCTCCCTACGGGCTCATCTGAGAACCCCTCACACTAAACACAAACTTCATTTCACTATATTCTCCTCATCCACGAAGAGGAGTTAGCATCCTAATATAGAAAAGGGTTGTTTTGCTCATGAAACTAGAGATCTCTTTCCTAAGAAGCACTTAACCTCCAGCTCTAAGAAAACAAAAGTTCAATCATAAAAATATCCTCAAGCAAAATGATAGAAATATCCCAACAGTATCACTAATTGCAATACTGCCCTACCTATAATTACACAAATATCCTCCAAATAAATAACACAACATTATCCTTAATAAAAACAAACTCAAATCCCAAGTTTGAACAAGTGAAAATAGCCTAAAAGTAAGCCCAAAATAACTAATCCCTTGCCAGCCTGGTTCCCTACCAAAACTCCTACAAAATTTTGGGAGAATATAAAAAATATGCCTAAAAAAACCAACACTTAAGTTTTATATACTCCAAACTATTGGGAGTTAAAATCCTATCCCTTAGTCCATCTTAGTGTTTTTTCAGTTGTCGGAGCAAAGAAAAGGGCACTCGCTCCTGTAAATCCTTAACATGTCAACTCCACAACTTATATCTACTCCACTCCTTATTCCCTCTTCAGTCTTATTTACACCCATATTCTTTCATCCCCCCAATCATCATTAAAAACAATAAATTGTTTGGACCTCGGGGATCTCTTTCTCCCTCTCTCAAATAGGGGACTCTCATTAACACTGTCTAAAACTCATGATGTGATTTTCCTTGCCTATTCTAAAAAAAATTTGGTGGCGGTGGTAGAGCTGTGGAACCCTGTTTCTGAAGGATTAAATCCGATTGGTTACTCCTTTAGAACTTTACCATACCTCTGTAACACAGCATTCTTAAAAGATGATCTCATAAGTAAATAGTTAAACCTTTATGGGGGGAATTAAAGACAGCACAGAATTTTTTTTGGGTGAATGACAGCATGGAAATTGATAGGTTAGAATTTTATAAATGGGAGGGTCTCCTGAAATGGTCTCTGCAGCATTTTTCTCTGACAGATGGTCAGAACTTCATCTGCGTTCGAATCCTACTAAGAGGTCCACTAGAGATCAGAAATTGTTGAAGAAAGAACAAGATGTTTCTTTTATTCTAACATTAACAATCCTCACAATTGTGTGCACAAAGAGGGGGGGGGGGGGAGAGAGAGAGAGAGAGAGAGGAAATGGACCAATCCTACTGTAATACATACATTGTGCAGGCATTTTGTTCAAGGAAACCAACGTTAAAGAATCATCCTATCATCTCCTTTTTAATTTTCCTGTGTGGGGGGTGGGGGGGTGGGGACCTTCAGGATTCATGAAATGGCAGGATGGAACTTCCATATGCATTTATAAAAGTACTGTATTTATAGATCAACCATATAATACAAGTTATACAACACATGAGTGTGAGTCATTCAAATATATGCATATTCCGTCTGAATCAGTTCATGAATGCTATGAATATCAAGAAGATACAGAATTTTCCTAATTGATTCACATTCCATAGTGCATGTAACCTAAACATAATTCACACAATCATTGTGGGAACATAATGGAAGCCATTAACCTGCAATACTGAGGGAACAAATTAACAAGCCAAGTTACCTCAAGTTTTGTAGGCCCCACCACAAACAGTAACAATATTTAGACATGAAATGCCTGGATGCAACAACACCAGACGTCAAAGCCTGTGTATAAATTCCAAAATTGAATTCGCCTTCTGAAGAACACGCAGAACTAAGAACACCTTCACTGATGCCAAGCCAGGTATCATAACCTTCCATGTGCCAGTTGCCACAGTACAAGTAATTTTGATTGCATTTCTTGTTAGCATTACAAGCTTTCTCCCAGCAAGCATTATTGCGTTCAACTGCCAATAAGTACCAGAAAGCACCAACTATCTGCAAAAAATCCCCCTAGTAGTGGTCAAACATGCACCATAAACTGCTTGCAAACATCTATTGCAATTCAACTAATTTGTGGAGACCAAGAGGATGGAAGAAGGAGATTCAAATATTTGTTCTATAAATGAACTACTTAACAAGAAGAAGCTCTGCAGAAAACAAATGCATGCAGGCAGATGCTAAAAAAATGAAAGGAGCATGAATTACTACATTATGTACAGTGCCTAGACCACTAGACCCTTAACCAAAAATCCATCCAGTTAGATGACCACAATCTCCAAGATGCCACAATCATTTGGACTGCCAGTAAGAATCGTCAATATCAATGAAAAAAATCAGCAGAATGTATATTAATAAACAAATCCTCTTTCCAACATGGTAGATTCTGCAAGGAATATCAAAGCAGCATCCCCCTTGAATGTACAAACGTGCACCAATATAGCACTGGTAGCCACCTATCATTGTAAATCCTAATCAACAATAAGTTAAGATGATACACCAAAAAAAAAAAAAAAAAAAAAAAAAGACCAACAAACCTACATAATTAGTACACTGTGCGTGCCTTCAAGTCTAATTGAAAATGTGTACGATACTTGGGACCCAAAAAAAAGGGCATACCGAATGCACAAGGCTCCTGCAACTGCGGTCTGGTTAGGAGGAGACATACGCAGCCTTAGCCAGTGTACAATACTCCCTTTGATTTAATAGAGTAATTTGGACATGATGGTACTGTCAAAGAGGACTTAGATTCAGCCATAGATGCTAAAAATAGTAGAAAACAATAGCAGTAGAGAATCTCATTTTTTGGTAGTACGAAGGGGGAATTGGCCCAACAATTGGATAGGGGTCAAGAAGCAGCCGGGGGGCCAGCGGCTGACTCAACTGTCTCCCAAAACGGGCGAAATGGTCGCCTATTACACGGCTCACTAACTCTGCCTGGGGTGGGGGTAGTTGCAGAAAATATCACCATTAAAGAGCTTGTGGCAATGTAATTGTGACAGTAGTAGCAACTCAGCAGACCAGCTTGATAGTAGCAGTAACAATAGTATCAAATCAGATCAGATTAGCATAGACAGCAGCAGCAGCAGGGCAGATCATTAGTATGTCGAGCAGAGCAGGCAGCAGCAAATCAGATCTGGTCAGATTAGTATAGACAGCAGCAGCAGGGCAGATCAGTAGCATGTCGAGCAGCGCAGGCAGCAGCAAATCAGATCTGGTCAGATTATTATAGACGGCAGCAGCAGGGCAGATCAGTAGTATGTTGAGCAGAGCAGAGCAGGTAGCAGCAAATCAGATCTATAGTAGTAGAAGTCAAGCAGATTGGATCAGATCTGAGAATATCTGACCAATCTTCACAGCACAGCAGCAATGAATTCCAGTAGATCAATAGTAGAGGTAGATAAGCAGTAGCAGACAGTACAACAAAGGCATAACAGTGGATCTAGATCAATGATTGATCAATAGAACAGACTAGTAATGGCTTGCGGCAGCAAGGAACAGCAACAGTAGTAGACATACCCAGTTTAAGATCAATGCATCATAAACTGGATCTAAATCATAGTAGAAGGCAGCACAGGTTGCTGCAACCAGGTAGAGGATCTCTTAGAAGCCTATCAAAACCAGAAATTAGTAAGGACTAGTCTGATCAATAAGCTCTGATACCATGTGATAGAACAGCAACTAAAAATACACCAGAACCAGAAACCGTGAGAGGGAGAAAAGTGAAGAATTATAAGGGAGAGAGAGGAAACGATTCTGTTATATAAGTGCAGAATCGATGGATATCCTCACCTCCAACTAGCCTGTTTTTATAGAAGTGTAATTATAGAGAAGTAAAAGGACTAGGACTCCATAAGGCAAGGAGTCCTAGTTACAAAGGAGGATAGGGATTCCACACGTCAACATGACAAAGAATCCCATATACAACAACAACAACAACAACAACAACAAAGCCTTATCCCAACTAAATGGGGTCGGCTACATGGATTCTTGACCGCCAATCAGCTCTGTTCGATGCCATACTTGAAGCAAGGCCTAAGCTATACATGTCTTTCTTCACCACTTCCCCTAGAGTCATCTTAGGTCTGCCCCTAGCTCTTTTAACCCCTTCAATCTGAATCAAATCACTCCTCCGAACGGGAGCATCTAACGGCCTCTGTTGAACATGGTCATACCATCTCAAACGACTTTCTCGTAGTTTATCATGTATCGGCGCTACTCCCTAATCAGTTCTAATACTATTATTCCTTACCTTATCCTTCCGAGTTTTGCCACACCTCCATCTTAACATTCTCATCTTAGCTACACTAAGTTTATCAATATGATACTTCTTAACTGCCCAACATTTTACACCATACATCATAGCCGGTAGAATAATTGTCCTATAGAATTTTCCTTTAAGTTTTAGAGGAATACGCCGATCACACAACACTCCAGACGCACTTCTCCACTTCATCCATCCTATTTTAATCCTTTGTAAAACATCATCGTCTATATCACCTTCTTTATTTATGATTGAACCTAAACACCTAAAATGATCACTTTATTGTATCTCCCTCTCAAGAATGTTCACCACCTCATTATCCGTCCTTGTGTGACTAAAGTTACACACTATATACTCCGTCTTCGTTTTACTTATCTTAAAACCTTTTGATTCTAATGATGATCTCCATAACTCCAACTTTGCATTAATCTCTGCTTTTGTCTCATCAACCAAAATAATATCATCAGCAAAAAACATACACCAAGGAACTTCATCTTGAATGTCTCTAGTTAGATCATCCATAATGAGAGCAAACAAATAAGAGCTTAAAGCTGATCCTTGATGTAACCCCATTGTAATTGGGAAATCACGACCTTGACCCCCCCCCACGGTTTTCACACTAGTCACCACATTATAATACATATCCTTAACTAAGTCCACATATTTGCTTGAAACGCATCTCTTCTCTAGTACTTGCCAGATTAACTCCTTAGGGACTCTATCATAAGCCTTTTCTAGATCGATAAAAATCATATGGAGTCCTTCTTGTCTTCTCTACATCTTTCCATGAGTTTTCTAAGCAAGTAAATAGCCTCTGTCGTGGATCTACCTGGCATAAAACCAAACTGGTTCTCCGTAATGGTAGTTTTTTTTCTCAAGCGGGTTTCAACAACTCTCTCCTACAGTTTCATAGTATAACTCATTAGTTTTATGCCTCTGTAGTTAGTGCAACTCCGAATATCACCTTTGTTTTTGTAGATCGGAACCACAATACTTCTCCTCTATTCATTTGGTATTTTCCTGAGCTAATAATTTTATTAAACAACTTAGTTAGCCAAGATACTCCTTAACAAGGAATCCCATATCTAATGTGTAATTGTTAAACTACATTACAGTACACACGATGGGACCTACTCACAATCCTCATCATGTGGGACTCTTTGACCTGCACAGTTGGTGTAGGACTCTTTGACTACAATTGCTGAGTTGGAATAGAACTCTACAGTCCTATTGTGTTTATAGTTTTATACAGTCTTATTGTAATTAGATCTCCTATTAGTATATAGACTCCTAATTAGTTTATGAGTTTGATTTATTAGTTTCCTTTACCAATTAGGCTTGTTAGTTTCCTTTTCCTATTTGGAGTTTACTTTGTCTTTAGTTTGTGACTAGGACTCTGACTTGTAGAGTCCTAGATCCTATCTAATATGTTTTTTATTTTCTATAAATACAAGCTACAAGGAGAGGAGCACATATATTCTCTCCCTCCTTTCTTCTCTTATTCTTCTATTTTGTTACAATAATAATTAAGCAATCCTAATCTAGCTAGGAGAAGGGAACTCAACAAGAGAGGGTGGAGTTCCAAATACATTAAGAGAGTTAAAGAGATAAGAGGATAAGAGACCTATGTGCTGCCACCTGGCCAAGGATTTATTTCTGCTGGTTTGACCAAGTCAAACCAGCAACTCAATCAGCTGTAGATGGCGTCAGAATGGACCCCTATGGACCCATCTGTGTTGTACTTGTATCGTTAGTTTAACATAGTCCAATTGTCATCTCAGTTAATTAGGCAGGGAACTGAAATTTGCAGTTGTCCTGTCCACCAAGTGCATTTTGATCTTTCTATTAAAGTAATTCATATCCATAAAAAGAAAATATTTTCAAAATTTTTTTGCTCAGCCAGTCCAAGTTTTATGTTTTTTGTAACATGTCTGCCCATTTCAGCAACCATTTTTTATTTTCTCCCAACTTTACTAAACTAAACCTTAACCCTATCACTTGGCATTGGCAACTAATGTTCTTACCTTCATTATATTTAGAGTCATGGTCACTGCTAATTCAGATACACTCATGACCCTTCTCAGCAGTTTATCAACCTAGGGCATCTTCAGCCTTCCCTTGCCTTTTTTCCTTTTCCCTATTTTTATTTATTTTTTTTTTATTTTTTGTGGGAGTTCTTTCTGTGTCCTTTCACCATCTCTAATTTGCACAATATCACCCCCTCTTACTATAATCAACAAAAAGGTTCATACACAACTAAATTGTCAAGAGATGATGCCAATTTGACAATGATGCCAATCAATATACATTCCTAATAACTAAACAAATTATATATATTAAATAATTTATACGCAATATGTAGGTTCAGTTTGTTTTTCATTTTCAATTTTTACCAATGTTTATAGCACAACTGAAGTTCACAACCTTGCAAAGGCAACAGGCTTGGGGCATATCCTACTCGATTGGATACTTCCAAACTTGTGCTTCCCCACTCACCCTCCCAGTTCAGGGCACTCAGAAACAAATTTATGAATAACCTGTGCCATGCAATTGGTAAATTGGTAAATAATGTACTGGAAAACAATTTGTCTTTCAGTATGGGTTCATGATGATGGCAATTATCAAATAGATAAATCCAACAATAGTTTCATAACATCTTCATGCAATGTTTATCGCATGAACAATAGGGAAGATGGGAAAATCCAACAGCGCATAAAATCCGAAGTGTGGTTCCATGCAGCATACAAACTGGACCAGCAGTGACATAAAAGCATTTTAGTAGCTAAGCAAAAATTTTATTGGTACTTACATGACTCGCAAGCATGTACCACAGCAAATAGTAGGCAGCACCAGCCCAAGCAGTTTCAGCAAAGACACCAGCAGTCCTCTTCAATTCTGATGTTAGGGGTAAGATTCGGAAAAACCTGGGGATATATTGAAGCAAGACAATGAAAAGTAATGCCTGTTTCGTAGCAAGTACATCTGAGCCTTGTGCTCTCTGCAGAAATCTCCAAATTACAATCTGAACATATAAAAAGCATATCAGTACAACTCTTCCAGCTACTGAACTCCACAAACAAAGGTTTCTGAAATTCTTCTAATACAATGACAATTTATAGTAACAAAGTAATAAATCAACTTCCTATACATAGATAAAACATGCAACAATTTCTTTAGAAGAATCTTGGTCTATGTAATATGCAGGAATTACCTAACTACTACCTATTCAAAAAATATAAATAAAAGGACTACCAAGGGGAAAGTAAACACAAACTAACTTGTCCACTCAAGAAATCAACAGCACGCAACTGAAAGGATGATCATCATGATATTCTGCAAAAAAAATTCAATCCGAGCTGGGGTCCATCGAAACCTCCACCATCAATAACAAACCCAATAATAAGGATCACAAAGCCTCATACATAGAGGCATTATATCCTCTCCTTTTGGTTTGATGAAGTCAAATGCATAAATGCATGCTATAGTTATCATGTAACCAATTTCCCTACAAGAATTTTATGATCCATCCAGTCACTTATATTAAACAAAAGGTAACCACCAAGATTAAGGAACATGTTACTTATCACGTAACTAGGTTCGAAGGACAATGGAAAATCAAAGATGATGTAGTTCAGGTAGTGAAAACTGAGAAAAATATTGTGATGCAGATAAATCACAGACATGGGCTTATTTTAGTGGAAAGAAGCTTTGGGTAGGGTTACATATGCGTTGAGCCTTTGATCCAATGGGTTTTTTATTGTAATAGGCAACTTAATTGGCCTAAAATATAGGTAGGAGGCAAGAATACGGATTTACCTTATTATTTAGTCTAGTTAGATTCTATTTCTTTATTTTAATTGCTATTAAAGTGTTTTAGTTAGGCTGGATTATATCTTTATGAGTCCCACCTTGTTTTAAGCTGTTTTCCTTCATTTTAGGTTGAATTTTAGGTTGATTCCTATTTTCAGCCCTTGATGTAAGGTCGTACAGGGCTACAGCCTTGCACACAAATTCGATTAATGAATTAGCCTTGTTGCTTTTAGTTCTATGGTGATTCAGTAGGACCCTGGTGATTATTCCAGGAACCCTTGGTGGTGATTCCAATGTTGGGATACTTGTGGTGATTCCTAATCACACCTTTCCATCTTTTCTTTTATTTTCAGTTATTGTTTCTAGACCTAGGTTCTAGTTCAGTTCTAGTTTCTGAGTTTTCACTATCAAATTTCTGAAATCCTATTTCAATTCCAACTCTTAAAATTTCAGTTTTCTGATTCGGTAATTTGAGTCTGATTTCAGATTTTTTTTTTTTTTTTTTTTTATGGTGCCTGTCCTCTGTTATATCAGTTCTGAGATCTGAACTTTAAGACTTTGTTTTATTCTCCAGAATTCCCTGCAACGATTCTGAATTTGGTTGCATTCTAGGATCCTTGTTAGAATAGGAAAACCTCCATATTTAGAGATCCATTCATCAATCATCATATCTGGATCATACTTTACAGTCTTATTCTACCTGATATACTAAGCTATTGATCTGAACTTCAGGGCAATCAGAGGAAATTTCTTTGAGTTACTGATTTTCTCCTTTTCCCTGTGTTTCTTTCACAAGTTGATCTCCCATTGGATCTCACTGGTTTGAGATTAACACTTCATTAATAGGTATCAGAGCTATGGAAAGACTGCAGAGGTTGCTAATTTCCAACTTATTGTTCAAGAGAAGTCCAAACTCTATTACAGATTTAAGATTGATTGTGTGGTTCTGATTTAAGAGGGTGAGCCTTGGTGTCGTAGTTGTCAAGGCGCGTCCGGGCAATGTTTATAAACCTGGGCGCAAGGGTGCCTTACAAACATGAGAAAGGCGGTCGCCCAAGGTACCTGGGAGTCGCCTAGGCAATGCCTAGGGCGCCTTGGACGCCCAGAATGTCTAGGCAGCCGCCTTGTTTTCAATGTGTCTTTTTTTGTTCTCATATTTTCCCTTGATCTCTGAATTTTCTTCACAAGATTTATTAGGCTAGACAAGAGCAACATTTATCAGGCAGTACTTATTTATGCCTAATATCATTTAAGTAAATGTTTACCTAAGATATTTTTCATAAATAAGCAAATACACCCCCCTCCTTTTGGATCCAATAAAAATAGTCTAAAAGTCAAATTCCAGAAAGATAAAAAGTCAAGCCTCCAGTTCAAGAACAAAAACCGTATTTTGGGTGCAGGGGAGATTTTCAACTTCCAAATGCTAGGCTTTTTTCCAAATATAAAAATTGCATAAATCTTATTATAGTAAAACATCACTAAAAACCAAGAGCGCGCCAAAATAATCTCTTGCTTTGATTCCCAAAAAATAATTTACATTCAGACGACTTTAAACAGCATTTGTATACTCCGAACAAGGTTTGACCGGAGTGTAACTCTTTCATTATAACCCAGATTCAAGCAATCTCGGATTTGTTGGAAAGCTGATTATGCTAGCTTTGCAACGAATTCGAAATTGGTTGAATCCGAACTATATTAAAGGAGTTCGCTCCGGTCAAATTTGTTAGAAATACGCAAATGTTAGTCACAAATATGTATCGCCTACTTTACTCATTATTTGTTGCCTTGTTGGTTTTCTTATATTAATTAAGTTATGTCTTAAATGTTGATTATTTATATAGATTTTGCATATATATAAACATTAATATAACATTAATATTTTAGAAATAAAAAGAAAAATACATTGGCAACCAGGATTGCCCCAAACACCTTGGATCACCTTGTCACCTTGACAACTATGTTTGGTGTGACAGTAAGGTTGTCATATTACAACCTGGTGATCACAGGTAAAAAACACGGAAACAGTCTCTCCATGTTATGGAGTAAGGCTACGTACATTCTGCCTTCCCCAGATCCTGCAGTAGCGGGAGCCTCGTGCACTGGGACGCCCTTTATGTGGTTCTGATTCAGCTAAGCTTCAAAGTCGTGGGCCGGTTTTTTTTAAGCTAAAGAGAAATGATGTAGATAAATCACAAAAGTAGGCTTATTTTAGTGGAAATAAGCCTTGGGTTGTGATATTATTGATTAGAGGAATGAATTGACTGTCATAGAGACAGCCCCACTTTATTTATAATAAGTGAATAATAGATACAAGACGAAAATACCCTTATACCCATTTACACCCATATTACAACACCCCCATGCCCACCTTGCATAAAATAGGATGAAACAATGATCTACTCAACCTCTTGATAAAAATATCAGCTAGCTGATCACCAAACACAAAAGGAATGTAAATGAACCCAGATTCCAGTTTTTCTTTTATAAAATGTTGATCAATCTTCACATGCTCCATGCGATCATGTTCGACTAGATTGTGAGCAATACTGATGGCATACTTACACTATCGGAATAAAGCATCAGCGGAAGAGGAATAGGTAGAGCAAGATCCTGTATGAGGTGCTGAAGCCAAGTCAACTCGCAAATGCCATAAGCTATAGCATGAAATTCTACTTCAGCACTAGACCTAGAACCAATACTCTGTTTCTTACTCCTCCAAGTAACAAGATTGCCACCCACAAACGTCCAATAGCCAGTGGTGGACCAGCTAGCATGAGGAGCGCTTCCCAAATTGGCATCCGTAAAGGCCTATACACATAAATAGCCATGAGAGGAGAAAAAAATCATTTTCCCTAGTGCAGACTTCAGAATACCGCAAGATACGATGCACACTCTCTAAGTGTGTCTGATGCTTTTTTTATAGAGAGGTACAAACGGCTTGTAGAAAAAGGGGGTTAACACATCTATCCAAAAACAAGTGTAGCTCATCGGTTCCACCGAATGCTCCTATCTCTCGGCAAAGATCGTGTAAGTATGCAGTTATGTTTGGAGTAGGGACCATGCCTATACACATAAATGGCCATGAGAGGAGAAAAAAATCATTTTCCCTAGTGCAGACTTCAGAATACCGCAAGATACGATGCACACTCTCTAAGTGTGTCTGATGCTTTTTTTATAGAGAGGTACAAACGGCTTGTAGAAAAAGGGGGTTAACACATCTATCCAAAAACAAGTGTAGCTCATCGGTTCCACCGAATGCTCCTATCTCTCGGCAAAGATCGTGTAAGTATGCAGTTATGTTTGGAGTAGGGACCATGCATATACTAACTCACCACGCTGACAGCGAACGCTATGTCAAGATGAGTGTGAGATAAGTAAATCAGCTTGCCAACAAGCTGCTAGAACTGGCCCTTATCCACAAAGATCACCATTTTCCCGGGAAAGGTGGATATTTGGTTCAAGAGGTGTGTCAAAGTGCTTATAGCCAAGGATCCCTATCTCAAGAAGATCCATGGTATACTTCCACTGGGAAAGAAAGATAACTTTGGTAAAGTGGTCAACCTCAATGCCAAGAAAATAATGCAACTTGCCAAGGTCCTTAATCTCAAACTCTTGACTAAAGAATGCTTTGAGACAAGAAATCGCATCTGTATCATTACCAATGACTACAATGTCATCCATATAAACAATAAGGATGGCAATCTTCGGACTCGATTTCTTAATTAAAAAAAATTGTGATCGGCATGGCTACAAATGTAGCCCCCAGACACCATGGCTTTATGGAATTGCCAAAACCACACATGAGGAGACTGCTTTAACCCATAGAGTGCACGCTTGAGCTTACACACCTTCCCTTGAGTTTCAAGACCAGAGAAGCTAGGGGGAACGTCCAAATATACTTCTTTGTCTAGTTCACATGAAGAAAGGCATTCTTGACATCAAGTTGCTGCAAGTCCCATACAAGATTCACAGCACAAGAAAGAACTACACGGATGGTATTCATCTTGGCAATTAGGGCATATGTCTCCTGATAGTCTAGATCATATGTCTGAGTGAAGCCTCTAGCAACCAATCTGGCCTTGTATCGATCGACACTTCCAGCCATTTTTTTATGGCAAAGAGGATTCAAAGCAACTTAATTTAACAAATCCTCTTCCCTGCAGGATCGTTTAGTCAGTCCAACTACCAAAACAGATTTAATAAGCAATAGGAAAATCAACTTATCTGAAGATCCAGCCGTTGAACACACTTGAAATTGATAGGAGGTCCTCTTAACTTCAGTTATGAACACTAGCAGAAATTTGGAGTCGATCAAAAGAGAACTGACACAGCTACAGATGCCGCAAGCTTGCTGTACAGGTTACCGCCAGAACTGGAGGAGCTTCTGAAATAGTTGATAATCTTAAGTCCCAAACAGCAAGGATTTGATGTTCTTCCAACAGAGATCAATGTCAACAGTGGAGTTTCAAGAATAGCCAATAAAATTAGAGGAGAACAACAATAGAAAAGAACAAACAGTAGGTTGAGTTTCACAACCATGGGAGACTCAACCAGAAAAATAGAAGTTTACTTTCTTTTTATTCTGGAAAATCTGAGCACTGCCGCCAGCCCTCTCTTCTTATTTAAACTTTGAAAGAGTACAAAAATTTAGGAAAGTTCAAAATAGAGAATCCTAAAACTTCCTTTATAGAATAGGAAAGTTTCTAAAACTGAAATTAGGAAAGTTGCTAAATACTTTTAGGAAACTAAGGAAACATCTACTTTCTAAACAATGGAAATAACTGAACTATATTTTACGAAACCAAACAATAAAAGAGTCCTAAACTAACTACTACTTGCTGGCGGCAACATCTAGAGTTGACTGTAGAGTTGATTGGACGGGTTTCCTAACCAGGACTGATTTGACCCAATGGACCAGACCCAGGTCCATTTAACTGCTTGCATCTCCTTCTCCTGGCATAAACTTGGCCTGCATCAATTTTGCTTTACAACAAAGACCATTTGTAGCTCACTGTTTTTTTTTTTTTTTATGTGGAGATTGAGACGCTATGTCTCAAGTATCATTCTTTTTGAGAACCTGCACCTCGTCAATCAAGGCTGCCTTCCACCTCGGATCGGTAAGAGCCTCCTGCCAAGTCTGAAGAAGAGAAACAGAAGACAAGGAAGACACAAAGGAACAGTAAGGGAGAGGTGAAAACCACCTGAGCAATAGGGTGTTGCGCACACGATCTTGTCCCCTTAAGGACAACAATAGGTAAGTCAAAGGAGGGGTCAGAAAGATTACAAGAGGAAGAACCTGGATCAAGAGGCAACATGAGACTTGGTAGAATTGGTGGCGCGGTGGTGGTGTCTATTTGCTGCTCATGATTTCTTCAAACATAAACTTGCACGGGAGCCTGTGTCTCCCCCTGAATTGACACCGCAGGAGAGACAATAGAAGGTGGTGCCTTTGGTCCAATGGATTTTTATTGTAATAGCCCACTTTAATGGGTCCAAAAGATGGTTGGGAGAGATGAATACGGTTTTTACTTTATTATTAGTTTTAGTTAAAGTCTATTTCTTTATTTCGATTGTCATTAAGGTGTTTTAGTTATGTTGGATTAGGTCTCTATGAGTCTAGCCTTGTTTTAAGCTGTTTTTCTTTGTTTTAGGCTAAATTTTAGTACTAGCAGACTACCTCCAATGTAAGCTATTGGCTGGAGGAGTTTTAGGCATGGTTTAAATCTTGCTTTTTAGTGTTTTATATAAGTTTCTAAGGGGATACATCCTTGCAAATGAATTTGATTAATAAATTTGGCTTGTTCCTTTGGTTCTGTGGTGACTTAGAATGCTCCCTGATGTAATGATTCCTTAAGATCCCCGGTGGTGATTCCAAGGTTCAGCTACTAGTATTGATTCCAGCCCTGAAAATCAGGTGATAATTCCTAGTCATATCTTTTACTTGATTTTCAGTTCGTGTTTTTACCCTAGTTTCTAGTTCAGTTCTAGCTTTTGTTTCTGAGATTTCACAATCGAATTTCTGAAATCCTATTTCAATTCCAACTCTTAAATTCTCAGTTTTCTGATTTGCTAATTTAAATCTGATTTCAGATTGTATTCTGGTTCCTATTCTCTATTATATCAGGTCAGAGATCTGAAATTTTGAACTTTGTTTTGATCCCCACAATTCCTTGCAACGATTCTGAATTTTCTGGCTGCTTTCTAGTTTCCTCGTTAGTAGGAAAATCCCATATCTTGAGATCCAGCCATCAGATCTGGATCATATATGCAGTCTTATTCTACCTGATAAACTGAGCTATCAATTTGAATTTCAGACCAATCGGGATAATTCTTTATTTTCTCCTAAATCTGATTTTGTCCTTTTCCCTGTCTTCCGCTCACAAGCTGTATCTCACACAGGATCTCATTGGTTAGAAATTAGCACTCATTACACTGATGACAAACAATCTTTTTAAAGATATGGCCCAAGATGAGATAGAATCATAGAACATGATTCATGAACTTGATCACAGGTGGTTGGAATACAGCACAATTTATTTTGATGAATTTCAGTAACCACCTCAAGAAGAATGCCAGCAAGTTTCTTTAAAAAAAAGTTAAAAATATAATGTACAGTTGTACACAGCAGAAGAATAGGGGAAGTTCCCTACAACATAATTATTACCTGACAAATCATTTCACATAAAATCAAAGTTGACAAGTTTCTTCTACAAGATAAAAAAAACATAGATCGTCGGCAGAAGAAAATCATAGATCAATTTACCATTCTATTGAGGGTAGAAAATGCAACAGTTGGCAAGCCCTCCTAGCTAAAGGATGAAAAATAGTTCTCTAGTTTATAGGAGCAGTTAAGGAAGCTAACTCATGTAAAGCATATCTGTTGGTATTGTTGTCAACACCTTAGTTGGTGTTAACAACAACTAATAGGACTGAATGATTTACTATTTGGGCCTTTATTTATAACAAAAATAATGGAAAGAAAAAGACTATTACAACCCCCATTGACAGACTATAAATAAGAGTCAGTTATCTAGGAAAATCCCAACCTACCCTTGCGGCATTCATAAGTCAACCCTACCCTCAAATTGACACATATATGTCACACATGCCCAACTTGACCAAATTAGGATGAAAAAGTTTCCCACCCAAGCCATTATTGAAAACATCTGCTAACTAATCTTCTTGCTACACCATGTGACAAGATTACCGCCAACAAAATTACCATAGCCAAAGACAGACTACGTATCAGGAAATCCACCCCAATCAGCATCTATGTATTGCCTCAATCTGCAGATGATGAAGAGGAGATAAAAGAATCCATTTTCCAGGGGCTGACTTCAAGTAACTAAGAATACGAAGAACAGCCTCCATATGAGTAGAGTAGGGATCATATGCATAAATTAACTAACCAAACTCACAGCAAAGGCAATATCTCGCCATATGTGTGAGAGGTATATCAACTTTCCCACGAGCCGTTGGTAATGACCCTTATCAACTGACTCACCATCTTTATCATTGAATTGAGTATTAGCTTCCAAATGAGTGTCACAAAGATGGCAGCCCAATAAACCAGTCTGAAATAAAAGATCAAGGACGTACTTTCTCTAAGAAAGGAAGATATCCTTTAAAGGTCGAGCAACTTCAATCCTCAGATTATACCTTAATTTTCCTAGATCATTTATTTCAAACTCAAGACCAAGGAAACTCTTGAGGCGAGAGGTTTCGTCACTATCATTTCCAGTGATTACTATATCATCAACATAAACTGTGAGAAAAGTGACTTTGTCACCAGATCACTTACTAAACAATATATGGTCAGCATTGCTCTGCCTGTAGCCTTATGGAACTTGTCAAACCACGCTCGAGGAGACTATTTCAACCCATAAAGTGCACGCTTCAATTTGCAGACTTTGCCATGGTTTTATCAGAAGAAAAACCTAGAGGAATATCCATATATACTTCTTCAAGTTCAACATGCAGAAAAGCATTCTTGACGTCAAGTTGTTGGAGATCCAATCCCAGATAAACGGCACTTGATAATAGAACTCGAACAATATTTAGTTTGGCAACTGGAGCAAATGTCTCCTGATAATCAATCTCATATGTCTCGGTAAAGCCTTTAGCCATAAACCTTGCTTCATATCTATCCACCATCCCATCAATCTTCTGTTTAACCACAAATACCCATTTACAGTCAACAAGTCTCTTTCCTGGAAGAAGAACAACAAGATCCCATGTATCATTCTTTTTCAGAGCCTTCATCTTTTTCATCATAGCTACTTTCCACTTTGGATCTCCTCAAGCCTCCTGCCACTTTTATAGAGTACTAATAGAGGAAAGGGAAGATATGAAAGCTCTATAGGTACCAGAAAGAGAATCACGAAAGACAACATAAGATATGGGGTGCTGAGTGAATCCTAGTACCGTATCGAATAGCAATGGGTAACTCGGGAGAAGAGGAAATCTTACCAGATGGAGTAGGAGGCTCTGGCTCAAAGGATGGTGACGGGATGATCAAAGGTGCAGTAGTGATAGTGGTCTCAACCACTAAACTTAGAGCATTGATTCATCCAGGTTTTCCTCTCTGCTTAGGCCAAAACCTTTGATTCTGCCTGTACCAGGACTAGTGTCTGCTGTTCTACCGGAACCGGAATTGGTACTGGTGTATGTTGCTCCCCTAAGCAAATCCTAAACCGAAATTGGAGCTGGTGTCTGTTGCTCCCCCTAAGTTGGAATCGACTAGGTATCTTCAAGTAAAGACGGAACAAGAAGATTCTCAAGAATAGACACATCTTCACCATTCACAGTCTCCCCGTCTCCCCCAGAAGAGGTGGCGGTAAGTAGTATGGAAGAGTCATAAAAGAGAATGTCATGGTCACCAAGGTACGTCGTGTGAGAGGATGGTAACACCAGTATCCTTTCTGATTGGCCGAGCAACCCAAAAAATACATCGGAAGCCACGTGGGTCAAGATTGCCGAAGAACTGATGATCGCGAGCATAGACACACAACCAAATATTTTGAGAGGAACAACAAAGGACCTAAAACCAATCAAAACATCAAAAGGGCATGGGACGCCAAAGTGCAAGTGGGCATACAGTTGATGAGATAGGCCGCTGTGAGCGTGGCATCACTCTAGTATTGAGACAGAAATGGCTAGCAAATATGAGAGCCCGAGCCACTTCCAGGAGATGGCGATTCTTTTGTTCCGCCACCCCATTCAAGATATCAACAAAACTTATCTAATTGAGAATCTCAAAGTCTACCAAATATGTCTAAAATACTCGCATCCATTGTCTCGCTTTGTAAAATCTTAAGGGTGGCATTGAACTGAGTGCGGACCATGTTATGGATGAGCTGGAAATAGCAAAACACCTCACTTTTGTGGTGCATCATAAACACCCATGTCGTGTGAGAGTAGCAGTCAATGAAAGTAACAAACCAACGATGACCAGAAATAAAGGCACAACGAACAAGACCTTATGCATCTGTATGAGCTAAATGGAAAGGAGAAGCAATTCTTTTATTTAAAGGTAAATAACTATAAACGAATTAATCTAAGATACAAGTCTCACAAAAAAACTTACATTGTTTGACGAAATGAGGAAAAACATGAGATGAAGCCCCAAGAAGAGGATCCCCTAATCGATAATGCCACTGATGGAGATCCAAGGAAGCAGAGTGTAGCTAATGAACTGGTGGAGAACACTGGTAGAGGAGAACCAACGCCAAGCAAATAGAAACCACCATGCACCTTACCACGTTCATTCGTCTTGCCTGTCACTAAATCTTGAAAAATACAATGGGTTGGAAAAATGTGACTTTATAGTTTAAATCCTTAGTAAGACAACTAATGGAAAATAGATTTGTAGTAAAGTTTAGAATATGTAAAACAAAAGATGAAGGAAGAGAGGGGGAACAACAAATAAAACCCTTTCTAGAGACTGATGGGAGACACCCATCAATCACTCAAACTTTGACTTTCCTGAGGAGAAGATTACTGATGAAATAAGCCAGAGGATCCAATCATGTGATCAATGGCACCGAAGTTAATGATCCAGGGTCTAGAGACTAATGATGCACAATGACCACCAAAAAGAATACCTGAATAGGAAAAATTAGATCCTCAAGGAACAATGGCAGAAGCAGACACAGTGGAGGGCCTGGAGAATCTGACGGAAAGCCTGGAGTTTGTTCTGAGAGAGACTAGCATCAAAGGAGGTAGTAGGTGGAACTATCTCAGTATGGTTGACCTTGTCCTTGGAGCAACTACGACCATGCTTGGTGTCAAAATCAGTTGGTTTACCATGACGTTTCCAACAAGTAGCCTTCGTGTGCCGAGGTTGTGACAATGTTCACACTTAATTACCTCTTTAGGACTATCCTCAGTGTGTGGAGGTCCATTAGTAGTAGGAATAGAACAGGAGATAGTCTGTAAAGCGGAAAGATTAGTAGTAGGGGTATGGAGCATGGCAGAACGACGACTCTCCTCAGTGTAGACCAAAGCATAGGATTGCTCCACAGTAGGAAAAGAAGATCTGCTAAGAACCTGAACACGAATCTAATCATATTCAATGTTCAATCCAGCCAGGAAATCATAGACCCGAATCTAATCAACATGTTTCTTGTAGGAGGCAATGTCGGTTGCATTGGTAGGCTGGTAATCAGCATAATGATCAAGTTCTTTCCATGAACTTTGAAGTTCAGTATAATACTGAGAAACAGATAACTCCTTATGTAGTGTAGTGAAGTTTCCTATGCAATTCATACACTTGGGCATCATTTTGTAACTGCCCATAAGTTTCCTTAGCAACCATCCAAATATGCATGGCAGAGTCTAACAGAAGATAACTTCTAGCAATAGTGGGTAGGATGGAATTGAGGAAAAAGGACATAACCAAGGAATCATCAGAGATCCAGCGACCTTGAAAGGAACCCAACAGCAAAGGGCTTCTCAATCATACCAGTGAAATGTCCAGTGAAGCAACGACCAGCAATAGTCAGATAGGTTAACCAAATCAAGTAATTGATGCCATCAAACTTGATAGAAGTAGCAGCAAAAGGTAGGTACTCGTGACAATTCTGTCCATCAAAACCAGAAGAGGCAGTAGTAACATCCGACATTATAGGGGGAAAATACTTGACCCAATTTTAGTAAACCAATCTGAGAGGATGATGTCACTAAACTTGATCAAGTTCCTCGGCAGGGAGAAGAATCTCTGCAGCAAATATGGATTGACCAAGTATGGTTGAGAGATATCACAGGGTTTTGCTAGAAAAACCGAGAAAAAACAATGCTGGATCAATATCGCAGGGAAGGGATCGATTATGTTCCTTCAAATCTAAATTGATTCAATCCAAGGAATGCGAAAATCAATGAAGCAGGCTGGATCAATATCAGCACCAGAAAGAAAATATTGCCTCCTGGATCGATGCAGATGTGATGCTTCAGAATTCTGTTTTAAAAAAAGTTTTTTTCTTCAAAATTTAGATTTGACGTTCTTTTTGCCTTGATTAACTATAAAATTGTATTTGGACCTATTTTTGTGGACTCTTAGTTGTTTGTTGCTCCTCTAGGTGCGGATGGAACTATGAACTATATTAACAGCTTTGGGCTTCAACTACGAAGAATGAGTGACCTTCGTGAACAATATTAACAGTTGTTGGCTTATGCGACAAAGATTGGGTGACCTTTTTCCCAGTACCTTTATTCTTTCTTTCTTTTCTTTCTCCTCCTCCTTCGCTGCTGTCTTTTAATTTTGTTTTTTGACTTTCATTTGTTATTGTTGTTTACTTACCTTAAAAGTATAAGTATCATGTCAAATATTTCCGGTTGGGATGATGATTTTGTGCTTGTGCTTGTGCTTGGATGTGGTCTTGCCAAGACTTAGAAGTTCAGCATAGTTTTGAGAAACAGATAACTCATTCTAAGTAGTGTCATGAAGGTTCTTACAAAATTCATACACTTGGGCATCATTCCTTAACCGACCATAAGTTTTCTTAGCAGCCGTTCAAATCTGAGTGGCAGAGTCTAACATAAGATAACCTCTAGCAATAATGGTAGCATGGAGTTGAGGAGGAAGGACATAACACAAGGAATCATTAGAGATTCAGCAATCCTGAAAGGAACCATCAGCAGAGGGCTTCTCAGTCGTACCAGTGAGATGTCCTGTGAAGCAATGACCAACAATAGTCAGATAGGTTGATCGAGACCAAAATAAGTAATTGGTGCCACCAAACTTGATAGAAGTAGCAGGCTAGCAGCAAACTCATGATGATTCTGTCCATTTGAGCCTGAAGATACAGTAGTAACATCTGACATGACAACAAAAGAGATGTAGAGGAACTGATCCAATCAAAGCAATCTGAGACTGCAATGGTGCAGAAACAATCTGCTACACGGATCAGATATAATGATCCAAAAATACCGATCTGTCTGGTTAATAAAAAAAAGTACTGCAGTATCAAGCTGCGTGATCAACCAGAAACTCATAACAGAAATATTAATCTGTTCATAAAACTGTAACCAGAAAAAAGGATATTGCAGTTATCAGTTATCACAAAGTGCAAAAACAACCAGAATTGACTGCTGCAATTGGAGCCTTAAAATATCTCGATCCAAAAAGTGATCTCGATCTGTTTATGAACAGAACAGGCTTTCGATCTCAGCAGGTGATGACAAATGTGCTTCAATAAGTGCGAAATTGGATCTTCAATAGGAGAAGGCTCGACTTTCAATATAGAGGGAGACCTCGATACTCAAAAACCAATAGCAGAAGGGAAATAGCAACTGTCAATCTTCAAAGAATCATATCAAACTTTAATCGAGGTAGAAATGGAGGGCAGCAACTAGATCCATAAGAGATCACCTCATTAGTGCTGCCCTTTTGGAGAAGGAGAGAGCTGGGAGAGAGAGAGAGAGAGAAGAATTGTGTAGGAGAGAAGGGAAGTCATGGAAAAAAAAACTTTATTCTTTTCCAAAAACTAGATCAGCTCTGATACCATGTTAACAACAACCAAAGACCATCCAGGCCTTTATTTATAATAAAAATAATGGAAAGAAAAAGACTATTAGAACCCCCATTGACCAACTCTATAAAATACGAGTAGGTTACCTAGTAAAGTCCCAAACTGCCATTGCAGCATTACATAAGTCAACAGTTGGCATATCTTGGAGCAAGCAACACAAGAAGATGATGAAGTTCAGCTAGAAGAACAGCCAAGAAAATGAAGAAATAGTAGAAGAAAAATGGAAGAAGACAGAGCATAAATTAGAGCTGTTTTGCACATACATCAGATTCATGTTCATTTTTTTGGAACCGTGCACTGAACCTGAGTTGAAAGTGTAAACATGAAAGTTGTAGCCATTTGAATCAGCTTTCATATGCATCAAGAATCAGGTCAATCCGATAATGCGAGAGAGTAATAGTGTTTTTCACTGCAGTATGCAGTCTAAAAGATGATAGAGAAGTCAACCCGTAGAAGCTCAGGTGGTTGACCTGTAAGAAGCAGAAGCAGTCGACCAGTATATCAGCCGCTGCTTCATGAGAGCACCTGATAGTTAGCGGCTGATGCAGCGGTAGACCAGTACATCAGCCGCCTGCAGAAAAAATGCTCAGAATACTGTTTTTGCAAATTCAGTGATTTCTTAGGAGTTTCGAGCTGTTCTATAGGCCGAATCAGAGAAGCTCAAAACATGAAACTTGTATATCTTTCAGTCCTCCTTCTAAGGACACAATAATCATGTCAGTCCGACCTTGTATGATGCAGTTATTGCTATTTTCCTGGAAGTGCACAGAAGGAGAACGATGCAAAGATGTCGACCTGTAGCTCGAAGAGGTCAACCTGTAGTTTGATTGCAGCCGTTATGAGGGCATTTTTGCTACGGTTTTTAAGTGGTTTATAAAAGAAATGTCCCCCAAAAATTTGGAGCATCTTTCAGTTTCATGAGATAAAAGTGAAGCCTAGGAAAGAAAGAGAGGAAGAAAAAGGGTTACTAGCTAGCAACCGGTTGGGAGCTTCACATATGATAAGAGATTTGTCGACATTTCCATTCATTTGAAATTATGGGGTTTTGGTTGATCTCCATTGTAATCACTCAATCCATGAACTTGTATCTAGGGCATTTAGTATAAGCCCACTTTAGTGTATGTTGTGATCTCTCCTTTGTGGTCAGTGCCACATAAATTTGGGGTTTGGTGCTCCTGGACCAGTCCTGGTAGTGGGTGCTACTGAATTGTATTTGGGGCTTGGTGCTCCCGGCAGTGGGTGCTGCTGAAGGAGATTGTGTATTACCAGAAAGTCATTTGGTTTGTAGCCCAGTGACTCTTCGCATCGAGGAGTAGGCACACCGCCAAACCACATATATCTGTGTGTGTTTTACATTCATTTACTGCTTTAAGGTTGTGGATGATTGTGGAGGATGTATGTATGCACATGATTGGTAGACCTGGCAGTTATTGAGAAGCTTAAAGGCACAGTGAGAAGCTCTGAGCAGCAGAACACCTCCCCAGCAGTGAGAAGTGGTTTTAGTGGATTTGGAGTTTAATTTTGAGTGCCACTAATTCACCCCCTCTCAATGGGCCATTGTCTGGACATCTTCCTCTAATTCACCCCCTCTCAATGGGCCATTGTCTGGACATCTTCCTCGTCCTCTATTACATATTCTAAGGACTCCATGATCTTTTTTCCTTTTTCATCATCTTCTTCAGAAATTATTGAAATCATTTGATCTTTCAAGTCTTAATGAACCTTCAGGCCTAGGCAAGGACAATGCTTGACTAAGGTTGGGATCTTCAACAATCCCTGAACACAACTCAGTCATAAGCTATGCCATTACATTTTAAAAAGGGGGAAATGGTGTATAAGACACTAGGTACCATATGCCAGTGGAAGGTGAATCTTTAAAATGACAAAGCAATGTTTTGTTGAATCGGACTCCCCTCGGAATAAGCAGACAAGCTTCTACATTTAAAGTTCAAAGATCCAATTTCATCTGCTTCAATTTGATTAAAGCAGGCATATTTACGGTGCACAGGTCAAGGATCTTCAAATAAAGGCATTTAGACAGAATTAGTCGACCTGAATTTATAGTACTGATAAAGGAAATACATAACTGATGATGTGAGAGGTGATGAGGTTCCAACCCCCTCCCCCAAAAAAAATCCATTCCAGTTTGTTCTATACTTGATAACAACAGTCACAAAAGATTTGCAGATCCAAAGCAAAATCCTTCAAACTAAATTTAAATCAAACCTCGATCCAAGATGGCACTTGCACACATTTAATGCTTTGTGGAAGCTGACTAAAAACTAGACAAATCATTCTTCGCATAGTAGAGCAAAAAGATGATAAACACTAACCATTAAATTCTCTAACTAAGAGCAACATACATCAGCAATTCAAACATCAGTACCACAAGTTGCATGGGAGAGGAAGAGAGATGAAAAGGTTTCTCTGAAGAAAGATACTATGATATACTATAGATCATAGCTGCTAAACAGAAATCAGACCAAAGATAAATAGACATATAAAAAATTTAAGTTATATAAGATCCGTAATATACATAGACTTCAAAATCAAAAAATGCAGACTTTGAAATTGAAATTGCATGGATGCTCATACAGAAAAAGAAGAAAAAAATTAACAAAGTCTTTCAAACCTGTGGTAAGGGTAGCACAGCAATAAAATCTATGATAAATAGTCCTCGCAAATAACGCCTCGCTATCTGTGCAGGATCTATCACAAGTTCACCTCGCCCAAAAACCCGAGATGATGGGGCAATATAAGCTGTGCGGAATTGGATAGCCATGTGAACAACATAGAAACAATCAATGATTGACCGCAGTGTTGTAGTTGTGATAGCTAGCTTTTTATCTATACCCAAACAATTTGTGTGATCATTGATAACTGGAAGATAAAAAAATAAAGGATCCACAGATACTGCTAGAATACAAGATATGACAAAAAATCTATTCCATAATTGGATGAATTTATCTTGAGGATCAAATATCTTCTTTTCTATCACTTTAAGATCTTCAGGGAATACTGCTCGAGTGACCCCAGACTTAAGAGATCGGCCAATTGACTTGAGTCCTTCAGACCCCCTTCTCACTTCGCTCCTGAAAGATTTTGATTGGTTTGCATGACCACCACCACATGTCAATCCTTCAATATTGAATCCACATCTTCTCATTCTCCCTGGATCAGAAGACATCGATAATCTAGAATCCAAGTCGTCCAACCTAACATACAGGAAATAACAAAATACAGAGAGTGAGATGACTCTTTCACCAAGAAAGATATAAAAACTAAAAAATATAAAACAATTCATCATCTAATGTTCCCATCAATTGGAAGAAAGAAGCAGAAAATTTATCACCACTACGTGCCAAATATAACTATTTCCAGGTCTAAATGATAAACTTTTCACACGCAGTGCTCTACAGCCAGATAAGGAAATCTTTATTTGTAATAAGTACCCCGTTTGCTCATTTTACTCATGGTAGATGTGATAATAGGGCAAAGCTCGTTACGCATGGATATAAACCAGACAAATAGCCTAGTCCATCATTACCTATGTCTACGGTCACAGTTTAGCAGCAATATAGAGAAGTAAAAGATCGATTTGGGAGGATTTATTTACATTTGCAATCAATCTGATCTGACTTTAACTAAACTTCAATTTTGAATAAAAGGTTTGAAAACCTGCAATCTCGGTCCATTAGCACTCAAACCAGCTAGGTTGACATTCTAATTCTTTACCACTTGCGTGAAATTTGACAAAAATATACACCACTTAATTATGAAATCATAAGTACCAGTGAAGAGAATAAATCATAATCAAGTTTATCAAATTGGCCTTCATCAATCCCAAGGGGATAGCTCAGTTGGCAAAAGACCAACACCTCAAAATGAAGAGGTCATGAGTTCAATTCTCCTTGGGGCTCTACCTACCCAAAAAAAAAAATATTGGCCTTCATCAGATTCAACGTCATTTGAAATGAGATTATCAAAAAAAAACTGTAAGAGTTTCCAATTGATTATTTTATGATGATGCTGATCACTGGAAAATGTACCACCCAAGATTTTATATCTGGGATAGTATGCCTTTGTGAGGACGTGGCTTTGTTTTTCTTTTCTAGATCTTGTTGTAAGGGAGCATGGCTCATTTTCTTTGTACACCTTTCTCCCATTTCTATCTAATTAGTTCTTTAATTATTCAAAGAGGGGAAAATCTTGTTCCACAGAGAAGAAAGTGTGCTCAATTTGGAAGAAATTTTGCTCCAACAACATAGAAGGTTGGTCGATTTGAGAAAAGTAGCTAGGGATGTGACTGGTAGGCACATATGGTTGTATAATCCAATACAATGTCTTGGGAATCGAAATAGAAAACAGCCCAAAAGCCTAGATGGTGCAAGTGAGAACCCCTCCCTTTTTTTTCAGTCGTCAAACTAATTATGATGAGTTCCTCCAAAAAATGGGTAAAAGGAATATAGAGACATCATAAAAAATATGGTGGTGGCTTTTGACTAACAGATTGAAAGTTGCCTATATTATTTTCTTACCAAAAAAAAAAAAAACATTCATCCAGGTGAAAATAAGCTAGAAGCCTACAACACATGGAGTCCAACAACTTACAATTTACTTGGACTCTAATGATGTCCCTGATGACATTGAAATGCCATCAAAATGAAGATGGGGCCTTAGAGTTTCTCATACTTTATAGTTGTATGGTTAGCATAAAGGGATTAAAAAGGAAAGGAGTCTCTCACCTATCAATAGTAATCAATAATAACCAGGAACTAAGCCTAACAACTAGAAAAAGTGTCTTACCCACACTCACAAAAGGTGACAGAGTCCAATCCAAAAGCCCGAGATTCAGAGTGGAGAGGCCCTACCCACGTTCATAAGGCAAGCCGCACACTACCCGGCCAATGTGGGACTAAACCCCTCCCATTCCTGGCCATAGAGAGCAAACCCACCCCATCATGGGCCTACGGGCTGCATCAACTCCCCCCCAGCTTTAAGCCATGGACCCCCACAACCAATGCACGGACTACCGGTCTGATATCATTTGACGGCGTCGAACCCAAAAGCCTGAGCTTCAGGGTGGAGAGGTTCTGCTCATAAGACGAGCATCTGCACACTACCCAACCAATGTGGGGCTAAACCCCTCCCATCACGGGCCTACCAGCTGCATCAAAAGGTGACCGAATCAGGTGCTGGAATTGACAAAATATTCCATCAAATAGAAACAGGGGAGGATACTTGCTATTCTCAGGGATTTTCATGGCAATTAGAGTCCAAATGACAAAGAAAATTTGATTAAAATGAAAATTAGAATGGCTACTTTGGAGTTGAAGCAGATGCCATGCACTGGGTAGTTGTCAGTTTTTTGGACTTTTTTTTTTGTCACTATATCTTAACTCAAGAGAAGGCCTTTTTTCCTTCTTTTCTTTAAAACTAACCACGTAATATAAGTTGTCTTCAGTTAGCTGAATCAGATCTTGGTGGTTGTGTTTTTAGTTTCTATACTAAAAGGATTTCATGAATGAATTATTACTACATGCTATGTCATTACTTTAAGGATTAGTATATGAATATGTATACAGACAGATCCACAGAAGTAGCAATGTCCATTTTGAGTGGAAAGATTTCCTCCATCCTCCTTTTTTTTTTTTTTTTTTTTTTAAAGTATCAGAGGTAACTAAATTTTAAATGAATGACTTTTGGTTCCTGTCCAAATTCCTTATTGTTGGCTGTGGTCAATCATCATTGCCACTGTTGGTTGTTTGGTTTTAATCTTTCAATTTCTGGTTTGTTGCTTATCATTCTTCAATTACAATTGCAGCTCTTGGATTAGATTTGCATCTCCAGGCCAATCCTCAAAATTCAAATACTGTCCCATTTTTTGTTTACTCAGTTTTATTCTAATTGTGAATCTGTTCATGAGTTCAAAATCTTTCTTTACATGGTGATTGATATCATCCATAGAAATGTCAAACCAGATTCTTAAAAGTTATTCAAAAAGCAACAAATATTGGTTGTGCTTGCATCATTCTCTCTCTCTCTCTTGGGGGGGTCTGTCAACTTATCACTTCAGAATGATTCTTCACTGGCTATTTACTCTATATATTCAAGAATTTATTTCTCTTTCAAAAAACCAATCTGTACTAATCACCCCTTTGTTTTTGAAGAAAAATTGGTAGTCTCTCGACCAATCCATATAGCTCCACCTAAAAATGCAATTTCAAGTTTACTTTAATTTCGAGGTTATTTATATGATTCTTAATTTCCGCCTATCAAATGCATGTATATAAACTTCTGTTCCTTCAAATTATTCAGTTTCTTCCTTATATTTTATTCAACACTCTTCTCTTTCTACTCTTTTAATAACACAGCAACACTAAATTTCACAATGCTTCATTTTTTATCCCTATAACCCATATGAAACCTCTACACAACAAGGAATGCCACTGAAGACATTGTAATGTCATTGTAAGGTTTTCGATAAGCTGACTTGCTATCAAGATCCAAAACTATTCTCCAGGTGTTTAAAAGGTAACTGGAAGGATTTTTGGACAGAAATGAATGAGGAATCAAACCTTTTCTCCCTCAAACTAAAATTTCATCTGCTAAAAGAAGTTGAATTGTGGATAGTGTAGACCTATTAACTATTTAATTTTCATAGTTCGAGGACTTGGCAGGGTAGGTCACCCCAGAATGAGGGGGAAGAGGGAAGGGCAAGCTCCTAAGCAAATAATTCAAAGACTGTGTGGGTAAGTAACATACCACATGGTAAAGAAAATTAAATAAAAGTAAATATATTTGATTGAGGACTAGAAGATGTTATAAACATTCTACATCTATATTTAGTTTCCATACTCGCTCCAAAAGAATGCTTAAGCATTCAGTGGAAGAACAAAATGAATGAATGAATTAAATTTAGGGGATGAGCCTATAAGGAAAACAATAATCCATTCTAAAGTTTGAGTGAATGACCCTCTTACATGATAAAGAATCTTAAAAATGATATAAATTTGTCATGATATGTGCACAGAACACTGATAAACTTCTTACCTTACAAATTTGTCCCTGTGGCCACCCAGAAACTGCGGTCTGTAACCAAACTCAAACATTTTGTACAACCTATCACATGGATGCCACAGATCATCACAGAAACTCAATCCGTGGAATTGTTGAAGTTAATAACTATTCAAGCTGCAAGTTGAAACATTTCAGATAATCGATATATTCCTACACAGAAAAGTAAAACATGTCAGATTGGCGTCTTTAAAACCCATCAAGCACCTTTGGTGCTTAAATGCTTTCTAACTCCGTCTCATGTCTCCATCTGTCAGCCTTGTGCAGATTAAGTTCAAATCATGAAATGATAAAACGGAAACATGCAAAATACTTCATAAACTCAATCTGAACGGGAAGCAATCTTGCCTAATTAACAGTCCGGGATATTGGTTTCTCTCACACACATTAAATCACGAGCACAAGCAAATCAAATACACAGATCAATAGCCCAATGAACCAAAACCGCTACTACCATATAATGTGAATTACGTTGGAAAATTTATGATATGGGTCCGCTGCAGCAATCAACTGCACTCCAATTCCGCAATTTGGTACAATTACAATACCCATAAACCAAAAATAAAAATAACAAAATAAACAACAACCCGTTTAAAATGATAAGAGGAAAAAAGGAAAAAAAAAAATTAAATACTCCAATGGTTTCAATATCCAATAAAAAAAAACCAATACGTTAGCTCCATTAAATCAAATGTCATAAATCCAAATCAGAGATGTGAGAGAAAATAAGGATTTAAAAAAGGAATACGGAGGGTTTCCGGGGATCCATACCTCTCGGAATTGCTAAGGTTTCAATGAAAATGGTCTTCTTGCAGGGAGAAGAAACAGATGAGGATTGATGATCAGACACGCTCCGCCGATTGAAAATAAATGAATTAATGTAAACTTAATTCGACATTACATTTTGCCATTTTGGCCAAAGGGGGTGGGGAATGAGGAAAGGAGGGAGGGAGAGGAAGAGAGACCAGAGCGCGTAAATGAAAACCCAGTGGTTCCATGTTAACGGTTATCCCATCACTATCCGTTGGTTTGGAATCTCATTTAGTAGTACATAAAAAGATTCTGATCAGTGGATCAGTGGATCAGTGGACTAGTTGGTTGGTTTTTCCTGCGACGCCAGAACGGGAGCTCTAAGAATTCGATTCTCTTTTTGGCTTTTGACTCTGACGTCAGAACGTCAGTCCTCTCTAGTCAAGATGGTAGGATTTTCAATGGTCCGTCAAGATAGGCTCCATGGGCTCATCATACGTATGCATACCTACTATCATCATGATACCAAACAAACATTCTCACGCTTTATTTAAGGAAAGACAATAACATGAAACTAATTAATAATAGATTGGACATTTCTTGTATTATTTATTATTGTATGATCTACCATATAATGAATTTCTTATTCATAGGTTTCAACAATCTTAATATATTAAAAAATTAATAATAATACTAATTCTACCACATGACTTGTCAATTGTCATGCATTTGATATTTTTTTTATTTAATATAAAAATAATATTGATTGATCATGCATCAAATTTTAACCTATGGTTGGCCATGCATTTAATATTTTTTTCCCTTAAGATAAAAATTAATATTGATTTGCCATGCAATAGAATTTGTAATCAAAATCTATCATATGATTCCCCATGCATCAAATATTTTTTTCTTATTGATGACCCATGTGCATCAGGTTTTATATAGTCAAATTCAATTATATGATTAATCATGCATTTAATATATATTCTTTAAAATAAAAATCACAACATGATATTGAAGGACCATGCATCAAATTTTATAATCAAATTATATCGTGTCACTAAAATAATCTTGATTGATCATGCATCAAATCTTATAGTCAAATTATGTCATGTTATTAAAATAATCTTGATTGACCATGCATCAAATCTTATAGTCGAATTTTATTGTATGACTTCGCATGCATTTAATATTTTTTATTACTAACATTTTCAGTTGACAAATATTTATTCCCAAATTGGTTTTAAGCTCATATGAAACTTGAAATTAATAGGACACTTTAACCAACCTTAAGGATTCGTCCATCAATTGTAATTACCCATGGAATTATGGATCGCAAAGGAATCTTCTACCGAAAAAAAAATTTGGGAAGAATATTAGTATGAATTGATACTTTAACTCTAATTTTTTTAATTTTTTATGAAAACTTTCAACTTTTAAGCCATACTATTTGATGTTAAGTGGAATTTGGAAGGAGTATCCAAGTTGGTGTACCATAAGATCACCCCAAAAGATAACAAATTATGTATAGAAGAAAGTGTTTGGTCATGTAAGGTGTTCCAAGTTGTGTTTGGTTGCAAGGGAATTGAAAGGAACGGAACAGAAATTTTTTAACTTAAAAAAAAAAAAAATTATAATTGTAACACAAATGATTATATAAACTAAAAAAAAAAATTATAGTTGTAACACAAATGATTATATAAACTATGTAAAATTTCTTAACTTATTTAGTAATGATACTAATAAGATATAAAATTTATTTTACTTTTTAAATGCAACAACCAAAGCAGCCATACTGATTTAACATTAAAATTGAGCTTCTAAAAAATAAGTTTCACCATTAACTTCCACCTGCTACTAACAAATGTTTGAAATATCGTTTTTTTTTTAAAAAAACATATACATATAGATAATTTTGAGTACATAAAATCTTATGATAGTTAAAAAAATATTCAAGGTTTTTTACATGATCAATTATCGTAAAGAATTATATATCTGAATGTAGTCTTTTATTTTATTCCATCTTTCTCTCTCTCTCTCTTTCGTTCAAATTCTTCATCTCATTTGTTCTCCTTCTAAAGCCAGAGTTGAAGGTCCAACAACTACAAATGAGAACATGTATATACATTCCTCTCTCTCTCTCTCTCTCTCTCGCTCAAATTCTTTGTCTCGTTTTTTCTCTTCCTCGAACTTGATACTACAATTAAAGAGCCAGTGTTGAAGGTCCGCCAACTACAAGTGAGAACATGTATATACATTCCTCCTCTCTCTCTCTCTCTCTCTCTCTCTCTCTCTCTCTCTCTCCCCCCCCCTATGTTTTTGGTTGAATCTGGGTGTGTGGTTACACTGATCGATTTGCATTGTAGAACATAACAGAGATGGAATCACTTATTTGTGATTCATGACATGTGTGTTACATACCAAATGCGGAGGTCAAGCTTGAAAAGAAATCAAAATTAGAAGAGCATAATTCTTTTTAAATGGGGAAAATGGCAATTATTTGACCTTAATGACAGTTGACCACTCAAATTCTAGGAAAAGACAAATACCTCCCCTAAAAACAATGTTAAAATACAAACAGATCTACGCCATTAGAAATATTCCATTAGATGCTAACGGTGGGAGTCTAATATTTTTTAATGACCAAATTAACCCTTTACAAGTGTGACTGACTTAAAAAAAAAGGAGTGAAAGAGACGATGGCGATGGCTTTCTCTTGACCAAAAAGAAGGGAAAAAAAAAAAAAAAACCCCAAGGAGATGGTTAGCTTCGGACCACCATTGCCAACGCCATTGCGGCCACTACCAGAAATAAAAAAAAAAAGTTATATTTGATGGCCAGAAACCCTAATATCTTATTCTTTCTTCTTACATAGTTAGAAATCTACTAGAACCCTACAAAAAATATAATAAATCCTAACCAAGTTTTTCGGTGTGGAAAAACTCAATCCATCCTTCCCCTTCACCTCATAATCATTTCCACTGCTCAATTTGTTAGAATATTATGAGTTTAGGGTTTCCAAGAAACTCATTCTCCATCCATACAGTAGCCTTAGAACACAATAGAGAAATCATAAACTATGAATCATAAAGACTTACCTGTCTGTGAAGAGATTAATTTCATACGCTCCACGACGTTCCAAGCTTTGATCGAAATCCCTCGGCTACAGTCTTCCACAGCCTCCAGAGGATATCCTGACGTCTCTTGCTAATGGGTGCAGAGAACTGATTAACTGTGGCTGTGGGGACTCTAACCCTGTATTTATAGAATACAGATGTAACCCTAAAAACCTTCCCACAATAGAATTAGGGTTACCAAACCTATCTCATACCGTATGACGAACCAAACCAAACCGGTTATACCGTGTCAATCAGATTCCCACTGAATTAACTAGTTTAAGTAATTAATTAAGCCCACATAAATCTAACAATCTCCCACTTGGGCTATATTAATTACAAAACTACCGTTAACCAGTGTGGCCACAGAATCCAACACACTAAATCGTCACTAACTTTGAAACATCCATCAAGCTTTCCAATGCGAGCAACAGTGAATAATACACCTTAACGTATGGTGTATAAACTTCTGTCAGTCACAACAGAGGTCTACTCAATACATGAATCGCATGAGATAATGCATGAAACTAACCTCCCATGCGAGTCCAAACTTGATTAAAAAACCTTAATCAAAGTGCCCCAAAACCTTTATGGGCAACTTAACATGGTATTTAAATATTCTGAAATTATAATACCATACTTTGGCTAGACACCGCCTTAAATCTTTGGCTAAATACTGCCTTGAAACTTTGGCTAAATACTGCCTTATAACTTTGGCTAAATACTGCCTCATATCTGTGACATGTCAAACACATAACTATGTATGCAAAATAGCAATAACGCAAATGCTAATGTAAACAAAAACATAGTTATAAAAAAAAAACTGTACCATCAAACCATGAGCAATACAATCAAGCACAGTAAGCAATGTGAAAACACAAGTATAAACATAAAGAGTCTCCCACTGATTAAGCATATCTAGAGACTCCCACTGATTCCCAGATCTTTGGCCACTTAAGCCTCTAATAAAATTATTTGTTTTCAACCATTCTTATATTGGACATACCGTCCCTTAAAGACTCCCACTGACAAAACCTTCGTCTGAGAATCTACAATGATATAAAATCTTTCTTACTTGAAGAGATTCAATCTCCATTATACTTTGAAATACTAGATTTCATATTATTCTTTGAGAAGAACACAGCTGAACCGCTGTCAGAATACATCTCAATAGATTTAGAAGTGGAGTCTACAATCTCCAAATTAGAGAATAAATTTTCACACAAGATATATTGTTTGTTATCTTTACTTAGAGTTACAAAACCCTATCACCATGACAATGAACCTTGAAGTTGATTTCTTATCATCAATACAATCATTATAAATTACATCAAAATAGCCTAGAGTGTCACTACTTTTATAAATGAACTTATGATCTTTGGTCCTCTGCATGTACCGCATGACCTTTCTTTTCCCCATTGTCCAGTAAACTATACCAGCATCCAACTGAAAACATCCTATGACACTCAATGAAAAGGCTATATGAAAATATTACAACCTTAAACATATATCAAGCTCTTTACTGCATTGTAAATGCTAATACTCAGTATCATTATTTGCTTACAATTCTGTCAATTTATCTCTTTTACTGATCTTAGCATCCGCAACTTACTAGTTATACATGCATACTGAGCCATTCAAAAACACGAACAGTATTTATACTTTGAGATAAATCCAAAATTTTATTTATCCTGTCACGAGCAAACTCAATTCCAGGTACAAAGGTACTTGCTCATACAGTTTTACATGTCGAAGTTATCAGACAGAAGAATATTGATTTCAATTAGTAAACCATGTCACTACAGGCCAATGAAAACCATCAACACACATGACAAGGAAATGAATCCACTCCCACTGACCTATAGATATATATACAATGGTCAATGACAATCTCAACAAAGTTGAAAGAAGATACAACCCTGTCAAACCTCAAATACCATTATCTGGATACCCGTTTAATCCACAGATTGACTTTATAAGTCTACAAAACATATCTTCTTTATCCTTACCATAAAACCTTGTGATTAAAATATATAAACATTTTCTTCTAGATTTTCTTTGATCAAAATGATCTGTACATTTACTTGATGCAACTCCAAAATAAAAAGAGCAACTAAGATCTCAAACTTTGAAGTTCTCTTTCTCTTCCCTTTGTGTGATTCCACTTTGCTATAAATTTTACTTTGTAGCAATCAATTCTCCCATTGGAATCACACATTTTCTTTGTATATCAATTTTTAGCCTATGAGTACACCGCTCATTGACAAAAGCATAAATTTTAAGTCTCGTTATTGTTCATAGACAACAACACATCCCTTATGGTCATTAAACATTCAAGAGCAATTTCATTACTAACAACTTGCTCAAAATCATTAAGATCTTCATTTTTGTCCATCACCAAAAACATATATTTTGAAGTACAACATGTGATTGGATGAAATCACAGATTTACATGGTCCAGTATATCTCTTCATTGCCTCATCTGGCTCTACTACTATGGCTGAAGCATTTCTGGTATCTCAACTGGTTGCTTCACACCTATTTTCAGGTGGTCTCATCAAACTTTAAGTTTCTTGGGTTTATTTTGACATCTCATATAACAACTCAATGTCCTAAAATAATCACTCTCCTACGAGTGTTATGAAATCATGTCAGTTTTACAGTCTCATAACAAGAAGATAACTTAAACTGAATCTGAAACTGAAAACTGACCAACTAGCATTCTATTAATAATATAGGCTGCAATATCAATTCTTTCCTTACAGGATCAAATACATACTTAGGTTTTTTTTTTTTTTGTAAACACTTGCTTAAATTTATCAGGGAATAAATCAGTATCACATGGTCTCCCAAAACTCTCTCATTCAGATTCAATAGTTTTAGTTCTTTTAATAAAAAAATTTCCACCTTAATTTTTATTATTTGGAAAAACAACCATAGACTAAACTGTAACAAGAAGTCCTAGATGAAATCTCGATGTCCACCAATTCCAATAAATCATTGTTGTGAATAACCTTCACTTACTTTAATCTTGTCATCTTCTCTTTATATATACATGTAACAAACCTTGGAAGGAGAATTTCATAATATTATTCTTTCTAATTTTTATTTGGACAACAATCATGAATCCTTATGATCAGGATGGAAGATTACAATATACAGTTTAACTTCTAAAGATAGAATAAATTAAAAATTAATGCTTAAGTATCCAACATTAAGGTATTTAATCATTACATGTCCACAACAATGTAAATAACTGTAAGTCTATGATTAATACCAAATAAAATTAGCTAGCAAGAATATATATACATAATATGTGCAAGCTAATTAATATCTTTGAAAAGTCAATCGAACTACACACACATCCTTTGGGACAATATGTGCACTGGTCCTCTCAATATCTGTACAATAACTACAAAGAGATAATGACTTTCAAAAATCTCACCACCTTTGGGTGGATGAAGACTCCTAAAGCCATAATCCTTCAACCATGTGCATGAGTTATTTATTTTCTTTGACAACGCCACCTTTGGGTGGACAATATCATTCTATGCTGCATCCATAAAAGTGAGAGTTTATGTTAGTGTCACTTTTGTGTGAACACTATATTTCCTTATAGTAGTTTGTAAATGCATAAATGTTAGATTTGAGCATATTATGCTAGAATTAAGGTTGCCACTTTGGTGGTCACACCATAATCCTCACACAATAGCTATAAATCATAATTTGAATAAACTTTGACAATGTCACCTTTGGGTGAACATTATCAAAACTGAAGCATTTACAAATACATATTCTAGAATTTGAACACATCATAATAAAACAAAGTTGCCACTTTGGTGGTCACACCAAGTTCCACCATGATATGAACAAATCCTAAACTACAGCTTATGTGGGATATTTATTTAACCAAGAATATTTTAAAATATAATTTTACAAATCTAAACATTCATATAAACATGCACATTAGCTCAATCAATCAATTTTGTATAATAAATTTAAGAAAAATTAGCAAAACATTGCAAATCGAGTTCCCATAGAACATTTTTCTATAATAACATATTTTTCAATGCATCAAAATGTATCAAAATATATATCAGATTGAAAAACATTAAAAATGGAGTCCAACGAAACAAACCAGAGGTCAATCTGACATTCATAGCTCCCAGAATCACTGTTTAATGTCATTTTATCAAAACCAGATGCCAAACAGACCCTTATAAGAAAATTATGTCTGGATCGGTTTGGCTCGGTTCGGTTCGGTCTGACCAAAATCGGTTTGGTTCTCTCAAAAACCCAACCGAATATACCCTTTTTATTCTCCCCACCTTTTTTTTTTTTTTTTTTTTTACTATTACTTTGGTCCAGGCCGAACCACATGGCCACGGGCGCACCGAACCACTTGCCTCGGCCCAAAGGTTCAACCACCGGGATTCGGTCTGACCAAATAGGTAAACGGGTCAAAACCCGGGTTACCGGTTCAAATATATGGGGCGGTTGGTCGAGTTTCTGGGTCGGGTTACTGGGTTGTTGGTTCAACCCACTGGACTTGGCTGGCCTTAAACTTGGGCTGGACCAGCTCTAGTTTAGCCGGGCCAGAAAACTCGGCTTGGCTCGGCCCAAGTGTAGGCTAGGGTTTCCGATTCCAGCCGAGTTAGCTCGGCTAAGAATCGGCCCCGCAAATTTTTTTTTTTTTTTTGTTATTTGGGTCGGCTCGGGCCGAGTCACGGTCAACCCGTTAGGGTTTCCGAGTTGACCCGATGATGACCGGGTCAACGTCGCCAGAATTTTTTTTTTTTTTTTCTTCCCACCCGCGAGTGGATCTCACTCGCGGATTCCGCCGGCGATTGCCGGCGCGTCCGGCGGCCGATGCCGGCGATTTTTATATCGCCGGCTCCGTCTCTTCGAGGCCTTTCCAACGGTATGTAGCTTGATTTATTTTGTCGTTTGAAAAAATTTTCGTCTATGAAAAACTCCGACAGATCTGATCGAGATTCGATCCAAAACTTGAGAAAAAATTCTCTTTTAATTTGATCATTCATTATCAGTCTTTATAATCGATCTCCATCGATTCTAGGTCTGTATGGTTAGCTCTGATACCAACTGTTAGAATATTATGAGTTTAGGGTTTCCAAGAAACCCATTCTCCATCCATACAGTAGCCTTAGAACATAATAGAGAAATCATAAACTATGAATCATAAAGACTTACCTGTCTGTGAAGAGATTAATTTCATACGCTCCACGACGCTCCAAGCTTTGATCGAAACCCTCGGCTACAGTCTTCCACAGCCTCCAAAGGATATCCTGACGTCTCTTGCTAATGGGTGCAGAGAACTGATTAACCGTGGTTGTGGGGACTCTAACCCTGTATTTATAGAATACAGATGTAACCCTAAAACCCTTCCCACAATAGAATTAGGGTTACCAAACCTATCTCATACCGTGTGACGAACCAAACCAAACCGGTTATACCGTGTCAATCAGATTCCCACTGAATTAACTAGTTTAAGTAATTAATTAAGCCCACATAAATCTAACACAATTCTCTCTCTAGAATTTTTCAAATCCACTGATTTAGATCAACCAAAACCCAACTATAACTTTGTCATTCGTATTCTGAGTAGAAGAAGATGTCTGACCAAAAGTAACCAAAAACTGGCAACCCTTTTTCTACAGTGGAGAAAACCTGCTGAACCAATCAATTGGGTCTGAACGACATAATTCTAAAAGCAGAAAAAGAACGTCCGTCTCTATTGGATGCAAATCCTCTCCTCCCAGAGATTCGGGAGGAGGGAGGACACCCCCATTGGATGGCCAACACTTCTATCCGAACTTTTCGTTCAAGCCGACATCAAGGCAACAAGCTGAGCCGACAGGAGACATCGACTTAGATGAAGGGTTTGGATTCACCCGAGCTCCACTTTTGGCCATCCAACAGGGGAATCCCTCTCCTCCCAAACCTTTAGGAGGAGAGGATGTGGATCCCTCTCTATCATTCTCTTCCTTAAAATCTAAACTCTTTTCTCTCTCCTCCAACTGATCAATCATTATCAATTACATATAAGATTTTAATATACCCCGTTAGCTTGTAATCTACTCCTCCCTTTTTTCTGGACCCCCCGCTCTCTCTCTCTCTCTCTTTAACACCTGAAACTGATATAATAGAAATTTATAAATAAAAACCCAAGAAACCTATCCAAATATGCCTTACAGAATTAAACAGTAGTAAGCATACGCTCTCAGGGAAAGAAAAATAAGATGTCTCAGTTTTTTTTTTTTTTTTTTTTTTTTGTGGAAATAAGATGTATCATTTAACATAAGGATAAGCTCGGTTTCTTCCAAGGGTCAACACAATCAGCTAACGACAACAAAAGACAATGGATGTGAAACCACCAAACCTCAGGCTCTTTTAGAAAGTTTCTCTCGAGTACCTTCGACTAAGGGACTCACGGCCTGAGGAAGGGGGATGCCCCCGTTGTATGGTTGACATTCACCTGAACCCTTCACCTGAGCCAACACCAAACCTACAGGGGGTGTCGATTCGGATTCCCCCGAGCCCCACATGTTGGCCATCCAACGGGGCGTCCCCTCCTCCCGAACCTCTAGTAGGAGAGGATTTGGAACCCAACCCCCGGCACCCCCACCCCCCCCAAAAAAAAAACAAAAAACAAGAGAACCTCTCCTCTTATCTATTTATTTTATTTTTTAATTTTGGAACGGAAGCCCTATTTTTCCTTTTTAATGGAAAAAAACTTCCAATATATATATATTTTTTACACCGAACATAATGGCCAATTCAAAGTTAGAATTCAAGCTTCTATTAACTTTCGGAAGAATATTGGTGGCTTGAAAAGAAGCTACCTCTTCAATTGTCAAAATCAGAAAAAAAAAAAAATTGTCTACAACTTTTAAGACCCTGACTTAACCAATGAAATTCATAATAACCAAATGGAGCACCAAATTGCAGAGTACAAAATCAGCAAATGCACGTTCTGGGGGTAAATCCTGCAATAAGTAAATGCATTGTCAATTACAAGTACATGGGCAGTGTCTATTACAGGAAAAGCTGATCATAGAAAGCATACCTTGAACTCCTTGTTCTCTTTGTTAACTTGAATTCGGAGACAAACTGATGGAAAAAAAAAAAGAGCAAACTAAATTCGCCTAAAGTTGAAAAAAGTAATAAACCCACACACACACACACACAAAGAGTTGACATTTAGAAAGGAAAAAAAATAATTGTTATACCAGCCAGCACAGCGGTTCCCACACAAGAAAGTACTCCAGAGAGGAAAGAGTTGAATGGGAATGATCCAACAATTGCCATGTAGACCACCTACTCATCAGAAAAGACATTCAGAATTGTTACAGAATGACCAAGTTCACTATCTCATAGCTGAATCTAAATTCTTAATCATATCATACCATGCAAAACTCAAGTGAATGAGAAAGTATCCCAAAAACAGTAAACAAGCAGCTGGGTAAAGAGGGCCAGAGAGAACTCAGTCAGAGTGAACAAGTTCATAAGTTGGCTACAACTTAGATTTATGGAACATGGGTACCAATGCAAATGATAAAATTTGCTTCCCATTATTGGGAAAGCTTCTCTAATAAGCTGTCCGAATCCTCAAGAACCCAAACTAACATGACATACTAGATTAGCATTGATTAGGTGGTGCCAATTAGGAATTTTGGGAGCCAGTTATGTTATCTTCCCAATTTAATTGACATGACTAAAATAAGAACTTATACCTACAGGATCCCCAAGTGAACTGTACCAAATTGAAAGGACAAATATAAAATTTTCATTAAAAAATTTCAAGAAAGGAAAGTAACAAAAATCTCAACTCAACTCGACTCAGACTTATCCCAACTAAATGGAGGTGGCTACATAGATCATTTTTCTACAACCAACTGTACTCAAAACCATACTTGATTCTAGTTCTAAGCTATACATGTCTTTCCTCACCACTTCTTCTGTAATCATTTTAGGTCTAACCCTGGCTCTTTTAGCTCTTTAATTTAAATCAAATCACCTCTCCATACAGAAGCATTCAAAGGCTTCCGTTGAACTTGTCCATGCCACCTTAAATGAGTTTCTCGCAACTTATCATGCATAGCGACAACTCCTAAATTAGCTCTAATTTGTTCCTTCCTTATTTTATCCTTTCTAGTTTTACCACTCATCCATCTTAGCATCCTCATTTCAACCACAGTAGGCATGTTTAGATGTTGTTCCTTTACTACCTAACATTCAGCCTTATACATCATTGCTGATCGTACACCTGTCCTATAAAATTTTCCTTTGAGTTTAAAAGGAATAAGTCGATCACACAACATTCTAGATGGACCCCTCCACTTCATCCACCTTATTCTTTCTTTGTGTAACATCATCCACTATTTCTCCTTCTATATTTATGATTGAACCAAGATACCTAAAGTTATTACTTTGTGGTACCTCCCCATCATCTTTTCATCACCCCACTCTCAATCCTATTGTTGCTAAATTTACGCACCATATACTATGTTTTTGTTCTATTAATCTTAAAACCTTTTAATCTGATCTTGGATGTCTCTAGTCAATTCATCTATGATTAGTGCAAACAAATATGGGCTTATAGCTGATCCTTGATTCAATTCAACGGTAATTGAGAATTCACTACCATATCCCCCACAGTTTTTACACTAGTCACTACACCATTATACAAATCTCTAACTATGTCCACATATTTATTCAAAACATTTTTATTCTCTAAAACTTTCCAAATTAAATCTCTAGAAACTCTATTATAAGCTTTTTCTAAATCAACGAAAACCATATAAAGATCTTTCTTGTATTCTCTAAATCTTTTTATTAGTCCCCTATGGAAAACATTGTCCACTTGTCTCAGAGATTAAAAAATAAAAAGAAAAAAGAAAAAAAGAAAACCAAATTCCTGAAACCCTTGCAGTTTGAGATCTCAAGAAAAAGTGGACACTCTCAAATATAACCCAATGCTGGTTCCACATAAACCCTTCCTGTATATGCTACACGTGATTACAGCTCCTTACGGCTACCAAAAGACTCGTGAAGCACACATGCAATTTATCCACATTCGAAAACCTATGCCTCGTACATAGCAAGGTTGGGGTGGGATAGGAAAGTTTCTCAACAGTTACATCAGTAATGTTTCAGTTTTTTCCCTTGCAATACAACTAAATAATAGCCCTTTAATGAGTTAATTTTGCAGCATGGGATGTATAGGCCAGAAACCCCATTCTAAGACCAAGTTTTTTTTTTCTTTTTCTGTAGAGGTAAGAAGTCTTGCAACAAACAGAAAACGGCCAAGTTTATTAACAGTTGACCAAATTCTGTCTACAATGTAGAACAAAAAATTCTCACAGAGAACCCATATTAAACTTGGAGATGAGATTTGATAGTTTTGAGAGTCTAGATACTCTCACATGGTTTCTCGAAACTGTGAGACATTAGTCTATCCATAAAGAATAGATGACCTGGTCCTGGAGTAATAAAAGCGTATAGAAGAAAGAGAACTGCCTAACACTTCCTACCTAAACAAGATCTGGTTTGCCATCAACATGCTCTGTACATTCATGATGAACTCTCTAACATGTGGAAATTATCTTCATATACTGAAACGAAAGAAGAAATGGTTCATTATTTCAGTTTAGCAGTTCACTGATTCAGTATTTGATCAAATTTTAAATCATTCAACTATTGTAACGGTGAAAGTGCCATAATTTATTAGAAGAAAGAACAGAAAACACACTCGCATAATCAAGTGAGAGAGGGAAATAACACACTCACATAATCAAGTGAGAGAGGGAAACTCCACAGCTCAGTTTTCAGACCTTTGATGGTGTCAAAGCCACTTCACTAGTATCTTTCCTTTTGATTCTCTTATGGCTTCTCAGTCTGCACAATTATCCTCCTATATTGCTTTATCTTTCTCTCTTTCCCATTAAAGTTTAACACGTGAAGTACTTATTATGGCAGTCTCCATTCTCAACAGTTCTGCACAGATTTGTCCTAGCATTCCTTCTTCTTCTTCTTCTTCTTTTATTTTTTTTTATTTTTTTATTTTTATGGGTAGTTAAGTCCTAACAATCCATGTTCCTCATTCTTGTGACGATCAACACATCTAGCTCTGGTGATAAGACATCCCTAAACAATATAAATATACAAATTGAGTACCAATTTTTACGCAGTTGGGTAGTTTCCTCTTGCTCTCTCAACTTCTCATAACGGTTGGATCTCATCTTGACAGATCTCTGCATCTCAGTGCCAAGACCGAACTATGCAGTTTCAATAACAAAATCTAGTTAGGATTGAAGTTTTAGAGTATCACGTACTTCTCATTAAGTCAGAGTGTGAGAAAGTGGGATTATTTTCCACCAGTCTAATCTTTGATGCCCTTTCAAGTTCTAACATAGTTTCACTCATTTTAGTGATTTATCAGATGACATTGAATGTATGAATGATACATGTATGTTCAAGAAACTATACATTTTTACCGTCATCGATCAGGACAATTAGTCAATTACTCATCAAACCAAATAAGTTGACTTCACCATCCCCCATTATGTCAGCCAGGCACAGGAAGGATACAACTTGCATAGATTACATAAAGAATCAAGCATGGGGGTATGGCTCAAAGTTGAAGTGCTGGCTCAAAGTTGAAGTGCCCAGGTAACGTAGGCATCCTATATGCCTGCACTATGCTTGATACAAGTCACGGTATCAGTTGGTTAAAATGAAGAGATTGTTTAATATCAGAGATATCCCATCATAGTCATATAGTCTTCTGTTTCCCATCCTCTGCATTCCAAGTTGTAATGGTGTTCTAAACTGCACAACTAGCAGGCTGCAATGTTGACAAGCTCATCTAGTATATACATAAATGACACACACTTGATGCAGAAAAGTAGGGAGAACCTAAAAACTCGATCTTGACGGAGAAGCCTAAATGTTGACAATAACAGTTAATTTCTCCTGAATCCAATGAGAAGAGATCTGTTTGGCCATATCACAGCATGCAAAGAGATCAAAACCCTACTAAAAGCACACCCAAAAATAAATAACAATTGAAATTAAAGGGAATACCACAGTGTTATTCAATCTTAATGTGAATACAATTTCCAGTTTTGTAATCTTGTTGTTTTCTTCCTTTGTTTGCGCTTGGCTCTATCCTTTGGGATACCCAAGTTTGTTTGCCCTTTTGGGTCTATTAATATATTTATTCACCCAAAAAAAAAAAAATACCACATAGTGAATACAAGTACTCATAAGGTAGATTCCAGTACCAACAGAAGTTAAACTCTGCCTTTAGTCTTCCCAACCTACCCTATTCTACTTTCTTTCACATTTCCATAATTACAGGAAGTGCTTTCCTAGTTTTTTTTTTTTTTTTTTGGTTGGGTTGGGGGAGGGATTTAAATTCACACAACCGTGACTACTAAACTAGCAAAGATCAAACCACATGTATTGCATCACAGACGAATAATTAGACAATATATTATAGAGTATAAGTAAATCAATTGAAAGAAAAGGTCAATGACCAAAACGCAAAGAGGAAGAAATCAACAAACAAATCGATTCACTATCGAATCAACACCAGCTCATATCAAATAACTATCTTTTGGGGAGGAGGTTTACAAAAAACATATAGACTTATAACAAGCTGAAGTTGGGATTCTGGGTGTCAGGTTAAATGAACAAACAAAGAAGCATAACAAAAAGAAACCCAAATTACAAAATAAATAAATGTTGCAGATCCAGAACGATATGCCGAGTGCATCTATTGGAAAGAACTACCTGAATCAGAGCTGTAGAAATTGCAAAAATCACATAGAGATCGATGATCTGCAAAAAGATAGAAAAGGTTGGATCTTCGATTTCCGCTTCCTTTTACATTACAGAGAGAGAGAGAGAGAGAGAGAGAGAGAGAGAGAGAGAGACCTTGAGATTTGTGGGAGTGGCGACGTAAGCAGACCGAAGGGATTGAATGAGGGCTTGAGCATCCCTAGTTGTCGACCTCGCCATTCTTCGCTTATTTCTGTGATTGTCTGAAGAAAGATGCAAAACCCCACTTACCTCTGCTTTTTCATACAAAAACAAACCATTAATTTAAACCGGACCGGACAAACCGGCATCAGTGGTGCTCTGATCTCATCATACGGCGGCAAGTTTCAATCCATAGCAGCAGCCTGATACGCATAGTTTAGCATATCTTTTCGCCTAGGAATTCAGATACTTAAATCAAACAGCCATTCTTGTATTGCTCCATTGTGAAAAATCAGAATTGTTGTATCGGCCGATCCGATCCAGTTACTGAAAACCATGCTTCTAATCAAATCATGGTAAATAAATGCTGAAAATGAAAATTTGACAGCTGAAGCTAATAGAATCTAACCAGATTTTCATATTAATTAGTTGGATATAAAAGTTAATTACAAAAATTACTAAAAAGAAAAAGAAAGATATTTCCCTGCATTGTGCCGGCAGACAAATACAAAGCAATAATGCATAGTTTCAATGCAATCAGAAATCACCAAGGGATTGAAAATTCAGTTAAAAAAAAATACATACGTATTATTATTTAATATTAATATGTGATTGTTTAATACAATAAATTTTTTTACTGCAAAATACAAACATATATTCATTATTTAATAATCATCTACATTATTCAACAAATAGAATAATAGCAATATAAATATAAGTTTTTATACAAACAAAACTTGCAATGCATGAAATTGTCGTCTCATTAACATAAAACACATATCAAATCCAGAAAGATCCATTCTGTAGTGAAGTTTTATGGATTTGGGAAAAAAATCAAAACATTAGAGAGAGAGAGAGAGAGAGGAATTATTATTATTATTATTATTATTTCCGTTTTTTCATGTTTAATATGACAATACGTGTGTTAAAACGTGTTTAATATGTTCCAATATAAAAAATACGTTTTTTTTTTCAAATCTATACAATAGTTCGTAAAAATACATAAAATACATTTAAAAATTTTGAAACGCATATAATTCGTGTATTAAATGTTACATTACTAACTATGGTAGCTACTAGGAATAATAGATTGTAAAATAAGAAATAAGTTTGATATTTTATTAAGAATAAAAATGGGTTTTTGTTTTTCAAGTTGCAAAATTTTCAAGCTATGATATCTTCTTATCACCTTATCCAATCAATTTAAAATTTGGATACCCTTATTCTTTTTTTCATGGCTTTGACATCTAACGGATCTGATTGGAGTTTGAAAGGTTGGAAAAGTACAACGGAAATGTCCAAAGTCAAGAATAAAAGTTGAATTTCTTCAAATTATATACTTTTTTAAGCATTGATATTTTGTGATCTCCTTATTAGATCTACTTGAAATTTGGACACCCTTATTTTTTTCTTTTCTTTTTTTTTCTTCGTGATTTTGACATCCAATGGATCTGATTGAAGGCTGAATAGCGAAAAAAGTACAACTGAAATGGTTGAGATCAAGAATAAGAGCTTAATATCTTCAAGTTGTAAAATTTTTCAAATCTTGATATCTACTGATCCCTTTATCCAATCGCCTTGAAATTTGAAAACCCTTATCTTTTTTATTTTTAATTAACATCCAACAGAACGGGTCGAAGGTGGGAAGGCTAGAAAAAAAGTGTTTTATTACCACCGAATCCATGAAACAAAGGGGGGGAAAGAAAAAGGAATGGATAATAAGCTAATATTATTAAAAAATTTACTGATTTGATCATTTTACGCTCATTTAAAAGTTAAAACACATGCTTATTAACTTCTAAGGCAAAAACTAACAAAAGATGTTTTTGATAAAAAAGAAAATTTTGTTTTTGGACTATTTTTATTATTTTTTTATTTTTTAAAAGAACACTCGAAATGGCACCAAACATCTACAAAAACAAAAATATGTTAGGAAAAACAAAAAAAAAGATATCGAAGACACCTTAAGCTAGGACCAAATCCTTAATGTGGTGCTTTTCACATTCATTTCATTAGCCCTAACTCCTTAGGGTGTCAATTTTGATTTGAAAAGTACCAAAACCTCTATATGTGGATCCCATGCACTAGAGGTTGGTGCCATACTCTTGAAGTGATCGCATGGATGTGGAGTGGTTACCACGTGGGGAGAGGATCCCAACTCATTACTTGTTGGGCATTCTTGGATCTTAGAATTTGGTTAGAAAACATGGTCTTTTTCTTAAAGGGAAATTTTCATAGACCTCCCCCGTAATTTGGTGAAATGTTATAAAATCATTAAGTTTGAAAAATGCATAGATCACCCCTCTGTCCCACTTTTTTAAGTTTATTCATAAACGGACCATTATGCCCTTAAACTTTTTTCTTAGGTAGGCCATTATGCCCTTGACCCCATTTGCCTTAAGTATAAGTTTCAATTTCCAATTTTCAACTTCATCTTCTTCTCCGCCGCAATTGCAAGTGGAACCACATCTCCCGCCGTTGATCAGAATCATCACCTGTGACTGTGATCTCAACTACCCGACAGTAAGTTTTGTGCCTGTTTGCAAACCCCGAAAGCCCTAACCCTCGTACTTGATCGTGTTTGCAATCGTGGCTCTGTTTTACCGACATATCCACCATCACAACTCATCAAGCTCCTTCTTCCTTCCATTGATGATGGTGGCAGATGCCATGTTCGCCTTCATGAGGGCCACCACCAAGTCTCTACGGCTCAATGTCTTCCAAGGAATCAAATGCAAAGGTTACACTTTGGCTACACTGATTATTTGCAACATCTTCTGCCTCAAATAAGAGCTTTCTCAATAGGCATCATATGCAAATTGACAAAAAATTCAAAGAAACTGTATATATTTAAAACCAAGTCATTGTCTGTAATCTTGTGGGAAAGGAAGATTTTTAGAAATTTTCAGATAAACCATCACTTTTCTTGTACCTAATCCCTAATGGAATTGGAAGTCTGTTGTCGATGGATTCCGTTGGGTGTGGAACTCTTAGTGGAACACTAGAGCTCCTTTAAGAGGGGGTTTTCTAAGATACGGGAGTTCCACTAAGCTTTCCTCTTCCCAGTAAAGAAGATGAACAATAAGAATAGGGATTTTCTAAAGGAAATTAGGCAGAGTAACAATACCTCAAGGTGAAAAATCTCATATTAGATTTCAAGATCCCTTGCCAATGATAACTCTCCAGTATTTATAGAACCATAGTGAAGCTTCTTGGGCAAACTCATTTCCACCTACCACCATCTCCATCTTGTATCAAACAAGAAAGATTATGACTAGACAACTTCGACCCCTTAGGACGGCTCTACAAGTCTTATCAGCTGTTTTTGACCCCTATTCCCCCTTCTGTCCATGTCAGCTACTTTCTCTGTCAATTGTGGCCGTCATTTCTCACTCATCGAGTATAAATCTTGTTTTTTGTTGATTCGGTCTATGATATGGTAACGTGGCTAGTCAAGTCAGCCTACATGACATTTATGGTTGTTGTCGACAATTATGAGCATTAATGACAGAGCATTTAATATCCAACTACTCCTTTCAACCTATCTTATCACTGTTATTTTTCCTAGAGGGGTTCAAATTAGATCTCATCCCCCCAATAGTAGTCAGAATAGATTCTCCCTTATCCTTACGCTTTTAACTTAGATGTGTGCCCCGTGTACTGCCTCAGAGATACTTTTAATGATCCCTCATCACCGGTCTGGTTTAATCTTGGACTTATTTTCCCCCAACAGAAGTCTTCCATTTTCAAGTGAGACAAGTAGTAGGAGGAGATATGAAAAGACTATCAAATGAAAATCCCTTATGTGTCTTCATTTTTCCTTTTGCTCGTCCAGTGACAAGCAGTTCACTGAGTGACAAAATCTTTATCAAATGAAAATCCCTTAATTTCTTGAAAAGAATGATGAACAGAAGTTGCAGTCGTTGAGTTATAACAACAATCAATATGAAAGCTTTTCCCATAAGAGCTCTAAGAGTTCGAAAAGCCTGCAATTATGCACCAAAGGCCTCGGATCCAAGAGCGCTGACGATGTCGAGGACTTTATACCCCATATCTTCCAATACGAGGGATTCGTTTTTGATGATAGCTGTAAGACTCATATCGAATTAACCGGTCTTACCACCTTGTACCAGGTCTACCCGTCATGGTCGAGCCAAATGGACCAAGTGCGTAAAGGAAATGGCGAAATCAGGTACTAAACTGACCCAAAAACAGTGAATGGGAGGGCAGGGTCACATACCTAGGTAGGCAGGGTCGACCCCCCTCACATAGAAGTTAGACCCCTGATTTTTCACTGGGGGTCGGACAACTTAGGAACTGGGGATTGACGGGACCTCCGACCCCCTGTTTGCTGACAGAAACCGCAAATAGGAAACTTTTCAAATTTTAATGGGATTCCTTCCTAATCTCAATTAGACTTATTTTTAGAGATTTTACTCTATAAATAGGACGTCCTTAAGCCTCTTTCACTCCTTTTGAAACCCTAATTGATAAGATTTAGTAACCCTATTAGGATTAGGAAGGTCCAAGTATTAGGGTTTAGGAAAATGGGAACCATAGAGATCAATTTCTGGATCTCCGTAGTTAACTGCGCAGAGTTGACCGGTCGACCGGTACCAAGACCGGTATCATCGACCGGTCAACATAAAATAATGATTATTTGACCGTCTTTGATCCGATTTCGTACCTGTTTGTCATCCGCTCGTCCCGTCTGGCTCGGTGATGATCGAAAGACCTGTTACGACATGAAATCAAGGTTTAGACCGGGTTCACGGAGTGCGGGTCTTACAACTCCCCCACCCTTAAAAGAAATTTTGTCCCCGAAATTTGCATGTAGGTTTCACAACTCCCCCACGTACCTTGATCGTCAAAAAGGTTAGGGTACTCCTTCCTCATCGCGCTCTCCTCTTCCCAAGTAATTTCTTCGACAACTTGGCTTTTCCAATGCACTTTCACATAATGAATATCCTTGGTTCGAAGTTGCTGTACCTTTCGGCTTGAGAGCATCACAGGCACCACTTCGAATGTTAAGTCTTTAGTCAAGTCTGGGGGGTCTGCTGTCAAGATGTGCGATGGATCCCTGCCATACTTCTTCAATAACGATACATGGAACACATTATGAACGCTTGACATAGATGGTGGTAGAGCCAATTGATATGCTACATTACCACGTCTAGCCAATATCTCGTATGGTCCCACATACCTGGGGCATAGCTTTCCCTTCTTACCAAACCGTTTCAGACCTTGCACCGGTGATATCTTCAAGAATACTTTGTCACCCACTGCAAACTCCAGATCTCGATGTCGATTATCCGCATAGTGCTTCTGTCGAACTTGAGCTGTCTTTACTCTCTCCTTGATTTGATCAATCACTCAACAAGTTTCTTCAACAAACTCCGGTCCTATAATTCTTCGTTCTCGCACCTCATTAAATAGCAGAGGTGTACGACACTTCTTCCCATAGAGTGCTTCATATGGATCCATCTGAATTGTAGCCTGATAGCTGTTGTTATAAGCAAACTCGATAAGTGATAGTTTCTCGTCCCAAGCTCCCTTGAAGTCTAATGCTCAAGCTCGGAGCATATCCTCTAAAATCTGAATAGTTCGTTCTGACTGCCCGTCCGTCTGAGGATGAAAAACTGTACTGAACTTCAACTTCGTTCCCATAGCTTTCTGTAATCCTTCTCAGAACTTTGATGTGAAACGGGGATCTTTGTCGGATACTATACTCTCTGGGACGCCATGGAGTCTGACTATATTATCTACATATAGCTTGGCCATCTTCTCCATGGTATACTGAGGTCTGACCGCAATGAATCGAGCTGTCTTGGTGAGTCGATCTACTATTACCCAAACTACATCCACTGACTTTGGTGTCAAAGGTAGGCCAGTGACGAAATCCATAGTAATGCAATCCCACTTCCATGCAGGCTCCGATAGTGGTTGCAGCAAACCTGCGGGTCTCTGCCTTTCTGCTTTAACTTGATGACAATTCAGACATTGGAACACGAAATGAGTTATATCTGCTTTCATACCCCTCCACCAATATAGTCTTTTTAAATCATGATACATTTTGGTACTTCCTGGATGTACCGAATATGGAGTGTAGTGAGCTTCAGTCATAACTCGATCTCTGATATTGCAGTCTGCACTCTCAGGTATACATAACCGTCCATGATACCTGAGTACCTTGTCTGAATCCAAGGTAAAGTCAGGATTGCTCGTACCCTTCTCTAAGTCTTCTTGCATTGTCTTGAGATGCGGATCCCGTAGGATTGCTACCTTGACTTCATCAACTAGATCCGATGAGATCTTCAAAGCTGCGAACATCATGGTGAACTTATGAATTAAGCCTTGCTCGACTGGATCTTCTGTAGTCTCTATTATATACTTTTCATCGCCTTCAATTGAACTTGATGCTGCAGCACATAATGCAGCATTTGTACTTGGTCCTGCCTCAGGTTTCGATGCCCACTTTCTGCTTAAGGCGTCAGCCACAACATTTGCTTTACCCGGATGATACTGGAGGTCACAATCATAATCTTTTAATAACTCCAGCCATCTCCTCTGCCTCATATTTAGATCCTTCTGAGTGAAAAGATAAGTTAAGCTCTTGTGATCTAACTTATCTGAAACTTCTCACCATACAAGTAGTGCCTCCAAGTCTTGATTGCATGTATAACCACTGCTAACTCCAAATCATGCGTAGGATAGTTCTTCTCATTCTCTTTTAACTGTCTTGATGCGTAAGAAATCACCTGTTCTCCTTGCATCAATACACACTCGATACCCAACCCTAAAGCATCCGTATATAAAGTAAACGGTACGCTTGGTTCTGGGATTGTCAAAATGGGTGCAGAGACTAGTCTTGACTTCAAAGTCTGAAAACACTTCTCACACTCATCTGTCCATATAAATTTCTCCCCCTTCTTGGTCAATCTGGTGAGTGGAACAGCGATCCCGGAGTAATCTTCCACGTATCTTTTATAATAACCAGCCAACCCAAGGAAACTACGAATCTCCGCAACAGATTTTGGTGCTTCCCATCCTACTATAGCAGCTATCTTACTTGGATCAACCTTGATACCGTCTTCAGATACTACATGGCCCAAGAAAGCCACTTCCTTCAGCCAAAACTCGCACTTCTTGAACTTAGCATAAAGCTTCTCCTGTCTCAGCCGTTGTAGGGCTGCCCTCAAATGTGTTGTATGAGCCTCCATGTCCTTTGAGTAAACCAATATGTCATCGATGAATATGATGACTGCAGTATCCAACATATCATGAAACACTCAGTTCATCAGTTCCATGAACGACGCTGGGGCGTTGGTCAACCCGAATGACATAACTAGAAACTCATAATGCCCATACCTCGTCCTAAAAGCAGTCTTCGGAATATCTCCGGCCTTGATCTTCAGTTGGTGATACCCCGATCGAAGATCAATCTTTGAGAAAACCTTTGCACCCTGCAATTGATCGAAAAGATCATCGCTTCTAGGCAAAGGATACCGATTCTTGATCGTCAACTTGTTTAGTTCACGGTAGTCAATGCATAGTCTTACACTTTCGTCCTTCTTCTTGACAAATAATACAGGTGCTCCCCAAGGTGATATGCTAGGTCGTATGAAACCCTTATCTAACAATTCTTATAATTGGGTCTTCAACTCCTTTAACTCGGTAGGGGCCATCCTGTATGGTGCTTTAGACACCGGCGCCGAACCTGGCATAAGGTCTATCACAAACTCTGTAGCCCTGTCCGATGGTAGACCTGGGAGCTCCTCTGGAAATATATCTGGGAACTCTCGAACCACATCTATATCTTCCATCTTGTGTGACTCCGCCGTGATGTCGACTACAGATACTAGATACCCCACTCCCCCTTTCTCTAAGCATCGCTTAGCTTTTAGGGCGGAGAGGATCAGCTTCCGCTTCCTAGGTAACTTGATCCCAGTGAAGCTATACTCATTTCCCTTTTTGTCTATAAGCACAAGCTTCCTTTCACCACATAATAGAATAGCTGAATGATGGCCTAGCCAATCCATTCCCAAGATGACATCAAAGTCTGCCATCTCGAGTAGTACCAGACTTGCTTCTAAGTCTCGGCCCTCAATACAAACTGTACATGGTCCATAATATTCAGTTAAAGCCACTTCGACTCCTAGCAGAGAGCGAACTATCAAGCTTGGGTTCAAGTGCTTGATTGGTAACTCCATTCGCTTCCCAAAGGAAATAGAAAAAAGGAGTACGTGGCTCCAGAGTCAAAGAGTACTCTGGCAGGTATACCAGCTACGTTTATAATTCTTGAAATTTTATTGCCCCTTAGTTCTACATGCTCTTACACACAATGAAATAGTAAGCTAAATAGTAAGGGATAGAGTCATACCAGTGACCACATCAGGTGATGCGGCTGCCTCTTCGATAGTGATCGCAAATACTTTTCCTTTCTGGGGAGGTTGCTTCCTAGGTAGAGTGTAGGTCCTTGCAATATGACCCACTTGCTGACAGTTGAAACATTTAATGTTCGGGTTGTGTCCAGTGAACTGTGGCACAGGTGGTGCCGTATTGTTCCTTGCAGGCACTGTAGCTGTCTGAGCCCTGTATGGGCGGAAAGGTCAATTGTTACCACCACCCGAACCCTCAATAGCGGGTCTCTTCATTCCCCTGTTCTGTGCAAAGAAGCTGTCCCTCTGACTGGATTCTATCACTCTCGCAACCTGTACAGCCTCATTATAAATTTTCTTGTCTAGACCCAATATATGCTCTCTGATGCCTCCATGCAACCCCATGGTGAATCTACGTGTCTTGGTCTCTTCTTCTTGCATACTTGCCGGTGCGAAGAAAAATAACTCCTCGTACCTCTGCTGGTAAGCATCCACAGTCGACTAAGACTGCTGTAGATTAAGGAATTCCTTCTCCATCTGATCTCTGAAGTTCTTCGGGAAATATTTATCAAAGAATGCTACCTTAAACACTTCCTAATCTACCTGTGTATGCTTTGTCTCCAGATATGCCCGTGTAGAATTTCACCAAGCATTCGCATCTTCCTTCAGCATATGAGTGGCAAACAGAACCTTTTCATCCTCTGTACAAGTCATCAGGCAAAAATTCTTCTCTATTTCTGTAACCCACTGTGCTAGCCACAATGGTTTCCCTGTCTTACCTGTGAATGTAGGAGGTGATGATGGGGATGGCGATGATCGGATGGAGGATGATCCAGTGCCAGCACCACAGCCTACACATGTAGCGGGACCATCTCAGCCTCCTCTCGACACCGTGATGGGTATGTTCACGGAGATCAGGGATGCTCAGCGTGAGATGAGCCGTGACTTGGGGCACCTTGCTCACAACCTCAGAGTCACTCAGGAGCAGGTGCACTGACTCAGGGTCGTCTATGTAAGACCCGCACTCTGAAAACCCGGTCTAACCTTGGTTTTGGTGTCGTGACAGGTCTTTCGATCATCACCGGGCCAGACGGGGCAAGCGGATAACAAACAGGTACAAAATCGGACCGAAGTCGACCAATTATACCTGATTTTAGGTATACCGGTCGATGGTACCGGTCTTGGTACCGGTCGACCGGTATGGCCTGCACAGCTATGTACGGGAATTTAGAAATTGGTCTCTGTGGGTCCCGCTTTCTTGATTTCGAATCCTAGAAGTTTCCTAATCCTAGTAGGGTTACTAAACCCTATTTCTAGCCTATAAATACATCCTTAAGCCTCCTCAAATCCTTTCCATTGTCTCTCGCAAACCCTAGAGAAGAGAAAGAGGTGGAAAAGGAGAAGGAGCTAGGAGGAAGAAGAAGGAGCCGTCATTACCGTTTGACGAAGCTCTCGTTACGCCTGTCAACGGTAAGTGTTTGAATCCGTCTTCTTACCCTATGTAGTTGGGTGGGTGGATCAATACCATGCAAAGTAGGTATTGATCTAAAACCCTAAGTTGGCCAATAAACCCTAAGTTGCCGTCAAACCCTAGATTCGAGTTTCGAGATGATATTCATCGAAACGAAACTTGAATGAGTTGGGGATAACTCTAACTCAAAGCCTAGACTTAAAATGGATAGGAGAAACCCTGAAAATCCATGGAGGATGATCGACGACAGCCGAAAAACCCATGTATGGTCTTCCAGAGACATACCGGTCGACTATACCGATTGCATATAGTGCGACCGGTATGTGCGACTGCTATCTCTCAGGAGGTTGTCTGTGGGGGACCGGCTGACCATACCGGTCGCCAGTTTTTCCCACAGAGCTGCGATCGGTATATGCCACCGGTCAACTCTGTGAGGGTAGTTTGTGATCTCTGTTGGTTTCCGACCAACATGAAACCCTAAACAATATATTCTAATGAAACCCTAATAATATTGTAGGACTTTGTGACATATTGTTTGGATCTTGCGACGTGGAGCAAGTGATCGAACGAGCGTCAGGTAAGGGAATCTGACCTAAACCTAATAATTAATGGACAGTAAATCGTTGTTAATCATTGAATATCTATGATGTGATGTTTGTGAATATTCACATGCCATCCTTTACTTTCAGTTATTATTATTGTTCATGCATTCGTAGGATGTGATAGTTAGGCATGTGATTGTTTTCGTTGGTGTGTGGAGTGGGGCATGGGCCTAGGATCGCTCTTCACACTGGTACTTTTTGTAGTATTCTGTCTTGACATGCTTGGTACGGGTGGGTATCAGGGGAAGGTCGTGGTACGGTGGTCTCCGATATTGATGTTGTCCCGGCCATCATTGTGTGGTACTGAGGATTCCGAGTCATCGCTGGCTTATCCACGATGCTTTAGCTCTATCTCTATGTCGTAGGGAGTTATGTTGGGATAGGGTCTACCTGCGTATTGTTTCTATCCTAGTGGGTTAGTTGCGGATAGGGTATCAGGGGGAGGTGAGGTATTGTGGTCTCCGGCCTGGCCTGCACGCTCTAGCTCTATCTCTATGCCGTAGACGGCTGTGCTGGGATAGAGCATACATTGTTGACATATAGGATTGGTTAGTTGCGAGCCCAGTTTGCGAGCCCTGGCCAGTAGGGGCTTAGGTACTGGTATGGGTAGAGTATCAGGGGAGGTGTGGGTATACCTTAGCTCTATCTCTATTCCATGATGGGTGCATGTGGGTTGGTGGTAGTGTGATTTACTGTGCGATGCCACACACTCATGTATAGAGGTGCGGGGTCCACCAAACCTTTCTATAGCACATTGCAAACTTAAAACCAGACCACAGCATAAAATTGATTGTTACTCATGCATAATCTTGTGAAACTGTCTGATTGTCTTACTGAGCTGTGTTGTGAGCTCACCCTTTGTATATACATTGTTTTTAGATGTTGATGTAGGATACACTGTGGACAACTATGCGAACGCTCCGACGTACGGTGGTGTAGCTGCTTTGGATGTACAAGCAGGGGAGGACGAGCATGATGCTTCATGCGAGTGCCCTTTCTGCATGTACCTTTGATTTGTTTTATTTATTTATTTCAGTTATTTTCGAGTGGATTAAAGGGATGTAATGATATTATTTTATGTGTTTGATTTTGAAGAATGGGATATTTATTTAAATTATCAATAGATACTCAGTTCATTCTATTTAAAGTCTCCGCTGTATATTTATATTCTGATTGTGGTTATGTGTAATGGTTTGTATGGGTGGACACGGCCTATTTGAGATCTTGGTGTGAACCGTTGGTTCAATGACGGTTCACTCACACCATTCTGGTTGGATCAGAATTGGGGTGTGACAGTCTATGAGCGGGATTATGATATCATTGACCCGGTTCCTCCTATGCCTCCCACCCCATGATAGAGTGTTATCTCTTTCTTTTCTTTCTTGATATGTCTATGTATCAGGGTAACTGTTCGGCTTGTGGACTGTACCCTATAGCACTATTACATTTGATATTCTCTTTTCTATTTAATGACATTCTTTATGTTTACCCTAACTAGTGCATGAGTATCATTAAATTTCATATTTAATATAGTGTATTATGCTCTTTCTTAGTCCGTCTCAGGTATCAAACAATGCTTAGGGTGTGTTTGTATTAAGATTTTTAAATTTTCCTAACTCAGTTCATCGACTTAGTTAAGTGCAGTATGGTCTGTGGACAGAGCCCGAGCTCTTTGATACCAAGTTGTCACACCCCAATTCTGAACCAACTAGAATAATGTGAGTGAACCATCATTGAACTAACGGTTCACACCAGGATCTCGAATAGACCGTGTCCACCCATACAAACCATTGCACATAACCACAATCAGAATATAAATAATACAGTGGAAGTCTTTAAGTAGAATGAACTGAGTATCTATTGATAAATTAAATAAAATATCTCATTATTCAAATCCAATCATAAAATATAATATCATTACATCTCTTTAAAAATCAATCGAAAATAACTGAAACAAATAAATAAAATCAATCACAGGTACACGCAGAAAGGGCACTCGCATGAAGCGTCATTCTCGTCCTATCCTGCCTATACACCCAGAGCAGCAACATCACCATACGCCGGAGCGTTCATATAGTCATCCACCGTGTATCCTGCATCAACATCTAAAAATAATATGTACACAAAGGGTGAGCTCACAACTTAGCTCAGTAAGACAATCAGACAGTTTCACAATATTATGCATGAGTAACAAACATTTTATGCTGTGGTCTGGTTTAAGTTTGTAATGTGCTATAGAAAAGTTTGGTGGCCCTCGCACCTCTATACACGAGTGTGTGGCACCTCATGGATCACACCACCATTGGCCCACATGCACCCATCATGGAATAGAGATAGAGCTAAGATATCCCCGTACCTCCCCTGATGCTCTACCCATACCAGTACCTAAGCCCCTAATGGCCAGGGCTTGCAAACTGGGCTCGCAACTAATCAATCCTATATGTCAACAATGTAGGCTCTATCCCAGCACAGCCGTCTATGGCATAGAGATAGAGCTAAGGCATCCCCGTACCTCCCCTGATACCCTATCCACAACTAACCCACTAGGATAGAACAATACGCAGGTAGACCCTATCCCAACATAACTCCCTACGGCATAGAGATAGAGCTAAAGCATCGTGGACAAACCAGCGTCGACCTCGGAGACCACAGTGCCACATCACCATGGCCAGGCCAGCATCAACATCGGAGACCACCGTACCACGACCTTCCCCTGATGCCCCACCCGCACCAAGCATGTTGAAATAAAATAGTACAAAAGTTACCAGTGTGAGGAATGATCCCAGGCTCCATGCCCCACTCCACACACCAACAAAAATAATCACATGCCTAACAATCACATCCTATCATGCATGAACAATAATAATAACGGAAAGTAAAGGATGGCATGTGAATATGCACAAACATCACATCATATATATTCAAGTTATTAACAACGATTTACTGTCCATTAATTATTAGGGTTTAGGTCAGATTCCCTTACCTGACGCTCGTTTGATAGCTTGCTCCACGTCGCAAGATCCAAACGTGCTATCACAAAGTCCTACATAATATTAGGGTTTCATTAGAACAGTTTCTTAAGGTTTTACGTTGGTCGAAAAACCAATGAGGTTACAAAAATACACTCATAGAGCTGACCGGTGGCATGTACCGGTCGTAGCTCTGTGGGGAAGACTGGCGACCGGTATGGTCAGCTGGTCCCCACAGACCAGCCTCCCGAAAGGTACCGGTGGCAACATACCTGTCACACAGGGTGCAACCGGTATAGTCGACCGTTATGTCTCCGGAAGACCATACTTTGGGTTTTTCGACTGCCGTCGATCATCCTCCATGGATTTCCAGGGTTTCTCCTATCCATTCTAAATCTGAGCTTTGAGTTTGAGTTATCTCCAACTCATTCAAGTCTAGTTTCGATGATAATCATCCTAGAACTCGAATCTAGGGTTTGACGGCAACTTAGGGTTTAATGTCCAATTAGGGTTTTAGATCAATACATACTTTGCATGGTATTGATCCACCCATACAACTATCCTAGAGTCATAGAGTAAGAAGAATGATTAAAACACTTACCGTCGACTGGCGTAAAGTGAGCGTCGTCGAACGGCAACGGCGGCACCTCCTTCTTCTTCCTAGCTCCTTCTCCTTTCCAACCTCTTTCTCTTCTTTAGGGTTTGTGAGAAATAATGGAAAGGATTTGAGGAGGTTTAAGGGTGTTTATATAGGCTAGAATTAGGGTTTAGTAACCCTATTAGGATTAGGAAGGTCCAAGTATTAGGGTTTTGGAAAGTGGGACCCGCAGAGATCAATTTCTGGATCTCCGTAGTCAGCTGCGCAGAGCTGACCGGTCGATCGGTACCAAGACCGGTATCATTGACTGGTCAACATAAAATAATGATTATTTGACCATCTTTGATCCGATTTCGTACCTGTTTGTCATCAGCTCGTCCCGTCTGGCTCGGTGATGATCGAAAGACCTGTTACGACATGAAATAAAGGTTTAGACCGGGTTCACGGAGTGCGGGTATTACAACTAAACCGTAATCCTAGCCTATATAAACATCTCTAAACCTCCTTAAATCCTTTCCATTATCTCTCACAAACCCTAGAGAGGAGAAGGAGGTTGGAGAAGGAGAAGAAGCTAGGAAGAAGAAGGAAGTGCCGCCATTGCCGTTCGACGACGCTTACCTTACGCCAGTTGACGGTAAGTATTTTAATCATTCTTCTTACTCTATGACTCTAGGATAGTTGTATGGTTGGATCAATACCAGGCAAAGTAGGTATTGATCTAAAACCCTAATTGGCCATTAAACCTAATTTGCCGTCAAACCCTAGATTCGTGTTTTAGGATGATATTCATCGAAACTAGACTTGAATGAGTTGGAGATAACTCTAACTCAATTCTCAGACTTAGAATGGATAGGAGAAACCCTGAAAATCCACGAAGAATGATCGACGGCGGTCAAAAAACCCAAAGTATGGTCTTTCGGAGACATACCGGTCGACTATACCGGTTGCACCCTGTGTGACCGGTATGTTGCCACCGGTACCTTCCGGGGGGCTGGTCTGTGGGGATCGACTGACCATACCCATCGCCAGTCTTCCCCACAGAGCTACGACCAGTACATGCCACCGGTCAACTCTGTGAGTGTATTTTTTGTAACCTCTTTGGTTTTTCAACCAATGTAAACCCTAAGAAACTATTCTAATTGAACCCTAATATTATGTAGGACTTTGTGATAGCACGTTTGGATCTTGCGATGTGGAGCAAGCTATCAAACGAGCGTCAGGTAAGGAAATCTGACCTAAACCCTAATAATTGATGGACAGTAAATCTTTGTTAATATGATGTGATGCTTATGCATATTCACATGCCATCCTTTACTTTCAGTTATTATTATTGTTCATGCATTGATAGGATGTGATTGTTAGGCATGTGATTGTTTTCGTTAGTGTGTGGAGTGGGGCATGGAGTCTGGGATCATTCCTCACACTGGCACCTTTTGTAGTATTCTATTCTAGCATGCTTGGTACGGGTGGGGCATCAAGGAAAAATTATGGTACGGTGGTCTCCGATATTGATGTTGGCCTGGCCATGGTTATGTGGTACTGTGGTCTCCGATGCCGATGCTGGCTTGTCCACGATGCTTTAGCTCATCTCTATGCCGTAGGGAGTTATGTTGGGATAGGATCTACCTGTGTATTGTTTTATCCTAGTGTGCTTCTTGCGGATAGGGTATCAGGGGGAGGTGAGGTATTGTGGTCTCTAGCCCGGCTTGCACGCTCTAGCTCTATCTCTATGCTGTAGACGGCTGTGCTGGGATAGAGCCTACATTGATGACACATAGGCTTGGTTAGTTACGAGCCCAGTTTGCAAGCCCGGGCCAGTAGGGGCTTATGTACTGATATGGGTAGAGCATCAGGGGAGGTACGGGGATACCTTAGCTCTATCTCTATTCCATTATGGGTGCATGTGGGCCGGTGGTGGCGTGATTCCATGCGGTGCCACACACTCGTGTATAGAGGTGCGGGGGCCACCAAACCTTTCTATAGCACATTGCAAACTTAAACTAGACCACAGCATAAAATGATTGTTACTCATGCATAATATTATGAAACTGTCTGATTATCTTACTGAGTTAAGTTATGAGCTCACCCTTTGTGTACACATTATTTTTAGATGTTGATGCAGGTTACACGGTAGACGACTATATGAATGCTCCGGCGTTTGGTGATGTTGCTGCTCTGGGTGTGCAGGCAGGAGAGGACGAGCATGACGCTTCATGCGAGTGCCCTTTCTACGTGTACCTTTGATTGGTTTTTAATTATTTTCAGTTATTTTTAGTTGGATTAAGTGGGTGTAAGGATATTATATTTTATGTTTGAATTTGAATAATTAGATATTTTATTTAAATTTATCAATAGATTCTCAGTTCATTTATTTAAAGACATTCGTTGTACTATTTATATTCTAATTGTGGTTTTGTGCAATGGTTTGTATGAGTGGACACGGTCTATTCGAGATCCTGGTGTGATCCGTTGGTTCAATGGCGGTTCACTCACACCATTCTGGTTGGTTCAGAATTGGGGTGTGACAGTATATAATAGAGACTGCAAGAGATCCAGTGGAACAAGGCTTAATTTATAAGTTCACATTGTTGTTCGCAACCTTGAAGATCTCATTGGATCTCATAGATGAGGTCAAAGTAGAATTCTTATAGGATCCACATCTCATGACGGTACAAGAAGACCTAGAGAAAGGTAACAGCAATCCTGACTTTACCTTGGATTCAGACAAGGTACTTAGGTATCGTAGACGATTATGTATACCTGAGAGTGAGAACTTAAATATCAGAGATCGAGTTATGACAGAAGCTCATTACACTCCATACTCGGTACATCCAGGAAGCACCAAAATATACCATGATTTAAGAAGATTATATTGGTGGAGGGGTATGAAAGTAGATATAGCTCATTTCGTATTCCAATGTCTGAATTGCCAGCAAGTTAAAGCGGAAAGGCAGAGACCCACAGGTTTACTGTAGCCATTACCGAAACCTGCTTGGAAGTGGGATTGTATCACAATGGATTTCGTCACTGGCCTACCCTTGACACCAAGGTCGATGGATGCAGTTTGGGTTATAATTGATCGACTCACCAAGACAACTCGATTCATTGCGGTCAAACCTCAGTATACCATGGAGAAGCTGGCCAAGCTATATGTAGATAATATAGTCAGACTTCATGGTGTCCCAGAGAGTATAGTATCTGATAGAGATCCCCGTTTTACATCAAAGTTCTGGGAAGGATTACAGAAAGCTATGGGAACAAAGTTGAAGTTCAGTATAGCTTTTCACCCCCAGACGGACGGGCAGTCAGAACGAACCATTCAAATTTTAGAAGATATGCTCTGAGCTTGTGCCCTAGATTTCAAGGGAGCCTGGGATGATAAGCTATCGCTTATCGAGTTTGCTTATAACAACAGCTACCAGGCTACAATCCAAATGGCTCCATATGAAGCACTTTATGGGAAGAAGTATCGTACACCTCTATTATGGAATGAGGTGGGAGAAAGAAGAATTGTAGGACCGAAGTTCGTTGAAGAAACTTGTCGAGTGATTGATCAGATCAAGGAAAGAGTGAAGACAGCTCAAGTTCGACAGAAGCACTATGCGGATAACCGACGTCGCGATCTGGAGTTTGTAGTAGATGACAAAGTACTTGAAGATATCACCTGTGCGAGGGCTGAAATGGTTTTGTAAGAAGGGGAAGCTATGCCCCAGGTATGTAGGACCATACGAGATATTGACCAGACGTGGTAATGTGGCATATCAATTGACCCTACCACCATCTATGTCAAGTGTCCATGATGTGTTCCATGTATCATTATTGAAGAAATATGTCAGGGATCCATCACACATCTTGACAGTAGACCCCCCAGACTTAACAGAGGACTTAACGTTTAAAGTGGTACCTGTGATGCTCTCAAGCCGAAAGGTACAACAACTTCGAAGCAAGGATATCCATTATGTGAAGGTGCATTGGAAAAGCCAAGATGTCAAAGAAATTACTTGGGAAGAGGAGAGCGCGATGAGAAAGTAGTACCCTAATCTTTTCACGATCAAGCTACGCTCAAATTTCGAGGCCAAAATTTCTTTTAAGGGTAGGGGAGTTGTAAGACCTACCTGCAAATTTTGGGGACGAAATTTCTTTTAAGGGTGGGGGAGTTGTAAGACCCGCACTCCGTGAACCCGATCTAAACCTTGATTTCATGTCGTAACAGGTCTTCCGATCATCACCGGGCCAGACGGGACGAGCGGATGACAATCATGTACGAAATCGGACCAACCAGACCAACTTAAGTATGAATTTGATTCATACCGGTCGATGGTACCGGTCGACCGGTATGGTCTGCGCAGCAAACTACCAAGATCCGAAATTAGATCTCTATGGGTCCTACTTTCCCAATTCTGAATCCTAAGACTTTCCTAATCCTAAGAGGCTTCCTAAACCTAATTCCTAACCTATTTAAACCCCTCTAAGCCTCCTAAAATCTCTTCCATTGATCCTCACAAACCCTAGAGAGGAGAAGGAGATTGGAGAAGGAGAAGGAGCTAGGAAGAAGAAGGAAGTGCCGCCATTGCCGTTCGACGACGCTCACCTTACGCCAGTCGACGGGAAGTGTTTTGAATCATTCCTCTTACATTGTGACTCTAGGATAGTTAGTATGGTTGGATCAATACCATGCAAAGAAGGTATTGATCTAAACCCTAATTAGCCATTAAACCCTAATTTTTCGTCAAACCCTAGATTCGAGTTCTAAGACGATTATCATCAAAACTAGACTTGAATGAGTTGGAGATAACTCTAACTCAAAGCTCAGACTTAGAATGGATAGGAGAAACCCTGAAAATCCATGGAGATTGATCGACGGCAGTTGAAAAACCTAATGTATGGTCTTTCGGAGACATACCGGTTGACCATACCGGTCACTAGTTTTCCCACAGAGATGCCACCGGTATGTTGCGACCGGTCAGCTTTGAAATGCTGGTTTTGAACTCTGTTGGTTTTCAGACCAACGTGAAATCCTAAGAAACTATTCTAATTGTAACCCTAATATAATGTAGGACTCTGTGATAGCACGTTTGGATCTTGCGACGTGGAGCAAGCTATCAAACGAGCGTCAGGTAAGGGAATCTGACCTAAACCCTAATAAATAAAGGACAGTAAAACGTTGTTAATAATAACCCTGAATATATGATGTGATGGTTGTGTATATTCACATGTCATCTTTTATTTCCAGTTATTATTATTGTTCATGCATATTCCATATGATAAAATGTGATTGTTAGACATGTGGTTGTTTTCGTTGGTGTGTGGAATGGGAAGGGCCTGGGGCCTGGGATCATTTCTCACACTGACACCTTTTTATAATATTCTATCTTAGCATGCTTGGTGCGGGTAGGGCATCAGGGGAAGGTCATGGTACTGTGGTCTCTGGCATGTGGTCGCTGGCCTGGCCACGATGTTGTGGCACTGTGGTCTCTGACATGTGGTCTTTGGCCTGGCCACGATGCTTTAGCTCTATCTCTATGCCGTAGGGAGTTATGTTGGGATAGGGTCTACTTGCGTATTGTTCTGTCTTAGTATGCATGATGCGGGTAGGGCATCAGGGGGAGGTGTGGCATTGTAGTCTCCAGCCCGGCCACCACGCTCTAACTCTATCTCTATGTCATAGTGAGTTGTACTAGGATGGAGCCTACAGTGATGACATATCGGATTGGTTAGTTGCGAGCCCAGTTTGCAAGTCCTAGCCAGTAGGGGCTTATGTATTGGTATGGGTGGAGTATCAGGGGAGGTAGTGGATGCCTTAGCTCTATCTCTATTCCATGATGGGTGCATGTGGGTCGGTGGTAGTGTGGTCTACTGTGCGATGCTACACACTCGTGTATAGAGGTGAGGCGGCCTCCAAACCTTTCTATAGCACATTGCAAACTCGAACCAGACCACAACATAAAATTATTGTTACTCATGCATATAATATTGATACACTATCTGATTGTCTTACTGAGCTAAGTTGTGAGCTCACCCTTTGTATATACATTGTTTTTAGATGTTGATGCAGGTTACACGGTGGACGATTATATGAACGCTCCGACGTATGAAGGTGTTGCTGCTCTGGACGTACAGGCAGGAGAGGACGAGCATGACGCTTCATGCGAGTGCCCTTTTTGCGTGTACCTTTGACTTTATTTTATTTGTTTCAGTTATTTTATTAAAGTGATGTAAAGATATTTAACTACGTTTGGAATTTAGATAATTGGATACTTATTTAATTTTATCAATAGAATACTCAGTTCATTTATTTAAAGACTTTGGCTGTATTTATTATATTCTGATTGTGGTTATGTGCAATGGTTTGTATGAGTGGACACGGTCTATTTGAGATCCTGGTGTGAACCATTGGTTCAATGACGGTTCACTCACACCATTCCGGTTGGTTCAGAATTGGGGTGTGACAGATATAGAGCAGAATAACAGATTACATACCAACATGGTTTGGTTAATTGGTTTTCATTTCAAAACCAAAACCAAAGCGATTTTCATTATCTAAGTTATGGGGGTTACTCCCCAACCACTAATAGAGAAACACGTGTGCTAAGGGACACCACAGGCCAGGTCACCCTAGCTCCACCGAGGATGGAAACATAGAAGGAAAGGTTGTGAGTGGCTAAAGGAGTTTCGCAATCTGTGTCGAGCTCGAAGCTCATCCAAGCTCTCAAGTAACTAAGATCATCCCCATTGGATGAGCTTAAATAAGGAATTCTTGTTTATAGGAGTTCCTCAATAAGAACCTGATTTGTATAAGGAAAGTCCATACGCGCCAAGGAATCCAAAGGTTAACATCGAAAGGAAGATATGGAGAGCCCATATCCAACAGTTTACACCGACCAACACGTAAGGAAACTGAGCTAGCCTCTCATACAAGGCGATAGTCGGGCCTTCGAAGCCAACTGCTTGTCAGAATTGGCCCTCTTTCCCATCTGTCCATCCAATCGCTCCAAGCCTATAAAGTAAGAATCAACAAAGTTAAACGGATACACAATTCTATTCTCAGAACTTGCCCTGCAACCTGGCAAAAAGCCGATTGTCTGTCCCCACTAATACAAAGGAGCAGCTACACTCTATGCTTGTTTCATGCTGCTTGTTCGTGGATTAATTTAGGCATCAAAGTGGTTAAAGAGTTTTCAAACCCAACCATCGCCCATGTCTCTCCGCTTCTTTGTATGCAGATCTCTGTGGGCCGGAGGTAAGCCAGTTAGTGCAACAACAGTTTAGCGCCCACTATGGAGCTCTAGCTAGTGTCTTGTAAAAGCAAGTTCTCAGGAACCACCGAAGAATCATAAGACTCTGAATGTCAAGGATAACTCCCAACCAATCAAGAATGAATGCCAACAACAATGCGGCTGCAAATGCTAACCGCAACAACGTGCCTAATCGTAACAATGTGCCCCCTAGAGATGAGGAAGAACAAATCCCAGCAGTGAATGTTGACAATGAAATGGAGGGCTTGACCCTTAGTACGTAACGAGGGAGCAGGTAGAGGCAATGGCATGTCAGTTGGAGATTCTAACCAAGCGCCTACAAGAGAAACAATCTGTAGCTGGAAGGGACGCACCCCAACGTCAAGAGGCGAGGCCACACCTGCAAGCCTCGACAAACATAGAAGGGAGGGGAACCATGGTCATCCCAACTGCTAAGGGCACCGGGACAACGTGCCGAATCAGAATGGTCAACAACAAGCCGACCAGGAGGTTGAAAATGTACCAGATGCTCCCCCGCCACCTCATCTGCAAAGATCAACCACTCGACATTCCCGTCGTCCAGTTAGTGAGGTGCCAACCTAACCAGGCGCAATGCACAGAATCAGCGCATCATCGTTGTAAGACCCGCACTCTGAAAACCCGGTCTAAACCTTGGTTTTGTGTCGTGACAGGTCTTCCGATCATCACCGAGCCAGACGGGGCAAGCGGATAACAAACAGGTACGAAATCGGACCAAAGTCGACCAATTATACCTGGTTTTAGGTATACCGGTCGATGGTACGGATGATGGTACCGGTCGACCCGGTATGGCCTGCACGCTATGTGCGGGAATTTGGAAATTGGTCTCTGCGGGTCCCACTTTCCTGATTTCGAATCCTAGAAGTTTCCTAATCCTAGTAGGGTTACTAAACCCTATTTCTAGCCTATAAATACACCCTTAAACCCCTCAAATCCTTTCCATTGTCTTTCCCAAACCCTAGAGAAGAGAAAGAGCTTGGAGAGGAGAAGGAGCTAGGAAGAAGAAGGAGGTGCCGCCATTACCGTTTGACGAAGCTCTCGCTACGTCTGTCAACGGTAAGTGTTTGGATCCATCTTCTTACCCTATGTTAGTTATGTGGGTGGATCAATACCATGCAAAGTAGGTATTGATCTAAAATCCTAAATTTGACAATAAACCCTAAGTTGCCGTCAAACCCTAGATTCGAGTTTCGAGAGGATATTCATCGAAACGAGACTTGAATGAGTTGGGAACAGCTCTAACTCAAAGCCTAGACTTAGCATGGATAGGAGAAACCCTAAAAATCCATGGAGGATGGTCGACGGCAGTCGAAGAACCCATGTATGGTCTTCCGGAGACATACCGGTCGACTATACCGGTTGCACATAGTGCGACCGGTATGTTGCGACCGCTACCTCTCGGGAGGTTGTTTGTGGGGGACCGGCTGACCATACCGGTCGCCAGTCTTTCCCACAGAGCTGCGACCGGTACATGCCACCGGTCAGCTCTGTGAGGGTATTCTGTGATCCATGTTGGTTTCCGACCAACATGAAACCTTAAATAATATATTCTAATGAAACCCTAATATTATGTAGGACGCTGTGACTTATTGTTTGGATCTTGCGACGTAGAGCAAGTTATTGAACGAGCGTCAGTAAGGGAATCGACCTAAACCTAATAATTAATGGACAAGAAATCGTTATTAATCATTGAATATCTATGATGTGATGTTTGTGCATGTTCACATGCCATCCTTTACTTTCAGCTATTATTATTGTTCATGCATTCATAGGATGTGATTGTTAGGCATGTGATTGTTTTCGTTGGTGTGTGGAGTGGGGCATGGGCCTGGGATCGCTCTTCACACTGGCACCTTTTGTAGTATTCTATCTTAACATGCTTGGTACGGGTGGGGTATCAGGGGAAGATCGTGGTACGTTGGTCTCCGATATTGATGTTGTCCCGACCATCGTTGGTGGTACTGAGGATTCCGAGTCGACGCTGCCTTGTCCACGATGCTTTAGCTCTATCTCTATGCCGTAGGGTGTCGTGTTGGGATAGGGTCTACCGGAACCGGGACCACAAAGATAAAATGATTGTTACTCATGCATAATCTTGTGAAACTCGCCGATTGCCTTACCGAGCTGTGTTGTGTGCTCACCCTTTGTATATACATTGTTTTTAGATGTTGATGCAGGATATACCGTGGACGATTACGTAAACGCCCCGGCGTATGGAGGTGGTGCCGCAATGTTGGATGTACGAGCAGGGAGAGGACGAGCATGACGCTTCATGCGAGTGCCCTTCTGCGTGTACCGTGATGGATTTTATTTAGTCGTTTCGGTTATTTTTGTTTGATATTAAGTGATGTAAAAGATTATTATCTTATGGGTTTGAATTTGAATAATGGGATATTTATTTAAATTATCAATAGATACTCGGTTCATTCTATTTAAAGTCTTCCACTCGTATGTTTATATATTCGATTGTGGTTATGTGTAATTGGTTTGTATGGGTGAACACGGCCTATTCGAGATCCTGGTGTGAACCGTTGGTTAAATGACGGTTCACTCACACCATTCTGGTTGGATCGAATTGGGGTGTGACAACTTGGTATCGAGCTCTCGGGCTCTGTTCCAACAAACCATGCTACACATAATGGGGTCGATGAACCGAGTTAGGAAAGTTTAAAAAAAATCTTAATACAAACACACCCTAAGCATTGTTTGATACCCGAGACGGACTAAGAAAGAGAATAATGTACTATTCTAAATGTGAAACTTAATATGTGCACAAACACTAGATAGGTGAACCATGAAACTTCATTAAATGGGAAAAAATAGTATCAAATGTAATAGTGCGCAGAGGTACAGTCCACAAACCGGAAAGTTACCTCGTTATATAAACAAATAAAAGAAAAGTAAATGGAAAATCATGGGGTAGGAGGCCGGGAGGAATGGGGTCCGCTATGTCATAGTCCCGCTCGGATGCGACCCTAAGCCAATGCACCTGGTCCCGAGTCACTCGAGACCACGAGCTAGGCGTCCCAACTCCCGACCCATCGCTCACGAGACTCCGGGATGACCCTTCGGGTGTCCCCGATCTCGATAAACATACTCAACACCGAGTCGGAGGGGGCTGAGATGGTCCAGTGTGGGAAGGATGGTGGTGGTATAGGTGGAGGTCGTGGGGCGGCACCGGTGCCTCCCCAACTACATCGTCTTCATCATCATCCCCCATCTCTGCCGATAGGCCGCATTGGCCGCGGCTGCCGCTGCCGCCGTCGCCGCTACTCTCCCAAGTGGACGAGGGCGAGCCTCCAACTCGTCATCACTAACGGGCAGATCAACCATCCGCATCCCGTTTATCGCATCCCGGCCGATGTCGAGGTCATGGAGTCCCTCCACGGCTGTCTCTCCTCGAAACTCACGCCCCACGGGCGAAGAAGGAAAGTGACGGACGGCCATAGGGAAGGTTGCTGGCCCGATCGGCCACAGCCGCTCGATGCATAGTCCGGATGATGAGGTATGGAAGTGAGATCCGCTCTCCGGCGCGGACGCAATAAGTGACGTCATTGGGTGAGCTGAGACAACTCATTGTAGTGACCGCCTCGTGGCACTATATCGCGGCCGGATGATGCGGTTGAGACCCGGGGGTATAGGTCTCAAGCTAGTCGCTTTCATAGGAGCCCTAGGATTGAGTATCTGATGCGCTATCTCTCGGCGCAAATCCTCAGTTAAGTAACCTTTCGCCTTGGGGGCGCAGTATACCAAATCTCCATCGTTGGGAACCCCAAGTAGATCAGCCAACTGGTGGGTGTTGAAGGAGATATGTACACCCCGGACGAGGCGGTGATGCGTAGATCCCTACACCGGTTCGGGTCTTCGACATCCCCTTCGAGCTCCAGATTTGCATAAAAATGCTTGACCAGGTTAGGGCGTGTGGTCTCTATGTAGGAAATAACTGGCAGCCAACCTAGAGCGCCAAAAGCCGTCTCTACATTGAACCGGTGCAACTGTCCCACATTGACCCGTCGCCCGGATATAATACCCTTGTCATCAAACCAGGGAAACCGAGCCTGAGCTTCCAAAGAGCGAAACCAGAGCTCATCTAGCTGAGGGATAGGTGGAGAGGGAACCTGAGAACAAGAACCATGTGATCGCTTCCCGAGGTTGCGTCTAGGAGCCATTTAAAATCAGTAAAACAAAAGGAAACAAGAAAAAAGTTAGAAATTTTCGAAATTTCGGCAGCATAACGGCTATAAATTGGGAAAAAGCCTCGAACTCACCCAAAACCATGGGGAGGAGGACTTACGTAACCCCCACACTCTTCCATAATCCAATCACAAGTAATTATAACAAGAAAATTCAAGAAATTTCAAGAATTAAGAAAAAATTAGAAAAATTTCGAAATTTTTGAAAAACCTAGGTCAAAAAGAGTAAAAATTCGATTTTTATCAAAACCTTGCGGTGGAACCCCAAATTAGTTGAGGGCTTTTGCTCTTGGGGGTCCCTAAACCCTTTCTAAGCCGAAGGAAAAGAGTTCCTACGGTTAAAACATCTCGAACAAAGAAAAACCTAAATTTCTACCTAAAGACGATATGGGAATTATCTAAAAACTTGAGAGAGAGGGAGGAGACATACCTGGAGATGATGTTCTAGCCTTTTAATGGAAGAAATCGGCTTCTAAGAGTACCGGTCGGATTTGTAGCAACTCAGTTGGGCGAGAGAAGAATCGCCACAGGAGAGGAGGGAAGAAAGAAAAGTGAGAAAATTTCTCACTTTTCGCGATTTTAAAGGCAATTCTGGGCATACCGGTCGACGGTTATGCCTATACCGGTCGACCGGTATCAACCCAGGTGTGCGACCGCTATGTCTCGGCCAGAAAGCTTTTCTGACCGGTCGACTATACCGGCCGCAGCATATTTCTACAGGTGAGCGACCGGTATGTTGCGACCGGTACGCCCCAAAAGAGCCAGGAAAATTTTAAAAAAAAAAAAATTTAAAATTGTGCAAATTGAAATGTTACTTCTCGACTATTCTCCTGCATTATTCAAGACTAACACTACTATTATTGATGATTCTCACGTGTTATGTCTTCTTCTCAGATCCAAATAAATAGTCTGAGATGGCAGGTGGAAACGGTCGAAGGGGTAGAAAGCATCATCATGCCGAAAGCGCCTAGAGGAAGAGCAAGTCGAGCGGACCGGGTTAGAGAAACCAGCCCCGAAGAGGATGAGGAACAGGTCCGGAAGTACCGACTGAATTACCGGGACCACCTCACGGGGGATTGCGAGACCATAGTTATAAACTTGGTCTATCGGATGCAAGCTCAACGAAGGAATTTCGAGTGAGGTGCTAGCGATGCTCAGTCGGCGGGTTCGTTCCCGCTGGTAATATGCCCGGGTCCGAGAGAAAATGTCTTCACAACGGGTGCATAGTAGCCCAAGGCCGAGGGCCCAAGCACAGCATGTACCACCACCGCATCGTTTCCCGTCGCCTTCTGCGTATCCAGGGGCATATCCGTATCCACCACCATGGTACGGAGCAGATACCCAGGGACAGCACGATCTTAGCAGGTCGGTGGACGGGTTCTTGAAGTTGAAACCGTCATCATTCACCGGCGGGACGAGGAAACCATTGTGGCCAGCACAAAGGTGGGTTTCGAAATGGAAAAGAACTTCCGGTTGATGACGTGTACCGAGGAGGAGAAGGTTTTATTTGCCACTCACATGTCGAGAGAGGACGCGAATGCTTGGTGGAATTCCACACGGGCATATTTGGAGAACCAAGTATGCACTAGTTGGCCCGGGAAGTGTTTAAAGCGGCTTTCTTCGACAAATACTTCCCAAAGAGCTTCGGGGATTCAATGGAAAGAGAGTTTCTCAGCCCTCGCCAGGTCGGTCATTGTAGATGCTTATCAACGGAGGTACGAAGAGCTATTCTTCTTCGCACCGGTCGGTATGCGGGAAGAGGAGACAAAGATACGTGAGGTTCACCATGGGACTACGTGGAAGCATTAGGGAGCATCTGTTGGGTCCGGATAAAAAAGACCTACAACGAGGCGGTGCGCAGGTTGCGAGGGTGATAGAGTCCGGTCGGAGGGACAGCTTCTTCGCTCAAAACAAGGGAGTGAAGAGACTCTTTGGAGAGAACTCGAGTGGCGGTAATACTAGACCATTCCGGCCATACGGGGCGGATCGCTCAAAGCACTGCGAGGAACAACCTGGCACCACCGTGCCACAATTAACCAGGCCCAACCCGAATATTAAGTGTTATAAGCGTCGCCAACTTGGACATGTTGCAAGGAACTGCACGCTACCTAGGAAGCAAGCTCCCCCAACAAGCCGGAGTCTATGCAGTCACCACCGAAGAGGCCGCCGCATCCCCGATGTGGTAACCGGTACGACTTTATCCCTTACTATTTGGTTTATTCTTTCGGTTGCATGAGCATATAGAACTAAGGGGCAATATATTCCGGGAATTGTAAATGTAGTTGGTTTACCCGCGAGTATTATTTGACTCGGGGCCACGCACTCCTTTGTTTTTGTTTCTTTTGGGAAGCGAATGGAGTTACCAATCAAGCAATTGAACCCAAGCTTGATAGTTCGCTCTCCACTAGGAGTCGAAGTGGCTTTGACCAAGTATTATGGACCATGTCCTGTAAGTATCGAGGGCCGAGACCTAGAAGCAAGCCTAGTAATACTTGAGATGGCAGATTTTGATGTCATTTTAGGAATGGATTGGCTAGGCCATCATTCGGCCGTCCTTTTATGTGGTGAAAGGAAGCTTATGCTTCTCGACAGAGAGGGAAAGGAATATAGTTTATTTGGAATTAAGCTATCTAGGAAGCGAAAGTTGATCCTCTCCGCCCTAAAGACTAAGAGATGCTTGGAGAAAGGGGAGTGGGTTATCTCGTATGCGTAGTCGACCTCACAGCAGAGTCACTCAAGATGGAGGGATATAGAGGTGGTTCGGGAGTTTCCGGATGTATTTCCCAGGAGGATCTTCCGGGCTTACCACCGGACGGGGGCTACAGAATTTGTGATAGACCTTATACCGGGTTCGGCTCCGGTGTCCAAAGCACCATACGGGATGGCCCCAACCGAGTTAAAGGAGTTGAAGACCCAATTACAAGAATTGCTTGGATAAGGGCTTCATACGACCTAGTATTTCGCCTTGGGGAGCCCCGTGTTGTTCGTCAAAAAGAAAGATGGAAGTGTACGGCTATGTATTGACTATCGTGAGTTGAACAAGTTGACGATCAAGAATCGGTATCCTTTACCTAGGATCGATGATCCGTTCGATCAGCGCGGGGTGCAAAGGTTTTCTCGAAGATCGATCTCCGATCGGGGTATCACCAATTGAAGATCAAGGCCGGAGATATTCAAGACCGCTTCGAGCGAGGTATGGGCATTATGAGTTTCCGTTATGTCTTTCGGGTGACCAATGCTCCGGCGTCGTTTATGGAACCGATGAACCGAGTGTTCCATGACATGTTGGACACTTCGGTCATCGTATTCATCGACGACATATTGATTTACTCTAAGGACATGGAGACTCATACAGGCGCATTTGAGAGCAGCCCTACAACGGTGAGGGATGTGAGGCTTTATGCAAAATTCAAGAAGTGCGAGTTTTGGCTAAAGGAAGTGGCTTTCTTGGGCCATGTTGTATCCGGAGACGGTATCAAGGTTGATCCAAGCAAGATATCCGCTATAGTAGGATGGGAAGCACCAAAATCTGTTGCGAGATTCGTAGTTTCCTTGGGTTGGCTGGTTATTATAGAAGATTCGTGGAAGATTACTCCGGGATCGCGGTTCCACTCACCGGATTGACCAAGAAGGGAGAGAAATTTATATGGACAGATGAGTGTGAGAAGCGCTTCCGGACTTTGAAGTCAAGACTTGTCTCCGCACCTATCCTAACCATCCCCGAACCAAGCGTACCGTTTACTCTATATACGGATGCTTCGGGGTTGGGTATTGGGTGTGTTACGATGCAAGGAGAACGGTGATCGCTTACGCATCAAGACGGTTAAAAGAGCACGAGAAGAACTATCCTACGCATGACTTGGAGCTAGCGGCGGTTATTCATGCAATCAAGACTTGGAGACACTATTTGTACGGTGAGAAGTTTCCGGATCAAATCGGATCACAAGAGCTTAACGTATCTCTTCACTCGGAAGGATCCGAATATGAGGCAGAGAAGATGGCTGGAACTGTTAAAAGATTATGATTGCGACATCCGGTACCACCCGGGTAAAGCAAATGTGGTGGCTGACGCCTTAGCGGAAAGTGGGCATTGAAACTCGAGGCGGGACCGAGTACAAATGCCGCATTGTGTCTTGCAGCCTCGAGTTCGATGGAAATTGATGAAGACCATATTATCGAAACTGCGAGAAGATCCGGTTGAGCAAGGCTTGATTCATAAGTTTACTATGATGTTCGCCGCATTGAAGATCTCACCGAGCCTAATTGATGAAGTCAAGGTAGCAATCCTACATGATCCATATCTCGGGACGGTGCGGGAAGACTTAGAGAAGGGTACGTGTAATCCCGACTTTACCTTGGAATCGGACAAAGTACTCAAGTATCGCGGACGGGTATGTATACCGAGAGCGAAGGCTGCGATATCGGAGGCCGAGTTATGACGAAGCTCATTACACTCCATATTCGGTACATCCGGGAAGTACCAAGATGTACCATGATCTAAGAAGACTCTATTGGTGGAGGGGTATGAAAGCCGATATAGCTCGTTTCGTATTTCAATGTCCGAATTGTCAACAAGTTAAAGCGGAGAGACAAAGACCCGCAGGTTTACTACGGCCGTTACGAACACCGCATGGAAGTGGGATTGTATCACCATGGATTTCGTCACGGCCTACCTTTGACACCAAGGTCGGTGGATGCGGTTTGGGTTATAGTAGATCGGCTCACCAAGACAGCTCGATTTATTGCGGTCGGACCTCGGTATACCATGGAGAAGCTGGCCAAGTTATATGTTGATAATATAGTCGGACTTCATGGCGTTCAGAAAGTATAGTATCGACGAGAGATCCCCGTTTTACATCGAAATGCGGGAAGGATTACGAAAGCTATGGGAACAAAGTTGAAGTTCGATCTGACTTTCCATCCTCGGACCGGACGGACGGTCGAGCGAACCATTCAAATTTTGGAAGATATGCTTGAGCTTGTGCATTAGATTTCAAAGGAGCTTGGGATGAGAAGCTATCACTTATCGAGTTTGCTTACAACAATAGTTATCGGGCTACAATTCGGATGGCCCCATATGAAGCTCTCTATGGGAGAAAATGTCGTACACCTCCGTTATGGAATGAAGTGGGAGAAAGAAGAATTGTAGGACCGGAGTTTGTTGAAGAAACTTGCCGAGTAATTGATCGGATCAAAGAGAGAGTAAAGACAGCTCAAGTTCGACGAAGCACTATGCGGATAATCGACGTCGAGATCTGGAGTTTGCGAGTGGGTGACAAAGTGTTCTTGAAGGTGTCACCGGTGCGAGGTCCGAAACGGTTTGGTAAGAAGGGAAGCTATGCCCCGGTATGTGGGACCATATGAGATATTGAATCGACGTGGTAATGTAGCATATCAATTGGCTTTACCACCATCTATGTCTAGCGTTCATAATGTGTTCCATGTGTCATTCCGAAGAAGTATGTCGGAGATCCATCGCATATCTTGAGCGCCGATCCTCCGGACTTGACCGAAGACTTAACTTTCGAAGTGGTGCCCCGTAATGCTCTCAAGCCGAAAAGTTCAGCAACTTCGAACCAAGGATATCCACTATGTAAAGGTGCATTGGAGAAGCCAAAATGTGGAGGAAATTACTTGGGAAGAAGAGAGCGCGATGAGAAAGGAGTACCCTAACCTTTTTGACGATCAAGGTACGTTCAAATTTCGAGGCCGAAATTTCTTTTAAGGGTGGGGGAGTTGTAGTACCTACATGCAAATTTCGGGACGAAATTTCTTTTAAGGGTGGTGGAGTTGTAAGACCCGCACTCACGAAAACCCGGTCTAAACCTTGGTTTTGTGTCGTGACAGGTCTTCCGATCATCACCCAGACACGGGGCAAGCGGATAACAAGCAGTACAAAAATCGGACCAAAGTCGACCAATTATACCTGGTTTTAGGTATACCGGTCGATGGTACCGGATGATGGTACCGGTCGGCCCGGTATGGCTGCGCACGACTATGTGCGGGAATTTGGAAATTGGTCTCTGCGGGTCCCACTTTCCCGATTTCGAATCCTAGAAGTTTCCTAATCCTAGTAGGGTTACTAAACCCTATTTCTAGCCTATAAATACACCCTTAAACCCCTCAAATCCTTTCCATTGTCTTTCCCAAACCCTAGAGAAGAGAAAGAGCTTGGAGAGGAGAAGGAGCTAGGAAGAAGAAGGAGGTGCCGCCATTACCGTTTGACCGAAGCTCTCGCTACGTCCCATCAACGGTAAGTGTTTGGATCCATCTTCTTACCCTATGTTAGTTATGTGGGTGGATCAATACCATGCAAAGTAGGTATTGATCTAAAATCCTAAATTGGACAATAAACCCTAAGTTGCCGTCAAACCCTAGATTCGAGTTTCGAGAGGATATTCATCGAAACGAGACTTGAATGAGTTGGGAACATCTCTAACTCAAAGCCTAGACTTAGCATGGATAGGAGAAACCCTGAAAATCCATGGAGGATGATCGACGGCAGTCGAAGAACCCATGAATGTTCTTCGGGAGACATACCGGTCGACTATACCGGTTGCACATAGTGCGACCGGTATGTTGCGACCGCTGCCTCTCGGGAGGTTATCCGTGGGGGACCGGCTGACCTTACCGGTCGCCAGTCTTTCCCTCTGAGCTGCGACCGGTACATGCCACCGGTCGGCTCGTGAGGGGTTTGTGATCCATGTTGGGTTCCGACCAACATGAAACCCTAAATAATATATTCTAATGAAACCCTAATATTATGTAGGACGCCGTGATTTATCGTTTGGATCTTGCGACGTGGAGCAAGTTATTGAACGAGCGTCGGGTAAGGGAATCGACCTAAACCTAATAATTAATTGACGAGAAATCGTTGTTAATCATTGAGTATCTATGATGTGATGTTTGTGCATATTCACATGCCATCCTTTACTTTCGGTTATTATTATTGTTCATGCATTCATAGGATGTGATTGTTAGGCATGTGATTGTTTTCGTTGGTGTGTGGAGTGGGGCATGGGCCGGGATCGCTCTTCACACTGGCACCTTTTGTAGTATTCTATCTTGACATGCTTGGTACGGATAGGGTATCGGGGAAGATCGTGGGTACGTTGGTCTCCGATATTGATGTTGTCCCGACCATCGTTGGTGGTGCGAGGATTCCGAGTCGAGTTGCCTTGTCCACGATGCTTTAGCTCTATCTCTATGCCGTAGGGGTGTCGTGTTGGGATAGGGTCTACTGCGTATTGTTTCTATCCTAGTGGGTTAGTTGCGGATAGGGTATCGGGGGAGGTGAGGTCTAGGAGGTCTCCGACCCGGCCTGCCGCTCTAGCTCTATCTCTATGCCGTAGACGGTGTCCGGGATAGAGCATACATTGTTGACATATAGGATTGGTTAGTTGCGAGCCCAGGTTTGCGAGCCCGGCCGCAGGGGCTTAGGTACGGTATGGGTAGAGTATCGGGGAGGTGCGGGTATACCTTAGCTCTATCTCTATTCCATGATGGGTGCATGTGGGTTGGTGGTAGTGTGATTATTGTGCGGCGCCACACACTCGTGTATAGAGGTGCGGGGGCCACCAAACCTTTCTATAGCACATTGCAAACTTAAAACCGGACCACGACATAAAATGATTGTTACTCATGCATAATCTTGTGAAATCGTCGATTGCCTTCTTCGAGCCGTGTTGTGTGCTCACCCTTTGTATATACATTGTTTTTAGATGTTGATGCAGGATATACTGTGGATGATTACGTAAACGCTCCGACGTATGGAGGTGGTGCTGCAATGTTGGATGTACAGGCAGGAGAGGACGAGCATGACGCTTCATGCGAGTGCCCTTTCTGCGTGTACCTGTGATGGATTTTATTTAGTCGTTTCAGTTATTTTTGTTTGATATTAAGTGATGTAAAAGATTATTATCTTATGGGTTTGAATTTGAATAATGGGATATTTATTTAAATTATCAATAGATACTCAGTTCATTCTATTTAAAGTCTTCCGCTGTATGTTTATATTCTGATTGTGGTTATGTGTAATTGGTTTGTATGGGTGAACACGGCCTATTCGAGATCCTAGTGTGAACCGTTGGTTAAATGACGGTTCACTCACACCATTCTGGTTGGATCAGAATTGGGGTGTGACAATCGTCCCCCGGCACATCGGCGGCCAGCGTGCACAGGAGCGGAAATCAAATCCTTTATCGGACAGGCTAGGCCTCCATCCAGCTCGATAGAATGACGTACAAGCCAGACTAGACGCAGCTCATCTGAGTAGGGTTGTAGAACAAGCACAACTCTACCAGGCCAGTGGAGAAGTTGAGCAAGAGCTGCGAGAATTAAAAGACCGGCCCCAGTGTGTTGAGGAAAACCGAGCTCATCCAGCTCGCCAAATCTACAGCACAGAGAGCTCTCTCTCTGAGCCCACGATGAGAACTCGCCTTCTGCGAGGGTTCACCATGCCAACCATTGACTCCTACGATGGCACCACCGATAAGAGGATCGATAAGGCCCGAACTGACATCCCATTTGGCTCAAAATAAAACCTAAACCTAATAGACTAACATCAGTATGTCCATGTAGACAACTAACCCATATTCCATATTGATTCTATTTATAACGTTTCTTGAAGAAAGGATGCCAACTTTTTTAGCCCAATATGCCAGGCTCGTTGACACCCTTAGTCCAAACTACAGGTGTAGTACATGTAATTTCCTAAAAAATAAATAAATGTCCCAGATCCAGAGCTATATGTAGAGTGACAATTAAGTGAATCAAAGCTATAGAAATGCAAAACATACATAGAGATCGATGATATGTAAAAAGATATAAAATGTTGGATCTTCTGCTTCCTTTTACGAGAGAGAGAGAGAGAGAGAGAGAGAGAGAGAGAGAGAGAGAGAGAGAGAGAGAGAGAGAGAGAGAGAGAAATTTTTGGGGGTGGCGACGTAGGCAAAAGGAAGGGATTGAATGAGGGCTTAAGCATCCTTAGTTGTCGAACATGCCATTCTTCACTTGCTTCTATGATTCTCTGGAGAAAGATGCAAAACCCTACTTCTATTTTCTCATAATCATGTTTTTTTCATACAAAAATGAACAATTAAATTAAGTCAGACTAGACAAACTGGCACCAATGGTGCTCTGATTCTATCATACAACTGCTTTAGATGAGATTGAATTTTATGGGTAGGTTCCTCCCAGGAAATATGAATCTAACTGATTGATTCAGATTGGGATTGACCACAAATAATTCGGAATATGATGACCAACCTAAACGATTTTTCGGACTTTTTTGGCCAATTATATACCTTAGTAAGCAATGCTGGAGGGAAATCGAACATCAAGCATAAGCAAAAAGAAATACCATATGGTCCTGGTTTAAGTTCATGATACAAGTATCAAACGCTCTAGAAACTAATACAGGGTTGGATAGGGAGGTGAACCATGGTCATCCCAACCCGCTAAGGGTGCCGGGACAACGTGCCGAATCAAAATGGTCAACAACAAGCCGACCAGGCGGTTGAAAATGTACCAGGTGCTCCCCCGCCACCTCCTCTGCAAAGATCAACCACTCGACATTCCCGTCAGCCAGGTAGTGAGGTGCCAATGGCACCAGGCGCAATTCACAGAATCAGCGCATCATCGTCCCCCGGCACATCGGTGGCCAGCGTGCACAGGAGCGAAAGTCGAAGCCCTTTATCGGACAGGCTAGGCCTCCGTCCAGCTTGACAGAATGATGTACAAGCCAGACTAGACGCAGCTCGTCTGAATAGGGTTGCAGAACAAGCACACTACTCTACCAGGCCAGCGGAGAAGTTGAGCAAGAGCTGCGAGAATTAAAAGACCGGCCCCAGTGTGTTGAGGAAAACCGAGCTCATCTAGCTCGCCAGTTCTGCAGCACAGAGAGCGCTGTCTCTGAGCCCACAATGAGAAATCACCTTCGGCGAGGGTTTACCATGCCAACCATTGACTCCTACGATGGCACCACCGATAAGAGGATCGATAAGGCCCGAACTGACATCCCATTTGGCCCAAAATAAAACCTAAACCTAATAGACTAACATCAGTATGTCCATGTAGACAACTAATCCATATTCCATATTGATTCTATTTATAACGTTTCTTAAAGAAAGGATGCCAACTTTTAGCCCAATAAGCCAGGCTCGTTGACACCCTAAGTCCAAACTACAGGTGTAGTACATGTAATTTCCTGAAAAATAAATAAATGTCCCAGATCCAGAGCTATATGTAGAGTGACAATTAAGTGAATCAAAGCTGTAGAAATTGCAAAACATACATAGAGATAGATGATATGCAAAAAGATATAAAATGTTGGATCTTCTGCTTCATTTTACGAGAGAGAGAGAGAGAAAGAGAGAGAGAGAGAGAGAGAGAGAGAGAGAGAGAGAGAGAGAAATTTTTGGGGGTGGCGACGTAGGCAAAAGGAAGGGATTGAATGAGGGCTTGAGCATCCTTAGTTGTCGAACATGCTATTCTTCACTTGCTTCTATGATTCTCTGGAGAAATATGCAAAACCCTACTTCTATTTTCTCATAATCATGTTTTTTTCATACAAAAATGAACAATTAAATTAAGTTAGACTAGACAAACTGGCACCAATGGTGCTCTGATTCTATCATACAACTGCTTTAGATGAGATTGAATTTTATAGGTAGGTTACTCCCAGGAAATATGAATCCGATTGATTGATTCAGATTGGGATTGACCACAAATAATTCCGAATATGATGACCAACCTAAACGATTTTTGGGACTTTTTTAGCCAATTATATAACTTAGTAAGCAATGCCGGAGGGAAATCGAACATCAAGCATAAGCAAAAAGAAAAACCATATGGTCCTGGTTTAAGTTCACGATACAAGTGTCAAACACTCTAGAAACTAATACAGGGTTGGATAGGTAGGACCGGGATCCTTTGCCAACGGTAGCGAGGATCCTGTCCCCTCAAAGTGCATCGACATGAAGTGTATCGAGACACATGTTGATGCATTTTGAGTGGCTAAGATCCTCTTTACCACTTGACAATCATTCCAGATCGAGGATCTTTTTGTGGATACATATCAATCTATCTGAGCCTGATATGCATAATAAACATACATTTTTACCTAAGAATTTAAATACTTAAATCAAATAGCCAGTCTTGTCTCGCTCGTTATGTACAAAAATCATATCTGTTGTATCGGCCGATCCGATCCAGAAGCTGAAAACCATGGTCCTAACCAAACCATGGTAAATAAATGCTGAGAAAAGAAATTTTGAAAGCCGAATCTAATAGAATCTAACCAGATTTTCATATTAATTAGCTGGATACTAAATTAATTAAAGAAATTACCAAAAAAAAAAAACTTAAGACTTCATGTGGTGATGCTTTCCTTTCCCATGTGCAGGCTCTCACTCTTATCAGTTTTATTTAATTCTGTTAATTAAAACATAAAAATTGCTAGACAATAATTTTAGTAAATATTCGGTTTAATTCTGTCAATTAAAACATAAAAATGGCCAGACATTAATTTTAGTAAATATTTTGTTTAATTCTGTTAAATAAAAGAAAAAATTGTTTAAGAAAATTTTTTATAGATTCATAATTTCGTATGTATATTACTGCATTTAACGTTTTAGCTAATAAGTAGTTTTAGTATTTCCGTTGTTGTCCTCTGTGTGTGTATATATATATATATATATAACACTGCACTCTATAGGCTATACTGTATCATCTAAGTTTTTTTCTTTTTGCCTCTCTTCCATCATCTATATCTGTAGATCATGGATTCTCATGGTTTTCATAAACTACTTCTCACTTTATTCTGTGTTGGGTTATCTTCTATACTGATTTTAAATCCTGCATTCGCTTTAACAAATTGCGCGTTTCCCCGGCAATCTACAGCTTTGGGGACTCAAATATTGATACAGGAGCTGCATCTGCTGCTTTCTCTCGGGTCACTCCACCCAATGGGGAGACATTTTTTCACAAGCCTGTTGGAAGGCCTTCAGATGGAAGGCTCACCATTGATTTCATAGGTATAATTTGATTGATTATTTATTTTTCTTGTCTTGGTTTTTACTTGAGTGGTCTCCCATTTAACTCATCCAACCTGTGTTTGGTTGCAAGTGGAATCGAAGAGGAGAAATTTTTTTTACTTAAAAAAGAAACTTTTATAATTATAATACAAAATGAGATTGAATAAATTACTTAAATTTCTTAACATATTTAGCAATGATAATAATGAGATGTAAAATTTATTTACTTTTTAAATGCAAAGTGAATGATAAGTTAATAACTAAATAAGGAATGATTTAGAATTAGTTACATAGTAATATGATAGCGTGCGACTTTATCATTACAAAAGTTTCTTTTTTAAGTTCAAAATTTTCTTTTTCCTTCCTTTCAATTCCCCTTGCAACCAAACATAACTGTAGTACTTATTTTCTAAACAATTGGGTTGGATATTTCTAATGGGCCATGGGTGATGGGTTAGGAGTTGTTGGCTAAATTCTTAAAGAGCACTTGCGAGTAATAATCATTTTTTTTCAAGTACATGCATGGTGAAATTATTCTAAACACACTACCAAAAAAAGTTAACGGGACAATTAATGAGCATTGTATTTGATGAATATTTTCAGCGGAAAAGTTGAGACTGCCGTACCTCAGCGCCTATCTTGATTCTTTGGGAACCAAGTTCGGCCGTGGTGCTAATTTCGCCGTATCATTGGCAACAATCAGGCCGTCAAGTAAAAGCCTAACCGGGGGTGGGCCCAGCCCCTTCTACTTGGATGTGCAAGTTTCCCAGTTCCAGCAATTCAAAAACAGGACCCAAGGTAATTATTAAACTCTCTAGCTATTATTATGTAGCAGTAATTCATAAAACTCTCAACATTACGATATATAAATGTATGGGGCCCTCATGTATCCTGTTCATCTAGGTGGAATCTTCCCTGATTTTTTACCCAATAATGATCATTTTGCTACTTACCCAAAAAAAAAAAATGATCATTTTGCTCGAGCTCTGTACGTATTCGATGTCGGTCAAAATGACATTGGTTTGGGTCTCTTCAGCAACCAGTCCCCAGAACAAATCAAAGCTGACATTCCTGATATAATTTCCAAGTTCTCCAACAATGTTCAGGTAACCAACCTCTTACTTAATAAACCACCAAATTCATTATGCCACTGTAGTGCAGACTTTGGAAGTTTACATTAATCACAAGCATCAGATGATAATGGTAGTGTCCGAATGGACCATGCATGGATTGTGATGTGATTTTGTAGGCAGTGTATGGTTTAGGAGGCAGATCAATCTGGATCCATAACACAGGTCCCATTGGTTGTTTTCCATATATCCTTACAAGCTTTCCAGTGAATGCATCTCAGACAGACCCAGCTGGTTGTGCAACTCCTTATAACGATGTGGCACAATTCTTCAATCAAAAGTTGAAGGAGGCTGTAGTTCAACTGCGAACTCAACTTCCCTTGGCTGCCATCACATATGTAGACATTTACGCAGTCAAGTACCTCCTCATAAGCCAAGCTAATAAATTTGGTAAGTTATATATTAGAGAGAGAGAGAGAGAGAGAGTTTTTTTTTTTTTTTTTTGGGTGAAAAGAGATACATTACCTCTTTATAGTTGGTTACCTCTTTATCCACTCACAATATGTAAATTCTTACTTCTTGTAGGATTTCAGCAGCCGCTAGTAGCTTGCTGTGGCTTTGGGGGCAAATATAATTTCACTTTTAGTGCACGTTGTGGACAGACAACCACTGTCAACGGCCGACCGTTCTTCGTAGAGTCATGTCCAGATCCTTCGGTTCGAATTAGTTGGGATGGAAGCCATTTCACCGAGGCAGCTAATAAATTCGTCGTCGATAAAATTACGATCGGCAACTTTACAGACCCACCAATCCCTTTGCAAAATGCATGCAATAGGGTGTTTCCTGCATAGTCAATTACTCCATCTTTTGTAATATTGACTGATAATAGTCCATAAATGATAAAGCCCTATTTTAATTAATTCAAGTAAAAGACGTACTCTGAGCAATTTATATGGATGAATGTGCGTTTGACAAAAGATTTGGTTCACCTAACACCTCCTACATTCTATGATAATTGACTCTGTAGGAGGCAACATATGTGATGAAATACAGTGATAGAATCTTCTCTCTTCATAACAGTAAACATACTTGATTTCAGTATAATCAGTATGTCCCAACAACAGTAAACAAATGCAAACCAGAGAGACCTGGCAATAAGGGAGTAATTAATCGATTGGATTCAAAATATATATTAGACACAAACCAAAATCAAACCAATAATACAATAGTGCTAAGTGATCAAACCAAAATGGAGTGATGAAAGCACCGGCTACTAACACAGAAATTAGTGGGAAACTGATTCCTAAAACAAAGTCCACAATGCAATAGTGCTCCATTGCTTTGTTCCACAGTGATGAAAGCACCGGCTACCCTTTCTGCCCCTTCTTGGATTGCTCCATAAGATACCTTAATTAACCGATTGTCTGTCCCCACCAGTACAAAGGAGCAGCCACTCTCTATGCTTGTTTCATGCTGCTTGTTCGCGGATTAATTTAGGCATCAAAGTAGTTTAAGAGTTTTCCAACCCAACCATCGCCCTTGTCTCTCTGCTTCTCTGTATGCAGATCTCTGCGGGCCGGAGGTAAGCCAGTTCATGCAACAACATTTAGCGCCCACTATGGAGCTCTACCTAGTGTCTTGTAAAAGCAAGTTCTCAGGAGCCACCGAAGAATCATAAGACTCTGAATGTCAAGGATAACTCGCAACCAAGCAAGAATGAATGCCAACAACAATGCGGCTGCAAATACTAACCACAACAACGTGCCTAATCGTAACAATGTGCCCCCTAGAGATGAGGAAGAACAAATCCCAGCGGTGAATGTTGACAATGAAATGGAGGGCTTGACCCTTAGTACGTAACGAGGGAGCAGGTAGAGGCAATGGCATGTCAGTTGGAGATTCTAAGAAGCGCCTACAAGAGCAACAATCTGCAGCTGGAAGGGACGTAGCCCAACGTCAAGAGGCGAGGCCACACCTGCAAGCCTCGACAAACCTAGAAGGGAGGGGAACCATGGTCATCCCAACCGCTAAGGGCGTCGGGACAACGTGCCGAATCAGAATGGTCAACAACAAGCCGACCAGGCGGTTGAAAATGTACCAGGTGCTCCCCCGCCACCTCCTCTGCAAAGATCAACCACTCGACATTCCCGTCAGCCAATTAGTGAGCCGCCAATGGCACCAGGCGCAATGCACAGAATCAGCGCATCATCGTCCCCCGGCACATCGGCGGCCAGCGTGCACAGGAGCGGAAGTCGAATCCCTTTATCGGACAGGCTAGGCCTCCATCCAGCTCGACATAATGATGTACATGCCAGACTAGACGCAGCTCGTCTGAATAGGGTTGCAGAACAAGCACACAACTCTACCAGGCCAGCGGAGAAGTTGAGCAAGAGCTGCCAGAATTAAAAGACCGGCCCCAGTGTGTTGAGGATAACCGAGCTCATCCAGCTCGCCAGATCTGCAGCACAGAGAGCGCTCTCTCTGAGCCCACGATGAGAACTCACCTTCTATGAGGGTTCACCATGCCAACCATTGACTCCTACGATGGCACCACCGATAAGAGGATCGATAAGGCCCGAACTGAAATCCCATTTGGCCCAAAATAAAACCTAAACCTAATAGACAAACATCAGTATGTCCATGTAGACAACTAACCCATATTCCATATTGATTCTATTTATAACGTTTCTTGAAGAAAGGATGCCAACTTTTAGCCCGATAAGCCAGGCTCGTTGACACCCTTAGTCCAAACTCCAGGTGTAGTACATGTAATTTCCTGAAAAATAAATAAATGTCCCAGATCCAGAGCTATATGTAGAGTGACAATTAAGTGAATCAAAGCTATAGAAATTGCAAAACATACATAGAGATCGATGATATGCAAAAAGATATAAAATGTTGGATCTTCTGCTTCCTTTTACGAGAGAGAGAGAGAGAGAGAGAGAGAGAGAGAGAGAGAGATTTTTGGGGGTGGCGACGTAGGCAAAAGGAAGGGATTGAATGAGGGCTTGAGCATCCTTAGTTGTCGAACATGCCATTCTTCACTTGCTTCTATGATTCTCTGGAGAAAGATGCAAAACCCTACTTCTATATTCTCAGAACCATGTTTTTTTCATACAAAAATGAACAATTAAATTTAGTCAGACTGGACAAACTGGCACCAATGGTGCTCTGATTCTATCATACAACTCCTTTAGATGAGATTGAATTTTTGGGTAGGTTCCTCCCAGGAAATATGAATCCGATTGATTGATTCAGATTGGGATTGACAACAAACTATTCCGAATATGATGACCAACCTAAACGATTTTTGGGACTTTTTTGGCCAATTATATACACCTTAGTAAGCAATGCTGGAGAGAAATCGAACATCAAGCATAAGCAAAAAGAAAAACCATATGGTCCTGGTTTAAGTTCACGATACAAGTATCAAACGCTCTAGAAACTATTACAGAGTTGGATAGGTAGGACCGGGATCCTTTGCCAACGATAGCGAGGATCCTGGCCCCTCCAAGTGCATCGACATGAAGTGTATAGAGACACATATCGATGCATTTTGAGTGACCAAGATCCTCACTACCACTTAGCAGTCATTCCGATCAAGGATCTTTTTGTGGATACATATCAGTCTATCTCAGCCCGATATGCATGATAAACATACCTTTTTACCTAAAAATTTGGATACTTAAATCAAATAGCCAGTCTTGTCTCGCTCATTATGTAAAAAAATCCGATCTGTTATATCGGCCGATCCGATCCAAAAACTGAAAACCATGGTCCTAACCAAACGATGGAAAATAAATGCTGACAAAAGAAATTTTGAAAGCTGAATCTAATAGAATCCAATCAGATTTTCATATTAATTAGCTGGATACTAAATTAATTATAGAAACTACAAAAAAAAAAAAAACTTCGTGTGGTGATGCTTTCCTTTCCCATGTGCCTTCTCAGGCTCTCACTCTTTTCAGTTTTATTTAATTCTGTTAATTAAAACATAAAAACTACTGGACAATAATTTTAGTAAATATTCTGTTTAATTCTGTTAATTAAAACATAAAAACAGCCAGACATTAATTTTAGTAAATATCTTGTTTAATTCTGTTAATTAAAACAAAAAATTGTTTCAAAAAAAATTCTATAGATTCATAATTTTGTCTGTACATTACTGCATTTAATGTTTTAACTAATAAGTAGTTTTAGTATTTCGGTTGTTGTCCTCTATATATATATATATATATATATATATATATATATATATATATATATATATATATATAGAACACTGCTCTCTATAGGCTATACCGTATCATCTCATTTTTTTTTTCTTTCTGCCTCTCTTCCATCATCTATATCTATAAATCATGGATTCTCATGGTTTTCATAAATTACTTCTCACTTTATTCTGTGTTGGGTTATCTTCTATACTGATTTTAAATCCTGCATTCGCTTTAACAAATTGTAGTTTTCCGACAATCTACAGCTTTGGGGACTCAAATATTGATACAGGAGCTGCATCTGCTGCTTTCTCTTAGGTCATTCCACCCAATGGGGAGACCTTTTTTCACAAGCATGTTGGAAGGCCTTCAGATGGAAGGCTCACTATTGATTTCATAGGTATAATTTAATTGATTATTTACTTTGCTTGTCTTGATTTTTTACTTTAGTCTGGTGTCCTAATATGGTCTTCGTGGGACTGGTTAGACATACATGCTATTTTGAGTGTACAATTCTAAAACCTACTTGGTACCTTTTTTCTTTTTCTTTTCTTGTGGAGTGGGGATGGGGTTGGCCCATGGTTTGCGGAATCGGAATTGAAATTGGAATCGTCCAATTCCAACAGAGTTATTTGACCATGATGAATCTCCTTGTTTTATGTTTGATTCATTTTTTTACCATTGTTTTCTTCATTTTTAACAATAATATAATAGAAAAGTCATGGAAGCTTACATTTTTTTATTTAGAAGGTGTTAAACATGTAATTGTTAAAGTACAATACTTCGTCAATCACGGGATAAAGTTTAGCTAAACTGTTGTACATGTCATAGACAGGACCTTTGGGGTACGGAATCAACTATTTTATTAATAACTTGTAAATTACAAGAATAAAAAAATCAAGATTTTGGAAAATTTTGCCTCAATCATGATTCCAATTTCTAGAGTTTCAACCGATTAGGTCCTGATCCATTCTCCTGATCCTAGTTAGGCAAACCTAGCACCGCCCATAGCTAAACGAGGCCCTACCTCAAATAAACATGGATAAGACACATTAATTTTACAAGGCAACTGGGCAGTGCCCCTCGCTGGCTCGCCAGCTTCTTTATGTTTTTTCTTTAAAAACCCTAATCAGTTTTAAAATCTATCTCGGTCATATTAAACCAGCCTCATTAAAAAAGGCTTGAGTTTCTTGCGGCTGTACAGCCCCTACAACAGGAGGGAAGCACTTTTGGTGGGACGGCAGTAGTCAACAACGGCTGCCTAAGTCCTGAGGAAAGGTGGCTAATTGGACTCCCCTCTCGCACCGGATGGAAGCATCTTGTATTTTCCCATCTGTGTGGGGCCCCTGCAGCCCTACAGCCGGAGGGAAGCATCCCGTATTTTCCTTTGTTCCCCATCTGTGTGGGCAAAACAGATCGTTTCCAGCCCAGATTGGACGGACTAGAATATTGGTATGCGCATCTTCTGAATAGAGCACGCCCAATCAACGCTGGAGCTCGTCCAGCGCTGGAGAATATCTCTATGTGGAGCCCACCTTAAAAATGTTAACTTTTGACCTCCCAAAATAGTCCGGTTGGGTGGTCTCCCATTTCAATCTTAACCCACCCCATCATCCTTCTCTGTAAGTTGTAATGCTTGTTTTCTAGACAGTTGGGTTGGGCCGGGGTTCAAATGGGCTATGGGTTAATTAATGACCATTGTATTTGACAAATATTTTCAGCGGAAAGGTTGGGACAGCCTTACCTCAGCGCGTATCTTGATTCTTTGGGAACCAAGTTCGACCGTGGTGCTAATTTCGCCGTATCATTGGCGACAATCAGGCCGTCAAGTAAAAGCCTAACCGGGGGTGGGCCCAGCCCCTTCTACTTGGATGTGCAAGTTTCCCAGTTCCAGCAATTCAAAAACAGGACCCAAGGTAATTATTAAACTCTCTAGCTATTATTATGTAGCACTAATTCATAAAACTCTGAACATCATTACGATATATAAATATATGGGGCCCTCATGTATCCTGTTCATCTAGGTGGAATCTTCCCAGATTTTTTACCCAATAATGATTATTTTGCACAAGCTCTGTACGTATTCGATATTGGTCAAAATGACATTGGTTTGGGTCTCTTCAGCAACCAGTCCCCAGAGCAAATTAAAGCTGACATTCCTGATATAATTTCCAAGTTCTCCAACAATGTTCAGGTAACCAACCTCTTACTTAATAAACCACCAAATTCATTATGCCACTGTAGTGCAGACTTTGGAAGTTTTCATTAATCACAAGCCTCAGATGATAATGGTAGTGTCCGAACGGACCATGCACGGGTTGTGATGTGATTTTGCAGGCAGTGTATGGTTTAGGAGGCAGATCATTCTGGATCCATAACACAGGTCCCATTGGTTGTTTTCCATATATCCTTACGAGCTTTCCAGTGAATGCATCTCAGACAGACCCAGCTGGTTGTGCAACTCCTTATAGATTTGTCACAATTCTTCAATCAAAAGTTGAAGGAGGCTGTAGTTCAACTGCGAACTCAACTTCCCTTGGCTGCCATCACATATGTAGACATTTACGCAGTCAAGTACCTCCTCATAAGCCAAGCTAATCAGTTTGGTAAGTTATATATTAGAGAGAGAGAGAGAGAGAGAGTTTTTTTTTTTTTTTTTGGGTAAAAAGAGATACATTACCTCTTTATAGTTGGTTACCTCTTTATCCACTCACAATATGTAAATTCTTTCTTCTTGTAGGATTTCAGCAGCCGCTAGTAGCTTGCTGTGGCTTTGGGGGCAAATATAGCTTCACTTTTAATGCACGTTGTGGACAGACAACCACTGTCAACGGCCAACCGTTCTTCGTAGGGTCATGTCCAGATCCTTCGGTTCGAATTAGTTGGGATGGAAGCCATTTCACCGAGGCAGCTAATAAATTCGTCGTCGATAAAATTGCGACCGGCAACTTTACAGACCCACCAATCCCTTTGCAAAATGCATGCAATAGGGTGTCTCCTGCATAGTCAATTACTCTAGTGATGAGCCAACGTTAATCCATCTTCTGTAATATTGACTGATAATAGTCCATAAATGATAAAACCCTACTTTAATTAATTCAAGTAAAAGATTTACTCTGAGCAATTTATATGGATGAACATGCGTTTGACAAAAGATTTGGTTCACCTAACACCTCCTACAGTCTATGGTAATTGACTCTGCAGGAGACAACATATGTGATGAAATACAGTGACAGAATTTTCCCTCTTCATAACAGTAAATATACTTGATTTCAGTATAATCAGTATGCCCCAACAACAGTAAACAAATGCAAACCAGAGAGACCTGGCAATAAGGAAGTAATTAATCGATTGGATTCAAAATACATATTAGCCACAAACCAAAATCAAACCAATAATAATTGATTCTAAGTGATCAAACCAAAACGGAGTACTAACCAGTTCAGTTTAATCGATTTTATATTAGACGAACCACATTTAGTTTGGACAGCTAATCTTCAGCTGCTACGTAGAGCACGACTATTTGACATAGACTATTGAAGAGATAAACATCTACAGTCATCAACAACAGGCTTCTTCTTATTGGTTAATTGATTTTCAATTCAAAATCAAAACCAAAGCGATTTTCATTATATAACCAGAACAACAGATTATATACCAACATGGAGCAGTTGTGTTACACAGGTGGGCTTGCTCATTTCTTCTCTGGATCCATGGAGGTACTTTTGGGGGCGATTGCAACAACAAGGCCAAGAAGTAATTTCGGCTGGACTAGCCCATTGTGAATATCAACCACAGTTTTGGCCCACATGCCAATCCCGACAGATCAAGCAAGCAACAAATGTATTCCTCTGCTCATAGTGAATAGCGAAGCCCACCTCCTGAAATTGGATTCTACTAACACTGAAATTAGTGGGAAACTGATTCCTAAAACAAAGTCCACAATGCAATAGTGCTCCATTGCTCTGTTCCACAGTGATGAAAGCACCGGCTACCCTTGCTGCCCCTTATTGGATTGCTCCACAAGATACCTTAATCAACCGATTGTCTGTCCCCACCAATACAAAGGAGCAGCCACACTCTATGCTTGTTTCATGCTGCTTGTTCGCGGATTAATTTAAGCATCAAAGTGGTTTAAGAGTTTTCCAACCCAACCATTGCCCTTGTCTCTCTGCTTCTCTACATGCAGATCTTAGCGGGCCGGAGGTAAGCCAGTTCGTGCAACAACAGTTTAACGCCCACTGTGGGGCTCTAGCTAGTGTCTTGTAAAAGCAAGTTGTCAGGAGCCACCGAAGAATCATAAGACTTTGAATGTCAAGGATAACTCGCAACCAAGCAAAAATGAATGCCAACAACAATGCGGCTGCAAATGCTAACCGCAACAACGTGCCTAATCGTAACAATGTGCCCCATAGAGATGAGGAGAACAAATCCCAGCGGTGAATGTTGACAATGAAATGGAGGGCTTGACCCTTAGTACGTAACAAGGGAGCAGGTAGAGGCAATGGCATGTCAGTTGGAGATTCAAACGAAGCGCCTACAAGAGCAACAATCTGCAACTGGAAGGGACGCACCCCAACGTCAAGAGGCGAGGCCACACCTGCAGGCCTCGACAAACCTAGAAGGGAGGGGAACCATGGTCATCTCAACCGCTAAGGGCACCGGGACAACGTGCCGAATCAAAATGGCCAACAACAAGCCGACCAGGCGGTTGAAAATGTACCAGGTGCTCCCCCGCCACCTCCTCTGCAAAGATCAACCACTCGACATTCCCCTCAGCCAGTTAGTGAGGTGCCAATGGCACCAAGCGCGATGCACAGAATCAGCGCATCATCGTCCCCCGGCACATCGGCGGCCAGCTTGCACAGGAGCGAAAGTCGAATATCTTTATCGGACAGGCTAGGCCTCCATCCAGCTCGACAGAATGATGTACAAGCCAGACTAGACGCAGCTCTTCTGAATAGGGTTGCAGAACAAGCACAAAACTCTGCCAGGCTAGCGGAGAAGTTGAGCAAGAGCTACGAGAATTAAAAGACCGGCCCCAGTGTGTTGAGGAAAATCGAGCTCATCCAGCTCGCCAGATCTGCAGCACAGAGAGCGCTCTCTCTGAGCCCACGATGAGAACTCACCTTCTGCGAGGGTTCACCATGCCAACCATTGACTCCTACGATGGCACCACCGATAAGCGGATCGATAAGGCCCGAACTAACATCCCATTTGCCCCAAAATAAAACCTAAACCTAATAGACTACCATTAGTATGTCCATGTAGGCAACTAACCCATATTCCATATTGATTCTATTTATAATGTTTTTTGAAGAAAGGATGCCAACTTTTAGCCCAATAAGCCGGGCTCGTTGACACCAATAGTCCAAACTACAGGTGTAGTACATGTAATTTCCTGAAAAATAAATAAATGTCCCAAATCCAGAGCTATATGTAGAGTGACAATTATGTGAATCAAAGCTGTAGAAATTGCAAAACATACATAGAGATCGATGATATGCAAAAAGATATAAAATGTTGGATCTTCTGCTTCCTTTTACGAGAGAGAGAGAGAGAGAGAGAGAGAGAGAGAGAGAAATTTTTGGGGGTGGCGACGTAGGCAAAAGGAAGGGATTGAATGAGGGCTTGAGCATCCTTAGTTGTCGAACATGCCATTCTTCACTTGCTTCTATGATTCTCTGGAAAAATATGCAAAACCCTACTTCTATTTTCTCATAATCATGTTTTTTTCATACAAAAATGAACAATTAAATTAAGTTAGACTAGACAAACTGGCACCAATGGTGCTCTGATTCTATCATACAACTGCTTTAGATGAGATTGAATTTTATGGGTAGGTTCCTCCCAGGAAATATGAATCCGATTGATTGATTCAGATTGGGATTGACCACAAATAATTCGGAATATGATGACCAACCTAAACGATTTTTGGGACTTTTTTGGCCAATTTATACCTTAGTAAGCAATGCTGGAGGGAAATCGAACATCAAGCATAAGCAAAAAGAAAAACCATATGGTCCTGGTTTAAGTTCACGATACAAGTATCAAACACTCTAGAAACTAATACAGGGTTGGATAGGTAGGACCGGGATCCTTTGCCAATGGTAGTGAGGATCCTGCCCCTCAAAGTGCATCGACATGAAGTGTATCGAGACACATGTCGATGCATTTTGAGTGGCCAAGATCCTCACTACCACTTGACAATCATTCCAGATCGAGGATCTTTTTGTGGATACATATCAATCTATCTCAGCCTGATATGCATAATAAACATACCTTTTTACCTAAGAATTTAAATACTTAAATCAAATAGCCAGTCTTGTCTCGCTCATTATGTAAAAAAATCAGATCTGTTGTATCGGCCGATCCGATCCAGAAGCTGAAAACCATGGTCCTAACCAAACCATAGTAAATAAATGCTGAAAAAAGAAATTTTGAAAGCTGAATCTAATAGAATCTAACCAGATTTTCATATTAATTAGCTGGATACTAAATTAATTAAAGAAATTACCAAAAAAAAAAAGACTTAAGACTTCGTGTGGTGATGCTTTCCTTTCCCATGTGCCTTCTCAGGCTCTCACTCTTATTAGTTTTATTTAATTCTGTTAATTAAAACATAAAAACTGCTAGACAATAATTTTAGTAAATATTCTGTTTAATTCTGTCAATTAAACATAAAAATGGCCAGACATTAATTTTAGTAAATATTTTGTTTAATTCTGTTAATTAAAACAAAAAATTGTTTCAGAAAAAAATTTATAGATTCATAATTTCGTATGTACATTACTGCATTTAACGTTTTAGCTAATAAGTAGTTTTAGTATTTCCGTTGTTGTCCTCTGTGTGTATATATATATATATATATATATATAACACTGCACTCTATAGGCTATACCGTATCATCTAAGTTTTTTTCTTTCTGCCTCTCTTCCATCATCTATATCTATAGATCATGGATTCTCATGGTTTTCATAAACTACTTCTCACTTTATTCTGTGCTGGGATATCTTCCATACTGATTTTAAATCCTGCATTCGCTTTAACAAATTGCAGTTTTCCGGCAATCTACAGCTTTGGGGACTCAAATATTGATACAGGAGCTGCATCTGCTGCTTTCTCTCAGGTCACTCCACCCAATGGGGAGACATTTTTTCACAAGCCTGTTGGAAGGCCTTCAGATGGAAGGCTCACCATTGATTTCATAGGTATAATTTGATTGATTATTTATTTTTCTTATCTTGGTTTTTACTTGAGTGGTCTCCCATTTAACTCATCCAAGCTGTGTTTGGTTGCAAGTGGAATTGAAAGGAAGAGAAATTTTTTTTACTTAAAAAAGAAACTTTTATAATTATAATACAAAATGAGATTGAACAAATTACTTAAATTTCTTTACATATTTAGCAATGATAATAATGAGATGTAAAATTTATTTACTTTTTAAATGCAAAGTGAATGATAAGTTAATAACTAAATAAGGAAAGATTTAGAATTAGTTACATAGTAATACGATAGCGTGCGGCTTTATCATTACAAAAGTTTCTTTTTTAAGTTAAAAATTTTCCTTTCCCTTCCTTTCAATTCCCCTTGCAACCAAACATAACCGGAGTACTTATTTTCTAGACAATTGGGTTGGATATTTCTAATGGGCCATGGGTGATGGGTTAGGAGTTGTTGGCTTAATTCTTAAAGAGCACATCCGCGAGTAATGATCATTTTTTTTCAAGTACATGCATGGTGAAATTATTCTAAACACACTACCAAAAAGAGTTAACGGGACAATTGATGAGCATTGTATTTGATGAATATTTTCAGCGGAAAGGTTGGGACAGCCTTACCTCAGCGCGTATCTTGATTCTTTGGGAACCAAGTTCAGCCGTGGTGCTAATTTTGCCGTATCATTGGCGACAATCAGGCCGTCAAGTAAAAGCCTAACCGGGGGTGGGCCCAGCCCCTTCTACTTGGATGTGCAAGTTTCCCAGTTCCAGCAATTCAAAAACAGGACCCAAGGTAATTATTAAACTCTCTAGCTATTATTATGTAGCACTAATTCATAAAACTCTCAACATCATTACGATATATAAATGTATGGGGCCCTCATGTATCCTGCTCATCTAGGTGGAATCTTCCCAGATTTTTTACCCAATAATGATCATTTTGCTCGAGCTCTGTACGTATTCGATGTCGGTCAAAATGACATTGGTTTGGGTCTCTTCAGCAACCAGTCCCCAGAGCAAATTAAAGCTGACATTCCTGATATAATTTCCAAGTTCTCCAACAATGTTCAGGTAACCAACCTCTTACTTAATAAACCACCAAATTCATTATGCCACTGTAGTGCAGACTTTGGAAGTTTTCATTAATCACAAGCCTCAGATGATAATGGTAGTGTCCGAACGGACCATGCACGGGTTGTGATGTGATTTTGCAGGCAGTGTATGGTTTAGGAGGCAGATCATTCTGGATCCATAACACAGGTCCCATTGGTTGTTTTCCATATATCCTTACGAGCTTTCCAGTGAATGCATCTCAGACAGACCCAGCTGGTTGTGCAACTCCTTATAACGATGTGTCACAATTCTTCAATCAAAAGTTGAAGGAGGCCGTACTTCAACTGCGAACTCAACTTCCCTTGGCTGCCATCACATATGTAGACATTTACGCAGTCAAGTACCTCCTCATAAGCCAAGCTAATAAATTTGGTAAGTTATATATTAGAGAGAGAGAGAGAGAGAGAGAGAGAGAGAGAGTTTTTTTTTTTTTTTTTTTTTTGGGTAAAAAGAGATACATTACCTCTTTATAGTTGGTTACCTCTTTATCTACTCACAATATATAAATTCTTACTTCTTGTAGGATTTCAGCAGCCGCTAGTAGCTTGTTGTGGCTTTGGGGGCAAATATAACTTCACTTTTAGTGCACGTTGTGGACAGACAACCACTGTCAACGGCCGACCGTTCTTCGTAGGGTCATGTCCAAATCCTTCGGTTCGAATTAGTTGGGATGGAAGCCATTTCACCGAGGCAGCTAATAAATTCGTCGTCGATAAAATTGCGACCGGCAACTTTACAGACCCACCAATCCCTTTGCAAAATGCATGCAATAGGGTGTTTCCTGCATAGTCAATTATTCCATCTTTTGTAATATTGACTGATAATAGTCCATAAATGATAAAGCTCTACTTTAATTAATTCAAGTAAAAGACGAACTCTGAGCAATTTATATGGAAGAACGTGCGTTTGACAAAAGATTTGGTTCACCTAACACCTCCTACAATCTATGGTAATTGACTCTGCAGGAGACAACATATGCGATGAAATACAGTGATAGAATCTTCTCTCTTCATAACAGTAAACATACTTGATTTCAGTATAATCACTATGTCCCAACAACAGTAAACAAATGCAAACCAGAGAGACCTGGCAATAAGGGAGTAATTAATCGATTGGATTCAAAATATATATTAGACACAAACCAAAATCAAACCAATAATACAATAGTGCTAAGTGATCAAACCAAAATGGAGTGATGAAAGCACCGGCTACTAAAACAGAAATTAGTGGGAAAATGATTCCTAAAACAAAGTCCACAATGCAATAGTGCTCAATTGCGTTGTTCCACAGTGATGAAAGCACCGGCTACCCTTGCTGCCCCTTCTTGGATTGCTCCATAAGATACCTTAATTAACCGATTGTCTGTCCCCACCAATACAAAGGAGCAGCCACACTCTATGCTTGTTTCATGCTGCTTGTTCGCGGATTAATTTAGGCATCAAAGTAGTTTAAGAGTTTTCCAACCCAACCATCGCCCTTGTCTCTCTGCTTCTCTGTATGCAGCTCTCTGCGGGCCGGAGGTAAGCCAGTTCGTGCAACAACAGTTTAGCGCCCACTATGGGGCTCTAGCTAGTGTCTTGTAAAAGCAAGTTCTCAGGAGCCACCGAAGAATCATAAGACTCTGAATGTCAAGGATAACTCGCAACCAAGCAAGAATGAATGCCAACAACAATGCGACTGCAAATGCTAACCGCAACAACGTGCCTAATCGTAACAATGTGCCCCATAGAGATGAGGAAGAACAAATCCCAGCGGTGAATGTTGACAATGAAATGGAGGGGTTGACCCTTAGTACGAAACGAGGGAGCAGGTAGAGGCAATGGCATGTCAGTTGGAGATTCTAACGAAGCGCCTACAAGAGCAACAATCTACAGCTGGAAGGGACGCACCCCAACGTCAAGAGGCGAGGCCACACCTGCAAGCCTCGACAAACCTAGAAGGGAGGTGAACCATGGTCATCCCAACCCGCTAAGGGCATCGGGACAGCGTGCCGAATCAAAATGGTCAACAACAAGCCAACCAGGCGGTTGAAAATGTACCTGGTGCTCCCCCGCCACCTCCTCTGCAAAGATCAACCACTCGACATTCCCGTCAGCCAGTTAGTGAGGTGCCAATGGCACCTGGCGCAATGCACAGAATCAGCGCATCATCGTCCCCCGGCACATCGGCGGCCAGCGTGCACAAGAGCGGAAGTCGAATCCCTTTATCGGACAGGCTAGGCCTCCATCCAGCTCGACAGAATGATGTACAAGCCAGACTAGACGCAGCTCGTCTGAATAGGGTTGCAGAACAAGCACAACTCTGCCAGGCCAGCGGAGAAGTTGAGCAAGAGCTGCGAGAATTAAAAGACCGGCCCCAGTGTGTTGAGGAAAACCGAGCTCATCCAGCTCGCCAGATCTACAGCACAAAGAGCTCTCTCTCTGAGCCCACGATGAGAACTCGCCTTCTGCGAGGGTTCACCATGCCAACCATTGACTCCTACGATGGCACCACTGATAAGAGGATCGATAAGGCCCGAACTGACATCCCATTTGGCCCAAAATAAAACCTAAACCTAATAGACTAACATCAGGATGTCCATGTAGACAACTAACCCATATTCCATATTGATTCAATTTATAACGTTTCTTGAAGAAAGGATGCCAACTTTTAGCCCGATAAGCCAGGCTCATTGACACCCTTAGTCCAAACTACAGGTGTAGTACATGTAATTTCCTGAAAAATAAATAAATGTCCCAGATCGAGAGCTATATGTAGAGTGACATTAAGTGAATCAAAGCTGTAGAAATTGCAAAACATACATAGAGATCGATGATATGCAAAAAGATATAAAATGTTGGATCTTCTATTTCCTTTTGAGAGAGAGAGAGAGAGGGAGATTTGGGGGTGGCGACGTAGGCAAAAGGAAGGGATTGAATGAGGGCTTGAGCATCCTTAGCTGTCGAACATGCCATTCTTCACTTGCTTCTATGATTCTCTAGAGAAAGATGCAAAACCCTACTTCTATATTCTCAGAACCATGTTTTTTTCATACAAAAATGAACAATTAAATTTAGTCAGACTGGACAAACTGGCACCAAAGGTGCTCTGATTCTATCATACAACTGCTTTAGATGAGATTGAATTTTTGGGTAGGTTCCTCCCAGGAAATATGAATCCGATTGATTGATTCAGATTGGGATTGACAACAAACAATTCCGAATATGAAGACCAACCTAAACGATTTTTGGGACTTTTTTGGCCAATTATATACCTTAGTAAGCAATGCTGGAGAGAAATCGAACATCAAGCATAAGAAAAAAGAAAAACCATATGGTCCTGGTTTGAGTTCACGATACAAGTATCAAACGCTCTAGAAACTAATACAGGTTTGGATAGGTAGGACCGGGATCCTTTGCCAACGGTAGCGAGGATCCTGGCCCCTCAAAGTGCATCGACATGAAGTGTATCGAGACACATATCGATGCATTTTGAGTGGTCAAGATCCTCACTACCACTTGACAGTCATTCCGATCAAGGATCTTTTTGTGGATACATATCAGTCTATCTCAGCCCAATATGCATGATAAACATACCTTTTTACCTAAGAATTTGGATACTTAAATCAAATAGCCAGTCTTGTCTCGCTCATTATGTAAAAAAATCAGATCTATTGTATAGGCCGATCCGATCCAAAAACTGAAAACCATGGTCCTAACCAAACCATGGTAAATAAATGCTGAAAAAAGAAATTTTGAAAGCTGAATCTAATAGAATCCAATCAGATTTTCATATTAATTAGCTGGATACTAAATTAATTACAAAAAAAAAAAAAAAAAAAAGAAGACTTCTTGTGGTGATGCTTTCCTTTCCCATGTGCCTTCTTAGGCTCTCACTCTTTTCAGTTTTATTTAATTCTGTTATTTAAAACATAAAAACTGCTAGGCAATAATTTTAGTAAATATTCTGTTTAATTCTGTTAATTAAAACATAAAAATAGCCAGATATTAATTTTAGTAAATATCTTGTTTAATTCTGTTAATTAAAACAAAAAATTGTTTCAGAAAAAATTCTATAGATTCATAATTTCGTATGTACATTACTGCATTTAATGTTTTAACTAATAAGTAGTTTTAGTATTTCGGTTGTTGTCCTCTGTATATATATATATAGAACACTGCTCTCTATAGGCTATACCGTATCATCTCATTTTTTTTTCTTTCTGCCTCTCTTCCATCATCATATATCTATAGATCATGGATTCTCATGGTTTTCATAAACTACTTCTCACTTTATTCTGCGTTGGGTTATCTTCTGTACTGATTTTAAATCCAGTTTTTGCTTTAACAAATTGTAGTTTTCCAGCAATCTACAGCTTTGGGGACTCAAATATTGATACAGGAGCTGCATCTGCTGCTTTCTCTCAAGTCATTGAACCCAATGGGGAGACCTTTTTTCACAAGCCTGTTGGAAGGCCTTCAGATGGAAGGCTCACTATTGATTTCATAGGTATAATTTAATTGATTATTTACTTTGCTTGTCTTGATTTTTTACTTCAGTCTGGTTTCCTAATATGGTCTTCGTGGGACTGGTTAGACATACATGCTATTTTGAGTGTAGAATTCTAAAACCTACTTGGTACCTTTTTTTTTTTTTTTTTTGTTGTGGAGTGGGGATGGGGTTGGCCCATGGTTTGAGGAATCGGAATTGAAATTGGAATCGTCCAATTCCAACAGAGTTATTTGACCATGGTGAATCTCCTTGTTTTATGTTTGATTCATTTTTTTACCATTGTTTTCTTCTTTTTTAACAATAATATAATAGAAAAATCATAGAAGCTTACATTTTTTTGGGTAGAAAACTTTTTTATTTAGAATGTGTTAAACACGTAATTATTAAAGTACAAGACTTCATCAATCACGGAATAAAGTTTAGCTAAACTATTGTACATGTCATAGACAGGACCTTCGTGGTACGGAATCAACTATTTTATTAATAACTTGTAAATTACAAGAATAAAAAAATCAAAATTTTGGAAAATTTTGCCTCATCATGATTCCAATTTCTAGAGTTTCAACCGATTAGGTCCTGATCCATTCTCCTGATCCTAGTTAGGCAAACCTAGCACCGCCCATAGCTAAACGAGGCCCTACCTCAAATAAACATGGATAAGACACATTAATTTTACAAGGCAACTGGGCAGTGCCCCTCGCTGGCTCGCCAGCTTCTTTATGTTTTTTCTTTAAAAACCCTAATCAGTCTTAAAATCTATCTCGGTCATATTAAACCAGCCTCATTAAAAAAGACTTGAGTTTCTTGCGGCTGTACAGCCCCTACAACAGGAGGGAAGCACTTTTGGTGGGACGGCAGTAGTCAACTACGGCTGCCTAAGTCCTGAGGAAAGGTGGCTAATTGGACTCCCCTCTCGCACCGGATGGAAGCATCTTGTATTTTCCCATCTGTGTGGGGCCCCTGCAGCCCTACAGCCGGAGGGAAGCATCCCGTATTTTCCTTTGTTCCCCATCTGTGTGGGCAAAACAGATCGTTTCCAGCCCAGATTGGACGGACTAGAATATTGGTATGCGCATCTTCTGAATAGAGCCCGTCCAATCAACGCTGGAGGTCGTCCAGCGCTGGAGAATATCCCTATGTGGAGCCCACCTTAAAAATGTTGACTTTTGACCTCCCAAAATAGTCCGGTTGGGTGGTCTCCCATTTCAATCTTAACCCACCCCATCATCCTTCTCTGTAAGTTGTAATGCTTGTTTTCTAGACAGTTGGGTTGGGCCGGGGTTCAAATGGGCTATGGGTTAATTAATGACCATTGTATTTGACAAATATTTTCAGCGGAAAGGTTGGGACAGCCTTACCTCAGCGCGTATCTTGATTCTTTGGGAACCAAGTTCGACCGTGGTGCTAATTTCGCCGTATCATTGGCGACAATCAGGCCGTCAAGTAAAAGCCTAACCGGGGGTGGGCCCAGCCCCTTCTACTTGGATGTGCAAGTTTCCCAGTTCCAGCAATTCAAAAACAGGACCCAAGGTAAAATTATTAAACTCTCTAGCTATTATTATGTAGCACTAATTCATAAAACTCTGAACATCATTACGATATATAAATATATGGGGCCCTCATGTATCCTGTTCATCTAGGTGGAATCTTCCCAGATTTTTTACCCAATAATGATTATTTTGCACAAGCTCTGTACGTATTCGATATTGGTCAAAATGACATTGGTTTGGGTCTCTTCAGCAACCAGTCCCCAGAGCAAATTAAAGCTGACATTCCTGATATAATTTCCAAGTTCTCCAACAATGTTCAGGTAACCAACCTCTTACTTAATAAGCCACCAAATTCATTATGCCACTGTAGTGCAGACTTTGGAAGTTTACATTAATCACAAGCATCAGATGATAATGGTAGTGTCCGAATGAACCATGCATGGGTTGTGATGTGATTTTGCAGGCAATGTATGGTTTAGGAGGCAGATCATTCTGGATCCATAACACAGGTCCCATTGGTTGTTTTCCATATATCCTTACAAGCTTTCCAGTGAATGCCTCTCAGACAGACCCAGCTGGTTGTGCAACTCCTTATAACGATGTGGCACAATTCTTCAATCAAAAGTTGAAGGAGGCTGTAGTTCAACTGCGAACTCAACTTCCCTTGGCTGCCATCACATATGTAGACATTTACGCAGTCAAGTACCTCCTCATAAGCCAAGCTAATCAGTTTGGTAAGTTATATATTAGAGAGAGAGAGAGAGAGAATGAGATTTTTTTTTTTTTTTTTTTTTTTTTGGGTAAAAAGAGATACATTACCTCTTTATAGTTGGTTACCTCTTTATCCACTCACAATATGTAAATTCTTTCTTCTTGTAGGATTTCAGCAGCCGCTAGTAGCTTGCTGTGGCTTTGGGGGCAAATATAACTTCACTTTTAGTGCACGTTGTGGACAGACAACCACTGTCAACGGCCAACCGTTCTTCATAGGGTCATGTCCAGATCCTTCGGTTCGAATTAGTTGGGATGGAAGCCATTTCACCGAGGCAGCTAATAAATTCGTCGTCGATAAAATTGCGACCGGCAACTTTACAGACCCACCAATCCCTTTGCAAAATGCATGCAATAGGGTGTCTCCGGCATAGTCAATTACTCTAGTGATGAGCCAACGTTAATCCATCTTCTGTAATATTGACTGATAATAGTCCATAAATGATAAAACCCTACTTTAATTAATTCAAGTAAAAGACTTACTCTGAGCAATTTATATGGATGAACATGCGTTTGACAAAAGATTTGGTTCACCTAACACCTCCTACAGTCTATGGTAATTGACTCTGCAGGAGACAACATATGTGATGAAATACAGTGACCGAATCTTCCCTCTTCATAACAGTAAACATACTTGATTTCAGTATAATCAGTATGCCCCAACAACAGTAAACAAATGCAAACCAGAGAGACCTGGCAATAAGGAAGTAATTAATCGATTGGATTCAAAATACATATTAGCCACAAACCAAAATCAAACCAATAATAATTGATTCTAAGTGATCAAACCAAAACGGAGTACTAACCAGTTCAGTTTAATCGATTTTATATTAGACGAACCACATTTAGTTTGGACAGCTAATCTTCAGCTGCTACGTAGAGCACGACTATTTGACATAGACTATTGAAGAGATAAACATCTACAGTCATCAACAACAGGGTTCTTCTTATTGGTTAATTGATTTTCAATTCAAAATCAAAACCAAAGCGATTTTCATTATATAACCAGAACAACAGATTATATACCAACATGGAGCAGTTGTGTTACACAGGTGGGCTTGCTCATTTCTTCTCTGGATCCATGGAGGTACTTTTGGGGGCGATTGCAACAAGAAGGCCAAGAAGTAATTTCGGCTGGACTAGCCCATTGTAAATATCAACCACAGTTTTGGCCCACATGCCAAGCCCGGCAGATCAAGCAAGCAACAAATGTATTCCTCTGCTCATAGTGAATAGCGAAGCCCACCTCCTGAAATTGGATTCTACTAACACAGAAATTAGTGGGAAACTGATTCCTAAAACAAAGTCCAATGCAATAGTGCTCCATTGCTCTGTTCCACAGTGATGAAAGCACCGGCTACCCTTGCTGCCCCTTCTTGGATTGCTCCACAAGATACCTTAATTAACAGAGGAAAGAATCAACACACGCCACAATTGAATATGCCAGATGTAAGGTACCTTACACACTTTGAATTCAAAACAGGAACCTGAAAATGGGCCTCTTCCAGTGTACAGACACCGGTGTAAAATAACACAGATCAGTGTAACATGTAACTCAAGTCAAATTAAACAAGTACTTCATAGCTATTTATAGCTATGTAACTGTCATCGCTAATATCATATTGCTGTATTCTTTCCTTAACCGTTCCCCTACTTTCAGCTTCTCATGGCCAGAAATGTGTTAATCAGATCATTAAGACCATGGTTGAGGTTACTACAATCACTTATCAGGGACCAGCCCTGAGCTTTATATCTGATAAAAGCCGACTCCAAGCCAGGTCAGCTCCTTCATTTGCCAGGATGCAGAAACAAGTCCAAGTCTGATTTATCGACTGTAGTCCAAGCCTGATCTAAAGATGGATCAACCATTGGAAATCACAGGTTTATCTAAATTCCCACCAAGGTAGCACTGTTCCTATCATTTCCCTTAAAAAGTACAACAGTGGTGTTACACAAATATAACAAGTTTCGTTTCATGAAAAACCGGCAACAGGTAATCATCAAACCCTCTGCCAGTCCCCCTGTCATCTCTTTCCAAACTTCCAGCCCAATTTCCATCCAAGATGTGGCAAAATACATCATCTTTTCTACACATTGTTATTTGAAAGTTAAAGTAAAATATTTTTTGAAGGCTGTTGTTCAGAGGGTGGAGCTCAATATGCTGCCATAAATATGAATGTATGCATTGTAAATGTTTCCAGCAATCATAAATAATTAAGAATGCTTTCAAGTAGAAGCATAAAGTGGTCCTTACTTGCCAGTATAGAAGCCTGCAGAGTACCAAGCATGCAAAACTACACCAAGGTCTGTATCTGAGTTCCCACTTTGCACTATTTCATCTTCTGACATACTCGAACCACTTTTCACATCTTTCTCTCTTTCTGCTCCACATAGTGAAAAAAGCAAAGGTCATAAATCTAAGAAATCACAATTAGAAGTCCTATATAACTCCAAAGGTACACTCTACAGTACAAAATATAAGCAAATTTATATGCTTTGTCAATCAAATCAATAACTTGGACAAAAATATTACTTGGATTGGATCATCCAAATAATATGACACCATACTTATATTGTAATTACAATATCTTAAGATCTAAACTCGCGAGGAACAAGCATTTCCCGCATTATCTTCACAATTGACTGATTAATGGATCAAGTCTCAAACCATCTGACCCCATAAACCTATTAATGACAGAGAAACTGCACGAACAATATTTACAAGATGTCATTCACACCCTTCCAATTGGACACATTCCCTGAAGCCCCATTGGTTATAGCTTGTTGCAGAGCTAAATTGCTAATTATCAACTGAAAGTTCATTGCTGATACGGGTAATTCTTAAATGTCAAGTGAGAATTTAGTTAGGGTTTAATATGACCAAAACCAGGGCAAAACTTATCTTAATAGGCCAGGGAATTGTTGTTTGCCTCAAGAGAGAAGATTTCATTACTTAATTCTCTACAGGGGAAATAAACCTTATAATCTGCATTGAGCATGAGCTGACAGAAGTAGCAATCTGAAGATGCTAATGTCTGGTTTGCGTATCTCGACTGAAACACCTATAAATTGTTTTTTTCGTAGAAACAGTATTCTTGCATATTTCGATGACCCTCTTCAGTTCAAAATATAACTCTTTCCCTTTGTCCATCCCTTTATTAGATAAAGGGCCAGCCAACATTCATTTGGTCGTCGTGATCGTTAGTGCGTTTGTAAGACCACGACTGATTTTGAAAGGTAATGAATGGAAAAAACAGCATGTTGTATCAATGGAGAACTCTGAGAATACTTCATCCTTACTGGAGAGAGCAATTTTGAATTCATCGGATACTACGTCGGGACTGACCAGACTCTAACCCGCAGCTTCCGCCTGTGCTCTAACCGATTGAACCATTTTTTATACGCTTTTGTAAGAATGCCGCCCAAATTAGGAATTCTCACTAATTCTTAGATTCATGGACCAAATTTGATTCAGTGGGATCTTTCACTCACATTTTTTTCCACCAAGAACGTTTAATGAAACTCTTTGACCCCCGAATTTGGAGTATTCTACTTTCACGCGATTCACATGGTTCAACAAGCAATCGATATTTTACGAACAAAGGTGTAGTACTGCTTGTAGTAGCTATTAATAAGCCTACTTGCTGAAAGCACAAATGGAATGGCTGATCATGAATTCTATGAAGTTTTAAAGAAAAAATTAATCAGCCTTACACTTTTGAGTTCATAATGAATGAAATGAACTCCCAGATGAAGAGAAAATTTCCCAAGTAGGAATGAAACTCTTTTTGTACATTGATCTATAATTCTTCGATTCCTCGCGGTCTATCCTCTATTAACAATTTTGGGAATCCCCATAAAGCTTGTCCAAAGCAAACAGATCTAGGGGATTATTGAAACCATTGAATTCAGAATATGGCGGCGAAGAATTAAACTATCACTATATTTATTCCTTTTTCTGCTTCTTCTTCCAAAAGCTAGATAACCCCAAGGGGTTGTGGGTTTTTTTTCTACCAATTTGGGCTCTCCCGCCTCAAAGCATTTCGGGGAGAATCAGGTAGCTATGGGTTTGAGGGGCATTTCACCCCTAACCACAACTCATCCGCACCATTTCCATTTCGAATTAAGAAGATTTGAAAGCGCCTTTCTTTCTATAAGAACAGCACGTTCTGAGGTGTGAAGTGGGCTAAAAGTCAACGTTGTAAACGTCACATGTTAGTGATGATCTTACCAATTGGTATTTCCCCTTCCTTGTCGGGGCGTATGATTACCTTTTGACCTTTAAGGGGTTCACTCGTCCTGTGCTGCAAGAAGATATTTGAACTCGCTCGTTACTACGGGGAGCGGAAGAGGACGCAGGGCAGGTTCGAATTGTCCTGGATACGCCAAAATCATTTTACAGAGCTAATGTACTTATTCAATTTAAGAAGGACCTTGTGTCAGAATTGAGAAGAGATTATAACAATCATCTGTCGCTGCCTGCCTGGAGAGATTAGCTGCTTAACCAAAGAGAAGTTCAGGGATCACTGCAGTCGATCAGAAACCACCTGATTGTACCCAACCGCTGCATAAGGAAGACTAACCGCTAAAAGCGAGAGTTTTTTAGTTTATAGTTCTAGTTTAGAAAATCTTTCTTACCTAAATTTCAATTTTTTGAAAACCCGAGGATAAAGGATAAGAGACACCCTTTGTTTAGGGGGGGGCTTACCTTACCCACCTTTATTCATTGCAAGTTGAGCTAAATGAGAGGTAGCAATTCTTGCAATATCTACTGGAGGAGCAGCAATGAAAGCCATAATAAATACAGAAGTTGCAGTCAATAAGGTAGGGATCATCAAAACACCAAACCATCCAATGTAAAGACGGTTTTCAGTGCTGGTTACAATAAGAAAAAAAAATTTTCATTTCAATTATAACAACAATTATGGGTATATGTAAACCCTAGAACAGAAATTTAACACTTACACAGATATTTTTTACTGTTTAACATGAAAAAGACAGAGGTATTTAGAAATAAGGTGTTCAGGAGCAAAGCATACGGTCACTACAAAGTAGTTTCATGAGATTATCAAACATGGTTGAGGTTTACACAGCATAGTTTGGCACTAGATTAGGAACAGTAGGGACCAGGGCTATGGAATCAGATAGAACAGAAATTAGCTTAGGCTGCCATGGTAAAATAGGAGCAAATGGTTGAACAGTGCTAAAGAGTAATTAAGATTACAGAAGGATATAAAAGAAGTAGAATAATGATTGGGCATAAATAAATAACAACAGCAAGTACCCTCATTATCTATCTAATTCTATCTTTAAAAGAAAATATGTTTTATGGCTCAACCATCTGATTCTTTCTTTAAAAGAAAAAACCAAACTGACCTACTGCGTTCTTCAAAACCTTTTCCGATTTGACAGAATGATAGTTTTCAATGTATGGTTCAGCTATCAGTCCAATTCGAATATTTGAATCACCATTTTGTACCATCAGATATTTAATCAGATTTGGCCCCACCAGGCCGTTTAACTGAAATTGTATCGTTTGGTGTAGAAATGCAAATTATCCCTAACTGCATTTCCCTGCCCTGCTACTCTCCAAGGTTATGCAAGCCCAGGCAGTTGAAAATGTTTTGCTTCAATCATGATGGGACAGATTAGATCTGATGAAAATCTGTTACAGCACTACTTTATCTCATCATTTTACGCCAACTTCCACCATTTCCATCCTCACTGATGCACTCGCTGGTCTCCATTACATCTGAACAAACCATTTAAGTCAGTATCTCTTATCATGGCATATTAATCACTAATAAAACTTTCTCAGTCAACTCGAGTGGTATGTGTCAGTCATACAACACTCCAAAAGCACCTCTTCACTTAACCATCCTTCTCTAATCATATGGACAATAACCACTTCCACCTCTCCACTCCTATAAAGAACAACCAGGATAACAAAAAGTCACTCAATTTAGCTTTTAGCTTTTATCCTTTCCTTAATTCTAATTCTACTTTCCTAGATTTACATTCATATGTTTGGTCTTGGTCAGACATATTTTGAGACCATTTGATTCCGAGTGATCCATCTGTTTTGCATTAAACATCCTCAGTCTCGAAGATCAGAACTATAACTTCAGGAAACACCATTACACAGGGTTTAATCATCCACATCCCAGTAAACCCATCTTTAATCGAAAGAAAAGATATGGGGAATTCCAGGTACCAATTGTGTCTGAAAACTCATCCAACTACCCAGAATTGTTTCACCATAGTTACAACTCTACCTTACGTTTTCTCAAATCATGTTTTCCAATACCCATGATGTTATTTCTCTAAGAACCTCACCCCCAAGCTTTCTCTAAGTTAATAAACACCACGAAAACTTCCAGATTTCACAGAAGGGTGAATGTTTCCTGGTTGGCTCAAGCTTATATGCCACATGGCATGTCAGAAAGGGCCTAAGTTTTGTGAATACCAGAACCAAGGTCCCCTGAACAATTTTCAGCCAATCAGAGTTGGCAAAGTGGTAAAACAAGGCATTGAAAAATCTTGGACTACCTAAAGGGTTCATAGGACTAGCGAGGGGATGCACGGACATACACGGAAGGCATGCCTACATATATATTGAATTCAGGGCTGAAATTTGACATGTGACCATTCTAGATGTTACCCTATCTATCCAATGGTGGGAATCACCACGTCATCCTGCCATATCATAGAACTAGGTGGGCCACCAGGAGAAGCTTATCTAGACTGGACCATCAGGAGGACACTTTCCCTTTCATGACAAAGCATATGAAGATAACTAGTGTTCTCTCTCTCTCTCTCTCTCTCTCTTTTCCTTATTTTGTTACAGTACCATCCATCGCACAGCGGGGGCACCTATATACAGCTTAAACAAACACTCCCTACTCATACAAAATTCATTTAAATAACAGAAAGGTTTATGTTTGCAAGTTCGGCTATTACCAAGAGTCAGTTAGAATTCATGAACTTCTTTTCCTAAAAACCTTTGGAACTGGGAGGTTTCATTATAAAATTGAACATGTCAACGCCTGATTTTCTGATTTCTTTTTCCTAAAATTTAAAAGCAAAATTAGGTTTATAAGCTGAAACATGATTACACATTGATCTAGATTCTTAAGAGAAACCAATAATTTGAACAAGCCATGAAAAAAAATACTTAACTGCAGCGGTGTCAATGGGTCTGAACCAGGATCTGACCTGAATCCGGTCCATTTAGAGTCGATTGGAATTAGGTAGAGTTAGCTTTGTTTAAGATCCAGTCCAATTGAAAAATCCATTTATTAATTGCTGAGAATATTACGTATTTCATTTTTTGTCTAGATTCATTGTACTACCTGTATTGTACAATTGTACTACTTGTACCACCCTCATTGTACTACTTGTATTGTACTACCTGTACTACCTCTTTCTTTCTTTGTATTCATTCACATTATAAATAAGAGGACATCTGTCTATTACAGACAAGTCATTTCATCATTCAACATGGTATCAGAGCCAAGTTAGCTCTACCGCCAGATCCCTCCGCCGCCTCACCGCCGCCGCCGCCAACCTACCACCGCCGACCACCAACTTTCCTTCTTTCTTTTCTTCTTTTTTTCTCTCCCCACTAGGGGCAGCAACCAAAGAGGGAATCATACAATGATATAGGTACTGCCCTTCTTTTTATTCCTCATTACGGATCATTTTTTTATTCTCTTTATTGGAAATCAATTTTTTTTTATCAGTCTGGATATTAATAATATGGTTCAGTCTGGTCGGATATCTATGAGTTTTTGAGTTTACCCCAATAAACAAAAAAGTGGGTGCAAACCAGAATTGATTTCCATATATTATGTTGCACATGGGACAAGTTAGGATATCTGACAAGTGATATTTCTACTTTGATCTCCATATACTGTGCTATAACCAAACAGGGAGGCTGTTCATATTGTTTTTGGGTGTTTGTTCTTGAATACACAACTCAAGGATGACATTTGAAGTAACCTCTTCTGGGATAGAGAGTTTTAAAATGGACAATCTCACTATTCCCACTAATACCACTAAACTTGATGGTGGTAATTACCTAATGTGGTCTCGGGCCACCCAACTCTCAATTACAGCTCAGGGATTATCGGGATATCTCACCGGCACCAAGGAAAAACCTCTAACCAAAGACATTGTTTTGGAGAAATGGCATGCTGAAAATTCATTGGTAATGCAATATCTCCTCAATTCCATGCAACCCATTATAGCCGAGGGCTATTTGTTATTGGATACTGCTGCACAAATTTGGAAGTCTGCTAAGGACACCTATTCCCAAGTTGGAAATGCTGCTTTAATTTATGTCATTTAAAAAAGTGTTCATGAAACTATCCAAAAAGAATTGACTGTATCCCAATATTATACTAAGTTGTTGCAAACAATTGATTTTTATGATTCTATTCATGCTAAATGTGAAGAAGATGCTACCCTATTTTACAAAAAGGAAGAGAAATACAGGGTTTATACTTTTCTGGTGGGACTAAATGTGGAGCTTGATCCTATTCGCTCACAGATTCTCAGCAGGGACCCTTTCCCCACCCTCGAACAGGCTTATTCCATGGTTCAGTTAGAGGACCAACGACGAATAACAATGTTGTCCCCTTCTGTTCCGGATAGGTCTGCTCTCCAGACAAATACTCAGACATACAAGAGTCCTCCTGTTTCCCGTGATGCTATCAAATGTGAGTATTGTAGCAAGCTTTGGCACACCAAAGACACATGCTGGAAACTTCATGGCAAACCGACAGATTTTGAAGCAAAACGTCGGGAAAAAGGTATGCACAAGGCAAAGTCCTCCCACGCACCTCAGGCACATCAAACTGAAGCAAGTCCTCCTACAGGTCCTCTGCCACAACTCTCTGCACAAAAACTTCAGACTCTCCGGCATCTCCTTCGACTACCTCCTGCGACTACAAATTAATCATCCACATCTGCATCTACCAATCCAGGTTCCTTTTTTGTTCAGTCAGGTATTTCCCATGATGGTCATTGTGCTTTCTCTGTCTCTAGCCCTTGGGTTATAGATACTGGAGCCACTGACCACATGACTGGTTCGTCTGAGTCCTTTTATTTATACTCTCCTTTTTCTGGACATAATATTGTGAAGATCGTTGATAGATCTCTCTCTCCTATATCTGGAATTAGATCCATCCACTGTTCTTCCTCCCTTGATTTGAATTCCGTTCTACATGTTCCTAAATTATCCACAAATTTACTCTCCATTAGTAGTCTTACAAAGTTTCTAAATTGTAAAGTAACATTTTTTCCTACCTATTGTGTGATTCAGGATTTGGAGTACGGGAAGACGATTGGACATGGTAGTGTGCATGGTGGCATGTACTTGCTTGACAATGGTCGTTCAACACCTTCCTCCCATTCCGCAGTCAGTACCCTTCAGCAGTGGCACCGCCGTCTTGGGCATCCCTCTTCTGCTGTTCTATCTCATTTTCTTCCAAAATTATTTAAACACTGTAATAAAGACGAGTTATTATGTAAGGCTTGTGTTTTGGCCAAACAGGCTCGTATTTCTTATTTACCTTCTGCTTCAAAAAGTCCTTGTATCTTTGATTTAGTCCATTCTGATGTTTGGGGTCCAACACGGACTACCTCTATTTCTGGTCATAGATGGCTTGTAACCTTTGCTGATTGTCACACTCGTACTACATGGGTCTATCTGATGCGTCAAAAAAATGAGGTCTTTGCATGCTTCCGCCATTTCCACAATATGATCAAGACGCAGTTTCAAACTCAGTTGAAGATGCTCCGTAGTGACAATGGTAAGGAATATCTTGAAGGATTTTTTCAGCAATACTTGGCTGAAAACGGGATAATTCATCAGACAAGTTGTGTGGACACTCCTGCTCAGAATGGAGTCGCTGAAAGAAAGAACCGCCACTTACTCGAAACAGCTAGAGCACTAATGTTTGAGAGACACGTTCCCGCTCAATACTGGAGTGATGCTGTCCTCACTGCAGCATCCCTGATCAACCGCCTTCCTTCTCGAGTTTTAGACAACAAAGCTCCCTTGGACATCTTACGTGGAAATTCTGATTTTGTTCTTCCTCCTAGAGTCTTTGGTTGTCTTTGTTATGCTCGTAACCATCGTTCCCCTGGCAAGCTTGATCCACGTGGATTAAAGTGCATATTTTTAGGGTATTCTGCAACACATAAAGGATACAAGTGTTATCATCCTCCCTCTCGTCAGGTCCTTGTTAGTACAGATGTCATTTTTCATGAGCATCTCTCCTATTATCAGGCTCCTCTTCAGGGGGAGACACAGACAGTTGAAGATGCACCTGATATCCCTAATGTACTTATACTGGATATACCTGATGTACCAGAAATAGTCCAAGAACAAGTGCTCGATACAACTGCACCATTTAAGCATCCAACCACCAAGCCACCTCTGCAAGTCTATAGCCGTGCCAAAGACAAGCAAGGAAAGGCCACTACCACTCCTGCACATGTCCCTTCGCTAGCCCTGGATCCAGAAACTGAGTCTACTGAGCCTTCTTCTGGTAAGGAACTTACTCCTTCTGATCTTAATCTTCCAATTGCACTTCGAAAAGGAACTATGGCATGCACCCTACATCCTATTTCCAATTATGTTTCCTATGACTCCCTTTCCCTTTCTTTCCGTGTTTTTGTGTCTTCACTCTCTTCTGTGTCTGTTCCTCAAAAATGGCAGGATGCAATTATGGATGAAAGGTGGAAAGCTGCAATGGTAGAAGAAATGATGGCTCTGAAAAAAAATGGTACATGGGATCTTGTTCCACTTCCTACAGGATCAAGGTCAGTAGGATGCAAGTGGATCTTTACAGTGAAACATAAACCAGATGGGACTATTGATCGGTACAAGGCTAGATTGGTTGCACGAGGATTTACTCAAACATATAGGATTGACTACCAAGAAACATTCGCTCCAGTGGCCAAAATGACTACCATCGGGGTTTTTCTTGTCTGTCTTTGTACCTCACAACTGGGACTTGCAACAGTTAGATGTAAAAAATGCATTCCTTCATGGAGAACTTACTGAAGATGTCTATATGGACTGCCCACCGGGTTTCACAGATGATAAAAGCCAAGGAAAAATCTGCAAGTTGAAGCGATCTCTTTATGGTTTAAAACAATCCCCTAGAGTATGGTTTGGAAGATTTAATAAAGCTATGGTAGCATTTGGCTATGTTCAAAGCAATGCTGACTATACTTTATTTATAAAAAAATTCCCCTAACACTTTTACTGCCTTACTTGTATATGTAGATGATATCATCATTGCTGGCAATAACAATGATGAAATCACGAAACTAAAGGCATTTCTAGGGAAGGAGTTTGAGATCAAAGACCTTGAAAAACTTAGGTACTTTCTTGGGATTGAAGTTTCCAGATCTGCAAAAGGCATCTATCTGTCTCAAAGAAAGTATGTTCTTGATATCGGAAACTGCACTACCTAAAGTCAGCCCTGGAAGAGGAATCCTGTTATCTCCTAATGACCCTTTGAAAATGGAAGCATATGCCATTTCAGATTCACCAAATAAACAAATCCAGGTGGAGGCTTATACTGATGCAGATTGGGCAGGAAGTCCTAATCATAAGTCTATCTCTGGTTATTGCACATTTTTGGGTGAAAATCTGGTAACCTGGCGCAGCAAGAAGCAAAATGTGGTTGTCCGATCCGGGGGCGAGTAGCGAATCCGAGCAATGGCGCATGGAATATGCGAACTACTATGGTTACAACGATTACTCAAAGATTTGAAGGTTATGTGTAACCAGTCAATGAAATTATTCTGTGATAATCAAGCAGTCATTAGCATTGCTAATAATCCGGTTCAGCATGATAGAACAAAACATGTTGAGGTAGACCGTCACTTCATCAAAGAGAAACTTGACAGTGGACAAATCGAGATTCTGTTTGTCAGATCAGAGGACCAACTAGCAAACATTTTCACCAAAGGTCTGCCAAGGAAATCCTTCCATATGATATTGTCCAAGTTGGGCATGCATGATATATATGCACCAACGTGAGGGGGAGTGTTGAGAATATTACGTATTTAATTTTTTGTCTAGATTCATTGTACTACCTGTATTGTACAATTGTACTACCTGTACTACCTGTATTGTACTCCCTGTACTACCTCTTTCTTTCTTTGTATCCATTCTCACATTATAAATAAGAGGACCTCTGTCTATTACAGACAAGTCATTTCATCATTCAACATTAATCAAACAAGAAATGGATCTAGGAGGATTGGATCCATTTAAGATCCAAGTCCGATCAAAGTTAGACGATAAATGGATATGATATTGTTACGATATCGAGTGGTACGATATCGCTGGAGGTACTATCGCTGCCAGCAATATCGAGTTATTTTTGGTTTCTTATTGTGGTTGATTTGGTTTCTTTCTTTGACTTTATTTTCTTCTTATTTTGGCACTTTTAATTTTAGAGTCTTTCTTGTAATAGTTGGTTATTATTTCCCTATAAATAAAAGGCTTGAGGAGAGGAGATCCTTACATGTTCGATTACAGCACATTGCTGTAACCGAAATCTCTCTCTCTCTCTCTCTCTCTCTCAATTTTCTGGTTTGCAAGTTCTTGTTTATTTCTTTGTGTTATTGTTACAGATATAACAATACAAGTCAGTATATGTATAATACAAATATCATATCAAGAAATATGCAGAATATAGCATAAATAATCATTATATGTTATCTTTTATACAATGTATACTTAATAATTATAAATATAGCTCAATATATATCAATTCAGTAGTATAAAACTATATACTTTTTCTCAAAGATGGATATTCTTGGGTAGAATTTATATCAGAAAATAATGTTTGCAAGTGTCTTAAGATAATCAGGGATCCAGATCCATTTATCAAATCAATAATTGGATTTGAACATGGATCAGGTTGTCCAGATTTGTCAGATCAATGATCGGATATGGATCATCCAATTAATAACCAGATTCAGATCCGGAAGAACACCTGTGCAATGAAAATCATTATACTTCAGTTCTTTCTCCAAATCTTTGTAATTTTTGCTTCCCATATTTGTACATCTTTAGCTTTGATGTGAATGAAAATCTCTCATACTGGTTACGGAGCCGATAAACTATAAAAACAATAACAAAAATAACAAGAATTCCTCCACTAATAACCATCTCATAAAGATAAACCAGCTAACCTTCACGGATATTTGAAGCACTAGATATCGTCATCTTAAAGGAAGAAATTGCTCTATCTGCAGCTCCCAAGCCGGTTTTAACAACACTGTCATCTTCAAGTGATGATGACTTTTGAGGACTCATTGTACATGAAGCAGTTCTAACATCAGGATCAATGTTACTGACACAACTTCCACCCAAAGCACAACAAGGTAGTGAAGAGCATGGGGCCACAAAACAAGGGCAAACATATGGGCAACAAGAAGAAAGCACCCCAGGAAGGAACAATTGGTTAGTAGGTACTTGATGCTGTTCCTGAGAAGTGGAACATGCGCCCCTCTGTGCAGAAGAACCAGAACCTTCACCAATGCCTTGGTAATTCCAGTAACCTGCTTGATGAAGTTGCTGTAAAACTTTTTGCCTCTGCTCCTCGAGTTCATAATACTGGTTAAGTAGTTGTCCATACTCTCCTGCATCTTGTGAATATGAGAAGCCATCAAGAGCCTTTTGTGTGTAGGGAACATTTGGTGTTTGCATGAAAGCCTCTTGAGCATGTGAATTGGCATGATAACATTCTTGACTTTGAGGAAGATCATTAGCTTTTCCCACATCCGTTCCAGTGTTCAATACAGCATTGTCATTATCATGCAACTCTATTTGTCTTTGTACAGACAGGACAAAGATAATGCTTAATATAATACTATTATAATGAAAAATATGAAGACAGAACCCTTAGAATATATTACTATACATAAGAGTATCTAATATATAAATTATTCAATGATAACTGATGAGAGATGATAATACCAACGACTTTGAGAACGTAGTTAGTGTCATTCCATCAGTTGATCTTGATCTGAAGGTTAAATTGCTTTATGTAACATAAACTACTCTATTGGAAAACCAGGATTTGACACAGGACTCACTGATCATTCAAGATCTTTAGTTCCAATCTTAACGTTATAAACATCAAAAAAAAAATGAAAAAAAAAATAATAGAGAAGAGAGAGAAAACAAGAGATTGAGTTGATGTGGTTTTTGGACACCTTTGCCCCTAGAAGACTAGCACAAGGCAGGAAACTCCAACAAGGTTTCTGGGTTATGCCTGATTAAGTCTTAAACTGATTCTTTATCAAGTCCTGAAATTTTTAAGCTACCTGAGTGGATTATGACTGTTGTCTATGTTACGCAAAACATATTTTTTACTCAACTAAGTAAGCCAAGTGTCCAAACCATGTGGTGCACCCCCATTCTCAAAACTAACAAAAAAAAAAAAAAGCTAAAAACATTGGTTGAAATCTTTGTATATCTTTAGCATGAACTCTTTCTTTATGACATGCATTTAATTTAAGATATAAACTAGAAGATAAATTAACAACCAACTAAGAAAATAAGTAAACTTAAACCAAAATCCACATGTCTGTATCTCTGTGTGTGTATATGTTACAGACTACTGAATCTTTTAGTCTATAACCAAATTGTTTAGCCATGCATACCTAAAAGTATATACCATCTCAATAAGGTAGTGTCATGATTTTCAAGTAGTTATTTTGGCCAATGGCCTCATGTAAATTTATAACCGAAACATTTGCTTCAAAGGGCGCAGTTTATAACATTAAAGATACAAGCTTCCACTCCGCTGGAGTCTTTTCTTACGGTCAAGAGAAGATCTTATGAGTTGCTCACGCACTCATCTGTATGAAAATAAAATAAATCTAATTCCCAACAATCACTAACCAAAATAAATTTCAGGACTTGAGCAATTGAATCACAAAATCTAACTGTTCTTCAAAGTTCAAAGATTGCCAACTGAACAATGTGACATTTAGTTCTAGGGGCTTTAGTTGGCAAAAGAACAATGTTACATCTAATTTTAGCTGACTATCAGTTCAGCTCCCTGTGAGGTAAAATATAGAACAATGTTACACCTAATTCTAGCTGACTATCAGTTCAGCTCCCTGTGAGGTAAAATATAGTACAATGGAAATATATATATTCTCCATTTTGAGAATATATTTTTTAGAAAATATATTCTAAGAATACATATCAAATGCAACCTCATTCTCATTCTTGAATAGTTTTTATCATGACAACATTTAAACTTGCCTATTTTCTTTCACAGGGCATGAGTTAATTTTTAAAGGATTGATTTGTAATTAAAGAGTGGAAAAGATGATTCATGACATATTAAAAAAAAGAAAAAAAAAATAGAAATATGGATTTATTTTAGAAAACTATTTTATTATTAACACCATCTCTTTCAGTGTGTTTGCTCTTTTTTAGGTTTTTGTTATCTTCTCGGAGCAATGCTTGTAATAAATTTCTATTTATCAAAAATAAAAGTAAAACCAATTTTTTTATATGGAGAGCTATATATATATATATATATATATATATATATATATATATATATATATATATATATATATATGTGTGCGCGCGTGTGTGTGTGTGTGTGTGTGTGTGTGTGTGTGTGTGTGTGTGTGTGTGTGTGTGCGCGCGCGTGTGTGTGCGCGCTCAAAAGGATAAGAATTGCAGTCTAACCCAGTAGCTTTGTGACTTTCATCGATTCGATAAGATATGTTTTCAGCAGTGCTTATCTCTTTTGCTCCCTTCGTTGAGTTGTCCTGACATCCTTGGCCATGCATCTTCTGGAAACAAGGATAAAGTTATTCGCACATGGAAACTAATCAAAACAACCAAACTGCAGCCAGTGCATGTGGAGAAGCGTATGTGTGTGGAAGGGAGGGGGCTAATTCACATTAGAATATGATACGTACTTACTTATCTTAGGATTGAATCAAGGAAGGAAGAGAGAAAATAGGAAAAAAAGAGAGAGAGTAGCAATAGGATTCTTCGAGGGAACCCAAAACCTCCAGATCAACACGTTAGCATTGAGATAATTTAGGGATTCAATTCATAACCCTTTTCTCATTCATAAGAACTCATATAAATAGACATTCCAAACGGTTACAACTTACATGTAGATAATACTAAATTTAATATAATTTAAATAATTTGTGAAAATTACTCCCATTATCCCATAACCCATCATCTTAATAACTATCCACTCACTAATCACATGACACATGTCATTCATTAACAACTTTAGTTACATAACCACCCATATTACGTGCTTAACGCATCCCATAACTCTATAACTATTAAAATAACTAATTATGATAATTCACCACTTCAATAGGCATCCACATGTATGTAACAAACCTTTCCCCTTGAGATTGGTCTTGTCCTCAAAACCACATGATGGAAATAGATCCCACCTGGATCCCAAACCTTCCTGGATTGTTCCACCATTTGTAAGAAATTCGCATTCGACTTGATGACTATCTCCAATAATCCATAGTAGTGATCCATCAGATATGGGTAAATGTGATTTTCCTTGGGTAAGGCCAACTTTACATGCCACTGACATGATTTTTTTTATAATATCGTATCAGCTCTAATTCCATGAGACAATATTGGGAAAAGGATGACCGTGTGATTAGGAGATGGAGGCCCTTGACTCTCAACGCACGCCATTGAACTATCGCCAACTGCAAACTCAGTATTGGATGATTGAACGCCCAATCTCTCAAGCAACTCGTCAATTTTTGAGAGAATTTGCTGAAGTTTGATGAAAATCTCCAACTGTCCAACTTTGAAAGAACTCACTTTTCTCTCCAACTTTTCTACACGTTGAACCATGTCCAAGTGTGGCTGATGCCATGACGTAAGCCCCATTGGCCTGAGCTCTGATACCATTTGGTACGTACTTACTTATCTTATGATTGAATCAAAGAAGGAAGAGAGAAAATAGGAAAAAAAAGAGAGAGAGTAGCAATAGGATTCTTCGAGGGAACCCAAAACCTTCAATAATAGGATTATTCGAGGGAACCCAAAACCTCCAGATCAACACGTTAGTATTGAGACAATTTAGGGATTCAATTCATAGTCTTTTTCTCATTCATAAGAATCCATATAAATAGGCATTTCAAACGATTACAACTTACATGTAGATAATACTGAATTTAATATAATTTAAATAATTTGTCATAATTACTCTCATTATCCCATAACCCATCATCTTAATAACTATCCACTCACTAATCACATGACACATGTCATTCATTAACAACTTTAGTTATATAACACCCATGTTACGTGCTTAACTCATCCCATAACTCTATAACTACTAAAATAACTAATTATGATAATTCACCACTTCAATAGGCATCCACGTGTATGTAACAGAATAATACTTCAAAACCACCAAGTAAAACACAGTATCCGGAAAAGATAAAATATGTTCAGAACTTATAAGAATGTATTAAAGAATAATCTTAGGGGTTGTCAAAGAAATATAAAAGGGAGGTGAAAAAAGATAGAAGCAAATGTGAAACCCAAATACAGACTGCTGATTCACATTAGTATGCTACTTCACAAAGCGATGAAGTAAAACTATGTATTAATATCCGGAAAATAGCAAATGCGTTGAACCTATAACACAGAAACGAAGTTTAATAAAATCCTGGTTCAACGTGTAGAACTGACCAATAAACTAAGAAAATCATACAGCGGAATAAATTAAAAAAAAAAAAACAAAAAAAACAAAAACTTGAAAATGTTAAAAGGGACGTGTATGAGGTCAAAACCAACCCAAACTGCGTGAATAGAGAGCTAACTAAAACCAATGCAATAATATTCCCATTCTAGCATACAATACTGAGCAGTTGATGATAATCTGACCCTTTTCTTCGAAGAAGACCGAAACACACAGCCAAACTAAACCCTAACTGCAAAAATTCAAAACTCTCACTCAAAACTTCTATTACGAATATATTGACTAGATGATTTTCTGCTTCTATGGGTTCTGAGACAGAGCGGACCTTGTGTTTGGAAATGGCTTTGTTAAAGGCATTTATAAGAGCTGAATCGTCCCATATATCGGTTTCCTTCCCCATTCCAACTCTTCCACCAGAAGTTCAGGTAATTTTCCTGCTGGAAACTCTGAGCCGGAACTAGAAACCCCAGACAACCTGAGTTGTCTTTTTTGTCTTGCAACTTGCAAGGAGTTGCATCTTCTTCGGTACCGAGCACTCCCAAGTTCCAAGTCACAATACGGAAGACTTGATCCAATATCTCACACCTTTAACCACTAATCAGTATCGACCTAAAACTATGACCGTTTGATCTCCAAATCTAAATTCCGTGTGAAATTATTGCATCCAATGGTTGAGATCCTACTGTGGATATCGTGTCCTGTTCTCCAGACGTCAATTTTACGGACTGAATTGCATTGGCATGTGTGCCAATCATGTCATCGAATGAACTGCATCAACGTGAGTACCAACCACCGCATCCCATCCGATGGACGATTAGAGCATGTGCACAATAGGCACCCTTCTACTCCTAGGGTGTTAATTTGAAGACAACAACCGTCTAAGTCAGCTTGAATTGATGTGTATAAATCTTTTTGGCCCATTTGCCGTTTGTCAAGGACGGGATTTTAGTTTGTCCATCTTTCCATATATTGATAAGAAGGTCGATTAATTTTCAACCCTTGGATCAACAACAGAAACCTCTTATCACGGGAGAGGATTTTTATCCATAATTGATGAACCTTACAAAATAAAATAAAATTGATGGATGAAAACTAATATTATTGTTAAATGTGTTGGGCGGTGTAGGGTTTAGGCCTGATCCAATTAAAAACTAGACGTTCACGATGTAAAGTTGTAGCCCGATTAAGACTGATGAATTCTAAATATATATATGTCCCAATCATAATACATATGACACCCATTATTATTTAATTATTTATTCGTCTAGTTTTCTTTACCTTATATTTAATTGTCGGTGTTGGGTATCTTCTTTCAATTAATTTCAAAAATTTTAGAACTTAATTTCTCTCTAAGAGACCCATATTTTATTGGTCGCCCATTATCTTTATCTTTGGATTCCTTAATTTAATTTTAGAGCAATTTTTTTACTCTCATCTCTTTTTTGAGATCAAAAACGTGTTTGATAAGACCAGTTTAGAATGTGCTTATTGGTTCTTCCATTGCCGACACCAATTATGGAGGCACTCTTTACCAACAGCCTTCCTCGTGGATCTCTTCTAAATCCTAGACTACTGTGGCTTTGTTCGTAAACTTAAATCACACGAGCAATAAATCCTTATACAAAAACGAAAATCCATACTGACCGACTAATACAACTCTACCGGGTTTTTTTCCTACATGAGAGAGATGGGGGAATAAAGGGAATTGAACTCTAATGAGAGGAGAAAAAAAGAAATCGGAAAACAAATATTTGAAAGCAGAATAAAATTAGGCAATTAAGAACTAAGCTCAAATGAGAGATGACTTCTTATCTGTTGTTGTGGCATCGGCATCCTCTGCAACCTCTCTGTTGTCTTCAAGAAGAGTCGTGGTGCTATTGCCGTTACAATATTTGATTGCTAGAACATACTAACAACATTACAGGTTCTTTCTTGTTTTTTTTTTTATTAAAAAATGCAATATTTTTGTAGGATCTTGTCTTTAAAGGTTAAATAATCAAATATGATATAATCAATTACCTTGATTCACACAATACCTATAAGACCTGCACTCCATTAATCGGTCTAATCGTGTCGTGCTAGGTCTTCCTATCATTGTTGGATTAAGTAGGCCAACAGTGTGAAGATAGACCACGAGACCAGATAAATTAATCGACTCAAAAACACTAAAAACTAAGTGTATGGTCGACTACCTGGGTAGGTATGGTTAACCATACGATGAGAAATAAAGACCAATGATAAATTAAACGTACGATTGATTCTTTCAAACATATGGTCAACGGATTTTGGGACCATACGATCCCAAATCAGATTTCGAGTTTGAAAACTTTCCAAATAAGATGGGGGGATCTATTTCCTATTGTTAGATAACTCCATGTGGAGAGTCCCTCTATATTAAGGACGTCTCTCAACATTTTTTCACTATTTTAGAACATTATCAAACCCTAGAGGAAGAGAATGAAGAGAATGATAGAAGACTAAGAAGAAGGTTGATAGAAGGAGTTCTACAGACTCTCTGCGACGAGTAAGGTATGAACCTTGTCTATGTAGTCTTAGAACATTAAGAATAAAAGTTATAATGTAAAATTGTAATACCAAACCCAATATAATGATTCAACTATGGAATTTTCTGACCAGATCTAAAAAGGGGATCCTGGATAATGGGTTAGAGTAATTAATGTGGTAAAAATAAGAATTTTGACCTTAGAATAATCATTAGGGAGGACCCAGTTGATGAGCCAAGAGGAGGAATACGTATTGGAAGTAAGATACCACATTAAATTCGTATGATCGTAGCTACGGTCAACCATAGGATGACCAGAGTATCGATCATAGTTATTCGGGAGGAATTCAGAAAACATATGGTCGCAGGTGTGGTCGCATATAGTGCGACCATAGGGTATTGATCGTACAAGGTAAGATCGACATTAGCATGAGACTATAGGACCAATCAGACACCTATCAGTGATCTGTTTTAATTTTTTACTACTATAACATATTACACATGAATCATAACTTAAATTCATATAACTTCAAGGTTACTAAATTGATTCAAAGAGAGTTACAAGACTTGGTGAGTATTGTTAAAAGATGATGGAATAAGACCTAAACTAATTGGATAATAATAAACTATGTTTATTTTCTTTCATCCAATGTCATGAATGATTCTATGTTTGTGTGCTTGAAATATGCATCTCATATGTCATCCAATATTATTGTTATTACTGTTTATGCATATTTGCTTTAATATTACTACCATGTTGATTGATGATGATAGAAATATACATATGTTTGTGAGTGTGGTTGGTGCGTTGTGTGGAGAAGGGTGTTTGATCTCTAAATATGTTTCACATTGACATCATCGTATCGTCATTACCTTAGCATAACTATTACATCGTATGACATCAGGGAGGTGGTCTCGGACCTTGTGGTATTTGACTCTATCGAAAGGTCTTAGCTCTATCTCTATAGACGTATCGAGATGCTGGGGTAAAGCCTTTGATACATTGGATGACATTATGATTAGTTAGTTGCGAGTATTGTTTGTAAGTCATTGCTAATAGGGGCTTACATGTTGGTATGGATAGAAAATTAAGGAAAATGTTGAAGGTGTGTGATACAGATACTTTAGCTTTATCTCTATTTCATGATGGGTGCGCATGTAAGACGACAATGGTGTTTGATCCATTAGGCAGATTCACACACTCGTGTATAGAGGTGCAGTGGTCGTCAAACCTTTTTATAGCACATTACAAACTTAAAAACTAGATCAAAGATATTGAATTTAATGCATGCATATATCTACGCATTGTTTTGTTTGCTCACTGAGCCGTGATGTGTGCTCATCATTTCGACGTTTAATATTTTTAATTGATGATGCAGGACCTACTGTAGAAGATTTCGTGAATGCGCCGTCGTATGGACACATGACGGCTATGGATGTAGAAGTTGTGGAAGATACACATGATCTGTCATGCGAGTGCAACCGGTGTGTCTTTGATTAATTTAACTATTTTCATTACCGGACATATAATTGATTATTTTATTTTTTGTCTTGAGTTATTTAGAGATAATTAGATTAAATATTTATTTTATCACTGTTAGATACTCAGTTCGTTATTTATAAAGACTTCCGCTTACTTATTTATTATCTTTGATTGTTATCGTGGAATGTGTGTATGATTTGATATGATGGGTACGACCTATACGAGATCCTGGTTGAATCGTTGATTTATTGGCTGTTCATCACACTACTCTGGTTAATCCATAATTGGGGTGTGACAAGACCGATTACTTTGATTAACACGAGACCAATTATTGAATGGATCTCTGCTTGTAGTGGCTCATTCCCTTGCTATGAAGACTACAACATGTTTGAGGATGTTTGTGTGGCCATGTTCCGCTCATTGGATTCAGGACTTATGTAGTACTGATGCCTTGGCTTGTACCCGTTTGATTTATCAGTAGATTCATTATATATATATATATATATATTAACTAAAGTCATGGTGCAAGATAGTAACTCGATGTGAATCAATTTTAGCCCAATGAAGACTCATTGATTAAGGGTGCAACATTTGGACTGGAATCGTTTATTGAAATCGAAATGAACCATTTACACCGGAACAATGAGACCGTTTAGTAATCGATTCGATTCTGGTTTGAAATTTGACACCATTTATCGAAATTGGACTAAACTATTTAAACCGTTGGGTTACAATTGCTAGACACCGATTAAACTGAATGGACTATAAATAGTGTAGACCGTAAAAGAGTAAAAACTAATCTCATTTTCAATATTGAATATCCTAACCCCAACCCCAACCTCAATTAATATATTATTTTCCCAATACCCTAACCTATTAATATACTAATTTCCCAATACCCCAACCTCAATTCCCAAAAACCTAAACCATTAAATAAAAAGAAAAAAATAGAAAGCATATTAGGCATAACAACAGTCAAGAGATTGTCGATTATGAATTTTCTCATTCCTATTTCAACTTTCATTCTTTCGACTTTGAGTCTAATGTTTGAGCTGCTGGAGTCTGGAGTAGAGAGTCGAGTCGGACTATTCACTGTTGGTGCTAAAAGCTAAAGGACGTCAAAAGGTATGTTCACTACTATTCAATGCTCACTGTAGATTACAATCTGAACCATATCATATTTACATGTACCTTAGATCTATGATGCATGTATTGTGGACTTAACAAGTTAAACAAATTTCAAGTCAAACTAAAAATCCACTTGCAGGTAATCGTTTGAAGTAAAAAAAAATAATAAAAAAAAAAAGAAAAAAAAAGAGAGGAAGAAATTGAGGATATTTGATTGTTGTATTAAGATCAAGACCAGAAAACTTATCTACCCAATCAATCATTAACTAAGAGGTCTCAAAAGGAGAGTTTAAAATGAAGTCAAGGAATAAGAAAATGACATGAGAATTAGATTTTAATAGGAAGATCAGGAGATTATCATTGTAGTGAAATCCAATAGTTTGTTTGCAATGATTTTTCTGTATTTGGTGAAATCTCCATGTCAAACATGTATAAAATTAGGGACGCAATCTCCTCCCTTTCCCCAACCTCATTTTTCTCTTATGCATAATGAACTATTAAGTTTTACTCTTATCAATAGAGAGATTATATGAATAATATAATACTCTCTCGGCATTTCAAGTTCTTTTACAATGATTATTATGATAATGTTTATTACTTATGAATTACTATAACCTTATACTTATATCAATAATATAACTATGTTTTATGTCAATGGAGTTTTTTTTAAGTTCTATGAATGCAACATTAGAAAGGTTTTTAGGTGTATTTTGTGATCAACGACATCTCCATCACCAAGGGGAGTGTAGGATTTCACATGTTTTTTTTTTTTTAATATGAAAAATCGATTAATAAAAAATCGATAAACCAAAATCGATTACTAATCAATTATGATTTTAATTTTGAGACAATTTTATTAATCGACTCAGTTTTAGTTTTACCCTCACTATCGGACCGTTAAACCGATCACAGATCGTTTGACAACTTTACCTAAACCCGCAAAATTATGATTTCAATTTTGAGACAATTTTGTTAATCGACTCAGTTTTAGTTTTACCCTCACTACCGGACCGTTAAACCGATCGCAGATCGTTTGACAAACTTACCTAAACCCGCAAATTTATTGGACTGGAGTATTACGATATGAGATATCCGAAAAATCCACGTCGAGAGGTTCGATCCCGCGTCGCATCTATTATCAACGGCTCAATCCCATACCACGACGCTAGTTGTGTGCAACACCGTTCAAAACGATAAAAATCATTTCTAATTAATGTGAAAAGAGTCAGAAGTCCCGCCTGACAATTTATGTGGGACGTACAATTGTACACACGAAAGAAATGAAATAATCCCATCAAATCAGAATTCACAAACGTACGTGGGACGCAAGGGTGAGGATTGCAGGTTTCCTACCCATTATTCCAACTGACTTGGCAGAAGGGTAAGACTATTTTTATTTTCTTATTTTGACGGCACGATATTTTGAGAACCAATTACATACTGACACCTATCATGGACAGAGAAGTAAACGGAGAAGTCAATTGGAGGAGAATTCAAACCCATAACACGTTTTATTGCGGCCGGAATAGATCTAGACCGTTAGATCTCCCACCGTTGAACAATATGCTAGAATGGACTGTCGGATATTTCTTCCTCCGCAAGAAATGACGCGTAGGTCCATAAACTGCCATCTTTAGCGCAAGACTAATAAAATAAATTGAATATTTAAAAAGGAAAAGGATCGCTGGTCAGCATGACCACGATGAGGGGTGCATATTTTGGGAATTTTTTTTTTCTGGTAAGACATATTTTGGGAATTGGATAGACAAAAAAATCTTCGAGGTATTTCTGGCACTATATACATATATGAAGGCATAAGTATTTATCTCGTTTACGTAATTTATTATTTTAGACCATAGTTAGTAAGTTTGGGACGACAAATATTCAAGTCTAGATACATGTGTTTACTAAAGGTGATCGGATTTTAATACCGAAATAAAAAATTCAGTAAAAAAAATACGGTATTAATCCATTTGTGGTTGATACAGTAATCTTTTTTTTTATTGAAAATATCAATGTATAATCACAATTTAATAGATATTCATATTATTTAACAAATAGAATAATAACATATAAATACAAATTTATATACAAACATAATTTATAATTAATGAAATTCTCATAAAATCGTCATCTTGTTAACATTAAAACACGTATCAAAATCGAAAAAGTTTTTATATTCATTAATGAGGTTTTAGGAAATTAGGAAAAATATAAATATTAAGAGAGAGGATACTGGAGTTTATTATTATTATTATTATTGTTATTTTCATGTTTAATATGGTAATACAATCTATGTAATACTTCGTAAAAATACGAAACATATATAATTCAGATATTAATATTAATGTAGATCTTAGATTCTCTTACTGCACCATATAGACTGAAATTTTATCTCATCTTAAATTCCAAGATATCTTCATGGATGATAACAAAAGACTTCCCTTACAACTTGGTCAACTCCGATTTTATTTTATTTAATTTTATTTTTTGGTATAAGATGACTCCTACTTTTAGTAACCTTATATTACAAATTTATTCCTTATTAAAATAAAGGGAAAATATCTACCACACCCCCTGGAGGTCATTTTAATCTCACCCATCCACCATTGTCTGCGATAACATTCCTAACACCCCTTACTTTTGAAAAACTGTATCCATCGGTCCTCCTACTTTAAGATATATCGCTTATCAGATGATGTGGCACTATATTAATTTAATTAATGATAAAACTATCCCTACATATTTTGTCTTTTAATTTTATAAAACTTAAAAATTTATAAAACATATTAGATATTAGATATCGGAGTATCGGATTGAATGTCTAGAAATCCCATCGTTAACGATCTGAAACTAGCCGACAGTAATGGCTGATTTTGTAAGGTTTTAGATATTGATGGATTTATCGTCGTCCATGGACTTCAATGATGGGAAGTCGATTTGAAGGATGCTTTGGATCGAGATTTCTGGAGGGAAGAACAGATTAGGTAAGAGGAGATTAGGAACTTGAACCGAATGCTCCAAGAATTCGAACGAGACGGAGGTTTCTCTTGTTTCACGAAATCTTAGAGAGATGGAGGGAGGTGGGGTTTAGTACAAAGGCAGCTCATAGCATAAGTATAGGAAGAAGAACAAGGTGGTGGGGTGGCGAAGCCAGTACGGTGGGTAGGGTTGGGGTGATCGCCAAAATTGAAGGAGAGCGCTAGTTTAGGCTTCCAAACGGTGGTTTAAGTCAAAGGGTGGAGTTGCAAGTGGCAACAGAACCGCCGATCTGCTATGCAACCATCACTCCAACTTCCCACCAATTATTCCTTAAAAACAGGGGTTGCTTTATCCTCCCGAGATTTGATAGGGGCCTCATCGTCACTCTCGATTAATCCAGTTGCAGTTCAGAGCATACAAAATTTATTTTGGTGCTGAAACCAAATTGCAGATTTGGAAGTTTAATGAGGAATTTATTTTGGAGCATGGTCCTTAAACCATGCCCGGTACCAATCCACTACTCCATCTTCTAGAACGGATCATAAGCTTGGCCCTGAAACAAAGGGAAATGATAAAGCCAGTGTCAACGATGGCAAGAATTTTTTTTTTTTTTTTCTTTTTTCAAAGCTCTCAGATGACAATAACTCCAATAAATACTCGGAGAGAATAATCAAAGCAACCAACCTTTTCTCATCAATCCAATGGGTCTTGGCGTTTCTATATGGTTTTTACTGTACACCTGAAAATCAAGGCTCAAGCTGCCATTGAGCAGAAATTCAGCAAGAAATACCACAATATTTGAATTGCAATGGGACGGACTTGAGGGGCAAATTAAAGTCGGCAGAGGAACCCAATCGAATATCCCATGGCGGCATCGTCGGAAGCTCTACCAGGAAGGTAGACGGACTTCCGAGTTCCCCCATCTTCTCCTGTCGCCAACGCAAATGGTCGTGGATAAAGAAGATGAGCTCACCGAATTTCTAATGGAACAAATGGAGTATGATTTGCATTTACCAGAGACGACGGTGTAAGCTACTTGAGACGACGGTGAAATAAAAATATAAAAATATAATTATGCATTTATCTCAAAAATAAAATTATAAAGTATTGATGATAAAAAAGTCTTTTTATCATCTAAACAAGGTTTGGTTGTCTTCAGGGAGTATTAGGAATATTATCGCAAACGATGGTGAACGGATGAGATTAAGATAACCTATAGGGGTATGGGGTGAGATTAAGATAACCTATAAGGGGTATGACAAATATTTTTCCTAAAATAAAAAAGAAAACCATGGCTATATAAATTAAGATTAATCTAAACCGCTCAATCGGGATCTTGGAATGCATCTCAAAAGCATCTCTAAATAGCCCTCATGGCAAGAAAACAAGATAGTATTTTACTTCCGTAAAACCATTATCATGTTGGATACTCTATCCCAGCCAAGGAGCAGATATGGGAAAAAAATATTCTGGAAACACTTACGTCGGTGTCTGAGGAAGGGTTAGCCCTCGTCTATTAACGGCGTCAACCTCTAACACCATCTTCGTTTTCGCGAGAAAGGGTTTCGACGACACCACCGTAGAACCCCCTTCTCCTGAAAATCATCGTTCACAATTCTTAAAATTTCTAATTTACAGGTATATTTCAGTAGATTTTATTTCGCTTGTTTTGAATTTGAGATCTGATTTTTATCCAGTTAATTTTTTTTTTTGGTTCACTTTGAGTTTGGATTTCATGATTTTAGTCGAGGGCTCGGCCCGTGTGAGGTTATGCTGATGATTCTGTTTCTTCAGATCGATTCAGAAACCCTAATAGAGGGTTTTGGGCTATTTGTATTAGAGGGGGTGAGAGAGCTGCGAGCAAAGAGAAAGGGGGTGAGAAGGAGAGAGAGCCGAGAGAGGGTTCTTGAAGCTGAACCAGGGAGAGAGGGGGCTGCCGAGAGGACTGAGTGAGAGAGAGGGGGGAACTCGAGAAGAGTTTTTTCGATTTAGCTGTGGAAGAAGCCGAGAAGGTGTCTGCTGAGAGAGAGCACCGACTGAGAAAAAAGATCGAAGGAAGAGGTTCTCTGTGTTTTTACTAGAATTCTCTAACGAATTAATGTTTCATCACTGGCTTTTTTTTTGAGTCAGATCTGTAATTACACCGTTCTCTTATCTAAGAGTGAACAGTGTTCGTGCCGTGACGTTATCTTCTTTGTCCAGATCTGTTCGAATAAGAGTTGATCTCGATTTCATGAGAGTCGATTCTTGGCAATACATTTTCGTTCATTTGATAAGAAATTCGTTTTTTTTTTTTAGTCTTCCGCTTTGATATTAATCGACAGTGCACAATTTTTATAATAAAAAAAGAAATTGTAATATTTAGATTGAGATTTTCATTCTTTCTTGCTTTCTATGTTTTTTTTGTATACTTAATTCCTTTTCAATTTTCTTTCCATTTTTCTAGTGAAATAATGCTTTGTATGTTCATAAAATTTTCTTGACTAGGTGAAGCTAGTGTTTGAACGTTCGGTTTGGCAGGGTGGTGGGACTGTAATCAAACCGTCTGGGCTGCATATTACCAGGCCTGAACTTTCCATCACGTCTTGAGGAATTGAAATCTTTTGAAAAATGTTTGGCTGGTCAATGGACTGTCGAGTTCAAATTATCAGATTGTCTGAACTTGTCTGTTGGATCGCTGGGCCGGCTCTGTCTAGGTATATATGTAATTTACAAATTTTGCGTTGTGGCATGCAAATGAACATATTTTTACCTAAGAATTCCACTGTTATGTGTAATGGCACCTAAACTGCAATCCAGCTTTGAATTTACAAATAAATAATCCAGCGGTGGGCCTTGACTCTTGAATGTAAGCTTCAAACTTTGTTGTAACATTAGCTTGCTCACCGGAATGTTCAGACTGTTAAGACTGCCCCACATTTACCAATGAATGATAATAGGCACTTATGGAGGTTTAAATGACCCTCTGTTTCATGGGTCCTCTTTGGTGATCCCACGGTTACTTACTAAACCTGAGCAATTGAGAGCATTTTTTTTTTCTTTCCCTGATTCTTTTGGTTGTCCAAACAGTTGAAATTCCATTCACAAAAAGGTTATGTTTGCTTTGTCAATTTGTTTTTTGATTAAGGAGGTTGTGTTTTGTTTGCCAACTCTTACATAGTGGTCTAGTCATTGAACTTCAAATTAGATCAAATTTCTCATTGTGGGATGTGTACACTGATGGCATGATAACTATTGCTTGTGCTCCATATTTCTGGATGTAGTTATGGTAAACTTCCGCTTGTTTGCAACTGTACTCTTGCTTGTGCTCCATGTCTGGATATAGTTATGGTGAACTTTCATTTGTTTGCCACTTAACTTATTGTAGTTATAGACTGATATTTTTGAAATTTTTGTACATTTACAAGATTGTTGTTTCATTTGTATGGATATGTTATCTGATTGTTAACTTTTCCAGGGTTTGTGAATCATCTTCCTTGACATGGTTTCTTTGAGATTATACCACAAATCAGACTTGTAAATTGTTGTTATATTTGGACTTTGTGGAGTCAAAACCTTTGTGGATAGGGATTGATACTGTAGATAGAAATGGAAGTGAAGAACGCAAAGGTATTGGGTAATGATCACCAATTTGTGGTTGACATGAAGAGAAAGCGGGCATCCCAATGTGCGCTGTATTTCTCAGGAGCTGCTTGTACAGGATTGCTGCGGCGCTCTGCCTTTGATTCCCCATCCAACAAGCATTGCAAGCTTGTGAGGTCAAATAGATGCAAGAACCAATCTGGTAGTCGTTCTAACAAGTACGTATTAAACAATTATTCAAATTTTATGAAGAGTGGGTTGCCTCAACGCTTGATGTTTTACCGCAGTGGTGAATGGAATGATTTTCCAGAGGAATTTCTTGAGTTGGTTAAGAAAGATTTTCAGGAAAAGAAGGCAGCCATTGAAGTTAACTTCAATGGTCATTGTTCATTGCTGAATTTTCTGGACATGATTCAAGTTGATCTGAGAACAGGCTCACATCAGCCAATTGCTTGGATTGATGAAACAGGTGGCTGTTTCTTTCCAGTATCATATTCTGATGACCAGGAACTGCGTGAATGTTTTCAATCTGAACTTGGGGAAGATCAGTCATGTGTATATTCAGAATCAAATGGGCCCTGTGAAATCAAGTTGCAACTGGAGATTGAACTAACTGGTGCCAGTAATGTAAAGTCAGAAGAACATAGTGAGGAATCATATAATTGCGTTAAGCGCCTTAAAATTGAAGGAAAATCTCCGAGTAACCATTATGGGCTCGAAGAACAAGACAGTACTAATGCCAAATCTGATGCAAAGATTATGGAAACAATTGGGGAGAATAGGGATTTGGGTGAAAACTTTCTTCCTCAGAAGCCAGGGTTTGAAGAATTGACCTATGATGCTGTGCATGACATGTTCCTTTTGGGTATGGACCAATCAATTTGTGCAAAGGACATACTTGAGATATACCGCGGCTCAAGTAATTTGTTGCAAGCTCGTTTGGAGCTTTTCCACAAGCAATTTGAAATTACAACGAAGTATCGGGGTGACGCAACTATAAGATATGCTTGGCTTGGCTCTTCCAAAGAAGCAGTGTCCCGAATAATGGTGCATGGCCTTGGTTTAAATGACCTTCCTAAATCAAAGCCCATGTATGGAGTCGGTGTGCATCTCACACCAGTGAACTGCTCCTATATCAGGTATGTACTCTCTCTCTCTCTCTCTTATTATTGCAAATTCATATTATTATATTGCATTCCTATCAAAGTTTGGAAACAATCTATATAATGGATTAGTTTGATGGTGTGGATGGGGCTTAAAAATGACGATGTCATAGAGTTTTCAGTTATTCTGGATTTTATGGATTTGTCAGGTGAAAATATCATTAATTTTGATTAATGCTTACATTCCGGTTTTTAGAAATTCTTTATGGGCTATTGCCTATCGGCTACATTTATTGGAAAAATGCAATGGCAGCTTTAGCCACCTAAATGGATTGTTTTTTCTGCTTGTGACTCTGATTTGGGACTTGTTGACTATGGGTGCCTACCTGCCATCGGCACGTTATGAACAAGCGGTTGGAAGATTGTCTAAAGGCAGTTTTTCTTTATTTTTAAGTTCTGTAACTGTTATTCTTTTTATGTACTTTGCTATGAATGGATTTTTGGACAAGCATTCACTTTCTGTTTTCTTTACAGTGCAAGTCATTGTGATGTTGACGAAAAGGGAGTACGACATATGGTGTTGTGTCGTGTAATTATGGGAAACATGGAACTTGTTCATCCTGGATCTGAACAGTTTCATCCAAGTAGCGAAAACTTTGATAGTGGGGTAGATGATCTTCAAAATCCAAAGCACTATGTAGTATGGAACATGAATATGAACACACACATCTATCCGGAATATGTCGTCAGTTTTAGGATGCCCCCCAAGGTTGAAGGTGATTTTCGCCCCTAATTTTCAATTTATTTGATGATGGATACAATTGCTCTCTCTGGGAACAGTGAGGAAGATGCTTTGACACCCTATATCCATAATCTTGACTTGTTGACACTTTTTAGATTTTTTTGATCAATTGGTCTTGTCTTTGATGGAGCATGCCTTTGAAAGATGGCCTGTTGGAACACATTAACCGTCAATCTTACTGTGAGGCTTGGATGGGTAATTTTAGTTGGGAAGGGAATACTTCCCTACTGGTTTTATGTGTGGGTTACACCCTATCCAAGAGATACTGCACAAAATTGATTTGTCTGGGTTGGTGAGTTCGTGGGCTATGTCTACTTTGCAGGGTGTAACAAATAATCTTTTTGTTTTTCATGAATAACAGAGTAGGGTGTAAAAATAGTCACCAATGTTCTTTTGTTAAATCCCCTCAAAACATATTTTAGTTGGAGTAGTATTTGTTTGTGTCCTTCAGGTTATTTAGTTGGGAATGAAAGCAAAGTTGATGTTTCTGGAGTTTCAAATTCAATTTGCAGTCAAGGTCAACTACAACCAGATTCTTGTCTAGTTGATTCGGTAAGCCTCTATATTTTAATAAATTTTTTGTTTTCCTTTCTCTCTCTCTTTCTCTCTTTCTAAGTGGTGAAACTGTAATTGACTAGGAGATGAGCTAGGGTTCTAGGAATGTTCATGGGTTAGGCCAACTGAGTGATTCCTTGAACCATTTTGGCCATTTATTAAGTTTGGCTGTCCGTGGTCTATGGACTTGGCTTGTTGAGGCTACCCTACATAAATGTTTGATGGTCTCAAATTAAACTGAACTACCCTTTAGGTTGAAGTGAGTCCCTATTGTTCGTCGGACGAACAGTTCCTTCATCCTGGATGCATGTTATATCTTCGTACTGAAACTGGAGTCTTTTGTTTTTTTGTTGGGAAAAGAAGGAATCATAAAACCAATATGTTGATGTATGGGATTTTCAACTTCGCTTGTTTATTGATTAATTTGGTGGTACTTGGGCTTTTCTTTTGCTTAATGTGCACGGTTTCTTGTTATCAAGCTGGCATGGGCCTAATGCTATTGTTGCCATGCATAGGTGGCATTTTTAGTTTATGGTTTTCAGAGTTGTTCTCCTTTTTTGGCCTGATGTTTAGATGTTAATAACTTTGGGTCTCTTATTTGTGGGATCTAAACATCCCCATCCCCATCCCCATCCCCATCCCCATCCTGCCCTACTTTGCTCTGGGGAACAAAATATCTATTAATCAATTTTTTATTAGAGGAATACAACTCAGAGAAACCAAATAATCTAGCAAAAAGAAAACATAAAAATAACTACTACCTCCAAGTCCTGACCAAACCATGCTACTCTACCTCCTCTATATCATCCCCTCCTATGGTTTCCTACTTTCCTCCATCTCTTACAGATAGATGCAGATATACCCATATTGGAAGCGGAACCAGATCAACTCCTACTGTTCACTTTCAGTCTTGGTCTTCCCTTCGGGAGATTGGAACTATTTGACGCCGCCAGAGCAAGGTCTGCTGATCAGAGCTTCCTATAGGTTCTGGAAAGGTTACTGCTTTTGGTTAGCCATATGAAGTGGTGAGGCTTTGACAGTAATTCAGGAAATAGATTTTGGAGAGATTATTGCTATTTGTTGCTTAGTTGTCAGAAATCCTGAGGCTATGCCAGTTGGAAGACAGGCCTTTAAAGGAGTAATGGGCAAAATGAGGGTTTTTTTCTTCCTCAACTTACCTCTCTGAGGTTAATGGCTTGGTTATTCAGCCTCATAAATGCCAAGGCTGTGCTGTGGAACACTAGTGGCTGAAGAATCAACTCACAAAATAGGGTTCTGGAGAGTTTCACTGCAATTGGTTACACAGTCATCGGAACAGAGTTTGTGCCAGTGGGAGCACAGGACACAAAAAGAGTAACTGGAAAAATAGGGGTCTTTCATTTCCTCAATTTACACCTGCCAGCCCCATGAACCGAATGCACCTTTGCAATGAATGGAATTTCAAAAGGGAGATGCTGGAAGTAAGGAGTTGCAACAGACAACTTCTGCTTGCCAGTAGCACTGTACTTTGTCTTCAAGGAGAATTGAATAGGGCATAAAGTTGGTTATCCATTCCACTTAATTAATGCTGTGAAGAGGTTAGTATTAAACCTGTTCCCCTGGGCCCAAGGTGAGGTAGTGTTAATTTAATTTTGAGCATGAATGATATTACTCCTGTAGAAAGGGGAGTTTTCATCAGGTCTCTATTGTCGGATGCTTTCTTTTATTGTGTGGCATATCTAGGGTATCTTTTAAGTCAAGTTTTGTGATGATCTGTGATTCTAACTATTCATTAATATGCACTATTGATTGAATTGCTGGAATTGTTTGATCAGGTCAATTCTGATCTTGAAACTTTTTGCGTACTCATTGGGGTTTTGCTGATGCGATGTAATATATGTCCGCATTGCCATGTACTGGGTTTTCGACCTAGGTTTTGACATAGAACTCGAGGGTTTTGGCAGGTTTCAACAGGTTTTGACACAGGTTCCGACATAGGTTTCAAATTCAGGCCAGAAAGAATCCCATGTTTCAACCAGGTTAAACCGGCCTCGGAACTGAGATTAAGAACCTTGATTTATATGATTGCTTGCCATAATACCTCCTTCGCTGTTGTAATGATTTTAAGTATTTTCACCAAATAAAGATTGCATTTGAATATATGTTACACGGGTTCAGTCACCGGGATTGGGTATGAAATTATGTTGAGGAGCTGGATCTACCTGCCCCCTAAACTTAGGACACGTGGTTATGTGTGTCTAAAATTGGTAATGGATACAGAACCTCATCAAAAATGTGTTTAAGGGGGAGGGGTTAATGTGTCACAAGACTCACAACAAGGAGGTTGCTCTTCTTCTTGACAGCCGTGTCCAATTGCCTGAATTATTGGTGCATGTCAGACACAAATCCTCCCATACCCACCCAAATTCATTTCATGCTGTGTCGTGTTGAGAAATGTGCCCTAGGGATACATGAAGTGTTTAAACAGAAATTTTAGCGTATCTTAATTTTTGTAACTAAGGACGTGCTTGTCCCCCTCCCCTCCCCCCCAAAAAAAAAAAAAAAATTGGGCTTATTGCTGTTATTTTCTCAGTAAATATTCTTTTCCTCAATTACACTTCTTTTTAGGTGGAAGATCGTCACACATTTCCACGCTTGGCAAAGAGAGCTCAAACTGGAAACCTCTCTGTTGGTTCAAATGTTCCAAAGGTTCCTAAATCTCCATGGATGCCTTTCCCAATGTTGTTTGCGGCTATCTCAAATAAAGTGCCTCCTAAAGATATGAAGTTGGTGAATATATACTATGATCAATTTAGGGTATGTCCTAGAGCACAATTTTATTGTATTTCCCACTTTCTGTTTTTCTGCTAAATGAATTTCTAATATTTATATCTTTTTTTTTCCTTAATGGTATTCTTATCAGAGTAAAGTGATTAGTAGGGATGATTTTGTTAAAAAGTTGAGATATGTAGTTGGGGACGCGCTGCTGAGATCCACGATAACGAGCTTGCAATGCAAGGTAAGGTGCTTCTATTTTGATTTATTTGGTTTGATACTTCACCTATTATCACCAGCATCATCATCATCATTATAACTATTACAATATCATTGAGATACATCAAGCTTGTTACTGTAGACTTTCTTAATATAGATATTATGTCTGGTAAATGCATGGATGGATGCTGCATGCCTGCACACAATGCATTGTGCATCATGTCAGTAATTGGAATCAACTGCTTGATACAAGTCTTCTTAGGTGATTAATGTAGGACAGCCTTGGGGTATTGAAGATTTAAGATTTTACTGGTTATTGGATCTTCAAACTGGTGATCTAGAATCGGATAAGGAATGGAGGTTGGAAATAAATGGAAATAGGAAATTAGGGTTTGGATGATTCTAGAGAAGGAAAAAAAATTCAGATTTCGTTGAGTAGGGGGAAAAAAGATCAGAAGCAATAAATAATAAGAATAGTAAGAGAAGAAGATGGAGAAGAAAATTAGGCTTTTTCAAGATGAATTGTCCATTTTAATGCTTTTAAAATTAGATCTAAATTGTCATGGATATGAATATTTTTCAATTCCTAGTTGTGCAGCAGAATGAATATTCTTGAATGTAAGGAGAGATCTAGCTTGATTGATTAGGTGGGCATACTCCAAGGGATTCCAGCCCTGAGGTTATCTCCATTTGATGACCAGAGCTGAGTTTCCTAGTGAACCCAATCTAGTGTAGAAGAAGCCTTCAGCTTAAAGCTCAAAGCTTTCAATTTTGCTGAAATTGAAGCTGCAGTGCTGTTGGACTAAGAATACCAATGGGCAGGTGACTAAAGTTAGGTGGGAAAAGGTGGAAAAGAAGTAGAAGTAAGGTGTCATGAAGTTTATTCCTTAAAGATGTGGAATTGCTTTCCCAATATGAATGTAATTCTATAATGTAAAACCAATGGACACTTAATATTTGGTGAGTGACATAAAATGAATGAGATAAAACATATCCTAGACAATCTATTATTGTTGGCTCACATAATATCAAGTGATTTATTTGATCAAATCTGATTGTCTTGACCTCTTTTTATATTATTGTTATTACAAAGACATCATATATGGTTGGTCTTAAAGATGTATCCATTCCATACCTTTGCTGTCTCCCAAAATATTATGTTCATCATATGTGCATGATACCGATTTTGTGGCCATTTATGATTATCCACGTATCATGATTTGGTTGGCATGAGGCAATTAAAAATGTGAAGTAGATGTTTGTGCTCTGTCCATGTATTTGCTTGTATGTGATGTTTGATATCTAGCTATGGCAGAGTTAAGGTAGAATTTTTTTTCCTTGTGATAGACTCTGTTGCCAGGATTCCTCTCTTCACTGTGCAAATGGACATGCATTACGCAAAACCATTGCTGATTCCTCCTGTATCTACCATTCTGCATTGCTTGAAACTCTATAAAAACTGGAAAGGATACAGGAAGCCCACATTGATTGATTGGTTCAATAACCATTTTGTTTATTGTCAATTTCACCCTTACCTTTTTTGTTCTCTTCTTCCCTCACAAAACCCATTCTATATGGTCAATGCAATTCACTGGAGCCAAAAACCCCTATTTTGGACTCTTTTGGTGATGGTAATTTTATATTTTTTAGTTTTGGAAACTGAATTTGCAAATAAAAAATAAAGAATTAGAAATCTACTTAAAATTATTTTTATTTGGGTCCTTTTAGGCATCACAATGCCTAGTGAAGTGTAACGCTTCACTATTTACCACTAGGCAGTGCATGAATTAGTCTATGTGAGAGGATCCCATTTCCATCTTAGTGGTCAAATTTTTGCCCAAAATAAGGAAGGAAAGTTGACTTAAATCCGGTTTTAAAGTTGTAGTGAAATTATGAAAGTGAATATAAAATACAATATGGCATCTTTTGTAATTTTATTCACTTTTCCTCATTTTAAGCTGAAAATTGTACCAATGAGTGATATGTTTAGATACGCTTCTTTAATGGTCCATCATTTTTGAGCGACATGGAGGATTGATATACATGATTCTACCACAGATGGAGCACCAGATAATTTACAAGTCAAACTTATGGTTTATTTCAATCATATCGTCCTCTAGTTGATTTTTTTTTTGTCATAGATAGAGAATCATGTGTAGTGTGCTGCACTGATTCTGAAATCCAAAATCAATCATATGGCCCATGTATGAGATCTTTTTCCTCAACTGAACTCAACTAAGGTTTTTCCCAACAATGGGGTTTGCCCACATGAATTTTGTTATGCCATTCAACTCTATTTTAATCTTTTCCATAGCTGTGCAAATCATGATCAAGATTCAAGATTGACGGCCACAATTTATGAGATTTTAATACATGGTGGATTCTTGGACTGCTTGAAAAAAGCTCTGTATACAGATGGAAACGTACAAAAGCATCTGTTCATATCCATGTTCCATTATTTTATAATTTTTATTGAATCTTTCCACATATTTTGGTGCTTTGGGTTGAATTATTTCTTAGTTTTATGGCACTGCTCTGAATGTATGTACGCTCCTACTGTGTACCTATTTCCCTTTGCTTTACATAATCACTTATTTGAGTTATTGACCTTCTGGACCAGTAAAAATTCACTTTGGTTGTATTTGCAGTTGGCTTCCAAGCAGGGCGCTGAATCAGTATCACAAAACGAGGTTAATGAAGCTTAATGGCCCTCAATTTGCTGCATCAGTTTCAGAAAACCAGGTTAATGAAGCTTAATGGCCCTCAATTTGCTGCTGCTGCAATATGTTGGAAATGTGTCGACATGATGATGTGAATAACAAAGCTCATGCAATTGATGCAGGATTTTGGATTTGGATCAATCGAATTTGTTTATCGTTTTTACTTGATAGTTTTCTGCTACTTGAATTAATGTTTTTGGTGGGTATAATTAGAAATGACTATTCTTGTCTCTGGCATTTTTGCCCTCTGTGATAAAGGAAGGGTAATTGTGTGCATCTGAATCAATAGGAGGTATGCACTGAAGTGAAGCAACTGGTGTTAGTGGTGCTACTCTGTCAACTTTCCGTTTAATTGGTTTGATCTGATTTGGTTTGAGATAAACTAACCGATTAATGTTGAGTTTTAATTGTCCAAATAAAAGCCGCCGAATATTAATTGGTTTGGTTTGGTCTGTTCGTAATTGGTTTTAGGGTAGCAATGTTGCAGAAAACTCTTCCCTTGGCAGCTGTGGTTCTTCCAAGCCTCTTGACTTTCCAACGATGACGATGATGGTAGTCTTGGAATAGGATTTAGAGAAGCAGTCACAGTAAATGTGAAGAGATTTAGATTTATTTGAAAAGTAGTTTATTATGCATGAATGAAATTTTCACTACTTGCGGGGTAAATGATTGAGTTTTACCAATAATCTTCTTCGATGGAAAAAGTGTTCTCTGTCTTCTCGCCTCCACTTCAAGCCCTTTCTTCAATCTTAGAAATCCAAGAAGGAATGTTAAAATATTGTGCCATCTCTCCAAAGTTAAATACAATTCAGGCTTAGAACCCCAATCTGGGTTCTACGTTGCCATTATTGTGATCCAAAGAAGCCAGAGTGAACCCTGGTTTTGATTATTAAGAGAGTATGTTGCGAGCAACAAGTATTACACAACGAAAGCAATATTTGGCAGTAAGACCGGGTGTATCTCCATTGATTGCAGAGTGGGTTCGGGGGATGAGCACAGTCTTGTTTCTGCATTGATGAGTGTTTTGAAAGTGAAGCGATTGAAGTGGAAATTCTGAGGGAAAGAGAAGATTGAAGATGATGGTGTCCTGATTCAGTAGAATGCTTACAACTGGTTGTTTGATGATGCTAATAATGGGCATGTTGTGTTCTTGTTAAGATTTGGGAAAATGGACAACTTGGAGGAAGAGAATGGATGGTTTGGCTGCCATCGCAGCAGCAACCCTATAGGTTTTGGATGAATGGGTTAAAATATATATATTTTTCGGTAACGAGTAGATGTTAGTTGTAGCTATTTTGAGTTTTTTTTCCTCAGTATCCAGTAAGGGGTAGTTTCTTCATTAAAACGTTGAGGACATTGTAATTGTGGGGAATTTTAGGGTATTGCTTGGAATTATGAGGAAGTCCAGGAGACAATTTTCATTCTCATCTTGTGTTGAAGAAGAGGAAGCTTCTTCCAGTGTTGGCAACACTAAGGCAACGTAATGGTAGACAAAGTTGAAGTGGGGGAATAGAAGGAGGTGGTCCAACCGTGGACCATCACGGCTTTCATGTCGAGGCAACCCAAGAAGGAGATATAGGTGATAACAACGATAGTAACAAATATGGTTAGATTCATTCAACCTTCTTTTCTTAATTGGGGTTGGAGCACCACCAGCAACTCCAACTCCATCACGACCAGCGTATTCCCGGACGTGAAGTTTTAAATGAAATGGTTTGAGATGGTTTGAGGATCGTTGAAGGTTAGAAAAGAATTTCCTTTTGAATGTGATATTTTGCCTTTAAAATATGTAGGGGTATATTTGTCTATTTAATCTTAAGTTTAACACTATCCAAAAAAGAAAACTATAATTGTAATTATCCAAAAGGTTTGGGATGTACTTAATATTTGATCAAACTAGAGGGGGAAGCACCCATAATGTTTCCATACATAAATCGATAGACATTGTTACTTCACCTACGGTCTTCTCTATTTTAGCATTGTTTACAAAAACATGAGCATAATGAACAAGTGCTCTTGGCTCTTGTTGGAATCTTAATTGATTTTAAAATTAGAGATTCAAAATATCATTTAAATCAATTTTGTTGTTTGTTAGCTAGGGAGCTGTTTTTTCCAAGTAGGCACCAATGGGTGCGATTATTGTCTGAATGATCAATAGACATATCTTGGATACAGTTTTTTAGATATAACGTTTGGAGGTGTCTCTCCATCTCATATATATATATATATAGAAGAAGGGTAGCCCATTTCTCTATCATTAGTGTAAACGAATTGTTTATTGTTTTCTCATTGTGTTTGAAAGTGGTTGTCACAATCATCGGTGTTCAAACTACATATTACATCCCGCCTAACATCTCCTCAGGTTGGAGAGTATTTTTATAAAAAATAAATAAAAATAAAAATAAAAGAGTTTAGTTCGACATAATTTGTGTTAAGGGGTGTACGTGTTTGCACGACTGCCACTTAATTCGTCAGCAAATATTTTTGTGCCTTCTAATTAATAAAACATTAAGAGCGTGGGTCAGCCGTCAGCACAAGGTTGTGGTTGTTCGATTATGATATGATGATTTTCTATTGTAATCTATCGATCATGAATTCAAATGTGAAATTTTTTTTCCGCATTAATCGTTCCACCAGATGAATTTGTGTTTTACAAGAGTAAATCTCCACGAGAAAGTCAATGCATAGCAACCCTCTAACATCTCTTTATGGTTTTTGTGAATATTTAATTTCCTCTCGTTCTTTCTAGAAAGTACGAGCTTATAGTTTATATTTATTATTATGAATTATTTATTATAAATTATTTATAAAAATAAATTATCAGTCATACATAATAATCATTTGATATCATTAGATTTAAAGAAATAATAATTAATTATCACAATATTGATAAAGACTTTTTAAACTATCAGTAGATTTTAGATTATATCAATTTATTTTAATTTTTTTTTTAGGTATTATCCAAAAAGAATTGATCAAATCACTAACCACTCAAGTTGTTTACAAAAATCACCTATCATCCAATTTAGACAAACGTTTATCAAAAAGATCCAAAAGCAACTAACAAAGCCGTTAATTGCTTTGTTAGTTGCTGTTAGTTGCTGATGTCAACCGTTAGAAAATACTTGAATGACAATAATACCCTCACCTCTCTCCTGATTTCTAACATCTCTCTATTCTGTTTGCTTTCTATCTGAGACTCATAAACGAATAACACAGAAAAAAAAAATGTTAGGATTTGGATACGAAGGAAATAATAAAATTAGCAAACGAGAAGGAACCCAAGCTGATACAACTAGACATGTTGCAGATTCTTGAGTCCTTCTTCCTCTTCCACTCATGGACAACTCTCTAATGGTAAACTTCTTCTGAAGCTTTGGAATTCAAAGCGTAAAAATCAGATTAAAAAAAAAAAAAAAAAAAAAAATCAAAAGTTCAAAACCCTTTTTGTGTTCACAAAAGAAACCTTAAATGATCGTGCCATGATTTTTCATTCTGCTCTTGTATTTGCTGGAGATGTATTAATGGCTGGCATAGGTAGGTCCAATTGATTTTTTAAAATTTTTTTTAATTCTCTTTAGTTAGATTATTTCTCATTCAAATGGACTGCAACGGCGAAACTTTCTTCTTCTTCTTCTTCGGCTCTTCCCTTTTGTGTAACTGTAATTCAGAAATGAAATAAATGAAGAAATAATGGAGGATTATACGTTTCAGGTATTATACATCAAGAAATAATGCAATATGTCCCGCTCCTTCTCAGCTCAATCAATTCCCAATCGGTTACTGTAACCTCAAAGAGAGCTTCTCTAGAGCCTTTCTTTTCGTCGTTGCCATTGTTATCAAAACTATAATCCAGAGTTAGGATTTTTTTTTTGTTAAAATATTGCAGAGAAATAGAGAGGAAGAAGAATGAGGTATAAATGTCTGCACACAATTTCAATTCTTTCCCGTCAGTCTATTAACTAACGTTTGTCTAACTTGGGTTGTAGGTGATTTGGTCAACTCTTTTTAGGTGATAGTTGAAAATTTCTCTTATTTTAAATATAAATAAATATCATAAATCGTACCAAACAATTACATATATCGTAATGTATTATATAATTAATTCTATAATACAATACCGAAAAGAGCCTTAGGCACTCTCATCCTGGTCAGAAGAGATTGCGTCTTTTTCTTTCCTCTATCTATTAAAAACTATTACAATTAAATTTGAGTTTTACTATTTTCCAAACTAAATTGATAGTATATTACTGTAAAATATTTATGGTTTTGAGTTTAGCAACTTTCCAAACTACTTTGTATCTTAAATTTTTTTTTTTTTTGGGTATGAACTTTGTATCTTAAATTGTATGTTTTAATTATTATTGCATTGGTATGGGTTTGATTAACAAATTTTAATTTTCATTATAATGGCTCCACGATACGATGCCCGAATCCGAAGCAGTTGCAATTTTGGGTATAAATGGTATGTACCCTTCTTGAGTCTTTTTACTTATTTTGTTGGAGTGATTTAAGGAAACAAACCAAGAGAAAAGATAGGATATTGTGGTGTACTGTTGAACAAATAAAAGGCTTCATTGAGGTTGCTTCTATACTTTGTTTTACCATTATCATTAAATAGAAAAACAATTAGTTACAACTCCCTATCCCACGATACCCACAATCCAACCCACATATCGCCAACTATGCAAGTTGGTACATAACAATCCCTCCCTCTTGGATTTGGTCTTGTCCTTTAAGACCTACGATTCTTGTCATTAGCCACCATAGGCTTCTTCGCCCGAGTGGTCGTCTTTTTCTCCATTAAAACACTTGATCAAGAGCAACTTCTTACACCGATGCCTTAAGTACAAATCTCTCATCACAATTGTAATATAACCCTTTGGCTCTTCGTTCTTGCATCTCAGGAGGAATTTCGCTTGATTGGAAGGGTAGGGCCGCCGGTGACCATGTCTCTGGTAACCGTTACTGCTTCTATTTGGGAGAAATTACGAGCTTCATATAAACATGCCAATCTAATGGTAGTCGAAAGTGTTACAGGTTGCCCTGCCAATACATTGGCTTAAATGTTCTCCTTAAGACCACTAATAAAACAACTCACTTACTGGTGTGACAGAAGTTGTCCCACCTTGGACAATAGTTTCTCAAACCTTGCCGTAGTCTTGAATTGGTCCAACTTGTTGTAATTTAACCAACTCCCCAAAGAAATCCTAAAAAAGAGTAGGCCCAAACCTCGCATGTAGTGCTTTACAAAAAACACGTTAAATTGTATCTCTTTTATTTTATTTGAAAAGTTGGAACCAAAGTTGAGCCTCCCGTTCGAGATGAAATGAAACCAGCGCGACACGCTCTTCCTCCGTAGTTTGATGGAAGCTAAAAAATTGTTCGGCTCAGCACGTTCAACTAGTTGTGTCTTTATCTATATTATATCGTGAAAAATCCTGTAAGATTTTTTAGATCCTCTTTGAGTTTTTCTTATGGAATTTTCTATGAAACCTAATGAACACACCACACAGATTACTAGAATACAATGGGTATTGAAAGAAGATGATTAGACACATACATACCTCTTGTTGTAGATTTATTTTCGATCGTTTTCTTTGCTTTGAATGCTTGGAATGCTTGGATCAAAGTCTTCCATAGCCTATCGGGATCCCTTGACCTTCTCTCTGCGTATGAGAACAGGAGAAGAAAATAATACCGTGGCTGTCGGGACTCTAACCATTGGTATTTGTAATACCACCCCCAATCCTAGACCAATCCTACAGTGGATCAGGTTGGTCCATTTCTAATCATACTTAAATTGATTTACCTGTAACTAGACTCCCACTGAACCAACTAACCTTATAATTAATTTAGCCCATAAAAAATATCTTACGATCTCCCACTTGGGCTATATTAATTATAAATTCACCATTGATCCAATGTGACCATGGAATCTAATTACACCAAAACCATCCTTTACTTTGATCTAGTCATCAAGCCTACCAATGTCGAACAACAACGAAAAGTACTCCTACACATCCGGTGTATCCCCTTTTGTCAGTCACATACAGAGGTTTACTTAATGATATAAATCACTTTGAGATGAATACTTGAGTTCAATGATCGAATTATCATGATCTTGTTACCTTAAAATCCTTATAGGTCAATGCACTTTGATATTATCCAATTTTATATAGGCAAACAACCTCCAATTTGGATTAATATCATACTTTGACTTACCGCCTTGGAATTTTGACATGTCTTAAATAATAAAAAATTCATACAAGCAATAAATGTTCATCAATAATCCTGCCCATTAAACCACAGATAGAACAATTAATTACAGATAAACCATCAATTATTAGATCATCAATTACTAGATCTCCCATTAACCAAGTAGATCTAAACACTTCCACTGACTAAGAGAATCTAAAGACTCCCACAGACAAAATCTTTTCAACTATTCTAAGAAAATCTTTTTAATCTGTTTCTACATTGCCCTAGAGATCAACTATGACACGTACAACTAGTCAAACCTAAGATTGCGCAGTCAAACATAAAAAATTATTCACCACATCACATAACAAATACGATCAACATTACATACAGTCATTTACCTTACAACATCATAAGCATAATTTCTGAATGCCTGTCAATAAAACCTGCTTTATCCTACAAAGCAATGGAAGTGAGGAAGAGTTGCATGGGGCGGAGTCGTTGCCGTCAAAGATCATAAGTTCGAGAATACAATGATATTTGTGATTTAAACAGGGAAGATATTGGGGAACAGAGACAAAAGAGTACCTGCAGCTACAAGCAGGGCGTGTTTTATTTTTTCCGTGCAATCGACTATTGAAATTATTGGGTTTTTGGACTTCCTTCCTATGTGGATAAAGGCCCAAACCTTAGTGTGTTTTAAGTCCATTTAAGCCCATTCCCTTTTGCCTTGAATTTAACCTTTTAAATAGGGTAAAAATGGATTAGGGTTAGAGTTTAGCATCACAAGAAGAAGTGAAAGAGAGTAGCAGTTTTTCTGGGCGGAGGTGATCTGTGCAGCCGCGATCAAGCTGACGATCGGGATGCCATCCTTAGTCCGATTGGGCTGATTTTTGGACAAAAGGTAGAGGACACATAGTTCGTCAATCTGTACGGTCAGATTTTTTATTGAAGTTTTTTAAGTCAAGTCATTTGCTCCGTACAACAGTCTCTGTTTCTTTGGGTGGAATTTCTGTATTTCTTTGTTTCTTCAAGTAGTAGTTTTACTTATTGTTGCTATTGGGGTTGTATACCCATTGGAAGAATTGGAACTAGGTTTTGTAACCTCTATCTGATAATAGTGAAGTTTCAATTTGCGCTTTTGAGTCCCATGATTTTTTACTCTTCAATTTAAAGAAGTTTTTCCACGTTAAATTCTTATGTCTCATGTGTGGTTGATTTATGTTCATTGTTTGCACATATTGTTAGGGTTGAAAATATTTTTATGGTATACTTGTTACCTTCTCATAAGTTTGATCAAGTGTGGGAGTGATTTTTCCCTAACAGAAATAGCTATAAAAAAACCTTCCTCCGTTTCACTTATAAAGTTGCAGAGCATTTGTTTGAAGTATTTTAGTTGTGTTGCATTTTGAACACAAACTTCCCTCTCTGGTTTCAGTCGCTAGTCGGAGAAGACAACTTACTCCGGTCGATGGAGGTTAGAGAAACCAATAGACGCTGGTTTGGTTGAAAAAGAAAAGTAAAAAGGAAATCTCAAAAAGAAAATATAAAATTGAAATTGAAAAGTATTGAGGATAAAAAAATCTTTTCGATCAGCATCTAAACAAGATTTGGGTGTCTTCGGAGGTGTTAGAATATTATCGCAAACAATGGCGGGTGGGTGAGAATAAGATAATCTATAGGGGAGTGGCAGATATTTTCCCTAATTTATATGTCAAAAAAATTCAATATTTTTTTCAATAAATAAAATATAGTGATCTCTAAAAATTGATAGAAAAGAAAATCGTCTTTGTTTTATCAGGAAACAAAAATTGCAAAATGTTTTAACATATAAAAGGCTTTGTTTGGTTACCAGGAGAATTGAGAAGAAGAGAAGTGAAATTTTTATATTTTAAATGGAAACTTTTGTAGTTGTAACACAATTTGATTGTATAAGATAGTAAGATTTATTTTATTTTTCTTAACATATATAGTAATGATACTTATAAGAAGTAAAATTTATTTTTCTTTTCAAATGGAAGGAATTTGGATGCATAGTGAAGTATAAGTTAATAATTAAATGTGGAATAATTTCAAATTAATTATATAGTAATGTAATAGCATGTGCTTTAATTATTACAAAAGTTTTCATTTAAAGTATAAAATTTTTTTTTCCCTTACTTTCAATTCTCTCTACAACCAACAAGGCCAAAATGTTACTTAAAATTATATGTCAAAACAAACGAAGCCAAAGACCAAGGTTTTCTGTCCCGTTCCTATGCCCTTCGACATGAAGAATGAAATGATCATCTCATATCTACCCAAAAAAATGATTATTTCACGGCAAAACCATGAAATATAACTTAGAGAAATAGGTGAAATTCTGTGAGCAGCATTTGTCTTTGCCCACCAATGGGTGGCGATGCACTCAGCCGATGGAGATTCTCTCCTCAAATGAATGATATGCAAACGTATATTTTAAGCCCAGCTATATATTTTAGGCCAAACTGAACCCGAGCCTGCCCACCCTAGCCCATCCCTAATCTACCCAGGCCATAGCCATTGGTTAAACTTTAAAGCAAAGACGTAGGTTGCAATTGATTAATAGGTTTATTTGATTATTTTATGAATGTGGAAAAAAGATCCCCACACTGACAGCGTGGGGATACTTTCCCATGCCTTTTCACGTGAGTCCCGCACTTTTTTTTTTTGTTAAAGATGTTTCTATTGATTTGGAGAAATAGCCAAGGAATCGTTGTTACACAAATCAACTATCTAAGGATTGGAACTGGGCCAAATAACCTTTCCCTTACAGTTTAAGGTTCTCCTGGCTAGGGAATGGGCTACCCCATTAACCTCCTTAGGGATATACTGGAATCTAATAGATTCCCCAAGTTTCCGATCATGACCGAACATCATCAAGAACAGATTTGACAAAAACATCAACAGAGGAGGAACTATCCTCAAGCACAGCAATCAAACTTTTACGATCGATCTCAAGAATAAGATTGAGAAAACCACCATCTAATGCCTCTTGAACTCCAGCCCGTAACGCCAATGCTTCCCCCATCAAAGCTGTATGGAAAGGAAGTTGCCAAGAAATTGCCAAAACAGTAGCTCCCTGAGTGTTGCGACAAAAAATGCCAATACCACTGGCAGACCCGTCCTCAGCCATGGCCGCATCTACATTAACTTTCACAACTCCCACAGGGGGTGGAGTCCATCTACCTGTAATGAAGTCATTAGTAGAAGAATCAGAATCCCTTGATGCAACATGTGCCTCACCTGCTCTAGTTTCTTGAAATTCCAAATAATACTTGCCCGCTTTACAAAAGACAAAGTCTGATTGAGATTCAACTTTGTTGAAATAAAGATCATTGTGGGTGGTCTATAAATTCCAGCAAATAAATGTTGCGCGATCAAACACAGCTCTCTTCTCTTGCTTGGTCAAAAGTTTGGAAGAAATCATTTTAAACAATCATTCATTGAGACAAGTGAATATCCTCACCCTTTGGAATTCTCAAAGAAAGGAAAGAGCCCCACCAGATTGCTCTTGCAAAAGAGCATGTCAACAAAATATGATTAATGGTTTCGGTTTTCATGCCACACCGTTGACATACCAAACCCACCTTAATGTAACGCCGATGAAGCCCTGCACTTGTTGCCACTTCATTTGCACAACAACGCCACAAAAATTCCTTTATTTTTGATGAAGCAGTACAACTCCATAACATCTTCCACACTGACTGTGGCACTTGTTGCTAGCTTTTTCCTTCGAAGTTGATCGAAGCTTCGACCTTTCATTAGCATTTATATTAGAAAGTAAATGATATATTGACTTAACAGTGAACTTATCATCTCTAGTCCCAATCCAAATAAGTTGATCATTCTCTTGGAAGTGCCAAAGTATTTGGCAAATGGCTTTAATTTCCTCCCACTGGAATAACTGTTGCAGTAAATCTTCTTTCCATACATGTAATCTATGATCAATTAAATCAGACACCAAAGAGATAGGACAATTAGGAGGTCGAATACTAGATATTTTGTTATCTTTATAATGAGGAATCCATTTATCCCCCTAAATATTAATTTGATTTCTAGAACCAACATTCCACATAAGACCATTCAGCATTAAGTCTCTACCCTCAATGACACTCCATGATGGACCATTCCCTAACTGAGCATGTAAAAAAATATGTTGTTGGATAATAGACAGCTTTAAGCAATTGAACTCATGGTGCAGTCAGGTTCTTCCATACCCTCCAAGCTAATTTGATAAGTAAAACTTTATTTTGTAACAGAGGATCTCGTGATTCCAAACCACCCCTCTCCTTAGAAAGACAAAGCCTATCCTAGGAGATCCAATGAATACTATTTTGTTTATTACCATTATTCCAATAGAGGTCCTCTGCTATCTTTTTTTATAGCATTAGTAAAAGAAATTGATAGTTTAAAATGAGAAGCCACAAAATTGGATAAAGGTAAAGCCATTGCCTTCAGAAGAATTTCCTTACCAGCCTTTGACAACAACTTGACCTTCTAATTCTGAATCTTTGAAGTAATTCTGTTCAGTTGAGAACTGAAGAGGGTTTTCTTTGAAATCCCAAAGTCGGTCGGCAAATCTAAATATTTGGAGGGGCACTTTCATATGGAACTTTGAGGATCCTGAAAAACCACTTTCTAAATTTCATTGGAGTACTTGAGCTAAAGGTTAAACATGATTTCTTCAAATTAATCCTTTGCCCAGAGGCTCAACAATAAAGATCCAAACAATTCTTTAAAGACATGATTTCATTCATATTAAGGCAATCATCTGCAAAAAGTAAATAAGTCAATAGAGGGGATTTTTGCTTTAGGCGTAGCCCCTTGATAACTCTAGTTACTTGTTGAGAATTTACCACAGAGGACAAGGCATGGGCACAGAAAATAAAAAGAGCTGGAGATAGGGGATCACCCTATCGAATGCCCCTAGATGGAACAAAAGATCCACACTCGGCTCCATTAATGATTAATGTATACTTAACCGAAGTCACACAAGTCATCACAAGTTGCACCTAGAAATTAGAGAATCCCAGCCTCTTTAACATATGCTCAATAAAAACCCACTCCATCGTATCATATGCCTTTTGCATGTCTAGTTTCAAAGCAACAGGGGTCCCAGTATTAAACACTGCAGATAGGGTCAAAGCATCACAACCCTTAGACGCGAATGCATTAGAGAAATACTAATGAAAAGTAAAATAAATTTATTGTTCTGATTTAGACCAAGCACCTGATGGGGGTTTAATCTTTAAAATTTGATTCCTGGATCGCCTAGCGATTGTAGTGGCTTAGAAATAAGTCGTATTTGCATCGCCAGACCGAAGCCACTCCACACGGGATTTTTGTTTCCAGAGGATCTCCTCCCTCAAGAGCTTTCTTCCAAGTGCACAATAATCTCCTTTTCTTTAGTTTCAAATCTCAAACAAAATGGGTTTTGTTGGACACGTGAGTTCCACACCAATGGAGAGAAGAATCTTGATGAAACTATAAAAACCAGAAAAATGGTTCAATGGTGTCCAACTGTTAAATCAAAAGGATGATGGTTCAATGGTTTCCGATCAGTTTTTAACCGGTTCTCCCTGGTTCTGAGGAAAACTGGAAGAACAGCAACAGGAGAGAAGACTGAAGAGCGGCGAAGAAGAACTGAAATGGCACCATCTTTGTCTTCTGTAATCGTCGATTTTCTTCGCCAGAACGTTCGTAGGCTCCAAAACCCTTACCTTCCTGGAAGAACAACTCGAAATCTCGTCGTGAAAGGAGGGGATGGAATACAACAACCACCCCAAATCATGGATGGAAAGCTTCCGCTTCAATTCACACAACAGATGGTGATTGAGGTCTGCAAAACCATACGAACACGACCTAGATGGGAACAGGCACTCCTTTCTGATTTCCCCTCTCTCGGTCACAATCTGTTCGATCCTAACTGCGTTGGAGAGATAATTAAGTGTCAAAACAATGCTTTCCTCTCGTTCCGTTTCTTTCAATGGCTCTCCTCTCAGCCTGGCTTCTTTCCCGACCCTCGTTTTTGCTCTGTTCTCTTCGATTCCCTCGTCGAGGCCAAAGCATCTAAGGTTGCAAAATCGTTTCTTCTGAGTTTTCCTGGATTTCAACCCCAACCTTCTTCTTTGGAATCCTTCATTCGATGTCTCTGCGAGGATGCAGCAATCGATGACGCTCTTGATGTGTTGTCGCGTCTCAAAAATCTCAACTATGTGCCTGCTCTATCAGTTTGGAATTCAGCATTATTGGGTTCTCTACGTATTGGGAGAACCGATCTGGTTTGGGATTTGTATTCTAAGATGATGGAATCTGGCCTTGTGGGCGATGTTGACACTGTTGGTTATCTAATCCGAGCCTTCTGTAAGGACAACAAACTCTCCGAAGCTTATGAGCTTCTTCGGCAAGTGATTGAAGCTGGGTATACCCCGGATAATGTTGCTTTTACAAAATTGATTTCTGGGTTTTGCAGAGATGGGAATTATGGTAAGGTCTCGGAGCTTCTCCATTTGATGATAGCAAAGGATCGGCTTCCTGATATCTTCACTTACCAGGAAATCATTCATGGGTTCTGCAAGAACGGTATGGGGATTGAAGCTTTTCGGGTCTTCGGTGATCTCAAGGACAGAGGTTATGCTCCTGATAGAGTTGTGTACACGACAGTGATTGATGGTCTCTGCAAGATGGGTAGATTAGGGGAGGCAAGAAAGCTTTGGTTTGAGATGATTCATAAAGGATTCATGCCAAATGAGTATACATATAATGCACTCATGGATGGATACTGCAAGGCAGGTAATTTGGAAAAAGCCCAGGAGTTACGGAGGGAGATGCGTGAAAGAGGATACAGAGAGAGCACAGTGAATTATAACACATTGATTGCAGGATTTTGTCTGCATGGAAGGACAGACAAAGCACAGGAGCTGTTCGAAGAAATGCCCAACAAGGGTATCAACCGTGATGTAGTTACATATAATACTCTGATTCAGGGCCTTTGCAAGGAAGGGAAAGTATCTGAGGCTATGTACCTGTTCAATGAACTTATGGTGATGGGTTTGCAGCCATCTACTTCATCTTACACACCTCTGATTCAAGGACTTTGTGAGGCCGGAAATGCACAGGAAGCAATAGAGTGGTGGAAAGATATGCAAAATAGAGGTCTGGAGCCATTAGTCTGTACTCATGATTATATCATTACAGGATTGTGTAAGCAGGGAAATTTTACAGAGGGCATGGAGTGGCTGAATAAGATGATAAGTAATAAGCTGAGACCTAGGAAGGAGACTTTTAACAGGTTGGTTGACGTGCTCTCTTCAAATGGCAGGTTTGATAGTGCTTTGATTGTTTTAGATTCTATGTTTGGAATGGATTACGTTCTTGAAGAACCGATTTGCCATTCTCTAATTAGCCAACTTTGCAAAGAGAATTTGTGTAAAGCTGAGGAGGATATAGAGGCGATCCGAAGAGGATGAAGCCTCTAAAGATGTGAAACCACAACAATTTTGTTCTTTTGTTCGTCATTCTTTTTAGAAATCTGTAACTTGAAATTTGTAATTTATTTTAAGGACCATGTTCCCCAACATGGATTTTGTGGAAAAATCTCTGACGGGCACCTAAATCTGTCATGTGAGAGTCGAGATGGTGCTGAAATTGATAGATCCTGATTCCCAAGTTCTGTACTCAATTGTGAAATTTTAGACCAAAGATAGATCCCAAGTTTTCTTCTACTCATATGTGAAATTTTAGATCAATACCGTCATTACCTAGTGACAAAACAAGGAATTAAAAGGTATGAGACAAACAAGTGGTTGAATAACACTACAGAGGGAACAAACCAAAAATAGAAACAAAGAATACAGTGGAGTGCCATTTGTCCTACTTGAATTATTCTCTAGATATCCAGTGGCCAGATTTGCCTCGTCACTATTCCGTGCGGCAGAACTAGGTGTGACCAACTGCCCATTAAAGTGATTCTAGCATAGAGGCAAAATTTCAGGGGTACTACCAAGGTTCTCTGTTTATATTTCAAATTCCAAACGTCTTTGGCAATTGTTTGCCAAATGGCAAAACAAATTGAAAATATGGGAAGACGGTGCATAAGACTTCAGAGGGATTGATTACACAGGGATAACGTTAGTCTGGAGAGTAACGATCGTAATACTTTTCGCTTACGGTAATGGTAGTATCCATTCTGGGCGTTGTGTTAATTCTTGAAATACTAAATTTAACAGTAGATGTAGCCTTAAATGGAATGGGAGACTAGGAACAGGATGAATACAGAAGCTTTTTTATTTATTTATTTATTTATTTTTATTTTTTTAAAGCTGAAGTAGATATCTTACTGGGTAGAATAGTATCAGTCAATCAAAACCATTTTGATGTTTATGGCTTACATATTTAGATGGTAAATGTGCTGGGTAAGCTAGATCCCTATCAACATGGAATAAAGACTATCATGGTCAATGTTCTGGGTAAGCTAGATCCCTATCAACATGGAATAAAGACTATCTTTAAGCATGAAGTGAAATGTCTGGCCAAAACTGAAACTGGTCATTCTTGAGAAGTTGCAGACTCCTGTTCCATTCAAAGTTTTCTGCATCCCTCAACATTTCAAAAGTATAAGAGCTGCATCCATCAATCCCTAGTGCTTCATATGGACTGTAGAGAGCATTGAAATTTCTCAATAATATCAAAATGTATTCAATTTGGGAGAAAATTTGGCTGGTCTGCCCCTCAGCTAAGGGAAGGACATGTTCTGGAACATCACGCCCTCAAAAAGGTACAAAATCCCCCACCCCCTTCTATTTGAAATTCTCATAATACCCTTTCCTTTATCTAACTACCCACAAAAGCTTCCTTCTGAAAACCTCCTCCCCTTCAATTTAACTATGTACAACAATTATAATGGATTCCCTACATGCAATTTGAAGCAGTGTTATTGAGCTCCCAAGGCCTTAGTATGCGGCCTATAGTAGGAAGAATAAGACAAATAAAAGAATGATCAGCTCAGTATTATTGATCAATCTTAACAGTTAAGAGGTCTTCGTTCAGACTATGCTTGGGTGCTCATTCAGACTATGCTTTAAGCGCAGTTGTCCCAAAACAAAAGCAAGAATTAGATGAATCAACAATTTTCTGCTGCTTTCCTTCTGCCTTTCTTGGAGTGCTGAAATTTTCTGATAATATTGCATTCATTGCAGTACAGCATTTTTACCCCAAAAAAAATGCAGTGCAGCATGAAGATGCGATGGATATGATCGAGGATATGATTGACTATATGAATTATAATGGTTTTTACAGATTACACCATGGAGAAGCCTTCTTGATTGACCTCATGAAGATAGTTTCAGGTACTATAGTACTAGTGAAAATTTGATCACTGAATTAATCCTTCTTGATTGACCTGTTTCATGAACAATTTTGTACTTTTATTTATATATTTATTGGTTGATATAGAAAAACCTTCATTCAAAACTAAGATGTAATAGAAAATCATGAAGGTTCTGTCCCTAAAGATTCCCAAGTTTGGCTTTACAAGCAGCAATTCTATAGAGTTTGTGTGAATCATAAACTGCATTTGTATTAACGTCAACAATTAAACGAGAACCAAACTGGTTTAAGAGTGCATGGCAATCATAAAGAAGAGGACAAATATCCCATGGCCACATCCCAAATGTATCATCCTTCAAAAACTCCAGCAGTTGTTTTAAGATGGTCCAGACCTTGCTCTTTTACCACCAGCTTCCCATGCTCTTTTGAAGCTCCGCTTGATACCATGTCCTTATACCTCAAGTAACCCTCCTGTTTTTACAAAATCATAACATGCATAGAAATAAGGATAATCCTTAACGAGAACTGTTGTCCACCCAGCCATACTTCTTGATGGTGAGTGAGCAGCTTCCATTTGTGATAAATTGCATATAAGCCAGTATTTACATTGGTAAATAAAGATTTTGTAAATTGGTAATGCAAAAAAAAAAAAAAAAAATGAAAAGATTTTTTTATTTCTTATGGAGTTCAGTTCACCACAGGCAAAAGGAATTCCTAATTTCCTACACTGGTACTATTCTGAATAATTTCTACAAATCAAGGTCAGTTTTTAACCATACAGCAGACAATTTAATAATAAAAAAACTCTAAAGAAGCACGATTATGTGTTATTTTGCAGTGTCCAATGAAAATTAAGTCTAAACACTAAGATACATGGTTTAAAGTTGACTTCTTTCCTAGTCATCCTATCGATGCCATTGTTATCAAACCATTTGTCTACGCAGTTTGGGACACGGATTGCTTGATTCATACATAGTTGAATGCCACCAGCAAGTTGGCTCCTACCTATGACCACTCAACAAGTTAAGGGTTTACCGTTTGGGTTTATCACTTCATGTCTTGATGCTTATCTCGATCTGAACTCCCATATATTTGGAATGTTACCCACCATAAAGAAAGTAAAGGTTTGAGCTAATGGCTGAAGTGTTAAACATTGCCAACCAGATTTGTTCATCCAAAATGAAGCTTTTTCTACTTGAGGTACTCTTGCCTTGGCCAGAACAAGGAGAAGCATGCACGTGGATGAGTTCTACCGACAAGGAAAACCATGGTTGTGTTCCAGCTCGAAGGAGGGGATGATGAAAGAGAAGAGAGATAGAGAAACAGGTAGTTCCAAAACATGGTTGTCTGACAGTCAATCTGGATGCAGCTTTGTTAAGGAAACAAAATGATGTGGGCTGTGGTATCGCAATAAGGGATTCTTATGGCAGATATGTGGAATTTCAACATGAAAGATGCAACACAACTAGACATGGGGATGTGGTGAGGGAGAATATTCTTTGCATGTGGTCTTGGTGCCTAACAGAAAAGGCTGGAAACAGATTTTGCAAGTAGGGAAGTAATAGGACTCGAGGATCAAATGACCACTCTAAAAATCAATTCAAATATATAAATTTTAAGTTATGCATCCAGAACAGCTAATAAGGCAGCAAATACTTTTGATGCTGCTAAATCTTTTTCCAATGCAATTAAATTTTACAATGATGATGATGTAACACCTATTTTCCTAATTTGTTAAATTATATACCTAGCCAACAAGAAAGGACAGAAAAACAAAAAAAGAGACCATATTTGTCATGCATCTCCCTGTCAGAAAAAGCAGTCACAGTCACACAGCAGCAGCAGGGTACAAGACGAATTCGGGAATAAAAAATCATATCACCAGATAAATTTAGTGCTAATTCACTTTCAGGAGGTAAAAAGTAATGTCAATTGGGCATACAAATAAATATATCAATAACATTTTACACATGTAAATATCAATAACATTTTACTTACATCAATACATAAATTACACAATGCATACTTTATACAGAAAATTCATGCTTTATACATAATTTATATAATTAGATATAGACTGGAAGTCACCCCCTCCCCCCTCTCTCTCTCTCTCCCCACCAAAAAAATATCTGTGGATTACCTTTCTAAAAGTACCAGTATTGTACAAGCATTATTGACAAATTTACCATGCAGGAAATAAGGAGTATCAAATACACTCTAAAATGGTCTATTAAACTAAGGCAGGCCTGTGCGAGATCCATAACATTTATACATATTAAGTTTCCATATCAAAAGTTTGAACCAGTAAATAGAAGGACTCTCACATATATAAGGCACCCAATGTTCCAGACTTTAGCAATGCGGGACTATTCCCAACAATACCAAACGAAGAGGGTTCAATTAATAATTACTCTTTGTACCTAAACAGCTACCTCAGTTTGAACAATCTAGTCATCTGTCTTTCAGGCACTGTTCTTAATGCAGTATATTTTGATCACCTAAAATGTGGAAATTAGATGGCATGCATGCTACACGTAGGATTACCTCATCCGTAATGACAACAGCAAATGCTTTTTTTTTTGTGTGTGTGTGTGTGTGTGTGTGGGGGGGGTGGGAGGGAAGGAAAGGGAGGGGGGGCAATTTGTAGAAGAGCTCACCACCAACTAAAATTTTTTGCCTTGCCAGTCATTCTCGTACTGTGTCTCTGATATATCGGCCCCACTTGATGGATCCCAACCTGGAGGCTTAATGTTTGGCCAATCACCGCGGCACCCTAACCTGATATAGAGACTCTTTTTCCCTTTATAGAACGCAGGACACCAGGGTCAAAAGAAAAAGAACAAGAATCCTAAAGCAGAGTAGCAGATGCAAGCACGTGTACAGAAATACCATTATTTTTATAATAATGATTCAAGGTCGAACTTACAATCTCATACATGTTCAATACTTATATACTCCTACAACATATATTCTGGACTTAGGGAGCAAGTGTTCATGCTGGGAAAGTCCAAGCATTTACCCAATTGGGTGAGGTAGCTATAGTGCAGAAATTGACAGAATATGAGAGTATCAAAAATATGATGATGATGATGATGTTAAACAAGGTGTGGAGTTTAAATTGATCCAATCCTGGTAAACATATACTCCTAATTCATTGAGACAATTCTCAAAGTATATATTAATGGTGAAAAGTGTTGCTCGTTTTCAATGCAATTGACACGCTTCATGATCAATTAATCAAGAAGAAACCTATTTTCCAGTTTCCTATCACTGATCAACTTTAACATCCCAAAAGAGAGGGACTGGTTGAATATGTAGGAATGCATTGTCAAACTGATTCAAAGATTTATTTATTTATTTATTTTTTTTTTTTTTTTGGGGGTGGATTTCGTGGGAAGGCTTACATTTGGATGGAATCATGGTAGGTAAATACAAGGCAGATTAGGGCAAATGATGTGGTGTATCATTTGTGCATTTCTTTTATATGTACAAAAAGGTGAAATGGCCCACTAAAAAAACAGTACCAAAATAAATTAATGCCCATTTAAATCTCGAAACCAGGAAGTGGCAATAAAATTTTTGTACTTTTTTTTATTCTTTAAATTTGTAATGCTACTTCTGTATGATGGGGAACCCCAAAAAATTCAAAATTTCGCTCCATAAACCTGAGAAGTTCTTCTAACTACACAGTTTAGAACGTGAAATCAAAGATGGCTAGGTACCTGGAAGCTTCTTATCTGATAGAATTAACAATTTTAAGGCACTAAAGGAAGCCTGAGCCACAGTCTTAGAGTAATCGGGATCCCAACCCCCAAGCTTGACAACGACATCGGCATTGGAGTATGCCTGGCTTCCCTCTTTGATGTTTTTTCGAGCCTCTTCTTTGGCTGAATCTTCATCTGTATTGACCAATCATCATAGGATATTTTCAATCAAAAAAGTAAAAACCTCAATAAAGAGAAGACATACTATACCAAGAATCAAGGTCTGCGAGAGCTGATACCGAACTTGGTTCAAAATTTTCCCAAACTTTCCAACAATCCTTAAAACTAGAATTGGAGTTTTTTTTTTTTTTTTTTTTTTTTTTTTTTTTGTGGAGGGGGGGGGGGATTAAATGAGTAAAAAAGTAAAATACAGTAATAAAGCACATAAACAGGTGGTATAGTAGTACACCATTTGGTGTTCCTACCTCATTTAGTGAAAAAAGTTTGCACGGCTGCACAACGGCATCTATCATATCTACTTTTTTGTTCAGAAATCTTCAGAAAATACAGGAAGACCATAGAATTGATAAAAATCAGAACATAAATATAAGCAAGTAGTTCCCAGAAACCAGGGGACAGGGGGAGGCTGCTATTCATCACTGTTTCTACCCCAGGGCTTCAAGTACCTAGGAAGATTCTTAGCAGCCTACTAGCAAATGCTTTAAGTGGTTCCTCTTCCTTCAGTCTCCTCATAAGAAGACAAGACTACATTAAAGTGGATTCTAGCTCCTCCCAACTTTAGAGCAAGTCTTGAGCTTTAGTTTCAATCTTGAAAGATCAAAATTCAAAAAACTTGCAAGAATGGTTTTCAACCTGACGAACACTACTCTTCCACTGAATCTATAGCCTATCTCATATCAAAACAAAAACTCCACTGAACTCTCAGCTGGGAAAGGCTACTACCTTACCCCCCACACACACACACACACACAATACCCTGACTCCCAGATTAACAGATCTATCTGCTAGATCATCTTCACAAAGAACAACTATAACAGTTTACACTCACCCCAAAAGAAAGAAAAGGAAAAATGTATCAGCCTTCAACTTCCTCACCAGGGCCTTATGCACATACTGATTTACCCACCCTCACGACGTCCCAAGGAAAAAAATATTTAGATTTACAATTTAACTCCCCCACCCTTTCTTTCATAGCTCCTGCTAACCTGAGCCCTGCAATCACAGTTAATACTGTGAATTGTGAGCTACATACTGTCATTTTCTGGCACTGGCACCATCTGTAAACATATTAGCATTATTGGCTTTGCAAAAAAGTAGCCATTCTAGACCCTTAAAATTCAAGAGGTTACCCCATCTCATCTAATGCAGATCGAATATAGATCACTCTGCAGGTGATGGGCTCACTTAAGAGATGTTAGGACAAGTTTCCATCTAACAACTCGATTTGGATCAAATCTGATCTCAAATCTAAAGGTCAGATTTTAAAAGAATAATTACCAGATCTCATTTAACTTTCAGGATAAAAAATTTGAATTTAAATATCCCAAATAATTGAAATCAAGGAAGCAGTTGAGAAGAGAAAAAGGGGTGGTCGATTGGTATTGAAGATAGAGAAAATTTCAAATTATCTTTCCTAGAATATAGGATTGATGGAGGGGAGAAGAGGAGAAATAGAATCTGTAGTAGTGCGGCTGTGCCATCCAATGAAATCAAGAGAAAAAAATAAGAATAGAAAGAAGGGGCGGAGAGATCTTATCGTATGAAAGAGAAGGAAGAGAAAAAAACAGCTGCAGGAGCGAGAGAGGACAAACTCGCAATCTTTTGGCAACAGCCACAATCATTCAAAATTAGCCATCAACAACTCAATTGTAGGGGGTGGTTACATGTATATATATATATACAGCAAAAAAATAAGCAAAACATTTGAATTCTAGACAGCTAACATACTTGCTTTCTAACATTACTAACAATAGGACTCCTTTTTTTTTTTTTTTTTTACTAACTTGTAGCCCATAACTAATCAAATAAAATAGGGAAATTTTCATAGACCTCCCCTGCAGTTTGGTGAAATGTTACCGCACTCTCTCCATTTGAAAAAAATGCAACAAACCTCCCCTGTAGTATATTGAAATTTTACAAAACAACCCTTTGACAAGTTTTTACCGTTTCTATTTTTTAAATCCCAACTTTACCCTTAAATTAATGTGTACTACCCACTTTGCCCTTTTGATTGGGAAACCCAAATAGTTCAAACTCTAATAGTAAAATCGAGTTTTACCCCATTCCTCTCCTGTATGAGTTGTCTACAAATGAGCCTTCGTCTCTCTCTACTTCGGCTACTTTCATCTACTTTCGTCTCCCTCAATTTCGTCTCCGTCAACCTCATTTGCCTTCGTCTCTGTCAACCTCGTGTACCTTCGTCTCCCTCAACTTCGTGATCGCCAACTTCGTCTGCCTTCGTATACCTACGTTTCCCTCAAATTTGTTTCAATTTCTACCCTTCTGTAAACGAACCGACGAAGAAAACCCCTTCATCTAACCCCCCCTCTCTCCACCTTTGCGTTACTCCAAAACCCACCCCAAAATCCTAATAGTCTTGCCACTGTTCGCCGCTTCAAACCCTAGGGGCCCTGTGCGTGATTTTAAGGTGGCTTCAGCAATTTCCATCTAAGAGAACTTTAGGCCAGTTATGATTTATGCTAGGAATTTTTTAGGGATTAATCAATTGTCTGCTAGGAATTTTTTTTACCGAATAGGGCTGATTAGAAATTGCTTAATCAATTGTCTGTTAGGAATAGTTTACCAAATAGGGCTGATTAGAAATTGTTTAATATTTGTCTTTTAGTAATAGTTTATCGAATATACATGTTTAGGTGTTTTAGGGATCTGTTAGGAATAGTTTACTGAATGGGGCTAATTAGAACCAATTTTTTAATATTTGTCTCTAAATTTTTTATTAATTGTCTGTTAGGAATAGTTTACTAGATAGGATTGATTAGAAATTACTTAATCTATGTCTTTTAGTAATAGTTTATCGCACTTGCATGTTTAGGAATTTTTTAGGGATCTATTAGGAATAGTTTACCGAATAGGGCTGATTAGAAAGTGTTTTATATTTGTTTTTGAATTTTTTATTAATTGTCTATTAGGAATAGTTTATCGATTAGGGGTGATTAGCAATTGTTCAATATTTGTCTGTTAGTAATAGTTTATTGAATTGTTTAATATTTGTCTGTTAATAATAACAATTGCATGTTTAGGAATTGTTTAATACTTGTCTATTTGGATTGTTGATTTATTATGCCTGATTAGAAATTTAGTAATTGTTGATTGTTTAATGAATATTAGCTGACTAAGAATTGTTGTTGATTGGCTAATACTAGTCTGCTATGAATTGTTTATCTGTTGCAGTATGAGTGTTAGGGTGAAGGTCATATACCATTATTATGGTAGATCTGCTGAAAAATGGATAGACCTAGACAAGTACGGGTACATGGATGTTGTATACAACATGTACAACAGCGTACTAGATCATGTAGAAGAGAGGAAAAATATTACCTTCTCAGTCTCATGTGTTCCCCCAGAAGGCAAACCTAACATACCAACTAAGTCAGATACGGATGTAGTTAATATGTTGGCATCTAGTCCAGAGGAGGATTTCTTCAGACTGATTGCATTTGATGTACAAGTTAGCAAGGAGTACAGCAATGACTAAACCGTTAATGGATACCCTCCCTCTATAGCTGGTAGAGATGGAAAAAGTGGGATTCAAAGCTCACAAGTCCCAGAATGAATAACTCCCACTTCTAAGTATGTTGGGCCAGCCAACAGGGCGCCCAAGGTGGCTGTTAGAAGGGGTGGATTTCCACAGACAAGAGGGACAAGGGGGATTTCCAAAGACAGGACAGAGGGAATAGGGGGTTTTTCCAGAGATAGGACAGGGGGAACAGGGATGATTTACAGAGACAGTATAGGGGGAACAGGGGGAATTTCCAGAGACAGGATAGGGGATACAGGGAGGATTTACAGAGACAGGACAGGGGATACAGGGAGGATTTTTAGAGACAGGACAGGGGGAATTCAGAAGAGAGGATAGTTCACATTTCAGATGATGAGACAGAGGGATTTTCAGCACTTCAAACTGGTATATTTTCAGTGGATGAGACTGTGGGGTTCTCAGTAAAGGATGAAACAGGGGGTATTGATTCTGATAGTTCTGTACACATTGACTCTTCAGATGGAGAGTGGGAGAGCGAAAATTAGGTTGAGGAAAGCTCAGAAGAAGATTATGATGAAGAGGAGCACATGGTTGAAGAGGACAGTTCACAAGAAAAAGAATCTGCAGATGAGATTCATGACAGTTGCATAGCACCTGATATTGTAGATGATGACACTGTAAAACTATCTGTAGGGATGGTTTTTAAAGATGTCTACTATTTTAGGTCTATTTTACAAGAATTCATCATTCAATCAAGGGTTGAGATCTTGAGGGTTAAAAATGAAAAGTGAAGGGTGATTGCTATCTGTGCAAATGATAAATGCAAGTGGAGGATACATGCATCATCTACAGAGGATGGTAAGATTTATATGATCAAATCATACAAGTCTCAACACACATGCCCAAAGAACCCAACAACAAAAGTGTAACAGCATCATGGGTAGCCAAAAAATTGTGTACTGAGTTAAGGGCTGACCCAGAAATGAAGATTCATAGCATGTGTGTAGTCATTCAAGAAAAATATGGTTTTCTAGTACATGACCAGAAGCTTTATAGGGCACGAACGATTGCCAAGGATTTGAATGAAGGTAAACATGAAGAATCCTATGCTCTTTTACCACAATATGCTCATCTAATGAGAGAGACAAATCCTGGGTCTATCTTCAAGTTGAATTATGAAGAAAGAAATGAAAATGAGATGGCTAATAGTCCAATCTTTAAAAGATTGTTTGTATGCTATGAGGCATGTAGACAAGGGTTTTTGAAGGTATGCAGACCTTTCATAGGACTGGAGGGCGTCATCTATAAGGAAAGTTTGGAGGGGTGTTGTTGGCAGTTGTATCTATCGATGGAAACAAGTGGTTGTTTCCAGTTGCATATGCTATAGAAGAGATTGAATGCAAAGACAGCTGGTTATTTTTCTTGTATAGTTTATATGCTGACCTTCATAACAGAAATGAAGATGCCCCCTTAACATTCATGTCTGATAAATAAAAGGTAACATCTATGAATAAAGTATTCTAACATTTAATGCATTTATGACATTTGTAGTTTTTAAATCAGTATTCTATTTATTAAATCAGTACTACGACATTTATGACATTTGTAGTTATTGACTATTCTGTTTTGTTTTTATTTGTAAAGTCTGAGTGAAGCCATTTCAAAGGTTTTTCCAGATGCAATCCATAGGAACTGTAGCAGACACCTGTACAACTACTTTAAAGGCAATTTTCCTGGATTGATGCTAAGGAAAGAGTTTTGGAATGCAGCCAAGTCAGCTATAGGTTTCATTTTCAGAAGGCAATGGATGTCATGAGAGCCATAAATAGAGATGCCCATGATTGTTTATTGAGAACTCCGATCTCAATATGGGCTAGACATGCATTTGATCATAGGACCAAGAGTGATCACATAACAAACAACATTATTGAGTCCTTCAATCACTGGACAGCACCTTTAAGAGGTAAGCCCATTCTCACCTTAATTGACCAATTAAGGGTCAAAATCATGCAAAGAATTCAGAAAAGGTATGCAAAGGGGTGCACCTACAAGGGAAGATTAACACCCAGAGTGACAAAAAAATTGGAACAAATTCAGAGAGACTCCAGGTACTGTGTAGTTGTCCCAACTGGGTTATATGAATTTGAGGTGACTGAAGGCTTTTCTAGATATTGTGTCAATCTTCAACAATGGTCTTGTGGATGTAATGTATGGCAATCTACTGGTATACCTTGCAAGCATTCAACAGCTGCAAACAGATATATGAGGCACATATCAGAAGACTACTGCTCCCCTTATTTCACTATGGAGAAGTACTTGTTGGCACATTCAGAGGTGATCCATCCAAGGACTGATCTAGAAATGCTCACTTCACAAATTGAAGGTCCAGTAGTGGAGCCTCTACCAATGAAGAGATTACCAGGCAAAGGAGAGAACTTGGAGAAGCTAAGCCTATTACCTAGTGATTTTAGGAGGAGAGCATCTAGTGTTAGGTGCTAAAATTGTAAGGAGGTAGGCCATAACAGCAAGACTTGTCAAAGAGCAAAGGTGGCTAGCAGGAGAAGATCTACCAGTCGAAATAGTGGTTTAAAGGTAAAAACTGTATCATATTTCTCTTAAATAAATGCAATCACAATGGGTAAAAATTCTAACATATTGATTCATATCTATTTTTTTAAATGTGCAAAGGAAGGAAAGAAATTATGGGACAAGTACGTCCCAGGTTGAGAGAAGATCACAAGCTTCTACTCCCACTGAGTCAGTTGTTAGGGCACAAGCCAAGAGAAGAGCTAGAATGGCAAAGAGGTTGGAACAAAGAAAGGCAAGGTTAATGTCAACGGATCAAAGTATTATGTGAAAACTATGGTTGGATTTTTGGTGTTTTTTATGGATTCGGTTACTTAAACTATGGATGGTTGGACTTTTCGGATGGATGGATGTATGGACGAATTAATGGTTTTAGGTGGTTTTATTTGGATTTCAGTTTAAACTATGGATGGATGGATGACTGTACTATGGTTTTAGGTGGTTTTTTTTTAATTTCAGTTTAAACTATGGATGGATTGATGCATGATTGTACTATGGTTTTTGCTGGTTTTATTTGGATTTAAGTTTAAACTATGGATGGATTAAATGTGGTAATTTACTGTTTTAGACTATGGATGAATTTACGAAATTTGGTCTTTAAGTTTGCATTTTTTTTCTGGATGTGAATATGTGCAATCTTTGTTGCAATGTATCATTTGAGAATACAAGTTAGCCTGGAATCAGTTCTAGTTCAGATGGATGTGAATGTGTGCAATCCTTATTGCTTTGCATCCCATTTTTTTTGTTAAAGTGTCCAATTTGACAAGGTCTCATTTGAAGAAAAATATCAGCTTCGAGTTGTAGGGTTCAATGTGCTACCTTTTCTAGTTGAGAAAAGTTAGGTTCAATGGCTTCATCAGTTTTCTGGTTGCAGGGTTCAATGTGTCCAATCCAACTACAATGTTTAGTATAATAATTTTCCATTAAAAGAGAAACATCTTCTCAACGTAAAACCCAACTAAGGCCAATATGACCATCCCAAGATTACCCACGACTGATAAGGTACATTGCTCTTCACACATAAAACACATCAATACTTCAAAAACATCATCCACAAACAACACTATAAAAGCAAGTTAACGAAATTTCATTACATTTTCAAATCTTCAGAAATATGATAATAAACACTATCAGAAACAAAACTACAATAATTTGACCAAGAATGGTCATTATCTTCTCCAGTTGCTTCGCTCTAAACTTCAGTTTCTGAAAATCTTCCTTCGAAATGTGGTTACTACCATCACCTATTGATCTGGCTCCCCCAATGCTCTTTGTTCAGGGTTTGGCAAAAACAATGAGAAGTACCCACATATGTGTCTTGAACAGCAATAGTATAACTTGTGTGAGTTGTTTTCAGATTATAAAATCTTCACAGCAGCTCTTTTGTTACATAAACATTTCACATTCATGAAATTCAGATGAAAGTTTGAAACACTGGCTGATGAAGACATCACACAAGGATTGCTGCTGGGGGTTTGCAAGTAACCACAACAATGGCCTGAGCAGGGGTCGTGTTTCGTGGTTTTGAAAGTTAGCAACAGGAACAGGGGTTAGGCTTCTTGGTGGTTTGAAAGAGTTAGGGTTTAGGAACAGGGGGTTATGCTTTTCGAGGTTTTGAATGTCTGAATAGGCACAGAGGTTAGGGTTATGGGAGTTCAATGGCTTTGGGGGGTAGGGTTTTGGGGCTTTCAACTTACCGCCGGGCAGCTGAAACAAAGTTGCAGTCACAGTCGCCAATGATGGTCACAGTGGCCGGAAGAGACTGAGCTGAAGTTCCGGCCGGGAGCTAAGTCGCAGATGAAATTCATACGCTTGAAGTTGCAATCGTGGTGGATAAGAGAGAAGAAAATGGTAGTTCTTCAGATGAGAAAGAAGATGAAAAATAACATTTCCGATGAGAAAAAGGATGGAAAAAAATAAGGGAAAAAGACAAAAAATGGGTTAATTTAAGGCGTAAATGGTCAAGGGTATAATGGTCCAACGAAGAAAATTGGGTAAGGGCAAAATGGTCAGTTTATTCCTAAACTTGAAAAAGTGTGTCAGAGGGGTGGTCTATGCATTTTTCAAACTTAATGGTGGTTTTTTAATATTTCACCAAACTGCAAGGGAGGTCTATGAAAATTTCCTAATAAAATATAATAGTTTAAAAGTAAAGGAATCCATGGTCAGCATGACCACGATGAGGGGTGCATATTTTGGGAGTTGGATGGGACAAAAATCTTGATTTAAGGGCATTTTGGGCACTTCATATAGGGAGCGTGAGTATTTATTCTATTTACGTGGTTTATTGCTCCACGCCACAGATTCTTGACAGCACCACTGATCAGTGAAATTTTGTCCTATTTTAAATTTCCAAGATATCCTAATAGACGATAACCAAAGACCCACTAACAGCTCGATCAACTCCTATTTTAAATAACCCTATATTACAAATTTGTTCTCCATTAAAATAAAAAGATAAATAGACCCCTGGTTACATAATTTAAGAATAATCTAAACCACTCCATCTGAATTTTGGAGTGCCCATGCATCACCATCTCAAAAACATCTATGAATAGCCCTCATGGCAAGAAAACAAGAGAGTTTATTACTTCCATAAATCCTCCATTGCTAATATGTATCAAGTATCATGTTGGATACTCCATCCCAGCAAAGGAACAGATATGGATAAAAAATAAATCCCGAAACACTACCTCAGTATGCCAATGGCTGTAAGTATAATATTATGTCAAACTAGCTATTCATCGAAGAACAAATTCTGAAAGCTGATAAGTTTATACCATAACAAAATAGGACTTTTGATTGGTGCTGCTTACCCAAACAAAGCAAAGAAACATACCTGTAGATTCAGACTGCGACAACCATACAGTAAACCCTGCATGAAGATGCTGCCATTTATCAGCCCTCCCAGCAGCTCCATGAGTTCCTCCTAGTGTTGCAACAACAGCACGGACATGACTGCAAATAAAAGAAACCATAAACATCCATCCTATGTTTTCCAAAAGGGGAAAATAAAAATATAAAAACGAATCTGAATCTTCCCTGAGACCATACCTACTAAGGCTTTCAAATACAGTAGCTTCTGCTTCTGCTACAGAATCCACCCCTTCTGCAATCACCCCTGGAAGTGACTACACTGGTTAATCCACTGCAACATCGTGAATACAAAGTCATTGGGCTATGACTAACGAGAAAATCTGCAAGTCAAGCCTTAGAAATGCTCTATTTTTAACAGAAAATAGACTCACCCTCCTTCCAGTGCTAAGAGTTAATTTTTCTTTTCTTAACCAAACAACGTTCAAGAGTTACCACAAAATCTCTCGGCAGTAAATTGTCAATGCTTTTGAAGGATATATCAGAAGCACAAAACCAGTTGAAAGAAAAATTCAAAACACTTCAAGAACAAAAAAAAAAAAAAAGCATAAAGAACCCTGACTCTTTCTCCAACCCGAGAAATGTAATTTTGCTCCAAATATAAGTATGATCCATCATTCAACCAACAGTTTGATTACTATTCAAAGTTCACAACTCTATCTTCAGGGCCCTTCTAATTTGGAAGTGATCATCAGTTTTTTTTTTTTTTTTTTGGTCTTTAAGAATCCCCAGAATTTGTGAAAGATAGTGACAGCAGGAACGTTACTAAATCTATTGGAAGCCTAGTGATATTTCTATTATTAGCTACATATTCATTGACAAGTATGCATAAATGCAATATATCAAAGACAAAAACTTGGAAAATTTCTTATTTAGAGGCAGCCTGACTAGAATGTAATAGAAACATAAAACCCATGAACACAATAAGAGGGATGGGAAAAAGAAAAGGAGGAGGAAGGTCGTTATCTTCCATTGAAGGAATTCCAAGTTCCAACACACTTTCATATCTTCTATTCAATGACCTGCAGATTCTTGATAAAAATAAAATAAAAAAACTCCTATTTGTGGGGCCTGGGGAGGAGGGAGGTACTATAATCTTCTGCTCCTAGGCAGCATGAGAGTCTGGGAAGTCAACCAGATGATCTCCTGGTTGCATAACCAAGCTACAAAATAAGTGGAGTCACTGACACTGTTTTATTTTATTCATTTTTTGTTGTTTATAGTTTTCCTTTTTTGGGAGGTAGGAGGGTCTGCTGAGAGCTGACTACCATAGTCTGGTGATGGGCAAGCAGGACCGGGTCAGCTGATAATATCTTAATGGGTAAAGACTATTTTCCATCACAATTCCACAAAAGGGAAAAGGAGAACCAAAATAAAATACAATGAAGTTATGTAACCCGTATAGCAGCATGAAATGGACTAGATCACTAGACGTCTAGACCATAGACTAATTTAATAAATAGCATAGGTTATGGCAGGACATGGAACGTACACAATCGAAATATCTAATCCGTAGAAACGGATACCCGTTCACAATGCAGAAAAACTAAACGAAACAGAAAGAAAGCAATCACACAATGCAAGGATATACATGGTTCGGCAGGGTACCTACGTCTATGGAAAGAAAGCAGTTTTCTCTAACGGTGGAGAAAGTATTACACGCTCTCTTCCTCTCACCTCTCTGTGTTTACTAAGAATTCCCATTAGCCCTAATAACCTCCATCGCTAACTATTTAAAGGGAAACAAAGATATACAAATTCCAAAATTACACCATGCAAACCCAAGACATCATCCCCCAAACATAATCTTCTCCACCAAAGCTTGAATACTTCTTCAAATTAGTAAATCCAAGGCTTTCATCTACATGTTTGCATATCTGAAGACCTACATGACAAAAGGACAGCCCTACAGTGTCTCACACATCTATTGGAAAAATTACATACGCATACATAGAAAAAATAAGTTTCAGTGTCAGTGGTCTGACACAGAAAGGCTTGTTAGACACAGCAGAATTTGGAAAATGAAGTGGTATTGTTAGGCATTCATGTGATTTACACTCATTGTCTTGCTAATAATGCTTTAGCTTGCCCTTCTAATCAAGTGTTGCATTTCATGATTTTCCGGATATAAGGACAGCGAAGGAAGAATCTACTGATTATAGTTAAAAGACCCAATTAAGTATAGAATGATATTGATGCAGTGCTAATCTCAAACCAGTGAGATCCAGTGGAAGATTACCTGGTGACAGGATTGTATTTTATAAGAATCAGATTAAGAGAAAGTTGAATAACACAATACATAAATTTCTGGTAGAGTGCTTTAATCAGTCACTATAACAGGCTTGCAAAAGATGATCTAATCTGGTGGACAAATTCAGAGAAATGGGGTAATGCTACTGAGAGTATGAAGTTGGAAAGCAGCAGGATTTGATGGGTAGGTCTATGAACAGTTCAGAAACCATTTCATCAGCAATAGCAGTTGAACTACAATCTGAAACTAGGTCTAGAAAATCAGTACAATAAATTGAGATCTTGAAGAAGTAGAGTAGCAGTAGGATTTCTAGTTTCAATTGAAAAGATCAGAATTTGAAACCAGAACTGTAACTTGAACTTGGAACAGAAAATCAGATAGCAAAGAAAAGAAGAATAGAGCAGAATTTTAGATACTGAACTCGTAAGCAATGGAGAAGAAAAGAGAAAGGGAGAGAAGAAATCAGATCCGGGATACTAAACCCATATGCCAAGCTCAAGAGCTCCAAAATTATTGAGAAAAAAAAAATTCTCATATTCATTACTCAAATCATCCATAATTGATGGGGATGTATTACAAACATAAAGAGCTTCTGAAATTCCTAAATTGACTCATAAAAGGACTCTTAATCACTCTCAGACACTCAATAAAGTAAACAAACTCAAAACATAACTCTTAAAAGCAATTAAGTATCCTAATTAACTCAAATACTTAACTTAAGACTCTATACTAACTTCAAACCCACTTTATATGCTTATAAATTAGGCCCATTAAATAAAGCCAAGAAAATAAAAGGCCAACCTAGAGTGTTATTACCCAAAGCTTGTTTTCAGCCCATTGGGCTGCTACCAGCACTTTTTGGGCCTCCTAAGTTTGCACATAGACCTCCATACGGAGTTAATGTCTAATGCAACTGCATCAGATACTTACATGAATCAATTGTTTGTTTGGAAAATGCTTCCAGTAAGTCACTTGTACTAAGTGGAGTGTACCTACAACAAGTACAAACGAAATTTAGCTTTCCGTTAATCACCCATAATGGTTCCAAAATGTAAAATTTTGCAAGCATTAACAAAAGGAGAAGATCAATATTTTGACCCAAGGAAACCAAAAGGTTCATTGGTATAAGCATCACCATCTTGTTCTATAGCTAAAAAAAATACTCATTTAGTAAAACTGGACATGAATATGCAATTGATCATAGTTGTCAAGGCATTGCCTAGGCGTCCAAGAGGGTTTAGGTGATCAAGGCGACCAGCACCTTATTGTACCATGCTTTGTTTTTTGTTTTTCAAAATTGATGTCATTTTTAGCATCTTTATTGGATGCATTAAGTACATATATACACCATAACATATTGAATCATGCATATCTATTAAAAACAATAAAAATTGATTCTCTAGCACCCTCCCTTTTGTATAAATCCTCTTATGAAAGATGCATCCATACAATGTTGTGGGTATGCCTAGTTGACCCTGTCACCTAAGCGCTTAGGCAGCTCTCTAACGCCTCGGGTTGCCTTGGCACCGTGACAACTATGAATTGACAGATTAGCGCCCCATTACCAAAATGATGATTTACATTAACAATAATCACATAGAAAACCTTCTTTCTTTCTTTTTTTTTTGGGGGTTTTTTTTTTTTTTTTTTTTTGGACCTATAGGAGGAATACGATGAGTATATAATCAAAGGCATTGTCATAGAATAAATGGTCATCATCACAAAACCAGAGAGACAAGCTATCAGGAAAAAGTACACCCCTAATAGGCATTAGATAAAACATTATTTGATTCCTTTAAATTAAGAAAGATTTAAAGCCAATTAAAAACGAGACTCTCCCCTTTCACTCCAAACATAGACAAGAATTGATGCCTGATAAAAAAATTATTAAAAAAAAAAAAAAAAAAAGGACTTCTCCCCTGCTCTGCCATCCTAACTTCCAACTTTAACTTCAGATATCCTGCAGTTTTACTCCTTACAAGTTGTCAAACATTCTGCGAAAGGAAGTACCAAATTAGATCCATTCCCTTTGGATGAAGCCATTAAGAACTTCAATTGATAGAGTAACACACTTTAAATATGTCAAATACAACAATTCATGTGGCCTGTGGGTCTACATTTAGACCATAAGAAGAAAAACCCAACTTCTAATGCTCAAGATGAGGGAACGTCAACATGTACAAAAAGGCTATTGAAAGCTCAGGTATGGAGCAAAATGACGCAGATTGGAGGAGTTAAAAGAACAAGGGAGGCTGAAAAATGGCCTTAGAGAAGTTGTTAGAAAGAATATCAATGCCTTTGGGTTAACAATAAATAAGACACTAAATAGAGTTGAATGGAGAAAAAGGATTAGTGTAGCTGACTCAGTTTAGTTAGGATAGTGCTTAGTTGTGTTGACTCAAGTTTTATTGCACATATTAAATTGAGTAAGTATTAAATTAACTAATACCAAAAAATTTAGCTTGTTGTTGGTTAGCCTGCTAATTGAGGGCAAAATATAAGTTGATAAGTTACATGAAGTCATGAACATGAAAACACATGTAAATTGGTTCGCAAAATCAATGACATAGACACAACATCAGAAACGGGACAGAGGAGATCAATAAAAGAGATCAAGAGCCTTTGATGGTTGAAAATTTCCATCATTACTAGCCAAAGGAAAGATACTGTACCCAAGACCAACAGCAAGTTCACGAGCAATTTTCTGGTTTATTTCTGTTGACTCCCCAACTATGTAGATTGAAGTTCCTTTCAATAGCTGCCCAAGTCCTACTGAAAGAGACTCCCAGGACTCCACAATATCAGGCCACTTCAAGTCTGGATCATGCTTTTTCAAGTTCACCACCAATTCATCCTCATCTACATACCTGTTGAAAAAAATTATTCTCAAGCTAAACATGAAGTCTAATAACTATGGAGATTCATCTGAGACAAACTTGAACAAACCATATCGTTTCAGCAGGCCTTATCTTCTCATACAGATGGTTAGTTTCAATAAGAGTGACAAGAGACCCAGAGCAGTGCATTTTGATCATCAAGGAACTCTCATTAGCATCCACGAAAATATCTTTGGAGATTTGAGTATCTCTGCTCCCCAGCTTTAGTCTCAGTTCTACTTCAGTAGCACTATCAGTAAACTGCGTATGTTTCACAGCAAGATGCTTACTGGTTCATGTAGAATAAAGAAAAAAACCAATCACAAGAAAAGGTTCTATATTGAAGGTTCTAGATGTTCTTTTCGAGGAAAAAATGATTAAGGGATCAAAATAATATCATCATATGTCCGCCAATTTCATAAATATTCTCATTTCAGGTTTATTATTCTTTGTTAAGGTGTACGTCTAGCACTGTCTGAGGGCCATGTCATTCTTCTGATTCCGAGGAGTCTCTACTACAGCATTTAACCATATAAGTTCCTCTCATTCCAGAGGCTACTTATTTGGGTCAGGATAAAATTGTTCAAGTTCTTTAAGGTTGATCCTGGAGTCTGCCTACCATAAAGCCATTGCACCGAGGAACTGAACTAATAGGAGGCAAATCCAGATTCAGAGATGGTCACCTTTACACAACTAATTTCAGTTCTAAACATCATCTTGCAGGAGTTTGTAATATGTACTTGAAGATTTGTTTCATTTTCCACTAAAAACACCAAGGTCAGATTGTTTGTTGTTTGATTTCTTTACATGAACAAAAGTTCCCACTCCAGCATTCAACGATAACTGTTCAAGTACTTTGTCTTGTATAATTGTTAGGAATTCCCATTTGTATTCCTTAACAGCCATTCGTTCATTCGTGTGTTTTTGAGGTCGAAGATCTACATATTTGCGTGATATATGTACGTGGAAATGCATTATCCTGTAAAGATGATCTCAACTCACTTGTCCTCTGAGGAAGCTATCCTTCCAAATTTTAGATTTTAGTACGAGATAGTAACTAACTTCAATCCCACTTCGTTGATTTTTTGTCGGATCAAAAAATTACAAGTCCTAAAACAATAAATGAAAATTAAATCCAACAAAGTAGACAAAGTTGGGGAATTCTCGCAAATACCTCATAATCTCTTGTATTAACAGGTATTGTTGGTGTATTTCTGCAGGAAACAGTGCTGCCTCTCCCAACAAGATTGAAGTTGTTGGAAAGGAAGCGATGCTTCGGAGATGAAAATCTCTTCTTGAATGTGAGATTAAAGCTCAAGTTGCAGAAACATGTGTTGAGAGCCGCAGGTTCTAGGGTTTTTAGTGAGTTCCGGTAATGTAGGCAAGAAGTGGAGAAAATTGAAGTAGCCATTTGAGCTAAGGAGCGCGAGAGCAAGCGAGAGACGTTATCCATGGAAAGGAAGAACCGCGGTTGATATCGGTCACGCCAATCAAAGGAGATTACATGTCACGCAGTTCGTGCCATCTGGAAACCTTCACGAAGTTCAAAGAATACGCTTTGTCCACCGCAATTGAGTGGACCAGTAATCAAATCGCCCCCTGCGGCAGAGGATTCCAGACATCCAGGGGTTGAAATTCATTCTGCTTGCATATCAATACATCATCAGTATGTATATCAGATGGAATTCGACGCTTGGCAGCCGAAACTGGGAGAATATTTCTGTAACCCAATTATATCTCCCGATTCACTCTGGCTTCTACTGTTCAAATTCTTACCCAAAAAAACCTGTTCAAATTCTGCTTGCTATTCTCCCAGTCCTATTCAAATAGCATGATTGAAGACTTCGGTCACTGATGAGTTCACATAAAATCACATAGCGACACATGGCATACATAAAATCACAGGGCTAGAAGTGGCATCTGTTTAAGTACAAAAGAAACATCTCTCCACTTCCAATTGCCAACTCAACGTCCAACGGTCCTTGAGAAACACCACTCTGCTTTCAACTGTCAACTTGGCATCCAACAATGGTCAAGAGACACCACTCTGTCTCCAACTGCCAACTTGGCATCTAACAATACTCAAGAGACACCACTCTGTCTCCAACTGCCAACTTGGCATCTAACAATACTCAAGAGACACCACTCTGCTTCCGGCTACCAACCTGGCATCCAACATTATTCAAGAGACACTATTCTGCTTCTGACTGCCAACTTGGCATCCAATAGTGCCCAAGTTCGGAGAATAGTCCGTTGACCGACTCAGGACTATGGGCACTCCGATTCGAAGACAAATAATGAGCCTCAACCAACAATTACGAATGATATCATTCAAAAGATTGACGCGTAGAGCGAGCAGATCATGTGCGCATGCACTTCTACTAAGCAAACATGATTACAACAGCAAAAGTTATCCCATGTGCAAACTCACATGCCTAAGCCTATTTTTAGGCTAAGCGTAATATTAAACTCCATTTTTACATGCTTAATTTCACATAAAGTATACCATCTATCCACGTTTGTTGTATCGCATCCGAAGCGTGTCAAAATGTACCGCCATCCACATGCCACGTGTGTTAGGAATAAAAGCGTAACCACGAGAAAGAAACGAAAATCAAGCAAACACACAACACATGATTCATTGTGGTTCAGCACCCAAATCGGAATGCCTACCTCTACCACAAAGAAACAGAGATTCTTTATTGCCAATAAAACTCTCTACAATTCTCTCCACCTGACACTGTGTCTTCCTTTGCTCAGACCTTATATAGGTTTTCCCACACAGAAACAATATATAGGGAAACATAGAAACCCTAATCCCACCACAATTATAATTTACCCCGTACATGTAATAGACTCATACCCTAATACAAATATTACTCCTTATAATTACGTGGACCTCACAGAATACAAGACACCAACCCAATAACGTGCGCATCACCTACGGCATATGTGCTATGTCTTATGCCATTACTCAAGCAAGCTCTTCATGTCAGTGACACATTCACACATTCCAACCACATCATCCACTTACCTGGAACCACTATAAATATCGATGGACTCTACGGTAAGAAGATCCTTCTCTTTTGGCTCGTTCTAACTCTGAGCTCTCCTTTAGAACTCTCATTTCTTTCCGGTCCAACTTTTCAAGAACTGCACACCCCACTCTCTATCTTTGAACTCGACCCTTCTCCATCGGAGTTCATAATTGCTTGATCTCTTACTGACCTGAGCATCAGAGTGGTTTTCGAGTCATCCAACCCCCACATGACCTTTTCATCTTTTCTTCGTAGTTTTTCTATGGATGGGTTGAATTCGACGATCCCGGTAGGAATCTCAAGTCACACCCAGTTTTAACAAGGTTCAAACGTGCAAGGTCAATTTTCATACACTTGATTTTAGGGTTTTTGAGGTTGATTCTGTGTACTGGAACCATGAATAGTCAATCTGTTTCGGACTTTCAGCGTAAGGAGATAAGTAATTATGACCATGGGTAGAGGAAACTTTCACTTCAAAGGAAAGCTTTTGTTTACCAAAAAAAGAAAAAAAGGAAAAAAAATGCATTAATTACTTCAAGGGAAAAAGTACATGTCGGCTCTTTTTTGAGGATCCACATCCTCTCGTCAAAGAGAATCTAGAGGAGAGGTGGCGCTTCATTGGATGGACGACACCTAGGGCTTGCATGAATCTGAATCGACTCCCTCTATCTGCTCAGCTTGTTGGCTCGGTGTCGACTTGAATCCGAACCCCAGGTGTCGCCCATCCAATAGGGGCACCACCTCTCCTCCAGATTCTATTGGAGGAGAGGATTTGAATCCCTTTCTTAAAATCTCTCTCTCTCTCTCTCTCTCTCTCTCTCTCTATCTCTATCTCTCGCTCTCTCTTTTCTCTCTGTCTCTTTTACAAGTGATCAATTATCAGTTTTTCTCGTATTTCCATTTTTCCTGTTAACATATAAGATTTAATATGCCCTGTTAACTTATAGATCCTTCCCCCCTACTTTAATAACGGAGATTACTGTCAAAGGAGAAAGCTAAAAGTATGATTATTAGGTAAATGTAACTAACAATGTTCCGCAAGCTTACTTTGATTAATTAGTCTATTAAAATAGTTTGACATTTATCAGAATTCCAAAATTTTAAAAACCTACATCTCCCTCCCCTCTCTGAATGAGTTATTGGTTGATAATTGACACTTATTGTTTCAAAATTTTAAAGACTAAATCCCTCTCTAATGGTAGATTACTAGATAAAATCTGCACTTAATATGTATGAGAGAGTGAGAGTGAGAGTGAGAGAGAGAGAGAGAGAGAGAGAGAGAGAGAGAGAGAGAGAGAATTGGTAAGTTTCCACTTGTATTTTATATATGGAATATTAGTTGTGATCGAATCATACGAAGGACCATTGAGTCAAGTGACATTGAATATTATAAGAAAACAGCTAAGAGTCTCTATAACTGTTGAGATCTACGGCTGTAGTGGGATCCAACCACAATTGTTTGTAGTTCTACTGCGTCAGATCTAACCACCAGGCTCATGCCACACATATGGTCGGTTCTTAAATAGAGGTGTCAATGGTTTGGTTACGGTTCAGTTTTGGTTTGGTTCCATCATATGAATACCTATCCTAATCTGGTTAGACCTAAACCGACCAATTATTAAACCAGTCTTGCAAGCTAGGACTTAAATTGAATTTATAATTGGTTTGAATTTTTCCAGTCTTAATCGGTTATTCTATGATCAAAGGCCAATTAATTAAAGCTCTCTTTATTATAGTATACGTAGTTGTTTGGTATGATTTATAATATTTATTTATATTTAAAATAAATTAATATAATTTAAAATCTAAAAATAGTTTAAAAGATGTTTATCATAATTGTGATAATTTATTATTACTTCTTTATGTCTAGTGGTACTAAATGATTCTATTATTTATGTCTCATAATTCATTCTCATAAATGATTTATCACAAATAACTCATAAACATAAATCCAATAAATTAATTTTTAATCCATATTTTGTTGGTTACATGTAGCCCTATATTTAGTATTATGCCCGTACCCACTCTATTATATCAATAATTTTTGAAATTTCAGACATGTGGACTGAATAAATCATTTATAACATTTTTTCCTAAAAAAATTAAATAATTAGTGTGAAAGACACCATGCACTCTCAAATCACATAATTGGAATGCATCAACACTGATTGCTAATATCAAAAGCGGATCAAATAGTAATCAATCATCAATGTCAAAAAAAAGATTTGCCAGTTCTAATCCGCTATTGACACCCTTAGATAATATTTAGTTGAAAATCGTGCACTACATATTTAAAAATAATGTTTTAAACTTGGACTAACTATTTCATGTTGTTGCTAAATTATTATTATTCTTAGTGTTACTACTATCACTTGTTATATACATATTTTAGTACAAGCTTAGTAAACTTAATGGAAAATAATTATGTTAATGGGGAAACATTTAAAAAATAGTTCCAGTGAATATGAGTTACAAAAGTAAATTCTAAGATATATAGAGAATATAAAATTAACCCAAAAATTGTATAAGTAAGAATCTAAAGACCATCTGTTATCCACTTAGAGATAACTATTCTACTATTCTACTATCCTCCTCCTACAGTAAGAGCATAAATAATGTTTAAAGTGGTAATTTTCAATATAATTATTCACAAACGAAGAAAAATGATACAATAAAAATTATAGTTTTGTGTTAAAAACTAATATGATTAAAGTGGTATGAAATTGAAGAAGATTTTGATACTAGGGTTGTTATAGCAATGATTGAGATACCGAGTGTGTTATATGATCAATTAAAATTTAGAAGGAAGAAATTATGGGAAAACTATATGATTAGCATGCAATATAGAGCTTAAAGTTGAGCAATAAAGAAATGACACAAATAAAATAAATGTTGCCAAGGTAAGGATATTGAGGTGAATTTAAGTGGTAGTAAAATTACAAAATCATAAACATTTAATAAAAAATTAACATATTTGATGTAATTTTAGAGTAGCTCTAAGAGATAATAAATTGAGAAGTAAGTAGGCCATAAATGAAATGAAGAGAAGTGATGAAAAATATATAGAGAATCCTATGGTTTTACTATAATTTTTTTAAATGGAATTGAATGTTGCAACAAGATTCATGTAACCTAAAGTCTAACCTCAAGAGAGTTGCCCATAAGCATATATATATATTTAGTTGGCCTAACCCACCTACACCATTCTACGTTATGCTACCATAGTTTTTAAAAGCCAAAATGAAAATCCAACCACCCGGGTATCCGGTTCTGGTTTACATGATTCTTTAGAGTGAACGGACCAAAAAATACGGGGCCGTCCGGAGTGGTCTTATCAATTTTTCAATTCTAAATTAAAATACCATTTTGATGACCGTGATTCCCGTGATTCACGTGATATTATTTATTTATAGATTAAACATCGAAATAACTACGAGAGTTAATGCACTAATCCTAAAATGGAATTCATTAGTAAGGAATTAGTTCATCTAGTTGTAAGGTTAGTAGTATAAAACCATAACCCTTGACCTCCATTGTGAAATCTGCCAAGCTAGTTGTGATTGAATCTTCAGAGGTGGGAGAGCTTGAATAGGATGACATTTTTTGAGCCATTGCATGACTCACTTATGTTTTTATTTTCTTCAGTTTTACAATAAAACTTCCTTAGACTTTAGGCAAAATCTATGTAGTCTTATGCTCTCCATTTTCTTTGTTATTTAGGAAATGGCTTTTGATCAAGCTGGATGCCATGGAAATTCCAATTCTCTAGGGAGTGGCTCAGGAGATTCTAATCAGCATAAAAATGATCATCAACATGCTCCTTACTCACAACCTCGAGTTCGATGGAACGAAACACTCCATAGAAGATTCATCAGTGTTGTTCGTGTGCTTGGGGGAGTTGAAAGTTAGTTTTTTGTCTCCTTTTTTTTTTTTTTTTTTTTTTTTTTTTTGGGGGGGGGGGGTGGGGAGAAAGTTTTCTGTTCGCCTATGTTCTCATACACTTGCTCACATGGTTTGTGAAATGATCCCCTATCCCTCCTCTTGAATACTTGTGTCTGCACTCCATTGGCTCCTGCGTTATCGTAGGAATCACGTAGCCAGACAAAAAACCCTTGCCCCCTTTCTTTTTTTATTACGTTTATTTCTCTTTTATTTCTACACATCTTGAATTTTATGGTTTTTAATTGATAAGTTTACTTGTGCAATCTTTTAGTATCCTGAGGTATCATTAGTTGCTACAAAAAAAATTATGCATTTGAATGTGATAACTTTTCTCGATGATAAAGAATAAGAACTAGTCATAGTTAAGATTAATCAATGTTTATCTTGTTTGATAGATTTTCTACAACCCATTTTAGTCCTATTATGCCTCTCCTTTTGCTTTATATTTATGAAATCCTGTTAGTTTAGTGATTTTAATGGGAATGTATCGTTACATAACTTGATTTTGAGATTTTATTTAAATTTGGTTAAATGCAACATTAGCTTTTGTAGTATAACTTGACTTTATTTAAGACATTACTGGAATTAGAGAGACATGTATCATTTCAAGAGTTCTATGTAATTTGGATATATATTTTTGCAAATTTGGTATATTCAATAATTATTCCTAGCAGGAGAATTTATTCATCTTTTTTTTTTTTAATAATTTATATTCCAAGAAAATGTTTTCCATAAAATGTAGTTGAAAGTTAAAAAAATAAAAAAAGAATAAAAAAATTCATAAAATTGAAAAGTATATGCATCCGAGCCTTGTTACAATTGTGGTTGCAATGATCAGAACCCAGTGCTTGATTATATCAAACCTATATTTCATTCTTAAATATGATATTATCTAAAAATTTCCCTGAAATATTTGACATAAACAATTGGAATAGAAACATTCATTTGTGGGACCAATTCCACAGTGGACAGTTGAAGGTTTTGATTATATCCCCTTCTTAATGTGTTGATATCTTGGCCTATAGAATCGTCTAGTTGCAGGGATCCACGTAATGATCACACCCTAGCTACTCAGCCCCTGCATGGTGGGAGGAACCCAAGTCACTGCAGTGCCTCTCAAAAACTGGAAAACTGTTGCCTTTCTACACCTAGGATTTCTTTTTTATGGCATGCATTTCTCTGTCAAAACAATTTATCTAACACTATTGATTTTCATTTAATTTACAGAAGCCAAGCCAAAGGCAATTATTGAAAGGATGCATGTAGATGGACTAACTACCAACCACGTGAAGAGCCACCTCCAGGTCTATTTCTAACTTCACTACTGCTTCTATGAAATTGAAATATTTTGGTCTTCATGGTTTAACAGTTGATGCTTTTTTGAAACAGAAGTACAAGAAAGACCTGAAATTAGGGAAGCAATTACGACCGCGTACAGCAGGTACCTTTGATTCTGTATATAGTTAGTTGTAAATGAGCTCTATTCTACAAATGTACAATTGTTATGTTGCATCCATTGCTATGGAAGCTCTTAGTCCCATAGACAGGGGCTTTCCCAATTTTCATTTGTTCTTGAAGCTTAAGAAAATTATGATTCCATGGCTTAAGGATTGTTAAAAAGTAAGTTTATAGTGTACAAAAACTATCATGTGGTTTATGTCTGAACTTACATCAGTTTCTGAACTATCCATACAATTCTGGTTTCCTGTCAATTAACATAGATCACATGCGACTCAGCAAGTCTACTATCAATTAATATCTTTAAACTATGATCTGTGGAACCTTGTACTGACTATGTTTGGTTAAATCAAAGCTGCTTCCCAACACTTTGGAGTTAGTACTTATGCAAATGGGGAAACTGCCAACATGAACAGGTAAAGTAGAATTGCTTGAAATGACTCCCTACATTAGTAGGACAGTTATTTGTAAAAATGCTGCAGTGGAACCATGAAAATGATTGTGGTTACTATTATTTAGGGACAATCCTACTCCACCCATTTACCTTGGAGCAGGTACTTCAACCCATACTGGAGAAACTTCAAACATAAACAAGTAAGACAAACTTTCCTCTTATTGTAATGACAAGATCAAGCCATGTTGTAGAATTTCATGCTTAGATTCCTACATTAATATTAATGGAACCAATGAACATGATTTGTTTTTGCCAGTTTTCAATTCCAATCTACCTGTCCATCCCTTCAAGTTGGTGGGGGTACTACATCACAATATCAGGAAGCTACTGATACAAATGGGTAAGACAGAGATCCATTTTATTGGTTTGTTTAGGATAGGCAAGATCAAGTTCATACCATAATATTTCGGAAATGAATTTTAATGTTATAAGAGACATTCATAAATAGACAAAAGCAGAACAATCAACATAACAGGGATTCTGTGTCTAGGAATACCGGGACTACTCCATCCTTTCACCAAGGAGCTGGTATTTTGTTCTGGAACAGGGAATCATACATGGACATGTAAGATAAAACTTAATCTCTTATATATTCCCCTGATTACTCTTTCAAATTCATGTTTTGTATGTATGGAATCCTACTCTGGTTTGCAAAAATGGAGTCATAAACATGATAGTGGTTGCATTTTGTAGGATCAGAGCTGCTGCTTCTCCACACCTGAGACCTAGTACTTTTCCAGGAGAGGAAGCTTCCGGCATGAAAAGGTAAGATTAGCTTCCTATCTATGATTTTTTTTTTTTTTTTTAAATGATCATAACTTAGAATTGCAAGCATGGCCTTCCAAACTAGTATTAGACAATATTCGAAAATATGAAATTTTGGTTTCTATTTTAGGATGAAAGTTGCTTCCCTTCACCCTGGAGCTGATACTGCAGCACCAAATATGGAAACTTTAAACATGAGAAGGTAACATGTTCTGCTGTCTTATCTTCTTTTTGGCAACAATTAGATCAAATTCCATGATGTAATTTGTATACATGAATTATACTAAATGTTCTTAAATATGCAAAAAATGGAACCTATGAAAGAGTCAATGTGTGTTTTTTTAATGTTTAGGATCAATGCCACTGCTCCCCTTCATCTTAGCAGCAGAGCCTCAATGCTGAATGGTGAAATTCCAATCAGGGCCACTGCTTCCCCTCCTCATCCCGGTACTGGTACTTCGACTGGAAATGTCTTACCTTCAAACATAATTGGGTAAGATCAATTTTCCTCTTTATTCTTTTCAGTAATAATCAAATGAAGCTCACTCAGAATTGTATGCTTGGATCCATACTAGTATTACTATTACAGATAAACTTAGAATCACAAAAGGCGAACTGTGAAAACTAATAATTGTTGTTATGATTAGGCAACGAAATTTCAATGAAGCTGAAGCTGCCATGAGAGCTCAACTTGAAGAACAGATGATGTACCTATTTCAACAGGGATATGCCGCTGGGAGGAGCAGCTTAGGAAGAAATTTAGCATGAAATAAATAAGATCCAAGTCTTTTCATAAACTTGTTTGATTGGGAATTGATATCTTTGATACTTTTTTTTTTTTTTTTATATCATTTGAGCCTTATTTTAATGGATTGGAGTGGATTTATCTTTTCTGTTGATGTTTATAACTGATGAAGGTGGCAATTGTTGGGTCAATTTGATTTGGAAGTTAGGTCCCATCCCTCTGTTTGTACCAAGCCAATCCATTATTATTGGAGGGTTTGTATGTCTCGGTTGGAGTGCACTCTGCTTAGTGCTTCCTCTACCATTTGTGCATGGTGAACACAAAAATGATCTGTCTATCTATAGGATATTCTTATTGACGATTGTTGACATCAGCGATAGCGATCGATGTCCGTCAGATCGGACAAAAACCTCTTTTACTCCTTCCCTCTCAAATACCAAATATCTCTTTGTATTTTAAGGTTTTTATGATAACCCAATGACATCCTATGAAAAAGAATCGATATCAATAGGCCATTGATACAAAGGGGTAATGTGGAATGTTTGGGTTGTTATGGTGGGTGTTTTAATTTGTGGTTTATCTTATTTCTTAAGGTTAAATTTGGATGTCAAGAAAGAAAAAAAAAATCTTTCATCATTTATTTTGTTTTTTTATTTTTATTTATTTTTTTTATTTTCTTGACATCCAAACATAGCATAAGTTCTTTAAACGACTATCATGCCTTTTGAAATCAGATCGGATTTTTCAAATGGTATTATGTTCCCAAGTGGTATTTGAAAGTTGGAATCAATAGAATCCGAGATTAAGAATGTTATCAAACGGGTCAATACCCCTCTCGTGCTTTTGTTTAAGTGTTAGTTTCGGCTCTTGCAATCCATTTTCTGCCTTAAGACATAAATAAGCGGATTATCAAGGCTTGTGTTAGATCAGATTCAATGACTTATTTTATTGAAATATTAGACATATGTCAATATTGGATCATTCAAAGAGCTTTGAACATTTAAAAAAAAAAATCACAACAAAAGAGGAGGAGAAAAATGATTTTTTTTTTAAATTAAAAAATTCAAAATAGAAAATAAAAAACTTTTGGAGAAAAAAGAGGGTTTTTTTTTGCACAATCGTAAGAAGCGCAACACCTGTAATTCATTTTATAAAGATAGTTTTGGTATTTTTTTTTTTTTTTTGGGTAAGTAAGAATAGTTTTGGTATTTAAGAGTGGTGTTTTACTGTTTTCTCTCATCTGAGGGTGTCAAGACGGTGCACAGTTGTATATAATACCTTAAAAAAAATAAAAATAAAAAAATAGAGAAACTGAGAAAGTGGGTTGGCCTGGCTGAAATGCCGAATATGGCTCAGAGACGTTATCATTTTGCGAAACGGACGATAACATCGTCAGTTTAAAAGGTACAGGGGTATTTCTACTCAAACAAAAAAGAAAAAAGAGACAGGGGTATTAAGGTAAATGAACTTCCAACAATGGCATGGAAATGCCACTTCGCATGGTTTCCGTAAACCTTGTTCCTCTTCCCCCTTATGGTAATCTTCTGGTTCCTCTATGGTTCGAGAAAGTAGAGCAGGATAGCTATATTTGCGATCTTTGCCGTGCGTATGGATCTTGGATGAATTATTCATCTTTGTACTCAGCTGTCCAATAGGTACGCACTTCTCCATTTTCTTGGAAAGTTCTCCCTTTTCTAATAAGATTTGAAGAAAAAGATAAAAAAAGTTCGTTGTATGACATTTGAAAGCTACAATAGCGTACTCTTCAGTGAAAGAATAACTTATTTTTCTACAATAATTGGAGTTACTGCGATCAATTTCTAAACCCAGAGAACAAATGACTGGCTTGATGTAATCAGTTGGTTTTGCGGTCTCGACTGGCTGGGAACAGAGTTGGGATGGAGCAGCTAAAACCCTTTTCATATCATGAGATTTAGGACATTACTTCCTTCAGTTGCTGTTCCTCAAGCTCCTGAAAGACCTTCTCTGTTAATTTTTTTTTTTTTTTTTGGGGGGGGTGTGGGGAAGGGAGGTGTAGCGGTTGGGGGTTGGTGGTGTGGGGAAATCAGTTTTAGTTACAGTCTAGCGGCATCTTTCCACTCCAAAAGCTGTCCTGAATTGGTCTATGCCCAATTTTGTTCTGTAGGTGGCGAATTCTTTCAGCCAGAAGAGCCGCAAAAACTACTTGTTTGTGTTTTTTTAGGGCTAATTTTGTGTTTTGGGCATGTTAAGAGCATTGGGGATATGGCCACTGGCTTGGTCAGATTTATGATGATATAAGTATTAAAGAAGGTGTTTTGGTTGTGACCCGTTAGGAATGCTTTTTAACGTTTAGTAGCAATTAATCCCAATTCTTTTATTGTCGTTGATTCAATTTTAACATGAAAAAGCATTCCCGTGCAGTGAGGGTAGTCTCCTTCAATTGTTTTTTTTTTGCTGGTTAGTCTCCTTATATATGAGAATGTGATATAGGTCTGGCAAGTAAATAGGATCATCTAGATATTTGGTGCTTTACTATAATTTTTGGTAGAGTATTTTGTGGGCATTTGTTGAGGTTTCCGGTTGAGTAGATGATGTTTTCTGTAACTCCTCTTTTTTTTTTTTTTCTTCTTAATTTCGAATCCACCAGAGTTGAATTTCTAGCATTGAGTAGTTCTTTTTTTTAGTAGATAGATTTTGGAAGAGCCAGTATGTATATCAGCTGGAAGCATTGAAGTACCAGCTAGATTAACTTAAAATTGGTAAAGCTGCAGCTTTTTATCACCTGTCAGGACAATTAGCTGTAACAAGATGATTCTACTGGGAATATATTATTGAGACTTGAGCACTTCCCATTTCATGTCACATGCTAGGTGTTTGAATGATTGAATCTCTTACTAGGAAAGTAGCAAAAAAGTGAAAAAAAAAGAAGAACTCAAATTGAGTTGTTCTTGATTCTTTTGTATTTAATGAGTTCTTCATAGTCTAGCTTTTCTGGCTACTGAATCAGTTGATGCATATCTGGCCATGAATTTGAAATTTCAATATCACTTGTTTTTCGAAACTTCTAAAACCACTCTTTTATTGAGATTTGTCTTAGATCCTAATCAGTTGATGCACTGAGTAATGTCTAGCAGATAAAGTTGGAATGAAAATCTTTTAACTGCTAATAGGAGGTCGAAGTTTATAATCTAGCCCACGCGTTAGGATGTGCAACTTGTTTACGCAAAAATTTCAACTTCTTTTATTTATTTATTTATTTTAAATAGAAGAACATACTGAACATGTATGACAAATTTGATTGATTTATCCATCAATTTTTTTTTTCTTAATTGATTTTAACTCTGAGTTGGTGTTTGTTTGTTCTCCCTGTTCTACTACTGCATCTGTGTGATTTAGAAACTGCATCTTCTTCCATCTTTTTCAGCTTCCAAATATTATGTCTTATTCATGAAATGACCTGCCTATATTGCATATGATATAACATGTAAGCACCCTATCTGTTGGAGTCCCCAGAATGTTACATATTCTTGAAAATATTGAATATACATGTATCATTTAAATAAGGAATAAAAAAATGAGCAAAGACTAGATCGATCAACGAAAGTAATTCTCAATGAGAAATTATGTATTGGTTGGACCACTCTATGAGACCTGCAGTTTAATGAAAAGGTAGCTGGAGGGGGGCTATGCTAAGGTAGCCGAAAGAAGAAAAGATGGAGGAGATGAAGGGTTAGTGAAAAGGAAACTTAAAATGAAGAAGACATGCAGGAGATGAGGGCGGGGATTTCTCTGGCTTCTAATCCACAAACTTTTATATGCATGGGCTATGTGGGAAGCTTTCTAATCTAACCCATCAACCTACTTCAATAAGGAAAGTGATATAAACAGACACTTAAACAGGACCAGAGTTATTCTAGTTTGTTATTCAACTAAATATAAAAAATAAGAAGATAATATCTTAATTGGATTCCTACGGTCATGGTTTTAAGGAGACCAGAAATCTCCACACTAAGGGCTGGACAAAACTGGTTCAATAATGTACCAAACCGACCCACGAGTCACGACCCAAGTCCTACATTACTAAGCTTTAGTTAGAGATTTGATTTACCTGTATCATGATTTCACTAGTACCTAAGGATAGAATTATCCAAACCATGCTGTTTATGTTGGGTGATGACTAAGCATAACTAAATGTATTGGTACTCAGAGTTTTCTGGGTGTTAGTGTGCTTCACCAAATGCATGACTTTGTCTACCCTATATAAAAAGGGACTTATTGGTGCTTGTTATGTGAAGAATGCTCCTTCTGTTGATTATTCTACATTAACACTATATTTTCCTTCATCTATCACCTAAAAAGAACACTCCCCCCCTCCCCCCCCCAAAAAAGAAAAAAAAAAAGAAAAAGAAAAAAGAGTAAAGAAGGATGATACTTAATGTGGAGTTAGGGACATTGTGGGTGCTCCCTTGGAAATTTGGGCCATTTGGGTTAGGTGTTGCTTTGAGATTGGCATGTGTTAGGTGTCTATAGTTCATGCCTATTTTGGGTCAAGTGAGAAGGGGATTCGTCTTGTGTAAAGCTGCTATCTATGAAATTGGGATTTGATCTTGTTCGTCTAAGATGTCATGACAGTTATTTCGGAAGGATTCTGAACATTCTCAAATGGATGTTTACTTGTTCTGAGTTACATTGGAGATTTCTAATCTAAGTAGGTTTATTTGGCACTTTGCCTTTAGGCTGGATTGCTCTTAAAATGGAATTCTTGGGTTGTTACTTATTATTTGGCTGTTCGTTTAAGGTTATGTTATGGGAATAGTATTCCATTGTGACAGGTTGTCCTTTGTAGGGGTGGTTTTGTTGTTGTTGTGTATTGATTGAGGTTTTGCCTTCTTTTGAAGGCTTTTAGTATCCGTCTCTTTTGAATCTTTTGATAAATTATTTATTAAAAAGAATAATTTGGGGATGGGCATGGGTGGGGTTGGGAACTTAGCCACTCACATATACAAGTTTTCTGGTTGGAAGAGGAAAGATTGCAAATACTTGTAGCTACATTATTTTATTTTTACGTTTTGCAATCATTTGCCAGGAAAGGGATTCTCTTTGAGACGGGATCTTAGATAGTTTATGGTTTTATAGGGATGAAGTGCTTGAGGAAGTGTAGGGCTTTAGATTGAGGCTTGAATGGTTAATGTAGAAAGGTTGTGTTTTTTGTGAAATAAGGTGGGCATCTGGTGAGGGTGGATGTGTATGAACACCTTGATTTGGAGGGGATCTTCCAATTACCGCTGGCCCTAGATTTCATAAGGAATTTTTCTCAGAGTTGAGGTTTCAAAGAATGACCACATGGAGAAGGTGGGTGCCCACATCTACTTGATTGCATGAGAATTGGAGAAGCTTGATCTATGTCACCATATTCCATGTTCTCTTAGAACATAATCAAAGGAGATGGTTGGATTATATCCGGAGTGTCCGTCTGTTTGGCTGCTCTCTCCACAAGCGTTACCATATCATTCCTGAATATTCTGTTCTTATGCTTCTTGCTAAATTTTCAAATGGTTTCAAGGTATTGAAGTCCATAGGAGTTTCCCTGTTTTACCAAGAGACGGATTGCCAAAAACTTAATGAGCCTGGGTACTGTGGAAGATCCAAGTCACTATGAAGCAGCTGACAAAGTGGGCCCAAATTGCCATTGTAATATTGGGATGGTCCAACAATTATGAACAGCTGAGGAATTTAATGAGGATGATTTTTTTTTTTTTTTTTGGGTGGATAAAAGATTGTATTCATGAAGACCAACGAATTACAAGAAATGGCCCTTGATGGGGGAAAGAAAAAGGAAAAAATGCATTGACATGCCTGTAGAAGTCAAATAGGCCCTTCTCTTAGGGAGCAACTAAGGAGAATTCATGTTTAGGTGAGTGGGGAGGTTCTAGACAGCGGTGATGTGTATGTTTCTGGCTAAATCAGCACCATGGGTTGGGTGGGCCATCTTTTCTTGGATCTCAAAGGTAACAGTGTCTAAACTTTACTGAAACTGTCTTGATTTTGTACTCGATCTTCTAAGGTTCCTCCCATCCAAATGTGGTATATAGTGGCGTAGAATGCAATCTTCCCCAGCTTGTCGAATTAGCTCTTTCCTCCAAAGTTTTTGTTTCACCCAATCCCATTCTCTGTCAAAGGATCGAGGGTGCTGTCTTGTAGGCCAGCAGCAACTTAGGATGCAGTCCCAAAGATGGGAGAAGGGGCAGTCAAAGAATAGGTTATCTAGGATTCTAGGTCCTCTGTTCCATTCCAGCCAAGGCAGCATGAGGAAGAAGCGAGGATGCGCTTTTGGAGAAGGAGGGATTGTGTGGGGAGCAACAGAGTTTGCACCCTCCAAGTAACAAAACTGTGGCGAGGGAAATGCCCCCCAAATCACAATATGCCATGCCAAGGTACCGTCTCAGCTCGCAACCTCACAAAGTTCCAAACTGACTAAGGGGAAAATCTGCCAGAAGAAGAAGTTAGCACATTACCAGGTGTCCACTCCCAAAGGGTCTCGCGCATGATTACTAGTAATAATTATTGAAATTTGCAGAGAGAAATTAGAAAGATGAAAGTTCTCTATCTACCATAGTTGTCAAGGCGTCGCCAGGGCACCTAGGCTCCTAGGCGGCCTTGTGTCACCTTGGAAAATCGAGCGCCTTGGTCGCCTAAGCACCCCATCAGGCCTCCAGTGCCTTGGTTTGCCTTGACAACTATGCTATCTACTTACTAGTATTAAAGGCTGGTGCTTCTTAAGTAACTAAAAGGCTCTATGTGTAGAAACCGTTCGTTAACCAGTTAAACAGTAAAGAGCAAGCTCCTCTTAAAAATGTCCAGAATAAATAAGAGAGAGTTCAAGGTTTTGTAGTCTTGCTTGGAATGACCTCAGTTATTGTGCTACTTGGACTCCTAATGGAACTGGGTTTGAAAATTCAAAATTCCCGTTTATTGGGACAGCTACATCAAAAGTTCGGTGCTTGAATGACATAGATAGCTTTTTTTTTTTCCAATTTGCCACACACCTAAAACAGACCCATATAACTTAAAAGATTAGTTGGAAGATATCTAGTAAAAAATAAAGATCAAACTGAACCATGCCAATTCCGACCCAATATGAAATTAGATACAATATTCCTCATAACTAATAACCTAAGAGATCTAAAATAATAAAATGAAGGCCATGATCCGATGCAATGCCGCTTTCGCAGGGTCCCCTGTCCTAACTTTCAGCATTTTCTGCTCGTAAGTGGTCATCCTCTGACTTGAACTCATGTCTACACAATGGGAGCAGGAGCTTTTACTGGGTGGACAGTTGACTGGAAGATAACTTAGATTCGCCCGTCCAGCAGGTGTCAGGTGGGTGAAATGCTTATTTTCTGCTCATAAGTGGTCATTCTCAGACTTGAACCCATGTCTTCACAATGGGAGCACAAGCTTTTACTGTCACACCAAGAAATGGTCCCTATTAACAAATGCCAGAAAGCAAATAAGTAAATGCCCAACTAAATTTGTTGTCTTCCATCATTTGACCTCCTTGCAGGGTTTGGGTCCACTGGCCAACAAGTGTTCCAGTGTGTTTGCTTAAGCATGAACCCTCAAATTTTGACGTGGATTCATTTGAGGCTCTGCATTGCTTTGAGGAATTAAATAATGAGATATTGTTGTAGCACTCAATCATGACTCAGAGGTTGGTGCCTCTGCGAACTTGTTCAATAGGTCTGAAACCAATCAATAGTCCGGTCTATAGTAGAATTGTAGAATGATATGTACATCAAGTCCAATGTTTTCCCCTCCTTCAAGGCTTAACTTAATTTTGTTTTGGATTGGGTTGGGGGGGGCATATGACCCTAATAAAGTGACACTTTGCCCATGATGACATCCCTACACACGATCCTGAGTTGATCATCTCAAGGAACTAGGAAGTAAATAACCCCTTACATGGTTAAATGTGCTTTTCAGTGACAGGATTGTGGATTCAGTTAGTCATCTGCTAATTGTGTACGACACCAGGAAGGTCAATCTTTACTTGATGAGGTTATTTTAATGCTTGGATTGCACCTTGTTATTTCTTATCATTCATTGTATCCTAGCTGATGGGCTTTTAGCACTAGAGGTGCATCTTTTGTAACCTGCTTCCCTTTTTTATGTTAGCTGATGTTAAAAGAAAAGAATAACTGTACTTTTCATAGAGAAAGTTGTTCACTGCTGACCTCCCTTGTATTTGGCGCCGTGCAGAGCTACTAACTGGTAATATTCTGGGTTTCTTATATCTAACGAGTCCAGGGGAGTGGGTATAATTTCAGTGCGAGATTTAATAGGTTTTCTATTTGGCAGTTTTGTATGGGCTTCAATCTATATAGGAAGATTGTTGGCTCTGCATTTGCTATTTCTTTTGACCCATTCAGTGCTGCTTGTTATCAATAATATTTTTCTTATCCACGAGAGAAAGAACGAAAAGGATCTGAGAAAAGAAGATATTGTCCGATGCAATACGTTATTTATCATATTTTTGGTTACTGGGGTTTTCCCATTTTTCTTTCAGGTGCACTCTTCCACGGATTTGGTAAATTTCTTCAATTGTATGGACAATAACTTCTTAAAATTCCAAGGAAGCCCCGTCCCATTATTTTCCTCAATGAATTTGGCAATTGCAGGTTGGCTTGAACCAGTATAATCTTTGAGCAAAGATATCGCTTCAGATTTCATCTGATAGTTATTCAAAGAGACATTAAGTGAAAGACTTCTAGGTACTACAGTACTATGCAAAGAAACAAAGGAGAAAAAAAAAATGCAGACACAGCGAAGGAGAAGATCAGAGAAACGGAAGAGTGGGATGCGAGCGAACCTAAAAGTAAGGATGATGGAGGAGGGTCGACTTCCTCTTGAAAATGGATTTTGATGTTGCTCCATCCACCTACCCATGGAAATCGCCAAGGGGAAAATGAGCTGCAGAGATGGGTTGCAGCGGCCATTGCTGGAAAAAAAAGTGAGCAGCAGAGGGAGAGAAGAGAGAGAATGTGTTGTTGTGGTGGAGGGAGTGTGATTACACAAAGAGATTTGATGGTTGAGATGCATTGAAGACAATCCATCGGTTTTAAACAGCTGCGTGGAAACTGTGCCATCCACGCAGCAGGACAGAGTTCTTTCTCCCATAAGATATATACTATTCATGAGAGCTTGGTAGGCCGTTGAACCAGAAAAAAGCTTGGTAGGCTCAGGGGCTGGAGCTGGGGCTGTCCCGTCTCTAGGGAAGGCATGGGCTTGAGCAATACCCCAGCCCGGGCCTGGCTTTAAAACTGCTAGGGATGGCCTGACCTGAGAAATTGCCACCCTTAGGACTGCTTCTTTGTTGTTGTGCGGTTGGGCTTGTGCTTGGCCAGTTCCTTGATTGATCCTTATCTCCTGGCTTTTCTTCAATGGTTAAGCTGATTGACTTTTGTCTCTTGGCTTTCCTCATTGCTCAACCCTGTTTCTGTGATCATGGCCTGCATTGTTTCATTTTTTTTTTTCTTGGCTGTGGCTTTATTTTTCCTTATTATTAAATCATCATATGGGAAAAAAGAAGAAGAAAAAATTGAGTGCAGCATCTATGTGAGTGTATTACAATGATGTACTCCTAAGGTCTCATTGTTGCAATTCTGAATTGAGAGTGAAGTGAAGTTGTGCAGTTCTTTCCTTTATCTTGTCCTTAGCGTATGTGTTATTGTTGATTTAGGTGTAATTATTTGTTAGAATCCATCGGAAAATGGATCCATCTGTAGAATTTATCTTCTCATATTCTGAAAATTTTGATCTTCTTGACTTCTTGTTATATTCTGTGATTCTGTCTACTCGTTTAACCAAAAGCTGCCGCATTTTGGTAAATACTGAATTCTCATCTTCTTAAAAACACAAGGCTGGATTCTGCATTTGTTTTCAATTGTTTCTTCTGTATATAATACTAGTCTTTCTGGTCTTATCCTTTCTTCATTCATTGGTTCATTCTTGTTCTTTTTCTTTTACCTTTATTATGTCTAATGAGGCAGTGAGTACAAAATTGCAAGTACACTGTTTCTGTTCAAGTTTCTCAGGCACTACCTTGAAGACCCAGAAACTTTTCCCTGGAACTTCTTCTTCCCCACCCCCATCACATAATCACATTAATGTATGGGTACTTTCTTTCTTTCTTTCCTTTTTTTTTTTTTTTTTTTTTTTTTTTTGGGGGGGGGGGAATGCATATGGGTAAATACCATGAGAAAATTGGATATGTTCATGTCATGTTTCCATTTTGTAAGGGTTAAGTTCAAACCTATAATTACAAGAACTTCGGGTTCCATTGGGTAATTCATGATTCTTGTTTTGGAATTTTTTTTTTTGGGTGAATAAGTAATATATTAATAGCATCCAAAACAAGGGAGAACAAACCTGGGTATCCAAAGGATAGAGTCAGGCTCCTTACAAACAAGCGATAAGGCCCAAAACGGAGCCGAAAAAGAAAAATACAAACCACATCAATCAGTGGCCAGATTCCAGGAAGACAAAATGAACCCATTTCTATCTGTATCCAAAGAGGAGGAAATTAAGGGTCTTAGAATTCCACGCACATTGAAAGTGATAGCATCCTAGATCGGGGCATATGATCTAGCTTTAGTTGCCCATTTTCTAAGGTTCCTCTCAAACTAGATATGGTACACCGTCACCACAAAAGCAACTTGACTAGAATGTCACAGGGGGTCTTTCCTTTGAATTTCTTGATAATCCACTTCCATTCACGATCAAAAGGCCGAATTCTTCATGGAGTAGGTCAACACTTTCGGAGGATCGTTTCCTAGATTCTAGTAGATAAAGGACACTTAAAGAAAAGATGTTGAACATCTTCTCTGGAAGCCCAACAAAAATTACACCTAGAGCTTTGAACAATAATCCCCCGGTCACAGAAGAGAGCCCCATTGGGAGGGATTGAGTCAATGCTCTCCAAAGAATGAAGTTGTGTTGAGTGGAGTGCCCACAGAACCGAACCGCATCATACCAAGCAATCTTGGGCCTTTGAGTTTTGACAATCTCCCTAGCCAACGAAGCCGAGAATATTCCGTTTGGAGATGCAGTCCATTTGATGATATCACCGCTCCCGGTGGGTCTTTGAGCCATGGAATCCAGGGCATCCCATGCCTGTGCAATTCTAGACGAGGAGGCTCTACCAGTACACCAAACCCCTGCGATGATGGAAGAGACGGTAGCATGTTTGTCACGCCCATAATCAAGCCGAATGCTTTCTCCGTAGGTCATCAGAGTCATCATCAAAATACCATGAGGGTGCCAATTGTCTAACCATAATAGAGTCAATGATCCATCATCAATGATAGATTTGATGTGAAGTTAAAAAAAAGCCAGCTGCCTGTGATAGTATGATAAAGGATATTCCTCCACACCCAAGAATAATCATGATCAACAATGACTGTCCAGATAGATTCTTTTCTCAGAAACCTACTATAGATCCAATCCACCCATATGCAGTCCTTTTTCTCAAACGCCCGCCATATCAATTTAATGATGTATTTTGTCAAGAACACAGTACTGAACCCTAATTGGATGTTACTGAGCCTTCAGGATTCTTTAGTGGTTCTTTGAGAATCACATCTGGTTCCTTTCTGAGTTCCGGAGGTCAGCCTGCTTCTCTTCTTTGCGATCTTGTTTAGCATTGTGCTTACAATCCTTTTGTTGCCTTGGTTTTACATCTGAAATTATACTTTAAACTTCAGGGTTGAAACTTGGAAATGAGTTTTCTCAACTAGGCCATTACTGATCAGATATTTGAATTATCTGAAGTCAGATGTGCTAAGCTTCATATTCATCTTCTTTGTGGCCTTCACATTGTCTGAAAATTATGGGAATAATAGGTGTTGTCATGTTAATGGAGGTGCTAGTCCAGTAGGGGCTCTTGACACCAAAAAGATCTCAGGGTGCCAATTATTGGCTAGCAGCCTTGGATAGATATGCCATATTATTGTTTATTAAAAAAATACTGTAACTATCTATCCAAAACTAATAGTAACACTTTTTAGTTTTGTGAGAAGCACAAAAATATCTTGGCTCATGATCTGAGTCTGCTGGTCTACAGGGGTCAACTTGCTGAACCATTTGCACCATGACTCATTGACATATGTGAAACATAAATTGTTGCTTCAATCATCCATTTCAGCATCCCAGGTCAATTTTAACCTCCCCCAACCCAAAAAAAAAAAAAAAAAAAAACACACACACACACACACACAAAGGAAAAAAAGAATGCTGAATTATCTTGGCTTTGATCAGCTTAAACTTTGAAATAAGTCAAGCTGCCAAGGAGGCTGCATCCATGAACATACTTATCTGACTGTTCTTGTAGGTCCTGGCTTAAACAAATTTGTCCGTTAAAATTCATTTTATACCTCTATGATTGTCATTTACCACACTAAACAATAATTTTGAAGCATCACATTAATTGAATTTTTATGAGATAAAAAGTAAAAAGCCTCTTTTCAACGTTTACATGCATTCAGCACGTCAGTTGATTGTTGGTTTGATGATGATGTTTGATAATATTACTTATTCTGTTTTGTAGATCTAATAATGGAATGTGGAAGCCAAGATGTGGGCAGTGATGAGGAAGAGCATAATTGTTTGGATGGAAGTGAAGGAAACCATGATTATGTTTTAGGAGACGTGGAGAGTAAAAATGATGATGCTGTTAGTAAAGCAAGAGACGAGGATGTGATGAAATCCAATGAAAGTAATGATCTTTGTCCAAGTATTGGCATGGAGTTTGAATCCCAAGATGATGCATATGCATTCTATAATAGATATGCAGTTGAGATGGGATTCAGCGCTCGTAAAAGTTCAACTCGTAAATCCCAGCGTACTGGTGAAATTATAGGTCGTTGTTTCTGTTGTTCGCTTCAAGGTTACCGAAATGCTAGTTCTATAAAACCTGAAGACAGGAAAAAGATACGACAAGAAACAAGAACAGGTTGCAAGGCAATGATGTCAATAAGAAGGAAAAAGGGAGGTAGATGGGTTGTGAGTCAAGTCGTAATGGAGCATAACCATGCTTTGACTTCTCCTAACAAAAGGCACAAGCTCCGTTCACATCGAAAAATAATTGAATGGGAAGTACTTGAAAACATGCGTTCGGAGGGAGTTGGAACAAACCTCTTGATGAATTTTATGGCTCTTGAAAGTGGAGGAAATTGTAATGCTAGCTTCACCATTAAAGATGTAAGGAATTCCTTAAGTACAAGGAGACAAAAAGAACTTTGCAAAGGACATGTTGCAATGGTACTGGATTATCTTGAACGGCAGCAAATGGACAATCCTTCATTCTTTTATTCAATTCAAGTTGATTCAGATGGTCAAGTAACGAACATTTTTTGGGCTGATGCCAGATCAAGGCTGGACTACTACTACTTTGGGGATGTAGTATGTTTTGACCCTACATATGGGATTGACAGGTATGGAATTCCATTTGTCCCAATTGTGGGCATTAATCAGCATTGTCAGACAGTTGTATTTGGTGTTGTGTTACTTTTTGATGAAACAGAGGAATCATTTGCATGGGTTCTTGCAACATTGATGAAGGCGATGGGTGGTCAACAGCCCAAAATAATTCTCACAGATCAAGAATCAGCGATAGGTGGAGCAATAGCACATGTTTTGCCGGGTACACATCATCGATTTTGTTTATGGAACATCATGCACAATGCCACCAAAATGTTACCACATACATTTAATGCTCGTACTGGGTTTGCTCGTGATTTCAGCAATTGCTTATATCGGGGTGAGACGGTTGAAGAGTTCCAGTCTAATTGGGAAGTCTTGCTTCAGAGATACGACTTGAAGAGCAATCAATGGGTGATGAAATTGTATGGAAATCAAGAAAGGTGGGCACCAATTTATATGCGTGGTGTCTTTTGTGCACCCATGTATACCACTCAGTGTATTGAAGGTATAAATACCTACTTTGATGGGTATCTAAAAAGACATATGCCTTTATTTGAGTTTCTGAAGCAGTATGATAGGGCTGTCTTAGCTAGGAGAGAGGCAGAAAATGATGAAGACTTAGAAAACAACCAGAAAAAGTCAGTTTTGAGGGTTGGAATGAGTATTGAAGAAGAGGCAGCTAAAATTTACACTAGAACAATTTTACAGAAGTTTCAAGATGAGTTAGTTCAAGCTCTCAATTACCGTCACGAAAAAATTGAGGAGAATGGGACAAAATTTACCTATTGCGTGTGGAAGAGAGAATTTGAACAAGCAAGGCATACTGTTGTATTTGATAGTTCCAGCAACAATGCTCAATGTAGTTGCCAGCTGTTTGAATTTGCAGGCTACTTGTGTAGGCATATATTGAAGATATTTGTAGTTGTGGATGTTCAAAATCTTCCATCTCAGTGCATACTAAAAAGATGGACAAGAGAAGCAAAGTCCGGGCCTTTAGTGGCCAACCACGTCGAGGAAATACAAGCCAATTGTCAGGACAGCATGTCAGTTAGATATCGTATTCTTTACCGCCAAGCAAACAATATTGCTGCAAAGGCGTCCATGACCAATGAAGTGTACAAGGTGGCAATCAACTCTTTACATGCTACATTAAAGGAGGTTGAAGGTGCATTGAAAAATTTATCAATCAGTTCCACAGAGCTAATCAAAGAAGTTGAAAGCACACATATTGATAATGGTAATCATGGAAACTTAGGAAATTGTCCTGGTGGTCAGAATCCATTGCTCAAGCCACCTACTACAAAGCAGAAGGGACGACCAAGAAGGAAGAAATCTTCAGGTAAACAGCCCGATGATAAAACTACCCCTAAGGTTAACATGCAGGTAACTGAGCATTCTGTGCGAGAAATTGGTTTGGTAGGTGAGGAAAGTGCAATACGACATAGAAACACACAAGTGGGTAAGTAAGACATTGACATTATGAATGCTAGACATTTGGTAGCTGTAGTATGTTTCAACTTCTATTTTCTTCATGGTTTTCTTAATATAGGACATGTGGAAACCACAGTTATAATAAACGGTGATCATCCTGAGATTTCCATGCAAGCAACCGATGTGATGAATGGCCATCAAACGAGGAATTTGGTCAGGTATTGGTTTGTAAAATCTAGTGTCCAACAAACTTCAATGTAAATTTGCTGATGTAAAAATAGCTAGCTGTCCATGCAGCCCATATATCCTTCCAGGTGGTGGTAGCCATACATATAGTCCATGTGCAAGTAATCTTGATTATGATCCTTCTAGTCAGGTATGACGTTCGTAATGCTACCTTGACATCAATTTTTCTCTGTCATGTAAACATATCATGTTATTGAACTCTGCAGGGCTCCTATATGGCTGCTGTGCAACAATCTCCAGTTGTTATGGTTGGCCATCAACTTCATCGTTTGAGTCAGGTATTAGTATTGAGAAGGCCTAGCTATTTCAAGAATTCGTGTGTGGTGTGTGTTAGTGGGGCTAGTGTTTCAAGTGACGATAGTATAACTTGGGTACTAGAGAGGGAAGGAAGGCAAATATTGCAGAAGCTGAATGTGGGACTTGAACCCAAGTCTGCACAATGAGAGCCATAGACTTCACCAGCAGTCTTCTGGTACACTGTAGTTCGGGTTGTCAATTAGTTGTCTTCTCATTTTACTTGAGAATGAGTCTGGGTATATGGGTATTTCAGGAGTCGTCAGTGGCTGGACAACAGAGGCAACCATTGTTAATTCCTCACCATGATGACATTGCATGTAATGGTTTTTATGCACAACAGCATAGTGCTGCTCCGTTCATTGGGCATCATCAGTTTGGTCAGGTAGGTAGCAATTATCCTACTAATTATTTCATATGCTTTGTGTTCACCTTTTCTGTCTGCTTAACATCTATATGCTGCATATTTATAGGGAACTGTACCTGCTTTTGTATTGAATCCACATCAACTCCATGGCATAAGCAGTATTGATCTGAACGACCCTAGTCAGGTATGCCTTAATCCAGAGTTAGTAAGGCCAAGGTGCAAAACTTGGTCTCCTAGTGCCTGAGGTGCAAGGTGCGTGGAGAGGTGCACGCCTGAGTAAAGTGAGGTGTAAGCAGGGCACAAAGGTTACGTCTCACCTCATGCCTCAGGAACAACAATGCCCTAATTTTGAATTTTTTTTTTTTTGGGTATAATTTAGAGAAAATACTAATGCATCCTTAAAAGCAAAAGTATGGAACTCCCACAAACAAATCAACCTCAAATGTTCATTGGTATGCCAATGCTGGGTTGGTGCAAGATTTTATTGTTCTGATTTCGAGTTGCGCTTCCCCTTGCACAATGCGAAAGCAGTCTGGGAACTCTGTACAAGTTTTTTCCTGCACTTATATTGCAACACAACTAAGAAATATCATAGGGGCGGGTTGCCAGCGTGAAAACTTGAGCTCAAGTCTCTGGGTGGCAACTTCATGCAAAATGGCTGAAGGTTGGGACTGACTCCAGCTCACTCCCCTGACCCTGTGAAAAAATGACATGCAGTGAATTACAGCCCTTTTACCAGATGGACCCCAAATGATGTGGAACCCACCTTTGGAAGACACCCATCAAACAGTCAGTTGTGTTGATGTGTTTCTTTAGGAGGCTGGTGAATATGGCAATTTCAACTATCAACCCACATGGCACACGTGCCGTGCTTGTATCCATGTGATAGGAGAACCCACACCTTTTTCAATGGTCAAATTTCCACCACATCTGGTATGCCATGTGGCTTAAAAGTGGTCCCACAATAACGGGGAATTTGCAGAAGTGCCACTAGATTTAAATTAAAGAAGTTGCCTTGTTAATTTATGATTTTGGAACTTCGCACCCCACTTTGAGCTATGTGTGGCATGCTCATTCGTCCCTAAAACTTAAATCGATGAGCCGGGTGTGGAGTTTTCCCACCCACATTTGTCACATTACAGATAGTAAAGATCACCAGATTCACTAGCCTTCAGTAACACTGCATTATCCCTCCACATGACCCAAATAGAGAAGCATGATTAGACAAAACAACTAGGTGAATATGACCCTACACAGAGGGTGCATTGAAGTCATTATTTTGTCTCTCCAATTTTGTAGAAGGGTGATGGGAGACCAATGTGATCTATGGATGAAGCACTTGTTGCCTCTGGTACCGGATAATGTGACCAATGTGCTTTCAGTATGTCTAAGAGAACCTCATTGGACATTGGTTTTGGGTTTGTGATCAAGAGAAGGGAAGCTTACACTGCATTTGTTTGCATGAGACGTCATTGATATTTCTGAATCATGAGATTCAAGGTAGACATTTTTGGATCAGTAGAGCTCAGGCCAAGAGGTTTGAGTTGACACCTTTCAACAGCATTGTTGCACATGCACTTGTACTCTCCAGGACCCCCTGGGACCAGCCTTCTGTTGTTCAACTGAGTTGTGTGGGGTATGTAAAACCATCCTCTGGAATTAGGCGTGGGTGATGGAAGGTCAGGATAGTGTAGTTCCTAATGATTATTATAATAGTAAGAGGGAGCTGGAGGTGGTTTTGATTGTGTTAGCCAGAGGACCCATACCCCATAATTTGTATAATATTGTAAATTTTTTTTTTTGAGATACTCTCTCTCTCTCTCTACCCAAGATGTTATCATGTTTTATTCGACTCATGCATATTCATGGTACTAGGTTGCATTCTGGTCAAATCTATTCGTGGTGGTGGATTGGAGGTTGGAACTGGGGGCAGACAGAATGGTTTGAGGCTCCAGAAGATAAAAAAAAAGTTTAAGACAGCTCGTATCAAGAAGCACTTAGCAAACATAATCACCCAATTACCCTTGCCCTTGTGAAGGGGGGCAATTCATGGATTTTTTTAATATGACCAGGAATGCTTAAACTAGTAGAGCAGCGACAGGGTCGGTCTGATTCTACTTAGCTGGGCCCAGTCCAGCTTTGACTCAAGGTCTAAAAATCCAACCCTAGCCTGCCTTTATGGCTGGGTCGGGGGATCTGGTTGATCCTGATTGAACCTAACCATGGGGGGGCGGGGGCGGGGGCGGGGGGGGGTGCAAGGGCTGAGTCAGGCCAAGGAGAAGAAGAAAAAAGAGGAAGAAGAAAAAGAAAAAGAAGAGAAGACTGCTGCGGCTGGCCTCAATCCTGGCCTGGCTTGGCCCTGTTTGGGCTGAGGATGGGTCAGGGCGGGCTCAGCCGACAGGGAGCTTGCACCCCTAGTTTAGGATATTTATTCTGAAAATTGAATTGAAGGACAAAAGTATTTTAAATGGATCCAACAACAACAGCTTGTTGTAGCACATGTACAAATGATTTGATCATTCTAATCATGTGATAGATGGAGAATCCATGAATATACCTAACTTGATATTCCATATGTATTGTATGGTCTTTTTTTTTTTTTTCTTTTTTTTCCCAATGATCCTAGTATCCAGTAAAATTTATTTTTGTTAAAGGATTTTAAAACCTTATAGTGATTCATGGATGTGTCAAAATGGTTTCAAAATTAACCCATGATTAGTTAACGACCTGGGAACATGTTCATTTTCAAAATTAAGAAGTAACTTTATTTTATTATCCCTTTTTTTTTTCAAAACTTATTTAAGATGAGGAGAAAAAAATGTTTTCTAATATAATTTGAAAGTGATTTATTATTATGTCATAATCAAATATTATCATTTTATTGTAATTTTTTAGTACACTTGTGAATTGATTGGATTTACCATTGAAAAAAAAAAAAAAAAAAACTGTGATAAGAAGGGTAATTAGGTTACAATTGTTTTTTTCACCAACACAAGTTTTTTCCTAACATAATGCCTTCTAAAGTAGTGAAAGAGGTTACAGAATCTGCCTGCCCTTCGTTTTAATAAAACTCTAATTCCGTTCTCAAGAAAAATGATCTGCCCCCCTCCAATGAATTCTTGGAAATATTTTTTTGTTCTTATCCGTTTTTTTAATATATCAGGTCAGAATATCAGATTGAAATCGGACCGATCTTAATCAGAAGCTGCAACGAGGTTCAAAAGAGACTTCTATGCAAACTGAAACTGTTGCTGAAAGGGGTTTGAGCTTCCCTGAGAAAGAGGGTTAAGGTAGGGTTGGCTGCCGGGGGAGGAGGGGCCATTGGAGGAAGAAGAAAGATGAGTGTGAGGGGATGGGTGTAGTGACCGGTAGCTGGTGGTTACAACCATAGTTTTTTTTTTTTTTTGGTGGTTACAGCAATAGTTAGTAAGTTCGGAAGCAACAAAAATTTGGATACGAATACGTACAAGTATTAAACAGGTTTAGACTTCAATACGGGACCATGAATCCGGCATAAAAAAAAAACGTGATGGTATGCGTTTAATACGTGTTTAATGCAGTAGGCTTCGAAATAAAAATACGGGTATAGATTTACTATGTAATTCAATAAATAGAATAATAACATATAAATACAAATTAATTTAAAAGAAATTTTATAATCCATGAAACATACACAAAATCGGGATGCCTCAGTCAGTTCTTCCACTGCACAAACTGTGCTGCAGGAAAAAAAAAAAAAATTCTAAACAGTGCTGCAGGAAAAAAGGAGCTGAACGAAGCCCCGCCGATGAAAGAATAGGAGGAACAGAAGAACCGTCACCGAAATGAGATTTCCGTCACAGATTAGGAACTCAAATCAGAGATGAAGTATCACCGTCGTCGTTGGACAAATTAAACATTCAGGAGATATGCTCAATCACAATTCACAACTACAAGCATCAGTTCGAGTTCAGAGTCACTGTTTGTCTCATTTGTTTATTTTTTTTTCGTTAAAGCTTCAAGAGATATGCTCAATCACGTTACCTTGCAAGATGGGCATCTATTCAAGTTGCAAAGACGTCACTGTCAACCCCTCTCTTTGCCGGTGACTATTGGACCTTTTATTCATCTCTAAATTCAATGGAAAGTATTGTTATTAACATTTGAAATCACCCTTTCCCTTTCCCTTTCTCTTCGAGCGACTGTTGAGCCTTTGAATTTTTTGCAAAATCAAAGAGAGGGCCTGTAATTCCTTTCCTCACTTCAGCACCTCCACAAAGCAACCGCCCTCTTGCTGCAAAACTCTCCAGTAAGCTGTGGCTACTCAACTCAAGTGCCTATGTAACCTTCTTATTTGAGTCTCGACATCAATATGACTCGAGCCCTAGAGCTTCCAACGAACTGTGGTGTCACCGATACTACTTCTGCCTAAGATATAGGATTCCGAAAAAGAATCTCAATCTGGTAACGAAATGAAATGTGTTGGGAATTCAGAAAAAAAAAATGGATGAAAGAGAAGGAAAAGATGGGAAACAATGGCTTAGTTTCAATTTCTTCTCCATAGACGCCAACGCCACCATCATTGCCCTATCCCATTTCCATCTTCCCCAATATACCCACCTCCTCTGTCTCTTCTTTTATATCTCTGATTACTTCCCAGATCCCAAATTGCAGACCAGTGAATGGATGGGAGGGCTTGGATTTAGAAAGGAAAGAATGGAGGGGCTGCAGAGAGGGGGAATTTTTTCTTCTTCCCACTATATTTCAATCCGACTCTTGCTCGGCTCTTCCCACTACGATCCAGTAATATCAGCTGAAAGAGATGCCCGCGTTGCCTTATCTAAACATGTCGCTATCTGTTGCTGCTGAAAGTGGGTTGGCGAGTTGTGGGCTGATGTGTCTTGTCTCATGCAAGAACCCGACGATCATTTCGATGATCAAATCAATAACAGAGTACAATATGGAGCTTACGGGAAGAGTGTAAGCTCCATAGAGCATGGAAATCCTGGGTATTCTCTGAGTAGAAGATGGTGAAGTCAAAAAATGAGTATATCTGTGATCGTCGAATGTTTATATATGATGAATACCTTTAGTTTGAGCCGGATACATTTGTCAAGTGATTGAGTTAAATTAGGATACGTATTCCCTTGATGTATCCAATCTGGTTACATCCTGCAACCATAGGATGAAGATCCAACGGTCAGGAGAAGTCGCCACTATCGACCTTTCAAGTAGTTAGCACATATTCACTCTTTAGAGGAGTCCTACTCCAAGTTTGACTTCTAGGATTGTAATGTGTAGTGACTATCTTTTACCCAAAAAAAAAAAAGTGTAGTAACTATCATACACGTGCCTTGAGCCGACTTAGTATCAGCTTGTACGTGTTTCCTCTCACTGTACGGAAGCGCTCTGAAGATGACACAGGTACGAACACGTGTCATCCTCCCATCGCGACACATTCCTGGACAAGTGTTGTGTCACACCCCAATTCCGACTGAACCAGAAGTGTGAGAGAATCGTCTCCAAACCATGGTTCACACCAGGATCTCAATAGACCGTGTCAACCAATCATTCCAAGCAGTCTAACTTAATCAGAGAATAATTACATAACAGCGAAAATAGTAGATGAATGAACTGAGTACTATGTTGTAATTAAAATAAATATTCAAATTATTCCATCATTCATAAAATTTAAATAATAAATATTACATTGTATTAAAAGAAAATAACCCATCACTGAAGGAAAACACAGAATGAGTACTCGCATGATGCATCATGCTTGTCCTCTACTGTCTGTGAATCCAGAGCAGCAACCGTACTGTAAGCTGGGGCAGTCATGAAGTCCTCGAAGGTATACCCTGCATCAAGATCTGAAAAATAGAATATATATTCGGGTGAGCTCACAACTTAGCTCAGTAAGTACAAGACCAATGCAACATACAAAATGTATGAGATAACATTACAATTTGGGTCAGGTTTAACTTGCAAAGTGCTACGGTAAGGTTTGGCAGCCACCGCACCTCTATGCACGAGAGTGTGAGCACACCCAACAGTCAGACACCTACCACACTACTGCTGTTGCCCCACATCACTCACTCCGGTATAGAGATAGGGCTCAAGTCTGGCGGGCAGGATGAACCACAATCCCACGTCCTCCCCCTGATACCCTATATCGTACCAATACCTAAATCCCTATTGGCAAGGGCTTGCAAGTGGATTCCGTTTTTAACCAGTCTTATATGTCAATACAGTATCTATGGTCCTACCCCAGCACGACTCCCTACGATATAGAGATAGGGCTCGAGTCTGGTGGGCAGGATGAACCACAATCCCACGTCCTCCCCCTGATACCCTATTCACACCAAATTTGCTAAGGTAGATGGCGATACGAAAAATGTGTTAGTGTGTGGATATATCCAGGGCTCCACTCCCCTTCACATTCCACACACCAACTAAAAACATACACATGCCTAAACATTCAATCACCTAGCATATGAAATGCATGAACAGATTATAATAATTTAACAACTACATAACATGTGAAATGCACAAACATCAGGCAAGCAATACAGATACAAATTTAATCACAAAGGTTCACTGTTATTTAATTAATTAGGGTTTGGGGTCTTGTCCCTTACCTGACACGCGATAACTATTCCGTTCTGTGTCACAGGATCTACTCACGCTGTCTACAAGTCCTACATAGTCATACCCATAAGTTGAAATTCATTTATTAAGGTCACAGTTGGTCAGAACCATGTTTGGTCAATAAAACAAGGCTCGGAAGGCATACCGATCGCAGTATCGATCTCAGTAGAGTGAGACCGGAAGTGCGAGCCTTAGCGTGTTGCACTCTGGAGCACCGGAGCAAGAGGCGCTACTATTGAATAAAAAAAATCCTTTAACAAAGGGGCTGTCGGCTTATATATAGTTCCAATCTTGAACTTTCCTCAGCTTCAATTCTGCTGTGACCACCAAAATGGAAAGACTTGGATTCAAAGTACTCTATAAGCTCGATGTCCTGATCATCTAAATTCAATGGATAGCTAAGTCTGAAAGAGGGGATCGGACTGAGGAATTGAAAGTGAAAAGGATGGGACGGTGGTTTTCAACAGAGATAGAGTATATAATCCGTTTGGGCGGTATTGTAGTCGGCTCGGGGATTCGCGGTAGATTGTCTCAGGTAAAGGTTGAACTTCTTTCGTAGCAGGTCCACCAAGATCAGACGTCACGTGGCATGATACGATCGAAAGGGTCGACTTTCACGTGCCTTAGAGGAGAAAGCAGTTATAAAAGAATTGATCAGTCTTCCGCCGTTAGAGTCAATCCTCATTCTTTTTTCAGTCTCACCACTAGAAGTAGCCTCCAGAGACCTAACAAACATTACTTTGAAAAAGTGAACAGACCTATGTGCAACCGATATATACCGATCGCGGTACATACCGGTCTAACTGAGTGAAATCGGTATGTGCATGCGGTATATACCGTAGGCCCATACCACAGGACCTTGTGTCCAACCGGTATGTTCCGTGGTTTGGATCCGAGAATCCGATCTCGGATCTCCCTTCCTCGTCGGTCATCGACTTGGTTTCTAGGGTTTCTCCTAACCCACTCTAAGGTCCAAATACTCTATTGGCCTTTTAGGTTTCGACTAGAACGTCGTATCATACCAGATTAGATCTAAATGAGAAAACTAGGCTTTCATGAAAGTCCTAGGATTTTGGATCGCTGCGCCGCTTCACGGCTCCGATCAGAAATTCTATCGTACTAAGATGATTGAGCACTTACCGGCGGTGTTTGTCGGTTGGCGGCATGCTCCTCCAATGGAAATCCTCTTCTTGAGTGATCTCCTCCCTCCTTGCTCATTCTTAGATCTCTTCCAGGCGACTAGGGTTTTGAAAAAGATCAAAGGAGGTTTAAGGGTCTATTAATAGTGGGAGGCCGTTCTAGGAAGGTTTCCCACGGTTAGAACCTTCCAAAATTTCGATTCGAAGTGTGGGACCCGCTGGAGTCCGTCTCCAACCGAAAATACACACACCGATCGGTATGTAAACTTTACAATTTTACACAGGTTCTCGTACCTGAAATTATGTGGTTCGTCACCCGGCTTCGCCTTCCGGTCCGATTATGATTGGAAGACCTGTCACCATATAAAACCATGGGTTAGACCGGGTTTTCAGAACACGGTTCTTACATGTTGACTTCTGAATAATGGACGAAATATTGTATCAACATTAACGCAGTCAAATTGCTTGAGAAGGGAAGGGTTGCAGGCTTAGGGATCCTAGGGAAGTTCTGAGTTTCGGAGACTTCTAAAATAGCTTTTGTCAAATCGATTCACGGGAGACCTGTAGTCGTTAAGCTCAACTCTGGTGTCGATTACAACTTTTCTCACCCACCGTGCCAGAGATTAGGGAAAGAAGACAATGGATTTCAAATTTGCAATGGTGATGAGGGTAAAAAAAATGAAAATGAATGGTGTTCAGGATAAAAAAAAAAGTCTTTTCAACTATTCTGTGAGTCTAAATAATGTATGGGTGGTATTAGTGATATTATTGCAAAAAAAGGTAGGTAGATGAGATTAAACCATATTACGAAGGGTGTGGCTGAAATTTTTCCTTTAAAATTCGTAATTTCAAACTCTTGTGAATTATCTCCTTAAATCACTCCACAGATTTATCTTATTTAATTACTCCACAGATTTATCTCCTTAAATCACTCCACAAATTTATCTTCTTAAATCATTCTACATATTTATCTCCTGAAATCACTTCACAGATTTATTTCCAAAAATCACTCTAGAAGAGAGAATTTATCTATTCTAAAATATTACAGTCGATGGGAAGTTCTTTTTTTTTTTTTTTTTAACGTTTAATATGCTAGATGCGTATTACTCATGTGTAATACGTTTCAATATAATCAACACGAAATTTTTAAAATTTAAAAAGAATTGACTAAATCACCTACCACCCAAGTTATTTAAAAAAATCACCTATCACCCAAGTTAGACAAACGTTTATCAAAAAGATCCAAAAGCAACTAACAGAGCCGTTAGTTGCTGATGTCAGCCGTTAAAAAAATACTTAAATGACGATAATACCCTTTTTGTAAAGGAAAAAAAAATTAAAAGAGTTGATCTGAGTTTCAATTTATGAGATATCAACTGGAGCCATGCAACTCAAACATTTCCTTCCGATTTTACTAGTAGGTCTTGATGAAATCGAGCGGCCTTCAACTCCTTTAAGAACTCGTTCCTACAACCAATAGCACCATGGGCTTCTCAGTTTCGTCAGCCATCTGGTCCATGGTATGTACCAATGGGGGTGGAGATGGTCAAGTTTCTCTGATTGTTACGAAGCTGGCAGCCATTCCTACAACTTCTAGGACACTCCTGGTATCGATATCTCCCAAAATATTGTGGGCTCTAACAACCCCAGAATCTTCAGCTTTGCTGAGCTCTACATCGCCTCCAAGGGTTTCAGCAAATGTGAAATCCTCGGTAGTGGAGGAATCAGCCGTGTTTACAGAGCCCTTCTACCAAGTGATGGCACTACTGTTGCTGTCAAGTGCTTGTTTGAGAAAGGAGAATAGTTCGAGAAGATATTCGTAGTAGAATTGATGGCTGTTGCTCAACTCCGCCATCGAAACCTCGTTCGTTTGAGAGGTTGGTGTGTTCAGTGATTCTATGGTAGTTACCGTTAAATCGGAGTTTGAGGAGACGAAAATTGCAGAGTTTTTCCTTTTTTTTTTTTTTTTTAATATTGTAGAGAAATAGAGAAGAAGAAGAAATGGGTATCAATGTCTATAAACAATTTCAACGCTTTCCCCTTAGTCCATTAACTAACGTTTGTCTAACTTGGGTGGTAGGTATTTTTTTAAACAACTTGGGTGGTAGGTGATTTGATCAATTCTTTTTGGATGGTAGCTGAAATTTTTCCTAATAATAATAATAATAGTGAATTTTGTGTTAATATAATTATATATGTATTAAAAGAGGGAGACAAGTGCTGCATTTATTCTATATTCTACGAATGCATATTGACTTAGAATGCATTTCAGAGACCATGTTTTCTAACCAAATTGTAGGATCTAAGAATGCCTATCAAACACAGTAAACAAGTAATGAGTTGGATCCTCTCCTCACCTTATAACCACCCCACATCTTTGAGATCACTCTAAGAGTACGAGACCAACCTCTAGTGTGTGGGATCCACATACGGAGGTTTTGGTATTGTTCAATTCAGAATTGACACCCTTAGGAGTTCGGGTTGATGAATGAATGTTAAAAGCACCACATAAAGGATTTGGTCCTAGCATAGGGTTTCTTTGATATCATTTTTATTTTCTTTTTCTAACATTTTTGTTTTTGCAAGTATTTGGTATTATGGTGTTCTTTTAAAAAGAAAAAAAAAAAAATAGCCTAAAAAAAAAAAATTTTTTTGACAAAAAAACCTTTTACCCGTTTTTGTGCAAGAAATTAATGGGCATTTGTTTTAAGTGAGGGTAAAATGGTAATATCAATATATATTTTTTATAACATTAGTTTCTTATCTATTCCTCCCTGTTCATTTCATGGATTCAGCCATCATAAAACACATTTTCTGGCCGTCCAACCTCCAACCCGTTCTGTTGGACGTTAAGCATATAGCTAAAAAATGTAAGGGTTTCCAAATTTCAAGTCGATTGGAGGAATAAATCACCAGACATCAAGATTTGAAATATTCTACAACTGAAAGAAATCAAATTCTTATTCTTGATTTTAGCCATTTCAGTTGTACTTTTTGGGCCGTTCAATTTTCAATCGAATCCGTTGGATGTCAAAACCAGGAAAAAAAAGAGGTAAGAGTGTCCAAATTTCAAGTCTATTGGATAAAGAGATCACAAAATATCAATGCTTAGAAAATTCTACAAGTTGAAGAAATTCAACTTTTGTTCTTAATTTTGGCCACTTCAGTTGTACTTTTTTGACATTCCAACCTCCAATCAGATCTATTGGATATCAAAACTAGAAAAAAAAAAAAAAAGTAAAGGTATCCAAATTTCAAATTGATTAGATAAGGTGATCAGAAGATATCATGGCTTGAAAATTTTACAACTTGAAAAAACAAAAATATATTTTTAATATTCTTCATAGAATACCAAACTTATTTCCTATTCTACAATCTATTATTCCTAGTAGCTACCATAGTTAGTAAGGTTGTGTACATTTTGTCCCTCCCTAGACCTTACAGTAGCAGGAGCTTTTCGCACTAGGATGTTCTATTTTAGATACCATAATTAGTAAAATAACATTTATTTCATAAATTATATGCGTTCCAAATTTTGTAAACTTATTTTTATGTATTTTTACCACATATTGTATAGATTCTCAAGAAATCATATTTTTATATTGAAATGTATTAAAACACGTAATTCTGTATTAAACATGAAAAAACAGAAATAATAAAAATAATAAATAAATAAATAAACAAAATCCCCCCTTTCTCTCTCTCTCTCTCTCTTTCTTTTCTAATATTTTGATTTTTTCCCAAATCTTTAAAACTTTACTACCGAATGAACCTTCTCGACCTTGATATGTGTTTTATGTTAATGAGATGACAATTTTATGTGAATTTTATGGATTATAAGTCTTGTCTGTAAAAAAATTTGTATTTATATATTACTATCCTATTTGTTGAATAATAAAGATGGCCATTGCATAATGATATATATGTCTAGATTTTCGGTAGAAAAATTCACCATATCACACATACATATAAATAATTATGTGTTTTTCGAGTTATTATTGTCTCGAATTGCTGGATCCTTCAATTGAGGATCTAGTAGTCTCTCTTAACTAGACGCATCTACCAATCAATTGAGGATCTAGTAGTCTCTCTTAATTAGACGCATCTACCAATGTATTGCTAGACGTGCCAAATTAAGGAGAGACCGCTGAAGAGGATAATGACGAACTGAATTTTCAATCCCAATTACTATGCATTGTTGCTTTGTAAACCACTGGTTTATAAGAGAGAAGGCCAAACGATTTTTAGAAAGGTTACAGTAGTCTGCAATGGAGGAAAAGAGCAGCACCATTTGTGTTACAGGTGGTGCAGGTTATCTTGGTGCTTCTCTGGTCAAGAAGCTCTTACAGAAAGGACACACTGTCCGTGCAACTCTGAGGAATCTCGGTAACTAGAAACTACGTACCCTCTCTCTCTTTCTCTTACTCGCTCACATATAAATAAATATATATTGTAATTTCCTTCGTTGAATTGACTCACAGATGACCATTCAAAGGTAGGCCTCCTCAAGAGCTTCCCTAAAGCAAATACTAATTTACGGTTGTTCAAGGCTGATATCTATAATCCAGATGAGTTCGATCCCACCATCCAAGGCTGCGATTTTGTGTTCCATGTGGCCACTCCTCTTCAACACAGCACCCAAAGCTCTCAAGTCTCTGTTTCTCTTTCTCTGATCTTTTTGTTCTTCATTCTGACTGAATCTTGTTGGATTTGATTTGTGGGTTGGCTCTAATGTTTGTGGTTTTTCATTATTTGATGATTAAACAGTACAAAAACACGACTGAAGCAGCCGTAGCAGCATTGGAGAGCATCATGAGGTCCTGCATAAGATCAGGAACAGTGAAGCGGCTCATTTATACCGGTACCGTGGTTGCTGCATCACCATTGAAAGAGGAAGAGGATGGCTCCGGTTTCAAGGATTCCATAGACGAATCTTGTTGGACACCTCTTAATCTTCCAATTCAGTATTACGGTTCCCAATTTTTTAAGGTGAATACTTTATTCGGATGATTTCGCTTATCTGAAAATTTTGTTTAAATTATATGCATCATAGCTTTGTATTTCTCGGCCACTATTCTTCCATTTTTTTTTTTTTTAATAATTTCATTGTGGTAAAAGTTTTCTTGGACAATACAAGGATCCAAATCGTTTCCTGAAAATCAACTCTGATGATCGGTGCATTTTATCAAACGACCCTTTTGAACGAAATGAAACTGATAGCCCGCGATCGTCCATTTCGTTTTGTGCCTTTCTTAAAAAAAAAAAAAAAAAGGAATATTTTTATTTTCTTATCGTCTTCGTTCCCTTCTCTGTAACTCACTCTGGAACTCTCTCTTTGAGCAGCCTCGGAGACTTTCCCTTTTTAGTAATTTTATTTTTTTCAAATGTGAAAGGCTGACTTGTGCCTTCCGCCCCTGTAGATTGTGTCATTGTGTGGTCCTTCGGCCTTTCGTATTGGTTTTGCTTTTTCTTCCTTGGATTTTTTCCGCAGGCTCACCTGACCTGCCTGTCTTTTTCTATGGCTAGAGCCTAGAAAGCAACCTCTAGAAACTACGACGGATCATCCTCCTACTCTTCTTTCAAATCCGCCATTGATGGTCCACGCGTTGTAATGTATCGTATAATCTTATATTTTTCATATTAGTAAGCAGTAAGCAAAATTGTCTAGCTCTACCGTACGTACGTAGATCCCTAGTAAAAACCCCTAGTCTATTGAAGTGATTTGTCTTAAGATACTGAAAACTGATAAATGATACATTTGCAGGATTATGTATATTCGAAAACAATGTCAGAAAAAGAAGTATTGAAGTATACACATAGAGAGAATAATAAAGTGGAAGTGGTGAGCTTGTGCTGCGGCCTAGTGGGAGGAGATACCATTCTATCTTATATACCAGCAAGTCTATCATGCCTTATGTCCCAACCTTTGAATGGTCCAATTAGTTATCAAAACCTAGAATCTTTACAAGGGATATTGGGTAAGGTTCCTGTCATTCACATTAATGACGTATGTGAAGCCCATGTCTTCTGCATGGAGCAATCGTCATTGCAGGGCAGGTTTTTTTGTGCAAGCGACTTCCTGACGACGAAGGAGATCGCGGATTACTTCTGTCGACATCATCCGGAAATTCCCATAGCAGAAGAGTAAGGAACTCTCCCACCAATTTACTTCATGTACAGTTTCATTTTTTTTTTCTTTCAAAGTTTTCTCTCTTCAGAATCTACAGTACTTGGATGCATATTAGGGGAGGATTCACATCCTCTCCTCCCAATGATTCGGGAGGAGGGAGACGCCCCTTTGGATGGTCGACACGTGAGGCTCCGATGAATTCGAACTTTCTATCCGGGCAGACACTCCCTGTCGGCTCAGCTTGTCCCAGATGGAGGACTTGAATTCACCAAAACCTCAAGTGTTGACCATCCATCCAGGTGGTAAAGGGGAAGGGGTAATCCTGAGTATATTTGTCTATTCAGATCCCGTGGTGGCTGAAACCTCGTGCACTCTAGTAGAGGTACCTTTTTGTCTGAGGTTCCTAAACCAATAGTCCTGTGGAAAAGCATTTTCACACTCTTTTCATAAAAAAATATCTGTTAGGACATTTCACACTCTTTTCAAAGGAAGATATCTGTTTTTTTTTTTTTTTTTTTTTTTGGTAGCAAGGAAAATATCTGTTACTGACCCACAATTTGTAGTCACAATTTGTGGACATGATGATGTCCATGTCATAGTATAGCTATTGTTAGTTTCAGACCTGTTTGCTTTCTTTATGTTGCAATATAATAAAAGGGAGAGAAAACAATGCCAGGGAGCATTCCTCTGCGTCTAATCCATGGCACCTTCTAATATGCCACCACCTGGCGCTAGCTTAATCTAATGGATATGAAAGAAAAGACGCAATTTAGTCGATTTAGGAGAAAAAAAGCACGGTAAAAAATGGATTTCGGCAGCAGAGGAGAAGGCATTATGATTTGAAATCCATTCACAGTAAAAAAAAATCGATTTCAGCAGTAGAGAAGACATTTCGATTCAAAACCCATTCATACGCATTGCGAGGATGAGAATTAAGCCACGGGTGTAGGGCCTTGAACCCATAAGAATTATTACAAGGTGACAATATGGGTTTGAATCCTCTCTTGTGTTGTCGTTGGAGTGACTAGCTGCTATCGTTGGAGTGATTCTAGCTATTATCTAGTAGTTAGAGTTCATTATGTGAGTATATCAATACATTGAAAGAGGCGTTGGGTGAATTTCAGCTGCTGAATCACAGCTGAAGTAACTGGACAACGTGAGCTATCGCACGTGGTTGGAAAGGGCTCAAAAGGAATCAAGAACCGGAGTTATCCGGGCTCTGTACACACCGCCCGTCACACCCTGGGAATTGGTTTCGCCCGAAGCATCGGACCAATGATCGCCCATTCCTTGTGTGTACCACTAGTGCCACAAAGGCTTTTGGTGGTCTTATTGGCACATACCACGGTGGGGTCTTCGACTGGGGTGAAGTCGTAACAAGGTAGCCGTAGGGGAACCTGTGGCTGGATTGAATCCTTCGCGATGGAAATGCCCTCTTCCGCAAGCTACGGCGAAAAATCCCTTTACTAGTAGGGGCGGAGCAACAAAAGCGAAGCGAGCCGCGCGTGACGCGCGCATCGGTTTTTCAGCTGGCTTAAAAAAAGCCGTAGCGCGCTAGCGGAGGCTGAAAAGCCGAAGTGCGCTCAAGCGACGAAAACGGAAGCCCTGATCTACGACCACCCTGTAGTTTTCTTCGCGCTAAACGCCAACGCTGATCTACGACCACCCTAAACGAGTTCTGGTTTTCTACGCTGGGGTAGCTTGCTTCCACTGGTGGCGGGCGGGCGAAGGGTGCTCTTCAGGTAGCCGGGGGCGAGTCACAAAATCCAATCCAAGTTTCCTTCTTGTTCATTTTTTTCCCCCAAAATACTCAAATAGAACCACAGCACATGCATCTCCACCATTGCTCTTCTTATTCATGTGCCATCTCACATGCATCTCCACCATTGATCTTCTTATTCCAAAGAACTAAGTGTATCATGCATCATTCTCTTCTTATCAAACACAAACAATCATTTACACATACACGTACCAGTCGCACCATTACTACCACTAACCCCACCATGGCTGCAAGTTTGCAATTCCTAAAATGGCAGAAAATGAAAGTTTCTTATAAGATGGGATTTTCTGTTGTTTGTTTTGATGAATAATGCAAAAGAATACGTCAAAAAAATTAGAAAACTTTTACATGGAGGAAATTTTTTATGTAAAATATCCTACAACGCAAAACAAATTGGACCTACTTGTTTGAACCTGGGTATCTGTTTACTGTTTGGACAACCCAAATAACAATTGAGTTGTGGGGTTGTGTTTCAGGTTTGTTGGAAAGCATGGTAGTGCTGTGCGTTGGGGTTCCACGAAGCTGAATGATTTGGGGTTCAAGTATAGCTATGATGCCAAGTTGATTTTAGAAGACAGTGTTCAATGCTTGAGGAGGATGGGTGCTTTCAAATAAAATACTTGATTATTTGCTAAAAGTTTTTTTTTTTTTTTTTTTGGTTATGCAAGACAGCAAAATGAATAAATTTTTAAATGATTGGATCATTCTAAGTTTCTAACCATTTGTTAAAAGATGCATGCACCTATGGTTTTAAATTCAGGACTTGGACACTCTATCTGTCATGTTCAAAACTGATCGAATCAGTGCACGGACGATACAATGGCAAGCTAACATGTGATCATATATAATAATATTAAAATAGAATCAAATTAGGGATTGACTATGTTCAAAACTGATACGAATCAATTGATAGATGACCATGCTCATGCTTGCTTTTGAAATGGAAACTAATCCTTCAACAATTAATTATGACCTGGATACTTGCTTTTGAAAAAATTCACAGAAACAACTAGGATGTAGCCAGTAACTAAGATTATATAGATATTCATAAGCTCTGACTTTTTGAAACCCAGCCCCCCTTTTAGGTTGACTTTTTCTATGCACTGGCAGGACTAACCCCCTAAAAAGTAAAAAAGGCCTCTGTCTTCAAGGCATACAGAAGCCCTACATCTTTATGCTCTCTATATACTCTGTTTTCAAACTACTCTAAGACCAGAAACATTGGATTAGGAGTTCTAAGCTCAAATTTTATCTCAGCGTACAGTGTCTCTTAGACCGCCTGAAAACCTCTGAAAGCCCAAACTTAGATGATTTAGTCAGGAAGCCAAAATTCATTACTCCTGAGAAAGGTGAGACTTCTAAGATGTCTGAGCTATCCACGGAACAGAAGAAGAGTAGAAACCTCCCGTCCACACCAAACAGATCCTGATTGATTGGGTGAACTCTGAAGTGCTAAATTCTGACAAAGGGTAGTGGTTGTTATTTGAAGAATAAATTATGGTACTAAAGGAGATGACTGTAAGGATACAGTTAAGTGCACAAATCAGCAGTAAGAAATGGTGACAATCTTCACAGAGGCGTCTCAATGAAAAAAAAATTAAAACCCAACGTAAACAGAGGTGTTTTAGGCATCTGCTGATATTGCTTAACATCAGCTCAGTATGGATTGAATCATTAGCAACTTCAAAGGAAATGAATTTTTTGGGAATTGTTTGTCTTTCATAAAGGTGATCATGGTGGAATTTGATTTGGAAAATTGGAATTGCAGAGAGAGAGAGAGAGAGAGAGAGAGAGAGAGAGAGAGAGAAAAGAAAAGGCTAGAAAATTGTGAACAACTTCCATTGTTAGCTTCCCATAATCCCATTCTTAGACTTGGGACAGAAAAGAATGTCAACTGATTGGATCTCTTGACTGGTTTGAATTTTACAGAATATGATCCACCAAGTTGTTAGTAAAGATAGAACATAGAAGCTGTAATTCCAGTTCCCAGTTCATTCAAGAAAGGTTCTTCAAGAATTCAAGATGATTGAACTAATCCAAGGATGACCTGCTTGGATTCCAATAGTCCAGTTTGCAGAGCACAAAAAAAAATTCAGATATGGTGGAGGGATCTTACCTGATTAATTTAAAACTCATAAAAACGGGTGACATCATTTAGATTGCAATTATAAAATATTTTTTATAATTACATATTTTATCAGATGGCAAAGATAAGCTAATAATAAGCTATACTAGTGAAGCTGAAATACAAAGTTCAAAAGTATTGAGGATATTCTTTTATTTTACCCTTGGAGAGATGTGGGCTCGTAACGGGTTCTTCATAACGATGGTGAACTCCTCATTCTCTGACAAGTCAATATCATCATCATCCACAGTCGTCCATTTGAACTCTCTGACCAAATTCGCCACAAAATACTCCAGATGAAGTAAAGCTAACCCAAGTCCAGGGCAAATCCTCCTCCCCGCCCCAAATGGCATCATCTTAATCTCCCTGTTCCCTGTTATATCAAATACTTGTCCCTCATCATTCAAAAACCTCTGTGGCCTGAATTCCATTGGATCTTTCCAAACTTTAGGGTCACAGCCCATCTCACCCACCATGAAATTCACAGTAGCTTTCTTTGGTATGATGTAGCCATCCAACACTGTATCTTGCGTGACGGAATGTGGCAGCACGAAATGACTTGGTGGATGCCGCCTCAACCCTTCCAACACCACTGCCTTCAGATACGGCATCTTCTGCAAATCCTCTTCTTTAATCTCTTCTGATGAATTTACAGCTCCTTCAATTTCAGAGTAGAGCCTTTCTTGGATGCTTTGGTGCTTCACCAAGTTCGCCATTATCCACTGCAACGCCGTAGCTGTTGTGTCAGTGCCGCCATTCAGAAACTCGGAGCAAAGAGTCATCATTTCTTGCTCTGTGAGATTCCGTCCGTCTTCTGGGATCTTAAGATCGAAAAGGGTATCCGCATAGGAAACAACGACTTCATCTGGGTTATCTTGGTTCTTCTCCTTTAGCTCGCGGCGGGCTCTTATGATAGGGATAAGTACAGATTCCTGTTTCTGGCGCATCTCAAGCAGTTGGTTCCAGCGTTTCCTGAAGATTAGTCTCCCCAATTTGGGGAAAAATGCAAGAACAGCGAATTTGCGCATATTAACAATTAGAGACCTCTGTGCGTCTTCGATCTCTCGAATGACTTTCTGATCGAGTTTCTCCCCAAAGCACATGAGGACCAGCAAGCAGAACATGGCATACTGGAAGTGTTCCATCACGCGCACCGGCTCACCAGATTCAACATGGTATCTGAGTCGCTCAAATAGTATCTGCAAGACCCAATTTCGACCATGACCATAGGATTTCACTCGAGAAGGGAGGAGAATCTCAGAGGCGAGATTCCGGCGGAGGAGTCGCCAGAGAGGACCATAGGGGGCAGAATTGATGTTGAGTGGGTTGTTGTGGACCAAGCGGCTGGGCGAGGCGGCCGGCGGGCGGTCGGCGAAGAAAGCGCCGTTCTCGACGAGGGCTTGATGGGCGAGAGAGTGGTCTGTGATGAAGATTACTGGGCGGGGGCCGATGTGGAGTGTGATGATCGGGCCGTACTTGTGGAGGAGGTTTCGGAGGATTGGCTCAATTTTTGATGGAGAGGAATTGCGGAGCCAGACGAAGCTGCCGATTATCGGTACTTTAGGGGGCCCTGGTGGGAGAGAGAGCTTCCGTTGGTTTAATTTTCTGTGGGAGAGGAGATGGATGAAGGATTTAAGGGCTACAGAGAAACAGAGAGTGAGGAAGAGGACGAACCAGAGCTCCATTAAAGGACTTAGGACGATACGCAGAGAAAGTGTATGAAAGAAAACAACTGAGAGTAAGAAAGTGATCCTTTCTGGGCCTGGCAATATTTATCAGGCTTTGGCGATCTTAGACTCGATCCACATCCTCTCCTCCCAGAGGTTCGGGAGGAGAATCGGCAACCCTTTTAGATGGGCGACACCTAGGATTCTGGTGAATCCGAATCCTTCATCTGAGCCGAATCGTCTCATCCCTGAGATTCTGGAGGTATGGCGGTGACCCCACTGGAAGGTTGCCAAGTGGAGGTCGGATGAATCCGACCACTCCGTTCGAGCCGACAAGCCGAGCCGACAAGAGAGTGTCGGCTCGAACGGAGGGGTCGGATTCATCCGACCCCCAGGGGTCGGATTCATCCGACCCCCACATGGCGACCATCCAGTGGGGTCGCCGCCACCCCTCCTGAATCTCAGGGATGAGACGATTTGAATCCCGTCATGTGATGTCTCAGTGCGGTGTTTTGAGAAGAGTAGTTTTTGGGTAAGTTGGAAAAAATCTCAGGCCTATGGTCTTGTAACATTCCACGTGTTTTGGGTCAAGAATGTCGGGTTTGGATCTGGTCACAATCCATTCAGGCGAGATCAGACGGGTTGGGATCACTCCACGAGCATAACAGCATGATGCTTCCAATAATTTTCACATGTCAGCTTGAATGTAACTGAAATAGTATTAAAAACAAGGGTAAAAGACAGTTACCTCCTTGTAACTTACCTTATTGACCGTTGACCCCCAAAGGTTTCAAAAAAGACAGTTATCCCCCCTAAGTAACTATTAAAATCCAAATAACCCTAATTTTTAACGGTGTTAAAGTTAATTTTTTTATGGACAACTCTACCCTCAACCTATTATCCATACTTTAAATCTTATTACTGTTAAAAGACCAATATAACCCTTTTATATCCAACTAAAATAAACCCTAATCTCATCTTCTTCTCATTCTCCCTCACGTTCTTTTCAGCGAAGATGATATGATGGACTCAAATCAGATGCAAGCGAAACGATTACAGGCGACCAGTGAGGCAAAACTCCTTGATTAAGCACTAGTTTTGATTTTCATGAGTTGGTATTCTGATTTGTGTTTAATCATGTTGGATTCTCATTCTTAATATGAAATTCATATTCTGGTTCTCCTTCGCTCTTCCCTGTTGACAGCCCTCCTGATTCCTTTGGACATATATAATGGGTGAGTTACTTAAAGTACTTGTCGAATCAAGAGAGAAGAGTGAGGTGTGAGAGAGAAAATGGTGGAGGAAAAAAAAAGGGATTGGGGATCTTCGAATTTTGGTGAGGAGAAAACCTGTGAGAAATCAGTTGCAGCAGAAAAAGAAGGGGAAGAATCGGGGTTTAAAGAGAGAGAGAGAGCCAGGAAAGGGAGGAAAAATGGCATGATTTTTTATTTCAACATTGAGAGAAGAGCAGAATCTGCCAGGAGAGGAAGTAGGAGAAGAAACCGAAGAAGAATAGGAGATAAAATGGCCGTGGACTAAGTGCGACTGGAATGGGAGAAAGATGAGGGAAGATAGGAGTGAAAATAGAGATTGAAAATCTGAAGAGATTTTAGGAGAGAAGAAACCGAAGAAGAATAGGAGACGATTGGAATGGGAGAAAGATGAGGGAATATAGGAGTGAAAATAAGGAATGAAAATCTGGATAGATTTTAGGAGAGAAGAAACCAAAGAAGAATAGGAGAGAAAATGGTCGTCAACTGTTGTCGATGGAATCCGTCCAGCTTCTCAGATCAAGCCACGTAAATGAAATACAAACACAGTAAGTAAGTGGGCGGGATATACCCCGGGGCCACTCCGATACCAAAGTTAGAGAATTCTAAAGACAAGTAGAATGGAGTTCTTAGTGATACACTAGAACTCCTTAGAAATGGGGTTCCTTGAGATACGAGAGTTCCAAAAGACTTTTCTCTTTCCCAATGGAAAAGATGAACAGTAGGTAAGCAGAGATATTTTTGAAGAAAATTTAGCAGAGTAAAAATACCTCAGGATAGATGTTTCGGAGTGACCTCTAAGATTGAATCTCTCTTTTTCTTCATCATTTCTTTTGTATTTATAGAACGATTGTGAAACTTCTTGGACAAGCTTTTTTCCACCTACCACCATCTCCATCATGTCAGAGAAGGAAGATTAGGACTAGGCAGCTAAGACCCCTTAGAGTGGCGCGTATAGGTCTTGTCTATCTTTTTTGACCCCTGTTCGACCCCCTGTTCGACCCCTGTTCGACCCCCTGTTTGACCCCTATTCGACCCCTATTCGACCCCCTTATGTCCACGTCAGCTACTTTCTTTATCAGCTATGACCGTCATTTCCCACTTATCGAGTAAAAATCTTGCTTTTTGTTGATTCGGTCCATGATATGGTAACATGGTTAGTCAAGTCAGCATACCTTGCATTTATGGTTGTTGTCAGTATTTATGAGCATTAATGACGAACCATTAATTGCCCAACTACCCTTATCAATCTATCACATCATGCCTAGATCAGCATGGGGGGGTCGAACACGAGTTCAGTCATCACTTTCTTCTCATACCTTGTGCCTTAGATGTACGCCATGTGTAATATCTTGCATACGTCCTACTGACCCGTTATCAATGGTCTGATTTAACACAAACTTATTTTCCCCCAACAGAACCCCTTTGCCTCTTCCGGGTCGTTTCGACTCGAAGAGACAATCCCTTTGGGGAAAATATACTTTCCTCGTATATGCGCGTACTTCATTATGAACCTTTTGACTGCTTCTTTTTTTTTTTTTTTTTTTTTTGAGCCCTCCTCATATGCTTTGAGCCCTTCTCATATGACTTGCCTTTTCGAGCCCTTTTTTTTTTTTGAGCCCTTAGACCCTTCTCTTTTTGAGCCGTTAGACCCCTCTTTTCTTGCCCTTAGGCCATTTCTCTTTTTGAGCCGTTAGACCCCCCTTTGAGTCCTTAGACCCTTCTTTTCTTGAGCCGTTAGACTCTTTTTTTCTTGAGCCGTTAGACCCCTCTTTGAGTCTTTAGACCCTTCTTTTCTTGAGTCCTTAGACCCTTCTTTTCTTGAGCCGTTAGACCCCTCTTTGAGTCCTTAGACCCTTCTTTTCTTGAACCGTTAGACCCCTCTTTGAGTCCTTAGACCCTTTTTTTCTTGAGCCGTTAGACCCCTCTTTGAGTCCTTAGACCCTTCTTTTCTTGAGCCGTTAGACCCCTCTTTGAGTCCTTAGACCCTTCTTTTCTTGAGTCCTTAGACCCTTTTTTTCTTGAGCCGTTAGACCCTTCTTTTTTTCGAGACCCGGAGGCCTTTTTTTCTTTTCGAGACCCGGAGGCCTTTTTTCTTTTCGAGACCCGGAGGTCTTTTTTCTTTTCGAGACCCGGAGGTCTTTTTCTTTCTTTTCGAGACCCGGAGGCTTTTTTTCTTTTCGAGACCCGGAGGCCTTTTTTCTTTTCGAAACCCGGAGGCCTTTTTCCTTTTCGAGACCCGGAGGCCTTTTTCTTTTCGAGACTGTAAGCACCCCATTTTTGCCATCCTAGCTAAACAAAGCCCTGCGGGCGTGTGGACAACAAAAGGGAAAGTGATCGAAGGTTTGGGTTTTTGTTCGAATTTGAGGAAGTTTTCAATGGGTCGTGAATTTGAGGAAGTTTTCAATGGGTCCACAAGGTCATGGGTTATAATTTTGCATGGATGCATAGGTCATAGAATTATCTTCGGAAATTGCTCAATTCGATATCAAATGGAAGATATGACCATTTTAGTCGGATGATACATATAAGGAGGTTTATGAAGTTATTATAAATAATCCCGAGGGCCTTCGTGCAAATTATCCTAAGTCGGATCGTTTGAATTTCAAATCATCATATCTTATATCTCCGGCATCGGATCCTCGGGGGGCCGACCATTATTCTTCATTCATGATGTTCACCAAAATGGGCGTAAAAAATCCGGGTAAAGTCCCCGGGGGGCCCCGCCTTGCATGCAAAATTATCGTCGAACTTCAAGCGCATATCTTTTCCGTTCTACGTCGGTTTGGGGATTCTATATTCCTCATTTTAATGTTCCACAAAATGAGCAAAAAATTTGGAATAGAGGCCATCGAAAAATTCCAGGATGGACGAAATTACCCATGAAATGACAAGGAGAGAAAACCCCGCTTTATCCGCGACTCGGTTCAAGCCGTTTGGTCCAACCTAGCTCAACCCATATCGGTTTAACTCGGTCCAGCCAAAGTCGGCCTCAACCCGTTTGAACCGGTTCATCCATGTGCATAGTATTTATATATTATATATATATTGTATACTATACATATATGTATGTTATTAAATATATGTGTATATAATATATGTTATTATACATAAAAGATAAAATCTAAAAGATCTTGGAGAAGAAAAAGGAAGGAGGATAGAGAGGAGACGTGAAAGAGAAGGAGGCTTTAGGGTTGAGATGAAATCAAAAGATATTGGAGAAGAAAAAGGAAAGAGGAGAGAGAGAGACGGAAAGAGAAGGAGGTTTTAGGGTTGAGATGAAATCTAAAAGATCTTGAGAAGAAAAAGGAAGGAGGAGAGAGGGAGACGTGAAAGAGAAGGGGTTTTCTAAAAGAAGAATGAGAAAAAGGAAAGAAAGGAAGAAGAAAAACGTGAGAGAGGAAGAAAAGAAAGGAAAGAAGAAAATGGGGAAAAAGATTTTCTAGAAAAAGAAAAGGGAAGAAGGATCTTCCAGAAAATGAGTGAAAAATTATAAATGAGGGGAGGAGGGATCCTTTTCCGAGCGGAGAGAGGGAAACGTGGGTGAGAGAGAGAAACGTGAGGAGAGAGAGAGAAACGTGAGAGAGGAAGAAAGAAGGAGAGAGAAAAGAGAAAAGAAAGAAAAGAGAGAAGAAAAGAGAGAAGAGAGAGAGAAAGAAGAAGAGGGGGGAAGGAGGGATTCACATTCAAAGGGGATTGATACAACCCCCGATCACCCTTCATCAATGGTTTCGCTCGATTTGAGTTCAAGGTTAGTACTCTAAACAAATTTGTATGGGGCCGAATGCCAATTTTGCTTGAAAGGGCTAATTTTCAGAAATCTCAATCATGAATGCTCCTACCTTGCTGCTTTGTTAGTGTTGGGATGCCTATGTCTAACATTTTTCATGATTGTTAATTTTTCCAGCTTTCATTGATGAATTTTTTTTTGTTTTACAATGCTTTTTTGATGTTTTTTGTAAATTTCATAAAGTGATTTTCCGATCCGAAAATTCCGATTTAGGGTTCAAACTTAGGGCGTACATCTATATTTTTGTGGATTTGAAGCCCAAAATTTTATGGGAGTCTCTCTGATATTATAGAAGACTACCCTAAAATTTCGTTCCATTTGGAATTGGGAAAATATATCAAAAATTTGTCTTTGACATTGCTATTTTTCTCGGATGTAATGCAATCCTCCATCGGAAAGTCTCTAGACAAAAGCCTTATGGCCATAATCCGAAAATCCACTTAACATGAACTTTTTAGACATGAAAGTCTTCTAAAAAATGGCACTAGTTTCATATTTTTTTCATTTTGCATTGAATTGATATCAATTTTTAAGTGCATAGTGCTTTGATTTCAGATCTGTCATGATGTGCTGATTTGCATGATTGAAAAGAGTCATTTTTCACAAAGAAAATATACTATTTTAACTTGTTTTTCTTAATAAAATTTTAGATCAGACAGTTATCTACATAGATATATGTCTGTATTTAATATTCATTAAGAATAGAATTTTATTTGGAATTTATGGTGCAACTGGTCAAAAATCTGAAACAGACCTGACCAATGTATTTGCCTGTACTTGGGGAATGTTTTCGACCTACCTATGGTCTCTTTTAGGATTAGCTTCCTTGAGACAAAATGTTGGCCTCTGAGTCTTCTTTCCAGGGATATCTTTTAAGAATTTTTTGAGTAGTACGGTGCCCTATGTGTCCATTTTGGTCCAGCCCGACAAAGCTGTCATCTTGCTACGTGTTCCATCATGTTTTGATTGATTCTCATATGCTTTGGTTGTTTTCTCACATGCCATATTTGATGCTATGCTATGTTCGGATGCTCATGCATACACTACTATAATTGGAATGGTCCCTGCCATAATTGGAATAGTCGCACTGCCATAATTGGAATGATCACATTGCCATAATTGAAATAATCACATTGCCATGATTGGAATGCTACACATGCTTATTGCCATATTTGTCTACTACACTTGCTCACATATTACTGCCATGTTTAGATGCACACTTACCATGTTTGTATTGATTCACATGCTCACTTGCCAACTTTGATTGATTTGTTGCTAAATTTGAATATATTTCCAACATGCTATATTTGGATGCTTACACTGCTATATTTAAGCTCCATTGCTATGTTAGATTGTTTACATTGTACAACAACTAGGGCAAGATACACCCTAAAATGGAAATAATTGACAATTAGGGTAAAAAACCCTAAAAATAGAAAATAGCAATTAGGGTAGAAAACCCTAAAAATGAAAATCACAATGAAAAGGGATAGGAAACCCTAAAAACCAAAAATGGAAACAATAAAAATAGTACAATTTAGGTCTCATCCCTAGATCCTATTCACAAAAATGGAAAGAATTTGGTACACATCCCAAATAAAAATGGTAGGAATTTAGGTCTCATCCCTAGATCCTATTGACAAAATTAGAAATAATTTGGTACACATCCCAATTAAAATGGTAGGAATTTATGTCTCATCCCCAGATCCTATTAACAAAAAAAAGAATTTGGTACACACCCAATAAAAATGGTAGGAATTTAGGTCTCATCCCCAGATCCTATTGACAAATTGGAAGGATTTTGGTACACATTCCAAATCCGGCTCTCCAAACCATTTCGAACTCGTCGCTGATTTCTAGGGCAAACCCAGAATACGTAACAATTGGGAATCCCAAATACGGTACAAAGCCACCCATCAACCATACATCCGATAAACCAACTTGAACAACAAAGAATCAATTGAAGCAAATGCATAAATCACTTCCATAATCTTTAATCCACAAACCCTTTCGAACTACGTTTTGGACTTGATTTCGGGATTGAATACGGGCGGTTTGAGATATCTTGCACATCTCGATTCAGTCCAAGACCGACCATCTTTGGTTCGGTTCCTGTATAATATTGTACATTACATTTGCTCGTTTATTTAAAAACTTGTTTGGTTGAACCCCGGGTTGGGGTAAATTTTGAAGTTGGTTTTTGGGATTCCCCTTTAGCCCCCCCTATTCAAAGATTTCCCAAAACCAAAAAAAGGAAAGTTTTGAGGGTGAGGTTGGTGGGGGGTTTTTGTTTGGTTTTTTTGTTTCTTCCCTTTCTCCTTTACTTTCCCACTCTTTTTTACTTTCTCCCCGGCGTGCGGAGACAGGATCCTTGGGGTGGGTGTCGGGGGGGTCTTTTTGGTGGGGGGGCTACATTTTTAGGGGTCCTGGACCTTAATCTAGGTGGCGACTCAGCGGAATACTCGATCTTCATCGTCCGGGGGCCACATTCCATCCCGGGAGGATCCCGATTTCCCATTGTCCTCAGGGGCCTGGTTTTTTTTTTTTTTTGGGGGGGGGGTTTTTTTTTTTTTTTTCTTTTTTGGTTTTTTTTGTTTTTTTTTTTTTTTTTTTTTTTTTTTGGGTGGGGGGGGGGGGTTTTTTTGTTTTTGGGGTTGTGGGTTTGTTTGGGGGGGGGGCGGGGTTTTTTTTTGGGGGGGGGGGGGGGTGGGTTTTTTTTTGGGGTTTTTTTTGTTTTCTTTTTTTGGTTGGGGGGGGGGGCCGTTTTTTTTTTTTGGGGGTTTGGGGGGGGGGTGGGGGTTTTTTTTGGGGGGTTGGGGGGGGGGGGGGGGGGGGGTGGGGGGGGTGGGGGGGGATGCAAAGATGACATCTTTTCATGAATCAATCTGCCCCATGAATCCTCTTGGAGGTGACCTTTGGGGTGGTGGAGGTCTATGTTCGACCCTTTCTCTTCTTTCTTCTGGTGCCCTTGCTGGGGGAGGTGGAGGAAGTACCACCGCAAAATTTGGTAAGGCGAGGCTTGCCCTTGGGCCTATGAATTCTGTCCATCTTTCATGTTGGATGAGATCCTCCACCAAACCCTTCAAATGCCGACATAAATTGGTATCATGGCCATGATCTTGATGATGTGTGCAGTACAGTTGACGATTGCGCTCCTTTAGCTTGGATATCCTTTTGGGAGGAGGGACCAAAAGAGTGTCCCCCCTCCTGTTGTTCATGATCTCAACCATGGTGTGGTTGAGGGGTGTGTATTCTGGTGCAGGTTGAGCTGGACATAGTTCTTTGGCCAGCTTAGCTTTCTTACTTGTTTCTCCTTCCTTGGGAGCTCTATCCGCAGGTTCACTCTTTTTCTTATCCCCCACAGTAGAGGCATTGTTCACATGTCCAGGCAACTCCACAACAGCTTCTGCTCCTGATGCGTATTGGTTACATCGGTTGAAGATCTCAGCATGAGTTATAGGGCACTTCTTGTTGAGAGAAAAGACTAATTAGGGGTCGAGGCGAGCCTTCGATAGGGTCGACAACACTGCGTCAGGCTGCAGGTCCTTCATCTCTTCAGCCACCCTTAGAAAATGGGTTATGAATGGTAGGAGGGGCTCATTCTCGCCCTGTTTGATTGCCATTAGTTGGGACAGATTCTTCTTCTGAGTTTGCCTCCCTTGAAAATGGAAGAGGAACAAGCTGCTTAACTCACGGAATGTCCCAATAGATTTGGGAGGAAGATCGTTGAACCAGGTCCTTTCAGCGCCTCTGAGTGTGGAAAAAATTCTACAGCAGAGGACATCGTAATGGCCCTAGATGACCATCCCCACCTTGAAGCTGTCAAGGTACTTCTCTGGGTCTGTCTTTCTATCATACCACCCAACATTAGGGATGATAAAGTTGAGGGGAGGTGGATGGTTTATGAACTCATCTGTCAAGGCTGTCTCTGTGTCATAATCTTGGAGAGCCCCAGAATCGACCCCCCCTCTCCACGTGCTGTACTCGATTTATCAAGTCCTTCACCAGGCATTCTAACCTGATAGTATTCTCATCAGTGATCAATGTACTCTCAGCGGATAGTATTGCTGTAACTGGTATGGCTGGTGGTACTATTGTGACTAGGGGAACTGTCGCAGCTCTTTCTTGTCGGACTACATCGACCCTTGTTTGACCCCCTGTTCGACCCCCTATTCGACCCCCTATGTCCATGATTAGAGCAGAGGTTGTTGACACATCCGTAGGTCTTTGTCGTAGTAACTCTGTCAGTGTGGCCAGTTGTTGGGCCAGTGGGTCAAACTGGATTATGACCACCTGCTCCTTCTTCTTCAGGATGGACTTCAGGAGCCCTTTCTTCGTAGGCCACTGGAATATCCACTGGGTCAAGTGTTCGACCCCTTATCTGACCCCCTTATGTCCATGATTGGAGCAGAGGCTGTCAGCACACCCGTAGGTCTTTGTCATAGTAACTCTGTCAGTGTGGCCAATTGTTGGGCCAGTGGGTCAAACTGGATTATGACCACCTGCTCCTTCTTCTTCAGGATGGACTTCAGGAGCCCTTTCTTCGTAGGCCACTGGAATATCCACTGGGTCTCTCGAGGTATCTCCATTCAACAGACGGGAACGGGTCTGGCGTAGATTATAAGTGCTTTTAGATCTTCTAGTTGGAGCCATGGGTAAAATGTATGAGTTGATTTAAGAGTATGAAAGATGTAAAGAGAGAAAAGAAAGAGGAAGGAAGTCACTGGAGCTCTCTAGGTAAGGGAGGAAAGCGATAGAGAAAAATAGAGAAAAGTGTGAGGCTTCTTGTATGGGTTCTTCAGGTAAACTGAGAATAGAGGAAAGGTTTTGGAAGCAAAGTATGTCTAGGGCCCCACGGTGGGCGTCAAACTGTTGTCGATGAAATCCGTCTAGCTTCTCAGATCAAGCCACGTAAATGAAATACAAACACAGTAAGTAAGTGGGCGGGATATACCCCGAGGCTATTCCGATGCCAAAGTTAGAGAATTCCAAAGACAAGTAGAATGAAGCTCTTAGTGATACACTAGAACTCCTTAGAAATGGGGTTCCCTGAGATACGGGAGTTCTAAAAGACTTTTCTCCTTCCCAGTGGAAAAGATGAACAGTAGGTAAGCAGAGATATTTTTGAAGGAAATTTAGCAGAGTAAAAATACCTCATGATAGATGTTTTCGGAGTGACCTCCAAGATTGAATCTCTCTTTTTCTTCATCATTTCTTCTGTATTTATAGAACGATTGTGAAACTTCTTGGACAAGCTTTTTTCCACCTACCACCATCTCCATCATGTCAGAGAAGGAAGATTAGGACTAGGCAGCTAAGACCCCTTAGAGTGGCGCGTATAGGTCTTGTCTATCTTTTTTGACCCCTGTTCGACCCCTATTCGACCCATTTATGTCCACGTCAGCTACTTTCTTTGTCAGCTATGACCGTCATTTCCCACTTATTGAGTAAAAATCTTGCTTTTGTTGATTCGGTCCATGATATGATAACATGGCTAGTCAAGTCAGCATACCTTGCACTTATGGTTGTTGTCAGTATTTATGAGAATTAATGACGAACCATTAATTGCCCAACTACCCTTATCAATCTGTCACATCATGTCTGGATCAACATGGGGGGGGGGGGTCGAACACGAGTTCAGTCATCTCTTTCTTCTCATACCTTGTGCCTTAGATGTACGCCATGTGTAATATCTTGCATACGTCCTACTGACCCGTTATCAATGGTCTGATTTAACACAAACTTATTTTCCCCAACATCAACTAAGGGCGACTGGAATGGGAGAAAGATGAGGGAAGATAGGAGTGAAAATAAGGATTGAAAATCTGGAGAGATTTTAGGAGAAATTGCTTCAATATTCAAAGATTTGCAGCGGCAGAGAGCTCCGAAGGAGAAGGCGATTCAAGGGTTTGAAAACCGAAAAAAATGTAAGAGAGCAAATGGGGAAGTAGTAACCCTATTAAATAGTAAGGGTAAAATAGGTAGTTCATCTCTCTAAAAGGATAATTTGATCTTTAAAACAATATTGGACTCCCATCGTTATCATCTAATAGAATATTCTTAATGCGTGAGGCTATTTGGATTTTAATAGTTATTTAGGGAAGGTAACTGTCTTTTTGAAACATTTAGGGGTCAACGGTCAATAAGGTAAGTTACAGGGAAGGTAACTGTCTTTTAAGGAAAAAAATGAGATTACCAAGGGGTTACGGTGGACAGTCGGGTGTAGGCCTATAGGGTATAGGAGTGTAGATATATTGAATTTCATTATGAAATTTTACATGTCATGAATTCACATTCAAATGTCAAATTTTTCATACTATGAATTAGGGAAAGGGAAAGTAGGTCATGTGGAAAATATTAAAATAATTTAAAATTATTTCTAGCCATAAGAGATTAAGGTAAGGGTTTAATAAGTTTTAACACTCTTTCATATTGTTGGTTTTAAACATTTTTATTTTTGAAACATGAATCGAACTGTTTAACTTAATGGTTTTATTTTTAAAATCAAAATCAAACCATTTAATAAATAGTTTTAAGGTTTTGGATTAAATGATTTGAATTGGTTTGATAAATGGTTTCATTTAAAAACTCTTACAAACTTTTTTTTTTTTTTTTGCTAAAGGTTACCAGAATTAATATTAATGAAAATAAAAGTAAAGTACAACCAGGTTCATCTATCTTCGACATTGCATCAACAGAGTAACCTAGCCTTCTAGTTAAAAAAAAAAAAATGAAATCGTAAATGCTCAGACCTGTCCTACATTAAATCTCTAGCTATAAAGTGAAGGCAAGAGTTCTAACTCTTAGTAACCCTATTACCCGTTCTATACTTTGACAAACTATCTGCTCCTACAAACAATCCTTACTGCTTTGTTTGATTGTAAGGGAAATTGAAGGAAAGGGAAGGGAAGTGAAAATTTTCAACTTTTGTAATGATTATAGCACATGCTATTATATTGCTAAGTAATTAATTCCAAATCATTTTGTATTTAATTATTTAACTTATATTTTACCTTGCATTCAAATTCCTTGCATTTATTTACCCCCCCCCCCAAAAAAATCCTTGCATTTGAGAAGAAAAATAAATTTTATATCTTACAATTATTATTACTAAATATATTAAGAAGTTTAGTTAGTTTATACAATTATGTTTTGTTACAATTATAAAAGTTTTTAAAAAATTTCATTTCCCTTCCCTTTAATTTTCCTGACAACCAAACACAATTTACACAGAAAGAAGGAAAAGAGAGAGAGAGAGACAGAGAGAGAGAGAGGGCATTTCCATACCGAAGTTTCTGAATCCTACTGCTCTAATATTTTTAAGTTCCAGACTCCCCCCTTCTTCTAAAGAAATGCCCTCGGTTGATTGCACCACATTAATCTTTTAATGAGGTATCAGGATTCAGGACGACCTTTTCCTCCCATTCCGTATGCTTGCTCTCATTATTTTATTTTATTTATTTATTTATTTATTTTTGTTAAATAAGAGACATGGGAGTCGTCCTGCTCATACAATAAGTAGCCACCTTTGCTAGATCGCCTTTTCATGAATTTTTTTTAGGTTGGAGGCATATGGGTTTATCAAGAAAAGGTGTTACCCTCATCTCAATCTGCTTTTGGTCTCTTGGTCTTTTATATTATTTAACTATTCTATATGAAAATGGAGAAATCCACAAAGATCGACTATTGGAATTATAGGGCAAGTACAAGGATACTTTAGACACTTAACGTCTCAACAGACACTTAGGGGTAGGAATGTAAGTTTGGCCCTATTAGTTGGATCCAAATCTTCTCCTCCCAAGGGTTTGGTAGGAGAGGCGACTCCCATCATCTGATGCCCGACACTTGGGTGTCGGCTGGATCCGAGCCCTCTATTGGAGCCAATTAGGTGAGCCGATAGGAGATGTCAATTTATGCATCGGCTCAGATGGAGGGTTCAGATCCAACCGACACCTAAGTGTCCGACATAGGCTGGTGGGAATCGCCTCTCCTCCCGAACCCCTGGGAGGAGAGGATTTGAATACCTATCAACTTGTGCTCGTCCTGAACTCAAACAGGACTTGGGATGAGATATCCTAGCCTTAAGAATGGGAAAGGGCTGAGATATCCTAACCTTAAGAATGGGAAAGGGCTGAGAATTATTAGCCTTGAGTTAGGACCGGCCATGCTAGAGTTGAGGGATTGGGATTGGGCTTGGGCTGAGATCGCCAGGCCCTTTCTTCTCTTCTTTCTCTTCATGTTCTTTCTTCTTCTCTTCAACTTGGCCCAGCCCCTACATCCCCCTTCCCCTCAAGGCTGGGCAGAGCTGGGCCTGGCAGGGCCTAGGCCTAGCTAAGGAGACTCAGAGTTGGACTGGGGTTTTAGAAAGCTCGGCTAAACTGACCTGTTATAGTTGTAGTTAGGGAGGGGCGGTCGTGTGTATGGTCCATTCCACCGATAGGGAGGGACAAAAATGATATGATATTGCACAACTTCCACCTCCCCCATCCAACCGTAAGAGCGCTTGGTTTCCCCAAATCTAAAGAGTTCTCTTAAACCGGATCTGGTTAGGCTGGGCCAGGGCCCAATTCTAGAACAAATGTTACCAAGTTACAACACATTTAGAATGGGCCTGTTATGGTCCAAGGGTCAGTCTGCCGACTTCTCAAAATATGGGTTTAATGGATGGCCCATGAAGCCAAGGTTCGGTGACCCATTAATTAACAGCTATGTGGTGACTCAATATTGTCCAACCTACAACATGAAGAAAGAAAATTTAAATTTCTAAGCATCCATTAAAGGATATATATATATATATCCAAGTCACATAGCACATCTATAAAAAGAAGAACACTGCCAGGCCTCTACGGTATAGCTGGAAACCCCATCCATAGACCTGTTAACATCCTTTTGCTTTGTTCTGACAGTGCATTCATGAAAAATACATTTTTAATTAATTTTTCGGGAGAAAAGAAAAAAAAAAGAGGAAAAATGGAATTAATAAAAGAGCCCGCCTTTGAATGCCGGGCAGATAGAGACAGTACTTCCGTAGAGAGAAACAGTGTTGTCACTCTCCATATTTACTTTAAAAAGACAGGGATCAGATAATAGAGAGAAAGAGAGGGGAGAGAGAAAGAGACAGAGAGAAAGACAAAAGGCCGGTGGTGGTGGTGGTGGAAGCGAGGGAGCAGTCTGGTCTGAGTGAGAGTGAGTGAGTGAGTGAGTGAGTGGGTTAGTGGAGGGAGTGAGCGAAGGGTACTACTGTTCAATCATAGAGCAATGGATTGCAAAATGATTGCCCGTTTTGTTAACCTTTTTCACCTTACATATCAGACCCTTAAAAAGCTAACCCCCATCATCACATCATCCAATTTCGCTCTCAATTCCAACTCCTACTCTGGAAATCATTCACTTGCAGGATCAGGTCCCCCAACCCAAAAACTAGACTGACACTTTCTCTCGTCCTCTTTACACGTAGGCACGTTACGTTTATCTTAACACGTGTAAAGTTGAAATTTAAAAAGGAAGACAAATTAAGACTATAGAGTCCTTTGTTTCATCTTTCATCGCTTCTAACATTATTCCTCTATTATTATTCCCATTTATCTCTCTCTCTTCTCTTTCTCTCTCTCTCTCTCTCTTCTCTCTCTCTCTCTCTCTCTCTCTCTCTCTCTTCTCTCTCTCTCTATATGTACATATATAGATCGATGTAAGAGAGAATGTTACCGTTTCCTCCCGCGTGATTCTCGCCTTATTCTTCGTTGTGTAACATAGAGTGAGAAACTCCATAAATTTTGTGAACAAATTCAACATACTTGAATCTATCATAATTGTAAATGATATATTTTACATATTTAAGATTCATTTTCTTGGATATTATATAGCCAACCCAACTACATTGTCACATATCTCATCTACTGATCATAAAAACTTTTCTCATGATTTATTAAAGCTTGGAAACTTGAATGTTATCATTGCAAGTATTCGCATGGCCAAGGCCAATCTAAGTGTCCAATACCAATTACTATATCCTTGAAACTTCAAAGTAGGTAACCTGTCTGGTGGGTTTTTGATGAATTATTGTTATCTACAATTAATCAAGCCATTGCCTATAATCTTGAGTCTTAAATAAGAAGACCCTTCTCTTATTCTCAAACAATAATTTCGCCTTTAAATGTGGAACAAAAGCATATTTGAATCTATTTAATAGAAATATAGGGGGAATGCTTTATTAAAAATAAAAAATAAAAGTTGCAAAGGATTCAATAGCCATCTAGATATAAAAAGGTATATGCTTAAAAAATAATTGAGTTCAACCTATAAATTTTTTTTTTGAGTTTACGGCCATAAGATTGGTCCCTAAAATAAGCCCATTTCATTTTATTATCTTCTAACAATTCAAACTTTAGTGGAGGATGAAAAATTGAAATCGAAAATTGATATGACTTTGAACCAAATCATAAACATATTAAATGTGAGATAGCTTCAAAGGTTGTAGTTCAACTTATTTGTAATTTTGAAAAAAAAAAAATGTTTCCTACTTTTTAGTGATTTGAGAGCACTTGATAGTTGACACTTCCAAATAGAGTTGCTTTTACTTTTTATCCATAATAACTTTTTTATATGATTTAATGAAACATATATATATATATATATATATATATATATATATATATATATATATATATATATATATATATATATATATATATATATATATTACAAAATTAAAGAAGCTAGCTATCACAATCATGTACTATTTTGAGATAGTTTTTTATTTATTTATATTTCATTTTATAGAATATTTTTATTTTCATCTTTTTTACTTTCCCAGTTTATCATTGACCTTTGATTTAGTTAAATTACTTAGACTATGTTTGGATGTGAAGAAAAAAAAATTCAAATGCAGGAGAAAATATTGTAATCTTGCCTCAACCCTACACTAGTAATGAATACAACCCATCTAAATTTGAGAGAAGCACAACCCCAAAATATCCAGTCAATCAATTTGCTGTTTGGATATATGCTTTCCATTGTTTTGTTTTGTTTTTTTTTTATTGGCTGCAAATGGAATTAAATGGAAAAGGAGTGAAATTTTTAAATTTAAAAAAGAAATTTTTTTTAGTTATTAAAACTCATACTATCACATGGCTATGTAACTTATTTCAAATCATTCCATATTTGGTTATTCACTTACAATTTATTTTACATCCAAATATCTTTCGTTCGTTCCACCAAAAAAAAAAAAAAATTCAAAATGTAAAATAAAAAGTACATCTAGAAACTATCATTATTAAACATGATGGCTTTATTTGGTTGCAAGGGGAAGTAAATTTTTTGAACTTTAAACAAAAATTTTTATAATTATTACAATACATGCTATCACATTACTATGTAACTAATTCCACATTTAATTATGAACTTACATTTCACTTTGCATCTAAACCCCTCCCATTTAAGAAGAAATTTTTTTTTTTACATCTTATAAGTATCATAACTAAATATGTTAAGAAGTTTAGATAATTTATAAAATTGTGTTGTATTACAACTATAAAGTTTCCATTTAATGTTAAAAAATTTCACTTCACTTCCCTTCCCTTCCCTTCAATTTGCCTTGCAATAAAAAATAGTTGATAAGAAATTTAGATTATGTGAATAAAATTTTCCTTTTTAATTTAAATTTTTTCACTTCTTTTACATATCCAAGTTTTTATCTACCCAATTTACTAGGCAAACAAACATTAGTGTTTCATTTGGTATGCATTCTTGGAATGCACTCTATTGTATAATGAGAATGGATTAAAATAATCTCAAAGAGCTAGTTCAATCGATTAAAGACCAACCTCTCAAAGAGGTTATGAGTTCAACTCTTCTTAGAAACGTATTTGTATAATATATATATATATACACACACACGTAAAAATATACATAAGAATATAGAGTATAATACTATGAAAGTGTCACGTTTCGTAGAGAAGCACTACGACCCAAAAATCGCCCAGCACGACTTTCTACATAAGAAAGGCATCCAACACTCGGGACCCTACAGTAGGACGTACAAATCTGGACCGACCCTAAACAGTCTCTCTCTCTCTCTCTCTCTCTCTCTCTCGCTCTCTCTCTCTCTATCTGTTACGTTCAAAAGCAGTATTGATGAAAGCGCATCGCGTCGAGCCGCGCGCCGCTGCAAATTCGTGAACGATTCGGTGAAAACAAGGCGTCAATTTTTCAGAGATATTTATATTAAAATGAAAAAAAGGAAAAAAAGGAGAGAGAGAGAGAAAAGCTGCTGTCGGTCGTCAACTACAATTGTTCACTCACGAGTCGTTTTCGAAGTGAGAGAGAGAGAGATGATCTGATTTGGGCAGAGAGCATATAAGTTGGAACCGCTAAGATCCGACACGTCACACAATCGCAGGCCCAGAGTAAATGATGGTGTAATCATTATTTAATAATTTTGACTCTTCTCTCTCCCTCTCCCCCCCCCCTGGCTTTCTTTTCTGCTTTGCTGCTTCCAATGCCCCTGCTCTCATATGCCTCGTAATTTTCGTTTTTTATTCTGAACGACACTCTACCAATAGATCCTACATACGATCAAACCTAGATGTAAAGCAATCCCCAAATTTTGAATTGGGAGATCAGTATTTCGATCCAGTAGACTTTCAGGCGATTTCTTTCCGAGATTAAATAAAATATCCTTTTACAATTTTTTTAGAGGGGATGGTTTGATACGGTCACCGTGTGTGTGCGTGTGTGTGCATACATTACTATATATGAAATTTTTCATTTTTTTATTTTTATTTTTTTGTTACAAAGAAAATATATAAACACCAAAAAAATTAACCAATCTAAGACTACAACTTGACACCCAGCCACTCCCCCTCCTCTTTGGGGTTCACCAAAAAATAAAAAAGAAAATTCAATTAACTTGAATTTGGCCTAGAAAAAAAAATCTTGATTAAGCAATATCATTTGATCAAAATCTGCAATTCGGTTTCGATTCCTAAAAAACTGTAGAGAATAGAAGGGAAATTGAAATATGTCAGAAAAAGAATACCATGTGCATGAACCCATCATCACGTGACATCACGTGTTCTCACGTGTTCTAAGTCAGATTAGAAGCCTCTTTTTTATAAAAAAAAAAAAAAAAAAAAAAAAAAAAAAACCAATGCCGTGTCAAAATCCAATTTATCCTTTCTTTTCCTTTCCTTTCCAGTTCTCCTGCATCTTCAAGGAGGTATAAAAATGTAGCAAAAAAGGTTGATAGGTAGTAATCATGACAGCAATTATTGCTAAAAGCTTCCCATGCAGAAGGGAGTGTTGTTGACATATGGCAATAGGACGGTCATACCATAACCGGGTCAAGTTATTGTTCTCCTTACTGGAACGCTTCCTTCTATCTTTATTAATTACATTTATCAAACCCATCAAAAGCTCCCTTAAGACCCCTCAGACTCTTACACTTCTATGACAAAAGTTGCAGTCCATTATTAGCTCCATCCATTCAATTCTATTTTTAAGCATCAGAGTTAATGGATGCTACATCACTCTACCGAACTCAACCTTCTTGTTTTTATCAAATAAATACCTAAACTAGTGAGAAGGGTGGGAAGATGAGTTTTGAAAAGAATAACTTGGATTAGAAATGGCAATTAATTTGAAGGGGAGAGAGAGGGTTTTGCTGTTTGGCCATGTAAGCATTCAAGAGGAAAGACGGAGTAGTTATTTCAGTCTTATGTAAGAGGATGCAGGGGGACACTATCGGGCAGCGTTCTTTATTCCTAATTTAAATTAGACAACTCCAAATGTGAAAAGTTAAGAAACGAGTTTGAATTGCAGTTGGGCTGAATTTCAGCCAAATCTGAAAATTGCTTCGATATTTGTGGGTGGATGTAGGATTAACATTCTAATTCAGAGTTATAAGTATTGTCATTAGTTAAGCTATTTATATCCTTTGTAGATTCTGAACCATCATTTTAACTGAATTGTTCATAAATTAGGAGGGTTATACATCAATCCTAGCTTCTATCAAAACAAACCCAGAATTGGTTGGAAGATGGGCTTTGAAGAGGAAAACTAATATTAGAGATACAACTTAGTTTGAAGTAGATAATTTCAAATTTAAAAAGTTTATCTGTGTTTAAGGTTGGGCCAAAAACTGGTCTGAGCCCAAATTTGAAAAGCTTCATCTTAATTTGTTGGGCACATGTAGGATTGACATTCTATCTTCTTCTTCATTATTTATTTATTTTTGGTAGAACATTAACTTTCTAATGGTTGTTTCTGTCAAGGGGTAGCTCAGTTGAACACTTCTACAATTAAAAGATCATGAGTTCAACTCTTCTTTGAACCTATTTATCAAAATAAAAAAATAAAAAAAAAGTATATATGGCCATATATTATTATTAATTTTTGATTGAATTCTTCCTTTAAAAGCTTTAATTTTCTTATTAAGGTATGGACACAAAGTATATAGGCAAATTTTAATTTGCTCCATATGTGGCGTCTCATTGTCTGTTGAGGTTTCTGAACTCAATGGTAAAGGGTCTAAACACTAATAATGTCCATAGCTAGAAACTTTTGTGGTGATAGGGATAGTTCAGCCCTAGCTAGCACATGTTCATAAAAAATAATGTGCCTTCCTCTTAGTATTTGTGCCCATTGGAGGTAAGATCGGTCAGATAATTATTGAATAAGTTAAAGAAGCACATTCCTAAGGATGATTGGGAAAGAATTATATGATCTGCAACTATAATACCTTAATGCCTGACATGTTGCCAAACATATCATCTTTTGAGTAAATGCTTTTGGCTAGATGTTAAGAACATTTGCTGCATGGGGCCTACCACACTTATGTTCATGTGCCATTGTCTTCCTTTATTATCACTACATTATAGAATTCTTTTTATCTTAATTTCTTCTGTGTCAAGATTTTAATTCCTCCAAAAAAAATAAAAGAATAAATAAAGGTTTCAGCATTTATTATCATCCAGTGTATGATCCAAGAACCCAGTAACAGAAGCTAGGGAATTCATGCCTTATCAGCCATATCAGAAGAGCATTTATGACAAGAAGGTACATCCATTGGAGGCTTTTTAGAATTAAGGATAAGTTTTGCAGATCAGAGATCCCTTTCTACATTGTTCTATTTCTTTTTCCTTTTTTTCATTTTTTCATTTTGACTTAGAAATACAGTTAAAAGAGCCCCTTGATAACCGGTAACACGGGTGGTGTGAGACTTGTGCAGGTTCTGACAAAAGCCTGGTTTTCAACAAACAGTGTTAATTAGTGGAGTGTTGTTTAGTAGTAAAATGACTCTTCTGCAATGAAGGAATCCCCTTTTCGGGTATGTGTTGAGCCATGAGTGGTTTGCACAAAGCTCCCTATGCCTCCATGCGTAAAGTGTCCAGGCTCAAGCTTATGGTTTATTTCTGAATGCTAATTCCATTCATCAAACAGGCAGATATGATACTGTAATAGCATAGAATTTTATGCTAGTATATAGATTGCATGAAGGAATTGGGAAAGGGTTCAAGTATGCAGTTTAACCCTGCTTCATAGAGTTATAATGGAGCAATCTTCCTATTGCATCAAGGACCGCCCTCAATAATACCAGTTGAACTTAAATGTATTCAATTGCACGCAGAAAATGGTTGACTTCCTTGAGGGGCCTAATTAAATCTTCAATATTCCTCATCAAAAGAGTGTTAAGGGCTTCTCAGCATAACCCATTATTTCCCCACCATAATTGGACTTTTTTAGATGAATTTCAAGGGTTTTGTTCACACTAAAGGCAGATTTAAGTGTCATGTCAAGAGATTAAACCAATAATGTACCCACTATTAATAAGAGTTTTTCTCAATTTGTCTCCTCTATATGCTTGATACCAAAACTAAGTTGAGAGAAGGACATATGTCAAGCAGAGGCCATGACAAAGGAAGGAAGAATATCATAATACATATTTGAAATTCAGATCCCTTAAGAAGGTCATGGTTAATTTCTATTTTCATTTACACTGTTTATATATTGGTACTCATACAAGGCTAAAGTGATGACAAGATTTTGATTGCATTTTGAATTCTAACCCGAAAACTGGCAAACACAAGACATAACACTTGAGAGGCAGTATTTTTTTTTTTTTTTTCTTACAAGCTTTGCTAGCATTAGAATAGATGGTACATTGGGATCTCTTTATCAAAAATGACTTCAAATGAGTAGATTTCAATTAAAATCAAACCATGAAACTCTTGCTCTTTCTTTTAAACCATTGGCAAAGTTTATCATTTTGGGTTTTCTTTCTCCTTCAATTCCCTTTGTTCTTTTCTTTTGCTGAAAAGTGTAAAGTAACCACGTGCGAATGCCAAGAACAAAGAAAGAGCTCCAATCCCTTTAGTAGAAATCAAATATATATATATATATATATATATATATATATATATATATATATATATATATATATATATATATATTGTTGTGAAAAGGGTCCTATTGCAATTACCAAGGATCACATTCCACTTTAAGATAATTGAAGGACCTCTCTCTTGTCTATCTCTCTACAATTCAAGATATTAGATAAATTAGATTTCATATTTACGTAGGAATATAATATGGTGCCTTGGGTCCTACAGCTTGCTAGGAAGGACATGCTTTTTCACCCTTCTCCTTTTTTCTGCTTTCTGTCTCTTTTGTCTCTTTGTCTTTCTTTCAGTCTCTTTTCTTGCTTTTCCTTTCCTTTCTTTTCTCTTTTTTCCTGATTTTCAAGTGGGCACCTGATTGTCATCACCAGCCCTTCAGAGATAATGATTTCAAAATGAGTACTCTAACAGAAGTTGAAATCAAAGTGACCTGCCCAAGGTGAAATCCAGATTGGGCTTCTTGGGGCTTGTTCCTGAGAGGCTTGATGAGCTCAAATCTGATATGCTTTCATAGTGTTGACACTTTGGGTCCTGAAAAAAAAAAATTTATAAAAAAGAGGAAAGAAAAATCCAGAAAGATACTACCGAGAGTCATGAACACAAACCATGAATCTAATTTCTACGGATTCCTAGCTTAACCTGACCTCAAGTTCGAACATATGTATCACCAGCAAAGCAATTGATCTGGATCGTCCACCACCTTCATCTTGATGGGTATTCCCCAAAGCATGCAAGGGGGGAAGATCTTAACCTTCCAATCTAAAGCCTATCAGGGGTACTTCATCAGTTGAAGGGAGTGGACTGATGATTCTCTCCTCTAGTTGTACAGTACTAATTAAAGGTAGGGTTCATTAGAGAAGATGGATATTAGTTGTATCATTTAATACCAGGATTCAAATCGTCTCCTCAGGGAGGAGGGAGACGCCCCCGTCAGATAGCCGACACGTGGCTCTAGGGAAAATCTGAGCCCCACGTCTGAGCCAACACCCCCTATTTGCTCAGTTTGTCGGCTGGGTATCGATTCGGACGTAGGACTCAGATTTTTTCAAAAATCACATGTCAACCATCCAACGGGACGTCTCCCACTTCAGGGAGAAGACGAGTCGGATCCTTAATACCAGCTCCTTGACTACCTCTGCTGTCTTTTGACTGAGTATTTTCAAAAGCTTTTTACATCCATGATATCACTTCAATTTAGATAAAAAGACACAAGTACCCCTTCACTCCGTAAGTGACCAAATTACCCTTTGAAAGGTCTTTGTCTTTTCTATTAATGTCTTTGCCGTTCTTTTATCTAGTTAGTTGAAAAGAGAGGGAACTATAATTCTAGATATTATTCCTTCTTTCTTTCCTTCATTCCCAAGGGAAGTTTTCAAATAAGCTGAAGATTATTCTGGAAGTGGGTACCTCAAAATGTGGTGAGCTTCCTTCAGAATCCCTGGGTTTGCCATGCAACCAAGCTTCTCTGCTGCAGATCAACATATAAGGAATATTTTCTATCAGTGGAAGCCATGCATGAAAAAAAAGCAAACTGAGAAAAGAAACCCATCTTTTACTATTAACTTGTTTACAATTCCTTTAGCTAGCTTTATCATTTGAACTGATTGAAATAAAGTTGAACTCCTCCCCACCCATGTGATAGCCCATTATCCATTACAAGAAACCACTAGGAAGCTTCATAGGATTTAGCTTTGGCACCAAGGCTTTCTACCTCGTGGTTGCCCCACAAAATCCCAAGGAAAGAGAGATATGTCTATTTCAAGAGGATTCTTTACTTTCTTTTTTGTAACTAGTAGAAGGAATTATTATCTCATCATGGAATTTCATTGTTCTCCTGATCTTGGACAGATAGAACAAATCTGTGATATCCCCTTCGGTTTCTTTTTGTGATCACCTGCATGCATCCATATGTCTGCGTATAACTTGTGCTTGTGAGTGAAAGAGTGCGTGTGTGAGTGAGAGTGCTTGAAAGAAAGAGTGTTTTCGCGTGTGACAGAGAGCTTTATTTCTTAGGGATATTCTTATTGACATTAATCCGGTGTCAATAGCCACAGCATTCCATGTCTGTCGGATCACCAAACCCCTCCCCCTCATACAAAATGTAACCCTCTGTATATTGTGTGATAACTCAATGAGGAGTGAATATTAAAAAAAATAGGTGTCAATAATGAAGACAATCCCATACCCGTATATGTACCTTGAATACCAGTGAAGAATTTTTTCTAGAAAAAAAAAAAAAGCCAGTGGAGTTGAAGCCATTTTCTTCTCTTGGAAAGGACAGGATCTTATTATGCCTATACTGCAGACTTTACAGGCTTAGATATTGATGGAAAATTTTCTTCTAACTATCTATAATCAAAACATTACCCATCAATTATTCCTCAGTTACCAACCAACAGATTACAACGAAAAATCATATAAAAAATTTAATAGGTGGGGGAAATAAGAAAATGAAACTCGTTAAATTCCATTCATAAGGTTCAACTTTAAGGGTTACCCATTTCAGAAAATGACAGTCCTCTCTTTTAATCAGTGAGGGGATATTAATGCCTTCAGTTATGAGTTAGTTGTTTTGCTGATAAATATAACACATAAGTAGCCATAAATTTCTATACGACAATTAATAAGGAGGTTCAAATAACCGGGTGTTTAGAGAACCTTTCTGGAAACTAAGAAATTTGTTGAAGTATTCAATCTAAAATCTTAAGTTATTAAATGCAGAGACCAACTAGACTATGAAGACATCTAAGGTCTCAACTTTTTTTCAATATGGAATTATTCTCAACAAAATGAAACATTTGTATACGCTGACAAACTATGAAATTTTATATTAAAGTAGAATAGTTCACCTGGAAGAATTGCTCCAGAGGCCACAATAGTCCTTATCTATCCGCCTTCCCTGCTGAACTGAGGATTCAGATACTCTTGGGTTCTGAATGTCAAGCATGATATCATCTGAAATTTCTCCAGCCGATCCATTTTCGAATCCATCAGGCTGGCCTGGATAAATATAAATGAATGAATAAGTACCCAGCACAAATTCATAGACATTTTTTTCCCAAAAACTGAGGAAAGAAAAAGAGGGAAAATTAAAAACTTCTCTTGTCCTGCAACACTGAAACACTAAGAACAAGGAAGACGTGCACAAGAATATAATTGTTTACCCGAAGAGTTTGGGGGTCTATCGGTGGTCTTTACAGTTCGATACATCTGCAACCACAAGTACAAAAATAATCTCACATTAGCAATCTCTTATGTTGTTGTAAGTGAATCTCAGTAGTATTAAAAAAAAATAAAGAAAAGAAGATGATCTCTAGTTGTAGTTCCCCATAAAAGAAGGTGAAAGTACGAACAGTGTGCAGGTGTGTCCAACATCTAGGACTATATGGATGTAACTACATACGCAAAGCATGCATGTATGTATGCATGGATGATTAGATGGATGATAGTCTTGTACGAATGTATGATGTTAACCATGGTTATGGATTTGTTCAGGGAACCCGAGGGAGGAGTAAAAAATCATTGAGAAATGATGGCGTTCGTACTTTTATTTATTTGCTAATTTCCTGCACAGAAGGAAAAACTTATCTTTGTTCTATACTACCTAAACCTCTTACAACGAAACCCAAGTCATAGGAAGCTTCCCCTAGTTTTTAATCGATTAAAACTGGGTCAGAATCGGCTTGGCTCATCCAAGACTAGTTTTTGAATGTCTTGGGCTTTGTCTTACTCATCTTCTGAGATCTGATTTGATTTATAATTCTTTTTCTTAATATTTTATCTCTTCTTTCTTTTGTTAATTAGAAAAAAAATTTCCCTTCTGCCAAGCAAAAAAGCTGTTTCTTAACTTGCAGAACCCCACACATCTCCAAAGGAAAAAGAGAACGGCTGATGGCTCGCTTTGAAGAACCTTTCCAGAGAAACTTTGGAATTTGCAATGTGTGTGGTGAGAGATTAACACTTTCCAGCAATGTAATTAAGCTGGAGAAAAAAAAAATGCAATCTTCAGCTTACAAACACCACTAGAACTGCATCAAAGACTATAGCTCAAAAGAGTAAAACAAATAAAGGAAAAAAAATTGGAAAATCAAGTTTGTTTTTTTTTTTTGATGATCTCTTAGGTTTTGAACCCATTTGGTTCTGATGCTTAAGATTGGAAAACGCAATTGAGATAACTAAAGATTAGTGACCCTTTTTTACCTGTAAATGGGATTTGACATGCGCCAAGGTTAGATCTTTCACATCCATGAGCTCAAGAACCGACTTGGGTGTCGCCCCTACAACCCAACACAAATTCAAAAAATCAGTGAAAGATAAATTAAAGACCATTTATCTTGGTTTTGAGGAAGATGATAACGTAAGAAGGAACGAGAGAGTAGATTGTAAGGAAAAGGGGAAGAGCAAAGAAGAAAAGAAAAGGGTTGAAGCATATACTTTCATGGCCACCTAGCAGCTCAACAGCATGAACGAAGCGAGCATGGAGGGTGCTAGTCCATCGCATTCGAGGAGCTCTCATGCTTCTTTTCCCCGGAAACCTTGATAAGAATCTCGATCTCATCATGGTTTGGGGTTGGAACGAAGTTGAAGAAGAAGTAGTAGATGTAGTAGATGCAGAAGAATCTAGTGGTTGTTGCTGGAGATAAGGGTAGGAAGGAAGTTTATGGTAGACAGGAATCCCTCGAATGGGTCTTAAGAATCCAAGCTCTTGATGGAGTCCTTGATGTTGTCTTTGGTTTTGAAGTGGCTGAATAAGATTGCCATGGCCATGGGCATGACGAAGAAGATGAATATGGTTGGAGTTAGAATCTAAGGAAGAAGAAGAAGCCCTTGGATTTGACAAGGAGAGCTCAAAAGAGGTGTCAGGTCTGGTCGCCATCATCGTTGTAGCAATGGTATTATTGGAATCTAAAGTTCTCCAGAAACCCAAATCCATCTCTTCATCAGCTTTCCTCCAACCTGATGTGGATTTGTTGTTGGGAGGACTAATTTGAAGAGATAAATCAGGTTGTGCAGGGAAAAGCTCCATCCTAAGCAAAGGAAACAGAAAGCGCTGAAATCGTTCTTGCCCCTTTTCCTCCAATCTTTCTTCTCCTCAGCTACCTTCTCTTCCTCCTCCTTGTACTTGTGTATAGTAGTACTCTTTGGCAGTTTCAAAGGTGTCGGCGATGTGATTCCATGTGTGAGTTATGGGTTTTGTTCAGATGGGCTTGATGAACTGAGAAGCTGATTTTAATCGCAGGGATTGAGAGTTTGGTAGTAAGAGAAGGGACAAAGAGAGAGAGAGAGAGAGAGAGAGAGGGATGAGCGAAGACAAGGGTCTGAAGTTATATGGTTGTTTCTTGCTTGTTTGTGTGAAGTATATGTGAGAAAATGACACTTAAGGGGAGGTGAGAGAGAGAGAGAGAGAGAGAGAGAGAGAGAGAGAGAGAGAATTAAGAATGGAAGAAAAGGAGAGGGCTGCTTTCTTTCTTTTGTGGACGTGGGGGTACTAGAGAGAGAGAGAGTTAAGAAGAGAGGAAAAGGAGAGGGAGATGTTTCTTTTGTGGACGTGGTGGTTGTGTGTGTGTGTGCGCGCGTCTAGAGAGAGAGAGAGAGATGAAAAGAAATAAAGGAAATGACTGGAGGTTTGATTCCTTTTTCTTGTTTTCTTTTGAGAGAATAGGAAATTTTAGTATATGCTTTAACGTGTGTAATTCTCCCAACCAACCAATAAGGTCTACAGGGGTTGATTACATTCCCTCCCCCTCTCCCTCCTCTTGATTGAATTGAATTGAATTGAATTGAAAGTTTGTTTGGTTTAGTTTGGTTTGGTGCTTCTTTCCAAAATAGCCCTAATTTTCACTACTTAATTAGGAGTTTTGACTAGAACTAACCCTAATTTCCAAATCTTGACATTTGGTTATTCCTATTTATAGTCAGTCAGTCAGTCAGTCCTTCATGATTTCATGGGTGAAACACATAATATATTTATTCTTCTCTTCATCTAAACTCTGGTTTTTCCCTTGTAACTTTCAGATTCATTCAGAATAACTAGTTCGCTATTTAAGTTCAACCTTGTCATTTTTCCACCTGAATTTGATTTAATAGAAATAGGTGAAGCTCTATGTATCCATCTTGGACTGTCTGTCGTGATCTGTGTCCCATCTCCCAAGAACGGGACCAACTAGCCTGTCTTGGTCAACCCAAGACCCAATGAACCGGTCACCAAAACGGTCAGGTCAATGCTGCATTCCTGGGGCTGGGTGACTGCTTTTACCCACTTTGACTGAATTGTTTTCAAATGGGTTACCGTGGTTGGGTTAGCTCTGGTTCTTAAATAAACAGGTTGAGGACGGCCCAGGTGTCCAGAAATTGGTTTTTCTTCTATAGAATGTAAATACTGATCCTAAATTTGACCACTTTTGTATTATGAATATGAATTCTATTCCTTGATTCCTTCCTTCCTTGTTATTTGGTTTCCTTATTTAACATATTACCTCTGAAACTCTCCTACCCGGTATTGTATTTGACAGATTCACATTCCCATCAGTTTTGATGCTTGATTGACGCCTCTCAAATTTCAATAGGATGGGACATATATAAACCCAAACGAACATGTTATTTTAATCCATCCAGCCGAATCACATCCTACGGTTCACCTCATTTCCGTAACCTTCGAAATCTTCCATGATGAGGATATAAGGTTGAGATCAACCATTCTCACGAGCCATCAAGCGGTGGCCTCAACCTTACTTAACTGGCCCCCCAATTTTTTTTTTTTTTTTTTTTTTTTGATCAGTCCTGCTGAGCACAGTTTTAGTAATCGGATGGTATTGGATGGACTGATTTGCATAGATTTTGGTCATGGCCAATTTCAATCCTTAATGTTGTATGTTAAATTTGTTGACTTATTTTAAACTAATAGTCCACTGTAGGTCATTTTAATTTTTCTGTCTCCTATTTCTACTTACGTTATTTCCTTTTGATAACCAGTCTGAAAAAAAAAAAAAAAAAAAAACATGCTTCGTTTTAGGAAGGGATGATTTTAGAATCGCTTTTGAGTAGGAAAGAAAAATAATTTGATTGCAAATTATATAGAGAGAGAAATGTTCACTCCCTTGGTCCCACAAACATAGTCTTGTATGAAATTGTTCATTATACAATTTTAAAAATCAAGATATGAAGTTGTATTGATTCTTCATAATGCCTCTATTTAATCTTTCACTTATATATTGTATAAGGGTGTTAAACGGTTTATAATCAGTTTAAGGTCTGATCCAGTCCGGTGCGATATATAAGAAGGTAAAATTAGAACCGAACCTGTTAATTAAACGGTGTCAAAATTGAAACCAGAACCAATTAGTAATCGCTTTCAGTCTAACAGTTTTTAAACAGTTTTTCATTAATCGATTTTTCTTGCGGTTCATAAATAGTTTAACGTATCAATTATTAATCGGTTTTTCACAAATAAATAAAAAATATGCATCCGATCAAAGCTGGTACTCTTCCAAACAATATCAACACTGAACACATGGTTTACATCAATAGCTACACCCTACATACAACATTAAGGATGAGTAATTAGTAATTACAATTTCTTAGTCTATTCAACCTAATAAAAATGCAACTTAAATGACCAAGATTAAATGTAAAAAGTCAACCATAGTGACTAATGATAGTCTGCTAGTGTTTTCTAATTCTAGAGTTTCATTTTGAATATTGTTTCCTCCCAAGGAGTGAGTGAGACTATTGGTTGTTGGTATGCCACTATGCGTAATAGCTAATGAGGTTATGTTTTCTAAAGTTTTTCTGTTTTGATTTAATAGTTTAGGCCCTTGGAAAATGGGGTTGGGGTATTGGAAAAATAATTTATTAATTGCAATTGGGTTAGGGTTGGGGTCTTTACTCTTTAGTTTTTGATTTAATCGGTGTCTAGCCAGTATAGCCCGTGGGTTTAAACGGTTCAAAAATGAATCGAATCGACTATTAAATGGTCTTTCGGTTCTGATGTAAATAGTTCGGTCTGATTTCAATAAACGATTTTGGTCTAAATGTGACACCCTTAATATTGTAAGGACCATAAGGTAAAAAATTTTGTCAGACAACAAATCTAATTCATTTTGTTCCTTCTCTTGAACCAAAATTGATACTTGATGAAGGTAAGGGATAGGTTTGGAGTATAAGGTCAATCGTCTTATTGTGGTCAAGGAATTAAATGGATATTTGAAAATTTAGATCCAATTCAAATTTGCAGCCACCTAAATTAGAACAATCAGATTCGATTCCGGATAACTGGGGTTGGATTCGAAAAGCGAATTCTTTTCACTCACACTGATTGGATATAATCCACTTCGTTTATGTATCCAGGAAAAACGTAGAATATAGGGTTAAATCCTATTGTTTTCTTTTAAGGTTTGAGATGGGGTTTACAATTTCAAATCTTATTCTAAGGTTTGAAATGATGTATATAGATTTAAATAGATTTTTACCGGATATATGATTAAAAATCAAATTCAAATTTGGATTTTATGAATCCAATGGATTTTAGATCGGATTTAGATAAAGTAATTGGTAAATGGATTTGAAAATGATATATTTGATTCGAATTCAATCTGTTTACACCTTTAATTGCAGTCAGCTCTACCACATTAGGATTCCCATGTACGTATAATCCCTCTTTTTATTTTTATTTTTATTTTTTTTTAAATATTCAGATTTCCCTACCAAATCATTTACCTATTTCCTTGTCCCACAATGCGTACACACCCATAAATTATTTTAAAAAATATTCTCTAAAGATATATTTTCCTTTTTCTCCTTGGTTTGGTATATATCATTATTGCACACCACCGATCATTCTTAGCCTCTCTCCTTCTTTTTTTTTTTTTTTTTGAGTTGATACTAAATCTCCTTTCTTAACCTTACCCCCACATCTTTATTGTTTATTTAATTCCATCAGAAGAAATTCTAGTAACAATCAATGTCTCAACCATATCTCATAAAATTTGGGAAACTTTATCATCGCAGTCAAGGAAACCAACTATTCTCACTTACTCTCTTTTTATGCCCCACGCAAACTTCCTTTCAAAATACTTTAAAAGTATACATTTAGTGAAACAACTTAATTTATAGGCTGTGTTTGGTTGTAAGAAGAATTGAATGGAAGGAAAAGAAAAAACAAGGGAAGAAAAGGAAAAGGAAATTTTTAAATTTAAAAAAAAACTTTTATAATTGTAACACATTGATTGTATTTTCTTAACATATTTAGCAATGTTATTAATAAAATATAAAATTTATTTTACTTTTTAAATGCAAGGGATTTGACTGTAAACTAGAAGTGTAAGTTAATAATTAAATATAGAATGATTTAGAATTAATTACATAACAAGTGATAATATGTATTGTAATCATTACAAAAGTTTTTTTTTTAAGTTAAAATTTTTTACTTTTCTTTCCTTCAATTCCCTTTAGAGCCAAACAAAACCATAGTGACATGGAACAAGTTAGAATTCAATTGAGTGCATTCTTGACTATTTTTGAGGTTACGTCTCTATGACTTAGGTTTGTGTGAATGAGGTCTTGACATCACCGACAAAAATGGAAGGAGGGGGATATTATGGGAAACTTCATAAATAGAGGGTTCGTAGAATGGAAACTCCATAAATAAGAGGAGTTTGTACTTGTGGCATCAATCTCTATGACACTGGAATCAGGGTCATAGAGATTATCACATCTTTTAATCGTCAATGAAATCCCCATGCTTTTTTCTTGACCTCTCATGTATTGCTTGGGTTTAATGCTAATTAACGCTTCAGGTTACACGCAACAAATTCTCTTGCTAATTGGCCTCTCTTGTGCTAAAAAAAATGAGAGAGCAACTAAGGCTGTGTTTGGTATCATTTTTGTTTTTTGTTTTTGTCTATTTATCAAAAAGTATTTTTAAAAACCATTTTTGATCAAAAATAAAAAGTTGTTTGGTAACTACAATAAAAAATAGATTATAGAATAAGAAATAGATTTGGCATACTATGTCTGAAAATAATTTTTATAACATTAAAGATCCATCTATATACCATAGAAATCGTTAGGATCGAAGCAAAGCCGAAACCTCTCAATCTGAGAAGTTGGATTCCAGCAAGACCAGATACAAGGTTTTGTTCGTTGTTCTTCCAATTTTCCCTTCTCAAGCTCCTGAGTTCATAACCCAATCTGCACTAACTAGAAGCTGTGAGCTTTTCATCTTCTATTCGTTGGTATTGTTGTATCTTAAAGTCTATTCAGTCGACGAATTGTCGAAACAGAGAAGGAAAACCAGTCAAAAATCGATAGTGCACAAAACTATGTCTCTAGAATTCTTCAGGTATCATCAGTTTTTGGCAATGATCTCGACAGCCCATCTAGGTCTAATGACAACCGCGAGATCCAAACTTGGAACTCTCATTATTTTAGAGGGGAACTCATGCTTGTGGTTGAGCAAGAAAGTTCAGTTCTTGATGAACAGAGTAGCACCATTTCCAAGATCTATAACCAACCTCTGCTTTTGCTTGTTCGGAGGTTAAAATCGAGGGTTTCAGACTCAAGAGGCCCCCGAATTCAGTATAGAACCCCTTGTGTTCTCAGGTTCTCTTAGTATGTCCAGTTCTGGTTCAAGAAGTTCTTCTAATAGTTCTGTCAAAGCTAGGAATACGGAAATTGGGGCTGTAGATCCTCTTGATTTGGAGGAGAGGTTGGAGGAAAGTGTTGATCTTTTATTTAAGGCATAAACTAGGAATAGATATCTCATCACATTTGTTTGGCTTCTTTCATGGCTTATGGGAGATGAAATGTCAAGAGTGATTAATCAATCAGATACAGAGGTGGTGATAATGTGTAATTAATTAACCCGCAATTATTCTTATTTCTGCTGATAATAGGATGGAATCGTGCAAACCTCTAACAACTACATGATTCAAATATGATGTTGACGGATTTGGGAGGCTCATCATGAACCATCATAATGTTAAGGTGTATATTTCCCATGGATTGGGTAGGATACTTTGGACCAGAATAGATGGATTCTAGCAAGGTAAGAAGAGAGATTGATTCGATCAAGGTATGAATGGTTGGATTCTGGCAAGGTAAGAAGAGAGATTGATTCGATCAGGATATGAATAGTTGGATTCCAATAAGACCAGTTAAGAGGGAGGATGTGGCAAAGGTGTTGAGCAGCAGTGACTCACACCCAGCGGTGGATTCTCCGCTGTCCTTCTTCTTCTCCTTACTTTCTTCTCTTCCATTGAGTTTAGCATCACCTTTATTCTGTTTGAATTATATTTTACAAATTTACCCTTAATTTTAAAGCTATTGGAAACAAAAGAAACACGTGCAACTTAAGTTGTGCAAAAACAACTAAAACTGATTTTTGGTTAAAAATCAAAAAGAGATTGAGACCTCTTTTTGAATTTTGGCGTCTTTCTATTTTTTTCTTTATCTTACCAAACATTTACAAAAATAAAAATCTGTCAGAAAAATAAAAACAAAAATGATACCAAACACAGCCTAAGATAATCCCACATCATTTAGGTGTTCGAAGAGCTCGTGGCGCATTAGCAGGGGCCAACCCTTCTATTTATTGTTCATAAATGTTTTGCATTTCTTAGCGTTAGAACATTCGTCTTTCTGTAGAAATCACTTATCTTAAAAGTTCAAATTTGTAAATAAAGACCCAAACAATATATATATACTCAACATATCTATCTAATCCATAAAAACCAAAACTCGTTATCTTTTTAAATCCTTGTTACCATCTTCGGGCAGTTAATATTTTAAAGATCATAAAAAAGTCATAAGAGTTGGGTTTTTTTAATTTTGGGTATTTCAACACTTCAAATTTATAAGTTTTGCGCATACTTTTATCCTAATGCAAATTTCAAATATAAAATTGCTCTAACAAGAGTTAAGAGATAGGGTTTTGTTTTTTATGGGTAAAATGCTTATAGAAGTAAAATTTTACGGTAATAATTTAAGTAAAATAGTTTACATGTAAAACTTGTTTTTTAAATGTCTATTTTCAAGAGGTAAGATATAGTGATCTCTAAAGGATAGGGAAAAGAAACTTCATCTTTCTTTTACTTATTGAAAACAAAAATTAAAAAAAACTTTTTCCAAATAAAATTTTAGTCATTATATTAATTTTAAGATAATGACAGCAAGGTATTTTTGTGCTTAATTCCTAGTTCTATAAAATTAAAAATAAATAAATAAAAAGATTAAGAATTGATGTAGACAATTGCACTCAATGGTCACTATAACAATCCTTATTTTCGACTACGGAAAAATTTCGTTGCCTAAAATAAATATCCGTTGGGAAAAATAATGACATACACTTCGACTTCCGTAATCGTTCAGGTCTCACCCTATGGTTCACTAGGTTAACCGTATCATTCTCTCCAGAGAGAAATAAAATGTGGGCTGTTCTAAGAATATTATTAGGCAAACAGTCCACATACTTTTTTTCTTATCCAAAGTAAGTGTTTGTAGTTTGGCGAAGTTCACTTTTAAAGAAAATTAATTTAAGGTTTATTAATGGATATATCTCACATTCCGTCCTTGCTTTTGTGGTCCTTTTCTCTTAACTAATCTTAATTGTATATGATTCCATTGAACCATTTATGGATTGTCATATGTATTCAATCAAATTTCACTTTCAGACCTTTGAATTGAAAAACAATATTCCACTACTCAGGATGGGTTTGGTATCATGACCTTTTTCAATTTCCATTTTTTGTCAACTAATTAGGGTAATTCAGATTCTAGATTTCTAATATGTTTGGTTGTAGCCAAACAACCTTAAAAGAGAAATTACTAGCTAGAGAAAGTACTTCATGAAACCTTTAATTTTTAAATTATATATGGAAACCATAAAGCAATCATGGGAGGAGAAATTTCATTAAACCTAACTAATTAAACCATAAACCTTGAAACCCCTATGGAGAGACCTAAGAAACCTAAAACCCTGACTAGGGAAAGAGAGAGGGAGAGAGAGATCTTCTGCAACCTGTGCGATTAACAAGTTAGAAAAGATGGTGGAATAAAAGAGATAAACACATAAAATGTTCATTGTATCATATTTTCTTTTTTCTTTTCTCGACATCCAAACATTGAAAGATTAACAATAATAATAAACGGATTAGATTTGGATCAATGGCTTCCATGGCCCCAATTTCTTAGACGCAATGGTCAGTAGTGAAACACGTGTGTACATAATGCCCACACAACATGTGTGTACATGCCCTGTAAAGGAGGGTAGGTTAAGCATGATTTTAAGTGGGTTTTCGTCATTGATATATTTGTCGTATATATGAAAGCATAAAGTGAGCATATGTCAGGTTCTCATTATTCCACAGGGAGTTTTTCTCATTAGTTGGGGGGCATGCAAGAATTTAGTAATCGGTACTAGATACGGCATCGGTTCATGTCAAAATGGATCCGATATCAATACAGATCGATGGTATACACAATGAGCTTTAGACACATGTTAAAAAAAAAAGAGCATTGAATTGGTATCAGCCTCAGTTGAAACCAATATGAATTAGTTGACACAACTGATCTGATACCGACTACCAAAACCCTAGGGGCACGATCATTTAATGATCATGTTCCCTTGGTTTCTTTCACCTTAAAGAAAAAAAAAGAAGTTTGTCATCCATTTGCAAAATAAATCTTTTTGGATGATACTTCAACATCAGTCATTACTCTCTATTCCCGATCTCTTATTTAATGAAGGCAAATGTTTGTTTACTCTGCCGACCCTTTGTCAAATACCCACTTCCTATTTATGAAGTTCCGTCAGTGCCCTCTATTTCTTGAGTTTACGAACCAAAGATCCTTTATCCTTTAATGAATGTATAAAGTTATGCTTAAACTTGCAAATTGAGTTGAGACCAAAATGCCAAAAAAAATTATGGGAAAAAGAAGTTATGTATACACAAAAATAGCGAAATGACCATTTTGGGATCCTTAAAATGAAAATATTTTATCCCTATTAGACGCCCATAAATACATACTTTTATTAACACACAACGTTGGTACAAAGACCACACAGCTGAGCCGAACAATCATTCCCCTTCCAAAAATTATATACAATCCTTCACCTTCAAAAATAAATTTGAACTTTTGATTCGAGATTTTATTCTCTCTTAATTGGGAACTATGAGCGAGGACTTATAGTTGCTATCAGTTTGTGCTCGTCGAGGACCACTTTTTGGCCCTTCGGGGTTAGATAAAACCAGATGATCAATTTAGTGAGGCAAACAAAATTTTAAAAATCAGACCGGACTTAACCTGGCTCTGGATTTTCTGGTTAGATTCCCGGTTTTTTTTTTTTTTTTCTTTTCTTTTTCTTTTTCTGGAAACCAATTATTAAGCCAGAACAAAATGAGCCTGACACCGAACCGGTGTGACTTAAAATGGTTTGCATAGGTATATGTGCTGGCTGAAATCCAGCCCTTGGCAGGTGCGCCTACTGCAGAAAAAGATTTCAATCGCTTCCAATGTGCTGCAAATAGGACCGGACCCAATCTTTTGCCATTCGCTAGTGGAAAAGCTGTAAAATCTTTCAAGTTGAAAGCAACAGGAACAGTGAAAAAAGCTTGTTCAAGGTAAGGACACATCCCCCATTATGGATGCATGGACTCCAAAGTTTTCTACTAGCTTTCGGCTAGGTGTAGGGATTTACTTTGAGAACTCTAGCCCTCTTGCCTCTTCAGAGTTTGGTCAATCCGGGAGTCCGTTAGATGTTACCCCCCTTACAATTTTACCTTGTGAATCTCCTTTATCGGGCTATCATTCCGGTTCAAAGGCGGATCTGGTTTCTGTGGGAGGGTTTGGTAGCCTAATGGTTACTGGTGAAACAGGTCACTCAAACAATACCTCTAGTCCGTTTCCTGGGGTGATTCTGCCGCCTTAGTCCTCGTTAATTAGAGAATAAGGTTTCCAAAATGAGGAAGCCGGGTACTCCAAACCAGTGGATGAAGACAACCTTGAACCATACTATGCTGAGGCTACGCTAGTCCATAAATCCAATGGGTTGTTCCTTGTTTGTTTTGCTCTGTTCTGGTCTTGTGTTTTGTTTTGTTTTGATCGGATTACCTTTGTCTATGGGGTGGCGCATTTGTTGCGTGTAGGCCTTATTGAGTTGTTGGTTTTCGCTACCCTTTCATTGGGGAGTTGCTTGTAATGTTCTCCCTTTCTCTTTAGGTTAATAAATTATCAATTTACTTTAAAAAAAAAAAAAAAAAAAACAGTGAAAAAAGCAGTCTTGCTTCTTGCATTTAGCAACCGTCCATTTGGTGGGTAATGTGAGATAAAAAGTTGAGAATAGCTGAATATGGTGGGTAGCCACGTACTGGATACATTCCCGCATAAAAAAATAAAAATAAGAAAGCGTCTTTGGGGTCTTGAAAAGAAGACGCATAGCTTTTAATGCCTTTAACGTCTGTAAGCATTGGTGGTAGTGTTAACTGTTAACCTATTTCCATTGTTGGGGTGACTATGCTTTTAGTGCCCCTTTCCTTCACCCATTTCTATGTGACAACCCAACCCCCTTTGCCAACAAACATTTCATGGGGTCTCCGTTTCCCCCTTTTCTTCCTCATCAACCGACAGTCAAAACCCTCTACAGTTAATTCAAATACCCAATATTATAAAACTTGGTGGGACCCACTTATCAAAAGATTCCAATCTATTGATCTAAATGGCCACTTTCATTTTTAAATCATTCCTTGTCATGCACCATTTCTTTGGAATCAGGACCATCCTTAGGGAGAATTATGGTGATTTAGGTATTAATTTTTTGATAAAATTAGATTTAAGGTATCTCATCTTTGAAAAAATCAGACAGGTGTTCTATTTTTTAAATTTTCCAACTCTACCCTAATCCTTAAACCCCACCCTCTCCCTCTCACCTCTCCTGCAACTCCAGTAGCTCCCGCAGCCCCTTCTCCAGCTCTCAGTTCAACTACACCTTTCTGCCTCAAACGGCATGGCATGACATTTGTACGTTTGTTTTGACGGATATGACCATTGGTCATCACTCCATCAGTGACGACTGAGGAGAAAGGACGACAGTGGGCTGAGATAAATGAGAAGGAGGTGAGACGTCTAAGGAGCTTAGAACTAGATACGTGGGCCGCATGATTCAGAGCCATCATGTGTGATTGATCGATCTTTCCTTATCGTTCTCTGATTTCCCTAATCCAAATTGAGAAGCAAAGAGGGTTTCTGAACTTCCAAAGAGAAGGTGATCTTGTGGGGCTTGTTTCAAGAGGCCCGACGATAAGCACTTCTTGATTATTGTCTTCCAGGGAAAGGGAAAAGGGAGAGAAACAGAGATTACTTGGTGATGATGACCCTTCAAGGAGGCAGCGCAGGGAGGCAGAATCTCTCGGTGGCTCTTCACCCTAATGGATATTCATAGGAAAAAGAGAACAGAGGAACAAAGTGGAAGGGGGAGCGTGTGAAGAAGAGAGCAGAGGAAGAAGGCTACGTTAGGAGAGAGGTTGGGGACAGAAGATGAGGGTAAAGTTGGAAAATTAAAAAAAAATGAAGAACCTTAAATCTAATTTTTCAAAGATAAGATACCCTAAATGTAGTTTTATGAAACTTTAGGTTCCTCAGCTGTACTTTACCCCCTTCATTAATTAATAGACACCCTTTGTTTTTTAATTTGATGCTCCACTGTCCTTTTTGGAAACAGTGGGCTGCCCATATGCAATACCTCAAGATTGAGATCCATGAGATTACATGCATTGGGATCTATCTCCATGAGAAAAATATATTAGAGCTTATTACCTAGAAAAATAGCCACAGATAAAACATTTCATTATGTATTTCTAGGGTTCCTGACAACATTGGAAACCCTGACCTTCTATAGTGTCATTAGCTAGTTTTTGTTTCTCTTAACTAAATTATACAATTTATGTCAGTGGCACTAGACACGGAACAGGAGATGAACTTCTTATAATCAAGGGAAGACTAATATAATTAGACAATCAATGCAAAGTATATGGGAAAATGTGAATGGGGTGTCCAAATATAAATGTTTAGAACACTCGAGGAAGAATAAAAAAAAGTTGAGTAGAAGCATCTAGTCTCTGTTGGACAAAGAATTCTATGCCATGACTCAGCTTCCAAAGTCCATGTCTTTGATGCATGAGATCCAGAAGGAATCTTACATCATCTTCTTAGATTAATTCTGAAACCCAAAAAAAAAAAAAAAAAAAAAAAATTTGGAATTTGTATATGGGTATTGGTACATTTTGACTTTAGTGTAAGCTTCGATCATGTGATTTCTTTCTAATTGGTTCATGGAAGAACAATGTGACCTAAAAACTGACATTTTCTATGGGACCCCCGAAGATATGGGTTGAACAGGAATCTTGCTTATGAAATCCACATCAAAGCCAACAATGACACATCGACAAACTAAACTTTATAGTCATGATTCTCTCAATCAATAATTTAAATGATATTGTTTCTACTTATTATAATTGAGCAATAGACTCTCATACCTTGGAATCCCAAAGATTGGTAAGGATCAACTTGAGTTTGTCTTTCCAATCAATAAGCTGGAATCAAACATGTAACTACATTATATACTGTGGGGAGAGGTGGTTGTTACGGTAGGAAGAAATTTAATTTATTTTTTTTAAATTTCTAGGGTTCCATTTGTCGCAAGTAAAAAGAAAGGAAGAGAAGTGAAATTAATTTTCTTTAATCGTAAATGTATAACCAACTTTGGAAATTTCAAGTTTTTATAAGGCAAAAGTCTCTATCTCTCTTCCTTGAAATCTAGATTCTCTTACTTTCTCCTCCAAGTGTTCTGTAACTATTCTTTTAGTACTCCCATTTTCTCCACTAGCATATAAGATTTCAATATATACCCATTAACTTGTACATCTTCTTCCCTTTTTATAATTATATTATTTTTTATACCTTGAATTCAAAGGATTTGCTAGATTTAGAATTTTTAAATTTAATTACACGATCAATACTTCAATTTCAAATTATTTTTGGTAACATCATTTCCCCCCAACCCAACAGCCTAGGTGATTATTATTATTATTTTTTTTTTTATTATTATTATTAAATTTCTTACTTCAAGGATATAAATAACTAAAAATTGAACCAATCACTATTTACAAAAAATTTATATAATTTCGTAGGGTTGATGATCCCTAGGATTTTGGTTCAAAATGTTGGAGGGTGTTTTTGTCATTCTCAATTATAACCAAATACATATGTGTTTTTATTCCCGTAGGCTGTGTTTGGTTGCAAGGGGAATTGAAGAGAAAGGAAGAAAAAAAATTTAACTTAAAAAAAAAAAACTTTTATAATGATTACAATACATGCTATCATTTTTCTATTTAACTAATTCCAATTCATTCCTTATTTAATTATTAATTTACACTTCATTTTGCATTCAAATTCTTTCCATTTGAAAAGTAAAATAAATTTTACATCTTATCAGTATCATTACTAAATATGTTAAGAAATTTAAATACTTTAGACAATCATTTTGTGTTACAATTATAAAAGTTTCTTTTTAAATTAAAAAATTTCTCTTTCCTTTTTAAATTCCCCTACCAACCAAACACAGCCATAGGTGTTATTGACAATGAATTCCAACAAAAAATAACAAAAGATAAAATTTTATCAACCTTTTCGAAAGGAGAGGTTCAGAGGAGAGAAATGGAAGACAAAGAATGATTGGATAGGACTGAGGTATTACAGACCATTTAACATATATGAAATTAAATATTTGAACCAGATTAAGAGTAGATGATTCTAATCATCATGGAGTCTCTTATCTAAGCAATTGACCAAAATAACTTTTGCCCAGATAAAAATCACAATTGCTAGAAATTGAAATTGGATCTGATTTCTAAAAAACCAAACGGGATAATAGAAGGGAAAAGTGATCGAAACAACTAGAGACAGGTTTTCCAAGAAATGAATTCACGTGAGAAACAGGTTTCCTTTGGTAACGATGGATTAGACCCTCGTCTTGCTTTGTTGACTTTTTTAGCTGATTGAACTTTAGAGTCAATTTTACAAATTTGGGGTTCACAACTCATAATTAACCATTAAAAGGATCAATTAATAATCCATGTGAAAAGACTAGTGGGCCCGTAAATTCAATGGTCTAAGACGCTTTCTTATGTGGACCACAAAGGTCTATTCTAAATGGATTTATTTGCAACAACTTAATCTACTTTTGGTCTAATCATTCATGTTTTCTGAATTTTAGGGTTTGTTCCCTCCATCCATATCATCTCACCTTTGCTTTTCGTATCCTTCTCCAAAAGCTATATTCATCCGAAATAATATGAACAAAAATGTCTTGTAAATCACTTTCAACCAATAATGACTCCTATTACTTACTCCATTAATGCTGGTCAAGCGATCTGGGATCTGTTATGGATCTTCAAGGGCAAGGTTGTAAATTCAGGTATTGTACATGCTTGGTATATATCCATCATGTTCAAAACTGATATAATTTGAATCGATGTATGGATCCAATGGCATTGTTAAATTTTCATCTCAAAAATTTGAACTAGTAAATGAATAGACTCTCAAGTATATAAAGCATCCAAGCCAAAAGTATTTTCCTGATTCCCTTTTTTTTTTAAGGGGGGGAGATGGGTGTAGGGTCTTCATAACTGGTCATGTATCTCATGTTCAAATAATTTTGACCTTGAAAATGAGAAGAAATCAAGAATAATGTATTTCCGAACATAATTACAGTGAAACCTTAGGTTGCCTTCGTCCAATTGGTCAGTATCCTACCGGTAGAATGTAGGGACCTAGAAGGTCATGGATTTAGTAGGAAAGTCCCCAAAAAAAAAAAAAAAAAAAAAAATTTCTTGCTAGGGCTGTTGTCATGCATGCTAAGATATTTGATACAGTCCTAATCCTATGAACATGAGATATGAGACAAAGACATGACATGGGCAATGTAATCTATCCTTTGTCAAGTATGCAATCGCCAACAAATTTTTTGACTGGTTTTTATTTTTATTTTTTTTTCTTTTTTATTTTTGGGTGGGGAGAGATGACCGTGGGTTACTTTTTTTACCTTTGATAAAAAAGGAAATTTTATTAAAAAGCCAAAGAAAAGGAAACTAAAGAGCTATAAAAAGCGACCATCAACAATGGAAGAAAGGCATCAAAGCAAGAGAAAGACCTGCTAAAATGAAAAGCATATTTGGCCACCAAATGAACCAATTAAATAATATTCTCATCACAAAAATAATAGAAAAAGAGAAATTATATAGACACTGAATGTCATTCAACACAGTGTAGATCCTCCAATCTGAGGATGTTGGATGATAGCTAGCCATGGATAGATGGCATATTCCCTGAAAATTACAAATCAATCGGGTTCAAAGGCCAGCATGATCAAGAATTCCTACAGAGTGCATCAATGGAAATTTTACTAGCAAATGTGGCCAATTATTATCAGCAGCTCTATTAAAGGTTTTATGAAGAAAACAAAGAGAAGCACATTTGACTTGCTATATATGCATGGTTCAGTCTCTTGGATGCCATATGCTTCAGCCTCTTGAATTATTCATCATTGTCTACTGAGAATTACAAATCCAAAGGAACCATATATTGTTTCCTCGCCTGAAATTAGCAGCATATATCGATCCAAAAACAAAAGATACCAATCTGCATGCGTCATTCACACATTCTTAATGATCGAAGAATATATACAAATTTTCATTCTATCACCCATTTATGAAATGAGAACAAATGTCATTTGAAAATCTAATCTTCAGGTTGTCAAAAAAATTGAAAAGAATAGCAAAGTTGCTAGCTTTTGTAATTCTCTTTTCCTATTTTTTACCTTTTTTTGGGAACACCTGGATTTTTAGTCTCTGGATCAGAGAACCCTCCCTTCTTTTTCTTTTTTTCTTTTTTTTTTTTTTTCTTGGATGAATATTATTTATTTATTTATTTATTTATTTTAATATTATTTATTTAAGTGTGGGCCGGGTGATGGCAGGGAGGTAAATTAAAGGGGAAAATATATGAATCCTCTTGGTAAAACCATCCAGTCTGTGAGTTAGTCTTTTCTAAATCCTAAAGGCGGAACTCCAAAAAGAACATATATATATAGTTCCATGGAATAATGGAGGAGCTAATTGCTAACCCTAACAGAAAAGTCACCTATGAAGAACAAGGAAACCTTAATGCGAAAAAGAAGAAATAATAATGCCAATGGGCTTATTAATTATTCCATATATGCATTCACACATATATGCTTGGATATAAGTTAGAAGAAGCAATCCCATGTTTCTTAATATTCTTGAGAAACTTGACCACTCCACTACTAAATGGAATTTTATGATTTTCTAATCTCTGATAATATCCTTGAAACATGACTTAAAGTAGGAAGTTTCACTTTTTCTAAATGAGTCCCAGCTATGGTTTTCTGTCCATAAAATAAAATTGAAACATATTGAATCTTTCTAAGGACTTATAGAGAAATATAGGTAGGCAAAATCTTAATCAGTATCTAACAAATGTGGAGAACACACACAAGTCACTATTTAGCCGATTTGACATGTAACAGAATTTCAAATTCAATTTTGTTCTTATTCTGTTATTCTCATTTGTCCTTCAAATCAGCTGCCAAACCGAACCGGCTGACCCAAGAAACGGAATATATTGGACCATATCTTTGCAAAAACTGGATCCAACCAAACTGGCCCCTTAATTGGGTTGCCCATCGATGAGAGATTCACTTTTTACAACTATGGTTGGAGCTCGAAGAGGAAATTAAGACCCTCAAAGTACCACAGTTTAGTTTAGAGGGTTCAATGCAAACCATTTAAGTCCATGCATTCTCACACTATTTTTTTATTTTACTTTTTTTGCCCTTCTGTATGTCCTCTTTAAATTTGGACAAAAATGGCCGGCAAAACATAAAGTGAAAAAGTAATAAAAATGATTCCTCCAATCACGAACTTAGGAGTCATCACAGCTAATTAGTGACCCAGTAGTACTGCTGCATGGAGTTCAGCTAATGGACAACCTATTTCATTAAAGGTAAATTCTGAGGTACCCAAATTGTACCTTTCCAATATGGTTCCAAAAATTTCAAGGCTGTGTCATCTGGGTTGTATCTTTGGTACATCTTACAATAGCATAAGGTACAAAACCATAAATCTAGCTTGGCTAATGATTAAGTATTGATTTATGTTGTAGGTTTCATTGAAATGATAGTCTGAATGACACAGAATCCGTTTAAAGAATTGGATTGTCCATAACAATAGATGGACCAAATTACCCTTACTTGTTTTAAAAATCTTTGTATCATATATATATATATATATATATATATATATATATATATATATATATATATATATATATATATATATATATTTTGGTAGTTTATGAAGCTTGCAAAATAGCGAACCAGTGGTGCAACCAAACACCCACTTGAAGTGGCCCCTTTTAGTTATCCTTTCAACCTTGATTTGATATTCTAAAATGAGTGGAAATCTCCCCATGGTTACAGAGATTAAATTTTATTTAATTTTTTTTGGGGGGAAGAAAGAAGAAAGGTAATCTTACGCTGTTGAAAGCTCAGGATATCAATGTTGGAAGCTCAAAATTTTGGTGCGCCACATCATACCTACAAACGATTGAAATATTTTAAGTGAATGTGAATCTTATCTTCCTCGCAACTTGCCATATGGCAAACACACGTGGGTCCATGCAATAAAGGAATCCACGCACACTCATCTCAGTGATAAGTTTCAATGCCAAACCAGTAGAGGAACTGAGGAAGTGTCATAAAAGAATGTTACTAAACTCCATTAAGAAAATGGTTATCTTGTAATTCTATATATGAAACATTTAACTCAATTTTTGACGACTCTCTATCATTGTATTTGGTTGAAATTTGAGCAGTGAAATGCATGCAGAATGTACGTGTACGTATCACATAGATCTACCCCTTTGATCTGTCTAAGTTTGACTGGCTGGTAAGGGAACGTGATCTTATATATGATGAATGTGCATTTCACAACACTCGTTAACATTTAATTTTACATACCTAATCTTTTTTTTTCTTTTTCTTTTTTTGGGTAAAAAGTTTTACACACCCCAAAAACAAGTACATGGGTACTAATGTGCATCATGAAATTAAGTAGAGTGTATTAGACAATTTCTAGGGAAATCACATAGATTTGCTAAATCAGAAGATTCGGCAAATCAGGCAAACTGTGATTGAATAGATAAAACAAGGTGGGTATCAGCCAAACTTCTTTACTTAGGAGGAATGCCTTGTTAATTGGTTTCAGTGAGTTTCACAGTTGCTCCCACTTGTAAGAACTATTTCCTTGCAACCACCCTCACCTTTCCTTCCCAAAAACAGGATTTTTTAAGAGTAGAAGGGTCAATGGATTCCCAGTCAATAATTAAGGGCCTAGATCCTAGTTTGTGATATCCTTTTAAGTCTGATTCCAACCTTAGATTCAGTTCAGACGATGCACCAAGTCCCAATTGGTCAAGTATAGCTTGTTTTACTAGCTAAATTTAGGCTTTAACAAGTTGATTTCAAAGGTAAACTGTTGTTTTACTGGCTCTAAATTAGTTTAAAACCTTCCACAGCTCATGAGACTTTTGAGACAGAGGCCAAGAGATGGTGCTTGAAGACTGCTTAAGAACATATGTTTTTTTGGTTGCAGCGTACAGATTCCAGGTTCAGAGTCAAGAATCTCATGATTTAGGAGAGGCCCATTCAAGACCCAATGTTAGTTGGGGTTAATTGCGGTTTTATTTCTGGGAGGGTATGCAACTATAGATGGATAGGCAGTGGTACTGGTCAGTTGTGAACGGGTCAAAGCTCTTCTGAAACCCAATCAAGGATATAACTGAACAGGATCCGGTTGAGCTGAACAGGATGGGTCTTACAGCTGAAGTCATGATGCTATCCTAAGCTTATCTTGTTGTTAGCACCATGATGGATATCAATGAAAAAACCGATCCAACCATTGGAGGCTAATTAGAGATTAAGGGCCGTCTACTTTGACCAAAAAGAGCTCATCAGAAAGCTCACCGATTAACTGGTCTTGGAGCCACTCGATGATGGAGATATTAGATGCTCGGTAGGGGTGCTGATGGGTAGTTTCTCCACAACTATTTTGTTGGATGGAGGCCAATATTGCATTTATTGCCATATGGAAGACTCAGACAGCTGCTGTAGGTGAAGGACCCCACACAAATTAACAGGTCATATTTCAGCCCGAAATAAACATGATTGGTTAAAAAATGAGTTTAAAGTCGAAAGAACTACAAGAATGGCATTACACTGAATGGAATTAGTGTTTCTTGCAATTTTATACCACTTTGAACTCACTCTTAACGCACTTCCATTGTTCAACTAATTGTTTTGTGCTGAAACTTGATCAATGAAATAAGTTTGGGTTCTTTACCACAAAGCTCCATTAATGTTTACTAATGGGGCAAGCTGTGAAGGAAATATATATCCATCTGCAATATGCGAAATAAACATGAAAGGAAACTCCGTATATAAAAGGCAAATTACACAAATTAAATGATAGAGAAAAGGGAATTTTCAGATTTTTATTCAAGTAGAAAATGGTACAAGGACCAATTGATTCTATATAAAAGAATAAAGAACTTGGGGAGGGAAGCAGCGGATTAATCTATGAGACAAGAATCGACTGATGAACAATTTTTTTACAATAGGACTACCCAACTCCTCTGCTTTTCATGCAGTAAAGGCTCCAAGCCAAAGATACTAAAAAAACTGGCCGAGAACCCAAGAATCCGACCATGCCAGGCCTTAATTTGAGGCCTGCACAAAGAATGTATCCTTTCTTCTAAACTCACCTGTTAATTGTTGTTGCTGCTCCCTGAGTCAAATCAATTTTGGCTTTATGTGTTGTTAGAACCCAATTAGAGAGAAATCCAGTTAAAAAAGATCAGGGTTAGGCACTAGACGCTCCAGATGCAAGCCCGGCAGATTTCTAGCTTCTTGATCCAGGCTGCTCTCCCCTACAAGAAAAATGATGGACCTTTGACTTTCAGGCGCTTTGGCCCAATCTCAATAGGTGGTGGTTCCCTCATGGTATTTCTCACGTCAACCTGGAAATCATTTCTTCTGTCATGTGCATTTGATTTCATTCTCTCAAGCACCTCTCTGTCAACCATTTTCAAGTTTACCGGCGGCGATGGTCTGAACTTGAAAGACGTGGGAGCAGTGGTTCCACCAAAAAACCTATCATTAGGAGTGGAACAAGAATCTTCCCTAGAATTAACACGGGGGCTACAATGTCGATCAGGCTGGTTTACGCAGCTGTCGGACTGCATTAATTTTCCTTCAGGATAGAGTTTCTTTAGCCGTTTAAGCCCCTGCAAGAAAAGAACAATCCATTAATCACACATTACTTAGCAACTCTCACACCACCACTCACCCTCAAAATAAAAGAAACAAATAGTTAATAGAAGGCCCTACAATTGGATCCAAGAAAACAAAAAATCTGAAGCCAAAACAAATTAGGTAACCAGCATTTGCTTGTAATGTAATGATAATTATGAGTAACACAACATATAAAAAGATTTAAATATATTGCTCCCAGATTTCTGGAAAGAACAGATGATACATTCACAGAATTACCATGCACAACCATTAAATGAGAAACAATTTAATAAATCTAATGGGATAGAACAATCACCTAGATCATCTATTTGGACACCAGACATATTAAGAAATATGAGCATGATAGATAAATTGAATACTCCAAGCTCCTTTTGGTACAAGTTTGGAGCTTGCTGGCCGGGCTTGTATGGCATCAGTGGTTCATTCCCTTTCGAGATGGTTTTCAATTATATGTACAAGAACCAAAAAGTTCAAACTACAAAAGAATTAATCTCCCCCAACCATATGGGATCAAAAGGAATAAAATCATTCCAAATGTTCCAAGCAAGGTTCTAAATCCAGGAATCGGACATGGTATTGGCCATGCCCAACCAGTCAATGAACAGCTCCAATGAGAAACTAACACGTGGCGGGATCCACATTAAAATAATATTAAAACAGGATCGGATCGGCCAGGTCCGAAACCGATACAAACCGGCCATCCGATACCAATTACTTGAACCATGGTTCCAAGCTCTAAACCAGAGGACAAGCAATATAGAACTATTTTAATTGCTTCCTGCCATCAGTTACGAAATTCTTAAATCATCCTAAAAATTAGCAGAAAGAAGTACCCCCACTAAACTTTCTTTGTATCCTCCAAATATTCAGCTCATGGAAGGACCTCACAACAAAAAATTATAAATTGGAAATTTAACTAAACTCTCTACATCATGGGGGGGGACTTGCCATACAGACCAACCGGGAGAACAGCTCCCACTCGATACAGAGGACTCTAGAGACAATTAGCCCATGCATCTCATCAAGTGGCATGATTTTTCACCACAAAACAGACACTGATACAGAAATCTCTCTCCTCCCCTCCCAAAAAAAAAAAAACCAGGTGGGGATTAGTAGTTATAGGTGAAAAAAAAAAAAACCAGGTCTAAAATCCCAGATTCGGTCTTGTCTCAGACAGACCAAGATTTCTGAATTTTTGAGATCTTGTCTAAATGCTGCATTTTTGGTAGTGGTTCAAACTTGGAAGTACATGCAAGATAGACCAATATAGTAATTAAGAAGTCGAGATTCTCGGAATTTTTGAGATCTCACCGAATTTTGCTTATTTTGCTCCATGATCCACAACCAAGATTTTCAAGTTTTTTAATTCAGATGCTGTTTCGTCTCGACGAGCTCAACCTCGACAAGATTTTGTTCTATGGTTCTTAGCATGGCTAATGGATCAGATAGGATCGGACCTGCCGGGTCGATCGCGAGTCAGCACGGTGTCGGCGTTGTTGAAATGGGAATATATGTGGTTTAGCTGATTCTTGGCCAATCTGAGGCCGATCCTTTTGGTGCAATGGCTATCCGACTCGGGATTGGATCAGGAGTGGCTGGGGCTGACCCAATCTTCGAGTCTGTGCACTTAAACCATGATTCTGAACTAAGGATGTAAATGGATACCAAAAAAAGGGGATCCGATTCAAATTCACATCCGTTTAGGGGAATCTGAATTCAAAGAATCGGATTCGGATAGCTGGGGTCGGAGTCGAATGCAAATTCGGATTTCACATAAACAAATCGGATATAATCCACTCCATTTAGTCTTGTGTTAAGACGTTATAAGTATATACCTTATCTTTGATCAACTAATCCTCTATTCCTCTCCTTTCTTCTCTTGCCGTTTTGCATTGAGGCTTGAGGAAAAAGAAGTGAGAAACAGAGAAAGTGAAACTACGGTTTCAGGTTTCAAGTTTCAATTGCCGAGTGTTGACCGTTTGGTATGATTACTAAGGTTTGTAATCTGTATAATGCCATGAATAAAGGGGAAAAAGAGCTTATCACCTTCCGAAATAGATCTTCCGCTGCTCTAATATCTGTGGTTATTAATTCCCAGATTCCTTCCATATTGAAGCACAAAAATTTTAAAACTCTACTTCGTTGGTTCCTCCATCTCCTCTTTTCTCTACCATCTGCTGATTCTACGTCAAGAGATTCGGAGTTCCTCAGAATTACAGGAAAAGCAAATGGGGAAGGAGAACGCTGGAACATGATTTTCTGTCGGCGGAAAGCCAAATTTCTTGAGAAAGATCGCTTTTGTAAGGCCATCAAATAGTGGTGTGGGCACAGGCACAGGTTGCAAAACCCTAATTTGGGATCACTATGGACCCACCCAAATAACAAATAACTCAAAGTATAAGGCTCTTTTTGGTATCATTTTTCTTTTTGCTTTCTGACGTGTTTTTATTTTTGTAGGTGTTTAGTATCAGTTTTGGGTGTTGTTTATGAAAAGAATGTAAGAATTTTGAATAGATCCTCTTTGAGTTTTTCCATGGGATTTCCCATAAACCCTAACGAACACACCACACAGATTACTAGAATACAATGGGTATTGAAAAAAGATGATTAGAGACATACCTCTTGCTGCAGATTGATTTCCAACCGTTTTCCTTTGGTTTGAATGCTTGGAATGCTTGGATCAAAGTCTTCCACAGCCTGTCGTGATCCCTTGACATTCTCTCTGCGTATGGGAACAGGAGAAGAAAATAACACCGTGGCTGTGAGGATTCTAACAATTGGTATTTATAATACCACCCCCAACCCTAGACCAGTCCCACAGTGGACCATTCATCTCTAATCATTCTTAAACTGGTTTACCTGTAACTAGACTCCCACTGAACCAACTAACCTTATAATTAATTTAGCCCATAAAAATATCTTACAATCTCCCACTTGAGCTATATTAATTATAAATTCACCATTGATCCAATGTGGCCATGGAATCTAATTACACCAAAACCATCCTTTACTTTGATCTAGTCATCAAGCTTACCAATGTCGAACAACAGCGGAAAGTACTCCTACACATCCGGTGTACCCCCTTCTGTCAGTCACATACAGAGGTCTACTTAATGACATAAATCACTTTGAGATGAATACTTGAGTCCAATGATCGAATTACCACGATCCCGTTACCTTAAAATCCTTATAGGTCAACGCACTTTGATATTATCCAACTTATATAGGCAAACCGCCTCCAGTTTAGACTAATATCATACTTTGGCTTACTGCCTTCTTTGGCTAAATACCGCCTTCTTTGGCTAAATACCGCCTTGCAATTTTGACATGTCTTAAATAATCAATAATACATACAAGCAATGAAATTAATGCTTACCAATAATTCTGCCCATTAAACCATAGGCAACATAAACAATCACAGATAAACCATCAACTACCAGATATCTATTAATCAAGCAAATCTAAACACTCCCACTGACTAAGAGAATCTAAAGACTCCCACAGATATTACAAATTCCAAAAGAATAAATAAACTAATAAAATACCTTCATTTAAATTTAATATGAAATTTAGTTCTATCAAAAACATGTCAAATAAAATCTTTTGAAATAAATAACTGAATTATAAATCAATAAATAAATGTCCAAAAATAATCTAAAGACAACTGTATTAAACGACATTATCATTTGGTGTCTTCTTTCTCTGGTGTCTCAGTTTCCTTCTTTTTCTTCTCTAACCAAGCTTCTCTTGCTTTACATTCTCTCTTCATGTACCCCTTCTTATGACACCAAAAACATTCAACATCACTCATATCCCTATCATAAGGTTTTCCTTTCTTAAAAGAGTGTCTATCTTTTCTATAAGGTCCTACCCCAACCTTTCCTTTACCCTAATCTTCTCTAAAATGATGACTAGTGACATTGACACTTTCAAATCTTTTCTTTAGTCTCATTTCTTCTTTAGTGCAAACAGAGATTAATTTGTTCATATCCCATTCTTCTTTTTGAGCATTATACGCCACTTGTATCTGGTAATATTCTTCAGGTAACGAGGATAACACACAATGGATCACGAACTCATCATCAACGTTTATTCCCATGCCTTTAATCTTCTCAGCAGTAGCAGCAAGCTCCATGAAATGATCTCTGACACTTCTATTACTGTCAAACCTTGCATTAGTAAGTTTGTTCATCAAGGTGCTTCTCTGTCCTCTGTCAGAAAGCTCAAACTTCCCTTTGATCTCTTTTAAATATTCTTTGGCCGTTTCCTTGGCTTGAACACCATCACGCATGGTTTCAGGAATGGCCTGCCTCATGAGCAGCATAGACTTTTTATTTGTTGCCATCCATCTTTTCATTTCCTCCTTCTCTTCTAGGGTGTACTAGTTTCAGTGATGGCAGCAGGTTTATCCTCTTTAAGCGTCATATCTAAGTCAATTAAACCTAGAGTCGCTTCTAGCTGTTCATACCACCTTTTAAAACTCATCCCAGACAGGGAAGGAATAGTAACTACCAAACCTCCTGGCATAGTCACAGGGATGGACATCCTGGGAGATACAAACCATCATCACCATATGAGTTCAAGCAAAAATATCAAGTAATAGAAAATCATACGAAACTCATACAAACACATGCAATTATATTTACTTCTATTTTGTCCCAAATAAAAAGAAATAGACATCAAAAACCTTTTTGGGACAACCATACTTAGATGAAACCATCAATGCATGAGATTAAATACATATCAACCAATAGAAATTTGATATATATACACCATTTACTTGCACTAACCATATCAACCATTCATGCAAATAAATATCCTTTTTTCAAGAGTTAATCAACTACACATTCTCCTTTGGAATAAACATGCAGTGGTCTTCTCAGTTTCTGTGCAATAACTGCGAAAGAATAATGACTCTTGAAAATCCCACCACCTTTGAGTTAATGAGACTCCCTAAAGTCAAAACCCTTTCAATTCATGTGCATTAACATACCTTTAACAATGCCACCTTTGGGTTAACACTGACTTTCTTAGCTGCTTTTCACACCATGAAGAATAGTGTATTAAAATATATCCTTTATTGTATTTGTAAATGCACAAATTTGGGGTTTGAGGACTACCATGATGGAATTGAGTGTACCACTTTGGCGGATTCCACCCAATCTTCACATGGCACCCACAAACCTTAATTTGATCAAAACTTGACAATGCCACATTTGGGTGTATATCGCCCTTACACAAGCATTTACAAATACATGAACTTTGAATTTGAAGACATCATGATGAAACTAGGTGTACCACTTTGATGGGTTCCACCCAACACAATGATATCCTCAAACCCTACTTTGCAGCACATTGTAGATCAATAAATAAAATCTCATGCACACATAACCTTCTACATGCATCTGGTACAAAAATAACTGATAAATAAACAGAAAACTGCAAATCGGATTAATTTGGGGCACTTTTTAATCAAAAATAAATTCTCAAATCACCAAACTGTATCAAACTATGTACCAAACTGTAGAGCATCAAAATACGAAACCAACGCAAAAAACCACGTCAAAATCCGACGCTCATAACTCTCACAATCGCTGATCAAAGTTGGCTTATGCATTCTTGAATCCTGAACCGGCTAGAACCAGTTCATCCGGGTTCGGTTCGGTCTGTCCAGGTTCGATTATGGGCTGACCGAACCCACTGTAAACAAATTTTTTTTTTTAAATACATTGGTCCAGACCGACCCAAACGGTTTGGTACGAACTGAACCACGGCCTAAACTGTGAACCGACCATCGGTTCAAACCTCGGTCTAAGTGGTCCACCCAATCGGGTTCCGGGTCATTCTTTTCGGGTCAGCGGGTCAAAATTCGGGTCACCGGGTCTGATACCGGACCATGTCAACGGGTCCATGTGTCTTTGCCTGGGCGATCGGGTCACACATGTGGGAGCACGTGTGTGGCCCACCGCCTTTACTCTGAGTCGACTCGGTCAACCCGGTAGGGTTTTTGAGTTGACCCAGAACCTGACGTCAGCCCTTTTTTTTTTTTTTAAATAGCCACCGGCGCGTGGATCTCACGCGCTTTTTCAGGCGGCGCATGAGGGCGCATCCGGCCACCTCCGACGACCTACCTTATGTCGTCGGCTCCGTCTCTCCGAGATCTACAATCCTATAAAATTTATTTTACCTTTTAACAGTCCGAAAAAAAAATTTCGAGGGTCCAAACCCTAGACAAGTTCATAGAGAATTTTAGGAGAAAAATCTCTCCCTTTTTGAATTTATTCAAACATAAAGTTTTAACAATGCTTTCCCATGATTCTAGATTTGTGTAGATAGCTCTGATACCACTGTAAGAATTTTGCATAGATCCTCTTTGAGTTTTTCCATGGGATTTCCCATAAACCCTAACGAACACACCACACAGATTACTAGAATACAATGGGTATTGAAAAGAGATGATTAGAGACATACCTCTTGCTGCAGATTGATTTTCGACCGTTTTTCTTTGGTTTGAATGCTTAGAATGCTTGGATCAAAGTCTTCCACAACCTGTCGGGATACCTTGACCTTCTCTCTGCGTATGGGAACAGGAGAAGAAAATAACACCGTGGCTGTGGGGACTCTAACCATTGGTATTTATAATACCACCCCCAACCCGGGACCAGTCCCACAGTGGACCAGGTTGGTCCATCTCTAATCATACTGAAACCGGTTTACCTGTAACTAGACTCCCACTGAACCAATTAACCTTATAATTAATTTAGTCCATAAAAATATCTTACAAAGAAAAAATAAAAATAACCCCTAATACAAAAAGATGCCAAAACCTCTTTTCTTTTTGGCCAAAAGAGTTTTTGGCAGTTTTTGCGCAAGACTTTAATGAACATGTGTTTTAATGACGCAAAATCAAGGTTAAAATGGCCAATACGCATTCTAAACCATTATTTCTTCCAATTTTATGAAAAGTTCCCATGGACAAACCAGCTCCGCCTCTTCCCTACTCCAACCCTACAACACCCTGAATCCCTCTTCCCTGCTTGCAACATACAGATTATGCAAAAAACAAAAAAACGTTACCATCTTCAAACACCCGTTAATATCAGCGGATGAGATTCTCAAACATTCCTTCAACTATCTCACCATGGCTGATCCGCCCATCCAGAAACCCCAATTCCCTCTGCTTGCAGACCCAAAATCGATTTTTGACAGAAATGATGATTTCGGAGGAACACATCTCAGGATCAGTAGTCCCTACGAAATCCACTTTAAAGATGGAATCTCCAGAGAATCTAGTCCCATTTTCTTTTTAGGTTTCACCTCTTCACCCGAGATGGTTCCAATTCCTTCAGTAACTTCACCTACCTCTGCTGCAACCTCCATAATCGCACCTGAAACTGACCCATTTGCCCCCCTCTGGTTCAAATTCTGGCTCGTAATCACCAGAGAACGAGCCAGTCTCCCTAAACGTTCTCAACCTTCACACGAAAAGATCCATCTTCACCAGAGTCAGACCAAAACTCACCGGAATCCATACTTTAGGTTCTATTCCTTAGGCTTCCCCAGATTCTTCAAAACCAACTTCATCTCCCCATAGTTGTCAAGGCATCATCTAGGCGCCCAGGTGGCCTTGTGACCCCTTGGAAAATCGGGCGCCTTGGTCGTCTAAGCGGGCGCCTTGACCGCCTTGGTCGCCTAGGCCGGTGCCTTGATAGCCTAGGCAAGCCCCTTGGTTGCTTAGGTGCTCCATTAGGCCTCCAATGCTTTGGTTCGCCTTCGCGTCTTGACAACTATGCATCTCTTGCATCATCATCACATCCCAAATCGTTTTTCTGGAAAGCAATAGTTCACTACTTGAATCCGACCAAAACTACCCGAATTCCTACGCGCAAGCATGATTCCTTTGAAACCCACTTATCTTTTGGCATCATCTCCATACCTAGGCTCCAAACCAAGACTAACCCAACTCGGGTTATCAGAATCGACATAACCCTCTTCACAGAGGTCATGTTCAGAGACTGTTCTTGCATATCTCTTCTGATGTAGTCAAGTATATGCTAGAAGAAGAAATAAGAAGATTAGCCAAGACAACAAGCCCAGCCGCAAGGGACATAATTAGTTATCTTTTCTCTATGATTATTTTGGTTTGTTTCCTAATTAGGTGTGTTGGAAGCTTTCTATATTCTATTAACAAAGTTTCTAATCCTTTTCTGTTTTGGACTTTCCATAAGTTTCCTAAGCATTTCTGTTTTGGACTTTCCACAAGTTTCCTAATCCTTTTTTTGTTTTGGACTTTTCATAGCTTGTAAACATTAGCCTCTATATATATGAATAAAGGAGAAGAGAAAAGTAGACTTAAAAATACAGAAACTGCTCTTGCGTTTCTAGTTGAGTCTCCAGGTTGTGAGACTCAACCGACCCCTTCCCCTTCCCCTTATTCTCTTCCAATCTCTCCCTCTATCTTCCCTATTGTTCCCTAGTGATTATGCAAGTGTTTCCCCTCCATAGATCCTATCAATTGCTGAGTTTGAAGATTTGTCGATACTACTGATTACCAGAACCCATCACCAGGTGATGATTTTGGAAAAATCGAATTTTCTCAACCAACGGTCGGATCAACCTCAAATTTGGATATTGTTGCAAGTACATCCTAAACTGCAATCCCTCCAAGTTTCATAGTCAACCAACGGTTGGATTGCTCTCAAAGATAGTTTTATAATTCTCATTTCCTAATTTTAATTGAGTTCTTATTGGGACTGATTGCAAAAGATCCTATTAAAGGTTAAGGGTGTAGTTTGATTAAAAACCCTAATCATTGCATCATCTTCTCTTAATCGAGAGAAAAGTAATCAAAGAGCTCTCTTTCCTCCTTAAAAGAGTCCCAGGTATTGGTTTCTGATAAGGGTTTCTGAGGTTCTTGGCAAAAGAATTGCCAGGAAGTTCAGGGAGTTAAAATCATTTTTTGTTAGCATATTTAGTTTTAGTTTATTTATTTTTTTTAGTTTTCTTTATAGTCGGTAATGCTTATAACCGACACTGATTTGACAAAGGACTAGGACTCCTATTAGTTTTGGACTTCTATTTAGACTACGAGTTTACTTTATTGTTTATTGCTTTTTGTTTTCAGCTAGGACTTTGGCTTGTAGAGTCATAGATCCTAGCTAGTAGTTATTTCCTAAAATCTATAAACATAACAAGGAGGAGCACCTACCGAGCCTCTCTCTCTCTCTCTCTCTCTCTCTCTATTCTGCGCACTCCTCCTATTTCCTTGCTGATATGTTATTTAGTTAATTTCTTTTCCTAACATGGTATCAAAGCCTATCAATTAACCCTTTTTTCTGGTTTTGATAGTCTCCTAAAGATCTCCTCTAACTGGTTGCAGCAACCTATACTGCCTATTGATACTATGTTTGTTGCTACTATTAAGGTGCTGCTCCCACTATTAAGGTACTCCTCCTAACACCCCTACTGAATTTTTTTTCTGTTATCGATTTGTTTTGCCTGTTACCCACCGCAACCTCAATCTGATCTAATCTCAGTTTTGCTATCGATTTTTTTGTTGCAATTTTTTTAACTACTACCAACTACTACTACTACTACTACTACTACTACACATACTACTACTATTACTACCTACTACCTTTTGCTTCTACCTATTGCTATTTTCACTACTACTACTGCTACTACACCTACTACCTACTACTATTTTTTTCTACCGATTGCCATTGTTATTACCTTTTCTATTGCTATACTTGCTGTTTTTTTCTATCAATGGCTGCTTCTACACCAGTCCAAGGTACTCATACTCCAGTATAGATTACTTCCATCAAATTGAATGGTGTTTCTAATTACCTACTGTGGGCTCAAACCGTCAAAGCCTTCATTCGCTCTCAAGGTAAATTAAAATATATCACTTAAGATCCTCCATCTATTGATTCTAAATCACCTGCTACTATTGCAGCCCCATGATGAATGGATGCGTGAATCTTTCATTCTCCAAATTTGGATGTAGAATAATATTGATCCTACTATTGCTTCCAATGTTATGTTCCATAGCACCTCCAAGGATGTATGGGATGATCTAAAAGAAAGCTACGGTTAAGAAAAGAATATATCACGTCTTTATGATTTATATGAGTGGCTGTTTTCCTTTTCACAAGGTGACCGCACACTTTTTAAGTACTATAGCTACTACAAGGGCATCATTGAAGAATTACAGGTCCATCAGCCTTTGACTATCAATCTTGAACTACAGAAGACACAACACAGTGAGTTCATTGTTGCCAAATTTATAAATGGTTTCCATCCTGAATACCACTATGTTAAAGGACAACTTTTGACAAGGGAAAAGGTTCTTATATTCTTCTAGAGACTTTTTCTCATCTTCAACGCTTGGTTCCTACTCCTAAAGGTGACACTTTTTCTGCTCCCACTGATTCATCTTCTCTATATGTTGGCCATGGCTACGGCTTTCCTTCTGGTAAGGGTCGTGGCTATGACCGAGGACGTGGTCGTGGCTCTAATTCCTTTACTGACAAGTCTTCTCGCTATTGCACCTTCTATGGGAAGACTAATCATTATATTGATACTTGTTGGGCCAAACATGGGCGCCCTAAAATGGCTGATTCCTTGGTTGACTCTGCTGATCCTGATCTGGCACCTACCGACACACCATGTGCACCTATCTCGGCTCCTACACCTGCGTCATCAGCATCAACTTCAAGCACTCCATCTCGTGAGTTTGATCAGTTACTTCGCCTCATTCATTTACTTGAGAAAGCTAGTTCTTCTTCCAATGCTACCTTAGCCATCACCGCACCTCCAGACGGAAGTAAAGAATGGTGGGGGGCTTAACTGTTTTAAAGCTGTAGCATTCACATCCCCATGCTCCAACTTGAGGGGGGATGTTGGCGTATTTTGTTTTAGTTTATTAATTATTTTTTAGTTTTCTTTATAGTTGGTATTGCTTGTAACCGACACTGATTTGATTTAGATTTGACTAAGTCAAATCAGTGGGACTAGGACTCCTATTAGTTTTGGACTTCTATTTAAACTAGGAGTTTACTTTATTGTTTATTGTTTTTTGTTTTCAGCTAGGACTCTGGAGTCCTAGATCCTAGCTAGTAATTATTTCCTAAAATCTACAAATATAACAAGGAGGAGCAACTCTCTCTCTCTCTCTCTCTCTCTCTCTCTCTCTCTCTCTCTCTCTCTCTCTCTGTTCTGCACACTCCTAATTCCTTGCTGATTTGTTAGTTAGTTCATTTCTTTTCCTAACAATTTCAGCCATTGAGATGCGAGTGAAGAGCACTATTTAAAAATTATTCTGGACAAAGGTATACCAAACCTATTTTTCTATCTAAAATTTGTTATGTCTAATAGTTACCCAATAACATTTTTTTTTATCAAAAATGATTTTCAAAAATGCTTTATGATAAATAGGTAAAAACAAAAAAGAAAAATGATACCAAAGATAGCCTAAGTGCAATGAAAATTCAATAATTTCAGAAACAATTTTAGGACCCTTTTGGCTAAGATACAGATTATGGGACATAAGAGGATTAGGTGTTGAGGGCAGGTTTGAGAGGGAATATGAAGATAGGACAAGACAGAAACAAATTTTTTAAAAGGGGGGCAAAAGTAGAATTCCAGAATAGGGGTCTTCTTCTTCAACCTCACAATACCAAGAGCTTGCGGAAAAGCAGAACTTGGTTCAGATGAGAGAAATATTTCATACGATCAAATCTCAGGATTTTGAATTAGGTAGCTAATCTAGTGAACTCTAGAGCCCAAACAAGCTTCTCTTGAATGATGAGTCAGCAGCCTGGAAATTAATAAAATAAAACTATTGAAACAGACCTGGCAAAAGTTCTAAAGCCAGGTTTGATTTGAAGTTAACAACTTGCCGGAAAGGGGGAATTAGGGGCTGAGGTTCAAGGGACTGAACTGGCTCCCAGAATTCAGACCGAATGATTTGGTGACCAAGGAGTTCTAACAAGATTTCCCAAATAAATAATCACTGCAAATAACAGGAAAGTAGAAGGACAGCAACCAAATTTCAAGAAAGAAGGAATATAAGAGAAACAGGGAAAGGACTAAGAAGTGAGCAGAACAGAACTGAACAGAATGGTGATAAGGAGGAAGAACACATAAGATAAGAAAGGAGGAAAACAATCGAGAGAGAAAACAGCAACTAACAATCATGTGTAACAACAATCGAACTTGATAACTCTCATTCCAATCCACTCCACAAAAACTCTTCTTTGGTAGTGACAATGGAGTATTTAAAGAAATCAAACCCAAACTAATCCTAGTCAACTATAAAACCAAAACAGAATTCAAAGAGTAACCCAAATTCCTAACTCACGGTTGCTAACTTCTATAGTTAGCTATCTAAAATAATTACATAAGCTCAGATAACCCAAAAAAAAAAAAAAAGACAGCAAAAATTAAATTTCTAGCTACCCTTTCTAGACCAAAACTCAGGTGGCTTGGTCCTGGTTCTTCGTGGCCTTAGTTTCTAGGTTAGGGGTCAAACTGATGCAACCAGTCAATTGCACCTGCATCAGATGGACTATAATAAAGACAGATAAAATGGACAAGAAAAATATACAACCCAGACAGCTGGGGTCAAGACTAAGGCTGTGTTTGGTATCAGTTTTGTTTTTATTTTTCTGACATATTTTTATTTTTATAAGTGTTTGGTATGATTTTTGAGTACTATTTATGAAAAGAAAAAACAAAAAGAGGCCAAAAATCAAAAAGAGGTTGAGACCTCTTTTTGATTTTTAGCCAAAAATCAACTTTTCTTGTTTTTGCGCAACTTCAAGTTGCACATGCGTTTTAGGTTGGAAAATAAGGGGTAAAAATGTAAAACAACTTTATATTCATTTCCTCATTCTTATTAGCCAAACCAAGACCTCAACCTTACCCAAAAAAAAAAAACTTGTTGTGCGAAAGAACTGCGAGTTCAATCCAGTTATCGCCTCTGGTATGCTCGCATAAATCTTGTTGTGCGAAATGTCCAAGTACTGCAAGTTGCTGGCGATCTCCACCATCGATAGATTAAACATGAACTGGTTCCTCGACAGATCAATCGTTTCCGTTGACCCATTTGCCTTGAACAAAATCGACGTGTCTCCTTTAAGCTTTGAGCTCCAAATCTATTAAAAATTATTTTTAGATTGTATACCAAATCTATTTCCTATTCTGCAATCTATTTTTTATTGTAGTTACCAAACGATTTTTTATTTTTGATCAAAAATTATTTTCAAAAATACTTTTTGAAAAAATAGCAAAAATTAAAAACAAAAATTATACCAAACACAGCCTAAACCACCACAAGTCTCCCTTCTCCACCTCCACCACAACTCTGCCTGTTCTAAGTGGTGCCGACGTGCCGTTCCATCCCTTGCTTCGTCGCCCTCCTCGGCCGTATGTAAGACACAGCAAGTTAACTTACTCGGATTCAGCTCGTCTCAAGTTCAAACTTGAACTTGAAACTTGCCAGTGATGGTTTCAATGGCTAACATGTGGGCACCTCTTAAATCCGATGGTCATAATTAAAATGATGTACAGAAGTTACATATAGCATGTAACATAGAATATTTCAAAAAGCTAAAACATTATCAGACCCCTCTTTGGATTTCTCTCTCTGCAAGTCCTCCAACAAAGATCGTGAAAGTGATGATTTGTGAGTCATGAAACTCTGATTCACATGGCATGGAAACTCTATTAATCAAATTTTTGTATTCTGATTAACTTTTCCCTGGGCTATTGCCTTCGCAGGACTTGCCTTCTGTCGGAGGAATCAGAATCAAAGGATTCCAATGGTGTTAATTTGTCAATGGAGGAAGAAAGGCATCGCCTTGAAAGAAAAAAGAACACAAGAAAAAAATGAAACTAAAATCAACGTATTATTTCATCTTCCTATTCAGTTCAAAAGGTACCACTCAAATCTCACAAGAACATGAAGAAGAAGAAGCATTAAACATCAAAACAAGGTAAATTTGTTTCCTCCAAAACCAAACTCTATAAAATACAAAAAAGATCTGAAATGAGAACTCGAAAACGGAACCCTTCTCCGTTAGAAAGCTTCACAGCTGCAAAACCATTCTCCCACAGAAACAAATGTAGAATCTTTGTTCCCTTTGAACAACCTTTTTCCGTTTGAAACCCCATCTCAAGTTTCCCTCTATTTTGTGCAGAGAGAGACAGGGGGTGAGAGAGATTTGCAGAGAGAGGGCGAGAGAGAGAAAGAGATGGAGATCAAGGAAAGAGGGGTTTTCCGTTTTCATTTTCAAAAGGGTTTTTCACGATTTCAACTGTGGAAACAACTCCATAATGCAAAGCATCTCAACAACACTAAACCCTGTTGTTTTATTAACGACCGTTTGATGAATTATAGGCCACGTGTTGGCCATCGAGCCATCACTGGCAAGTCTCTAGTTCAACTTGAACTTGAGACGAGCCGAATCCAACTTACTCACTCTCATCTGATAAACCAGCAACTCAACATGTCTGCATGCAGTTCAAAAGCACCATCGGAGCGCTCTCTCTCTCTCTCTCTCTCTTCTGCATCCCTTTCTCTCACTTGTGCAATTTCCCTTCTCCCATTTCACTCTCACATTTCTATTTTCTTTTTCTTCCATGCAAATCCCCAACCCGTTTCTCTTCTTGGTTACCCAATCCTCTGTACTCTCATCATTCCAATTTAAGGCTCAAAGCACATTGCATTACTTCCTCCTTTTCACTCCTCCCCCTGCCGGCTTCCAGTGCAATTCCCAGTAGCCAGGTATGCCACTGCTTCCCCATCCCTCTCCCATCAGCAGGCTTTTATACTGGATTGGCCAGATCAAGCGGGTCAGATTGGCCGATCCAGTTAAGGAGGAAATGGAATCAGGGACGGCCGATTCAGCAGATCCAATTGCGATTCTGCCCGATCTGATTTTGATTCCTATAACTACGGATAAGAAGGCTGAGGCTCAAAACTCAAGGTTTGTGGAACTGTAAACAGATTAAAGATTAAAATGTAGTAGATTATGAACAATGTTTTACTAGACTCAACACTCAAGATCTGTGGCCCTTTATGCAGATTAAAGATTCTAATGCTATAGATTCTGCAGAATGTTTTTACAATCCCGTTTATTAAATCTTCAATTTATTATATCAAACCCCAAGATAATACAATCCGGTAGAGATTACAGCATACAAAACAATCAAAACATATCTTATCGTATACACCTGCTTAATTTAAAATTTCCAGTATTATAAGGGTTGTTATTAATAGCAGCGCTTCATTCCCAAGGTACTAGAAAAAAGCTGAATGATGCTGACATTAAAATCACATGGTTTCGTTTCTGCATTATTTGGACCAGTTTAATGATTTTTTCACTGCCACAGCAGTTTCAGTTAGCAAAACTTGTTGTGTATTCAGTACCTAAAATAAGATAACAGTGCCATTTACATGTTGTGATTGGTATAAAACCTCCCTGGCCCAAACAGAAAGTTTCTGAAAACCACCCCAAGTCTGCACTATTCAAAGCTGTTTGTTCTGGTGTAAACCTCAAGTTAAGCATGATCTTTATGAAGAGAAAAATTCCAGAAAATCATAGGGTCAAAGTATAACTAACCATATTAGGCCATATAACATATGCTAAGTACCTTTTTCTTCCTAATTATAAGATACTATTATCACCTCCCTTCTTGCATATAAACTCTTATAATCATTTACAACATTTTAGCCTTTTAGGTATATTATTTCTCATATAAAAAATACATAAAGATGGGACATAATGCCTTGAGGCTTACAAATCTCGCTTCAGGTAAATAAAAATGCTTCAGCTCAAGCCTATTATTTCAAGAAATAGGTATCATGTCTAACTTCTAACTCCAGCAAATAATGTATCAAATTTATTGTAGATAAAACATTAGTCACTGCAGAGCATATAACAAGTGCAATGTGTAAAAAGAGAGATACAGCAGAAAAAGTGGAAAGGAGGATACAGACAATAAGCAGTCTCTTCTTAAAATTTGTAAGTAGAGTCAGAAGACTTCACTAAAAGCAGTAGAAAACATTGTCCATGAGAGAAGGGGGAATGCAGATCTCATTAATTTATACCTGCTGTTCAGAGAACTTTGAGGTCATTACATTTTTCTCTGTTCGTTTTTCTGCTTTTACGCATGATCTACGTTTAACCCTGAAAATTTCTGAATCAGAGTCATCACTACATTGATCCTTAACAGGCATAACTTGTGACCCATGAGAAGTTCCTTGCCGAGTAGACAAGCATATTCCATATGAAAGAGCGGATAGTGAAGATAAATTGCAATCACCAGCTACTTCTTTGCAACCCTTGGAATCTACATGCTCCTGCACAAGGAAAATAAGTAAATAAATAAAAAAGAAAATCAAGATTCGGATAAAGCATAAATACAGTAGACAATTTGTTGGCAGGTATAGCCAGCCAAAAGGGAAGGGGGGAGCAAAGCAAAGTTGCAATTCTCAAATTCCGGTGAGGAAAACCCTACATTTTTTGGAACAGATGGTTCTTGTGGATCAATAAAAGAGCAGAGTGTTGATGCCGCACAAGAAAGAGAAGAGTCTACAACATTAGTTTTCATTAATTCCCTGTGGCTGTTCAACAGAGGCAGGCTACAGGAAGCACAATCGATCTCTTGCAACTGATCCCCAACAATAGTTTCATGGCTCAGATCAAATTTTATCTCACTGTATGGAACATATCCATCCTCTTGATATTGGGACATATTAGGCTGGGTGCATAAGTCACAACCACATTTTATTTGCTGCTGAACTTCTTCTAATATTCCCTTTTCCTGCTCAAACTTCTGGGCAGCAGCTTCCATTTCCGAAAGATCCTCCCTCACAAAGAGAACAAGATTGCTTCCACATGAACAGCAAAGTGACTTAATCTCTGGTATAGCACAATCAGGACAATATTGCCAGTTAAATGCACTGAGACTAACATCCATGGAAGTTAAGTTGAACAAAATATGAGATGTTCATACCATGGCGAAGGCAGATAGAATGCAAACAACAGTTGCATTTAATGTAGGCCACATAACAGTCCCGTTTGCAGAGGCTGCAGAGTATAGTTCCCTGGGAAGTCGTAGACATACTAATTCCTAATTTCAGGGGCAACCAACGAGCCCGGTGCTGGAAACGCATAGTGTGCACAAAGGAAATCTTAATGTAACGGTGAGAAACAAATTCTGTGGATGAAAAAACCGAACCTTTACATTCAGGAACTGATGAGCTCTTGAAAAGTAGCATTGCTTCTTTACAGAGAAGCTCCTCTTGAGGAAGAAGGGGCATCCTGCCAAGAAGAGCATAACGTTGACTGGCCACCACCCCCAATGGAAACCAATCACCAATTGCAAAGTTTACTGCCTCTCCACAATTAAAACCTAAAGTTGCATATCACATAGAAATAAGTAAGCTCGTCTAGGGCTTAAAAAAATTATGAACACCCACCCACCCAGCAAGAGAGAAAGATTAAGTGTCTTACCATGACTAAATCCTGCATGATATGCCCTAGGAAAGGTGATAACAAACTCCCCAGGCTTTTGTACAGCCTTGTAGACTGGGACATTCTGTTCTAACAAAACATTTGGAGGAAACATAGTTGTTTTCCCCAAAAGAACATCAAAAGCTCCATTCTCTCCCTCAGTAGAAAGAATATCATGTGTATATACACGCTCGCGAACTACCTTCTCAAAATCCAGAGCTGCATGACCAGGAATCCCATACCAAGTTTTTGATGCCCCGCAATGATGATAATTAATGCTGTCGGTGGAAAAGTTAAAACAGATCAATCCTTTGCACATGAACAAGAAAATGAAAATGAAAATGAACATGAACATTAAGGACATTGGAAATACACAAATACCTATACAAGTAATGATCTTCAACATGCCACGCAAACATACTGAATAACATCCCAATGTAAAGCATGGGTTCAGTTACTCCCTGAAATGAACCAATGAAAGTCAATGGAACTCAAAACATGTAAAGATTGAGAATTTTAAAGCTATTGTTAACTGTAGGAGGACTAGGATATCATCATTACTGGAATCGTATTTCCTAAAAGACGCAGCGTAGAATTGGGCAGTTGTGAAAGAGTCTGAAAGTCAACACAGAAGCATAAGTGGATTAGCAAAAAATTTAATAGATGTGAAAATAATGAAAATACCACATCAAGCAATAATCAAGGTTCAAAGAAAATTTTTAAAACCCAAATGAGGCCATGGTCACAATGAAAGTAACTGAATCTCCACGAAATTTTCTTCTCCTTTCTCTGAAGGTAAATAATAAGATGAAGATCTCCAAGAAAAAAACAACAAAGAGAAGATAAAAATGGCAAAAGAGTCAACACCTTCAAGTTCCACTTGCTTTTCCCAAGCTGGTCATTAGGAGAAGATGAAAAGGCACTACCATCAATATCACATGCATACTCAACAGTTTGTGTCTTGCCACAAGCTATTTCATGCCAGAATTCCTTTTCCAAGTAGGTAGCAGGAAGACACCCAGCACTGTAGTATCTGCGAGCAAACACCTTGTTTGCCATTTTCTCGAAACCACGGAAAGAATAATTTCTGAAATATATCACTGACACTTAAATAGTGTACAAATTAATCAAGCAAAAAATTATGTTTCTTTCAACATATGGTATTTTACCTTCCACTCATGCAAAAAGTGATCTTGTCATCCATATCCCACTCGGCAAGCCGAAGAGGTTGCACTCTAGTGGTAAACTTGAAACCAGCTTTCTCCTTCATCAATACAACACCCGCAGGCACAGCAGCACTCAATGGCGATATAATTTTACATATTCCTGAATTCAATTTAGTTATAGATCAGAGAGAGATAGAGATTTTGAATTGAATTAACAAGTTGAAAGCATCAAGCCATCCACAAATTGACAAATTTTTACCATGTTTTGTAAAGGTGGTGGTTGAGTCAGGAGAAATGGATTTCATATTTGCAAACTTTCAAAAAAAAAAAAAAAAACATGCTTTATTCCAACCAATTACTAAAGACAGATTTCTTTGCTCCATTCTCTCCACAATTCAGTTTATACTCCCTGAAATTTATTTTAGAATCCTGCTTTCAGTTGCCTTACACCAAGAGAAAAATTCAATAATCATTCCATGGTTTAAAAAACATGGCTGCATGTGGAGTACATAAGGATGTTTTGGAAGATAGCTAACCTAGTGACCCTAAATTTAACTAGTAAGCAAGTTAGCATACATATCTATAGAATAACATCAAAGAATAACAGAGGCACCAATTAAAATAAAAAAGGAAGAAAATGTCCAAGCACATAGATGACAGTAAAATATAAGCTATAGTCAATGTAACCAAATTATGACAAGGAAATGGTCCTCTATATGTGATCAATACCACATTTAAGCTTAAGATAAAACAGAGTGTGGCATCTATCATGTAAGTATCTAGGTAGGGATAGCATAATTTATTATTTAAGAACTCATAAACTATTTTAACAATTTTGAAAGAAAACGTATTAGGAAAAAAAAAAAGAGATACATTATAGTGATTACATGTTCAAGAAAAGGTAAACAAAGATAAAATTTACATAACACCAAGCGAAGGGATGGAAGGCAGCAATGAAAACTACCACTAACAATGGTTAAGAACAGGTAAAAGGGTGAAAAACTGAGAAATTCAGAATAGGAAAATTAAGAAATAAACAGATAAGTATATAATTTATACAGACTTAAGTATATCAATGCAATAACTGGTAAAAGTCAACTTCAAACAACAAACGAAATTCCACTGACAAGAACATTCTAAGTTCACTAGATGATAAACAAATAGAAATGATTTGAGTAACTACATAAAATTACCATGCTTTGAAGCTTCAGGGGAGATTTTTTGCAGATACACTAAAGGATCCTCAAACTCCTCCTTTGTTGGACAGAATACAGGGCACTCTGGAATTTTATCAGTCCACTCCAAATTAGAAGTGTCAAACTTTTCTACCTTGCGCTTTAAAAAGGAAGCTTTTTCTTTTGAAGCACCATTAGATCGAGAATAAGCATCCGAACTTCCATGAAACCGCATCCCACATGTTGTGGATGCTCTTAAAGCATCCCCTCCACTTCTGGTCATCATATTAGTAAGAGCTGTAACTTCAGGAGCATTCCCTGAATTCAGCCGTTGAAGCCTTTTACGCTTCAAAATTTCTAGCCCATTTGTAGCCTGTCCAGACAAACAAACCTTTCCTTCCACCTGTCAAACAAATGCATGATAAGAAAACTCAAATAATAAGACTGAATACCCCAGCAGAACTAACTACAGATTCGAATATCCCTCATATTTTTCCAATGCAGACAACTTTATAAATCCAAATTAAAAGTTGCAAACTCAGTTAAGGATATTCTAATATGTGTAGGTAGAAGAAAAGTTCAATGGTTCTCATCGTTCTATCATTTTCCACTCTTGCCTTTTCAATTTTCAAGATAAACATATTGCATTCAATGTAGAGGAGCATATATGCACAAGCAGCAAACATAGACACAGACAAGATAAAATATCAAATTTCAAATAAGGGTCCACATGCACGTGTGTGCACTTGCAAATAAAATCCTACCATCTTTCTAAGCCTGAATCAACCACTTCCATTTCAAATAAAAAAAGATCCTTCAGAAACTTCAAAAGAGAGAAGTGACTCATATTAAAAGAATATGTGACAGTCCTTATTCTCGATTCATAATCCATTGCAAATGACAAAAATATTGTACAAAAGAAGCTGAGGAACTCACAAAGAGATGGCTGGTTTACAAGCATTTCCATTATCCTAAATGCCATAAGTAATAACGATGCATAAATTTGAAATGGGACAATAGGGTGCTGAAACAAGTGAGGCCATAAGGGTGAATTGGGATTATTCAGTAACATGAAGTCAAAGCTTTGGTAGCATAAGACAGGAGCGCAAATTAAACCGGGCAGATGTATATTGTTTGATCTCTAAGTTAATCAGTCGTAGTCTGTCGTGATAATCATTTTCCAGGCTTCCAAATAAAACAGTAAGGTTAATCTGAATGAAAAAATTAAACTATAAACTAATTCTGAAGGCCAAAATATCTGCGATGCATCATTACAGTCCAAGTGAAAAAGGGGCATAGATTTTGAAAAACTGAAAGCTTTTTAACCGATAAAAAAATTTCCTAAAAAGCCCAAGTTTCAGACATGCTATCGAGCAGGAAACCAGAAAGAAAGAACAGAAAAGGAAATCAAGATGGATGTCATAACAGCATTTATCACAAGGAACAGAAAAGGAAACCATGATGGATATCCTAACAGCATTTATCACATTAATAAAACAGAAGATTAATCTTCAAAATTCACGTCTTATCCAGATCAAAACCACATGAAAGATTCCAAGACAAATATAATGCAAGGATATCATCTGCAACAAAGAAAACGGAAGCGATTTCATAGATCCAGCCATCCAATGAATAACGAAACAAAATCAAAACCAACCAAAACTTGTTAAAAGGGAGGAAAAATTTTGTACCACGTCAGAAAAAGCGAAGAAGAACAAAACCCAGAAAAATGAAACACCAAATATCACAACCAACACATACCATCTCATAACGAACTCTTCCACTTGACCTCTCCGTCGTGTTCGTCTCTGCTCAAACCGAAATAAGAAAGGAAACCACGTAACCGAACCCTAGACCACGATCTCCGCCATTAAGGATTAAATTCACACCCTCCTCCACAACCCAGACCACCACATTCCGCTGAAACAAATAAAGCAAACACTTGAGAAGCGTCCTTAGATCCGACGCTTTTGGTCTCCGCAACAACGAATCCGCCGTAGAATTCAACGATTCCTTAGACAGTAAGCAAGGAAAAGGTTGCGCAGAAGCAGTTTTCCGGCTTGGGAAGGTTGTTTCCCAGAGAGAATACAAAGGAGGTATGCCGGTGGAAGCAAGAGAAGAGAAGCGAAACAGTAAAAACTAAATCCCGAACACGAGGATGGAAAACGAAAAAATGGAAAGTAATCGATTACTTATACTTTTATATCATTATTTAAACGATAAACCGGAATTCACTTTTTCCTTAAAAATTTAAAATAAATAAATAAATAAATAATAAATTTAATTAAGGCATGGAGACGGAGTGGTGGTTGTTAGGTTGGTTCAACCAAACACTCCCCCGGCTAAAACGCATTTCAGACTCTTCTCTCTCCAGTCTTCACGATAAACGCTGCGGTTGCTAAAACTGATTCTCAATGACAAAAATGCCCTCGTGGGAAACCGAACTTGTTCAGTTGTTCATGTTGGGCCATTCAGGGTTGACTGTAAATAGGTGAGATAGGATGGGTAGTCTAGTCAATATGAAACGGTATTACCGAAGAGGTGTTTCTGATTGGTGTCAGGATCTTTTTCTGTTTCCTTCTGTTGGGGTCCCAGGTTCGCAACAGGGTTACCCGGGTTGAGGTTGAGGTTGAGGGCCTGACCCCGTCAGAGCAGAGTGGGCAAAAGTAAAAAAGTATTATCACGTACATCGGTGTTACATTGCCATGTCAGCATACATTGAAATCTGACCGTGTATTTCACAGAGTGACTTACAGCCACAAGATGAGCGGGGGGGGGTTCAGTTATAGCTTATAAGGGAATCGAAGACCGGTGTCAGAGGAAGTTGGATAGAAAAAGTCGACAGGTGGACGAATGGCAGTGGATGTACAAGACACATGGCGGTCCATGACTCCAGGGTGTGTGATGTGGTTGGTCGTCCTGTAGAGTAGCTTTTACTGAATGCAGTTGGGGCGGGAATTGGATAAAAATAACTTCCATAACCGGACACTCGGGAAGTGGTGTTATGTGTGTGTGTGTGTGCCTCTCTCTCTCTCTCTCTCTCTCTCTCTCTCTCTCTCTGATACAGCAGGTTTCACGCCTCGTGACTTGCCACCTTTCCGCCTTTTCCGGTTTCCGGATCGGGCAGTTGTCCGGTTTTCTGGATTTTTTTTATTTTTTTATTTTTTTATTTTGTATTCTCTAATCTCCCGTGTGCCGTGTGCCGTGGTGTGCCGTGTGCCGTGTGAGTGGAGCTGTTGGTACGCGGAGGTTGGGGCTAATCATTAGTTTTTCTCGAGTCAGCGAAAACGAAGCTTATTTGGAAAGGACTTGGCCCTGGCCTGGCCACTTGGGGAGTGGAAGAGGTCTTTGTCGGCTCGGCTTCAGAAGGGTCATATTCTCCATCCACAGTTCCACTTGTGAGTTGACTCACCTACCAAGCAGCTCTGCTCTCGCTCGGCTTATCTGGCTCGGCGTATTCTTCTTGCCTCACTTAGTCTTCCTTCAGTCTTCCTTCAGTCTTCCTTCAGTTCAGGTATGGTTTTTATTCCCTTTTTATAATTCCTTTTTTATCCTTTGCTATTTCCCTCTTCCATGAAATGACAAAAATTCACTTTTTTTTATTAATATTATTGGGAGACGCTTATAAACAACAGCGCTCTACGAACACCAAAGTAGAGAGAGGGTCAAATGACAAAATTAGTCATCAAGATAATGGAAGGGTCATCAGATTATCAGACTATGAGAGAAAGGGATTAGATTAACTGAGGAAGGCACCAATAGATATCCATGGAACACATATTAAAGTGGGCCCTTCCCCAAAAGGGAAGTGGATCCCATCTGATAAGAACACACGTTGCAAGGCTGTCACCGTACAGTGCAGTGTACCGCACACTTTATTTTCCTCTATCTTATAGACATAAATAGAAAAAGAAAAAAAAAATAGATTATAGAATTAAGATGTTTCATTGTTTATACGAAATAGAAATAAAAACAAAACTAAGATGCAATGAATAAATGAAAGAAAGAGGGGAGTTGTGGATTTCCTTTCCCCTTGCAATATTGACTTGGAAAGCTGAGATTTAAGAGTTTTAGGGTGCAGGTAGTGTTTATTCTTAGAACGTATTATTAAATAATGTATTTTTAATGGAGAATGAATTCTTTATATAGAATGATAATGGATCAAAGAGTAAGCATTTTTTTTTTTCTTTTCTTTTTCTTTTTTTATTGACGGGTATTCGGGCCCTTGGCCTGATTAATCCCATGGATCCATACTGACCCTACAATCACATGGATCAGATCATTTCAAGATTGAATGAGAATCATTCCACTTGCACCCATAGCAAGAAACAAAGAACACTTAACACCCCGTGTGAGTGGCCCCAAGGTAGTAAGAAGAGTCGAACTCAGTACCTTCCGCTTCCTGAGGCATAGGTTTCTTACTTACTCAACTACCCATTGGGGTTTAGAGAGAGTAAACATTTTTATTATGGACTTAGAACGTAAAATAAGCTAAAGGGCGTTTCAAAATGTGTTGCCTTTTGTAATTTTTGTAATGCATTCCAGAATCTAAGAACAAGAATGTATATCAAACATTATTTTTGACATCTCCAGATATGTTATTAATTTATAATACAAGATAAGATTACATACTAGATGTAATTTTACTCTTAAATTAGTCATTTGGTGCAGTTGATAATAGTTGATATATATGATGGATTAAAATTAAGAGTGTTAAAAATAAAACGAAATCGTTTAATGAAATTGAATCATACCATTTAAATCGAAACTATGAAATCAGTTATTAAACAGTTTGATTCTTGTTTAAAAAATGCAACCATTTAAAACCAACAATATAGAACTGTTACAATTGATTAAACCCTTGCGTTATTCCCTTTGTGCTAAAAATAAATTAAAACTCTTCAATGCATTTAACATAAGATATCAAAACCCATCAGCCAATGTTAAAACACTCTCCCTCTATTGGTAGTGACAGAAATGTTAATATTTTTTATGAAAAATATATACCTTTCTATTTGGGGGAAAAAGCAAGTTAGACCATATCAAAATCAAACCCATGAATAGATAATTGATATCCCTTTTGATGAAAAATATATACCTTTCCATTTGGGGGAAAAAGCAAGTTAGACCATATCAAAATCAAGCCCATGAATAGATAAATAATTGATATTCCCGCCCCCCCAAAAAAAAAAAAAAAAAAGAAGAAGAAAGATAATCCATGCATAAATGTTGAAAGTTGTGTAAAGTTATTTCTCTCTCTCTCTCTCATTCCTCCGAACTTGTGTGTTATGTTTACATCAGTTGATTCTTAAACTAATCATTTTTATTGTACCACTCCATTTTCATTGATGTACCAAAAGAAGCAAAAATTATCGAGAATTCAATCATTTAGGCTTATCAAACATATCTCACTTATAACATAAACATAATATATTAATCAAAACATCAAAGCATGGCACATTCTTTATAATAAAATAAGTAATGAAATGTGAAAAGATGGTAGGTATTTTACCTAAATCGATCTTTAAGGATAACATGACCAATTAGTTCTAACCAATTTGAGTACGTAAGGTTAGTCCAACAATTATCAACCAATAAGAATAATGAGAATGATAGATAGAAATACTTAAAAAATACATTCAAAAGGGTTGGTGACCCAAAATGACTATTCCCTTGTTAAGGTGGGTTAGGTGATAATCCTAACCAAAGCTTATACTTCATGTCTCATAGGTTCGGACAAGATAGCTAGATGTATAGTTAGATGATCACAAAAGTAAGGTGTCACATACTGCTACGGCACGGGATTTGAAACCTATATGACCTCTAGGGTTTGTACTTTGTACCCTCACACCTAAACCTAATGGAATATGATTTAAAAATAGGAAGCAGTCAGATGTCATGACATAGTATTCTATAATTTTGAGTGCCCTACTAGTATTCTTAGTGAGATTAGTTTCGACCCAATAATTCAATATTTCCATGTAGCTTGAGATTGGTTTACCTATGCGAGAATTAATGAGTGAGTAAATCCAACTTACTCATCACCCACAGCAAACCCCTTAGAATTAAAAAATATATTAAAACTATAATAGAGTGGAAAAGACATCTTACTTTAGAGTTTGTTTGGTTAAAAGTGAAACCTAGAGTAAAGTAAATTCAACCAAGATTTTCCCATCCGATAGAAGAAACAAACCCATGGAAGGGATCAATTTTATATGAAATTTTCTAAAACTCCTTTATATTTATCCTATATACTTAAACTCTTCTATTCAAAATTTTCTTTCAGATTTTTCACACCAGGTAAACTTTAATCTATTTTTCTCCCTTGAATTTAATAAACTTAATTTCTCAAATCAAAATCATGAGCTAGTGGTGGAGAACAAGAAGACCGCTCTTGCCTTCAATCGACTCTTGCTTTGGTAGGAGTTCCATCTCTTTTAGGGATTCTCCACTTTACATACATAGAAGATAATGGTTCCATGTATAGAAAGACAGAGAAACAAACTGTAATCCCCGTCGTCTCCCTTAGTTTTGCTGCAAGAAGAACCAATAACTTCATCATTTTGTCTCTTTCTTAATTTGATGAATCGCGAACATACTTTGTTAAGCATTGTAAACATCTAATTGGCTTTATGTTCGAGGATTGAAATCCTGTTGACTTCAGTAGAGAGGGTTGAAAAAAGCTCAAGCTTGATGGAACAAGTCTCACCAAATATGATCGAAAAAGATATATACATGTGATCTGATGCAATCCACTTCAATCTTCCAAATCTATTAACAGCAATGCAATCCAATGTCATGCCAAAAATATTTGAGGTGATAGCTAAAAGGAAACAGTATCAATGGAGCATTGTTGCATATTATAAAAGGCTGTAGAAATTGAAAAGGAAATCACAGTATGGGCATAAATGTTACCATCCTGAAGAAAACATCACCTAGCTTACAATGGACAAAACGTCACATACTTCTTTCCATCTGAATGACACAATCATTAAAATTCTTGTTTCTATTTTAGGCAGATGAATTGTACCAAAAGGTTCCAATTTCTTTGGATTTATAGCTGCTCAAAAGATTCAATTGTTGGGTTGTTAACAGCATTTGCTTTCAATGATTTTTTTTGGTATGTGAATCTTTTATGTAGGGCCCTGATTATTGTAGACTTGGATTTTTTTTAGGAGAATATACTCATGACTTTGTTGATTAGGAACTCTATGCAAGAACATTCTCATGGTGGTCCATAACATGCATGCCACTCTTGTTTTATAAATTATGTCCCCTTTATGATTCATCACATCTTCATCATATATATATATCCTATTATGGCATGAAAAAATATAATGAAAATCTTAAGTAGATATTTCATTTGATTAAAGTGATGAATGTTTTCAACCCTTTCATCACCACCAAAGGGATCTAATAATAACAAATCATTAGTCATGAATCATGATCCTACTTAATTATTTATGTGATTAGTTACCAAATACAATTTGTAATACATGGTTTCAAATCAGGATTAGATCCCATGATCTCAATATTCTTGTGGATCTGTGTATTATTAGAAAATAATATGGGAAGTCTTTGCTAGGTTTAGTGATATGTTGTGTGTGTGTGTGTGTGTGTGTGTGTGTGTGTTTTTCCAAATAAGAAATTTGACTTTGGTGTCTCCATTAAAAATAGGATCCATCACTATATAAATAACCTTGTCACCTCGGCATGCATCTTGGCATGGCATGAGTCCTATAAGGATAATTTTGGTATTTAAAGGAATGGGATATTAAACAACTTAGTGCTTAGACACCTCATGACAATGTCTACACGTAACCGAATCAAAAGATTTTAAAATATGATCTTTTTCTTTGTTTTCTTGTTAATTCAACAATATAAAGTTATGCTTGAAATATACCCTTGTCAAGCCTCTATCCATATGGATTATTGTTTATATTGTTTCCTATTAACCATTCCTCTTTGTTACTACAAAAACTATAAATAAGATGAACAGCAGGTTTTGGTTGAGGAAGATAGGATTCTTCCATCACCTGTCTTATAGGGTGGGAATAAATTAGAAAATCGATCATGGACAAGGGACTTGGTATTAGGGTAATACATATGATAATATTATGGTTCTGTTGGCTAAGATTTCTTAGAGAATTTTGATGATTGAAAATGGCAAAAGTATCTCTCATCAACACATCCACACAATTTTTTAGACAGGCATTGCTAGTTTTGCCATGTGGAATGGTAATTAATTTTTCCCTTCATTCATGCATCGTTCGTAAGGAAAGAGGTCTGGTTGTGAGCAACACTTTTGTTTGTGAAGGAGAATTTTGCAGGTGATCGAGATGTGACAGATTGAGATAGAGAGGAGAGGGAGGTTTTTGTGCAGAAATGTGGGTTAGGGTTGAGAGAGAGAGAGAGAGAATTAATAATGGAGGGTTAGGGATTGGTTAGGATTAATTTGCTACAGTCTTTTTCTCTATTGTTGTTGTTTTTAGATATGACACCTATAAGTTTTGTCATATGATTGCAATTTTATAATTGTGGTGTTGTTTCCGCAATTATAGGGTCCTTTGTTGCTATGGTTTTTAAATACCAACAAAAAATATATTATATTACTATACATGAAGAAATAGCAGTTTTTTTTTTTTTTTTTTGTGAAAAATTAATTTATTCAATAAAAATAAGGTCCATATTATACATAGACCATGAATCTAGGGAGAGAGAAAATGGATTAAGTGACAATTCTCGAATGTCAAGACCACATTTATACTTAAGGTTTAAAGATCCACATTTCAAATCTGTAACTAAAAAGGTATTTTGCCGTAGTGTTCCCACATAGAATCTAGTCAAAATAAAGTATCTATTTACATGAAATTGAGAGCTACACCCAAAACCCATTTATGATGTGATGTGGATGAAGCTTTAAAGCCCTTTCAGTCCATTGGAATCTATCCCATCTTCTCACATATCCTATGTTAGAGTTCCCACCTCAAATTTTGGAACCTTTTGACGTATCATCCTGTAATAACCGACATAACTGCCATTATCATTATCATGAAGCTGTTCATGTCACTTTTTTCATTTATTAATCTATCAAATAAATTATTTAAAAATAAAAATAAATTAATAAAGAATTTAGTGAAGTCTTGAATATTTAACTAGTACTAAGGCTACGTGCCATTGAACTCAAGAGATGTACAACAGACATAATCATGGACAAGAAAGCAATTGGATTACAATTCTTTTCAGTTTCAAAAGAGTTCCAAAGTCTAGGTCTTGAGTAAAATTATTGTGTACATAGAAAATGTGTTTTATACATATATCAAATACCCTATTTTGTTGGATTGAGACGATTATGTGAATATTAGAATGAAATATATATATATACTAAAGTGAAAACTTAGCATTAATAATTATGTAATTCCTATCTTGGTCATCTTAATCAATACTTAGGAGATAGATTTAAAGGTGGTGAATAGTGAAAATGTCCGATTGAGAAGTAATTTGGGTATTTCAAAAGATGGGAGAATTAGTGGTGAAAGTTTTTTTTAAACTCCATTTATTTCTATGTAAAAAAATTGGAAAAGGAAGAATTTTTTTTTTTATATATAATATAGGATTTTCCATGTATGTTTATAAAATGCACAAAAATAATGAAAAAATAGAGACTTTTTATATGAAAAAAATTTACATTGAAACAAACAAGGCTTTAGAGAATAGTTTCCACATTCCGTTAATTTATATGAACCGTGTGGGTTCTTCCCTGTTTGTGACTTCACCTCCATGATAGTTTTGTTTGAGAATTTCCACACCGACAACATATAGATCTCTTATACTTTTTGGAAAATAACAAAAGAAATATTTTATAAAAAAGAATAGATTAATCTAGATTAAATTTAGAGGGCTGCTGATATCAATCTTCTCTATCTTTCTGGTGATTTTTCATAAAAAAATAAAAAAAAAACATTTGATATTTTTTTGAATAAAGAAAATGTTTGATTCTAAAGGTGATGCTATAATCGATCGACTCTCTACATTAAAATGCGATGCTATGATCGATCGACTCTCTACATTAAAATGCGATGATCAGAAGTTTGAACGTCACCCATCAAAACAAGGTTAAAAAGTCAGTATCCAACTTTTTTCAATTTTTTTTTTCCACGTGGGATATCTTTGGGAATCCCACCCACTCCTTGGAAATCTCAGATGTACACACTTTAATTGGAATCTAAATACTCTCCTGCGGTGTGGCAAGAGGGTTTGGGGCTGATCTAAGGCTGGAGATTAGTCAATTCATTTATCAATATATGAGAGGTGAGTTCCAATCCTTGACAACCCACAAGTGCTTAAGAGAGGATTTCTACACCCTTAATTGTGGATCCCAGTGCCCATCTTGAGTAAATATGTCATACCTTAATTAGGATCCCTTATTTGAGGCCTATCATCCATTCTCACTGATTGATTGATTGATTGATGGATCTCGATAGCAAAATTAAATCCCAAAAAGTTGGGGTTGATTGGTCCCACCAAATTGGATTTCCACGTGGCAGAAAACGTGCATCACTTGGACAGTTGATTCAGGAGATTCCAAATTCATGTACCAGCTAAGAAGAGGTCGGCTAAAAATAACAAAGCTTCAAAAGAAGATAAAAGTATGAAATCTCTAACTTTTCATATTAAACAAATAATTAATAAAAAGACTACTTTTAGTATATAGAAATATAGGTGTAGTTATCAGTTATGGTGTGAATCAATTTCCATACCCAACTTTCCTGACTATAAGTATTTTGAATTTTGATAGTGATGGTTATTGGACCGTTGGTTGAAGAACTTGTCCTTTTCCCGCGTTTTAGTTGAAATGTTTGAATCATAACTCCAATCGATTGACATTACCCAAAATTTTCTACTCTTACAATTCTTCTTCTTCTTGTTTTTTTCTTTCACCGCGTTGTAGACTGTATCATACATCGTTGACCCTAATCTGCATTGATCGATCTTGCCCAATAATATTCCATCCTATCTTATCGGCCAATATCAGTTAGGATTGACGTAACTCCTAATCTACCGTTAAAGTATAAGGTAACCCTTTCTTTTATAATATTTTAAATTTTATAATTCTTAAAATGAAAAAGATAAATAAATTAGTTTGCTGATTAGGACTTCAACGTCTAAAATGAGCGGATAACACAAGGACCCATGAGGCATAATGTTGATTTGAGTTGCTTACCCCCTAAAAAGAAAATGTTGACTGGTGTTGACGTCGAAATAATAAGACAACGTGCATAATCAATATGTTATAATATAAGTTCAATAATCATGTTATTGATAATGTGAATCATACATTCTTACATTTTTCCTCTCTGACTATTTAATTAAAAAAACAAAACAAAAAAAAAAGAAAAAGAAGAAGAACTGACAATGACCCTAGACTTTGATGAGGAGAACTTAAATCAAATCAAATAGGATTTAATGTTGACTTCAATTAAATGGCAATTGAGTAGGGCTTGAATCAGACAATTAGAGAGGGGTCTTGCTTCGTGACACTGGCCGGTATCATGGAAGATCGATACCAATATCAAAAGAGAGAGGGATTGATGGTACAGAAAATAGAAAACATTATGGGTGATTTGTAGATAGAGGGTAGTCTCGAAACTTTATAAATAGATATATGGACATCAAGTGCCGATATCAATGAAGCATTGACAGAATCACAGTAGAGCTGTGTCAATAAGACAATCTCCCAATGACAATTGACAATGGATGCAATAAATGAAAACAAGGCTTGGTGAGTCATAAAGTTTATGTTGACAGCACAGGTGGGTGGGGATGTATTAAAAGGTAAACTCCCAATTAAAAAAAAAAGGGGTCAATTTTGTTTTGTGTATATTGCTTTATTCTAATAAAAGTGAACCCAAAACCCTTCATGTTCATAATGTGGGGATGCACCTGCTTCCCCTAATTTACGCTCTCTGTCAGCTGTTCACCTGGCATGTGTGTTCATGGGATTTAGGTCTTCCATAGTGGTCAGTTCTTGCATTGAAATGGTGATAAATTCAGTTTGTGAACACAAAGTGGTTATAACTGATTCAAAGCAAGGTTTGAGAACGGGCCGGGCCAAGGTGAGATGGGCTGGTAGATTCAGCCATTCAGGCAAGCTGGGATTAGGGCATGAAGGGAAGCCATGCCAGATCCAAAACTAAATCTGATCCCCCATATATTATAATGCTCATTAAGAATTGTGCAGGTGGGCTACCTGCATAAAATATTGGATATAAATAATGACTAGTTACACCCCCCCCCCTTTTTTTTATTTTTTATTTTTTTTTATAATATTATTGTTTCTCGGTGTACTCATTTAATTAATTACTTTAAGAACAAAGCTATGAGGTCCACAGGGCCACCTGTCTTAGCTGGCTCCTTGCTGTCATTGGTCCCACTTTGATTTGGATATGGGCTAGCTAGTTCTTTACCCTGATTCTTTAAAAAAGAAAAACCAACATGTCATTGACTTCAAATAGGTGGTCAGCTAGGGCCTAGGGGTTCTTTAGATTATTTTGAAACTTCCAACAACAGGGGCATTTGGGCTTGATTTGGTTGGAAACTAGCCCATCGGGTAAGGAACCCATGTCAAACCCAAGTAATGGGCCGTAGGACCTAGTGGAGAATGGAAGCTAGTGAATGGTGTGAATTAAAGGGGTAATTAGTTAGGAGTCCAACCCTGATATTCGTCAGATCAAATCTAAGTGCTTGTGTTGGTGGGTTCCACCTTCCAATTCAATTGGTCTGACCTTACTTGTCACAATAATTGGTCCAAGACCAAATGCCCAGACTGAACCAGTATAATTTGTCAATTGGACCGTAATTGGTCTTGGGACTGGTTCAGAGTCTTTAGGCAAAATCCAACAGTCGTTTTTCTTTTACGGCAAATCATACTGAAGTGATGGGCCTAAACTGAACCCAAGGAGATTGGACGATAAAAAATAGACCCAAAGAAATAAAGGCCTGCTATGGTTGGAAATCGTCCCATCAATCTGCGATTAGGATAATCTGCAATCACAAAGATTAGACAAGGGAGTTGGGCGAGTAAGCCCCAGATATACTCCGATGCCTAAGTCAGATTCCCAATGTAAACAGTCAAAACACAGCCGGAAGCTATCTCCAGTTTAAAGAGAGAGAAACATAGAGAGAGTTTGAGTGTAAGAGAGATGGTGAATCCTGCTTTGCCTTGGGGGGATCATCCTCTATTTATAAGAGTAAGCAAGAAGCATGGAGGTACTGGGACTCTTGAAGGTTGTACGCCAACAGGACTGTCAGGTGTCGCACTGTAGGACGCCTAAGTTATAAACTCCAAGTAGGAGTAGGAGACTCCGTCATGAGTCCTAGTTGAAGTAGAAGACCGCGACGTGAGTCCTAGTAGGAATGGAAGTCAGCGACGTGGACGGCTGAGTCCGATTAGTTCGGGGTGACAGGTGTCGTCCGATGGAGAAATCTCGTTGCGTAAAGGAAACTTACTGAGTCAGCCAACTGTGAATAAATTAGAGTAGGATGCGGGCCATGCTCTGCAAAGAGATGGACTCTTATGACCTATTCTTCAAGGACTGAGAATCTTCAATTGGTCACTTGGTCATTTGCACGGTCGGCCAAGTACATCTTCCCAGTGTGCACTCGCTTCAAGTGGTGACTTGGCCATTAGTACAGTCGGCCTAGTCACTCGGCTTAGTACATTCGGCCTGGTACACTCGGCTTGGTACACTAGGCCTGGTACCTTTGGCCTAGTGCATAGTCGGTCTTTTATGAATAGCATGACACGTGTCAGCTTTTTATTTGGGGGGGGGTAATATTTTCCCCATAACAAGGCCATAGAAGTGACTTTTGGTTGGCTCTCGTCAAGTCAACTAGACCAAGATCAAACCGATTATGTAAATGAGCTAGCCCTCTTGAAATCGAGACTGACGTCCCACTTCTTTAATGGTCGGGAAACCTTGGACCTAATCAATCAAGCCTGATCAAGTTAATCGATTTGAGCTTATTTGGAGTCCAACTAGATCCCAAATTGGCCATACATGAGGGGCCATATGTTAGTGATTGTTAATCAAATTTGGCAAGTAACTTGTAAGAGAAAATCCATGCATGATTAATGCATATAAGTTGTTGATTACAGTTTGAGGTTACCTGCAGAAAAAGCCTACTTTTGAATAGAATAGAACTGTATCAGGTTCATAAAAATGGTACCACAACTTGAACCATAATTGTACTGAAAATAAAATTGTACACCGATATCGCTATATAAACTGTAGGCTACGGTTCGGGACCAAATAAATTGACACCTGTTACGGTCGGAAATCGCCTATCGGTCTGCGATCCGAGCAACCTGCAATCACAGAGATGAGACAACGGAGTTGGACGACTAAACCCCGAGTACACTCCGATGCCTAAGTCAGATTCCCAATGTAAATAGTCAAGAGATAGCAAGAAGCTATCTCCAGTTTAGAGAAAGAGGGGAACGATGAGAGAGTTTGAGCGTACAAGAATGGATGGAGAGATTGTTAGATAAGATTGTGAATGAAATTACCTTGAGGGATTGTCCTCTACTTATAAAGATTGGGAAGAAGCATGGAGGTACCAGGACTCAGGGAAGTAGATCGCCAATAGGACTACCAAGTGTCGCTCTAAGGGACACCCAAGTCATAGACTCCGAGTAGGAATGGGAGACCGTAGCCAAGGAAGCCAATTCGGTTCATAGTAAAAGTGACTCGTGTCGCCATACGAGTGGTCGTATGGCCGTGATGATCGACATCTTATTGTACTAGGAGAGAGACTCCTCCGACGTGACATAGTTGCCTTAGGACTTTGACCTCCGACTAAGAATCGTAACCGAGTAGGTCTATACCTCCAACTGGCACCGTGTCCTAACTGGACGGTGACTCCAAGCGGTATAAGCCGAGGGCAATACATAATTCGTGGTCGGCTCCGAAGATAAAGTTAGCAATGTGTAAGATTTTAAGTGGATGATGTTTTTCCCACATTACAACACCCTTAATTTTCACATTGTATTTAACCTAAGCTGTTGTCATAAAGTAGGGTTTATAAAAATGAAAAATAAAATAAAATCATAAAGTAGGGTTATTGGGGAAATAAATTCGAGCCCAGCGAATGGTTGTAACTGCATTGGTTACAACAACCTGACCCACCAGACAAAGAAATTACCAAGAATTGTTTAGGTGGTTGAACCACAGTCTAACTTAGTTCAGTCTGCCTTTGCTAGTCAAAAAACCACTTTGCAAACGATTGTAACCAAACAAAGCCTATGGCTATGTTTCCTTGCAATTGAAGGGAAGGGAAGTGAGATTTTTTAACTTTAAAAGGAAATTTTATAGTTATAATATGACATAATTGTATAAACTACTTAAATTTCTTAACATATTTAGTAATGATAAATGTAAAATGTAAAATTTATTTTCCTTTTCAAATGCAAAGGATTCGGATGCAAAATAAAGAAAAAAAATTAAATAACTAAATATTGAATGATTTGGAATTAATTACATAGTAATGAGATGACATATGGTAATGAGATGGCATATGCTGTAATCATTACAAAAGTTTCATTTTAAAATTAAACAATTTCACTTCTCTTCCCTTCAATTCCCCTTGCAACCAAACAAAGTTTATATAAAAGTGCAAACTCCAAAGTGAATGAATTCATAGTAGTCATCTTAATTTGGCACTACTTCTTTCTTTGTCTTCGTCCAAGTTGATTTTCTTACCTCTGATAACTTTATGTTTCCCTGTTATTTTAGCTAAAAAGGGTTTTCTTCCGATTGGGATGTGAAGATGCAGAGATGCATGCAAAAGATAAATCTTGAAGGAATGTCACTTCACCCTCATCTTTGATACTCTTGCAGCTACAATAATAGGAAAATGTCTAGTCAACAGAAAATATGGAATAGATTGAGGTTTTATTGATCAAGAATATTGAAGATAGACAATTCCTGATCAATAAGTATTAATTTATGGAGATTACAAATAATATGTTCATTAAAAACCTTTTACCTCGACAATTTTAATCCAAGTTCTTATCATTTTACCTATATAATGTTAGACTTTTTATGATCTCTTTAGGGTTTCATAAGTAATTCATTCAAGAATTTATCCCTAATGATCACCCCGCCTCACACTTACCATCGGAATGGGCTGATGATCTATGGAAGAAAGCTTTAATACCCAAACTATCATCTTTGGGTGGCATTGGTGCTGGAAAAAGTTACCTACAAATGATATTATTCAGAATAAACAAGTTTCGTTTCAAGTTTTAGCTTGAGTCTTCCACATAGATCTATTTGCTTCTCTGTGTATGGAAATAGAAAAAGAATGACAATCATGACTGCAGGGATATTCATCTCACAATCACACTTAAATTGGTTTACTTGTTGATAGACTCCCACTGAACAATTAATCTATAATTAATTAAGATCTTCTTATGTATCGGTCAAAAGTGAAATTCAAGATCTTCCGATCCCATTGTTTCCTATTTAGGCTCTCTTTGGTTTGTATTATATAATGTATTATGAGCTATTTGTGACAAATAAATTATGATAATAGATTCTGAGTAATAAATAATGACCGTTTGATACCACTAAACATAATACATTATATAATGAGAAATAGGTTATAATGATAAACAACTAATAACCTATTTGTAGATTATGCATTATATCTATTTATTTTAATTATAAATAGACTTTATAAATCATACCAAACAATCATAAATTTCATAATTTATTACGTAATATATTATATAATACAAACCAAAGAGAGCCTTAGTTATATATATTTCCATGCTTTATTTATATTGTCAACAATGTTGAACATTATCCAAGAGGATACAGTAGCAACATGAAAGGGCCTCAATCTTTTTAGATGCCTGAAGATAGCTAATGTGAGAACCCTTTCTTCTAATTCATGGACAACATGTGGAACGTAAAGATGAAATTCTTTTGTTATATTCTAAGATTGTCGCTTTCTCCTCCCCTTCTTCTGAAAAACATCGAGCTTAAGAAATAAAATACATGAAAATACGGCCTTATATCTTTCTTTCCTCTAGGTAATTTTTTTAATCTTATCTTCTTCTTCTTTTTCTTATTATTTTTCCAATTAAAATGGAAATCATGATTTCATAAGAGGTTTTTTTTTTTCCTCTTCTTCTTCTTCTCAGTTGCAACTGGATCCAGCGCACTCTTTTCCCCAATTTCCCCTCTTTTTATTTTCGAAAAGCTTTTTCTGAAATCGAATCTTTTTTTTTTTTTTCATCCCCCCTCAGTTTCTACAACTTTCATCATCATCATCATCTTTTCTTCTTCTTCTTCTATTTGCAACTTTCTCGTACTCCATACATCAAGTAGGGCAATGATATGGATGCATCAAGGGGAATCATGGATCGATTCAAATCAATATGTGAATGAGATTCCTTCTCTTTTTTTTTTTTGAATTTATTTGAATCAACCCCTTCTCTTCTTGAACCAAGGATCGATTCAAGTCAAATGAAAGGATTGCAATTCCTCAGGACCTGCATCTTTATTTGTTGTATGCTGATCTTTTTCTTTTCCTTTTTTATTTTTTTCCTTTTTACGTATGTGTGTATCTTGATGAATTTTCCTCTCATCTTTGATTCAAAGGATCAAGAAGGAGAAAGTATTCTCAACAGTGGATAATCATACATTGCCTATTTTTTATTCACGAAATTATTTTCAATTGATATAATCAACCAAGCTTCAATTTCTTGAACAAAATTATTTTCATGAAATTAACGTGAAATAGAAATCAAACCAAAAAGAACTTAAAGAAATTAAAGTTTAACATGTGAGGAATAAAAGAAACATTCTATTATTAGTATGTATGTATTCTCTATATAATAATAAGATACAGAAAGATAGAAAGATTCAAACACCAAGAAACCTAATCACCACCTCTAGGCTCTACCTATCTATAGACCCAAATTAATAGGTTCCTTATCAAAAATAATAAAATAAAATTAATCAAAAGCTTAATTAATTATCCTAGGGATGCTTCGACGATCCGGCGGACTTTCCTGGTGAATTCACGCTTATTATCTCTCCATTGTTTGGCAGCATCGACATTGGCAGGAGATTCATCGTTAGGACTGGATAACATGGAAATAATACTCACTAATATGCTTTCCACTGTAAGAACAGGTGACCAGCGCTCGCAAGCAAGTTCATAGCCATTAGGATCTTCCCCTGGAGGATGAAGGATTGATATGCAAACCCTTCCATCTGGATAAACGTTAGGATGCCACATCTCTGAAACAAACTTCACCGACGGTGGATTGTAGGGGTAATCCTGGGGAAACTCCATGACAGCATCGAAGGTACCCCACTCGTATTCAGTACCAAGAGGTCCCATGATATTAACACTCCATTCAAATAAATTGCTTTCATTAACCAGACCCACCGATAACCCCTCCACTGGATTCTTCAGGAGATCTTTCAGCTGCTGTTGAAGGAGAAGGGTTGCGTGATAACTACTCTCCGAGGAGTCAGAGTTTTTTGCCATTGGAGAACACCCAACAGAGGAGGAGAATCGAGCGTAAAAGAGACGATAATAATGATGTAGACTGCAGGAAGATAGTGAATGGACTGATTCTAATTAATGGGGTTTTGCTTCACTTTTATAGACCCAGAGTTACTAGTCAAAGTCCAACTCTAGTACCTGTCAAATCAAATCTAAATATATAAAGATATATTAATCAAATCTAACTCCTGATACCAGCTGTCAGATCAAATCTAAATGCTTTGTGTTGGTGGGTTCCACTTTCCAATGAACGACCCAGTTTCAAGGCTCAAAATCTGATCCTTTCTGTTTTGGGAATTTTTTTTTTTATATTTTTTTTTGGTAAGGAGTTTCAGTTGGGTTGAGAGATTTTAGTAACTTAAATATTTAAAGCTAAAATCCATTGTAGTCAGTCACAAATTACCTTTTCCTATTGGTTTCCTATTAAGGAGCCGTCTCTCAAATTAATTAATGGGCTTTTAGATTTCCTTGATGGACCTTCCAGCTCAAGAGTGCTAGTCGCTCAGTTCTTCAATTGGTCTGACCTTACTTGTCAATATAATTGGTTCAAGACCAAACTCCCACGCTGAACCGGCATAATTGGTCAATTGGGCTGTAATTGGTCTTGGGACTGCTTCAGAGTCTGCAGATCGTCTGATTCGGATCAGGATCAGTATCATCCGGCTGGGCCAATTCTGTGCAACACCCTATTAAGTCAGCACTGTTGGAATGAAAAAAACACGCATGTAAACTGATTCCTTACCAAAAAAAAAAAAAAAAAAAAAAAAAAAAAAACTGATTCCTAGAGTTTACACGGACTCTGGCCGATTCAGTTCGATCCATGCCAGGATCGGTTGGGGCTAATATCATGCTAGAGTCTGTGCTCTTGAACCCTAAACCCATCTTTTTCCTGGAGGTATACTTTTCGTCGTTGAAGTTCAACTTAAATCACAAATTGGCCTTACACGATGGACCATATGTTAGAGACAAATGATCAAATTTGGCAAGGTTGTTAATTTTTTTTTTCCTTCGACTCTACAACGTCCACAGAGGGGCCAAAAGATAGAATTAGGCGCTCATGAAGAGTGGATAATAGATGTATGCAAACGAATGGGATCCATTTTTATGATTATTATTGTAGTCGGAAATCATCTTGTCTTTATGATTATTGTTGTAGTCGAAAATCATCCTGTACAAACAGTTAGGAGCTATCAAAGTGATGAGCTTCCGTTTATTAATGGAGCCCTAGACCGAATTCATTCACCAAAAAATTCATTATGGATTACCTAATTAAGGACTGCTCATATTTACAGAGTGAGGCACGGAGTGTCAGTCCGTATTCATTGTTGTGTGGATAAGACATTCACCATTTATCCATATTGGATGGCTGCGATGTCTCTTAGTCTCAATGTTTGAGTGGGAGTAGGGGATCAAGGTGCGAATGGACGAATCCAAATATTTCAAGGTGAAATGTGTCGCATTATCCTTGAATCCTTCCACGGATGGGAAGCTCTCTGAATAGGCCAGGATTCTTTGTAGGTAGGGCCTTGAGTGTATTTATTCTTTGCGTGGTCTGCCTATTAAGCATCCTACCACGTATCAGCTTCAGATTGATGGGTATATTTTCTCCCCAACAATTATATATGGATATCTTTTATGTTTATGAATTTTTATATATTTTTGGATTGAATAATAAGCTGATGCAGTTTTTGTGGATCAGTTGCGAAAATGAATCGAATGATTGATCTCTCATCCGATCCAAATCGGAATCGGCCAGTGCTCATTCTGGATTTTTTAAAACTTGGGAATACCAGTACTACTGTGACTTTATGAGTATGACTTGATCACTAAGCTTTATCACTGAGGTAGTGACCATGATTATCTGATCGAGCCAAGTAGGATGGTTGCACGATTTGAGATACTGGATTTGGAGGGCTCACGTGGCACATACTACAATATTATATAGGGCATCATCTGTACATATAGATTGATTGGTTGCAAAAATATTATAGGCCATGCAACCTTATGACCCATTCTATTTATTAGTTTTTTTCCCTTTTATTTACGGCTATACAAAATTTTTTTCCCAGCAGGACTGTGAATATTCATTAATTTTTTTGTATCTCATCTTAAAACAAAATTTAATTTTAACCAAAATTTGACGTGGACTCTTGATTAACAGTTCTCTTCCGAGTAATTGTATGAGACTTGTATCCGGATTTTCTTCAATTGCCTATTTAATTGGAAGAATACCAGTGATCGCCTGATGAGCACACCTGACGCTCCTCCGATCTAATGGTCAACAACGAAAGGCCTTATTTTCATATATGACCCATGCAATACACAATCAAACGAATTTCAAAGGAAGAAATCTCAAAAACGCATTTGAGTTCTTTTGAACCTCATCGTTCTCTGCAATGATCTCATTTAGAAGTTATTACCGGGCTAAATTCTTGAATAAAGCCCCCGCGGAGTTCATCAACCATCTCATTTAGAAGTTAGTCAACTATTTGTAGACCAAACTCGATCCCCATAAACAAAGATCAATAACTCATGCTTTGATCGATGTCCACGGAAATAACGAGGAAAAATATATGAGAATTTAACAAAAGCCATCGTGACCACAGGAATCAAGCATCAAGAATCTTGAAAAATTAAGAAATGAAGCCAAACCCCTTTTTTTTTTAAGATTTCCCAACATTGTAGTATCAAAACAAGAAAATATCCCCAAAGCATTACAGTTTACGGATGAATCAAATCCAAGCAAGAAACGAAAGGTAAAAAAAACAACCAGATGAAATGCTCGAAAAGCTTTTATCGTCATAGTTATTTAAATCTCTAAAATTATTCGTGAATTATTCTTCCGAACTGAATAATATAAATAATTCGGATGCTTAAAAAAACCATTAATACTATCTTAGTGAAGGACTTAATGCTTTAACTATCATTCTCAAACAAAGTTTTCCGAAAAAGAAAAAAAAAAAAAACTTAATCCCTTAACTATTTGCATCTTTTATAATCTAGGACTAATTATGTGTTTAAAAATCACCTCATAATACAAGATCCACATCTTCTCCTCCCAGAGGTTCGGGAAGAGGGGCGGCAAGCCTGTTGAATGACCGAGACCTGGGGCTTTGGTGAATCCGAGCCCTCCATTCGAACCGACAGGGGGGTGTCGGCTCGGATTCACCCGAGCCCCAAGTGTTGACCATCTAACAGGGTTGCTGCCTCTCCTCCCAAACCTCTAGGAGGAAAGCATTTGGATATCATAATACAAAGCAGATCATTAATTTCATTTTCTTTTCTTATGTGAGAATAAATATGAATATGAAAATCAAATCATAATACAAAGTAAATCATTAATTTTATTTGATAATGTGGAAATAAATATGAGTATAAAAATCATACCATAATACGAAGCAAGTCATTACTTTCGGGTGCTTTTCCAATTGAAATAAAATATGAGTCTAAAAATAATATTATAATATAAATCATGAGGAAGTAATTAACGAACATAAAAATGAGATGGATTTCATGAGGACAATTGGATGAAAAAATGAATATGTTTGATTTTATGAACATCAGTTCTATTGAATTGGTATTGCCACCATAATAAAATCTAATGATTCGGGTTATAACTGTAATGAAATCTAACGAATTCACCTTTATAAGTACATACACATCTATTATGTATTATATTGTTTTTATTTTGCAAGTGTGATAATTGATTGATATTATGAAATAGGAGTACCAAATATTAAAAATTAACATATGAATTTTTTGTTTGAATTTTTTTAAACAAAAGAATAATTTTCGAACCCATTCGAACTCGAATTTTATTTTAAGTCCGTTCTTTTAATTGAATCCTTAAATTACCAAAATGAATCATTGCGATTTATTCTTTTTTCAAATAATTTTTTAATCCAAATTAAATAACTATGCTTTTACCTTGATTAATTATTTGGAATATAAATGGAGAAATTAACCTTCTCTTCAATCAACAAACGAGAGCATGAATGGTTAAGAAAAGAAGAGAGAGAGAGAGAGAGAGAGAGAGAGAGAGAGAGAGAGAGAGAGTATCGATTTTCTGTAAACTTCCTTATTGTCAGGTGGAACCAAACCCGAATCCTTGAATCTGCTGCTACCATTGCAGGTTTTTTCACTCGTCTTTCAGTGATGAGACAAATGTAACAGGAAAGACCCAGTTGATTGTGTGTTACATGGCCACATATGAAAATATAAGGTCTTTTGTTGTGGACCATTAGATTAGAGGGGAGACACCTACCGTTCATTGAGCGATCCGTGGCATTCCTCCACTTAAATAATCAAATGGAAAAGATAAGGATCCATGAGAACCAGGGTCAGCCATCCACCAAACACCCTCGACTGGCATTGCAGCGGATGGTATCGTCTATATCATGGCTTTTTAGGTAGGAGGACCCACAGGATTCGAAGGTCATTTGTTATTTGGGGGACCTTCTATCTATGCTGTTTCTCTAGTTTATACCAGATTCTCTATTTATTAGTAATTTATGTTTCTGATCTCAAACTAGGGACCCATTATCAGAAACAGCTACTCAGGAGGTTCTGTTGATTCAAATCACCATTAATAGAGAAAATAACAAGAAGAAAGAAGGATTGCATCATAACAACGACAATAGGAGGTCTGTTCACATCACCATTAATACAGAAAATAACAAGAGGAAAGATTGCATCATAACAACGACAAGAGGAGCAGACCAGATTTATTGATATCAATTTAATGCAACAAGGAAAGGAAAAGATTTCTCTATCTTTTGGTAAGAAGAAAAGGGAAAGCTTTATTAATACCCCAAATAAGTCCAACAAGGGGAAGTCAATTCCCGAACCACCACCCTTGCTGACTGGTGAAGCCAGCTTGGCTCCCATGATCACCCACCATTAATGGTGGTGGGCTAGACATCTGGCAACCCTAGCTAGCCTTAAACAAGAAGCAAGGATCTCATCTGGTGCGCTCTTGACTCCCTCCACTACACCCCAAAATACATAATTTCCCTTCTGCTCCCTACCTATTTTATTTTCACTACTCATTGCCTTTCTCCCACCTTCCCATCCATAAACTGATAAACAACAACATATATCAACAAAAAACTAGGAAAACAACAAAGGGTATCTGTTTAGCTCAATCCTAGGGCATCTTTTATCACTTTTAATGGTTGAGAGAGGAACTGAGGATTGAGGCAATTCCGGCCAAGACTCCTATACTATCAGAGGGATGCAGCGGTCAGCTCCGCTCCACCACCGCCACTACTGCCGCTGCCACAACGACCAGCACCATTGGCAGCAATGCTGCTGAGAGCTGCACTGATTTGATGAACTGCGTTGCAGAGGTGATGGTTGATGGTTGTCACGCTTGAGAGGTTGAGCTTTGCAGTTGGGATGGAGCTTGCCAACACCTGAAGGCCTATAGTGAGTAAACAGCCTGAAGAGGGTCCACTGCCGTCTTCTAAGGTTGAGATGATGTTGCTGCTTAGGTTTCCATCACTGTTGGGGGGACCCGCAGGAAGTATTATGAAGCCTACTGGGAGGACAGGTATGTAAGAGGGATCATCACCGCTCATCGCGAGCTGTACGGCATCCACATCGATGGTGGTGTAGACGATGAGGCTGCCACCATGATCAGTGCAGCTTTCCTGGAGTATCAGCTCTACATTCTGGGAGGAGTTGCTAGGTGCCTGCATGGATGCCATACGGGAGCAAGAATAAGTTAATAAGAACACAGTAATTGGAACAAGCACTCCAACGTAGACAATGGTAAGGGAAAGGCTTCGAAGAAATAAGGGTCAACAAGATAATGTTGCATATTTCTATTAATGGAAGATACAAGAATAGTCAAAATACATACTGAAATGAAAAAAACAGTGCTTGTTCGGTATGTATTTTTGTTCTTGAACAATGGAATATATTTGAGAATACAATTTATTCTATAACAAGTTCACTAGCCAATTCTGTATTCTCAGCCCAGGAAAAAAATGTCTCGCTCTTTAATCAATTCTCATTCAATTTTAAGAATACATTACCAGAATTGAGAATATATACCCAACACAGCCTAAGTCCTCTACATGTTAAAATAGCTAACCATATCACAGAATAGCTTCCTAATGAGGAAACCTTTCTCCTTGCAATAAGGGAAACTAAAGTTCCCTTTATGGAATTTTGGAAGGGATTTTCTTACTGACACCTCTTAAGGTGTCAAAATAATTTGTAATTTTACTTTTTTATCTTTTTATATTGCATTTTTTTTAATGAGTGCAAATTTCTGAAATTACACGTGTATTAAAAAAACATACGAAATAATAATAATTCTTGAAAATGACATAATAATAAATCATTTTAACAAATTTATAAAAAATCACTTTTATCCTTATTTAGAAACTTTGTGGAAAAAAGCCAAGGAATAATTAAAGGAAAGTGATATGTTCTAAATACATTATACACCTATAGAGGTATCGTCATTCAAACAATCCCTTTAAGAGAAGGATGGGTCCATGCATATTATCTCTGATGTTCATATTGATAGCGGGGCCAATGTCAACAACTATTGATATCCACCTTCAGTATCTGTCGAGATCGTACAAAACCCTCTCACCACACGTCCTTAAATATCAAAACTAACCCTATATATTGTGGTTTCTTCTTATGGCCTAGGAATATTCCATTAAAAGGAATCCATGTTAACGCTCTATTGACTCCGGCTGGGGTCATGTAGACGCTTTTTCCTTTTATCATTCTTGCAATTTAAGAGCCCAACCAAGATTAATGGGAAAATGTGTCTCACTTTCCACCCCTTTACTTCACTACACTCTCCTATGCTTTTCCTTCCTAGAGATCTCTTGATGACTAAACACAGTCATTAGTTAATAGTAATTGCTAATTGTTATGATCATCATTTTTTTATAGGTAGGTGTCTAGGAGAGTTGAACTCATGACTTCTTTAACTTCCCCTTGAGAAGTTATGATCATCATGTTAGCAACAGTTATGAGCTCGTTAGTGAACATCAAACTAATCAAACCAGATAATGTCCGTGGATGGGATAAAATCATATTTAATATAGATATATTCTAAGGGAGCAAGGTAAGCACACAAACGAGACACAAATTAAGAAGATACACTTACATTAATGCGAAGAAGAGAAATGCAATTCCCAGGATGCGAGCCATTTGCAATGTGAGCAACCTCATGCAATGAATTCCCACTTGAAAGAACATCCAACTATGAAACAACAAGGTATATAATTATTTGTTATTTCTTTCCAGATCCTCATTATTGTTCCTACCTTCAACCTTTGTATCAAGAGATAATTGAAGATAAAAACAGATTATTTAAACTAACCTGAGATCTGCGGTGTTCATCCCTCAAGAGATCGAAGACCTGATGATGCGGGAATGGAAGCCAAGTTGTGGAGACACCACTTAGGATCAGGCCATTGGGTTGACCAGGTTCTGTATTTTTCCTTGTTGTTATACGAATGGTGTCTTCCAGAGAATCAGAGAGCGCCGTCCATGATTGACCTCCAGATGTGCTAATGTTAACACAAAATGTTCTTGTTATTCTCTGGCCCAGTTTCATCAAGTTCTTCCTTGCCTCAGGAGATGGTATGACTGCAAATGCCAGGGTTAGAAAGTTACCACACATCACAAGAACATTAGCATGGATTTTAAATTATATAAATACAGTACAAAAGTAATTTTGTAAAACTGATTAAATTTGTGAGATGGCATGAATACAATATATATGGAGCAGAAATATCTAGTACATGTAGACATAGAACTACATTATCAACAAGGGGAAAAAAATAATTTTCTATGATAACATAAGCCTTGTTACTCACTCAAGCACAATATATACGATATGTATGCAAAATTATAAATCAAAATATATTCCAATGTTACTATAATGTACAAGATTCAATCTCAATGTTGGTAAAGGTTAAAAGAGTCAAGTACCTCCAAGGTCAGATATATTTCTGGCCATGAGACTTGCAAACCTCTCGCACTGCTGTTGTAAAACTGCTAACCAGCGCTGGGCTCCAAATGCCATCCCACTAGTTACATAGTGATAAAAAACCTGGTGCACTGGTTTAATCTCTATCTCTGCATGTTCTACCCAAGTCACCTGTGTAGGAATGGGTCCATAAAATCAACAGTAAAACAAGAAGAAACACAATTTAAAAAACCAAAAGCACATTTCAGTCCATACCCTAGGATGCAAAAAGGAGAAAGGAAAAAAAAATGAAGGGATTAACTAGGTCACACACCCTTGAGTAACCATTAGGCATATCCTGAATGATGCAGCCAGAGGGTCGTCTTTTGTATATAGGGAAGCAAGATTGTTGATTTTCACGGAAGCTATCAATTGGAAAATCAACAATTGCCCAGGTTCCTTCTTCTACATTTTGTTGGCAATAACGAAGAAATAGAGCCTCACGCGTAGGCACCAAAGGTGAAAGGACCTGTAACTCCGCATACATCTGCTCAAAACAATAAATTGAGTGGCAATTAAGAAGAAGAGACCCATGAACAAGAAAAAGATCAAGAAGTGAACGACATTGAGATCATTACCAGATGAAGTGAACCATTTGGATGTCCCGAAACCCCAGAAAATACAACTTGAACAGTTTTTGCCCTAGGAATAATGGAAGGAAACAGTTCCATCCATTTGTTCTGAAAAACCCAGAAAGAAAGAATATTGAAACTGTAAGAAGCTGAAATATTATGAAATAACAAAATAATACTACATGCACCCAAAAAAAAAAAAAAAAAAACAAAATTTGCTTGTCTACATGGAGACTTACAGCATCTAAGAATGCGTCCACCAATGTAATGCTATTCATTATAACAAGAGCACTAGCACGGCTAGCTTCCGTCCTGAATTCATTCTGTTGGCTCTTGAAGCTAATAGGCCATGGAAACATCTTTGCGTGCTCTTCCAGGTTAAGCACTTCCTTGGTGCCACTGCTGTTTCGGACCCAGAGAGGCTCACCAAGCTGGCCCATTTTCACCAGTTCATTGGCCGCAGTCATGGCAAGCTGTAGAGCTAAGGGCTTCTCCTGTTCCATTATCAGTCCACCTCCTGTAATATGCGGGGTTTCCGGCAGTGACGGTATGGGCACCATCTCATTGCAACTTCCAATACATTCCTGGAAATTTCTGGAGTAGATTCCCATGTCAAGATCCAAAGAAGGCAGTAGCACAGATTGTGTAGGAGGCGCAAGTGCCTGTATCGGCTGGCCACTGTATCTTTGAACCTGGCAAGAGATACGCTCAAGCTGCAAAAAAAATGTTTCAAAAGAATCTTAACAAACACTCTGACTTTAATTTACAGAAATCAATGAAAAACCTTAATACAGATTTAAGGTTGAATTGCAAAAGCAGGTTTCCGTCCACTTCAATTCAAACAAATTTTTTTTTTAATGGTTGTGGGAGTGGGGCAAATAGCTTAAATTAAGAGAAAGAATTTGAAGAGCTAAACAAGATGAAGCAATCTAAAATCGAAGGTTTTAATTTAAGTACTAAAGAGTTGAAGGGAAAGAAACAAGAGATATAGTCTACACTTTCATATGGATGAAAATGGTTTAAATTAACAGAGACCAATGCAAAACGTTAATGTCCATTTACAAGAAAAATGGTGTGGTGTAATATATGTACCTCCTCCTTGAGCCTTGCATTCTCAAGGCTAAGGTTCTGTTCATCGAAAGAAACGTCGCCGAGAATGGCCGGGCCACCGCAGTTAGGACAGACGATGTTCCTCAACACTGCTTGCAGACGAAAGTTCTCCTTCTTTAGATTATCATTCTCTGCTCTAAGCATCAAATTATCTGCTCTGTCTTGCTGGGCCTGTTGTAATTAAACAACACGGATACACGTAAAAGGGTCAAATGGGATAGCAGTGTTTATTGCTCAATTAAAGTTAAAACCCTTAGTATCTTCTCTCTCTCACATATTAGTAAAACTCGCCATGGAAAGAACTGCAAATCAGCAAGCATAGTCGGCATGGTTCAATGCGCACCCACAGCGCATATATATGATCCTCCCTTTGCTATATAGTCTACGTTGCGCCAATTTTTAGGCGCCAAACTAATACGTACATGAGGTTTCGTGTTCACGCGGCATTTAAAAAAGAAAAGAAAAAAAGAAAAGAAGAAAAGCGCATGTTAAGGGGTAGAGAAGGGAGTGGTACTAATGTGCGCACCTTCAACTGTGTCCGCCTGTTCTGAAACCAGAACTTGACCTGGCGCGGTTTGAGGCCGAGTTCTTGGCTCAGTTTCATCCTCTGCTTGTCGTCCGGGTGTGGGCATTCCTTAAACAACCTAAATGTCCATAAATAAAATAAAATAAAATAAAATAAAAACCCAATTAAATTAGATTTACGATTCAAAAAAAAAAAAGAAAAGAAAGAAGAGAAACCCATCTAAGAGGAGAAGACAGCACTAGCACTAGTGGTGTATATATAGGTTAGAGCTTACGCTTCCATCTCTTGAATCTGAATAGCTGTGTGACGGTGATAACGTTTCTTGTTGGGCATCTGTTCTTGTTCTTGATCATCAACAGAAACTTCCTCAGCGTGGCCGCTCCCGGAACGGCTCTCTAGCTCCTCATCTTTCCCTCCCATCATCATCATCATCGTACTCTCTTCCTTCTGCAACAAACAAGAAGAAACGTTTTTTCATTGACCCCAGGGCATTTTAGCATGCACAACACACACACGGCTTAGAGAGAGAGAGAGAGAGAGAGAGAGAGAGAGAGTTACAGCCTTACAGGAATCATAGTAGGAGAGAAAGGATGGAATGGCATGTTGGGCATGAAGTTGAGGTTAGGGTTTCTGATTGGAGACGAGAAGATTGGGTCGGATGGAGCAAAGCTTCCTCCCATGTATGACAGAACTTGACAATCTCCTCCGTACATATTTCCTTTTCTGCAGCTAATAATAAGCTTAGCTTATCTCTTCTTTTGCTTCTTCTTCTTCGTCTACTTCGCTCCACCTGCATTATATTTTGAATCAGTTAGCCGCTTATATGGGAGACTGGAGAGGGAGAGAAAATGAAGAATTTATAGAAACTCAGTAGAGGGATAATATAATAATAATAATAACCTCAAAATATGTCCGGAAAGCTCACTGTAAATCCGAAAACGTTAAGACAGACTGAGAAGAAGACGAAGAAGTTCAAAATGGTTGTAAACAAGGAAATAATATTATCTCTCTCCTCTAGACCGTACCTGAGGAACTACTAGTCTTCCCTGAAAAAGAAGAGATCTTAGAGTTCCAAAACCACCATCAAAGCTTGAAACAAAGCAGGGGAAGAATAGGATGAGTTCTTAGACACAGAGGGAGAATTAATTGATGGGGAGATGGAGGTTCATCTCTCTCTCTCTTTTATATCACTCTTCTGTATTTGCTTGCTGGGTTTTCAGTGGGTCCCACCATACAAATACAGGCCCCCCATCCACACCATAACTTAGTAATTATTAATTACCGTACAGGGTAAATGCTGACTTTAACTCCGGTTGGCCAGAAACCGACGAACAGTAAATCCTCCTCGCCTGATCTTTGACAGGTGGAACGCTTTAAATGGGTGATCCAACGTTTTCATTAAGAGTTCAAAGTCAACCAACCTTCTTTCCTTCCACAATAAATTTGTTTGGGGGAGGGAAAAAAGATACTCTGTGGTAACACCAATGTGGGGGTGAAGATCACTACCATTCAAAGTGCATTATGACGGTAAAGATCATTGCCATTCAAAGGGTATTGTGACGATAAAGATCACTGCCACTCAAAGTGCATTATGATGACTGTCTACATTGTGACGGTATTGGACACATCCCGATACAACTTAGTGGTTTCCTAATTGGACGGGACGTACTTGTGTACATTTTCTTCTTACGTGATCAGCCTTGTTTCCACTTAGGGTTGCAACCAGGTCGGACAAATGGTTGCGGACCATGGGTCTTTTTATCACATTAATCATCATGCTATTCGTTGGTAAAGATTTCATTTGGGGTCTCCTAAATGTTAGGAACGAAAAATTATTGTTGAAAGCAAGAAAAACCAAGAAGTGATAAATGGGGGATCCAAATCCTCTCTTGTAGCAGCAAGAATTGCCGACTGATCCAACAGCTGGAGTTTAGTCAGCGTGCATACCAATACATTGGTATATGCGCTGGATGAATTCCAGTTGTTACCAATACATTGGTATATGCTGGATGAATTCCAGTTGTTGGATCACCTTGGCAGTTGGAACTGCCGCAATAGAGGATTTCTATTCGACAAATGGGGGGGCTTATTGGCATTTTTGATTATAGGGTAGGTGTGATATTCTATGTGTAGGTTATGTGTAAACATTCTTACATTCTTAGCTCATCTTGACTATCATTCTAGTTAGGGATGTAAACGGACTGAATAGAATTGGGATGTAATACATCTGCATTTGTTTCTGTTTTTGTCAACAAATATCCGAGTTGGATTGAATATCCATCGAATACTATTAGAGAATTTAATTCTTCACTTTTTTTTTCTATATATTTATCATCTCTGCACGTTTTCAATCCATGTTTCTTAGTTGTTTTTTTTTTTTTTTTTGCAACATCTTTCGGTTGTTTTAGTCTCATGATTCTCTTTGCCTCATTCTCTATAACCTGTCAAAATCTTCAAGAAATCTCAAGACTAACTACTTAATTTTTATTATTAATAGGATATCTATACAAATCTGATAGATTATGTTTTGAATTATCCAAATTCGTATACAGATATATATTATTTAAACAGATATAAATGCAAATCGAATCCATATTTTAAACTATCCATTTATGTCCTTAATTAGTATATCATGCATCGACTCTTTTGCGACTCAAGTTAGATTTCGGATAGCCAAAACCATATCAAACTTGACCCAATGCCAATACGAATATGAAGTATCAAGTTTGGTGAGCAGACCATGGGTTGTCCTTCACTTTGCCACGTTTCAGCTTGATGACATATAGGTTGGTTTTCACTTGTTTATAATGAGGCAATTATAGGAAGACGTTGTATGTACAAAACAATATCTTATATGATGGATGCATGGGGTGGGAAGGGGAAGAAACTAGATAGAGAAGCCATCTGGCCAATGTAAGAAAGATCATCTCATATCGTCCAGTCCTTTCAATCATGATAAAGGGATCCAAATCGTCTCTTACCAAATGTTTGGGAGGAGACGAGGCTGCCACCAGGCTATGCCCGATACATGGGCGGCTGGATCCGAACCGTTTTTGATAAGAAGATGATTATGCCCCCCAATGAGTAGAGGCTTAGAAATGACCCCATACCGCGTTCCCATTGACGGATAGCATTTTTATACCGGACAAGATATGGTGATAAATTGAACGTCTCTGGAGCCCTTCCATTTTTTCAGTTATCTCTCTTCTTTGCAGTAAGACTGTACTATAAAATTGCAGCCCATCATAATTGATGCTAGCAAGACCACAACTCCTGATGACCAACCTTACATATTTATGGCGATTGCCTTCTTTTTTGCATGAACTTGAGCAGTCAACTTGACATCTTCTCTCTAATTACATAAATATTCCCTCTCTCTCTCTATCTCCCTCTTCCCCCCCCCACCCCCCAAATTGTTTTGAATTTCTTCTGTTATTGTTTTTCCTTTATCATGAGGTTGAAGGGCGTGGAAGCAAGTGGGCCAATGATGAATCGTTTAGTTGATGAAGACGTTCTTTGAACCTACTTTCGTAATGATCATACTAAACCCTTTTAGGTTTTTGTGGGTGATTGAAGGAAGGGAAAAGATACTATAGAAATTTTGAATATAAGAAATAGGGGAGGTTTTGTACCTTTTGAAGGCCGGTGACATACTTCAGACTGTAGGTTCCCTTGCCAAAGGACGGGTCAGAAAACTTTTTCCTTTAACCAATATTGAAATATTTCGCTATTTTCATTCGTTGTGATGGATACTACACGTACCTGTAGGTGATCTGAACTCATTCTCCACATACCGATCTATACAGATTTCACTCATTGAACCTTCAAACCATTAACTGGCATGAGGGTTTGGATTCATAAGAGTTAAGATAGAATTTAAGTAGGATTAGGGCTGAAAAATGGATCCGAACGTACAAGGGAATTTCAAGCTTATTCAATTTGGATTATATCATATGCAAAGGGCACGGGCTCGGTCGGATCCTATTAAAATTTCATCAGTTTCTCAACTCAGACCATCTAAACTGGCCTGATTGGCTCACCTAACCTGGGCCTACTCCATTCCATCACACTTTCTGGTTGTTCCAAGATAACTATATTTATATTTATTATAAGATTAGCTTAATGAGATCTTATCGATCAGTACATTATCAAATTGTTATTGGTTTGGTTTGGTTTCAGTTTTTGATCCATTTAATCAGTTTGGGTTGGTCTGATCTGATTTTTTTTGTCTGTCAATAAAACCATATCCAATTCCGACCAAAAAAAAACTTTGGTCCGATTTGGTTCAATTTTTTCCGATTGGTGTTGAGACTTTCGGTTTTAATGCAATTTTGACACACCTAACTAATAAGTACACGGACACAATCTTACAGAGGAGACAAACAGGAGGAAATAAAGGTGGATCCAAGATTTAACGACATTAACTACCCAAACTGTCTCTCATAAGCTTTGAATAAATAGTTTCATACATATGAACACATGACAGATATATAGAACTTCACAGACATATTAGTGGGTCCACCTTAACATTAGATCCGCGTCAAAAAATCAATGCAATATATATATATATATATATATTATAGTATCTAACCCCTTATTTTTTATCACGCGAACAAAATATTAAAAATTGCCATAAAGGTTAATAAATAGGATATACTGAATTACTGATCAAGTACTCAAACAATCATCAAATCTCAATAACGCATTAATTTTGAGGTTCCGTTTGGTATAGCATTGTAGAGTAATCGTGTACAAAGATTGATGTTTTTGGTCCCCATGATATAGGCCAGGAGAGGATATCAAGTCATAATACATTTTTATTTTTTGGTATATTTATTTATATGTCTACCTAATAAATCAACAACTTTCTTAAAAATATTTAATTGCATTTACATAACTTTGAAAGAGTTGCTAAGTTACTAATGCTTATGGTTGCAAGATTATTATATGCTTCACAAACCATAATAAAACCTGTGTGGGCCCATGGATTCAAAACCCAACTTACACACTAATGACTAACCATTGATCATTGACCAACTTCTCCCTTCCAAAATAAATAATTCGGACCAGACATTTTATGAGGATTAAAGAATCCACACGTTAACGTGTTATATCTTTAATAGATACATACAAGATTCAAGGATGGACAAAGATAGAGACATGGATCTTAGTGTGTATCAGCCATACTGCAACCATAAATTGTAAATTGTGTTTGGTTATTAATTTTCATTTTAAATACAACCCAAGATTGATTATATGGAATAAATTTGTGCATGATATATTTGCATGCATATGATGTAGTTCACTTAAATACCTTCTTATTTAAAATAGTCAGAGTTCAAAATTGATTAATGATAGACACAAACTAATTCATATGAAATGATAAATGAAGCAGTCTTGTAGATAATCTTCTTATCTTGTAAAAGTAAATATTATTAACAATGTACTTTAATTATTCATTTAACCATTGCATACATATATAGATGTGGAATTCATTTAACCATTCTTGTGTTGACATGAATCCTCTCCATAATCCTTCACTTCGTTTGCACTCTCTTGGCAATCTTAGAATTGAAAAACTCTATTTTGCTAATTGGTTTACTCTCTCTTTCCTTAATTTTAAAATGTGACACGAGGACCTTAATTTGGATCCCATTCAACATTTCATGTAGCTCAAAAAATGTGAAGTGTGTAGACAAGTTTATCTTGGCATAAAGTGTGCACATTCAATGTAAGTAGAGCAAACGAGAGTTGCCTTGGTCTATGAAGGAAAAGCTCAAGCACTTATAGCGCCTTGCTCCTGTAGCTCAAAACCCTCCGATACCTTCAACCTTATGATTGATGCAGGATTTTCTTTACAAACAAAGCTCGCATGATCTAAAGTTAAATCTTGCTATAAACGAACTTGAAATTGAATTTACCTCCTTGACAATAGGAGATTTGATCTTCGAAAATAGGGTTGAGAGGATGAAATTATTGTTGTCATCATTATCATTTATCATTAGACGTAAAAATTTTTTACTCAGTCTAGTGTAGAGAAAACTTGTCTTGACGGTCTACCTATTTCTGCCATGTGGCACTTGTAATTATCGGGTAGTCTCGATCAGCCTCGTGGAAAATTCCATAGCCTAAGAAATCACAAACTGACTCATGTATTGTCATGCATTTGTGTTGACGTGGACCTACTCCGTAATCCTTAATTTCTTTTGCACCCTCTAGTAATCTTATAATTGGAAAACTCAATTTTGCCAATTGGTTACTCTCTCTTTCATTAAACTTGAAATGTAATAATAATACTAAAAAAATGTGGATTGTATAGATAGTTTAATTTTAACGTTAATGTTACGTTTGATATGTATTTTTTAAAATATAGAATGAGAATAAGCTAAATATAAGATATTTTTGTTTTAGATTCAAAATAAAAAAAATAGATGTCAAAAAAAGATCATATTTTTTTACCAAATTATATAAAATCCAAACTCAAGAATGTAATACATACCAAAAGCAGCATAAACATGCACATCAAACATATGTTACTCTCCCTAAGACAATAAGAGACCCATAATGGCATTGCATTTTAATAATGAGAGCTTCGATTTAGTGAGATTTAACACTCCATAATATGTTACAACATGATAATACAAATGTGGATACATGTATTAAAAGTTTGCAGCCACATCTCTGTTGAATATTAGGTTTGGAATCTTTAACCAAATATACCCAGGAATCAACAACCCGTGGGCTTCTAACGCTTCAAACAATATAAAATCTAAACCTTTTGAATTTGGTTGGCCACACTGCCATTTATAGAGTTAAGAAGCCCAGTTCTAGAAGCTTAGAAGCTGATCCAATAAGATTTGTGCCGAATATTACCCAAAAAGCCCATAAGTAGAAGCCCAATAACATTAATTAATACAACCTAAAAACTCACATGCACATAAGCCCACCCATGTACCAATACCACAGGGTGGGTCATGAAGAATTACCTGGCATTGTATGGCGATTTCTAGTTGTGACAAACAGATTTCAATCGTTCACTATCGGTGCTGCATTCCCAACCTTTTGATTGGTCTTCTTAGCACTTGCGAAATGCATCATCACAGCTATATAGCTGGTGATCAAACTAAAGCAATCTTCTAGTTTGCACCAGGAAGCGCCTCTTCACTTGATTTGGTGGTGCTCTGCCAGTTGCAGTAGACCCCAAACCGACTGATTACACAATCTGTTTAGTCCTACCAGTACTCTCTTAGAATGTATTACCAGTACTCTCTTAGAATGTATTTGTATAAAGAAAAAATTATTCATACCATCTCTAGACTTTGGTTTAAATACATCTACTATCTTTAAATACCAAACAATGTTACATGGAGACCCACCTTGTTAGGTTTTTTTTTTTTTTTTTTTTTGTTGTTAATTGTTGATGTCAACACGATTTTATTTTTTAAAGGTCCAAAATACTTTTATGAGTATTGTAAAAAACCATAATAGTGTACAATGAGAGCACAATAGTGTTTTTTTATATAAAGGTTTGAGAGGATACTTTGGTCATTTCATCATTTTTTATTTATAGAGGGTTAAAAAGTAATTTCATCTATTATGTTTGTAAATGCAATAAGGGTAAAATTATCTTTAAATTTTTTTCATTTAGCACTGTTAGAATTTGGGGTGCGACTGTACTTGTTATCAATTTTAGGATAGTAGGTGTATTTGGACCAAAACCTATGGTAGCATGAGTAATTTTCCCTTACATCAATGTATTCTTGTAATGAAAAATGCATTGTTAATATAGAATGAGAATGAATTAAGTTTCTATTTGTTTCCATATAAAATGGTAAAAAAAACAGAAGAAAAAAAGGATAAAATTCCACATAAAATATAATTTCAACCTTTTTGTTTTAACGTAAAATGTGGGGGAAAAACATTGAAAAAATGAGAAAATTTTACATAGGGTACATTGGGAGAGTTTTGATGTAAAACTATCATGTATTGTTGATGCCTTCTGGCGTCCATCGTTTTCTCTAGAGCACAGAAGCTGAAAAGAGAAGAAAATGGGTCGTGTGGTGGTCGGTTGACCCAGAAACCACTTTGACGCTCAAGTCAATAAGGGATCAAGCAGTTGTGTATTTGAATAGAAGAAGGCCGAGTTCACTAATAGAGTGCGGGGTGGGCAGTTTCTGAAACTTGGAACTGAAAAGAACAAGAGAGTTTTTGTGGAAGGTGAGATTTCAAGTTAAAGGAGAGGATCCAGACGATCTTAGCATACAAACGAAGTGAGGATCCTTCTTACCGTTGAGTATATTGATATTTATAGTGGTTCTAGGTAGACGTATGACATGGTAGAGAGGTGTGTACGTGTCACTAACGTGAAGAACTTGTTTGCATAGTAGGTGCAACACCTGACACACATACTACAGATGGCGTACACGTAATTTATGGAGAGTGGCACATATTGACACACCTTGGACATGATCAAATGGTGTGGACAAGTGTCTACTTTATGTGAGATTAAATATGCAAAAAACGCTGTTTAATATTGCACTTTAACCCTAAAAATAGGTTTTGGCATGTGGGATAACTTTTTGCTGTCAGAAGCATGTCTGCTTAGTGGAGGCATAGACATGCGTGAGATCTGTAGGCTTGATGCATCGATCGTTTGAGTGATATTATTCGTAGTTGTCACTTGAGGCTTGGTACTGTCTCCCAGTCATAGGGCCCGTCGTTCAAAGTCAGTTAAAAAACCGTTCTTTGGATCTGGATGCTATGGGACGCTGAGTGGGTAGTCGAAGGAGAGCTGGGTTTTCTTGTATGTGTTTGGACACCGAGTGGGTAGTTCGGAGGAGAACTGCGTCTCTTGTATGTGTTTGGATGCCGAGTGGGCAGTTAGAGGAGAGCTGGGTCTCTTGTATGTGTTTGGATGCCGACTGAGTAGTCGGTGGAGAACTGGGTGTCTTGTATATTGGGACGCCAAGTGAATAGTCGAAGGAGAGTTAGGTCGCTTGTATGAATGGTTGGATTGGTCACCTTGCTTCTTTATTTGGACTCATTGAAAAATTGTACAATCAAACAAACCTGATTTAAAAAGTAAAACATATAAAAAAAAACATGAATTCACAAACAAAAAGTAAAACATTTGGATTTTGATCTCAAAACACAAAATGAACTAAATAACACATTTCAAAATAGAATACATTCTATGAACCAAGAAAAAAAATACATACCAAACACTAATTTCTATATCAGGAAAACAGCCAAAAATCATCTCTAAAATGCGACACATAGAAAGGTTAAAGATATTAGTATATTACTTACTTTTTTTTTTCTTTTTTTTTTTGGGAAAAAAAAATATTAATCACACTTGTAACGTGGCATGGCAAAGGTTAGAAAAGGATTCCAATCGGACGATTGAGAAAACGTTTGCACATAAGCTCGTACATTCTAATTCCCCGTTCCAAAGCGCGCGTAGATTTTTGAGGACAAAATACGGCAGCTACCCATTATCAAATAGTAACCTATCTACACAGGCCGCAGAGACAAAAATGGCTCTGCTTCTAACCTCCCAACCCGCAGACGCTCGGTACCCATTGTCCAAGCTTCTATCTTCACGGGCCGCAGAGACAAAAGTGGCCTTGCTTCCAACTTCACAGCCTTCTCTCTGCTTCAAAAGTTCTAAACCCCTTCGCGTCTTTTCTCTTCGATCCTTAAACCCTTCTCTCTCCTTCTCCGACCTGTCCAAAAACCCTAAATTCTCATCTTTTCGAATCTACTCTTCGAACTCCCGCGATGACGGCGAACCAGATTCTTCCTCTGCTCGAATTCCAATCGATAAGCTGGAAGAAAAAGAAGATTCCGGCGAAAAATCTGCTGCTAAATCTCCCGAAGAAGCTGTAGACGGCGATGGAACACCAGTTGCTATCACCGATGAATGGGGAGAGAAAGCGGAACCTGAACCAGAGACTTCATACACGAATATCTCGGATGCTGATCCTTCAGAAAAATATGAAGACGAATGGGAAGAAGAGGAGACTAAGGAGTATATGTCTGGAAATGGAAGTCCGACTAGTGCTCCGGCCTACGATAAACTTGGTGAATCAAAAAGGGCTTTGGTTGGTACGGTTTATGGTACTGAATTTGGGTTTCGAGCTTCAGCTGAAGTTAGGGCTGAGGTGCTTGAGTTGGTGAATCAGCTGGAAGCTTCGAATCCGACTTTGGCTCCGGTGGAGGCACCGTCTCTTCTTGACGGAAACTGGGTTTTACTGTAAGTGGGTTTGCTCGATTTTAACTGTTTTACTAATTTTTTTTTATAAGAGCGCCGTTTGTTTGTTTATGAGTTGATGATAAATAATGCAAAATATTTTAAGAAGAAAATATTTGTGGCATTACGGAAAAGAGCTACAGTTTTTTTTTATGGTAGTTGGAAAGTGAAGTAGAATTCTCTAGTTTCATTTTTTTTTTCCAACTACCCTAAGTTATTTGGTTGAAAAGGGAAGAGAAATTTAGTACTGTATTCTGTAAGTTGTTGAGTTACATCAAGTTTTTTGTATTGCTTGAACTTTATATTACTTCACAACATTTTACATCCAAGACAAAAGGGGAAACTTTACACTTATGCAAACTTTTATGTTTTAACATGAGAAACTACACATTGAAAAAAAAAAAAAAAGGAGGAGAGGAGAAACTAAATTTACATATGCCGACTAAATGGAAGTAAAAATAGAAGCAAATCAATATCTGCTAATTATAGAATTGTCTGGTAGTCATTTGTTAAGGGAGCCAAACCTGGTTTCATAAGAGGAGCCATTCCTTCCTTTGGTCTGTGGGGTTCGTTATGGACTAAGTGGTTATTAGGGGGGCCCTCACATATTCACATGGCCTCAAGTAGCAGCTGTTTTGGCCTTCGTGCTATAGTTATTTTAGTTAATTATATTTGTGAGATTCGTATCTCTTACCCCATGCACCCTCTGTTTGCCCTCTCTTAGCACCATCAATCTACTTCTGCCCCAGCATATATGCCTGAGGGAATTAAACCAATTTCGAGTAATACAAAAGTAAAGAGGATTAGAAGATGGATCTTTGCTATAATGTTCCTTGTAAAAAAAATCAACTTGTGATGGAGTGGCAGTTTGTGACAAGAATTTCAGATCTCTAGAAACAAGGCATTTATGAATTATGATTAAAGTTGTTAACAAGATAGAGGTGGGGTCCTGTAGCACCTTCATTCCCATAAAATCACCAGCATAACGTGCCTGTGGCGAATCAAACCAGTTTTGACTTTCGAGGAATTTGAACTTTGCTGTGAAGTTCATCCTAAAAAAGTGGTCTTGTGATGGAGAGAATCGGTTCCAGGAATGTCAGGTATGTATAAACAAGGCACTTTTGAATAGGAGAATGATAAAGTTCGGAACCCTTTGAGAGGGAGAATCTATAAAGGAAATAGCCTTATGTGCTATGGGTTCCAAATTACTACAGTTAGGTTGTGCCACATTTTCACCGTATACAATACACCTTTAGTGGGAGAGGAAGCATAAAAGGTTCAAATGGACCCTTGAAAGCCTATAACTTGAAATGCCAGATGATGGATGCGATAAAAAATGATATTGAAAGCCTTGAACCTGAAAGGTTTTAGGAGCATTCATAATAATAGGTAATGCTAATCATTTCGAAGAGGCATAGATGTTGTGTTTGTTACACCATTTGCTTATCTTTTTGCAACAATTAGCACTGATGTAGAGTAGGTTGACAAACTAAATGACTGTATGGGGTCCAGGATGTAAGCTTAGAATGAATCAGGCTTCCAAAAAAGTGGAGAGAAAGCATTGAGCTGATAGTTGGTTAGGAATGATCTGGCCTGGGCTTTGTTTCAGGGATAATAACCTTGAGATTTTACCTTTTTTTTTACCTAGTTGTGTGTTTCTGTTGAGGTGGTGATGTGTTTGTCTCTAGTTCCACACCCTTCTTATTGTTGTTGTGCGGGACTTATTCTCTAGTAAAGTTATTATTTATATACTATTTTGGAGTTTTATAGTTCCATCCCAATTTTTACCCTTTGTTTAACTGAAACACCTGCCCATCTCTACGAAGGGAAGACGGGGGGGGGGGGGGGGGGGGGGCAGTCTATGCCCTCTAAATATTTAGAGATTGTAAATTTAACAATGTGGACTCCTATCTCCACAAATGATTATTCTCGATCTTGGCCCCCTATTGTTGTCTTTCTCACTTAACGTACTGAGAGCTTGATGATATTGGTCCTGCGTCCAAGTATCGTTTTCCCCACATTGTTTCCTCTTTAGGCCAAATCTGATGTAAGCCGATTTTGGGCGAAATAATTGATCGGGAGAGTGGATTTATACAAAATCAAAGGAATCAAAAGGGAAGTGAAGTGCAGAAATAAATTTTGGAATTTTTTTTTTAAAGGTGAAAATGATATAATTGATGGAAGTGAAGGTGGGGTGACTTACTTCTCTTCTAAGATGTAAATCAACTCCAAATGTGGCCTACAACTCTTCTAGGATGTAGGTGAAGAATAAAATTCCAACTCTTCTAGGATGGAATGAAATTTCTTCAAGGTTACTAAGGATAGGAAAGCTCCAACTCTTCAAGGTTGAAGTGAAACTCTTCTAGGTTTCAAGATGAACTCTTCAAGGTTCAAAGGAGAAGATAAACTTCAATCAAAGTTTCATTCACCAAATCATCTTCTTCTATTACGTGAGAATAAGCCACTATTTATAGGCTTAACAAACCTTAAATAACTTAAAATATTCTCAACCATCCTTTATAATCCTAAGGTTGAGATTGTACATAGAGAAATTAAAAAAAGAAATATAAATGATTTAAAAATTTTCAATACATAGAAACTTGTTCCAATGTGTTGTTTCTTGTTCCAAGGCATTGAAACTTGTCCCAATGTGCATTGATGCAAGCTCCAAAGTTTTGATGTAAGTTCCCATGTCTTGATGCAAGCTCCAATGTATAGAAGACTCTAGAAACATTGAATAGGAAATGCCACCTCACTCTCCACTCGAGGCTTGAAAGGTCACCAAAAAGGGGCTGGTTTCAAGGAGCAAGGACCAGGTTCATTGGTTCTTTTGTAGCTTGGTTCATACTTTGGTCTTGGGCCAAATGGTCTTGGTGTAATGACATAATTGTTGAACATAGATGCAATTGGGCTGCATCGAAATCTATCAAGCTAAGAGAGGTAATAATTCCAAAAACTTCTGTATCAAGCCTTCAAATGCCTTCACTTCAATCACCATATTGGAATCATTTGGTGGAGCTGTGCCATCCTCGTTCCTACCTCCCCTTGTTTTTCATTGTCATCACTCAGCAGACTTTAACCCTTACCCTCTGCAACTCCTTTAACCTCCATCGACTGTTGGGGATCTACCATATCTCGTCCTCCTCCACAAGTGAGTGTTGCTTTCTCCATAAAGCTGGAATTTGGTTTTCTTTCTAAAGAAAGTATCATATAATTGAAAGAATCCAATCACCCACAATAGAAGACTGAGAGATATTCAAATGGATTCCATAGCTGTACGTGTCTACTTCATGGTGATTCATGTCTAATCGGACTAGCTGTACAGTGGTCACTGTACAGCTGAGAGCATACTTTTGAGTGATTCAAGGGAAGAAAAGAAGACCGATGAAAGCAGAAAGAACAAAAATAGCAAGAAAGGGGGAAATTGTGAGCTCGTGTAATAAGTATCTCTTGGGATTGAAAATGGCATCCCTTGCAAATACATTATATGGCAGACATATACAGATAAATATGATTGGCATATACAAATAAACTGTAAAAGACAGAATACCTTGCAGTTCACTGTGAGAACCTTTTGAGACAGGCAGTACTTCATACCAGAAATATTTTTTTCCCCTTCTTTTTAACTGCCATTGATTCTGAAAGACTGAATCTGATCTAAGGATCATGTAGGTTGGAATGCCCCAAGAAATGATTCGTGCAGCTGAACTGAAATATTTTGGACTAGGCTTAAATGATAATGACTGCTGCTTTTAATTCTTTATTTTTTTTTTTTTGGATTCGTGGGAATAGACTTAAATGATAATGACTGCTGATCTTAATTCTTTATTTTTTATTTGGATTCATCAGGTACACTGCATTTTCTGAGCTGTTGCCTCTTCTAGCAGCTGGAGCAACTCCATTGTTGAAGGTTAAAAGGATATGCCAAAAGATTGACACGCAAAATCTCACCATAGACAACTCTGTCACACTCTCCAGCCCTTTTGCCACTTTTTCCTTCAGCGCAGGTGCTACTTTTGAGGTTCGAAGTCCTTCAAGGATACAGGTACCTTCATATGCGCATGTGATTTTCTCCATTGGTGTATCATATAATTGCCAAATGCAACTTAATGAGATGATAGTCTGATGGCAAAGAGGGTTCAAAGCAAGTCAAATTAATAAGCCCTCTTTGCTACAAGATCTTAATTCAGTCAAATACAAAAAATCTGCAGAGAAAAGTAATGAAAAAAACCCACTTATCTTGAAATCTAACCGTCAGAATTAGATGAAACTTGGTATGGATGACCTTTGTAATGATTGTGAACACCTTCTGAAGTTTGGGGAGGATCTGAAAAGAACTATATGAGTTATGAGTCTCGAAAGCCTGCTGTACCTGTTTAAAGAATCAAGAGGGAACGGAATCTGGTTGAGTCTCACAACCGTAGGAGACTCGACCAGAAAATAAAAATTTAACTCTTTTTTTTTTCTGGAAAATCTCTCCTGCAGCCAGTCTGCATTCTCTTTATTTATAGCTTTGAAACATTACAAATAAAATAGGAAAGAACGAAATTTAGTAAAACCAACCTTCCTTTATAATTTAGGAAGGCTCTAAAACAATAAAAATAGGAAAGTTTCTAAAAACTGGAATTAGGAAACTAGATTTTAGGCAAGTCTTAGTCTCCAAGCAACTAAGACTTCTAAACTAACTAGCCTAATTTTTAGGAAACTAAACAATGGAAATAAATAAACTGAAAATTAGGAAACTAATAAAAAGAGTCATAATTAATGTTGTTGGTACTGTTCACGTGAACAGTACCGCGTGAACAGTACCGCGTGAACAGTGTTCACGGGAACAGTGTGGGTTGGGCCCATGTTGACACATCCTTGGGCTGATCCACTACTGGCTGGTCCTTGGACTGCATCAACTCCCCCCCACTTAAAAAGAACTCGTCCACGAGTTTTGTAATGGTGAAGAATGACTACAGAGGGGTCGGTAGGCAGCATCTGTTGATCTTGAAACTTAAACTGTGCTTGCGACGTTGGAAGAAAATCCATCACTTTGGGTCCACTTTCTTCAAGATATTTAGAAGGTATTACGAAATCAACATGCTTAACATCTTGAGGAAAGTCAAATGGAATCGTGGTATCCATGGGGACGATCTTATTCAATTCTTTGTCTTCCGCAATTTTCTCCATAACACCGTGGTCTTCATCAGAACTGTGGTCACTATTGTCAATCTATAGAGCTTTAGTAAATGCATCAAAATTATCCACATCTACTTTTGGGGCAATCAAAACCATACTGCTGATTATATGGATTCCATATTAATCCTCACCATCTTCCATGATATCTGTATTAGGAATAGAAGTGTCATCACTTTGCGCCTCACATACCTGTGTATCTGGATTGGTCTCGATTGCAGCAACTAAAGAGTTTATCTTTAATTTTTGTGAACAATCTCTAGCAAAGTGACCATATGCATTACAATGATAGCATTGTACATCTGTAGCTGCTACCATGGGAGTTTTACCTTTATCTGTCGTTGGAGTAGCATGAGATGTAGTCCCTATGGCTTTATTGTTTGGTGTAGGGTGCTTCAATTCATAAGAACTGGAGGTGGGCTTTAGTGTTGACTTCGAAAGGTCCTCGGCTTGGAAAGCTTTATCAACACAGTCGTTAAAACTAACAATATCAACCACACCCAATTTTTCTCTAATCTTAGGTCGCAACCCCAAACGAAATCAAAATATCATTTGATCATCATTGTCTCGTGAACCTGACCGTGCACATAATTGATCAAATTGGTATACATAGTCTTCCATACTCATATTACCTTGACGAAGATTGTTCAGCTGGTCATGCAACCTTCTTTGGAAAGACCGAGACAAATACTTTTCTTTCAATTGTTCCTTCATCTCCTCCCAAGTAGTGGGTTCTCTACGACTCCTCATGAGACTATATTCATAGTTACGCCACCAATCACGAGCACCCCCGACAAGTTTAGAGCGGGCCAATTGCAGCTTTCGAGGTTCAGGAAGGTTAAACCAATCGAAATAGTCATCTAGAGCATTTAGCCAGTCTTGAAAAGCTTCGGGGTCTTGCCTCCCATGAAACTCTTTGAGGTCCATCCGTACCTTATGGGTTTGGTAACGGATAGGTTCATCATAGTCTTCATAGGGTGGGTTGTGGTATTCCTCTCTAGGGACTCTTTGAGGAGCCCTAAGAATACGTCTTGGCATTAGGTTGGCATTAAGGGCTTCCCTTCTAGGGGCTTCCACTCTAGTAGGCCTAGGATGATTTAGCTCCTCCAAATTACTCATTCTCCCATCCATGCTATCTAACTTGGCATCCATTTTGGCCAATCGTTGGAGAACCAGATTAACAAGGTCATTGGGATTGTTGGACTGATTAAGAGAGTTAGAACTCTCCTCAACCTGGCTCTGATACCAATTGATGGCAAAGAGGGTTCAAAGCAAGTCAAATTAATAAGTCCTCTTTGCTACAGGATCTTAATTCAGTCCAATACAAAAAATCTGCAGAGAAAAGTAATGAAAAAAACCCACTTATCTTGAAATCTAACCGTCAGAATTAGATGAAACTTGGTATGGATGACTTTTGTAATGATTGTGAACACCTTCTGAAGTTTGGGGAGGATCTGAAAAGAACTATATGAGTTATGAGTCTCGAAAGTCTGCTGTACCTGTTTAAAGAATCAAGAGGGAACGGAATTTGGTTGAGTCTCACAACCGTAGGAGACTCGACCAGAAAATAAGAATTTAACTCTTTTTTTTTTTCTGGAAAATCTCTCTCCTGCAGCCAGTCTGCATTCTCTTTATTTATAGCTTTGAAACATTACAAATAAAATAGGAAAGAACGAAATTTAGTAAAACCAACCTTCCTTTATAATTTAGGAAGGTTCTAAAACAATAAAAATAGGAAAGTTTCTAAAAACTGGAATTAGGAAACTAGATTTTAGGTAAGTCTTAGGCTGTGTTTGGTATCATTTTTGTTTTTTATTTTTGTTCAAAATTATAGTTTTGAAGGGATTTGGCATAATTTATGAGTGCTATTTATGAAAAACAAAAATAAAAACAAGTCAAAATTCAAAAAGAGGTCTCAACCTCTTTTTGATTTTTTGTCAAAAATTATTTTTGTTGTGTTTTATGCAAAACACTTAAAACATGTGTTAAAATAAAGGGTTAAAAAAGTAATTTACTTTCCTTTTATAAAATCACCCCAAATGAAACCCTCAAGCAATCTTCTCGTTGACGAACGGAAGTAAAGCACAGAGACGCAGACCTGCAACTTCGTCCTAGAGACGGCTCTGACGGCGACGACGACGACGACGACAATCATTCCAACGGAGGCGACATCGTTTCTCCAAAGATGGTTCCTGGTTTGATTTCTTTCCATAATCCCTTGACAGAGGAAGAGAATAGACACTCCATGACAGAGGAAGATGAAGACTTTCAAAATCATTTTTAGACATAGTATGTCAAATCTGTTTTTCATTCTACCATCTATTTTTATTATAGCTACCAAACAACATTTTATTTTTGAACAAAAATTATTTTCAAAATAATTTTAGTTAAATAGATAAAAAACAAAAACAAAAATGATACCAAACATAGCCTTAGTCTCCAAGCAACTAAGACTTCTAAACTAACTAGCTTAATTTTTAGGAAACTAAACAATGGAAATAAATAAACTGAAAATTAGGAAACTAATAAAAAGAGTCATAATTAATGCTGTTGGTACTGTTCACGTGAACAGTACCGCGTGAACAGTGTTCACGTGAACAATACCGCGTGAACAGTGTTCACGTGAACAGTGTGGGTTGGGCCCATGTTGACACATCCTTGGGCTGATCCACTACTGGCTGGTCCTTGGACTGCATCATAGTCACTTGGTGATTACTAAATTATGGTCAGTTGTTTGAGGGTTTAGATCATTAGGGCAATTAATAATTTAGCAACTCCCAGGTAGCAAATTTGATCATTGGCTCCAAATTTCAACGTGTATGAAATATACATTTCCCTGGGGATGCAAGCACTCCTTTAGTTGTCTTTAATTCTGTTAGCTAGGATGATTCCTCGTGAAAAAAAAATAATAAAAAGGGAAGGCCAAAGGGGATTGCAGATAACTGAACGCCCATTCAACCAGGGAAGGCTACATGGCAGGTTATAATTGTCATGTGGAAGCATGTTTGATGCTCAAATTATAGTGTCAGGTAGGTTCTATCAACCGCCATCCCTGTGTAAAGGTTTAGTCTGAATGAAATATAGGTGGCAAAATCATTGTTGATTAAAACTATACGGAAAAGTCTAAAATACAAGGTGGGTCATATGGTTGAGTTATAGAATGAAATTTGAAATGTGGGCAATCAAGATGGTGATTTATCAAACAAACGGTTTGGATGGCAACAGGGATACTCCATACGGCTAAAGTACAGCTGCCTCTGTGGTCTACTCTGGTTGAATGGGCATTTTGTGATAATTTTGGTTTTAAAGAAAAGGATATTTGGGATATTGACCCTCACTGTTCTTAATAATGTGTGTAGGTCCAATTCAAGGAAGGAACTTTTCAGCCGCCGGAGATAAACCCACGAGTTGATCTTCCTGGTGATCTAGAGGTTTTTGGGCAGAGAATCAATTTGGCACCCGTACAGCAGTCTCTCGGCCCACTGCAAGAATTTGTGGCAAGCATTTCAAGTTCAATCTCAGGCCAGCCACCTCTTAAAGTTCCAATTCCTGGGGACAGGTCCAGTTCCTGGCTTCTGATAACTTACCTAGATGATGATCTTCGGATCTCAAGAGGTGATGGCGGGTTGTTTGTTCTCGCCAAAGAAGGAAGTCCTCTTCTTGATCAGTGGCAATGATACCTCAAGGTAATCAGAGGGCGTAGGATATTATTTTTTTTTGGGGGGTTTGGGGGGTAGTTGGGTTGTTGTCTTGTTGTCATTTGTCTGTAGTATTTTTTTTATTAATTCTATATAGCGATGCTGTAAAAGATCTTGAGGATGCTATGAAGAAGCCTAGGCCCATCTTTGAAGAGCTAATAAATATTAGGGAAGGGAGAAAACAGAGGTTTGAATTGTGATGCATAGGCATAGCTGATCATTTATTCTTGTCTTAGACAAAGTTTAGTATAATTCTGTTTTCGCGCTTTGAATTCAAGGCTCTTGACCTTTCTTCCCTTTACTTTCCTCCTTGATGCAACTAAAGGGCAACCTCTGACTTCTCTGCTCTCTTTCAGATCTCTTTCTCCCCGTGTTCCGGACACCTCTGCACCGTTCATGATCCAGGAATTTGTGTTCGTATCTAAGCCCAGTCCTGACCTGTTTGGTCTTTGCAACTGGACAAGGCTAAAACTGGTTAATCTGGTCTAGATGAGATGGGCTTGGTTAGAAATTGCCGGCAATGCATGTCCATGGTTTTGTTCAATTTTTATTTTTATTTTTTTTATTATATTTATTGTGTGTTTCTGTGTTATGTGAATAGTTTTGTTCAATGTTGGGTCTGGCATTTGGGCCAATCTGATGGTTAGAAAACTTCATGTACCAATCTTGATTATGTTTGGCATCGGTAACTTCTTGCCACTTGGTATATTTGGAATCTTGGATGGATGTGAATAGGTCCAGGTGATAGAGGTCGTCCTCATCACATTCATCTCAGTTATTTGGCTCAAGTATTCCTTGACAAGCATGTCTGGGAACAAGTTCCTGTAATTGCCTTGAGCATTGATCGGTGATATGTGTGCGGACTAGGGTTATCAGTTATCACATGGACCAATTAGTATCCACCCAAGTTTGCCACATGGACGCCACCTAAGCAATAAACCTTCATATCACTACTTCCCTATCACATGGATCCACTCATATTCCACCAAATGGACTTGAAGCACTAAATTTCGCTAGGACTTGAAAGTCTCCTTTGGTTTCCCCTTTATACCATTGATGATTTGCATCAGAACAAGGAAACTAGAATATAACATGGTAACTGCTATTGGTGTACTGATTGTTTGGAATATTCACCGGGTTAAGGGGAAATATATGGAGTTTAAATAAAGATCTAGTTTTCCCTTCATCCATGGGTTTTGATGCTTGGATGAGAATCTTGGAATAGTGAAAATGGTATTCCGGTCATCCCCAATCCACCAATTTTATTCACCCCCCATAAAAAAAGAGGGTATTGCGCTCATTTGTTTTATCGGGGAAGTGCCCTTGAACCTGATATATGTGATTCTAAAATAAATTCTCTATTGTTTGATGGGATTTTATGTTGGAGTTGTGTCTTGTATTTTGTGGGATTTACATAGTTAATTGGACTTGTTTGGATTGGATTTGAGACCATTATATGTTCAGGGCTAAAATTATAATTGTGTGAGTAGTGTTTCTTTGGGAGTCTATGTATTATCTAGGTAGGGTTCTCTTGAAAAAAAAAAAAAATAGAAAGAACGGTAAAAGGAATCACTTTGTGAGGTGGGGAGAGATGTAGAGATTTTTTTGGTAAATGGATATATGTGATTGTTTGCTTTTGTTTTCATCCCTAATACTTTACTGATGTTGAAGGGTTTTTTTATTTATTTTTACTTTTTTTTAAGAGGGATTTCTAGGCTTGCCAGAGTAGAGATGAAGGTCTTAGTCATAAAAAAAATGGTCGATCCTAACATTTATTGAATTTGAAGGGTTATATATATATTTTTGCTTTTTTTAAGAGAGATTTCTAGGCTTGCCCAGTTTAGAGATGAAGGTTTTAGTTTGCATATGGCAAATAAAATTGGTGGATCACAGGGTTTTGTTTACGTGTTAAGTTTTATCTCAATTAAAGATTACTTAAATATTGAAAAATAAGGACTGGTTTACAAAAATATTGGGATACATGGATATATACACGAGACATTTGATTGAATTTGAGTCTTAAATTTTGGTACTTGTCCAATCTATATCATCTTTTGATATCCCACCTTAAAATTACAACATCACCCGTCTAGATGGGAAAAATAGATGATCTGCCTGAAACCCTTTTCGAAACTTAAATATTTTTGTGCTTTTTTGTTTTTCTTGCTCTCTTTGGTTTGTATTATATAATGTATTATATAATATATTATAAAATTTATGATTGTTTGGTATGATTTATAATGTTTATTTATAATTAAAATAAATCGATATAATTCATTATCTACAAATAGGTGAGTAGCTGTTTATCATTATTAGAATAATCTATTAGGTGATTGTTTATATTTCTCATTATATAATGTATTATGTTTAGTGGTACCAAACGGTCATTATTTATTATTCATAATCTATTATCATAATTGATTTATCACAAATAATTCATAATACATTATATAATACAAACCAAAGAGAGCCTTCCCTTCATATTTATTTTCTGGTTACAAACCATCAAAAAAAAAAAAAAAAAAAAAATATTCTGGTTCTCAATTTTGTGGGAAAGAATTATTATTATCATTATTTTTTCCCTATTGATGATTTGGTTGTCCTATTCATCAAATATTATGGATTTTTCTATTAGTAAAAGGTCTGGGTAGATCAGATAATGTTATTTGGTCTGGAGGCATTTATTTGTGCCATGTGAAAGGCGTGGTTATGTTTACCAAAAAAGGAAAAGAAAAAAAAGAAAGACTGACATGGTAAATTTAGGAAATAAAAATTTTCATGCTTTTCATATCGGTATGAGAAAATCTAGTGGTTGTAGTTTACTCACATACTGATGTATTGATATATGTGTACAATGAATGATAATCATTGAATTTCCTCACACCGGCATGAGGAGTACGAGAGGATTTGAATCTGTAAATTTAGTCATAAATTTGAGATTCAAAATTTAGTGTTATACACTTTCAAGTTTGTCAATGCTTTCTTACATTTATAATATTAATTTTTTAATCATAAAGAAAAAAAAAATTCATATACGATCATGTATGTATATAACTATATATATATATACCATTATACTTTCAACTATAGGATACAATAATATAATCTTAAAACTATTTTTCCCTAATAAAAATATAAATGAATAGCTAACACATACTCAATCAGTGTTCGAAACTATTGTCGCTGGATTTCGTCTGATGCTTTAGATGATGTCACCTGTAACAGGAGGTTAACAACACGAATTGAGGTGGTCGGGTTTTAATCTCGTGGCCTCTCCAATGCCTAAGTTAATATATAACTAGGATAAGCAGATAGAATTCAGGCAACCGAATTCCCTGTAGAGAGGGGACTGAGGTGTTTCCTAATGGAAAAAATCACCTTTCAAGTAGAATTCTGGAGTGAATACATAGAGGCGGTAAGATGGCATAGGTTGAGTCCTTTTTTTCCTCCTTTCTTCCTCCTATTTATAATCAGGGAGAGAAGACCCAACAATGCATCTTTTCTCGATTCTCGAGCCTTGAGTGGTGTTTAGACACTGCTGTCAGCATGTCTGATCTTGAATGGTAGGTATAGTATGCTTGTATGATCATGGGAGTTGGTGGTCATTCTGTGACATTGTAAGAGAGGGCGTCGCTCTAATATGTCATCTCAGTGTCCCATGAGAGTTGTTGTCACCATGCCTGATTAATGTGATTGACTTTATAAGCCGTCGAGTCGAGATAATATGTCACTCTCGTGGAGATGCACTCCCATACTAAGCTGGCGTGGCTCGTCCATCTAGCATGACTCACATTTAATGCATATGACTTGCATTTATTGCCATGCATTTATGATATATGCCGGCATTTATTGTGATTGATTGCTTCCACGTCAAGGCGATTTAGCGACACCGCTTTGGTGATCATGTCTCAGTCGACAAGTGGGTCCCTCGTGCGATGTGCCCCGTAAGCACGGGTGGAGATAATTTTGCTGTCTATGGAGAGCTACATGTTCCCTTTTGATAGAGGCCACGTGGACGACCCCTGATTTCATCATGCATACTAGATATACTGTCACTTTTCCCACCTATTAGATGCCCCTTGGTTCTTGGGCTCGCACGGAGCCGAAGGGCCAATCAAACCTTTGCTCCTTTGTATCTCGAGTTTGCATTTTTGCAATTGGGGTTCATCTGCCACCTCAGCTTTAAACGTCTCTTTCACTTTAATTTTTTCCTCAAGTTTTGATCCAAATAGTGCCCATATAGCCGACGATACCTCACGGATCCAAATTGTCTCATACCTGAGATTCGGGAGGTGTGGCGGCGACCCCACTGGATGGTTGGCATGTGGAGGTCGGATGAATCCGATGCCTCCGTTCGAGCCGACAAGCCGAGCCGACAAGAGAGTGTCGGCTCGAACGGAGGGGTCGGATTCATCCGACCCCCACATGGCGACCATCCAATGGGGTCGCCGCCACGCCTCCCGAATCTCAGGGATGAGACGATTTGAATCCATAGCTCATGTAGTACGCCCATCTATCGCCTAGACTTGCTTTCGGGATGACGAGACTTGTCCCTTGTAGGGGAGGCGCCACCCTTCAGCTGGCAGCCCCCATTTTTTGAATTCGGTCTCTTTATGAGCATTGCTCATGATCACTTTTCATGATATACGCCGAGTCGGCACTTATCACCGCCACGTATTAGTCACTGAGTGTATTCTTAAAGGCACGAGTAACACTCAGCCTTTAATACTCTTCGGGCTTTACATGGAAAAACCCTTCGAGAGACGGACTTGGATCGTCTCCAGTCCGTCCAGTCATCCAGTTGTGGACTGGACGGACTGGATTAAAAGGACATGCATATCAACACATGGGGGGTGTGTCCTTTAAATCCAGTCCGTTCGTCCACGACTGAACGGCTGGACGGACTGGAGACGATCTTTTTCCTCGAGAGACGGGTCCTTTGATGGCATCAGTTCTCTTTCCTTGGCCGTTTCAAATCCCTAGGTGGATTTCAAAAAAGCCACTTTTTGAATCGCATTCTCTATATCTCCTCTCCTTCACTCTTCCTCTCTGTTTCTTCTTCCATCTTTCTTGATCGCAGTGGGTTCTTCGTTGCTGCTATCGCTTGCCTGCAAGTTGCTCTGACTCTCTTGTTAGTAAATTCTTCCCCCCTAAACTCTTTCTTCTTCCTCTTTACTTTGACCATAGACAAATGGGCTGTAAGAAATCGACGTCTAGGAGGCCTAGCCGTGCTCAAAGAGAGCACGAAGAAACCCTAGCCCATCAAGAGATTGAATCTAGGGCTCGATCCCAACGTCCCGAAACTTTTAGCCCAGAGGGCACCTCCTCCCGGCGCACCAGTTTGGTCCTCACTGCGTAGGATCATACTGGGTATCTAGTATTAACATAGGAAAAATGGGGGCCTTCAAAGAGTAATACCTCATCCTTGAATCTGTTCAACTTGAAATTCCTGGCCCAGAGGACAGGCCTAGCCACCCGCACAAAAACAAGATGGTGGTTTATGAGGAGATGTTCTCCTCTGGGTTCCGCTTCCCGGGTCAGTACTTGGTGTACGAGATCTTGAAGTATTACAGGCTCACTCCCACACAGATTACCCCGAATGGGTGGGCAGCTATCATAGCCTTCATTGTCTATTTCATGCGTTTGAAAACCATCTCGACCCTGTCCATGTTCCGTGACCTTTTTGTCTTGACGCCCATGACATGGAAGAACCCCTTCATTGGGCTTTGTGAATCGAACGACACTTATTACTTTGCTCGTCGGCTGATGCGTGTCGAGCGCAATAAAAAATAAATTACTCTACCTACAATGAATATTAATGATAAGTAAAGGTCGATCCATAGAGACTAGTTAATCAAATTATCTACTTACCAAAAAAAAGAGGGGTTTTCTTTTGCAATTTAATTGACAATAAAATTAAATAACAAAAATTCAATGGAAGATGATGTCGATTCAAGAAAATTTACTCATGGCTGTAAATTGATCATTGACCTCATATATATATATATATACATATATATATATATATATATATATATATATATATATATATATATTATTCTCTATTCAAATATTTAACCAAGGACTATCAAAAAGGTAGACAATCCTTATTTTTTCTAATTTTTTATTAATTTGAGACCAACACACAAATTAATATCTATCAATAAATCAATTGGTATTAAACAATCCTCATGAATTTACTGATATCATTATACTCTCGAAGGGAGTTAAAAATAAACAACAATCTAACAACCGTCAGATTATTTAATTCATTATATGTTTCTTTTATGCAAGTAACAAAAACTTGGATCATAATTGTTCTGCTCAGTTGCTACTTTTCCTGAATACTATAACAATTACGGATTATAGATTCAGGTTAACTATAAACCACACAACTCAATCAATTAATAGGCCTCTTAATAAATCAAATCATACAGTTACTAACTTGAAAAATCAAGAAACATAGATATTTGAATAGAAGAATAATTAAAATTAAGAACAAAGTTTCACAATTTTACTAACCGGATTGAATTTTCCTTGAATCGACTAAAGAACTTAGCCAGACATGATAGAAAAGAAAAACAAAAGAAATAAAACTATCTTCTCAATAATTCTTGGATGCTCTATTACGTAACCTTTACATTGCTTAAATAGCCAGAATAGAGAAGATTAAAACTGGTATGTCTAGAATTGACAACCTTATAACATGGAAATAAAGATTAAACAAAATTCTTTTGCCTAGATTAAATAGAGAATCATTCCATTATTAACCAAATGCCACCCTAGACCTGTCAATCTTTGTAATATTCCATAGAGGTATATATTCTCCTCAAGATTTATGACAATCAATTAAATCTTTCCAATAGTAAACCTTCTATGTGTGGTAATCTTCCTTTTCTGGTTTGAATTCAAATCAGCTTTTCAGATCAGATTTTTGGATCTCGTTTTATTTCTAGAATTCTTTCCACATTAAAAACCTGCATGAAATTCAGAAGGTCATTATTGAAAATATCAAAATTTTTTTTATTTTAAACATAAATTCTCAATATTTTCCAGTCTTATATATAAGGAATCATCACAAATGAGTACCATAAGCCATATAATATGTTAAATAAACTAAATATAAGAGAAATAAGTATATAAAATTATGAATCCATCACCGACCTTTAGCTCAATCGAGAGTAGTCGAAGGTACCCCGTCTTCCAACCATGACTGGAAGACCAAATTTTTCTTTGCTTCTATTAAGGAAGGCATGATTTTTTGTGACAAATCCATACTCCCCATCGGTAACGAGTGGAAGTTCACCAAGACTGGTGTGCTCAACACCTTGCCCCAACTCACTCTAGGGGAACATGCCATGTTCTTGAGAATGGAGAAAAGAAATAGCCCTCCAATTATGTACAACAACTTGAAGCATGATGATTATTTGTACAAGTACGAACTGGATAAGTTTCTCCCATTCACATTGCTAGCTCACCTCACGTTTTGATCTTGTTATAACTTGCTTTGTATTGCAATTTCAGTGGAAGACATTACTGATGAGGTTTGGGAAGAATTTTTGGGAACAGAGGGCTACTTCCGTGTCCAAACTGCCCAAGCCAAGACGAGCAGATGGAATCCGGACAACCGAATTCCTCGTAGAGATGGGACTGAGGTGTTAGGTAATAGAGAAAATCACCTTTCAAGTAGAATTCTGGAGTGAATACACAGAGATGGTCAGATGGCTTAGGTTGAGTCCCTTTTTTCCTTCTTTCTTCCTCCTATTTTAACAAGGGAGAGAAGACCCAACAAGACCTCTTTCTTCGATTCTTGAGCCTGGGTGGTGCTTAGATACTGCTGCTAGCATGTCCGATCTTGCATGGTAAGTATAGTTTGCTTGTATGATTGTGGGAGTTGGAGGTTATTCTGCGACACTGTAAGAGAAGGTGCCGCTCTAATATGTCACCTTAGAATCCTTGTCATCATGCCCGATTAATGTGATTGGCTTTGTAAACCATCGAGTCGAGCTGATGTATCATTCTGGTGGAAGTGCACTCCCATATTAGATTGGCGTGACTCATTTTTCTAATATGGTTCACATTTAATGCATATGACTTGGATTTATCGCCATGCATTTATGGTATATGCGTACATTTATTGCCATTGATTGCCTCCACGTCAAAGTGATTTAGAGACACTGCTTGGTGATCATGGCTCAATCGAGAGGTGGGCCCCTTGTGCAGGGTGCATCGAAAGCATGGGTGAAAATAATTCTGCTCTCTATTGAGAGCTATGTGTTCTCTTTCGATGGAGGTCACCGAGGAGATCCCTTGATCTCATCGTGTGAACTAGATCTACTGTCACCTTTTCCCCTCGCAAAAACCATCCCCAAATTATAATTGTAGGCCCTACTTAGATTGTCGGGGATGGCGTCCATGTTTAATTTGCTTCTTGCAGGTCCATGTAAACGAGATGAGCCCCCATTAGAGGAATGATTTGTCATGACATGATGGTCAGTCGGTCACTCCATAATGATTGGTGTTAAAAGTCAAACTAAGTAAAACACAAGAATGTCGCCCCCACGTTTACTGTATCCCAGCCTGCCACGTCTATGCACGAATTCCGTTTTATATGGTGCTTCTCGATCGAACCGTTCTTATTATGGGTATACAACATCATTCATAGAACTGAGGCACGAGAGATTCCAATCGGACGACCTTATGAAGTGGGTGGTCCCCATAAGCAATAACCTTATATGACGTGGGGCCCATAGAGTAACAATGGGGACCAGCTTAATCCAGTTTTTATGTCTCCCTGTCCGCCACGTCGGTTCACGAATTTGGTGATCCTCCACGTCTGTATAAGTGTCTAGACTCTAGATTTAGATATCTGATCAGCTACTTTATCTTACGCTAGGTGCGCATTGTACTACATATAACACCAGTTCTTGAAAGAAAAAAAGAAAATTCTAATCCGACGACTATTATTAAGGTGACATAATTTCAGATTTTAAAACCAAGATGAAAGATTCCAATCGGGTGACAGATAAAGCGAAGAAATACAGAAGAAACAGTTGACATATATGTTGTTACACTTACTGAAGCGGGAGATTTGCGTACATATTAGCACTTACAATTTTCAAAAAGCAGTTGACGGAGAAAGACGTGCTCTGCTCTCTCTCTCTCTCTCTCTCTCTCACGGATTTCGCGGCTCTTTCGGCGCAACTGTTACCAGGGAGAGTTAGGATGAGATAGGGGTAGCGTAGGGCTTGAGGAGGAAGAGAGCCAGATAATATATATGATTTGATAGTGAAATAATATTAGGAAATAAACTAATATTTCCATTTCCAATCGTTATTCTTCTTCTAAGGTCGTCATCGAAGAGGAATTGTTCTTCTTCTTCAACTACTTCACGCAGAACCCTATTTTCGCTGCTTCGTTTTTCTTCTTTGTTTTCATCTTTGATCGCCCGCGAATTCGCCTTGCATCGCTTGAATTCGGGAGATTCAGCAAAATCGGAGTTTACGTCCGCGTGGGCTGTGGAACGAGATCTAAGGAGATAGATTTGGATCTGTAAACCAGGATACGAAGAAACGAGAGATCTGATCTCGGTCTGATCTGATTTACGGAAAACGAAGACAAATTCGAACATATTAGTTACATCAATTGCTCATCGCTTCCCTCTTTTGACAGAAAACAGAGATAAAAGGAGGAAAGAGATCTAGATCGAGTTAGCGGAGGACAAGAAGCTCAAAAAGGACGCGGACAAAATCGGTGACTTTAACTCGATAGGCGAAATTGAGTTGTATTGAGAAGTGGTCTATGAAAGGATTTGGAAGAAGATCGAAGATTGGAACGGATAGTATCTGAATCCTCGAATTTCAGAAAAAGGATAGAGGTTGATTAAAGTGATCAGAGCGAGACATAGGCAAGGACCAATTAATTGCTGAAATGAGCGGACACGAGCCGGTGAAGCTCGATGATGAGCAGATTGCTGAGTTACGGGAGATATTCCGCACTTTTGATCGGAACAATGACGGCAGCTTAACGCAGTTGGAACTTGGGTCACTCCTGAGATCGCTTGGTCTCAAACCGAGTCAAGAGCAGGTCGAAGCTCTAATCCAGCAGGCCGATAAGAACAGCAACGGCCTTGTCGAATTCTCCGAATTCGTAGCCCTCGTAGCACCCGATCTACTTCCGGCGAAATCACCCTACACAGAAGATCAACTTCGTCAGCTATTCCGGATGTTCGATCGTGACGGCAACGGTTACATCACAGCAGCAGAATTGGCTCACTCCATGGCTAAGCTTGGACATGCTCTTACTGCAAAGGAGCTCACAGGAATGATCAAAGAGGCAGACACAGATGGGGATGGTCGTATCAGTTTTGAAGAGTTCGCTCAGGCAATTACCTCAGCTGCATTTGACAACTCATGGATTTGATAACCTTGATTGATGAATGAAGATCTTCGGTTTGTTTGTTCACACTGGTGCGTCTTCTTCTCTATTGTTCGTTTTCTCCTTTTCACACCAAAAATTCCCCCTTTCTCTATAATTGGTTCGTTGTAGTTTACAAATGCCTGTGGGTACACTTCAAAATTGCCTTGAATCGGCCTGGGGTCGATCGGTTGTGTTAGAGAAGGGATCACAAGGGGTTAAATGGATGTGCTCCAGGATGGTTGTTTTGAGCTTGTCTGTATATATGAAGAGGAAGTTCTTGGTGTGAATGTGACTCTGAACGTTCATCATTTACAAATTCAAGCTGATCCATTTTCTTTTATTGGAAAGTTGATGCTGTGCTGCATTTGCATTGTTATTTTCTTCTTTTAGTTTTATGTTTGCTTGTCCAGAAAAAAAGTAAAATTTTGTGGCAGAACACCAGATCAGATGTGTGTTCCCAATTCCCACGATCATTATGCATAGTCTGGTTGTTTGGAAGTACAAAATTTTTCTGATGGAAAACACCACAAAAAGTGAGAAAAGTGAGTTTTCTGACAAAAACTTATGGCAGTTCCATGAAAAGATGCTGTGTTTGCTCCTTCCTAGTTTGATGATCACATGTATCTTTTCCACTTCAAAGTTCAACCATGCATTAGACCTGAAATATGCCAGTTTTTTTAGCAAACTCTCTGTGCGAGGAAGTACTTGTGGACAAAGTGATCCTTGTCCACAAATGGCTGCAAGACAATGGAAATAGAAGTAAATGAGATTCAGAAGTTGAGAAGTGAACTAGAATACTGTATAATGACAAAGCTGATTAGAGATTGTAGAAGCCCCACTACCAGAGCCGCACCGCTGGGGGGCAGTGGTGGAAAGTGACTTTCTTCATAAGTCAGAAAGGTTCTTAGCCTACCGGTGACCGGCTTTCAAAAAGCACCTTTGGGCGGAGGTTTCTCGATCTACCATCTTACTTTTTTGAAGAAAGACAAAAGTTTTCTTTATATACACCATTTTCTGAAGCAGCAGCCTTTGTTTTTGGGCTTCGATCATCTATGAGAGAGTAGTGTGAGGGAAAAGGGGGGAAGCCACTAAATGGAAGGCTTCACTCGCTTGCTCTAACGCTTGTTTAGTAGACAGCGAGTGGAGTGCATAAGCCCCAGCAATCAAACTACTACGCTAACGCGCAACGGTGGTTTACGATCAGCTAGCCGTTGCTTGTTAGGGGCGAGTACTACACGAGCTCGTAAGTCAAGTACGGAACGAGCCTTGTCAACGAAGCATAAAACCTCGTCTTGCTTGCTTCTGGCGAAGCTTTTAGTCTGTAGGCATTCAGGTATGGTAGGAATACTACTTTGAAAGCCAACCACTACATAGGAGCGATAGCGAAGCCAAGCCATATAAAGGCGAGCAACCCTTCTAGCAATAGCAAACGGCCTACTTATACCCCTATTTTTGTGGTATATATATTAGGAGGAAAAAAAAACCCAGGCCAACGAGAACAAATAAATAAGTCAAGTCCTGCCAAAGAACAAAAAAATTCCAGAGAAAAATAAGACTATACAGAAGACAGTCCAAAGACAGTGTTAAGAGGAAAGAAGAACAACAAAAAAAAATACTAGAAAGACAATATCAAAATCGTGAGCAGATCAAAATGAAAAAGCATCATCCAGACAGTAGGGACCTTGTGATCATCAGGGAAGCAAAGTCTTCAGGTAAAGACATATAGTGGAAACTTTTCCTTCCACCAATCAAATGGGGCTATACCTCATAACAGCAGACCATCCTCATAGTAATGTAATAATGTCAAAGGAGTATTGACAAATTACAAGTGCAAATCACAGTAAAAATGGATCAGCCATAAACTTGTATTGTAGGAATAACATCTATATTTTTTTTAATGTGCATAACCACTGTAGCTCTCATTTTAATAATATTTAATTAGTTTATCAAGCCTGACATAGTGCAAAGATAAAGAAATAGTGCATGTCTCAAATGACCTTATATTGGTTAACATGCTGGAATTGTGGAAATTAATTATGAACATTTGGACAATTGAAGTGAATAGCAAATTGAACCAAATCAAAGAGGTAAAAATACCCAGCTCATGAAGATTGTCAAAGCCTCTAAGAAACTCTAGGACACAACAAAGCTTGAACTCAATTCCAATCTCAAAATGGAGCTGCATGGTTTGATTAATTTAGACCTCACCCAATGGAACTTCAACCAGAACATCAAATATAAACAGGTTTGACAGAAACCCAGAAGATGTTGCAACCTTGAAGAAATCAATATGATCGGTACGTTACTGTTGAAAGCTACGAGTGTAATATTTAATGTATAATCAACCAGTTGATGCTCTGTAAATCAGCCCGTGGAGGAGGATTTCTTCCTGAAATCCAGTCATCTCTCTCTCTCTATTGTTTCGACTTTGGAGGGGAAAAGAAAATTAAGGAACTCTCTTTCCAGGTAATAAATGCTTTGCAACTAAGACATTACTTGCAGGAGAATTTCCCAGTATCTGTTTGTAACTTGTAAGACATCCATTAGGAAGAAGGCCCAGAGGAAAGGAGACATGTTAAGATCGGTAGTCCATTTCATTTGATCCACTTCGTCATTTCGAGGTTTTATGCAATTACTTCATCTAATGATAATAGTATGGTCCAAGAGAAGAAAGACTACCCACGTATTAATTGGTGCTCAAATTTTCTGGATATATTGTTTATGTAATCACCCATCTTTTTGGTAAGTGTTAATCTACAATGCATTTTCCCATTTGACAATATAAGGCTTTAACAAATGGTTGTCAATTCCGCTTTGACATCATTGGAACAAGGCTGAAAAGTAGGTGGAAGGCCAAAACTCAACATGCGTCCAAATCGAAATAGTACTGGACCATGAATATAGCCTAGTAGCATAGGCGAACAGTGATCCTCACTAAGAAAAGCAAAAGCTGCTCGGATAAGCATGAGTTATAGAAGAGTATAATAGAATTCAGGAGAGAAAATTTGCTTCATTAAAGAATAAATGAGAGAATTCTGTTAGAGACTTCTTTTGGTTTCAGAGGTTAATTCGTGTTTATCATCTACCAGGAATTTTATAAGCTTAATCTTTCTGAGATCCCCTTCCCAGAGATCTATTCAACTTCTCAAGTGAGGAATTTATGCATAAGAAATCTGTAACCATACTGTTAATAAGTTTTGACAACTCCTTAGACGAAACTAGAACTTTTCAGGAAACTATCCAATAGTGTCAAAATAAATTAAATATGATGTAAATCCATACCAGCTCAGTACGGGCACTAAAGAAAGAGAACTATTTTAAGCATGTGGATCCCCTAATGTGAACAACAGCTGGTGAAATGAAGTATGTTTTTTAGGCAGCAAGAGGTAAAACCACAATGATTAAAAGATTTGACAAACAACAACTATAATCATTCAGCTCAACAAGCTTAACTTATAGAAAGTATTGAGGTAAAGTTGGTTGAATGGTTGCTATTCAAGAAGTAAGGGTCATCTACATTTTTACATATTAAGTTTGGGAAAGTGCTATGCTATTTTATTTATCTTCTTGGTTTAGGGGCTAAAAAGGCTTCACAGATTAAACTTCTCAAAGCTTAGATAAAGCAACTTACTGAACCAAGACACAAATTCAGAAGAACCACATAACTATGTCGACTGTACATTCTGTACAGACCTCCAAAGCTACACCAATGGTATAAACAGGGATTAGAATAAGTTTTTTTTTTTTTTTTTTTTTTTTTTTTTTTGGGGGGGGGATTAGAATAAGGTTTATGATGCAAAAACTGTTGAAATTACAGTTTATTGGAAGTGCCTGTAAACTTTCATTTTTTTAAGTCACGTTGCTTTACAGACTTCATTAGCTGAAAAGACACGTGAATCTCAAAGGGAAACAATCAAAAGACATTTCAACAGAATGTGGTAAGGATAAAGAGACTCAGCCACCTAAACCAATTCCTCATGGTACTCAATTGTCTTCCCCAAAATGGTGTCACATAAGTAAGTAGCAAAAAGAAATGAAGAACTCTTTGATACGACCAAAATCTGTATCAGTTAGTTCAAATTTCTTTATAAAATATTACCAAGCACAATCCATTCATCAAGAAAAGCTTCAACAAAAATTGATACTCCACTAAGACCTGAAAGAGCTATCTCAATTTTTGGCATCTGGTACGAATGCAGGGCAAACAACAGTAGAGATTTCACTCTAGATTACCATCACTCCATGAAGCTTGTACAAGAACACTTCTGCTGCAGCATTTCAGATGGAATGAAATAGCTTTCCAACTCTAACATCTGGCATATCAATGCCAGGTAAAGTCAGCTGAGATGTTCTGACTACATTCCCATCTCTCTATGCATGTTGGTAATTATGCAACTGGTACAAGAAAACTTCCCCTCCAGCATTTCCCATGGTCATGAAACATCCACCAGGGCTGAAAACTAAGCATCGAGGATATTGCAAAGTCCTGTTTGCTGGGGCCAGTTGGAGAATACAGTAAAAGATGGAATATGAATTATAGCTTTAAGCTAGTCTTCTGCATAGTCGAGCTAATAGCCAATATTTTATCATTATTGAATTTTAACTAATCCATGTTAGTAGTTAGATTCTCAACAATCTCGATAGGTTTTCCCTTGTTCCTTAGAGCTCTCTCTGTTGTAAATATTGACAATCCCACTTTCTGAACCATCTGCAAACAGACTTCCATTTGGAGAGGTACAAAGAGCTGAACCATAGACACAACCTTCGTCAACACCTTTATGAAAGCATGTCCTTGTTCTCAAATTCCAATGGTAGATATGCCAATCCCCTCCAAAACTCAACAGTTGCCTTCCATGATCAGCAAAAGCCAATGCCCGAGCAGTCCCATTCAAATTCAAAGTACCAATCAGATCTTTTGTTTTTGTCGAAACCAAGAGAATGTAACCCTCATAACCCACAAAAGTAATATTACTAGAACCAGGGGATACCTCAAAAACTTCCAAGCTTTTCTCCTCCCTGCCTGTTAAGGTTCCTATCTTATCAACACTCGCTTTCTCCAAATCAACACTGTAAAAGAACTGGCGCCTTCCCGGACAGTAACCTGGGATCCATCAGGTAAGAAAGAGGGCATTCCCAACAATAGTGGGACAAGCCCAGAAACTAACTATTACCAAAAAAAAAAAAAAAAAAGGGGGGGGGGGGGGGGGGGGGGGGGTGGGGTATATATGAGAATCAAGTCTTCACATCACGACAGTCCAGAGCTAAGACCCCATACGATGGATATGCTATTATCATTTATCAACCAATTATTCATGTATCCCATACGAGGGATATACGAGAATCGATCAAGGCTTCACATCACGATAGTCCAGAGCTAAAACCCCACAAGATGGATATGCCATTATCAACCAATCTCATCTCGTTAAGAATCACTCTGTTTGGTAAGAGATTGAAAATATTTCAGACATACAAGACATGAGCCAGTCTGTAAACAATACCAGAAATCACTTTGGGGCTATGTTTGATAGCTAATAAAATAAATCAAAAATAATAATAAGGAAGGAGGATCGTTAGTGAGGAAAATGGGAATATAAGTGTTATGGGGGAAAAACATCACTCAATGAAAATCTTACACGTGGTATCTTAAATCACCTAGGTCGATCAAGCGTGATAAAGTAGAGCTCGGACTTGCCTATTCGGAGTCATAGTTCTATCAGGACACGGTGCCTAGTCGGAGCCATGATCCTACTAGGTTACATTTTTCGATCGGAGCCCAAAGTCCTAAGGTGACTAGGTTACGTTGTAGGAGTCCTTCTCCTAGTACAATATGGTGCCGATCATCATGGCCATGCGACCACTAGTATGATGACACGTGTCACTCTTATTACTGACCGACTTGGTTTCCTTGACTATAGTCTCCCACTCCTACTTGGAGTCTATGACCTGAGCGTTCCTCAGAGCGACACCTGGCAGTCCTATTGGCGATCAACTTCTCTGAGTCCCGGTACTTCCATGCTTCTTCCCAACCTCTATAAGAATAAAACGAATCTCCAAGGTAACACTCACTCACAATCTCACTTTTCACCATCAATTCTCTCTCTTATGCTCAAACTCTCTCATCGTTCCCCTCTTTCCATAAATTGGAGATAACTTTCTGCTATCTCTTGATTGTTCCATTGGGAATCTGACTTAGGCATCGGAGTATATCCGGGGCTTAGTCGTCCAACTCTCTTGTTTAACTTTTGTGATTGCAGGTCGCTTGGATGGTAGACCAGCGGGACGATTTTCAACCGTAACAGTTTGGCGCCCACCGTGGGGCCTCTTGATCGAGTTTGACAAACAGCGTACAAAGAATCTCAACCACTTTCGATGGCCCATCGGAGAACTCGTGCTCAGGCTTCGCAACCACCTTTCGAGCCCTCTGTGCAAGTTCAGGAGGACAGCAGCGCTAGTACAGCCGGGGTAAGTCATACCCCGACACCAGCACCTGCTCCGACTGCGACGACGCCGCCGCCACCTCCTCCTCAGTACGTGACTCGCCAACAATTCGACCAGTTGAGGCAATAGATCAATCAGTTGGCTCAAGCACTGAGAGCCACTCGTGCAAGTAACTCGACAGCCGGAGGAGCAGGAGCGAACCCTCTACCCACACCAGTGCAGAGCGCACCACCAGCTGTGCACTCGACCGCTCACCATCCTGCGCCTATGGGATCAGTCAGAGTAGCACCGAGTAATCCTCACCCCCTGTCGGATCTCATGATCACAGCAGAGCTCCCAGCGTAGCTCAACGTGCGGCAAGGTCCTACGCTATACACCATTAGGTTGACCGCCAGCAAGCGCAGGGCATGCCCGGTCTTGATGTTCAGCCTGAATAGGGTACGAGGTCCTTCCTCGACGCCCTCCGCTAGCAGCTAGCAAATTTGGAAACATCGACCACTACGGCGGCCCCTCCGTCGGCTAATCCCCAGTCGTAGGTCGAGAGACAATTGTTGAAATTGGCTGCTCGGCTCCAACAAGTGGAACAAAGCTGGGTTGTCCCAAAAAGAACGGCCTACACGGCCATCACAACACTCTCTGATGAAATCATGAGGGCCCCCCTCCTGAGAATTTTAAAATGCCAGTTCTGGATTCATACAATGGGACTACCGATCCTGAACAATATCTGGATGCGTTCGTCTCCACAACGCTCTTCTACCCGCTCAGCGACAGCCTGATTTGTCGAGTGTTTCCTTCGACGCTTAGAGGGCTTGCACATGGTTCAATAACCTGCCTCCAAGGAACATCACCTCGTTCGAGCAACTATCAAACAAGTTCCTAATGCACTTCCAAGCAAGCCGAGTACGCAAGAAGACATCCTACCACCTATCGAGGGTGAAGCAGCAGAAAGACAAATCCCTGCGGGATTTCATTAAACCCTTCAATGCGGAGGTGCTAGAGATTAAGGATGTCGAGCCGGCGGTACACATGTCCAGTCTGCAAGCCGGTGTGACAGACGAGAAGCTTTGTTCCCTTGCCAAAAAGCCTCCAAAGACCTTGGATGACTTGCTCACCAGGTGCGAGAAGTACGCTTTCGCCAATGAAACTACCAAGGCTCAGAAAACCAATGCTGTCAATAACTTGAAGGCGGATCAGAAGCAGGCTGACAAGAAAAGATCCAACCTGGATCAGACCCAAAACACTAATGACCCCAAGAAACAAAGGTCATGCAAAGAATAGGTGAATCGACACCCTACAAAACTTTCAACTACTACACTCTGCTCACCACCTCGATGACGAAAATTCTGGAGGTAATCAAGAACGATCAGAACCTCCGACCACCACCGAAGCCGCTCGACGACGGAAGGAACAAAGACCACTCTAGATACTGTCCCTTCCATCGCGACTACAGCCACGATACCAATGACTGCAAGTACCTGAAGGGGAAAATTGAAGATCTCATAAGACGAGGATACTATCGTAATTTCATTAGAGACGCTGGCAGGGGAGTAGCACCGGCTCGAAGAGATTGCGATCTAACCCCTCCACCTCCGAGGAATCAGCAGCCCAATGACTACCGAACGAAAGCAGGTGATGATCCTAACACTACTCGAAGGGACGACAGAGATCCCGACGTTGGGTCGGCAGCTCCTAGGTAGTGGGTCGGCTCTATTCAGTTCGGCTCGTTCGGGAGCACACCAGGAGAAAAGATAGCCAGAGTACTAGTGAAGGAGCGGCTAGACGACAGACATCACATCCAGTTGGGGTCCATTCCTAGTCAGAACCTGAGAGGGTCGGTAGAAGTAGGAGGAGATCCCGCTCGAAGTCGAGAAGGTAACCGTCTAGTAGACGGTTGGTAGCTAGCCCTCCACCAGAAAATCGACCCTGCACCTCCACAGGGTTGCGAATCCTAGGCGACATCGGTGTCTACGCGATCACCAAAGGACTCAAAACTGAAGGAAAGATAGTCCTCACGATCATAGGTGGACAGGCAGTCAAAAATACGTCTAACAGGTCAGCCAAAGCCTATTGGCACTTGGTAGCAAAAACTGAGTGGCCGTCCAAAAAGGCAAGAACTGGGGAAATCATCACCCTCAGTGATGAGGACCTCGTCAACGTGGCAGTTCCCCATGAAGATGCCATTGTCTTCACCGCTGGGATTGGACACTGTGAGTGGTCAAGTGCCTAGTGGACGTAAGGAGCTCAGTGGATATCATATTTTATGATGCATACCAGAGGAAGCAGATAGGGGACGATTAACTACACCCCTTCACCTTCTACGCCATCAGTTTTTTCGGGGATCTAGTGATGGTGAAAGGAGGCATCTAGTTGCCTGTGTTGCTCGTCCGAAAACCCAAATAGTAGAGGGTGATGGTCGAGTTCATGATAGTAAACCGGCCGTTTAACCACAATGTGATACTCGACCTCGTGTCTTTAAGCAAGCTCAAGGCCCGCATGTCCACCTACTACCTGGTGATGAAATTTCCCACATATAATGGAGTCGGAGAATGTAGAGCTGACTAGTTGGTCTCCAGAAGATGGTAGCTGGGAAATAGCCCGAGAGCTCTAAAGATAGCCTCAGTCCACATAGTGGACATAGAATATGTCCTAGACAGTAATCGACTGGAAAGGGGAACGCCAACCGAAGAGTTGCAGTTGATCCCTGTAGCAGACGAGCAACCTGAGAAGACATTTTAGGTCAATTCCTTGCTTCCTGAGAACAAGAAAGAGGAGTTGGTTGGGTTCCTGAGGCAGAACCTCGATGTGTTGGCCTGGTCGGCCTCTGAGATGCCAGGAATCCCCAGAGAAGTCATTGAATACCACCTTGTGGTTGACCCCCAGCATCGTCCGGTCAGGCAGAAGAAGAGAAACATCGCGCCTGCCTGCCAGTTGGTTATATACAAGGAGTTCCAGAAATTATTGAGGGCCGGCTTCATACGTGAGGTGTCCTACCCAGACTGGCTGGCGAACGTGGTCATGGTCCCCAAGGCGAACAGGAAGTGGAGGATCTGTATAGACTTCACAGACCTTAACAAGCCTGCCCCGAAGGACAACTATCCGCTGCCGCGCATAGACTAGTTGATAGACCCCACGGCTGGACACGAGCAGCTCAGCTTCCTTGATGCATACTCAGGGTACAACCAGATCAAGATGAAGAAGTCCAATGAGGAGTGTACCTCCTTCATCACCAACCAAGGACTCTTCTGCTACATGGTCATGCATTTTGGCCTAAAGAACACAGGAGTCACTTATCAGAGGTTGGTAAACAAAGTATTCAGGAATCAGATTGGTCGCAACATGGAGGTGTACGTCGATGATTACCTAGTGAAGAGTAAACAAGCTGACCGGCACCTTGCCGACCTGGTCGAAACATTCCAAGTTCTTCGTAAGCACAACATGAAGTTGAACCCCACAAAGTTTGCTTTCGGGGTGGCCTCGGGCAAGTTCCTTGGTTTCATGGTAACACAATTGGGTATAAAGGCCAACCCTTCGAAGATCACGACCATACTAAATATGACTGCACCGACCAGACCGAAGCAAGTGCAGGAGCTGAACGGTCGAATCGCTGCTCTCGGTCGCTTCATGTCCAAATCGACTAAGTGATGCCTACCCTTCTTCAAGATGTTGAAAGGAGCCAGAAAATTCGAATGGATGGAATCATGCCAGAAAGCATTGAGAAGTTGAGAATTTCAGAAAGCTAGAGAGGGTTCAACATGTGGTTATACAGAAAATTAATAAATAAATAAATAAACATCATCACATGGATCTGTTTTGAGCCCAGTCTGACTTTGGGCAAGGCAGGGCCTGGACTGCGTCTTGAGGATCCCAGGATGAGCTGGGTTTCAAAATCCGGCCCAACCCAGGCCATATTCCACTTCTAATGGTACGATCCACTCAATATAAGAATTTGGTGGGTCAAAGATTTTTGCCTAACGTGGTCAGTTCGGCCAAAGTTTTGCTAACCATGCATGCTTGGAGAAGTTTTCTGGATGGGCCGCTTCTTTTTGCCACGTGGAGGAGTGATCTGGTAATTCTAATGATGAGGTAATAAGAGATCTTGTCGTTCATCTAACATTATTACAACCTAAACCAGTGAGGTCATGCTTGATTGGAGCCGATCAAATTTTCAAATCTAGACATCAAGTAAGGATAGTGCGTTAAAACAAAATGGTTCATCTTAATTCACTATCACCGACATATATATACATAAATATCCCTCTAGTCTAGGTTTTAGCATATTTGGGCCTCCACTTGGTCCTCCCTCTTGCAACCACAGCCACATTCTCAGAACGCAATAACTGAAAACACTTATCAGAACCAACAGAATCTATTGAATCATCAATTGTTTCATGACAAATACAAGTTAGAGATTGAAGCACATGCATCATCCTTTGCACATTCCCTTTTGTACTCCATGGTGATAGCAGCAAGCTCATGGTTCTTCAAGAATGTGATGGGAACAGTACTCTGCAACATCACCATTGCATTTTATTTAGTTTCAAATAAAAACTTCACAAGAAATGCCTTAGGCCAACATAAAAATAAAACAAATATGAAAAATAAGGATCTAATTAACCACCTCAAGCATCAACCCAACGTATTTCACGTTGTTCACAGGCTGATTGGCATCCAAATCATTCCACCGAGGCTGCAAATTTAACAAGTTTTAAGTCATTACAGGAAGTACATACATACCCTTATATATAAAGTTGAAAACCAAAATGTTGTGATCTATCCCAATGTCTTACTTACAGTTAAATCGATTCGGGCATACTCCATTTTGTTGTAATCAAGCTTTGATAGTCTACTGTTTGTTGCCTTCATCCAGAATATATTAGGAGGGCAGTCTCTCTAATGAGGTTCCATTTCTCTTTTGACCCCTGGCATTTTAGAAAATTTTCTTGTTTCTTTATTCATCAGTACGAACATACTGCATAAGAACATTAAATAGATAATCACAAAGAGGAACCATCAAATATTGAATATTAGTACAGTGCATGGTAAGTTCATGGAGATTAATTCAATCCAAACCTGGTGGCTCGTGTGAGAGTTTGCCCAGTCGAACAATCACAGATAATCCATTCCGAACCCAGACTGTTCTTTCCGGATGAAGTAAACCCATGTACATTCACAATCCCACATCATTTTCCACAATAAAAAATGCACATTGCATGTGACCTCCCTCATATCACATGTGATCTGTTGTAAATTTAAATTTTTCATATTTATATTATTATATATTCTCTACAATATTTGGTAGTAACTTATAAATAAAAGGATTCCTTGCAATGTAAATAATTAAGGGATACAATACAATTCCATTCTCTTTCGTACAATGTTATTCTAGCATGTTTTATCAAAACAAAAACAAAAAAAATGTTATTCTAGCATGTCTATACCTTAAACCCGTCTCATCATTACATTCATATGTACCCTTGATGTAATTTTCAAATGGCATTTTGGATGGGCCCCAATATCATGTTTGTATCAATATTTTTAAGATTACCAGAGACTAACATGTTATTACAAAGTTCAAAGAAATTTAAAATGTCTAAGAAGTCAATTCAAAATGGAATCTTGAAAAAAAAGAAAAGAAGAAAAGACCAATAAATTTGGCAAGTGCTTGTTAGATAGAGTCCAAATTTACTCCAGTTCAGCATGGTAGATCAATTATCATTCCAAGACGGAAACTTCTGATGCACTTCTCTTACCTGTTTGGGGATGAAATTTGATGAATGAGATATGTTTAAGTCCTTGTGGACCCACCCCAATTAGTAAAATTCAACATGTAAAAGTTGAATCTAATTAACTAACTCCCAATTATATTCACGGGTTCTTAAAAATCTAAATCAAATCTGTAAAAGATTCATCAATTGTCTCCATGGTCGCTGAGTGATTAGGGCTGATCATATCATAAGATCTAATTGTAAAGTCCTGAGAGAAAATGCGCCTATCCTTCAAAACCTACCTTTGCAGGAGCAAATGTGGCAGTGGCAGTGACAGCAAGCATCATCGTCGTGTCAATGGCTGCTATGATCATTCTAAGTTTATTAAACTAGAATACTTCAGTATATGTATCTAGGGATGGAAGGAACAAACTACAAGAGTTTTTGGAATTGATGAACTTCAATACTTCCTTCAAATTGTATTATCTGGTGCCAAATGCCTAAGGGCATTTATAGATCCGCCTGCAATTATTATTTATTTGAAAAAATATTTATCACACCCCCTGTAGGTTATCGTAATCTTACCCACTCACCATCGTTTGCAATAATATCCCTAAGGCCCCTTATTTTTGAAAAGCTGTATCCATCAGACCCCCTCCTTTAAGATATGTCCCTCAATCGATGACATGTCACCATTTTAATTTAATAAATGACAGAACTACCCTTCTCTTTTAATTTTATAGAACTTAAAACCTTTTTTTTTTTTTTTTTCTTCTTCGTCGACAGATTCTCATGAGTTGGATATGGCCAGAACTCGACTGCGAGCCGGAGAAATCTCTTTTGATATCACTGCTTCCCCGGCTCGCAGTCGGGTTCTGGCCATATCCAACTCATGAGAATCTGTCGACGAAGAAGAAGAAAAAAAGAAAAAAGTTTTAAATTCTATAAAATTAAAAGAGAATGGTAGTTCTGTCATTTATTAAATTAAAATGGTGACATGTCATCGATTGAGGGACATATCTTAAAAGAGGGGGTCTGATGGATACAACTTTTTAAAAGTAGAGGGTCTTAGGGATATTATTGCAAACGATGACGGATGGGTAAGATTACAATAACCTACAGGGAGTGTGGTAGATATTTTCCCTTTTTATTTTTACTTGAATACATGCACGTGTTTACGAAGCGTAGGAGAATCTTCCAATCCACAATAAGCATTAGCTAGTAGCCGGCCCACAATATCCCTTTTTTTTTTCTTGGTAAAGCCCACAATATGGTAGAAGAAAGAGAGAGTACGTATTAGTTAATATTAAAAAGGGATAAGGAAGCCATGCATATTGTCGGTTAGGGATTCTTCGTCCCAAAATAAAATATTTAAAGAAAAATTAAAGCACGTGCATGGAGACAAAGACTTTAAGACTTTACGCAATATTAAAACACATAGAAAATCATGGAAATATAAGAAAAAGGTAGCAGCTTATGATTATTATTTCTAATTAATTATATCCTTCCATATTAACGGTTATTAAGTCATTAACCTACATATTCTCTTTTCACCCTAAGTAGGGTCGTGGCCTCCATTGATGACAGTTTATGATACCGTTTCATACGCATTGAATAATGTGACTTTGAAAATTCCCCCATACATAACATTTCCCATGGTATTATCAGTCCTAACTTTTCCCTTATATTCTCAGTCTCATTTTATTTATCCTATCCGTCTTATATTATACTAGAATGTCTCTTTCTGGGTTGGTTCGTGGATTTATTAAAGTCATATTTTGTTTTGTGTTCTGGACTCTCTCTCTTTCTTGGTGGGTTCATCAAGTTTTCGTACATTTTGTGTAATCTAGCATTCTTGTGTTATGAGCTTGTTAGACATTTATGTGTTTAGGGTTTCAAGTAAACTCATTCCAGTCCATACAACTACTGTAGAATACAATGGAGATGATATAAACAATGAACATAAAGACATCTGAGAATGCTTATTTTCTCTATGCTTCAATCGCGCTCCAAGCTTTGATCGAAATCCTTCGGTCACAATCTTCCACAGCTTTTAGAGGATATCTTTATGTCTCTTGTTAATGGGTGCAGAGAAAAATTATTAACTTTGGCTGTGGGGATACTCTAACCCAATATTTATAGAATACTGCTGTAACCCTAAAACTATTCTTACAATAGAATTAGGGTTACCAAACCTATCTCATACTGTGTGATGAAACAAACCAAATCGATTCTATCGTGTCAATCAAACTCTCATTGAATAACTGATTTAGATAATTAATTAGGCCCACATATAAGTCCAACATGATTTCCTTCTTCTTTAATTATGACGAAGAACACAAATGTCTTTGTGATTCCAATTTTAGTGGTTTCTTGACGTTCTTACTAAATCATACCCTTCCACATAGGTTCTTAAGAGGAACATTTTATTTTATTTTGAAACGGACAACTAATTAGTTGGTGTATGATTCTCATAAAATGGATCCGATTCATCTACCAGCTTTGGCAATATCAGTCAAACTGCTAATTGTATGCTTCAATCCAGAATCTTATGTCCCCGAAAAGGTGTTGGAAATAAAAATATCAGATCAGTAAAATGTAATGAAACAACAATAGAGATTGAAGAAAAGCAATCTCAACCCGAAGGATATATATATATATATATATATATATATATATATATATATATATATATATATATATATATATATATATATATATACTGTTTAACCCATCATTGATGATATTCTTCAGTTGGTTTTGTCCTGTAATTCTATTTCTTTCTCTTATAGGGGAGTTAATATTTTGACTCATACCCTTGCTAGGAAAGCTGCCATCATTTCGGGGTTGGTTGAGTAGCCAAATTCCGCTTCTTGGCTGCAAGAGTAAAATGTTATTGATGCCTCGACTGTATCCTGCTTTGTTTCTCAATAGAACTCTTTTTTATGATTAAAAAAAAAAAAAGAAAGAAAAAAACCTTCTATTTCAAGAATTCTAAGGGGATTTAGGTTTGTGCCTTGATTCATACCGAACATGTCCATGTTTGAAATTAAAACAAATTTCACGTCTCTAGAACCTTACTAAAAAGGGATCGACAACCTTTTTTATTTAAAAGCAAATTGTATTACATTAGCCAACTTATTTCCGTGGATATTTTTGGTCTTCAAAGGCTAACCGATGGGGAAGGGAGAGCCTCTTCTTAGTTAGGATGTTTGGGTGTGGAGTGGAATGTTTAACTTATACATACAAAATATGAGAAATATACATTTCAGTATTTTCGGTATTTTATTTGTACAAATAATTTTTGAAGCATCATGAATTTTTTAGATTTTATTTTTATAACTAATCTATAATTATTTGTTGAGGACCTTATAGTTAGTAAATATATGTAATATACAGATCTTTTTTTGAATCGAATAAGACATATTTCTACTTTTTTTTTAGAGAGAAGGGGATCCTGATCAACATGTTGAAACTGATCGATGAACAAATCAAGCCTGCCCTAGCGAGATCTTCCCACAAGTCATCTACTTCCTCCACAAGTCATCTACTTCCTTGGGGAATTTTCGACTTTGGGTTTTGTTAGATGGCTTCCGACTGATAATGTGATCAAGTAATAATTACCTCCTTTCCATATCTTTGTTTATATGGCTTGGTGTAGTTGTTTCTTCGTTCTTTTATTTTCAAGTATAATGCCTTTTTTTTCTCAAGATAATTGTTTTGTTGGTTTCAACCCATTAGTATATTACTATATTCGCTTTTAAAAAAATAATTATCTGCCTTTTTCACTGTGTCCAATATAAGACTTTTGTTAATGTATATAAAATTAAAACATGCTTTGTATTTATCAGTTATTATTCTATAGCATAGTAAATATATGTCATTATTTTTATTTTTAAATTTTCACAAAGTGAAATGCATGGATCATTGGTTCGTTATATAGGGGTGTTTGAGGAATTTGGAAGAGGATTATCGAATTTATTTTTGTCACAAGACATCTATTTTATCATATGGGCAAATGATGTGTCCATTTTGACAATTGGATTAAGAGAATATGGTTTAGATTGGGCTCTCTTTGGTATAATTACAAATTATATTTATGAATTATTTATAATAAATCATTTATGTGAATAAATTATGAATCATAATAATAACCATTTAATACTACTAGAAATAAAGAAGTTATAATAGATTATCACAATAATCATAAACACCTTTTAATCAATTTATAAATTTCAGATATATTGATTTATTTTAAATATAAATAAGTATTATAAATCATACCAAACAATTACATATGCCATAATGTATTATATAATTAATTCTATAATTCATACCAAAGAGAACCTAAATATGTTAATGACCAACAAGGGGATAACAGTGTCCAATGACTTTTGAGTTTGAACTTTTAATTAAAAAATTTATAATTTTACTTTTCCACGTGACAATTCTCTTAAAATCGATATTCAACATTTCAAATAAGACCTTCATCAAGGTTATGATTGAGTGAATAGGTAAGATCACAGTAGATAGAGACAAATTTGACATGGTAAAAAACAAGGTTCTATAATGGTTGTTTAAAGCTATTACAATATTAGTCAAATTATTTATCGGGATTTTTTCTCTCTTCAAGATGTGGAAGGGAATCCGGGACGGAACAATCCTAAAAGTATGAGAAATAGGTTTTACATCATTTTTATTTATTCATACAAATAATTTTTTAAGCATAATGTTGGATAATGGATAAAGCTATTTTTTATATGAAAACTAATCCATGACTATCTGTTTGAGGACCAAGTGCATGGATAAAATGTCTAAAGAATTTGAGTCTGAACTAAAGTTTGAGTCTTCGTAAATTCTTATAACTTTATTTTTAATAAGCGGTCAATTCCTTTAGGCTTTGTTTGGATGCAAGGGGAATTGAAAGGAAGGGAACTGAAATTTTTATACTTTAAATGAAAACTTTTGTAGTTATAACACAATATGATTGTATAAGATGTAAAATTTATTTCACTTTTCTATTCAACATTTCGAATAAGACCTTGGTCAAGGTAATGATTGAGTGAACAGGTAAGATCACAGTATACAGAGACAAATTTGATATGGTCAAAAACAAGATTCTATAATAGTTGTTTAAAGCTATTACGATATTAGTCAAATTTTTTCTCTGTATGTTTTTCTCTCTTCAAGATGGGGATGGGAATCCAGACGGAACAAACCTAAAAGTATGATAAATAGGTTTTTTACATCATTATTTTTATTTATTCATACAAATAATTTTTTAAGCATCACGTTGGATAATGGATAAAACTATTTTTTGTATGAAAACTAATCCATGACTATCTGTTTGAGGACCAACGTGCATGGATAAAATGTCTAAAGAAATTTGAGTTTGAATTAAAGGTTGAGTCTTCATAATTTCTTATAACTTTATTTTTTTGTTTTTAGTTGCAAGGGGAATTAAAGGGAAAGAAAGTGAAATTTTTATACTTTAAATAGAAACTTTTGTAGTTGTAACTCAATATGGTTGTATAAGATGTAAAATTTATTTCATTTTTCTTAATATATTTAGTAATGATATTTATAGATGTAAAATTTATTTTACTTTTCAAATGGAAAGGATTTTGATGCAAAGTGAAGATCAGTAAGTTAATAACTAAATGTGGAATAATTTAGAATTAGTTAGATAGTAATGTGATATCATGTGCAGTAATCATTATAAAAGTTGTTATATTTAAAGTATAAAAATTTTGCTTACCTTCCCTTCAATTTCCCTTGCAACCAAACAAAGCCTTAGAACTGAATTTAACATGTTAAATAGGGTCCTTGGGTCCTATATATAATACACAAAATTTTGCCGCCTCCTAATTTACAAATTTGCATCTGCTACTGAAATTTCATTGGTGGAAAGAGCTTCAAATCGCATAATATGGATTGGTGAAAATTCTGGTGCTTTTACAGTTAAGGCAACATGGGAGATGATTCGGTCTCAGAAACAAAAAAAAAGCTGATATGGGTTAGTTTGAAATGATTCTCTCACTCCTAGTTTGTCTTGGATGCTTTGAATATATGGTGTTTAAATAAACTCCCAACAGATGATTCGGTTAGGAAAAATGGTGTGTTTATGCCTTCTTGCTGTTATCTGTGTCTTTCAGATGAGGAAACTATAGATCACATTTTTTGCAGGTGTAAAGATTTGGCGTATGATTGGTGTATGCTTTGGAGTTTTTATGCAGTCCTTTATTTCATGCTCTGATATAATTTTGTGGTGGAGGTAGAAATGCAATGTTGTGTCGCATAGGCATATCTGGAATGGTCTTCTTGCAGTGGGTGTTAATGTTCTTTGGCATGCCAGAAATGATTCCCTACATAGGAACATTCGTGCTAGACCAGATAATTTAAAAGTATGGATTATAAGAAACTGCAGGGATCTTTCGACTAGGCATTCTTGTGTGATCAAGTCAATAGAGGATTTTTGGGTTGCTCATGTTTTGGCTTTAATGACATGCACAACATCATCAAGGCCGCTATTAGAACTTTTCTGGTCTCCTCTATGGTGGGTGGTGCAGTTAACACCGATGGGTGTAGTAGTTTTAGCAACCCAGGTGAGGCTCGGACGGGAGGAGTTGTTCGGACTCAAAGAGGTGAGGTAGTGTTTGCGTTTTCTGAAACGCTTGGGATTGCAACTAATTACTATGCCGAGTTAAAGGCTGTTCTTGTTGGTCTGAAGGCTGACAATCGGTTAGGATATCAGCATATATGGTTGGAATCAGTTTGTATATTTTTCTCTCTCCCTTGGGTTTGGCAACAATCTTGGAGTGCATTGAAGGCTCAATTGACGACATGTTGTATTAGGTATACACACTGTTTTCGTGAGACTAATGTTGTAGCGGATTAGCTTGCTAGAAAAGTAGCTTCTAATAGGCATTCATATGTTTGGTCTCATTGTCCAAACGAGGTTCAATTAATTTTTTGGTTCTATTGTGGGGTGGCCCGGTTAATGGCAATGCCGAAGGTGGGGGTTTATCATTCTATTAGGGCCTTGTTTTCTGTTTGCTTTTCTTTAATATATTATTTTGGATCTTTAGCAAAAAAAAAATTAAAATTAAAAAAAAAAAAAAAAAACCCTTTCACTGTGGGCTATGCAAGAAATGAAAGACCATACAATTAAGCAAATCTGTTGTTAATCGATCGGGCATGGGAATGCATACACGGGACAGTTTTGGGCTGCACAGCCCATCCCCAGTAAAAGGCTCATAATTTTGACATTTTTTTTTGGATGCCAACCAGTTTGAAGGAGCCATTTTATTCGTCCACTAAAGGGGTAAAAACTTATTTACAATAGGTAAAAGGTCTGCCAGTATAGAATAAATACAATACCCACGCCTTGGATAATGCAAGTTCCACTTAGCTAACTCGGACATTATTTCCATACACTTAATTATATATAGCTATATCTATATACATATATTTACATACAACTGATATATATATATATATATATATATATATATATATAAAATTATTCATATTTTAATATCAAAAGAGCATTATGGAAGCAAATAATAATTAGAAAAGAAAGGTCTCGTTAATTGTTAGGGAAAAATGCTCTTCTTTGGCCGTGTTTTTCTGTGTCCAAACATTGGAGGGGTAAAATGATCATCCAACCTCCTTAGTTGGATACCCATGCATTGATTCCCATTAAACTATTTACTGATGCGGAAACTACACAACCGAATAGAGAACCATTGCCCTAATTGTTATTATCGCTCACATTAGGCCTTAATTAGTTGTTTTGGGTCTCCAATTGGTCCTTCCTCTGGCAACCACAGCTCCATTCTCAAAACGCAGTAAGTGAAAACACTCAAGATTTCCTTCAGCACTCAACGAGCCATCAGTTGCTTCATTACAAACAGAAGTCTGGGACTGCAGTGCATGATCCATCCCACATTCCTTCCTGTACTCTATATTGAAATCTGATATCTCATGTTTCTCCATGATTGAGATGGGAACACTCTGCAATATAACCATCTTTTTATTCAGTGCCAAATAATACTTGTTGAGAAATTATAAGAAATGCTCCATGGGTTTCATACATCTGTTTCCACAACATCCACCATGAAAAATTCATATGGTGACATTAGATTTAGTTACCACCACACATGAGTGGATGTGGATGGGTCTACATTCACATACCCACATCCACATAATAATCTGGACCTATCCTTGTCATGGCCTAATGGACAAGGGTGAAGCTAGATATATTAATGGGTATAATTTGGGCCCTGGGGCCTGGTTTCATTCAAAACCCAAAAGAAATATACAAATCTAGGATCTCACCTCAAGCATCAACCCAATGTATTTCACATTGTTCACGTGCTGATTTACATCCAAATCATTCCATCGAGGCTGCAGATTTAAGGTGGTTAAAACCATTATTAGATAACTTAAATCAAAATCGAAGTTGTAAACTTGATATGTCCCAATCTAGTCATTCGTACTTACAGTTAAACCGGTTCGAACATAATCCATACTGTTGTAATCAAAATTTGCTAATATTCTGCTGCCATCCTCATCTTGAATTGGAGGGCAGTCTATGTATTGAGATTCCATTTCTCTTCTGACCTCCTCCGGCATTTTACGTAGTTTTCTTGTATCTTTATTCATCATCACCAACATACTGGTTAAATGACAAACAGGAACAACCAAAACGATCAAACCCTAGCCAATTACAAAGATAACCACTGATTGTAAAGCCACATATAAATAGGATAAATTGAGATGAAATCCGAACCTGTTAGCTCGGGCGATAATTTTGTTGGTCCGGCAATCACGGATTGTCCAATAAATACCCTGACCGTTCTTTTCTGATGGAGTAAACCAATTATCTAGTTGGACTTCGTCACCCCTTCCAGAAAATTGAAAAATGGAATAAACATAAGTATTAAAAGTTACATGAATGAATGATTATTTTTTCAATGTAGGACCATACATAAGTATTATTAATAACATACATTCAACTACTTCAAAATTCTATATCAAAACATTTAATTTGTAACATTATAATTGATTTCTACAAGCTTGCCGTTGGAAATAATTCCCATAGGTTTATTATTTTTTTGCCACATAAACAAATGATGTAATAATTTGAATTATTATTTAAAAAAGTCATATTTTAGATTAATCCTATGTAAAAGTTCTTAGTTAAAAGAAAATCCGGTCAAGGCAACATGGGAACAAAATTTCATACGAATAGTCTATTAGAGATAGAGATAGGTGAGTGAAGTCATCCTTCATGTCTTCTTAGACGACTACAAGATCTCTCACAATTCAACCAATATGACCAATATTTAGCCGTTTAAGTGACGCTGGTTACTGGAAGGAAAAATATTTATATTAGGTAAGCCAGACTTAGTGAAAGCAACTTTATGGAGGTCCACAGGGATAGCATAGTTAATTGGTAAAGATTAACAATCTCAAAAAGGTTACAAGTCCAATTCTCTTTGGGGCATACTAATAAAAACAAAAAAAAATTATTAAAAATATTATGTAATCAGAATCTCCAAAAAAAAAAAAAAAAGAAAAAAAAAAAAAAAAGACACACGAAGAACACGAAGAAGAAGAAGAGAAAAGAAGGGGGATAATTAATTTAGATATGTCACATATCGATATTCACGTTCGAAGCATCCATATACCCTGGCCCATATTGGTATGAATTTGTACTCCGATCAATAAACACTTCTATTTTGCCATTTACTTGAAATTTGACATATGAATAGAAGATCTTGGGTTCGCTTGTCAACAAAATTAATTTGGGTTTTGTTCAATTTGTCATATGACATCTAATCCGATGTAAAACAACTCAGTTTAAGGCGGCAGATGGCTTACCAAGAAGGATAGTGATCCACGACAAGATGCATCTTCGTGAGTACCCATATGAGACTCTTTCCGGTCATCGATGGTGTTGAACCCAATCCATCCTTCATCATCCCCATATTTTTAATATGGTTTAGAGCCGTTTCCTGCACATGACCATTAGGAGGGACAAACTTGAATACAACTGGCTTATTCTAAAAATGATAATTATAGCCTTTCATTCTCTCTCGTAGCTTTCACCTTGGTAATTCAAAACTTTAGGAGTTCACTCAAGTTACAACGGATAGAAAATAGAAATCCTCTTCTACGGCAGGTGCACCTACCAAGGGCTGGATTTCAGTTGACACGCATACTGATGTATAGGTATGCATGCCGGCTGAATTCCAGCCCTTGGATTTTGGTTGGAATCCTCCTGCCACATGAGAGGATTTCAATCCAGTTACAACTTACTACATGCCTCATAAAAAAAAAAAAAAAAAAAAAAAAAAAATCAGCCTATCCATCTCGTGGTAAGATGGCTAAATATGTAGAGTGGAGATCCTTTCTCCACCTGATAATCATCCTGCATCCTTAAGAATCGTCTATGGGTACAAGATCCACCTCTGAAATATGAAGCCCATACCATTACGTGGACCCACCCTTCATGTGTGAAGGGTGATGAAAACATGAAAGTCTCTCAATTATAACAAAGGGTTCTCTAAAATAAATTAAATCAAACCTGTAAAAGTTTCATCAGAGTCTCTATGGATGCCGTGCGATTAGGGCCCATGTCGTAAGATCTAATTGTGAAGTTCTCACGGAAAATACGACTGTCCTTGACAACCTCCCCAAGAGAAAATGGGTCGGCAATCATATGATGATGAGGTAGTTCTTCCATTTCCCTTGTGTCAAGTAGCTTCCACTGCTTCTCAGCTGCCATCTTCAAGATTGTTTCAACTCCATTTCTGGTGGAAGATCCTTGTGCATTCGACTTAACCACTGAAATGCCTTTAGAAGAAGGTGGACAAGGTTTAGACTTGATTCCTTGAGCAGTACCCAAAGAGACGTAGCCTTCTCTTCCAAGCATCATCATTGTACTTCTCTTTGTCGGAGTAGATACCAGAGACGAAAAAACCAATGGGATGCCGGCGATGGTGGAAGCCATGATTAATCAAAGTGTAGGTGTTAAAGCTGATTATAAACTAGAACACTTGTATATTAATGATTCTGCAATCAAAATTGAACAGGGAAGTAAAAACAAAGTACACAACTTTCGACAAGTTCCAGTGTGGATTGTGTTTAGGGCAATTCTTGGAACTGAAAACCAAGTTGTAGTATATGTGGTGTCAAATGCCAAGTGCTTTTATAGACCCGCTGCCTAGGCATTTTCTCCCTACCTTCATGTTCTTGTTTGGGACCTTTTTTTTTTTTTTTTTTTTTTGCAAGAATTTTGTACTTATTCAAACCCTTGAATTCGGACTAATGATGAGCAGTGTGCTTTAATTCTTTGTTTCGTACCACGTTCTTCTTTTTTTTTTTTTTTTTTTAGAAAAACATATTGACTTGACTTACTTCCCTTTAAGATTTGAATTTCAAAATGTAACTAATATTGAAGGCTGTCAAGTTTTCAATTTAAAAGTTCAAACTAGTAAATAGAGAGACTCTTCATATATAAGATCTCAAGATTTCAATCTCATTAGTAATGTGAGATTATTCTCAATAAATGTGACATTAGATCTGTCCAACACATTGAGTGTAACAAATATTGGTGAGGCCATATTATATTATTGTTAAATTTATAGGAAATCCGCCCTGCTATTATCCATGGTGTGAAATATCAAGAAATTAAGAAGTATCATATAGATAAACTTGATGTAACTGAGAGCCTGAGATGAGAATGTTGAGACGGATATGTGGCAAAACTAGGTAAGATAAAGAATGATCATATTAGAACTAATTTGATAATAGTGTTGATACATAATAAGGTACGTGAAAGTTGTTTGAGATGGTATGATCATAATCAACATAGGCTGTTAGATGCTCTAGTGCGGGGAGTGATGACTTAGATAGAAGGATCTAAAAGAGATATGAATAGATTTAAGATGACTCTAGGGGAAGTGGTGAGGAAAGACATGCATAGTTTAAACCTTGTTTTTAAGTAAGACCTTGAACAAAACTGATTGAAAGGCAAGAATCCATGTAGCTGACTCCTTTTAATTGGCATAAGACTTTGTTGTTGTTGTTATTGTTGATGATGATATTGTTGTTGTATTTGACCCCAAACAAGTAAGGGATTGTCTAAAAGGAGAGTTTAAAATGATAGAAGTTAAAAAATATCATTATATTGAATATTACAATAATTATAACTATATGATTCTCAAAACTCACTCTTTATGACTTAGTTAAACCTTTTATTGTTGGCATGTGTTGTAAATTGACCAAAAGAACCAAGGCCATGTGCAATGTGTGGGTTTTGTCTCACACCACATGTGTGTGTGTGTATATGTGTGTTTGTATGTGTGTGTGCGTGTGTATGAGACATTCCATGATACCATAAATTAGTTATCCCTTCTGGTGTGGGCATGTCTTCAACTTACTATTGTACTTATTAGAAACTATCCTTAGATTAGGTGTGAAATACTTTTATCACGTGGATCCACTATTATCCATCTAAATTTTATGTCTTTGCATACAATTAGCCACACATCAATACATGGATTGATAGAGCCAACAACTATCTTGTCAAGTTGGTTGATGTCTTGTTAGACATTCACGAGAACCCAGCAACCAAGCAACTAAAGAGCTAGTTGATCTACGATCACTCTCTCCCGGTGGTCGAGCTGTTCTATGATCACCTAATTTACAACCAGCCTGTGGTCGAGCTGATCTACGAGGACTGTTGCGCTAACGCAGCAAGAAAAACGCTAACACCCCAACTATGACTTAATTCTCATGGCTTCTTATTATGCCTTTAGGCACCCTTTTCCCCATCCTTCCCTCTTCCCCCCTCTCCCTTTATCTCTAGATTACAGGAAGTTCGACCAAAAATATGGATCAAAATTTTCCTTCAAATCGGACAGCAAGAATTTTACTGTTGCCTGAATTTAGTCCACGCATGTGAAATCTAGCTTCGGTTAAAGAATATTATAAAAAAAAAATACTAAAACTTAAAAGGAAATTTATAAATCGGTTAAAAAAAAAAATAAAGATTCCAAATTGACAACCACAAAACGGGGATACATGAAATTTTTTTCCAAAAAACATTTGATGAATCTCACTATAAATGTCGTATGATTTCAGTCGTTCAAAGAAACGTGCTACATTTGGAAAATTTTGCCTTCCCGTTTGATTCCGTTCAAAATAGAGAAGGGAGAAAGTTGGTTCCAATTTCCAAAGGTTAAAATGTTATTTTTTTTTTTTTTTTGAATAAAGCTTTGGCCTTTGTGTAGTTTTTTTTATTTGTTATTATTTAATTTATATTAGGAATAGTCTCACATTGCTAATGAGATTGAAATTCTGTGATCTTATATATCGAAAGTCCCTACACTTACTAGTTCGAACTTTTGAATTAGAAATTTAACAATTTATTGGGTCGTTAAAGAAGAACTACCTCTACAACGTGGCCAAGGATATTCCTCAGTTTCATTTCAAGGACATTTGTCATGTTTCTATTATCACTAAAAGTCCTATGTGAATAAATTTACCAAGGATAATAACATTTTTTTGAATTCCACCCCACTTGGCTTTATATCAAAAATCCCATCATCGAGGAGATCCTCTAACAAGGGCGGAGTAACAATGGGCTCTACCAATTGCAGCTAGATAACTTTCCTCGAGTCAATAAAGTTGCATGTCATGGTGCACGAGTCTCAGTAGACTGATGGCATCATCGCCTTGGCCATCTGTCCTCTGGATTACTCATCCCCAACGGCTTCCCACCAACCTATCGGTTCCTCAAAGCTGTCTGTGATGCATGCCAGAAAGGAAAAAGCCATTGGTTCCCTTCCCCTTCGACTTTGTTGACGTCCTCCGGGCCTCTTGATCTCATCTATTCGGATTTGAGGGGGCCAGGCCCTATTTTATCTAGCTTTGGAGATTGCTATTATATTTGTTTTATTGACAATTACAACAAATCACTTGGATATTTTTACTTCCCAGTAAGGATGTCACTTTGCCTACATTTTTACTATTTAAAAAACATGTTGAACGACTACTTGATCATAAAATCAAAGTCCTACAATCAGACTGGGGTGGTGAATTTCACTCTATTTCTAGTGAATTGGCTCAATGTGGCATTATTGATAGGATCTCTTGCCCTCATATGCATGAGCAGAATGGGTCTATAGAATGCAAACACTGTCATGTGATGGACATGGGACTCTCCATTATGGCACATAGCTCTTTGCCATTAAAATTTTGGGGTTCTATTTTTGAATCATCTGTTTTTCTCATTAATCGACTGCCCTCTGCAACTCTCAGTTACATCAGTCCCAATATGAAGTTATTTCAGAGACCACTCGACTACTCATTACTTCGTGTTTTAGGGTGTGCATGTTATCCCTACCTTCGACCTTATGTTTCATCCAAGCTCGAATATCGGTCGACTTAGTGTGATTTCATTGATTACAGCCCTGGTCACAAAGGTTACAAATGCCTCGACAGGACATCCGATCATATTTTTGTGGTACGTGATTTAATTTTTATGAAAATGTTTTTCCCGTTGCTCACCTATCCACTGCGCATAATTCTAAACCGACCTTTTGACCTTATCTGTTAGGGCCACCACCAGTTTTGGTTAAACCAATTTGTGGCCAACCATCCCATCCCATGGTTAATTGGCATCTGTCCTCTCTATGGTTTCTAGAGCCCTCTCATCCCATGGTTGTAACCCCAAGTTCTAATGAATAGATTTGGCTTTTACCAAAAAAAATAAATTTGTGGCCAACCATCCACTACCCCCACCCACTTCCCCTCAGGTTCCATTACCTCTACACGAGATGATGATGTGTGGCTTCCCACTCAATCACTAACACCACAACAGACACCCACTATCCCCACCCAATTCCCACGTTCCACTTCATCCAAGCCCCACGTCCAGGGTATTCACACTCGAGCTCCTATTTACTTCTCTAGGGTTGTGCCAGTCGAAGGCTGATACGTCATTGTTTGTGCTTCATCATGCAGGTAATCTCATACTCATTTTTATTTACGTGGATGACATTCTTCTAATCTCCAACAAAATGGAGTTCATTGACGACATCCTTTTGCCACTCAAGAAAGTATTTCTGGTTAAAGATATGGGCTCTTTTTGTTACTTTTTGGGCCTTGAAATTTCTTACCCTCCCATTGGGGTGGTTGTCTTCCAACATAAATATATTACTGATTTATTACGGCAGACGGATGTGCTCGATGCAAAACTTGTGGCTACACCCATGGCCACTACCCCACCTCTATCCAAAGCGGTAGGGGATCCACTACTGGATGTCATAGAGTATCATAGTATTGTCAACGCCCGTCAATATCTGAGTTTCACCAGACCGGACATTTCCTTTGCTGTCAATAAAGTCTTCAATTCCTTCATTCACCAACGATGTTTCATTGGACTGGTGTCAAAAGGGTGCTAAGGTATCTCCAAGGAACTCTTGACCAGTGTAGAAATCCTCTCTCGCTGACTTGTCGCTTGCCAAGGGCGAGATTTCAGTCGGTCCATCTCTCCATGTATTGGTAGGGGAATCGACTGATCTTCAGCCCTTGGATCAGCTGCAGGAGCTAATTCTTACCACGGGAGAGGATTTTGTTGGGTTGGTGTCCACACAATTAATAGAGTTGTACTTGTATTAGAATTTGGTCGATAAACTTATAATTATAGTGGGATTAGGATTTCTAGGTTTCCTATATATGTTGTCTCTGTGGGAAAAACCCTAGAAAAAAAGGCTGGGTGACAGTTGTGAGGCTAACAGAGGAGAACACTCTGTCAGGTGGAGAGTTGTAGAGATTTTTTGGTAATAAAGAATTCTATTTTTCTCTGTGGACGTAGGCATCCCACAATGAGATGTTGAACCACGTTAATCTTCGTGTTTTTTCTTTCTGTTTGCGTCTTCGATCCTAACAGATTTTTATCCCTCTTGACCATGGTTTGCATTTTCATCGGTCTCCGTATGCCACAATTTTTGCATTTTCCGATGCTGATTGGGCCGTTTGCCCTGACGGTTGTTTTTCCACACGTGGTTATTTGTCTTCTTTGGCAGCAATCTTATATATTGGAGGAACTCTCGTAGATCGCCAACAGTCGTCCGGTCAGCATTGAAGCTGAATACAAAGCTCTCTCTCCAATGCTGCTCCTGTCTCTTGGCTTCAATATCTTCCCAGGGACATTGGATACAAAATCCCAACGCCACCGATATTCTGGTGTGACAACATTGGGACGACATAGCTGTCCTCTAACCATATCTTTCACATTCGGACTAAACACATTGGGTACGTCCCGTTTTCGTTTGCTGCGTGTCAAATGCAACGTTTTACCTCCCACGTTGCCTTTGCGGGGGGATGTTAATGAAGAGCGACCTTCACAACTTAGCCACACTCACCGCACTCAGCAGAAGCACTACAATGTAGTCACACTCACCACTCAACAGAAGCACTGCCTCCAGAATGTGGCCTTACAGGTTAAACACTCACCACTCCACAGAGTCGCCACTGCAGGGGAAGACATTTTACAGAATCTATTCCAATGCTCCGGTTGATCAGCAATGAAGTATGTTATTTTAATAATTTATTACTGAGAATTTCTTCATAATATCACAGAACCTATTAAATTTTACCACTAACCACTTCATTCGTAAAAACTAAAGATTTAAACAATCCTAAATTACTGAAAGGGTACACGCCAATCTTTCTGTTTTGGATGTAAGGCACATAAAATAATGGTTGTGCATTCCAATATATGAGGGGCATATAATTGGAGCTAAATATGAAATTTTACCCATGAACAATTTAGAAGATAAGGTTATCATATTGTACAATCTGATCACAGGTATTTCATATTTAACTCTAATTATTGAACCAGTCATATGGTTCTCTCATGCACATCTTGGATGGGGTCGTTTGCTGGAGAGACCCATCTTTGCAATTTTGAACCACATCCACTCAAGTTTACAATAATTGATGCCGGAATTGGATTAATCAGATCCTAGTTCATTCTGATCCAAATCCTGATTGGTCAGTATCTGTTAGATTCCTGTTGTGTGGGCTTGATCAATTACCTAATCAGTTGTTAAGTGGGAGTTCAATTACTGGTTTGACCGGTTCAGGTCTAGTTCGTCACTGGTTAGAGACTACCAATCCAGTCCACTGTGGGAATGGTTATGGGTTAGGGATAGTATTATAAATACTATGGTTAGGGTCCCCGCCATTGGTTTTATCTCTCTGTTGCTCCCATTCGCACAGAGGAAAAGGGGATCCCAAGAGGCTGTGGAAGACTCTAATCGAGGCATTCAAGCTACAGGAAACTATTGAAAATCAATCTACAGTAAGTGGTATGTGTTCAATCATCTCTTTTAATGCCCATTGTATTCTAATTATCTGTGTGGTGGATTCGTTAGGGTTCATGAGAAATCTCATAGGAAAAACCCTAACTTGCATTAAAAATTCTAACAGTATCTACCTCTCTTTTTTAACTTGTAGATGGTCAACACATAGCAATCATGCTATTAGATAGTTGACATGTGTCAAAAATGGAAATATAAAAAAGACATTGAATTGGATCAGGTTCACGAACGTTTCAGATTGGGAATTGGGATTGGTCTCAGCGGATTCTAAGACCGGTTCGATTTTTTGAACCAAGCTTTCACTACTCATTTTGGGCTAAAAATGTAGCCAGATGAGAAAGGCAATGATCACTAGAAATGAGGAATTAAAACCTTGTCTGCCTTGACAGAGTGTTCTCCCCTGTCAGATTTTACAGAGTTCATCTGATAAAGTGTACTTCTGCATTAGCCTTACAGCTTTCCACCTGACAAAATGTACTCTTTTGTTAGCCTTACTTAGGGTTTTTCTCATAGAAACAATATATAGGGACTTTAGAAACCCTAATTCTCACAGAATTACAGATTTATTCCCGTACAGATAATAGACCCAAACCCTAATGCAAGTAGAACTCTATTAATTGTGTAGACCTCACAGAATACAAGACACTAACCCAATAAAAAGAGAAACTATAAAATTAAGAAAATTTCGTATTAATAGATTAGACATCAGAATAAGGCGTACTGATACATGGAAAGTTTTGGACTGCACCGCCCATCCCAGACACACTACCAAAAACCCAACAAAAAATTTAGCATGAAACTCTTCAAAGTAAAAGGTCCATAACTTTTGACAACTTTTTTTTTTTTTTTTGAGTGCAAACCCGCTTAAAGGGGCAATTTTATTCGTCCATTCAGGGGGCAAAATTTTAATTACAATAGGTAAAAGATCTGCCATAAAGGAAGAGATCTAATACCCACGCCTTGGATAACGCAAGACCCACTTAGCTAACTTGGACATTATTTCCATACATCTGAAATATATACAAAATTATTCATATTTTAATATCAAAAGAGTGTTATGGTAGCTAATAATAATTAAAAAACAAAGGATATCGTTAATTGTTAGGGAAAAATGTTTCTGTTCGACAATGTTCTTTTGCGTTCAGACACAGGACGGTTGAAATAACCACTCAATCTCCTTAGGTGGATGCCCGTGCATGCATAAGTTCCTATTGGACTATCTGTTGGTGTGGGAGTTACACAAGCAGATGGAGAACCCTTGCCCTGAAATTTTTATTATCACTCACATTAAGCCTTAATTATTTGTTTTGGTGTTTTGGGTCCCCACTTGGTTCTTGCTCTGGCAACCACAGCTCCATTCTCAAAACGCAGTAAGTGGAAACACTCAAGAGGTTCTTCAGCACTCAGCGAGCCATCAGTTGCTTTATTAGAAAGAGAAGTCTGGGACTGCAGCACATGATCCATTCCACATTCCCTCCTGTACTCTATATTGAAATCTGATATCTCATGTTTCTCCATGATTGAGTTGGGAACGCTCTGCAAGATAACCATCTTTTTATTCAGTGCCAAATAAAATTTCTAAAGAAATTATAAGAAATGTCTCATGGGTTTCATACATCTGTTTCCACAATATCCACCATGGAAAATTTAGGGGTGGTGACATTAGATTTAGTCTGAACCTATTTAGGGGTGGTGACATTCACGCACACATGAGTGAATGTGGGTGGGTCCGCATCCACATAATAATCTGGACCTATTTTTGTGAAGGCCTAATGGACAAGGGTGTAGCCGTATAGCTAGATATATTATTGGGTACAACTTGGGCCTTGAGGCATGGTTTCATTCAAAACCCAAAAGATGGCCAATCCCAGCCGGGGCTCAAGTTGTATTGGACCTTAAGGTGCAAAATATGGAAGGCGAAAAGCAAAGAAATATACAAAACAAGGATCTCACCTCAAGCATCAACCCTATGTATTTCACATTGTTCACGTGTTGATTTACATCCAAATCATTCCATCGAGGCTGCAGATTTAAGGTGGTTAAAGTCATTGTTAGATAACAAAAGTCAAAAACCAAAGTTGTAAACTTGATATATCCCAATCTGGTTAATTCATACTTACAGTTAAACCGGTTCGAACATAATCCATATTTCTGTAATCAAAATTTGCTAATATTCTGCTACCATCCTCATCTTGAATAGGAGAGCAGTCTATGTATTGAGATTCCATTTCTCTTCTAACCTCCTCCGGCATTTTACGTAGTTTTCTTGTATCTTTATTCATCATCACCAACATACTGGTTAAATGACAAATAAGAACAACCAAAACGATCAAATCCTACCCAATTACAAAGAGAACAACTGTTTTTAAAGCCATATATATAAATAGATTAAATTGACATGAAATCCAAACCTATTAGCTCGCGCGAGAGTTTTGTTGGTCTGGCTATCACGGATAGTCCAATAAATACCCTGACCGTTCTTTTCTGATGGAGTAAACCAAGTATCTAGTTGGACTTCGTCACCCCTTCCAGAAAATTAAAAAATTGAATAAACATAAGTCTTAAAGTTTCATGAATGATAATTGTTCCAATGTCTAACATTCATTCAACTAAACAATTCCCACAGGTTATAATTATCTCTCTTTTTTTTTTTCCACATTGACAGATGATATAATAATTTCAACTGATTATTTAAAAAAGTCATGGTTCAAATTAATCTTATGTCAAATTTCATAGATTAAGGAAAATCCGATCAACACCTTAAGAGATCAAAATCTCATACGAATAGTCAATTATGAGATATAGATGAATGAAGTCATCCTTCTTGTCTTATTATTAGATGACTACATATCTCTTTCACAATCAACGATAATATGAATGTGACATCAAATTCTAAAAAATATTTGTTTTAATGTGAACGGTAACGTGATTCTTTCAAAAAAAAAAAAAAAAAAGAGACAGATTTAGCCATACAAGCAAGATCCGAATTGTCTCCTCCCTGTACTTCAGGGAGGAGGGAGACGTCCCCGTCGAATGACCGATACGTGGCTCTCGAGAAAATCCGAGCCCTACGTTCGAGCTGACACCCCCTTTCGGCTCGGCTTGTCAGCTGGGTGTCGGCTTGGACGTGGGACTAGGATTTTTTCGAGAACCACGTGTCGGCCATTCAATGGGGGCATCTCCCTCCTCCCTGAAGTACAGGGAGGAGACGATTTGAATCCATCCAAGCAACGCTGGTAGGAAAAACATCCATAAGAGACAAGCCAAAGTTAGTGAAAGCAATGTTATAGAGATGTTTGGGGATAATGCAGTTGGTAAAGACCAACACCTTAAAGATAAAAAAAAAATTCAAGTCTTTTTGGGGTCTACCAATCAAATGAAAAATTACTTTATTAGAAAATTATATAACAAACATTAAAGAAAATAAATAAAATAAAATAAAAGAAGGAGATAATTCGGATATGTCACATATCGAATTTATTCAAATCCCTCAGCCCATATTGGCATGCATTTATACTTCCATCAATACTTGGACATTCCTATTTTGCCATTTAGTTGAAATTTGATATATGAATGGAAGATTTTGGTTCCACTTGTTATATAACATCTGAATTTCATGTAAAAGAACTCAGTTTAGGGCGGCAGATGGCTCACCAAGAAGGATAGTGATCCACGACAAGATGCATCTTAGTGAGTACCCATATGAGACTCTTTCCAGTCATCGATGGTGTTGAACCCAATCCATCCTTCATCATCCCCATATTTTTAATATGATTTAGAGCCGTTTCCTGCACATGACCATTGGGAGGGTCAAACATGAATACAACTAGCTTATTCTAAAAATGATAATTATAATTTTTCATTCTCTCTCTCTCTCTCTCTCGATTAAGAGGTCTTAGGTACCCTTCACCTTGTTATGTGAACTTTATGAGTGCATTCAAGTTTTAAAACTTGCTGCATGCCAAATATCGATAAACATAATTTAAAATGTGATGACTCACATCATCACGTGGACCCACCCTTCATGTGTGAAGGGTGAAAACATAAAAAGTTTCTCAATAACATGGATTCTTTGAAATAAATTAAATCAAACCTGTAAAAGATTCATCAGAGTCTCTATGGATGCCTTGCGATTAGGGCCCATGTCGTAAGATCTGATTGTAAAGTTCTCACAGAAAATACGACTGTCCTTCACAACCCCTCCAAGAGAAAATGGGTCGGCAATCATATGATGATCAGGTAGTTCTTCCATTTCCCTTGTGTCAAGTAGCTTCCACTGCTTCTGATCAGCTGCCATCTTCAAGATTGTTTCAACTCCATTTCGGGTGGAAGATCCTCGTGCATTCGACTTAACCAGTGAAATGCCTTTAGAAGAAGGTGGAGAAGGTTTAGACTTGATTCCTTGGGCAGTACCCAAAGTGAAGTCACCTTCTCTTCCAAGCATCATCCTTGTACTTCTCTTTGCCGGAGTAGATACCAAAGACGAAAAAACCAATGGGATGCCAGCGATGGTGGAAGCCATGATTAATCTAAGTGTAGGTGTTAAAGCTTATTCTTAATGGAACTTGACCAAGTTGTAGTATATGTGGTGCCAAATGCCAAGTGCTTTTATAGACCTTCCTGCCTTAGCATTTTCTACGTACCTGGTTTCATGTCCTAGTTTAAGACCTTTCAAACCCTTGAACTCAGACAGTCTGTTAGAACAGCAGGTGCTTTAATTATTTGTTTCGTCCCACTTTCCTCTTTTTGTTTTTGTGGAAAACTATCTTGACTGGTTACTTTCCCAATCTAGGCTATTATTCAATGGATGGTGATATTTATATCTGTCAACATGTTTTTTTTTTTTTTTTTTTTTTGGGCAAAATATCTGTCAACATGTTTGAGCGTAACAAATATTGGTGAGTCAATATTATGCAATAATTAAATTTAAAAGAAATTTTTATAGGACAATGATTCAAGCAAGTATAATGTATGGTGTGAAATGTTAGATAATTAAAATGTATTACATAAATAAACTTAATATAATTGAGATGAAAATGTTGAGATAGATTTGTAGCAAAAATTGAAAAGAATAAGGTAAGAAATTATTGTGGGGGGAAAATAATAATAGATTTAAATTAGACTGAGGACGAAGAATCTGTGATAGTCATTGGAGAATGGGGCACGTGGCAAGCATCCAAGGTACGAAGAATGAGGATAAAAAATGTTTGGAAGAGGAAATTGTGTTCGACCCCCTTGCTGGGCAATGGGCCCATGATTTGACAAATTTATAGAGGTAGTTGGGCATTTAATGATCTATCATTAATGCTCATAAGTGCCGACAACAATCATAAATGCCAAATAGGCAGATTTGATTGGTCAGAGTGCCATCATGGACCGAATCAGTAAAAAGTAAGATTGACACTCGGTAAAAAAGTAAGGACATACAGTTGTCAGAAGATATGGAGGATGTGGACTAAAAGGGGGTCGAAGAAGGTCGAGGGGGGTCGTAAATGACTGACAAGACATCCAAGCGTCGTCCTAAGGGGTTGTACATCCCCTAGACCTGTTGTTCTCTAGATGACAGGTGATGGAGATGGTGTTAGGTGGGGAGGGGTTTGCTCGTGAAGGTCTCAATTGGATCTATAAGTAGTGAAAGAATATCGATTGCAAGTGATCCGGATTTTCCTAGCCCAAAAAGAGAGAGAGTACAAACATTCAGGTATAGCTCTCACCTCTTTCCTGGGTGTAAGCACCCCATGTTTGCTTTCCCTAACTAGGACAGCCATATTGGTGTGTAGATTGCGAGAGAGGGGAGGCGAGTAAAACTCTCTCAAACCAGCAGTCAATTAGTCCATGTGTGCTCTCTATAGTGTTATGAGCTGAGCCAAAGTGCACCAGTGTGTTCCTTTGTCCGTCCTCTTCAAAGTCGACGTGGAAAAACTGGGACAAAGGCCACCAACGGGTCCTATGCAAAGTTGCTAGTAGGATTATCGTCAAAAATTCAATTCTTCATATTTTGGTCATCTGATGTCTGAATCAGGTGACTCGAGCACCAGTGTGCTCCTTTGTCCGTCCTCTTCAAAGTGGACGCGAAAAATCTGAGACAAAGGCCACCAGCGGGTCCCATGCAAAGTTGCTAGTAGAATTATCGTCAAAACTTCAATTCTTCATATTTTGGTCATCTGATGTCTGAATCAAGTGATTCGAGCACCAGTGTGCTCCTTTGTCCGTCCTCTTCAAAGTGGACGTGGAAAATCTGGGACAAAGGCCAACAGCGGGTCCCATGCAAAGTTGTCAGTAGGCTTATCGTCGAAACTTTAATTCTTCATATTTTGGTCATCTAACATCCGAATCAGGTGATTCGAGCACCAGTATGCTTTTTTTTTCGTCCTTTTCAAAGTGGACGTGAAAAATCTGGGACAAAGGCCACCAGCGGGTCCCATGCAAAGTTGCTAGTAGAATTATCGTCAAAACTTTAATTCTTCATATTTTGGTCATCTGATGTCTGAATCAAGTGATTCGAGCACCAGTGTGCTCCTTTGTCCGTCCTCTTCAAAGTGGATGTGGAAAATCTAGGACAAAGGCCAACAGCGGGTCCCATGTAAAGTTGCCAATAGAATTATCGTCAAAGGTTTAATTTTTTATATTTTGATCATCTGACGTCCAAATCAGGTGATTTGAGCACCAGTGTGCTCCTTTGTCTGTCCTTTTCAAAGTGGACATAGAAAATCTGAGACAGAGGCCGTCAACATAGTAAGAGACCATAGGACCAATCAAACGCCTATCAGTGCTCTGTTTCGATTTTTGACTACTGTAACATGTTACATATGAACCCTAACTTAAATTCATATAACTTTTAGGTTGTTAAATTGATTGAAAGAGAATTGCAAGGCTTGGAAGGAGATCGAGTATTACTAACAGGTAAGGGAACAAGACCTAAACTAATTGGATAATAACAAACTGTTTTATTTTTATTGAGTCCAATGCCATGATTGAATCTATGAGTGTATACTCGTAATGTGCATCTCACATGTCATCCAATATTCCTACTATAACTGCTCATGTATATTTAATTTTCTATATTTATAACATGATGATGATGATGATGATGATGCTAGGAATAGGCATGTGATTATATGTGTGTGGTTATTGTGCTTGATGCTAATGGAGCATCAGGGGAATGATGTGGCATGGTGGTCTTTGATCTTGTCACCAGACTCTAGCTCTATCTCTACTCAAGTCTTACCCATTAACATCGTTGTATCGCCATTACCTTAGCAAAATTATTACGTCATAGGGCATCAGGGGAGGTGGTCTTGGACTGTGTAGTCTTCGACTCTATCGGTGGGCCTTTTCTCTATCTCTATCGACGTATTGAGGGATGCTGGGGTGATGTCTTGGATACACTGGATGATATTTAGGATTGATTAGTTGCGAGCCCAGTTTTCAAGCCCTCGCTAGCAGGGGCTTACGTGTTGGTATGGGTAGTAGGGCATTAGGGGAAGTGTTGGTGGTGTTTGATTCGGACACTTTAGCTCTATCTTTATTCAATGGTGGGTGCATGTGGGATGATAATGGTGTTTGATCCATTGGACTGATTCACACACTCATGTATAGAAGTACGGGGGTTACCAAACCTTTCTATAGTACATTGTAAACTTAACAATCTGACCAAAGATATGAATTGAATGCATGCATATGTTTGTCACATTATTTTGTTTGCTCACTAAGCCGTGATGTGTGCTCACCCTTTCGATATCGAATATTTTTAGTAGATGATGCAGGACCTACTGTTGAAGATTATATGAATGCGTCGATGTGTGGACATGTAGCGGCGATGGACGGAGAATTAACAGAGGAGACACATGATTCTTCATACGAGTGCAACCACTGTGTTTATGATTAGTTTAGTTATCTTTTACTACGGGAACATATAATAGATTAATTATTTTTATGTCTTGAGTTTTAGAGATAATCGAATTAATTATTTATTATCATTGTTAGACACTTAGTTCATTATCTGTAAGACTTCTGCTTATTTATTTATTACCTTTGATTATTATTGTCGAATGTGTGTGTGGTTTAATATGGTGGGAATGACCTATACGAGATCCTGGTTGAACCGTTGGTTTATTGGCAGTTCATCACACTAATCTGGTTAGATCAGAATTAGAGTGTGACAATAGTAGTTCATTCCACACATCAATTGCAAAATATACTAGAAGTGGATATCAAGTACGTATGAGTTGAAAAAAAAGGAAGAAGCAAGGTAAAAGAAAACATGGCAAGAACAAAATAATGACTCACCTGGTACAAGGCTGCGCATTGGCTCTGATCTATGGTCTCAAGCTTGGCTTGCCTGAAGAAGTCTGCATTTGCAGATAGACAGACATGGTGAACTATTTTCTGAGCCACAGATTGGTTAAATATACCATTGTCTGTGGCAAGGACCTTCCAGGGTGGAGTAAATAATGTTGGCTCCGCTGTGGTGCTTGAACTGGCAAGAGTAGGAGTTGAACTTTGGGTCGAGGCTCCTATAGAGCTCAAGCTTAGGGTCGAAGTCGGGTCGTGAGTAAACACTAGAGGCGTCAAGGCAAGACCCTTACCTTTGGCACTGACATCTCTAGGAAGGCCAGAGGGGGAAGACTGTACAGCCATGAAAAGGGTGGATATCTGTGGGAATGTAGAGGGAGCTAATGGATGCAGGCCCCCTAAAATCGGCCAAAAAGCAGTCACCACCTTCGAATCTATAGGGATGGATGGTGACGCTGTGGGTACTGTAATGGATGACTGTGCTGGAATCGTTGTACTAGGAAGTTGTGGTGTGATGTTGCTAGTGTGCTCATTGTAGTAGGTGTTGTGCCAAGGAGAGAAGAAGAGCCTAATGGGTCCGTACTGGCCATGAAGCTTGCGTCTGTGACCCTAGAGGGGGCGAGAGGAACCTTTGGGATGTTGATAGTAGTGGGAATGAGGGAAGCGTTGCTTGAATGACTGGTGGGAGCGAATTGCACAGCCACGTCTGGCGGTGGAAGGGATTGCAGTGGCAAAGGTCCTACTAGAATCCTCTGCAGAATGTCTTGAGGTGTGTCTTTGGGGAAGATGATCCTAGAGGTCTCAGAGGTGATCTTCCTCCTCTTTGACCGGTGCAACGTCTCTGTAACCATGGCCTGGTCATCGTCCTCTGTAGAAAATAGGAAAGGCGAAATGCTCAGAATTATAGTTTGGGGGTCGAAACAGCAAAATAAAAAGACAGAAAGTAAAAAAGAGAGCAGAATATATCATCCTCCGCAATGTCGATCATCGGAGGGGCAACAAGCTCTTCCGGGGGGGCTAAGGGGTCGAAAGCTCGAGAAGAAGACGGTTCACCCACTGGCTCGGGTTCAACGGACGGATCGACCCGGGCTGTAGGGTCGAAAGATGGGACAGCATCCTCAGAAGGTGGTAGAGGGATTTCTACAGGAAGGGCAGGAGCCGTGTCAGCTACCCTCTCGAGAGCTTTCAACTTATGGGCCACAGTGGCGATTATCTCCTCTCTTTCTCTCTTTTGGTAGAGGAATAGGTCCGCCTCCATAAGATCCTCCCACACGCTGTCATCTAGACCCTCCACTGCGTAAAGAACAAACCATACAGTGTCAAGAGTTGAATAAAAATACAAAATGAAGAGTGCCGAAAGACAAGTTAGTATGGTCAGGGGTCGAAAGGAAACTTACTCAGCCCGTACAGGAACATAAACTTGTTGCTGCTTAGGTCCTTATATTGGACTGCTCTCCCTCTTTCTTTTACCCTTTGAAGGGTCTTCATCTCAAGCGGTGTTAAGATCGGGGCGATCCCTACTGTTGAGAGATCAATGAACTGTCATCGATTACCGATGGAAAAGGCATGCATGCCCATTAGGTTATGGCTTCATCTCACTATGGCCCCAAAGAATTTTTCCTTCCAATGGGGGATTGAGGAAGAAGTGGACTCGATCATTGGGGGAACCTCCTCTATCCGATGAAAGAAATAATAGGTGTCACTAGACTCGGTCATGTGGGTTAGAGAGTTCATCCAAGTGATAACTCCTATGTCGAATAAAAATTGGAAGAACCTCAGGATGGGAGGTTCTCGACAATAGAGAAATAAGATGATAAAGGAATGGATGTGAGCCCAGGAATTGGGCGAAAGCTGAGTAGGGGACAAACCGTAGTAGCCCAAAATCTTAAATACGAGAGGATGGCAAGGGAAGCGAAAACCAAACAAGAACATGTTATAATTCACCACCATCCTATGTGAATAGGGTGGCAGGCTCGATCTCCTTGGTCCGGAGTTATCAACTCAATGGAGTCAGGGACAAGAAAGGAAGCCCTAAGATCCTGAATTGTGGCCTCGGTCATTAGGGATTTCAGGGAAGTAGCTACGCAGTGAGGGCCAGCCATACTGGAAGTGTCATGGGGAGGACTTTCAGGGTTACTGCAAGAGCTACCCTCACCCTAGGTAGATCGCCGAAGCTGCGATAGACGCAGAGTAGGCTCAGAAGCGCGGCTGACAACGGCCTTATCAAGAGCCATAACTGGTTAAGGGCGAAATAATAAGAATAAAAAAAAAAGAAAAGAAAGCTGGGGACTTACTTGAAGAACAAGCAGATCACTAGAAACTCCCCGCGAAGGAGAATGAGCGTGCTACACAAGATTGAATACACTGAACAGAAATGTTTAAGGCGAGGCAAACTCTAAGAGAGCACTATAGATGATCGGATGTGAAGAAGAAGGTGAATGAAGAAGACAAGATTTTTATAAGTTTGCTGACAGGTAGGTCCCATCTGACAGTCATAACGGTTTCGAGCGGTGTGACCATCAATTAAGCTATGGATATGACGCTTGGACAGGGAAACGATGCGTAGATGGTCCCGATGGATGAGGAGTGGCGGGATTAACGTCGATAGTTCTAAACGACGGCTTGATCAAGTCAGAAACGTTACTGGATGCATTCAATCAGGGCCAACTCCGATCGTTACTGTTACAAACGTTACAAAAGGGAAGTGGGCATTCAAGTCTTGAAAAGGAGGGAGATAAGGTGGCTCATAACTACTATAACGTCAGGGAATCTGCAGAGATATCTCCGCGGGTGGAGGAAAGAAGTATTTTTCCCCATAATGTGTCTCCTTCGATCGAAAATACACTGAGAAGGCAAAGGGGTTCTGTTGGAGAAAAATAATAATAGATTTAAATCAGACCGTGGATGAAGAATCTATGATAGTCCTTGGAGAATGGGGCACGTGGTACTCATCCAAGGTACGAAGAATGAGGACAAAAAAATATTTGGAAGAGGAAATCGTGTTCGACCCCCTTGCTGGGCAATGGGGCCATGATTTGACAGATTGATAGAGGTAGCTGGGCATTTAATGGTCTATCATTAACGCTCATAAATGCCGATAACAACCATAAATATCAAATAGATAGATTTGACTGGCCAAGGTGCCATATCACGGACCGAATCAACAAAAAATAAGATTGGCACTTGGTAAAAGAGTAAGAATAGATACAGTTGTCAGAAGATATAAAGGACGTGGACTAAAAGGGGATCGAAGAAGGTTGAGGGGGGTCGTAAATGACTGACAAGAGATCCGAGCGCCGTCCTAAGGGTCATAATCCCCTAGACCTGTTGTTCTAGATGACAGGTGATGGAGATGGTTGTAGGTGGGGAGGGGTTTACTCATGAAGGTCCCAATTGGATATATAAGTAGTGAAAGAATATCGATTGCAAGTAATCCGTATTTTCCTATCCCAAAGAGAGAGAGAGTACAAACATTCAGGTATAGCTCTCACCTCTTTCTTGAGAGATAATCTTTATCCATCTTTTATTCCCAGTTCTACCTCACCTGAGAAAAGAAAGTCCTTGAAGCTCACATATCTCAGAGAACCCCATCTCTAAGGAGCTCTCATGTTTCACTAGGAGCTCCATTCTACTTGTCTTCGAAATCATCTAACTTTGGCATCAGAGTGGCCCCGGGGTATATCCCGCCCACTTTACTACTGTGTTTGTGTTTTCAGCTACGTGGTTTGATCTGGGAGGCTGAACGTAATCCATCGACAACAATTTTAATATAAGAACTAATTTTGAAGTAGCGTTGATATATGATAAGGTATAAGAAAGTAGTTGTAGATGGTATGGTATGGTCAAATTCAACGAAGGGCGTTAGATGCTCCAATACGGGGGGTGATTTGATTCAAATCGATGGATCTAAAAGAGCAAAGGGCATACACAAGATGACATTAGAAGAGGTGGTGAGGAAAGATATACATAATTTAGTCTTTATTTCAAGTATGACTTTGAACAGAGTGGATCCACCATTGTCCATCTATATTTTATGCCTTTGCATACAATTAGCCACGCATCAATGCATGGATTGATGGAATAGACAAAATTTTCCAATAAAAAGGACAATAAGAATTTTCCTGTTACCTGGACTTATTCCACCCATATGAAACCTAGTTTCAGTTAAAAGGATTTAAAAAAATAATAATAATAATAAAACTAAAACCAACCTGAGAGGAAATTTAAAAACCTCAAAAAAGAATAATGAATTTTTTTTCTCCAATATAAAAAACATTGAAGGACTTGAGAATAGTTCTTTTACCAAAAAAGAAAAGAGAATAGTTCACTCTATGTATTTGTATCTTCTATGGGATCTTATCACCGTTCATATCTATTAGGTCCTACAATCTAAAGGTAGATCCCATATCAGATCGACAGTGATGGAATCCTATAGAAAGTACATATATATGTAGATGATTTGAACTCAATGGATCTCATCATATGTCCTACGATTTCAATCGTTCATTTTACCAAAATAAAATATTCAGTTGTTCAGAAAAACATGCCACATTAGGATTGAAATCCTCTCTCGTGTGCCAACCCGCCAGCCAAACATCTGACTGACTATAATACATTGGTATATATGCCAGTGTATTCCGACCTGTCAGATGTTTGATTGACAGGCTGATGCACGGGAGAGGATTTTTCTGCACCACATTATGCCGTCTCATTTGATTCCTTTAAAAATAGAGAAGGAAGCATGTTGACTCCAATTTACGAAGGTTCATATGCTTTATGTAGTCTTTTTTGTTTGTTATTACGTAATTTCTTGGGTCCCTACCCTAATGACCGTTTTCTTTCGTTATCAGTTATTAAAAAAGCTAAATATGAAGACCTTAAATAACGACCCAACTTTTAGACCCTAAGAATCAGCGGTCTTTCTCATGGATCAATCGCTCATCGCCGTTGCAGGGGAAGATATTTATCAATGTTCTTAGGGTCAGGATCGTGTGTAATACTTTGATGTAACAAATATGATTCTGGTCATTGAGAGTACATTGGGATTCGTGACCAATGCACTTTCAATGGTTTAGATGCATTCTGCTATAACAGAGTGCTACAGATGTTTTTTTTTTTTTCGTGTTTCTTATTGGTCAGCATTGAAGTCTTATTATTTTAATAATATATTACTGAGAATTACTTAATAATATGACAGTGCCTATTAAAATTTACCACTTCATTTGTAAGAACTAAAGATTTGAAAAATCCTAAATTACTGAAAGGGTACATGCGAATCTTTCTGTTTTGGATGTAAGGCTTGTGCATGCAAACATATGAGGGGCATATGATTGGAGTTAAATATCACATGAATAATTTACAAGATAAGGTTGTCATATTGTGATTATTGAACCAGTCATATGGTTCTCTCATGCACATCTTGGATGGGGTCGTCTACTGCACAGACCCATCTTTACTTAATAATATCACAGTGCCTATTAAAATTCCATTGCTTGTTTGGCCTGAAGAAATATGCATGGATCTAACACACAAGTATGACATACGAAAATGGTTGTTCGAATAACATAAAAATTAAAGAAATAAACTCCATAATTAACCATGAGGGGTTGAAAAATAGTGTCATATGGTTTAATCGAAACCTGAGGAACAGAAGCCACTGTAGACCTCCTCGAAGACGCCAAGAACGACGAACAGATAATTTTTCCAAATGTCCAAAGCCTTGACCCACTTCAGACCTATTTGGCCAAACAAAGAAACAAGGTGGGTTGAGTTTTGTCACGTGTGCAATTGCGATAGTGACGAAGCTTACCAGTTACCACATTAATGATCAGAGATGTGTAGTGGTCATCGACTCATCGGTGGTTTTGTCTTCCTGATCAGTGTTGTCAGAAATATATCGATGGATGTTCAAAGACGTTTTCCGTTTCCTTCTTGTGGGGGACTCTTCGTCTTTACTGATAGCGATGGGGAAGGTGGACTGTTTTTCTAAATTAGATATCTATTATTTATTTATTTCCAGTTCTTAATAATATTTTCCTTGTGGATTCTTAGCAACAAAAAAAAAAACATATAAAAGGGAAAATGTTTTATGAGAGGGCAACAGTTAAGGTTGGCATTGCTATATGCTGAACCCAAGCCCAACACTCTTATCTTTTAACAAACAACTACAATTTAATTTAGCTGACTCTGTGTATAGAATCCAGGCCCAAGCCCACCTCCTGATTGATTTTTTTTTTTTTTAATATACTTATTCTGATTGGTTCTTGCTAGAAGATTTCGTTCACTTCCTTGTGTAGATCTTGTAAAGGGATAGATAGGGTGTAACGGGTGCAAGGGGGTATGGAAATTCTTAATGCCAAGGGGCGAAAGAGGAAGGCCCTTTACACATCCTTCCATGCAATTGTGATTTCTTAATTATGATTTTAATAAATTAATAGGATATACTATCAAGAATTTGCTCAATCATACAATTACATGATATTTACAATACTAAAAATGAAATGTTCTATTTTTCTTGAATATTTTTTTCTATATACAATTTAAACCATGGAACAGCCAACTTGTACATTACATTATATAAGGATGTTAAATGGTCTATAATCGATTAAATTTTCTGGTGCATCTAAAAAATCAAATCAAACCAATTAACTAAACAGTGTCAAAATTAAAACCAAAACCGATTAGTAATTGATTTCGATTTACCGTTTCTAATCGATTTTACATTAAACGGTTTTACAGACGGTTTATAAACGATTTAACATCTCACTTCTCATAATTATCCTGTCCTAACCTTCAAATTTAGTACAAAATATACACATCAATTAAAAAAATCTTGTAGAATCAAAATCCACCTCAACATACAACAAATTCATCTGTGAAACTTCATCAACTTCATATGTTAAAGAACAATTTTGTACTAAAACTATGAAATGAAAGCAGGAGTGCATGACATTAGATTCATGGGTAAAAAAATTACAAATTCTTTACTTAATTTCGGTTATATGACAGATGAATAAATTTGACTATATTAAGTCGGTAGACTTATCAATTATTCCACCAAAGTTATTAATGTTTCTTACAACATAAAATATTCAATAAAAAATCAAATACGATTAAAAAAGAGTAATGAAGAAGAAATGGAAATGCTGTTGAGAGGAGAAAAAAAAAAGGAGAAGGGAAGGGATGGTTCGTTTATTTGAGAAGATTAAAACTCATCTATCCAAATTCCAGCAATGTTTTTATTTTTTTTATTTTTTTATTTTCTTTATTTTGTATTTGATTTATAATTTCAGATTATTTTCTCCAAATCTCAGACCAGAAGTCTTACCGGCCATTTGAACCAAAGAAGATCGGTGGACGTGATGTTCGTGCGAGGTACAAGAAGTCTTACCCACTTACCGTTAACCAATATTGATAAATCAGGCCAAGAGTTGCAGTCTTTAAAAATGAATGAGTGAATGAAGGTTGAGGCATGACCACATGAGGGAATGGGAAATGGGAATAAACGAGAGAATTTAAAGGGGTAAGGGTGTTAAATGGTTTATAATCGGTTAAACGTTCCGATGCGATGCAGTGCAGTGCGTTGTGGTGTAAGGGAGGGTAAAACCAAAATCATACCGATTAACTAAATGGTATCAAAATTGAAACAAAAATTGATTAGTAATCGGTTTCGGTTTGCTAGTTTCTAAACATTTTTTCATTAATCGATTTTCCTTGCAGTTTATAAACATTTTAATGCATCAATTTTTAATCATTTTTTCATATATATATATATATATATATATATATATATATATATATATATATATATATATATATATATATATATATATATATATATATATATATATATATCTTCTCGTCTTCTTGGAATCCTACACTCCCTTTGTTGGTGGAGATATTGTAGACCATAAAGTACACTTAAAGAACTTCTCCAATAAAACAATAAACTATAATATCTATCTTATTAGAAATGTAACTGAATAAGTTACTAAAAAGAACAATCAAATCATGCTAAGTCTACAAATTTGACTTTTCCAATACAAACCCAAAAAAACATAATGGAAACCTTATATATATAATTCAAAATAAAAAAGAAGATCAACCACTTGTTCCATGAAAACACGATCCACATCGAATTGAATATGAACTTTCTGAAGAAGAAATATCATTGTTTTAAAGCTTTAGCTGTCCTTTGTTTACTGTTTAACTAGTTTAGTTGTTTTGGGGCTAGAGATAAGATAACTTGATCAAGGTATTAAAAGGTTTAAAAGATCCATTTTAAAAATGGTTTAACTAGTGTATAATCGATTTAACACCACAATTTAAAAGGTTTAAAACCAAACTAAACCGATTAAGTAAAGGGTCTGAAAAATCAAACCAAAATCAAACTATTTACTAAACAATCTCCCAGTTTCTGTGTAAATGGTTCAGTCCAATTTAGGTAAAAGTTTTTGATCCAAAAGTTGCACCCTTATAAAAGGGGTAGGTTTAGGGTTAGGGTTAGAAATGGATATAAATGGTCTAAACGGTTAAAACCTTATATGGTTTAACCAATGCATAATCAATTTTGAATCGCGGTTTAAACGGTCTAAAATCTAACTGAATCGATTAAGTAAATGGTCTAAAAATCCAAACCATTTACTAAACCATCTCCTAGTTTGGATGTAAACGGTACGAAAATCCAAACCAAAACCGAATCATTTACTAAACGGTCTCCCAATTTTGATGTAAACGGTCTAGTTTGATTTCGATAAACAATTTTGATGTAAAAGTTGCACCCTTAACATTATACAACCTCAATTACTATATTTGGAAATCTGAAGCAAAGCTAATCCAATAAAACCAAAAAGTTGGATCAGACTTGACTCATAATAAATCCAAGGAAATGAACTAATAATAATCTAATTATCCTTAAGGAAAAAAAATACAATCAATTTCTATCCTATTCAAACTAAAACTAATATTTCAAAAGCAGCATCGGATTTTAGGCATAATATCATGGATGAGTCAATATGCCATGAACTTGTAATCGTTCTGTGTCCAATGAACACTATGCCAACTCCCTTTGTTCAACAAAGGCATCTGGCATACGCCGCATACCTAACAGAGGCAGAGAGTGGCCATTCTTGAATCATGAGTGAAAGTGAGGAGAAGAGAGAATTAAGGTTCCTTAACCATGACTTATGAATGTAACTATTAACGCTTTAAGAACAGGTTAAAAGTTTGGTCCAGGGCCACTTTTCCTCAAGTTGATGTAGCCATTCAGAAGTCTAGGGTTAAGTTGGAAGACGTGCGGGAAGTTATTCAGAATGTGGGTCTTTCTGATTTCTGGAAACGTGAGGAGGAGGCAGCCAATAAACGTTTTGATGAAGTATGTGTTATACATGAGGTTTTTTGGGCAGAAAAAGCCAAAGTAAAGTGGCTTGCTGTTGGGGACCTAAAGTCTAACTACTTCCATGCATGTGCTAAAGGAAGATTAGAGAGAAATACCATTAAGCTAATGCAAAAAGAAGATGGTTTGGTCTTGGAGGATCAGGAAGAGATTAAGACTTATATTAAATAGTACTATGAAGAATTTCATTAAGAAAAAATTTCATGTATACACCTCAACAAGGATTGCTAACGTCATCTATACCCACAAGACTGTAAAAACATCACCTACCACCCAAAAACTTTTTTCTACTAATCAAAGAAGTCCACTCTGTCACAAGATTCTCATTAGATGTTGATGTCAGCTGCATTGGAATATTTCATGGACGATATTACCATTTTAGCTGGGTTAAGAGACCATTATACCCTTTATATGATTTGGCCGCCAGATGCACGCCACATGGCGTTATTTTCATCTAACGGATGTAACTATTTGAGAAGTATATAACTGAATCTATAATAAGCAACACACGATCAATTCTTTTTCTTCTATCTTATCATTTGCGATTGAAATCCCTAAATTAATTTACTAGGAAGGAGACGGAGACACTGATCTTATAACCGGGGATGATCTTGCCCTTGCAGATGTTGATAAAGGCCTCTCCATCGACAAGTCGACCTCCTTGGTCTGGATATAGAGGTTGCCCTAGCCGTCCAAGATGGTTAGGTCAGAAAGGAGTTTGCTGAGGAGGTTGTGGGACCAATCGAGGTAGTTGGTACCGTCTAGTTTGTCTTCCACAATCCAGCGCTTGTCACCTTCCCCGTATTTGAAGCATGATTGGTGGGGAAACAAAGAGATGCAAATGGCATTACAATCTGCAAATTAGTAGTTTCAACTTTCAAATGAAATAGAATAGGAGACAAAGAAGAAGTTCTATCGAAGTTCAATACTTCATGAAGAACATAATGAATTTTAACAATGTATATGGAAAAAGGAAAATAAGTGACGATAACGAAGTTTAATCAGAAGAATGGTTGAAAAAAACAATAAAACCATATATAGAGTTTGCTTGAAACTTTATGACTTATAAATTTGAAGGATAAAGATCGAGAGTGTAAACAGAGACAAAGAAAAACAGAAAATATTTGAGGTAATCAAGAAGAAATAGTCAAAGGGCTAGTGGACTGATTCTCAAAGAGAAGCGCTCAGAGGTCCCATATGGAGATTTGAATACCTTTACGAAAAAGTTGAAAGCTAATATAAAAGTGCTCAGATTTACAACACCCGCTCTTTGATTTTTTCTGATCCAGATGAAATAAGCCAAATAAAAAGGATGAATAAACTTCAGGATAAAAGATAAAAGAATTACGGTTCCAACCTAGGTGAAGGTCACAAATTCGAACCCGGTGGAGTTGCGCAGAAACTGGTGGCCGCCGAGTCTTCTTCGTTCTTTGTTTTCTCGAAAATGTTTTCCCCCTTTTCCAATGATCGAAGACCAAATTTTTTTTTTTTGGTAAAAGACTAAAGACCAAATTAGTAAGTATGATTTGAGAGAGAGAAAATATAAGTTTTATTTGAAGGTCAAATTAGTAAATCAATATAATTTTTTAATTTTTTAATTTTTAATTTATAATATGAGGGATAAAACTGTATTTCAACAATTTTAGTGATTGTCGTCAGTTAAATGGACCTAGGTGATGTTTTTGCAGTCTTGTGGGTGTATATGATGTTAGCAATCCCTGTTGGGGTGTATATGAAAATTTTTCTTTCATTTATCTTCTGGCTCAATTTATAATGCTGATTGTTTAGAAGTAATCTTGTCATTGGTGACACCCCAAGAAAATGGGTCACTTGATGCAATTCCCATGGATGATGAAATCAGAGCTGTAGTTTTTGCAATGAATCAGAACAGTGCGTCAGGCCTGGATGGTTTCTCTAGTAAGTTCTATTGTGTTTGTTGGGATATCATTGGCTTTGACATGTGCCTAGCTGTGAAATCTTTTTTCAAATTGAATAGACTACCTAATGGTGTGAATAATAATTTTATTACCCTTATCCCAAAGAAAAATGAAGCCCTGAAGTTATCTGAGTTTAGACCGCAATCTCTGTTGGAAACTTTATGTATAAAATTATACCAAAGATTCTTGCATCTAGGTTGGAGAATTTTGTAGGGAGAATTATCTCAGAGGAACAAGGAGGGCTTGTTAAAGGAAGAGTAATTCATAGTAATGTTGGAATGGCATCTGAACTTGTCACCCTCATGCATAGGAAGTCCAAACAAGGCAGTATGGCTTTGAAACTGGATATTTGAAAAGCTTATGATACTATGGAGTGGGATTTCGTTTATGTAGTTTTGAGGAAATTTGGCTTTTCTGATATTTTGGTGGCGAGAGTGGCTGCTATGTTCCAGTTTTTCAAAATGAATGTTATGATAAATGGTGGACCAGTAGGCTACTTTAAAGCTGAAAGGGGATTGCATCAAGGTGATCCTCTTTCCCCACTTATTTTTGTTATTGCAGAGGAAGTGTTAGTAGAGGAATTAAATATATGTCTCAACAGGGATGGATTGAGCCTATTTTCAAAGGAAGAGGTATGGTTGCTCCGACGCACCTCATGTTTACTGATGATGTTTTTGTATTTATGAAGGCAAAGGTAAGTTCAAGTGTGCATTTCATTAACATGCTTATGCTTTATCAAAGTTTCAGTGGGCAGTGCATTAATACCTCCAAGAGAAAGATTTTTTTCTCTGATATGGTGAATCGAAGTAATAAGCAGAGCCTCTTAAATAGTTTCAAGTTTAGTGAGGGAAGTTTTCCTACAAAATACTTGAGAGTTGAGCTGTTTAAAGGAAGAAGGAAAAAGGAATTTTTTTTACCTTATTCTTGACAGATTCAAGAAAAAGTTTTTCACATGGCATGGAAGATTATTGTCTATGTAGGACGAGCAGAGTTAGTTCGATCAGTTTTATGTAGCTCTTTTCTTCACACCTTTTCAGTCTATAAGTGGCCTCATACTATCATTAAAACGGCTGAGGAATTTTATCATGTCAGGAGACCCGATGAAACATAAGTATGTGGTAGTGAAGTGGGATGCAGTATGTCGTCCCAAGCAGGAAGGGGGTCTAGGGATTAGGTGACTGGATGATGTCAATGAGGCATTACTTGTTAAGATGGTATGGAAAATACAGAAGGAAAAATCACTGTAAAGTGACTTCATGAAAGGCTACTATGTGGAGAGGAGTGGAGGTCTTCGTCGCCCACTTGCAGAATCTGATGAACTTGATATGACACTGAGAGGGGGGGTGAATCAGTGTCTGAAATTTTTCTCTGACATTATCGCTGCCCGGAGCCGATGGAGATATATTCTTTTACACACACACAAGCGTATGCAAATCTACCTCGCTACCACTCAGTGGCCAGGTCTACCAGATTTGCACACCCATCCTGCAAGTCATTCCACGCATTCCAAAATATAATAGAAAATAAACACAATGAACACAGAGATATTACGTGGTTCACCAACACAGTGTGTGATGGCTACTCCACGGAGTAATGCCCAACGGGCTCCGTATTTACTCAACACTTTCGGCTTTTAGTCTCTAACAAGACAAGGATATTAACCCTAGGTTTTCCCAAAGATAAAACCGAGAGGGCGCACCAACGCCAAGATTCGAGGCTTAACGACCGGTGTCCAAAGACCCACCGAACACACCACGCTTAACTCGCACCCACGAGAAGCAAGTCACAATTTTTTAGGCTTATAATTATGCCTTACAATTTTTCCCCACTAGCTAGGTATTCAATAATTTTCACCTACGCTAGCATACAATATATTGAAAGCAACAAATAGATAGGGAATTGAAAAACCTTACAACTGCTTTCGAATGACCATCAATATCTCTGAAGCTTCACACTGCCCTTAGGTACTCTCTAACAGTCTTCAATGATGATAGAGATCGATTCACAGAGCACACCTCATCGACAGGCTTCCAATCTCTTCCACACAACCCATAATCATCATGAATATGAAAATAAAAGCTCTACTGACCTCTCACAAGGATTTAGCACTCCATTGATGCACAAAGAAGAGGCGAGTTGGTGATTGATCACTCCCACGAGCACAAAACCCTAGAAAACCTTCTCTTTGCCTTCAAAACGCTCTTTTTAATTTTTATCTAGGTTTTTACGACTCCCAACGGCACCCAATAGATAGGGCATCAAAAAATATGAATGCTGCAATTTGAACGGACCGATTTGGAGCTCGGATGAAGAAGTTATGGCAGTTTGAAGATTGGCTAATCTCGGATAAGGAAAGAGAATCTTTCCTTATATAACCCACCGCGCCGCACCGTAGCCGAGCCGCGTCTTTGTGGGCTGTCAGATGTGAATCTGAGAGGTGAGGATCAGTCCTCGCCGCGGATCTTGGATCTCCTTCTCTTTTTCTTAACGAAAAAGCCCCTATACAACTTGTGAAATGCCGAAATTGCCCCTAAACAACTTATGAAATGACTTTTTCGAGCGATTCGACAGAAACTGCGATATCTCTCTCATCCGACGTCGGAATTGAGTGATTCAAGTTGCGTTGGAAAGCTAACTCGATGATCTACATATTTCCAATGCCGGATCTCCATGAACCTGCTGCGGGACCCACCAAAAATAGATCCAAAGTTAAAACTCTGTCAAACCTTGGAATTTGAACCCGAAACTTTGTGTGCATGCATACCAAGTGCCGTGGGCTGCCGTGTTGACATGTCACCTTGCCATCACACCTGTGGGTCCCACTCACATTTTTTCTCTCTCCTCTTTCTCTCTCTTCTGATTCTCTTTCTTCTTTCTCTCTCTTGAATTTCTCTCTTTAACGCCACAACACCAGAAACATGAGAAACATGGACATGATTAGAAAAGCTTCAGGAACACTGTCGCATCATCAAAAACTCGGCCGCATCATTAGAAACTCGGCCACATCACCAGTGGGGTCCACAAACACTCTCTCTCATCAAAATCAGTGTAATATCCCATTTAACTCATTGTAAGTCATCTAAAACATATGTAGAACCTTGTAGAACACATAAGCAAAGTTGCCACATCTGTGCCACTACACACTGACACTCTCTCTCCTACACTGATACTCTCTCTCCTCATTTCTCTGACTGAATGCTCATAAGCACTCTCACATCAGCCAAGTTGCCAACAATGACAACATAAAGTCCAACAGAATCCCCTGTATGGACCAGTATAAAGAAATTCTGGGATTGGATAGCAAAACACTTAAGATGGATAGTGGGGAATGGATCCAATATTGATATATATAGAGAGACAGATGGCTTGGTGATTATTCTCTGCAGGATAAGCTTAATATAGATACCAAGTATCTTTTGTGTACTGATTGCTCTCTGAGTTGGTTCATTAAAGATGGTGATTGGTGTTGGCGGCCTGTAGTGGATTCTCAAAGGTTGAAGCATTACTTCCAAGTTGCATCTGAAATTCCACTTGGAAAAGGAAATACAGATGAACGGGAAATTTACTGTCCGGTCAGCCTGGAATATGAGAAGGAAAATAAATCCAAAGGTTTCATGGTTAGCAAAAATTTGGGATAATAATTTTATTCCATGAGATGCCTTCTTTGCTTGGCGTTGGAAACATGGTAAACTACCTTTGGACGACATGCTAAAGTCTAGGGCCATTTATATTCCATCTCGTTGTTTTTATGTCATGTTGCTGAGGAAACATTTGAACATGTTTGCTATGGATGAGTAGTGATAAGATCTATATGGAAGGAAATTGTTGCATGGTTTGGCATCTCATGGCCAAATTATGGTTCATTAGAAACCTTTCAATAGTGGTGGAGAAGGAAGAGCAGAGTGGTTCCTCTTAAACATGGTGTTGGTGATTATTTGGCAAGCAAGGAACCATGCTTGTTTTGACAATTATACTGTTCAACTACCAAGAATTCGCCATAGTATTATCTACAAGTGTAGAGATGATTCCCTTCTAAAGCCATGCACTATTGCTAACATGACGTCAGACCTTAATATTGCTCGGCTGCTGCAGCTATCCATTATTGGTTGTAAACAAAGGAAGATTGTGGAATTATTTTGGCAGCCACCTATTGAGCCTTGGTGCAAAGTCAATGTTGATGGATGTTGTTTGGGTAATCCTAGACATGCAGGGTATGGTGGAATGATAAGGAATTACCAAGGTAAAATCTTGTTGGCATTTTCTGAATTTATCAGTATAGCGATAAATTTTGTAGCTGAGTTATATGGTGCTATTAGAGGTGTTTCAGCTACTGTGGGAAGAGGGTATCACAAAATTTGGTTGGAGAGTGATTCAAGCTTAGTTGTCTACTTACTTAACTCTTCTTTTGTGCCATGGTTTGTTAAGCAGAAGTGGCTAGCTCTTTTGAGTGTATGTACATTCAAGTGAGAATCTCTCATTGTTTTAGGGAACAAATATAGTAGCTGACAGACTTGCCAAGCAAGCGGTGCATGATAGGATTTCTAAACATTGGGAGAGTTGTCCAGTTTTTGTAGCTAGAGAGGCTGTGTGGGATGCATCGCACAAACCTAGATATTGATTTTATTAGCATTTGTCTATTTCGAGATTCTATAGTGGTCAATATTGGATCTTGCTGATGGCAATGCCAAAGGTGGCGGGATAGCCAGTATTTGACCTATATTTACTCTATTTCACTTTTTATTTTAATCCAAGTTGCTGACCTTTAGCAAAAAAAAATAAAAATAAAAAAATAATACTTTAAGTTATATATAAAAAATTAAATATTATATAGTCAGGGTTAGGGCGGGCTTAACCCGAGTCTTCAATTCAGGCCCGGCCCGATCCTGTCAGGGTTTAATAAAATTTGGGCCCATATCTTGTCCTATCAGGGTTCAAGGCAGGTTTGGCGTTGCCAAGGTTCAGAATAGGTTCAGATTAATTGACAGGGCCAAACTTGCAGTCCTAATTAGGCCACATCATGCAAATGGGCATCGGAGTCTTTTTTATTTTTTTATTTTATTTTTTGACTAGATGAAGGTGGAAGAAGTCTAACCCTCTGTTCATGCCAAGAAAAACACTCGAAAAAAAAAATATTATTATTTCTGAAAATAAAGAAGCAGATGAGGAGACTTACGTTGAGAAGAAGAAGAATTGTCTTTCTTAATTAATTCAAAACTGATTGCAGCTGCGGATTGTAAAGCATAGATGAATAACAATGTGGACAATACGTTCAAACGAATGATACAATAGCATAGAAACGTAAATTGGAATGAACCTTTCATAAGGCCGATTCTTTTGACCATGTAATATCTTGGATTGAACCAATTGAAAATGGAGTTAATGGTTTAGTAAAAACCAAGGTGCAGTAAGTATCAAAAAAATAATTAATAAACCAAGGTGCAGACCTCTTCAAAGTCTGAAAAACAAACAATGAAGCGAAAATGGCAGACCTAATTAATATTAAAAGATGCCCATCACCTCATCACCTTATATATATACACTCCTCTAATCTCATTTCCTTACCAGACTATTCGATAACGATTGATAGAGCAAGTATTTTGTACTCTGCAGTTTAAGTCCTATTGTCTTTTAAGTTTTATCTATGGCTGTCCCTGCCACCTTCTCTTCCCCATATTTCTTTCTCACTATTCCAGCACCGCCATCATCATCTTCAGCCAATAGACAGATGAAGTTGGGCATTTTTGGGAATAAGTGTAAGTTTACTGTTACTTCTACTATTTTACCAGTGTTTAAGGTATATGCACGAGCAGGAGTTCCCAGCAAGATCGATGAGCACGCCGTCGTCGATCAGAAATCACCGGTTGAGACTCAGAAGAATAGGGATTGGGCGAAATTCCTCCATCAGTTGCCTGGTTCTACTTCTCTTTTTGGTGCCATCCAAAAGGCAGCTGAGAAGCAGTTGAAGCTCGTTGACCCATTTCCCTTTGGGGAGATTGTTGATGGTGGGCCCATTTTCTGTCAGAACTACAATATCAGATCATATGACTTGGGCCCAAATCGAACAGCATCCATGCAGACGTTGACCAACTTTATACAGGTTAGTCTTTAGATGGGGAGGAGATAGAGAGAGAAAGAAGGATGTTGGTGTATTTAGAACATGACAATTTTTTTAATTGCTTTTTTTATATTCTCAAAATTTATATAAATCAAGGATAAAAGAGGATTTTCACAAAATTAAGAGGACAAAAAATTAAGATGTGTCCAAAAGAAAATCACTTATTTAGTTAAGGTGCAATTATTATTGTTGTCTCATAATGTTAATTGGATGGATGTGTGCAGGAAACATCACTAAACCACTTAAGGATTAGAGGGTTACTGAGTGATGGATTTGGATCTACACCAGAGATGGCTAAAAGGAATCTGATATGGGTGATTACCAAATTTCATGTTGTTGTCGATCGATACCCTTCCTGGTAATTAAAATTAAAACTGCCACACTATTTCTGATGATGATATGTTTGACTTATGGTTTGCTTTCCAATCCTATTTATAATGAATCTCAATCTTACTTACCCTCTAATTAAGGCTCTATATAAATTCTCTTTTCCTCATAAATCAGGGGTGAGACTGTTGAATTAGACAGTTGGGTCGGCACAAATGGAAAGAATAGTGCACACACTAACTGTATTTTCCGAAACTGCAAAACTGGTGAAATTCTGGCAAGATCTTCCAGGTTCGAAATTGATAACTACAACTTAATAAGCAAAAAAAAGATTTCTCCTTTAGAATCATTTTTATTCATATGATTTACACTATATATGCAGTTTGTCAGTGATGATGAACAAGAAAACTAGGAAGTTATCAAAATTCCCAGAGGAGTTTAGAGAGGAAACAAAGTCTTTTGTATTGCAGTGTGATCCTCTCTTGGATGAGAATAGCATGAAGCTATCAAAATTTGATGAGAAGAATATGGATCATGTCCGAACCGGCTTAAGTGTAAGTCTCTTGTACATCTATGGGATTGAAATATAAAGAATGTTCTTGTTGGTTCATGCTTCTAATAATGACTTAAACTCCCACAAATCTATGTACAGCCTATATGGAATGATTTGGATGTCAACCAGCATGTAAGCCATATCAAATACACCGGATGGATGTTGCAGGTTAGATAAAACTCTTTAATTAGCTACAAAATTTATTGTTTTTTCTTTGTTTCTTTTTGAATTTGCATCTCTCCCACTGATTATATTATATTTAATACTAAATGAAAGTGGTTATTGAATATGTTGTGTAGAGTGTTCCGGAGTCAATCTTGAAGAGCCTTGAACTTGGTGCCATTACTTTGGAGTTCAGGAGAGAATGTGGGTTGGATAGTGTGCTACAGTCCTCAACTTCGGTTGTTGATGGTGCAACCGACGATGGTTCATGTGGTGCTGATGGTTTCAAGTGTGCTCATGTATTACGCCTTGAGAGCGGGGCAGTGGTTGCCAAGGGATGGACTCAATGGAGACCCAGTTATGCAAATAACACACCAGCATCGGGAGAATGTAAGAAATAGAATTTTGGAAATTGGTTTAGATATTAATTAATGGGAGGTCATAGTTAGATTAAATGGGTTCATATATGTATCAAGTATAGGTTTATGGATCTGGATCCTAAGATTGTCATGCGTTGTAATTTGAATATAGTTAGGCAATTTAAGTAAGCAAATTCTTTATTATTATTACTTTTTTGGCTTTGTTATTGTGTTATTACCTTGTAAAATAAATTGTTAATTAAAAAGGAAAATACAATTTTATTAATTGGTTTGAAGGTGAAGAAAAGTTGTTTGAAATGTTTGGCAAGTTTCAATCCAGCCCGCCAATTTTGGCTAATTCTAACCCATATCAACTGGGCCCACTCTAGGGTGCTCTAACTTTATATCCCAACCCACTCTAAGCTCGAGCATTAAGATGGGGTGAATTAGTGATATAAATTCTTTTCAAATAATTCTTGAAAATACTAATGCCTGAGCTAATGATTCACACATTGACCACCAACAAAAATCCACAAACACAATCGCATGCATGATTACCTTGCAGCCACAGAATGCCTAGATCTACCAATCATGCACACCCATTCTCTATCTTAAAGAATAAAAAATAATTTTTTGTTTAATAATAAATGAAAAGGAAATTTTTATAGACCTATCTTGTGTAATGCCTGAATAACAATAAAACACCCTCTTGATTAAAAAATACATGACCTCCCCTAAAACAGAAGATATTATAATTTACTATTAAGTTAATGAGAAAAGACTATTATACCCCCTAAACCTTATGGCATTAGTTGCCCTCTCCTATTCCCTCTTATGAACCCATTTCCATTTTCCCTGCAAACCCATCTCCATCTCTCCGGCCTTCCCTGCCCATATTGTCAGTCAGATTGAGCACCGGTTGAGAGAAAATACTCAATTGAATAAAAAAAATTAAGAGATTTCCATTACGTTGCTTCTACATCTATACAATACAATCAGTTAATGAGATGAATCCCTGCAAATAAGATCCCAATGGCTACATTCATCAAGTGTAATATGATCAAGATCGTCGATGTAAATGTTGGGTTTGATGTTTTGTATTCTGTGGAATCCACAAAGTTTTAGAGTTGTACTTGTATTAGAGTTTGAGTCTATTACATGTACGAAGATAAACTAGTAATTGTGTGGGATTAAGATTTTTAGAGATTCCTATATATTGTCTCTGTGGGAAAAATCTTAGGTAAGGCAAGACTGATAAGGAAGAACATTCTATCAGGGCAGAGAACTATAAGAGTTTCTTAAGAATAAAGGTCTCTCTTTCTCTAGTGTAGAAATAGGCATCCTATGTTGGGGTGGTGAACCACAATAAATTCTTGTTCTTTTTTATTTTTGATTTACGTTTTCATTCTTAATAATTGATATCAGAATTAAAATTCAACAGATCAATCACTGATATGGGAGAAAGAGGGAAACACATTGAAGACTCGAAAAAGAAGAAAAAATAAATAAAGTCAAAAGTAAAGGTGGTGAGTTTATTTACACTTATCCTTGAGTAATGATTACTTAAGGTGTCATCATGATAATGATAAGGAATTAAAAAAAATTTACTTAAGGTGTCATCATTCAAGAAATTTAAAATAAAAAAAATTATACGGATTGGTGTTTTCTTTTCAAATTTATGGGTTTTATTTTTCTTGGTCCAAACGAAGCACGTCTGAGGTATTCTATCGGCGGGTGTATTCGCATCGTTAGGAAGGATTGTCACATTTTAATTCTAAACAAATCAGAAGTATAATGAATCGTCATAAAGATTATGCCAATGAAACTAAACCAAATACACACCACAGCATAATCAAAGATGATAAAATAAATAATGAAAATTTTTATAAATATTGAACTGAATGGTTAACATGATAAATAAATAAATAGTCTAACCATCTCTAAATAAACTTAAAACATAATTAAATAATGGAAAAAAGACAATTACCTCCCCTGTAACTTACCTTACTGATAGTTGACCCCTAATGTTTTTGAAAAAGACAATTATCTTCCCTAAACAAATTATTAAAATCCAAATAGCCCAATTTTTAACGGTGTTAAAGTTAATTATTTTATAGACAACTCTACCCTCAACGTTTTATCCCTACTTTAAAACATATTACTACTGTTAAAAGGCATAACCCTTTTATACCCAACTAAAATAATCATAATCTCATCTTCTTCTCATTCTCCCTCACGTTCTTTCGTATGGGGCGGAGATGATATGTTGGACTCAGATGTAAGCGGAGGTATTTCAGGCAACCAGTGAGGCAAAACTCCTTCATTAAGCACCGGTTTTGATTTCCACGAGTAAGAAGATCATTGTAGCAATGGTTCGCACAAATCTTTCGAACAAACTGCACTCCCAGTCTCCCTTGTTTTTGTCTTCGATTAAGCACTGGTTTTGATCGAAAAGGGAGAAGTCTGTTTCAACTGTCAGAGGGAGAAGTCTTCGATTAAGGAAGAGAAAACATTTCTTGTGCATTTTGTCTCTGGAACCATGCCAGGACCTTTAAACACCTCTCTGCAAGAATCAAACAACTTCTGAAGCATCATTGGCACTGAAGGTCAGCGACGACAGATCGTCGTCGTCCTGCATCTCTTCTGGTTAATAACTTTATTCACAGGCTCAACCTTGTTGTGTCTCTTCTTCTTCTCAATCAAACCAGTCTTAGTCCTCATCCGGAAAACCATGCCTCTACAACTTCAAAATTGCAAAGCTTCCCTTCTTGACTGAAGGTGAATTTCTTTTTTCTTTTTTTTTCTTTTTTTAAATTAGGTAGTTTTAACGGCAGGTGTGCAATTTCTACACTACTGCCAACCCCCATTTTGTTATTTCTATAGCTCTTTTATAAACTTTTTTCAGCATTATGATGATGAATATTTGACTGAAGGTGAATTTTAGAAAATTGAAAAAGAAAGGTAACAGAAAATTGAGAGCTTCTCTTCTAATTAAAATACACCGAGCTTGTCATTGGAGTTCTTCCTAGTTCTCTGCAACTGTTAGTTATGGAGAAGGAATTTGAGAAGAACCATCATCAACCCCGAGTGGGTCTTGTTTACGATGAAAGAATGTGCAAGCATTCAACCCCTTTTGGAGAAGATCATCCTGAGAATCCACTTCGAATCAAGGTGATATGGGAAAAGCTTCAATCTTTCAGAATTCCTCAAAGGTAGTAATTACTTCTGCTTATGCTCTACTGAGCTACGATTTTGTTTCACTTCAAGGTCCTTGCAATGACAAGATGGAACTGCTTCAAGATTTCAACGAAAACATTTCTAAGGATGGAACTGCTTCGATGTTCAAGGATTTACAGCGGCAGAGAGCTCTGAAGACGAAGGAGATTCATGGGTTTGGAAAACGAAATAACAGTGAGCTCAACTGTGGTGAGCAAGCAGGGAATCGAGGAATCGTTCGACTGATAAATAGTAACCCTATTAAATAGTAAGAGTAAAATGGGTAGTTCATCTCTCCAAAAGGATAGTTTGGTCTTTAAAAAAATATTGGACTCCCACTGTTACCATCTAATGAAATATTCCTAGCACGTGGGGCTATTTGGATTTTAATAGTTTGTTTAGGGGAGGTAACTGTCTTTTTCGAAACCGTTGGGGGTCAACTGTCAATAAGGTAAATTACAGGGGAGGTAACTACTTTTTTCCCTTAAATAATTTATTACAAGTTCTCATAACTCTCAAATAGAAAATAACTAGGAATAAAGACATTGGAAACACTCACATGAAGGATCGTACTCCTCTTTCATAGTCTGTGTATCCATCGTCGCACCGCCATGTGTCCATACGACGGCGTCTCCATATAGTCTTCCACAGTAGGATCTGCATCATCAACTAAAAATATTCAACGTCGAAAGGTGAGCACACAACATAGCTCAATGAGTAAATAAAACAATACGTAAACATATGTATGCAGTCATATTATTATCTTTGGTCTAGTTTAAGTTGGCAACTATGCTATAGAAAAGATAGGCGGTCACCACACCTCTATATACGAGTGTATGAATTCGTCCAATGAATCAAACATCATTACCGTCCCACATACACCCACCAAGGAATAGAGATAGAGCTAAAGTATCCAGATCACACATTGTCAATATTTTTTCTGATACCCTATCCATACTAGTACGTATGCCCTACTGGCGAGGGCTTACAAATTGGATTCGTGACTAATCAATCCTAGATGTCATCCATATGAATCCAAGGCCTTACCTCAGCATCCCTCAATACGTCCATAGAGATAAAGCTAAGGTTCCTCGACAGAGTCAAAGACCACACAGTCCGTGAATACCCCCTGATGCCCTACAACATATTAGTTTCGCTAAGATAACAGTGATAAAACGATGTCAATGTGATGCATGGTTTAGGGATCACACATCCCTCTCCACACAGCCACCAACCACACTCACAAACACATGTTTATTCCTATCATCACTAACAATAGAGTAAAATAATAAAATAAATATCCATGAATAGAAATAGTAATAATATTGGATGGCATGTGAGATGCACATTACAGTCATACAAACATGACATCAACCATAGCATTGGACAATTAAAAGAAAGAATAGCTTGTTATTATTCAGTTAGTTTAGGTCTTATTTTCTCACCTTTGATTGTAGTGTTAATTTTCTTCCAAACTTTGAAAAATTCACTTATACTAGTTGACAACATAGATAATGGATGCATTTAGATTAAAGTTTGGTGGTATTAGGTTATAATAGTCTAAAATCCAGTCTGGCCTCAAAATAAGCTTTCTACAACTGAGTGGTTGATTAAGTAGTAGCAGGTATATGTCAACGATATGTGTGGTCCTGCATCATGCAACCACAAATGTGACCACATAACCCTGGGTAACTTCCCAAGAGCTTGTGGTCGACTCACTGGTCACTCTGTGGTCGACCAGAGTGACCAGTGATGCGACCACACAATTTACTGGTTGTGTTCGTGGGTCTTTCTCAGTCTAGCCTTTGGTTCATTATTAGATCACCTCCTAGGGTTATTCTATAGCCTTGATACTTTTTCAATTCCCATTAACGAACATCCCTAACTACTACCATGATTTCCTTTGAATTAGTTGGGAGATCTCATGATCTTAGCCCCAAATTTGGATTCCTCTTGCCAATCTTATGATGATGAGTCTAATCCAACTATTTCTATTGTCTACAGAGATTAGTCTGTTACCTTAGGTTCCTTGCTGTAGAGGAATGGAATCAATCGACAAGCACTTCTGCAAATCCTCTCCAATCTTCTTTTCCAAGTCTTCTTCTCCTTCTCCTTCTCATTCTCTCTTAGACTTAGGGTTTAGAATTGATCAAAAAGAGTGAGAGAGGCTAAGGGACGTCCTCTGTATAGAGAAAAAAAAACCTCTATATAGAATCCTCTCTTAACTAAGAAAGAGATCCCCTTAATTTTAGAAAGTTTCTAAATTTCGGAGTTAGCTCTGGGTTTATATGGTCGACTCTGTGGTCACAGAATCCGTCGACCACACAAAGCAAAGTGTATGACCACTCAATTGAAATTGATTGTCCTCACCTTCTAATTGAGTGGTCGGCTACACAACATCTGTTAGTCGACCATACAATGAAAAATAACTATTTTTAGCTTACCTAACTCTGTGAGTGCTTCATACGGTCGATCCGGTTGGTTCACCCGAGCCAGTAACAATGAAAAGACCTGGTACGATACGATTAAACCGAGTAAGTAGAGTACGGGTCTTACAGGGATGCTGTTCGAAGGATCTAGATTGGCAGTGGTAAGGATGTTGCCTAGTTTGGAATTATCGATGGTTGCAGCAAAAGGTCTTGCTGATCGACGAATGCAGCAAGAGGTACCATCGGATTGGGCAGTCTCTAATCTGTTTGGAGGGATTGGTCAGGTGAAGGTTGAGAAGATGTCGTAGAGAAGAGATGAAGGTGAATCTCAGGTTGGGAAGATGATTCTTCCTGTCAGTGCATATGCCAACAAGGATCATGGAGCCGGGAGTTGCAGAGTTTGACTCAGGTGCGGCAGCGATGGATCTTAATGGCTTAATGGATCTAGTCAGATCGGGGAGGCTTTCCCTTGGATCTGATGGTGATTTGGAATCCCGAAAAGGTGTACATCATGGCCAATTGATGCTGCACCATGGGATAGAAAAAGACTGGCAGACTGCGATGAGGAGTCAGATCTCTAAGTCTGCACTAGAGGTGCAGAGATTAGAGGCTTGGGTTTTAGGTGCAATTAGAGTTACAGGAGGACTGTGAGTGATGGTGATCTCTTCGATGATGCTGCAGCAGTGGAAAAGGTGGAGTCACATCACATCGTACAACAGTGAGCTGTACGGGACACCCTTACCGGGTGTAGGCTATGCCGATTTGGGTGTAGTGTGGCAAAGACGATGGACATGTTTACAGAATCAACATCAACGGGTTCTTCTTCAAGGTGACTTGTACATTCCAAGCCAAATGGAGATTTGTTGGGTTTGGAGTCTTGTATTCTATGGGGTCCACACATTTTTAGAGTTGTATTTGTATTAGAGTTTGGATCTATTACATGTATGGGATAAACTAATAATTGTGTGGGATTATGGTTTCTAGGAATCCCTATATATTGTCTCTGTAGGAAAAACCCAAGGTAAGGCAAGACTGACAGAGGAGTACACTTTGTCAGGTGGAGAGCTGTAAGGTTGACTAGCGAGAACACTCTGTCAAGGTAGACTGTTGAAGTTTCTTGGGAATTAAAAAGGTCTCTCTTTCTCTGGTATGGAGGTAGGAATCCCTCGTTGGGGTGCTGAACCACGGTAAATTCTTGTTCTTCATTTTTCTCTGGTTTGCGCTTTCATCAATAAAAGTGAAGACATTACATCCAACAAGTGTCAGCATCCCAAGAGCCAAACTAGGCCATGTATTCATCAATTGGGACAGCAACATCCCATGTGCTTTGCAAATGCTGGCATCATAGCTCATATTGTACTTCTTTCCCACTCCATCCAATGATCCAGTGGTTCATAATTCCTCTCCACCATCTTCATCTTATGAATCCTTCTTCTCAATACTATCATACTCTCATCTACAAGCCGTCCATCGAAACCCCAATTGTAGCCATCTCTTCTCGTGGCGAAAACGCCTTGATTCGGTACCTTTAGTTGTCGAAAACCCTCCCATTTTCGATGTCGTGAACCTGCAGAAGAAGAAGAAGATGGTCCTGGAGGGAGAAAGGGGGAATACAGAGAGGAAAAAGTAGCTTCCATAGCCGCTTATGGCTCTTCAAATCAGAAAGATCAGATTTTTGAAAGTTGAGGAATGAGAAGAGATAGTTTGTGTTGGCTGCTTTTGATCTGGATTTGAAGAATCCTGAAGGCTGGAGGATTGAAATTGTTGGCGCTAGAATCCGCTCCTCGGTCTTCTACTGTAGGTCCGGCCTGTAGACGACAAAACAAGGCAAAGGTGGGGTAGGACTTGTTGCCCCATGACCTCTCCGATGCTAAAGTTAAGATATTAGGATGCAAATAATTAGGGTTAAGCCTGACCTTTGTTATGTAAAGCAGGGTACGAAAGTTATAGTAAATACTAGTCCGAGGTTGAATAGGAAGAATATCAGAGCAAGTGGGGGGACAAGCTCATAAAATATTGGCCTGATTTAACTTCTGGCTGTTGAGGTATTTATATCTGTATTTATTGCTGAAGTCATATGAGGCCTTGGGATGTAATTCCATCTTTACCCCTCTGAATATGGATAATGTCCCGCTTTTAGCCTTTTTCTTCTCTATTTTGCCCTTGTTGACAAGTCTTCTTTTTGTTGTCCATGTGTCGACTGGTCATTCGAGGGGTGATCTTTTGACCTTAGTTGACTAGTCGTAGGTCACTTTACACGTGTCATGCATTCATTCGCGAGTTTATATTTACCCTTAATAGAAGTGTTTGGCCGGCGGTGCGAAAATTTCTCAGACGCTGATTGCAATGATAGCCAACCACACTGCACACCGTCTCCCTCCCCTGTCTTGCCGCTGCAACCCACCTCACCGCTGCTGCATCTCCCCTCTCTTTCTCTCCCACTTAGCCACTGCAACTCGTCTCACCATTGTTGCATCCCCCTCTTTCTCTTTCTCTCCCCGGTCAATTTTGACATTAAAAAAATTCTCCACCTTAGACATTATAATTTAACGGACCTAACTAATCGAATGGGGTTAACTGTTAGAATTTATAAACTATTGAGGATGTCCATCAAATTGACTCTAGATGGAGGATGAATTGTGTATTTCAAGCATTACGCAGGGGATGTCTATGAAAATTTCCTTAAATGAAACAATATCAATGGTTTAACAAAAAAAATACTAATAATAATGATAATTATAGTAGTTTAAGGGTGAGACTTTCGGCTATTTTTAAAGGGCCACCTGCTGGAAGCTGAATTGGTATGGCTGATTCAATTAATTGGCTCTGCATTTGGTATGTATTCTTGGAATATATTATTAGAAATGCAATCTTTTGGAATGGAGAATGCATTCCAACTATTGAATGAGAATGGGCTATAGAGCGAGATATTTTCCATTCTATACTTAGAATGCAAAGTAGGCAAAAGTCGGGGTTCCAGAATAGGTCGTGTTCTCTTAATGCATCTCATGTCACTTTTGAAACTTGAGGTACCTCTAAATGTTTTTTTCTTAAACATTGAGTGATTCAAGTGTAATTTACCCCCCCCAACCTCCCACCGAAACAAAAAATAAAAAACATACGTAGAGAAAACTAAGAGAAATGTGACACATCATCGCCTCATTTGTGGGATGGGGGTGAGAGGGGAGTGGTGATGTCATGTTTCCTCTCCCTTCTTTTATGAAGCTTGGGTTGCTTCTCACCTGCTATCTTCAAGATTGTTTGGCTCATTTCCTTAACATCAAAATACCACCAAAAGAAGAAGTAATTAAAAGGTCGAGACTTGATTCTATGGTTACCCAAATAGTTTGCTTAATTCTCTTCCAAGCATCATCGTCGTGTCAACGGTTGCTATGACCATTATAAGTGTATTGAACTAAGAATACTTCAGGATATGCATCAAGGGATGGAAGGAACAAATTACAAGAGTTAATTATTGGAATTAATTGAACTTCAGTACGTAGTTCCTTCAAAATATTGTATAAAATTGTATTATCTGGCTCCAAACGCCAGGGCATTTATATATAGACCCGCCTGCAATTATTTTTATTTTTTATTTGGATAGATGCACTTGTTTAGAAAACATAGGGGAATCTTCAAAACCAGAATAGTAAATGCATGCACCGGAATCAGTACCATCAATAGCAACTCACAATAAATTGACATGAGAAAGAATCCGAATTGCCCGTTAGGGATTCTTTGTTCCAAGGAGTCCGTTGGTTTTGACGTAAGATTTTACCGCATGACATTTTACGTGTAAGAAAAATTTTCAATATTAATTTCAAAAGGTAAAATATAATGATTCTTGAGGGGGATGAAAAAGAAACTATGTCTTTTTTTTTTTATTAAAAACAAAATTAAAAAAAATTTACATATAAAATGTTACATATAAAATTTTACATTTAAACGAAACTAAAAGAAAAAAATTTAAAAATTAAATGATAGCAAATGGAGAAAAAGATTTTATGCGATACTATAACACAAGGAAAATCATTAATATATAAGAAAAAAGTACCAGCTAATTATTATTTCTAATTACGTACCTCCTGTCATATAAACCCTTCTATGTAATTAACACTCTTTCAACCTGACATACAATAGAGAGTGTGCCATTGAAAATTCCCATATTAACATCCTCTCACGTTTCCTATGCATTCGATAGTGTGTCATTGAAAAAAAAGATAGTGTATCATTGAAAATTCCCCAATACGACAGCTTACATAACCTTACCTTCCCATATATTCAAAGTTTCATTTTATGTAGTGGTCGAAGAAGAAGGTCCTTGTTTTGTTTTGTTTTGTTTTGTTTTGTTTTGTTTTGTTTTGTGTACAGGACACGACACACATATTCTCTCTCTCTCTCTCTCTCTCTCTCTCTCTCTCTCTCTCTCTCTCTCTCTCTGTTTGTGGATTTATCCTATTCGTCTTATTTTATAGTGGGACTGTCTCTTTCTAGGTTGGTGAATTTTCATCGGTCTTGTGTTGTTTCTTGTAGTGGACTCTCTCCCTCTCTCTCTCTCCATGGTTTGGTGGATTAATCCCAGCAAGAGAGTCTTATTTTATATAATGTTCTCTCTGTTTTGGTGGGTTCATCAAATCTTTCTCTTGCATTATTCTTGCGTCTCTCTTGGTTTGTGGATTTATCTTATTCGTCTAATTTTATAGTGGTGTTAGGATCGGATACGCAAATAAGAAGAAACACACAAAGAATTAACGTAGTTTAGTATCTCATCGTGAGATGCCTACGTCCATCAGAGAAAAGAGTGACTTTCTTCTATTCCCAAGAACAGTCTACAGAATTCTCTACCTGACAGGCCTATATCATCTGTCAGCCTTACAGCGTTCCAGCTCTCCACTGTCAGAGGAGAATCCTCTACAGCCCTTATAGTCTTACCTAGATTTTCCCACACAGAGACAATTTATAGGGAAACCTAGAAACCCTAATCCCACCACAATTATAAGTTTGACCATATACATGTAATAGACTCATATCCTAATACAAATAGTACTACCTTTATAATTGTGTGGACCCACAAAATACAAGACACCAACGCAACAAATCTCCACCTAGCTTGAATTTTGCAAACTACTTTGAAGAAAATCCGTTGATGTTGATTCTGTAAATCCGTCTCTGTCAAAACGCTACACTCAAACCAGCATAGCCCACACCCCGTTTGAGTGTCCCGTACAGCTCACCGTCGCACGATGTAAAGTGACTTTATCTCTCCCACTGTTGCAGCATCATCGAAAAGATCACCATCACACACAGTCTTCCTCCAACTCCAGTTGCACCTGGAACCCGAGTCTCTCACCACCGCACCTTCAATGCAGACCTTGAGAACCGACTCCTCATCCCAGCCCTCTGCAACTCCAATTGCACCTGGAACCCAAGTCTCTCACATCTGCATCTCCAATGCAGACTTAGAGATCCGACTCCTTGTCCCAACCCGTCAGTCATCCTTTACCCTGCGGTGCAGCATAAATTGATCATTATGAGCACCGTGTCGGGATTCAATCACACCGTCAGATCCAACACTCGATCCGATCAGATCCACGAACAGCTACCATCCTCCCATCAATCTAAACAGAGATCGTCACTGACCATCCACTCGACTACCAACAAGACTCACGTCGTTACCACCTAGTGTAATACCATCCACTCAACTATCACCAAGATCCACTTGCGACACTGTCTGGTGTAATCGCTCCACTACCATTTGAGGCCTACTAAATTCTCTTGCAGATTTGTTATCATACCGAGCTAACCATATTGAGTAACCTCCGCAGGTCTGCATCACTGAATCTACCTCAATCATTTCAGAAATAGCAACTTTGGATACTCCTTCTATAATGGAAGTCCCCCGATCCACCTACTATCTCTCTCTCTACCCTTTTTTTTTCTTTTAATCACTTTCAACCATGGAAAAAAAAAACTTTTTTTTCTCCCAAAGTAACCGTGGAAACAAAAAAAAAACTAAAAAAAAATCACACCAAAAGTGTAATGATTACACTTTTCTTTTCTCTTTTTTTTTTCTTCTTCTTCTTCATGTTTCCACGCACTTTCCTCCTTTTCCTAGATCACTGATCGATCTATTAAATCTAGTTCTGATACCATTTGTTAGGATTGGAGACACACAAACAAGAAGAAACACACAAAGAATTAACGTGCTTTAGTACCCCATCGTGGGATGTCTACGTCCACCAGAGAAAAGAGTGACTTTCTTCTATTCCCAAGAACAGTCTACAGAATTCTCTACCTGACAGGCCTATATCATCTGTCAGTCTTACAGCGTTTCAGTTCTCCACTGTCAGAGGAGAATCCTCTACAGCCCTTATAACATTACCTAGGTTTTTCCACATAGAGACAATTTATAGGAAAACTTAAAAATCCTAATCCCACCACAATTATAAGTTTAACTTCATACATGTAATAGACTCATACCCTAATACAAATACTACCCTTATAATTATGTGGATCCCACAGAATACAAGACACCAATCCAACAGTAGGACTGTCTCTTTCTAAATTGGTGAATTTTCATCAGTCTTGTTTTGTTTCTTGTACTGGAATCTCTCTCTCTCTCTCCATGGTTTGGTGGATTAATCCCAGAAGACAGTCTTATTTTATGTAATGTTCTCTCCGTCTTGGTGGGTTCGTCAAGTCTTTCTCTTGAACTCTTGCGTCTCTCTCTCGGTTTGTGGATTTATTCTATTCGTCTAATTTTATAGTGGGACTGTCTCTTTCTAGGTTGGTGAATTTTCATCAGTCTTGTTTTGTTTCTTGTACTGGAATCTCTCTCTCTCTCTCTCTCTCTCCATGGTTTGGTGGATTAATCCCAGCAAGACGTCTTATTTTACTTAATGTTCTCTATGTCTTGGTGGGTTCATCAAGTCTTTCTCTTGCTATCTTGCGTCTCTCTCGGTTTGTGGATTTATCCTATTCGTCTAATTTTATAATGGGACTGTCTCTTTCTAGGTTGGTGAATTTTCATCATTTCTTGTACTGGAATCTCTCTCTCTCTCTCCATGGTTTGGTGGAAGACGTCTTATTTTAAGTAATGTTCTCTCTGTCTTGGTGGGTTCATCAAGTCTTTTTCTTGCACTCTCGCGTCAAAGGGCCGCCTTCTTTAATTATAACAAAGACAATCCCTTCAACATAGGTTGATTTTCATGTGAGTAATTTATCTGTATGTCCTTGTATTTGTTTTTAAAATTCCATTCATCTATATGTAGTGGGTCTTATACCACAGAAATGAGTCTCATACCATATCGAAATCGATATTCATTGTTGATAATTAAGGGGAACATTATGGAAATAAAAATAACAAATCAGTAAAAAATATAATAAAACAACAATAGAGATTGAAGAAAAGCGATCTCAATCCAATGGAGATGATAGAAGCTCAACAACCTAAAAAGCCTATACACCAAAATAGAGATTATCAAAATTGAATTCAAATTTCGTAAAGAATCAAATACCACTTTAGTGTCAATTACAATCACACCCATTCTGTCAATTTGGCTAACAGAAATTTTGAAAAGACCGATTTACACTCAATACCCTATCGCCTTTCTGGAAATCCCAAATGACTGTTCAGGATAACAAGCACTATTGCAGCAGCGAGTGGCAGAGATCTTAAGGAGTTGTAGGCTTGCAACCGTGGGAACCAATTTAATGATCCCATGTCCGGTGGTAGAAGAGTCATGGGAGTCATCCCGTAGTACCGATCGGTAGATACATTAATGATGCCTGAGACGATGAGGAACAAGATGAAAATGGTAGCAGCGCTAAAGGGCTCTACCTCCTCAATCTGAGTTATTCTTTTGGTTCTGGGCAACTCTATCGTTTCCAACTTTCCCAGTTTCCACATTCTCAATTGGAAGTCCTACATTTCTATGGTCCTATCTCATGATGTTGTATTCAAATACCAATCCCAAAAATTTGTCCAGAGTCCAGACGTCAGAGCGACACTCCAAGCTCGTGGCGATTAGGAGTTTTGCAGGCGCAGCGCTCCTCCTCCTCAGCCTCATGGCCTTCCTCTCCGCCCTAATTGTTCCATCAACAGCCTTAGAATCAACTATAAAAGCAACGACAACACAACATTCAATGCTCTGATCGACTACATTTCTCTCTTGAAATCATAATTTTTTTCCACGAAACTGTTAAAGTTTAAAACCTTTCGAAATTTTTTCAGACTAGTGAAATTCAAAATAAATCATACCAGTTTGTAATACTCTGAAAGACGAGTCAACCGATACAAAGTTGGTCGCTGGAGGTGGCTGGAAGCGCCCTCACGCACCGCCTGAAAAAGCGTGTGAGATCCATGCACCAGCAGTTGGAAAAAAAAAAACTCTGACGGCGCCTAGTCATCGCCGGGTCGACTCGGCTCAGAATCGTAAATCCTAACCGGTTTTGTTGGGTTGACTCCGGCTGAGTCCACCCAGCCTAGGCCCGCCAAGCCCAGCCCAGGCTCAGCTAGCCCGGCTAAGCCTAGTCAAGCCCAAGCCTGACCAGCCAGTCCAGGCCCGACTACCCGAGGACCCTGTAAGTGGGTCAACCCGAATAATGGCCCGAATGGGTCGACTCGATAATCCAAATATGGGTGACCCAAAATCCCGAATTTTGGCTAGGAAACCTGATTGGTTGAACTAGGTGACTGGTTTGGTCTAACCAGACCAATATTGTTTGGTTCAGACCGTGATTCATTCCGATCCGCAAGCAAGCAACACCAAGCCCAGGCCCGTAAGTTACCCATGCATGCCTAGCCGCGCAGCAAATGACACTCCCACATGCCCATAGGCCCAGGTGCACACACGCATATGAGGTGTTCAACATTATTTTAGGAGAGAGAAAAGCTCTCTGGAAATAAATGTATGGCAATGAATTCGAGTGTTAACATACAGGTTACAGAGGCCATTACATATAAAGTCAGGAGTAATTTTGGTTGATCACGAAACACTTGTTCTAATCCTATGGTGGAAGACATGTAAAGAAGATCGGATGCATGAAAATTAATGTGCTACCGCTATATGAGATCACTTAATTGGCACATGCAAAATTCAGTCATTTAAGTGACAGATGTATAGGTACAACACATGCGAGAAGATGCCTTTTTGTGATATCTGATTACATGATGCATGAGAATTAATGCACTGCCGCTACATAGGATTACTTAATTGGCACATGCAAAATTGAGTTACTTAAGTGACTGTTATGGTGCTTCTCAAGTATACGTACACATGCGGGAAGATGCCTTTTTATGATATGTGATTGCATCATCTTTAAATCAACATATCTCCTCTATTATAACTCCGAATTAGGTGATTCAAATTGTCACCGTCTTCATTGGAAGAGAGGGAGCTGCGGGGAAAGAAAAAAACTGAGTAGAAGCTTGGGTTTTTGGCAGAAAATCTCTCTTGAAAGGTTTTGGTGAGTTCTCATGGATTGAATATCTACACCAACCTTCATGGAGATCATTGAGGGTCTATTACAAGCTTGAGAATGGTTGTGAGCCATTAATGGAGGTAATGAGAGCTTGTAGAAGAAATTTCTTTTGTTTTGACTAAAATACCAACCTAGGGTTTTGGTTTGATCTTGTATTGAGGATTACTTCCTCTCACTTATACTCTATGGGTTGTGTGAGGTGTCATTGAGTCTATTGAAGACATGCAAGAACATGATGCGGCTCTCTTGTTATATTAATGGTGTTCTTGAGTTTGTGAAAAGGGGGTATGCATTCAAGGTGTTTGTAAAAACACCAAAGAAGAAAATGGAGCTTGTTATGACATCTTTGAAGATTGGAGAATATGATTTTGGACTTCCTTATATAAAGTGAGCATCCGATTGTAGAGTTATCAACGAAAGGTAATCCACTTGAGCATTTCTCTATTTTATTGTATTTCATAAACAGTATTCAAATACCAATCCCAAAAATTTGTCCAGAGTCCAGACGTGAGAACGACACTCCAAGCTTGTGGCGATTAGGAGTTCTGCAAGCGCAACGCTCCTCCTCCTCAGCCTCATGGCCTTCCTCTCCCCCCTAATTGTTCCATCGACAGCCTTAGTAATCAACTGTAGAAGCAATGACAACGCAACATTCAATGCTCTAATCGACTACATTTCTCCCTTGAAATCACAATTTTGAATCTCAAATTAGAGCTCTTTCCAAAAAAATTCTGATGGGGAGTTCTCAGACAACTGTCTGTCGCTACTTCGCATTGAGTCTCCAAGTGATTTTTCAATACGCTCATACGGGAATTCTTATCCGTCACCTTGTTTATCCTTATTGCTTCCATATTTCGATTGTTGTGTTGCAACTGAAATTGTTGCAGCTTACTTAAGATTTGAAGATGCCAATTCTGACCAACTCTAATTCCTGCAGATTTGAAGAACAAAAAGAAAAAATGCAAACCCAGGGTTCAGATCAGCACCTCTTATGGCCTTACCCTTTTCGAATGTCACCGTAGTGGAGATGGCAGGGCAGCTACCGTGGTCTATGGTGGGGCATTGTGAGATGTAGAGGGAGGGGCGGAGGGAAATTGCCAATCATGGTCTCATCCGGGAGAAATTGGGTGTTGGGATGGTCTCAAACAAAATAGAGGAGTTTGTAACTATTGTTCCGCTTCTTCCTTTGATCTGAAAGCCTCCAATCTAACTGGGGCCTCCATGCAGAGAGGGAGAGGAATCGCAACGGCAATGGTGATGGCAGCCGTGATTGTCGGATCAAGAGGACTGTCAAGGAAATATTGGGAAGGAGATTATATTTAGGGTTATCCTACCTAATGTCATTGTTAAGTTTCAAAAGGGTAAATTGATAAGTTTAGTTTTGACATTAATACATTTAAGAAGAGGACATGTCATTAATTAATGGACTTGTTATAACAGATAGGATCAGATAGGTTCAGTATAAATCATACTATACTTGAGAAATTAAGGAAGATTCATATAATTAACATGAAAAATGATGGGGGTGCCCTTATGATGCATAAAATTTTTCCTAAAAATAATTTATAACTTTATTTTTCTACGTGGCAATTCCCTTAGAGCTGATATTCAACACTTTGAATAATGACCTTGGTCAAGTTTATGTTACAGAAAAGGAAACCTTCCTTATAACAACACGTGTGGGACAATGTTCCACAACGGTTTCCCACAACGGTTGTTTAAACTTTAAACACCCTTTTCTTGAGAAAGTAAATGCTATTACAATATTAGTCAAATTACTTCTCCGGATATTTTTTTACCACCTTCAAGTCTGAGATGGGGATGGGAGTTCCGGTACAACCCTAAAAATATGAGAAATAGATTTTCAGCATTATTGTCATTAATTTTTTAAAGCATCATGTTCGATAACGGATTAAGCTATTTTTTTGTTTGACAACTAATCCATGACTCTGTTGATCAAGACGAACGTGGATAAAAGAAAAGCCCAATGAATTTGAGACTGAATTAAAATTTGAGTTTTCATAAATTCTTATAACTTATTTTTCCACGTGGTCAATTCCATTAGAACTGAATTCAACATGTTGAATAGGGTTGTTGGGTCCTATATGTGAGTAAGTGGTCCACATGCTACTATCCATTTTAGGTATCCCCTATTAAGAGAGTTATGAGGGTCGGATCTGAGGGACATGTGGCACTCAGATCATCGTTCATCCTTGATAGAAGGAGACGGTTGGTCTATAAATACTAATGGGTAGGGTCCTGTGCACACTAACAGAAATTTGAGAACTCCATCACGTTCTCTGTCTGGGAATATAGCCAGTGCATAGAAATTCTTCCCCTCTCTCTTCTCTTTTGTTTGTGGAGCAGGGCATATCAGAGTACATCAGAAGACAACATCGGGTGGACGGACACCGACTGGAATAGATCCCTACACTACGGGTATGTCGAATCTTATTCCGCAATAGACATACATATGGATTGTAGTTTTCTTACACTATATGCTACCCAAAATTTTGCCCCCTCCTAATTTACAAATTGCAACAAGGTAGATTTTGAAGGTATATAAAACGCCCTTACAGTGCGGGCTTGTGCAGGAAATGAAAGACCATAAAATTAAGCAAATCTCTTATGTTAATGGATTGGACATGAGAATGCAGCGTACTTAACACATTGACAGTTTGGGGTTGCTCAGCCCATCCCCAGACACTACCAAAAACCCAAGTAAAAATCTAACATGAAGCTCAGGGGGGTGCAAACCCACTCATGGGGGCAATTTTATTCGTCCACTCAGGGGGTAAAAACTTAATTACAATAGAAAAAAGGTCTGCCATGAAGGAAGAAATCCAGTACCCACGCCTTGGATAACACAAGGCCCATTTAGTTAACTCTTAACATTATTCCATACATCTATATATATACAAATTATTCATATTTTAAACTCTATGGTAGCCAATAATAATTAGAAAAGAAAATTAAAATAAAATAAAGGTTTCTATCTGACAGTGCTCTCCGATGTCCAAACACAGAAGGGGTGAAATGATCATCCAGCCTCCTTAGTTAGATGCCCATGCATGAATTTCTATTGGACCATTTGCTGATGTGAGAGCTACGCAATCAGACTAAAAACCCTTGCCCTTCTTATTATTGTCGCTCACATTAGGACTTGATTAGTTGTTTTCTTGTTTTGAGTCTCCACTTGGTTCTTCCTCTGGCAACCACAGCTCCATTCTCAAAACGCAGTAAGTGGAAACACTCGGGAGCTCCTTCAGCACTCAGCAAACCATCAGTTGCTTCATTACAAACAGAAGTCAGGGACTGCAGTGTATCATCCATCCCACATTCCCTCCGGTACTCAATACTAATATCTGATATCTCATGTGTCTCAATGATTGAGATGGGAACACTCTGCAATATAACCATCTTTTTATTCAGTGCCAAATAAAACTTCTAAATAAATTATAAGAAATTGCTCATGGGTTTCATTCATGTGTATCTGTTTCCACAACATCCACCATGGAAAATTTAGGTATCACCACAAGTGATGACAGTCAGATTTAGTTACCACTTGCCATGTGGCATGCACACATGACCCACATCCACATAATAATATGGACACATCCAGGTCATCAAGGCCTAATCGACAAGAGTGTAGCTAGATATATTAATGGGTACAATTTGGGCCTATATGTGAACCCCACTTTGAGGCATGGTTTCATTCAAAACCCAAAAGTTGCCCAACTCAGCCCGGCTCGAGTTGCATTGGACCTTATGGTGCAAAAAATGGAAAGCAAAAAAGCAAAGAAATATACAAAACAAGGATTTCACCTCAAGCATCAGCCCAATGTATTTCACATTGTTCACGTGCTGATTTGCATCCAAATCGTTCCATCGAGGCTGCAGATTTAAGGTGTTTAAAGTCATTATTAGATAACTAAAATTGAATTACCAAAGTTGTAAATTTAATATATCCAATCTGGTCATTCATACTTACAGTTAAACCAGTTCGAACATAATCCATACTGTTGTAATCAAAATTTGCTAATATTCTGCTGCCATCCTCATCTTGAATAGGAAGGCAGTCTATGTATTGAGATTCCATTTCTCTTCTGACCTCCTCCGGCATTTTACATAGTTTTCTTGTATCTTTATTCATCATCACGAACATACTGGTTAAAGGACAAACAGGAACAACCAAAACGATCAAATCCTACCCAATTTACAAGAGAACCACTGATTTTAAAACCGGATATAAATAGGTTCAATTGAGATGATCAAACTCCGAACCTGTTAGCTCGTGTGAAAGTTTTGTTAGTCTGGCAATCACTGATGGTCCAATAACATCCCTGGCCATTCTTTTCTGATGGAATAAACCGATGATCTACTAGGACGTCGTCACCCCTACCAAAAAATTGAATAATGGAATAAACATAAGTCTTAAAGTTACATGAATGATAATTGTTCCAATTTATGACCATACATAAGTTTTAACTACTATAAAATGCTACAATTAAAAAATAAAAATAAAAATTAACGGTAAATTTAGGTAATTGATTTCTACAAGTTACTATAGGAAACAATTCTCACACGTTCATTATTCTTTTGCCACATAGACAGATGAAATACTAATGTCAATTATTATTTAAAGAGATCATGATTTAGATTAGTCCTACATCAAATTTCAAAGATAACTAAATAAACTATCAACTTGTGTATTAACATGCACTCATATATATATATATATATATATATATATATATATATATATATATATATACACACACGATACTTCTTTTTTTATTTTTTGGGTAAACCATTTCTATCAAAAGAGTTCGGTAACAAATCAACAGACGAAAAGAAAAAGGTGCAATCTATTTTTTTCTAAACCTAAGTGTTCTCGATTTTTGTAAAGATCGAGAAGTGATAAGGAGGTTTGAAGAAGAAAAAAAAAAAATTATTGTACAGAGTTTTTTTTTAACTAGATTTTTCTCTTCTTTTGTGGAAACCAAGGAGAAGAAGTAACAAGGATTATAAAAAGTAATGATTACTTTTTATATGTGACATGTTTCTCTAAATCTCTACGGTTAAGGTGGAGGATTAAAAAAGAAAAAAAAAAGGTTGGTTTGCGTTATACAGTGAAAAAAAAGTGTACGTATAAAATATATATATACGTATATCGTATCATCCAAAATAGAAGGGGAAAAACAGAAAAATGATTATCCTAAAGAATTTTTGGTGCTACATATTGTTCCCTAGATATGAACTGAATCTGAAATATAAAATCCAGTCAATACGGGGAGTTTGACAACATGGCAAGAAAATCTCATAGGAAAAGTCCACCAGGAGGTAGGTGAGTGAAAGCTTTATGCCTTAATTATTAGGAAAAATTGACTAGGACCATTGTACGTATCATCACATGCCTAGTGTCAAATTAAACAACTGCAAGATCTTTCACCCCATATAGCACACCCTATGAAATGATTTAAGAATATAATATACCTTTGACTACTTTTATTTAGTGTTAGAGTTTTTTAATTTTTGATAATAAAACACTTTTACTATGTATTTGTTTTATTTTTTTTTAAATTAGTTGTATTTAAAATTTTTGTTTTAGAAAGAAATAACCTGGAGGGTACTATGAAGAACTCGATATTCCTTAGGTTTCTACTCAAAACTGCTACAGAAAGTATTTATTTAGCTTCATTGTGAAATTTATTTTATCATTACTTGTAATTTCTGAAATAAAAAAATAGATTTTTTTTTCTTTTAAAAGGCCAACAAAATTCGTAGATTTCATAAAAGAACCAAAATATGACCAAAAATTCTAAAAAACATTTGTTTTAATGGAAACATAGATCATCGTAGCTTTTGACAAATCAATGATTCATTGAAATTTCAATATTTAATAATTGAAAGAGGGATCAGTCTTCCTCCCCCCAAATTTCTTGAAATGATGATTCGTGAATTAATATTCGACATTTTTTGTTTTGCATTAACGGAAATAGGACATTTTTTTTATTTTTGGGTATTAATTACAGGAGGACCTATTATAAAGTCGTGCGGTCCACAAGACCTCAGAAGCTTGAAGATTAAAATTATTTTTTTCTTTGAAAATTGATATTTTTATAATAAATACAGGAAAAATTATTTTATTAGAAATATACCTAACAAGAATTTTAGGAAAAAGGAAGAAGGGGATAATTTAGATATATCATATTAGGAAAAGTCTCACATTGCTAATGAGATTGGAATCCTGTGATTTTATATATGGAGAGTCCCTTCACTTAATAGTTTGAACTTTTGAGTTGGAAACTTGACATCGTATCAAAGCTTCAGGTTTCCTCTCACAATAATCCTAAAAAGAGGTCAAACCACTAAAAGAGGGATGACCATATGTCACCCAAAAAGAAGGACTAGATGTCACCCAAAAAGAAGGATCAATCACCCAATAAAAGGGACTAGTCACCTGAAAAGGGATCCACATCTTCTCCCGCCTGAGTTTGGGTGGGAGACTTGGCGGTCCGGATGGATGGCCGTCATTTGGCTCTTGGGTGGATCTGAGCCCTCCATCAAGAGGGAGACGATTTCTATACCCTGAAAAGTGTCATATACACCACCTAACGGCAGGGTTACATGTAAGGGGGAGTATTGGGAATAGTCTCACATTGCTAATGAGATTGGAATCCTGTGATCTTATATATGGAGAGTCCCTCAACTTACTAGTTCAAACCTTTGAGTTGAAAACTTAACATATCACATATCAAATTTTAGATTCAAATACAACCATATATACATACCGGCATGCATCTAAATTTGGACCAATACTTGTGCGCTCCTATTTACCATTTAATTGAAATTTGATATATAAGTAAAAGATCTTAAGTTTCCTTGTCCACAGAATTTAGGTTTCATTCAATTTGTCATATGACATCTAAATCCCATTTAAAATAACTCATTTTAAGGTGGCAAATGGCTTACCAAGAAGGATAGTAATCCACAACAACATGCATCTTAGTGAGCACCCATATCAGGCTCTTTCCGGTCATCGATGGTGTTGAACCCAATCCATCCTTCATCATCCCCATATTTTTAATATGGTTTAGAGCCGTTTCCTGCACATGATCATTGGGAGGGACAAACATGATTACAACATATTCTAAAAAAGAAAATTATAACCTTCCATTCTTCTCTCTGGAGGTCTTAGGTAACTTTCACCTTGGTAGGTGAACTTTAGGAGTTCACTATGATAAAAAAAATTAATACAAATATAAATCAGCCAATCAATCTCAGTGATAAAGTTATCTGTGTATGGTTAAATATGTAGAGTGGAGAGATAATCACCCTACATCCTTTAAAATGTGAGACCCACACCATCAGGTGGACCCACCCTTTACGTGTGAAGGGTGAAACGTACGTAAAAGGACTCTCAATAACATGGATTATCTAAAATAAATTAAACCAAACCTGTAAAAGATTCATCAGAGTCTCTATGGATGCCGTGCGATTAGGGCCCATGTCATAAGATCTGATAGTGAAGTTCTCACAGAAAATACGACTGTCCTTGACAACCTCCCCAAGAGAAAATGGGTCTGCAATCATATGATCAGGTAGTTCGTCCATTTCCCTTGTGTCAAGTAGTTTCCACTGCTTCTGATTAGCTGCCATCTTCAAGATTGTATCAACCCGATCCGTCGTGGAAGATCCTCGTGCATTCGACTTAACCACAGAAATGCCTTTAGAAGGAGGAGAAGAAGGTTTAGACTTCATTCCTTGAGCAGCACCCAAAGTGAAGTCACCTTCTCTTCCAAGCATCATCCTTGTACTTCTCTTCGCCGGAGTAGATACCAGAGACGAAAAAACCAATGGGATGCTGGCGATGGTGGAAGCCATGATTAATCTAAGTGTAGGTGTTAAAGCTTTTTATAAACTAGAAAACTTGTATATTAACGATTCTGCAATCAAAATCGAGAAGGGAAGGGAAAACAAACTACACAACTTTCGACAAGTTCAAGTGTGTATTGTGTTTAGGACAAGATTCTTGGAGCTGAACCAAGTTGTAGTATATGTGTTGCCAAATGCCGAGTGCTTTTATAGACACGGCTGCCTAGGCATTTTCTACCTAGCTTCATGTTGTTTGTCTAAGACCTATTCAAACCCTTGAATTCGGACGGATGAATATGAATAGCAGTGTGCTTTAATTCTTTGTTTCGTATCTCGTGCCCTTTTTTCTTTTTTTACCTTTTTTTTTTATTTTATTGAAGCCATTGTTGACTTCCTACCATTTAAGATTATTTAAGATTAGTATTCTAAAATGTAACCAATATCGAAGGAGACATTAAATCTGTCAAACACTTTGAGTGTAACAAATATTGATGAGTACATATTATATTATTGTTAAAATTTAAAAGAAATTTTTATAGAATAATTATTCGATCTGTTATGATGTATGGTATGAAATGTTAAACAGTCAAGAAGCATCATATAGATAAACTTAGTATAACTGGGAGCCTGAGATGAAGATATTGAGATAGATTTATAACAAAACAAGGGAAGATAAGTTAAAGAAATTGTATTAAAACTAATTTGGGAGTAATATCAATACATGATAAGGTACGAGAAAGTCATTTGAGATTATATGGTCATATTCAACGTAGGCTGTTAGATGCTCTAATACAGGGAGTGATTTGATTCAGATAGAATGATCGAAAAGAAATAGGGATGTACCTAAGATGAATCGAGGGGAGATGATGAGGAAAAACATGCATAATTGAGGCCTTATTTCAAGTAAGATCTCAAAGAGAGCTGATTGGAAGGTAACAATCTATATAGCCGACCACTTTTAATTGACATAAGACTTTGTTGTTATTGTTGTTGTTGTTGTTGTTGTTGTTGTGTTTGGCCCCAAACAAGTTAAGGTATGTCTCAAAAGAGAGCTCAAAATGATAAAAGTAAAAAATGTCATTATATTGAATATTACAATAATTATAACTTTATGAATCTCTAAACTCACTCTTTATGAGTTAGTTAAACTTTTTAATGTTGGCATGTGTTGTAAATTTATCAAAAAAAAAAAAAAAAAAAAAAACCAAGGCCATGATGTGCTATCTGTGGGTTTAGTCCCACCCTATGTGTGTGTGTTTCTTTAGGTATATAACATTTCGCGATACCATAGACTGATTAACCCTTTTATGTTGGAATGTTGGCATGTCTTCAATCTATTCTTATATTTATTTGAAACTATTTCTTATATTAGCTAAGTGTGAAATACTTTTGTCACGTGCATCCACCATTATCTATTTATATTTTATGTCTTTGCATACAATTAACCACACATCAATACATGTATATATGGAGTGAACAACTGCTTAGCCCAATTTGATTACTGATCTCTTGTCAGACACCCAGGTGATGAAATCTCGTTTCAGTTAAAATGATATTTTAGAAAATAGTAAAGTCTAAGAAGAAATTTATGAACTCTTCAAACGAAGGAGCAGATTCTAAATTGGCACACATAAAACCCGAACAACATGAATTTTTTTCTGAAAAAAATATTGAAGGATGTCACTATAAATGTCATACGATCGATTTCAGTCGTTCAAACTTCAAAGAAACGTGCTACAGTTGTCAAACAGTGCCATTTTATTTTATTCCATTAAAAATAGAGAAGGAAGGAAGTTGGTTCCCATTGCCAAAGGTTCAGAACTTGATATGCTTAATTTATATTTGTAACCTTTCCCTTTTTTTCTTTGTTACCACGTAGTTTCTTGCGTCTTTAGTGACCGTTTTCTTTCGTTATCAGTTAGTCAAAAAAGACAAATATGGACTCTAAATAACGACCCAACTTTTAGACCTTTGAATCAATTGTCATTCCCATGGACCGCCGCTGCAGGGTAAAGTTTTTCACAAAATCTAGTCCAAAACTCTGGTCGGTCAGCATTGAAGTTTTTTGTTATTTTAATAATATATTACTGGGAATTTCTTAATAATATCATCGTATTGCCTATTAAAATTTACCACTTCATTTTTAAGAAATTAAGATTTGAAAAATCCATAATCACTGAAAAGGGTGCATGCCAATCTTTCTGTTTTGGGGGTAACTTGTAAAACACGTAATAATATATATATTTGAACTATCAAGAGGATGTATGCCAATATATGAAGGGCATATAATTAAATTAGATCATATTTTTTATATTTAATGAGTGAAACTGATGCATCACTCCTCTACATAACATAATTAAATGTACAATCTATAAATTCTATGATAGATGAACTACTTGGTAGAACTTTTTTCTAAAATTGACACAAGACGGATGAAATATAAAATAGAAAGCAAAAGTTTCATCATGAAGCTCTCATTCCACTCTCCTGATCAATCCGATGGATGACATCTGGTCATGGTATCTTCTTGTCCAAATCCGCTTGGAATACTATTAGGCAATCTCAGCCCTTAGCTAGTGGAATGGGCCCTAATGGTATAGTGCCACCTTCTCTTGCTTCTGTTGGGAAGGCATAGAGAACAAAGATCATCTGTTCTTTGACTGTCAATTTAGATGGATATATGTTCTAGGTGTTCTCTGTTTAGGAAGTTATCCCGGAATGTATTGAAGGAGCTCTCTGGATTAACAATGCCTATAAAGAGGACTCTATTGTTTGTATTGTCAAACTGACCCTCTGCACCATTACTGCTCATATATGGAAGGAGAGGAATCTTTCTATTTTTGTCCAAATTTGATCATGCCTAAAAAATATCATTTTCGGAGACATCTGCAGGTACATGGAGGATATTATTGGGATGGAGCTTGTGCAGTCTCTTCAGTCGTGATCCAATAGTTGGAGTTCACTCCGCACACACAACTTGACCACTAACTACATAACTTGAGACAAGCAAAGTCCAAGTTATATATTGACAGTCTTCTTATGGATTATTGGCGCTATTCTAATCCTAAAGGAGTCGAATCACTTAAGAACAAGTTCTTGGTGGGAAAATGAGGTGTCAATCCTACATGAGGTCATCTACCATACAGACCCATCTTTGAAATCTTGAACCACATCCACTCATGGTTACAGTAATCGGTGCCAGAATCAGATCTGTCCTGCAAGTCAATTCTGATCTAAATCCTGATTGATCCGTATGGTTCTGGTTTTTTTTTTTAACTTGTAGATGGTCAACACATGGCAACCATGGTACTAGATGGTTGACACGTGTCATTGTTTTCACCACTCATTTTGGGCTGAAAATGTACCAGATGAACTAGAGAGGTAAAATTCACTAGCAAATGGGGGATGTTTAGTTTTTCCCCTAATAATTTGTCGTCTAAAAAAGTGGGAAGTTGTGGAAATGGTTTGAGAAGAAAGAATCCCAGGGTTTGAAAAATAATAATAATAATAAAAAATTGCTTATTTTTTTTTGCATGAAGAAATTTGGCTCTATAGAGAAGTACGAAATACAGAAATGGTTAGGTTTGAATAGAATAAAAAATAAATATATTTAAAAACTCCGTAACTATGAGAGGTTGAAAAATAGTGTCGTATCATCATTTATGGTTTAACTATTAGAATCCTAAAGAACAGCGACTGCAGGATTCTTCAGACGCCAAGAAGGACGAGAGCAGATACATCAAAATGGTGGAATTCTAAAGTTAATTAGAAGGAGTTTAATTACATTGACTAATAAAGGGTAATTTCCATCTTCCATCATCTTGAATTCCAAGCCAATCATTCGCAAGTGACCGGCATATACTCCCCCCACTTCACCATCAGTCTTCAACCAAGACATGTCATGAATCTCATGAGTTTCATGGCAAGTCTTTAAGACTACTCCTCGTCTACAGTAGCGTTGTCCTGATCTATTTCATCACATTTCACCGATTGAAATTGAGAAACAAACGCCTCTAAAGTGAATAGATATTCTTGTAATTTATGTATGATACCTACTTTAATTTACCTTCATGCACTTTGAACATTCTCCCCTTCTACTATTGTTTGAGACATTTCAGACGTTTCCATCACTTCCAGGTTTTTGATCCTCTTTATTAATCGTCAACCTTTTCTCCCCTCATGACTGAATAGCGGAGTGGAATTCAAGACACCAACTATATTCTACCCCAAAAAAAAAAAAAAAAAAAACCAGCTATTGACTTTATGTTTCCAACGGTGACTTCAGACACACTAACTTCCAAGCCTTCATGGACTGATTTCAATTGAATGCCAATCAGCATGAGGACCTAAGCAGGTGGCCGCTGATTAGTGATTCCGCGGATAGTGAAGGCTCAATATCGGTCACTTAATATCGAGTTTTTAAGTTGGAAAGATAAGAGAGCATTCACTCACACCACTCTTAATATCGAGTTTTTAAATTGAAAAGATAAGAGGGCATTCACTCACACCACTCTATCTATGATAGGAATACTTCTAGAGAAGGATGACTCGATTCGTATTCCCCCTAGTCAACTCCAAAACATTAAAAAATGAACCGATTTCCCGGCCTTAATTATTTTGTAGTCTACAAACATGTCTCGTAGAAGAACATGATAGAGCTCACATATTGGTAAGCTGTTCTCCATGGACCAGCCCACATGGACCTAAATCCAAACCCATCCAATTAGGTTGGTATTAATTTAATTGTTTACCTGCCGTGCCACCACTAGTCGGAAGGAAGTGGATAAAGATTGTATATTTCTCAGAAAAAATTTTATATACATTCCAATAAAAATTGCTAACATTATTTAGCACCCACAAATTTACAATCTTATTTCTTTACTCTATAAGAAAGTAAGTACGGTTAGGTTAGGGGATCTTACCATACATAATTACCAATCATTAAAGGGAAAAGTTTCTTTAAAAAAAAAAGTGAAAAGTTTTGTGATTGATGATGCAAAGTTTTGTGATTGATGGTGCAAAATATAATCTTTTTACATGGTTATTGACCATCAATCACTTCTCTATTTTCAACCCCAATCTAATGAATGGAATCAAAATATCCCAAAATACCTATCTGTGCACTATGATTGTGCCCATCGACGATCATCGATTCCTCAGTCCTCACGCAATATATTATCTAGTTTATTATATATATTTGTCCATACAACGGTCAACATGCTCATTGCTATTTGTACTCGATCAAGAATTCAATCATAACCATGGACATCCTCGGATTCCATTCAAAATTTTGATCATTCTCAAAAGCCTAAAATCAAAAATACTATCAAAGTAATTGTATCATTTTTATGTGTACGTAATAATATCTCTCACGTTAAATCAATGGGAGAATAAAAGAGGTGCATGCTGCACTCTTTGTATGTAGGATACCCACTTGTCAAAAGGGAGCGCGTCAAAGAGAAAATAGTGTGCAAGAGGGCTGTACCCTGCAGCCATTACGTAAATAGGCCCAGCCCCTAACCCACCAAAACCCGACCATTTCATAAACAGGGTGACAGTAAACACAGGGGTAGGTTGGTTTTAAAGACAATAAGAAAATGATGAGAAATGATAGACTTAGAAGTCTTCGATCTTCTTTTTTTAGGTTGTAATATTGCTTATGTGGATGTCTCTTACAGAGAGTTATCGGTTAAGATGGATTGGATTGAATCCCACATTTAAAGGAAACTGAAAACAATGAACGTGAAGAGTGAGTTATAATAATATTTTGAAGTATTGAATTTCAAAAATTCTAACTGCTTCAATTGTCTATGGCTTGCTTCTAACCCCAAATAACCTAAGCATTTCATGTTTGTATGAATGTATGAACAAATGTGTATAAATTATTAAATAGTTATACTTGTTGTGTGTAAACCCGTCCAAACCCAATAATTGTTGTGGGCTTAGATATATAAATGATCCAAATATCGAAATCCTTGACTCGCCTACTCAGGTCTATTTGGCTTTTCTCCCCTCCTTTTGGGATGTTTTTTCCTTCTTTTTTTAAAGCCAAACAAAGGCTGAGTTTTGTCACGTGTGCAATTGCAATGGTGAGGAAGCTTAACACACTAATTATGGTCATAGAGGTTATAAAATGGTCATCGATGGTTTTGCCTTCCTCAGTGTCGTCAGATATCTCGATGGATGTCCAAATCAAATTTCGTTTTTTATTAATTTTCTTACTTTTATAATTCTTTCTTTACAAAGAGGATGTCTCTCTCTAACAAAAACAAACAATATATTCGGTGATCCATCTAGACTGTGTTTGATTGTAAGGGAATTAAATAGAAAGGAAGACAAATTTTTTAGTTTAAAAAGAAAACTTTTATAATAATTACAACATATACTATCTCACATTTCTTTATTTAATTAACTCACATTTCATGCATTCAAAACCCTTGCATTTTAAATTAAATTTTATATCTTATTAGTATCATTACTAAATATATTAAGAAATTTAGATAGTTTATACAATTATTTTGTGTTATAAATATAGAATTTTTTTTTAAGTTAAAAAATTTCTCTTCCCTTCCCTTCCGCCTTCTCTTCAATTCCCCTTGCAATCAAACACAGCTCTAAGGAATCTCATGTAGCAAGTCAGTTGGAACAATTTGCAAGGGACGATTCTAGAAAGATAAGATAATTTTGAGGGCAAACAAGACTGATCTCAAGCCGGATCCTTGCACGATTCCGAGTTGTTAAACACTACAATCACCGTATATATCCTATACTGCAATACCACGTGACTGTGTTCTAGCCTTTCAATGTGCTTGGACAACAGGGTTAAACGAACCAACAAGATGATGGATAATGGTTCATCTATAGGTACATGTACGTTGCACTTACGTATAGTCAGAGAAGACATCTATACTTGTTACTTCCATAAATAACCTCATTTGTGTATATGGCAGTGACTTGAACAGGGATTTGTACTTTTTACTTCCACAACTACCCTCTATAGAGTGGTACACTGTAAATTAAACCAAAATTTCAATTCAAGTGGTCATGGAAGTCTTTTTCTTTATTTTATTTTAATTTTTATTTTTTTGACTAGATGAAAGTGGGAAAGGTCTAACCCCCTGGTCATGCCAAAAAAAAAAAAGTATTATAACTAAAAATAAAGATCCAGAGAAGCAGACGTATGTTGAGAAGAAGAAGATTCTCTCTAATTAATTCAAAACTGATTACAGCAGCTGATTGTAAAGCATAGATGGATGACAATGTGGAAAATATGTTGAAGTAAATGATACAGTAGCATAGATGCATAAATTGGAATGAACCTTTCATGATGCCGATTCTTTTGACCATGAAATATCTTAATTGAACCAATTGAAAATGGAGGTAACGGTTTATGTAAAAACCAGGGTGCAAAACTTTGGATCCTAAACATCATTTCCTAAACTACCCCTTTAATTGTATCGATTTCGATAAATGTGCATGGAAATTCGGTTTGCTATTTTTGCCCCTGGTTTTGTAAATCTTGCTATAATAAAAGAAAAAAAATCAGAACCAAAAATCTGTGTTAACTGTATCGGTTATATTTGTGGTAGTATATGTGGCATTTTACAAGTGATTGGTTCCATTTTTCCGGTGATTGGTTAAGACCGTCCCTCGAACCATAGTTCCTCTTTTGTGTATCGTATATGTGGCACTTTTCAAGTGACTGGTTAAGAGCGTCCCTCGAACCATCCCTCTTTTGTGCATCTTTTCGCCTCTTTCTCTTTTGTGCATCTTTTTGCCTTCTTTTTTTTCAAGGGTTATTTTATGAGAAGGAACCTAGAGCTCTGATACCAGGTCAAGTTTCCAACTCAAAAGTTGGAACTAATAAGAGGAGAGACTCTCCATATATAAGACCCCAGAATTCCAATTTCATTAGCAATGTAGGACTATTCCCAATAAAACAATAAAACAAGAAAATTGTCAAAATTCCTGGAGGAGTTTAGAAGGGAGACAGAGTATTTTATTTTAGATTGTGCTTGCTCCTCTCTTGGATGAGAATAGCATGAAGCTGCCAAAATTTGATGACAATAATATCTATAGAACATATCCGGACCGGCTTAATTGTAAGTATCTAACCTCTTGGGCCGGACTCTGGTCTTTGAAATTTTAAAAAAATATATATTTTTTGTTGTTGCCTTATGGTTCTTACAATTTCTTAAAATCCCTTAATTATCCACATGGCCCATATGGAATGATTTGGATGTGAATCAACATGTTAGCCATGGCAAATAGTCCGGATGGATGGTGCAGGTTAGATCTTAATTTCTTTTGCTCATAAATTAATTGCTACTCCGCTTTTCTTTTAATCTGTATCTTGTAATTGTAACAAACTTTGTTATAAGTTGAAAAATCCTTTAAATTTACATTTGGTATCGTGGTTCAAGTATTCAACATTAGATCAGTTGATTCGTATCAGTTTTGGACTTATCCTATCCCTGATCCGATTCTTTCTTAATTTTATTTTATACAACAGCAAAGGGTTTTCCATTGTATAAAATAGTTTATGATGACGGTACGTGAAATTCCATAGTGAGTATATAATTTTCTCTTTTCCCGTTCATGGAAAAAGTTTTCATTTTTTTTATGTGGAAACAATCTATTGAAAGCAACAATTCAGGGATCAGATCGGCCCAGGCTGATCCCATGCAACATGCGGGCAGGAGCGATTTGGGGGGATTCCAGGAACTGGGAGGAGAGGATGCGGATCCGAAGGTAAGACAATTTTGATGGTAAACGGGGTCAATCCCTAGCCGGATTCTGAGTTCTTGAAGGGTGGTTGAATGGAGTGATAGGCCACAGATCACAGATTTCGTTGAGGGTGACACATTGAAATTGTTAATGGTTGAGTAGTCCAGCTTAGGCCAACGGGGCGGATTAGTGTGATTGATTAACTACCCCAATGCACCCTTAATGATCTGACACTGATTTAACCGGTACCCTCTGCAGTTACCTCATAATTAAATTTAGTGAGTTCAATGCACGCTTTGTGGGGTTAATCAAAGTACTAGTTTTTTCTCTTGGGATCCACATCGTCTCCTCCCAATGGTCTGGGAGGACAGTGGCAACCTTCTTTGGATGGTTCCCACGTGGGTCTCGGATTCACTGAGAGCCACGTGGCAACCATCCGAGGAAGGTTGCCACCATCCTCCCAGAATGACTGGGAGGAGCCGATGTGAATCCTTTTTCTTGTCACTTTTAGGCGAGCTAATAAATTAGATTCTCACTAGGGCAATTAATTCCATAGAAATGAAACTCAAAATCTTTAGGTGGAGGGTTTGATTCCTATTGTTGCAGGAACTGAAGCATGAAGACTGAGGATACACTTCCCATTCCAATTCCAATTTGACCGATCCAATCCGGATTCCTTAAACCATACAAAAGACAGCTGCGTGAACTCTCACCTGCTAACTTCCGAGTCTAATTTGGAACTCTATAAATGTCATATGAGTTTCAAATTCCAATATCAAATGTAAGTATTTTGGGGAATTCCGCAATCTCACATCTCTGTTGAGTGTGTTCTTGACTTCTTGTACATCTCAATGAGAAACTAGCGTCAGAGTTATTGTACGCAACATCCTAAACAAAGCATTAGCTGAACATTATGGGAACATACAAAAACACTTGAATGTTGTTTCCCATGATACAGCATAGTTATTCCTTTGAAAACTTGTTGGTTTTCATATATCTCCAGCATGAATTCTCAACCTGAGGGACCAAAAGGAATACTTTACAAAACCAGTACAACAATAAAGTCTGCAACCGTTTCAATTTCGCAGTATCCACTGCATTATGTCCTTACGAATCACTCCATCGAATCTGCCTTTTTCATAGTTTGGTCCTGGGTAGTAAGGCCGAGTGTGGCACACGTTTCTGTACTGGATGTTCGCACCAGTGGGTCTCGATGGCAGCAACATTCTCCCCAGAGTAGGAAATGATTTTGGCCCTATGTGAATTGATGAGGTGGTGAGACGCCCAAATGTTCCGCTGTTTATAATTTTGCTACTGAATTTTTGAATGGATTCGGGAGGTTGCTGGCTGGATGAGTTGGTTACATGCTTCGATGTGCTGCCAACACTAGGTGGGTTTCCAGAGGGACCACGGATCTGGGCAGATGGTTTCATGCGATCAAGCCACCGAAGAATCCAATTCCCAAGGTTCCGACCAACTTCTATGTCCCTCTCTTGTATGTTGGTGTGAACCCGGACTGCCATGTCAAAAACAGCACGAGTTCGCCTGCATAAGAAACAAGTTTATCGTCAGTTTTGAGAGAAGAAAATTCAACTTAAAACCACAACCAACTTCCTAAATCCTGTCAACTCCAGGAATTGTTTAAGCACTAAGGCAAGAACACACTGGTGAAGCCCAATTAAATTAAGCCAGCAGCAGGGCTCTGCCGGCACCTCAGAAGCACAGAAGAAAGCAAAAGATTTGAAGTGCAGATTCCCTCGAATTGTCTGCATGTGTAGCGCAGGAGAATGTAACTCACTACTTCTCTCTAAATTGAAGGCATTGGCAAATGCCAACCATCAGATGGGTTCCAATAGCCAATTTCTGCAGAGGTATAGTCAAAGGAGACTACATGACGGTTGCAGACGATACAGGAGACCAAAAAGAACAACCACTGATTGATTCCTAAAATCACCATATTGTCCAACCTCAAATCAAGGATATAGTGGATAGAATCTTACCAGACCTTTTAAATACTCTTCCAGTTTTCAATTGGAACAATTATATGGGTCCTGTACACGTAAGGTACTAAATCTCCAAAGACATGCCAAGGTTTGATTCAGAGCCCTCAAGGACCAAATTCCAGGACATATCCATCAAACAAAAAAAATCACACGGCATTTTGTTCATTTGGTCCAACAAATTCACCTGATCAATGAAATGATACATCTCATATTTCTTAGTGAAATAGAAGTCACTATTTTTATCCAACTGAAGGCAATTGATGTATGCATACAGTAGGTTGGAGATTAGAAGGAATAAACCTCATAAAGGTAACATCACCTTCCTTAGAATTTGGAAATAAGACGAATTCCCACCCAACAAGCTGAATTCAAAACATTCCACCATCTGGATTACAATTTAAAGTAGACTAGAGCAACAGCATAATTGAATTGTAAGAACGAAAAGTACCTAGGCCATATCAATAGAGTAACAATTTTGAGTTTTCATTAATAGTATATCAACAACCAACCAGCAACCAGCTAATAGTGAGGGTAGATTTCATCACATATTTTGAAGACTAGCCATCCAGGAAGCTATTGATAATTTCTACAAAAAAGGTAGACCATTTCTTGCCACAATCCAGGGGACTCAACTTCAAGGCTTATCAGAGTAGCCATCATATTATAGTTTGTTACTTCCTATTCCAGCCTCCACGGCCAAAAGGTTGGACTTCCCTGAAGGAGAATTAATCTGGATGAAAGAATTATCATCTGGTGAATTGGGTGGTTCTTTGCATGCCAAGGTGTGAAAGGGCCATGGTATTCAACCTCTCAGGTTAACAAACAAAGCATTCTTATAGATGTGAGTTTGGCGATTCATGGAAGAACTAAATCAGGTCGGGGAAGATTTATTGCTGGGACCACAAAAGCACATTGTTTCATTGGAAAATTGTTGATATGAATGGCATGTATGAGAATGGACTGTGGCTTAAAGTATTGCTGGCTTTGATGAATTGGTGACCTAGTAGGTGGTCTGGGGTGACATGCAGAGATTCCAGTCTCATTTGTGGCATGACAATAGCCCACTGTGCCATCCTTTAGGTGATATCTCCTAACTGCTAGGGATAAGAATCCTCTCATAAGGAATTTTTATGGGTTGGCAGGGGGCCAGACAAGTTGGGTCCCTAGACTTTGGAGGAATCTTAGTGACCGGTAAGCAAAGATGTTGGCTAGCATTCTAGTGCTTCTAGAGAGGGCATTGACGACACTTCTCCAACAAAAGAGTGAGGAACAAATAGATAACCTGTCTTTGTGAAGGCCACTCTTCAGTACTTTTGTATCATAAGTGGAGGTGGGATGCATTTTCCCAACAATTCATTTGGTAAAATTTCAAGCCTACACTAAAAGATTTTCACCTACAAGATAAAATTTCACATCTAATCTGAGTTTGAAGCTAAAAAATGGCTTAAAAATACAAAGCCTAAAGGCTAAGAACCAGCAAAGTTACTTTGCTTGCATTTACAAAATATTCATAAAGTTATAAGTGCCAAACCTTTTCCCCTTTGAAACTATCAAGAAGTGAAATAAATCAATATAGATTAACTTGGACTAGGAGAAATTCCTTAATTAGGCTTAGTTTGGGTCCATTTTTATTTCTGTTTTTATTTCATTTTTTGCTTTTTTAGGTGTTTTGTATCATTTATGGATGCTATTTATGATAAAAAAAAAAAATTGAAAATAGGGTCAAAAATCAAAAAGAGGTTTTGACCTCTTTTTTATTTTTCCTAAAAAAAAAGTTTGGTTGTTTTTGAGCATAAGTTAATGAGCACATGGCTACAAGTATTTCCAACAGCTAAAAAATAAGGGTAAAAGAGTAATAGCCCATTCTAATTGTCAAAACCCTATGCGCAGCAAGGAAGAAACGTCCGTCTCTCCAAGTCTTCGAAGGAAGAAACGTCCCCATCTTCTTCCACATGGCCTCGTTTCCGCTGGGGCCTCATCCACCAAAGAAAATGAGGGAGTGAAAATTGCATCTTGTCAGCCGGAGATGGGAAACGAAAAATATCTTTCCGGAAATATTCCATGTTTTCAGTCAAGATTTGCAGAATCATACGTTTCAGTTCGGATCTACATTTCTGCGACGATTCCTCATCTGCTACTTTTTTCTTGTTTTCTAGTTACTATGGTTACCTTTTTGGATTTTATTATATGTCCTCCAGTTCTTAGTTGGAGTTCGAACGGAGATTTTCCTGAAATGGTCTTTAAAGAAGGTTTTACAGTGAGATTTTAGCAGTAGATGAACATTTTTTATTGTTGGAAACTTTTCTGTCTTTTATACCTTTGATTTTAGGATTTCTTCATGTTTGATTTTAGGAAACTTATATACCTTTTATACCTTTGATTTTAGGAAACTTTTCTGTCTTTTTAGATCTCGATTCTTGAGAACGCAAAGATGTGGCCGACCAATGGGTAAGCTCTAGGAAGTTTTCCAGATGAAGATTCATTCTTCTTTCTTATGCTGAACAAGTAGACTACAGAAGAAACGATGAAGATGAGGAACGAAACTATGACCTCAAGCTCCAACATCGTGATTGTTCGAATCAAATCTCTCCTTCTTCCCTGCAGCTGATGGGGATTGCAGAAGAGCAGAGACAAGTTTGTTTCTCTTTTGAAAAGTACAGAACTGTATATATTAATCATGCAGCTATGGTTTAGGTTTTGCCCCCTGTCCTAAGCTCTTTATGTAGAGTTCAAATCCTTAGCTGCAGACAGATTCAAGTTCCATAATGGTGAGGAATAGATGAATCCATTTATTAAAGTTATAAAAATTATTCTGGACATAGAAATACCAAATATATTTCTTATTCTACAATCTATTTTTTATTGTAGCTAGTACCAAACAATATTTTATTTTTTATCAAAAATTATTTTCAAAAATGATTTTTGATTATTAGATAAAAAACAAAAATAAAAATAGATCCAAAGAGAGCCTTAGTTTCCTAAACAATTACAATGCTTTCCAAGTCAAAAGGTTAAACTTCCAAAACTAGATTGAATAAGTTTCAAAATCAAATAAGGATTTAATACTGATATACTTTTAATTATAGAACACATCTAATTACAGAAAAGGTTGATTATACATTAATGTAGGGTCCATGATTGATAGCACAGGATTTCTTACTGGAGTTAGATCGGCACAACCACGTGTGCAAGTCAAACTCCACAAACTAGCATTACATTCCTGTAGAATAGAGCAAAAGAAGAAAGCACCCTAACCCACTATCCTATCCTCTTATCTAGATCAGCATATTTTTCATTTCAACAGAAATGTGCATCATCAACTGTACTTGTCAAACACTGAACTATTCAACATACTTTAAGCATATGGGCCTCATGAAAAATACACAAATCTTGCATATAGTATGTTTCATAATCCACAAATGAACTGACGAGGTTCATTTATCTATTTGACAAATTTTCAGACAACCCCTTGGGCTGAGACGAGCAATGTGATTGAATCTCATTAAAAAGGTGATGCCATAAAAATGATGAAGGCAAGCCGATGCAAGATTTTAACTTTTAACGAAAATCCTCAAATTTCTGAATTACATCCTGTTCCAAGATAGATAAAGTGAATATACAAAGGAAAGAATACCTTAATTCAGGACAAAATAAGAAAGAATAAAGAAGATAAGGAAGAAATAGAGAAGACGAAAATAGAACATTTTAATATTGCAGCAACATGTCAGTAAAAAATTTAGTTCTGAGCCAGTTCATACTAACATAAAATTAGGATCCCGGCATCTTCGAGTTTACAATGTTCCTTCAATACAAGAAATTCGTGAGACGTTCTTGCAATTGGAAGGCCCTTCCCTTCGGAGGTTTTTAAGCTCATTCTTATCTACACTTTAAAATGTGATATAGCGAATTTGATAAGTAGCTTTTATGTCATTCCCAAGAAACCCATCATAAAAGAATCTTCCTTCTCTATTCCACGAGTTCCGATCAAAATTTTTATTCTTTCCAAAGTGTAGTCTTCAAATGCGGAGCACTTCCATTGATAGCTCAAATATACCAGAAGTTATATGGTCAATGGTAAGACTCACCCTATTATCATTTTCATAAACTCTAATATTACCATCATCTCTTTTATTATCAACTTATTACAAATTTCAGCCTTTTATTTCCAACCATTTTCTTTGATATTTACAATCAGTTGAGGAACAAACCATATTCTTATAATTCAAAATTCCAGATCCCATACTAAAACTTTACTGTCTCAAAACCTGAATTAAACCCTGCATATTGGAACCTAAGCCACCCCTAGTTTTTAGAGATGCACACTAATCCAAAATAGCCAAATCCATAGGTCCAATTGATTAATTCTTTGAAGAATCTAAGAGGGCTTCACCAGCTGTTATACTTCAGTACCTCAGAAATTACTATAGAGAAGAAGTAGGGAACTGATGTGCTAATGATAAGTGTCCTTCCCAAGAAATACAACCAAGTTTAAAGAATGTCTTCACCTATCACAGAGCTATTATTAAATAGAGAGAGATGGAACTAAGGTATTGTACATGCAGAAAGCGAGGAAAGAGGCTATAAAAAACTTAATGGGTTCTTGAATCGGTGGTCATGGTAGGAATTGACACTACAATGAAGAGGGCTATAAAGCAAGAAACACAGGGGGAGGGAGTCATTCACCATCTCATGACAGTCAAGGAAGCTTCTCTTCCAAAAAATTTCAACACAAGGCCTTTGAAGAAATAAATCTAATGTGTTGAAAAATGTACATTCATCGGACATTGGGCAAATACCAGTAATCTGAAACTAAGTGCCCATTTTCCAATTGCACTTGCAGGGAATGTGGGGTGCAGGATTTTGCAACATCGACAGCTATCACAGGATTTCTTTTTACTTGTTAGCGCCTTGGTGACAGCTCAAATTCTGACTAATTATCAAACTTTTGTTTTATAAAATCAAGTGCCAATACTTCCTGTAAGCTTTTGACTTAGTATTCATTTATTTGTTAATTTATTTCGGGGTTGGCTACAATTTTAACTTCTGCATGCATTTTTAAAACTCTCTTCACTAGGCTTTGCCACAATCTTTCTGGTTCTTATTCATACAATGAAGCGGGGAAAAAAGCGGGACCGGAAAGAAAGCAATAGAAACCACTACAAATCCAAAACCAGTTTTCACAGACTAAAAAAGAAGATTAAATCCAAATCATAACCCCATCAAAAGGCCCCACCATGCACAGAAAACTATTCGCAGTAATCCCATAACAGCACACCGTTCCAGACCCTAAGGTTTAAATTTTTATCAAACTTGAAGAAATATATAAGAGACATATATTAACTATCACATCGATTCTTTCACAGCGTTTAACCTATTCTTCAATTGAAAATATAACTGAACATGTAATTTTACTATCACATCGATCCCATCACCACTGCACATTCAGTGATCCTATATTGATCATATGCTGATCTGTCAGCAAAAAACTAATCCATTTTATCCATTAACAGCATCCTTCAAACATCTAAATCTATAGGGATGGAGAACGGAATCAGGAACCGAGAGATCAAATACGAACATAGACACGAGGAGAAAGGGGAAGTATGATCATACCTGTGAAGGAATTGGCGGGTCTGAGGGTGATTAGGGCCGATGAGACGACGTTGGAGATTCAGAGCGAGCCTGTAAGTTCGTTTCAACCCCAAGAAATAAGCCGTTGCCACTGTGATCTCCCAAAGCACCATTGCTCCTCTCTCGCTCTCTCTGTGACTCGGTCTCAACGTGTTATGTCGATGGAAGGAAACGTCGAATGCTTACTAAAATAATACCGACTCAGTTTTGTTGAATTCTTTTCCCTCTTTTTCGTTTTGCGCAAGTAACTCAGAATTTTCTACTTTTAAAAGTATAAAAAAATAATAATAAAATAGAAAAACACTGGGGCCCGCCAGACGGCTCTACCGTAGGATCCACATCGTTTCTTCCTTGAGATTCGAGAGGAGGGGTGGCAACCCCAATGGATGGTCGCCACGTGAGAATCGGATGAATCTGACCCCTCCATTCGAGCCGATAAGCTGAGCCGACAAGGGAGTGTCGACTCAAACAGAGGGGTCGGATGGGGTCGCCGCCCCTCCTCCCTGAACTTCAGGGAGGAGACGATTTGAATCCCTCTACCGTAGGCAGCCGTTCCACCATCCTTGAAGCAGAGACGGAAAAAAATCCTCCCCTCTCAAGCCGCTAAACAATCGAATAGAAATCCTCTCCATCTAGTCAGTCGTTCAGTCGAATATCGGACAGGTGGGATAAATCGGGCACACATCCCAATGTAATTCCAGCCGTCTGATGTTCAACTGGACGGATGATGAGGATTTTTATACTAGGCCCAATCGGATTTTAACCCTCTCATGCCCCTCAAGTTGGCATGAGGAAATCCAATGACTATAGTTTAATGTGTACACATATCAATGTATTGGTATATGTACACAGTGAATGACAGTCATTGGACTTCATCATACCGACATGAGGGGCCTGAGAGGATGGGAATCCTAGACAACCGGCTGGTGTCAAATGCCATGTATGGATATGATCATATTAACTAATCCTCCTCCATTGAATCAGTGCTCGGATGAAGGGACACACAGGGGAAACCAAGGGATTTTTTATTTTAATTATTTCTTAACAAAAAGACAGGTAAAATTAAAATTACATCTATCAAATTTGATGGATTATCTCAACAATAAATTCCACCGAATATGATCGAGTCTGTTTAAAATGGTTTCCTCATTAGTTAAACATTTTAAGACTTCAACAATGGCACCACATACATTGGATTATTATTTGGAACAGAAACAAACTCCTCAAGCTTTTCAATCATACGATACACCACTTTGGGTGTTTTTATCTTTAGACTCAGTTTGGTTGCAAGGGAAATCAAATAAAATTAAAATGAATATATTTTAATCCAAAAAAGAAAACTTTTATAACTATAACACAAATGATTGTAGTCACTTACCCAAAAAAATAAAAAACACAAATGATTGTAAGAACTAATATATTTAAAATTTATTATACTTTTCGAATGCAAAGGATTTTGATGAAAATAAAAAATATAAAATAATAATTAAATATGAAATGATTTGGAATTTCATATGATGTAATGATTATTGAAATTTTCACTTTCCTTCCATTCTTATTCTTACAGTCTCCTTATATTCTCAAACATTATTACTGGTGTAACTTCAATGGGTTTCTCTTTTATCCGAAAAAAATAAAAAATAAAAAATAAAAAGTAAAAATTCAATGGGTTTCCATTAAAACTTTTTGAAGTTTGATTATTTGTTGAGAAGGAGATTCTTTTCTTGAAAATGTGTTAAGGAATGATATTGAGGATTTAATCAATGGGCCTTAAAAGCTAAAGCCCCATTGGCCCATGATAGCTGGGCATAGATGATCCTTGTCCTAATGGGCTTAGATGATCCTTGTCAATGACACCTTGATTATGTTTTCTCAGAATGAATAACCAAATACAAAAGTATCATATGTACTTATACAAGCTTTACAAAGGTAAAATACTAACAACTAATCATCTAAGAGAATAAAATATCTTATTATCTTCTAAGATAATATTAAATATCTATCATGTTGTGGTTTGGTGCCATGTATAAAACTCAAGGACTAAAACCATTGGAATAAGTCAGGTTGAGTCACCAAACACTCAACCACGGACAAATCAGATTGTAATTAGTAATTTAAACCAGCAATTTGGGTCCATGGATTTAAAATAGTTGATCAATTTGGCAACAGTTTTTGGCCAAATTATCATCAGGTATCAGTTATAAATTTGGTATCAATATAGGTGGATCGGGTTCCCTTAAGTCCCCGATTTAATCAGTTTTGTATTTGACGCTTTAAGCAGAGCGATAGAGACTAATCAACTTAAGTTAATCTAGTTGAAATTGCAGTAACTAAAAAAACGGGTGCTTAACTTGTTGCTCAACAAGCAGCATCTCATGGAGGATAACTGTAGGAAGTCCTATTTGCATGATCGCAGAGACACTACTGGTCCCAACCAAATGATGGATACTCTCTTTCTTAAAATGATTAGATTAAAAGCTCATAATACTTTAGGAATAAAGGTTTCTGTCTGACTACGTGGTTCTTGTATCAACCTGGGAATCAATGAGAGCATACATATATATATCTAACTAGGAGGGATAGAATAGTCATTTCACCTCTCCTGTATCGTCGTCAAAATGATTATTGTAAAGATAAAGATCATGATATATTAACCGTTCACATGTAAATGTAATAGTATTGCATCATCATCATCATCAACTCTTGAACAAATTGAAATAATCTATCAATTCAACATTTATCTTCAATCCATTTCATTGACATCGTCCTATATATTAACTCCCAAAAAGAAAAGAAAAGAAAAGAAAAGAAAAAAAAAAGGTAGTGCTGTACAAGACTCTAACAGTGTAAAATGCACCACATGTCCAATAACTTTAATGACGAGTTGTCACAATGGTCTGTTATTTTTTCAAATGTCACACGGCAATTATTTTGTTTTGTACATACACCATTATCATGATGTATTATCCATTATAACCATTGGACTAAGAGGACATTATCTATTAGTTTCATGTCAAATATCAGAGTTTAACTCAATCAAATACTTTATCTTATATTAACATGTCTCTCATGTATATCCATGCATGTGAATTAGTACATTAGATATTACTATGCACTCTCTAAACTCTTAAGTATAAATAATTGGTTTGGAAAAGAAAAACCATAAAAATAGATAGTTCAAATTTATCTTGTGATTTCTAGAAAGATGACACTCGTGCATAGATGATTGAAGGCAAATTATTATTGTCAATATATAGATGACAACACTTAATTAAAAATAAATTATTATTGTCACAAGATTAATATCATCATTTAATAATTACAGGGCAAATTATTATTATCACAAGAGTCTTGTTATTTTTTCCCATCTTCACTAGATATTTATTATGTCACATGCACAGATGACGTATCCATTATGACCGTTGAGTAGAGACAACATTATCTAGCTTAGCCACATGTCAAATTTTAAAGTCTAGTTCAATCAAACAACCTCGCTTACATTAACATGCATCCTGTGTATATCCATCCATATGGATGTTTATTTATACTTTAGACATTATTTATGCACTCTTCTAACTCCAAGTAGGAATAAACCGTTTACAAAAGAAAAACCATGAAAATAGAACTTCTATTTATTTAGGCTCCGAATGGTTGCAAGGGGAATTGAAGGAAGAGAAGCGAAGTTTTTAAACTTAAAAAATAAATTTTTGTAATAATCATAGCACATGCTATCACAACAATATATAATTAACTCCAAATCATTCCATATTTACTTATTTACTTACATTTCATTTCGCATTCAAATCCCTTGCATTTGAAAATAAAATAAATGTTACATCAAATAAATACCATTATTAAATTAAAATATGGTAAAAAATTTTAGATAGTTTATACAAATCATGTTGTGTTATAGTTATAGAATTAATTTTTTTTAAGTTTAAAAATATTATATTCCTTCCTCTCAATTTCCCTTGCAACCAAACTAAGCTTTATGAAATTTTCTATTTGTAACCAACTTTATTACAAATTCAATTGTAACAAAGGTCTTCACACCTGTAGATGTGCGTCACTCTCAATGAAATACTAAAACTACCCTCTTATATATTGAGGTTACCGTGATCTCATTGAGTTGTTATAACAACTACCTTGTTAAATGGATCTTTATTTATTTATTTATTTTTATAAAAGGCCATATTTATCTTGTGACCTATATAAATATGCATAGAAATCTTCTCCAGTAGTGGAGACTCTCCTACATTGAGATCCGTGTTGAATGAACTCTAATTGCCTGATCTCCGTTGGAGAGGATTTGAGTCCTGTAAATGTAGCATTCCTTTTGTACAAGGATAATAAGCACAATTAAAACTATTAATCCCATACCTTTCCAGTTACGCGGAAGTCTATTTCTGTCTTACCACACAACAACAAAAAAAAAAAAAAAAAAAACTTTGTTAATATTATTATTAATAATTAAAAATAATTTAATCCCATAAGTTTCCAGCTAACACTATCTTTTTTTTTAAGGGCAACTGTGGGAAATATAAAAGTTGTACCAAGAGGAACCGTTTCCTATTAAAAGCCTGGAGCACTGGACAGCAAAGCGCCACCAAGCATCATCACTCTCTCTCTTCCTCTCCTCCGTATCCTTCCCTCCTCTCTCAGAATGCAAAGACAGTCTATAGGCTCTCCTGGGACGAAGCTCCACAGCCATGGAGGAGCGAAGGAGGAGAAGAAGCTCGAAGAAGAACAACAGAAGCGAAGGAGCGGAGGACGACCATGTACAGCGGCAGACGAAGAACAAAACAAGGTCGAGAAGCCACACCGATCGACGATTTCTCAGCCTGAGAAATTTATACATCTGATACCCATTCTTATACTCTTCTGTTTACTTGTTCTATACCTCTGTTCTTACGATCCATCTATAAAAGGTGAGTAAAGTCAACTGCCGCGAGGGCTACTCAGGAGGAAATTGAGATTCATTCCTTATAATTCCTTACTGATCTATGCGATCTTCTTCTCCTTACAGATTTAGCTGATTTCAAAGACATTCAACGGCCTTCCAAGCTGTCAGGTAAATGCAGCTTCTGTTGTTGAGTTTTTCCATCATCGATCTCACATATCAATCGCTTATATTTTCTCTGTTTCTCTGTAGTACAGATCCATCTTCCAATATCATCGATTTCAGACAATCTTTGGGGTTGGCTAAAGGCGAGGTTTTGGCGATCCGAAGCCATCGGAGCTTGCAGGAGCTCGGGAAAAAAGTCCAGGAATCTCGGTTTCACAGAAAATTTGGCGATTTCTAATGTGCAATATTATCTGGTTCTTCTCGATCTTCGCCGCTTCGGCTCCTCTGTTCTCCCCTCTTTGTTCCGAACAATTTCGGATACCTTCCTACGTGTATTTCTGTTGATATTTTCATTTTTGACAGCGTGGTAAACTATCTTTCACAGTTTTCGAGTGCTGAGTACTAACCTGCGCCGCAAGTATTGTATCCAGCTGGAGCTGAAACTTGGGAGTTGGGACTATCCGTTACACAGTTTCGATTTCCGCTCTTCGGCGGATTGCCAGCTGGACAGCTGTATTTTGTTTTGTTTGGATTAATCGGAAGAAGTCGACCAACTTGTCTACAGTACATTTCAGGCTTACAGCTCCTCGTCGCGCTTGTTAGTACTGGCAGCGCACGCTTTCTTGGATCCTTTCCGCTTCTTTGTGCGTTTTCTTCGGCACTCAGCAGTATAGTATAGTTGAATGGGAATGTACAGCTCCATTTTTTTTTAGAAATGATTACGTGGGACCCCATATTGGTTCAAATATATCCTCCCCGACCTGATCCATTCCCCTATTTGGGCCCCAGTTCCATGTCTTTTATGATTTATCTCCAAGGGCCGCCTCTCGTACCATGCAGTTGGTGTGAACGCATTTTTCTGCCACGTGGAGTGATGTTGTGATCTGGGCCGTCCATGACGTTTGGTTTATCTCCAGGCCATACACCAGTTGTAAGATGACAGTGGTCCATGATAATCATGTCCACAACAATTTAGAGTATTTGTGTAAATAAAAATAAACAAGCATTATTACGGGGATACCCTTTCATTACTAGCCGTTATATTATCTGATGAGATAAGATAGCCCATAGGAATGGAGAGAATCCAACAGCTGTGATTAGAAAACGAAGAGTGTGTGTGTGTGTGTGTGTGGAAGAAGACACTTGTGTGTCGGTGGTGTGCTGATTTTTTCCAGAAGCCACAAAATGCAAGAAGGGTGACTCATTGAACTGGGATCAGACGTCTGCTGTATTTCTATGTAGCAGTCTCAATCTTCAGCGTTGGGATTCCAATGCATTTTAAAGGATACCAAATAATAATTCAATACATTTGGATTTCACAGGTCGTTGCTTGAATGGATCAGCAATTCCACATTGATCCAAAATAATAGTCAATTAAAATTTTAACTTGGCTTATCTTCCAAGTAAGGAAGGAGGCAAGAGTCAATGAGCCAACCTCTATGTTTTTCAATTGTACCATAAATGCTAAGCCAGGGTATTGTTTTCCTAAAAAAGGTGTTCATAGTTTTTATATGTCACAGTCCAATGATTCATTTATGCTCAAACAAAATTAGATTATAAAGGGTCCACATATCAACTGAGGCAGGAAGCGGAGGAAACTCCAAAACTCGAGGGGCTCAGGGATCTGGTCGGCATGACCTTGGTTTTTAGAGGGCATTTTGGTTTCAAGGTTGTCAGTTTCTTAGTGGTTTTCAGTATTCATTAAACAAGAGTTGGAAATAAAAAATAATGATTGGTGATCAATTTCCATACGAAAAGATTTTGTTTTATATTATCTAATCAATTTTGGTTTTGTTTGATTTGATTCATAATTGTCAACGCATTGTCTAGTGTCCAGATGGTGTCTTGGCCGTCGAACGTCCATCAGGCCTCCAACGCCTTGGTTCGTCTTGATTCTTTGACAACTATGATTTGATTTGTTCAGTATTTATTGGATTGAAACTAATCTTTTACCAATTCAAGAACGAACCTAATCAATTAAAAAAATGGGCAAAAGAACATCTCTTAAAGAAATTGCAACAGTTGAGCAGCTAACCCCCTCTCTTAGAAGTTTGCTACAATGACTCGAACCAAAGCCAAATCAACTAATAACAATTCCGTTGGTTCTAGTTTTATTTTTTTTTCCCGGGTTCACAATTGACAACGGGAACCAGGCAATCTAATCTATAGTTCGGACAAGGGTCTTCTTGTCTATCCTTCCAACCCAACAGTCTGGAGCCTCAGTTTGGAACCAAAACCTTTGTCTTTTTAGTTGTGAGAGATTGGAGGAAATGACTACAATTACGCATTTTTTTTCCAAGGGAAAACCATGGAGGAGGTTGAAAGTCTAATTCCTACTGTTGTTCAAAGTATCAAGGATGCTGTCACAGTAAGTTATTTTCTTCTTTCACTATTTAATTAAGGAAAGATTTTTTTTTTAATTGAAAAGAAAAGATGGTGAATTTTCGTAATTTTAAGTAGCCCTCTTAAGCATTAATCTGAATGTTGATAATCTAGATGTCCTTGAAAACAACAAAAAATCCTTTAAATCATCCCTCTTATGATTTTCACATTGAACTTTTTATTCTCATATGCTGGATTCAGGAAGTGATTAAACTAGGTGCAACAAGAGTGGTGGTTCCTGGAAATTTTCCTATTGAATGTATACCGATCTATCTCACCGCGTTCAAAAGCAATGATATGGCTTCTTATGATGAACTTGAGTGCCTGAAAGGATTAAACATTTTGCGATGAACCATAACGCAATAACTGTAAGGCGCTATTAGTTTGTCAAGGGAAGAGCATCCAAACATTGATATTGCATATGCTGACTATATTACAGAGTTTATCAGTGGGTGCTTTCTCATGCCTCTTTCCTTGCTAAGCCAAACTTTGTTTATCATGGTCCTGTTGATCCTTATTTATCAAGAGCTTATTAGGTGTTAACATAGAGAAGTGCATACTAATCGTTTCTTCATTCATTCTTTTGATAGGTTTTGATATGAACTCCATTCAAATAGCATGTTGTGGGAGGGGGGAGAATACAACTTCAATGTGACAGAGATATGTGGAGCTGCAGGACTTCCAGTTTGCCCAAATCCAGAAAGACATGAGCTGGGATGGTGTTCATTCGATACAGAATGGCTACAAGTTTATGGCAGATTGGCTCCTTAATGACATCATGCCTAAAATCCAATGCTTCTTTTGAAGTATCAGTTTTTCGCAAGGGTAACTAGATAATTACTAGTTCTTTTCCTTAGGTTTATTGTGAGTCAAGTTTCATCAAATGTTTTGGTTTAATTAGGTTTCCAAATCAATTGACTGAGATTGTATAATGTTATGTAGAAATCGACTCTGCAGCCACAGTTCTGAATGATATGTAAAAATATTCAAAAAAAGCATCTCCTTTTTAGTACCATAGCATAATATCTTGTCTGATTCAGTCAATTATTGATTAGAAATACTATTAGCTTCATGATCACAAGACCTAGATTCCACTGGAATCAGTTCAATAAGTGCGTTGAAAGTGTAGAGGGTTGGTTTTGGGCTCAACATACGCCAATGCCAACCTTGACTGCTGCCCTCTCATTAAACATTTTCCACCAAGTTTTGGAGATACTGTTGCCCACTTCACCCTAATGACTATTAGGGTGATAAACTATCTCACCACCAAAAATTGCACAAGTGACAAAATTATGCCCACCCTTTGGCTTTGTTTGACAAAAAAGATAATCATCATCCTAACAGCATGAGAGAAAAGCCAAATAGATCAGAAGTGGGTCAAGGATTTCTTCAAGTGATTAATCTTGAGAGTCCTATGATAACAGAGTCGGTTGTCTGCACATCCATTATAACCGTCTGGTGGGAATTAGTTAGCACCCGATTTAGTGGACGGGTCCACATGATGGAAATAGTCATGCGTTGAACTCCTCCAGTTCATATAGCCATGACTGCAATCTGGAGCAAAACCTTTCAAGCTTAAACAAGATGCATGTGCGCAGACAAGCCCACGGGAGGATAGTGCACGCAGGTAATTAAAATACCTAGCCAGCCACACCCAGGACGATGCAGAGCATCTCAAATTTTCAACTCATTCATTGCGTATAACAAAGATCATTACCAAAAACCAAAATGAAAATCTCATGCAAAGAATATCAAGTCAATCCTTGGTAGTTATCTATAGCAATCATATCCAACACTAGGATAGCCTGTTCTACATTAATACTCACAAACTAAAATGAAGGAAGTAATACAACTGCTATTACAAAATCCCAAAAAAAATGTAGACTAAGATATTTACAGAATTTTAATCACTCACAGGATCAGTCCTTGCGCAGGTGCAGGCCCAGGTTTGGTAAGCTTCTCATCTGCTTCAGCTTTTGGAGACTCGGACAGATGAACCTGAGCGAACTCATTCACCATATCTCTCCTCTGTTCCTCCTCGACCATGCCAACCTTCTCTTTTGTCTTCTGCCCAACTCCCCCAGCTGCCTTGGCAACATTATTGAAGGCCCCAGTTACCCATGAAGCCCCAGTGAGTATATACCGGTTCTTCATGATGGCAGACCCAGCGGTACTGACTTTCTGTTCAGCGGCTGCAAAGGCAGATTTTGTCTTCTCAGAAACTTGAAATTTCTCGTCCATTTCTTTGACTTTGTCATTGACAGCAGACGTGCCCATGCTTATTTTCTCAGTAAGCCCAATCTTTTTGTCTAGTGAAGCAACCTTGGCAGTGGCTGTGGAAGTCAACTGATGAGTTTCATCAAAGGCCTTTGCTTTGTCAACAGCATCCTTGCCCAAGATAAAACCCTTGGCAAGCATGCTGCTAACAACGTCTTCTGCTTTTTGTACCACTGATTCAGCACCACTAGCAACTTTGCTTCCCAATTGCTAAAGAGATAAGAAAACCAATTACGAAAATTAGTTTGGCATATAAGATAAAAAAAAAAAAAATACAAAAATAAGATAACAGCCTAGCACTAGATCTTACTGCAGGAGGAGCTGAAGCACCAGGAGGCAACTGGTAATCTCGAGCTGGAGTTATGGTGACTGACAGATCAACTATTGTTGCTCCCTATCATATAAAAAAAAGGTTTAGACGTATCAGGAAATATTTGAAGAAACAAAAATCAATTTGACAATGTCTACAAATCATGTTTTGCTGCCGTAATCTACAAATCATGTTAATACTTCAATCACAAACAAAAACAGACGACTTAAACAGCCAAGGCTTATAAGAGTATTGGAACAGAATACCTCCCAACCATGTAATATACGAAGCAGAAATATAGGGTTTCTGGGACCAATCATCTGATAAATGAATTTCCCTTTGCAATTCAATACCTAAATCTTTTCTAGGTAATCCATTTCACTAATTGGCTATGAAGATACTATCCATCAGCCTTCTACATAGCCAGGGTATGAGGAAGACAAATTCTTTACATGTGAAACGAACAATGGCCTTGTTTTACAAGGAGATAGTAAAACCCAGGCACACAAGGAAGAAAGCATTCTTTTATTGTGAAGTGACCAACCTATTTCCTTTAATTTCTCTCTCTTACACCATCTGGTGAGACAAAATATAAAATTTAAGATGGAAACTGAAATGATTTGCTAGTTGCCTTGAAATTGTCTTCTAAAGGAAAGAGACTTTCCTAGATATGCTGTATTTTTCAATTTTAAGCATTAGACTTTGCCTAAAACAATCAGTTTAGCAACTTTCCAAAGGAAATAAAACGAGCCCCTCTTATCAGTGGTTAGAATTTTAATGATTTGCTGTCCCATTCTCTCCTCAACTAGAAGCCAAAAGTATGTAGGCTTTACCTTCAATCCCACCCTAAACCCATGTTAGAAGTATAATGATTCCACATGCCTTCAAGGAGGAAAAGAAATGTGGAGATGAAAAAAGAGAGATAAATAAAAGGAAAGAGAAGGCAGGAATAGAATAGTTAAAGCTGGCTCATCTCCAGTCACAGATTGTCTCTTGCCAGCTTTTCTTCATTCCTATAAGTGAGAATGTTTTATCTCACAATATTGCCCATTGGACTTTGGGACTCCACTTTTCCAGAGGATCTCCTCCCCTATGTGACTTCCCTTTTGCCCCCTTGAGAATGAATAAATAAAACTCAGTCCCTCCGCAGGCTTTTTCCATTAAAAAAATAATAATAATAAATAAATAAAACTCAGCCCCTCCGCAGGCTTTTTCCATTAAAAAAAAAAAAAACTGGTTCATTAGATAAAGAATAACAAACTTATCATATTGATTAAGCATGTTGCACAATTAAAAATATAAGCACATAACCATTGATAAAAGGAGAAAGTGTTATGGCATCCTCTACTAAGCAGAGTCAAGAGTAACTTCATAAACAAACAGAATACAGACTATTTTTACTAAATTATTTCCCACTGGAATGATATGCTGAATGCACACTTAAACAAGAGAGACAAGAGCGAATTTAAGTAAATTCACCGAAAGAAGTTGTGCAGTCTCTGCCCCCTGAGCATCCTTGAAAGTCACATATGCAATTTGAGACCGCTCGCTCTCACTGTAACAAGCACATAAAAAGCTTCATCCTGCGAAAACTTCCAAACACATGAAAATATCAAAATATACAAAACAATTGTTTAACACAACTGACCTCTGCATCTCAACATATTCGATTTCACCAGAAAATGAGAAGAATTCCTTGATATCTTGCTCTGTTGCACTTAAGGAGACATTGCTGATTTTCACTGTTCGTACCTGATACAATAAACATAGTGTTGTCAGGTACTAATACAACACGGTTTCATATATATATATGACATAAAATAATTGCAATCATGGAAGAAATAGTTTCTGAGTCTAGGCCAAATTAGGATTATATCGTACTTTTTTTTTCATTTTTTTTTCAATAGGATTTTAAATAATTTCATGCTGACAAACTTAAATAAAAAAATTATGAGGAAGAGTCACTCACACCAAAAAGCTACCTATGTAACCATACTGATTTTCATCTTCTAGATGAACACAAATAGCGATCAAATTGGTCAAGACAAGAGTTTGCTTCCATAATGCAATCGAGAGGAAGGAAATATGTCTTGTTAACGACAAATGAGCATGCTTTCTACAAAAAAAAAAAAAAAAAAGAATTGTGTGTGAATTACAAATTTGAGGTTAAAAAGTTTGGTTTTGTTTGCTTAAAAGCATTGAAAGTATGGGAGGGAGATTTGCATAATTAGATGGAAGTCATTATTGTTGGTTTTGTTGTACAAGTTGAGGTTGGAATAAGGAGAGGAGGAGGTAGAGATAATGACCAGCAGATAAAGGGAAACCAATTGAGCTTTAAAATTCTTTTTACTGGATGTCAAGTACAGGAACATCATTTAGACAACTCACTCAATACAAGTCAACATATCTTAGATATTGCACTTACTACTGAATCATTGGCCAATCACACTATCACAAGCTCCAAATAAAGGTGGTTTCATAGGAAAGAAGACATTTCTAGACTACCAATGAGCACTAAGAATGTTTTTTTCCCTAATTCAGCTTTTCCTGACTAGGCATTGTTCAAAATTGCTTTCATTTACTAATTTTCCTCCTCACTACCTAAAAGAAAATAGAAGTCAGGTTTTTGAGAAGGCTTGTGGTTCAACTTCAAACTCAGAAGTTAATAAGTTATACACCTTAGTCAAAATAAAATGAGAATCAAAAGGAACTCCTTTGGCATTTCTTGTGAAAAATCAAGGAGCTATCAGCTTCCTCCCAAAGTTTTATTGGAGAAAACATCCAGCTGAAAAGACAAGATAACTGATTTCAATATGGAATCATGATGACTACTTTATAATGCTACACCATGGTTCTCGGGTGATTTGCAACATCGCGTCTCAAAAAGCATGATTGCAACATAGGAAGAATGTAGAATGGAACCCAAGGAGTGAGTGCAAGGGAGGGGACGAGCGATGGGGAAGGACAGGAGGAGGAGGAGGGGGGGAGAGGGATGGGAAGTGGAGAGGAAGCTGGAGGTGGGCCATAGGGGGGGGGGGAAAGGGGAGCGAAACAGTTTCTCTCGGTACATGCTTCATAACATAATAAGTGGACATAAATCAACTCTCCATCCATTGTCCTTCTGTATAAACTTTATGATATTGCATTATAAAGATCTTTAGTAGTCATAGTTACACTTCTTGAGAGGGACTGGATTATTGCTAACAATATCCTATTAATATTAAATAAAAAAGAAAAGAGAGGAAAAAGAAAGAAAGAAAGGGAAACTGCTACTTAAATCCAAATTAGGTTGAGAGGTCAAACTCTGAAATGTGGAAAACTCCCCCCCCTCTCCCCTCCCCCTCTCTTTCTCTCCTATACACACATAGAAAAAGGATGCGAACTGATAACCATACGACCATAGGTCCAAAACAATGCATGTATGAATATCACACTAAAAGCATATTGAACTGACATTGCCTTGCTTTTCTTTGGAACAAACAAAAACCAATGTCACTATATTCTCGTGTTCTACAAGGCACTATACATAAACTTATTGAGTGGAACCTCCACCCTCAAGGAATCAAACCACAACAGTGCCTATAATTCACTGTACATATGAAATTGTGTATTCATAGCAGGCCTAGGAAGAAAAACTAATAATGGCATGCCTGAAGAATATAGAAATTTCAGAACATTATTTATTAAGCTAAATAGAACGAGAGCATGGACCAGTCTTCAAAAACAAAGATGTGAGCTCAATTATATATCTAATCCAGCTTACTCGTAGTCATAAGGCCTCAAATTACTGATTGTCATAAAGATATAGTATAGTCATATTAAATGGAAGGAGCGGAAACTATATTGTGTAACTCTTGCTTTATCTCTTTGCAGCAGGATTTGGTGGTACACATTCTTTTTTGGGGCATCCCTCTTTTTGCAAATTCTGGCAATTAAATGACTTCTTTAGAAGAGGGTTGTGTATCTACTAGGTATCTTAGCATCTTTCTTTGCTCCGGTCAGGCATATCAGCTGATGCTTCTAAGACAGCTTCGGATTTGCCATTGGAGGATTCTCCCATGCCTTCTTCTAAAGGTAATACCCCATAAATGCCAATTAAAATCCCCAGAAAAACAAAATTGACCAAAAATTGTATTATTAGATCTTCATTGTACTTGTACACAAGACAGATAGTAGCTAATTACATGCTTTTTCACTTTAGTGAAACATTCGTGAATGTTGATTAAAGGAAAAAGGTCCATTGAATTGACAATACGTTTATAGGGAAGGGAAATTAAGGGATGCGATTTAACGTTAATATTAGTGGTGATACAAAAAGTTAAAAGGAGTCCTATTTTATTTGTACAATATACTCTACTTTGCATGACTCAAGATCTGACTGCCAAAAGGAGAATAAAGCATTTGATATTGAATAATGAAATCAAATATTGGTCTCTCTGTTGTAAAAAAAATGTGCAATGGACAATCTGTTTCTTTCTATATTAAGATTGTCAAGGATAGCAAACCACAAGAACAGGTTACAAATAAAAAAAAGTACACATTAAAGTAATGGATATAGTAATGAAGAACCACTTTCTGTCCGCTAGGGGGGTGTTTGGGGGAGAGACAATGTGGAGTGAAACTACTTCATCAAATATCTCCAATAGGAAATTCTAAAGTAGTTCCATACTCATTGTTCTGGATAATAAATAATTAATAAATATAACCCAATTTTTCCAAGAAAAACCTTAACATATTTCATGTTTGAGAAATGTTAACAGAACGAAGTCTGATCACCCGGACATTTTTTTCCTTTCTTCCTTTGAGGAAGACCGTCTGTAAAGTGTAAACTTAAGAAATGCCTGCCAAATTGCATGCTTTCAAATAGAAGGACAAACTCTGGAAATACACCGTGCTTTGGGCGATGGACTTCGCAACAGAGGAAGAAAACAATATTGTAAATTAGGACTTTCTGTGATTTACATCTAGGTATAGGGTTTGGGCGATTGAAAGCCTATAACTTGCTCAGCTCATAGGATCGTACCAATCCGATGTAAACAATCACTACAAACTAATGATGTTACCATTGCTTCCAACTTTAAATCTTAAAAGAGCACACCTGAAATGAAAGAGCTTCCGCATCAAAGAAACAAAGACTCACAAGAGATACTTAAGCCTCAAACGCATCAAAATCATACAGATCTGAACTCATTACAACCTCATTCATTCATTAACTAGAAATCAACACCAAACTAGAAGAAAATCAACCATCATTTAAGAAATCAAAACACCAAAACTCAATTCCAGAGCTACTCAATTGATCAATTGAACTAAATCCATAAGGACAACCACCTTAAAACACCAAATTAAATTCCAGAGCTACTCAAAAGATGTAAATGAGCTAAATCCATAAGGACTACAACCTTAAAACACTAAAATAAAAAAACACAATTGCAAAGCTACTCAACAGATCAATCAGAGAAAATCCATAAGGACGATAACCTAAGAGTGCACTCATGGTCGAAAAGCAGCGAAGCAAAGCAAGACCTACCGACATTGAAGCTGGCTTTCAGAGAAGTTGAAAACGACCGAAAACGAAGAAATCGGAACAATCCCTGGACAAGCTCAACTCTAAATGAGAGAAACACAAGCTTTCCCTCGAAGAAAATAGGTTTCAACTTTCAAGGTTTCAACAAAAAAAGCGATGTGACAGTTGACGCAAAGCCACGATATTTATAGGACGTGCAGGCGGTGCAGTTGAGTTCGCTTCGCCACGAAAACAATAACAACGGTGTTAGTTTTCTAAGATTATTTCTGTGATAATGCCTACGCCCTTAGATGCTTTTTGCACCCGTTTGATATGATCACTCAACCGCGCGTGATGCCGTGATCCCACCGCTGGTATCTAAAAATTCTTTAAAGCGTGAAGATCAGATTCGGGTTCGGGTTAGTGACGGCAATAGACGACGTGTTGGGGTGTCAATGACGCTCACGCGGTTTGGTTTTCGGTGACGATGGATCCTTATTCTAGAGCCTGTGCAATTACAAATTGCTCCTTCTACGCGGAGAATGACTGGCACGTCCTGGTATCATTTGTATCCTTTCCTCCACGTCCCGCGTCTCCCACTCCCATGACCAATCACGTTGGGATTTTATTTTAGGATTTTAAGAAAATTACTCGCACCTCCCTAGAGTTAACGGTTTTAAATGTTAGGTCCTATTCTAAAGTTTCGAACGATTACATACGTTGCATATATGAAATTAAAATGAAATTGACAAGTTTAACCTTTCTTTTTCTATAATAACAATAAGAGATCAAGAAAAAGGAATGGATTCCTTTCTTACGACTGGACTCCTTTTCTATGACTGCTGATACCTCTTTGATCCGAACGGAGGACAATGTGAGTGCAAGAAAATGCTTTCAAACTAACCCCCCAGAAAAAAGAAAAAAAAAACAATGCTTTCAAACCTTCAGGGCTTTAAATCGATGGTAAAAAATTGATATACTTCAGAGACAAAACTCCTAGCAAGAGATAGGGAGGCCATTATAATTAAATACGAAATGGTTTGAATGTGAGGGCAACAAAATAACTTCGCTCCTCCAATAAGGGTAGTTTCACCATTACAACATTAAGATCGAGCTGACATCATCAAATAACAAAAATGAACAAAAGGACTAGAACTGCCTGTAACAACATTTTCAAATAAAGAAAAGTGGTTTTAATTGTTTGAACTTTAGCTTAACACTTGAAATTAGAGTCAAGTTAAGGGAAATGCGAGTAATTTTCTTTATTTATTTATTTTTACAGATCGAGTATTCTTAACCTACAATGGAGAAAGAATCTTTCCACCAGGTTTGGGTTCTAGACGATAATGTCATAATAATGGGAAGGTCAATTTTGGAATTTGATTGTAAGAAGAGAGGTAATAATGAATCTGGCTAATTTCTCTTCACCAAGGTGAAGAAAAAAACTTTCAACTTTTTTTTTCCCTTTCATTTTTAGGTTTACAAAATTAGGGACAATTTCTGACACCTTCAGTCACGTTGAAAGGAATCTATTCCTTAGTAGGATCACTTCGTTGAAGACCCTGTAAACAATGCAAAAGGTACTTTGGACTTTCAAGTTCCAAAAAACATACAAAAGAACCCCACCTTAAGCAAAAGTTTTTCTAGGTAGACTAGTCTGGAGAGGTTATCATGCCATTCAACCTAATTTTGATATGTGAGTGAGGTACCTTGATGTCCACTTGTCCACGAAGTTACAACCTTAACTGATAAGCCATGGGGCAGAAATAGGACTTACCTGGAAAACTTACCACATAAGAGGTCACCTAGAAATTCTGCTCCTGCTTAGCTTAAGGTAAACATTATTGACAATTTGAAGGCTTTGTCACCCTCAAAACAATTAAAAAACTGGAGTAAGAAGAAAGCTACATAGAAATAAGAGAAGGTTCATTCCCAATTCTTAAAAACATAGTAACAATGAATAGGAACTTTAGTATCAAGTAATCCAAGGCATTATGAATGTTTCAAGTTTTTTGACTTACCAATCAGCGAAGAATATATTGATGTTACAACAATCAAAAGACTGGAAAATAAAGCTGAGATAAAAGTAATAGCTGATACAAATTTGGCATGTTCCGAATTTCCAGAAGGTATTTTCCACACAATGCTGCTACTAAATCCAGAGCCCTCATTCATTGACATCCATAAACAGTTTTGATGCTGCAACTTTTCTTTTATACTGCAACGAATAAATAAATCTGGTAGATCTATCTGAATTGTTGAATAACCGCTCCCATCGAGAGGCTGCGGGAGAAAAATGTTCAATCAGAACAAGCTTTCGCTATGAGATCTAATTGAGATGGAAAAACAATGTAGCTGTTCCCCAATAAATAGATTAGATAGATAATGTGGTTCTAGCACAAAAATATATTTGGCTCGTAGAAAAATATATTCTCCCTTTTGGTACCACATACTCAGAACTTACACACACTATTAAGAAAAAGGCAAGAAAACAGTGTTTAATCCTGGTTTATTTGTCCGGCAAACTCACCGGATATCGTGCATGTAATGGAAGCCCTATCTTCACCTCCATTTGTTCCTGATGTGTGGATAACATGTTGTGACCAATATTCATGTGAATCTCAACAACTGATTCGTTGGAAAGTGCAGAAGGTGATTCCAAATTCGTGTCTCCAAAAACAGCAGCATCCATGAAGACTGCAACAAACCAATGTAACACATTAAGTGGTGAACAAGTCCAACTTGCCTAGCTTAAAAAAAAAAAAGAGAGAGAGAGAGAGAGAGAGAAGGTCCCTTACCACCACGCTCAACAAGATGTTGCAGTTCAAATGGGTCTGCAAAAACACCAGAGGGAAGTTTTTCAACGATTATGGCATCGCAGGAGTGACTGGGCAAATCCGATATGGCCCCTGGCTGGAAATTAATTTTGATAGAGGAAGTTAAATGCCGATGAGAACCTTCACCAATCAGAAGACATTGTAACATTGACGTTGTAAACATAGAACTATGAACAAGTGGCAGAACTTTACAGGAGGCAAGGGGAAGTTCATGTGCTAAGAAATCTTGGAAATCAGCATCCAGAAGACTGTCATGTGTCTCAAAGTATGATTCCATAAGAAATCTACGAGAGTATGGCAAGGAGCTAGTAGTTTGGTCACTCTTGTAACCAACATTCAGATTATCTCTACCTACCTGAAATATGGAAAGTAGAAGAGTAAACAAATTTGAAGTGAACAAAGGAAATCAGTGAAAGGCATATATGATACCAAAGATCAATAGAACAAACAAATTCCATATTAAGCATATGTGCATTTCCAAACACTTTAACGGTCCTTTTCTTGGTGAAGAAAAACATAGAAATGATTCCACAATGACATGGAAGGTTTTCATTGAGCAGATCACCAGGAATGTCTACCAAAAGGTAGCAAACTACGCAAACATACGCAAGTGACTGCAACTCACCAATTTAAGGGTTTGATAGGATGCATGATTTAATCTAGTGCTACATGCATGCAAATGGATAATAAACATAGACTTCATCAATTATAAATTAATTTCAGATTTCTTCAATCTGAAGGCAACTCTTAACCTCCCCTCTCTGGTTAGTTTAGTAGGTTAGCAGGTGATGACAAGTTTCGAATCTAAGTCTGATTTCAATATATATATACTATACCAATTATAGTATTTTAGAGTCTTCAAATATAAATTTAAGGAAGAGAAAATAGAAATCTTAGGTCTCTGATGCAGGCAGCTCAACTAGATTGGGCTTGATTAGATATGATTTTTAGACCTCAAGAGCTCAAATGGACTTTGGGCTATTCGGCTTTGGGTTATTTGTTGTAAAAAAGTGCTTTATTGGGCCGTTGTTACCGCTGATTCTAGGGTATAAGAAATTAGTTTTCAATTTCTTTTAGTTTTTATTTTCAGTTTTCAAGAAGATTTAAGCTAGATTTAGACTATGTTGAGTTTCTCTCTTGGTTTGTTTCTATTTTGTTAGGGAGCTTAATAATCTGGTTCCAGAAACTCTAGAAGTTCTAGAAAGTTTATTTTTTCAGATTCTTAAGTTCCATAATTAGGAAGTTTCTGTTTTTTATTTTTAGTAAGCTTCTTATGTTAGTGTTAGCTAGTTTCTAATTTGGGTTCAGTCAGTTTAGCCTATAAATATATCCCATTGCAAATATCAATTTGGTGGTTTTGGAATTAATGAATTTAAATGTTGGTTGTCTAGCAACTGTTTAACCTGTTGGTTGCTGATTGCTTCTTTCTCCACTCCAACGATTTCTTCTCTCTCATTTGTTCTATTCCTTTCTTTTTCTTCTTATTTCTTTTACATTATTGTTGATAAAACCATAACAGTCTTATTTCTTATTCATTCACCAATCTCTTCTACTCTTAAAACCCTAATCGCTTTAATATCTTCCTCACCACTTCGAAAATCCATAATCATAGGTTTTACTACATCGGTCTCAGTTGAGAGAATACAAAAATCCGATGGATCTATAATCAAATCTAGCCTACCATATTCTCTAGAAGTACAGTACGAGGACTCAAGTTGCTCCAATAATAAATTGTTTTCCACTTCTATATATTCCTTCAAACAGTCAATTAACCTCAAACCACTCTTTACTTCACAACGGTAAGACATTGGATTGCATATCACACAACTAATGCAACATCTTGAGAGCTCAAAAAGTTCTAAAGCTGTTGTCTTGGTAAGTTGTTGCGGGCAGAGAAGGTATTGCTCAGGGCTCCAATACGGGTTCAGTTACAGGTTTCCATTTGTGTTTTCACGGTGAGGATGATACTGACGTTTCTCACAAATTTTGTGAAATTCGAGTGTGAGGATCCATCTCCCGCACCACCGGAGGTTTCTGAAGAAACGTTATTCCTGTTGAGCTTGGGAAGTTTCATCAATGTCGATGGAGGCAGTGAGGTTAGCAGCAGTGACAGCTTCCTCTCACGAAAGTGGAGGTGATGGAGGGTTGGTGGATCGTGGTTCCAGCAGGTTCAACGGGAGGAGCGGTGGAGAGATGTAGTATTGGTGGTGGTAAGGTGGTAGCACAGAGTGCATAGGCCATGGAGAAAGAGATGCTATGGAAGGGGAGAAACAATCACTGGAATACTTCCTAACTCATCCAATGGTCAATAAACACTAGCATGTAAGATTCCAATATGCCCCGCTAGCATGTAGATCCTCCTCCCATAAATTATACACTCGGATACGCATGGATACTTTTATGGTACATGCAAACTTAGTATTTTCAAGCATAATAGATAATACACTAAAAATAAGCATTATATATAGATACCTATCACTAAACATATTGCTACGAATCATGAGGATTTAATTGTAACTTAATGGAATCACAAGTTCACCCAGCACTAACTATAAAACGTGAGATTAAAATCTGTGATCAAAATCCAACATAGGCCAATGAATATCCTAATTCAAATTATTATGCAAAAAAAAACCCAAAAAAAAAATATTTATGCAATTTATGGTGTGCAAGTCAAAGCACACATAAATTATTCACATAAGCATAGTGCATTTAAAGCAAGAAATTATTTTTTCCAAAATTCCACTATTTTTTGCTTTAGGGAATATTCAAAATTAAATGCATAAATCCGTGGTTTTTTTAAGAATACTCTATATGTAATCCTTAGCAAAAACAAGCAAGAAAAATAAAGATTGAAGCCCAAAAATAAATTTTTGGGCTTTAATTTTTTTCAACATACCTTTAGCCACAAAATTAATGTTTGATCTCCCCTTCGATTCACTTTCAACCAGTTTTTTTTGTGAATTCAAACAATCCTTGTGAGTTGTTTTCAGTATAGAAGGGTTCCTCACTTGGATTTTGGCTCAAAAAATGGATGAGGAAGGAGTTCGATATGACAAAGGAACTCTCAGTTCAAAACTTTTTGAGACTTCTGTAAGTATTAAAGTGTATAGAGCAATACTGGTCTGACATGGCTCAATACAGTCGTTACAATTTGATACATAAGAATTTTTATGTATCAATGTGTATCTCGCATCAGTTAGTTGGATTTCCAATATGGTCTATAGGAAACGATACTTAAAAGCTTGCCTACATGACTAGAGGCCAGAGGGGTTGGAAAGGTATGCCAAAGTGCAAATTTGTAGCATTCAATCCATCAATCAATAAATTGTTTACACCAGCAACAAAAAAAAAAGGAAAATAAACCAATAAATTTATATGTCCATATAGGTGATGACATTTTAAAAAATTTCCACCCAACAGAGGCTATAAATTACTAACACTAATTATGGATATTTACTCCAACTTCTTATTATTTTTTATTCATCATTATTTCATTGAAGCTGTTTTTTTTTTGGGTGAATGCATTGAAGCTATCCTACACCACATTGAGAATAATTTTTTTCTGCCTATGCATCAGATATCTTTAAAACATCAATGAAAAACAAACAAAGGACTTCAATTCCCACTATGGTACACAATATGAGAGATCGGAATTGTGCTTAGATTTATGAGAGTTTTTAAAAGGATCGCCTCCTCAACTGTAGAAGTGGGTTCTGAAGAAAGAGCGTCAACCAACATAAGAGGTTTGGAGCACTAAAACTTCTACAGGTTTTCATATATGAAAAATATTTGGGAAAATTGATGGCAAAGAGGGTTCAAAGCAAGTCAAATTAACAAGCCCTCTTTGCTACAGGATCTTAATTCAGTCCAATACAAAATCTGCAGAGAAAAGTAATGAAGAAAACCACTTATCTTGAAATCTAACCCGTGAAATCACTTGAAACTTGATGGGAAATACTCTTTGGAATGATTATGAAGACATATCCAAAGTTGGAGACGATCCGATCAAAGATGAGAGAGATGTGATTTTTTGAAAACTACCTATCATCTGAAAACGGGACTGGTTTAGTTAGAGCTGGTCGATATGATTTTAATCTTTAATCCCACGAGCTTTCGTTGATCAAATCAACACTTAATGGTATCGCAATTCATTATGCAATAATAAGAACTTGAAGGAATTAACAGAAGGACAAGAAAACCATAAAACAGAATATTTCGGTTGAGTCTCACAACCTATGAGACTCAACCAGAAAATCAGGAGCTAAACTCTCTTCTTTTTTCTGGTCTAAATCTGCTGGCTCTCTTCTTCTTTATCTTATTTATAGACTTAAGAAATATTACAAAATAAGGAAGGATTTAGTCATCTTAAAAAAAATATCCTAAGATAAATTAAAAGGGAAACTTGCCTTTATAGATTTAGGAAAGTTTCCAATCTAAACAACTTACAAAATATCAATCCATAACTTAACTTTAGGAAACAAAATCTAAGAATAATTTAGGAAATAAATAACAAAAGAAGGAAAATTTTTGCTGTTGGTACTGTTCATGTGAACAGTACCGTGAGCACTGTTCACGTGAACAGTGTGGGTTGGTCAGCCAATTGGGCCTGGCCCAATTTTGGAAGGTTCTTCTTTCGGCCCCTTCTAGAGTAGACTTGGGCTGCATCAAAAATTACTCATATCTCCTTTGGATTATGGCCTAATTCCAACCCTTACCTTAAAGTTTTAGACAATTACTTGTACTACCCCTAATTTCCCAACCTTGTTACAAATAGCCCCAATCTGTTAGCTGATTTCTATTAGTTGATGAAGTCATCTCATCCTCAAAATTTTAAGGACAAAACTACCCTTAATGAGTCAATGAAGTATTGTTGTTGCCCATATTGGGACATGAAATGTTATTTTTGCCCTCATTTCAAATTGAAGTTAGGGTTCAAAAAACATTCCATTTCTAATTTCTTCTCCGCCACTTCTAATTTCTTCTCCGTTACCTGCAACTCATCTCCACTTCTAATTTCTTCTCCGTTACTTGCAACTCATCGCCCCGACTTGCAACTCCACAGAGTAGACTTTGATTTAGCCACTCATTTAAACATTTTCCATTGGGAGAACTTGTCTCCACTTATAATTTTCCTGAATTTCCTAAAGGACACCTTGTCGTGGTCTGTCTTCCGCTGTGGTGTCATCTTCGACTTCTCACCCTTTAACTTAAAGAACATCATCGACACTCTCTGTGTCTACGCCGCCATCTGTAAGCATGAGGGTATGCCCCACAGATTACCAGGGACTCGGACCGTTTGGAATGGTTACTCCGAGACTTCCGATGCAGAACTTATCACCGAGCCTCACATATGGGCAGCTGTCGATCGTATGCAAAGAACGAAGCTTTCAATTGCGTCAACAGTAATGAGTTCAAGTGGAGGCATCTCTGGAAGGCTTTGGCAGAGCAATTCGAGATGGATTGCCCCGATTACGAAGAGGGTGTTCACAACCTTGCGAAGATGATGTGTAATGAGATGGAGGTGGGTTATTCCATGAGTCTGACCAAACAGAGACAACAAAAAAATCCATGATTATTCTAGAAAGGCCAAAGATCTCCATTATTCTATAATGATTCCACAGTTTGTGTGGCAGCAATACAGATGAATGCTCTCAACCTAGGTAAAAGAATGATCCATAGGAATCTGTTTTTCGATAAATCCAGAGGATAACGAGGGCAATGAGTGACGCGGTAAACCTTCAGTTTTACTTTTGTGTTTGTAAGTTTAACAAAGAAATTCGCTTGAATAACGTAATCTGTGAAAGCTATGAATTCTATTTTTTTTTTTTTCTATAAAGTTGTAGTCCGTAAATGATTTTGATTTTGTTAAATTTTCTATTACCAATGTAATGAGTTGTATTTTTAACTGAACTGAGTGATGAGAGGATACTTATTTGAAAATTCTAAACTCTCTTGGTTTGGATTGTTTTGCCGCTAAAAGTTGTTTGCCGAAGGTGATGTTCACCGGATCAAATTGAGATGGGGATATATTCGTTGGAAGCAAGGGTTTGGGAAGGGAGATTTGAAATATAAATATAAGGGTTTGGGAAAGAAGATTTGAAATGTAAGGGAGGTTAAACTTGTCATTTCAATCCTTATTGACCCTACACCTATCAAGGATAAAGTTGTCTCTTTAATTTTACGGTTAACACCATAAAAGGGAGCTAGGGAATTGCTTGGATTTAGGGCAAAGTACAGGGGGGTAGAGTGATTTACCCAAAATATTTTATTATTAAACCAATTTGCAATAGTTTTATTTAGGCTGCGTTTGGTACGCATTCTTGGACTCATCTCCTGCGTATTCGACGTTTTCTAGTTTATGAAAGGAAAAATTTCACGTAGACCCCAAGAAGTATTGGTAACATTATCTACCACCCACAGGTTTCTGACATCATCAACTACCACCCATAATCTTTGCATCATTAAACAAAGAGGCTCAACCCCTTAACATGTCCCATTAGATGCTGATGTCAGATCAAATGAAACTTTTCATGGACAATACTGCCCTTAGAGTAAAAGTAGAAGACCATTTTACCCTGCAACTCTGCAATGATTCTAGTGCTGAGAATAAGCTCCGTTCATGGAGAAAATGATGTCTCCACCTCCCGCAACGTCGCCGTCACCATTCCAGACAAAAAAGATGCTACATCAGTGCTTCTCTACTGCCTCCCTCACGCAGTCAAACAGAAGCTGTCTCATTTGCTGTAATACCCTTTTGGTCTTCACGTACTGAGACCCTAGAAGCTCCTTTTGCTTCCACTCCACCCGAACCTTGTTTCTGTGCCAATGGGCGCTGCAACAGTAGTTCCCACAGGGAAGCCCAGAGTATGGAGTCTTTGGTAACACTGATGTTGTTGGGTTGATTGGGAATTGGAATTGATGTTGCGTCTTTCTCCTGCTCCTCCTCCTCTTTGCGCGTTTTGGGGGGCAAAACCCAACTGTTTTTGGTTTTTGTCGGTTAACTACTAAAGCAAACAAATTTCAGTGCCAATTTAGAATAAAAAAAAGCGATGGCGAACGAGCAATGATCTATTTATTTTCGATAATTAAACCTTATTTTTAAAGGAAGCCAATTTAATAAAATGGGGAAGGGCAGAGAGACTAACGGTGTATATGAAGTGAAGAAGCAGGGGTTACTGATGTGTTTCTCAGGTTTGGGTTAGAGCTTACCTCAATTCAAGACAGGGGAAAAAAAAAAGAAAAAAAAAACGAAAGACAGGAGAAGATGGGAAAAAGAGGGAAAAACTATGAGTTGCAGAGGGAACCTGAAGGCGAAAAGAGAGAAGTGAGAGATTAGAGAAGAGAGAGAGAGTGATGACAGAAGGAGGGCAACCGTTTCTTATTTAATGTCATTCATTTCGATGGGCTAAGGTCGAAGTTGCCATTGAATCTTCCTTAAAGCTCCATTGTTGGATTCAACCTTCACACTTAGTGTAGAATAATCCGAGGAAGCAATGACGTTCTGGTATGGGATTCTAACCTATTTTTTGTTTCTTCTCTTTTTGTTACACTTTGATGTACGGAGCTGAGCTATGTCAGTGATTTTGAGGCTCTAAAGGCTTTCAAGGGTTCAGTCACCCATGACCAAGGATCGTATTTCGGTTTCGTGCCTGGTACCACCGAAATTTCAATGAAACCTGGTAAAAAAAAAAAAAAAAAGGTTTCGAATGTTAGTCTGTTTTGGGAGATAATCAGCGTCTACTCTTTATTTTCAAAACATCCCTTTTTAATCCCATAAAAAAAGGCAACTAAAAAGGAGATAAAAAAATAAATTACAAAGAATAAAATCTCAATTGAATAGGGTACTCAGTTGGAGAAAATGTTGGAGAAATAAAAGGAAACTAGTAGATGACTATAGTGGACGGCTTATTCTGAAACCATAGCAAGGAATGTGAAACGGTATCAAATATTTGAACTATAACAATCAGATTCACAAGAAGAAAAAAGCAATATCTGAAGCGAAATATGGCTGAAACCGAAATTTCGAACCGAAATATGGCCGAAACCAATTTTGGGCCAAAATATGGCCGAAACCAAAATTTCGGACCGAAATCTGGTAATTCCTATACCGACATCAATTTTGTTTCGGTTTTCAAAAAAACCGAAATATTTCGGCCAAAATCCGAAATTTCAGCCGAAATTCTGAACATTGCCCGTGACCCATTTGGAGCACTGGCAAACTGGATAGATGTTAATCATTATTGCAACTGGCCTGCCATTTCTTGTGATGCATGAGAAGAGAGATAGAGAACCAACGGTTGCCATATTCCTCTGGTTCGATGAACTTGACAAAAGTGGCACCAAGAGAAGAAGGGGAGTTGCAGGGCCAGTAGAGGGTGGGGGATTATCCCTTCCGGCATCGTGCTGTGTCATTGACCATGACGATTGGGATTATTGGCACTAGAGGGTCGCCTGGATCGTTTCCCTTCCAGCATCCACCACCGACAGGATTTGTAGGATTTCCACCAACTTTTAGAAATAGTAAAAAAAAAAAAACCCTCCATCCTCTGAAACGTTAGGGCTTGGCTGAGAGTGAAAATGAAAGAGATAAAAAGTAAATGAAATTTTCATTAGAAGGTCAAATTAATACTTTTACCTATTTTAAAAATTTTCAATTTATAAAATGTGAAGGGTAACAATGTATATCAATATTTTAAGTGATTTCGGTCAGTTAAGTGGATGCAGTTGATGATTTTCCAACGTGTGGGTGGTAGATGATGTTACCAATACTTCTTGGGGTCTACGTTAACTGAAATGATGCATTCTGATCTACTTAACAGTGGGTTTTAACAACAAAACTGGAAGGCAGAATTGTTTTACCACAATCTTTACAAGCAGCTGAAGCATAGAAAAATACCTCATTTAATATAACCAATGTAACCACTAGAGAAAAACGAGAAGCATTCATGCTAAACACTATTGCTCTATCAGGATAAACACAAGAAAGCAAGCAAGATAACCCTCTGACCTCGCTTGGGAATGGAAAGCCATGATCAGAAGCACCAAAACCAGGCAAAAGCATGGCTGATTGAATAAGAAGCATAAGACATATAAGTTTGAATAGGCTGTTGATTCTCCATGGAGTACCTGAAACAACAAAAATAACATCCAAATATGAAAAATAAAACAAAAGTTGCTGAGATGAAATGTTAAAAAGACTGTCGTCTCTTCCACTTGAACCCCAAATAAGAGATCACTGAGACTCACCGGAGAAACGCAGGAGAACGGCCTCCATTGCTTCCTGGATCAATAAACCTTGCCAGCGGAAGACCAATTTCACAATAAACATTAATTACAAAGAGGGTTTCCCAATCTACAAAAATCTCATCTAACTAATTCAAGAATCTAAGATCTGAACGCTCTTAAACGTCTGAACTCCAGGAAAAGGAATTAGGGATAATTGGCGACGAATCTCGTATTGTGGGTAAGGATGTAAACAGATCCAATTAGGTACGAATAGTAATCTAATCCGAATTCAAATCCGTCTTCCATTCATTCCATTCGAATCCGCCTCCGTATCCTACGGATTTCCAAAAACTGAATCCGAATTCGAATTCGGATTTTAACCGGAAATCCGGTTAAAGTCCGATTCTAATCCAGAAACACATAATCACTGCAACTCAAGTAATAGAAAATGGTAAAAAAAAAAAAATCAGATTTAAGAATTTCATATTATAAAATCGTAATCGAAACCCCTAACAAGAAACCCTAACAAAGCTATGGTTGAGATCATAGTTTCAGAATATGTTAAGTTATATATGCACTAGTATGCTGGTAAGTCCAATTTAATTTACCAAACTTGCCATTGAGATGAGTCATCAGAATTCACAATTGAAATCAAATTTCAAAATGGCTTAGAATAATTGATTTCTTCTTAGAATACCCTTTAACCGTTTATTTCTGGAAATAAACTGAGTAAGAAATAGATGGAGATCATGAAGGATTATAAAAGAAAAAAACACCCCAATAAATTTCTAAGAATTTCTTTATAAAAATAAAAATAAAAACCCTAATTTAGAATATTGTACTGAGTGAGAGAGAGAGAGAGAGAGAGAGAGAGACCTACCTTCTCGTACAATAGGATAAACGATTTAATGGAAGGGAAGCGAACAGAAATCGTCTCCCGCCTAGGTTTGGGCGGGAGACCCGGCGGCCCGGATGGATGGCCGCCATGTGGCACTCGGATGGATCCGAGCCCTCCATTCGAGCTGACCGCCCAGTCAACAAGCTGAGCCGACTGGGGGCTCGGATGGATGGCTCGGATCCCTCCGAGTGCCACATGGCGGCCATCCATCCGGGCCGCCCAGTCTCCTGCCCAAACCCAGGCGGGAGACGATGTGGATCCAAGGGAAGCCCTTAGAACTGACTTGCAGACATACCTTCCCATGCGAATCTTGTATTTTTCTTCTCCATAGCTTGCAGAGAAGACACCATCGCTATAAAATAAAAACCAAGGCAGTCAGCAATCGGCACTAAGTGGTCGGTGGTCAGTGGTCGTGGTCAGCAGTCGGCAGTCGAAGACTCGAGTCATCCAAGCCCTAGCTCTCTGTTTCTGGAAGTTCTCTTTCTCTGAGTCTCAACGCAGGAGAAGAGAGGAGGGGAATATAGAATTAAACAGAGTGGAATGTGGTTTACCGTTTATACCCTTATATCTTAAAGTATATGCATTTTAAAATTAGATTAAACATATGCGTTTAAATAAGATTAAGGGTAAATTACACAAGCACCCCTTCTACTGTAGTGAAACTATATAGAACTATCCTATTTTTTATAAAAATTACACAGAATACCCCTCTAACAATGCTATCATACAATTTTACCCACACCATTACTTTCAACTTAACGACAGATGGTCAAATTTTTTTAGACAAAAATACATTTACTAAGTGTAAAATGACCTAAAAGGGTTTATTCTTTTTAACTGGCCCGTTTGATAAAATTTTTACTCCTGGATTTTGGATTTTGATTCAAATTTGGATTCTACTTCAGCTACTCCATGATTATTTTAGAGTATAAACTTGTTTGATTACGTAATTCAAAAATGGATTACAGAGCATCTTTGGATTAGAAACATGTTTGATAACACATTATCCCCCCAATCTAAGTCTAGAAAAACAATCATGGTAGGGGTGGGTGGTGGGTGGCCGTGGCAGTGGCGGTGGTTGTGGTGGTGGCGATGGTGGTGTTGGTAGAAGTGGCAACGGCGGTGGTGGTGGGTGGTGGGTGGTGGCAGTGGTGGTGGTGGCGGTGGCAGTGGTGAGGGTTATGGTGATGTCATTAGTGGTGGTGGCGGCGGTGGTGTCGGCGGCAGCAGCGGCGGTGGTGGTGGTTGGTGGTGGCGATGGTGGTGGTGGTTAAGTGAGAGTCATGTGAGAGTTGATTATTTTATTTCTCTCAAAATGTTGATCCAACAGCTTTGAGCAAGTATTTATGACTCCAAAATTTTGGATTCTGGAGCCATTTTGAATCTGGTTCACTCTGTGGGAGTTGAAATCTAACCGGACTTATCAAACGCGCTTCTACTCAAAAATAGCTCATTGGGAGTCAGAATCCATAGAATGTAGAAGCAGAAGTTTTATCAAATAGGCCCTTAATGTTCATCAGAGAGGGAAGACGGATTGAAGAAGACGGAGCTGCAGTTGGGAGAGGGATGAAGAAGACATGTTTATAAAAAAATACGAAAATTACATTGTTATCCTCGCATTAGAACACATGTTTTTGGGTTTGTTTTTATTTTTTTTATTTTCATAAACAACCTCTAAAGATCATTACAAACACTCATAAGAACAAAAATTTTGGCAAAAATAAAAAATAAAAATGATACCAAACACAGTCGAAATCAGAATTCGCATTGACCTCTGACTCCAATTATTCAAATTTGACTTCAAATCTGATTATTCGAATTCCATTAAACAGGTGCGAATTCAAATCAGATCCGGATTTTCGGGATTGAACCCTTTAACACTATTTAGGGGCTGTTTGATAAAACATCAACTTTGGGTTTCTTATTTCTGGTTCAAATTTCTACTCAAACTTCAAAATGATTCAAGACCATGAGGGAATAGAAACATATTTGTTAACCTAATTTAGTCATGAACTCCAGAGTGATGGTGGTGGGTGGGTGGAATGTGGTGGTGGTGGCGGTGGGTGGTGGTGGTGGTGGTGGTGGCGATAGGGGGTGGTGGTGGGGGATGCGATGGCGGGGGGTGGTGGGTGGCTGGTGGTGGTGGCGATGGTGGTGGTGGTGGCGGTGGTGGTGGTGGTGGTGGCTGATGGTTGGTGGTTGTTGTGGTGGTTGGTGGTAGTAGTGGTGTGTGGTGGTTTTTTTTACTCCAAAATTTTATTCCAAAGTCGAAAAACATTATTTTATGCTCCAAAAATTGGATTCTGAGCCCATTTGGAACTGGTTCACCCATGGATTCTTCAGAAATCCGAACTAGGTTACCAAACAGGTTTTTACTCCATTTATGTTCGAGAAGTCAGAATCCAATTTATGGAATGTTATCAAACACCCCTTTACTATGCTATGATCTATATAGACTACGACTCTATGAGCGTTAGATGATTTTACAATTTTACCCTTCAAAGAGACCGTTTCAACACGTGCTTTTTAAAAACGCTGGATTTTATTTCCATGTCTACCCTTTTGGTTTTATTTTTTTTTTGGGTAAATATACCCTTTTGGTGTTATTACAGTTTACCGTGAGGTTCGCTGACGCTCAGAAAAGCAACTGGAAGAAGTACCTTTGATCGTTTGAAGCTCTTCGAAGGGGAGCTCCAACAATGGCGGCCGGACGAGAGGTCTCAGTTGTAACAATCGGAGGTAAAGGCTCTTCTCTCACTTCGTCATCGGTCCACGCCATTGCCAATGGTCTCGCTCAGGTAAGAAAGGATTCTGCAGTCACCGATAAGCTACGTAAGAAACACTCCCTCTCTACGGTTCCTCTGCAGAACTCGAAATCGAGATTTCTAACCCTAGAAGAATCCCGAGCTGCTCTTGTTGTCCTCTTGAACAAGCTCGCTCTCTCCAACGCTGGTATTCGTGACGTTCTTCCCGAATCGATTGTAGAAACCCTAAATGCCGGATTCGACCCAGAAAGCTTGGACTTTGGTTCTGTATCTGCGTTTCTGGATTCCTTCTTTGGGTTAAGCTCGAAAAAGCTCGAGGAGGTTGGGGTAACGGATGGAGAGCTGTCTGTTTTGGAGAACTCTTCTCCCGCTTTGGTTGGCATTTCTGCGCTTTTGGATCACTCGTCTTCGGTTTTGTCTACTGTTGCAGACGCAGTTGCTGCCTTATCATGTGAAGCTACAAAGGCTGACGTATCACCGTTTAATTTTCTGGATTCTGGCGACGGTTTCTCTGCTAAGGACGAGACTGCTGTTGCCAGTGACATGAAGATTTTACTTGTTGGGTCTAAGCTTGTAGGCCGGGTTGATTCGGATGCGATTTTGGAGATTCCGGTGGTCCACGGGAGTTTCCGGGAAGTGGTGAGGTCGGTTCACGCAAGGATGCGGATTGAGCTGAATTCTATGGTGAAAGTTGGTAAAGGGAGTTCTGGCTGTAGTGGGTGTGGAAAGGTGTTGATGACTACATTGTGGCCATTGGCATCAGCGCTTCAGTTTTTAGGTGAGAGTAGTTTACGTCGAGCAAAATTAAATGTCGAGTCAATTAGTCCTGGTGATTTAAGTTCTCAGGTGCTGACAATGCTTGCGAAAAGTTGCCCTACTTCTAATAGTTTGAACGATGTGTTTCGGTTGATCTGGGAAGCCAAATGTGAAGTTGATTACGTTAGATTTTTGCACGAAATTTACTGTCTATTGCTTAAGGTCAGAACCGTTGTTGCTTGGGAGGGAGCATTAGCATTATTTTCACTTGAGACGAGTGAGTCAAATGAAAAATCCCAAGGGGCTGCACGTGCTAGAGCTGAGGCTAATGGAGGCAATGTGAATGCCGAAAGGAAGGCTGAGAAAAAGAAGAAGGTTTTGGGAAAGGGAACTACTGTTATACGGCAATTTATCAAAGACAGGTTGCAGAATCAGGATAGGGATGTAGCGGTTGGAAATATGGATGTGCTGGCTCAGTGGGCTCAAAATCTTTCCTTATTTTTTGATCCTAAAGACCCAGATCTTGATATTTACCTGAAGAAAGTAAAAGAGATTGTAGAAAGCAATGAGTCTAGAAGACTTCCTAAAATTCCTAAGGTGAGAAGGAAACGTACATTTGAATATTAATTTTTAAAATGGTTTTCTTTCTATTTGAGGTTTGAGTCATTATGCGCCTTTGCAGTTGGACACAGTCATTTGTTTGAGTTCTGCATTACTCCAAACAAAATTTTCCTCCTTGTGTATTTTATTAGTGAATAGAAATAGATAGTGCTTGGAAGTGAGATGAATAAATTATTGTAAACTTTATTAATTGCTGTTTGCTTTTCGTCAACACTGTTCACTGCATGGCTATATCTTAACTCACTTTGGAATATTGTTGTTAACTATGCAGTGTTCTCCCTGAAATTAGTGAAACTATTCCACATACATTTGCATATGCAATAACTTGGCATGATTGTTCCTACCCTGTACTTATTCTTATTGAGCACAGAATTATGTCATTGTTGCTGTAAGATTTGTTGAATTCATGAAATTAGTTTGTTTCTGTTAGCTATTTTCTAAAAATGCTTTTCTTTAATTTTTTTTTTTTGCATTCATTTTAGTTCATCCATCACAATATTTGGTGTTTCTGTCCTTTTGGTGTGCCATTTTCTTGAATCGATTTTCTGCATAATTAGCTTATGTTACTTTTATATTCACTAGGGTACTCGGGATTTTGCTAAAGAACAAATGGCCATAAGAAAGAGAGCATTTTCAATCATAGAAGAGGTGTTTGAGATGCATGGAGCAACGGCCCTAGATACTCCTGTTTTTGAATTGCGCGAGACTCTCATGGGAAAATACGGGGAAGACTCAAAGTTGGTATATGACCTTGCAGACCAGGTAAGTGTATTATTGTTAGATTTTGGGTGTGCCTTGTTGGCGGATTGTTATGTATTTTCTAAACTATTGTAGCATCTTAAAAGAACAAAAATATTGTAGATGATTTTCCAAAAGCCCCCGCCCCCTTTTTTTTGCTTTGGTCTGTCATAATTCTCTGATAACATCCCCGAAAATTTTACATCTGGTCATTCCTGAGTGACAGAAGAATGTGGAAGTACATAAGCGGAACAGATTGGTGCACTAGGACTGAGTCCTAGTTTACTTGTTCTATGGTCTTGGTTTTATAAGCATATATGGGTTATCTTGACTTTAGATTTCCCCATCAAATTGCATTGTTAGTTAACGTGAAACTATCAAGTTCCGTTTTGTTTGGTTAATATGTGTATTTATTTTCTTATGCTCAGGAACTTTTTCTTCCCACATAGACCATTACTTATTCATGAATTTTTTTTGTTTTCACAAAACTGCCAAGGGAAACAAAAGGAAACATTAGAGAGAAGATAGAAAGCTATATTGTATAGAATTATTTAATTTTCATAGGCTGTGTTTGATTGTCCAGATGGTGTAGGGGAGTGTGATGAAGCGAAGTGACATGGAAGAAAATGACTGGGATCCACCTAATTTTGGTTGAGATAAGAAGTGCAAGAAAATAATTGGGACCCACGTTTTAAGTTTTGATTCAATCTTTCATCAAAATCCAACCATTGTGGTTGAATTCTTCAACATCTCCTTTTGGAGAATGGTAAGAAAATGACTAGGACCATCTTTTTTTTTTGGGTGAGTAAATTGTATTAACAAAGCCCAAAACAGGGAGAGACAAATTTGGGTGCCCCAAAAGCAGAGCCAGGCTCAAAACATGGTACCAAAGGCAATCAGAAAGTGGGACTAAGAAGTGAAGAAAATAATTGGGATCAGCTTTTTAAGGCTTGAGTCGATCATTCATGAAAATCCTACCATTTTGGTTGAATTCTTTTACTTCTCCTTTTGGGAGAATGGTAGCACTATTCCCAAGACTATCACTTTCTCAAACAGCCAAATATCCAGAAAGTTTGGGAAAGTGGTCAGAAAGTAAACATTACACACTCTCCCGCACCCTCTAGAGTTTAGACAACCAAACATGGCCTTAATGAAGCCTTTTAGACGTGTCATTAATATATTTTCCTCTCTCTTCCTGAGCTGATGGAGGACTTACCTGAATGAGAATGAGTTCATCTCTTGGTGCAATACCTGTACCATGATCCATTTTGGCTCTATTAGTGAAGCTATATGACTCATAGTTGTCAAGGCGAACCAAGGCGATGGAGGCCTGATTGGGCGCCTAGGCGACCAAGGCGCCCAATTTTCCAAGGCGACCCAAGGCAGCTTGGGCGCCTAGGCGACGCCTTGACAACTATGATATGATTTCTTCATTACCACCAGTCAAATCTCTTAAGGGTGTCAATTCAGTTGGTCCTGGTCGGTTTTGGTTGGGCTGGCCTCAGGACTCAAACTGGCAGGCCAAGACCGTGTCTGACCAGTTATCTATTAGGTCCCAAGAGCCAAGAGTGAAACCATTTGATAAACAGTCGGTCTGTCTCGGCTCCCCAAATGGTCTCAGTCAACCAGTGGCCGATAGTCCGTAATCATTTCCGTCAGTCATTTTTGGGCTACTGTTCAAAGCTTGTTTCTTTAATGGATAAAATACAAGTCTGGTTGTACTGTAAAACTTAAAATGTGATATGAAAAGATAAAGTACAGATCACATTAACTCTGAGAAATACATACATACATCTGATTCAACTTCCAATTTGAAAGTGCCTGAAAGTTTTTGCCTTTTGGAAATTAAGTGATGGTGGGAAAGAAACAGAGAGATTCAAGTTCAGGACCCAATGTCGACATTGGGTTCCCTCAATACCATTTATTTCACTATTTGATGCCTCTAGATCTCAACAGGGAAGGGCGACTAGCTGTTTTGGTTCAAGAGACAGGGGAGAGAGAGAGAGAGAGAGAGAGAGAGAGAATGATAGCGGCGGAGAGGGCAATGGCAGTGAGGAGGTGGGACTTGAAAGGGCGGAGAAGTGAGGAAAAAAGAATGAAGTGAAGAAGAGGAGAGACGAAACCTTTGTTTTAGTTGTTTTAAACATTTATGGTTTTACCCCTCAAGCCCTTCTTTTACTGGGTGTCACATCAAGTTAAGCAGTTTCCATTGATACATGGTCATACTGGGTTTCTCGGTTGGGACCTGTCGGTATAATCAACTTAGACCGGGGACCGACTTAGTTATTCTCAATGCCCATACTGAAACCAAACCAACTAATAATTGGTTGACTGGTTTCAGTGTTAACCGGTCGGCTTCAGTTTGTGTATTTAGTCTCAGGTAGGTCTTGACACCCTCACTCTTGAGCGTATGATTTACATATCACTTTTTTTTTTATATGCTTTGAGGCTGGTTTTGCTTTGGAATTGGAAAACCTGGCACTTGTTATTCTTATTATCAGAACTTTTAACCTTATATTTGATGTGTTCCATAGGGTGGTGAGCTATGTTCTCTGCGGTATGACTTAACTGTGCCCTTCGCAAGATACGTAGCCATGAATGGTCTTAGTTCATTCAAAAGGTACCAGATTGCTAAGGTATACAGAAGGGATAATCCATCTAAGGGGCGATATCGTGAATTCTACCAATGTGACTTTGATATTGCTGGTCACTTTGAATTGATGGGGCCTGATTTTGAGGTTATCAAGATTTTGACTGAACTTCTTGATGAATTAAACATTGGTGATTATGAGGTATTCCTTTCTTCCTGGATCTGAATGTTAGTATGTTATTAGTGGTAGTTCTTCATGTTTTCTCATCTAGCTGTTTTTATTTTCTTTCTTCTTTTTTCCCCCAACAAAATTCATTGGACATCCTTCTTGATCAGCTAGGGAGGATGGAAGCTTGATTTGAGTCATGTGAGATGTATGACATGGCTTTCTAACTGTTGGATGGGTGGAAGTCCAATTGCCGGTCACATATCAAATTTGGGTCTCTTTTGTGTGGCCTACTATGTCTCTGATTCTTTCCCTTGTATATTGAGCAGTCCAAGTATTGGACTGAAGTTTGGGACTGGAAGAGGATAGTGGAGTTTTCCTGCCTGCATTTTTTGGGTGCTCATTAGGATATATCGAAGGCTAAATGCTTCAGTCTCATCTTTCTTTTAACAGATAAAATTGAATCATCGGAAATTGCTGGATGGGATGCTGGAGATTTGTGGTGTACCTTCTGAAAAATTCAGAACAATATGCTCAAGCATTGACAAGTTGGACAAGCAGTCTTTTGAGCAAGTCAAGAAAGAAATGGTGAGAAGATATATTCTGTCATTTATATTCAGAAATCTAGTATATATGTTTTTGCAGCGTCTTTTCCATTCTGTCGTGGTTCTCTCTATTGATTATTACAATGCTCTTTGTGGTTTAAGAATTTACAATGTAAAATATTAGGCTGACTTCGCTTCTGAAAAAAAAAAAATATGTTGACTTTCTGTTTATTGCCATCCTTTCGAAGATTGCAATTTGAATCTGGAAAACTTAGGGAGGCCTACTATTTATATGTAATATTTGATTTTTGTTTATATCGGAGTTATTTTTGTCTGGCATGATAGTTTGTACTAGAGAGCAAGCCTTAGTGTGACGGTAAGGTTGTCTGATGCAACGGTGGGCCCACAAGATGAGATGGGCTTGGATAGGAATCTTTGTAGGATTTAATGTTAATTGGGATATGTTTGTAATCTTTTACTTTGGGAAATTTAGGTGGAAAATTTAGGTAAGATTTTATTTTATTTTATTTTATTATTGTTTTAGGAAGCAAGCAATAGGTTATGGTAGGTATCTTATTCCCTTGTTTATGGTGTCCATTTTGATTAGGGATTTTATTTCAATTAGTCTAGGCAAGTTTTCCCTTTAAAAACAATTGTAATAGTTCTATTATTTTCAGATTTGAAGAATTGAATAGAATAAAGAATTGAGTATTGAATTGGTATGCCTGCGGGCTGAAGCAATCTCTTTCTCTCCCTCGCCCTCTTCTTTGTCTCTGCAAACCAGAACTGACCTTTCCCTTGGTCTGTTCCATCCTCCCCTCTCCTCCCCCTTCTCTCTTTGTTTCCTTTGTCTCTGCGAATCGGAACAGCCTTTCCCTTGGCTGGTTCTTCCCTTGTTCTTCCTTCTTCTCTTCTCTCTCCTTTCTTACTTCTTCTTTCTTCTTTATTTTCCCCTGTTCTGGGCGGTAACTCCAGCCCCCAATTCCTGGTTAGATCTCCCTAATCCCTCCTCTTGCCCTGAAAATTTGGGGATTGGATTTCTGCCCTAGGGTGACTACAACCCCTGAGACTACTGCTGCTGAAACCCTCCTTGCTGATAGAACTCCCTTGCAAAACAGTCTTTAAATTCTCGGAGTAATTCAATGATTTTGCTTTTAAAATCAGACCCAGATTCAAATCTGGTCCCCTGTTTCTGTGATTGTTCCTGAACCAGTCCAAGTTGAATCATCTAACTCCTGTTTAATCGAGGTTTATTGACTTGGATCATTCTATCAGGCCTAGGCGACTCTAACTCTAGAGTTTCAGCTTGATTAAAGCCCATATGGAGGAGTTACCTGACCTGAACTAAGTGACTTTACCACTGCCTCTGGGTTTCACGAGAGTTCCAAGGTTGAAGACAACCTCAAGTCCAAATTGTGATTGAATTTAATTCCTTTTATTTCCAGAAATACCCCTTCACCTAATATGAATTCTGTTTTGTCCTTTTCTTATGTTAACTACCAGAATTACCCCCAATCCTTTAGTCTTAATTCCGGTTTAGTCCTGAGGGTCTGTTTGTTTCCTCAAGAGTCATTACATAGTTCTGGTTAATTACCAAATTGCCACTGTTTGTTCAATTAAAGTTTCTACTATCTTGGGTGGGCCCATTAGTGGACCAATTAGGGTTTTCCAACCCAGGTCCCGCATCATTGTCACTGGTGGTCACGGGTTTGAAACACAGAAACAGTCTCTCCATGTTGGGGGGTAAGGCTGCGTACATTCTACCCCTCCCTAGACCCTGCAGTAGTTGGAGTCTCGTGCATTGGGACACCCTTTTTTAAAAATTTGCACTAGATTCATCAGTGTCTGAATGGAAAAGTTTTCACTTTGAGTTTCTCAAGAGGGTGGTTGTTTTGAATTTTTCTGTCAGTCAATTGGCATGCTATGCTTTTAAGCACCATAGATCAATCAAGATTTTGATTTTTAATCTTTGTAATGGTAAGAGAAGTGATCCTCTAGTTCTGACTCTTATTAAAAAGCTCAGTAGTTGATGGGCTTCATATGCTGTTACAGATCCATTCTTTTTCTTACTTTTCTCTTGTTGCACTGGATGAAGAGGGGACCGTTTGAACTCCTGCATATTGTCATATGATTACATTGTCCATGATTGATTTGGTCCAGAGACTAGGCTATATGGACTTGTTGTGGTGGTCATTTGAGTATGGCTTTTTAGAGATGAATCTGTAATGATTGTTTTTAAGGGTATGAATCCCCCCCCCCCCAACCCAAAACACCATCTGATGAATATGTGAGGTTTACATCTTTGAGGCTGGGCTCAAAGTGAGCATTATGAAAAAAGCCTGAGAGCCTGAGAGCCTGAGGGCCTAAGGTATACACTTAAGAATGAGGCATGTAATAAAGCATCCCTTGCTTCATAAAATATCATGGTAATATGCTTAAATTATCTTGTATGTCCGTTTGAAAACATTTACATGCATTGTTATATGTTTCCTTTTGCATGTTTGAATTTTTCTTATTCATATGAATATGTCATGTACTTTATGATTTTTTAACGATTTAATCATTAAATGGTCATGCTTGCTTGGCTTAAGTCCCATACCCTGCTGTTAAAATTCTGCATTTTGTCTTTTTGTTAGGTTTATCTCATGAAACGGATGAATGTTTCCCTATGATTGCTTTTACTTCAAAATCCTTTTTAGTAGGCTGCTGCATTTTTTAATCTGAAAATTACCCCCCGGCGACTTGGCCCATATTGTCAACCGCAACTCTTGCAGTTAAGTTATCTAACAGTAAAATGGAAAATTCTGTTTTACCCTTGTAGTAAAAAGACTAGACTGTTCTTTTAAAAAAAAAAATCAGAAATTAAAGTATGTCTGGAAATTTTGGATTTTGACGACCGAAACTCTGATGCATCGGTTTTGTCTTTATCGTCGTCGTTTTCTTCCTATCTCAAGGTTCTTCTGGGATACGAAACAGAGTATGCGTTCTATTGGGTCTATTCAGAGTAGTAGCAAGAGCCTTGAAAAAAACGAAGGAGAAAGGAGAAGGCTGTTGATGTTGGCCATTACAGTTAGTTTGATGTCCAGAATTTTGAAGCAATATCTAACCAAAGATTTACTTCCCAATTCCAACATCAGGGTATCACGGCTTCCAGTTCCTTTTGTCCTGACAATATAGGTCCGTTTTGAAGCAACATCTAACCCCGGCTTTGCTGATTCTGAAGTTCTTCACCGATTCCGGAGTTCTTCACAGGCCACGGCAGACTACGGAATCCAACCTTGGAAGATCTGGTTCCACAGTTACTCGTACTCAATTCCATTCAAAAATTTCGTTAAAGAAAAAGAATTGCTGATCCTGGATTTTGTCTACTGGCAGAGGCTTTCATCTGAAATCTTCCAATTGCAGAGGTTGATGAGGCTCCTCCATTAGAGGGAAAGATCAAGGATAAATAACCCAGAAGAACCTGAACAGTACACATTGTAAGGGATATTTTACCCCCAAAATCAAAATCCCAGGACATTTTATAGGCACTGAAAGATTGATAAGAAGATATGGTTTCATTAAACCTAATCGAGTTTCCGTCAGCTCCTCCCATCCAGGATAGTATAAGGAGGCAAAACCTCCCGAACCCACTTAATGATAAGAGACAAAACTATACTTTTTAATAGGAGACTCAATAATCCATGAGCATCTTTACGTTGCAGAGCTCATACAAAATCCAGAAAGGTTATCCATCCCATTCTGAAGAGCTGAACAAGATTGCCTCGAAGGCGTGAGTGAAGAGCTGAACAAGATTGCCTCACAAAAGTTGAATCTTGCTATTACAAGGATTCATGCTGAGAACCCTAGGATTTTTCAGGGGTTCAGGGGTGCTGCGGGACCATTACCTTTCGCAGGGGGTGATAGGAGGGCCTGCTGTGGATTGTGGAACAGGGGGGTTGGTTTTTGGGTTCGGCGGAGGAACCAGGGTTCAGGCCCCGGAGAGGAATCCGGTGTCTTGACGTGTGCGTTTTAATACAGACACTGACCGCGGGGAGGGGGGGTTGGTGGTACAAACTCTTGTTGGGGATCAATGGCAGCTGCACATCTGGGTATTGATGCGACTCTGCCTCTGCAAACAGAGGGCTCTGGCGAGGGTGGTTGTAACTTGTAACAGGGGTGTGCTTACAAAGGGGTAAAAATGACATTTTACAATCTTAGGGGTAATATTGCCATTAAAAACAATAGTTACGATTCATCTCATCGCCTAACAGTCTGACAGGGTATGGTTGATACTTATTTTCAAAAGTAGGGGAGTTAGTTGACATTATGGGCCAAGTTGGGAGGTGGTTGATTTATGTGTATATCTCATTTAAAACCAAAACAATAAGTTGGTTACTTATTGTGAGTGGACTACTTTTCACAATTTGTATATTTCAATATCTTGGTTACTAGGCCTTTCTGATTTTGACCACCTTGTTTTCTCCCCATACCTTCTTACTTCTACATTATTTATTTTCATTTTTGCTTGAACTGTTACCATGTTATCATGGTGGTCTTGTATACTTTTGTTAACGAAATTTTTGTGATTGTGTGGGTAGGTAGAGGAAAAGGGATTATCTGTCGCTACAGCAGACAGAATTGGAACTTATGTGAAGAGAAGGGGAAACCCAGTGGAAATATTATCCGAGTTGAAACGAGAGGGTAGTCAGTTTTTAGAACACAATGGATCTGATAGCGCATTAAATGAGCTGCAGATTTTGTTCAACGCTTTGGAAAAATCCAAGTGTATAAACAAGGTGATATTTGACTTGAGCCTTGCAAGAGGTCTTGACTATTACACTGGAGTTATATTTGAAGCAGTTTTCAAAGGCACTACACAGGTAAATATATGATATTTGTCATTTAATTATTTCCCTTCTGTTTCACTCATGTGCTCTATTATGTTCACCAGAATACTTTCATATCTAATTCTGCATTTGAGTTTTCTCCCTGATATTTTTTTTTACCGGCATATAGATCAATGGCTACTGAGAAGCTGCTCAGTATTTAAAATTGTCAATACTGGCAACCATCCATTTTTATAGAGCATACCCTGCTTCTCAACACTGCGTGCATGCAAATGGAGAGAGAGAGAGAGAGAGAGAGAGAGAGAGAGAGAGAGAGAGAGAGAATGCGCACACATCCATGCACTACATGTAGACCAAATGCACACACATTCGGTCCATGTCTGCCCCATGCAGATTCTTTTGCACATGTTCTCGATGCTATTTATGTTTCTCTTATTTATCTTTCTTTATATCTACTGCTCGTGTAATTGTGTTCGATCTTATTCAGCCCCTCCCCCTTGGTTGTAGTAAGGGTGGGGAGGAATAAAGGCTGTAAGTAAGAGAACTATTTGATGAATTCTAGCATGGTGAAACTTGGTCCTGGGTCAAGTCATGACATCTGATTGACCATTGCCTTTACACCTAATCAGTGTTGTCAAACCTTAAATACTTAAATCAACTTAGCCAGCCATCAAGTGTATTGTACTGGGTCTCTCATGGGTTGACTCTTTTGTCAATTAATTGGTAGTTGCTGATATACGTATGCTAATAAAGTTAAAATAATTGGGACCATAGAAACCCTTCGTCCAAGAAGTTCATTTTGAACTGCATCAACTCAACCTAGTTGTACTGAGTTTCACAGAGTTGACTCATTTGATTTTGATAAGTTGTAACAGATCATGTCAATGGGATGAGTGATATAGAAAGGAGTTGACTCAGCCTGACTGAGTTGACTGTTCTATTTCTGAAACAGTGTCGCCAGCCATAGTCTGCTTACGGAAGAGAAAGAATGATGAAATCAAGATCTTTCTCTTGCATTCTGCACTCAATCTACTTAGTGGAAAACCAAACTATGTTAAATATCTCCCATCCTTGGGCTTTTGGTTCTCTGTGGATACTTAAACTGTTATTACTGTTAAAGTAACTTTTTCTCACGCACCAAGTGTAGTTGCATAACAGATTTCCACATTGGCCCAGGTCGGCTCCATTGCAGCTGGTGGGCGTTATGACAATCTTATAGGAATGTTTGGTACAAAGCAGATTCCTTCAGTAGGTGTCAGCCTTGGTATTGAGCGCGTGTTCGCTATAATGGAGCAGGTTGAGAAAGATCACTACCAGGTAATCTTATATATTTAGATCAAGTGTTCCTGTACAGATGCTGATATATTGGATAAGACTATTATTACGTTATAGTTCTACGTATGAAAGACATATCTATATTCAATATCAAGTTTACAGACAAATATTTCTTTTGTAATATTTGGACATAAATTGGTAAAAATTTCTCTTATAATGCTTTGGGATTTAAGTCTTAGGTACTAAAGGCTTTGTGTGACAGTATCACTTTTGTTTTTTGTTTGTTTATTTTATTTTATTTTATTTTATTTATTATTATTATTTTTTTAAATATCCCTCTGCATAGCTCACACCAGATTTAAGTCTTAGGTACTGAAGGCATTCATCTTGTAGAATTTCTCTGGATTAACCAGATGTTCATTGATACCTCCACATGAGCCTCCTTAGGCTGGAATTTATAGTATATAGGTACATAGATAATCCCTTGTGTTTCTTATTTTAGTTGATTTTTCTTTTGAACATTGATGAGCAAAACCCCACATGGCAAGTTCTATTTAATTGTTGAGTGTTGACTGCTTGTCGAGTCAACCCAAACTTGTCAAGGCAATGCAAACTGCCATCTCAGGGTAGTTGCTCTGCTCACTTTAGGAGCCCTGACTTACCCAATCAGGACTCTCTATTTAATTGTTGAGTGTCGACTGGTTGTCAAGTCAACTCAAATTTGTCAAGGCAATGCAAACTGCTGTCTCAGGGAAGTTCTGCTCACTTTAAGAGACCTGACTTACCCAATCAGGACTCGAGATCAGGAAAGGACCCTACTTCCCTCTTCCCTGTTGATACAAGAGTCCAAATACGATAAAAAAAAATCAGGATTTTCCAACTTTCTTCACGTTTTTTTTGGGTAGGTTATTTTCTTCACGTTGCTGTTAAGGAAGGATATCTAAAAGGAATGAGCATATCTATCTTGGCTTGAAGTAGAAAGAACTGGAAAAAAGACCTGCAAATCTTCATGCCTCTTTTTTCGCTCCTTCAGTCTTAATGTCTTCTTTTCTGAGTTGGAGTCTTCTCCAGAGAGCCGATTTTGGGCAAAGTTTAAAGATATCTGTAATCAGTCGTGCTGATGAAATGGTTTGTCTTTACCTTTCTTAATGCCTTATCTCCTTAACTTTTGGAGCTTCAAGCCAGGGCTAATGTGGTTTAAAGTCACCCAAGTTAGATTTCAGAAAACCAGCAACACAACAGGATTGCAAGTCAAGGTAGAAACCAGATTTCCAGGGAAATGTGATATCACCTGATCAGAAAGTTTGTTTGCAGGAAACTCAGGTTGAGGGTGATATTCTCATGAGAGAACAGGATATCAGAAACTCAGCCTGATTTAAAGGGTGGATGATGAATTAGAGCAGAATCCTGATCTGATCTCACTAGGAGTTCAGAAAACTAACCAATTGATGGGGATATTATCTGACCATCAGAAACCAGAATCCAATAGGCAGTAATATATCAGATGTAATCCACAGAATATCAGGAAAACTCATCAACAGAGAGCTGAAATCAGAATCTAGATAAATCCTGAAAATTGCAACTTCAAGAGTCAACTATAAGTAGGATAGGATTATTAATAATATGCAGCAAGATTTGATTTTGATTTTGGAAACCAGTCAAGCACATAAACCAATGGTATACCTGAAAACAGATTGAAGATCAGACCTCAACCAATGAAGTTTTCAAAAATCATACCCAGAATGGGAAACTGTAACCGAAGAGGATACACCAATTCTTCTTTATGCATCTTTGTTTTCTTCTTATTTTTGTTAGTTTCCATTTTTCTGAAACTTTGTCTTCCATATACCTTGTCTGGACTCTGGAGAACATAATTGCTTTATCTGAGTTTTCAGTACCTTTTAGGGCTGTAAATTGACGTGGTCATTTAACATGTAGGTCTGTATATGCTCTTTCTTTGTGCAAGTTGGATATAAATTGGTGACTGTTTTATGTGAAGGTAATTTTCATTTCTTGAAATGCCAATAATTTTTTTTTTTTTTTTTTTTGGTTCTTTCTTTCGCAGTCAATCCGACCAACCAAGACTCAAATTTTGGTATCTATTTTTGGGGAGGACCTTACTCAAGCTGCTGAGTTGGCTAGTGAATTGTGGGCGGCCAAATTGAAAGCAGAGTTCATGGTCAACAAAAGAGTGATGAAACATATTGACCGTGCCAAGGAGTCGCGTATCCCTTGGATGGTGATTGTTGGTGAGCGTGAACAAAATGAAGGCATCGTCAAACTGAAAGACGTAGAGGCCAACAAGGAGGAGGTGGTCCCAAGAAGCAGGGTAGTAGAGGAGCTACAGAGGCGGTTGAACATATCATCCTCCTAGTTAACTGAATGGTTAGAACTTTTTGCAATGGAGTTACCTATTTCCATTATAACATGAATTCTACGTCCACATGAAGGACTTCTTATACGTATAAAAAATAGACAGATGAACCATTGAGGGCTCATTGACATTTCCTCTTAGTGCCACTAAGGCTTTGTTTCATTGCAAGGGAAGTGGGAAAGGGGAGAAGGGAAGTGAAATTGTTCTCTCTTTTGAGTCGTTTGGATGCACCATAAGTGAGTTGAATTTAATTTGCATAGTTATTTGGTTGGATGTAAATTTAATGTAAAATTTTTATAATTTGTAATCCAACCCACTTTACCCAGCTATTTTTGGTATAGTTTATATTTATGTTTTGAGTTATTTATGTTATAACAAATCATTTATGAGAATAAATTATGAGTCATAAATAATAATCGTTTGTTTCCACTAGAGATAAAGAAGTAATAATAGATTATCGCAATAATGATAAACATTTTATAATCTATTTATTGATTTTAGATTATATTGATTTATTTTAGATATAAATAAATATCATAAATTATACCAATCAATTATATGTCACAGTGTATTACATAATTAATTCTACAATATAAACCATAGAGAACTTAAGTTGTAACGAATTCGATCTATCCCAATATGTTATAACCCATTTAATGAATGGACCTACAACTATCTATCTACTGCTAGGGATTTGGACCTTGCCCATCAGGCTATCATTAACCATTGCTACCACCTTTGTTTCATTTGATCGCATTGGAAGGCTTATGTTCCTTGGTGAATCGGAGAGTCCTTACTCAAAGATAAATCATATTAAATGATTATAAAAAATGTCAAGAAGGGAGTGTAGTACTGTAAGGTGGTATGGGAACGAATCTCCAAGATGCTTAACTCAGATAGTCATAATAAGCAACCCAAATTTTCCTTTACATCTCCTTGATTTGAAATTAGCCAACTTTGCTCTTGATGCTCAATCTGACACAAGCCGCCCCTATCCCAACTTGTTGCAAAAAAATGTTAGTCACAGAAATCATATTCTCATGACACTAAAAGTATGCAGAAATTCCAATAGCATATTCCCTTAAAATTTAGCAAATTTCCTGCAATTTCCTTGATACTTTGAACTTTCGTCTAATCATCTAATCCAAGCAAGCAAATAATATCATATTAAAATATGATTCGCACAAGTTTTAGACAAATCATGTAATCATCAATACACCATTTTAGACTATGAATCTTAACCCTTGTAGTTACTAGTTAGTAATCACACAATTTATCAATTCATACAATCACAATCAATACATCTCCATGATCAATAAAGTCATACCTTTTATATATACCGAACCTGTTATGCCATGCCAGGATCAAAGCTTCCCACAAATGAAATGTAATGGCACCATGTAAACCCTAGCAGAAGGGAATAAATGCCCAGCATAATTTGATCAAATCCATCCATTGGTGTTTCCCATAAGAGCAGAACAGTTGTTGGAAACGAAGCATACCTTTCGTTTGAGTGCTTCCTTCGATTTTCAGTTTTTTTGCAAGTAATGCACATTACCTGGTGTGTCCTAAATTAAAGCACACAACGACTTTGAAAAAGAAAAAGAACAAAGAAGATCAACAGACTGGCTAATCAACCAGATTTGGTAATAAATTCTCAAAACCAAGCAGAACCCAACATGCAACTTATCACAAGCCACAATATTACCATTTAGAATATGTCTTGTATTTTTTTTTTTTTTTTGTTTGTTTGGCAAAAAAATTTATCTTGTATAACAGAAACATAATATTGGAGGCATTCAAGAGACCTAATCATCTATCTGTGAAGACTATATCAGGTTAAAAGCACTATCTATTTTCCATTGTAAACAATGGTATAATCCACTACTTTGGCCATTGGAAAAGTAGTCACAAACCCAACTTCTAAATTTTAATGGTTGAACGCCAAATTAAGACCAACTTTGTGATTTGGAGGTTGGGTCCCATTTTCTCATTTCAAGATTATAAGGTTTTCCTAGTTTAAAATTTTATAAACCTAATAGAAAAAGTTTTTCTAGTCTGGTGATGGGGCAGGCAATCATGATCCTATGAATATCTAGACAATTATTTGGATTGATCAAATGCCAAATTTCTAACTCAAATTGAATCATATATCATTCTATGTATTAATACATTTCTTGATTTTTCAACCATCCCATGGCTTATAAAAAAAAAAATTCATTTTTTTTCTCTAGATCTTCAAAGTTTTACTTTGTTAATTGGTCCATTCTATTTTGGCTGAAACATAACGTGTGAACAAGAACAAATACAATCCAATTTGCCACATGGCAAACATTGGCAGTGGACAAGAGAACTCACATAAATGATACAACACAACTTATATAAGAGCCATAGCCCACATACCCACCACCTAATACATACGTAAGACTCGCTCAGACCTAATTCAGATTTGAAACCCGACAATCTCATTTGTACCGTTGTTCCAATGCTGAACCCTATAATTCCTAATTATAGGACATCCTAGTATGTGGCTTTGAAGCTTTCTCAGTCACTGATTAATGCCTTCATTTAAGGGAAGTCGTTCAGCCTATTAAGATCAGATCCAAAACACTATATAAGATGGTTTATCTTCCCCACTCATCAACAAGCTTAAGACACTAATCTTCCTCATCATGCAAATCATAAATCTGATTTTCTCACTCTTGGTTTTGGCCTTGGCTCTTCAATCACAGGCCATTTCCTGGCCCCATTCCCATGAACATGCAGTGCTTGATACCGAAGGCAATGAGCTCCAAGCTGGGCAGGCATACTACCTCGTCTCAGCTGCACGAACAGGCAGTGGAGGTGGCGTGGCGCTTGACAGAAGACACAGCTCTCACTCTTCCACGGTGAAGCAGCATTCTTCCAACACCAACCTTGGTTCACCAGTGTCTTTCTCCCCAGCCTCAAATTCACATGATGATATGATTATCCGAAAAGATTCATTCTTCGAGTATGCGGTAGATGCGATGTTCCATCAAAACACTCCATCGCCTCAAGAGAGAACCATCCATGAGGCGACTGACTTGAACATTAGATTCTCAGATATGCCTGTGGTTTGGCAAGTTCAAGAATCACATCACTCATCACCAAAGAGCTACGCCCTGAGGTATGTGACAATCGGAGGCCAACCAGGCCACCCTGGCTCCTCGACAATGAGAAACTGGTTCAAGATCAAGCGGATCAGCAGCAGCTCCAACCCTGAATACAGGATTGCGTACTGCCCAAGCGTGTGCAAGTCATGTCCCGTAGAATGTGGGAATGTCAGTATCATGGAAGAGAATGAGAAGAGATGGCTGGCTGTTTCTCAGTATAGAGAGTTTCCTTTCATGTTTGTCAAAGCAAGGCGTGCTTAAGTGAAAGATGAAGAGATGCATCTGATGGAAACAATAAGAATAAGGAGCAAGGTCTAGCTAGCTTGCACCCGATTGCTCACAAACACCAAGATTTTGTAGACCGATGACGATCTAATTCCTTTTTTTTTTTTTTTCCTTTCTTTTGAATTGGGGACAAGAATGTGAACGGTTATCTTCTAAGATGAGTTTTCTCTTTAACTTCAAACCATTTGGCCGTGATCTAGTTCCTCGTCATGATTTTTTTATAATTCAACATAGAACAAACACAAAGTACACCCATTCACAGTTGCCTGCTGAACATGCTTGTCCATACACAGCATAAAGCCAAAAATCAGTTTGCAAATTGAGCAACCAAACTGGTAGTTTCAAAATGGCAAGTTGTGAATCATTGCAACTGCAAACTAATGTGGTAGCCTCTGCGAAACCAACTTTGCTTTAACTGCAAGGAGCCTTAAGTGTAAGTCTGAGAATCACTTCTGTAGCAGTTCTAGCATAACATAAAAAATAAATAAAAAGTTTCCCTACTAACTCCTTCAAGAAGCCTGCAACAAAAGCCTGGATCTTATAATTGATGCAGACATCTTCAAGATGCAAGACTATAAATCATTTCTGTAGCTGTCATAACATAAAATATGCTTCCCAACCATTGCTTCCTTCAAGCCTGCAACAAATGCCTGGATCTTATGATGCAGACTTCTTTCAAGATGCAAGTCTAGAATCTAGAAATCAAGTGGTTCAATTTCCTTGGCAAACTATTATTGTCACAAGGACTTATTATTTTTGCAAATGTCACAAGAGCTTATTATTTTCTGCCACGGATAAATGATGCGTCCATTCCAACCATTGGATAGAGAGAAAATTGTCTAGATTAGCCATATGTCAAAGTTTCAGGGTCTAAGGTATTGTATTGGCATGCATCTTGTGTATGTCCATGCATGTGTACCAGTACTTTAAACATTACTGTTCATTCTCCCAACTTTCAATGTGTTTACATTAAAAAAACCTATAAAAATGAACGGTTCAGATTTGACTTGCGATTTTCAGAAACATCACATTTCATTGTTACATGGATAACTATTATCGTAAGAAAAATCAGGTTGGTTAAACAGCAAGACATCTGTTGATGGGAAAGATCATTTAATAGAATGGTCCAAACAAGATGAATTCAATTCAGCAGGTTTGATCCATTTAGATCAGTAAATTGACCCTGATCAGAACTTCACACAACTATTTTTCCCACCAGGTTTCAGCTAGTTCAACCACATACATGAGCTATTTTTTAAACACAAAAAGCAAACCATCCAGTACAATAAAAGAATCAGGTATCCATGGATCGTCTCTAGAGGGGTCATATAATAGATAAATCAGCTCTAAAAGTATGCAACAGTGTAAGTTTTACCAACCAACAGGATATAGGTGCATTGGAATTTGTTAGATGCGTTGTGCAGGCACATAAGAGCCGCATATACATGCACATCTCAAGTAAGCAAATCATTCATGCACAAAAAAAGTCCTACTCGATTGAAATAGGCATCTCCGAAGTCTCACCACTGACCCTACAGAGGAATTCAACCGGGATATCACCTCTTAGAATTTGCACTCTGAACTTGATAATCTCACTGGTGTTCTCCATGAGATCAAAAACACAGCCATCTCCAATCTTCAAATTGTTGTCAACTGCAAAAAATCTCCAGCCGACATCAAAGCGTTTGATTCTACGATCTCCAATATAATTCATCTTCCACTCCTTGTTCCCAAAAGTAAGAACCACTGGAACAATGACTGATGGAAATAATGGATGCAATTTGACTGGAATGGCCTACGTTGTGAGAAACTGGGAAAGATTAGGTGTACTACCATATGATAATTTGAACTGATAGTGTATGAACTAGGGGTGCAATCAGGCCGAGCTGGGACGGGTTTTTAAATCCCCAGCCTGGCCCTAGATCAGGTGTAAGATCAATTGTTCAAACCATTTTTTCTGGTCTAGATCATATATTCATTATCCATGAATTAGTGAAGTCACACTGTTCCATCTTCTTCACATACCCTAATTCGTTCCAGTATGCCATTGGAAATGTTTTCATATGGTCAACAAGATACCTTAGGGGGTGTTTGATAACACTCCAGAAGTTGGATTCTAACTTTTGGAGCATAAATGGAGTAGAAGCCTGTTTGGTAACCTGATTCGGACTTCTGGAGAATCCATGAGTGAACCGGCTTCAAATGGGCTCCAAAATCCAATTTTTTGGAGCATCAAATAGATGCTTTTCTACTTCAAAGTACAATTTTGGAGTAGAAAGAACCACCCACCACCACCGTCACCATCCACTACCACTCTGGAGTCCATGACTAAATTAGGTTAACAAACATATTTCTACTCCCATATACTCTTGAATCCTTTTGAAGCACAAGTAAAAATTTGAACCAGAAGTAAGAATCCCAGAGTTGAAGTTTTATCAAATAGCCCCTTAGAGTCGCCCTAAAAGAAGAAAATAAGGAACACTTACCATCTGAAAAGGGCTTTTCACATTTGATTTCCCCATAATGCAATGAAAGTAAGGGTTCCCAGAGAGTGGCATAAATTCATCATCATGGACCACATTATTGGTAGGTTTAAACAGAGGCTGGGCCTGTGGCTCAGTCGCATGGGGCTTTGCATTAGAGCCTTGAAATTGGAGTTTCTCCATTATATTACCTACAAAATGGTGGAAGAAAGACTCCAACAGAATCAGGGCACAGCTACAACTTTCATTCTAGAATTTATAAAGCATTTCAATGACAATGTTCACTACAATCTCGAAAAATGTAGTTCTATACAACCTTTATCATTTCTTTGTCCAGAGGAAAGAGCAATTCTTTTCCCAGAATCTTCACAGTGAATATTTGGCTTACTTGCCAAATTATCTGCCTGCAAAAGACATCTAAAACAAATTATGTTTTGGCTAATGAACATATCTAAATTTACATCACTAGGCAAGCAAGAAAATTAGTCAATATTTGTATTAAAAAAAAGGAGCCTGATCAGGGATGCTGGATGAAGTTTAGGTGTTCTTTGGTGTTTGCAATCTAAATTATATACATAGGTTAAGAATGTTTTCCACCATCATACTAGATAACAAACCAACAAGCCTCAGCACAATTATCGGATTAAATTTGATTATTTTCCTTAACTGGGGGGAACACCCAAATATTTGTGTCCAATACCGTATCCATATTTCCCTTAATGCCACATGGCACGGCAATTGAATTAATTCAATTAAAGAGTGTTTTTAGTGAGATACTCTCCAGGACGTATGAAATCGGATGAACTTGAGGAAAGAAGTGTCAATCTAATTTGCAACAAGGCTATGGATAGAGTAGTTCACAATCTGTTTTGCAGTGTAAAAAAGGGTGAAGATGACACCCAAATAAGTGCAGCCACCATAAACCAGGCGTGACAAGGATGCAACAAATCCTTAGCAAAAGAAAAATGACACATAACATCATCAGGATGGTAGTAACCAGAACTGCTAAGAAAGAGTAAAATTCTATGTATAGATTGCATAACTTGTGGTTTGGCATGGATCTGTGACGTAGATCCCAATGCCAGAATCAAATAAAGTCACAAGAAGAAGTTGCCACAACTAGCCGGGTTGAAAAGACACAAATGGAAAGATCAGTAATAGTAGGAAGTGATGCTGCTGATACCTCTATGGAAGGACGTGACACTACTTAGTAGTTATAGTAGGATTTTATTTTCCAATATAATTCAGTTCCAATATCTATTTTCCCAGTTCATTAATTTCTTAGTTAGTTAGTTTCATTGTTAATTTTATTTCCTAGTTGAAGTTAACATGAATTGAGTTTGCTGCTGGGAATTATTAGGTCTATTGTCCAGGTGATCCGGGTGAGGTACCCAGAGCCTGAGATCAGCCTCTTCTTTATTCACCTATCTCTCTTTTTGCTCACATGCGATAGTACTGTTATCAACATCTTGAAATCACCATCGTTGGGATACTTCCTGCAACCATCATTGATTCTCCATATCGTCATGGGTTTGCATTATTTTTGGTATCAAAGCTATAGCTGACGAAAGCTCGCACAACTCCGCTCCCGCCTGTGACCCTACTCAACTCCAACTTGTCAAAGTGATTCGACAACTAACCGAAAAGGTTACCAGTATTGAACAGAGCCTCGATTCCCAACATGGAGACTCGTAGCAAACCACTGTCCACTGTCCCCCTCGAGTGTGTTAAGGAATATACAGCTGGACGGTTACATTCAAATTCAAAATTTAAATTGGATTTGAGATAAGATAAATCTTATCCAATCTTAAATTGAATTTGAGATAAGATAAATCTTATCTAATCTATTGAAGAATCATAGGGTTTTAAATTTGTAACAACCCCACCGTATCCGTTTTGTAACTGTTGGATTTTGAACAAACCCACTATTTTAGGAAGATTCATAGTATTTGGTTTGTAACCGATGGGTTTTGAATTTGTAACAATCCCATGATCTAACGGGAACCACCCATGATGTGAGGAAGATTCATTGTACATTTCAAATTTATATATAAACAACCTTACCCCTAAGCTTATGGGTAAGAGAGTTCAAGTGAATTACGTTCTCTCATATTTTACAGAGTGATCCTTCGGCAACCCCAACGATTCATCCCTAATCCTCCTATGCATGACGAGATCACTACCAACCATGCTGACCGTGAGCAATGTCCAATCGATTATCGCCATAAGGTAAGACTAGAACTCAAAGATTATAATGGACGACATGATCCACAACTTTTCTATGATTGGTTATGAGCCTTGGATGATTATTTCGCTTGGTATCGGTTAACAGAGGACCGAATTATGCAACTAGCCCGTACCAAATTGACAAGTACCACACGGGAATGGTGGCGCACCCAAGAAGAGAAATTGTATCATCGACGACAAGAACCTCCTACGTGGAACAACATGAAGGATATCTTGAAAGAAAAATACTTACCTTCCATGTTCCAATAACGACACCAAGATCAACTCAATACGTTGATGCAAGGTACAATGATGGTAAAGGAATATATGGACAAGAGTAATGAACTTGTTACCCGTACCGGTCTGGACAATGGCAACAACCAGCTGCTCTCTCAATTCCTTTTTGGGTTACGCCACGATATTTGTGACAAGATGGGCATAACTCGTCTTCTCAGTTTGAATGACTGTTTCGAGAAGGCAATAAAGCGGAGGATTTACTCAAAAGCTCCCATCGCCGTTTCCCTTTCCAAAATAGTGATGCGGGGAAGAATTTCTCCACTTCAAAACACAGCACAGAGCCCACTCGACCTACGACCATTGCAGACAAGGGAAAGGCACCGATGGATGCCACAAGCTTTATCAAGTGCTATCATTGTGGGCAGGTCGGCCACCATGCAAAGTTCTGCCCACAATGAGGTAAATCGAACTCTATTGTTGCTGTCATTGAGGCCAACTCTGAGACACGTTTCTGTGAACCACAGAGAGATGACGAATGGGCTGCCACCAAAGGCGAAGGCAATGGTATTTATTCTAATGATGACCCAGACCCTACCTATGAAATCCATGTTGTAAATAGAATTCTGGTTGCCGAATCCAAAGGCGAAGATTAGCAACGGCATTGCATCTTCTACATGTTGATTGCTGGTGGGCCCCAAAACATCACAAGTTATAGTGGACAGTGGCACCTTTGATAGTAAGTTACAACCAAAGACTCACCAACAACCTTATAAAGTTTCTCTTCTTAACAGCAACACGTTGGAGGTTAATCAAAGGTGTTCAGTTCCTTTAACTGGGTGACTATGCTGAAACTATATGGTGCGATGTAATACCCATGGTTCTTACCAATGCCCTTCTCGGAACCATGGATGTATGACAATAACATTTTGGTGGGTGGTACCAAAAATCAGTGTTTTTTTTTTACTTCAATGGAAAGCCGCTTATCTTTAATCCGCTCAATAGACCTGCAATGAAATCTTAATTGAAGGCGGCCCAGGCTAAGCGACACTGACTACTACAATCGATCATGCCCAAACCAGTCCCCACAGGTAACAAAGAGGGAAATGCCACACCGCATTGACACCGATCCTCAGCACTCAAAGATGAAACTATTAGCCTTGTCTCATCGAGAATTTCTCACCACTGATTATTGCTCTTGTTACAAAAACTACTCCCAGCACCACTATTAACCATCCTCCACCTATCAAGAAATTACTTGCTGATTTTTCAGATGTTGCCCCAGATGAGCTACCAGACGAGTTGCCACCGTGCAGAACATACCACATGCTATTGATCTTGTACCTGGATCAATTCTTCATAATCTGCCCGCTTATCAACTCAGCCCTTTAGAGCATGTTGAGCTCAAGCGCCAGGGGATGACCTTCTAAAAAAGGATTCATCACAGAGAATATCAGCCCTTGTGCAGTACCAGCCCTTCCCGCTCCCAAAAAAGACAATTCGTGGCTCCTGTGTATTGACAGTCGGGCCATCTATAAAATCTCTGTCGAATACAGGTTCCCCATCCCACGCCTTAATGAAATGCTCGATATGCTTTCCGGTACTATCATCTTCTCAAAATTGATCTCAGGAGAGGCTATCATCAAGTGCGCATCCACCCCAGAGGAGTGGAAAACGGCCTTTAAGACAAAGGATGGACTGTTTGAATGGAAAGTCATGCCCTTTGGCCTTACGAATGCCCTAAGTACCTTTATGCGGGTAATGACGGATATCCTACAACCTTTCATCGGCAAGTTCCTTGTTGTTTATTTTGATGATATATTGATTTATGGTTATGCACCTGATGAACACCTTGAACATCTCTGCCAAGTGATGCGCGTACTCGGAACTGAGTAGCTCTACATTAATCTCAAGAAATGTTCTTTTATGTTGCCCAAAGTAATATTTCTCAGTTTTATTATCTCATCCAAAGGAGTGGAAGCCAATCCTGCAAAAATTCAACATCCTAGACTAGCCTATTCCCATCACCTTAACCGAGGTATGGAGATTTAATGGTCTGGCTTCTTTTTATCGCAGGTTCATCCGCAATTTCAGTGCCATAATGGCGTCTATTACCTAATGTATGAGTGGAGGAAAGGGACACTTCCAATAAACCCTTATAGCTACGAGAGCATTTACATTGCTCAAACAAAAAATGACCGAAACATTCGTCCTACGCCTTCCAAATTTTAATCAGGTAACTGAGGTCGCTACAAACGCCTCACATGTGGGTCTTGGAGGAGTCCTAATGCAAGTGGGACATCTGATTGCCTTTTACAGTGAGAAGATGAATGACGCCAAACAATGCTACTCCACTTATGATTTGGAACTATATGCCATGGTTCAAGTCTTAAAGCATTGGCTAGCACACCCACCTAATTGGCAAAGAATTTGTTCTCTATTCAGACCACGAAGCTCTCAAGTTTCTCCATTCACAAAAGGCCATCAGCAATCGTCATGCTAAGTGGACAGCCTATCTCTAAGAATTTGTATTTGCCTACCGGTATAAAGCCAGGAGAGAGAACCAGGTGGCCGAGGCTTTGAGTCGGAAAATACTCATCGTCACCACATTTACTGCCTCAAGGTTCTGATCTCACCTTTATTATAGCCGAATACCCCTCGGATATTGATTTTGAACTAGTTTACCTCAAGTTACAACAAGGCAGCACAGATAGCAAATACTCCTTGCAAGATGGGTCCCTTTTCTTCAGCACATGCCTCTATATAACAAATAGCTCTCCCAATCAGTTCCTCGTTCGAAAAACTAATTATGCAAGTGACATGACTCTATTTTCGTGGGGGTCTCTATGAGCGATGCATGTCCGTTTTACATTTGTTGGAGTCAAATGTTTCTAAGCTGGGGGCAGCTAATGTAGATCGCTATGAGAGAATCAAATATAGTCGCAAGAAGAAGTTGCCACACAACCAACTGGACTGAAAAGCCACAAATGGAAAGATCAATTATAATAGGAAGTGATGCTGCTTTGTAGTTATAGTAGGCTTTTATTTTCCAGTGTAATTCAGTTCCATTTAGTATCTACTTTACCAGTTAATTACTTTCCTAGTTAGTTTCCTTGTTAATTTTATTTCCAATATTGAGAATCAGATTAGAGTCCTATTTAAGTTATGTAAGGCATAGGCCAAAAGCAAAGTGAAGTTAATATGAATCGAGTTTGTGCTGGAAATTATTAGGACTATTTGTCCATGCGATCCAAGTGAGATACAAGGTTTGAGATTGGCCTCTTCTTTATTCACCTATCTCTCTTCTTTGCTCACATGTGATAATACCGTTATCAACATCTCGAAATCAATGTCGCTAGGATCCTTCCTGCAACTATCATTGATTCTCCATATCATTAGTGGGTTTGCATTAATCTGCGATCTCAGAAATTTGGTACTAGATTTCTTCCATCTTTGTAATTGCTTGCTACCCAATTTCCCATTATGAGATTCTACTTTCAATAACAATGGTCTTCATAGCCTCGTGAAGTAAATATTGCCTTATGTTCCACCATTTAGAGTCACTCGGAGGGATGATCTAAATAAACTAACTTTGGATGGTTACAACACAAGAAACATTCATTAGCCACTACTCAACTTTTTATCCCATTATGAACCAAAAAGTTTTTGAAAAATTTTGCACTTTATTTTCAAAATTTCCATATGGAATGATACTTACCATAAGGATAGAGGATTCAAAACACATTGTTAAACTACACTACAGTCCACACGATGGGACCTACTCACAATCGTCATCATGTGGGACTCTTTAACCTACACAGTTGGTGTAGGACTTTTTTACTACAATTGTTGAGTTGAAAGAGGACTCTACAGTCCTATTGTGTTTACAGTTCTATACAGTCCTAATGTAATTAGATCTCCTATTAGTATATGAACTCTTAATTAATTTATTAGTTTCCTTTACCAATTAAGCTTGTTAGTTTCCTTTTTCCTATTTAGAGTTTACTTTGTCTTTTGTTTGTGACTAGGACTCTGACTTGTAGAGTCCTAGATCCTATCTAATAATTGTTTTCTATTTTCTATAAATACAAGCTACAAGGAGAGGAGCTAAAACATATACTCTCTCTTTCCTTGATGCATTGATTCCCTTCTCTTATTTTTATATTTTGTTACACACACAAACACAGCTCAACTCAGCCTTATCCCAACTAAATAAGGTCGGCTACATGGATCCTTGTCTCCACAAAAACACCCTCAGAGAGTTATCAAATGATCCACGTAAGAAGTGCAAAATAATAATCCTACCAACAGAAAGTTACTATAACATGAAATCATCTGTTCTGACTATTGATTAACCAACACATTTATATGAATATATAGTCCAAATTACCCGTAATGTTGTTTTATCCAATTTTTTCTTCTAAATTTACCAACCAAAAAGAGAAAAACTTTAAAATTTTGGGTATGCTTTTGGTGCAAACACAAGTATAATAATAATATCAGTAACAATAACATATTATATAAGCAGCCTTGGATCCAAAGTTACTTTTGATTTTTGGATCATCAAAATTTGGCACTCATTTGGAATTCGCTCCAAGTTGTCACTCATTTGGAATTCGCTCCAAGTTGTCACTCTACATTGCATTCTCGTTACACCATAAAGAATTGTATCATAATAAGGTTGATCTGCGACTTTTCTTTCAACTTCCATTTTCAAACCTCTTACCAAAACAGAACTAATGCTGCGAACTTTCTCCAACTGACCTTATATACATCAGTAAAGGCTAAAGGCCAATTGCAAAGTCATATTGTGAACCACCCTAGAACAGTCTAGTTGAAACAGTACAGGCTTGGTGCTTAAATTTTGTTGTGTGTCAAGTATGCCCCATTCTGGTGCCCTAGTAAAACTCCAAGCTATACAAAGAAATCTGATGTCATGCCGAAGCAGAGGCCATGGCTTTACTTCAGGAATTAAAATTGTCTAAAAAATTGAAAGAGTTGCTAAAAAAATGGTAGGGATGTTCAAAATCATAGTGCAGTTCTATGATTACCTGAGGTTCCAATTTTCATAATTGATCAGTATGATGCAAATCAAATAAATGCAGCAAAAGTAATTTTTTAGATATTAATGTTATTTTATTTCCACAAGGAGTTTTGCCAGATTTTACAAACAATATATGCTACCCTAGTTAGAGGTGAGATTTTAGATTCTTTTATTTCATAGTAATTTTTCAGATATCAATATGGAGAAAGTGATACCATTTAAGACTGAAGCATCCTTGCAGACTAGGACTTTATAGAAGTAATTATACTATGAGATGGTAAGTTATGTATTTCCAATTCTCTTTTATGCATAAAGGTAGACTTAAAAGGAAGTCCTCTGCATTTAAGTTTTGCTAGTATTAATTAATGTACAATACTAGAATTCCCAAAACAAAACAAAAAATAGTAGAAGACTGAAAATCAATTGAAGAGTTCAAAATACATCAGATAAAAATTGATTTTTAAATCGGTCTTCAGAATTGGTTAGGAAGCGGGAAGCACCTTGTTTCTAACGGCGGTTACCCTAATGCCAAATGTTATAATCACAAAAACAAGTAATCCGCTAAATTATATAAAAAATAAAAAATAAAAAAAGGGGCAACTTAGAAGAGAAAGAGCAACCCTAGTCTGATAGTCAATTGGACTCACAGAACTACTCAATCAAGGCGTCAAAAGCTAATCGTTCCTAGCTAAAACTACCGCCAAAAGCTCAGTCGCAAGCAAGCAGCAACCCCGCAAAATATCAAGATATCCAAGATTTTATTATTAACCTACACAGATCATAACATGAATACATCAAGATGAACAAGTGAGAGTAGCATCAAAATGATATTAGAGACTAATAACAGTAATAACAATAAAAATGGAAACAAGAGCAAGAAATGGGAGGAAAAGGAACAAGAAGCTGGGACGCTTTATAAACAAGCTTACCATGATTTGTTTTCAGCCCAATTCCTCGCTCCTGTTCTCTCTCTGCCTTTCTCTCGCACACACATACACAAGTGACCCAGATGAGAAGAGGGAAAGGGAAACATAACAAATGTAAAAGAGATGAGGAGTACTTACTGGCACAACGGCTGCCATACCCTCAGAAGTCGAAGCTTTTAATGGAAAAAACAACAAGAAAGGTAAGGAGAGGGAACATCTTTCAAACGTTCGAAAATGGATCGAAATTGACGGCTGTGATCAAATATCAAAGTGATTCAACCTGAGCAGATTTGAAATCTCTAGAAGGAGATAGAAGATTAGAATGTTATTAATCGATTCTCAGTCGCAGGATCAGAATGTTTTTTCCATCCATCTAGGATTGATTATATTAGCTTTGTTGATTCTCTTTCGTATGTGCTGTGGAAGATTGAATCCAATTCAATAAGTGGGAAGATATTGATTCCACACTACATCGGACTACCAGAAACCGGACCAACCTACCAATGAGAACGATTCATTTAATAGGGGGTCCACATTTTATCAAGAGAGAGAGAGAGACAGACAATGTGGATCTACTGCTTATTATGTGAGTGAGGGCATATAGAGAACTGACATCTTCTGTAGCAAGTTTAGTGACTGCCAAGCAATAGTGCATCTCGGAAGTCGAAATATACATCAGAGCACTATATGTGGTTAGAGTTCTCACTGCCACTTGATAGTGAGACAGAAGATCTTTTTTGTAGGAAATAATTTGACTCTTGCGGTGTGGGAGCTTTTTCCCTTTGTCTTAAAAATGATAAAAATGGAAGCTCAGGAATACTAGAATTTTTTTTGGTAATAATAGTAAAATTTAATTAAAAGTATCAAAAATGTAATCCTAATTGTGTAAATACATGAAATTTTAATAAATATGGAAATTAAATAAATTTTGAAAAAAAATCTTCTCTTCAGTCGTCTAGATCTTTCAGTCGTGATCCAATTTCTCAACACACATACAAATTAACAAATTGATAAACATGTTGAGTGACTAATCGTTGGATGACAACTGAAGAGATTCGAACGACAGAAGACGATCCAAACTCAGAATTTTTTGTATAGGACTCCTCTCAGTAGGTGCTCCCATCAATTTCAAAAATTGAATTGAACAAATGAGTTGGAACTCGATTTTTAATCCCATTTCTTCTTCTTCCTCATCAAATCGTCTATTTTCAAGTTTTGAGAAGATGTGGATTCTGCAACACCCATGAGAAACTACTTTCCTAGGTGGCTTGGTGGTGCCTTGGAAAATAAGTTGCCTTGGTCGCCTTTGGCATTCGTTGAGCCTCGAACGCCTTAGTTCATTTTAACACCTTGACAACTATGATCATAGTTGCCTCGACGAACTGTGACTACATTTAGATTCGTAACACCGTGAGCGAAGAGGAGACTGATTGATCTTCTCACAATAGGGCTTCTGATTTGATCTTCTCACAATAGGGCTTTTGATTTATGAACTTTGTTAGTGTATTTTTAATTTGCTGGAACGAAAAATTCAATCCACCATCTACATCAGTATAGTAATTCAATGAATCTTTGTCTACTACCATGTTTAATTAGAAAGATCTCTTCAAACAATGAATTATTAATGGTTGCATCTGGCTGTGATTCAGAAATGGAGAGGGTTTAATAGCACGAATGTCCAAAGTAAGGTTTTGGTTTCGAAATGGCAATTGCCAGATATGGCGAGTGGGACTCTGACATCTTCACCACCCGCTACCTCCGTTCACAGATGCCCTTCTCTGGGCAGTTCCCATTAATATCTCATTTCTATTTTCCCTTATGCTTTGAATATGTTTGGGTCGTGGAGGTCTGAACTAACTTTTCTGTTTGAACACCAGTCAGCTAGAAAAGGAGCAGCTAAGTATTCAATTCATCTTCCCCTGGCGGATGAACAAGACCGTCAGGGCTGCAAACAGCGCTGCCCTATGCTGCTAGAATAGTACATTCAAATTCTGTATATAAATGATTTTTTACATAAAAATTCTCTTTTAATTTACATGAAAACAAACAGAACCACCAGATCCAATCCTTGGCCTTATATGCAAAACTCTCTTTTTTCGTCTCATACCTCTGCAATTCAAACGCAGAAAAAGAGAAAAAAAAAAAGCGGGGTGGGGGGTGGAAAGTGGAAAATAAGACTGTTTTCTTACGTTCACAGTTAATTTAAGAGCCAGATTGTACAGAATTTAGTTTACAGAGAAGGTTCTTTGAAGGGTGGAGTAGCAGCTACACCAGCCGCTCAAAAACCCCAATCCCCCCTCCCTCAGCTTTTATAATCAAACCATAATCACCCTTAACAAGTTCTTGTACAGTTTTGATCTAGGGGATATTTTATCTTCAGCGTGGGTAAAGAGGATTCTGGGATCTCATTAGGAGTTCCATCCAACGGCCAGAACCCATGAGAGAAGAGATTCTTCTTACTAAAAGGAAACTTGATCAACCCTGATCCTTCGATTGATAACAATAGGCTTTTAGAATTTGGGTCCCCTAGGAGAGTTTGAGCTAATGCCAGAATTTGATTCAAGATTCTATGTCCTCTCTGTCTCCTGTGATTCAAGCATAGCCACACCAGAAAGGGGACCACACTGATTATCATGAAGATGACAATTACTCCTGACTACATGGGGACAAAGTTTACACTCAGATTATCCACTTTGGGTTTCTGATGTAAGAAGCCCCATCTGTTCTGTTAGCTGTTCCATATTCTCACCTTTGTCCCATCCATTCTCCTTCACTAGTTCTTTCTCCTTGCTATCACCTTCAAGTATGCTAGAGTCGATCTCATCCGTTTCACCAGAGAGTGGGCTCGCAGATAAAAACTGCTCCCAGAATACATCATTTATACTCGGAAGTTTAGGAATCCCATCAAGCAAAATATCCATATCAGGGTCTGGGGAGAACTTGTCGGGTTCTATTTGTAATGTCCCATCTACGTCAACGGACACTGAATCCATGAATGCTGCATTCCCGGTCTCAGTCCCAACATAACTACCACCAGTAATATCGACACCATTTGTTTCTAGCACCATTGCTGGAATTTGCGTGAACTCAGGCATACCCATGTCCGTCTGGACTATGGCCGCATCTTGCACCCCACCCAGAACACACATATCTGAGAAAGGAGCTGTTGTAGTAACCATGTCTTTTGTGAAAGGAGCAGATTGGATCTCAGATATGGAAGGCGAGGGGCCGATCTCAGGATAACCTGAACTGGTAACCGGCAAATAATACTGTCCAGAAGTAAGTGGCACTTCTGAGAGTGTCAACCCTGAGATCCGATTGGAAGAGCTGCCACTGTCTAATGTATTGGATAGAGAGAATATATCATCAATCAAGAAGCTATCAGAATTGCTGTTGGGAGATTCCAGCCTGGAAGAAGCATCAAGCTTCAGAATCTGCCTGAACATTGCTTTTGCTGCCTCATTCATCAGAGGCTGATATTTCACAATCTGCCCATCAGCAGCTGCAGCATTTTCATCCTCTGGGTTATCATCTTCCTGTTGGGGCAGTCTTCGTTTTTTGTTCACTCCAGCTATACGCCGATTGCTTTCATTCTGCTGCTGCACCAACTGGGTTAAGAAGCCAGGGCTCTGCATGGCCTTCGCCAGGAATGACATCATTTGCTGCTGCCGCTGCTCCATTCCCTGAAGACGCTGCCCCATGGTCTGCAACTGGTTATCAGTTGCCTGTTGCTGCTGCCTCAGCCTAACCAGCTCCTGCATAAGCACATTCTTGTCCCTTTTGAGTCTTTCGACCTCTTCCTCAAGCCCAAACTTCCCCACCTCAACACATGCTCCGATGGAAGAACTCTGTCCCTGAGGCTGTTGTGGTTGGTTATGCACATGGGAAGGTTTACGCCTATTAATACTCTTCAACAAATGTTTTTGCCCTCTTAGAAACCCCTCATTTGCAAATTCCCATCGGTCTGGATCAACCTTCCTGAAGCCCTGCTTGAAGAAAATAGTATATAAGTGCTACAAAGGACTAAGAAGAGAATAACTCTGAATCAAACCCTCCTCAAATTAGAAAAGATTAAGAACGAAAAAAAAATTCAGAAAATCGCATAAGTATATACTATAAAAGAAAGGGGGCCTACATTTAAGTTCCATTACAGAACAAAGATATGCTCAAGGTATGAACCAACTCAAGCACCTGGTCACAAGAAATATCTAGGTTTCTTGACCAAATCATGTCATTCTGGGAAATTAAGAAACACATAAACCAGTTTTGATGTCACAGCTGGACAAACACAATTCTCTATAATTAATGAGCTTCAGCAATTTTCTGGAAAATCCCACCCCAGAAAAATAATAATTAGCTAAATAACAGTACTAATAGGGGATAGTTCTCTCCACAGACCACAAGGAGTTGCTCTCCACAATCCTTGGTTTCTGTCAGATAGCAGCTCAACCGGAAACTAAACTTCGTAAAAATGATGTCCCAATGAACCTATCCTCAATCGCAAGTTTCAGCCATGGCAATCACATAAATTTGAAAACAATTGGACCGTCCGTTGAAGATAAGTAAAAAGTTTCACACACAGTGGGTCATATGATTAACATGGACCACAAAAGTTCACATATAAGTCTAAAACATGAAGATCTATCCATCCAACGGTCAGAATAACCAAATAAGCAATCCATGTGATGTGAACTATGGCCCATGCAAAGTACTTTTATCTGTAACCAATAATAAAGAGGAAATTACTTCTCTCCATGTTACTAATACTGTGGGGTGATATTTCTAGCCGTACTTTTCTCTGTAACCAATAATAAAGAGGAAATTACTTCTCTCCATGTTACTAATACTGTGGCATTAAATTTCTAGCCTGATCCCTAGTACTTGGTACTTTCCCTTCTCTTCTTTACAATAAATTGTTGCAATTCATTTCATTTAGGAAAAAAGGAAGCTACAATCTCAGACATCAGCTTCACTTTGTAGACTTTAGATTACGTCCAAGCTCAGCAATTGAATGTAACAGCACCCACACAAACTAAACTTGAAAAAAAAAAAAAAGAAAAAAAAAAAAGAAAAAGAAAAAAGAAGGAATAGAAGTGCAAGGTTATAGAACCAACTTCAGAAAAGAAAAGTGCTTTTAGGGTGAAGAGAGATACTTTTGGCCATAAAGGGAGGCCAATGAGATTAAAAAAGAGAATAAGGTAAGAACAAGAACAAAATATATGCCTCTCTCTCTCTCTCCCCCAAAAAAAAAAAGAGGTATAGAGAGAGGTAGGAGGGACAAATTTTCCTGAGAAAGGAAAAGAGCTTTTAATGTGAGGAAGAGATATGGTTGTGATATTGAAGGGATGCCAATAAGTTTACAAGAGAGAATAAGGTAGGGACAAGATCAAAATATATACCTGTCTCTCTATATGTATTCCCGAACAGTGCCCAAACTTTGATAAGGTAATATTTCCTTTTAACATAATTCATTGTGTCCATTTATGCACTCTCGAAAGGTTCCTAAAGTCCAATCCAAAAACCAGTTCCTTTCTTCCTGGTGTAGATTTCCCTTAACTAAACACGAAGCCATTGTAAACCCAAATATGAAACCAACAATAAAATTTATCAGAGCAACATGCTGTAAACAACCAACTAAACAACAGTGAAGCAGTTAATTTGACGATTCAAGTAAGGACTGAATTCCGAGATCAGAAAGGAAATCAAAGTCCATGACTTGTGCAATATGCAAGACTGTTTCTAGAAAGCTCTACAGGCAAAGAAAAACCGAAAACTCCCTCCCAATAAATCTGTCTCTCAAGCTGAGGAGTACGGAAACACCTACCGTTGGGGCTACTCCAGAGAGTCCTCTAGATATCAGAAAGGACAAAGGTAGGCCACCCATGGACAGTCATGGCAATATTGAGTGCTATTAGTTGTCAAGGCATCACCTAGGCGCCTTGGAAAATAGGCCTCTTTGGTTGCTTATGAAGGCGCCTTGGTTGCATCGGGCGTCCGTCAGGCTTCAAATGCCTTGGTTCGCCCTGACGCCTTGACAACTATGGTGCTACTACTGTCGCTAGACAGGGAACATTGCCAAATTCTATCCCAACAAGAAGTTTACTGCAGCAGTTAATACAGTTAAGATTAAGAAAGATGACACATGAAGAACATGATCCTTAGCCTTCAAGCGAAGGAGAAGAGCTCTTTGGTATATTTTTTATTTTATCTGCCCCCCCCCCCATCGTCCTGTTCTAGAATTATTGTGGAATACATGTGTTACCTGTTAACTCAAGTTCCATTGGCTGAAACTAAAGTGAAAGACTACAATGACAAAATCCAAGAAGACAAGGTAGAAGAGGAATATTGTGGAATACATGTGTTAACTCAAGTTCCGTTGGCTGAAACTGAAGAGGACTACAATGAAAAAATCGAAGAAGACAAGGTTGAAGCTACAGTAGAGAATGAGATTATAGTAAAGGAAGATTTCAGCAATGCTCCAATGAAGATGTCACCACTCCAGACATCATTTTTTATGTTGGAAGAAATTATGCTACCAAAATTCTGTTTTGGACTGAAAATGGATGTTCATCAAACGATGTTAATTGATAGTTGTCAAGGCGACAAGGCACTGGAGGGCCACCTAAGCGCTTAGCAACAAGTTGCCCTAGGCATGAATTATATTTATATGAAATATAGCAATGATAATTTTATATAATTATACTAATATGCAATGTAGAAGCCATATTAACGCAATATGAAATAAGTATGCTAGTAATGACCTAATACAAGAAAACCAACATATATTATACAAAGCAGATAATTTAATATAAGCATATATTCATTATTAAAAAAAACAATAAACATAAATCAATGTAAACTCGTGAAGTGTCTAAAATGGATATAACATAAGGCATGCTGTCACAAGGCAGCAAGGCGATGCCTAGGCGTCTAAGGCAGTCACGAATTTCTTACATCAAACAACACATGTGATTGCTTTTGGACCCAAAAGAGCGCCTTGACCCCTAGGCAACGCCTTGACAAGTATGGTTAATTCCTCATCCACAGTTGATGCAGCATCCAACTGCTAGCAAAGGATTTACATAAAAAAAATAAAAAAAAATAAAAAAAAGAAAGAAAGAAAGAAAGAAGAAGAAGAAGAAGAAGAAGAAGAAGAAAAACCTGCAAGCAAAGGAAAGAGAAGAAGAATGGCCTGCAGTCGGTTTGTTCAACTTTGAACCAATTTTCAGGTTTTTTCTAGACCCTACGGTTCAGTTCTGGTTGACCCAAGGAAGCAGAACTTGTCGGCTCTATTTAGGACTCTATTTTTTTATATTTATTATTATGTTGCTAGTAATCAGGCTGGAGTAGGTTACTATAATTACAATCCTGTTTTCAAGCTGTTTCCATATTATTTAAGTTTCCTAATCAGTTCATATTTCTTTTACGGTTCAGGATTGGTTTAGGCCTTTCCCTTTTTTGAGTCTGAGTCTGTCCAGCATTACTCTAAATACCCATGTAAGGGACTACAGCCCTACCCAAGAATTTACGAATGAAGAAAGTAATGGAGACTGAATCTCACATAAAGGGATGAAAGGGAATATCAATGAAGAATATCGAAAACAAAAAAAGGGGAAGGGAACCAAAATAGACACTATGGGATGGGATTGTAGGGAGTCAAAACGAAGAATTAATGGGAAAGGGAAAGGGAAAGGGATGGGCTGTTGTTACAGCAGAACCAAGAGGGGAAGGGAGAGAGAAGGCAAAGAGAAAGAGAGAAGAAAGAAGCTGTCAAACGCAGCAAGGGAGAAGGGATCTCAAAGAGAGAGATTAGAGGGATACTGCAGGGAGGGAGAGAGCCGAGAGCCTTTTCTTTTCTTTTTTCTCTGTAATCAATATTATCATTCCATCATGATTTCATTAATAAAACTGTCTTTAAATAAACTTACAATCCTAATTGGACTGAAACTCTAAAAAAAACACAATTAGAACTCAAATATGACTTCAATATAAGAGTCCTAATTAAACTCAACTACTAACTAAAACTAAAAATTTAAAAACTAAAAATTTAAATCAACTCAATTACTAACTACGTCTAAGGGGTGGAGTCCACAAATAAAGAAATTAAAAAAGAACTAAAAACCAAATATAATTCTAAAACTACCGAATGTCTAGAATCCTAATTTAAATTAATAAAATCCTAACAATTATTACAAATATATTCCAATCAAGTTTAAATCCTAAGATGATTCCTATCCAACGGATCTTCGCCTGTTTCAGAAAGGTTTTGACTGCTACTTTGGTTTGTTGATCTCAAGTTTACTCTTGAGGGATTCAAGAGTGTTACTTCTGTAGTCTCAGGAATGGACTTTTGTCGTCTTGTCAATACGGTAAGGTTGCTCTATGTGACCTGTTGGTCATGGGTTAGAATCTGGAAATAGTCTCTCTGCGAAGCAGGGGTAAGGCTGTGTACATTAACCCCTCCGCAAACCCCTCAATGGCAGGAGCCTCATGCACTAGGTATGCCCTTTTTTATTCCCGAATGTTATCTCTCTCTTTCATCTATCTTTTCTCCTGCAAACAAGTCAGAATTTCTTAACCTGCGATTCTCTAGTCTTATTTTTTTCTATTTCTATTCCGTTCACAAGATAAAGAGCTACATTAACTTCCAATCAGATCTAATTAATCTTGCTATCAATTCATCTGTTGAATCCTATGTTCAAAGTTCAATTTTTGCAATAGATATCAGAATCCTGGTTCAATTTTACTTTCTAAAATTTGGTTACTTAATCTACTTTCTATTTCTAATTTCCCTTTTTTTGTTTCTGCTTTCAGTTCCAGTTTCCAAATCTCTACTTTCTAAATTTCCGAGTTTCTAAATCTGTAGTTATCAATTCTGGTTTCTGGATTCTATTTTCTGTCTGGGTTTTTGTAACCTGCTAAAATTGGGATCCTTCTATATCTTTGAATTTGGCAGTCAGATTTAAATCATATTTTGCTGGATTGTTCTACTTTCCAAATAGACCAGTCAACCAAACTTCCATGCTTATTTGAACTGTCTTCATCCTGTGATTGGATTTCTCCCAATCTGGTTGTTCCTTACCATCCTGTGATTCTGGTTTTTCTCCTAATAAAAGACATACACTTAGCCAAAGGTTTCTCCCATAGTGTGTCAATAGAATCTTAAAATAACTTCCTTAAAATGGTTACAGCTGGAGTGGCAAGAAATTTTCACATAGCTGTCAGCCCAATAGGTGTCTCACAGAACAACATACTTGACAACACTCAGGTATCCCATTTGCAATTCATCAACACGTTACAACATTCAATTCTTCATGCTGAGCAACCGTTAGTTACCCGAGTATGCCATAAGAACCAGCTGCCTAGTCATTTTCAGAAACTTGACGGGAAGTACACGACACAGAATTTGTTCTAAACTGATTAGGATGGAGCCGAACATGCTGGATTGCAAGATCAAACTTCACCTCAGAACTTCTTCAGAACTCCTTATGTTGGAACTGAGAGCCCAGAGGTGAGATCAAGTAACTTCTTAGGCATAAATAATGGCTCTTTCTGGCCAGGATGCATCTTAAACCCAATCTGAAACTTCTGTAAGCCAAACATGTGATGTTGAACTGAGAGGTCATCCTACTAGTCAGACTTTATTCAGGGCTTCTCCCAGTGCAACAGTGTACAGTGGATCAGATTTGAAACAAGTACATGTATGCTGTTCACAGACCAATGGTGCAAACACCAAAGTAAATAATAATAATAATAATAATAATAATTTAAAAAGAATGTGCCTCAATTAAAAAGGGCATAAAAGAGGGAAGTCCACAGCAAAGAGAAGTCTGGTGACCTAGTGTGCTCAACCACATTGAGAAAATTATAATCTGAATTGCAAAAATAGCAGTCACTTCTTCCAAAATAATCTATAAAAAAAATAGTAATACAGATAATTTCTTCAAAAAAAAATGATTCACTAACCAACAAATCTTTTCCCTCTTCTTTTTTTTTTCTTTTTTCTTTTTTTTTTTTTTTTTGGGGGGGGGGGGGGGGGGAATGGGGAAGTGGAGGAAGGGTAACAGGTAAACTAGATTAAAATGCATAATAAGTTCCATTTGGCATTGTTCAGGATGTTGTCCATGATTAAAGAACAAGACAATAGAAGGTGCCATGCTATAACCAGCATTTAACATCAAAAGAGTACAGTTACATGATCTTAGCTTTTGGAAGCAACGAGGAAGAAACTAGAATTATCCTAATACACCCCAAGAAATTAGATCAGGCATCACAGTAAGCAGGAAAATACAATAAAACTCCACAGATGATAAATTAAAAACCAATTTAATCATAAAAAATTGACAGAAGCTTGCCACTTCACATGTTCCAAAAGAATTTCATCAACGGCTTGTTTAATTTTAATCATTTCCCAAATTCCCAACACAACCAACAGACTAAATCTTCTTTAACTAAGAGCTATGCATTTTCAAAACATATAATTATATATAATCACGGAGAAGATATCATAGAAATCAAATGTAATCAAACAAATATAACTGAGGATTACACATATATTCATCAGTTTTCACTTATATAATCTGACACAACACATTATGATTATCTTATTCATATTAGCAAGTTACACGGTCCATCCACCTGTTTCTCGCACCGCAAAGATAAAAGTCCATACAACCCACATCTCCATGAAGCTCAATACTGCCTCCGACAGAGACAGGATATATAAACCTATATCTGCAATATAACTTTTATTTACCTGTTTATTTAACCTCACATATATCCTACAGCTTTAATTTGTTTTCTCCGGTTCCACTGCTTGCTCTCACGACCATTCACTCCATTTCATTTTATTACAGTAACATTATTTACATAATTCGCTAGCAATTTCTTTAGAATCCAGAGATACAATACAAGATAGTTAAATTATAGAAGTCAGTAAGGCATACGTATGTGTTCAACTGTCTGACAAAACTGGAGAAGTTATTATGCTTGAAATATTTGGGCAAAAGATCCCTGGCGAACTCGGGCGGATTCCAGACAACGAAGCTGTTATTGTTACGGCTCCAAGAAACAATCGAGTCCGTCGACGGATCATCGACCATGTCATAGGTCTTGCTAAGGAACGGCGGCGGAGCATTAGCAATCGAAGTCGAGGTCGAGCTCGTGCTTGTGGATGAAGTTGTTATGCTAGTGTTCCCATGAACGCCATCCATGTCAAAAACTTATCAAAAAAGGAGGATCATCAATCCGATTGATCGAGAAACTAAGCACGAAGATTTCCCTTTACTTTCATCGAAACTAGGGGTTTAACGTAGTCAAAATGGCGCCATTACGGAATCGGCAGGCTAAATGAGAAACAGAGATAGAGGACTCGATTCGATCAAGGATAAGAATACGAATAAACAAGAACGAGAACAAGGGAGCATTATCGATGATTGACGTTCGTTAACGGCAGAAGAATAATAACCCTAAATTGCGGGAGAGCTACTGTTGAAGATGACTGATTGAAGGAAATTAAGAGAGGGAAAAGGAAAAGGGTTCTTAATAGGAGAAGACGCATGAAGGAAACGGACACGAACCCGGTGCCTGTCCTTCAGAGACCTAAGGGTAAGGCGTGAGTGATGGCGCTGGGTTTTGTTCAGTGATCCGATTCCCAAACAAGGCAAATGCTCCTGAGACACTTAAATTTCCGAAATGCCCTCAATTTTGTCGGTTCTATCAAATTACGGTTGCACCCTTTTAGAAGACGTTTCTGACCATTCAAAATACACCGCGGGGGGAGGGAGTGATTATTATAGGGGTATCAAAGGACCAATTCGAACCGGCTTCAGTTTGGTTGATTCGGTTTCCATTCTATATATCTCGATTTAATTATTATCCAATATAAACAAGAAAAACATCACCCACTCCCTAGCTTGGCCTATATATCAATCACCTCCCTTACTTTAGAGAATAACAATGGTGACCATAAAACCATCTTGAAGATTGATTAATTGCCTATATGACCATTTCAAATTGGGAACTGAATTCTCTCCCGCGGCAGGAGATTCCTGCCGCTGATCCAAGGGCTGGGGATCAGTTGGCCCACCTACCAATACATTGGGAGGTGGACCAGCTGAAATCTCGATCTTGGCCAGCGACAGGTGGGCGAGAGAGGATTTTTATACTTTCAAATTGTGAATATATAAAGGACATATTGAATGGGACCAATGGGTTACTTATTAAATTTCATACTACACTTTGGTCATTTGATCCATTTGTAATATAATATATTAGCAACTAGTCTATAATTAATTACAATTAATCAATTAATTTAATTGCTATTTTTTCTTATAAAGCTTTCATATTTTATTGTGATGCCTAAAGAATTAGATTTGATAAAAATTTAAAAAAAGAAAAAGAAAAAACCGATATGAGTAAGAAGAGGTGGAAATTACTTACAGGTAAAATCTGGTCTCACAAAATCTAAAACATATTAATTATGAAGATTAAAAGTTCATAAAATGTTTGAATGATGTTAAGGATTCAACTTTTTAACTTATAAAAATTATAAAAAAAAAATTACAATGTCAACGGGGGGATTTCTTTTCATTCCCTCTAATATTTTGATTATTTTTTTTTATCTTTACATTTGGCATTCTTTCTTTTTCCTGACAATATGGATTCGTATCGTTTTTTGATTCACATCCTCTCCTCCTAGTGATTCAGGAGGAGGAGAGATGCCCTTGTCGGATAGTCGACACATAGGGTTTGAGTGAATCCGAACTCTCCATCCGAGTTGACACCTCCTGTCGGTTCAGTTTATCGATTCAATGTCAACTTGGATGGAGGGTTCGGATTCACTCGAGTCCCACGTGTCTGCCATACCATGGGGATGTCCTTATCCTCCCAAATCACTGGGATGAGAGGATTTGAATCCACCATTTTCTTGTATTCCCATTATTATGGCATTGGATTCCCCCTTGCAATGTGCCATTGTGGACTACCTTCTCTCATTAAAAATATTAAAAAAAACAGAAGTTTAGATCCCATTGATGAAGTTCTAAACTTGAACTAAAGGTTAAAACCAAATGGGAAAAGTCCAATGAGAACCAACACAGACCGGTTGGTCCAGAGATCCAACTCATTTGCCAAATGGCACTAAGGATAGCAATGACATTTCGCATAATTTATAAACCAAAAGTTAAAAGAACATTCCCAGGATATTCGGAAGGATTAGCAAGAATGGTAATTTTATCGAAGGGGAAGGGTTGCGTCGTGCGATGTGCCCAAAAATGTAAGGGGCCCACATCGCTGTAAGCCTGTCTTCGGAAGCAGTTCACGCAAATTCGTATCTTCTCCGTCGGATGGATTTGATCATACGATCGTGGTGGCGCCAATTAACAGAAAATTTGAGAAACGTAAAAAAAAGGGATTGAACCCGACGTGAATCGAACACGCAACCTTCTGATCTGGAGTCAGACGCGCTACCATTGCGCCACGGATCCCCTGTGAAAAGGTGGGTTGTAAGTACTAACTATACTAAAATTAATTAATTTGGAAATTCCTACATACTTTGGGTCTCCCATTTTTTATTTTTATTGGCATTATTATTGTGGGATTTCAAATAAATGGGCTTCATTTTTTAAGCTTCTCATTACCCGTAGGAGTCCCACTGCCGTTAGCACATTTTTTAGTTCTTCTTGAGCTAATCCTTCATTGTTTTCACACATTAAGCTCAGGAATACATTTATTTGCTAATATGATGGTCGGTCATAGTTCAATAAAGATTTTAAGTGGGTCCGTTTGGACTATGCTATGTATGAATGATATATATATATATATATATTCAGCTGTATGGATGTATCTCTTTCTTTAGAAAAAAAAAAAAAAAATTGATGGTATCTCTTTATTTTTCGTTTGCGATGTGCCTAAAAATGTAAGGAAACAGTGACCATAATCCGATTTGTCTTATGGAGGGCTGTTTTTTTGGTATTTTAATATGATAGGTTTTAATGAACCGTATATTCTATTTATGTCTGTCTTCTCTCACCGATAAGCATGTCGATGTTGAACCGAATTGAAATTGGGCAACAAAAAAATCAAACCAAAATTAAATGATTTGATTTTGGTATCATACCTAGTTAAACGGTTCGATTTGTAGTTTAGAACCATTAAATTGTTGGTTAATCGATTTAAAAGAAATTGAGGAAAACCAATTAGGAAATTGAATAAAATTGGTTAACATCTAATTAAATGTATGAGACTTTATATGTAGTATGAAATTTTAATGTGCTATGCCTTGACATAATGTAATCCGAACGTGCTATGATATGATATTTTTAATTTATTATTTAATGTTAGAGTTTTGTTGTTGAACTATTATCACCCTATAATATTCACTCATTCCCCATGATCCGCGTAAGAATCTGTTTATCAACGGATTATTGGAACTTGATATATGAAAAGGGACTTGGGATCCAATTGTTCATAAAATTTCAAACCCACTATCAAAATTGATTGAACTGGATAACCAAAGGCTGGAGATGAAGAACGAAATATTGCAGATGCGAAAGGGCGAGGCAAAACTTAGCAAGTAAGTCAGCCCTAAAAGGTGGCACAACATCCCCTACTATGTAATAAGGATCTTAGCGATATTTTGATGTCATTTTATTTTATTTTATTCCAAGAGAACTAAACAGCATTGCTGACTCTTTGGCTATAAGGGCCTTATCGGTTATGTTGTTGACAGTTCATTTTTTATGCGATCTTTGGTTATAAGCTCAACATTTGATGCCAGGTTTATCCAACTCGCACTCTATATACGGGTTTTGGATGAGAACAGACTTCTTTTGGATAAAAACGAGATGACTCAAATATTAAAGAATGAAGCCATTATGCTGAAAATGGAGTTATGTTGTAGAGTAAAAGCTTAAAGCTTAAAATGACATGGATAATGGATTACTGTATGGGAGTTAATCAAAACCTAAAAAAGCCAAATCAAAATCGAGTCAAAATGGATCGAAATTAATTAGTTCGATTTTGATTTTACATATAGTTAATCGATTAGGTTGTCATCTAGAACCATGAAACCTCCAGTTGATAAAAAAGCGATTAAATAAGATTCAAAGGAAATTGATTAAATCGATTAACTATTTAATTACATGTATAATATTTCATATGTATATGTAAGTATTCCCATAATTTTAATGCGTTATGCCTTGACATGATGCGATGCCCACGTGACATGATATTTTTAATTTATTATTTAATTTTTAGAGCTTTATTTCGTTTATTGATATTCATTATTTCTTCATAAACTATGTAAAAAATCATTGAAGTCGGTAAAAAACCGATAAGTTGGTTGATACGATTTGGTTTGAAAAACCAGAATCAATTAATGGTTTCTACTAATACCTTCGAAGTCTGAACCAAATTAAACCGAATGGAAGAACTGTTTATGAACTGATTACACCCTTGTTCACTGGTCTGCTGTGCGCTGGTGCAGTGACCACGCAGCCAGCTGACATCCCTCCCTTCTTTCCCTTCAATTTATTATTATTGTCTTCCATTTTTTAGCCGATCCAGTAAAGTGGATCATTTATATGGACAGAATCGTCCAATTCTGACTGATTCGATCGGAATCGGAATCAATGAGTGTGGACGCCTATACTCCTAGACAAGCGGATACAGAATACTTTCCCTTTTCCGAAGGATAAACCAACGCCACGTGAAATCCGATCCCTATCGGCCTATCCACACTCGCTCTTCTGGACTTTGGCGCCATTTCAATGGTCCAAAACGGGGAAGAAGAAAACAGAGGAGAAACGAAGCAAGGTGGTGATCACCATGATTATAACAGCTCCAATTTGCTTCTCCAATGCAGGAATTACGATAAAAACGAGGGGAAATTCAAACCACTTATCTAGTTCTAGCTTCTCTTCTTTCTTCTATGTTGGATCACTTCATTGCTTCTCTAAGGGCTGCTCAAAGCTCAGTTCACGGAATAAGAAGAATGGAACGTCTTCACTCTGTAGGGCAAATTTGATTACTGATCCAGACGATTTCGAGGTCGGGAGGTTTTTCGGAAGCTACGGATTCATGAACATCACAAGGTGAATCTAAATCAAAATTGATCTTTTGGGGCTTTGGCTACTAAATTTGATTTCCGAAATTGATGTGTTTGGCATTTGAGTTCCAGCTATTCAAAATTTCAGCCTGGACCAGATGTTGAGTACTCTACAAAAGATATGGAGCAACTAAGAGTTCAAGATGTTGGAGAGGGCACTGTGAAAATCAGGTGCATTTCTATTTAGAGTATACTTTGATGGAACTATTTGGTGTTTCTTCATGCTGTTTATGTTGCTATTTCTACTCATACCATCCATGGCAGTTCTGTTGCAGGCTTTATGAAGGGAGAATAGCTCGGGGTCCGCTTAGAGGGACTCAGGTCATTTTTAAGGTAATATCAAGTTCCTCATCCCTTTACGTTCTGTATTTCCTTGTAAGGTAAAAAAGACTCCGTGAGAGAGTACTAGTATGATGTCATCAATTAAATGGCTGGAATTTAGTTCAATTGGCCCTCTAAAAACTAACAATGTTGAAACAACCGAAAACAGTAAATTAAGCCATGTATATATATATATATATATATATTTTTTTTGAGAATGTATGATTGGAGGATTAGAAGAAGAAGGATGAAAACAGGATTTGATTACAAGACCTGGCCACAACAATCCAAGGTCCTCACGGCTAGGGTAATGGGCACCTTCAAAGTAAACCATAATTTGATTTTGACTCACATACTTATGGAAATTTTTTAAGACGATCATGACTGAAGAATAGAATAGTTACTCAAAAGAAAAATAATAATAATAAGTTTGATCAGCTGCATTTTGCTCCTCCTCCCCCCCCCCCCCAAAAAAAAAAAAAAAAAAAAGAAAAAAAAAGAGTGGAATTTCACATATGAAAATGGCTCCAATTCGAACCTAATAATTGCCTCCATGTAGGGATACTTGACACTGTCCGGATGATTATTTGTGCCATTAATGAGGATATTGGGCTCAAAACAGTCTAAGCCTTCAAATATTTCCGGGGATTATTCTCATTCAACAATCATGCTTGGAGTAAAACCATTGTAGTTCGGGGGGAGGGAGAGTGTCTGCCCTTGCTTTACACCTTCCATGCTTCTAAATTATCATCATCCACTGTTTGTTAACCTATTAAAGAAATTACAATCAGCAATCATTGGAACTGGTCCTAAGCTGTTCATCTGACCTCATACCCATCCATGCATCAAAACTGGGTTGAATAATATAGCTGTTTAGTCAAATAGATGAAAGTATGAAACAAGGCAGCTTCTGATTAAACTGTTAACAGAGGCAGATAATTTGTGTTTGTTACTTTTTCCGATATCAGTTGTCATTGTTGAGTTAATCTGGGTTAGACTGCCAATCCATCTAGTCGGAAAATAAAAGAAAATTTTGCAGGGCTTCTATATAAGGGACATATATGAGTTGAGGAAAGAATTTGATGATTCATTCATCTCTCAATACATCAACATGTTAACTTTCTATCCTTATCCTAAGGATCAAGGCATTTTGTTCGAATAATAACATCCAGAATTAGTAACAACTCCATCTTCTTCTCCTTCTCTTTCTCTTTCTTTACTTTGTTCCGAGTGGATGCTGTTTTGAGAGTCATCTAAAGTGTTTTGTTATGGTGTGCAGCCACCATTGCTGCCTCTACTGCATCTGAAAAGGTTCTGGTTTATTTTTTGAATATCAGTTTCTGGTTCTACTTCATATGTGTGAATCTGGTGGACAATTTCTGATTCTCCTTTGCAGGGGTTAGCATCGCTACTTCTGGGCGATCAGAACCTGAGAAGACCAGACCTGGAAGTGCCCTCTGCTATGAGATCCGAAGTCAGTTTCAGATCTGATTTGGTTCCTTACCGCCAGACTCAGGTTCAGACCTGAAGAACCAATTTTCTGCTAGATATTCGAGCTCCTGGTCAGCTGGAATAGAGTAGTGATTTTTGAATCATCCCTTGCAATTTAGGTCAGTTGGAGTCCAAACGAGAGAGTTCTCTCTATATGAATGAGACTGGTTTTCCGCCCTAAGTTCTTGGTTGAGAGCTTGAAGAAACCTCTGTTTTCCCCACGTCACATTGTTTGTTCTTGTTTGTTATGTTGTCTTTTCTTTTACTAGTTAGTTCCCATTTTAACTGTCCACATGGAATGCTCCACATTGAGGAGGAGAAGGACCGTGTGTGCTTGTATTTGCTCTTGTTGGAGCCTATTACTACCTTTTGCTTGGAGCTTACTATCTACTACTACCTTTTGCTCGTGTTGGAGCCTACTACTACCTTTTGCTCTTGTTGGAGCTTACTATTGTTGCACGTGATGCAACCGTTAGTGTTGGAGTCACTACCATTTTTCTTGTGGAAGAGCTTACTACTACTATTTGGTTTGCAATGACTTATACTGCGTTGCTAACTACTACTATTGCTACTACTACTACTAATGTCTGCCTTCCGTGAGAAGAATCTATGCTGCTTGGTGTTCGTGAGTTGATGCTATTACCTGAAGACCGTGTTGCGGTTCATATTTGTTCTTGTTATTCCAAGCTGGAGCATGTTCCAACTTGAGGGGGAGCTTTGGGATTCATATATTATAGTGATGTTTATTATACTGCTTAGTCTGTCACTAGTGTTGGTGGTGTTTAGTAATTAGTTATTCTATGTAACTCGACTACACTATGTGTAGTCAAATAGGATAGATTCCTTCTAGTTCTTGAGTAGAAGAGTTCTGCTAATTTTGTATTTCCTAATTGATATAGACTTCCTTTATTTATTGTAACTCACTTTTTCATTATAAATAAAGCTAGCTAAGCTTGTATTGGTTCCTCTGCAAGATCTTGTAAGGGCACTAGAGACCTAGGTTTGAGTCTCTTGACCTTCGCCTTGTGCCAAAAAGGCTCCCCTCCCCCTCCTCTCTCTTGTAATGGTAGGACCCCTTCACATAACCCTCCCTCCACCCCCCCCCAAAAAAAAAAAAAAAAAAAAAGTTTTCAGAAATTTCTAAAATGCTTGATTCAGTTTTAATTTTTAAGTAGGATCAAATTCGGTGTTTACATTTTGAGTTGAGTTATAATTAGTTTCTTTTTCTTAGTGGCATTACAATCAATAGTTATTTTACTTGGAAACAACTCTTTAAGTCATACGAGTCTTCACTGTAACTGGATCAGTATTATCAGCATTGTCTTTTTCATATTGTCATGGTGCCAAGTAGAGCAATGGCAGTTGCCAGGCGATAAGGTAACAATAAACAGTTATTTTTATTTTTTATTTTTAAACACAATTTATTTGGCATTCTATGGCGAATGTTGAAATGTTCCTGATACTTTCTACTGTTGTTGTTCATAATTCATGCCTAAAAACTTTTAGTTTTGGGATTGAAATCATGTTTAAAAGTTTTAGTTGGTTGGGTAAGATATTGACAACCTACTAAAATCCATTTGGTTGGATGTATCTCTACCTTTCACTCTTTGATGTTGCTCTTTCCAATTGAAATGCTGGTTGTTGTAACCACACCAATTGAGTAGCTGGATTCTTAATTTTTTTATTTTTATTTTTATTTTTTTATCCTAGCTGCTGGGAACTCAAGCTGAGTTAGTTGGAATTTTGAATGAGTTGATTTCATCAATTACTGTACTTATTCACTGCATGTAAAGTGTGTGGTACCTTGCTTTACCCTTGCTTTACCGCCTTATAACCTTATCACATTGATCAGAGTGAACTGGAAACGAAAGTGCTTGGCACAATGTTGTCTTGGTCCTCTGCTCTTAGTTATTGAGGAAATGGTATTTTATTATAACTTAAAAAAAAATAAAAAAATCTGTGCACTGTCTTTTGTAGTTTTTGAACTTCTGGTGATGGAAGATGGAAGGCTTCTGCAATTAAAGTAGATGACAAGACACCTAGTCTTTCTCTCTCTCATTTTTTTTTGTGGTACTAGAGATGACATGTGTTTACTTTATACTTTTGGTGCATCATCTGTAAATTACAATTTTGGCATTGTTCTAGGTTTCGATTGAAATGGTTGAAACCTGCGAGTTGTCTCAATTTCAGGCTTAGCTGAAACTAAACCCAGGGTCAAAACTCATGGTTGAAACCTGAAACACCAGGGGTCAAAACCTAGTGTCAAAACCTTGAAACGAGATCCGATACCTCTAGGTTTTGGGCCTGACCGAAACCGACCTTGAAATCGAGATATAGTTCCTTTAATTTTTGGATCTATCCACTTGTGAATGACATGTAGTCCTTTTGATAATCCCTAGATTTAGCTCCATTTGGTCTTAAGCAATCAATATATTACTGCTCATGTAGGTCTATCCTGGACAGCGTGCTGGTGGTATTGAGGCAGATATGATGGCTGCAAATGAGTTAAAGGCTCATGTTTTCCTCCAAGTAAGAAGGCTAGCCTGTGTCACCCAAAATCTCTATTTTCACTCCAAATCCTTCCCTAAAGAACAGTCTTCAGAGAGTATAGTTGAAAGAAGCCTTTTTGATGATTGAATCCTGCACAACTTTTGCAGAGTAATCCCAAAGAAATCTGTCAGAATATACAGATACTTCTAGGAGGATTCGAGACAAAAACTGGGGAACAGGTATATTACGCTGACTTTTACACGTCATGTCTTTTGGTATTCTTATGGTAGAAGCAAATTAAAGGGAATCTCTCCTGTACAGTGGCTTGCTTTTCGTAACGATGGGAACTATAGTGCCGCAGACTATGCCAAAGTTAAAAGTGAAGCAGTATCAAAAGATCGTAATCTTGGAGAAGAGAAGTTATGGAATCGTTTTGATCAGGAGCAAACTATAAAACGAAGAAGATTTTTCGTTATTAAGCTGCTTCGGGGTGCTATGGGTGGTCTAGCCTTCATGCATGACCGTGACAAATTACATCAGAGTCTTGGTCCTGCGTCTGTCATTCTCAAGTATGCTGATTGGACTTACAAAATTTTCCAGTCCTACAAATTTTCCTTACAACTTCCGAAACTTGTTGGATAATAATAGCTTGGTTTCTATCTGTTGAATATGATGCAAAGTTTATTAACTATTGGCAGCACACTAGTGGAGAAAGATGCAGCTTACTTGGTCCCAAGGCTCCGGGATCTAGCCTTTTCAGTTGATGTAAGGTATAAAAAACATGCTCTTCTTCCAGACTCTTGGAAGCAGCTTGCTAACATTATACTTTTGGATTTAACAATGTACCATTTTTTTACTTATTAACTTTCTCATTATCAGATTTTTTTGTGGAGATATTTATTAACAAGGATGCTTGTTTCTTCTCAAAAATTGATATCTTTGATGCACATGTCAGAGATTATATTTAACAAATGCTTTACTATGATTATTTTTAATGCAATCTTTTTTTTTTTTTTTTTTTTAATGTACTGGTATTTTAACTTTAATGCAGATCAATTTACCCCGGTAAACTCTTTTCCAAGACATATACTCACAAAAACTAATACTTCTACTATACTACAATAATGCAACCAGGAATTGATTACTTGTAACACCACCAGAAAAAAGAAGTGATAGATCTACCAGTATTTATAATGCATGTGTGTCGTTATTTACACTAATATAATCTTTTTCATGTTTTTTTATTCATTAGCTTTCATTTTCCATCTAACTGAATGAGGACAATGTTAGTCTGTGTAAGATCATTAAAAGGGGAAATTGCCTTTACTAGGCCCCATTTTGGAAGGGCTTTCTTAATGGTTCAACGTTCATACTCGCACTTGGACTGATGATGTGGCAAGTCTGCCCGTTGATGCATGGTTTAGATTAGAGACATTTCAAATTTCATAGCCTAATTCAATCAAATACCCTCCAGTGAATTGACATGTATCCCCATGTATGTCTATGCTTGCCTATGGTACTCTGACAGTATTGTGCATTTTTCCATTGCCTGGATTTTCAATTCTCTATTTTGCCACTTCGAAAACTTCGATTGTGTTGCTTGACATGTGAGCAGGGGACCTTTGACATAACTGTCCACAAAATTGGGGCCCATCTGATCTACCACATGGAAGATTTTTAGGGCCATTTAGGTAAGGCTTCCTAAGTAAACCCTTGCAGTAAACCTTTACCTCAATTGGTGATTTACAAATTTAAAAATAAAATTTAATAATAATAAAATCATCATAATGACAACAATAGTAATAATAAGCATCATTCTCATCATTGTTACTATCGATATTATTGTTATTGTTGTTGTGATTATTATTATTATTATTATTATTTTATTGGCGTTGTTTTTGTCATTGTTATTATTATCGTCATTGTAATAGTGATTGTTATTATTATTGTTATTGTTGTCATTGTCATTGTCATTGTCATTGTCATTGTTATTGTTATTGTTATCATTACCGTTATTGTTATTATTAGATGATATATTGATAATGCACAATGCATTTCACTATAACTTGTTCTTATCATCAATACTGGTTGCTTAGGTATTCAGTCCTAGAAGAAGGTCCTGAAATACTATCTGAGGGACTATGGAGAAGGGCATCTGCTGCTGGTGCTTTCACTCCTATGGAGAAAAGAGCCTTTGGAATAGCAGATGACATGTAACTGTTTGAAACATCAATTCACATTATGTGTTTGAATTTATTTAGCTTTTTTCCTAACTTCCATGCTTGTACACTGTATTGCCCTATCCATAAGCAGATATGAAGCGGGTCTTCTGCTTGCGTATTTAGCTTTTGTTCCATTTTGCGAAGCAGGCATCATGGATGCCCTTTCATTGCAAGTGAGCTAAACTAAGTACATAACAATCTTGTTTAATTTTATGCGTCATATTCTTTTAGGGAAATTATATATGCTTGTCTTTTCATGATCGAGGATCACGGTTTTGGTCATTTACCTAAACTAACTGTAATGTTGTGAACTTTCAGAGACTTCTCGAAAGCACTTTCCAACTTGATCTTGAAGCCGCGAGAGAGTAAAAAACTGTCCTCTTACATGATTATATTAGTACACGAGTTTATCCTTTGAATAGCTTATTTTTGTTGATTCCTCGCTCCAAGTGTTGGATAGATTTTTCATAGATAGTTGTTTCCCATCCCCTTCCCCTGCTGATATTTACAAAATATTCAGAAGCATCATGTGGATTTTCCACAGTATGGTTATGATTCTTAATAAAGAGAATAATTCTTTTAGGATGCTACATGAACCTTGACACCAATTTATAGGAGAGTATGCAATACCTTAGTCAACAATCTATAGAAGCAGGATAGTTTCTGAATAAAGCACCAAAATTCAGTTTGTTACTAAATCTATCCTTGATACCACCATGCTGAAATAATTGGCTCATGAATCTGAAGTTAGTAGCAGCCTGGTTGAGTAATTAAACTTGCTGGGATTAGCTTAAGCAAGCTTGGTATATTACCTGAGCCAGGTATCCTGTTTTCCTTTGTATAGAGGTATGCACTCTTGCAGGCAAGGAACTAAATCTCGGTTTTGAGGCCAGTTTTGGTCAGGCCCGAAACGAGACGTGCCAAATCTCGTTTCGGGGTTTCAACCCTGGGTTTCGTTTCGTCCTGGAACGAAACTGAGACAACTCATAGATTTCAGTCAGTTTTGATCGAAACCTAGAACCACGCTTGCAGGCAATCAATCTTCTATAGCACCACTGAGCACAATTGCAGTATAACAATAACATACAAAGCAAGGTGTAGCCCCTTTACATTAAATTGCATCATGATCTAGCTGAGTTGAAACTCCCAATAAGGGCATATATATGCTATCAAGGCTTTGGATATCCCACTTTGTCAAATATGGAGCTGTCAACAGTGGATGAGACAGTCTTGAAGCCAACAGCATACTTAACCTTCATTTTGGATCCAATGTTTCGTTTTAGTTCTCTCTTGATTTCAAATCCTTCCTGTAAATTGTCAACACGCTCAGGTCTGCTGGGTCATTCAGTAGAAGTAGACATGTGGGAATTGGGCATGTGCTTCCCCTTCTGGTGGATGCTAGTATTTGGTCCTTTTGCAGGGATACATCAAAACTCGCCCATTGATGACCTTTGATATCCAAGTCATATCAATAGGCATGCTTAAATCTATCACCATCAATCAGCTACAGTATTAAAAAATACCTCCTTCTTGACCCCAACCTTCATGTCGTTCCTTAGGCTCCATGGTGATATGTCAACACCCGCATGCTCATGCAGTACAGTCCCATGTGTGAATCACATTCTGTGTCAACAATGTCTTGCATGGCTGATCCATCTACAAGACATTGAGTCCCCAAGTGAAGTGACCACGGCGTAATGGGGTACCACGATTGGCTTAAAAGGTTAGCTATGTGACCAATTGTTGGGACATATCACATCATACAAGCTAGCAAAGAGGTCAAAGTTCAAAAAGATGATTGGAACTCTCAGAATTTCTGGTGATTGTGCCTCTGTGAAGAATGATGAGTCGAGTTCATAAGCACCATCCTTCTACACTTTTGTGGCTACTGAGGGTAAATCACAGATAACTGGTCCGACTAGATCTCACACGCCAGAAATATTGACATTGACTATCAAAGGGTGCATTTGACAAGGATTAACCATTATTTAATGGATCTCAACCTAATTCTAGGCCAAGTATCTATATATTGTTAAGGTAATAATTATGGCAAGGCATTTTATCTTCTATTCATATCATATAGTTCTTCCCAATCATTCAAGCGAATGTAATGGTTGGGATCATTATAATCAACTAAAAAATCAAGCTTTGACCCAAGGGACTTTAGGGGGCCACGAAATGGTTTGTCCTCTCCCTATGTAAACCTCTGCTTTCAAAAATGCTAACGTTGTAATCTGTAGAAATAAGAATTCCTTTGCTATATGCTTCTGCAAGGGTTGCATCGTTGCCCAATTCTTGGGGCCTCAATTTGTTTTCTTCTTTTTAGGTACTGTCTAGCAGATGACCGCTTGTTAGAATCAGTCAAGTTTCTGGATCTTGGGGCTGGTGCTGGTTGGGAGTTACTCCAGGTCAAATTAATACCTGCTTATTATGATGCTTAGTATTTCTGATTTCTATGATCTAATTATCTATTTGAGTAGATAATTTGAAATTCATTCACCGGGGCTACAAATTTCACATTTCTGTAAGTGATGCATCTGTAGGAGGTAGTTCACCCCAGCACTAGGTTTCCAAACCGGGGACCAGTTGACTGGGCCATACATGCAGTGCTTTTCAGGGACTTATTTTACTATGTCTGGCTCAGGTTGTGGTCCAAACCAAACCATTGCCAAGGTTGATTTACATGAATAATTTGACTTAATGTTTTGCATTTGTGATTGGTTTGGCCTCTAAACAACAGTTTTCTCTTTTCCATTTTGAAATGTATTTGTATAAATTTGCTCTCCACCATTAACAATTTAATTGCTGCAGGCAATGCTGAATCCAGACTTCCGTAAGCGGCCAATTGCAGAAGCTGTATTAAACCATAGATTCATGACTGGTGCAGTTCTATGAGTTGCGAGAAGGGAAGTTCTGTTAATAGGCAACAAACAACAAAAGTTTATTTTCTTTTGTTGCACATTCTGTATATTCAGTAATTTTTAGGTCTGTCAGACCTGTAAATCTGTTACTATATATCGGCAACTCTGTAAAACACATGATTGAGAGAGAATGGGTCGGTCCATTGGATTGTGTTTAATAATACAAGTGGAATGGTTATCAAACGTGGTTACTAACTGATGTGAGCACTGACAGATCATATAGAATTAATTGCATTCTTCCTTTAGACATTGATATCCAGTGCCACTGAGGCACCCTTTAGCATGTAAGGACTTGACAAACACTGGTTAGCAATCCCATGATACATCTTTAATGCAGAAGGTAAAAAGAAAAAGTGGACTATTTTGGATGTACTAAATTGACATGGATGTGAAATGTACTTGCAAATTGTTGGCATTAGGTATGGACGGACTACCTATTCCTGAAGTATGAATGGATAACAGAACTGTTTTCATTTTCATGCAAGTCAAGTACAGAGGAGACATAGTTCCAATTTCATGTACACATAATTTCTACTCTTATAGACAACCTATATAACTTCATGATGAGGTCCATTTTAATCAGCATCTGTGGCATATAAAACCAACATCAACTCAGCATTTTTAGTGTATAAATGTTATTGAAAAATTCAAAGTCAATGGTTTTATCGTCTGTGGTAATCAAACATGGCAAATCAAAACGAAAAAGGAAATTTCTTTTTGGAAGTAACAAAACATTCAATCAAACATGGCAAATCAACCAGGAAGGAAAATTCTTTTTGGAAGTAACAAAAAATCCAATTGTTACACAATCATCAATCATTAAAATTTACAAAATCTTGGATTCTCTGGATGCACATTCCATGGCTAGTGCCGTAGATGGTGTTCAAGGGTAACCCCTGGAATGCAAATTCCAGGGGATATATTGGCTATAATCCATTTTTTTTATGCATTAAACATTCTTAAACTAACATTTTGATATTAGATTATATTTATGGTAATCAGTTGAAATAAATTTTAGTTTCGGGTGAGGGGATGGAGCTTAGATCTTGAACTATAGCTTATCAGTGTTTCATCTTATAAGAATGGGTTCGGAGTTTTATGGTATTAGGTTGATGTAGTGGTGCGCAATTTCCAACCGTTCCTGCAAACCCAACATGAACACAGCTAATTGGTGTAGGTTGAGGGGATTCAACTTGATGATTCTATTTGGTTGCAAGGGAAACTGAAGGGAAGGGATTTGAAATATTCAAATCAAGAATATAAATTTGGTAAATGGTTATTCAAATATGATTGTATGAACTAATTAAATTTCAAAAATAAAATGCCTACACTTTGGTGTTGTTGCATATTATTATATTATTAGAAAAGATTCTCTCAATGGCAGAGTACTGTGTGGGAGCTACGTAATACCTCACTCCGAATCTCTCTAGCTCCTTCTCTGCCCATTACTAAACGATCCCTTGTCACCCACATCCACTGCTACAGGGCCGAGTTGGGCGAGGTGTTTTAAAACCCAAGCTCAACCGTGGTCCTCTAAAATCAACCTTGAACCTGGTTCGACCCTGCCAGGCCTAAAAATACTTAGCGCAAGCCCTGACGCGATGATATATATATATATAATATTATATATATCAGGATGAATTTTGTCTTTTGTATTTATAATATATGTATTATTATATCATGTAGAAAATTATATACATATTAAACCATGTATTATTATATTATATAATACATTATATATGTTAAAACTAAATATATAATACAAGGCTACAAGCCCATAATACAATTATAGATATAGGGTCAGGCTGAGCCAGGCCAGGCTCAGCCCGAGGCTTCAACCCATGCCTGGCCCGATCCTGTTAGTGTTTAACAAACACGGGTCCAAACCTGGTCCTGTCCAGGCTCAGAGCAGATTTGAAAGAATTTGGATTCATAGGGTCAAACTTGTAACCCTACCCACAAGTCATGCGCATAGGCAACACCAATAAACATCTCCTCTAGTTGCTTTACGAGAAAGGAGAGAAGGAGAGAGAGAATCCTACAATTTTTTTTTTAATTTGGTAATTATGAAGAGACTTAATGGAAGCCTCTGTCCAGGTTGTAATTGACTGGCTGGGTTACAATTAGACTTCGTCACCAGTTTTGAAAGCGTTCGATCTTAAAGACCTTTCTCCCTGTAAAAGCTGAAACTACCCTTCAATTGTACCGGTTTCGAAACGTGTATAGGAAAACATTTTTGCCTTGGTTTCCAAAACTGGAGATTACTCTGGAAAAACAAAATCAGGGCCAAAAGTAAGTCTATTGTAACCAGCTCGGTTACATTCCAACGGACAAGGCCTTGATTGAAAAAACACTTTATCATGAAGTGTTGAAATGGTACTGCATATATTTTATTCATACAGAAAATAATAATATGAAATTACAACATAAGCAACAACAATATAGTCCAGTTGCCAACTGTTATTCATCAATATCTCATAGAAGTACAACAGTACCCTTCAGACCTTCTTAAACATAACCTTGAACGGTTCATCATCCAAAGCTGCCAAACGTCTGTAACCATTGTTGTCCACGAAAATGCCAATATCCTGGCATTGAGGTCTGCAATTATCACAAACAGTAGGACAGTAGAAAAGCTTATAATCTTCATCATAAATCTCAATTTTAAACCAATTTCCCAGAGTTTCTCTTCCAGGATTCCCTTCAACCCCACCAGTTGTTACGAATCTAAGCCCGGTTGACTCATCCCTGTCTTTGAGCTGCCACACAGTCGATTGAACACAGATTGTCACGGCAGAGAACTTGATATTGAGATCCATGGATACTTGAATGATCCCATCATTCGAGTCGGCCGGATTAAACGTCACCGGAAAGCCGGTAGATGACTCGAGCTGCTCTTGAACTACATCCAATGGGCAAGTTCCATTACCCAAGTCGGAGAGAGTAAGCCCACCACCATTTCCAGTTATCACAGGCAAGATGTAGTATTCAACATCAGATCGGAGTTCATCACCCGATGTGTCACGCACAGTTTGGGCCACCACCGCCGGCAACTGTTTGAACGTGGAAGTTAAGAGAAGAAGCTGAAGCAGTAACAGAAGAGTAGTCTTCATTGTTTTTCAGTTCTTATCTGCTGTGAATTGTGAAGAGATGCATGCAGAGGGTCTCCTTTATATAGAGCTGTGTTACGTATTAGGGTTGCTATATAAGACGTCAGGTTGGCCACTGTTTTTGACTAAATAGTGCTGAATACGGGGGAGGATAAGTTTCATATAAAGAGTCAAAGTCAAACATTTTAAAATTCAATGCACCCAAAAAGTCTTGATCAATACAAATCTCATTATGGATTCCGTGCCAAAAGTACAAAACTGAATGTGACGTCAACTACTACACAAGCATGTGGTATATCTCCAATTCATAGCTCCAAATGAGGAGAGCTCAACAAAATTGAATTTTCATCCAAGAGGCTGCGTCTGGCAATTTTTTTTTATTTTAGGATCGATATTCTTTTTAAGAGATGATCTTTTTTGGCTTATGTTCTAGAATAGTGTTCTTTGATTATTCTTTTGGTCTTAAACCTATTTGATCAATATATTCCAAAACTAGTCTCAGAATACTTTTCTAACAAATTTTCTATTTGATAACATTTGTTCTAAAACTTTTTCTTTAAGCCATTCAAATATTATGGAATTGCCACCAAACCAATAATATCTTACCCAAAACCTAATCAATAACCTAATTGAAATCTTCTCTTGATTTATCACCGTTAACCATCCTCTTAATATTTTGAGCCAAAAGACTCCACAGAAAACTTGAACTTCTTTTCTAATGTTCACATAACATCAATGACTACCAACTCGTATGTTGGTAGCTTCTCCAACTAGAAAAGAATTTATTTCCAATTAATTCACTTATGGACCATTTACATAAGCTTATATCCTCATTTCTACCAAGAAGTCTTGACAACTCTAGAATATTATCTATTAATTTCCTTCCCTTCCCTTCTCTGGTCCGTTCATTCACTCAACAAAGAAGAACCCATTTTTGAAATTTCCTCTCATCCACTAGTCTTTGTATTATTTTGCAGTGGCTTTTTTTTGGCATCCACTTGTCTATTCTTCAAAATAACGTCACTTTTAACCATTTACACACTCTCTCTCTTAACAAAGTAAATAGATTACTATAGAAACACGAGACAATTTTCAGTTACAGAGAGAGAGATATGTCGGCGAGCTTAGATATTAGATTATATTTATGGTAATTAGTTGAAATAAGTTTTAGTTTGGGGTGGGGTAGGGGAAGGAGCTTAGATCTTGAACTCCAATAGCTTGTCAGTGTTTCTAAGAATGGGTATTAAATGGAGACAGACTTCGATACAGGATCAATAATCTGTTTTATAATGGTGCATACGCTATTAATATTGCATGTGTTTAATTAATTCGATAACTTTTGGAATAAAAATAGAGGTATGGATTCACTATGCAATAGATATCTACATCATTCAACAAATAGAATAATAACACATGAATTCAAATTTATACAAAAGAAATTTTGCATGAAACATACACAAAATTATCATCTAATTAAAGGTTTGCAAGGGACAAGGATAGTTCCGACTAGTAACTACTCTCACATCCATTTGAAGTTTGTTTTTATAACATTTGTAATTTCAAACTCTTATGATTTATCTCCTTAAATTAGTCCACAGATTTATCTTTAAATCAATCCACAGATTTATCTCCTTAAACTAGTCCACAGATTTATCTCCTTAAACTAGTCCAAGATTTAATCTCCTTAAAACCATGCACATATCTAATCTCTTTAAATCAATCCACATATTTATCTCCTTAAACCAGTTCACTTATTTAGGAGGCGTTTGATAAAACTTCTGTTTCTAGATTATGGATTCTGGTTCAAAGGATTCAACTCCAAGCTACTCCAAGATTATTTTGGAGTAGAAACTTGTTTGATAACGCAATTCTGAAATGGATTCCAGAGCATTTTTGGATTAGAAACATGTTTGATAACACACTATCCTCCCAATCGAAGTCTAGAAAACGTTGTGGTAGTGATGGGTGGTGGTGGTGGGTGGTGGGTGATGGTGGCAGTGGCTGTGGTGGGTGGGGGTGGTGGGTGGGGGTGGTGGCGATGGTGGGTGGTGGTGGTTGGTGGTGGCGACGGTGGTGGTTGTGGTGGCGGTGGTGGCGACGGTGGTGGTGGTCAATTGAGAGTCATGTGAGAGTCGACTTTTTTCTTTCTCCCAAAAAATTGTTCCAACAGCTTGGAGCAAGTATTTATGACTCCAAAATTTTAGATTCTAGAGTTATTTTGAATTCGGTTCACTCTGTGGGAGTTGGAATCTAACCCGCGGATTTATCAAACACGCTTCTACTCCAAAATGGCTCATTGGGAGTCAGAATCCATAGAATCCAGAAGCAGAAGTTTTATCAAACAAACCCTTAATCTCTTTAAACTAGTCCATAGATTTATCTCTTTAAACCAGGCTACAGATTTAATCTCCTTAAACTAGTCCACAGATTTATCTCTAATCATTCTATAGATTTATCTCGTTAAATCAATCTACACACAATGCCTCTACACACAATGCTCATTGTTGTGCAGCTTCTACCTTCCTGAATGGTTAGGCGTTCATATCCTCTTATTCTAATTTCCAAACGAAATTTTACCACCATGAGCCTATAGCATGCATGCATAGAATCTAAGGGTGTCAACCGGTTTGGCACAAAAGGAAAAAAGTGTGAAATCGTTATTGTATTATACTGGTTTTGGTTTGCATTTTTCATACCATTACAATACCTTATATATATATATATATATAGTTGATCTATTCTCCCAGTAAACAGCTCCTTTAGTTGCTTTACGGGAAAGGGGAGAAGGAGAGAATCCTACATGACCCATTATGAAGAGACTTAATATAATGCAAGGCTTTGTCTGGGAAATACTTTTTTGCCTCGGCTTCAGAAACGTACTGTAACAAAGGAGGGTTACTTTAGAAAAACAAAATCAGGGCCAAAAGTTTATTGTAACCAGCTTGGTTACATTCAAACGGACCCTTGATTGAAAAAGCATTTTATCATGAAGTATTGAAATGGTACTGCATATATTTTATTCATACATAAAATAATAATATGAAATTACAACATAAGCGACAATATATAATATAGTCCAGTTGCCAACTGTTATTCATCAATATCTCATAGAAGTACAACAGTACCCTTCAGACCTTCTTAAACATAACCTTGAACGGTTCATCATCCAAAGCTGCCAAACGTCTGTAACCATTGTTGTCCACGAAAATGCCAATATCCTGGCATTGAGGTCTGCAATTATCACAAACAGTAGGACAGTAGAAAAGCTTATAATCTTCATCATAAATCTCAATTTTAAACCAATTTCCCAGAGTTTCTCTTCCAGGATTCCCTTCAACCCCACCAGTTGTTACGAATCTAAGCCCGGTTGACTCATCCCTGTCTTTGAGCTGCCACACAGTCGATTGAACACAGATTGTCACGGCAGAGAACTTGATATTGAGATCCATAGATACTTGAATGATCCCATCATTCGAGTCGGCCGGATTAAACGTCACCGGAAAGCCGGTAGATGACTCGAGCTGCTCTTGAACTACATCCAATGGGCAAGTTCCATTACCCAAGTCGGAGAGAATAAGCCCACCACCATTTCCAGTTATCACAGGCAAGATGTAGTATTCGACATCAGATCGGAGTTCATCACCCGATGTATCACGTACAGTTTGGGCCACCGCCGGCAACTGTTTGATCGTGAAAGTTAAGAGAAGAAGCTGAAGCAGTAACAGAAGAGTCTTCATTGTTTTTCAGTTCTTATCTGCTGTGAATTGTGAAGAGATGCATGCAGAGGATCTCCTTTATATAGTGCTGTGTTACGTATTAGGGTTGCTATAAGTCGTCAGGTTGGCCACTGTTTTAGACTAAATAGTGCTGAAAACGAGGGAGGATAAGTTTCATATAAAGGGTCAAAGTCAAACTTTTTAAAATTCAAATGGACCCAAAAAGTCATGATCAAGACATATATGAATATGGATTCCGTGCTAAAGTACATATTAATTCACAGTCCTAAATGGAGAGAGCTCCACAAAATTGAATTTTCATCCAATTGTCCAAAAGCATCTATCTCCACGTGGGTTATGGGATTGTGTAATGTCGACAAGGGTGGGCTTTAATGCAATAGTAAAGTTGTTTCATTAATTGTGATCTGAGGGTCATAAAGTTTGAATTTAGAAATAATCTCTCCAGAATAAGACTAACGTATCTCAACCCTTCTCTAGACCTGGCATGAACTTCATATCTTGGAATATATCCTTTTTATTGATGATGATGTGGAAAATAAAATGATAAAATTTGGTAGCCCAACAAAATTGCTATGTGGCAGAAATATGACCATCCAAAGAAGTTTCTAGATGGACCATATTGAAATAACTTCACAACAGAGGGGTGGGCCACATGTTTATCAGCCAACACTCTGGGGAGGAATTGGTAGATGGGGGAGGCAAAAAAATTAACGATAGAACCCAGTTCCCTATTGTACTGGTCTACTATACTCATATATATGGAATCTGTATGTTGTTTCCATGAGATGTTTGTGGGCCAGAACTAAATTTGATTAAAAAAACTCCACCAGTTTAGGTTAGAGCAAGTTGCATTCCAAGGGATACATTGGCTATAGTCCAAATTTTTTTTTGATGCATTGAACATTCTTAAACTAACATTTTCATAATAGATGATATTTATGGTAATCAGTTGAAATAAGTTTCAATTTGGGTTGGGGTAAGGGATGGAGCTTGGATCTTGAACTCCAAAGCTTGTCAGTGTTTCATCTTGTAATAATGGGTTCGGAATTGTATGGTATTAGGGGGTTATTATCGTCTCTAATTGCTGGAATCGAGGATCCAGCGGTCTCTCTTAACCAGGCGCACCTACCGATGTATTGGTAGACGCACCAAGTTAAAGAGAGACCGCATTGAGGATCCAACAATTGGAGAGGATAATGACTCGATATTAAGCTGATGGAGGATTGGCAATTTCCAACAGTTCCTGCCAACCCAACATGAACATAGCAAATTGGTGTAGGTTGTGAGGGAGGGAGTTTGCCTTCCTGCAGAGGTTTAGGGCTTTCTCTCTCCTATTTTTTTTAGAAACCTGATGGAACAGGGAGGTCGCGGGTTCCTCTGGATTTTGAACGGTCCTTTTTTTTCAGTGTGTTGCGGCTTGTTGGAGTTATTTTACTACCTTGTTCATATGACCTCACGATCAAGGAGCTGCTAGCTATCACTCAGCGAGCACCAGCATGGATTCCTCATGTTGATACCTCAACATGAGAGGATCCAGATCCCACAAAATCAGCCCCTTCTAACGTCATCAAATGGAGCCACTAAAAATCATTGACAATGTGAGCAGGAGACAGAAAGGATTAATTTAAGTTCTTGAATTGGCTAACTCAATGTTTGGTTCTTAGAATTTTAGTTCTCCTTCAATATTCATGCATGGTACTTAGGTTCTCTTTGGTTTGTATTATATAATGTATTATGTAATACATTATGAAATTTGTGATTGTTTGGCATGATTTATAATGTCTATTTATAATTAAAATAAATAGATATAATGCATAACACAAATAGGATAGTGTTTATCATTATAATCTATTTCTCATTATATAATGTATTATGTTTAGTGGTACTAAACGGTCATTATTTATTACTTAGAATCTATTATCATAATTGATTTGTTATAAATAACTCATAATACATTATATAATACAAACCAAAGAGAGCCTTACTTTTCCAGATATATCAACTTATTATGATACCTTGTAGGAAGCTGCAAAGCATCAAACTAAATAACATTTTACTATTTGCCTGTATATACTTTTATTCACTCTGGAATCCGAGCACCATTCCATATTTAGTGGGTCCCACATTTTACAAGTGGGTCTCACACGATTTCGATGGTGATGTGATCCTATGAAGAGTAGATGTACATGAGGTGATCTGAACTCAAAGATAAATTTGTTTAGCTAATGAAAAATAACCTAGTTTTTTATTTTTTATTTTTTTTTTAATACTAAAGTAACTTGAATGGCATAACATATACCAACACACAACTTCTTGGCAGTTTGCTTTACAAGCAACCATTTTTTATGCTAACTCTAAACATGACCTTACACCAAAAAACTCAGATGTAACTTACATCAATTTTCCACCATTTCTCATGAGGGAATCACATCAGGTGGAGTCTGTCTTGCTGAACACTATAGCAGTTCTACTAAACAGAACCGATAAAGAAAGGCAAAAGAAGGGCACGGTTAGACAAAGCCCCAGAAAAAGGAAAAAGCTACTACAGATGACACAAACAGCAATAGCGAGACCATGGGAAGTTGGTAACACTGCGCAAGTGCCTGTCATGAACGCTATTACCATACTTGAGGCAGCCAAAACGGTCAGTCGAACACCAATTTTAGGGAACATTTCAACCATTAGAAAGCCTTGATACAGAGTAGCCCAAAAATGTAGTTTTACTGCAGTAATGGAAAACACCATGGCTACAGTGTTTGATATCAAAAACGCTTTGAAATATGTGTTTTTGGCTAAGATTGCTGCACCTGCATCTGGGCTGTTACCGTTGAAACCTCCAGGCGTGGTGAAACCAGCTGCAAAGGTGACTGTTGCAATGAGAGTTGCTACCAAAAGATTGATATCACTGTTTCCTTTGTTGGATTCAAATTTATTTTTTTCTTCGATTTTTCCCTTCGATTCCACTTTATTATGACATACCTGCCGCACTCGACGTCGGACTGCACTCATTTTCTTCCATTTCTTCACACAGGAGCTCCAACCAGCTGCCTAAATTGTTAAAGTTTACAGCAAAAATATAAAAAAAAATCAAATAAAATAAATGAGTATAGATCAGATATGGTATTCAGTTGATGAAGTGCAACAAAGAAAATCTAGCTAGAAGATTCAAATTTGTGGTTAATAAAATTCCATGTTCAGGTGTCAAGAAAAGAAAAAAAGAAAAAGATATCATCAGGCTCAGTTTAATTGCAAAGGAGATTAAAAAGGATGAAGATGAACATTTTCAAACCTAAAAAGAAAATTTTTATAATTCCAATACAACATGATGATTGTACAAACTATCTAAATTTCTTATTATATTTAATAATTATGTTTATTATTGATAAAATTTGTTTTATTTTTCAAAACAAGGGATCTATTAATTAGATGAGAAGTAAAATATAAATTAATAATTAAATACATAATGATTTAGAGCTAATTACATTGCCTTGTGATAATATATGCAAAAATGATTACAAATTAAAAGTTTCATTTTTAAGTTACATTTTTTTCAATTCCTCTTGCAATCAATCAGAGTTAAAGAAAAAGGCTGATTTGGTGGTCGACCTACCATATATTGAACATTCAACAGGTTAAAAAGTTGAAACTCACAGATATGAATAGAGATAAGTTATGATTGAAAATACATGAGGAAAATGTATACATACAAACTTGGAGACTTTTTCCGTCCGAGCAATGTCGAGAGGAGTGAGATAATGGTTGTTCATAGCCAATGTGTCTGCGAAATGATCATTTAACGTTGCATATGCTGTAATATAATTATGGCGGGCAGCAGCAAGATGTAAGAAAGCGTTGCCCTCATTGTCCACCTCGTTTGCCAAGCATTGGAAACCATCTTTAAGTAGGATAGTAGGAAGTAAATATCCGTACGAATTTATAGCCAGAAAATGGAGAGGATTCCGGCCATTTTTGTCGACAAGCTCAAGGCTATCTGGACAGTACAACATTAGCTCCCGAAATATTAATGGATTTGGGTCTACCGGTGTCGGAGATGCCATATGAATGGGTGAGATCCCTTCTTTATTTGGTAAATAGGCTACTGATCTATCAATCATTAATAACAGCTTCACCATCTCAAGAGAACGACATGATACAGCAAAGTGAAGTGGACTCCAACCATCATCATCTACTTCCCTGATTAGTTTTGGCTTCTTCTCAAGCAATGTCTTAGTCATACCTATGCATCCAATTTTGCAGTCATTTTAATGATCAAAATAAGTAATTGGATCACTACCTGGAAACTTATATAGTACACATTTACAATAAGGGTAATACAGAAATTTAAAAATATAAAAAAGAGAAGTACAAGTGTAATGTTTTCAATATGTATGGGTATGCATTGTTCATTGTATGATTTTTAGATTAATGGATTGGTGTTGATTGAGATGGAATGTGGGCTTATTGATAATTTGGTTTTATTGCAAGAAAGATCAAATTACAATTATTTCTGGGTTGATCCCTACTCTCACTATATATATGGGTATCTATGCCAATTGATTGCCATCTAGGGAGTCAATTAATTCAATTTTGGTTTATTGATTTGGTTTCGGTTCAATTCAAGATATATTGAAAGTAAACCAAAACCAAATCAATTATTAATCGATTTCGATTTTCTAGACCCAAATTAGTTGGTAATTAGTTTAGCTTATTCAGTTTCTAATCGGTTTCCTCTATAGCCTTTTCCCCATATATAATAACACAACATCCTCCAATATAACTTTTTCCCATTGTTACAAAACAACACAACATTCCCCCACCCACCTACCCACATAGAGAGGAATAAACGCTAGGAAATCTTCAAATGATGGTTAAAAGAGTGTGGAAGTCCAGTGAATTTGACAAAAATATAATCAGGATGGAAGATGAGAAAACAAGCAAAAAAAGAGAGAATAAAAGATATTATAACATTTAATCAATTTAAAGGTTTATTCAATTTTTCGGTTAAAACCAAACTGAAACCGATTATTCCTTAATTATTATTATCTAAAGAAATATAGGGAGGAGTGAGTAGAAAAGGCCAACAGAACACAGTGACCATGGTAGATTGCTTGGGTTGAATTTTTTTACACAAGCTTTATCTTTTGGGGAATTAAAAAAAAAAGTTAGGAGAGCCAGAAAATTTCCCTAGCCTCTCTTTGGTATGTATTATATAATATGACATATTTGGTTGTTTGGTATAATTTATGATATTTATTTATATTTAAAATAAATTGATATAATCTAAAATCTACAAATAAGTAAGAAGGTGTATATCATTATTGTGATAATCTATTATAACATCTTTATATCTAGTGGTATTAAACGATTATTATTTATGATTTATAATTTAATATTATAAATGATTTACTCTATAAATCATAAATATAATTAGAAACTATATCAAAGAAAACCTAAAATAGATTTAAAAATTTGCTGATTTACCTAAGTGGAGACCATATACTGCTGCGTGCAAAGGTGTCCTACCAAAGGGGCCACGGTAGTGAGAGGATGAAGAGCAAGCTTCCAAAAGCTGAAATACAAACTCATGTAACCCTTCTTCAGCAGCGATGTACAATGGTGTCTCACCGGCGTCATTGGCCAAATATTGAAACTCACGGTCTCCCTCGGTTAATAACTTCACCAGCTCAAAGTAGTCTGTTTCCTTTTTACCATCGAAAAGGAAATGGTTTCGTACAACCTCATGCAAGGCTGTGTCCTTCTTGTTATTTGTCATCCTGATCAAGGATTCTGCAACTTCTTGATCAGTATTCCGTTGGCCAATTCCAAGTTCAATATCATGATGGATTAATTTTTGCTGCTGCTTGTCTTGGTCAATCAGGAACTGTACAATCTCAGGAAATCCATTCCTTGCGGCGAGATGTAGTGCAGTGTCTCCCTTGGAGTTGGTACGTCGTAAGAGTGTTGGACAGTGATTGTGGATCTCTTTCACGCTTTCGATCTGTCCAAATTTTGCTGCAATATGAAGAGCTGTGTTCTTTTGAGGTGTTAATTCGCTTTCAAGTAGCGATTGTAATTCAAGCTCAAGATTTCCTCTCCCGTGCGAGGCATAGTAATAGAGTGCTGGGTTCATGGATGATATTGTGGATGGAGATGATGATGGCATCATTGTGACACTGGCAGATTAGAATATATAGCTGTGTGTGACGCTCCAAAATACTTTGCAGACGGGAAAACCAAAAGATTTTGTTAGCATCTATCGACGCATACTAAATCTCTCACAGAATTGTTGCACAAAAAATATAAAAATCTATCGCAGAATTTCAACCAGGAGAAATAACTAATAAACAGTATAAAAATAAGGGGCCCGACTTTTAATGCATAGTCTTCGGCCATTAAGTAAATCATAATATACAATACAATGGTAGTTTTGGTATATATTCAAGGAAGAGTCCTCCAAGATCCGACCATCAGTCCCCCTCGATGACAAGCTAGCTGTCACCTACCTGAGTGACGGTTGTTCTCAATAAAGGGAGGGAGGATCGCTAGCTAGCGTGGTATATTGAAATCTTAAATGTAGGTGGGAAAATGCGAGTAGAGAGAGGATTGATATTCGATCACTTGAAAGAAAGAGAAAAGGGGTTTAGATTTCGAGGAGAGAGAAAAGAGGTGAGAGGGAAATACACACCAACAACATGTAATTCTTTTTTCCATAAATAAAAGCAAAGATCGAATTGAGGTAAAAGGGAAATACACACTGACAACGTGTAATTCCTTTTCCCATAAATAAAAGCAAAGATCGCATTGAGGTGAGAGTCGCATTACAGTTGGAGTTCATACAAATTTCTCGTGCTATGGATTCATGATATTATTTTTTAGAACAAAATGTTAAGATTTTCTAGTGAATAATTTCTGTCTCTCTCCCAAGTCCATTTTTCCAACACCATAAATTGAGGAAGAAAATGGTGGAAAAGAAGATCAAAGCAAAAATTTAGAGAAAAAAAAATGTCCTTTCCATCTGTAAATCTTTATTAATGTATTTAAAAAAAATAAAATTTATTGAATATTTGCAACAAAAAGAATTAGTAAAGGTTTTCGTACATATACACCTATACGGTCATACTTTCAGCTTTTCAGATGAAGAATTGTAGTTTCAAAACTACCCATTCTTTATTAAATGAATGATTGGTACCCTGATTGTGTATATACACAGGCCGTGTATGAAAATCGTCTCCAAAAGATTTCTTCTTTAAAATACAAACGCCCAATGAAAAATTTGTCGAAATATCTAATACTCAAACCTACCAAAAAGCTTGAGCGAAGTGATAAAAAGGTATTATTATTAGTAGATGAAGTCATGATCTGGAATGCCAAAATAATTGCCACTGAATCAATGTAACCACCTACACGCTTGTTGTACATCTTGCCTTGTTATAAACATTAGAGAAAAAAAAAAAAAAAAAAAAAAATACCTGGTTTTATGTCATCTATCCGGTGACAAAAGAATTGTTACTGATACTCTTTAATCCACACTAACTGACATTACGGAAACAACAATATATAGGGATAAAGGTGGTTCTGGTATACCGAGGGAATACGGTTGTAGATCTTACAGAAGGTTAAACTTCTTGGTTGACATGTCTATCTGTCACCTACCTAGGTGACAGCCTAGTTGACAATTAGCTTTTTCTGAAAAAAAAAAGAAAGAAATATATTCCCTTTCCATTGGAGTCTGCAAATTGTGGTGGTTCCAGCCCGGCCGGGGATATGTTCCCTCCCCCCCAAAAGGTAAGGATGACCAGAGAAAAAGTTAGCATAACCAAAACCGACCAAAGCTTCAAGATGGAGCAAAGAAAAGATTATGCTTCACAAACCAACCTACTGGAGGACAACCATCCGATGTGTTAACAATCAACTGAACGTTCAGGATCTGTTACTTCCACACATACACACACAATATGCTGCAGATCTCGTAAGTTTATAGAGCAAATGCATGTAATGAATAAAAGGTGACGATTAAAAAAGAAAAGCAAAAAATGGAAATGAAAATAACATAAAATGTATGCTTGAAAATCTTAAGGAGGTTTAGAAGCAGCGGAATTTAAGAACCTGTAGAGTTTATATCGATCTGTGTATGCAAAATATGGCCGCTCTGCCACCAAGTTATGTACGCGGGAGGAGCGCTTAGGGAGACAGGAAGGTGGAAGTGACCACAAAGACAAACGGCAAAGTTTTTTTTATGGTAGGGATCAGGCCTTCAGGGCTGCCGCCATTAGAAGGACGTGTTGTGGGGGTTATTTAATAGTTTAATGGTGGAGCCATCAATCATCACACATTCACTATAATAAAACATACATTCCCTTTCCAATTCCCAATGATTGCGATTACCACCTTAATTAACTTCATTCTCTGGTATTAGTTACAGATTCTACTCTGTGGGCAAATGGTTTTCAGGTGGGCGGTGGGTCGTCTATTTCAGTCACACTTGGGAAGATAGTGTGCAACTGCGTTCTCCACTTCATAGTTATTAAATAATTTCTTGATAAAGTGAACCAATGGCTCTAGTGGGGAAATAATGGAGAAGGAAAATTGCAACGAAAATTCGTCATTTTTAACCTCAGAACTTTAAGCAAAGCCAAGAAAACTATCCATCATTTGCCTCTCCATCTTGTTTTAATATTATTATATATAATATCGATTAATATATCAGTTTTCCATTGGATCCTAACACTGATTCGATCCAGGTCAGATCAGTTTTAAACATGGCCTAAGTACAATGTCCATAACTGAATATAGAACCTAAGCAGCAAATCTGGTCTTGTCCTCTCTGAGCAATTCAATCCCACCTACATGCTAGACTAGTAACATAGAAAAGAAACTGAATATACTCTAAAAAAAAAAAAAAAAAAAAAAAAAAGAAGGTAGAGACACTCATCTCAGCATAATAGAAAGGGCGATGATTTTTAAGTCAAGCCCCACCATTCTGTTATTCACATTTTCATACATCACATCTAATATCATTGTAAACCACTTTCAGGTTTTGTGTCTTCTGGCTTCTGTCCCCCTCTTCTCCTGTTTTTCTCTTGTCTGAGTCAGTGGATATTATACATGTATTTTGTCTTTCCCATTAAAACAAAAGTAGAAATACAACGTCTGAAACGAAGACTTCAATCCATTAAAATCATTCACCCTAAACTTTTCTTTTCTGCAGTCTAAATTAAATATGTTTTCTTGGTTGGTAAGTATTGAAAAGTCAGTTGTTGGATTGAATTCTTTCTTTGCAGCCATTGTAGCTGTTTTGAAAGTATAAAATTCCTTTGATAAGACAAACATTAAAATAAAAAAAAATAAAAAAAAAAATCCAATGTGGAGGGGGAAGAAAGAGGGGAGAGAGAGAGAGAGAGTAAAAAAAAAAAAGACAAAAGGATTCATGAATCATGAAGGAAATTGAGTAGTCGTCCCCACAAGGATCAAAGAAAACAAATCGATACCCATGAGAGTGGAGGCATGAGCTCTTATTCAATTATTTGTCGTTAGTTTATACAGAATCTTCTGTTTAAGGAAGATAATTTCACTATAAACAAATCAATGTCATAGAAAACCAAAATAAAAAATGGAATGATCTTCAGGTGTTCCTGCCCAGTTATTCAGAATTTAATGGGAGTGAACATGATTTTTTTGTTAAATTAAATTAAATCTCTGTCCGTTGGCACTTTGTGTAACCTGTTGAGACCTCCTCCAAACAGATACGCTGCTGCACCCCTTTTTGAAAAAAAAAACAGAGAGCCTGCAGCTGTTCTCAGTCATCCAACGCTGTGCTGTTTGCAACCTTTGGTCCCATACTGCTCAGAACTACGTCGGACAAGCTTCCGGCACAAGTAGCAATAATGCATTTGGCAAGACCAACATAATGTGGTTGTTATTCCCAAGCTGTTTTAATTAATGGCAAAAAACTCTTATCAGTCATTGAACAGCAATAATATCCCACTAAAATAATTATACCACAGGTAGATGTAATTCACTACCAAATTTCCCTGTAACCTTGTAAAACAGGATTATACAACGAGTTTATCTGAAAAATGTGTATCACAATCTCATGTAGTCATCATGTTTACCAAATTAAAGAGCATATAAACCAAATTAACCAGACCAAAATTAGATAGACAATCAGACTGACCAAATTTATCAGAACCAAAACAATTCGATATTCTCAATAACCAATTAAAAAATAGCAAGTCCAAGTAACTTTTATTTTTTTTGCTAACGACGGGTTTCAAGACCTTTAGCTTGACTAATCCCGTGGGCCCATACTGACCCTACAACCGCATGGACCGGGTCATTCCAGGATTGAATGAGAATCATTTCACTTGCACACATAACAGGAAAGAAAGAGCACTTAACACCTCCGTCTGAGTGACCCCAAGGCAGTAAGAAGAGTCGAACTTATCATGCAAGGATATACACATACAATTAAACAAGGCATACCATAATCTCGTGAACTGAAACTGTACTCTAAACACAATTTATCTGATTAAAGTGTGATACTATTTCATTCTCTGCAGAAACATTCGATCCAAGTATGTGATCAGTCCAAAACTGGTACGCAAGGGTCAAACATTGTAGGCATCTTGATGATTCTATGTTATCGGACTGACCCAAAGCTACTTCTTAATGGCTTTCATCTCAGAGCTGGGAATAAATGGCAAAACAAGAAAATATCTTCAAAATCAGCATACATCTACCCCTCCCCAGACCCAGCAGTGGCTGGAGCATTGTGCACTGGGTATGCCTTTTTTACAAGAAAAATATCTTTAGACAAAAGAAAAATCCAAAAAAACCCAAAGGTTACTTATAAACTCATTTTTTTAACTTTAAGCTATTTGGTGTTTGTTTTTTGGGGGTGATTGTAAATGACAAAGAATCATATTTGGACAAAACTGAGTAGGGAAAAGAATCCACCCATTTTATATAGATGTCCGTCCACCAGCATTGTATCATTGAACAAGATGCAACTGTTCATCAAAAAAAAAAAAAAAAAAAAACTTTACATCCAAAATACTAAAGTGGAAATTGTTTTCCAAACTTTTCTATTGCATTTGGAACAAATTCTCTTTGCTCTCAAGACAATTCCTGTAAAATATTTTCCATTGAATCAGCAAAGCATTTAGTGGCACTAGAATTAAAGTTTCTTAGACTATGACATCACATGACCACATGCACGTACATCTTGGTAAGTCCAGATTAAGCTGGTATTATTGTCATACATACCCAACATGCTGGTTAGCCCCCCCATTATAAGGACATCAATCACGTGCCCATAAGAATACAAGCCAATGGGTTTAACTCCACAATAACTGATATTTGTTCAATAATAAGAAAATATTGTGTAACAATATCTGAAAATAGGAACCAGCACAAGAGAAGAGGGAATAGAGAAAGAAGAAGGAGAGTGATATCGGCTCTGCTAGAGTGGCAGAGTCGAGATCTGTAGCTCTCCCCCTTTCCGGAAATCTTATTTTTAGAAAGGAAGAGCACAAATTACAACACCAAAAGGACTTCTGATAAAATTAGAAGATCCAGACTCAATGCTACTCTAACTCCAGGAATTACAATGAATTATAGCTACTAGAATTATAAAAAAACACCCAATACCTACCACCATCTACTTATGACAAAACTAGCTAATGTCGACCATATGATGTGATAGGATAAGATATCGATGAGGTGGAAGGGTAATGGATAGATAATATGGATGAGATGGAAAGGTAATATCAATGAGGTGGAGAGGTAAAGCATCCCACGGTGACAAGGTCTCTTGGACTGCTATTGCTAACATGCCCTCAAGTTGGAGCATACAAATCACTCATGCCCAGGTTGGAACATTTTTGTCAAAAAGCAGGACCAAACAGAGACTCGGTAAAGACACCACCAAGCTGATCAGATGGGGGATAAATGGAGTAACAATCAACTTCTTCATAACATTATCTTGCACAAAGTAATAATCAACTTAAATATGCTTGGTACGCTTATAAAAAACTAGATTACTGAAAATGTGAATTGCAGCTTGATTATCACAAAACATCTTCATAGGTTGAGTAATTGGAAAACCCAACTCTTGAAAAAGTGACTTCAACCACATCAACTCAGCTGTAGTATGGGCCACAGCTCAATACTCAGCCAGTCAGCCTCAGCACTGGACCTAGCCACAGTGGTTTGCTTCTTACTTTTCTACGTCACCAAATTGCCACCAACAAATGTGCAATACCTTGCAGTAAGGGACAGAGAGAACACTCTAAATGACTCTCAAACCAGCAATGGAAGGTGAAGAGGGCTGGTTCTTAAAGCTTTGATACCATGTGACAATATCAGAAAATAGGAACCAGCACACGAAAAGAGAGAAAGACGAATGAAGGAGAGCAACACCGACTCTATTAGAATGGGATAATCGAGATCTGTAGCTCTCCCCCTTACCGCCAATCTTATTTATAAAAAAAAAGAGCACAAATTACAATACCATAAGGACTTCTAACAAGATTAGAAGACCTAGACTCAATGCAATTCTAACCCTAGGAATTGCAATGAAATATAACTACTAGAATAATAAAAGACACTCCCAATAACTACCGCCATCTTCTTATGATAAAACTAGCTAATGTTGACCATATGATGTGACAGGATAAGATATCAATAAAAGTTGGAAGGATAATCGATAAATAATATCAATGAGGGTGGAGAGGTGAAGCATCCCAAGGTGACAAGGTCTCTTGGACTGCTATCACTAACATATTGATCAGGAAGTCAAAGATGAAATCAATCACAAGGGGTTATACAAATAAATAAACTGCTTACTGAGATCAAGATAAATACGGTATCCATAAAAAAAAATCATGGAACCTATTTTATTTACATCCATATTTCTACAATATAGTGCATGATACCAGAAAATCAATACCATATGAAATGATTGAGATAAATAAATATGATCTAATGCTGATTTGCTGTTAAGTCGTCTTCTATCAGTAATAGCATTGGTGAAACACAATCTGAGTGCTACTGGTGTCAATCTTGAACGCCCAATTGAGATTTAATAACATTTTAAACACTTCAAAATTGTTTCTAGGTTAAAATAGCAGTTAACATTCACCTCTGCATTCATTTGACCACAATTAGGGCATCTGTGTCTATGATCTGCAAAGAACTGAGCTTGATCGTGAGCTACCACTTCTTGTTCATTCATCGCCTGCTCGCATTCGATAAGAGCTTCAGGTGGGAAAAGCTTGCATGTACCATCGCTTCATTAAGAATGTATTTATTAGTTATATGCAAGATTACAAGCAAACATATTCATTGATTTCATACCAAGCTTCAAGAATGTATATCCGCTTTTAACACTACAATGAATCCCAACCTGAAATAATCATATCCATCAATAGCCTCGTTACAATTATAGCAGAAGAACTGCCCACAGTTACTGCAAACCATCTTCTTACGACCTTCACTTCAGGAGATTGCTATCCTGCGGATGGGCATTGCTTAGACTCTCGCAGTACTTCCCTAAGGCTAAGCATATCATTAATCATTTCTGCCTCTCTACGCTTTCGGTCACCCGTAAGTTGAGATGAATTCTGCCGCTCCTGCAGGCAAATAAGTAAAGTCATAGATAAGAGAGATCATCTCATCAGATGGGCTATACCCGAAAGACGAATGCTTTAGAAGATTTTAATATTCCATAGTGAATACATTGATCATAATGTATATCTAAAATGAATGTCCTTGGGAAAAATATTGATAATGGCAGTTATGATTGTCCAGCAGATCCACTCATGATCTTTACAATTTCTGTCTTTACCGCAAAGGAGATTAATAACTGAGAATTGATATGCAAAATCAGTACATGCTTCAACTGCATGTGGAGGGGTACACAATCACTGGCATTAGTAGATTGAATATTAAACACATGTAGTGGTTTCCAATGTTTGTGTAACAAAATAGAAAAATAAGAGAAGATGGAGAGAATCGATGTGTTCTATTCCTCTTCTTGCAGCTTGTATTTATTGAAAATAGAAAACAACTATTAGATAGGATCTAAGACTCTACAAATCAGAGTCCTGGTCACAAACTAAAGACAAAGTAAACTCAAAATAGGAAAAAGAAACTAACAAGTCTAATTGGTAAAGGAAACTGTTGGAACCTTGGCCAAGTTGAGTAGGTATTGAGCAGTTATGAGCAGTACAGAGTGTGTTGTCATTGTTGGCAACCTTGGCAGAGTGATATGGAGGAGAGAGAATGCCAGCAGGTAGTATAGACAATCAACAGACAGCGTGGACAGTTAGAAGCCAGTGCACAACTCTATGTGCTTGTAGTTCAATGTTTGAAAGCAAGGAAGAAGAAAGAGAAAGAAGAGAGAGAAAGGAAGAGAGAGAGAGGTGGGGACCAAGTGGGTCCCACATGATGTGGTCAGCCACCTAGGCAGCCAGACCACCCAGCAGGCCAGGCCATGCCACAGCACAGCACTGCAGGCCAGGCCATGCCGCAGCACAGCCCAGCAGCATGCACAGCAGCCAGCAGCTCGCACAGCAGCCAGCAGCAGGGCCTTGCGCATGAGCAGGGCGTGTAGCAGCAGCAACAGCTGGCTCCCGCAAGACCGCAAGGCTCGCAGGGCCATGCCGCACGCTTGCTGCCACTGCATCTCGCAAGCCCCGCACGGCTCGTGCGGCTATGCCACTCAAGGTGTTCTACGGAATGCCGCAAAGAGTGTCTGTCTTAAGACCCTACTGGGAAAAAACCGACTTACAAGGCATTACCACATATTGACAAGGGTATTTTGGTCAAGTGAAAAATTCAAGATTCTAAGTGGACGGCTAAGATCCAGACACGTAGGCCAGATTCGAATCGAAGGGTCCTAAAACAAGCAGGATTCAGTGTATATCCCTCATCCTGTCAAGATTCCATCGCTACTGCTCCCATTGGCCAGATGCAACGTTTTATAATGAGCCGCATCGCATGCAAGTGGCTCCATGATTCAATGCAGTGCACATATGATACATTGGTGGAACTCATCCCACGGTCATTATCATCACCGACACTCGGTGACGCGATGGCGTAGATCCGACGGCCACGGCAGAATCCCTCCTTTGACCAACAAATCCGACCGTCCTCTTGGAAGATTCTCTCCGCGCCAATGAGCGCTCGACAAATAGGCACTGTGACGTCAAATGGCGGTGGCTACTATGTATCGCGGCGCACGGAATCAGTTTCAAAGATTCCATTTGGTTTAATCAGGGTGGCTGAACTTCTAATGGCCATATCTTGACCGTCCAAGCTCAGATTGGGGTGATTCAAAGTCCCCCTGAACTCGTCTCTTCAAGATCTATCCACCTGCAACAAGAAAACTGAGCTTCTATGAGAGAAGAGTGGGGGTTTAGTAGAAGAGAGGTTTGAGACACTTTAAAGTGAAAAAGATCATCTCCACTTACCTCTGTTCGCCATTAATGGCTATCTGAAGCTTGACAGAGGTAGTGAGAGTATGTTGTGAGTGTCTCGTGTGTTTGAAGTTGTGGGAAACACATTTGGAGAGTGATGAACTCTTATTCTTGGTGAAGAAGGACACCCACCACCATTGGAGAGCTCAAGAAACTTATCTGGTGAGCTTTACACATGCCGTGATCACGCTGGGAAGGTAATCACACGCACAAACCCTAAGTTGTGATATTTGTGATAATTGGAAAGGGTTTGTAAACATTCAATATTAAATTCACTATAACCTGTCAAGTTGGGACTTGACAGGATTGAGGATATAGTTGCCCAAAATCCCAAGTTGCAGTTTGGATTACGTTGGTGGTATAGCACTCAACTATTGTAGCAGTAGAATACTATCTGAGTAGCATATTGGGTATAATACGAAACCCTAATTTAGGGTATTGTCCCGTGGACTAGCCATCACAGTGTGTGATAGGTGAACCACGTTACATACTGTGTTGTGGATGTTATTGTGTGTGTTGTGCATTTGAAGTGCGTGGGTTGCAGGTCTAGGTGTACACACTTGGTTAGCCAAGCCTCTGGTATAGATAATTGTAGGTGTGTGGCATGGTGTGTTACACGAAATGTGTTAACAGGGCAAATGTGTGAATGACCACCCTAATTAGCTCAAGGCAGTAAGTTGTTAACAATCAACTCTTGACAGTATAGTGTGGTTGGTTTGGACAGTCCACACAGTTGTGAGAAAGTTTTTAGTGATCACTGATTCACCCCCCCTCTCAGTGTCAATTTGGAAATCACAGAAACTAATAAACTAATTAGGAGTCCATATACTAATAGGAATCCAAGTCCTAAAAACTAGCACTAACTACTTTAACTAAGGCAAAGCAGTGTACAATTATAATTTTATTACCATAACACCCCCTCAAGCTGGAGCATGAGAAGAATGTGAGAGCTTCAGCTTGAAAATGTAACAGCGGAAGCAGCAATTGTAGTAGTAGGAGTAGTGGCAGCAATAGCAGTAGTAACAGCAGTAGTAGTAGCAACACTATATAGGTCACTGTGAACCAATTAGTAAGAGCAGCACAATATAAGTCACTGTGAACCAAGAAGTAATAGCAACACAGTATAGGTCACTATGAACCAAGTAGTAATAGCAACATAGTATAAGTCACCATGAATCAAGTAGTAGTAGTAGTAGTAGCAATAGCAGGAGCAACAATAGTGATGGCTACACACCTCATGAAGAACCTTAAACGACTCTCAAAATGGCAACCCAGGTTATTGCTATGATACCATGTAACAAAATAGAAAATAAAAGAAGATAGAGAGAATCGAAGTGTCCTACTCCTCTCCTTGTAGCTTGTATTTATAGAAAATAGAAAACTATTAGATAGGATCTAGGACTCTACAAGTCAAAATCCTAATCACAAACTAAAGACAAAATATACTCAAAATAGGAAAAGAAAACTAACAAGCCTAATTGATAATGGAAACTAATAAACTAATTATGAATATATGGACTAACTACTTTGACTAAGTCAAAGCAGTGTACGAGTACAATTTTATTATGCTAATAGTTTGGAAAGGCTTCTTCCACAACTATAGTCAGCCAACAATTTATAGAAGCTCATCCCAAAATTGGAATAATTTTGTTGTTGTGTGTAAGTGCTTGTGTATTTGCTTCTTGGACTATTTAGAGGAATATGCTGAAAAACACAAAAACACTAATTTTGAAGTGGTTTAGTGGAACTAATACCGTGTATGATGGAACCCACCAGAAACCAAAAAAAAAAAAAAAAGAACTACTTGCGTCAATAGGGTTTGACAACAGACAATGGGGACCCATGGCATCAGAATATCACAAAATTTAAGACAATCGAATAAGATGGCTTCTAAAATAAAATATCCATGTTTAACAGAAAAAAGAAAAGGGCTAAGCTTTTAAGGACATAGCTTCATATCTCTAATTCCTACCTGCAAGATATGAAGCTTCATTTCTGGTGTTATAAAAACTACTCCAACATGGCGCCGATCTCTGCAAAGGCTACAGAAGCTAAAAAAACACTTTGAACAATGAGCATCATGGTTTTCATCTTCTAAGCAAGGTGTTTCACATCTTGGGCAATAGACTACATCAGTCATTGAATCAAGTGTTTTCTGTAACAGTAAGGTCTCCCAGTGTTCAAACTCTTCATCACCAAGCAGGGGTTTTAACAGCCCAGTAGGGACCATGCCTCCACATTTTGTGTCAGGACATAGCAACTTTCTGACAGTTCCTTCCCTTACATGAATTTGTGAATAAGTCTTCATACAATTCAAACAAAAGAAATGCTGGCACGGTAATCTGACAAACTCTGTGCCTGATAAAATTTTTTAAAGAAACAACTACTTCAATATGGTGTCAAATAACATAGAACCTGTTCTGAACCACATGCTCAATGTAAACTCAAGCAATCATATAATAGAGATAATATAAAGTACACATTTATTAAGAACAATAATAACTGTGTTAGCATGGATCTGAGGGCTTCCATAGTTCTTATTTAGGACCACAGATCCAAGTATCCAACATCATCAACTTGAGGACACCATGAGGAGTCAGTCCACCATAAGATTTAACCCAGTAGAGACATAAATAGCAAGATGTAGGCATTCAGGATTTCAGAATACTATAATAATGAAATGAGCTTACAGAATTTGATTATACTGAAATATTAGAAGCAATCCAACAAAAACCCATGCACAGTAAGTTTACTTTTCAAATCCAACAGAGTTCAATCAGAACAAGCAAGGAAAGATACATTATACAATGTAATATTGCATAAGATATGAGGAATTGAGGTAATGATAGAGGCTTACCTGCATGCTCACTAAAACAGATGCAACATTCATGTAAGTTACTGAGAAAAGTTTCATGGCACTTCTCTTTGTTGTAACGAATTAATGAAGGAATATCAACATCTGGTGATAAAATTCCTGAAATTGCACGCCTCTCTCCGGTATCAGGAATGTCATAGGGACCAAGGAGTATTTCGTTGTTAAACCCCAGAAAAGAAAGTGACAAACTGTGTAGCCAATCCACCCATTGGTATATAACCTCTTTCTCTTGTTGATTCATCCATATTGAATCCAGCATGTGGCAAAGACTGGAATATCCTCAAAGAATTCAACCACTGGACAGAAATGGTAAAGTAAGGAGGAAGATGACTTGGGTAGGATTTAGGTAGTAAACATGTCAAGACGATTGGGGGTAGATGTTGAACTTTAAAGCTGTATGAGAATTCATCTGAGGTGTCAGTTCTGGTGATGGGATCAATGACTTTTGATCCAAATTCTAACTTTTCTTTGGATAAATTGAATTTTGTGGATATGATAAATTCATCTGGGGCTTCAACATGTATATGGATCTGCGAAAAAACAAAAAACTGTCAGATTGTTTCCTTTTACAAGCTTGACAGGGAGTTCATTGGTTACAACCTGAAAAGATCGTAGGTTTCCAATTCTGCCTGGGATAAAGGCACTTTCCCCACATATGGCCTCCATCGCCAGTAACTGCAAATTCACTGCTTAGAGATGACAACAGAACAGTAATAATTTATGTGCTTGACCAAACCCAAGATGTAACTCAGTAATAATTTACGTACTTCATCAAATCAAAGACTAAAACAGTTGCATCAATTCATAAACCAGATCACACACACACAAATTTAACAATTATATAGATCCAGAATGCAGAACATATAACAGCACGAGAAGGACGAAAAATGATTTAAGGAATCCAATGAAGTGCCTAAGATTACAGGCATGATATATTGGCATCAATAAAGCATCATAAGTTGGTCTGATCCATTTTTTCCCATTACTTTTCTCTTCTTTATTTATTTATTTATTTATTTTTTAGGGGTGGGGGGGTGATAGAATAACACCACCCTTCTATTAGGCACAGAGGCCAAAAGAACACAAGGAGTACAGAACACAGTACAATATACCTAAAATTACATCATTGTAGGTTTGGGATATGGAAGTCCAGCATTATTGACAAGTTTTATGTCAATATTATAATTTAGATTCTACATAGAAAGGGTAAGTCGTCCTTGTCATCGCCCATTTAGAAGTCCTCTATTACACGATGGAAGCTTTTCCTTGCCCTATGACACTAGGCACCAGCGTACTTGATAAGTTTTATGTCAATATTTTATAATTTAGATTCAACATAGAAAGGTAAGTCCTCCTTGCCATCGACCATTTAGAAGTCATCTATTACAGGATGGAAGCTTTTCCTTGCCTATGACACTAGGCACCCCCCCACCCCACCCCCCACAACACACACACCACACACAAAAAAGTAGTAGTCTCAATCAATCATGAGGATGCCAGAGCATTTGGATACTTCCAGCATACCACTCCAGACTGGGTTTTTATTGGGTAAATGAATAAATGTATTAACAACACTTCAAGAGCAGGGAGAGCAAACCTGGGTATCCAAAGGATAAAGCCAAGTTCCTTACAAAACTAAGGTAGAAACCATAAGGAGAAAAAAGACAGGCCACCTCAATCAGTGGCGAGATCCCAAGAGGAGAGTATGAACCTATTCCTATCAGTATCTGGGGGAGGCGAGGAGAAAGGCATCATTGTTCCATGCACGCCGAAGATAATAGCTTCCCAACTTTGAGCAAATGATCTCGATTTGGCTGCCCACATACGCATATTCCTTTCGAACCAGATGCGGTATACCGTCACAACAATTGCAAGTTTGACAAATGTATCACATGTGGACTTTTCTTTGAACTTCTTGGTTATCCACCTCCCTTCTTGATCAAAATGCCGAATCCTTCTATTGCTAGGCCAGCACTTCCCAAGAATTTTTTTCCCAAACTCTTTTGGAGAAAGAACCCATGCAGACTACAAACTAGTTGACAGGAATTGCGAGATTGACCTTAGCTTACTTTAAACTTCCTTTGGTCATAGTTGGTGCCAAAAGCTATGGAGTATAACTGATGCGAGTGAGTTGAGTTGGATAGTTGATTTGTCATGTTTCAATTACTACAGATCCTAATCCCCTACCCAAGAAAGTGAAAAAATACTATGACCCATGCAGACTACAAACTACGGGAAGTACGAAATTGACCATAGCTTATCCATAACCCAGTTAAAAATAACATGGCCACCATTCTTCTTCGATATGAAGAATCCCAAGAGAATCAATCACATTATTGATATCTAGTCCCTGAACTACCAGAATGCCTAACCAGAACATATACAAAGAGAACGTAGAATTATAATAAAATGCACCCACTAAAATCTCTAAGGGAACCCCTAAGCATCAATATGTCAGTCTACACTTATATATCCATGACACGAATTCAGAAATAGAGGATTGCTTCCTTCCTTCCTTCTTCTTTTTTTTTTTTTTTTTTTTAGGTTTAAAATATTAAATATATATTCCATGAGTTGCAATGCACATAATTGTCACATCTATTTCAACGCAAACTATATGAGATTACAAGTATTCGAAGTCTCAAAGGCTTTCGACATACCTCATCTTCCTGCAACAGGTCATTGATTCTAAGACGTTCCTCTGTCAATTCTGGTTCTTCTGCACCCAAAAGAAGCTCTTCTAATTTTCTTGCAATATTGTTTGCCTCTTCCACTGCATCAGAACCATCAATTAACGGGTTCTAGACCCTCAGCTGCTCCGCTGATAATTGGATTTTTTCTAGCCCACTTGTAACACTGCTAGCCTCGTCCACTGAATCAGAAGCGCCAACTACCTGCTCACTCGAACTAGCCTTCGACCCTGAATTGTCCCTGCCATTAAAATTTTCTTCGTTTCTATTAATTGAAGAGCCCACCTCGGGTTCACTGACTGAAGAAGTTCTGATAACATGAGAAACTCGTTTGCCTTTATATTTCCGCTGATTCGAGGCTGCTTTCGGGGTTTCCTGGATGAAATTCGAAATGTATTGAGGTGGAGGGTCGAGATTTTGCTCTGTTGATGAAGGCTCGGATGGATTCTCAAAATAAAAAATTGGTACTTGTCCGTGAACAGGATAGGATTCAGGGGTTTAAATACCCAGATTTCGGGCTCTGGAGAATGTCCTCTTCTTCCTTTTCTAACCTTGTTCATGGCAGATGAGTTGCAGAGCGAGGTCCCAACTCAAAGCCAAAGGTGATGTTTGAGGAGAGGATTTGGTACCGATGTTTGATCGCTTTATTGATTTTAGACTCGAATTTTTATGGGTCTCTAGTTCGAGCACCGGGATGGCGGGATAGGGAATTGTTCCTACAAGTTCGCTTTATTTATTTAAAATTTCAAATCAGATGAAGCATGAACAGGTAAGAGTTTAAAAAAAAATATCCCCCCCCGGCGGGAAACCCCCCCCCCCCCAAAAAAAGGGGGAAAAAACCCTTTTTTTAATAAAAAAAAAAAGGGAGAAGGGGCTTAAAACCCCCCCAAAAACAGAAAAAGGAGGGAAGAAAAGAAGAGTTTAGATGTGTCTACATATCAAATTGCAAGCTTATAAGAATTTGCCACGTGTCCAATAGATTTTTACCTTGCCAGAACATAGAGCTGTTGACTTTGACATTGGCATAAAAAAAATGGTTTTTTAGTTAAAATTAATTACAGGATGGTTAATTCAAATTACAAAACTATTCTTATATTATATAATAAGTAACTATTATAAAATAGGATATTTGTGAGATTACACATGTGGTGTTAATTCTTTATTGAGATCGATTCGGTGTCATTTTAATGGCTTTGGGTCATCAGTTGAGAGTTGAGACCACGAGGAGTGCTGGTGTAGCTCTGATTGTAGGATCATCATCCTCTTCTCCCTCATCAGGATAGTCGACAAGTGGCTCTCAGTAAATCCGAGATCCACGTTTAAGCCGACGCTCAATTAACAAGCCAAGCCGACAGGGGGTGTCGGCTTGAATGTGGGTCTCGGATTCACTCGAGAGCCACGTGTCGGTCATCTGGATGAGGTTGCCCCGTCCTCTCTCTGGGAGGAGACGATATGAATCCTCACATCCTATCATTAAGAGAACCTTTTTTCAAATATAGTACATACCGAATAAGATAGATGGTAAAAAAGATGAGAGAAGTAGTTGCAACTTGCTTAGGTCAACAGTTTTTTGTTTGTTTGATCATTGATGATACCATCATTTGAACTCGAGTATGGAGTAATAAAGAGTTCTTTATTCTTCTTTCTTTCACTAGAATAATTTGAATGTTGGTAACTAGGTTGATTTTCTTCAACTCTATCTGACCGTTTATCAACTCTTGATCAACCAATATTGAGCCGAATGACTAACCCTAAAAGAATCTTAGAAATTGGCATTGAAATTGTGTAGAAATGTTGTATGCGCACCTGCCCTTAGAGGGTTTGTGGTCAATGTGGGATTGTATTTTAGTGGGCTATATAGGTATTTATTCAATGAAATAAAATATTTTATCAGAAATTAATTAATATGCAGCACCAGTGGTCTAGTGGTAGAATAGTACCCTGCCACGGTACAGACCCGGGTTCGATTCCCGGCTGGTGCATCTTGTTTGTGGATCCAAACTCACCGCAGGCTTTTTTCAGGTTCTGTTCACCTAAACCGATACCATTTTACAGGTTCACTGAACACCAATTTTTTTTTCGGGTCCGTAACTAAACTTTGGTCTAAATTGATTTTAAATTTTAATGTCTACAGAAATTTATTAGGGGCTGGTTTGAAAAGAGTTCTCCAGGTGGGCCTTGGTTCTGCCATGTGCCAGATCAGACAAAGACTGTAACCTAGTAGACAACTGGACCCCAGGATCTTCTGCCCACATGGCACCATCAGGTGGGCCATATTTTCATTTGTGAAAGCCCAGGTTAGCCCAATGGATACGTAAATCTAGCCCTCTCTGGCCCACCCATTTATCAGGTTCGGGTTTTCGATTGAGCTTTACTATTGTCAATAGTTGGTAAGTTTGAATTCGAATTATTTATAAAGAGAGTAAATTCTGTTTAATTCGTTTTGCCAATTAAGAAATTCGGTCAAAATTCTGCCATAAAGATGAACCCACTGGAAAAGAAAAAAAGGGAAATCAATCGGTAATGCTTGAAAATTTTGGAACCAAAAGTTGTATCCATTTATTAATATTTTATATCAGAATGGATTCTTAGAAATGCATTCTCAAAATCAAGAATGCATTCTTAACATATAACTTAAATGGCTAAATAGCAGGAATAAAAGTTTTTCCTGGCTCAAAATGCTGTATTGACTAAATAGGACACTAAAAGGGCCATGTTCTCTCCCATATTCCATAATCTAAGAACAAGAATGTATACCAAACACTATTTTTGTCATCGCATAATACGTTTTTAACTTAGAACACATACCAAACACAACCTAAATCTCATATGCAGAAACAAAGTCAAATTTTGAGACATGCATCATATGCCACATCAATAAAAGAAAAGTTGCCCTTGGGTTAAGAACCACATCTTGTATATGTGCTTGTTTCAGTTCTACGACACCATTGATTGATTGACACTTTGGTTAGAGGCCTTTTTTACCCTCAAAATCCTCATACTCAAATAATTTGGATGTTGAACATGAGAAAGTATTCTCTGACATACCATATTACCTCCCAACATTCAAATACATTCCTTTTCTTGGTGCAAAGTGCAACATTCATACACATTATACATCACTTGTTGGTAGCTAGTTTTTAGGCATACCAAAGCTAAGGATAAAGAACAAAAAACACCAAGGCATAACTCTGTCAAAAAGGAATGCATTTTTATTATTATTTTTTTTCCAAAAAAATATCATATATGGCACTATTACATATATATTTTATGGAACCTATTAAAAATTCAATGTCATGGAAAACGTAAACAAAAAATTGAATGATTTTTAGGTGTTCCTGCCCAGTGATTCAGAATTTGATGGGAGTGAACATGATTTTTTGTTAAAGTGAATTAAATCTCTCTGTAACAGTTGGCTGCAGCCATTGTCTGTTGGCACTTTGTGTAACCTGTTGAAATCTCCTCCAAACAGATAGGCTGCAGCTGCTCTCAGTCATCCATGGCTGTGCTGTTTGCAACCTTTGGGCCCATAATGCTCAGAACTACGCCGGACAAGCTTCCGGCACAAGTAGCAATAATGCTTTTGGCAAGACCAACAGAATATGTGGTTGTTATTCCCAACCTGTTTTCATTAATGACAAAAAACTCCATTCAGTCATTGAACAGCAATAATATCCCACTAAAATAATTATACCACAGGTAGATGTAATTCATTAACAAATTTCCATGTAACCTTGTAAAACAGGATTATACAACGAGTTTATCTGAAAAATATGTATCACAATCTCATGTAGTCATCAAGTTCACCGAAAGAGCAAATAAACCAAATTAACCAGATCAAAGTTAGATAGATAATAAGATAGACCCAATTTCTCAGAACCAAAACAATTCGATTATCTCAATAACCAATTAAAAAATAGCATGTCCATGTAACCTATCATGCAGGGTTATACACATACAATTAAACAAGGCGTACCATAAATTCGTGAACTGAAAACTGTACTCTAAACACAATTTATCAGATTAAAGTGAGCTACTATTTCATTCTCTGCGGAAACATTAGATCCAAGTATGTGAGTCAGTCCAAACCTGGTACATCAAGGGCCAAACATTGTAGGCATCTTGATGATTCTGTGTTATTGGACTGACCCAAAGCTACTTCTTAATGGCTTTCATTTGGCTCAGAGCTGGGAATAAATGGCAAAACAAGAAAGATACCTTCAAAATCAGCGTACATCTAACCCCCCCCCCCCAAAAAAAAAAAAAAAAAGACCCTGCAGTGGCAGGAGCCTTGTGCAATGGATATGCCCTTTTTACAAGAAAAATATCTTCAATTAGACTAAAGAAAAATATCCAAGAAATCCAACGCTTACTTATAAACTCATTTTGCAACTTTAAGCTATTTGCCGTTTGTTTTTTTGGGGTGATTGTCCATGACAAAGAATCATTTGGACATGGTTTGAGTAAGGAAAAGAATCCACCCATTTGATACAGATGTCCACCAGCATTGCATCATTGAACAAGATGCCACTGATCTTCTTAAAAAGAAAACTCCATCCAGAAAACTAAATTGGAAATTGTTTTCCAAACTTTTCTATTGCATTTGGTTTTTCTAGGCCTATACAAATTCTCTTTGCTCTCGAGACAATTCCTGTAAAATATTTTCCATTGAATCAGCAAAGCATTTAGTGGCACTAGAATTAAAGTTTCTTAGACTATGACATCGTTACACGACCACATGTGTGTACATCTTGTAAGTCCAGATTAAGCTGGTATTATTGTCGTACATACCCAACATGCTGGTCAGCCTCCATTATAAGGACAGCAATCACGTGCCCATAAGAATACAAGCTAATGGGTTTAACTCCACAATAACTGATAATTGTTCAATAATAAGGAAATATTGTGTGACAATATCTGAAATAGGAACCAGCACACAAGAGAAGAGGGAAGAGAGAGAAGAAGGAAGGAGAGTGATATCAACTTTGCTAGAATGGCAGAGTCGAGATCTGTAGCTCTCCCTCTTACTGGCAATCTTATTTATAAAAAGGAAGAGCACAAATTACAATACCAAAGGACTTCTAATAAGACTAGAAGACCCAAACGCGATGCAACTCTAACTCCAAGAATTACAATGAAATATAACTACTAGAATAATAAAAAAAACACCCAATAACTACCACCATCTACTTATGATAAAAAGGTTGCATCTTGTGCAATTGAATAAAAGATTGCATCTTGTGCAATTGAATAAAAGATTGCATCTTGTGCAATTAAATAAAAGATTGCATCTTGTGCAACTAATAATAATCCCTCGTCAATGAGTAGACTTGAATAAAGGTTGCATCTTGTGCAACTGAACAAAAGGTTGTATCTTGTGCAACTGAACAAATGGTTGCACCATGTGCAACTATAGTAGGCTCTCTTCAATGAACTTGAGCAGATATAGGTATAATCTCCCCCTCACATGGAACATTCCACGTGGACAAATTATGGCGAAACGTCAAATTGTAGGATATAAATGCGGTAGTAGCAACAAGCAGCATCTCAAAGGATGAACAGCACCAGAAATCCCATAAGCAAAAGCAGCCACAAATAATAATCAAATTTGAAGTCGATCCGACGGTTGAATTAAGAGATATAAATAAGTCTTTGCAACATTAGGGCTTTGGAAGATAGACCTCCTTTTTTTTATAAATATAATTGAAAAACCATAGCTGTGACGTGGCAAGACAGATCAGCAAAGTTCAATGTGTCATCATAGAACTGGATAACAGCATATCAGCATGTGAACTTGATCCAATGGTGGATATGAAAGTTATTAAGAAGTCCTAATTGAAGTTAACTTCCTTAAAACCAGAAAACAGCACATCAGGGATTGATCCAATCAGAAACATACATCAGAATTGACAGCAAGTTGATAGGGAGTATCAGATTTTGATGGAATGTTATTAGGACTGGGTTGACAGCAGTAAATAATATGTAAAAAAGCAGATTAAAATATGGGGAAAAGGTAATGATCGATATAACAAGAAGAGACAATTTAGATTTGACAGTTGATTGACAGGATTGGATCTCATCTGAAAAACAATTCTCTTCCACTATAGCCAAGAGTACCATATTGAATAAACAAGAGAAAACTCAAATTTGACAGCTGGTTGATAGGACTAGATCTTATCTACAAACCAAATCCCATCCACTGTAACATATTGAAAAAGAAGAGACAACCAGCTCTTGAAATTGGGATCAGATTTAATAAACAATTGATTTAGGATACTATCCTAGAAATTAGGATAAGTTGTAACTGAACCTATCAAAAATTATAGAAAAGAAGCAATATCAATGAGCTACCCCACAGCCGTAAGTGATTGTGCTAAAGCAAAACAATCCAGATTTGATATCTGGTTTTGCAGTAACTGATTAGGTGGTCAACAGCAACAATAAAAATCAGAATAACCTTGTTTCAATGGAGGATAGGAGAAAGACTCAGATTTGGAACTGCAGAGAATGGTTCCTAGAGCTGCAAAGACAACATACCAAAGTTTGCAAAGAACGGGAAACTAAAGCAGAAGCAGCATAGCAGCATAGCAGCAATGGTGGCTGCACCCCTAACAGAGAACCTTAACAACTCTCAAAACAGCAGATCACATCAACCGCTCTGATACCATGTTGCAAAACAGATTAAGAAAAGAAAATAACGAAGAGGGGAGAGAGATCCCAAAAGCCAGAAGTAACGCCTCTCTCCCCCTGTCTTCTATATATATATTAATTCAGAAAAAGAAAACATATCAGAACTAGGACTCTATAAGTCAGAGTCCTAGTTAACAATAAAAGAAGAGTCCTACTATGAAAGGAAATTCAAGACAAAAAAAGGAATCCTAAACTAACTGCTTCTACAGCAGTGTACAAATATAAAACTGACTAGTTAGAGTAGGATAAGGACTGGACAAGGACTCTAAGTCGACACCAGCTTGCTGCATCAACAAATAGCATTGGTGAGACACAATCTGAGCACTACTGGTGTCAATCCTGAACGCCCAATTGAGATTTAATAACATGTTAAACACTTCAAAATTGTTTCTAGGTTAAAAAGAAAGAAATAACAGTAAACATTCACCTTTGCATTCATTTGACCACAATTGGGGCATCTGTGACCTTGATCTGCAAAGAACTGAGCTTGAATGTGAGCCACCATCTGGCGTTCATTCATCTGCTGCTCCCAGTTGAAAAGTGTTTCAGGTGGGAAAAGCTTGCACGTACCACTTCATTAAGAATGTATTTATTAGTTATATGCAAGATTACAAGCAAACATATTCATTGATTTCATACCAAGCTTCAAGAATGTAAATGCACTTTTAACACTACAATGAATCCCAACCTGAAATGATCATATCCGTCAATTGCCTTGTTACAATTATAGCAGAAGTACTGCCCACAGTTACTGCAAACCATCTTGTTACAACCTTCAGTTCGGGAGATTGCAATCTTGCAGGATGGGCATTGCTTAGACTCTCGAAGTACTTCCCTGAGGCTAAGCATATCATTAATCATTTCTGCCTCTCTACGCTTTTGGCCATCCTTAAGTTGAGATGAATTCTGCCGCTCCTGCAGGCAAATAAGTAAAGTCATAGATAAGAGAGATATCTCATCAGATGGGCTATTACCCGAAAGACAAATGCTTTAACAGATCTTAATATTCAATAGTGAATACATTGCTCATAATGTATATCTAAAATGAATGTCCTTGGGAAAAATATTGATAACGGCAGTTATGACTGCCAGCAGATCCACTCATGATCTTTACAATTTCTGTCTTTACCACAAAGGAGATAAATAATTGAGAATTGATATGCAAAATCAGTTACATACTTCAATTGCATGTGGAGGGGTACACAACCACTGGCATTAGTGGATTGAATATTAAACACATGGAGTGGTTTCCAATGTTTGGAAAGGCTTCTTGATGCAAAGAGGGTTTCCACACAACACAAATCACAAAACCCTCTTTTGCAATAGGATCTTCACAGTCCAATCAAAACAGAAAATAGAAAGAATTTAATAAAATCACTTATCTCAAAATCTGACCATCAAATCTTCATGAAATTTGGATTATAGACTCCTTAGTATAGATATGAACACATTCTGAAAGATGATAAGGATCTGTTGAAACCTGAGGAAGTTATGAGAGTCAAAATACTGCTGTACCAGTTTTCCGCCAGATTTGAATTGATGCTTGGTTGGTATTTGATGATTATTGTAGCAAACCAGAAAGTTCAATAGCCTCTGCAGGAATTCAGGATCGTATACTAGGGTAGAATGATTGTAAACAAAACAAAGATAAGAATATCAAGAGGAAGAAGAAACAATTAGGTTGAGTCTCACAACCTTGAGAGACTCAACCAGAAATAAAGTTTTAACTCTTTTTTTTTCTGGTCTAAATCTGAACTGCCGCCAGTTACTTCTATTCATACTTATAAATTGAAACCTTACAGTTAAGATAGGAAAGAACTAAATCTAGTAAAACCAACCTTCTTCTATAATTTAGGAAGGCTCTAAAACAATAAAATAGGAAAGTCCTAAATCTGAAAATAGGAAAATAAATACTTGGTCTCCAAGTAATTGAAACCTACTAACAATCTATCCTAAATATTAGGAAACTAACTAAACAATGAAATTAGGAAACTAACTTTAGGAAAAAAATAACAAAAGAGTGAACAAATATTTCAAAAAAATCTATTGGTACTGTTCACGTGAACAGTACCACGTGAACCTGTTCACGTGAACAGTACCACGTGAACCTGTTCACGTGAACAGTGTTGACCATGTGGGCTGATTGCCTTCTTGGACTGCATCACTTCTCCACAACTATAGTCAGCCAACAATTTACAGAAGCTTATCCCAAAATCAATAATAATTTTGTTGTTGTATGCAAGTGCTTGTGTGTTTACTTCTTGAACTATTTAGAGGAATTCGCTGAAAAACTCAGAAACACTTATTTTGAAGTAGTTTAGTGGAACTAATACCATGTATGATGGAACCCACCAGAAACCAAAGAAATGAACTACTTGCGTCGATAGGGTTTGATAACAGACAATGGGGACCCATGGCATCAGAATATTACAATATTTAAGACAATTGGATAAGATGGCTTCTAAAATACAATATCCATGTTTAACAGAAAAAAGAGTAAAAGGGCTAAGCTTTTAAGGACATAGCTTCATATCTCTAATACCTACTTGCAAGATACGAAGCTTCATTTCTGGTGTCATACAAACTACTCCAACATGGCGCCGATCTCTGCAAAGGCTACAGAAGCTAAAAAAGCACTTTGAACACTGGGCATCATGGTCTTCATCTTCTAAGCAAGGTGTTTCACATCTCGGGCAATAGACTACATCAGTCATGGACTCAAGCGTTTTCTGTAACAGTAAGGTCTCCCAGTGTTCAAATTCTTCATCACCAAGCAGGGGTTTTAACAGCCCAGTAGGGACCATGCCTCCACATTTTGTGTCAGGACATAGCAACTTTTTGACAGTTCCTTCCCTTACATGAATTTGTGAATAAGTCTTCATACAATTCATACAAAAGAAATGCTGGCATGGTAATCTGACAAACTCTGTGCCTGATAAAAAAAATTTAAAGAAACAACTACTTCACTACTGTGTCAAATAGCATAGAACCTGTTCTGAATATTTGATAGATAGATGGTCTTTGCAATTATAAAGATAAATAATGTTCTAAAAGTATCTTCATGAGTAAGTTCAACCTTTGGAGGGAACAGGTACAAAAGGCAGCATTGCAAACAAAAGTATTTCTTGTTCAGAATAATCTGGAATGCAAAATTCAAGTAACATCAATGCTATTCACAAGTAAAACAAAAGAAACAACTCCTACAAACCCCTTGGCAATCATAACTCAAGCAATGGCCTCTAGTGGAGAAAGGACAATTGGAGCTTGGAAACATTAAGGAGAGGAATACTAGTGAAGGATTAAGTGGAAAAGGATATTCTCTAACAGAATGAATAGATTATAAAATACAGTCATTAGATCAAGAATAATGATCTAGAGAGTGAGATTCATGATCATGCGGTAAAACTACTTCATCCGGTATAATATCAGATACCATATTTAGTTGAAGACAACTGCTTGCTCGGTTGGTTGGTGTTCTGCAAGTAGAGTGCAACATAGTTGTCAAGGCGTCCGGGCAGTTTGTACAGGCCTGGGCGCCAGGGCGCCTTATGTACCTGAGAAAGGCGGTCACCCAGGGTGTCTGGACGTCGCCGCCTAGGTCGCCTTGGACGCCCAGAATGCCTGGGCAGCCGCCTTTTTCTCATATTTTTCCTTGATCTTTGAATTTTGTTCAGAAGATTTATTAGGCCAGACAGGAACAACATTTATCAGGCAATACTTATTTATAACTAATATTATTTTTTATATTTCATTTACTTAAGATATTATTCATAAATAAGCAAATACCCCCCCCCCCCCTATTTGAATCCAATAAAAATAGTATAAATTCAAATTCCAGAAGGATAAAAAGTCAACCCACCAGTTCAAGAACAAAAACCGTATTTTTGGTTACGGGGGCGATTTTCAAACTTCAAATGCTAGACTTTTTTCCAAATACAAAAATTCCATAAATCTTATTATAGTAAATCATCACTAAAAACCAAGAACGCGCCAAAATAATCTTTTGCTTTGATGCCCAAAAAATAATTTACATTCAGACGACTTTAAACAGCATTCGCATATTCCGAACAAAGTTTGACCGGAGTGTAACTCTTTCAAGCAATCTCGGATTTGTTGGAAAGCTGATTATACTAGCTTTGCAACGAATTCGAGATTGCTTGAATCCGAACTATATTAAAGGAGTTACGCTTCGATCAAATTCGTTAAAAGTACGCAAATGATAATCATAAATAATTGTTATCTACTTAACTCTAGACACAATCCCAGGTCTTAACGTACACTAGCAAACTTGGGTCCACACCACATATTAATTAAGTTATGTCTTAAATGTTAATTATTTATGTAGAATGCTGCATATATATAAACATTAATATAACATTAATATTTTAGAAATAAATTAAAAAATGCACTGGGAACGCCTTGGTAGCTTAGGCATGTGCCTATGCGCCCAGGATGGCCCCAAACGCCTTGGATCGCCTTGTCGCCTTAACAATTATGGTGCAGACACTCAAGAGGTCATGGGTTCGACTCTCTTGTCTTAACATTGTGCTTTAAAGGCACCCCCCCCCCCCAAACCACATACACACACACACACATGGGCGCGCACGCCCCCCTTGTAACTCTAAAATAGATTTAGTCAAAGTCCCATCAGGTAACTGGATAGGTACACCCACAAAAGATACCATCTTTACTTTGGGGATAGGATCCACTTTGCAAAGAATAGTCCATTAAGCTTGACATTACACTCTCTTCTGAACATTACAGATATATTGACACATATGCCACCATATGCATTGGTAGTTTCCAGCTGTCTCCTACCATATGCCACCATATGAGTTGGTAGTTTCCAGCTGTCCTATAGGCTATAGCGTCCAGCTGTGGCTGGGCTAGTTGGCTAGGCTAGCCATAGGATGCTTGGGCTTGGCTTGGCCCTTGCAAACATGAGTGGTACTGTTCACGTGAACAGTATCACGTGGTCAAGAAATTGACCTGATAATCTTGATTTGCATCAATCATGTTGACTTAATGTATTTACTCTTTTGTCACTTCCGTATTTAATTCTCCTCCTGTATACCTCCCCCTGACATCCTTTTTTAACCGTGTCCACATGTGTCAATCCATGTAAGACATCTATTTTGAAGTGCCCATATATCAATTACACATAAGTATCACTTGGGAGTCACCATTGCTACACAAAAATCTCTAAATCAAAAGATTTAGAGAAAGGATTAACTACGATTTCCATTAATTGTAAAAGGTTCGAGCTGCCAATGCAAATGCCCATGTTCAAGTCCTGAGGGCAGCCACTATGCGCAAAAATTTCAAAGGTTAGGACCAACTCCAAACTCACCCTCCCAAGGCCCCGCATGCCGGCATGGGCAAGACCAGCACTGGGTAATGGCCCTTTTATTCTGTTGATGAAGGACATGTTATTTATCATCATTGCCGTAAAATTATTAAGTCTTAAACGTGCTAAAGAGTCCATAGTATTTATTGTTGCTGGGAACTCTTTATTGACCATGTAGAAATTGTTAGTTTGTATGGAAAATTGGCCAATTCCTATATGTGTCAATGCAAAGTCCCAAAATATTAAGCTATTTTATAAATAATGTGTTTTCAAAGTGAGACAACAGGATTTGTTTCTATAGTTTCTTGACATATACTGTTAGCTGTGAGTGATTTCGAATGATTTATTCATTGGTGTGATTTCGAATGATTTATATGCTAAGCACATGCTCAATGTAGACTCACGTAATCATATAATAGTAATGATATAAAGTATACATTTATTAAGAACAATAATAGCTGTGTTAGCATGGATCTGAGGGCTTCCATAGTTCTTATTTAGGACCACAGATCCAAGTATCCAACATCATCAACTTGAGGACAGTGTGAGGTGTCAGTCCACCATAAGATTTAACCCAATAGAGGAACATAAATAGCAAGATGTAGGCACTCAGGATTTCAGAATACTATAATAATGAGATGAGCTTACAGAATTTGATTATACTGAAATATTAGAAGCTATCCCACAAAAACCCATGCACAGTAAGTGTATTTTTCATATCCAACAGAGTTCAATCAGAACAAGCAAGGAAAGATACATTATAAAATGTAATATTGCATAAGATATGAGGAATTGAGGTAATGATAGAGGCTTACCTGCACGCTCACTAAAACAGATGCAACATTCATGTAAGTTATTGAGAAAAGTTTCATGGCACTTCTCTTTGTTGTAACGAATTAATGAAGGAATATCAACATCTGGTGATAAAATTCCTGAAACTGCACGCTTCTCTCCGGTATCCAGAATGTCATAGGGACCAAGGAGTATTTCGTTATTAAACCCCAGAAAAGAAAGTGAAGAACTGTGTAGCCAATCCACCCATTGGTAGATAACCTCTTTCTCTGGTTGATCCATCCATATTGAATCCAGCATATGGCAAAGACTGGATATCCTCAAAGAATTTAACCACTGGACAGAAATGGTGAAGTAAGGAGGGAGATGACTTGGGTAGGATTTGGGCAGTAAACATGTCAAAACGATTGGGGGTAGATGTTGAACTTTAAAGCTGTATAAGAATTCATCTGAGGTGTCAGTTCTGGTGATGGAATCAGTGACTTTTGATCCAAATTCTAACTTTTCTTTGGATAAATTGAATTTTGTGGATATGATAAATTCATCTGGGGCTTCAACATGTATATGGATCTGCGAAACAACAAAAAAGTGTCAGATTGTTTCCTTTTACAAGCTTGACAGGGAGTTCATTGGTTATAACCTGAAAAGATCGTAGGTCTCCAATTCTGCTTGGGATAAATGCACTTTCCCCACATATGGCCTCCATCGCCAGTAACTGCAAATTCACGGCTTAGAGATGACAACATAACAGTAATAATTTATGTGCTTGATCAAACCCAAGATGTAACTCAGTAATAATTTACGTACTTCATCAAACCAAAGATGTAATTAGTCTAAAACAGTTGCATCAATTCATAGACCAAAACCAGATCATAAAAACACAAATTTAACAATTGTATAGATCTAGAATGAAGAACATATAACACAAAGGATAGAACCAGGCTCCTTACAAAACTAGGGCAGAAACCCTAAGGAGAAAAAAGACAGGCCACCTCAATCAGTGACGAGATCTCAAGAGGAAAGCACGAACCTATTCCTATTAGTATCCGGGGGAGGCGAGGAGAAAGGCATCATTGTTCCATGCACGTCGAAGATAATAGCTTCTCAAATTTAAGCAAATGATCTCGATTTGGCCACCCACATACGCATTATTCCTTTCTAACCAGATATGGTACACCATCATAGCAAATGCAAGCTTCGCAAATGCATCACATGTGGACTCTTCTTTGAACTTCTTGATTATCCACCTCCATTCTTGATCAAAAGGTTAAATCCTTCTATTGCTAGACCAGCACTTCCTGAGAATCTTTCCCCAAACTTTTTTGGAGAAAGAACCCATGCAGACTGCTAACTGGTTGATGGGAAGTACAAACTTGACCTTAGCTTACTTTAAACTTCCTTTGGTCATAGTTGATGCCAAAAGCAATGGAGTATAACTGATGCGAGTGAGTTGAGTTGGATAGTTGATTTGTCGTGTTTCAATTACTACAGAATCCTAATCTCCTACCCGAGAAAGTGAAAAAATACTATGACTCATGCAGATACAAACTACAGGAAGTGCGAAATTGACCGTAGCTTATCCATAACCCAGTTAAAAATAACATGGCCACCAGTCTTCTTGATTATGAAGAATCCCAAGAGAATCAAAAACATTATTTACAACTAGTCCTGAACTACCAGAACGCCCAACCAGAACATATACAAAGAGAACGTAGAAGTATGATAGAATGCACCCACTAAAATCTCTAGGGAACCCCTAGGCATCAATATGTGAGGCTACACTAATATGTCCTTGACACGAATTCAGAAATAGAAGATTACTTCATTTCTTCTTCTTCTTTTTAGGTTAAAAATATAAAAAATATATTCCATGAGTTGCAATGCACATAATTGTCACATCTCTTTTAACGCAGACTATATCAGGTTACAAGTATTCGAAGTCTCAAAGGCTTTCGACATACCTCGTCCTCCTGCAACTGGTCATTGATTCTAAGACGTTCCTCCGTCAATTCTGGTTCTTCTGCACCCAAAAGAAGCTCTTCTAATTTTCTTCCAATATTGTTCGCTTCTTCCACTGCATCAGAACCATCAATTAACGGATTCTTGACCCTCAGCTGCTTCTCTGATAATTGGATTTTCTCTAACCCACTTGAAACACTGCTAGCCTCGTCCACTGAATCAGAAGCGTCAACTACCTGCTCACTCGAACTGATCTTCGACCCTGAATTGCCCCTGCCATTAAAATTTTCTTCGTTTCCATTAATTGAAGAGCCCACCTCGGGTTCACTGACTGAAGGAGTTTTGATGACATGAGAAACTCGGTTGCCTTTATATTTTCGCTGATTCGAGGGCGCTTTCGGGGTTTTCTGGATGAAATTCGAGATGTGTTGAGGTGGAGGGTCGAGATTTTGCTGTGCTGATGAAGGTTGAGATGGATCCTCAAAATCTGAAATTGGTACTTGTCCGTGAACAGGATTCAGGGGTTTAACTACCCAGCTTTCGGGCTGCTGAGAATGTCCCCTTCTTCCTTTCCTAACCTTGTTCATGGCAGAGGAGTTGCAGAGCGAGGTCAAACTCAAAGCCAAAGGCGATGTTTTGATTGCTTTATTGAATTTAGACTCGAATTCTTTATGGGAGTTCGAGGACCGGGGTAGGGAACTGTTCCAACAACTTCGCTTTATTTGCTCAGAATTGCCTCGTGGAAAATCAGATGCAGCATGAACAGTAGGAGTTTAGATGGGATTCACATCGTCTCCTGGGAGGAAGCGGCAGCCTAATCTGGACGGACCGCCATGTGATTCTTGGGTGAATCCAAGATCCTTGTTCGAGTCTATACCCCCCTATTGGTTCGATTTATAGGTCTACTCGAATGTGAGTTTCAAATTCACAAAAAGCCACGTATCCAGACAAAATTACCGTTATCCTCCCAACTGGGAAGAGAGAATACGTGCCTACATATTAAATTGGAAACTTATAAGAGTTTGTCACAGTGTCCTATATATTTTTAATAGCCAGTCTAGAGCATGATATCGCCTAGGTGTGAGGAGTGTAGATATAGAGATAGATAGATACAGAGATGTATATTAATTACACTGGAGGATAATTTTATATAATTTTTTAATGGATTTTTTTCTTTTTCTTTTGGTAAAAATGGATCGTTATAGAGGCTTGACAGTTGACATCATCAATGTAAAACGGTGGCTTGGGCTTGAAGGACCCAAAACTTCAAAACAAAGCTCTACTGGCATAGACTGCCTAACCCCTCTAGATTTCACCTTATTCTATATGAGGTCAGATTTTGAAAGATATACTTCCCTCACACTGATTTTCTTCAATCTAATTTAAGTAATAATCCCTCTTGGGTTTGGAGAAATATTTGGATTTGATTCCTTGTTTAAATGGTTTTTGTATTAAGAGACAAAATCCAGATAATTGTCATTTTATTTTTATGATAGATTTGATTGATCATACTTCCTAAGATTTGGAAACATAATTCTCCAATCTTATTTTAATGAGGAAGAAATGAAGATCATTTTAAAATTCCCTCTCAGTTTATTCCCTAGAGATGATCTTCTAATATGGGCAAGAGGAAAAAATGGAAATTTTCAGTGAAATCTGTTTACTATATTTTGTCAAATCTTAAAAATGAGCAGGCAAATACTTGAGTTTCATCCTCTCATATCAATTTTTGGAAATTTATTCCTACATATTGCCGGAAACATACTTGGGCATGTAAAACCTTACAAAAAATAAAAAAATTTCATCTGGAGAACCTGCTATAATGGAGTTGCTGGAAATGAAGAGCTTTATACAAGGAAAATCCCCATAGATCCCTTGTGCAAAAGATGCGGCAATTAATCAGAATCCATTGACCATATTCTGTTTCACTGCTTGTTTGCAAAGGTAGACTGGTTTTGCTTCTTTCTTGTCCTTTATTCTTCCAAATGACCCTAAGTTTTCTCTCTTTAAACTCCAACAATGGGACTCCTTTTGTAATATCTTAAATACCCCTCATTCATAATGTAATTACCATGCCAGAACATAAGGGTAGATTTTGTGAAAGTTTTTTTTTAACCTCTAATTAGGTCTATCATTTTTTTTATTTGTTTGATGGTACCATCACTTGAAACCTTGACTTTGGAGTAATAAAAAGTTATTTATTCTCCTTCCTTTCACTAGAATGGTTCAATTTTTGATAACTAGGTTGACTTTCTTCAACTCTATCTGGCCACTTATCGGTTCTTGATCAGACTAGGATAAGTCAAATATGTAAAAACCAACCAATATCGAGGCGAATGACTAGCCCTAGAAGAATTTTAGAAATTGTGTAAAAGGTTTGTATGCGCACATGCCATTAGAGGGTTTGTGGCCAATTTGGGAATGTCCTAATCTGGAGTGGGCTGTATAGGTATTTATTTAATGTAATAAGAAAGTATATCAGCAGTGACTTTACATCCAGCACCAGTGGTCTAGTGGTAGAATAGTACCCTGCCACGGTACAGACCCGGGTTCGATTCCCGGCTGGTGCAGCTTGCTTGTTTGCGGGGATAGCTCAGTTGGGAGAGCGTCAGACTGAAGATCTGAAGGTCGCGTGTTCGATCCACGCTCACCGCATTTCTATCATTTTTCCTCGAGAGTCTATATTTTCAAAACCCATATTGGCCCAATTAATACTTACCCAGTCTTGTTTAACACACCCACAGACCCACTTATAAGGTTCAAACTAGAGACTAAACTCCGAAGGATTAACAGATTAAGCGATCCTTTCCCAAGAAATCCTCGCCCAAAATAAAAAATGAAAAAATAAATTTAAGTGGGACCTTTTTTCCATCACCCATGGTAATGAATAATATCTATATCAGTTGGGATTTTCAGAAACGTTAGATTAGGGTTTAGAATCAGTTGTGAGGGTATTATCGGAATTCACCGTATGATCTTATCCCCGTTCAAAATTTTGCCCAATTAAGCCAGTGGAAACTCACTACACGGGAGTCATGAGGAGACAGAGAGTTGAAAGGTCTCGATCAACGTTGAATTTGAAAGTGGGATCAATTTCAATTTCATCATCTGACGTCATATGATGGTAGAATGGTGATTGTGATTTGTATCAAAGGTCTCGATCAACGTTGAATTTGAAAGTAGGATCAATTTCAATTTCATCATCTGACGTCATATGATTAGAATGGTGATTGTGATTGTCCTGTCATTCCAACTCTGCGAGTGTTGATTAGTATAATTTATTCCAAATTTGGAATGAGTCTAACGTACATGTGCTTGTATCCTCTTTGCTATTCCATCATTGTCCATATCATGTGGATCCCACATTTTAAAGGTGGATCCTGCATTGTCTATATCACCGTCCAACCCCTAATCTTCTCGTACCTTTTCGGTCAGTTGAACAATGAATAGGAAAGAGTTGGTTGTCATCCTCATTAATGGGAGAAGCCATCATGGATTTATGGGATCCGAATCGTCTCTTGTTAGAAGTATCACTGTGAGGAAGCCAAATCGCAATGACAATTTGCAACTCCACAATCTAATGGTCACAATAGTAAAATAACTATCCTTAACTATAACGCACTGAGATAGATGTGATATTCTAGATGAATCCTCTGTCCCCACAGCCACCTTCACCCTCATTCCCATCGTCCAAAATATATTCAAAGACTCTTCCGCCATTGAGAGGACTCAGATCCGGATTCATAGGTAGGAGGACAACGCTATTCTTATCCCACCATTAACGGTTCTTGGTCAGACCAGGATGTAAAAAGTAACCAATATCAGAATTTTGATTGGATTATATTAGTATTTATTTAACTAAATAATTACTTATATCAGTAAGCATGTTTTATCCAGCACCAGTGGTCTAGTGGTAGAATAGTACCCTGCCACGGTACAGACCCGGGTTCGATTCCCGGCTGGTGCATCTTATTGGCGGGAATAACTCAGTGGGAAGAGCGTCAGATTGAAGATCTGAAGGTCGCCTCTTCGATCTACGCTCACCACATTAACAGCCATGTTTTGATCGATTTTTAATTTCCCCCGAATTAGGGCATAATCAGGTGGGCCATATTTCCATATTTACCCAATGGGTACCTGGATACAGTCCTGTTTAACCCACCCACCCACTTATAAGGTTCAAACTGGAGATTAAACTACTCTGGTATAGGATAACTTTTATGGAATGGTTTGGTAGACTAATCATACTTGAAAGATTTATAAATCCATACTTTTTTTTTTTGGAAAACAGGAGAATCAAAACCATGAACTCCAGGTGTTTGCATTCAATCTATAAGACTCCAACTAACTAGGCTAGGGAGTTGTTCACTTCTCTTTATGAACTTGATGGTGTTTACGCATTTAATCATCACATTTCGACTTAAAAGGAGATAACCATATGGCTAAATAAAGCTTTGAAAATCCATAGAGAGTGAAGTTTAAAATAATAATTAAATAAGATTGGTGGAGAAAAAATATAAGAGAAAAAAAAAATGTTGATACATAAGGGTTGAAAGTTTATCAAGTCTAGGGAACAATCGCCTATGGAGTAGCGGTTGTGAATATGTTAAGATCTATGTAAATCCAGGGGTTTCGATTCAAGTCCCACCCCCTACTTGGATTTGTGCAAACACATCTAATATCCCCACCCCTCACTTCCTTCTCCCAAGACGAGCTACCCAATTCCATCTCCTAACCTTGCTATGAGCATTATAACACCTATCAAATTTTTTTATTAAGTTTTGCTATGAAATTTGATGTGCCTAATTAGAATGATACACTAATATATCTAAAGGAAAATTTCATATACCTCCCATATACTTTGCTTTAAAGGCACTCAAGCTTCGAGTTCATAGTTAATTATGCGAACCTTCCCTTATTTGTTAACTATGTATCATATAGACCTTGTTCCTTATGATAGGTCTGTCAACTAATGATGTGACCTCCTCTGAAATTTCTTAATACAAAAATTATTTTTATATTTATATTAAATTATCATTTTACCCTTTAAGTTAGTATGGAAGGTGACCCCAACCTCTTTGTACACACGAGAGATGGAGTACAGTACACAATGAAATCATATGCCCTTTAAGCCTGAGGAATAGACAATTAAATTTTATTAGGAAAATCATCTTGTCATAAGCTCTAATTGATCTCTATCATGACAATTCCATATGTTTTATAATTCTTATTTATTTATGCATCTACAAATAACAGCTTTGATCCGGAAAAGATATCTCCTCCCAAGGTGGTACCAACAGACAACAGAGGAGATTTTGGAAACGACTCACAAAGTCCTCTCTCGGAGCCTCTCCATGTATGACACTTGGCATAAGAGGCCCCCATGCATTAATTTTTTTTTCCACTAGACGACACCTTGGGAATTGCTAGGGGCCCCCTGATAGGTAGGTGCAATGGAGCTTTCTTTTCTTGGTAAACATTGGACTCACCTAGGATCAAGGGTCAGCTTACAATGAGGATCAGTCTTTTTGTAGAAGCTTTTCAGCCGTCGGGGTCATATGTCAAGATTGCACCGTCCGGCCATTTGTGCCGTTTATTTTCACTACAAAATGCCTTAAAAGGGGACGTGATAGGCCCAATAGGAACGAGTGAAAGGCTCACCGTATACTTGTGAGTCAAACCGAGTCAAGAATATGTGCTTACGAGCCGTTGAAGAGTTAGCTTGGCACATTGCAATGCAAGTACATTGTTTACTCTCTTACATATCAACCTTTTAAGATTTATATAAATATTTTTTAATTTAATATTTATGGTCTCTTATGTCACCTAATCCTCTTACATAGGTGTAAAATGACCAAGGGTAGAATGGTCATTTCACACCCATGTGAGAGGATACTGGACAACACTCAAATATTTAATCATGCTACAGTTTTGAAGCCTATTCACGTTAGGATGTTAAATGGTGTGGTTTTGATTTAACAGTGTGGTTCAATGTGCGACGAGTAAAGTCAAATCTGAATCATTTATTAAATGGTTTTAAAATATTTATCAAAATCGATTATTAATTGATTTCGATTTTTCGGTTTCTAAACGGTTTCATTGCCGGGAATGAGAGGAAGAGAATTAGGAACAAAGTAAAAGGAAAACTATGGAAAACATTAAAATAATTTTAATCATATATATAAAAGTGACTTATAATTTAGAAGCATACCATGTGAAAAACATTAAAATAAAATTTTTATTTCTACAAATATAAACATTTAGCACTAAGGGATTAAAGTAAAAGTTTAGTCAATTTTAACGGTTTCGAATAGTCAGTTTAAACGGTTTTATTTTTAAAACAAAAATCGAACCATTTAACTAAACAGTTTTATTTTTGAAACCTGAATCGAATTATTTAATAATCAGTTTCATAGTTTCGATTTAAACGATTCGATTTGGTTTCGATACACCATTCGATTTCATTGATTTTGACATCCTTAAGGTCAAATCGACCATTTTATATAGAGGATTAAAAATGGATAAATCTGAAATTTCATGAACCCATAGATTTTAGATTTCAAATTACATGTGCAAGTTTCAATGAAAACAATATTTAGAAAAAAATAAGTTTTGAAAATCTAGTAAGCGAATGAATTTTTTTAAAAAAAAGAAATGGATGATTGAAAATACAAGATACATGATCGAATCCGAGTATTAAAGTTAACCTGTGATGAGTTAAGGTTATTATTTATAATCATATAATCACATTTACATAGCATCATTTTATATGGTAAAATTTAAACCGCACGTATAACCCCTAGACACTTGTCATCCTAGAAAAAGCTTTTAAGTTCAAATATGGGAAAATGTTCTAAAGTGCAAATTATGCGACAGCCACTTTTTAGGAGTCATTATCCTCTCCAATTGCTGGATCCTCCGGTCTTTCTTTAACTCGACATGCCTACCAATACATAGGTAGGTGCGCCTGGTTAAGAGAGACCGCTGGATCCTCGATTGGAGGATTCAACAATTAGAGACGATAATAACCCATTTTCAGTGTATAGATGCCATTACATGCCAACAATGTCTTCCGTTTTTTTTATTTTTTTGGTTTGAATGTTAATTCCCTCTCTCTCTTCAACGAGAGATTGAGAGAGAAAATCAAAAGTTTTTTTATCCAAAATATTTGCGTAGAAATCCTCTCTTCCTCGACTCTTCGGCTCCCATCCTATTCAATCGTTGGAGAGGTGAGCCAGCTCAAACTCCAACCCCCTCCAACAGTTGGATGGGATGAGAGTCAAGGAACCATCAAGGAGAGAGAATTCGATTCCAAAATACCTGCCTCTTTCATTTCATATTTTTAAAAAAAATTTCACCCATTTCCTTGAATTTTACTTTTAATTCATTCAACCCCAAAAATTGTCTATAATTTCACCCACACCTAATGCAATGCAGTTAAATGCTTAACTTAACAGTTATATACCTAACGAAAAATGAAAAAAAATCTATTTTACCATCATTGTCTGCCGAACTGTCCTTTATATTTCTGGACTGAATTGTCTTCTCCGGGTTCCTCATGCGATTTCAGTTTTCCGGCGGAGAAAAGTTCCTAAACAAGGGAGTGAAGAAACAGTAAAACCTAAAGATACAGTTTTACGGTCTTACGATTTCTATTGTAGCAGCGTCGACTCCTCCGATGAAACGAATCTGCAATATACAAGAAAATGAAGATGAACACCAGAGAGGAGTTGCAGAGGGATTTCTTCCTTCAAATCGATTTTCTCCAAAGCCTATTCAGATGACATATAAGTGGATCCAGCTTCTCAAAGGAAAACGATGACAATCCCGTGGGCTCGATGATTCTCTAGTTTCCAAAATTTGTGAAATAAAATTTTCGACGCAACTGACCATGGCTCTCCTTTTCTGTTCGAAATTGCCAGATTTCCGGCGAACGACGTTGTCGTTCTGTAATATGTACTTCATCATTTACTTGTAATAAAGTAGAATGACTCGAATTTTCTGGATGATTACGAACCGGTTATATGATCTCATATATATTATGGGAAAAAGAAATTGCTCCTCTCTGCAAACAAGTGGTGATTTCCAAAGCCACTGATTTCTCCAAAGTCTATTCAGAACACTAATAATTCTATGGAGAAAAGTATGATGAATTCATCATCGATCTCCTTTCTAGCAGATCTCGATTCGTAGTTTGAGAAACAAAAACATTAGTTTAGTTCAAATCAGAAAATGAAACTCAATCAGAAAAATATCCATAATCTACAAGAATGATTAGTGGAGAACAGAGTCCCAAAAAGGAGAACGAAAGGCAATTGAAGCAAAACCCTACCCGTTCTCCGACGAAAGCGCCGACGAGAACAAAGGCCGCGTACACAGGGGTCCGGTGCATGACAACCCTGTACAGCCCTTCCAATAGCCTTCCACTTCTTCGAACAGTCGAATCCGAGGAGTTGCAGCGAGACTTCTTTCTTCAACCTTCTGCAGAATCAGATTACAATAAGTCGAGGTTCCCAAAAAAACCACCTTCTTCTCGTCTTTTGCTGCTCCTCCAAACACGATCTCCTCCAAACCATGAGCCAGGACTGGGAACCAGTCGTGCTACCCAAACCGAAGCCCAAGGCTCAGGCGCTTCGAGATCCAAAAGCCGTGAACCAGCTCTACGTGCGGGCAGTCAGGTTCAGACGATAAAAAAGCTCGACGCCGGTTCGAACAGTAAGCCACCGGCGATGGCCGTCAATGCCAGGAAACTCAAGGAAGAGACAGAACCAGCGGCGTTGAACAGAGTAGCTGTGGATTTAAGACGGGCCATGCAGAAGCTTCAGATTGCTTCAAAACGGGGCTCTTCTGCCGACCGGCTGAGAGAAGGGAAGAGAAGGGACATCGTGTCTTTTTTTTTTTTTTCTCTACTTAAATCCTCCCCATTCTTCCTTGGCCATGTCACCATGAACCTTAGAATCGATCCCAGACGTCACACCAGAGAGCTCAGGTGATCCTCCTCACTCTTCATCTTCTTCTCCATCTCGATAACCAAGAAAAAGAAGAGGGTAAAATAGTAAATTAATAATGTTAATGGGTAATTTGGTTATTATATAATTTTTAAGGTTTTTTTTTTTTTTTTGGATAAATAATTTTTAAGGTTGTTAATAGATTAATCTGTTAAATCTGGACCAATGTGATACATATTTCACATTTGAGAGGGAATGGGTGAAATAATGGATAATGTTTGGGGTTGAGTGAATTAAAAATAAAATTCAAGGAGGGTAGGTGGAATTTTCCTTATTTTTTTTGTTTGGAACATGTAAGGAAAAATTGAGAGCGTGGTTTAAATTGTCTTATGTATACAAATGGGAGAGAATCTTTGTATCAGCAGCAGTACACGTTCGAAAGAAAGTAAGTATCCTTTCTGCACTTGTTTACAGTGTTATTGGGAGTATTTTGATAGATTTTCACTGTCACACACTATTTGGTTCTGAGTTTTGTTTTGTTGGGTGGAAGGGAAATTGGTTGTGCATTTTTTATTTTCGAATTCAGTAATAGGTTATGTTGTGTGGACGGAGTATAACGTTGTTCAGTTTTCTGGATTTCTATATAGTTTGGAGGTTATTATCAAGAATAAGGCATTTTGATTACTTTTGCTTTCTTTTTCTTATTGAAGTAGTTGCTAAGTTACTTCGAAAGTGGGAAATTTCTGTCTATTTTGTTTGTTCTGCTCAAATTGTGACACTAACGAGCTTTCTGGCTGTTTCTTAATTTATTTTGTGTAGAAAATTCATTGTTACTTTTTCTGATTCTAGAGTTATCATCTGGTTTACTTTGTGAAGTAGATTTTGACTGTTCCTTGACTCCTCTGTTTTGATTTTATCTTGTTAATGGAGTTTTGCAGAGCTTAATTGTACATATTGGCCTGTACTGAAAAAAGAGGAATCAGCAGACTCTTCCTATTCTTGCACAGGCTGTGTCTTAACATCTCCCCATAATGGTTTCAAGGTCTTATTCCAATCTTCTGGACCTTGCCTCTGGCGATTCGCCGGGCTTCGGTAGAGTAGGAAGCAAACTCCCTAAAGTTAAGACTGTGGCTGGTATCGTTTCTGAACTGAATGACGAGAACAGCGGTGTTGGCTCTGATGCGTCTTCTTCTATTTCTCAGGAGCGAATTATCATTGTTGGAAACCAGCTCCCAGTTCGGACACACCGAAGGTCTGATGGTGATGGAGGATGGTACTTCAGTTGGGATGAGGATTCCCTTCTCCTGCAACTCAAGGATGGCCTAGGAGAAAATGTTGAAGTCATCTATGTTGGTTGCCTGAAAGAAGAGGTTGACCCAAGTGTACAGGATGATGTGTCACAGACATTACTTCAGACATTTAAGTGCGCCCCGGCATTCATTCCTCCAGAACTTTTCAGTAAATTCTACCACAGATTCTGTAAGCAGCAGCTATGGCCTCTCTTTCATTACATGCTCCCTCTCACTCCTGGTCTAAGTGGGAGGTTTGATCGGTCCCTCTGGCAAGCTTATCTCTCAGTCAACAAAATATTTGCAGACAAGGTAATGGAAGTCATAAGCCCAGATGATGATTTTGTATGGGTTCACGATTACCATTTAATGGTGTTACCAACATTTCTTAGGAAGAGGTTTAATACAGTGAAACTGGGGTTCTTCCTCCATAGCCCCTTTCCATCATCTGAGATATACCGAACACTTCCTGTTCGAGATGAACTCCTTCGTGCACTCCTGAATGCTGATCTTATTGGCTTCCATACTTTTGATTATGCTAGGCACTTCCTATCATGCTGTAGTAGAATGCTAGGGCTTGCTTATGAGTCTAAGAGGGGTTACATAGGACTCGAGTATTATGGGAGAACCATCAGCATTAAAATTCTTTCTGTTGGGATTCACATGGGCCAGCTTAGATCCATGATGTATCTTCCTGAGACTGAATCTCGTGTTGCAGACCTACAGGATCAGTTTAGGGGTCAAATGGTTTTACTTGGAGTTGATGACATGGACATCTTCAAAGGGATAAGCTTGAAACTGTTGGCCATGGAGCAGTTGCTTGTACAACACCCTGATTGGAGGGGGAAGGTTGTGTTGGTTCAAATTGCAAACCCTGCAAGAGGCAGAGGGAGAGAGGTGCAGGAGGTCCAATCTGAAACTTATTCCACAGCAAAGAGGATTAATGAAAGATTTGGGGGGCCAGGCTACAATCCTATTGTTTTGATCGATACACCACTTCAGTTCTACGAGAGAATTGCTTATTATGTGATTGCTGAGTGCTGTCTTGTCACAGCAGTGAGAGATGGAATGAATCTTATACCATATGAATATATTGTATGCAGGCAAGGAAATGAGAAACTAGATCACACCTTGCAACTGGATTCATCAGTACCGAAGAAGAGCATGATAGTGTTATCTGAGTTCATTGGGTGCTCCCCATCGCTCAGTGGGGCCATCCGTGTCAACCCATGGAATATTGATGCAGTGGCTGAATCTATGGATTCTGCCTTAGTTGTTACAGAATCTGAGAAACAATTACGTCATGAAAAGCACTACAGGTATGTGAGCACACATGATGTTGGGTACTGGGCAAAGAGTTTTCTACAAGATCTCCAGAGGACATGTAAGGACCATGAGAGGAGGAGATGCTGGGGCATTGGTTTTGGTTTAGGTTTTAGGGTAATAGCACTTGATCCCAGTTTTAGGAAGCTTCTGGTTGAGCATATAGTTTCTTCTTATAAGAGAACCAAGAACCGGGCAATTCTCTTAGATTATGATGGTACCATGATGCCAAAGACATCCATCAACAAAACACCAAGTCCAGAGGCTATTTACATCTTGAACAGCCTGTGCAGAGATCCAAAGAATGTTGTCTTCCTTGTTAGTGGAAGGGACAAGAAAACTCTAACAGAGTGGTTTTCTTCTTGCAAAAAACTTGGAATTGCTGCAGAGCATGGTTACTTCATGAGGTATACATGCTTTTTTTGTGCTCCTTGACGTCAGTTTTGTTTCACTTTTTCCTAGTTTTTCAATTGGTCGGGGAAGCCTAATACAGTGCTTGATTTGAGGGAACCATATGGGTTATCCAAGTAGATCTACCAAGGAGCTACGAGTTGTACCAAGTGCTGCATTAATTTGTTATACTAGTTTCAAAGTGTTTTATCTGATGTTTGGTTCAAAAATGAAAAATAAAGAAAGTCACCTCCATTCTGTGTTCATTTTTAAATTTCTATACTTTCTTTGAATCTTCATCCATAAACCATGTTGCAAAATCATCTCTTCAGGCTGAATCAAGAGGAGGAATGGGAAACTTGCGTGCCTGTCATGGATTTTCATTGGAAAGAGATTGCGGAGCCTGTGATGCAGCTGTACACTGAGGCAACTGATGGTTCAGCTATAGAGAACAATGAGAGTACACTTGTATGGCATTACCAATATGCTGATCCAGATTTTGGGTCATGTCAAGCTAAAGAACTTCTTGATCACCTTGAAAATGGTCTCGCCAATGAGCCAGTCTCTGTTGAGAGTGGACAGCATGTTGTTGAAGTTAAGCCTCAGGTTAGTACTAAAGGTTTCATTTCCACGTCTATGAGCATAGTGATACATATATGGTATATGTTCTTCTTCAACCTACTTCTGTTGGAGATTTAGATGGTAACTGTTTAGTCATAAGCTTGCATTTTTTAATGGTTGATTTTGGATTGGTTAGCACTTAACAGGGCCAAACATGTGAACTTATGGTTTGCCATTCAACTATGCCAGCCAATTGGCTAATGGTTCAAGCCCAACATTACAAGCTGAAATTTCTTTTGGATCTTATTTCTATTTTCTCCTATTCTATGATGTGATTTGGGCCATTTTTCGCTCTTATGCAAAATACAATCTGGTCCATACAGCATTGAGATGCTGGTTCTACCCAGTTTGCTGACTCCTGTCATGCACATTTCTAAGATAAAAGAAATAAATGGAAGGAATGACTGTAACAATGGACATGATTTGGGTAAACTGATAACAAAGCCTGATTTGTTCTGGTCACATCCACTGATGATAAAGATTCCTAACCAATAATACTGAGTGGATGGATTTGTGATGTAATTCCCTGATGTTGACTTATCTAGTAACTTCCCTCATCAGACTTTGATATGGTTTCACTTTGAGATGGTAATATACAAATAAATTTGTCTGCAATCTTGTTATGCTTGATTTCTGATCCAGAAACTTCTGTGTGTAACACATCAAATGGTCACTCTTATCTCATTGACTGTGTTCTATAACTTTGGCTACACATACCTATGACCTAGTACTGTAAACAAAAAACACTTTCTCACATCTATTCTCTACCTTCTTCCCATTTATGTTCCTGATGGTATAATCGATAATATCTGATTCGTGTCGTCAAGTGCCATTTATTTTCCTCTCCAAATATTTACTATTATGTCATATTTCTGTTTTCTCTCTTATCTACATGATATTAATTCCTACACTATATACATCCCTAAGTAAAATACCAAATGAGAAAAGAGTGAGGAATCTTATGAATCTCTAGTTATTCATTTTTTTTATCTTGCTGCACAGGGTGTCAGCAAAGGTATTGTGGCTGAGAATCTCTTAGCAACAATGCGACTAAAGGGAATGCTTCCAGATTTTGTGTTGTGCATAGGTGATGATCGGTCAGATGAGGACATGTTTGAGGTCATCATGAGTGCCATGACAGGCTCATCTCTCTCACCTGTAGCTGAAGTGTTTGCTTGCACTGTTGGTCAGAAACCCAGTAAAGCAAGGTATTATTTGGAGGACACAACTGAGATCATTAAAATGTTGCAAGGGCTTGCAACTGCTTCAGAGCAGGCAGAAAGGAATGCTTCTTAAGCTTCCCCAAGAGTCATTATGGATTGAAAGCAGGTAAACAGCTTCTCCACTGTAGGTAGTTTTATCTCCATCTATATTATTGGCGGACACAATGGTCTTTTTTTTGGGTAAGTGGACACAATGGTCTTTATTTCTTCATATCATGTTTGTATGCTTCCTTTGTCCCTTTCCATTATTAATGCAAGAATTCATTTGGCTTGTTAGGCAGTTCATGGGCTAATTTGCTTTGATCTACAGCTAAATTTTCTGAGACTGGAAGGCTCAATTTGGAATGTGAGAGTCCAAACAGCTAGAAATTGCCTCCATGGAAATGCATAGGCATGCCTGTGTTTGCATGATTGCATTCTTTATATCCCATGATCCTCAGGAATTGAGCTCTCCATCTGAAGTAGACTAGTTTGATTTTCTACTGAGATGGTAGGTAATTGATTTCTGTAATGAGAAATTAATTTGCCTGCTAGACTTATCGTCTTCACCAGATTTAGTTTAAACTAAGCTAATTCAAAAAGTTTATGATGGGATTGTGATCATTCTTAGCCGCAGAGTCCTGGATTTCCTATAGCTCTGATTGGGTGCAAGGGGAATTAAAGGGAAAGGAAGTGAAAATTTTAAACTTTAAAAGAAAACTTTTATAATCATTATAGATCATGTTATCACATGACTATGTAATTAACTCCAAATAATTTCATATATAGTTTTAACTTGGCATCCAAGAAAAGTAAAATAAAGTTTACATCTAATAAATTTCAATGCTACATATGATACTTTTCCTGCTGCTGGGTTTATAGAAAAATTTCATCCTCAATCAACTATGATATTAGCTTTTAAAATTGAACCACAAAAAGTAACGGTAAGAATAGGACAGTTTGTGTTATCAAGTATTTTGCACCCAACTCATTAGCAAGTACCACTCGATATGAGAAATGTTGGAGAGAGTTTGAGCTAAGATCTAACCCTCAATCGTAGATTTTGCTATGTCATCACACTATAAAGATTACTCTTAATATTAGGTAGTTTTTTTTTTTCTGTATTTAAATTCCTTAATTTAAACTAGTAAAACTTGATCTGGAGAAGATCCCTTATGGGGCCCTCCTCCCCTCATATGTGGAAAACATATTTTTTTTATTTATATTTTTAAACAGCGGATAGATCCCCCCTCACCTAAAATATAAGAAATCTAAAGCAAGTAAAAAGCCTCATATTTTGACCCCCCCAAAAAAAAAAAAAGATTAAAAAGACTAAAAAATAATACTTCTTGCATAAGAGTGAATGGCTTATGATGCTTTAGCTTTCATTCTTACCATGGATCTTTTTTTATAGACATTCATTCGATCGGTTATTGGTATTGTTGCTTTCCATTTATCTGCAACTTTTGGACGGATGAGACTTTTCCCTCTAATGTATGGTGCGGAATATTGAACAATTAAGAAGCATCATATAAATAAACTTAGTGTAGCTGGGATGAGGATGTTGAGATGGATGTGTGACAAAATTAAGAAGGATAAGGTAAAGAATGATCGTATTAGAGTTGATTTGTGAGTAGCGCCGATGCATGATAAGCTATAAGAAAGTCATCTGAGATAGTATGGCTATATCAAAAGAGGCCGTTAGAAACTCCAGTACAGAGGAGTGATTTGATTCAAATTAAAAAAAATCTAAAAGAGTTAAGGGCAGACCTAAGATGACTCTAGGGGAGATATTGAGGAAAGACAGGCGTAGCTTATGCTTTATTTTAAGTATAACATCAAACAGAACTGATTGGAGGATAAAAATCCATATAGGAGACCTTATTTAGTTGAGATAAGGCTTTATTATTATTATTGTATTGAAGCTTATGAAGTTTTAATATATATAATTTTTGACATTCCATGCTTAACCTGCATTCGTTATTCAATCAACTAATATCGAAAAAGTTACCACATCTTCCAAGAACCCTAATTGCGATACACGGAAAAGATCCGCACAATCCCATTGTGGGGACACTTTCCCACAAACTCTTATGTAACTCATATTTTTTTCCAACCCTTGATCTTGTTGATCCCTAAAGATATTGATTCTTGCATACCTATTTGTTCACTTGTGGAGTATATTAGGTCAAAAATACATTTTGAGATGACAAAAATAATGTATTATCCATTATGGAACGTGTTCTTTTCCCATTCTACATTTTATTGGTCTCAGTGCACAAGGCTTCCCTGCCCCCGCAACATGGGGAAACTGCTTTTGTGATTCGAAAGCAGTCACCCCTTACCATCATGTTAGACATTTATGTGATTAGGGTTTCTACCAAACCCATCCCAATCCATACAAGTACCATAGATGTGAGGACCAGGGAATTTGTTTGAAAATTAAATTATCTTCGTTTTTATATTTGAGTTTGCATGTTGTGAAACTTGTCTACCCCTCATTACACTCAAACTGGGATCTGGAAAGTTCTCATCTTCGGATCCCATCCACTCATGCCAGTGAAGGGTAAGAAGACTGGAGTCGCCACCTAGATAAGGTCTAGGACCTATAAATGATATTCCTCAGTGGGGGGACACTAATGATCGCACAAAAGGAATGACTATCTTGTCTCACCAAAGACGGGTAATTGTCAAATTATGAGTTGGGAAGGTGTTAGGCACCCAACTCGCCCGATCCAACCGGTCTCCCCTAAATCCTATCATTTCCTACAATTTATGAACACTTGGGGCTATTTAAATACAATACAAGGTAGAAGGGAGAATTCTAAATTGATTTCTACTTCTTTACTAATTATGCATGGCATAAGCTGAAATTAAACAAATTAAATAAGAAAATAATCACAAAATGAATTAAAGAATTTAATGATCGGCCTAATTATGCATCTAAAGAAAGAAAAAAAAATGATATACAATATATGACCGAGGTCTAGGAAAATCTTAGACTGCCTACGTATCCCTATGTGGCAGGAATCAGGTCAAACGTAGTTCGGATGGGTGTGTACGTACCAGATGTGTGCAAGAAGAGGGATGCTCCCAAAATATTGAAACGCATCCCAAGCGATGGATGCTTCCATAATCATGAAACACATCTGATGGTGAGAGATGTCCCCACAACAGTGGGACCCATCTCGATGTAGAGGTATTCCCTTTCATAAGGAAATCCCCTCGCTGAGGTAATCCCATAATACATGGAACTTACTTCAATTTGAGTGTATATATAAAAATGATGTTCTCAAAATATTGGAACACATCCGAAGGATGAGATGCTCCCACATCCGAAGGTGTAGAGATATTCCCTTCCACAGGAAAATCCATTTGCTAAGGTAATCCCATAATACATGGAACTCACTTCAATTTGATCGAGCGTGGAGCAACCAAACTCCCCCGCAGCCTACGTATCCCTCGAGACCTATGTCTCTCCAGAATCAAGTCAAGCGTAGTTTTCATGGATTAACGAACCATGGATACGTGTGACAACACTCAGGAAAGGTCAAATGCATCATCTCCCCACACACGGGGTTCACTAATATCTCACTCATATCCCACATTCGGGATACCCGGGTGGACTGTCCGTCAGGCCCTCAATCCTATGCATACATCTACCCAATCGCACATTTTTCATTAATATACATTTTTAGTACAACGATTTCCCATACTCTTGGATCCAATCCTAGGGTTGGGTGGGCTCATTCTAAATGGGCCCACAATGGGTCAGACTCATTGGAGTCTCCTAGCCAATCACATCACAGGGTGGTGTGCATTCTAATATACATCAATTACAAATTAGATGTTCAAAATGAGGATACAGCACTTGGGGAGGGTGGTGCTTTGCAATATGAATTTAACTAAGTTAAGCATGCAAAGAAATATACATTGATTCACTTGTAGATATGAATGAAATCATCTAATCATGGAATTAAAGTGTCACACCCCAATTCCGCACCTTTAGAACGGTGTGATGAATCGCTAATAAACCAACGGTTCAACCAGGATCTCTAATAGGCTGTGTCCTTTAATTTAAACCATACACATCCACATCCACAACCATAATCAGAATAAATACACAATAGCGGAAGTCTTAATATTAAATGAACTGAGGATCTAACTGTGATAATCATAAATAAAATATCAAATTATGTTGTATTAACCGAGACATAAATAAATAAAATATCAAATTACATTTCCTTAATAGTTCAAATAGAAATCTAATCGAAAACGTATGAGTTGCACTCGCATGAGGAGTCATGCGTCTCCACTATATCTTCAGCCTCCATTGCAGCCACGTGTCCGTACACAGAAGCATTCATATAATCTTCCACAGTGGTACCTGCATCATCAACTAAAAATATTCGAATTCGAAAAGGGTGAGCACACATCACAGCTCAGTGAGCAAACAAAACAATGCAACAAACATATGCATGCATTCAATTCATATCTGTGGTCTGGTATATAAGTTTGCAATGTGCTATAGAAAGGTTCGGTGGCCGCCTCACCTCTATACACGAGTGTGTGAAGCCGCCCAAAGATAACGTTTATTGTCGTCCCACATGCACCCATCATGGAATAGAGATAGAGCTAAAGTGCTTAGGACTACACCGCATCATACTTCCCCTGATACCCTACCCATACCAACACGTAAGCCCCTGCTGGCGATCGAGGACTTGCAAATTGGGCTCGCAACTAACCAATCCTAATGTCAAACAGTGTACCCAAGGCCTCACCCCAGCATCCCTCAATACATCCATAGAGATAGAGCTAAGGCCCCCCGGTAGAGTCGAAGACTACACGGTCCGAGACCACCTCCTCTGATACCCTACGACGTAATAGTTCTGCTAAGGTAATGGCGATACAACGATGTCAGTGGACAAGACTTGAGTAAAGATAGAGCTAGAGTCTGGTGACCAGGTTGAACCACAATGTCACGTCCTCCCCCTGATGCCCCACTCGCATCAAGTACATTAACCACACACAAACATTCACATGCCTATTCCTAGCATCATTATCATCATTATATTAAAAATAAGCGAAAATTAAATATGCATGAACAGTAATAAAAGGAACATTAGATGACATGTTGAATGCACATTACAACCATACATGCATAGAATCAGTCATGGTATTGGATTCAAGAAATAAAAACAGTTTATTATTAGTCAATTAGTTTAGGTTTTGTTCCCTCACCTTTGCTTGAGTGTAAATCCTCTTTCAAGCTCTAAGAATCACCTTTATATCAATAGAAAAACCTAACAAGTCGATAGATTTTAGTTAGAATTCATTCCGACAATTTTAGGCTTGCTGTTAAGCTAGGGTTGCAGGACGAGTCGCAGGTAGGGAGAAAATTCCTTCTCTCTTTCCGTTCTTTCTTCTTTCCTTTTCTTCTTCCTTCTTTTCCTTCTTTTTTTTTTTTCTCCCTCTCTTTTCACGTTTTCTTTCTTAGAAAACATTGCCTTTTTTTTTTTTTTTTCTTTCCTTCCTCTTTTCTTCCTTTTTTTTTCTTTCTCCCTCTCTCTTTAACGTTTTCTTTCTAGAAAACGTGAAGGGGAATCTTTTTTTTTTTATTTCTTTCTCTTTTCTTTTTTCTTTCTCCCATTCTCTTTCCTCTCTCTTTCCTAATATATATAATGAAGCTGAAATTACTTGATTTGGATATGGGGTGACCAAAATATAAATTTTTGAAGATTAAATGACCATTTCTATGTGTAATTTTGCATGGGACCCTTCGGAGACTTCTACCCGAGATTTTTTTTTGTTCACTTTGTAGAACATTACAAATAAAGAATAATGGCCTTGGAATCATCTGAATCCGATGTAGAACGACAAAGATATGAACCTTTGAAGTTCTAACGATAATTTTACATGAAAGTTTACATGGGGCTCACTGGTGACTTATACCCGGGATTTTTCACGTCCACTTTGAAGAGGACTGAAAATAAAGAATATTGGCCTTTGAATCATCTGATTCCGATATCAGATGACCAAGATATGATGTCTTGAAGTTTGAATGATAATGCATGCAGCATACGATAATTACGTAAATGTCCTTGCACTTTCAAACTACGATATTTTCCTTGTTTGACGTCAGAATTTGATGATTCCGGTCTCATTTCAAAGATAATTTCACGACATATTCATCCAAGTAGGTAATATCCAATGATCCTACTGTGAGGTTCATTAGATAATCACCAACCTTTGGGTTAAAGGCCGAAAACCTGCCATATTGGTTCACTTATGCTGAGGGTGGCAAAAATGGGGTGCTTACATCTGGTTGTCGGGTGGATCCGAGTCCTCCATCCTAGCCGACAAACTGAGCCGATAGGGGTGTCGGCTCGGATGGAGGGCTTGGATCCACCCGAGAGCCAGGTGGCAGCCATCCATCTGGGCCGCCAAGTCTCCCGCCCAAACTCAGGCGGGAGAGGATGTGGATCCATCCTATGGAGAGTAGTAGAGGAGGATCCACATCGTCTCCCGCCTGGGTTTGGGCGGGAGACTGGGCGGCCCGGATGGATGGCCACCACCTGCCACTCGGAGGGATCCGAGCCCTCCATCCGAACCGACCCCCCAGTCGGCTCAGCTTGTCGACTGGGGGGTCGGCTTAGATGAAGGGCTCAGATCCCTCCGAGTGCCAGGTGGCGGCCATCCATCCAGGCCGCCCAGTCTCCCGCCCAAACCCGGGTAGGAGATGATTTCTGTTCAAAAGAGGATATGTACATGCTGGTGACCAATTCTCATTTCACATCATTAACCTGATTATCACCAATTTCGAACATTATTGGAGTTCGGCGTCATTTATCAAAAGTCAGACTATGCATTGTATTTTAAGGCACTTTCATTTTCCCAAAAATAAATAAAGATATAATATTATAATGAGAAGAGTTTTTAGGATAGGAGATTAAAATGTCTTCATAAATTACAATTTTATAGTATTATTATAAATATGGTGAGAATAAAATAAATTTAAATCCTCTATTTAAGGAAATTAGGTTTTTTTTTTTTTTTTTTTCTGTTGCAAGAAATCAGAAAGGATTTGGAAATGTATTTGGATTTTGGAAGGAGATGTTAGTCTAAACCAAAAGCTACGAAAACCGTCAGTTCTTCCATATATGCCTGACGTGTATTGCTTTCACATGGGAAGGATGAAGATTTTCATCCTCCCGTGAACCATGCTAGTCACCTTCTGAATGACTCTAGGAAGGCCCACGCGCTTGCTTACGTTTATTCGAAGAAGGCAAGAACAAAGGCAAGAACAGCTCCGCAGCACACAGCAAAAACATCTCTTCAATACTTCAGTGTCTATTTTCTCTTAGATATTATAAATCTGACGCCTCGACCTCTCATCTTGCCTTTCCGTGTAAGCCGCTTGAAACCATGTAAGAACTTCGCATCCCTTTCGCAGCAGAGAATTGTTTTTGGGTTTTCTTGGGTTTCCAATTCATCTGTATATGATGGTTTAAATGTCACTCTTCTTGTATGTGGAGATCCATCTATTTCATTTGAGATCGCTATGGGTGCTTATGACTTGTGCTTCTTTATCTTTCTGTAATCTTGTATTTTTGTTGGTTTATTGAGTGGTTAAATTTCGTGAAGCTTTATTTATAGTTTTCTTTAATGGATACTTTCCTTGTAATGATGATTTTTTCTTCGTGATTTGGATTTTATATTTATAGGGTTCTGGTGATTTTGTATTACGTGGGCATGGTGGATTGAATTTTAATTGTGAGAGTAAGACTATCACTTAATTTCTTCTCTTTTGAACATGTGGAGGACGGATTTTCTTTGTCTTAGTTTCTGTATGATGGACCTTACTTTTCTTGATGATTGAGATTTTAGCTTCTTTTTCTTTCAGTTAACTTCCTTGACCTGGGATTGCCGAATTCGGTGATTTGGAAGTTTGAGGGGGTGGCGGGGCTTTGGGGTGGGGGGTTGGGGTTGGGTGTCCATACTGTAAACCCATCAAGAATTGCGATGATAATGACTTAAATTTTGATGCTGACTTGTAAAATAATATTGGTATTCTTATTCATTAAGCTACTATGAACAGTTGGCTGTCGTTAATGATTAATTCTTATTAATTCTTATCTCGGTTTAGTTAAATTATGGTATTGCAATTTGGATTGCATAGATATGCAATAGGAATTTTCAAAAATAAACTTTCAACTCCAGACCTTACTCACCTACTCAACAAAGGCAATGATAACCTTCAAACTACAAGCACCATTGCTGCCAGGACTCCAGGACATTGGCCATCTAGAGATTAGGCAGTGGGATGAGAATGTCCTGTTATTGATTTTGCATTCCATAATAATGTTGTTGTTTTTATTTACGGCCACTCCCCAAGACTTACTCTCCATAGAATCTGATGGCTCAATTACCCCATTCCCGTTTCTTAATTCTGCTTTTTCAACAACTGCGATGCATACTTGTCTTCCCCTGGAAAGGAGAGCCCCAAGCATTTTCTCCACTTCAGGAGCTTCTATTGCTGCTTCTTCAAACCTGGTAAGCATTTTAGCCCCCCCCCCCCCTCTCTCTTCCCTCTTCTCTCTTTTATTTTCCTTGTATGCATAAAAAGGTCCGAAATGGTGGTCTGAGGTTCCTGAAAAATTTCATTGCGAATTTGGCATCATATATTCCCGAAGAGATCTGAAGGTAACAATATATTTAATAACATTAATCCTGTCTTAAAAAATGTGAGCACAACAATAGATGATATTACCTCTACAGCTCACAAGATTCATGGCAATTCAAAATTTTGATTGCTGGAGGGAGAAGAATCAAACGCATTCTCTGAAAGTTCAAAGGAGTTTGGTCAGAAATTAGAGTAAAACGGACTACGGTGGGTTTAGTAGCAGTTGTAAGTCTTAACTTTGAGATTCCTCTGAGTTATCTCTCTGATAAAAGTACAATAAACTCCACTAACTCCATTTGGGCACCAAGCACATGCAAGGCAGTTGGAATGCACAATCTTGATACCGAAGTATTAGAATTTTGGTAATTTGATACTGCCTGAAGTTGTGTCGAATGATGCTCACATGAACAAGGGAGGGATTTGGAACTGTAAAATGATAAATTTCTTCAATTATTTTAGACTACCTATTTTTGAGATTAAGATTGTACTCATATTATTAATTTATGGTACAGGCTATAATGAAAAATCAGCGTTTTTCTGCAGTTTCCAGTGACAACTGCATGGCTGTTGTGGCTCATGTGTCATAGACTTGTAAATGGTATCAAAATTTCTTGTATTTGTGCTCCAAATACATCAAACCTTTGTGGGAGATTGATGAGAGAACACTCAATGGTGGACATTAAAGCTCCACTGTGTCCAAATATTGTTTATAGACGTATACAGCCGTATGATTTTGAAGTTCTTGTACGGATCCACCATGATTTATTTCCTATCACGTAAGATGATTTTACTTGATTCTTATCCATGTTGTATCAGAATATTAGTTTCTTTTTTGAAAGTTTTAGGAACTTTATTGATGGACATTATTTTCAGATATGAGTCCGAGTTCTTCCGCAATGTTGTCTATGGCCGTGACATTGTTGCTTGGGGAGTTGTTGACCGTAGTCGGCTTGGTGGCCATGGTGATGAACTTATTGGATTTGTCACGACACGTATTATCCCAGCAAGAGAAAGTGAGGTAAGCCCCTATATTGATATAATTCAAATGCATATTGTGTTCAGAATTCCACGTATTTGTAGGTACCCGATTCATTAAACCAAATATTGGCGTCACAGATAGGGGATATGCTCAGTTATGATTCCTCAAGGACAGAACAAGTGCTAGTTTATATTCTGACATTGGGAGTAGAGGAAGGTTACCGAAATCTTGGAATAGGTAATGTCCGAGTACTCTTGCACGTCCATGATTCTTTTATGCCTGTTAAATGATGTCTTCGGCCTTGGATTTGCAGCTACCTCACTTATTCAGAAGGTTATCGAATATGCGTCTTGCATTCCTACCTGTCAAGCAGTTTACTTGCATGTAATTGCTTACAATGAACCGGCAATTCGTTTCTACCAGAAGATGTCATTCATGTGTGCACGGAGGTTGCAAAACTTTTATTACATCCAGGGACAGCATTATGATTCATATTTGTTTTTATACTATGTAAATGGTGGTCAATCTCCTTGCTCCCCACTGTAAGTAAAATATCCTTTTCTTTCATTAGTAAGGTTGCAGAAAACCTACTACTAGGGAAAATGGGTTGTGGAAGTCACCACTTTGAAATGACTTGCTGTAGTAATATGACAGCCAAGTCAACTATGTCATGGGTTGTACTTGAAAATACTAGTAACCATAACCTTATTCATGAATTTCCAAGCCATTGTTGTCCATTTTCTTTATTATTTCATATTGCTTACCTGGTCACTGTCCAGGGGTTTTAGATTTTCCCCGTTATGGTTTCAATTGAAGTGGTTGAGAATATCGACCTATCCTGTCCCTTATGGCTTGCTTCTATTCAGTCTCCTTCTACTGATCTACTTGCATTGCTTCAGGGGTTTTTATTTTTTTTGTTTTTATTCTGCAGAGAGATTGTCACCACTGTAGCAGCATATGTGAGGAGCCTTCTCAAATCTCTGGCTGCAAGACTATGGAAGAATGAAGAGAGGTATCAAGAATGCCCAAATGTAAAGAAAGCAGTGGCCTTCTAACTACCCAAAACAAGAGAATACTCACAACTGAGGTTGCCGGTTGTCATTGTGTCTAGTATCGGAGCCTTTCTTGCTGCTTGTACTGAAACACAAAGGTCATAAATCAAGTGTTTTAACCTGGTAAGGCTTATTTACGTACCCAACCCCACTTGGTCTGATAACCTTAGTTGAACTGAGTCAAGTTTAACCCTGTGTAATCCTCTTTGGCTGAAGCTGGTAAAAGATCTCAAATGTCACAAATTCAGACTAACCCTCCTCTTTGGCCCCTTTATTATTCATTTGCTGTGGTTGTTGTAACAGTATCACCCTTTTGTACCTCTTCCATCAGGATTCAATCAAAAAATTATTTAATGCAACTCTTTTTCTTGTTTCACTTCGAGACTTATATGTGCATGCTTGGAGTTATTTAATTTCCTACTTGCTGATATCTTTGCTGTCATAACTTGGGGTGTGAAGCTTTGTCATTAAGAAGCACAGAATTCTTGTAAAAGTACTGCTTTTAGCTTAGTTGTGGGCAAACTAAAAACTGTTTTAGCATCTTTCTCCTTAGGTCAAAACACTTTAATTTGCCTCCTAAATATATGTCTGCTGTCATAACTCATCTATAGTTATCTTCTACACAGAAGCAGAAAATGTTGTGAGACCTAAAAAGAGGGCACAGATTTTGAAAACCTCAAAGTTTTCTGGACTTGTCAAAAACGTTGTGCTCTTCATCAATGGATTGCTAAAGCTTCAGCTGGGCTTTTAATAGATCGGCCTAGATCATCATGATTCACGGAAGGGGATTTTTTTTTTTTTTTTTTTTTTTGAACACCCAGGAATTTTTTTCTCCTTAAATTATAGTTTCAACCATTGATCGAAACAAATTGGTTATCATTATGATGGATGTTAGACAAAACAGAGAGACCAAGTCAGGACAGGCTCTATACTTACTTGATCACGTATTAACAAAAAACCAATGCGCGACTACAAGAAAAAGACTCAAAAAACACTTGATCAGCCATCTGAATCGACTCAGTTCGAAACACTGGAACGATAGTCCCTTATGGTTTCTGGAGGACTATTAAACTAGGAGAGTATTGATTGAATCACTGTGGTTACAAGAAATCAGAAGCTGGATTTTCAGTATCTCTCGTTATTTTTCTGATATTTTTCTCCCTTCATCTTTTCACACATTAAGTTCTCTCTCTTTCTCAAAACATAGTTCTGCAACGGCCTTCGTTCAAGTCACACAGAGCATGTGGCACTTTCTCTCTTGGATAAGTTGGCTACAGCCTACGGTTCTCTGTTTTACAGTACTTTCTTTTTCAAAACTTAATGTTCTCTGTTTTACAGTACTTTCTTTTTCAAAACTTAATCCTGCAATGGCTTTCCTTTATTTACACAGCTCCAACACCTTCATAGCTACTCAGAGGCCTCTCTTTGATATATTTCTTTTTCTTCTTCAAAAGTTAAGAGATCCATCTAAGAACAGCAGGGAGTCTTCTCAAAGGTAATCCTGTTTGAATCTATATTAATCATGGTAGACGAACTGGCTCTACCCTTAGAGATCCTTGGCTTGACTCCAATATCTAAAGTCTAAACACTATCCTCTTAGAGCTTTGAGATGCCCATGGTTTCATCTCCGATTTGTTGCCTCGCCAATCTGTCCACTGCTAGTAACCATTCTTCCCTTTAGCATTTTTCCATCCCTCCCCATGGCAATCCAGAGAACAGTGAAAAATGAATCAGACTAAAAATGCCTGTGACTAGACACCCTGATCTTCCCTAATTACAATACAATTTGGAGAAGAGATCTTCACTAATTGCTGTGTTTTGTTCCAGACATGAGCCTATCCTATTTTGCATCCATAGAAGGGAAATTTAGTTTTTCATTTTATCTTGAGATTATGAGAGGAATCAGCAATTGCTGCAGGCTAGGAGCCAGGCTTTCCACTGAGAATCCCATTGTTTGAAAAGAATCTTCAATCTAAGCCCTTGGAGACAATGTTTAATTAGCGAGCTAGGTAAATTAACTGTTACCAAAATTGACAATGAAATGTGAAGTTCAACAGCAAGCACTCTCAGAACAAGGGAGGCGAGATTTAGCCCATGAGAAGAGAACAAGTAATAGGATTGAAAGAAAGTTAATGGTATATTTCCAGATTCAAGGAATAGACAAAAAGTTTTCGACAATGGAGACACTGCACATTTCATGGCTTAGGCCAGATTCATCGCCCCTAGCTGCTCGACTACTTCAAAATTCAAGCTTCAAACTCCTTCCTGGCTTGTTGCACAGGGTTATGTAACTCAACTTCATTTGCTGGTTTGAGCTCTATCCGTTATGTTATGCTGTTAAGGGCCGTTGGTGCAGTTTAGTCGCTACTCTGTTGATGAACAGCTTAAAAATTAAAATTCAGAACTAAAGCTAGGCCATTCTATTGATATATGCTAATCATTGACAGCAAAAAAAAGCTCTCATATACACACTTACGGAATAAAAATTACGATCCCAGTGTTTGTCTGAATACTTCATTTGAATGATGTCACAAAGTCCCCAAGCACAAAAATCTGGACACATTACCTACATTTTAAAGAACTTTCTTTGTCCGGTTGATCCAGTGGTGAAGATCTCATTTAACAGTATCCATTGTTCGTACTATAGATCATTTTGGTAGGATCCATTTTCTTTTCCCACCTGCCATTTTCCTCCTCAATGTTCAACGATGATCTCAAGGCCTCAGACTCCGGATTTCCTTCACCTTTTCTCTCATTTCTGAACATCAGAAGGGCAAAATATCCTCAACTGCGTTAACCAAAATCAGTCTGAATCTACATAATCCTGCGTTTTTTTTTTTGTGGAAACTTTAACACTTGACCTCTTTGAGACCAACTGCGCTATCCCCTTGGGATTTACATAATCCTGTGTTATGACCCCATTTAATCTACAGCCATGGCTTCAGAACCACCACCAATATCCTCCATGTCAATCTTCGGCTCTTCCATAGCAGTCCTCAGTTCCTCAGCCAAAAATTTCTGCTCCTCCTCAATGGTATTTTGCAACTCATCCACCTGTAGAAAAACATAAAATCAAATAAAAATAAGAGCAAGGAAAAATATACCCTCGATCATCTGAATGTTTCAGATGATTTGAAAACAAGTAGGGTGACAAATGTAAGACAGCGCCATAGGTTAGCTCTAGCACTACAACTTTCAGAGAGCAAGGTGTCCGTAACTAAAAAAAAATCATAGTTCACAGAAACTTGGTTCAACTCATTGAAGACTCAAATCGCTTGGGGTCATCTACAGAACCTGCTGGAGGATCCAGCAGTTTTGGCTAACATGACCTAGAAAACAAACTGACAGATATACAACGCCATATGGGGAAGGAAGTCTGGTTAAATAAATGTAAAACCACTACTATTTAGGATACGAAACTAACAGAATACATCAGGCTCAATATGGAAAAAAAAAAAGCATGCCTGTGCTCACAGGCAATACCAAAATATTCGCATAAGAGTAACATCTATGGTATAATAGACTCCCATGTCTCTGCAGTTTTTTTTTTTTTTTTTTTGGAGGGGGGTTTTTGAAGTTTCAACTTATTTCAAAGACCACAATTTATATATAAAGAGAACCTAACTCACCACATGTAACAGAAGAGCAAACTGTTTCTTGCGAAGTTCCAAAGTCCTTGAACCAGCAGTATTCTCAGCCTCCAACAATGCAATCTCTTTCTCAAGTTCTGATATGATCTTCTGGGTTTCTGATCTTGGGGGCTGCATAGCAACCAATCTTCTGATTGCTTCACACTCCTCTTTGTGTTGCCGTTCAAGCTTACTCTCTTCAAGCTGCTTCTTCAGATCTTCTATGTCAGCTTGTGTCTGCAAAATCTGTCGTTGTATCTCTTCTTGCAGTTCATTGAAATTTTCCTTCTCCCTAAGGTTTGCATCAATAACTGCCTTGCTCTTCAGAAGTGGAAGTTCAAAGGTGTTCATTTCCTGTAAAAAGGCTTTATACAGCCTTTCACAATCATTATAGTTATCCAAACCCTTATCGACCTCAAGTGCGAAAGAGATGAACTTCTTCTGAAGTTTCTTCAAGGGGGGCTCTCCCCTTGTGGTTGTTGTGCGGGTGAGAAGCCTATGTTTGATGATGGTGTCATCTTCAAGGGGACTGAAAGCATAGTGTGCTGTCAACTCTTCCCCTCTGCTGGTGACTTTCCTTCCCTTTATTAACATCTGATCAGTTGAGTATTAATTTCTTCTCTGCAATAGAAGCATGTATAGTAAACTTTGTAAGTATCCTAAACTGAAGATTAACATTCAGAAACAACTGAAAAGGGTGTCCCAATGCACGAGGCTCCCGCTACTGCAGGATTTGGGAAGGGGCAAAATGTATGCAGCCTTTCCCCCGCAACGCAGAGAGGCTGTTTCCATATTCAGAAACAACTGAGTTTGAGCTAAAATGAATTATAGGAAATGTATGAAGAGAGTAATGTCATCAGTTTTTTTTTAAATCCTCAGTGTTGAGAGTAGAATCTAGAATATTTCATGTCAAAAGATTCCCAAAGGCATCTCAAACTTAATTTACAGTAGGTAACTACCTCCTAGAATTATACTAGCGCATTAGTTGTATTACAAAAACCGAAGCTTTGCAGCAGAACAAGGTAAAAGTTATATGTGAAGAAGCTGGCATCCCAAGAAAATTCAGGACTATTATCCAGCATGCGACAAGCTCTCCAGAAGATAAATACCAAATAGTGCACGCCTGCACGGATCTTAGAAGGTGAATAAAATGGAAAGTAGGCTAAACATATGACAACCATCTAAAATGAAAAAAATCAGAGAAAATCAATATAGGCCAATTTACACCACATAACATCAAAATTTCATCATATAAATATAACAAGACAGTATGCAATTCTTCAACGTTTTAATGTTCTTAAGCTTGTCAAAGTTTCCCAAGAAAAGATTAACATACTTAATTGATTGACCGTCTCCAAAAAAGAAATGACGTGCAAAATTTTATTAAAAAAAGGGGGCATACCCAGGTAGTGCAGAGAATCCCATTACTGTGGGTGGAGGGATTAATATACACAGCCTTACCTCCATTTGAGAGGATGTTTCCCGATTGGAACCCATGACCACCAAGTCTGAAGCAACCTTAACGTTGCGCCAAGGCCCATAAGTCACTAAATAATCCACACAGGCTGAGCTAGACGTATTCAAAGTTACTGAATTTCAAGGAGGAACTGGAGAAGCATCTCGGGTTCAGGCCATCAACGTCTTGATTTTCAAGTTGGTGATCAAATGTATGATACTATACAGGTTCTAGTCCCATCAGAATCTAAGACCATTCCAAATTTTATCAACGAGCAACACTTCAAAAAAGAATTCGAAATAGTTTGAGCTTCAATTATTCATTTGGGGGGGGGGGGTTTGTGGGGTTTCAGTAGGTGACAAGAACCTGCACTTCCCTAATCCTTTTCAGGGTGCCCAGGTGTGGAAATGACAAGAACTTCATCGTCGGATTCAACAATTGAAAATAAGTAAAGGAAGCAAATCAAGTGCATTTACATACAGAAGTAGCAAAAACAGGAGCAAACAGATCAGCCGCTGCTCGTCCCTACGGTTCAGAGATAGAAGTTCAAATTCAGTTCTCTCCAAGCTTCAACTTCAACCCTACCGAAACTGAGATAGAAATTCAAATTCAGTTCTCGCCGAGGCTACACCTTCAACTCTACCGAAACCGATATTGTTCAGCATCAACAAATATTAATCACCTAAGATGGTGATTCAGGTCAGGGCGCGCTCTCTCTCTCTAAAGGATCCAAATCGTCTCCTGCGTACTCTACCATTATAGTTTCGATTTACCAGAAAAGGACGCGGAAACGAGCCCTGATCTTTCTTCATGACACCGGCTTGTGTCAACAAAGGGTTGACACCGCCAGTGTAGTAGTTACATGTCAGAATACCGGTAAATTTGAAACAGACAAATCCAGTTAGGAATCAAGTAGGAGAATCGGTCGAGTCCGACATTAATTCGGTCCTGATTCTTTTTTTTTTAAACCTTGCATATCTGAGGATCTAAATCATCTCTTGTCGTTGGAGTTGGAGTTTTGTGATTCAGCGATTGGAGTTCACTCGATGCATATAATACGAGACGATTTTTTTCCATATGTGGAGTCCTGGACACGTGCTCATTGCTTATATTTTTTGAATGTGTGAACCAGATCGGATTTGGGGAGCAATCCGAACATTGTTTTGAAACTCAAAATTGAATGGTGGAACCAGTTTGACCATAGCCATTGTTTTAGGTCAATTCCCTTCGGTAGAATCAAGCATGAGAATTGGACCAATCGGCTTTTATTCTTGATGAGTTCGGACCGATTAGTTTGTGTAATGTTATCGTGAAAATTATTTCAAAGATTATGGTTGGTCCGCTTAAGGGGTTTCTTAGTGCTATTGTCTTGCACAACCAATCAGGGATCCAAATCCTCTCCTCTCAAAACCTTGGGAGGAGGATGACTCCCACCAGTCGATGCCCAACACATGGGTGTTGGCTGGATCTAAACCCTCCATTTGAGTCGATAAGGTGAGCCTATAGGGGGTGTCGGCTTATGCATCGGCTCGGATGGGGGGGCTCGGATGCTGGTGGGAGTCGCCTCTCCTCCCAAACCCCAGGGAGGAAAGGATTTGAATACACGAATCGGCTTTTTTTTTCTGAGCGTATGATTTCTGATAACATCGATCATTCTTGCTCATGAAGCCTTTCATTACATTAAACGACAATAGAAAAGTAAATCTTATTTCTTGGTACTTAAACTAGATATGCAAAAGGCATATGATAGAATGGAGTGGTCATTTATCAAGGAAATCTTGAAATGTTAGGGCTTTTCTCCTTATTGGATTCGATTGGTAAAATAAAGTAAGAAAAGAATGTAATAGAAAACAACACTAAACAAGTTCAAGATTTAACACTCTATGTACATGTAAACACTATACATGCTAACACATACGTACTAAGCATATCAATGTAATGCAAATAAAGTATAAACACTTACAAATTAAAAAACCGAATTACGGATAGGGTCAAGTTGTGACACAAGTCACTATCCTTGAGACTATATTCACCCCCTATGATGCAAAGGGTCTCGTGAATCAACCTCCAAGATTAAAATTGCCCCTGAAGCCTTTCAAGTTATGTGCACTCCAAAGACCAACCCTTCAAAAAAGAAGAGGTTATGAATTCAAATTTCCTTGGGGCCTACATATCCAAAAAAAGAAGTTATGTGCATTAAAAAGCTGGACTTCGTTAGAAAATCTGACTACTGAGATCAACAGTCCAAAAAACAACAGATGATGGATATCGATCACACACACACACACACACACATACATACACAGAGAGAGAGAGAGAGAGAGAGAGAGTTTTCATTGCGATTTGGATTATAACGACCTCCTCTATTTATAGAGGACTAGTGATTGTCCGTAAGGACACAACCAAAGGGTGCACCTTTCATATATGGGCGACCAAGATTCATCTTATCGAAGGAATGCTTGGATCAAGGGCTCAGGTCGCCCCCTTAAGAAATCCACATCCGGGATCGGGACCCAGACCCGGCAACGCTTGGCACGGCCGAGTGAGTTAAAGACACCCAAAATGTAAGACCCGCACTCTATGAACCCGATCTAAACCTCTATTTCATGTCGTAACAGGTTTTCCAATCATAACCGGACCAGACGGGACGAGCGGATGACAATCAGATACGAAAACGAACCAAAATAGAAAAATATTATCATACCGGTCTTATTATATCGGTCGACCGGTATGTCTGCGCTGGCAGACTAGTTAGATCCGAAAACAAATCTCTGTGGGTTTCACTTGTCAAATTTCAATCCTAGAGACTTTCCAAACGTAGGAAAACTTCCTAAAGCCTAATTTAGCCTATTTAAGGTGTCACACCCCAATTCTGTACCAACCAGAATGGTGTGATGAACCGTCAATAAACCAACAGTTCAATCAGGATCTCGAATAAGTTATCCCCACTATGTTAAACCAAAACACATTCCACATTAATCAGAGATAATAAAGTAAATAGCGGAAGTCTTACAGATAATGAACTGAGGTATAGTCATGATAAATAATTAATATTCCATTTATCTCCAAGTAACCAAAACATAATTTAATACATATTACATATATCCAAGTACGAAAGTTAAACACTAAGCGTATCCACAGTTGAAACGCTAGCTTAACGAGTCATATTCGTCCTCCACAACTTGCTCATCCATAGCCGTCACATGTTCATATGTTGGGCGTGTCGACATAATCTTCAAACGTAATACCTGCAACATCAGAAACTAAAACGAATTACGCACGCGAGAGTCAGCTCTCCAACTTGAGCTCAGTGAGTAAACAAAACAATGCAACAAACATATGCATGCATTCAATTTATATATTTGGTCTGGTTCATAAGTTTGCAATGTGTTATAAAAATGTTCGGTGGCCGCCTTATCTTTATACACGAATGTGTGGAACTGCCCAATAGATCAAACACCATTGTCGCCCCCACATGTACCCACCATGGAATAGAGATAGAGTTAAAGTGCTTAGGACCGCACCGCATCACACTTCCCCTGATGCTCTACCCATACCAACACGTAAGCCCCTACTGGCGAGGGCTTGCAAATTGGACTCGCAACTAACCAATCATAATGTGAAACAGTGTATCCAAGGCCTCACCCCAACATCCCTCAATACGTCCATAGAGATAGAGCTAAGGCCCCCCGACAGAGTTAGAGACTACACGGTCCGAAATCACCTCCCCTGACGATCTACGATGTAATAGTTCTGCTAAGGTAATGGCAATACGACGATGTTAGTGGATAAGACTTGAGCAGGGATAGAGCTAGAGTCTAGTGACCAGGATGAACCACAGTGTCACGTCCTCCCCCTGATGCTCCACTCGCATCAAGTACACTAACCATACACATACATTCACATGCTTATTCCTAGCATCATCATCATCATCATCATCATCATCAAGTTATAAATAAACAGAATTAAATATGCATGAACAGTAATAACAAGAATAGTGGATGACATGTGATATGCACGTTACAATCATACAAGCATAGAATCATTCATGGTATTGGACTCAATAAACAAAAACAGTTTATTATTAGCCAATTAATTTAGGTCTTGTTCCCTCACCTTTGATTGCTAATAGATCATCGTTCAAGCTTTATAATTCACTTTTAAATCACTAGAAAGACCTAACAAGTCGATAAATTTTAATTAAAATTAATCCCCATATGTTTAGAATAACAGTAACTGAGGGGTCGCAGGTAGGGTAGCACATAGGGTAGCTGTCACACCCCAATTTTGTACTATTCAGAACGGTGTGATGAACCGCTAATAAATCAACGGTTCAACCAGGATCTCTAATAGGCTGTGTCATTTTAAATTAAACCATACACATCCACAACCATAATCAGAATAAATACACAATAGCGGAAGTCTTAATATTAAATGAACTGAGAAATTTAACTGTGATAATCATAAATAAAATATCAAATTATGTTGTATCAACCGAGACATAAGTACATAAAATATCAAATTATATTTCCTTAATAGTTCAAATAAAATCTAATCGAAAACGCATGAGTTGCACTCGCGTGAGGAGTCATGCGTCTCCACTATGTCTTCAGCCTCCATCGCAGCAACGTTTCGTACGCAGAAACATTCATATAATCTTCCACAGTGGTACCTGCATCATCAACTAAAAATATTAGACGTTGAAAGGGTGAGCACACATCACGACTCAGTGAACAAACAAAACAATGCAACAAACATATGCATACATTCAATTCATATCTGTGGTCCGATATATAAGTTTGCAATGTGCTATAGAAAGTTCGGTGGCCGCCTCACCTCTATACACAGGGTGTGTAAGCCCACCCAACGGATTAAACACCATTGTCGTCCACATCCACCTCAACATGGAATAGAGATAGAGCTAAAGTGTCCGGATCAAACACCGCTTAACACCTCTTCTGATGCCCTACTCATACCAACACGTAAGCCTCTACTGGCAAGGGCTTGCAAACTGGGCTCGCAACTAACCAATCATAATGTCAAATAGTGTATACAAAGCCTCACCCCAGCATCCCTCAATACGTCCATAGAGATAGAGCTAAGGCCCCCCGACAAAGTCGAAGACTACACGGTCCGAGACCACCTCCCCTAATGTCCTACGACGTAATAGTTCTGCTAAGGTAATGGCGATACGACAATGTCAGTGGATAAGACTTGAGTAGAGATAAAGCTAAACTGTCCGGATCAAACACCGCATAACACCTCCCCTGATGCCCCACTCGCAACAAGTACACTAATTACACACAAACATTCACATGTATCTATTCATAGCATCATCATCATCATCATGTTATAAATAAAATAGAATTAAATATGCATGAACATTAATAATAGGAATATTGGATGACATATTGAATGCACATTACGAGCATACACGCATAGGATCAGTCATGACATTGGACTCAAAAAAATAAAAACAGTTTATTATTAGCCAATTAGTTTAGGCCTTGTTCCCTCACCTTTGCTTGAGTGTAGATCATCTTTCAAGCTTTAAGAATCACTTTTATATCAATGAAAAAAACCTAACAAGTCGATAGATTTTAGTTAGAATTTATTTCGACAATTTTAGGCTTGCTGTTAAGCGAGGATCGCAGGGTGGGTCGCAGGTAGGGTAGCAGTTTACTGCGACCCCCAGGGTAGGGTCGATGCCAGGGTCGAATGTTGCATCGACCCTGGGTGCAACCACCGCATCCTTGGACTTTTCGAATGCTGGGGGTCGATCCTGTGGTCTGGTAGGGTCGATTCCCAATCGACCCCACGTGCGACCCCCATGGTTTGAGTCGATAATTTCATCCTACAGTCCATTCTTTCATGTTTGGGTCATATGGCTTACTTCCACAATCCATTCTATACTTATTCTATGGCTTAAAACTTTAGGTTTCTTCCTTACATTGCCTACCATGATTTTCTCCATGGATTTCATTAAAATCCTCCCATGGATGTATGATTTGGATTTCTCCTAGATCATACTCTCTTCATGAACTATTCTAATGTCTTAAATCATTAAAGGAAACATACACATACCTTTAGGTTTGCTGAGATTCAGAGGTTTCTCTGAATTCTTCACTTTAGTCTTCTTCTCCAACTTTCCTTCTCTTCTCCTTCTCTTATCCTTCTCTCACTTTCAATTAGGGTTTCAAAATGAGTGAAAGAGGCTTAGGGACGTCCTATTTACAGAGGAGAACCTCCCAAAATAAGTCCCATTGAGATTAGGAAAAAATCCCCTTGAAATTTAGAAAATTTTCTATTTACGATTTCTGTCGGCAAAGAGGGGGTCGATGAGGGGGTCGGAGATCCCGTCGACCCTCAGGTCTAAATTGTCCGACCCCCAGTTAAAATTTCAGGGGTCTGACTTCCTAATGAGGGGGGTCCGACCCTGCCTATCTGGGTATGCGACCCTGCCCTCTATTTTACTATTTTTGGGTCAGTTTAATACCTGGTTTCGCTATTTTCTTCACGTACTTGGTCCATTTGGCTCGACCATGATAGGTAGACCTGGTATAAGGTGGTAAGATCAGTTAGTTCGATACGGGTCTTACGGTAGCAGTTTCTACGACCACAGGGTAGGGTCGCACCTAGGGTAGCAGTTTCTGCGACCCTAGGGTGTAGGGTCGCATGTAGGTTCGGATACCATTCGACCCTATGTGCGACCACACCCTCCCTGGAACTTCCCGATGACATGTGGTCGATCATGTGGTCTCGTAGGGTCGGATATCATTCGACCCTACGTACAACCACACGTGTTCTGAGTCGACCTTTCATTCTAAAGTCCATTCATTCATGTTTGGATCCTTTGGCTTACTATCATGGTCAATTCTATGTTTGTTTTATGACTCAAAACTACAATTTTGATACACTTTCCATCGTCCACAATGATTTTCTTCATAGATTCTCTTGGAACTTGTCTATGGATGGATGATTTGGGTTTCTCCTAATCCTATGTTCTTCATAACTATTCTATGCTCTCTTATTCAGGTAGGGAATTAGGTTCATACCTTAATTCAGAGGTTTCTCTGAACTTCCTCCTCTTCCTTAGTCTTCTTCTTCAAGTTTCCTTCTCTTCTTCTCTTCCTTCTCTTTCTCTTTCTCTCACTTTGAATTAGGGTTCTAAAGGAGTGAAAGAGGCTTAGGGACGTCCTATTTATAGAGAAAAATCTTCCATAATAACCCCCAATGAGTTTAGGAAAGATCCCCTTCGAATTAGAAATGTTTCCTAATTTTCGATTATTGCTGTTTTCGTAGGGTCGCATGTAGGGTCGGACATACTGCTAACCTAGGGTATAGGGTTAGGGTCGCAGGTAGGGTCGCAAAATCTGTGACCCTACGTTTTAAAACGTGCGACCCCACGACCAAAAAGTCATGGGTCGGACTCTTTTGAGGTGGGGTCGGTCACACCTTTTAGGCATGTGACCACACACTCATATTTGACTATTTTTGAGTTATATTTCATACTTGGTCTTGTGGTTTCTTCATGCACTGGGTTCACTTGGCTCGACCATGATAGGTAAACCTGATACAAGGTGGTAAGACCGGTTAATTCGATACGGGTCTTATAACTCCCCCCCTCTTATTCAAATTTCGTCCTCGAAATTTACACATACCTTCCGAGTCGAAAAGGTGAGGATATTGCTTTCGCATAGCATTCTCTTATTCCATGTGATCTCTTCTATATCTCAGCTCTTCCAGGTGACCTTAACATAGTATATGTCACAGTTGCGTATACGTTGAACCTTTCGGATGGTGATTTCAGTTGGTGCTACTTCGAATGTCAAATCATTAGTTAAATTTGGTGGATCTACTGTCAAAACATGTGTTGGATCTCTGACGTACTTCTTCAATAATGAGATATGAAATACATCATGCACACTTGACATGGATGGTGGTAGTGCTAACTGATAAGCTACTTTTCCACGTTTAGCTAGAATCTCATATGACCCGACATATCTCAAACTTAGCTTCCCTTTCTGTCCGAATCGTTTTAAACCCCGTATAAGTGATATTTCAATAATACCTTATCACCTACAACAAATTCCAGGTCTGAACGTCGAGTATCTGCATACTGTTTCTGACGATTCTGAGTTGTTCTAATGCTTTCCTTGATAATGTCGACTACTTGACAAGTCTCTTCAACAAATTCTGGTCCAACGATGCTACGTTCTCCAACTTCATTTCAAAACAGAGGAGTTCAACACTTTCTACCATACAGTGCTTCATAGGGTGACATCTATATAGTAGCCTGATAGCTGTGGTTATAAGCGAACTTGATCAATGGTAGTTTCTCATCCCATGAGCCTTTGAAATCAATTACACAAGCTCGAAGCATGTCTTCTAAAATCTGAATAGTACGCTCCGACTGCCCGTCTATCTGATGATGGAATGCATTACTGAACTTCAACGTTGTACCCATAGCCTTTTGCAATCATTCTCAAAACTTTGAGGTAAAGCGTGGGTCTCTATCGGACACAATGCTTTCAGGTACTCCATGTAATCTGACAATGTTATCTACATATAGCTTGGCTAACATCTCCAGGGTATACTGTAGTCGTATAACAATAAAGCGAGCTGTCTTAGTTGGACGATCTACAATCACCCAGACCGCGTCAACTACTCGAGGAGTCAATGGTAACCCGGTGACGAAGTCCATAGTGATGCAGTCCCATTTCCATGCTGGTTCTGGTAGCGACTGCAATAATCCTGTAGCCGTTCAGCCTTTACCCTCTGACAATTTAGGCATTGAGACATGAATTTAGCTACATCTACTTTCATTCCTCTCCACAAATATAATTTCTTCAATTCATGATACATCTTTGTACTTCCAAGATGTACCGAATAAGCGGTGGTGTGAGCTTCCTTCATTAGTCGGTGTCTAATGTCAAAATTTTCTATTTCATGAACACATACTCTTCCTTTGTACTTCAGTACCTTTTCATCGTCCAAGGTGAACTCAGGAATTATCCTACATTTTTTGATGTTTTTTTGTACCGTTCTCAGATAATGGTAACCTTTGGTTGGTTGATCCACCCGGTGCATTTATCACGAACTGCTCATTACCATAATTGAATACTTTCCCGGTAGCACACATCGTTGTAGTCGTGTTAACCTCTCCTTGAGATTTTATCATTACTTTTCTGCTTAGCGCATCAGCAACTACATTAGCCTTTCGTGGATGATACTGGATATCGCAATCATAATCCTTCAATAATTCCAGCCATCTTCTTTGTCTCATGTTCAACTCCTTTTGATTAAAAAGATAGGTAAGACTCTTATGATCTGATTTAATCTGAAATTTCTCTCCATACAAATAATATCTCCATATCTTGACAGCATGTACTACTGCTGCTAATTTCAAATCATGAGTATGATAACTCTTCTCATGCTCCTTCAATTTTCTTGAAACATATGCAATCGCTTATTTACCTTGCATCAACGCGTATCCTATATCTAATCCGAAGCTTCGATGTATAGGGTAAAAAATTTCTTTGGTATCGAAACGATTCAAGATGGGAGTTGATATCAACCTTACTTTAGAGTCTGGAAACATTCTTCACACTTGTCAGTCCAATTAAACTCCTCTCCCTTCCTGGTTAGCTTGGTAAGAGGTTTTACATTCTTAAAGTGGTCCTCCAAAAATCGTCTGTAATAACCAGCTAAACCTAAGAAACTTCTGATCTTCGTAATATTCTTTAGGTGTTTCTCACCATATGATTACTTCTATCTTAATAGGGCCCACTTTAATCCACTTTATGATGCTACGTGATGCAATACTTAGCCTATTAGGACTCTTGTCTAATAACTCTCGTAGTTGAGTCTCAATCCCTTCAACCCCATAGGAGCTACTTTATAGGGAGCCTTTGACACAGGTGCCATCCTTGGTAACAAGTCGATGACGAACTGGTCGCAAGATCTATGGTTGAGGGCTCGAGCTTTCTCCAATATTTATCTTCCAAAATTTGGTGTTTAACGAGTCATTGATGGAGTGTTTCCTCTTCAACCTACCTTATTCTCATCACATAAATTAGCAACTCTTCAGGCGGCGTTATTCCACTCCCATTAAATAACAACTTTTCACCCGTTCAACTCCCATTAAATAACAACTCTTTAGCCAACTTTCAACATACCTTATTCCCCTCCCATTAATTAATAACCCTTAGATACATTATTAGTTTAATCTAACTCACTGAAACCTAATTATAAAAAGCAAATCGGAGTACCCAAAACATGATGTGGCTTAAAAATATATATAAATGAGATCAGTGCTAGCGATGAATTGAAAGAATGTTATCCTACTGCGTGGTAGGTATAGTTTCAACGCAACCTAAGTTACAGCCTTTGGATTTTAAATTTCAGATATTGACTATTATGGTGTAACTTAGGTCTTAATTAACTAACTAAATTTAAATAGAAATTAGATATTAATTTAGATAAGGAAAAAGAAGATTGCCTCTCTTGTACTATGCCTAAAGTATAAATACCTTTAAAAATTGTCTTTTTTCCATTTAGATAATATGAGAATACTTGTTGGTAAAATATCAAGTTCTCTTTATTATTCCCACAATATACCCAATTCTCGCATGGGAATGAAATTTTTTTCGTTTAATTACATTGACACCGAGCATAGCTCAAAATGAAGAATCGAGATCCTCTGTAGTGATTGTCAAGCAACAACGAGGATTCCAATGGCTTGACAACCAGAGATAGGAGATCGAATTTAACATAACTTTTGGAAGTTAGATGAAATTTTTTCTAATTAAAATAATTCGGTCAAATGAAATCCCACATCATTTGCTTATTTGCTGCTTCCTTGATCCATTTATTCACTAGGGAAAAGTAGAAGGGGCAGTGAGGAGAGAGAAGATACCGAAAACAATCCATCTAAATTAAGGGCGCGAAATATTTAATTATTAAGAAGAAGCTGAGTCTGTCTGTCAATTATGGGCGCGAATTGGAGTAAGGGAGTAGTTAGATTTTGAAATTGAATTTAAGTGAAAATTAGAAGGTAGTAAGGGAGTCTTACATAATACCGTTACAACGGAAACAACGGGAACTAAGAAGGTAGCAGGGGAATCTCAAAAAACCTGAAGATATCTTGTTAGAACACGGAAACTTGAACGTTGCAAGGAAATAGAAATTTTTTACTGGAAAACCCAGCGCACGGAATCAGCGTGATCTGATAATATCTTCTTACAACGGAAACTTTACAAATCGCAGCTGCGCATGGAATTAGCGTGACCTGATCATTTTTTTTTTGGTAAGTTTCTCTGATTATAAAAGAAACCAGTTAAGTTAAATAATCATTCGATGCTATAAACCCAGAAACCTCAGAAATCAATGGCAGAAGAACAGGCAAGGAACACTAACAAGAGGAAGGTGAAAAGAGCGAGTGCAGTCACTATGTCCTTAAGTGGGAACTTGAAAATCTTCGTGATTTCTCTCAAGTCTCAACATCGTCTATTGTCATCTTCACTGTGCATTCCACTGCCAGTTTCAGTCACATCTACGCCGCATCGTTTGGTACTGCTCCTATTCTCTATTGACGAGTTACGGTATGCTGGTATCTTTCTTAGTCTTGATTTGGTGTATCTCCAAGTAATCTTGAAGTTTTCTTGAGTTAATTATCCATTGTTTTGTCTATACTTCCTCTGCTTATGCCTTTCGTTACTATTGCTTTGCATATGATTTTGGAAGGCCTCACAAAGCATATGCAGATGTCCTTCCAACCTCCAAGGGCATGATCCAAGCACGAGGGCGATAAATCATAAGCAGAGGATCTTCCCCCTCCGTTGGGCTTGATGTAACTTTTCTGGTTTGTCTTCGCTTACTCTCTCTCTATCTCGTTCCCGTTGATTCAATTTTGCAGGATTCTGCATAGGCCTAGATTACTTCTGTGCCCACTAAACCGATCGAGGGACAGAAGACCGGAACGAGTGGTCTGCCGAAGAAGATTTGTTAAGATGCCTCTTCTTTTTCTTCATCTTGTCGTTTTGGGTTTCTGCTTTCGTTTTTCTATGTTTGTTTCTAAAATCTATCTTGCTTATTCACAGGTTAAAAGTCTTTATGCAAGAGAATTACCTTGCAAAATTGGATCCGTAGGTTAGCTCTCCACAATTTTGTACTGTTGAATTACTTTCGCAAGGTAGGCTTTGTTTAGTTCTTTGTCCCCGGAGGATTTCAAGAATGGTTTGCTGGTGATGGGCGTTACTTCAACCGTGAAGCTGCTTCCAGGTCCAACACTTATTTCTTTTAATCTGTACGTCATCATCATCGCCTATGTCTTTGTTTCTTCTTCTTTTTTCTTCGCTTTCTTTCGCTTTCTCGTTCGATCAAACGAAGAGATAGTCTTGTTGTCTTGAGATCAGACTGAAGCTTCATTGATTTCCATTCTGTCAAATCTCTCTTCTATCTTTGTTTTTTGTATTAATGATGGACCAATCTTCTTATGAGTTTTGAGCCTGAAATTGTTCCTGGAACTGACGGGGATTCTGCCGTCCCCTCCTGTGACATAAGGTGTATTGATTTGTGTAATATTTGCATTATTTAGACGCTGATCCCAGTTCTGACTGTAAAACGAGTAGCAGTACCTCAAATTCTTAGTTTTCTTTTCTTTCTCATTTCTTTTTTTCCTCCTATAATTTAATCATCGAATATGCTATAGGACCGCTCATTGAGAAGTATCCATGGGATTGGCATTCGTTGTGACTCTAGGAACCATTGTTTTACGTACCAAGTGAGACCCGTACACATCTCTTTGTGCTAGTTGATCTCAAGGTAATTATGTTCTCATCTTGAGGTAATTATGTTCGCACCATGAATATGCTACAGGGTCTGTTCATGGTGAAGTATTCATGGGATTGGCATTAGTTGAGACTCTAGGAATCATTATTTCACGTACCAAGTGAGACCCGTCAACGTCTCATTCTCCTAGTTCATCTTGAGGTAATTATGTTTGCACTATGAATGGAAAACTTTCAGTTTTTCTAGAGTTGTCTTTCCACTAAATGCTGAGAATCTTGTAGATCGATTTTTTACATCGTAATTGTTGCTTATTAATTGATGATCTGATTGCTATTTCAGACCGTCTTTCATGTTTGTTTTAGTAGCATGTGTTGTCAATGTTAACTATTTCCTCACATAATGTAGATGAAAGAGATAAGATGGATCAAAGACTGATACAGTTGCAAAATCATCTTTTGTTGGCTCAGTTCCACTTATAAGGAACATTGATTACTTTAAGGTAAAATTTTAAATTCAAAAAAAAAAAAATGTTTATAGCTTTCGGAACATATAACGTTGGAATGAAATTTCAGTATTGCTGGTACTTTGTCTTTGGTGATTAAAGTTTTCTAGGGGAAATGGACTCAAATATTGCTCTCTTTTATAAGGTGACTTCTCTTTTGATGCATTATTTGGAAACTTGGTAAAAGAATTCCTCCCTTCATTTCAAGAGGAAGAGACAGATTCTTCGAAACACCATGGCAACCTTAGTGAAAATGATGCTTTACCCAATGGGCACTTGCGAGTTCCATCTGATGTGGCAAAGTCAGCACAAGGAGTCTCCACTCCATTATTTCCAGAAGTTGATGTTCTCTTAATTATCTCTATTTGAGGATTCTTGCAAGGAGTTGATTGATCTCCGAAAGCAGGTATATCCTTGTGAATGAGGCTGAGAGATTGTATATAGGTTCTTTGTTGAGTTTCTCTCTTTATTTCTTTTTGGTTGAAGGTGGATGCAAAACTGTATAATCTTAAGATGGAGCTTTCTGTTCAAGACTCCAAGCATCGCAAGACACTCTACGAGGTGGTTGTAGTGAGAAGACATCTAAACAGAATTTATTCATTGTTTATCATTGTTTGCCTATCACTTAGGGTGCAAGAGGATAGCCCAATCAGATGGAATGAGGGGCTTTTATGCCTACTAAAAGAGCTCAATGTTTGCATTCTTCAAATTATTGCAGTCTATTAAGGCAGAAAAAAGCTTTCAACCTTGGTCAAAATTAATGCCTGTGGCTGCCACCAATCACGATCAAAGCATATTCTGTGGAGGACTTATTGAAAATGAGATTAATTCTCTCTTCTCTCTTACCTCTACTGGTTTCATAAGTTGATTCTTTTTATGTTCTAATGTTACTCCAGTTTCTGTCTACTGTCAAATCTGGCAATCCTATATTCATGGAGGCCTTTCAAAATATACATCCACTTTTCTAAATCTAATGTTCATTTGAATATACAGTACAAACTGCATTTATTTTTCAACTTTCTCTTATTGATTTCAGCTGGAGAAAGGTGTAGATGGCCTATTTGATAGCTTTGCCAGGCTGGATTCACGCATCTCTAGTGTTAGACAGACTGATGCAAAAATTGGAGATCATTTGCAGGTAAAGTGCATGTCTGTAGCTAGCAATGCGTGATGATTGTCTTCTAAGACGTTTCATGCTCTGTTTTTAAAGGAGACATTATGGATTTTTAATTTTCTATTTATGACTTCAATCAGATTTTGAAGCATTTGATATTTTAAGAAATCCGTTTCTGCTTGCCAGATTGCAAATTCTCAAAGGGTAACTGTTAGTCAAACGATAGATCTAATAAAGGTATTTTTTATGATATTTGTGACTTTCCTGTCCTAGTGCTATGTCACTTTATGTTGTCCGCTGATTAATTAATTGTTTAACATCATCTTGTTAGTACAATTGTTGCAGTATAGCAGCCCTGGTGACCTATGGAACTTGGACCTCTATTTTCTGATGATAGTCGTGTTGCTGAGGCTGATTCAGTGGCACAGAAATTGTGTAACTGACATCATTTTCTTGACACATTAGAATTGTTCATTTTTGCTCTATCGATTTCTATGTCTTGGAATAAACATCATCAATCAATATTTAATATGAATAGACTTTCTTCTTCTTTTTTTTTTTTTTTTTTTTGTAAGCTTAATCAGAGTATAATAAAATTTTAGTCTCCATTACTAATAATTTTGAGCATTATTTTTTCCATTAGAATCTGGAAATTTTTTTGAAGAGGAAAATAAAAAAGTGCTAGGGTTTAGTTGACAGCTTAGTATTCAACTAAGGCTATGGCTATTCCCCTAGTCCTTAGTATAAACTACTCTACAGTGATATTTCATCTTAAGGGCATTTGCTGAAGAAGATATTGGGAGACAGGGCATAGCTGTACCATAAGCAGTGGGAAATGCAACATGAAGCAGAGGTTTAGAAGTTGCAGTTGCAAATCTTCAGGACTATTGCAATGGTGAGCTGATCATTTATCAATTGTTGCTCTTTTGTTTTTTTCTTTTGTAAGACTCATCTTTCATGCTGTATTTGTCTTTCATTATCCGAATTGGAGAATAGATTGTTGGCTCCGTTTGATGCGGCTTCAAAGAGGAGGGAACTTTTGACAAAGGCAGAATGTGCTAAAAAGCGTAAAATTTTGTCTGAGGTTATTTGTAAGGGATTTTATAGCGTTGTACCTTTTTATAGTCTTCTTAGGGGTTTGGGGATTTTTGAAGTAGTCTTCTTAAAAGTAACTCTCAAGTTCCTGCATACTTTTTTTGTATTAATGTTAATCAAAACTCAAAAGAAAAAATAAAATCATCACTCACCATCTAAATCTAATGTCTATTTATTTTCCATAGTTTGGCCTTAAGTCACATTCATTAAACAACAAATCAAGTTAATTGATGTCACCTTATCTTTATTCTATCCTTTTTAGTGTTCCTACTAGTCCGTCTTAGCATTTTCATTGCATGCACAGATTTATTTATTTATTGGTCTGTCTTGCCCACCTTATGCTTGGCAGCTCTGCATGCCTGGTCTTTTAAGTGTCTATGAACTTCCTCCTTTATTCAGAAGGATCTTTCCACTTCATCCGGCACTTTTAATTCCACGGGTGACATCATCCTGAGATTTTCCTTTTCTTGGATGAACTTCTGATAAAGATAGAAGGAGCCTTATTTATATTGTTCATGTATCATTTATCAACTCTTATCTTTTTGCCCTTGTTTTTTTGGGCAATACAGTTCAACCGGGGAACTAGTGTCATGCAACATTATGTCGCAACTCGACCAATGTTTATTGATGTGGAGGTAATGAATGCAGACACGAAGATGGTTCTTGGAGATCAGGGTTCACAAGCTAGACCCAATGATGTTGCTCGTGGGCTTTGTTCATTGTACCAACAAATCACAGGTTTACTTAATCTTCCTTGTCCTTTGACAGTGAGCTGGATTTTCCAATGGATTTGATAGATATGTTTTGTTTCTTTTTCAGTTACCGTACGAAATGAGGCTGCCATAGTAATGGCTGTGTTCCCTTCTCCTAATTATGTCATGTCTATCGTGGTGCAGGTATACAGGTAAGGAGTCCTTTTGCTTATAGCGTTTTTACTTTCATCACATCCGTTGGAAGTTTAAATTTCAGTGTTGTGTCAGTTACTTTTCACAAATATTTTTGTGGTTGAATGCAGAGAGTCATGGAGCAGCGAGTTACGGCTCTTCTGGACAAGCTATTAGTGAAGCCATCCTTGGTTAACTTACCTCCCGTAGAACAAGGTGGACTTCCGCTGGTGAGTTAAATTAATGGTGTTCTTTACCTATAGAAAACAGAAATTTAGTGGCTTCTCCCAAGATTGTTGCATTTTGAAGTTCCCTTCATATGTTGAACCTTTTTTTTGTTTTGGATGAGGCTACAGTATCTTAGAATGCTAGTGGTGGTTTACGAGAAGACACAAAACCTAGCTAGAGAACCCACTACATTGAAGGTAATGCTATACTTTGTTTCTCTAGCTTTCTCTAATAAACTTAGTTGGTGGTACAGGCTGTGGGTTGTAGTGATTTGGGGAAAATGATTGAAAAAGTAAAAAAATACCCCTAGGAAGGTCAACCGGATCAAAGGGCAAACGAAAGAGGTGCCAGATTGGTCAATTGCATTAGGTAGGACTAGGAGTTGTAGGACTTGTCAACACCGCAAGTGCATTCGCTTTTAGATTCCATCCTTGATGCCACCAAAGTTGGGTACCAAATTGTGTATCTCTTCTTTACTTCTAAGTGACAAGGGGCTGACAAACAGTATACTTTATTCCTTATATTACTGATTTGTTGGATCCAAGATCGGCATGTGATCCGTCCTTTCTCCCCTTTCATCATAACGCGTGGGTTGACTCTAGTAAGAATCATTTTGTTAGGTCCCTTCTAAGCGGAATTCGTAAACTTTGCAAGGGCTATTTGAATTTTTTTTTATAAAAAGTTTATAGCAATAAATGCAATTAATAGGTCGTCAAGCCTCCCTTTCTGTCTTTTTCCTTTGCGTGATTAATATTGTCTTTGCTAGCTATTTGTGATTCACGAATGGCAGCCTGCTTTGAGACTTAAAGGTGTTTGGATGGCCTTTTTTGTTTAAAATATTATTTCTTTTACTAAATGGAAAAAATGATTTAATTTAAGGAGATAATAAAGGAGGCTGTCAATTGCAGAGTGGGCTGAAATATGACCAAGTCATAAAATCACTAGAACATCCACAAACAACTGGATATGTTTCGTCTTGATATTTTCTGTCTAGCCATATGTTGATTTGAAGTACATTTTTCCATCAATGTTCTTTTGTTAAGTATGTCAGTCCACAAATTCTGGCAAATCTGTGGTAAGAAACTTGTCACTGCATTCATAACAGTCAAACAGGGGTTGACAACTGATCATTGTTATGTTTGGCGCCAGACTTGTTGTCTGCAAAATGTGCAGCCAAACACACTTAGTAAGTGCTTTCTGGCAGATGGTGGAGATGTCAGTTTTTGCACTATAATAATTAACCTGTAAATTAATTGCAGAAAATCGTCCCTTTGTCCTGGCATATTTACACCATCTCCATTCATTCTTTATGCTTGAATTGTGATCCAGTCGATAAAAAACACTAACATTGGTTTTATATTTCTGCAGAAAGGAGGTCCCTACTTGGCCATTTATCTTTGGGGATTTATGTTTTTTCTATCCATTGTTATGATGACCATTTATCCTATATTAATTGCTCCATTTTTCAGTAAGTTTACCCTTGTGAGTCTTTATTTCTTCCTCTGACCTATTTAGTTCAAGTGAGAGATTACCGATTTTCATTAATAAATGATATCAGTTAACCTCTTTATTAAATTTCATATATTGCTGCTTCTTTTCACCTTAAGATTCTTATTGCTATGGATGCTCTTTTTTTTTTTTTTTTTTTTTTTAATTAATGAAAAACTTAGGCTGTGTTTGCTGTCCTCAGCTTCCTGATGGAGATATTAGAAGATATATAGAACCCATCCTCAACATATAGCTGGGTTTGGTGAGGTGGAGAGGGGACAAATTTAATTCTATCAAACCCATGCTCTTACGTAGAAAAGGGAAGGCAAGTGTAAGTAGATAAGAAGAATGTCTCTTACATTTCTAAACACTTAAACACTTGAACAAACCTTAGCAAAAATACTCTCCCTCCAAACACCGCCCAAATAGGTACTCCCAAGTGATAGTTGGCATTTAGGGTATAATCCAAGGGACCAAATAATAGTTTGTTGCCCACCATTCCATACTTTTTGGCTGCAATTTGTTCTTATGTTTTCCATAAATTATGGAAGAAGAATTTTTTTTTCTTCTGTTTTTTCTTTCTTTGATATATCATTGATCATTTTGTAGTGATCTAATTCATCTCAATAATATCTGGCAGGTGTACATGTAGGGATTTTTAAAAAATAAGCACGTCGTCCTCTATGATACATTAATTCAGCAGGTATGGAAACACTTCTACCGGAGACCCAAAAAAAAAAAAAAAAAAAAAAAAAAACTGCCCTATTGTTTCTTGCTATTCCACTCTCCCTGTTCATGTTCTTCGAAGAACTAGGAATATCCTGCAGCATTTGGCCTATATATGGTAATATTGGTTGTAGATTTATAGCATTTCTGACTCTTATTTCCTTTTGATCTTACAGCTAGGATCATTTGGTGGAGGCACCTGCTGTCCTGCAGTTCCTTTAATTTCCTTTGTTTTTTTAGTTTAATTGAACTTCTTTATTAGAGGCAAGGTTGTGCAGTGGGAGATTAGCTTGCAACTGGATCGCAGGCATAGGGACAGACCAGATTGCAGGAGAAATTAAATATCATAAATCAGAGAATCAGATTGGGAAATGTGCCGGTCAAAGGTCAGATTAGTAGGGAAGAACAATTATTCAAAGTTTGACTTGGAATTGATGCTCCGATATGTGGTTATGGGTTAATCCTTCTGGGCGTAGGATTCTAGAAACACTCAGAATGGTAAATCTCTAGCAAATTTCGGAAGAATCAGATCAATGATTATAACAGCAAGTAAACTCAACAGAAACAGTAGAATAGCAATCTGAAACCAGATTCCAGATTCGATTAAAAGATACAGAGAATTAAGAATGAGGTTTGAAGTAGGATCCTGTGAAATCGATAGAAAGATCTGATTTTGAAACCAGCTGTACCTTGAGACTTAAAATTGATAACCAGATCTGAGAACAGAAATTGAAAATCAAACTCCAAACTTGAGAAATTTATAAATCCTACTTAGAAAAGGATTCTCAGAAATCAATGGCAAAAGTGTAAGATTTTAAATTATTTGTGAAATCAGAATTTAATAAGAAAGAACAGAATTTTGAAAGTGAAAAATAAGAAAGATGTGTCAGGAAGCCATTTGATCTGTGGGGTTGGAATCCACCAATACCCCTACCGTATCCACAACATTCATACTTGAATCCATAGTAGAAAGTTTGAAATCCACAGACAATTGAGCCAAAGCTTCATCTTTATTGCCAAATCCATATACATGGCATAGACCTTAGTTGGTACTAAACATATGCTAATAATTACCAGTCAAGAATGGATTTGAAAATATCTTCATGGTTGGCTAACAAAAAGTCCTAAGTTCTACCCTTCATTGTTCTACCCACGTTCAATCATAAAACATATGCTAATAATTACCAGTCAAGAATGGATTTGAAAATATCTCCCAAGATTGTTGCACTTCGAAGTTCCCTTCATTGTTCTACCCTTTTTTTTTGGATGAGGCTATAGTATCTTAGAATGCTAGACGTGGCTTACAAAAGACACAAAAACTTGCTAGACAACTACATGCTGTGGGTTGTGGTGATTGGATGTTGAAGGTAATGCTATACTTTGTTTCTCTAGCTTTCTCTAATAGATCGAGTTTGTGGTGCTAAACATATTCTAATAATTACCAGTCAAGAATGGATGTGAAAATATCTGCATGGTTGGCTAACAAAAAATCATAAGTTCTATTTCCGTTTACTAATTTGGTGGACAAAATTGAGTTTACATTTGAAATGGAATTAAACCTTCATTAAAACATTTTTTTGTATCTATGATTTGCACGGATGAACATAATTTTTATTTTCTTTTGGCAATTTATAACTGCAATTTCCACTGAACACTTGCAAACAAGTTACTTAGTGTTGTGCTTCTTCAACAGCTCGTTCAAGAGAATTACCCATGCAACCTCCATTTCCTTTTTAAGAATTTAACCAAGAAGGCTTTATTGGGTTCCTATTGCTGGCACTGATATATTATAGTGCCGCTTAAGTACCAGCTGTTGAACGTGGAAATAATCATGTCAGTTTCCTTTCTCTAGCATGACTACTCCTATATCCAACAATTTCCTATCGTGGTATTTACCTTTAAGGTTGGGATATTACTTTTTTTTGTTCTTTTCCTAATGTAGTCCTACAACTTGATAATAATCGGATGCTGTTCTGCATATTTATGATGAACCTGTTAAGTGTGAAGTCTTTAGATGTTCGTCTTGTGTTTCACTACAATTGATTCTCAATGTGTATAGCCTGCTACTATTGCAAACGATGTGAAACCAGTCTTCCATTGCTTGGTTGACCAAGTAAGTATGATTGATTTCAGTTCTGCATTCTGGTCTGCAATTGAGCTCAGGTTACCTGTTTGGGCCACCCTGGTGGAGTTTATTCAGGGTATTACTTTTGCAGGTTAGCCAATATTTAACAGAAGGGCTAGAGCGAGGAAGAGAGAGTTTGAATGAAGCTGCTGCTCTGAGGGAAAGGTTTGTGGTGGGAACAGTTGGTTCTGCTTTAATTACTCAACCGTGTGTCTTACGAAATTTTTGATTTTTTTGTAGTAAAAGATTTCATTCATCTGTCATTGCAACCCTTTTCTGCATTATAAAACTAAAATTTTTCTCAAGTTAAGCATGTGACAAATAGATTGGTAATGATGTGTAGGCAGAAGCTGCTGCTGGTGAAAGCAGTTTCAGATCTTTCAGGTGGCGGTGCAACGTTGTGGTAGCAGTGTAGCTTTGGTCCAGTGAGTAAGTTGCATTTGAACAAAATTTTATATGGTGCTTTTTTTAGGCAAAGACCATAGGTGGATATTTGATGCTCCAATTGTGATGCATGATCCTTTCTGCAGTACTTTGTAAAATCTGTTTCTCTTCTCTTACTACCTGTGGATGGTGCACATGTGGTCTCTTGTGAAGAAATGGCAACCACAATGTCTAGTGCTGAGGCTACTGCATGATGAAGGGCTTCAACAATGCATTGAAACTGTGATGGCTGAGGTTTGTATGTGAAAATCCTCTATGCAAGGACATTATTGAATTGCAAATAAGCAACACATGTAATCTAGGAGATTGCTGCTTTAGCACGGCATATTTTTTATGATCTTTTGGATACAATTATCTTTGATGCCTATATTTATGTGGATTGTGGACTCATGATTATTACCCATTTTTCTTTTATTTTCTTCACTTTGTTGCATATTTATTTTAAAAGCTCGCATTTATTTTATATCTTAATGAAAGTTGTTTGTTGTTACTTCATTTTCTCTTCTTTACATGAGATTTTCTCCTTCCACTTTGACAAACTGAACCATTGTGCCGGTGGTGCGATTGCTTTATGCTGAACAAAAGGCGACGGATTACCGATCACTTGACGATGGAATTGCTCCTATTCGCTCCTATTCGTGAGCCAATAAATGCTTGTACAAGGTGCATCCAACTGTATTGTGTCTTAAAAGATACTTTTATTTTCTATTAATGCTAGTCCATTCTTAATGCTTATTTTTTCATTTGCAGAGTTGTTACTTACCTATTCTGTGTACTTTTAAGTACGCGCTTTCACTGCCCTTGAAGGTCTTAATGAACAAGCTTTCCTAACTGAATTTTTATGCTCTGATGTAGGATTAGGTTTGAAACGCATGGAACTTGTTATTGTTAGTTTTCTCTAGCAGTTGCTTTGTTACACCTTCCGAAGTCGTGAGCATATCCTTTCTGCACGCATGAGTATCTTGTTGGATTGTCTAAGTTTTGATACTTAATATTTGTGTTAGAGTACTGTGATGGCATTTGGCATTCATTCATATTCATAACTATATATGCTCCTGTTCTGATGTTATGCTAGGTTATTACAACTGCAATCTGTTCTAAGCTCTCTATCACATCTTTATTGCTTTATCTCATTTTTATATTATCACCTTTCATATGGTGTATATTTTTTGAAATCATTGGAAGAACTTTACTTTTAATCACAGGTAATATGCCTTGCTACCATAGTTCCTGACTTGTTGGTTTTACTGAAGGTTATGTAAGAGATACAATGGTTAAATGGTGGTGCACTGATATGATGGTGGCAATGATTTATCATTTAGATAATCAATTAAGAATGGGTATTTCCTTTTCAGTCATTTGCACTCATTTTTCCAACAAGAAATTCCTGAATATACGAAGTTTATGAGCTTTTCAGGGTTCTTATGTAAAATATATAAAAAAAAGTGGAACACATTTAAAAATATCAATTTAATAATGAAAATGTTTCCACCATGGTTTCAAGTATCGTATCGATACGGGCCGTATCAACCGATACGTATCAATACACCTCGATACATCAAGACTGTATCGATAGTGTTATTTATTTCGATTTCAAAAAAAAACATAAACCAACTTGTATCGATTGTATCGACCAGTATAAATATTGATACTGGTCGATACATTCAAAAATCACAATTTTTTCTTCTTGTTCGTGATTGGTTCTCACTGCCACGACTACCCACACCCATTTAACTTGGTAGATCTCATTTTCTACTTGAAATCTTTGCAAAATAACTTAGGGCTTTGATTCTTAACCTTAAAACAACTTGTTTGCAAGCATCATACCTATTGTTTGTGAAGATTAAAGCATCAAATCACTCCTTCAAGCTCCAAGGGCAGAAAACCCTAAAGGTATGAGTTTCAACTTGTGTTCTTTCATAATCAAATTGATTTTAATGTTGTTTCTTTACATGAATTAGTGTATATTACTCTAATATGATGAATGCATGCTACATAAACTAGTTTAAACATAGATTTGAGGATGGATTTGTGAAAATTTTCAAGAACACAAAAAAAAAATGCATGCTACCCTCATGTGTCTTTTATATGATGGCTGTAGTGTGTAGATCTACATGAGCATCAACTTTAATTTTCGGGTTTTATATTTTTATTTTTTTATTTTCTGAAAAAAATTAGAAATATAATTCATAATTTTTTTTCCGTGTAAATCATTTCCAAACGGTATGTTGATTTTTTGATTTCCATATATCATATGTTTACATGTATAAGCATACTAATATTCATATAATTTTTCTGTTTTACTGATTTTAATATATATATTTATATAATTATATGTTTAGATTTATATTTTATTTTTACTGATTTTACATATAGTTATATTTTCCCCCTCGTTTTTTTGGCAATACAGTTCAACCAGGGTACTAGTGCCATGCAACATTATGTCGCAACTCAACCAATGTTTATTGATGAGGAGGTAATGAATGCAGACACGAAGCTGGTTCTTGGAGATCAGGGTTCACAAGCTAACCCTAATGATGTTGCTCATGGGCTTTCTTCATTGTACAAACAAATCACATGTATCTTCCTTGTTCTATGACAGTGAGCTGGATTTTCCAAAAAAAAATGATAAATATGCTTTGTTTGGTTTTCAGATACCGTACGGAAGGAGGCTGCCACAGTAATGGCTGTGTTCCCTTTATTGATATCATGTCTATCCTGGTGCAGGTATACAGGGAAGAAGTCCTTTTGTTTGTTGCATTTTCACTTTCATCACATCCGTTGGAAGTTTAAATTTCAGCGGTTGTGTTAGTTACTTTTTACAAATATTTTTGTGGTTGAATATAGAGAGTTATGAAATAGTGAGTTACGGCTGGACAAGCTATTAGTGAAGCCATCCTTAGTTAACTTCCTCCCGTAAACAAGGTGGACTTCTACTGGTGAGTTAAATTGATGGTGGTCTTTACCTATCAAAGACATAAATTTAGTGGTTTCTCCCAAGATTGTAGCACTTCGAAGTTCCCTTCATTGTTCTACCCTTTTTTTTTGGATGAGGCTATATTACATTAGAATGCTAGCGGTAACTTATGGGAAGACACAAAAACTTGCTAGAGAACTACTTGCTGTGGGTTGTGGTGATTGGATGTTGAAGGTAATGCTATACTTTGTTTCTCTAGCTTTCTCTATTAGAACTAGTTTGTGGTGTTAAACATATGCTAATAATTACCAGTCAAGAATGGACGTTAAAATATCTGCATGGTTGGCTAACAAAAAGTCGTAAGTTCTGTTTCCGTTTACTAATTTGGTGGACAAAATTGAGTTTACATTTGCAATGGAACTAAACCTTCATCCTTTGAATGGATAGATCTTATTTAAAATTAATACTTAAAAGTGCTACAACCATCACAACGTCGACATTTGTAAAATGATTCATGATAAGGAAAAGTACATTTAGATTTGGTTATTTTTTAGGAAATTATTTACGCTAAATTTCTGGCTCATGTGTCGCTTGTTTTAATGTTCTAAAATTATATATACATGTTGATTCAGGCCTTTTAGAGTCTCTATTTCTTGATCACAACGATGAGTATTCTGGGCATGAGTAGGCTTCTCTCAGACAACTCTATCGGGCTAAGGTTTGCATCATCATTAGTTTTAAATCCTCCAAGTCTGGTTCAGGTTGGTGCATTGGGTTCATGTTTGTGAATTATGTCAACCTTAAGTATTACTGTGGAGATGGAAGAATTGTCTGCTGAAAGCCAACAGCAGATTGATTTAATTGGGTCAATTGGACTCTCAAAAGGAGCTGCAATGGCATCTTCTCACCAACAAATATCTGTCTCTTTATGCTTACTAAAAGCAATCCCATGCGTGATGTAGCAAGGTTCAATTGTCAGTTTGAAATGATTTGCAAAGTCACGTGGTACGTTTTTAAGGGGACTTTATTTCTCTAAACTTGTTTCTGGAAGTACATAATGATGCATGAAGATTTTAATCCAAACCTCTGACTAGTCTCATTTTTATCCTTTTGCGCTAAAAATCAGGTCAACGGGTCTTCCTTCTGATAATAGGAAATAAAAATGGGGAGAATGTAAATTGTTACTTTCTTATGTTGTGCTCGACGTAGAAAGTACCCAGACCACTTGTATCCATCTTTGACCTGGTGGCTCTAGAAGTTGACATGTATGCATATGATATTATATGTTTCCTCTTTGTGCTACTATATATATTATGTTTCGTTTTACTAGCAACCTCTCTCTGTCCCTCTCATTATTTTTTTTATTCTTAATGAGAACATAGTTGTCCAAACTGTTGATTCCAACAACGAAAATGCATGAGCATGGCTAGAAAATGGAAAATAAGATAATCGTAGCATTCCGTAGATTTTATTTAAATAGAATTTAGTTTCTGTCATATTTCTCTTGATCCCATGGTCTAGAAGTCCCAGCAGCAGTGTTCAAATAAAGAGACAGGAAAATCTTAATTTTTTGAGAACTAAAGATGTTGCGCTATTATTCATGAGTAGTTGATGCTGTAATTAGTGTGTTACTGTAATGGTTTTCACTGAACCTGTTGATACCTATTTTTTTCAGTCCAAGTTTCCACAAAGTTGGCATTGTACTGTTTTCTTGAATAATCATAATTATTATCTTCTGGTTTTGTGGGATGTGCACCAAATTTATCTCTGAGTTAACTTTTTATTCTGTCCTATGGATGTTTGAGTTGACTATTATTTAACAAATGTGTTTTGTTTTTTTATTTTATTATTTAAACATTTTTCTGTGTATGACTTTGCACTATTGAACATAATTTTTTTTTCTTTTGGCAATTCATAGCTGTAATTTCCAATGAACACTTGCCAACAAGTTACTTAGTATTGTGCTTCTTCAACAACTTGTTCAAAAGAATTACCCATGCAAGCTCCATTTCTCCTTTGAGAGCTTAACGAAGAAGGTTTTAATTAGATTCTTGGTACTGGCACTGATATATTATATTATAGTGCCGCTTAAGTACCAGCTGTTGAATGTGGAAATAATCATGTCGTATACCTTTCTCTAGCATCACTACTCCTATATCCAACAGTTTCCTATCATGGTATTTATCTTTAAGGTTGGGATATTACTTACTTGCTCTTTTCCTATTGTAATCCTACAACCTGACGATAACCAGATTCTGTTCTGCATATTTATGATGAACCTGTTAAGCGTGAAGTTTTACTTGTTTGTCTTGTGTTTCACTACAATTGATTCTTAATGTGTACAGCCTGCTACTGTTGGAAACATTGGAAACAATGTGAAACCAGTCTTCAATTGCTTGGTTGACCAAGTAAGTATGATTGATTTTAGTTTTCTGGTCTGCAATCGAGCTCAGGTTACTCATTTGGGCCACTCTGGTGGAGTTTATTCAGGTTATTACTTTTGCAGGTTAATCAATATATAACAAAAGAGCTAGATCGAACAAGAGAGAGTTTAAATGAGGCTGCTACTTTGAGGGAAAGGTTTGTGGTGGGCACAAGAGCTAGTACAAGGGTGGCTGCTGTAGCTGTTTCTGCTGTAATTTTTGTCTGTGGGCCTTACGAAATTTTCAATTCTTTGTAGTAAAAGATTTCATCAGCAGTCATTGCGTCCCTTTTCTGCGTTATAAAACTAAAATTTTTCTCAAGTCAAGCATGAGACAAATAGATTGGTAATGATGTGTAGGCAGAAGCTGCTGTTGGTGAAAGCAGTTTCAGATCTTTCATGGTGGCAGTGCACGTTGTGGTAGCACTATAGCTATGGCCCAGCAAGTAAGTTGCATTTGGACAAAATTTTATAAGCTGCGATTTTTGGGCAAAGACCATAGGTGGATATTTGATGCTTTAATTGTGATGTGTGATCCTTTCTGAAGTACATTGTAAAATCTGTTTCTTTTCTCTTCCTACCTGTGGATGGTGGACATGCGGCCTCTTGTGAAGAAATGGTAGCGATGTTTAGTGCTGAGGCTGCTGCATATAAAGGGCTTCAACATTGCATTGAAACTGTGATGGCTGAGGTATGTGAAAATCCTCTATGCAAGGACATTATTAAATTGCAAATAAGTAACACATGTAATCTAGGAGATTGCAGCTTTAGCACGACATATTTTTTTTATGATCCTTTGGATACAACTAGCTTTTGATGCCTATATTTATGTGGATTGTGGACTCTTGATTATTACCCATTTTTCTTTTCTTCACTTTGTTGCACTATCTGTTATAAAAAGCTCGCATTTATTTTGTATCTTAATGGAAGTTGTTTTGTTACTTCATTTTCTCTTCCTTAATGAGATTTTCTCCTTGTTTTACTTTGACGTACTAAACCATTTTCAGGTGGAGTGATTGCTTTCTGTTGAACAGAAGGCAATAGATTACCTATCACTTGATGACGGAATTTCTCCTGATCATCGGCCAACACATGTCTGTACAAGGTGCGTCTAACTGTATTATGACTTAAAAGAAACTTTTATTTTCTATTAAAGTTAGTCCATTCTTAATGCTTTGTATTTCATTTGCGGAGTTGTTGCATACTTCTCCCGTGTACTTGAGTTCGATTTCTTTGCCCTGGAAGGTCTTAATAAATAAGCTTTCCTCACTGAATTGTATGCTCTTACAACTTGGGTATTGACTGTTTGGAGGTGAATGAGATTCAAGAATCTGTAAAGACTGTATTTTTTGGTATCTCACTAAAGAGGCACATGCCATGGCTTCTAGAAAGGGAATTTCATTCCAATTGAAAGCTAGGTTGTTGGTTTCTATAGGTTTTCATTGTGTGTGGGTCATCCATCACCAAAGAGCTGCTGCTATAAAATTGTCGGCTTATTTGCAATCGCTCCACAGTTTTGTGGTGGCCTTCCTCTTGTGTGCTTTGCCCTGATTGATTGAATATTTACAAATTAGATAGAATTGGGGGGGGACAAGAAGTAAGTTATGAAAGGACATTCAATTAAAATACCTATATTCAGTAATTAAGCCATTAGATCATGCTAAGCATTTCAGAAAGAATTGCTATATATGATTTGGGTGGGAAACAATTGTTTATTCCCCAAAATGGCTGAAAACATGAGCCTGTTATCATCCAGATACATACTCAGTATGCCTCTCAGATGTATCTCCATTGGGCTTTTTTTTTTTTTTTTTTTTTTTCACATAGTTAATGGTGCAACCGTGCACATATAAACTGTCTTAGTTTCTTTTTTCACATAGAGGTGCAAATATAGACTGTTCTACTGTGACATTTCATCTTAGGGGCATTTGCTGAAGAAGATATTGGGAGACAGGGCATAGCTGTACCATCAGCACTGGGAAATGCAACAAGAAGTAGGGGTTTAGAAGTTGCAGTTATGAATCTTCAGGACTATTGCAATGGTGAGCTGATCATTTATCAATTATTGCTCTTTTGTTCTTTCTTTTGCAAGACTCATCTTTCATGTTGTATTTGTCTGTTTTACATTATCAGAATTGGAGAATAGATTCTTGGCTTGGTTTGATGTAGCTTTACAGAGGAGGGAACTTTCAACAATGTGCTAAAATTTTGTCTCAGGTTATGTATAGGGAATTTTATAGCATTTTACCTTTTTATAGTCTTTTAAGGGGTTTGGGGATTTTTGAAGTAGTCTTCTTAAAAGAAAAAATAAAATTCATCCTCTCCATCTGTCTCTTTATTTTCCATAGCCCTTAAGTCACATTCATTAAACACTAACTATCCAAGTTAACTGACGTCACCCTATCTTTATTCCATCTTTTTATCTTTCAACTCGTCCTTCTTAACACATCGCACGCACAGAATTATTTATTTATTGGTCTATTGTGCCGGCATTTTGCTTGGCAGCCTGCATGCTTGGTCTTAGAAGTGTCTATGTACTATATATATATATATATATATATATATCTCCTTCAATTTAATTGTACATGATGAAATGTTGATCACATGAAAATATAGAAGGATCTTTCCACTTCATCCACCACTTATAATTCCACAGGTGACATCATCCTAAGATTTTCTTTTTCTTGGACCAACTTCTACTATTGTTATGTCACTAGGCCTCCAATGGACGTAAAATTGAGCCACATGAGCTGATTTGTCGAACCTAGTGCATCACAGAGATGCAACCTCTGTTTGCTTCTTTCTTAACTGTTTTGATGACCATTCCATTAAATTGTTCTCACCCTCCGGGGTTGAATCTGCATGGAACTGACAGTCAACATTCAACCAAAGCACTTTCCCTGTCACTCTATATGATCCTTATTACTTCAGTTTGTTAAGTTATGATTACACATTTTCAGCATTTGATTTTTAAATAATGGAACTGTTAACTGTATATACAGATTTATGATATTAACATGGCAGAAGTTCCATATGTTGATCTGTTCCGTCTTGGAGTTGAAGGATATGGCAAATTCAGCGTGGAAGTTATCGACCAAGTGTCTGACTATTTGGAGCTACTGGAGTTTTCTTCCAAGAACAGTAAGTCTTTTTAAAAATCACTAAAATGACTGAATTGTCCTTGAAGTTCCATATGTTGATCTGTTCCGTCCTGGAGTTGAAGGATATGGCAAGTTCAGCGTGGAAGTTATCGACCAAGTGTCTGACTATTTGGAGCTACTGGAGGTTTCTTCCAAGAACAGTAAATCTTTTTAAAAATCACTAAAATGACTGAATTGTCCTTGTGCATCTTGGAGTTGAATGAAAATCTATGTGTGCATAAGTATTTGATTTCCACCTTATTAGGAGTCTTCTCTCTCGATCAAATTTCAGGTATGTAACTTATGTTGTAAAATCTTATTTCATACTTCGTAGCTGGCATACGGTGCTCCTTCCATTCATGTTTTAGGAAAGGATGGTCCATTTTAGTGTGTAGACTCTTGCTGCTCTTTTGTATTATTTCAGCTTTTGCTACTGCGACTTGTTCTTATAAGCTCATTACAGTCTTGTTTACTCATACAAAATGAAATCGTCCCACCATTCTTCAATGACTGTCCCCTTAGGAGAAGACCAAATTTTAAGAGGGGAAGGTTATAACATTTAAACAGCTCATCTTTCCATTTTTGTTCTTGACTACTTGTTCAGAATATCTTACATTTAAATATGCTAAAATTCTTTCAAGTTCAGAATATCTTACATTTAAATATGCTAAAATTCTTCGGAAGCCGCAATTAGCCAACCTGGAATTCTTTTCCTCTACAAATAACCCACTTGAACTGAAACACCAAAACTCAAATTTGGTAATATGATTGAAGGGGAAATTTTCTAAAATGTCGTCGCTAACTTAGTTTGAAAAAGGGAAAAAAAAGACCGCCAACTTTGTGTTAAAAATTTCAAGTCTAAGTCCAAAAAAATCAAAAGAGAAATTCTGTTCCAAAATCGTGGTTGGTGCCATGTACTCTAGGGAATTGGATTTGTTGGAATTTGAGAAATAAAACATAGCATTATATTTAGAATCAAATTATATCTCACTTTTGGAACAAACCCAACGATCTGAAGAAACACATCTACTGAATACTTAATCGAGTTAGATTAGCTAGCTGTTGTATATAGTCGGGCCCTTGCTTGTTGTCAGAGTTTGCTGGCTCGCTTTTCGCTTTCGAGGGATGAAGAATTAGTTTGTTGACGCATTGGCCACTCTAGCTTCCATGATCTGTATCCGAGAATATATTGATATCCGGCCTATAGAGATCAAATTGAAATTCAAAAGCAGCAAATTTCTCCTTTAAAATAGGGATTCTACACCAAATATGTTTCCTCCAATAGCTCCCCTGTTTTTCTGTGTAAACAATCTCATTCTCTCTTTTGTTTGTTTCACTTTCAACATAGAGAAAGGAAATGTTAGTTGATATGGGCAAAGTTTAAAATTAAAAAACTTAAAATGACCTTCAGGTATTTCAATGCGAATGATTTGCCACATCAATGAAAGAGAGAAATATCTGACTGTGCTTTATCTGGTGGATGATATGCATTTTGTTCTTTCTATGTTGTGATTGATGGTAAGGAAATTGAAAGTTTTTATTGTCAGGCCTCTTAATGATATTTTATAGCCTTCTAATTAGTATTTTGATCTCTGACGTAATCTTAGATAAGGGCCACAAGGCTGATAGGCTATGGATATGGGGTTTCAAAAAAAGAAAAATTTTCATTACATCCCTGTTACCGAACTTCGCAGAACTGGAACTTTACCCAAACTTAAGTTGTTGAGGAGCTCTCCAAAGCAGGGTCAAGTAATCCTGTAATGGTTGAAGTTAATTTATCAAGTCCTCATTGCATGCTTGAGCGTAAATGGGTGCTGCAGTTAGACAAAATTATGAAATATTGGAGGAAGTGCATGTTAGATAAATGTAAAAGCCACAATAGGGGTGGGGGTTGGGTGGAGAATAGTTCCTTTTCACAAGGGGTGTCACTCTCATTGTTGTATGATTTTTTAACATAAATATATACGGGGAAAAGGCGGTTCTTGTTGGAAAAATGCAAAAGCTACAATAGGAGTAGGGGGTGGGGTGTAGAATAATACCTTTTCACTGGGGGTGTCATTCTCATGGTGTATGATTTTCCAACATAATACCTTTCCACCGGGGTGTCATTCTCATTGTTGTATGATTTTCCAACATAAATATATACAGAGAAAATGAGGTCCCTGTTAAATAAATGTGAAGGCCACAATGGGGTGGGGGGGGTGGAGAATAATATCTTTTCACTAGGGTGTCATTCTCATTGTTGTATGATTTTCCAACATAAATATATACGGGAACAAGGAGGTCCAGATTAATGTTTTGATGAAAAAGGCAACGCTGATTTATCTGATCTGAAACTATTCTAAAATTGCAAGGTTGATATACCTTTTCACTGAGGTGTCATTCTCATTGTTGTATGATTTTCCAACATAAATATATAGAGGAACTAGGAGGTCCAGATTAATGTTTTGATGAAAAAGGCAACGCTGATTTATCTGATCTGAAACTATTCTAAAATTGCAAGGTTGATGTACCTTTTCACTGGGGGTGTCATTCTTATTGTTGTATGATTTTCCAACATAAATATATAGAGGGACAAAGAGGTGACATAATTGTCAAGGTGCCAAGGCGTTGGAGGCCTAACGAATGCCCAAGGCAACCAAAGTGCCCGATTTTCCAATGCGCCACTAGTGTTCTTGGACGCCTGGGTGACACCCTGACAACTATGGAGGTCCAGATTACTGTTTTGATGGAAAAGGCAAGGCTGATATATGGTATTTCTTAGGAACTATTCTGACACGTGGTAGCTGAGTTGGCAGCTCAAAAGTGGATATAGTTTCCTTAACCCATTTATCTTCAGGTGGAAAGTATCAGCCTCAAGCCCATCTGCAATGTCAAAAGCAGAAGCTCATTCCTTGAGAAAAATAAACACAAGAGGGGACTGGGTGATGCATAAAATGATAGTAACACACAAAAAGAGCCCCACTCCGTAAAAAACGATAAGACGGCAGACACCTTCTCATCCATGTAAGTTTAAACCCACTTGTCATCTATTTTAATCTGGTTAGGGTTCAAAAGAAAAGAGAAAAACAACTGTTAACGTGCTATAGAAATTATTGTCTTCTTTGGCAGGCCCACATTTGGCATAATTATGAAAAACGGATCGACAGAAGAATTCTCCTGGTTGTTGTACATATGTGGGTTATTGAGGTTCTTGATCCGCCTCTGGTATGGCATACCCATTGTATCACCTGCTATTATATTGGTTGCGATGGTCAATTCCATTAGGGAGGTTTTCTAGTTAACCTATATAATCATCTTCGTTATATATGCTGAGAAACAAAAGAAAGTATAACTTTTCCTTTTCTAGGATTTTTCTGCCCATGCTGTTGGTCTCATGTTTTTAATTCTATTTGAGGAGACCAATAAGTATAGTGTTGTTTAGGAATGCTTGGATTGGTTATCAATCTCTTTGATTTGAAATTTCATTTATTTTGTACACTAGAAATCATCCCAAAAAAGAGATCTGTTGTTGTTCACCACAATCCATTTTACAATCATGTTTAGAAACGTTGAAAAGTAATACAATTCTTTTTCCACTATGGTGATTGAGTTTCCTATGTTTTGGTTTAAATAATTATGATAGTTGCAGAACTTGGGATCAATCAACCCCTCTATATTTCTCCTTTGTTCCCCTCGATCATTATTTCGGAAAAAAAAACCGTTTTTTTGTATTGAAGAACCATTATGGAGGAATGGGTTTACCATCTTCCTTTTTAATTTTTTTTCATATTTGTAATTTGTCTTTTGGTCATATTTCTGTCTGGATTTTTTTTTGTGATGGATCTCCTTCCAATGTCAAAGCTCAATTTCTGTAAGAAATCAAAACCGTTCAAATTCACAACTGGGTCTTTGATTTATGTTCAAATTCACATGTCGAGGCCTCTTTCTCTTCATCCCTGGATCTATGAAATTAGGGGCAAAGCAAGAGAGCCCTTTGTTTCTGCAAGAATCTTTGAGATAATCAGCAAGCCATAAGGGACAAGATCTGAAGGAACTTGTTGACAGGTAACAAATTTTGGCTTTTATTATAATTTTTACCTCCTAGTTTGATTTGTTGGGAGATATTTAAGTTTAAACAGTACTATTGCTCATGAAACTGAAAAAAATGCCTTTTGGGGTTGATGACTCTTCTATTTAGGACGGTCTATCTCTTAAGTCCCTATCTGGTTTTCCCATTTGCTGATTCGCCTCTTATTTGTTTTTGGTGATATTGTTTATTTGTGTTCTGCTTTTATTTTGACGAGTATTGAGCTTAGAAATTATAGAGTGTTGATCTAAGGACTAGGGTTGTAGAAGTGTTTTCTAAGGCTTCCACACAATATCCCTTCATTGGGGGCGTAAACAAAACAAAAACATTTTCTTCTATCACAATTTTTAGGGCAATGCCCTTTATATTTGTTTATTTGCTGCTATCTTAGATTAGGATCATGCGTATAGATTTGTTTGTCCTCCAGATTTACCTGTTAATGAGTTTGGCATCATTTATGCGTTTAATTCTCTCTTTGCTGATTATATGTTGTTGTGTTCAAGGAAATTATTTTCTCCCATGCTATTGTAGGTATGTATTGCTTTTATGTTAGGGTTTCATTCTTTTTGGTCTCTATTATTGGGACTTTGGTGTGCCTTGGGTCCTTCAATGTAGGTAGGTAGTGGAGGGTATATAAATCCTTTGTTTTCTTTTGCATGTAATTCTATTGAATTGACACATTTGAGTTTTGTAATCTTTCTATTTTGGCTTGTAATGAGTCCCTGGTTACATAGCAGGTTGGGTTACGTCAGCAGGCTGGGGATGGATAAATTCAGACCTTGTCTATGTACAATTCCTTGTCATAAATTGGTGATGGATATCATTCTGTATAATTACTTAGGATTTTGACTCATTTTTTGTGTTCGTTTCATATTTGTTTTTTGTAGAAAGATAGGTTAATATTGGTTATTAACTCAGTTTTGATTTGAATATTGATGCAAAATCAAAGAAGAGAAAAAAAGATTTTGACATGCGCAGGACCACATTTAAATCGATGTCAGAGGAGTGTATTTCTGGATGGATACCGATGAAGCTGGAACACCATCCCTTCTATCAAGTCCTCCTCTCTTTCTTTTATCTCGGTTTTCTTGCCTGATAGAGGGAGAAAAAGTCTTCGGTTTGCCCTTAACGAGCTCTATTATTCATTAAATTTATGGGGATCTTGCTATGACATGTCTTATGCATTCTCTTCCGATTCTATTATACATCTCATCATCAGTAGAATCATTTGTGTCCGGTTGCATCATTAGAGTTTGGTTAGGGTTTAGGGAATAATTTTTGTTTATGCTTGGTTTTGCAGAGGATTGTGGTTGCGTGGCATTGGCTTAATGGATTTTACTTTCTCTTTATAGGTTTTGCCATTATTTTTCTGTTGTTATTTCATGGTTTTCCTCCTCGAGGTATATTCTTTTGAATTCAATATTTGTCTGGATACGTTTTGTGTTGGTTCTGACTTATAAGTTTTTTAACAGATGCGTTCAAGGTTTTTTCAATCAAAATATATCTTTGTATTGGCTTCCCTTAGTTTGTTGCTTTTGGTTTGAAGAACCATTCTGGAGATGTAGATTTGCCATCTTCCTTTTTAATTTTTTTTTTCATATTTGTAATTTGTTTTTTGGTCATATTTCTGTGGATTTTTTGTGATGGATTCCTACTAGTGGCAAAGTTTAATTTATGTTGGATTGGGTTCTAGAGTAAAACTTCAAACCCATTTTATATTCACAATTTGGTCTTTGATTTATATGCTTTTGTCTTCAGTAGCTTTGAGTTTTGATAGATGGACATATTGAGGCTTTTTTCTCTGCATCCCTGGATCTATAAAATCATGGGCAAAGAAAGAGAGCCCTTTGTTTCCTGAGGAATCTTTGAGATAAACAGCAAGCTATTTGGGACGAGATCTGAAGGAAGTTGCAGAAAGGTAACAAGTTATGACTAAAATTTCTTCTATGTATAATTTTATCCCGGGTTTGATTTATTAGGAGATATTTATTTAAGTTTAAATAGTACTATTTCTCATGCGATTGAAAAAAATTCTTTCGGGGTTGATGACTCTTCTGTTTAGAAAAGTCTATCTCCCGAGTCCCTATTTGGTTTTCTCGGTTCGTTGATTATCTTTAAGCTTTCTTATTTTTTTTATTAATTTTTTTTGGGTGATATTTTGTTTATTTGTGTTTTGCTTTTATTTTGATGAGGGTGAGCCTTGGTGTGATGGTAGGGTTGTCATATTACAACCTGGTGGTCACGGGTTCGAATCATGGAAATAGCCTCTCTGCATTGTAGGGATAAGGCTGCGTACACTTTACCCCTCCCCAGACCCTGTAATAGCGGGAGCCTCGTGCACTGGGGTGCCCTTTGTTGAATCTAGGGACTATGGTTACAGTAGTGTTTTATGAACCTTACTCATGGTATCCCTTCCTTGGGGCTTAAACAAAACAAAAACATTTTCTTCTATCACCAGTTTTTGAGCACTGCCCTCTATCTTTGTTTATTTTCTCCCATGTTATAGGTGTTGCTTCTGTGTTCGGGTTTCATTCTTTTTAGTTTCTGTTCTTGGGAATTTGTTGTACCTTGTCACTTGTGTCCTTCAATGTAGGTGGGTAGTGGGGGGTATTTAAATCCTTTGTGTTCTTATGCATTAATTTCCATTGAATTGACACGTTTGGATTTCGTAATCTTTCAATTTTGGCTTGTGGTGAGTCCCTTGTTATATAGCAGGTTGGGTTACGTCAGCAGGCTGAGGATGGATAAATTCAGATCCAGTTTATGTACAATTCTTTGTTGTAAATTGGTGTCAGATATCATATTTGTTTTTCTGTAGAAAAGATGTTAATATTTGATTATTAACTTAGTTTAGATTTGATACTGATGTAGAATCAAATAAGAGAAAAAAAAAAAGATTTCGACATGCGTAGGGCCAGATTTAAATCGAGTTCAGAGGAGTGTATTTCTGGATGGATTCTGATCAAGTTGGAACACCACCCCTTCTCTCAAGTCATTTTTTTCTTCCTTCTCGGTATTCTTGCCTAATAAAGAGAGAAAAAGTCTTTGGTTTGCCCTTAACATGTTCTGTTCTTCATTAAATGTATAGGATCTTGCCTCGACATGGCCTATGTATTCTCTTCTGATTCTATTATACAATTTCTCATCATCAGTAGAATCATTTGCGTCTAGTTGCATCATTATGGTTTGGTTTGGGTTTAGGAATAACTCTTCGATTATGCTTGGTTCTGACTGAGGATTCATGCACTTATTGGATTGTGGTTGCATTGCATTAGATTAATGGATGATACTTTCTCTTTATAGGTTTTGCAATTTTTTGTGTTGTTATTTCATGGTTTTCCTCCTCGAGTTTTTTTTATTTTTTTTTATTTTTTTTAATTTTTTAGTATTTGTCCAAATAGGTTTGTGCTGGTTCTGACTTTTGGGAGTTTTAATGGGGATGAGTTCAAATTTTCTCTCACTCAAAATATACCATGCTATTGACTTCTCTTAGTTATTGCCTTTGCCCTTTGAATCTGTTAATGAGAATGTTTGAGTGGTTTTCTGTTTTGGTAGAAAGACGTCATTGTTCTGGCAGAATCCACTGTTTTTGGTCTTTCAGAGAATAATATAAGGGCAGTTGCGTTATCGATTCAGTTTTTCAGACTCAGAAATACAACACTGGAAAACAGAATTAAGTGATTCAGAAAGATGACAGGGAAATGAAAGGCATCTAAAATGTTTTCAATATAAAGCTTCTTAAAAAGCACTGCACAAGGTTATTAGGTTTGCGCTGGGCCGCCGTCCCACATTTTTGTGTGTGTGTGTGTGTGTGTGTGTGTGTGTGTGTGTAGGTAGTAGTACAACTCACGGTATTGTTGAAATTTTTTACTTATGCCACAATGTTATTAGGCTTCTCTCTTGTTTCTCAACATTCATTGAAGTTATATCAAAGTGGATGCAATCTTGGTTTTCTGAGTCTAAGTTCAATTAGTTTTTCTAATTTTCCACATTCTTAACATCATTTGGATATCGATAATTGAGAATCTAAGGATTCAACTCTAGATAGATGGGCTTATATTGATTATTAACTCTAAGTTTAGATTTGATACAGAAGCAGAACCAAAGAAGAGAAAAGAAGATTTTGACATCTGTAGATTTGAGGTGTGTTTTCCCTTTGTTCTGTTCTTTATAAATTGTAAATTTAAACCCATTAACCCTTAAAAAACTTTCGTAGAACACATATTGATGTAATGTGACCCAGGTTAAGTGTCTATTATGCCGTGCAAATTGCACATAGCAATGATGCTGTCGGAACTCTTTCAGATCCTAAGTCTCTAACAACTCAATGTTATGCAACAAAAATGTCATCAGGCCATGCAATGTTTAGTTTTGCTGCTTACTGATGTAAATATACACACTAAATGCAGTATTTATTTATAGATATGGTTGTCAGGTGGTTACAAGGATCAAGGTGCCGGTTTATTTATAAGACTGAATAGTTCTTTTTTTTTTTTGGGGTAAAACTGAATAGTTCATATTCACTCAATGTTCTAACTTCGAACTAAGGGTGTCAAAATTGAGGCCGAACCAAACTGAACCCTTAACAGACCAGTTATTGCTGTTGCTTTTTACAAACCGGTATTGCTTTAGGTTTTGATCTTCCTGGATTCTATAGGCATCTATATAAGCTAAATTCAAGTTCTTGCGAAGTCTGTAAGCATATTTTATCAAGCTGTTCTTGTTGCTCCAAATTTGTTGGTGTCCCCTCCTCGCATAGCATGAGCGATAATGACATAACATAGAGATTAATCAATACGGATTAAACAACTCATTTTTTGTGAACTTCTCATGTAGTTATGACTTCTCCAACTATTTATATGGTTCTTTTATAGTTTAATTTTTAGGCTGGAAAAAAGATGCTTGAGATAGATGATAAGCAATCAAAGCAATGACTTTATTCAGAAGATGGTCAAGCATGCGGAATCACTGCTAGAGATACACAAGTGGTTGGTTGTTTGCTTAATGGTCAAAATGATTTTCCATTTTATGTTATTTTTGGCTGCTGTTATAATTCGTTCATTTTATCCAATTGCCCCAATCTTCTATTGTATTGCTTATTGTCGTCTTTGAACTACTGTGTCTGAGCCAAACATCTGTATGGGTGCATGTGGTATTTTGAGGACCTGCATTCTTAGCATGACATGCTTTAAATATACTTTAGTGGCCTGCAGGTGTGGGCTCAGATGATATCTAGAGAGCTCTCACAATATAAAACGGATGGTGGGTTTTATTCTTTAGGGTCTGGAATATGTAGCCCACTGTAGATAATTAATATCCATATTTTTGGTAGTTAGTGTAATGTTGTTTAGAGTCACGAAAGGGGTAGGTTCTGAAAACCAGCATACAGCTGGATCTCAGGTCAAGGTAGGAATTCAGATTTCAGGATCTGATCTACAGAGAACTCAGATTGAAGGCTGTATTCTAAAATGGGTTTAGAATATAAATACTCAGCTTGATGCAGGGTGAGATACTGAGATGTAGCAGCTCCTAATGAAAATGGGGTACTAAGAAGCTGACTAATCGACAAAGATTAGAGAAGATCAGAATCCTGAATCCAGAATCATATAAGCAACAGGAACTCAGAAACAACCAATCAGATTATTAATAAATCCACCCAAACAAGTTGCTGAAATCAGAACTTAGATCAGAAACCAAAATAACAACTTCAGAAATCAGACTATGGTTAATTAGGATCACAAAAATAGGCAACAGAGTAATACCTTGATCTCAGAGAATAGTCAAACACAGGACCTGATTATGATAATTGAAATCAGATCCAGAATCAGTCCTCAAACTCTTTAGTTTTCAGAAATCCAAGTAGGAATAGGAAACTGTAGCCGCAGGGTCACAACAAGGTCTGTTTGCACAGACTAATCAGGTCAGACCTCAAACAGAAATCTTCCAGTTGATTTTCAGCAACTGATTGACAGAAATTTCTCAAAGAATATGCGCAATTTTATTTTGGAAACAATAATGAAGATAGGAAGAAGGGGAAGGGATATGACCAATGAAATCACCACCAATGACTTGGGCTTGAATCACCACCAACCTACCTGTTGAATCACCCCAATGGGCGCTGCTGAATCACCACAACAAATATGATCTGAATCACCACAGAACAAAAGCAATCAAAAGCTTAATTAAATGTAGAAAACGTGGGTTAAAGTGTAGCCCTCAACCTATATTTATAGCAATTTAAAATGACCAGTTTATTCTGATCTTAAAAACAGAAACAAGAGTCCAATTAAAAACAGAAAACTACTCCTATCAGAAGCTAAAAAGGAGAATTTTAGCTAATCTGCAAAGTCTCCAGAAGATAAAGTACAGAGGGACTTAAACAAGCTGGAACTTATATATATATATATATATATATATATATATATATATATATATATATATATATATATATATATATCCTATTCCAGCTTATTACAACTAATAAAATAATACTGAAAAGATAAGACTCCTAAAAGGTCACCCGCGATTTGGTGGATCATTCTTGGTTCAGAGTTGTACCAGAAAATAAGCTGAAAGAGAACTGTGCCCTAAGTTATGGCCCTAGGTCACCTCCTGCGCTGGTGCTTCTTAGAGTACTTGTGATCTGCATCAACTCTCCTTGGCTTGAAATTATTTGTCCCTGACAAATGTGCGAAGAACAAGTAGCTCTCATACATGTCAAGGTCGAGTCTTGAAATCATTAGCATGTATCCATGTGCAGTCAACCTTCGGAAGACCCTTCCTCTTGACAAGGAAAGAAGGGTAACTACCTTCCTTGCAAGTTATAGTGTACTTGTTGTCCAGCACCTGCTCAATCTAGTCGTCAATGGGTGGAACTAACTGGGGCAACTCCAATGTATGCTCGGAGTCTCCTTCATCTGAGTGATGTCCCAAGTAGAGTTTAAGGTCAGTCTACAATGAAGACGTTGCTTATGAGCGTATCAGCAGGCAACTCTAGCGCATAAGCATTTGGTCCTACTATCTTAAGGACCTTGTAGAGATCCATTTTGCTTGGATGCAACTTCGTGTTTGCTGCAGGGTGGAATCTTGTGGAGCAATGGAAACCATCGCCATTCCTTGTTACTAAAACTCCACGTAGCGTCAATGTCAATCAATTGAGGTTTTTATAGACATCATTGCTCAATGCTATATGTTGTTGAACCTTAGCATGATTTTCAGTGATGTGGCATATAAACTCACCCACTTCCATATTGACGCATGCTTGCCGTAGAAGGGGGACAAATCGTCCTGCTTTGGCTGAACTCTAATAACTATTCGTATGGGTACAATATATAGTTCTATTCACCATACTGGTATATGCAAATTCGAAAATATCAAGTATGGGTGGACAGGTCTTCTCGTAATCTTGAATGAGTCAATGTAGTAAATTTCCCAAACTGCGGTTGGCAACCTCCGTCTAGCTCTCTTTCTGTGGGTTGTGAGCAGTAGAAAACTGGAGCTTGGTTTAAATCTTCATCCATAATGTAGCATCAAACTTCTTAGAGAACCTATGAACCACAACTAGTATAGACTATAGAGTTGTTTCTCGTGTAGTCGACAATTGAAGCACGAAGTCCATACTAATATGTATTCATGGGACAAGTGGAACGAGTAGTGGAGAGTACAAACCAATATTCTGCTTTATCTCATTTCGTTACTGGCGTTTACGACCCTTGTGGATCGGATGCTCAACATCCTTCGGAGGTCGTGGTTAGTATTCTGCTGCAATGTTGGATAGATGGTTGAGAAATCCTTATTTGTCAGATACTCATCCTTGATGTGGTCTATGCTTATCGCATGTGCTAAGAAATTGTGTAATGTCTGTACTTTTCTGCCCAAGCATCTGCAAATGTTGTTCCAAATTAGAAATTTGTTGTTGAAACACAAAAAAAATAAATCAAATAATCACTATATTGTTGAACATCGAAGTCAAATATGGTAAGTACTGTGTGGTTGAAACTCGAAGACTCAAATATTTATTCCCCATGAAAGGGTCTTTGACACTTCTTATGTATATATGTTTGATATACAGGGAAATTTTGTTCCTAGTATGGAAGCATTTAGCTATTTTAAGAGACTACCTGTGTATTTGGCATCTCAAGATTTGGAAATAAATTGTAAGGGTGTAAAGATAAAAACAGGAAAGTATGTTGATTTGGGCTGCCGTCCCATTGATTCTTTAAGTGGTATGGCTTGAATTCTGAAAATAGGACTATGTATTTTTGTCCCTCTCAGCACCAACACTATGCAGAATATGCAGTGGTGGGTCCGCAAGCAGAGACTGATATTTTTGATTTTATATTCTTTGTGATGCTTTCGTAAAGTTTTATTTTTGGAAAATCTAGATTAAGAGATCCCGAGTTGATTTACATTTCCAGCTTTATTTGAAGACTAGGATTTTATTTCCTATTGAGTATTAAGAATTGATTTAATTTTCAGTTTTATAGGTTTTTATTTTGAGTTGCAAGCTTTCCATTAAATACATGTAACCGGCCAAGGATTAGATAGATTGATGAATGGGATGAATTGAGTTTGATTTGAGTGTTCCCGCGTGGCCTGGGCAGCCTGCGAGCTGTGTTTCTCCCTCCATCTCTGCGAGCCATAACCGACCATCCCCTTTCCTCCATCTTCTTCTTCTCTGCTTCTATTTCCTGCCATTACCATCGTTACTGCATGCCGACACTTGTTGCCCACAGAAAGGTGAGTCTGTCTCTTTCTATTCAACTCTTGTGGTTGGAATTCTGGCACCCTGGGCTTACACCCTAGTAGGGAGACTATCTGCAGCAACCCTAGGCTGAAACTCAGCTGGAATTTGGGATCCTGAACTGAAGTTCGGACCTGAACTTTTTTGTCTCCACCAGATTAGTTTCAGGTGCTTAGGAATCCATCCTTTGCTGTTTTGGGTGTTTATCATTCGGGTTTAAGAGGCATTTGGGCCAGCAACCTTCATCTGAAATCTTGGATCGATTGGCAGCCATATGAGAGATCTCTCCATTTTAAACCCTCTGGTTTACCGTTGAACCTCGGCTGACATGAGGAATATGATAACTCATTCCCACGACATAACTCCTCTTTTCTTTAGTTTTATTTTATTCTTTCCCCTTAGAGTCACTTTCCAGGACTACGACTGATTTTCAATTTAATGCTGGTGTGTCCTATACTCTTATCTGACTATAAAAGTATAAAGGTATAACTATCTTTCAATTTTTTAAGTTTTTATTATCGGTTAAATGGGAGCAGGTATATATATCCAAAACTATTTTTTTTTATTTTTTATGTAATATAATAGCTCATTCATTAAAAGACACAGGAACAGCCAAAGGTTGTTTTATAAGAAGTCAACCAAGGAATGGATTGAAGCCAATAAATCTTCCTTATACAGGTTAAGGCAGGTTAAGGCCCGTCTAACAAGGGAGTGAGCTACATTGTTAATCTCCCTAAGAACATACATACAAATCGTTGATCCTCCTGGTGGACATAAGAGTTTCATATCCTCCAAAATAGAACACATAGTATGGACACCTGTTATAGAAATAGTAGAAAACAAGTTGACAACCTCTTTACAATCAGTTTCCAAAATGATACGCACATAACTAGATTCAACTGCCACTAACATTCCTTTTCATAATGCAAGAGCCTTGCCCACCACCACTGAGGGAAAAAGAAGCAATTGAGAAACTGCTAGAAGTATACTTCTATTAAAATACTGAATGCAGAAACCGATACCAAAACATTTCGGATCTCCCAGAAAATGTATCAGTCGCTTCACCAGAATTTTAGAAATAAATTTGACAGTGACATTACATAAACTAATTGGACAAAAGTGATCAAGGGCTTCTGGTTGAGCAATCTTAGGAATAAAACAAAGGTATCTGCGATTAAAATATAGAGGTAAAGATTTTTGTGCAAAGATTTAAGTGACAAACCTCATACTGTCCTCCCCTATGGCACTCCAAAAATGTTGATAAAATAAAGGAGGAAAGTCGTATGGTTCTGGCAATTCGAGAGGACTGAAATCAAACATGGCCTGCTAGATTTCATCAGGTGTAGGAATAGCCATTAGCATCTCATTCATATCTGGTGTCACAACTGGGGTTACTAAAATTAAGGCTTGGTTCAATTCCATCATATCCACTCCATCCGATGTAAAAGCCGATAAAAAATGAGAAAGAAATGCTTGATAGATATCAGTTTCTGATCAAGTCATTCCTCAGAAGGAAGCTGAAGTTGTTGTACTTGATTTTTATTTCTTCGTTGAATTGTTGTGGCATGAAAAAAGTGTGTATTATCTCCATGACACAGTAAGAGATTCCTGTTTCTAGAAATGTATTTCATCAGGTGTACTCGTAATTTACCCTAAGGAATGTGATAACTCATTCCTATGGCAACTCTTTTTTCTTTTCCTCCTACCCCTTAGAGTCACTTTTCAAAATCGCCTTAGCTTTTCAATTGAATTTGTAATACCTTTCAAGAGTACCCCGAGGATTTAAATAAAATTCCTCTCGAATGAATGGTATTTGGATGCAAAGTGAAGTGTAACTTAATAACTAAATGTGGAATGATTTGAAATTAATTGCATAGTATTGTGATAATATATGCTGTAATCATTACAATAGTTTTTATTTAAAGTTTAAAAATTTCATTTCCCTTCTCTTCAATTGTCTTTGCAACCAAACAAAGTCATACTAATTGTTCAAGTTGAAAATCATACTTGGATTTTGCTTTCTGGAAATTTTGCTTCATTAGAAAAATCTGCTTATGATATATTTTTTGAGAGCCGATTTTCCACAACGTCATTATGGTGTAAGTCTTACAATACACTTATAAACTTATTAGTGCAGGAAATGGTAATTCTAATGGGAGTTTATATAATAATAGAAGGGAGGAATGTCAAGAGGAGAGAGAAATTAAATAACATAATATGAGATAATGGTTGAAGGAATCCCCTATGGTTTGCCTAAAGGATAAATACCTTTAAAATTTTCAAATAAATACAAATACAATATAATTAATTATTGTAATGACCAAACTAACCCTTTACAAAAGTGAAGTATCTGTTTTACCCTTACTGAAAAAGAGAATCAATTTCCTTTAACCGTCATTCCAGCTTATTTGATGATCTGTTTTATTTATTATTTTTTTTTTTTTTGAGGGGGGCCGTTTTGTAGTGATGATGTAGGAGCAGAATGTTCCGACGAAAAGGAATTACAGGCTCTGCGGAGCTCGTTAAACTTTTCAATGTCGAAATTCTTATTCTTCATCAACCGCTTCTGCTTGGCAATAAAACGTCTCTCGTAGAACCCCTCAAATTGAAGGATCCCTGGAAGTCCTCAGGAAGAAGGTATAGCCTGCCATGAAGTAGACGGACGTCACATTGAAGCATATCTGCTCCATCACATCCCAACTCCCAGAAGGTGAGTTTCATGAATGCCGCTGTGTAGACCACAAGGAAACCCAGTCCAGCCCACAGCTCCCTTTGAACCAGCGAGTCTGCTTGTTCATCGATCGCTACCTTCTCTTCAAGTTCTTTCCTCCTGGAGTCTGTCGGGTGAGCCATTGATATAGGATTTATGGCTTCAATCGCTTTTGCTACCTGTAAAATCCCAACGAAACCGGCCAACATTTGCGTAACTCTTCTCCAGCATCCAGCAGTTACTTCTACACTACCATCAATCACTAGGGCACAGCAGAAGACCTACAACTACACGCATATTTCTGGAGATTAACCCAGGCAGAAGTAGAACTAAACAAGGGGGTGGGGTAACTGTAGCTCAGATTTGCATGTTATACGTTGGGCTGGCCAAATTTCAAATCAAGGAGGATTTGGACATGAGATCATTTAATGAAATGAGTTGGTAGACAAGAGTGATTCTGGGCTCCAAGGAATTGTAGCTTGAATCAAATATATTAAACCGTTCATATTAAAAATGCTCAAGCAGCAGAGCAAAATTCAAGAGAAGAAACAAATCATTTCCAGATGACTCGACAGCTTTTGATAGAACATCTTATGACCTTAGCAGGCAGCTCCTCGAGTAAACTTATGTAAGCATTGGGTCCTGAAGAAACCAGTTTGTCAAGGCTGGTGGAAATAGCTAAGCCAGTTACATGCTTCTGATGACCTTTCAATTTTGTTTTTACCTGAAATAGTTAATACCATCATGACTTTTGATGGAGATGAGAAGACCATTACATGAGCTTCAACATACAAGGGGGCTATTTTGAGGGTGAGAGACTCTAGACCATGGAATTTCATCTCTAAGGGACAGACAAGAGAAACTTTTTCCTATTACTTTAGCAGAAATCATGAATTAACAGAGGAAGATCAATTAATGGAAGGTAGATCCCGATATAGATCAACAAGATTTTTAGAGAATTCCCATATGCCTGTGTACCTTTAAAATACCAAGATAGTTTGGAGACTCAGAAGCATGCATCTTAAGCACCTAATTACCCTAGTCAGCAAAAAAAATTGAAAAGTCCAAAACTTACCATTCACACAAAAGATGGATTAGCCAAAGGTAGAAATACAGCAGGCATATTACCTGGCAAAGATAAGACCAAAAATCCTGCGGGTTTTCATTACCAGATCCGGGAAAATTTTCCAAGCCTTCCCCCAAGTCATTATGTGCAGCAGACAGGAACATTGCCTTCACACAAAATTAACATTATATAATAAAATCCAACAATATTATGATGTTTGTGAGTCAGTAACCCAAATAACTTCAACAAAACTCGAAAGGTCGGGGTCAGTTCATCAACAACCAAGATACTACCACAACCAGGACAGATATATGCATCTGAACAATTAAAATTCTTATGATGCATACTCAAAAGGCTCTTTCATCATGCTGAGCAACTTTTGAAACCTCACCTATTATCTCAAATCCAAATTTCCCTTCCTTTCTTTGTGAATCACCAAAGCCAAACTATCCAGAAGGCTATAAAAATGATAGTACAATAAGGTCATGAAAATTACAATCATACATATCAGTGGACAAAGGCATTAGGGATCGTAACAGAAATCATGTACAAACGGGAAATAAATGACTTACCATACCACAATAGCTGAAGGGATTACAAGCTTTAAAAAATTGAGAGAGAATCCAGTGATTCCTTTGATAAACTAGCCCTAGTTTTCAGGCCATAGAGAAATTGAAATACCAACAATAGTACGTTGATCCCGACAGATGTGCACTCTTCGGTAGTTAAGAATTTTCTGGCATAGTTATCGAGGCGTTGCCTACACGTCCAGACGCCTTGGAAACTGGGATGCCTAGGCAGGCTCCTTGGGCATCCGGCGACCCTCCAACGCCTTGGGTCGCACTTGTCGCCATGATAATTATGTTTTCTTGTTCACTCGGATTAAAATCAATCGCTCGGATGAAATTCAATGATGCAGCTCGTATATTACTGATGCCAGATTCAAACACCAAAACAACGAACAGAAATGCAAAATACAGTTCTATTATCATCGAAAAGACAACTTTTTTGTGTTTGTAGGAATCTGGCATGACCTTAACAGTCTTACATATCTGAAGAACATGATACAGTTGTGCACTTTGCTCCATGGGATTGACCACATAGGATTTTTTTTTTTTTTTTCAGTAAAGGGATTGACCACATAGGATACCAAATGCACTTCCCATCCTCTTTCAAGGCAAAATGTGTGAAGACTAATAATTTTCATGGTAATTACAGCTTAAGAAGCTGGAATTGATTAAGACACATTTCTACAGTAAAATGTGTACTGTACAACTTGACTCCAGAAATCTCCATTGCATTAACTAAAAAATTGGAACTTAGCCACCAGATAATGCTCCATTTGCCTTAACAAAAAAAAAAAAAAAAAAAATCATCTCCAACTGTTCACAAATCCACTATGTTCAGTTATATTATTTCTTGACTTTGTTTTTAGCAGTTCAACTGAACTATCTGACTCTAACTTCAAGAAGTAATCGATTTGGGAAATTTTACCTAACTTAAGGAACAGAGTCACCTCCACCCCTTTGGAATTCTATAGTCCGAACAGCTTTTAAGTTTTGGAAAAAAAAATGTTAGGATCTTCAATGCTGAGAACTCATGAAAACAACAATTCAGTAAGATTCATTAAAACCCATTTCAGTTACAGAAGTAACAGAACTGAGCACGAAGGTGAAAAGGAGAACTGCTCATCCACTAGAAAAAGAACACCATAATGCTTTATCCATAGGATGAAAAAAAGCAAAAAAAATACAGACCTATTGAAGTGCATACAAATCTGTTTGAGAGAAGTAAGGGGAAGGCAAATATAAACAAGCTAAATTCAATCACAGTTATGAAGCCCTTATGGAAGCACCACGGACAGTTAACTCTCCAAGAAGTGCCACTAGAGAGCTCTCAGAAGTGTCATTGCTGTAACCAAGCCTGAGGTCCCTTTGGTATTAGACCAAGTCTTGTTCCTCATAGGTTTTCTTAGGTGGATGACACATTACTAAAACCTAATTGAGACAAAAAAAAATCTCACCCTCTTCCTGTCAATAACTTCATCTCAACCCTCAGCCATGGCATAGAATTATTCGGAGACAATACTTACCTTCATTTCATCATTTTGTTTCTCATATCATATAGCCAATTAGCTATATTTTATAAGTCTAAAGAGAAGAAAAGAACAACTGAAAAGTAGTCCTGAACTCTTGTTAGTCCCATATTTTCCCAATAGCCAGTCAAGAACTTAAAACTACAGCACTGAATCAATATAAGATATTCAGGGGAAAAGTAATATGATATTTTTTAGGATATAGCAACTTTCATTAGATCATAATCAAACGATGGTAACAAGGAGTTTCTTTCAATTTAATTTTCCTCAGGCTTCGTATGGTTGCATGTAAAATGATGAAAAGATATGTAAAGAATTTCAATACGAATTGACCAATAGCATGACAGGAAATAGCTAAATATATTTAGAATATAGTTGAAAAGAGAAGTACAAATTTTCCTTTCCTTTTTCACTAAAATTATAGCAATTTGATTAAACACTGAAGTAAAAATCTAATCGTTACATTTTTGCATTAGTTACAAACATATTGTTGGTAATGATTAAAAATGTTTTATTTTATATATATATATATATATATATATATATATATATATATATAATTTTCATTATAACATTTTAAATCCAACCACAGAGATCCTAAATGAATGTGTGGGTGTGTATGTGCGCGCGTGTGCCTGTGCGTGTGCGTGTACCTGTGCCTGTCACACAAAGCGTCAACTTTTGACTTTTTTAAGTAAACCCAACAATTTGGATCAAACAATTAGAAAATAGCAAAAACGCAAAATACAAAACTCTTTTCCTATTATAAAAATGCAAAACTCTAAGAATAGAACAAAAGTGCAAATAATTCAGTCAGTTCATAATCGACACCTAAATTACATGGCTCTCAGATTCCACCTTTTTTTATTTTTTTATTATTCAGATGATTGTAACCAACTTATTCACTTTATTTCTACCATCATGGACAGGGGACCAGCCTCATAAAATTGTGATACAGGATCCATTAGAGATTATCAAATTAAACAATAAAGTTGCAAAGTGATCTGATGGTCTAACATAGAGTAATCTGCGAATAGCTGTTACAATAAGGCTCTACCTGATTGTATCTGTGCTAGTAGTTAGAACTCCAAATCTTCTAAAAAAAAACATAAACATGATCCATTTAGACCTCTAAAATACCTGTTCTCACTAACTAGCAAAATTAATATATAAAGGTGTTCCTCAATTGGGTTCCCATCCAAGGTAAAAGCATCCTAAGATGAAATTAGAGGCCTTACGAGCAAAATCTTCATGAGGATGACCAATGACCACTAATTGGATTTAGCTGCTTTAACCCAACCTCCATCTATCAATTCTAAACTTCCATTCAAACCATCATCCACAAAATCACCCACCCTTTTCACCTTAACTTCATTAGGAAGAACAGGGTACTCACCAGAGAAGCAAGCATAACAATAGTTCGGAGAATCATGGCCAAGCAACTTTTTCAAGCTCGTGATAGGCAAGAACGCCAGCGAGTCAGATCCAATGAAATTCCTAATCCCCTCTACAGTCATCCTATTAGAAATCAACTCCTCTGTGTTGGGAGTATCCACACCATAATAGCAAGACCCAATAATTGGTGGGCTTGCAATTCTCATGTGAACCTCCTTGGCCCCAGCTTCCTTGATCAACCTAACAATCTTGGAAGACGTAGTCCCCCTCACAATTGAATCATCCACAACCACAACCCTCTTCCCTTCTAATACAGCCCGAACTGGTGCAAGCTTGAGCTTCACTCCAAAATCTCTAATCTTCTGCGACGGCTCAATGAATGTTCTCCCCACATAGTGTGACCTTATCAGCCCTTGCTGGAAGGGAACCCCTGCCTTCTCTGCATACCCAAGAGCCGCAACCACGCCGGAATCTGGTACAGCTATCACAACGTCACAGTCCACAGGTGCTTCAGTGGCTAGAATCTCTCCAAAAGCATGACGAGATTCATAGACTGATCGACCAAAGACCACAGAATTGGGTAGAGAGAAGTAGATATGCTCAAAGATACAGGCCTTCTGATCCTTATGAGGCAGCAAGCAGAGCGATTGAACCCCACTTTTGTCGACCACCAACACTTCTCCAGGATTAACCTCACGCTCATAGGTTGCTTCTATGAGATCAAGCGCACAAGTCTCAGAAGCAAACACAATTGAACCATTGCTTCTCCTTCCCATCACCAGAGGGCGAAATCCATATGGGTCACGCACTGCAACGAGCTTGTCTTCAGTGATGAATACCATCGAATACGCTCCTTTGAGCCGCTCGCAGGCCTCAACGATTCTAAGAAAGAAAGGACGAGTTTTTGATGTTGCAATCAAGTGGAGAACAACCTCTGTATCGGAGCTAGTATTGAAGATGGAGCCACTCTCTTCAAGGGTCGTTCTGAGAGAAAGATAATTCACCAAATTTCCATTGTGAGCAACACCAACAGAGCCAAACCGGTAACCAGCAACAAAGGGTTGAACGTTCTTGAGCATTGAAGCACCTGCGGTAGAGTATCGAACATGCCCAATTGCAGATTCCCCTGGAAGCTGATCCAGTTTAGACTCGCTGAAGACATCAGATACAAGGCCAACGCCGGTGACGGATTGGAGCACACCATTTTCGACAGCGACGATTCCAGCGCCCTCTTGGCCACGATGTTGCATGGCGTGGAGGGCTAGATAACAGAGCCTGGACGCTTCAGGATCACCGTAGATACCCACGACGCCGCATTCTTCTCTGGGCTTATCGTCATCATCAGAATCGATGAAAGGCTCATCTGGGTTTTGTTCAGAAGAGATTAACTCTGAGATGGGGTTCTTGGAAGAGAGCTTAAAAGAGGGTTTCTGAGTATGCGAGAGTGATTGAGAATAGGACGTTTTGGGATAAAAAGAGGAGTTATCCAGGCTTTTAGGAAAGAAATAGAGTAGCTTTTGAGACGGGAATGCAGAGACAAGATGGGTCTTCTCTATAGAGGACGAGAACGAAGAGAGATGGGATGAAGCCATGGAATTTTAACAAGCAGCTAATAGAGAGAGGAAAAAAAGACTAGGTGAAGGGAGAGAACGGAAGCCTCGTCGGGCTTTCAGGTGGCGAGGGAAAAGAGGGATTTCTGGGGGCTTTTCTAGCCGAGCGCATCTGAACATGGAAGGCGGTGGCAAAATGGAGTTTAGCGCTTAGGTTAAATTAAGGGAAAAAAATACCCTTTGACATTGTGGGTGGAAGTGGAACTGGAAATGAAAAGATTTGCTCCAGGGTTTTAGCCTCATTGGAGCGAGATTTCAGGGATGAATATATATATTCTTTTTTGGGTAAATATTTGAGGGATGAATCATAACGCCAATGGTGTTTTTTTTGGTAATAATCAAAACGCCAATGGTTATGAAGTGAAAAATGATGGAAGTATTTTACCAAAAAAAAATTGATGGAAATACATAAAGATACAACCCATTAGAGTTTCTAAATTTTTATTATTAAAGGTACATAAATAATAAATACATGCCTAAAACAGGGGAAAAAATGACTAGGCTTTATACACTTATGGCGTATTCCTCTATGTTATTGGGTGTATGCAACATTCCAATGAGTACAATTTGGTCAATTCAAGGCCAACCAGGATAAAATGGTTTCCAGAAAAAGCAATAGATTAGTATTGCAATCTCACAGTCATTGGGAGGAAGGAAATGACAGGATTTTTAAATCCCGGATACTAATTGTTTGAATCAATATATTTCTACTAATGTTTTCATTTTTTTTTTCTATTTTAATATTTTGGTATTTTTTTCTAACTTTTAAAACTATTATTATTATTATTTTTTGTTAATGACAAGTATCTAATCCTTTAGTCTGACTAGCCTCGTGGGGTCAGTAACCTATACTGACCCCACAATTATATTGGTTCGGTAATTCCGGAGTTGAGTGAGAACCAGTCCACTTGCACCCAAAACAGATAAGAGAAAAAACACTTAACATTTTCATGTGAGTGATCTCAAGACAGTAAAAGAAATCCAACTCAGAACTTTCCACTATTATAGGTAACAATTACTTGCATTCTATGGATAGATAAAATCAGGTTTTTCTAGTTGTAACAAACCTTGTTACAAATACATGTTGTAAAAATGTCTTCTTACTATCAACTATCCAGTGCCATTCCACCACCTCCTCCCCCTGCCGCCCCCCTTCGCGCACGGCATGGGGTATATTGAGGGTTTTATGGTCTAATGAATGTGCATTAAAGGAAATTAGTTATAATTACATATTGTTACAATCCTTGTTACATTCACACAGGCACATTAAAATAACTAATCCCTACTTACTCTGACATTTGCAGGGAGCTCCTTCAGGCTATAGCAGACTTCACAAAATGGACCAAATTTCAAATGTTGGAGTGAATACAGGTTTCTGGACTCCTTAGATAGGGATTCAAAATCACAGACATAAAGGCTATTAAGATTTGGAGTTAGTATCTGATGATCAGTCTCATCTTCAAACACAAGATGAAGATTTTTGAGAGGGGTGAGTTTACTTAGTCCTTCATTAGGCAACAACCTTAATGTTGGACAGTAACAATTCTCATTTCACATAATCTTCTACTTAACAGAAGTGGCTGTGGTAGTATCCTCAGTGTGGAACAGTTTTCAATGGTTAGCCTTAGGAGGCTGGGGAATTCAGGTTCTTTCCCTCCAGAACCTGCAGACCACTCCAACAACATTTTGCCTATACATAGAGTTTCCAGTAGGGGTAGCTCTGGGACGGTCCGGCATTTCCAGCACAAGGTGAGTGTCAAAGAGACTAGCTTCTTGTATCTTGGCAAGTATATCATCAACCATCCTGGAAATGTTATACCACTATAATCATAAATGTGTAGACTCTTCAGCTCGGTGTGAGGTAGTAAACCTTCGAACACTTCATCATCAATATCACCACTGCCTTCAGCTCTTTTATCCCACAACCATCATCATTTTCTGAGACAGGAAATGTTGGCAATGTATTGAGACTAGTTAATCTCCCAATTCCTTTTGGCATGAAACATATGTACCTGCACCCAAAAAGGTCTAGATGCTGGAGATTGCATATATACTTCATGCCTCAGATATTCCAGAATGACAGAGTATTCAGAAACTGTAGATTGAGAAGTTTACACATTGAATCAGGTAATCGATTAATGTAACGATCATGATAAGAGGTTAAAATAGCGTAGGTATTTCAAATCACCAAGATCATCAGGAAGCATCCAAATACTAGGAACCATACAAATCTAAGACGCTTAGTCATCCAACAGATTTAATTAATATGACAAATGTGACAAATGAACCTATAGTTCAGACGTATCAATGTGGATAACCTGTTGTGCTCATGATTTTTGTCCTTAAATATGAATCTCCCATAACACATGGACAGATAATGGGTCTCTTTGGAGCTATGGCTTGATTCTCCTGCTACTGCTTGTGCTAATTCATGTACAAGGTCATGCATCACAAATGTATCCCTCTCTTCATACTTGTCTCTATTTCAATATTGCCAAGCTGAAAGAAAGATCTATGGAGCAAATCATCAAAATATTGGCTCCCTTTGTCTTCCAATCCTGTGTTCGATCTAATAAATCCTTCTGCCATCCACAGTTGGAAAAGACGTTGCTTATAGAATTTAAGATCTTTAGGAAATACAGAGCAATAAGCAAAACACTGCTTCAAATGTGTGGGAAGAAAATAATAGCTTAGAATTAGAGCAGCTGGCAAATTTCTTATCTCTTCTAAATCCTATATGCAACCATTCAAGACTGATTGTCAATGGTTTAAATCTGATGTAAAGCATAAAAGGCCTGCAAGCGTACGTGCTGCCAATGACAATCCTTGAACTTCTTCACAATCTTCCTACCCACTGCTTCCAGGCTGGGAGCAATAGAGCCAATGATCTATACATATGTGCCCTTCTATTAATGACCAACACTCTTCATCAGACAAAATTATTAGATCATAGGTATACATGGGTTACATTATTGAGAGCTCTTCTACTTCAAGTAGTTAATATTATCCTACTTCCTTCAACTGCCACCATGAATGCAACTCTCAGACCTTTCCAATTGTTGTCCTTTTCAGTCCAAACATAATCTAGGACGAATAAAACAAGTATCTCCCTTAGTTCATCTCTCAATTCACATTGAAGTGCTAGTAGGTTGCTCAAGTTGGGATTTCTCCTAGTCAATGACTCTAGAATTGCAGAAGTTGGTTTCACAGCATTAAAATCAGTAGACGTACAAACCCAAACTCTTCTTTTAAAATGTTTTTCTACATCAGGATCATTATAGACAAGCTGAGCTAGAGTTGTCTCGCCTGTACCTCCCAATCCAACAATGGCAATAAGAGAGACTTGATTTTCATTTTCATCTGGATATGACAACTTATTTTTTACTTCATCTTCATCTTCCTTCCTCCCTAAAAGTAAAATACTCAACTACAGAACCACTCTTTCGCCTAGTATCAATGTCATCAATTACACCAAGTGAGTCGTAATTCTGATCCTTTGGGACAGTGATCTTCAAGCTTCTTCTCAAGCTCCACTAGTTCCTTTATGAGTTCATTATTTATAAGAGGTTGATTTCTTCTTTATGTAAAAGCCCACTTTTATTTAAGTTAAAGGGCTAGAAAGATACCTTTTTACCTCGATATCCTTCATTCCTTACGAGCTTCATAAATGAACTCAACCAATATGTCCTTAGCTCGGTAAGCAACATCTCTAAGATTTCTAAGGTAGCGTTTCACCAAGATATTATTTGTTTGAGCTTGCTTTGCAAACTTGAGGAGTTCTTGAATATTCCCAAGAACATCTGAGAGTTCACGTAGCTCACTTTGCACACACCATGTTGATCCAAAATCCCTCAATGCCAATGACGATAATTTGTCGAGCAAGGCTGCTACAAGGAGGGACACAATTATGTCATTGCTACCTCTTCCCATACCTTCTCTCTTCAAGAAACCGAACAGAACACCAATGAGATTCTTATGTTTGTGATGAAAAATGTTCTCCACTAAATATAACTAAGCTGTGTTTGGTATCATTTTTGTTTTTGATTTTTGTTCAAATTTATAGTTTTGAAGGGGTTTGGCATAATTTATGAGTGCTATTTATGAAAAATAAAAATAAAAACAAGTAAAATTTCAAAAAGAGGTCTCAACCTCTTTTTGATTTTTGTTGTGTTTTGCACAAAACACTTAAAACATGTGTTAAAATAAAGGGTTAAAAAAGTAATTTAGTTTCCTTATATAAAACCACCCCAAATCAAACCCTCAAGCACTCTTCTCGTTGACAAACGGAAGTAAAGCACAGAGATGCAGACCTGCAACTTCGTCCTAGAGACGGCTCTGACGGCGACGATGACGACGACGACACTCATTCCAACGAAGGCGACGTCGTTTCTCCAAAGACGGTTCCTGGTTTGATTTTTTTTCCATAATCCCTATGTATTTGATGTGGGTTCTTTTAGGGTTTCATTCTTCTTCTCAATTCCTTCTCTTTCATCATGGCCTCTTGTCTCCATTGAAACAGTGGTCGCTGTCTCCCTTGTTTTCGTTTTTATTATATAATTTTTTCTTCTTAATGTTTTATCTCCCCTTTCTTATTTTTTTCTTTCCCAATTGAGATTTAATCACTTAACAGAGGAAGAGGAATAGACGCTCCATGACAGAGGAAGAGGAAGACTTTCAAAATCATTTTTAGACATAGTATGCCAAATCTGTTTTTCATTCTACCATCTATTTTTATTATAGCTACCAAACAACATTTTATTTTTGAACGAAAATCATTTTCAAAATGATTTTTGTTAAATAGATAAAAAAAAAAAAAACAAAAATGATACCAAACATAGCCTAACTAACAATATAATTACCCTTCAATGTTCTCCACTAAATACAATAATTTCAAGTCAAGGGTAAATGAAATTTTCGCAAAATCTTTGAAAATGACTTAACATTATGTCACTGTCAAGAGTTGTTATTGTCTCGTGGTATGTTTTTTGAATAGATACATAAAATGACAAGGAATACCCTCACTAAAAAAACAAGTGTGTTATAATATGAGGGCAAAAAAATAAAATTATAATTTTTTTTTATTGTAAATAAAGTTTTAAATTATTTGATTACTTCAGAAGTGCCAATTAAAAAATCCCTTCTTTTATATTCCTCATCCTGAATTGTGATGGTCATTATCCTGCCTGTGGAACTTTGAAGCTAAAGCTTTCAAATTTTTGGTGACTCTCTCTTCCACTTTTTCTTGACCCAACAAAAAAAAAAAAAGAGCAAGCCCAAACAACAAGTACGGTTTACCATCAAATATTTTGATTATTTTCATTATAATCGAATCTGAAAATTTACACATATATCACTATTTATTAGTTCATAACTATAATTATCATTTTTTTGTCAGAACTTATCAACAAACCCAAGAACAGTAACTTCTGCTTCGATTATGCAAGTATCGTTCAACAGATAACCCTTTTCTGGGATTTTAAGATCCCCGAGTTGCAAAAAGTTGGACCAACCCCTACAGGTGGTGGAGGCACTATAATAGGATTTAACTGCATATATCAAGCATCAAGAGATAATTCAGTGTCAGTTCATTGCAAATATATAATTTGTGCCACTTGCAGACATGTATCACCTAATAAGCTAGATTTTTTTTTTCAGGAAGACAGTGGAAGGGGGATAAAATATTTAAAAAAAATACTATAAACTAAGAGGGAATTTGTGAATCAATTGGTAAAGAGCAGATTCCATATGGATGTATATGAAACCAGCTACCTGGTTTGCAGGAATTTTTTTTTTTTTTTTTTTTTGGGGGGGGGGGGGGGAAGGGGGAGATCTAGAGATAGATAGAATCTGATAATATAATAAAAGTATTTCACCTTTATGTTCAACATCTTGTCCAGAAATTTGATCAACTACTCGTACGCTTTTGTTCACGTACACCTGCCGATTAGAAGGAAGGGTTCCGAAATCAGCGTTCAGAAATATGGAAAGACTGACGCCCTTCCAGTTACTGTATCCTCTTGGATAAACTTGAATATCCCTGACAACAAACAAACATAGCAATGTGGATTGATTCATTTATCAGTTATAAATCCGACCATTAAGGAAACAGGATGGATTATCATGTGTTCTTAAATGATGAAAACAGGATGGAGGATGGGATGAATTAAAATTTTGGATTTACAGGTTTTTAGTGAACATACCATTTGTAATCTCCAGCAATGAATACTTCTGAGACTCTATCCTCCATAAGTGAAAACCTAGGGATCTTCAAAATGTACGTCTTAGCAGTGGCATTCTTTATCATAGAAAAGAGCTCAGCTTTCATAGCACTCTCGATCACAAAAACTTCAGCTCCAAACGCGCAAGTGTCGTCGAGGAGGAATCCATTAGCAGGGTCATTGAAGGTTGAAAGTTGGATAAATTGATCGAAGCCCCATTCAGTCTTCAATGCATGAAACCGTCTTACTCCTCCACCAGTAGCATCTATATATAAAACCAAATTTACTTATTATTATCCAATGCCCACTGCCTATTCGATGAAATGCCTCTTCAGAATACCTTTTTTCATGGAACATTATAATTTCTGTTTATGCGAAACAACTTAATGCAATTTGGAGAATCAATCAGATTGCATCAATCTAGCCTATTAACTTCCAATCCGGGTTATGAAAATTGAAAAATTAAAGATCGTCACAGCTATACATACACCTTGGACCGTCAAGTACTTGTCATGAATTTGATCATGAACAAAGAGGCTGAAAATCACATTGATCTCCCAATTTGGAGGGAGCGAACTCGGTTGTGCTATCACCAAGTAAAGAGAGATGTGATCTTGTCCTTTTCTACTCTTATTTCCATTTGGATGTAGGGCTAGCCTCCTGCAATAATCATAAGCCATTCTAAGTTATTCAAATCAACAGACATATTTGGACAGACACCTGCATTTGTTGGCGAGTGACCAAACAATTCATTGAAAAATCTAGGACAACCCCCCTACCTTTGGTGCAAGGGAGAACCAAGGAGGTTGGTTCTTCACTGGAAATTAATATACCTATATAGAAAGGTTATAAATCTAGGTATTGGACCAGATAGGTCTTGGTCATATCCAAAATGGAAATTTGGGTTGAGTGGGGCAGTAAAAGAAGAAGGAAACTTGCCATTGGTAGCCTCCCGCTTCAAATTCAAGGGACTCATGCTTGTCTATGGAATTCTTCAAAAATGACGAAAAAGATTCAATCTTGAATATATAGTGAGAAGGTGCAACATCTCTGAATGATCTCTTGATTCCTGCAATTAAAGTTTTTCATAATGAACCCACAAGGAATTAGGAATTAAATCAATATGAGAGAGAGAGAGAGAGAGAGAAATACCCGGATTTAGTTCTTCCATTATTTCTCCTGATCAGAATGAATGCATTGCTAGTCGTGATACTGGTTTCGATTTTATATACATTTGAAACTATTATCCTTAACTGAAAAGAACTCCAAAGGATTGTTTTCATAAGAAGGGAGCTATTATTATTCTGTGTTTTCTGCCACCGAACTCAAAAGCATTTATTTTCAGTATAAGGAAGCTTTTATTCTGTGATTATATTCCACGATTACTTGTCTTGGGTTCATAAGATTGATCGATGTTTTTCCCTTGCATGGGTTCATACCCATATATAGTCATAGATACCTCGATAACAAATTAATGTAATTTACAGAGACTGGTGTTGGACCATAACTACCCTTAAAAAAAAAAAAAAAAAAAATCAGGTATTTGTCCACACGTATAGAATAACAGTGGATGCTTCATATCCAAACAAAACCAGCAGCAAGACAGGGTAAGAATTCGCCGGCCATAAGCAATCATGGAATAAGAAACCCTTGTGATACAACGCAATCTAAACACTTTCAACTAACTGATTGCTTATCTTTTAATTATCATAATATGATCAATTCGATTTGATTCGTTGATATGGTATGAGATAGGTTTAATAATCCTAATTCTATAGTGAGAAAAATATTAACGTTATTAAATACTGATTAGAGTCCTCAAACCACAGTGAATGAGAATCTCTCTACGCTCATTTGCTAATCTCTCTATGGTCTACGCTCATTAACTAGAGAAATTGGAATATCCTCTATGACCAAAGGATTACGATCAAGGCTTGGAATATAGGGAAATCAATCTTTTTCACAAACAAGTATGTCTTTATTGTATTCTAGATTCTAGTATGGACTGGTATGGGTTCGGTTGAAATCCTAATCATACAAAACTCTAACACGTAGAATCGATGCTATCCTTATCTCATGAAGTGTGATTCAGCTATATATCATTATACCATTTAGAACAATCAACAGATTCAAAAATGTGAGAGAGTTAATTTTTAAGGTCCCATCTATCTAGCAAAACAATCACCATTTATTGTATTCCTGTTTCATATATATTTTTTCCTACAAATTATTTCGGAGCATGATTCTAAATCAAGGTATTGGTATATATGTACGATTCTTATCAAAATAGTATTAAAACAATCTGAGATTGAGATCCGTTGGATTCAAAACAAATACGAATCGACAACCCAATACCAAAATCTTGAACAATAATTACATGATCCATCCATGGCATGGTCAAATGTCATTTTCCAAGAAAAAAGTTTATAATTTTGCCATCGTTAGGTGTCATCCTCTTAGCCGGGGGCTGAGTCCCGCATCCCGTGTTCCCAAACAATCAGATTTCCCCATCCTCAAAGAACAGGGGAAGAAAACAGAGCATACCATTTACTGTATTTTAATGAACTCAGAATACTGTACAGTTATTCTCCCTAAGTAATTTCAACCTGATTTTCCAGCAAGATCCATCCAATCGGAAGAAGATCTTGAACTTCACTTTTGACTGATACATGTAAAATGACAAGAGCTTATGTTATCTACAAGGTAAAAATTAAGGGTGTCAATTTATTTGATACCGAACTTCATCAAAAAAAAAAAATAATAATAATTTATTTGATACCGAAACTGTGTACCGTTTATATATTTATACCGGTGTATCAATTTCTATCCAGTACAGTAATGATTCAAGTTTTGATATTATTTTTCTATTCTATATACCTACATTATTGTACCCATATATCTTTGATATATACCATTTCTATATTGCATTTTTTATTATTTCTATACCTTTTTTGTATATCTACTAATATCCAAAAAGGTGTCCAAAACTAAGGATGCACATCGTCTCCTCCCAGTGATTTTGGGAGGACGCGGTAACCTATCTCGGATGGCTGCCACGTAGCTTTCGGTTGAATCCGAGACCCACGTATGAGCCGACAACCCCTGTCGGCTTGGCTTGTCGACTGGATGTCGGCTTGGACGTGGGTCTCGGATTTACTGAGAGCCATGTGGCGATCATCCAGGACAGATTACCACTGTCCTCCCAGAACCACTGGGAGGACTGGATGCGGATCCCAAAACTAAAAGCCTAAAACTAAAGTCTATCTCGCTATCTCCAAAAGATTTTGCAGAGGTAGTTGGTTTATGTTTCTGTTTCATTAAATTATTGATGTATTTTACGTTTATTTGCATTGTTCTCTCTCGTTATTTGATTTTGCAAAACCATCAATGGATTAGAAACCAAAGCTCATACTTAATCCAAAACCATTTTCGTACTGTAAAAAATCCATCTACCATACATGCTAAAAACTGAAATTATACCGAGCTGGTATAGTAATGGTAAGGGAAAATCATCTTTCCATTGATATGGTAATAGTAAGAGTTTTTCTTTTCTTATAATATTATAAAGAATTTGAGTTAGAATATTGATACCGTACCAATTGAAACCCTTCGTAATAATAAAATATTGGTGATTGGGTTAGTAAACCCCATTTGTTACCATGAAACGATAACCTCATGGTTTTGGGTCAAAAGTGGACTGGACCATCTGTCCAAGCCCAATTAAGGACCGGAACCAACAAAGCATGTTATGTCTTCCAACTCCTTTAATTGGATGTTTATTTTCCTCTCAGTATAATATATATATATATATATATTTTTATTTAATAAGCATAATTTTTGTCATTTTATATGCTCATTCAAAAAATTATATTAAGACAATAACAAATCTTGACAGTGACATTGAAAAATCCACTTTCAAAAAGTGTGGAAAACTCATTTTAACTGGACAAAATTTGCCGGGTTGCAGAAAAAATGCTGCCCAGTTTGGCGTGCACCCATGTTAAACTCAATCGAATTAAAACAGTATCTTAGAAAATACTAAAACCTAATGAGAGATTTACGAATCCATTGAAGAAGGAGCAGACATTTTTCGAGAATAAAACAAGAAATAATTAAAAGTAATCACGTTCTAAAACACCTATAAAGATGTCATTCAAACAGTCCCATTATATAAAAAGATATCTAGCAGACATCTCAATGCATCATATAACATGATCTTTGCCCAAAACCTGCAGATATGGTTTGTGAGCTCATAGAGCAAGAAAGAGCTAGTAGTTCAATTGCCACAACAGACACAAGCCAGTCCTTATTCCAAATCCAAGCAACTAAAATTCTAGCTAGCTAGGCATCAGCTTTCTTCTCACGAAGATACTCTCCGATCTTAACAGCAAGGGCGTCCAATGGCGCAGTAGTGGCGAAGCAAGCGTTAGCGGCAAACTCATCGTCAATTTCATACTGGATTGTTGATCTTATAATAGCTGAATCTGCATCTTTTTCTATAGTTTCAATTAACACTCGATACAAGCTAAACCCAAGCTTTAAAGGACCTCCTTCAATGATCTCAGCCACCTTCAAGTGCTTCTCATGATCAAGCGTTGTGTATTTCTCTATGGTATAATCAAAACCACTTCCTAAACATAATCACAGTACCAGAAAATCAAACAAATTGATTTCAAGTTCCTGCAGGTATGAATTAATTTTCCCAACAATCAAACACTAACTAATTAGAACAAGTATACCTGGAGGAAACGTAGCCTTCATCTTGGTGCCGACTCCTCCATCACCTTCCAGAATTTCTATCTTATCGACCATGCCGGCCAGTAACTCGCCGGAAACTTTCGCTAATTTGAGTGAGCCATAGATATCCCAAACCTTATCCATCGTCACCCCTACTTCTACGTCGTTTGAAACTTCTCCATGCATTTTCCTCTTCCTAATTGAAGAACTGTTAACCAGAAAGCCCTGTGAGTACTGCTAGTGTGCTAGCTAGTGTCAGAGAAACAAACTATAAATAACTCCCCAGAAGATGTAATTAAATTGGATACAGACATATATGGATTCGATCATGAATAAAAATTGAATTTGAATTTTCGACCATATGTTTACATCATTGACTTGTGTAATAGAGACCTCCAATTCGTTCCCATGCGAATCGATTATAGATTATATTAATTGGGCTTTTTTTTTTTTTTTTTTTTTGTTTATTTATTGATTGCAACACAATAACTGTTAAGTTCGACCATTTTGCAAACGTGACTCTGAAATGACTGTGATTGGGTAGAAGAATCAAAAAATTTCTTGGATTTCGTCTATGTCTTATTCTTGTAAAGCATCTCTTGAAACAATTAAATTTTATGTAAGGGAGTGACTAAAATAGCTGACCTGCTGATCTTCTTTATATTATGTGTTTTAATCCACATAAAAATTATTATGTCATATTGTTTGTTATCCATATGGTCTAATAATTTATATATATATCCTATCAAAAAAAAAATTTATATATATTACATAATACTCTATTTGGCATGTATTATACCATTAATTATATAATAGATTATAACATATATAGTTGTTTAGTATGATTATGATATAAAATTAAAATAAATTGATATAATGTAAAATCTACAAAAAGGTTATAAGATTTTTATCATTATTGTGATAATATATTATTACTTCTTTGTCAATTATTATTTATGATTCCTAATTTATTCTCTTAAATAATTTAATATAAATAATTTATAAATATAAATATAAACTATACCAAATAGAGCATTAATTATATAATACATTAATGGCTTATGTAGTTGTTTGGTATGATTTATGGTAATTATTTATATTTAAAATAAATTAATATAATCTAAAATCTATAAATAGGTTAGAACATGTTTATCATTAACTATCGTGATAATCAATTACTTTTTTATGTCTAATGGTATTAAATGGTTATTATTTATGATTCATAACTTATTTTTCTAAATAATTCATAAACATAAATACAAACTATACCAAAGAGAGCCTAAGTCTTATCTAAATAAATAAATTATCAATCATATTATATTGAATTTGTATTTAATTATTACCGACCTCAATTATTTGAATTTTGGATATATATGCCCATGCAATAACCACCATGCAATTTAAATGATATCACATGTTGCATATGATATTTAACTAGTCATCTGATATATTTGGATGAGTGTAGGTAGATTATATGATTAGAGGACCTCAATATCATGCCAGAAATCAAGTTTCAATTCAAAACAAGTATGAAATGCCTTAAAATTGTGTTGAAATTTCAAGAATGTTATTTTCTATAGTGGATTCTAATTGCATTTGTGTGATTTTTAAACTTTAAGACTGTGTTTGGTATGCATTCTAGGTCAAGAACACTTTTTTGGGTTTTTGCTTCCTTAGGGGGCTACAATTAATAAAAAAAAATTATAATAAAAAAAAAACGTGTTTGGTATGCATTCTAGTTCTTAGATAATGGAATGCATTGGAGAACGTGGTCCGTTATGGAACACATTCTTTTACTGCATTATGCATTTTTAGTCCAAAACGAAAATGTCTTGCTCTTTAATACAGTCTCGTTCTATGATAAGAATGCATTCTGAGCCCATAAAGGAAATTCTCACTCTTTTAGCCTATTATCGTTCTATGTTAAGAATACATTTTCTATTCTAAGAATGCATTTATAAAAATACATTCCAAGAGCATAAAACTCACATTTTAACCACTTCTCATAATTGTGTTGAGTTGGAATTTACAAGTGTGATTAAGGCTCTGTATGGTAATGTTACTATTCTAAAATAATGTTTTTGAACCAAATGTAAATTAAACTCTCTCCTCTTGCTTCCAAATTTTTCTTCTTGAGATGTCTACTAACAAATCCCCTATGTAGGACAGTCCTCTTTGCTGCGTTAAGCTCTTGTAGTATCGGTTATCAAACTCAAACAGAGTTTCATTGAATCTGATCTCAGATTCCGGATTGATATTCGGATACTGGCACCCGCTTATGAGATTCGCCCGTAAGATATCATTCATGGTGGCTATGTTTGGTTGCAAGGGGAATTGAAGGAAAAGGAAGGGAAGTGAAATTTTTATTCTTTAAATGGTAACACAATTATATGATTGTATAAGATGTAAAATTTATTTAACTTTTTTTAACATATTTAGTAATGATACTTTTAAAATGTAAAATTTATTTTCCTTCTCCAATGGAAATGATTTTGATGTAAAATGAAGTGTCAGTTAATAATTGAATGTGGAATAATTTAGAATTAATTACATAATAATGATAATATATACTGGAATCATTACAAAAATTTTCAAAAATTTTATTTCATTTTCCTTCAATTTTCATTGCAACCAAACAAAACAGGTAAGGTCACTTTCACCTTGCCGGATACGACTGGGAAACTCGTCACAGTATGAGAAACCGACTACTGTGGGGTCCCAGAGAGTGTAACAAGATCCAATTTGGACAGTCCGTTGATTGAAACCTCTCGATAAGATCATTTGAGTTGTTGAATCCACGTGGCAGCTATTCAGTAGCGTCGGCAACCTAGGAGATCCTTCCATCTCTTCTACCCATATCAACGTTCTACCATGGACCATTCGCCACATATAAAACAAAAAGCCCGATTTGACGTTTTTGTTCGTTCATAACCAAGCCCAGTCCGACCCATCACAGTCCGGGTCAGTGACTTTTGTTTATATACAAACGTGTCTATTGTAGCTATATTACATGGAGCAAACAGTTAAATATTAGCCACATGATCAACTTACATAGTAGACAACATTACGTGCTGGGTGGATGTCCGCACATGAAAAAATGCCTACGGTTCAACCTCCTCCTTTGCCCGGACAACGGGGTTATTATCGTCTCCAATTGCTGGATCCTCCAATCGAGGATCCAACGGTCTCTTTTAACCAGGCGCACCTACCGATATATTGGTAGGCGTACCGAATTAAAGAGAGACAGCTGGATCCTCGATTGGAGGATCCAACAATTGGAGAGGATAATGACTCCGGACAACGAGGTCGAAGCCAGGATAAGATCAGCATCTCTCCCTGCATCATTCGCCTTGACGTGATCAACAAGGAGCCGTGGCAACCCTGTATAATAGGCAGTGTAGTACAATAACCAAATAACCATAGGGTAATTTTAGAATTGAAAATTAAATATATTTGTATCACCTTTGGACTTAAACCTAAATACAACAATTATCCTAAAGTTCACAAAAATGAAAGAAATGGAGAGGGAATCGATGCTACTAGTTAGAGTCGATCGGTTGAAGTTGAACGTTGGAGAGGAGAGAGAGAAATGAAATGATATGATATTTCTAATACAAGGATACAAGAGAGAGTTAATTTGGTCATATAAATACAATTTGGAAGGTTAAAAATATTATTTCATTTTTAATTGCTTGTAAATACAACAAGGGTAAAATTGAAATTTAATTTTTATACTCAACACCATTAACCGGAACCTTATAATTGTTGTGAACCTTTTATTTTTGTTTTTTTGGGTAAAATTGTTGTGAACTTTAAAGTATTTTAGTTGTATTTGAACCTAAATGTATGAGTAAATTTGAAATTCCTTAAGGATTTGAAAAGTTTCAACAATTTATAAGTAACTTTCCACCAAACAAGCCATTAAAAAGCTTCTTTATTCTTATTGATTCAAACTACAACTCACTCCTATCTAAACATGGCTAATATTTAGATCTTAACTCATAAGAACATAAAATACATAACAAACTACACAGCTCAACGTGTACTGGAGGTGTAGAAATCCTTTCCCGCCGACCTGTTGCCTGCCAAGGGTTGGATTTCAACCGACCCACCTCCCCATGTATTGATAAGCAAGCTGACTAATCCTCAACCCTTGGAATAACGGCAGGAGTTCCTGCCGTGGGAAAGGATTTTTATCCGTACTAGAGCTTGACATTTTATTATATAGTATGGAATTACCTTTTTACCTAGGGTTGGTTCCTAAACCCGGCCCCCTGATGAGTTTCATGGACAAAACACAACCCTATAATTAGTACCACCAGGGCAGGTGAACGTGCTGGTCTGATCATCCTTGGGGTAGCTGTAAGCATTTGGGCACCTAGTCTTAAAGAACTGAGAGTAGTTTGTGGGCCTGCAATTCCCCGAGTTGCAACAGTATTGATCCGTCTTATACACCGTACATGGATTGTTACATCCTCCTGGGGCCCTTAACTCGCTTGGACATTGACCGTTGATGTTTGTGGCACATCGGATCCCACGGCACTGGCCAGTTGTTGGGCTGAAGTCCATTCCCATGTTGAACCCATCGACGAGAGAGATATCAAAGAAATCCAAGTTGTTGTATTGGTTTAAAGCATACTCGGCTAAGGTGTTGGGCGGTGAACCATAGGCTTGGCACTGTAGAAGCCCATTACAGTCACCCGTTTGGCATCGACCATGGCCATTTCCATCAAAGTTGCAGTTGGTTCGGCCCCAAATACGGGCTTGTTTTGTCCCAGCGGGGACGTTGATGATCCAGTTTTGGCCCTGCTTCAGCTGTTTACCACCACCTGGAACAGCAGCGGCCCAAACTGTGTAGGAGCATTGGTTTTTTATCTCAAACGTTGCTGCATGGCTGATGGCGAACAGAGAACTGGAAAAGAAGATGAAGATGAAGATGAAGATGGACTGGTTGGTTAAGGTCATGTTTGGAAGGACTCAAGTCTGAAGTTATGGGCTGTGTTGGATGGCGTTGTGAGCCTAAGGCTGGGGTTTTTATAATGGGAGGGCAGCTAATCGGGATAGTCTCCGCGCGTGGATCTCTACTCGGATCAGCATTTATTGGGGCGGCTTCGGAGGGCGTCACTGGTGAACAGTACCATATGCGGTCATAAAAAAAATTATTTCTTGGAAGATATTGTTGACTTTAGTTGACTTGAACGGAGAAGATAAGATTTCTTCCACAATTTTATTTTGGTATTTTTTTTTTTTTTTGAGAAGATGAGGATATCATGGATCCAAATCGTATCACCAATTGTTATAGGGCAAAAATATCATTCAATTAAAATCTTATATGTGGTAATTAATATCCTCGAAGCCGACCATATATGATAGATTGATGCTCGGCTTATCTTGTTCGGAGTTACAGTATTCCTGTTAAGATACGGTACTGGTCGGAGGTATAAACTTATTCGGTTACGTTTCTTGGTCGGAGGTTAGTGTCCTAAGGCAACTAGGTTATGTCAGAGGAGTCATTCTCCTAGTACGATACGGTGCCGATCATCACGGTCATACGGCTACTTGTGTGGTGACACGTGTCACTCTTGTCATTCACCAACTTGGCTTCCTTGGCTATAGTCCCTCACTCCTACTCGGAGTCTATGACCTGGACGCCCCTCAGAGCGACACTTGATAATTCTATTGGCGATCTACTTCCCTGAGTCCCAGTATTTCTATGCTTCTTCCCAATCTCTATAAGTAAATAACGATATCTCAAGGTAAATCAAGCTCACAATCTCACTATTCACCCTCAATTCTCTCATACGCTCAAATTCTCATCGTCCTCCTCTTTCTCTAAACTGGAGATAGCTTCCTACTATCTCTTGACTGTTTACATTGAAAATCTGACTTAGGGATCGGAGTGTACCTGGGGCTTAGTCGCCGAACTCCCTTGTTTAACTTTTGTGATTGCAGGTTGCTTAGATTGCAGACCGGCGGAACGATTTCCAATCGTAACACCAATCGATGCTCAACATGTGGGCATAAGTTGGATATGAACCGTTCAATCATTTGATAAGATGAGCCGCAGAGAGGGTGTCGGCTTATGCACTAGCGCTGGTTGGATGGCTCAGATTCAACACCAAGGCCCACGTGTTGGGCATTGACTAGTGGCAACCTCTTGAACCCCAAGGAAGAGACGATTTCGATTCGGATATCATTGGCATCAATTCCCTTTCTAGGAATGTTATTAGACTATAATCTTAATATCTAAATTTATTTCTACCAAAAAAATATATCTAAAGATATTTTGTTATTTGATAGAATATTTGCCACATCCCCTGTAGATTATTCCGTCATCGTTTGCGATAATATCCTTAACACTTCTTGAAGACACCCAAACCTTGTTTAGATGCTAAAAATACTTATTTACCCTCAAAAATTTTCAATTTCATTTTTATATATTTTTTAGGATTTTATTTTCATTTTACTTGAAAACGGGAGCCGCGTTATCCTTCCATGGTACTCTGGCCTTGACCTCTCTTGCAATCGGCTTTGCCCTAGCCTCTCATTCTTCCCATCAATCTATCGTCACCAACACCTCTCAGCCCTCTTCTGTTGAAACATCTCTCTCGATCGCATATTCGGCTGGCTTAAATCAACTCGACCGAAAATAGTCTGAATGGTAAAGAATCGAACCGTCTCAAGGTTTCTGACCCTAATTCGCTGGAAGTATTCATCTCCGACGAGCCTATCTTCGTCGACTCTGATCCTGGTTACTCGTTTCAAGCAATTCGAGAGCAGTTTTTGGGTCGAAGGATTCCTCCGCCAATCCAGCTCCCATGAAATGGCTTTGCTCAAGAGGCAGCGAGCATGAGCGAAGACATGCCGAGGATGGATAAAACTTTCCAATGACAAAATGGAATCTTTGAACCCGCTTTCCACGCTCACGCACGCACAGATAAAATTTTATTGGATCGAAAAACCCTCAATAAAAATATTACAGATCGGAAGTCCCACTGGCTGATAAACCTGTTTTTGTATCTTCCTCCGTCTTTCTTTCCTATTATTAAACAAACCACGAATCGAGAAACAAGTGCAGATCTTGACTACAGAGTCTCATACTGGATTTCAATTCACAGTTACTGAACTTTGATCATTCAATCTCATCTAAGAGGAGATGACAGGTTCCGCAGGGTTTATGTTTCTGTGGCTGATCATCTTCTTCCTCTACCATTCTTGTACAATTGCTACTGTCACTCCGAGGTTTCCTACTTCCATTGCAAGGTCTAAATTAATGTCTTCTTCTACGGGAAATGCAGTTTACAAAACTAAGTACTTCACGCAGACGTTAGATCACTTCAATTTCAATCAGCAGAACTAGTAGACCTTCCAACAAAGATATCTGATCAATGACAAGGTATTGGGGTGGTGCTGAGAAGAATTCCCCTGTTTTTGTTTACACAGGGAACGAAGGAGACATTGAATGGATCGCACAGAACACAGGTTTCATGATCGACGTTGCACCATATTTCAAATCTCTTCTAGTTGTCATCGAGGTAATCATATTTCTGTAGTTCCTATCACACAGACATTTGAATGCTTCTTTGTTGAAAATTATTGAAGAGAAGGGGATGACTGAGTAGAGAGGAGAGGGTGAGAGAGCAAGAAGGATGCTGGCCATTGCCAGAGATGGAGCTGTAGCCAGAGCGAGCTAGGGCCCCGTTTGATAACACTCCAGCTCCCATGGAGCTACGTCCGGAGTCGTTTCCACTTCTTCTCCAGTCGGATTTTTGGAGTAGAATGGTGTTTGATAACCCGCCTCCAAAATCAAAAGACTATGCTTCCGAATTTTGTTTGGTGGTGGTGGTGTTGGTGGCGCTTGGGGAGGGGGTGGTGGTAGTGGTGGTGGTGCCGGTGGGTGGTGGCGACGACGGTGCTGGTGGGTGGTGGTGGTGGTGGTAGAGGCGGGGGTGGTGGCTGTGGGGATGGGTGGTGGTGGTGGGTGGCAGTGGCGATGGGTGGCGGCAGTGGTGGTAGGTGGTGGTAGCGGTGGTGGTAGTAGGTGCTGGGTGGTGGTGGTGGCGGCAGTAGTGGTCGGTGGTGGGTGGTGGTGGCGGCGTCGTTGGTAAGTGGTGGGTGGTGGTGGTGGCAGAGGCGGTGGTGGTGGGTGAAGGGTGGTGGTAGTGGTGGTGGGTGGAGGGTGGTGGTGGTGACGGCGGCTGTGGGGTGGTGGTGGGGATGGTGGCGGTGGAGGGGGGTGGTGGTGATGGCGTGCTGGTGGTGGTGATAGCATGATAGTGGTAATAGTCCGGGTAAGAGAAGTAAGTTTTTTTAGCTCCAGTTTTTTAACTCCCATTGACACTTTTGGAGCGGTTCACTCCATGGGAGTCAAAACTTGAACCGCGTTTATCAATCGTCATTCTACTCTGGATTAGCTCCGGAGCTAAGAAGTAAGGAGCTGGAATATTATCAAACGGGGCCTAGAAATACCGTAATATTTGGTCGGAGAATTTCCTCTGACATTGATAAAGAAAATAAATTTTTATCAATATCGAATAAAAAATATAGAAAATAAATTTTTAAGTTTTATAAAATTAAAAGAGAAGGATAATTTTGTCATTTAATAAATTAAAATGTTGCCACATCATCGATTGAGGGACATATGTTAAAAGAGGGGGTCAGATGGATATAACTTTTTAAAAGTAAAAGGTGTTAGGGATATTCTCGTAAATGATGGTGGGTGGATGAGATTATGATAACTTACAGGGGATGTAGTAATATTTTCTCTTGCTACTATGGTGAAAGGTTCTTGTTTGATTATAAGTCATATATGACAAACTCTCATAATGTCAAGAAGAAAAACCCTTTTATGGTGGAGGAGGGCGACAAGTTAGGTGTGGTCACTGCCTCAGCCTCACTGGTCAAAAGTACTAGGGAAATTATTTACTGGAAGAAAGAAAGGGGCAAGATAAGATCTTGCTGATTTTCTTGACTTTAAAGAAGAAGATAAGGTTCAGGGGTCGAAATTGGGTCCAAACTGAAAACGACCGAACCAGTTTGATTAGATCTCGGTGGAATTGAAACCAAATCTTATTGAGCCGCCCTAAATAAACTGACCCAATAAACTCAAGTTGAAACCGAACTAGTTTGATAATGGACCAATGAGAGCCTATTAATTAGCCAACCTTTTACTAATATACGTGTAAAAACAGGAAACCGAAACCGAAACCAAACCAACCCAAGAATAGTCCGATAGAGCTCATTATGCCAACTTGTTACTAAATATACATATAAGAAACAAAAACCAAACTGAAACCAGATAGATAATCAACCAATAAGAGCTCATTAAGCCAACCTAATAAAAGCACAAAAACTGATCTGGACCAATATTGAAAGTTTCTTATTGGGCCATTATTGGGCTTGAGTGTAAAAGATCGAAACCGAATCAACCCAGACTAAAACCGAACTGAACCAACCCATTGATACCCTTAGATTTAGGTGATTATGGGCTTCAATGTGTTCATGAATCTGAAAATATGAAGGATAAGGAAGCCCATTAGGTTGGTGAGGTTAGGAAAATCAACCACCGGCCGGCTCAGTTATAACTCATAGCAGAAAACTGAAAACAGTTAACTATCAGATTCTCTCATTTTGGGGAAAGGCCCATTAGGCCCATTGGAAAGCAACTAGAAGGAGAAGTGGAACCCATTGGGCTTAAGGTCAGGGATTATGTCATTTCTTTCTCCCTTTGTCCCTCTATCACTAATATTTAGTTTGTCCACTTTGAATTAGATTCACCATTTCTGTTATATTTGCACCATGACCAAACTTAAATCTTTGCCCCTCTCTCTCTCTCTCTCTCTCTCTCTCTCTCTTTCTTCTTATGAAGACCATGCTATTTGGAATAAAAAAAAAAAAAAAAAAAAAGAAATGCAGTTGCAAGGTTACTTGTCTAACCATCATTTGATACATTTTAAGTAGGGGACGGCTTTCTTTCACCCACATTGAAGAAAACTTTCTACTCCAATGATCTTCATTGCGTTAGAATGGGATTCTAAGAATAGTGAAGGACATTTTGGACTTTCAACATATAAGAAACGTGACAGTGAAGAAAACTCTCTCCTAATAAGAAAGAATTTTTTTAGGAAAAGGATTGGAGCGATGAGAGACCGGAATTAATGCAGCTGTTGTGCCTAAAAAAATTGAAGGCAACCGGAAAACTACTCTTCCTAATTGGTTACGTGGTGAGAAGGACTCCAATTCCTAAAATTAGAAAAATATGAAATTTTTGTTCAAGACTTGTCCAGATCAGGAATCTCAAAGGGTGTATAAGACATATCTATATTAGTGAAATTAATTTCATCACCATCTCGGTCCTCACATCTCTTTCTTTTTTTCTATGAAATTACTAGATGACCCAATGGTCCTTGGAGAGTATACATACTTGGAGATTGACCTCAACTTTTACTTACACATAGTCTTATTGTTTATATGTCACCATCAAAAAAGCATAATTTTAATTGTTTATCTTGTCTTATTCTTTTGGGGGAGGCTCTTGCGGTACGGGCTGCCTTACAAATTGCTGTTACTTTTGGTTTCTCGTCAATGGTTGTTGAGTCTGATTGTGATGAGCTTATTTTGTGTCTTACGAATATAAATAACTATTCCTTGTCTTGTAGAAGTTCAACCTGTTAGAGATGATATTATACAACTTGCTTCTATATGTAATGCTTGTTTTGTGTCTATTTCTAGGGAAGGCAATCAAGTGGCTCATACCCTAGCCAAGAAGGAGGTGGTGTCAATGGGGGTGTACCACTGACCGAATTCCAGTCCTTGACTTTAGAAACTATGTTTTCATGAAGCTTCGATTGTACCCTCTTTTTCTCAATGAAATTCTGTTTTACTAAAACAAGAAAAAGAGAATATACCCTAGCAATAGACTTTTTTTTTCTTTTTTTTTTCGGGGTAAAGTACCCCAGCAATAGACTGAGTGATATGAAAGCTGGTTCATATGCTTCCCATTTTCAGTAATTTGCTTTTACCACTCAATGTTTTTTTATCCATGTCACTGACTGCATAAATAGTGTCACCTGGAGAAGAAAAAAAAAACCTAAATAGTGTGATATTTATCATCTGATGTGGTGATGATAATTCTTAATCCCATAGTCCATCCTTCTTGTCTTATGAATGCTGCCCGCACCCACCAATAAATGAGGGCGACGGTTTGTTTAGTAGAGGGTCAGAGAGGAGAAGATAGAGGATATGATGTTAGTGTAACTCCATCTCTAACTTCCCTTTTCAAAAGGCGGCAATGTTAAGAAAATCTTTTTCCCTTTTTATGGAAAGGCAATTAAGTCTAACTAAGTCATTTTTAATCCATATATTAAATTTGAGAGCAAAGTGGTTGAGGCTACTTACTACAAACTGGCAAGCTTAATTTAAGATAAGTTTGGGCCGAAAGAGTGAACAGTGAAAGAAAATATAAATCACTCGAATGACTAGGAGTCTAGACCAAAACCTACCAATTAATAATCCGTTTCAATCAGTTCTGTTTTTAATTGATTGATCTCAGTATACTTTCGGTTTTGATTAAAGTTTTCCATCATTCTAAGTAAAAACTGTAAATGAAAACCAAATAATAAGATAATTAAATGACCAACCTCTTTAAAACAACGTCTCAATTAATACCACCGAAAACCAAGGTGAAGATATTCCTTTTAGTGTCGGTGATTAGAAACTGGCATTATTACAAAATTAGTATATAAAAATTCCAGTAGGTATAGAATTTTTTGAAACAGTGATGCATATCGTCATGTCATGAATTCCACTTTCTACTTTCCGAGTGAAAAGGAGACAAGACACGATCTAATTAGCAGTGACTTTAGGTGGCTTTCCTTTGTTTTCTTTGAATTTTGTAGTTATTGACCAAATAAAGATAAAGGATGCCTTCAATGTTTGTTCTGACGGTGCTGCACTTATGGGTATTCAATATGGGCTGTTGGCAGTGATCAAGGGCCGTGATAATCGTTTTTTTTTTTTTTTTTTTTTTCATTCTTGAAATAATTTGATTCATGCGGTTGTGGGGTTAGTATGAATCCACGGGATTAGTCAAGCCAAAAGTCTGAATAACCGTCCTTAAAAAAAAAGAAAAAAAAAAGAACCGCTTCTTTCTATTTTCGGCTCCATTGTCACTAGGATAAAAATTTCCTATAAGTTCGATTTCTTGTGTTCGAGGGTTCACAAATCCCCTTTTAAGGTTTAGTATTTTTTAATTGGAGCATGATTCTACATCGGCGCGCAACAATCCGAACAGCATGACCGATAGTGTCATTTTGGGTGAAAAACACATTTTAAGAATTTTGGACCAAATAATCTGTTAGAGAACACTGCTGATTCTGCAATACGCAATGCAACCCATTCTGCGTTATAAGTCCATAACAAAATAACTCACTCTTTTCTACATTTTCATTCTATGTTAAAAATGCATTCTAAGAATGCAAACAAAAAATAACATGAGTTTTCTACAATTGGCCTTCTTGTATCTTGGAGTTATGATGGGAAAAATAGTTTATCCATAAGATTTTATGAAGGTCAGAGGTTCTACCATGGTAAGAGTATATAACCAATAGCCATGGTGAGAAGAGAGATTTTGTTAGTATTCAATAAGGAAAAAGCGGTGCAATAGCAGTTTCAAAAGGTTATCAGACTGAAGGAGTAGGAGTTATGTCAACACCTCATTCTCTATCTCTCTCTTCAAAAACTCTCTTTCTTCTTTTGTGTCCATTAGTGGGCGTCAATAACAATGTCACTCAGAGAACCCTCTTTAAATCAGAATAATCTAGACACAAATGGCAAAAATATGGGAACTTCCTTGATTAAATTGAAAAACTGCCGACTTGAGGTCCAATTTTCAAACAAGAGCAATATGAAAGTATTGCATACTTACCATGACATAAGAGCAGGGTAATTGATTGAATTAGGTTCTCAAATTTGAAACATAATTAATTGAGACCATGACTTCTTTATCCAATAACTTGAATAACTATATCATCTATCTATTACATGTAAAAAGAATAGTAAACATGTGGGAATAGATTCCTATCATAAGCATGTATGTAAGAACCATTTGTTATTGGTGAAGCCCATAGTTATTTAATTCGGATTCGAGAATTATTCAGAAGGAGAATAATTCAGAATGAGTCATTTCAATAATTTAAGAATTCGGTCAAAGATGCGGTAAAAAAGCAGACTTATAATAAAATTCGAATTCGGTTCAGTTCAGAAATTATTCTTTTGTCTAAAAAAAATTCAAACAAAAAATTCGGATGTTAATTTTTAATATTTGGTGCTCCTATTAATCAATTATTACACTTGCATAATATATAATAATATTTTATTTATAAATAACAATATAATACATTACATAATAGATGAGTATATATGTATAACGGTGGATTTATTAGATTTTATTAAAGTATATAATGTGGATCATTAGATTTTATTATGATTGCAATACCAATCTAGTGGAGCTGATGTTCATAAAATCAAACATTTTCTTAAATTTATCAATCATCCTCATGAAATCCATTTCTTTTTCATGTTCGTTAATTACTTGCTCATGGTTATTATAATATTTATTTTTAGACTCATATTTAATCCCAATTGGAAAAGCAAACGAAAGTAATAATTTGCTTTGTATTATAGTATTATTTTTATACTCATATTTAATTTCATGTTGTCGAACAAAATTAATGATTTACTTTGTACTATGATTTGATTTTCATAATATTTAATCTCACATTGGAAAAAAAAATGAAATTAATGATCTGTTTTATATTATGACGTGATTTTTAGACTTATAATTAGTCTTATATTGAAAAAGATGCAAACAGTTATGGCATTAAATTTTTTTTTCTAAAAAATTTTGTTTGAGAATAATAGTTAAGGCTTTAAGTCCTCCATTAGGATATTAATAGTTTTTTAAGTATAAGAATTATTCGGTATAATTCGGATTTGAAAGAATTATTCATGATATTTATTTTTAGACGAAAAATACAAGAATTTTAAAGAATTATTAAATATAATTTGAATTTGGGAGAATTATTCGTATTATTCAATTCGAAAGAATAATTAACAAATAATTCGGAGAATTAAATAACTATAGTGAAGCCTAGTCTTCTTAGTCTAGGAAGTATTGTTCATCTGCCATGCACATTCTAGGTTTTAAGGTTTCTCTTAATATGGGATGTGATCTTGTAAAGAAATAGATGAGCGTTTGTAATTTTTTCATTGGAATAATAGAACCGATCTTCTGTGAACCATGTAAAATCATTGTGTGCTTTGTATGTTAAATTTATTTAATTAATCAATCAATTAATTATTTATTTATTTATTTATTTTTGCGCCATTTCCCCTAGAGATATGGTATAATACAGCTCATTTTGTGTTTCTAGGTAAGCGAAAGTAACACAAGATGCTCATTGCCCTCCTAATCAGAACAAGTAGGAGAACCTAAGTCCAAACCTGGAAAGCATTCAATGCAGCATAACAGCTCTGCATCCATTTACCTCCCAACCCCCTCCTCTCAACTGTTTTCACCTTTTATATTTAATAACTCCAATTCTCTTCTTACTTCTCATCTCATGATCAGTAATGACAACTTTAATAAAATCTCTCCTTCCTCCACATTTCATTTTCTGAATTAAAAAATGGCAAGACAAGAATGAAACCATCATTTTGAGCTCTTCAATACATTCCTGTTCACAGCTCTAAGTGAGTCTCCTTTGTTGTTTGTTGCCCACTACTTAATATATCCTCTGTCACCTTTGAACTCTTCAAGTTGCAGGCAACTAGCCTTTTATGTTTTAACTCTCTCTCTCTCTCTCTCTCTCTCTCTCTCTCTCTGGTCAAGATGAGCTTCCAAGGTCATCACCCTGGCAATGGCAAAGAAGAGAAAAAGAAGGATTCAGAAAGTGAAGGAGAAGAAGAAGAAAAGAAGAAGCTGAAGAGCCACAAAGTCTCATTCCTAAAGCTGTTTGAGTTCGCAGATTTAGTGGATTACATTTTAATGATCTTAGGAACCATTGGTGCTTGCATTCATGGAGCTTCAGTTCCTGTTTTCTTTATTTTCTTTGGTAAACTAATAAACATCATAGGTGTTGCTTACCTCTTCCCAGCTTCAGTTTCACATAAAGTAGCCAAGGTATTTTCATGAGTTCATCACTAGATTTAAGTTATATGGGCATTTGATTACTAATTTTAAATTATGTTTTTTGGTTCAGTACTCACTGGATTTCGTCTATCTGAGCATTGTTGTGATGTTCTCTTCATGGGTTGGTAAGGATTTGAATGGGTTTTAAGTACCTTTTGATTATGTAATTAAAGTTGTAATTTTGACTAATTATTGGGGTCTGTTTGGACAATGTTGTAGAGGTTGCTTGTTGGATGCATACTGGGGAACGGCAAGCGGCGAAGATGAGATTAGCGTATTTGAAATCAATGCTGAATCAAGATATCAGTCTCTTCGACACTGAGGCATCGACCGCAGATGTGATCTCTTCTATCACTAGTGACATAATCGTAGTTCAAGATGCCATCTCTGAGAAGGTATGTTATCCAAACACACCCTTATGAAAATAACCGTTTTAATCACATTGTTTTTGGGTTTCTTTGGAGTTTTGATTAGAAGGGCATGATTTGGATGATCATATCATGTTTAGATTATGATTTGTTTGGGGTGAAAGAAAATGGTTTTTTTCTCAAATCATTTCTTGGATCATAAGGTGAACCTAGTTTTATTATTAATATAAGTTGGTTATTAAGTGGGCTCATTTTGAGTTCTTGATTAAAAAAAAAAAAAAAAAAAAAAAAAAAAACCCACATTCAGTGAAATTGCAATCCAATAAAGAAGAATTTGAATCGAGATATAAATGGGCTCTGGACGGCATAGTATATGGATGCATCTAAGGTTTTAAATCCAGGGATTGATTGGTATTAAAATTAAATCAGTGTATAGAATCAATGAAAAATCAACATGTGGTTGATATTGTATATAATAATATTAAAATAGAATTATTTGATGAAATTCAAAACTATGGATCCATCACTCCCGACTGTACCATGACTTATGAACAGAAAATTTAATTGTGAATTTATTAATTATGGTGAGATTTTAAATACCAGAAAAGAAACAGTCTCTGGTATTGTTGCACTGACAGTACTCAGAAGGGATTCCTGCAGAGAGTTAATTCTCTGCATCCAAACACTCATTTATTTGTTGGTTTTGGTAGAGTCCACAGGCCACGTCCTCTGTCCAACTGGTGCTTCCACTACATGTTATTAGGCCACGTGTTCCTTATCAGGTGGGATCCTGGCTTTATTAGGTGTTATGAAATTCATACTTGCCAGACTTCCCCACATGTCACCGCATGGGTCCAAACTCCTAACACTTAAGTGGCTGGAACAGGTTAGTGAGGTCCACATATTTAAAGAATATTTGGGTACACAATCAGATGGGTTACAGTTGAGTAATTGAGACAGTTGTTTGTTAGTTCTGATCTTAAGGGTATTTAGAAAGAAAAATTAAGGAGACGGAGAAATAACTAAAAACATTGAAAGAAATTTATGAAAGAAAGGAGGTTGAATATAGTTATTTAATTTCTTAAATTATTCGTGAATTATTCTTTTAAATTAAATAATACGAATAATTTGTTCGATTTCAAATTATATTCAAATATTCAAAAAAATTCTTACATTATTTGTCTAGAAATAAATATCACGAATAATTCTTTCGAATCCAAATTATACTGAACAATTCGAATACTTACAAAAAAATCCATTCACTACTATTTTCAAATAAAATTTTTTGAAAAAAAAAAAAAATCTTAATGTCGTAACTATCTTTTTAATCCAGGACTAGTTATGAATCTAAAAAACACGCCATAACACAAAGTAGATTATTAATTTCTTTTTCTTTTTTTTTTTATGTGAAATTAATATGAGTATGAAAAATCAAATCATAATATAAATTAAATCATTAATTTGGTTTGGTAACCTGGAATTAAATTAGAGTATAAAATTCATATTATAATATAAAATAAATCATTATTTTCATGTGCTATTCGTGTTGGGATTAAATATAAATCTAAAAATAATATTATAATACAAATCATGAAGAAGTAATTAACAAACATGAAAATGAGATAGATTTCATGAGGATGATTGAATGAATTTATAAATATGTTTGATTTTATGAATATCAACTCTATTAAATTGATATTACCATCATAATAAAATCTATGATCCACATTATATATTATAATAAAATCTATTGAATCCATCTTTATTAATACATACATATCTATTATATATTATATTATTATTTATAAATAAAATATTATTTTAATATTATTTATATATTATATAGGTGTAATAATTGATTGATATTATAAAATAAAAACACCAAATGTTAAAAATTAAAATCGGATTTTTTGTCCAAAATTTTTTAGACAAAAAAATAATTTCCAATTATCCAGATTAGAATTTTATTTGAAGTTCGCTGTTTTAATCGAATTCTTAAATTACCAAAAGTATTCGTTGCCATCTATTCTTGTTTTGAATAATGAATCCAAAATTAAATAACTACTACGTAGAACGACTAATCCAAACGGTAAGAGTTTTCTTAAAATCCCCAAACCCCTTCACCTCCAAGAAACCACAGCATGGCGCTTTTATTTGAAGGAATGCGGACTGTTCTTGTTGCTGAAGAAGCAGGGGAAGAGCGAGCGAGAGAGAGAGAGAGAGAGAGAGAGAGAGAGGGGGGGGGGGGGGGGGGGGGCTGTGCTGGAGTGAGAAACAGGGTGGTGGGGGTTATGCCGGAGAGAAATAGCAGAGACCAGAAATAAATTCCCCCCTCGTGTGGGGAGCAGGGCTGTTTTTTTTTTGGTTGGGGTTGGGGAGGGTTGGATTTGGGAAGGTTTTGAAACTCAGCATTGGATACGAAATCGGCCTCCATCAAGTCCGGGTTGGAATCAATTGGAAATCAGCCGGAATTGGCTAAAAACCCTAGAAAATGAAATTTGTGAGAAACGGCATTAATCGAAATCAACGTGATCCGTTGTCAATTTTTTAAATCCATGACTGGGGGTGGAGGAATTTTGATTGTACCCAAAAAGAAAGAAAACAAAAAACCTTGAAAGATTCTAATTTTGGAGAAATGACTATGCAGGTGGGGAATTTCCTGCACTACATTAGCCGTTTTATATCAGGATTTGCAATTGGGTTCTCTCAAGTTTGGCAGATCAGTCTTGTGACCCTGTCTATAGTCCCCATGATTGCCATTGCTGGTGGTGTCTATGCTTATGTAGCAACAGGTCTTATTGCTAGAGTAAGGAAATCCTACATCCAGGCTGGTGCGATTGCAGAAGAGGTTTGTTGCTTTCTACGAATCACATTAAGCTTCAACCAAACCTGTGATCTTAACTCACTGATGTGTCTGTAACGTGTAGGCAATTGCCAATGTCCGAACGGTCCAAGCATTTGTCGGCGAAGACAAGGCAGTATTATCATACAAGGCAGCTCTCAAGGACACTTATAAGTATGGGAAGAAGGGAGGACTAGCCAAGGGTTTAGGACTTGGCTCTGTGCACTGTGTTCTCTTCTTGTCATGGGCACTGCTCATATGGTTCACCGGCATTGTTGTCCATAAGCAGATAGCAAATGGTGGACAATCCTTCACTACCATGCTCAATGTCGTCATAGCCGGACTGTAAGCCTCGCAAAACCCTAATCCTTTGCTAATTTAAATCTATGGCCTTGCAGTATCAACTATTATTTCATTAGTACTCAATCAATACTAGCAGTAGAACAGCTTTTATTTGCAATTGTTTCAACATAATTTTCACAGGGAAAAACTAAGAGAAGCCTTGATTCCTTTTCAGATCACTTGGACTGGCTGGGCCAAACATCTCTACTTTCGCCCAAGCCAGAGCCGCTGCATACCCCATCTTTGAGATGATAGAAAGGAATACAGTTAGCAATGCCAGCTCTAAAGTGGGCAGGACCCTTAAACAAGTGGAGGGGCACATACAATTCAAGGATGTATGTTTCAGTTATCCATCTCGCCCTGATGTGGTGATCTTTGATAAGCTTTCTCTCGATGTTCCAGCGGGGAAAATTGTTGCACTTGTAGGAGGAAGTGGTTCTGGGAAGAGCACGGTAATCTCATTGATAGAGCGATTCTATGAGCCTTTCTGTGGACAGATTCTATTAGATGGTAATGACCTTAAAGATCTTGACCTCAAGTGGCTTAGGATGCAAATTGGGTTAGTTAATCAGGAGCCTGCACTCTTCGCCACAACAATTCGAGACAACATCCTGTATGGCAAAGATGATGCCACACTTGAAGAGATAACACGCGCTGCAAAGCTCTCTGGTGCCATTTCTTTCATCGACAACCTTCCTGAGAGATATGCCACTCAGGTATTCCTCTGCTTTTTAGTTGTCAGTTTTATCAAATGCAATGGATATTATTCATCGTTTCATTTGTATGATCACAGGTTGGTGAAAGAGGGATACAATTATCTGGTGGACAGAAGCAACGAATTGCAATATCTCGAGCGATTCTGAAGAATCCGTTGATACTTCTCCTCGATGAGGCAACCAGTGCCCTTGATGCAGAATCTGAGAAGCATGTGCAGGAGGCACTAGATCGTGTCATGGTTGGACGAACAACTATTGTGGTCGCACATCGTCTCTCCACAATTAGGAATGCAGATATGATTGCTGTTGTCCAGGGTGGGAAGATTGTTGAAATAGGGAGCCATGAGGAGCTGATTTCAAAATCAAATGGTGCTTATGCAACACTTGTGCAGCTCCAAGAGACAGCTTCCTTGCAGCATCAAGCTGCTCAAGGCCCGGTCATGGGACGACATCTTAGGTACTCTTATCCATTGACACAGTCTTACAGAGATTAAATGATCCTAAGCATCACATTGAGGGATACTAACTATTAGCGTAACCACTATTACATTTTTCAGAACGTTTAGAATCACATACATGGCAAATTTGGGTTTATATCCCATCAATTAAATACAGTGTGTCAGTATTATCTGTTTTTCTGTTCTGGCAGTATGAATCTTTCCAGAGAACTATCATGCAAGACCTCAAGTTTTAGGGCCAGTTTCCAATCTGATAAGGAATCATCATTAGGTCACTGCACAGCTGATGAATCTGATGAGGCCATAAAACTGAAGAACATTTCATGGAGAAGCATATATTCAATGGTGGCTCCTGACTGGATCTATGGGGTCTTTGGCATCCTTGGTGCAATGTTTGCTGGTGCTCAGATGCCACTGTTTGCTCTTGGGGTTACGGAAGCTCTTGTTTCCTATTACATGGACTGGGACACAACACGCAGAGAAATCAGGAAGGTTGCTCTTCTCTTTTGTGGGGGTGCTGTTTTGACTGTCATCTTTCACACGATTGAGCACCTTAGCTTCGGAATAATCGGAGAGCGACTAACTCTACGGGTGCGAGAGAAGATGTTTGCAGGTAAAACTTTCATGTTCCAATCATTTATGAAAATCATACAATTACAATCATAGACAGACAAATTCAGTCTCTAAGAACTTAAAAAAAAAAAAAAAAGGGGTGCCTCAGTAGATTAAGAGGTGATCTGAATTCTGCACAGTAGACTTAATTGGCCTAGAACTACAGGGATAGAATGATGTAGTTATAAGAATTATTCAATTGATATTGACAAATTCAATCTATTTTCAGAATATCACAAACAGGTGCCTCATCTGGATTCTGGACAGTAGGCATAATTGGCCTAAAACAGAAAACAGGGATAGAAGAATGTAGTTATAAGACAGTAATTACAATAGATGGGTCTCTTATAACTGCATTCTTCCATTGCTGGAATATGAACCTGGGTCACCTGGGTGAAAGCCAGGAATCCTTACCAGAATCCTAATCTGACTTGATGAGAATAGATTATGTATAATTTGATCACCTTTATTCTTTAATTAACTCAGGATTGAATTTTATGGGTGCCTATTTAATTTCTCTCCTCCATATGCCCTACATTTAGCCAGGTATGAATTAAATGCTTCTTTATCTTTGATTGCAGCTATCTTGAGGAATGAAATCGGTTGGTTTGATGACATAGGCAACACAAGTTCAATGCTCTCATCACGCCTAGAAACCGATGCAACTTTACTACGAGGAATGGTTGTCGATCGCTCTACAATTCTCTTACAGAACATATTTCTGGTTATTACTTCATTCATCATTGGCTTCCTCTTGAATTGGAGGATCACACTAGTGGTTATTGCCACATATCCTCTGGTTGTTAGTGGCCACATCAGTGAGGTTTCTCTTTTTTTCACCCTCTTGTGCTTCTGATCATATGATGCATTGTTTAAGACTTCACATTAAATCCTGCCTCACTAGCACAAGAACCTAAATATATGTTACAGAAACTCTTCATGAAAGGTTATGGTGGCGACCTGAACAAGGCTTATCTCAAAGCTAACATGCTGGCTGGTGAGGCAGTAAGCAACATTCGCACCATTTCTGCATTCTGCTCTGAGGATAAGGTAATTGATCAATATGCACGAGAGCTAGAAGAGCCTTCCAAATGCTCCTTCCGTCGTGGCCAGCTCGCTGGCATTGCATATGGTGTCTCCCAATTTTTTATCTTCTCATCCTATGGCCTAGCCTTGTGGTATGTCTTTTGGGCTTACAGAACAGTGAAAAGTTCGTTTAATTACATACTGTAGTTAGCTTAGTACCAACTACTAAAGCTTTAAGGCCTAATTCCATAAATGAATTTATGCAGGTATGGTTCTGTTTTGATGGGGAAGGAAATCTCGAGTTTTAAATCGGTGATGAAATCATTCATGGTTTTAATTGTAACAGCACTGGCCATGGGAGAGACACTAGCATTGGCCCCAGACCTTCTAAAAGGGACCCAGATGTTGGCTTCAGTCTTTGATTTATTGGACAGGAAGACAGAGATTGCAGGGGATCTTGGAGAGGAAGTGACAAGGGTGGAGGGTATAATAGAATTGAAGGATGTTGAATTCAGTTACCCTTCAAGGCCAGACATTGTGATCTTCAAGGATTTCAATCTCAAAGTAACAGTGGGAAAGAGCATGGCATTAGTAGGGTCTAGTGGGTCTGGTAAGAGCTCAGTGCTCTCCCTTGTACTGCGGTTCTACGATCCAACAGCAGGGAAGGTGATGGTTGATGGTAAGCATTTCCTACACTTGTATGGTTTGATCTTTCTTAAAGTTTTTATTTTGTGGGTTTGAGCCAGTTTGGCCTAAGCACAATTACATTCATGGTTCCTCACCCTTGTATGCCTATGAACTTATAGACCAGTAACCTTAAAAGAGTGGGAAATTTTTTTTCCTGAAATGGTTTAATAACGAAGCAGGCTAATGTCTAAAAACATGGATGAACATGGTATATATTGTGTATGAAAATGACAAATTTAAACTCAAACGGTTAAGCCTTCTCTAAACATGAGGTGCCATGAATTCTTGCAGGAAATGACATAAAGAAACTCAAGCTCAAATCCCTTCGAAAACACATTGGCCTCGTCCAACAAGAGCCGGCACTATTTGCCACGACTATCTATGAAAACATACTTTATGGCAAAGATGGAGCATCCGAGGTAGAGGTCATCGAGGCTGCCAAGCTTGCTAATGCACACGACTTCATCAGTAGCCTCCCTGAGGGCTACTCGACCAAAGTAGGAGAGCGAGGGGTGCAACTATCAGGTGGTCAGAAGCAACGGGTCGCCATTGCCAGAGCTGTTCTCAAGAACCCAGCAATCTTGCTTCTTGATGAGGCTACTAGCGCTCTCGATGTGGAGTCCGAGCGTGTGGTTCAACGAGCCCTTGACAGGCTTATGAAGAATCGAACAACGGTTATGGTTGCACATAGGTTGTCTACCATCCAAAATGCAGATCACATATCAGTTTTGCAAAATGGAAAGATCATAGAGCAAGGGAACCACTCTACTTTAATAGAGAACAAGAAGGGAGCCTATTGTAAGCTAATCAATTTACAGCAACAACAACAACAACTGCCGTAAAAAGATTACTGGTTGCATATTGCACTTATATACTTTTTCCATTTTGATTGTTTACCCCGTTTAGCTGTGTGGGAATTACTGTTTTTTTGTCAGAGAATAAGTATACATTGTAGAAACATGTTACCAATATATGAAATTAAATGGAGAAGTTTAACCATGACTAACACTAACTACTCTTCAGCTCAGTTGAACATTGGATCTAGATTCACTTTAGTTCAGAGTTCAGACCTCTGAAAATACATTATAGAAAAAAAATAAAATAAAAAAAATGATGGAACATCTCAACGTAATGATTACAAACATTTGAAAGGCTCAGTGCTAAATGCAACATGATGAAATAGGCAACAAACATTGGAAGAGTACTTACAGAATCATGAATCCAGAATCAATCCTGTTCTATTTTAAGTTTTTAACTGGGGTGGGGAAGGATTATTAGTAAAATTAGATTGCCCATGGGTGGTAAATATAGTACAATCACGTTTCACGTAGGCTTTGTCACCCGCACCGTTACCTTGTCACCGGATGTAATCCAAAGTTATAAAGGATAATTCCGTAATCGGCTAAGGAAACAAAAAAAGTAGGCAAAAATATCAAATTTGGCCCATGCAGGTCTCGAACCTGCGACCTTCGCGTTATTAGCACGACGCTCTAACCAACTGAGCTAATAGGCCATTTTATGAAAGCAATTTTTATTTATAAGTTTTCAAGGTAATTTAAGGTATATGAAATAGAATAAACCTTGAACACAGAAATTAAAATTATGCCCCATTTATCATAAGAGTATTTATCCCAATATATAAGGTGAGTAAACATTACTAAAACCTAGACATTATCATCCAATTCTTAATACTAAAACCCTAGTTCTAGGAACTGAAATAAACATTGAACCAGAAAATAATGGCCCAGACGCCTGTTCACTATTTGCTATTTAATAATTAGTCTTCAGAAACTGAATCCAAATCGGAAACCCTCCTGAATCTTCTATGTGAACCATTATAATTTTAACTTAAGTTAGTATGACGTACCAGTTTGATCAGGTTTACTGACCCTCAAAACCTTTTTAGACTTTACATGTCTCAGACTATCTTACTTAGCCCACCTTTTGGGACCAGAACCAAAATTCATGATAGAACCCACCCCATAAGAAATTTTATGAAACCATTTTCTTTATCTTCGATGGCTAATGCTATCATCAATTCAATTATTCAGAAAAAAAAAAAAAAGGAAAAAAGGGCACGACCCATGTATATACATGGTCAGGGTATCAATCATTCATTTAATAAGAGAAAAATAATTTCAAGATTACACTTTTTCATCTAAGAACAGAAAATACGACAATACCATACGTAAAATATATTGTAATAGAACTTATAATCTGTCAGTCAATGACCAAACAACTACAAATCTCTCAAGGCAATCCCAATAATTATGTGATCAAGGGAACCCAAACCAAACAAGTCAAGTTTGGTTTTACCTCTTTCCTTGTAGCGGTGAAGTAAAAAGTAACTTTTAATATTACATCATAACCTATCAAAGTAAAAAAGCTTGGACATATACAATAGAAAAAAAAACGTTGACAAATAAGTTTGGATGGAAATGAAGTGGTTGATGAGAAATCCCACGTGATTATTATTTATCTCTCAAAGCAAAACCAACCTAACCATGATCAGAGTGCTTTTATTTTTTACAGTTTTTGTGATGGTAACTGTCAACTGATACATGAATGAAGGGAGAATTAGCTTGCCAAGATGAAACTAACCACCTTTTCACAGTTTTATAACACCCTATGAAGGGGTTGTTTAGGTTAAGAACCTGCTGTGACGTTTCACAATTGCTTCTCTTACTTTATTTAATTTTCATCTAACAGAATATTCTAAAGAATTATTCCTTAACATTAAGAGAGAGAATACGTATTGTACACATGGTATCCATATCAGTATCGGCCATGATCCATACGATATCGGCAGTGGTCAATACTAATATGTGACAGTATTTTATTTTTCTTTCATTGGTTTCGTATCAATTTGATACTGTTCCGATATCTAACCTGCGTTATCCAGTCATTTGAAGCCGAAAGTGAACTGGGGCTCTTCAACTTAAATTTTTTTATTATGGTCTAAGATTAAACCCATCAATGGTTTAAGTAATGCCAATTGAATATAAATTCAAATCCTTAGGGGTAAAAGGAGATGTAGCAATAGTTTTGAGCTGCCTCTCTTCAAATTGGTCAGACCCCCCTCAGTCCGGTCCAATTATGCCAAGGGTCGACCCATCTCAGCCCAATGTTTATTAACATTCTTGTGCTGGGCTGACCGTGCCTAAACCCAGTGTGGCTCATATTCAGGCATGGGAGAATCCCTTAAGGTGGTCTGTGGTCATCGTGGAAAAAAGTCATCTCCCATCCTGCCCCTCCATCTGCTTTTCACGATTTGAAGATCACTCGACACGTATACTAATATATGAATATTCTCGGCCACAAGATCCCTCGACTGCATGGCAGGACGGCCGGAGAAGATCCGATTTTGGTTGTCATCATTATTCATTAGTCAACCTAGCTACTCATAAATGGAGTCTTTGAGTGTATGAAATATTTGGTTATAACCAGGAGATGGTCAAATTAATCAAAGCTTGCTGGGTCAACCCAATTAACCATCTTCTGATGCAAATCCTTTGGATCGTCTGACAAGTATCATTTCATTATTCAAATAGTCATTAACTAATCATATTATATATGGATTATCTGTTGGGCTTTTTCCTCTTAACATTTATTCCCTCTCTAATTTCCACGAGGCAAGGAAAGAGGATTAATTCAATCTTTCTTACCTTTTAATTCCACAACGTGTCCTAATTTCAGATATTCTATTCAAAATGTGAATTAAATATCATTATAACAGTCAATTATGAATTAATCTCATTTTACAGAATCCTAGTTTGGATCCTACGGATTAATATAATATTTGAGAATGGTTTGAACATAATATCTCAGTCAAGGGAAAGAATGATCCTGAATATAACTATGATTTAATAACAAATATAAATAAGAATTAAAAAAATATTTTTTGAGGTCGTATGATAGCACTGAAAACTAGTTTATAGAATAAATATTAATTCCTGGGAAGGTTATACATGAAGAATGAATAACCACAAAATAAAGACAAAACAGAAGATTACAAATTCCTTTAATTTGCATGGTATCTATACTCTAGTACTCTACGTAAAAGGCTACATGTACATAACAAAGTTCCAAAACAACGTTCCTCTTGGAACTGTAATGCTCTTTAAACGTGATAGATTTCTCATTCTTTTGGAAGGTTGATGCAATTATAATGTCATTTGATGACATTACAAATGACATTATTTGGTATTTAATGAGCTTTTTCAATTTCTACGGTACTCTCCAGTGTCAATATTCTGACGGTTATATTTTAATGATTATATGTCAATGGTTATATTCGAATAGTTATATTTTAATTTTCAATTAAGGATGTCAAAAATGAAATCGAACTGTATATCGAAACTTTGAAACCAATTATTAAATGGTTCAATTCTAGTTTTAAAAGTGAAACCGTTTAAACCAATTATTTAGAACCGATTAAACCTTTAGTTTAATGCTTTAGTGTTAAATGTCCATATTTGTAGAAATAAATTTTATTTTAATGTTTATCACATAACATAATTCTAAATCGTAAGTCCATTTTCATATATGATTAAAATTATTTTAATGCTCCTTGGCTTTCCTTCTAACTCTCTTCTTCTCCCTTTAGTCAACGAAACCATTTAAAAAATTGAAAAACTGAAACGAATAATAATTGGTTTTTGTAAGTATTTTGAAGCCGTTTAATAAGTGGTTCGATTTTGATTTTACTCATAACACACTGAATTGAACTGAACCGCACTGTTAAACCTAAACCACACCATTTAACTACCCTTAATTCCAACGGCTATATTGGTTTAGATGGAGAGATCATGATTAATATTTCTGGAATTGTGGGTGAATGTGTGTCAATATGAGCCTTCGAGGTAAATTGCGATCCTCCAATGGCAATATTGATCCCACCATTGGGTTAAGTGGTCCTCACGACCATTGTAGTGTTTTCTTATTTTGGAATAAATTTTAGTTCTTTTTTTTCTTTACATTTCAATTTTGGTCTGCATCTGCATCGGAGGTCAAGTAGAAATGGCAAACAAATCACATATATGAATAAGGAGATGAATAAGGAGAGAGGTTTTGTGGTCCAGAGACCAGAGAAATTGTAGGGCACAAGGATAGGAGGGGGCAATTATGGAAATTTGTTCACAAGGAGATCAGGATTTGTATACTTTTGAAGGTGAATGACTTTGGACCATGGAGTCAGACCAGAAAAACTTCTGCCTATAAATAATTCTGGAAGCAAAATTAAAACTTTATGTCATAATTTGATGATCTGATCTGTATAAGCATTTAGCATTTTGGATCAAGTTAGTATTGCAATTCAAATACCTACTAACTTAGTATTTAGATGAAGCTAGCTAGGGTAGCATGTTTACGAAATGTTATAAAAACCATGCATGCAGAAAATGAATAAAAAAGTATCATGTCACACTGATTTAATAAAAAATTAAGAAAAAGAAGTTGTTATTCGATCTGTTGAATTGTTTGTCAAGAAATATCATTAATTATCTTACCATGTACGTGTAAGCATCTAAAGGCTAAAGCATTGTCAAATTTACTCTATACATCTACGGTTAATGACGTAGAACTAGATGATTACCAGCAGTAATGTCGAAGAAACTCAAGACAGGAAAAGTCATGTAATAGATTATGAAATCAACACGTTTCTGAATAAAGACACCATGCTTAGTAGCTTAACAACCTCTTAAGAGGTACTAAGAAATGACTTTACTTGATGATCATCATCAGCCATGATCTCAACCAAAAGTTCATACGTAGCACATAAACTGACTGGTCGTAATTGTAATTTGACAAGTGGTAATTTTGGTGGATGAATCATCTGTACTGGATACATATACTGACATGTGGCGGTTTGATTTCATCGCATTCATACATGCTTATCTCATGAATTGGTAGACATGACATCTAATATTCTGTGATCGATCTATGCAGATAGCTAGTATGAAAAGATTAGAACGTACTGCTAATTCTCCTAGCTCTCTCTCTCTCTCTCTCTCTCTCTCTCTCTCGATCTCTCTCTCTCTTAATTTAAAACTAAGAAAGACCACTTTAGACAAATTTCCTTGAACAGGAGAAGGGAACAAGATATTATTCTACTAGTCTAAATTTTCATTCTTCAAGTAAACCTAATTGGGTAAGGAACCCATAAGGAAACAATGAAAATGTATGAAAGAATTTTTTGAACTTTTTTTTTTTTTGCTATAGTTTGTTATTAAGAAGAGACTTGCAGAGCTAAACAATGAGGTAAGGAAGAAGAAAAACCATACAAATCCTACCCTCTTTTTAACTCCCCCATTGACTATTAAATAAAATGATGTCACTATATGTAACAAGGTATATTGTACCTAGGGCTCACTTGAAATGACAATCGTACCCTCATCAACCCATAAGGCTAAAGATAAGACGAGTCATAATTAATTTTGGCCCCAGTGATAAACATCAATAAATCTTTTCTTTTTTTGTTTTTCCAATAAAGGCTCTGTTTGTTTTAACATGAATTTTACATGACATGTAATAATTTAAATGTTAAAAAAATTTTCAATGTTTGTTTCCAAAAGAGAAAATATGTTGACATCTAAAGAGGAAGAAAATTAAAGATCTAAAATTCATCTTTCTTTTACCTCCAAATAAATATTAAAAATGTTTTTAATGTAAAATCTTACAAATAAAATTTTATGAATAAACAAGGCCGCCAACAAGGTATTTCATCACATGGAAGTAGTTCAAACTTCATTGAATCAAAAAAGAAAAAAAGAAAGGCATGGTTTTTTCAGATTTTATTAAGGGTACTTTGGTCAATTCAGTAAAGGCTGGAGGGATTTTTTTAATAATAAATGAGAAACCAAGGTGTTTATGAAAGAGAGAGCATTCAATGAAGTCATAAGGCAGAGAGGCATTGATACGATGACAACTCCATAGATTCTGGTTGACGACTTCCAATCTCCTCTCCTTTCCACTGTCAATGTCATCTACAGTTTCTATATATACAATTTGGCTGCTTTTTACCAATTATTTATCTTCCCCCACACTTATTTATTATAACTCATTTGTAATATTCTGTCTAACGTCTACCTTATATGCATTTCCATATGAATTATTGCATATGTGCATGGTTGCAATCCTTCCATTTCCATTGCTTCTTCTCTCTTTTGTTATACCTTTTTAATATATATATTTTGTTTATTTATTGTTGTGCTATATTGAATGAATCTGAAAAAGGGTAATTAGTAGTTGTTTGGTAGAGCTTCACTGTGCAGTTAAGAGCAGTTGGAGAATGCTTCCCTTAAGAAACTTTCAGTAATAGAAGGGGAAGTCATTGAATACAAAGGAGAATAATCTATGATTTTTAATAACAGTTCCTTCAAACACAAGTTGTGTTTGGAAATCCCTTTCAAAGTTTGAAAGTTCACTTTATTATTTTTATCATGACACCCCCCCCCCCCCCCCTTAGGGAGGGGGTAGTATGTGAGGTTTTCAACTTTAGCTAGAGGATCAAATGTTAAATGTGGTGAACTGGATGTCCAGATTCATTTGGTCTTCATTTTTTTACATTTAATTCTCTTTGTTTTGTTTAGTTTTACATTTTTTTCATGCAAATTAATGATAATTGACGTGAACATGTTTCTTCATATAAAAATTTTGAACATTTTCAATGCCATTATTTGCATTTTACATTGAACAAAATAATAGAAAATTCTATTTTCATGATTTTTTTTTTACCATTTTATGTGAAAACAAATGGAACCATATAAATTATTTGTGTCCTATCACCCTCCCAAACGATAAAAATAAATATAGATCCAACGATGAGAATGGCCTCCTCAAATCAAGAGCCTAATGAGTTGTACAGCCTCTTCCGTTATATAAGTTATAAATACATAACATAAATTGGGTACATTTCTTACCCTTTGTTTTTTTTTTTTTTGGTGGAGGGGAGGAAGGGGGCAGGGATGGGGTAAATGCCATAATACTTATATGGGAAAAGAAAATAACTCTACACTAACAATGTAGAATAAAACCTCAAACATGTCTTTTTTTTAATTTTTTTTATGAAAAAAATAAATAAAATATTAAACTGTAAAAAGGTGTAGACCACAATTAACTCAGAGATCATTTGCCCTAGTCCCTACATATACCATCTCCTTCAACAATCCATCTTGGCTTTTTCATCTGCTAGTGTATAGGTCCCAGGACTCCACCTAAACCAAATATTCAAGGTGGGTTAAACCGGTTCAAGTTTATCCCAAGTTGAACTACATAACCGCTAAAGTCTACTTCATAAATAATGTAGTCATCCTTCAATAGTAGTATTTAATTAGTCATTATATTTCTACCAATTTTTTTTTTCTTATCCCATATGAGATCTTATGAGAAGCACATTAGGAGTTCCGAGGAGGCTCCCTATTTAACACAATTAGCAATGCTTGATTGGCCAATATGAAATTTTGGGTTAGAATCACTAAGAAAACAACTAAATAAATAAAGAAAGAAACAAGGGCCCGGTATACAATGGATAGCATCCTAGAACCAAGCAATGGCTAGCATGCAGAACAACAAAGACAAGATTTATGTGCCCAATTATTAGTAAGTTGATCTTAGAGTGCCATTGCATGTTAATGATCGTAGACCAATCTTTTCTTATTGTTGTTCGTAAACCACTCTCTCTCGGTGGTCGAACTGATTTACTGTTAATACCCCTATTGAGTTTTGGTTTTTTTACTAGGCACGTGCCTAATTTTTCATTGGACTATCCCTTACTTCTTTAGATTGAGATACAAATCGTCTTTATATAGTGGTAGGCCTTTTCTTTTTCTTTTTCTTTTCTGCTGATATATATATATATATATATATATATATGAAATATCTTTTATTATGTTTTCTGTTGTTTAACCATTATCTTTTAGTCACAATATATGGTGGAAGTTACCAATCGTTCTCAAAACCAAATTTAAGGGACAAAAAATACCCATTTGATGCTATTATATTGGGTAATTAGTTATTAATTAAAAGAAACAAAAGCAGCCTCTGATAATATCATCGCTAAACTGTTATTAAATAAAACATGTAAACGCAGCCTTTCATAATTTAAAGCAAATTTTATTTTTAGATTAAAATCGTTATAAAGGTTTTAAGGTTTGGTGGACTCCGGGCAGAAGATGATTAAACATGAGTTGCGTGTCTTGGGATGTTTCACCTTATATTGGAAATTAAGAGGATAGCTTCTTCAGATATTCAACCTATTTGACCCTCTCATTGCCTGCCACAAGTTAACCTATGCTAATTTTTGAGTAGCTTGGTTGCAGAGGTAGTACTGTAGCTAGTGATCCTTGCCTTGTTGAGGAAATGAAGATCTTGTGGTCTATAAACTGAAAAACTGACTGATGTATACATAGCCCAATTTTACAGAGTATCCCTTTTTATGTAAATTTCAAATGATACTGTTACATAGATCAAGTTATGAAAATAATACCTAAGGAATTAAAACAACTTCTAGATGTAATATATATATATAACAAAAACTAATAATTAAAATTATTATATATATAGGAAAAATTATTGGTCATTTTTATCATTTAGGTTTCAAACTTACAATTAAACTTATTTTATTGATTAAGATTATTTTTTCTTATAAAAAAAGTGGACCAGGAAAGACCTGGTTAAGTTTGTTTAGGATAAAAAAATGGATCTGCAAAGACCTTGATATGGATTTGGTGTAAAACGTTCTAGTCACTTGAGAAACTGATTTCTTAGCAATTATGGTTAAAGGAGAAAATTTCTCTGATCTGCCCGGCCCTTAGGTAAGGAGGGGGCATAGGTTGAAACATCTCACCCTTAAAAAAATATAAAGCCCCTCACCCCTTTGTATTTGAAATTTCTATAATATCTTTTCTCATTATCCAACCATCCTCAAAAATCTTCTTTTAAAACTATTTTCCCTAGCAAACCTCTCCCCTAAGGCCTTATGTTTGTAATATAATAATATTAATGGCCTGTAATTCTATATTTGTGACAATGAAATATATTAATCAAATTATTAAACCATGATGCTAGGACCTAAGAGTAATGCAATAACGATATCAATAAATTGCTGTCATATTTAGGTGCATACATATTTATTCTGTAGGTTTTATCTAATTGTCACCGATTGAATTACAGCTGGACTTTATCACCGGTTTTGTAATGGTAGGATTTTAAAGATCACTCCCCCTTGAAAATATCAACACTATCCTCTTTAATTGTACCGGTTTCAAGAAATGTACATAGAAAACTGGCTTGACATTTTTGTCTGGATTTCAGACATCTGTGCTGTAATAATAAAGGAGACTAAGTTACATTGGAGGTAAAAATCAGGATCAAAATTTGTTGTATCCCGATCGATTACATTCAGATGGACTCTATTCTATAACCTATAACAAGTAACATAACACCTATTTGTTTGGCTGATTCTGATAATACAGCTTTTTCTTTACTCTTTTTTTATTATCATTATTTTTTCAAGCCATTCTGTCAATTTTTGACTCAAAACCCTTCAAAAGTTGATCTTATTGGAATAATCATGTAAATATGGGATAGTTTGGGAATGTTATCAATATTAAATGAACCAATTTGACTTGTTTTTTTTTTATTTATTAGTAATGATATCAACTTTGACTTCTTGGCGTAGGCAAATGCGTCTCCCGTACCCAAAGAGTAAGGGTCTAGGCCTTGTTATATCCGGACATCAAAGCACTATAAAAGCAGGATCACTCTGTTAGATTTTTCCAAACTAATCTTACAATTATCCTCCAAACCATAATCTATTTGCAGGTTGGTTTGTTTCTGATCACTTCGTTTGTTGTCCAAAAGGTTTTATCTCCACAATCCCACATACCTTTAATATAGTTTTCCCATATAGACTCATTAATTTTCTCTGCTCTTTCAGGATTAATCATGGGGAGATCTCCTAGCAACAACGATGCTAGTTTGAAGAAGGGACCCTGGATGCCAGAGGAAGATCAGAAACTCATGGACTATATTCAGAAACATGGCCATGGAAGTTGGAGAGCACTCCCAAAGCTTGCAGGATTGAATAGGTGTGGAAAGAGTTGCAGGTTAAGATGGACTAATTATCTCAGACCAGATATCAAGAGGGGGAAGTTTTCTGAGGATGAGGAAAGAATTATAATCCAACTTCACTCCGTTCTTGGAAATAAGTAAGTTCTTATTTAGATTTTCAATTCTTATATATATAGTTAAGCATACCTCGGCAAGAGTAGTACATAGATGAGGTCTAATTATGAACATGACAGTTAGTTCATTCCGAGCTCAAATTGCAAAGATAAACCAATTTGGGCTTGGAAATAAGTAAGTTCTTGTTTATATTTATCGGTTCTTATATTGCTTTGCATGAGTATGAATTTTGTTATTGCTTGTAGTATATATAGTTAAGTGTACTTTGACGAGAGTAGTACATAGATGAGCTCTAATGAAAATTACAGTTAGTTCACTCCGCAATAAAGTATGCTTGGGAACTGATCAGTATTATTCTTCTGGATCTTCTGTTGCAGGTGGTCTGCAATTGCTACCCATCTCCCAGGAAGAACCGATAATGAGATAAAGAACTTCTGGAACACCCATTTAAGGAAAAAACTCCTCCACATGGGTATTGATCCCATAACCCACAGACGAAGAACTGATCTCAATTTCCTCTCAAATCTTCCCCATTTGCTTGCTGCTGCAAACCTCCTCAATCAGATGAATCCTTTGGATAGTGCTCTCAGGATGCAGGCAGATGCAGCAGACTTGGCCAATATCAAATTGTTGAGTCTACTACAACTCATTAATAATAGTTCACCTGCAAATATGGAAGCAGTTAATCTCAACTGTCTCCTCAATCAATCGAACACTCAATTCCAAGGACTTATGAACAAGCCTCTTGGCCTTGCTCCTAACCCTACAGATCAAATGCAATCTAGTTTTTCAAATATGGTAGGGCCTAGTTGGAGGGTTCTTGAGAATGAGAACAATATCTATAATAACAACTTCAACAGTTTGTATGCCATTCCATCTGTAAACCCTACTTCTGCATCAGTCTCAGCCTCTCCTGAGTCTTCTACAGGAATTCAAATGGAAAACAAGATTGTCTCCACGGAAATCTCAGCCCCCTCATCCACCTCAACCACCTTTGATGCTTTGGGAGAATTCAATCTGGATGATGAAACCAGTGATTTTGACTGGGCAGATTTAATTAAGTAAGTCTTCCTACTTTTAATGACATATATTTTTCTTTTCCATTGTTAAGTAGGTCTACCATTAAAAGATTCTTAATTAGCTTCAAATTTTCCCTTTGTATTTTTTGTGGTTGTAGATAAATAATTAACATTTCGGTGTTATTTTGCAGCCAAACATCTAACCTGTCTTGGCCAATCACATCGTAGCACGTGGTTTTCGGATTAAATATATCGAGAGGAGATCATTTCTGAACAGTGTTTAATAATTCATAGGCTGCTACCGTAAAAAAAAAAAAAAAAAAAAGGGGGTGGGGGGTCGGGGTGGGAGGGAGGAACAAATTAAAGATAAGTGTCTATTGTATTATTTTTTCCCTTTTTTTTTAATTTGATTGGTTCATTTGTATTATTCCCCCACAGTAAAGTTACATCATTGTGTTGATCTTCACTTGTTTTTTTCCTACTTTTTCCTGAAATTATATTGTGAAGGAATGACTGATCATAGCCAGTTTATTGCCACTGGGGCCACTTGAAATGTAGGCCACATGTAGAATAATTTGTAGAATTATCATTGGAATCTTTACCTAATTAGATGTTCTCTTCTTCAATATTGGTGGAAGCCCACAGCTAGAAAAGAGTAAGTTAGCTGAAAGCATGCCAAACTGTATTTGATTTTAAAATGATTTAGTTTGTGGAGACCTTAGACACGGAATATAGAAATAAGAAAATGATGCCTAGCTCGTTGAAATACAAGGGCCTTTGACCCTTGAGAAGAGATAAGGCACGTAAAGTATAGGAGTCACAGAAACAGGAAAAATCTCCATGTGTTATAGGGATATTTTTCTCTGTCCAAGGGCCTTAAAGGCAAGCTCAAGCAATTAACAAACATTAAAAAAAGAGAGAGTTAAACCTTAATTATATATGTTCTTGTTATTAACTGATTAATATAAAAAAACTTTTCGAAAAGAGAGTCAGATTATTTGTCACTTATTAGGTAGATAAGTATTTTCTTTGGAACCTAACAGCCTAAGCTAGGATTCTTCATATTGCGATCAACTCATGAATATTGTATTTAGGGTAGTTATCTATGTAATAATAGAATGTAATGCATATTTATGAAAATCACAAGGCAAATTTGGGTCATTCATTTTTATGGATTTTTAATCTAAACCTATCAGAGTTGGGAGAGTGCATAGTAAAGTTTAGAGTACTGATACACATGCATAGACATACATGTGATGTATGCCAAACAAAGGCTGCATTTAATTGAATTAAAACGTGAAATTCGATATGTGATTAATCTAGACCATGTTCTCTCCATCCGATGGCCAGAATTGATAGATTATTCTCCCACATGGCAGAATAAATGTCTTGTGACATTTATAAAATTCATAACAGATCCTTGTGACAATAATAATTTACCTTGTATTTATCTTATGGTACTTGTAACCAAATTTCAACTGATGTTTGCTTTTAAGCATGAGATTACTAATTTTGAGAGAGATGGGGTTAAGGTGAAACCAGAGAAAGAGTTAAAGCTCTTATTCAACATAAGGAGGACTGTGTTAGTAATCCCATCTCACAAGCCAAAGCCAACGTTGTCCAAAGTAGGTATCCAGTCGACCCACAAAAAACAACTAACCTACCTACCATCTGCTGAATAAGTTGAGATTCCAACCTAAAGCTTTCTTATCATGGCATATATATATGTTATAAATAAGCAGGGACATAAGTAACTATCAAAATGATATAGATATCTCAGTTCCTTTAAATGAACCATACACAAATTTTCAAAGATTTAGGAAGACTAACTGGTGCTACTAAACACACTAATTATGACAATCCGTTTGAGGATTTAGCTTAATCAATTGAGGTAGAGAAACCAACAGACGTTTGTCTTGTCCCTGTTAAGACGTATCAGTTACGAAAATATAGAATTTTGTTGCAGCTATGCTAGCTTTTGATCGATGATGAAGACTCATATTGTTTCTAGAACTATTTTTATTGAAACAATCTCTTTACACTCCACCATGAAGGTCCCTGTATCATCTTCACCGAAGTATCTAAACATAAAAGAGTCCCACAAGGAAAATGAAAGTCTTGCCTGCTCAGTTTGAGGCATCCACTTTGCTTGCAAGAGTGCCCTAAAGGGATACCTTAAAAAAAGAGGGTCGTGGTACCACAAGTCTTTAATAAATAAACTATTTATTATCAGGTTGCTTTAAGACCTCGGTTCAACTGAACTGTGGACCTAATTAATTTCAGGTTTTTCTTATTGACACCAGTCCGTGGTGTTCCACAAAATCTTCCCAGTCCTTTTCCATGAAATACCAAAACCATCCTTGTATATTATTGATTCCCTGATAACCTAATGAGTATGCATTAAAAGGAACCGAAATCCAGTAAAAGACCCATTAATTTCAGCTTTCCACATATTAGAAATTATCCTTTTCTCATGAGATTGGTAATTTATTTGGTTGTATGGAACTTCTGGGCTTGAGACACATGGCAGGAGGAGATGACTTTATCAGCAAGCAAGAAGATATGCCTTAAAATCTTTCGTGCCACATATTTTAGGAACCGTCCCAGCTGCAACGAAAAATTCAGTTTTGAGTTTGCTTCTTCGTTTTAATCATTGTAAGTCTCCTCTGATATGGACTGGATCCCAACCTGCAACTGCTCTCTCCTTTGAATCATTCTCTGAAAACCCATTTGGCTAGAATTCAAAACACACAGTCCTATTACACAAGTAAGATAGCTGATCAACAAACAATGGAAAATTTCCTTTCTGTTCTGGGATTAAGATGCATGCACTAATGACTAGAGAGTGACAATGCTATGGACAGTATAAGAGAATCTGTGTTTGATATATATTCTTGGAATGCATTCCTAAAATAGGATGAGAATGAGCCAAAGAGTGGCATTTTCGTTCTAAAATCCAAACACCAAATAGCAAAAATAACGCTTTCTAGAATAGACCATGTTCTCCGTATGTATTCCATGATTCAATAAGAGAATACACATCAAATACTGTTTTTGTTATCTCAGAATATGTTATTATCTAGAATATATTCCAAGAATACATACCAAACACAGCCTTGATTTATACAGTGATGAGAAAAGAGAAAAAGAAATCAAAAGTATCGGTTCCAAATGGACCATAAATCTTAAATCCTTCGCCACACCATAAGTTTGCATTCAGTGAACAAGAATTCTAAAATTTACCCAAAAAAAAAAAAAAGTGAATTCTAAAAGTCTGAACAGTAGGACTTCTGTAGCTTTGATATTTAAGAGGTTTTAAGAATATTTAATGCAGTAGTCAGACGAAAATTGAAATAATTTCGTCTTTCTTTAATTGAAGATTGAAACTATTTCGTGTATAGCGTGTGGATGGAGGGAATGAAAAAGTGAGATTGTATGAAGAAAATTGACACTATGTTGAAGGGAGTAAGTAAGAAAAGGAGAGGAAAAAACATTGAAACTTGTAAGAAGATACATATAGATATTAATAAATAATAACTCAATGGAAGCTACCAAACAAGAAGAAACTTCCAATTCAATGGCTTATTGTTTCGTATGGTTCTGTTCTTCAGCTTACAAGTGAACCAATAATGGGGATTTTATTAGTAATTGAGAGAGTCGTTACTAAACAGTCTATCTAATTATGCCATGTGGAAGGATGATGTGGGAATTTAGACAGCTGGATAGTTAAGGTACAATTTTTCAATCATTTTGCGTCTACGTAATGAAATTTCTGATCTTAGATGAATATTTCTTTTGGTAAATCCACCCTTTTAATTATTCGCTAAACGTGAGTACGTGAGTCCAAATTTAATTTCATAATCAATCTTGAATATGGTCCACTGTTTAGTAACTTAATTTTATATTATGATTTTACCTTTCGAAATTTTTTCTTCATAGTTTTTTTTTTTTTTTTAAAGCTTGGATGAATTAAGTTTTTTTTTTTTGGGGGTGGGGGGGTGGGGGGGATGATTTGATCCCTGACCACCCTTGTCTAACACCTACAAACCTCACAACAAGGTAAGGGTGGCACCTCACTCTTGCTTTTGATTGATGGTCCCTTAGACAAAAATCTCATATATTATTTATTTATCTATTATTAACTTAATTGAGGTTTTGAGTTCAAAATTGACATGATGTCAATTAAAATTAGGCCTATGCCGTGACTCGTGACATGGCAAATATTGAAGGCAAGGAAATCTTTCTTAGGTTCTCTTTGGTATAGTTTATACTTATGTTTATGAATTGTTTATAATAAATTATTTATAAAAATAAATTATGAATCATAAATAATAACTGTTTAATATCACTAGACATAAAGAAGTAATAATAGATTATCATAATAATGATAAACATCTTCTTACTTATTTGTAGATTTTAAATTATATCAATTTATTTTAAATTCAAATAAGTACCATAAATCATATGAAACAACTACATATCTCATAATATATTACATAATTAATTCTGTAATACATACCAAAGAGAGCCTCAATGGAGTGTACAATAAATTTTTTCTCTACAAGTATATGCCCTTAATCGCCCCAAGGGCAGAAAAGAAAACCCAAAAAAATATTTAAAAAAAAAAGAAAAGAAAAAGAAAACTGAGAAATTTTCACAATTTATGGGATTGGGTCAATGGGTAGTAGACTTGGGTCCAGCCCATTCTGCAACTGAAGAATAGAAACTTGAAAAAGAGGCCAGTTGGGTTAAGGGAATGTGGTCTCATCACTCCCTTCCCAATTAGGCTTAAGACACTATTAAGGTTGGCCTGCCTTCAAGCAAGTAATAGAAGAGCTGGACAGACCAAATAATCTAACAAATTAATGGATCAACCGATCAAGCAAAAGTTGCGTTATAACATTAATGGGTATTGAATTAAAAAAGAAGAGAGAGAGAGAGAGAGAGAGATTGTTAACACTTAAGAATGGGTAAACTAGCTAGGTCATTTTTTCAATTTTTGCATTTCTTTTAAAATAAGGGCAGGTCATTTTTTCAATTTTTAAGGAACATAAATTTATTAATAATATATGTTTATCCAAAATGAATAAAGAAGATCTGTGGTCTGCATGCATGCCACATAAGTGCCCTCTCCTCATGTCAAAAACAAATAAGGATGAAGGAAGCAGCTAGCAAAACTACGTACATGTCGTCTTAGAATCCGTAGGTGGACAGTGTTCAATCTGTCCGACACATATTATGTCATCCATTTAAAAAGAATCTATTCTAACACCGACCAAATCTGTTTCTCCTACCTCATTAGTGATCACCCCTAACCACTCTTCCAACTCATTCAACCTAATTCAATTTTTGACTTCTAAACATTGCATCTGTACCTCTTTTTATTTTAATAAACTCAAAGAAAGTCAATTTTATCAAGGAAATCACTGCAAATTGCTTGTTTGAAAGGGCAATAGCCGCAATACCAAACACTTAATAGAGGTCTGTCTCATAGCCATGGATGGTTCTAGTCAAGCCACGTCTGTCAATGACAAACACCCTTTGAAAGGACACATTTGAGAGCTAAACTATAGTTTCTTCTCATTTGAAAGCCTAAATGAACTGGGTCCCAATTTTCATTGTCTGGTTCTTCTTATCACTAAAGTAGAATGAACAAGAGAGCAATAAAGGCTTCCAACTATGACTGGGCTAACATTTCCAACACGACCCCTTTAAATGCCAACTATAAAATGACAAATGAGGTGCAACTTTTATAGTGGATAGATAGAACCCTACATCCCTTATCAGAGTTTGCCACATGGAGAAATAGAAGATTTAAAATCTAGGGCTATGGAAGTTTGTACAGTATGCATGTCAGAAATTTGACACTTGGTTAACTTAAACCATGACCTTTTTATCCAACATAGTGAATTTTCAATAGTCACATTATTTGTCCATGTGGCAATATTTATAGTAAGTGTGTAGGAAAGGTTTTCTACATGGGCATGTAGAAACCTTTGCTTCCTAATATTGTATTGTCCAATTTTATATATTTTAATACTAATACTGTACTTCTACATATTACTACACACAGATCTACACGTAATACCAGAATACCTGAGAGAGCATCTCCAAGTCATTTGTCATTTCTACCAAATACCAGTATTTAATGGTGCTGATCAAATCTAGTGCACATGTTTTCCACATTACTATTTAAACATGTGTTAATAATTGATCCACTCTAACAAAGTCATGTGTCAAACTAAAGTTTGTATAACTGGTCTTAAAAATAGATTATGTTTGGGACAGTTTGAGAAGTTTCAAGAATGGAAAAATCCAACCCAGTACCTAAAAAACCCACCTCCATCAACAAAAATTTCTCAATGTGAAAATACAACTATGGTGATGCCAAAAGCATTCCAATGCTGGAGGTACAGAATTCTCTAATGGCCAACTGCCATGATAAGGTTATTATGAGAATGATGGTAGACCTAATGCAACCTTTCAAGAGTGTGAAGCCCAACTTCAATACAGGGTTGGGTCGCAGTGTGCGATGGGAGATCAGGTTGGGCCTTAGCTCTGATGGTTACTAATCATTTCTCAGGGTGGAAAAGAGCCCAAACTGTAATACTAATGCACAGTCATGATAATAATCCTAAGTAACTGAACCCAACGAGTATAGGGTAATGCCTACAGGATTAAATTACAAAACAAAGGAACTGATTTCTGGACAGGCCTGTCTGTCGAGGGTTTTTTAAGCAGGCCGGCCTTGGTTCTGCCACATGGTAAAATCAAATTGAAAAATTAATGCCTATGGAGAAGGTACAGGCACATACATATTTGAGAGGAGAAATATTTGATTGAATCTAAAGCCTGAAATTTGAAATGAGGGTGTACCAAACAATTTCCATTAGCCAAGAAAAGAAATCATACCACAAGTAATAGAAGAAAGCCAGTCACTACCCCAAAGAATTTTTTTTTTCTTTTTAAATTTAAAATTGAACTATGTTTTTCATTTTGAGTAACACTTGAGTCAGAAATTTGGATTGGAATTGGCTGATACCAATTCATTTAATGTCGATTCCTAAGCCCTTATTTTGGATCGGCCATGAATCTTTTGTGGTCTTCTTTTTATTATTATTATTTTTTCTTTTAATAGAAAATGATGAAATTTACTTCTTGTAGCAAAGATTTACAAGTCCGATTGAATAATAAAAAAAAAATCAGAAAATCACTGATCTTTGACAGTCCCTCACTAATTAAATATGAAAAGATAATCTTTTTGTCTCTACCATCAACAACACATCCTATCAAAGTTGGGAGATCCACAATTAGATGCAAGTATTTACTTGGTCACTTTCCTAAAGAATAAGATTTAGTGGATATTTACACACACACACACACACAAACCCTGATAAAGTGGATATTCGTACCTGTATGCGTATGGTCATGAACCTCACCGATGTGCTTTCCAACAGAAAGAGTTAGTCCTAAAGGGCCAACTATAAGAACAAAGCATAACTAATCCAAAGGGCAATCTTCTATTTGTCCTCAAAGAAAATCCATACAATTAGGGGTTTTTTTTTTCATTTTTATATGAGAAAATATAATTGAACGGTGAGACGAAAATAGACAAGGGCAACATTCGATCCAAAGACCTTGGCCACAATCCAAGGTACTTACTACTTGAGGCAGGTGTCACGTTCGCTTTCAGTAAGATAGGTTGATGTATCCCTTGTCAAGCAAACTTCCTATTAAGCTTAGAGCAAATCCAATTCTAACCTGGTCCCCATTCAATTCCAAAGACTTTTAGAACACATATTCATATTTTCATTACGATTCTAAGGGAAACTAATGGCAAAGAAAGTGCAATTTTCAAAGTAAAAAAAGTAAGTTTTTGAATTCATTACAACACATGACTATCACATATGTAACTAACTCCACATCAGTTTACTTTACATCCAAATCCTTTCAATTTTAAAAAATAAAATAAAATTTACATCTAAAAAATCACTACTAAATATGATAAGAATTTTAAATAATTTATGTAACCTTATTAGGTCATGGTTATAAAAATTATTTACTGATTTAAGGTTTGGAAATTTTTATTTCCCTATAATTTCTCTTGCAATCAAATGAGGCCTAATCATGAAACCTAAGCATTTCATTTCCCTCGAGTTATAAATGCATGATTCAATCTCCTGCAAGGCTGCAACCAATCAACAAAATTTTTTTTTTTATTATTATAAAAAATTAAGGCAAAAGCTCATTTCAGATCACAATAAATGCATCCTTCAATACCAAAAACAAACACCATAAAGCGACGAGCACGAAAACTATCCCCAAATGAAAATAAGAAAATTTAGAATAAACAAGATAAGAGTTTTCTTATCTGGTAAGACAAAGTATCACTAGATTAACAACATATTTAACCAAATGGAAAAGTCAATATAACAGCCTTGATCATATGAATATCTAGAAAATGGTCTATACTGGAAGCATGCCAAATTTCAGAATTAAATTCAATCATACACCTTCAAACGTATTGACCGCTTGTATTTCCTTCCAATCATCATTTCTCAGAAAAATTCTAAACCTGAATTTGCCATTTGCCCAACAAACTTTGGGTAAAACTGAAACTTGACAAGTGAACAGGAAACCTTTGAATCCAACCAACAAAATTTCTATTATTTACTGCAATGTGGCAGATTCTCGTGCCAGTCCAGTCTTGGTACTCTCTGAACATGCTGGATTAGAAAAACTGCGTCCAAATGGGAATCAATTTCTTACAAATAAAAATAGACAAGGACACAAGATCATGGACAAGAGGAATGCGCAAAACACCCAATGAAAAAAATTCAAAATTCATAAAGAACTCCAACAGCAAAATCGACCTGCTATAAAAAAGATCCCAAGGAATTTGCATTTTACCCTCTTGAGTAACCACACGAACCTTCTTCAGTCAACTCTTTTGTTTCTGTTAAATTTTCATCTCAAAAGTTTGAACTAGTAAGTGGAAAGACTCTCACAAATATAAATCACCTAAGGTTTCAGACTTAAACAATGTGAGATTATTTTCAACACTTTCTCTCACGTTTTGCACCTCTAAAGGGTGATGTACATGTGGCAAATATACAAGACCAAAATTATCAGACAAGAAGGAAAGATCTTCAATAATGCCAAAAGAAAAATAGATCAGCTAAAATGAGTATCAATAGGACTTCTTGAGACAATACAAAAGTCTCCTCTAAATCGATCTACCCAGAGCATAGAATTACATTAGACTGTCTTGCAGAACATAGAGATCTTAGCATTCAAGGGGAGGAAAGGTATATCTTATATAGTTACAACAAAAATTAGCACGCCTCACACATCATCCTCCGGGCAACCAATAGAATCAAAATCAACACCTGGCATAAAAAGAGGACACCCCAACATGAATAAAGAGGAAAGTTTATACACCTTCATCCATAAACACCAGTAAACATCTAGAGGTAATAGTACCCATTACCAAACCAAACAGAATCTATTCTCTGACCCAAAAGGCCACTACCATGTCATCCTAAATTATACGCCACCCCATGATTCGAGAACTAAGAAAAAAATATGCAATCACCATTTTGGCTAGTTCACAAATGCATATTTCTCTTCTGCTTTGAGCTACACAACCCAATCATTCCAGCTTATTACCAGGAAATTTTCCTATTGAAACCATTACGCCCACTAAGTTCTCAGGCCTGATTTTCCACTTATACCTCTCGTTTTTTTTTCCATGTGATGATCATTTCAGTATTAATGTTGAAGATGTTAATGACCATTCAAACATCGAAGTACATACATGACCTTGCAACCCGTTGCAGTGAAGGGCTCCAGCCAGCAACCAAGCAGTAAAAGTCCAAGGTCCCCATTATTGGCCCCCTTTCCTCTCAAAAATACTCTCTTTCCACATTACTTAAAATACAGTAAGAATTTTTTTTTTTAACAGGCAAAGTATCAATTGAATATTTCATCACCTAGCACGTGAGGTAACCATTTTGCAGTTTCTGATCATCCAGACTCACAGCAGTAAGCCATCATCTAAGGATCACCATAACTACACTCCAGTCTCCATGGTAAATTCTCTAAAACAATTATATCTAAAGAAAACATTTACATTTATCTATCAAAAAGGTAAAGAGCTTCAAAATTGTCCAAAAAACCGAAAGAAGAATAACTAAAAGTTTCAACTTGTATATCAGATGTTACATTTTTCACCCTAATAGTCAACACTGTAAGATATAACTTATTAGCTGTCATGATCTCAAGTCTGTAGCAGTAGCTCAAAGAATTTAAAAAAGATATTCTACTCCTCTATGATCCATCTCTAACCACAACAAATGGCAAGTGCATTGTCGAAAATCAAGCTTAGGTTTTAGTAATAACAATGAAAACAAGAAAAGGAAAGTCTACCATTAAACAAGTTGATTCAAATATAGGAAGATTATGAAAATTTTGATCTGAGATAGGACTCTTCCATAACAGCAGCAAGATCAAATTTTGAAAATAGAAATCAAATAAGAACTAGGTCCGATTGCTCTTTCTGAAAACAGATATGAAATCTCAGGTGGTAAGAGAGAGAAAACCAGATCTCCTACTTGATAAATGATTCTCTGAGATACGTAAATAATTTATTTCAATGATCAAACATTAAATAGAGTTCAGATTTGATTTAGGGGAGAATTACTAACCAGTAATTAGTTCAAAAAACAAGATTCAACCACATATATCATGCGTATGAACATAAAGTTCAGACTAGTAAACCTGATTTATAAGGGGGAATAGAAATGAAGAAGAAGAGGAAAGCAGGAGATGAACCAAGCTTCGCTTCCACTTGATCTTGAACTAGAATCCCACCAGCCTTAACTTAGCATCTCATCAAGGGCCTGCTGCATCCCACAACAAAATTATGAATCACAAAGAACTTAAGAGGCAAAAAGCCAGCTTCAATCAAATAATAAAATTGTTGAGAGGCTCTAAGGCTATTACAATATTATATAGAACTGATAAAGTTGGACTCATATTGACCTATGGAATCCAAACAGCCAATAGGAAACAACCATTACCAAACAGGAAATAAAATAATCAAAACAGAATAAGGAAACAACTTTCCCACATGCAACCCATAGGAGGATTCATTACCTAACTAGGACTCTTACTATAAGACATCTAACAGATTTGGAATTAATACAGAATATTCCATCCATTACAAGAAATTAAATATACTAATAAAATACTAGCAAACTAGTCCTAACTAAGACCAACAATCCAGTTTTGAGTGATCCAGAAACACACAAACCACAGGGCTTGGCCTGAATCAGAAAACTGGTGCAGTTGAACAAGGGTTCAAAGTGAAACAACAGGCTTAGTAGACTTAGCCTGGTTCCTCCTCCTGTGATGGTACTTTAAGAGTACCTTTGATCTGGATAATGGTGACGAGGTGAGCACCCATATTTCAGGTAGATTTGACATTTTCCATGTATGTTTTCCATATTTAAGGTAAGTGTCCATCCTCTGGGTTCAAGCACCTTGATTCATAAGATGGCCGGTTGGTTTGGCCATCAAGGGTCGCCTTGCTGCCTTGTGACACCTCAACAGCAATGTTTTCACATTTGGTTCAATATTATGAACCAAATACCAACCCACCCTTCCCTCAATTTCAATCTTAGTGGAATTATTGGATTTATCTACCTCGTTTTTTTACTTTTTCTTTTTCCCCTTACACGATACAGGAGGGGATCAGCACTTTATATCAGAGCTGTAAATATGCCAGAAACATTTACATATTCTATGAGACCTCACAAGTGATAGATTTAAGAGTACATTGTTTAAAGAACTAGAGCAAGGTGAATGGTGGGGTGCTGAGTAACCAACATTTCACTAAAAAAAGAGCGTCCCGATGCACAAGGCTTCTGCTACTGCAAAGTCTGGGGAGGGGCAGAATGTACGCAGCCAACACATTCTACTAAAAACGAAGATAAATATTATAAGGCAGTTATTAGACCAGCAATGTCGTACAGAACCATTATTTGATATCAAAGAAACATGTACACAGAATTTTTTTAGATGAATGAAGGAAAATCTAGCAAGAATAGAATTACAAACGCATTCAACAAGACCAATGTGCAAAAAAGACCAACATTGCTCATAGAACTAGAGCAAGGTGAATGAGGTGAATGAGGTGAACGGTGGGGTGCGGAGTAACCAACACATTCCACTAAAACCAAAGATAAATGTTATAAGGCAATTATTAGACCAGCAATGTCATATAGAACCATTATTTGACATCAAAGAAACATGTACACAGAATTTTTTTAAATGAATGATGGAAAAACTATGAGGAATAGAATTACAAACCCATTCAACAGGACCAATGTGCAAGAAAGACCAACAAACACACAAGTGAGATGGAAAGGAGAATGGAAAGTATAGATAATGTTAAGCTACACTACACTACAGTCCACATGGCAGGATCTGCACAATATCTTTGTCATGTGGGGCTTCTTCATCTAATACTGTCCTCATCGTGGAGGACTTACTTGGGGCTGATACACAGTTGGAGAAGGACTCTTGTTGCTGAGTTGGGATAGGATTTCACAGTCCTATCTAGTCTATAACTCTAGTTAGATTGTTTCCTATTATAGTTAGATTGTTTCCTATTATAGTTTGGACTCTATTGTTATTTTCTATTTACTGTTTTGGACTAATTAGTTATTAGGTTTGCAGGAAGCTATTAGCGATAGCTTTGAGATTAGAATCCTTTATAATCTTAGACTCTTTCTTTATATACACAAGTATTAAGAGAGAGGAGCTAACGAACGATTCTGCTTCTTCTCTATAGAATCTACCTCTCCTCATCTCTCACTGTTCTGGTTTATTTTCTATTCTATTTTGTTACATGGTATTAGAGCGGGTGCCATTTTGAGAGTCATCTAAAGGTCTCCGTTCGGATGTGCAGCCACCACTGCTGCTGCTGCATCTTATTATTATTTTCTGCAACCTATGCTGCCTTCTACTATGTTTTAAATCCAGTTTATGATACCTTAAATCTTAAACTAGGAATGTTTACTACCGCTGCAAAATTTATTCTTTACTGCTGAGTGCTGATGTACTGTTGCTAGTCCTTGCTGCCGCATGCCATTATGAGCCTGATCTATTGATCAAATACTGATCTAGATCCACTACTCTGCTACTGCTATCTTCTCTGACTACTTATCGATATCTACTGCTGAGTTCCTGAACTTCATTGCTGCTGCTGCCGAGATTGGTCAGACCTGCTCAGAATAGATCTGATCCAAATCTCTTTTACCTCTACCACAATCGACCAGATTTGATGCTGCCTGCTCTGCTTGACACTATTGATATAACTTACTTTTGCTGCCCATATTAATCGGCCCAGATCTGAGTCATTGCTGCCCTTGATCTGTTGCTGTTCCCGACTGATGTACCAATTTTATGCTACGAGTTATATTTCTCTGATCACAGATCTGCTACAGACCTGCTCATGATCTTCAATTCTGATCAGTTTTACAGATGTGCTGGTTTCGGATTCAAGAACTGCTGCTCAAGATATTTTTATTTATTTATTGCTGGTCAGATCTTTTTCAAGATCTGCTATTGATGCCGTCTTGCTACTGCTAACAATTTGAACTAGTGATCTGTTATGTTTGGAAAAAGAACAAAACGGCGAAAAGACCATAACACAAAGACGGTGAAAAGACCATAATGCAATGATCAAAGGAAGGTGCAAGGATCAATCAGGTGGGGCAAAAAAGATATTACATTTTGATTTATTATAATCTCATTATTGTATTATCAAGTGACTATTAAAATGGTATTCGTGTCTTTTCATAACAAACTGTTTATTTTAATTAATCTCATTATCGTTTTATTCTCTACACTATAATTTACTTACTAAACTAATTGTTACTGTGTAGATTTGTTAAGTAAATATTAGGGACTAGATTTATTAAGCAAATATTAAGAAGATGAGTTATGATAAGTATGGAAAAAAAAGATTTGTTAATCAAATATTAAGAAGATAGGTTGTGATAAGTATGGGAAGATTTGCTTTTTTTGCACCATCCCTATTGTGATAATTGATGAGCATGGTTCAAGGTATCAATATTAGATCAACTGGGTCGGCCAATTTGTATCAATTTGGGAGTTGGTCGATTCTTGATTCGATCATCGATCCCAGCCCGTTTTAATATTATTTTAATGAGGATCAGACACGTGTCAGTTTCCATTGGATCCGTACACCAAACCAATCCAGATCGAACAGGTTTTGGACATGGCCGATACCGTGTCCGATACCTAGATTTCGAACTATGGTTCAAGGTATCACTATCGGTATCGGACTGGTTGGATCTGCCAACTCGTATCGGTTGGGACCTGGTCAACACCTAATTCGATCCTCGATCCCAGTCTGTTTTAATTCTATTTTAGTGAAGATCGGACACAGGTCGGTTTCCCATTGGATCCGTACACCAAATTGATCCGGATCGAATCGATTTTGGACATGGCCAATACCGTGTCCAAAATCTAGATTTAGAACCGGTTCAAAGTATTGGTATCGGATAGGCATGAGTGCAATTACGATTTACCCCTATCCTAAGATAATTTATTTACTGTATTAGTTTTTTATATGGTTTTATTTGAATTCCTGCAATGAATGTGATTTTACTGAATTATCCCTATAGATTTATTTCCAATCACATCCCTATTAGTAGTTTTAAGAGGGCGATTGGTGTCTTGTTATGTTTGGATAAATAACAGACCCTTGTTACGTTAATAATTCCCCATATATATATATATATATATATATATATATATATATATATATATATATATATATATATATATATATATGTTCAAGTTCATTGAAAACAGCTTAACCTACTACAATTGCCTATTACTGTTGCACGTGATGAAACATACTACATGCTCCTATTGGGATCCTACCTACTACATGCTCGTGTTTGGAGCCTAATACTTTTGCTCGTGATGCAACCTACTACATGCTCGTGTTGTGAGTCTATTATAGTTGCATGTGATGCAACCTCTAATAATGCAGCCTACCTACTTGTTGCACATGATGCAACCGACTATGTATGTTCGTGTTGGAGCCATCACTATTGTTGCTCCTGCTGCTGCTACTACTTGGTTCACAGTGACCTATACTATGCTGCTACTACTACTACTACTACTGCTACTACTACTACTGCTGTTGCTGCTACTACCTGGTTCATAGTGACCTATACTGTGCTACTAACACTACTTAGTTCACAGTGACCTATACTGTGCTACTACAACTATTGCTACTACTGCTGATTCTGTTGATACATTGTTTCAAGCTGAAGCTATCTCTGTTGTTGCTGCTTCCATTGCTACATTGTCTCAAGTTGAAGCTCTTACATTCTCCCATGTTCCAGCTGAGGAGGGGGAAGTTAAGCTACACTACACTACAGTCCACACGGCAGGATCTGCTCACAATCCTCAGTGAATGGACTGCTTAAAGTCCTCATCAAGAAAGACTCTTACCTTACATCTGTACTCATCTAGTGGGACTCTCTTGGACAGTTGTATAATTGAAGAAGGATTCAACTGTCTTACCTGATCAGCAAGTCTATTCTATATTGTTCTCCTTTCTAATTAGGAGACTAGAATCCTACTAAAAGACTAGAGTCCTATCTTATCTGCGATTCTACTTTAGACAATTGTAACTAAACAAAACCATAGGAGCTATTCTATTATATTCTATTCTAGTTAGCGTGGAGACTTATGGACTCCTATTGTAATTGGGATTTCTTATTATATATAATAAAATTGAGGGGAAGAGAGACGCCAATGATTCTGCCCCTTTTCTGAGCAGAATCGATCTCTTCGTCTCCTCCTTCCTTCTTATAAATTCTTCTCTGGTTCTGGTTCAGTTTTTTATTCTATTTTGTTACATGTATAGAAGGGATAAGGTGAAAGTAAAACAGGATCCGGGATAAAGTGGTGAAAAAACACATGTGAGCGTGAATTAACAACAAATACGGCCTCAAGTAAGAGTGGGATGGAAGAATAATAGTTCCACTAAGATTTAGAAAGTTCAATGTACATCCTCTCATTTACCTTTTTTAATTCTATCTTGATTCCTATTCTTATCCTTATTTCTTAAGGTTTTCATTCTGCTTCTCTACATTTCTAATCTTATAATCTTGTAGTTTAGTGTAAACAGATCTTCCATTAATTTTCTCTTTTACTTTAGATCATTTTCAATCCCCTTCAACCCAATAATCCCCATCATACCTAAATAACAATAAACCCTAGAGAAGCCATAATTGGAATTTGCACCTACCAAACTTCAATAATTTCAGTATGTAAATAAATAGCAATTATAGCCTTTTTAGGAGGAAAATACCCCAATAAATGAAAGCCTATGTTTTCTTAGTGTACCATATAACAGCTATATAATCAACATTTGCCGATGCCACAACTTGAAGAAAACCTGAAACCCTTTCTTGACTCCATTGAAATTGTCCTCCACCTAAGCCATACCCTTCAAAATACCCCTCCCAGCAATTTTCCATAGTCCAACACAGATTCAACCTTAGCTCCCAAAAAGAAAAGCTCATACAAATCCCAATATCTTTATTAGTTTCTTAGTATATAAGCCAAAACATCCCTGCTACTAGATGTTTGATATAATTCAGAACTGAATCAATAATCAGCAATCCAGATTGAAAAACCCACTTGATTTCTGCATAAGTTTACCCTTGAATAGTTCAATTATTGATAATTCTAGTAGTACGACTGTAGATTGATTGACCCCTTAGGCTGCTGATGCGGACCCGGGTCGAGAGAAACCCCATCGGGTCTGCTATGGGCCCATCCAAGATACATAATAGCTGAAACTTGATCTGACGGTAAACACATGTACAGGTATGAAGTCTGGTCTGTACTCACAATATGGTACTCTGATGGGACTGAAACTTCAAGAGTAAAGGAGGAAGAAACAGAGGATTAGAAAGGGAAAGAGGATCCAAGAGAGAGAAGGGAAACCAGAGGGTAAGAGAAAGAAAACCTACTCACAGATTGGTAATCTGATGGGACTGAAACTTCAAGAATAAAGGAGGAAGAAACAGAGGATTAGAAAGGGAAAGAGGATCCAAGAGAGAGAAAAAGAGGGAGAGCAGAAAGTGCTCTGCCCGTAGGGCAACCAAAACCAAATTTTCTCAAACCTCCATCATCTATTTCATTGATAAAAAAAGTCTATAAATAGACTTTACAATTTAATTAATTGCTAAATAAAAATTCTAAATAAAAAGATGATAATCAAAGAAAACTCCTAAATAAAGAAGACTCCTAATTAAAGAAGACTCCTAATTTAAAGAAGACTCCTAATTTAAAGAAGACTCCTAATTAAAGAAAACTCCTAATTAAAGAAGACTCTTAATTTAAAAAAGACTCCTAATTAAAGAAGACTCCTAATTAACCTAAAACTCTAACTAAAGGATAAATACATCCCTTTTATGGAAAGAAATAAAACTAAATCAAATTACAATGATTTTTCAAATTAAAATAAACCCTAAAAATATTCCCATCCAATGGATCCAGCCTGCATCAGCTGCCTACTACATCATGAGAGCATAATAGAAAATTAACCTACAAACAATCACACAACACAAACTCCAGTATGAATTATGACCTCAAAGTACATAAATAGGAGGAAAGAACTTCCTAGAAAATTGATACGAAATACTTGATACCACAACTGATGCAGATCAGGATTTGCTCAAGGAGGAGCCGCAAGCAACAATCAAATGGGCCTGGGCCATTGGGTTAAGCAACCTGGCCCATTGGGTTAAGCAACCTGGCCCATTGAGTTAAGCAGTCAACCAGTCAACTATAGGAACTACCGTCAGCAGCTAGTAATGGAGTGTTAGGATTCTTTTGATTAGTTTCCTAAAATATAGTATTTAGTTATTTCCATTGTTAGAAAGTAGAAGTTTCCTTAGTTCCTAATTTTAGTTTAGCAACTTTCCTAATTTCAGTTTTAGAAACTTTCCTATTCAATAAAGGAAGTTTCAGCTATAGTTAGGAGCCTCTATTTTTGAAACTTTCCTAAATTTTTGTACTCTTACAAAGTTATAAGTAAGAAGAGAAGGCCGGCGGCAGGGTAGAGAGATTTTCCAGGAAAAAAAAGAATTTTACTTTTTCTCTTGGTTGAGTCTCACAGGTTGTGAGACTCCCACGGTTGTGAGACTCAACCTCTCAACCGAATACCTTAATTGACTCCTTTTTTATTATTCTAACTTCTAAGAACTTTTTTCTCTCCTATTACTACTGGCCGACAACTATTCTTCATATTTGAGGCTACCTTCTTGCTGTTAACGATAAGATCTCCACCAATATAACCAGAATTATATCCAAGCTGGGTGGTAATCAATTCTAGCATTGTTTCGAAGCCTGTAACTACTTCAGATCATCACGAATCATTCTCAAATTTCGGATCTTGTTCACATCTATTATAGAGCTCATCTGTGCCAAGTTTCATCAAGTTCTAACGGTTAGATCTAAAGATAATTGGATTTCTTCATTGTTTTTTACTGCAGTTTTGAATTTGGATTGATTAATCGATCCTACAGCAAAAAAGAGGATATGTAAAATTAAGTTGCTTTGAATCCTCTTTGCTATCAATTGGTATCAGAGCATGACTGAGGAGAGTTTTAACTCTCTTAATCAGTTCAATAACCCCAATGACCCTATTAATTTGATTCTCCAATGATTGACCAATATGGATGCAAAGATAAATAATATGGAAGGAAGGATGAATGTTAAATTTAATAGCTTGGAGGAAAAAATTAACCCTAGGCCGGCTAGAAAAAAAAATCCCTAGAAAAGAAGCTCCTATAGGCAACCTAGCGCCAAGGCCTATTGCTAGGACTCTCCCAAAGAGTCTTTAGAGAAGAATATCAAGACCCACCCTATAAAGATTAAGGAGACTATCATCCCCACCATTACCAAACTCATAAGGTGCAGATGGACCTTAAGGAGTTCCATGGGAAACAAGACCCCCAAGCGTTTCATGATTGGCTGAACGCCTTAGATGACTATTCGATTGGTTTGACCTTCCCGAACCACGAATGCTAAAATTGGCCGGCTCCAAGCTTATAGGGGGTGCCTGAGATTAGTAGCGAAATTATGAGTATAGCCTAATAAGGAGACGGATGGAGCCCACCACTTGGGAAGAGATGAAAGAAGAATTAAAAGAAAAAAAATATTTGCCAAGGTCCTTCCAAAGGAGGTTACATGATCAGTTGAATAATCTTCGACAAGGAACAATAAGTGTGGAAGATTATGTATATGAGTTTGACCAATTATGTGCACAGACTGGATCACGAGACAATGATGACCAGATGATATCTCGGTTCCGTTTGGGGTTGCAACCTGAGATTAGAGACAAATTGGGTATGGTTGATATTGTTAGTATCAACGATTGTATAGATAAAGCTTTTCAAGCCGAAGACCTTTTGAAATCAACACAGAAGCCCACCTCAAGTTCTTATGCAGAGAAACACCCCATACTGAACAACAAAGCCATAGGATCTACATCTCGTACTACTCTAATGACAGATAAAGGTAAAACTCTCATGGCAGCAGCTACAGACGTGCAATGCTATCACTGCAATGCATATGACCACTTTGCCAGAGATTGCCCACAAAAAATTAAAGATAAACTCTTTAGTTATTGCAATCGAGGATAACCCAGATACACAGGTATGTGAGCCGCAAAGTGATGACACTCCTGTTACTAATACGAATGTCACTAATGAAGATAAGGATTCATATGGAATCCATATAATCAGTAGTATGATTTTGGTAGACTCAAAAGTGGATATGGTTAATATTGATGCCCCTTCTGAAACCCAATGGATCAACAATGGTGACTATAGTTCTGATGAAGACCACAGTGTTGTAGAGACAATTGCGAAAGACGAAGAACTGAATAAGATAGTCCCCATGAGTACCATCTCACATTTGACTCCCCTCAAAGTGCTGAGCATATTGATTTTGTTATACCTTCCAAATATCTTGAAGAGAGTGGACCCAAGGTGGTGGATGTTCTTCCAACTTTGTAAGCGCAGCCAAAATTTCAAGATCAAAAGACGTTGTCTACTGACCCCTCTGAAATCATTCTTCACTATTACAAAACTCGTGAACGAGTTTATTTTAAGTGGGGGGAGCTGATGCAGATCAGGATTTGCTCAAGAAGGAGCCGCAAGCAACAATCAAATGGGTCTGGCCCATTGGGTTAAGCAACCTGACCCATTGAGTTAAGTAGTCAACCAATCTACCAGTCAACTCTAGGAACTACCGCCAACAGCTAGTATGGAGTGTTAGGATTCTTTTGATTAGTTTCTTAAAATATAGTATTTAGTTATTTCCATTGTTAGAAAGTAAAAGTTTCCTTAGTTCCTAATTTTAGTTTAGCAATTTTCTTAATTTCAGTTTTAGAAACTTTCATATTCTATAAAGGAAGTTTTAGCTTTAGTTAAGAGTCTATTTTTTAAACTTTCCTAAATTTTTGTACTCTTTCAAAGTTACAAATAAGAAGAGAAGGCTGGCGGCAAGGTAGAGAGATTTTCTAGGAAAAAAAGAATTCGACTTTTTCTCTTGGTTGAGTTTCCCACGGTTGTGAGACTCAACCGAATACCTTAATTGACTCCTTTTTTATTATTCTAACTTCTAAGCACTTTTTTCTCTCCTATTACTACTGGGCGACAACTATTCTTCATATTTGAGACTACCTTTTTGCTGTTAACTATAAAATCTCCACCAATATAGCCAGAATTATATCCAAGCTGGGCGGTAGTCAATTCCAGCATTGTTTCGAAGCCTGTAACTACTTCAGATCATCACGGATCATTCTCAAATTTCAGGTCTTGTTCACATCTATTATAGAGCTCATCTGTGCCAAGTTTCATCAAGTTCTAACGGTTAGATCTAAAGATAAGTGGATTTCTTCATTGTTTTTTTACTGCAGTTTTGAATTTGGACTGATTAATCGATCTTGCAGCAAAGAGGATTTCTTAAATTAAGTTGCTTTGAATCCTCTTTGCCATCAAAAATCCTTCAGAATACATCACCATTCCCACTAGCCTAAGAATTAATGAAACACAAACCACTCACAGCTAATTTTACATTGTCATTAATACCACAAAAATGCAGTCCAAAGGTAGATATGACAAAAAGAAAGCATAAAGAGCTTTGGAAGCTAATACATTTACATTGTCATTAATACCAAAAAAGGCAGTCCAAAAGTAGAAATGACAAAAAGAAAGCGGAAAGAGCTTTGGACGCTAATACAAATAAAAATTTTACCAAGAAAACTTATATCAGGAAACCTAAAAAAGAATGATTCTCCAATTCTAAACCAACCCTACAAATTCAAAATAGATTTGCAAGCAATAAAATTTGAAAGTCCATTCGGCAAACAACATGGCTACATTAGAAAGCTCTTCTAGCTAGCAGCAGTCCTTATCAAGGAACAGCACTCTATAGCACAACAGCACTGTTACCATTAAACTAACGCAACAATAACAAGAGTGAGCTTCATCCAGCTAAGCCCGTATATTGTTACTTGCTTTTGAGCGCATTTGCAACAGTCCATGGTGCAAACGGTTCCAATTGAACCAATGAAACAACGGCAAGAGTAACCTATCAAAAAAAAAAAAAGAAGGCAAGAGTAAAGTTAATCCAGCTAAACCTAAGTCTTATTATGTCTTTATAAGGGAATGCACATGCACTTTAGTATGTCTATATGTATGTGGGAGCGAGTAGATAGGTCAAGTAATCATTGATAGTATTCATTCACCAAAGTTCTCAACATCAATTCATTGTAAGCAATTATGTCAATGAACCAATAGCCTTAGTTAACCAAAAAATGGGTGGAGCAAGGCAGCCATAGTTTCTTAGGCTGCCATTTTATGCCAAAAGAAAATGAAGAAAAAAATAACAAAAAAAGAAAACAAATAAGTATAAAATGGAAAAAAAAATCCATGCATTAAAGATGCCAAAATCGGCTAGAACTCTTCGAAGCATGGAACTACAAAAACTTAAAAAGCATCTTGAACTTCCTAAAACTTGAAGTATCCGAGACATTCCTATCTCGGGGCACATGGCAGAATATACAAGATGAAAATAGAAAACCAAAAAAAGCTCTTGAGAGGTTCAAATTGAAGCTTTCAACCTAATCATCGCAATTGGACCTCCACCTTGCTTCAATCCATCCAGTACGTAGGTGCCTTCCAGGTGCTCAGCAATCTCCACATGCATGTAAACTTCCTCAGAGTTGGACGTCCCTCAGACTTGGAAGGGCTTCGCCTTTTCTTCCCTAGTTAGAGGAGGAGCAGGGATGGTCCCATCATCACCATCTTTGCAACAAGCATTGCTTACCAGCTTTCTTTCTTCCACGTTGCGACCAAGAAGAGGATTTTCCAAACCTCCCAACTGTTTCTGCTTCTGGCAATGCAATTCGTAGAAGAAATCCGTCAAAACAGTCTCATACGAGGGCATCTTGGCATACCCAGGGAAGTAATTAATGTCGACCACAAGGTAATGATTCCCAACTCTTAAATCTCTAATGACATCGAAGTTGAAAAGATGCAATCGCATGGCCTGTCTCAACCCTCTAGCAATATCAGTAATGAAACTCAGTGGTGGCATCTCAGTATCGTCCAAATGCATGGTCTCATAATAGTTATCGTCATTTCTCTCTTGAGTCGTCAAGTTGGATATCTGCGAGAACGACAATGTTCCTTCCAAACTCCCCAATTTCTCCTCCGTGACATCAGGCAATGACTTCCTCTTCACGCATTTCACGCAATCACCAACAACATAGACCTTAAAGATGACCCCACCATGGTTCACAAATTCTTGCAGAACGATCGGTGGCTTTAGTTTGCTCAACCCAACAGGGTTGAACACGAGCGACATCTTGTGCGACTTAGCACTACCATCAGCGACGAACGGCTTCGCAATCACGGGAAACCTCAGCCCCTCCAGTGAGGCCGGATCCAACAATGCCCCTGAATTGTAGATAAAAATCTGCTTAGGTATCCCAAATGTCTCATTTTCTTGAGGGATATCCAATTCGGAAACCACCTGGAGCATAGAAATACGATTATGAAGCCGTTCAATGGCCTCCGGAGGATCAATTATGAAAACATTACGATTCTTACACGAGTATTCCTCAAGCTGCTTCTTCCATTCCTCACCAGAAAACTTGTGAAGAATACAATCGAAAGGACCTTGATCTATCAGAGGCTTATCCGTATCGATAGGTAGTAGGTCAATACCACGCTGCTTCGCAAGATTCACCAAAGAAACTTGAATGAAGCTATGCTGTTTTTTCGGCGCTAAAGCGTAACCTACAGAAAACCGCGACATCTTCCTTTGAAACCCTCTATCTGCAATGCGCGAAATGTGAGAAATGCATGAAAGCTCATACCAGAACTTAAGAAAACCACGATCAGATTTGATATCGGGATCTCCAAAGACTCGAAATTAGGGCTTTTTTCCTTCTAATCGGAAGAGATCGAGCGAGCAACAGAGAAAGAGATAGACACGGCGAGAGCAAGCAAGAATGTAATAACACGGAGGACGAAAAGGGAGGATTGAATTTTATAGCTTCGACGAGGGTTCGAACCCGAGTTACCAAATATTAACAGAGATGTAACCGTGTAACCGAGGAAGCCGGAAAGTCTTAATTCTCCACGTGGCCTATTCTGCGGATATTAATCAGATTCTATCCGCATCAGTTAAACGCGTGAACGAACGGACAGATTCTTTTCCGAAAAATGGACGGTTGGGATAGGTGTCTAACTTACGATTGCCATCATCCGGCGTTGCAAGCATCAGTTTCTGAACTGAACCGGGGGCCCACAAGAAACAGACACGGCGGCCATTAATTTCAGTGGATTTCTCTCAGCTTACTGGGAGGTTGTGGGGATATGGGCGAGGACGGAAATTGAAATTAGGGTGTGTTTGTTTTTTAGCAGTTAATGCTCAACTTGTTTTTATGTTGGCTCCCAATGTGGTGTGTTTTTTTTGTAGCTATGCTCAACTTGTTTTTTATGTTGGCTCCCACTTTGAGAAAAGCATTTGTCTGATGTGATTTGTCAGCGAATGCATGCCGGCCATGTGGCACTTCTTTGACCATCCACATGCGAAAAGGATAATGCACGTGTGATTCATGAGGATTGTATTTTTATGGTCTAAGGTGTAAGTGCTGATCTTAAAATTTAAATACCACATACATATATATATATATATATATATATATATATATATATATATATATATATATATATATATATATATATATGGTCATTTGTTTTTTTGGGAATATTTTCTTCAAAAGTGAATTGTAGTTGAATTTTCTTAAAACAGATGAAAATCATAATTTTATGAAACCTAAGTGTCAAGTATGGTTTTAGGATTCAAACAGACATTCATCAACTAGTATTTTAATAAATTTTTCTAAAATCATAATATCATAAAAAAGCCTTAGTTACGAGGTTTTCACTATTGAAGGTCTGAAAAAAAGCAGAATGTATACAATCTTACCCTCACAGCATGAAGAGACTATTTCTGTGTTTTGAATCCGTGACCACCAAATTACAATATGATAATCTTATCATTACACCAAGACTCGCCCTCAAATCGTAATAACTTTCAAAGAAGATTCTACCCATGGTTTTTTTTTTTTTTGGGTCTAAACAAAGATTTTAATAGAAATATTCCTCTTAACCACATGCATTATAATAAGGGTTGTAATTATAAACAAAGTTCCAACTGATATGCTTTTTGAACATAATATCTACAAAAGAAACAGGATGGAAGACTAGCGTGTATTTTATTTCTATCTTTTAAAACACAAGATTCTTAGAACTAGGTTTTTATTGGAAGCCAAATATAAAATAATCTAAGAAAAGATTACCATCAAGTTGATGAAATCTAGTTTTGTTCCTTGGATTATAGTGGAGGTGGGAGTCAACTACAAATGCTATTAATGATTGGGCATTCTTCTTGTGCTTTATGCTTATGCTGTTAAATGGATTAAGGAGCCTTTTGTTATTATTCCTGCTTTTTTTTATAATAAATTAAAAAATACAATGAAGAATTATATTAAAAGAGAAAAAGAAAAAAAGAAAAAAAAACAAGAAAAAATCCTCACAACACCATCATTGGATTAATTTTACAATTTCTAACATCACTCACGGACTCTCTCTCTCTCTCTCTAGTTTTTATTTTTTCCTTTTTAATTTTGTGGGCCTCATTTTAATCTTCCTTAATATTATATTATGATCATGTCCAAGTTTGTAGATTTTCTAAATATTATATTCTGATCATGAGTATGTGGACCAGCAATGAGTTGACCACAAACTACAAGGTGCCAGGCAATTCATTTCCAATTAATTAACAAAAATAAAATGCTATCTACATTTACCAAAGTAACCTTCCGAGCAATTATGCCACCCTAAAAATGAGTTCCAACCATTGGTAGTTGTTAGTCCTTCATGTAATAGTGCTTTAACTTAGGCTCTCTTTGGTATAGTTTATATTTATATTTATGACAAATCATTGATTATAATAAATTATGAGTTGGAACTAATAATCGATTATCACAATAATGATAAACACCTTCTAATCTATTTCTTGATTTAGATTATACTGATTTATTTTAAATATAAATAAATTCCATAAATCATACCAAACAACAAATTATGTCATAATGTATTATATAATTAATTCTATAATACATACTATAAATTATACCAAACAACATACATTATGACAAAATTTGTTGTTTGGTATGATTTATGGTACTTATTTATATTTAAAATAAATTGATAGAATCTAATTCTACAAATAGGTTAAAAAATGCTTATCATTATTGTGATAATCTACTATTACTTCTTTATGTCTAATACTATTAAATAGTTATTATTTATGACTCATAATTTATTACCAAAAAAAAAATTTACAACTCATAATTTATTATCATAAATGATTTATCGCAAATAACTCATAAAAATAAATATAAACTAGACTAAGGCTATCTTTGGTATCATTTTTGTTTTTGTTTTTTTATCTATTTAACAAAAATCATTTTCAAAATGATTTTTGTTCAAAAATAAAATATTGTTTGGTAGCTATAATAAAAATAAATGGTAGAATGAAAAACAGATTTGGCATACTATGTCTAAAAATGATTTTAAAAGTCTTCATCTTCCTCTGTCATGGAGCATCTAATCCTCTTCCTTTGTCAAGGGATTATGGAAAGAAATCAAACCAGGAACCATCTTTGGAGAAATGACGTCGCCTCCGTTGGAATGATTGTCGTCGTCGTCGTCGTCGCCGTCAGAGCCGTCTCTAGGACGAAGTTGCAGGTCTGCGTCTCTGTGCTTTACTTCCGTTCGTCAATGAGAAAAGTGCTTAAGGGTTTGATTTGAGGTGGTTTTATAAAAGAAAACTAAATTACTTTTTTAACCCTTTATTTTAACACATGTTTTAAGTGTTTTGCGCAAAACACAACAAAAATAATTTTTAACCAAAAATCAAAAAGAGGTTGAGACCTCTTTTTGAATTTTGACTTGTTTTTATTTTTATTTTTCATAAATAGCACTTATAAATTATGCCAAACCCCTTCAAAACTATAAATTTGAACAAAAATGATACCAAACACAAAGAGAGCATAAAATTACATTAAGTAAAATACCTTGGGATCTAATTGTCTATAAAACTCAAGTCTCATCCGATTCACCACAGGACAGATATTTGGGTCATTCAAATATTATTCTAGGCAAACTTCAAACTTTGCCAAGAAGGGAATACAACTGGTTTGCTATAGATTGTATCATAAGATGACATAGTGATTCTCTGTCCACATTCTTTGAATCTAAATCCTATCCATAAGAATTTTTTTTTAATCTAAATCCTATCCATAAGATTTTTTTTTTTAAATCTAAATCCTATCCGTAAGATTTTTTTATTTTGGGGGGGGTATACGTGGGCTTAGAAATTAAAATGAGACAAAATCTATATAATATAGTAGATAATATCTGGATCTTAGGATCTTAGGCCATGTTTAGCAACGTTCTATATTATATATTTTGTATTCTTAGATATAAAATAATCAAATTAAGATGGAGTATTGTCACAAGTTGAAGATAACTGCGAACATATTGGTTGTATCTTGTGAGTAGGTAGCAAGTCCCACGAGGTCATGGGCTTGATTTTCTTATTTCACGGATTAGGGGTTCACGAAGTGGGTTAAATATATTATATAGTTTTTTTTGTATAAAAATTTATTACAAGTTATAAAATAAATCCACCCAAAACTAGATTCTAGGAATTAAGCTTTCTATTTAAATTTCACAAGTCTATTTCATGAAATCATGCTGTTTGGTATGATTTATACATCCAATTTCAAGTACTTCCACAAACATTTCAAGCTTTGCTATCTCAAGATTCTCAACCCCCCTCACAGCGTTCTCTCCCCCACGCCAACCCCTTCTGAAACCTCGTCCCAACATCCCCATCAACCCCTCTCCCCTCGCTCCTCTGGAAACTTCTCTTTCCGCAGCCCCCCCCTTGCCGGCGACCCATCCTACCACGCCACTATCCCATGCACCTTGTCCCACCCTCCTATGTGAAATTTCCGCAAGAACCCCTTTCCCATATACTGCCTTGGCCTGCTCGTCCAACACAAAAGATTTTCCAAGTTCCGCAAATCATCACATCTTGGAGTGTTTAGTTAATGTGTTATCATTAGGGGTGAGGTGGCAACACCTGAGTAAGTTTAAGGATCATTTAAATTCAAGTGTTAATGTGTGTCGAATATTGAATAAGCAACATGGGGATGAGTAATTGTTGGGGATAGGATCCTAACTTGTAGGGATTTTATCCAAGGAATCTAGGGAATATTTATAGGAGTTTGTTAACCCACATATGGATCAATGTAATAAGGTCGGAGATTTTATGAAGAGCATTACTTTTAAACAATCGTTTAATTATTGGAGGCTGGTTCCCTCCAATGAACTACTCCTTTATTTTATATACTTGTCAAGATAGATAAGAGTAAACATGAGCTCTCTTGTCTAGCATGAAACTCCATTCTTGGAAACTTGAACTCTTCTCATCTAGTTACCAAGCATGTAACAATGAGCTCCACCAGAACCTCTACAAGAACCTTCTTCCACCTCCCTACACAGCAGTGGCATCCCTGAACCCACCCACCCTCATCATTTTCTAGTTTCTACAAATAGTTGACTGGCTAGCGGAGCCTGGGATGTATTTATGATTTCAAAGGCTGCCTTCAGGATTAAAGAAAAGTCGTTGGAATTTTGATGGAAAAAGGGTTTCGTGTGAGCTAAATATTAGGGAAAAAAAATTACTGGAAATTCAAGACCTTCATCAATCGCCTCAAGCAGAGCAACTGACATCCCCAGTAATCTTTCCCGATGCCTTGGGATGATAGCCCCTCTCCATTGCATCCAAAGCTGTCAGGTCTAGCTATCAGCAATGCACAACAGTCGCTGCCATCATCTGCGTCAAATTTTATAAACCTAATATTTTTTTTAAATTTTAACTTTACCTGTCGTTTTGCATCACCTTAAGCTCTGCATAAATTTCAGCCCCTCAGCCACTCTTGCAACGATGTTTAGCCAACCAGCCAAATCGTAAACATCGAAGATGTAGTGATCCTGCTCCATGAATTGAAGCCTCTGGTGATGGAGTTTCGAAACAGAGAAACTCATGAAAGCATTAGGATTATTCCGAACCTGTCGAATTGGATGATACTGAAGTTAAGAGGGCATTAACATGCCTCACCATTTGGCTAGTATAGCAACAGTCAAGAACCAAGAGCGGATTCCTAAAAAAATGGAAGTAAATAAGGTTTTGCAGAAAACAATTTCTAGGAGATGGATAGATAAAGAGAATTGTTGAGAGGGCCTTATTATTACAGGGCAGCAATATCGTTAAGAGCGGTTGTAGAGGCTTCCACAAGCACCTAGACAGCCTCTGTAAACAGGAAAGAAAATGAAGCATCAGTTACGAATGAAGCCATTAAACGAACAAAAGAGAAGGATCACAGAATCTAGATGCATCTAGGGCCGGGATAGTGTTTCCAGAGATTGAAGAAGCCATTAATCGCACAAGAAAGAGAAGTAATCGAGAAGCACGGAAGAAGACAGGAATGAGAGACGAAAACGGAGGGAGTTACACCTGACAGGACAGACTACCGAGTACCAAGTACCAACCACCGACTACTGATTCCAAACGGGCTTTTTTCTTAAATATATCATAAACACAGAAGCAGCCGGCTATTTTTTTTTTTTTTTTTTTCCTTCCACTTGCTAGAACCATGGGTACCACATCAAGAGGGTAAAACAAGTTTCAGCCCAGGAGTCAGCCAGGTGAGTGTTGGAATTCCAATATCATGGGCTAGTGCACAGTATTAACCAAGAGTACTATAAGCCAATACATGGACAAGCATGACAGTGGATGAAAGTTTGTGGACCGAAGGGAGTTATTCTGCCACTTACTAATATTAGTTGCTGCTTATTTCTTTGGTTTCATTTGCCTGCATGAGTTTGGAAAATGGGATTGCTATCTAATTAAACCAGGAACAGAGAGCCTCCCGTTTAATTATTACTATGAAACAGAAATTATATCAGAGGCCAAAACCACTGCAGCACCATCATGCTCAAATATACAGGCATCAAGAGCCAATTGGCCAAACTCAACCAGTCACAAACTCAGAAAAGTGCTGGTTCTCTTGGGAGGGGTCAAAATTTAAAATCAGTTGTCCATGTACCTTGCACACTACGGTGTTTATTCTTCAGCTTCACCGCATTCCTTCCTTGTGTGTGTATGTCTTCTAAGGTGAGATTCTTCTAAAAATTCAAACGCTGATTCTTGTTTTCTGCAACTTTAGAGATGCAAAATCAGCTTAGAACCCTAGAAATCTGTGTGTGTGTGTGTGTGTGTGTGTGTGTGTGTGTGTGTGTGAGAGAGAGAGAGAGAGAGAGAAGACTTCTACTATTGTATTGATAGTCTAATATCCAACAATTCTCTGTTCAAGAATACAGACCTCAAATTGCTCACAGGCCCAAGGAGTATATGCGATGGCTGTGTTAATGGGCTTTAAGAATATGGAAGAACAGATTCTGGAACCAGATTTAGTATTTATGACATCAGAGAAAACAAATCTGAAAATCATAATAGAATGTAAGAGTGAATTCAAATTTCAGACCTGAAATCAGAAGAAAAATGCTGAAACAGAATGATGATTTACTGTATTCAGAAACAAGTCAGAAGTTCATCACCTGTTAATATAATGAATATTAAATAAACCTGACCTATTATTGGTGGATGCTGATAGCCGAATATCCTTGCTTTCAACACCAGTTTCAGTCCAAAGAAGGGGGAAAACAGGTTTCGCAGGAAAGGAGGAAGAGAGAAGGGGGTGGAATGGGTGAGAAAAGAAGGAAAGCCTGGGGGCAATGGTACCACAAGAAAAAGAGAAGAAAAGAAGACTGCGATGAGAAAGAAGGAAGCAATGATGGGAGAGAGACCACCTCTATTTTAAATCTGAACCAGCATAGTAGTCCGGATGGGATTTGTGTTCTGTTCTCATTTTTTAGGTCTAGGTTGGTTGTTTGTTTTGACAAGGAGACTGAAGGGCATATGTTTTCTCCGTTCTCTCCATGTTCTTCATTGTGCAAGTTTGTCTGGTGTTGGCATTTGCATTTTGAGAATTAGATAATCATTAGTTTAAACCGAAATCAGTTACTCTGGGGAAAATGAAGGCTTCGGCTTCTTCATACTGTGCTTAGATCGGGTTCAAAGTCTGGTCGAAGGTTAATAATGGACCGATAAACCAGAACCTCTGAATAATCTGACCAGAATCTCATGGTCTGATTCTAAGATTTGGAAGAGTCCTACTGAGGGTAGGATACTTGGACAGATTTCTAGAATCAGAAATCAATATAAGAAGGTAAAGCATCAGAACAGAACTATTTTAAGGATTAAATAAATGAGCAGCCTAAGAGTGTCTAACTCATATCATTTATTCATTGTGGTAGAAAGTACGAGGGAGCCAAAATCTGACCGTCTTTATGCATACCAGGGGTTTGCAAATGTGTTCACTGGGACGAGTGGTGAGTGCTTGAATATCTTACTCTTACAGCAGCTTTCTTTTTCTTCCGCTTTTAGGGATTAATGCTTTCATAATAAAGGAGGAAGGTCTCAGTTTTAGACTGATAATGGAGTTCAAAATTTTAAAGAACTCGAAAATTTTAAGCTTGAGTTGCCAGTATGAAGGCTGCAGTCTGAGGGTGAATAATTTATAGGGGGAAAATGCTACAGGTTCAGACCAACACTGATCTCCAGTCAGCCCCTCCCAGGGCCCTGCAGAAGTAGGATCCTTTTCAGGTTATGGCCTTTTTCAATAACTGCTCAAACTTACTCATACACAGAATTTAATTCATTTTTAAGCTGGATTGAGTTCATTGCTAAGGTTATTGGAAGTTCTATTGACTATGCTCAAAGCTTCAGACTATTGGCTGTTTATCCTTCAAAGAGATTTTATTTTCTGAGGGATAACGGTTATCATGAGAAAAAACTTGGGGTCACGTAGTAGTATTTTTGGTTCCAACACCATGGCATTCCTCAATGCCCTCTTCCATGGAGTTTAGCCTCATTAATGCAGCAGTGAGCAGCCTAAGAGTGTCTAACCCATATCACTTATTCATTGTGGTAGATTCCTTATGACTTCATTCTCATCCTTACAATTAGTACAGGGTCTGTCATCAGTTTCACAAAACAGCTAGGTGCCTGGTCAAATGTCCAGTAACTTGGGTTGCTCAGAATTCTCTAAACTACTTACTTTCGACTTTCTAAATTTTGTAAATTTTTTTAATATAAGTTAAATATTGGCACTGGGACGAATTTCAGTATTCGTTCTCCTTTTTGGTGGAGTGGGACTAGGACTGTAGGAGATACAGTAGGGGGTGAGGTATCAACTAAATCTTCACTAACCTACAACAAGGTAAACGCTACTCATGGCTAATGTAGCGACTTTGGTTCAGAGGTCTAGATGACACCCAGACCTATCTAGGTGTCACCCAAGCTGGTGATATTTAGTTCGGGTTATGTTTAGTTTTTATTCTTCTATTTTTCAGTCTTTATTTTTTACTCTATTTACGATTCCTTCTTTGACTATGCTGCTGTATTTTGGACTCAATTTAGGAATCCTTTTCTTAGTTTATAAGTAAAGGCTAATGTGAGAGGGAGAGGCAAAAAAATTCTTCTCTCCTCCCTCTCACTTTCTTCTCCACGATCTCCCTCTCAATCAAGTTCGGTTCTCTCTTGTTACAAGGTATCAGAGCCTTGTTAACAATCATCCATCTCAAGCAATTCCCACAATCAGTTTTGAGTTCTACTAAAGCCCTCTCTAAATGAATTCTTCCCTTTGGCAAGTTTCCTTTATTTGTGTGGCTGCTGTCCATATGGCTCAAAGATGCTCTAAAGAAAATTCCTGGTTAACAAGAGAATGGATTCAACAACTTCACTAAAGAAGATAGTCATGTGATTTCGACGGGTAATTTTTAAGTTTCTTGCTACTCTCTCTCCTTTCACCTTGCGAGAGATCTCCTTTTCAGGTTATTGCAGTATGATTTCCTTTTCAGCAGGGATCAATACCGCCTTCTAAAGGCTTGCGGTACCTTTTCTCTTTTCTCTTTTTTTTTAATGATCTGTTCTTCACTGGTATCTTGTTGCGCTTCTTTTGTAATACTTTTGGATCTGTTCTTGAGTTGGTTCTTGGATCTGCTCTTGGGTCAAGATCATTATATTATTTTCCTTGAATCCGATCTGGATATCCAGTTGCTGCACCATATTTTTAGGATCGATTCCATCTTTTCAGCAGGGCTTGATTTCTTCTCCAAGGTGTTGAATCTGGTCTTTTATTGCTAAGGTTGTTTTCTGCTGCAAGATTTTTTTTTTAGATCGATTCCTTTTCCAGCAGGGATCGATATCTTTAGTTGAATTTGGATCTGGTTTCTTATTGCTGCAAGCTCCTTTTTTATTTTGGCTGGATTCAATATCTTTATTAGTCTTGTTTATTCCACTTCAACAGTTTGAGTATTCCAAAGGCTATTATAGACTCTGTCCAAGTTCAAATCACATCTATCAAGTTGACTAGTTCATCCAATTTTCTTCTCTGGAAGCAGGTAGTTACTATTTACCTTACTACCCGTAATAAATTGTCATATTTAGATGATCCCCCAGATTTTAAGGCTGCCCACTATGATACATGGGTTGTGAGAATGCCACAGTTATGGCTTGGTTATTTAATAGCATGGAGCCATCAATTGCTGCCAATGTCAAGTTCCACACCACTGCCAAAGGGGTTTGGACTAACATCCAAGAAAGTTTTTCTCAAGATACTAATTTATCTCATGTTTACAATTTATATGAACGTATGTTCAATGTAAGCAGGGCGACAAATCCATGGCAGAATTTTATAGCACTCTCAAAGGTATCTGAGAAGAATTAAATATTCATAAACCACTCACTACAGACTTCATAATTTGAAGGCTTAACGTGCGGAATTTAAAGTTGCTACTTTCTTCTTTGGCCTAAGTTATGAACTTCAACCTATCAAAAGTCAACTTCTAGTTGGTGATAAGGTTCCTACCTTGAACGAGGCCATTTGTCGTATTCAACGGATCATTAATTCCAATTTTTTAAAATCCCAGAGCAAATTTGCCACAGACAACTCTAGCACAGGTCATCTTTGCTCCCACTGTGGCAGGCAAACAAAATCATATTGTTGATCGCTTGTTGATATTGCAGGGTAAGCCTGCTTAGTGGGGAGTTGGCCCTCCTCCTCAGTTTGCAGATGCGGCTCAATCAGATGATGACACTCATTCTCCTACTGCTCCAATCGACGCAACCTTCTCTTCCTCAATCACTTTATATAAGGAAAACTTTCAAAACATGCTTACTCTTCCAAATCAACTTGACAATCAGAGCTCCACTTCCTCTTCCATGGCTTCCTTGGACCATACGAGTACTATTGCATTACTTATATCCACCACCTCTACCAATTGGGCAATTGACTCTGGTGCTTCTGCTCACATGACGTATAAGGCCTCAGTATTTTCCTCTTTTGACTGTTGTCCTCAACCATCTAATCTTTATTAACCACTCACATTTTTAGCAAGAGTGACGTATCACTGTCACCTACTTATCATTGTCCTCTGTCCTTCATGTCCCTCGTCTTCCTATTAACTTACTTTCTGTGAGTACTTTGGCTAAAACTTTTAACTACTCCGTCACCTTTTTCCCTACCTGTTGTGTATTTCAAGATCTTCAGACAAAGGCAACTACTGAAGGGGACATGAGAAGGATGGGCTATATTACCACGACGACATTCCATCATCTACTACTACGCTCACTCCTACCAAGGTTTTTCCTCTATAATGGCAATATCGGACATTCGTCTCTCACCAAATTACGGCTCGTGGTTCCAAGCTGCAAGTCGGTTCCTTCTCTTGAGTGTGAGGCCTGCTAATTGGGGAAACACCATTGCACTTCCTTTCCTCCTTGTAATGTGTCCAAGAATCCTAACGGGGTTCTTTGACTATGCTACTGTCTTTTGGACTCAATTTAGGAGTCATTTTCTTAGTCTATAAATAAAGGCTAGTGCGCGTGAAGGGGAGAGGTATAACAATTCTTCTCTCCTCCCTCACTTTCTTCCCACTTCTTCTCCACGATCTCCCTCTTTATCCTGTTCGGTTCTCTCTTGTTATAGCTAATATTTTGGTTCATTGCAACTAAATTATCGAAATACTTAGTACTTGGCAGAAAAACTACTTAAAAATGTCGTAAGACTACTAGTTATAATATGTAAAAAGAAGACTAGTTAATAATTTTACATGTGAAGCCAGTAACAACCATGACAGGGATAACCATTAGAGATTTATGAGAACTCTAGACACTGCAACTGATAAAAAATTCATTACCTACTGTTCAAGGAAAAGTTCCCACACAATTTATATACATCAAACACTGCCAAGTGCACCAGATAAATATCACATAGAAAAAAATGGATAAGGTAAAAACCATAAAAGAGTTGAAACAAATTTCACCTCCAAAATTAGAAGAGTAGAGACAATGTCAAGCTGAAGAGAAAATTTGTTGAGCAAATTGCATCAACAGTGATTGCTTCAGCACGTATACCATCATCAGAGCTGGCTTGTTGCAAATACTCCATGTGGAAAGCAAGGTTTCTGCTTTAAAGAGATATAGTTTGTTCCACATTCCCCTTTTCTGAAGTATGCAGAGCTAAATGTGAGGGCTCATGCAAAGAGCTCCTTTTGCTGTAATTCAGCTCCTTATGTGACTTGAAGCTTCTTTTTTACGTATTACATCTCAGTTTGTTGATCTCAGTATTCCATGTGACTTGGATGTGCACTGATGTGATGATATGGAAGTGAAGATGCTTGCCCAAAAGACTTCTCTTGAATGTTTGAGCTTGAGAGAAGTAGAATAAAATCTTTGGAGAGATTCTCAAGTGAAAGCTTGAGTGAGTAGCTTGATCTCTCTTCTTGTGGAAATGATTGCTAATTTGCAATATTGAGGTCAAGGAAATGCTTCTTAGACTTGGTAAATAGTTCTTGCTATTCCTCTCATCAAGAGGGTGGTTATAGACTCATTGCATGGTACAAGCAACTAGTCAAAACAGATTCCAACAGATCTATTTTATTGTTGCTGGTCGACCGGGGAAAATATGGTTGTTGGAAATATAGCCGCTATTTGACCGTTGAGAGGTTTTAGTCATCCGGTCAGCCGGTATGTCTCTGGTCAAAACACTGTTTTTCAACTTAACTCTTCTCTCTCAGTCGATGTCTAGTTGACCGTTGCACTCCGGTCAATCTCAATCATTTCTCTACCGGCCGATGTCTGGTCGACCGATTGTCTGTCAGTATAGCTTATTTTGATCTGGTTGGTTGCCAATAGATCTACCAGTGGACCGGTGATGGCAACAGTGCCTTTGGCTTTTTTTACTCTTTTTCAAGCCAGTTTTTTCTTAGGCTTTGGACCAGTCTTACTCCCAAGTATGCGGAGTCCTTTTGGGTGAAAGATTAACATCTCCTAATGTCAATCTTCATTCTTTGATCTTCAAGCTTAGAATATGATTTCACTTGGATTTTAGTTAATTCTTTGACATGGTCGGTTGGTCTTCAATAATCACCATGGCTTAACTTTGTATGGTTGAAGCAGGTTTTGGCTTGAGATGAGTTACTACCAAGTCATATATACTTGAGGAAGATGTTAGTGCATCTTCAAATGTTTGTTATCATCAAAATCAATCTAAGGATGTTGACATTTCCCATCAATCCCATGACTAAGAATGCTGCTCACAACTGATAGGTCTCTCCTAATATAACTGAAAAAAAAAAAAACCTTCCTAACAATAGCTAGCGAGCATCATACTAATACTAATTTCGTTTTCAGAATTAAAACCACAATATGGGCTTAAAAAAGAAGCTCCTTACCCAAAAATCAAAGTCCAACCCAAACCTATATTAAATTCTGGCTCAAATTTAGACTGAGTTTGCATTACTTATCATCAATGGTAAAATCGAAGTCGTTTCCATGAGAGGATATAAGCACCAGAGTGGATGAATTTTTAAAGGCACCTTCTAGTTCCACAATTAGGTTTCTCAAAAGAATGGAAAGAGCCTCATTGTATAAAACTAGTCCAAAAGGTTATCAACACATCAAACATCCACACTTTTGATATTTGCAAAATAGCACCTGCCTCTTATGTTCTCCAAACTAGCATGCAAGGCCACTGGTCCTGTGAGGAAAAGTGAGAAGAAATGGCAATGTGCCAAAACATTTTGTAATACGATGTTCTGCCCTCTCATAGTTAAGGGACAGTTTAGAGTGTGAAAGCACCACTAACAAGAGATGGTCATAGCAGAAGCTAGATATTTACGGGCTACACGAGCAAGGAAAAGAGCCACTTAATATGAGGAGCAGGAAAGCGAGTTTAGGGAAGGAGCTGTGATAGTGTATCTGCACAGCCATGAGGGGAGGAGGAAGCTGAGGCGGATTGAGTTGCACATGATGAGATCACAAGGTACGAGGGCAGCTACAGTTTTAATAGATGAGGACCACGTTGAGATCCTACAACAGGATCTCGCCATTCTGCACTAGTCAGAATAACAGGAATTGGAACACCCTCCTCCCCGTAGGAGGATTTGTTTGGGAAGTAAGAAGCCCCATTGACATCTCTTCATCTGCAAAGAATTCTCGACGTGAAAACACAGAGACAAAGGGGTGCCAGGAACCAGATTTTAACTGGTGACACGAGGGTTTTCAGTCCTCTGCTCTACCAGCTGAGCTATCCCAACTATTCCTGACGTATCATCCCCAACACACACACACACACACACACACACACACACACACACACATACACACACACACACACTCACACACACACACACATACAGAGAGAATTTTATGAATACAATTTCTGGTTTTTTTGCAATGTGCTTTGTCCACTCACAGTTACTGCGAAGGTGGATTCTTGCCTCTTTTTCTTCTGTTTTACTATCCTTCTTTACAGTTCAATTGTTATTTTCCGGCTCTTAATCCCCTTACTTCAGAAACCCCAGCTTTAGCTAATTAAATGAATATAATTTTTTTAAACTCCATAAACTCACATTTACTTGTAAGGTTCCCACTGTTCTCTTCCAGGTGGATTCCGGCCTCTTTTTCTTCTGCTCTGCAAGTCTTCTTTACAGTTCAATTGTTATTTTCCGGCTCTTAATTCCTTAATTTAGATACTCTGGCTTAAATTAATTTTATGAATACAATTTTTTTTCTGGCAATTTTTTTGTGTTAACTCACAGTTACTGCAGGTGGACTTGTAGGGTTCTGTTGCAGGTGGATTAATGCTCTTTTCTACTGTTCTTCTATTCTCCTTTACAGTTCAACCCTCATATATGACTATAAAAACTGGTTTCCTATTTTTTTTTGTTATTACAGCATTACATCCATACTTGGTTTTCCAGATAATCTAAAACCAGTAAAATCGCACCCTTTAGATCATCAGAGAATTGATTTCTGAGTTTATCTAATAGATGAAACCCTACAACCATAGAAGGAACTCAACCTGAGCTTTCAGGGTTGAATTAAACTACACACACCAAAGAGCATAGGATTTGACTAGGTCAAATTAGATTATATATGCTTTAGTGTATAATTTTATCAAATCATGATAGCATTTTTTGCTTAAGTTTGAGGACAGTCAATCCATATATAATGTAGTTTTTTAGCTCTTGATCTGCTTCTATTCGAGTAGGGTCAACTGGGCTCAAGAACGAAAAACACTTAAGACACTAGTCCTCATTTCACCACTTTTAGTAAGTTTTCTACAAGGTCAAGCTATATGTATAAATGTCGGCTAAACATACCAAATTAGTGGTAATGGCACTCTACAATTGAAGGACTGTAGGAAATCCTTGATCCTCTTAATCTCCCTAGGGTGCCACCTCAAGATTTCAACCAATTGGGTATTTCTACCAACCAGGCTGAACTGTGGGTTAGGATATGTAATCAAATCCCTGAATTCTTCAACTCAACAAATACTAATGGTAACTCCTGTCTCACAATAAATGCAGTAATCTTATTACATACATCTGGATCAATATTCTCGACTCTAACCATTGAACCCGTGAACATTTGAATAAAATCCTTCCAAAGTACAAACTAAAGATGTTTTCATGCCCTTTCTCACTGAAGTATTGACAAACGATGTAGTTCCTAAAATTCCATTTCTAGGAAGACTTCGAATTTCATCATCACTCATCACACATCTCAACAGCATGCCTATGCCCATGGTCTACTTCATTTGACAGTTTTCAACTAAATAATATAAACTGACAAAAGGTCTACAAATAATAAACATAACAAAATCAAATTTCATCCCTAAATATAATCAGAATTCTAATTCAAATCAACATGTTAACAAAATAGAGCATGAGCATGAGTATTGTTTCAAAAGGCAACTTATTTTTGTAAATATAATCAACGTAAATTAAGCATAATTCCCATAACGAAAATAAATCGAGAAGATGAAAATACAGATAGACAAATAAAAAATAAAAAGCAAAGCTAATGTAGATGAAATAATTTCCATAGTATATATAAGATGGAAACAAAGACAAATAATTGCAAAAACTAACTTATACATATTCAACTAACCTTAAAAGCCGTCGGCTGAAGAGGCCGCAAGAGAGAACCACTGGAACCCTATGTTTTATACTTGTTCCACTAGAAATGAGAGATGAAAAGACAGAGAATAAGGTGTTTCTGTTTAATAAACACTAGGATTAGGGTCGATGACCAAGTGGAAGACTGCTACTCCTCGATGTACTCACCTTGCTGCTGCCCGTAGCTATACAGTGTATTAAGACTGAGGGAGGCGATTGACCACCAGCTGAAGGAGAGTGCGTGAGGCAGATACTAATTCCAGATTCCAGGGATGAAAAGCGATGGACGTGAATGTGTTTCTAAAAATCATACTTAAGAGTTAAGACCAACTTTCTTATGTTGTTCAATGTGTTTCTGCTACAAGGACTTCTGGTGTTGCTCCAAAATCTATGGATATATACCACGACGAATTTTGTGCCCTTGTTATGTTCTCCTTCTCCTCCCCCACCCACTCCTTTATTTTTCAAGGACTAACATTGTTATTGGATCAAGTGAGATCTGGCTACTCAGGGTTTAGAAGAATTGCATCTACCGGGAACAACGGGGCTTTCATTTTCTGTAGAATTTTGAAGCAAGTGTTTTTGTGTGCAAGCTGGAATGCCCAAATTACATGTAGTTTTTGTTTGAAGAGCTTGGTAAAGGGATTTCTTATTTTCGAAAATTTTATGATCTCTACGTAGATTTTAATTTCTGACTCGGTTTAATTGTATTAATATTATGTTTCTGAATTTACTAATTTCCAGGGACAATTGAGAATCCAGGATATGATTATGGGTGTATATAAGCTGCACAGTCATGAAGTATTTTAATTTTTTTTTTTTTTTTTTTTTTTTTTTTTTTTTTTTGTGAATAATGAACCGAAGAAAATAAAGAACTACGGGAGCCAAACAGACCCCGTCCCCCCACAAAAGAAAGAGAAAATATACACACAACGTACTCAAACCAATTATCCAGAGTCTTGAGTTTTGTTTGTTGATGGTTTAATTTGTTACTATTTTTACATGTGCACAAGATGGAATAACCTACAAATAGGTTCATGGATGTATATGAAAGTAAAGTTCAAGACTCACTGCCAAGGTTACAAAGTTACTCTTGATGAAATCAAGAGTCATCCAACAAGGTCTTCCAAAAAGACTACAAAATCAGAAAGTTGAATATAAGGGATACACTCTATAACTGGAATTGTTGATTACTCTTCGGTCTATACATCCCTGACTCATTCAAACTGTAGAGTGTGTAAATAAATACATCACTATAGTGGAACTATTGGATCTAGAGAAACAGACACTTGATCTGAATGAAGGTTCAAAAGTTAAATTTATTATGAGCCTTAAGCAGAAATGTATCATGAAGATAGAGAAAGTTCTGAACTTTGCCCATAACATTAGACCCCTGACTATATTTCTTTGAAATATTTGAGATGATCTTTGGCTGGAAGATTGGAGAAGAGGTACTGATCCTTCAAGGTGATCAAGAATTATATGAACGTGCAAGGATTATTGATAATTAGATGAATTGGAGGGGCCTCCAATAGTTTTTCTTGCTTCAATCACAGCATGTACCAAAAGAATTAATTTAACTGCTACTTCATGACTTGTTTTGTTGGATTCAGAACGGAACTCATCCAAGACAAAGCAAGCTATTGCATGGCCATTCAAGGACACCGCAAGAAGAGAAGTATCATAAAACCACATGGAAGGAGTGGGTCTCAAGTATGATTTTTAGTGAGGCTACTGGAGATGATTCTTCTCACAAACAGGTTGAGAACATTGATGACAACATTCTAAGGGAAACAGTGGAAGACCAAGCCAAATTACTCCACATGATAAACTTTTAAATGGTTTGGATAGAGATAAAGAGCGGTACTATTACCAGATAATTAAACTTCTTATAGTTTCAATCAGTTTATGTTCAGAACATTACAAGAGTGAACCAAGAATGATCTGAACCTAGAAATAGATTAAAACTATAAAAACCAAGCTGTCTTGTCGGGAAAAAATGCATTTCTTTTACCTTTATTCAAACCATTTGAAAGCTTATTTGTTTCATCATCAGCAGGAATAATTTGACTTGATCCTCCACTATCTCCCTCAAAACGTCATCATCGTTGTACCAAACCTACTTGAATCATCCATTGTTGCCTCACTAAAAATCATCCTTGAGACTCTCATGGAAGATGTTTGAATCATCCATTGTTGCCTCACTAAAAATCATCCTTGAGACTATCATGGAAGATGTTTAGTGAAGCTATTATGGAATCATCTCGCAAGTAGGTTGAGTACATCAATGATGATGTTGTAAATTGCAAGAGAATTGGAATAATGGTTCGACTTGTCAAGAATGATAGAGGTCATACTACATTTATAGAGTAAAATGATTTACATGAAAGGAAATAAAGAAAAGTAAAGGAAAAAACACGAAAGGAAAGTAGGTGAGGTTCGTAGGTGAGCTAAGTGAGGAATGAGTCAGCATTCCCACATACATCGAACCTAGACATTACAACACATATATCGAACTTATACATTACAATATGGTACACCAAACCTAGACATTACAATATGGTCTAAACTACCCTTTCACACCTCCATTCAAACTCATGAGGATTCAGTAGAGATCAACATGAGTTTGCCAAGAAGAAACTAAAAGCGAGCAGCAAATGAGCCTTGGTGAAGAAATCAACCAACTGAAGAGAAAAGGCAAAAAAGGGTAAGCTAAGAGAGCCAGGCTGAAGACGATGACGAACGAAATGGCAGTCAATCTCAATGTGTTTTGTCCGCCCATGAAAAAATGAAATAAGAACTATCTGGAGAGCACTCTTGTTATCACAAAACAGTTGTGTAGGTGAAGATTGAGGAACACCCAATTCAGAAAGAAGCTAGCGAATCCAGACAATTTTAGCAGTGGCGTTAGCCATAGCCCGATATTCTGCTTCAACAAAGGAGCGAGCAATAACACTGTTTCTTGCTTCTCCAAGAAATTTAGTAATCACCCAAGAACAAATAGAGCCGGAGGTTGATTTTCTAGCATTGACATCACCAGCCCAGACAACATCAACATATACACAGATATCCAAGGAGGAGGTGGAAGAAAGCAATAAGCTATGAAAAAGAGTGCCACGAATATATCGAAAAATGCAAAGGAGAGCATCCCCATTAGTAGTCCGAGGTGTAGAAACAAACTGACTAACCACATGAACAACAAAGGCAATATCTGGACAAGTCACTATGAGATAGACCAAGCAACCAACCAGCTCTCGGTAAAGAGTAGGAATTACGCCGTACTATTCATTCAATTACTAAGTTATCTAGGGCAGTTTTCATGCATGTTTCAGGTTGAAGTGTCTGATGGACAAGGGAATGCCAAAAATGAATCAACAAAAAATGTGGCCCTAAACAGTGGAATAGCAGAAGTGTCCTGGGTCAAACCCCACATAGTTGGGATAAGGATTAGTTTCCACTGCGTTTAGCCAAGAAATTCTTAAGGATCATCGTGCAAATCATCAGCCTTGAACAACAAATACAAAAGAAAGCAGAATGAAAAAAAGAGCAGCCTTATGAAATGCTCGATATGTTTAACAACCAAAGATAAACGTTGCAGGTGCTATACTTAACTAATCTCCTCTCATTCAGTCCATATATAATGTAGTTTTTTAGCTCTTGATCTGCTTCCATTCAAGTAGGGTCAGTTAGTCTCAAGAACGGAAACACTTAGAGACACTTGTTCTCATTTAACCAGTTTTATTAAGTATTCTAGAAGGTCAAGCTATACGTATAAGTGTCGGTTAAACATACCAAATTAGTGGTCAATGACACTCTACCATTGAAGAATTGTAGGAAATCCTTGATCTTCATAATCTCCCTAGTGTGGCACCTCAATATTTCAACCAATTGGGTATTTCTACCAACCAGGCTGAACTGTAGGTTAATATGTAATCAAATCCCCGAATTCTTCTTACTCAACAAATACTAATGGCAACTCCTGTTTCACAATCAGCGCAGTAATCTTATTACATACTACATCTGGATCAATATTCTTATCTCTAACCATTGATGATTGAACCCATGAACATTTGGGAGACATCTCTTTGTTTTAACGTTTGGCGTAATTCTTAACGTCTCTGTGTCAGCCAAGTATACAGGCCCACAGGCTCTACTATTGCCAAATATACAGGCCAACAGGCTCTACATTTTTCCTTTTGTCTCCCATCATATATTTTTTTCTTTGAAAATTTGAATAAAATCTTTCCATAGTACAAACTAAAGATGTTTTCATTCCCTTTCTCACTGAAGTATTGCAAATGATCTAGTTCCTAAATTCCCATTTCTAGGAGGACATCTCGACAACTCCCATTGTCTACTTCATTTGACACTTCTCAACTAAATAATATAAACTGACAAAAGGTCTACAAATAATAAACATCACAAAATCAGATTTCTTCCCAAAATATATTGGAATTCTAATTCACATCAACATGTCAACAAAATAGAGCATGAGCATGAGCATTGTTCAAAAAGAGAGAGTGATTGGAGAGAAGAAAATAAGAGTTGAGGTCGAGCATTGGAAGAGTAGGGGGGTTATAAGAAGGAGCAATAGGAGGGGAAGAGATCGCCATTTCCATGCAAGAGGTAGGAGGTGTAACAAAAAAAGAGATGCGCATGTGGAAGTGGAACAACCGAAAGTGAAGGTGAAATAGATGTTAGGGAAGGTGGAGGTAGCAAAGGAGAAAGAAACTGGTCAACCTGTACAGCCGTAGGACAGAGAAGAGGTGGAAACATGAAAGGAGAAGGGAAATGCGTACCAGACGAACCAAGGACGGGAGTAGGCAATACCGAAAACGTGGATGAGGGGGCAGGTGGCAACGAAAGAAGGGGGGATTGGTTGAACGACAGGGCACCGGAGATGGAAGTCTGCGGGGATCAAACGATGGTCGGACAGGCTGCCGCGCTAGAAGGTGGAACCAACATTTAAGGACCGAGAGAATCACGAGACGAGGAAGGTGCAATAGAGGTGGAAGAAGACAGACTAGCTGTTGGCGTAGAAGGACAAGCACTCTGAAGCCTGAACATGATCCATATATCCACAATTCAAACATAAAGAAGATAATCCTTCGTATTCAAAATCTTGCCAATTACCAGCCAGTTTAACACGAGGAACAAGACTTTGTAAAAGAAAAACTTCAACACAGATGAGAAAAAGGGCCACGAATTAAAACTTTTCAGTATTAAAATCAGCTTTCAATGGTTTTTTTTTAATAACCCTGCCAAGACGAAATAGGATTTCATGTCATAATATCCAAGAGGAAGTTCAGGAAATCGTACCCATAACACAGTATGTGCAATCGATTCTTGAGAAGGACGAAGCACCGGCAGCCAGCGGCGGAAGCTAAGAATCCTACCGGCAACCGACCAAGGACTACCTAACAACAGTTTACCAATAAGGCTGAGTGACCAATTAGCATTCAAGTACTTTTGAAGTTCAGGTTCGATGCAAAAATAAGCACAGCCCGAATGATCGGAAGAGTCCATCACAGGATCAGAAAAATCCATCCGCGCAGCATCCTGATCCTCCTCGAAAAATCCGCCCACGAAGGAGATTTACGCGAGGTTAACAGTATGTCTTTAAACAAAACAGCAGAAGGCGATATACTGGGAGAAGCAGAAAACCGAGGACGAACGAACATGGAGAGAGAAAGAAAAAGGATGACGAACCTCGGATATTCCAGAATAGAGAAGTAACGGTGGAACTGTCGAACGTTGATCGGATGTGAGGAAAGAAGAAAGCAGAGGCGGAGCTACAGATGCCATTTTCCTTCAAATGCACAGAGTGAAAGCTGTCTCAATACTCGTTTTTGTTTCTCCGATAAACTGACATGAGTCAACAGAATCAACATAAATATCTTAGAGCCGTCATAATAAAATAATAATTTCTTCTTTTATAAACAAAATGAGACTGCTTTCGGATTTGGAATTCATGACGTCAGCTTTTTGGTAGAAGTCAGCACAATATCTTAGAGCGGTCGAGCCGTTACCATGAAAATAATAATTAATTATATCACCACTAATTAAACGGAATCTATTTATATTGGGCTCAGTTCATTTTAATTCCCTTTACATACTTTAATCTTTACTATACCTATGGTCTCTTCTACTTTCATTGTCCTTTGACTCACCAGGCCAGTACCACAATATTGGTCTTTTGTTCTCACAGTGCTCATACCATTATTTGCTGACTCACCAATGCCACAATACTTGTATATCATACTTCTACCACTCTCTGTTGAGACACCAGTGTCACTATATAGGTCTTTTGTCTCACAGTCCGTCTACCACCGTCTATTGACTCACCAATGTCTCTATACCAATCTTTTGTCACATAGTGCTCCTACCACTGTCTGTTGACTCACCAATACCATAACACTGGCCTTTCGTCTCACAGTGCATCTACCACTGTCTATTGACTCACCCACACCTCTACACTAGCCTTTTGTCTCACAATGCCTTATCCTTACTATCTCCACTGTCTATTGGTTCACCAATGCCGCTTCATTGGTCTTTTACCTCACAATGCCTTTTTCCTTACTATCTCTATTGTCTATTGGTTCACCAATGCCGCAACATTAGTCTTTCACCTCACAGTGCCTCTTTTTTACTTTACTATTTCATACATATCTTACCCAAATACTTTACCTTCATTTCATATTCTTACTTGCATATCTTTCCTTGCTGGGTAGTACACCAAGCTCACTAGTTTAATCTACGTGTATTGCCTAGGTGTACTCCCTTTATTCTTTAACTTAAATCTTATCATGTCAGTGCCTTTCTTACTCTTATCTCACTAATTCATTGTTTCCTTGCATTTCTATCCATGCCATTACTACATGGTTCATTAAGCTCATAACAGTCCCTTTTTCTGTTCATACATGTCTTAATAATGCATATAGCTCATGTCAAGTGTCCTTATAATTTTCCCCTTTTGATAGCATAGCTTATCTCAACTAAGGATTTCATATATACATATGATTCCAGTTTCAGCCCTTACAATTAATCTCAAACAGACCTTATATCCATTTCATTCAATACTTAAAGAGAAGACAATAGTTCATATGATACCATAACCATACAGTCCATATGTAAGAAAACATAGCTTTAACAAAACCATCCTCTACTTGTCTTTACAGCTTTAAGAAACTCATAGATATCCATTTCATTCAATACTTAAAGAGAAGATAGTACACATGATACCATAACCATACAGTCCATATAGAAGAAAACATAGCTTTAACAAAACCATCCTCTAATTGTCTTTACAGCTTTAAGAAACTCATTCATATCATGTAAGGATCATCCATGTTAACTATTCATATAACATAACCACAGCAGCCACATCATCTCATGAAAGAATCTGAAACTTAAATTCATACTCCATCACTTATCTTAAGACCTAGTAAACCATAATCATATTCACTACACCACACTTTTCACTTTAAACATAACATATAGCCATTCACTTTCCTTATACATTCAAGCACTTACGATATACAATACTAGCCTGCTACAGAAGAAGAGTTCCCCTCACCTTTTGCTGTCCAAGGGCTTCAAGAATCCTCCCTTAAGTATTAAACCTTCAATCTTTGGCTCTAAATACCTAATCAAGCAAAAAGTAACATAAATAATCATTTAAATGGCCACACCACAGCCTTAGTCTCAATAAAGAAGTCATTTCAATCTCTAAATACTCCACTCACCTCTGCTATCCAACTTCCAAAAGAAAATCCCCTTGCTTGAGCCTTTCCCAAAATTTCGGCTTTTACTCTCCTAAGCATAACAACATGAGAGGATATCAAAAGAATGTCCATCGCATCCGTAAACCATTCAAAAGACCTTTTATAATATAGATTACCTTACTGTCTAACTATCTTGAAAAGCTCCCCTTGAGAAACTTAAAGGAAACTTCAATTCTTGAGGTCACCTATTCAAACTCATATCATGTCGGTGTCACTAGCTAATGGTTTAATCATCTAAACCTTGTCAAGAACTTCCATTTACAAGCCATATTATTCAATCATAAACAGCTTTGAGTTTAGGGCCAAACCCCAAGAAACTAGCCCTAAAAACTGCCTCTTGCATTCAAAACAGCCCAACCGGAAGAAGTTTGTACTGTGACACTGCTTCCAGTCCATATTACACTAACCGGAAGAAGTAAGTCCGGAGTCCGCTTCTTCCGAACCCTCACAGAGAGTTCTCTGTGAACACTCTGGTAATAACCGGAAGTACCTCCGAAAGTAATACTTCCCAGTCTTGCCTCCGATGGCGGGTTTCCCCATTGGGGGAGGGGACCCCAAGAGAGTTCTCTGTGAACATCTGGTAATCGAAGTCCAGTAATACTTCCCAGTCTTGCCTCCGATGGCGGGTTTTCTCAATTGGGAAAGAGGATTTTTGCTCCCTTTTCCTTGGTGTTCTTCCTCCCTTTTCCTTGGTGTTCTTCCACTTAGGTTCCCCCCCAAGGTTTTGCCATTACTTAACCATCAAAATTCAAGGCAAGGAAGAGAAATCGACTTTCTATTGTTCATGCTAAGACAGCCATTAAAGCTTGCTTCTAAGGTCTACAACTTTGATAAAAAATCTTCCAACCTAACATGCAGGTAAAAGTAACCAGAGTACAGCAGTACTTACTTAGAAATGTGCCTTGAAAAACCTCATAGCTCAACCGTTAAGCAACACAAGGTGCTGTTGACAGCAACTCCAAACTTTCAGCACTTCATTTCATTGACTCTTCTAAACTTGCTGTCCTTTGCTGGGTCTCTCATGCACACAACAGTTGTTCATCAATGATCCTTCTCAAGGATTTAGCCACTCAACTAAACAAACTCTCCATGAGTTAGAGCATAAAAACCACACTCAAGAACACTTTTTCCTTCCCAACGATTTTTCCCCAAACGAGTAAAACTTCCAAATGAAATATGAAACCAGCTTTAATAATTTCTCCATTGCTTCATTTTCCTAAATGATCCATTTTGTAAATGACCCAAATGCCCCTATACTACACCCAATGCATGGGTGTTTAACCCACTCTTAGGGAAACCTCAAAAAGTGCATTGACTAAAATGCCCTCCAAATATACCTTTGCATGAACATGCACCAAGTTGCTTTTAACAAAACATGGTACCCTTTTTATTTAGGGACCAACAATGCCCTCCTCAATTTCCAACATTTACAATGTGCCATTTACATATCCAAATGCTATCCTTCTATTAGCCTCTCATTTACAAGATTGCCATGATCAATATAATATTATTCCTAATGTTAAACTAACCTATAGTGGGCTGCCACTAGATTGTGGGCCCCATACTCAAATTAATCTACAAAATAATACCCACATTTGCCTCACTAGTGATTTAAACCTTGGACCTCCTACCATCCTATCATTTAGGGTCCAAAAAGAACCACTAGCACATATCATCAATTCATCATCATCATCATCATCGTCAGTTTCCTCGCAAAACAAACAACTTACACTAACACATGCTCAACACCACTAATAAAACATAAAATATTCCAATACAACTTAGTCCATCACAAAAACACCTTCTTATAAAATAGGAAGCCTAGTTTATTCCCTATTATACTACACTAGGTGCATCCATTCCCACTAATTACCATATTATAATGTGACTCACCTATAGATATTATTATGGAAAACTTACCAAAATATCCTTAAGTATCTTATCAATGATGTACCCTACCTAGCTTAACACCTCAGCCGGCTGAGGTATTACATTGCTGAGCAGTGCGTTTGACTCCATCAATCGTCATCTTCACAAAGAACACCCATAATCAGTACAAAAATTAAAAATAGCAATTATATCACAGAGTTCAGACATAAGTTGACAAACACCTGCACAGCAATTGCAGTTTCCACAGCTATGGTCTGACTAACAGGGATGTTCTCAAAAAAGGTGATAATTTGGTCAATGGGGTCCTTCAGATACTAGTAGAAAAAAATTATATAGAAAGAAATATATGCAATTAGTAAATGACCAAAACCAATTCAAGCAGCATTGAAAAAACAACAGGAGAATATACACTCATGTGACATGGAGAAGCTTTTGGAACCAGACTCCAGTCCACTTGAGCATCAAAACGCTTCTATGAAAAATCCCAACTAAAGAATCATTGACAGTAGCACTCTGCAAAGACATAAGATAAGGATTGAGGTGTAAGAAATGTGGTAAAAATGTATAAATCATAGCAAAAGATTCAAAGTTCAAACCTCTGCCAGGAGCCCATTTGGTGATGACAATTGATATGACCCCAACTTCAGGTCAAATTTTTTTTGCTTCTGAATACAGCTTCACCAAGCAAACCAAACCTTGACAGGATAATTCAGCAAGACACTCCTGAGCCTCAGCAACAAGCTTTGAAGCATTACGTTTCATGTGAACCTTCAAAAAGGTATGAAGTATGTTTCCCCTGTCTTGCATTGTCAGCAACTTCTTCAAATCACCTTCCTTGTACCCAATTATTTGATTTAATTGCTCCCAATCCTCTTCACTGAAATGCCTTGGTCCACTTTCATCCTTCGTGTATTGCGCAAACCTGAAAAAACAATATATGTTTTGTCATAAATATCTCAAGCACCATCAACAACAATAGAGCGAGATAAGCATAAAGAATAATAATCTCAATGTAATCATCTACCATCTTAATGACCACCACGATTTCTTTGCTTTCTGGTTTCTAATATAGATATCTGATTCTCTGGACTGTTCCACAAATTTGTGAGACAACATCCTGCAGAAACACAAGAATCCAGTAAATACAGCTCTACCAATGAAAGTATTAAAAAGCTTCTTTTTCTTTTTTCTTGTTCTCCTTTTGGAGAAAAGGTAATGAAACAGATTGATCCTTCAGCTTCAATGCAACATATGAATGCTTGTAAACTTCTTGCTGGAAGTTTGTTCCCTCAACCAAAAAAAAAATGAATGGTAATTGGGTATTTTACATAATGTTACACTAGTAAAAGATCAAAAAAGACAAAATAAGCCAGTAAAATTATATTTTAGGAGAAGAATAGACATAATAACACTTAATTAGTTAATTGTGATAGTCAAAAAACCCAAAGTAATCAAGTAGACCATATAATCATAATTCATAAATTATGTCAAGACCAATCGAGAACTGGTAAAAAATGTCAAGAAATGGTCGATAATGTTGAGAATTGGTCGAAAATATCAAGACTGGACAAGAACTGGTCGAGAATCTCGACATCTCATCTCGATCTGTTCGAGAAAATCGATATCTCGGCGATATCTAGCCGAGATTTTGAACCATGATTGGCCATAAACAGTCTCCTTAAGAAGTAGAACAGAAATTGGCTAAGTTTTTTTTTTTTTTTTTTGATAAGCATAGAAATTGTCCAAGTTACTAAACTATTGTACTCAGGAATATTAACACAAAGAAAATGAATTTCAGGTTGCTGAATTGGATCAAGAAGATCCTATAAAAAACCACCAAAATTCCCCCGACATCCCTTTTTCTTAGCCACCCTTCCCCCCCCCCCCCTTTCCCCTTTTTCCTTTTTTCTTACAGCCCCACATACAGTCCCATTGCAGTCCCTTTACTGTCCATTATAGTGGGGCAGAAATTCAAACTAGAATTTCAACATACCATCAGTCATTACATTCTTGAGTTTTAATACGTTCAAACCCATATTTGGGTCAAGAAGATCCTAAAAAAATCCCAATATTCCCCCCGACATCCCCTTTTTTTCTGCCCTACTGTCCATTATAGGAGGGCAGAAATTCAAACTAGAATTTCAACATACCATCTGTTGTTACATTCAAACCCATATTTGGGTCAAGAAGATCTTTAAAAAAAACCCCAATATTCCCCCTGACATCCCTTTTTTTTTTTTTTACTTTACAGTCCCACATACAATTCCATTGCAGTCCCTTTACTCCATTATAGTAGGGCAGAAATTCAAACTAAAATTTCAACATACCATCTGTCATTCTTGAGTTTTAATAAATTCAAACCCATATTTGGGTTGCTGAAAGGAGTTCCAGAAAACCATCAAAAACCTCCTCCAAAAAGGTCCTTAAGATACTTCATTTCAGTTCATAGCAGATAGAGAGCACCAAAACAGAAAATAAAAGCCTGAAATTACTTAACACTACGCTAATTACAAAAATGAGTTTTAGAAAATTAAACCCAGGCGTTTGGGTCAAGGAATAGGGTCAGAGAATACCATAAAAATGTCCCCTAAAAATCCCAGAAGGACTGAGGAAAGGCGGGCCAGCTTTGCTGCTGCAAGCCAGGCCGCCAGCAACTATGTTGGCCTGCTACTTCCCAGCTCTAACAACTCATCATCCTAGCTGTTTTTGAGAAGTTACAGCACAAGGATTGCAGATATCTCCTCTCTCTCACCTTCTTATTTCAAATCCCAGGTTCAGCTCAAGAATTAGCAGTGCATGCAAGGAAACATGCACAACAACTCACAGCTGCAGAGATTGAAGGAGGTCAACTCAATTGCAACAACATGAACAAATTTACAGATTTTGGAAAAAAAAATACAGCATGCATACCTTCGTCATCCTTCTTATTCTCTTGAACAGCAACTAACAAAACTGCTTCTCTCCCTTATACTGATTCGAAAACCAGTATATGAGCAGGAACGCTGCTTGCCTTTCCCCCCTTCCTTCTCTCCTCTTCTCCTTCTTCCTTTTCCTTCTCTTCTTTCTGTTCTTTTCCCTTCTTTCTTCTTCATCTCTCCTCTCTTTTCCCTTAGTACGTATGAGGGATTCCCTCCCTCTTCCCACTCATACCTCTCTTAAATATAGGTGCTTAAATTTTTTAGAATTTCTACTCTACCCCTCTTACATCCTAATGAAACCACATGTTCAATTAATTTCCTAAGTTATGGTACCCTTTCCCTAGACTTAGGGAATTTATAACTCTGCCCCCACCTCCGATACAACACCCCCACAAAAAAAAAAAAAAAAAAAAAAAAAAAAACTTGCAACATTTATTTCAGATTTCATCCCAAAACCAAAATTTCAGAATTTACTGTTTTGCCTTTCATCATTGCTTATCCACACTAGAACCCCTATAACTATATATATAGTCACCAAAACACCCCAAGGTGAATTTTGACACAACACCGAGGGGATCCACACCCCTTTTTCATCCAATATCAGAATTTTTAGAAAATTTACAAAATACCCCAAATTCATTTAAAACTAGTTAATTAACATAAGCATATAAATACCACACCATAATCACAAAATTTAGCATTTAGCAAAAATAATACATCCAACAACATTAGAAACAAAAATTTTCACAAACAATTCATTATCCACACATGAATATTTATTTTAAAATACTCACCACGAAATTGTCAAAAAATTACCATGCACTTCATAAAGTAAAATTCCAGCAAATCCCTGCCAGGAGAGAAAAATTCAAATTAGGCCAGTATTTTAGGTCCTAGGTATTACAGTCTAGGATAAAAATAAGAGGGTAAAAATGGGGGCTTACAACTGTAGGGAAAAAAATAGCAAAAAGGGAGACACACAGCAAATGTGACAAAGAGGCCATTAAATCCCTCTAGGAAATTATAACTAGCATCGAAAACCACAATCATTCAAAGATGAGAATCTGAATAATGACCCACCAATTACAGAAATGATATGGATTACTTTGGAACTATGTTCAAGGCAAGGCATTATTAATCCTCAGTTTTTTTTTGTTGAAGGTCAACAAATTGCATTAATTTAAATAGAATAAACTAAAATACAATAAAAAAAATCACTGATAGTAAAAACTCCACCTTCGGCATTGCCATCAGCAGAGCCCTATCAATGATTGACATTGGTACTACTTAATAAAACGATATCAATGATGCTCTGAAGCATCCCAAACCACATCCCTCGCAATGAAATATGGACAAGATGCCCAATTCTCAGAGTTCTTATCAATGGCAGCTCTTTTAGCAAGACTGCCTGCAACTACATGAGCCAATGAATTGAATTTTATAGCCCAAAAAATTTTTCTTTTTTGAAGCGGGGGGGGTTGGTTTTTTTAAAACCCCCCCCCAAAGATACCCTTCCCTATTTTTTTTGGGGGGGGGGGAAAGAAAGAAGGGGCATAACAAAGATGGACAAAAGTATCTTGAATTAATTTGGAAAATATCAAAGGAAATTCCCAATATATAAAAAACCATAAGGGAGGACCTGACAGGTTATCTAAAAGAAATCACAATGTTAAAGAACTTCAATGAGCCAATGACAAAACAAGATGGACAAAGTCAGAACTAAGGGTGTCAAATGGTCGGTTCAGTATAGTGTTGATTAGTTTTTCTCCATATCAGTTCAGTTCGGTTCGGTCCAGTTTTGGGGCAATAAGGTATTCTAACTACAAAATCAAAACCGCAACCAATAACTATCAATCCTGTCAGTTTCAGTCACTTTTCCAGTTTTGTAGGTTTGTTAACTGTTCGGTCTCACTTTTTCAAACATTAAAAAAAAAATGGGGGAAATTTTTAATCGGGTTTTATCAGGTTCAGTCCATTTGGTCGCTTTGGTGGGTCTAATCGCTTGATCCAGTCGGTTCCTACTTTTTGCCCTTTTTTTCTAAAAGCCAAAAGCAATACCAGCCAGTTAAGGGTTTAATTTGGTTCGGCCTCAATTTTGACACCCCTAGTTAGAACATTGAGTGAATCTGAACTATTTAGTCTTAATAAATCAAGAACTACAAAATTTAATGCCATGTAAGACCCATTGCAGTTAGAGTGACAAAGAAGCAGTCACGCAGAAGTTAGAACTGTATGAATATAAAAGACCACCTGCACTACAAAAACTTCTACATAGTCAACCAAAGCATTGACAATAACTATCACATTGCCTATAAGTAATTAAATGCACATATAAGTGGTTGCATACCATATACAAACAGTCCCATCCACAGAGTGTCAGTAATTTATGGGAAGTTCAGGATGGAAACATTGCGTGTGTTCCCATCCTCAGAGACTGTAAGTAATTATTATGGGAAGTTCAGGATCGAAACAAACTGCAGAAATATTGTGTGTGTGACCTTCTAGTGTTTGGGCACAACTTTTGGTTTGGTAGTCCCGTAAAATTGAACCATTTGGATTAATACTTCTTTGTTTCTCCTGTGTATAACACGGCACCTAGACACACCCGGGGCTGGGATAGTGTTTCTAGAGACTGAAGAAACCATTAATCAAACATGAAAGAGAAGGAATCGAAGGACAGGAATAAAGAGAGAAGAAAACAGAGGGAGTTTAACACCTGACAGCACAGACTACTTCAAGTCCTAACCAACTACTGCTTTCAAAAGGGCATCATTCATAAATATATCATAAACACAGACGCAAGTTGCAATGGCTACTTTTTTTTTTTCCAATTCTGATTAATTCCAACAGAACCTCTAGGGTTCTGGCCGATTCCCACTTCTTTCTTCTTCTTTTTTCCCCCCCAATTCCGATGAATTGTGACAGAATCAAAATCAGAATTACCAAAGGCCGACTATGTTGTTGATTCCACTTGCTAGAACCATGGGTACCATGAAGAAATAGGACACAGTTGAGACATCAGAACTCCATTCTGATCCAAAAAAAGATTGAAGAAGGAAATATTAAACAGACAGATTTAATAGGACAACATGCTTGACCATGAATTAAGCTGATATTCATCCTTAAACCTTCTCACTTAGGATGTCTATTTCATCATAGAGGCAACTTTACTGTTCTTTTGCACAAACAGTGCCTTCAACTCCTTCTCCTTTCCCCACCAACCAGGCTTGGTAGTATTTAACCAACTAATAAATGACGAACGAAAGCTGACCCCCCCCCCCAGGCTTGGTAGTATTCAACCAACTAATAAATGACGAACGAAAGCTGACCCCCCCAACAAAAAAAAAGAAGAAAGAAAATAAATAGAACACTTCTATCAAGCAAAATATGCTTGTAGAGAAAAGGGAAATTTTTCCGAAGGATGATTACTAAACTAACATTTCCTGCCATTTGCTCTTTCATTATTGGTTATTCTTTTTTTCTTTTCTTTTTTCTTCCTTCTCCTATATTTTATTAGGTATTCTTATTTTTCTGGGAGGGAGGATTGATGTAATTCATGCAAGATAAAAACTCCTTAATACAGAAAAAAGAGAACATGCTTTGATATGAGACCTTAACTACTAGTTCACCACCCATCACATACAAAGAAAATCAACAAAATCGCGCCATTGTACAGGCATATCATACCAAGGATGATGTTTAATCATCATAGAAACTACACACAGTAACATTTGGATCGGGATCCATCCTCTTCTATATAACTGGGTTGAGAAAGTAATTTATTTTTTTGAAAACTAGGTTCAAAAGGAACATAAATTATTTACTGAATTACTACCAATACTCACAAGTACCCCACTGCCCTCCCCCACTGAACAGTACTAATATCAACATCTCACATAGATAAATGCAAGAGAAAAGATTCTAGCAAACTTTCAGGCAAGTTTGACAAATAAATGCATGGAAAATAATAACAGAAACAGAACAAGAACATGATTTCATGCATGCCGAACAAATAATAAATAGAGAAGGATACTGCCTTGGTATTTTGACCGTGGATAATACCTATCTTCACATTTTGGGCAGTAGATCTTCACCATATTTGACCGGGGAATATCTAATTGACCAACAGGAAGTCAAGGTTGTCCACAGCAGTAAACTCTTGGGCATCTCCCAAAGTCATAGTTCTTGTATTTATCTAACTACAGAAATTTCCACAGCCAAATCTTAGCTTGTCTAAAAGAAAATACTGTTACAAGAAACCATGATTAATGACTTGACTTGAGAAAGGGCCTCAACATTGCCGCCATTCCTTTGCTACTTAATATGTAACAAACATGAATCATCCCATACAACATCTCTGCTGCTGATTTAACCAATTCACTTTGTTCCTCAGTGAACATATCACCTGTACATCCAAATATAAAAAAGAGTTCACATGAACAAATATCCAACCAAAACAAGAGACAAAAGGAAATCAGATTACAGATAAAACCAGGGACCATATGTTATTCAGAAGGGCACATAAATGTATGGAAGAAAATGCCAAAACCTTATGCATATGTTATTGAAAAAGGGAAAACATAGTACGTAGGTTTAGAACTAAAACATGAATGCTTCATCCTAGAAAATTTGGAATGGCAGAGGAATTGTAAAATCATTAGCTGCACCAAAACAGAGTAATACATACAGTTTTGGTAGTGTAAAGTGATGCAGATCAAATATGCGGGGCACCAATGTACAATGTCCTACCACATATATTAATCGTTGCTTTCACAGCAAATTAAATAAATGTAGTTGTAACACTCACTGTTAATGTTTTAACTGAAGGCTATTTTTTCTATCAACATGTCTCACATTAAATAAGAAACAAGACAGACACCCTCTGAGATGACATCATTGCTTTAGTTATTCAGCAAGCAGAGCATGCAACATGAGAACTTCAGGAACCATAGACCAACGTGATGTTAATCTTGCCCCGACATGCTTCCTAATCAATAACTTCAGGAGAAGATGACAGTGATTCTTTCCCTCAGTCATCCAGAAAGTTAAAAGTGGAAGCTTATAAGTGATATTATGTTCATCTAAGCATGTTGCTGAAACAAAAACTAGTCATTTTTCCTTTTGGATATTAAACCTTATGTTACTCCGATGAAATATTGTGTGCGTGTGTGTGTGTGTGTGTGTGTGTGTGTGTGTGTGTGAACGCAGATGGATGCTTTTCCTCTTCTTTGGGTGTGTTTTACCTGTGCTATGTGGAAGAGACTACAAGGTGGTGCAATCAGACAGTATAATCAAGACACTTACACACGTGAGTACCAGATAGAGAAGGCTTTTCAATTTGAGGTTTGTGCAACTAGAAAAGGCTAGATTCCCATACATGGTACATGTGTTGCCACCATGCCAAAAAAAATTATACATATACACTTAAAAGGAATGTAGCTTATGACAAGTGTTTTATTTATCCTTTTCTCTGATCTTATTCTCCATCAATTAAACAGGACAGGTTTAAACTCTATTCTCCTGTGCATGCTTATTTATGGTTTGCTATTTAATTCATATTCTAATAAGTTTTAGTTTCTGATTTGTTAAACATTAATGTCTATCTTCTCACTTCTGATTTCAAGTTCTGTTTTCAAATCCTTTTTTCTGGTCAATTTCAAGTTTCCTACTTGAAGTCTACTTCTTCAAAACTTCAATTCTGATCTGGTTTCTTAAATCTGAGATCAGAATACTGTTCTGTTGTTAATTGTTATTGCTAAATCTAGTTATAACTTCTGTTCTGTATTAGACCTGTTATTGACTATCAATTAAAGATTCCCTACCTTTACTATACTTCTTCAAATTCTGATTCCTGAAATCAAGTCTCTAATCCTGATTTCTGGTCTATTGGTTTCGTCATTTGCCTATTATAGCTAGGTTATAATGAGAATTATAAGAATCCCTCTTAATGCTTAAAGAGTTGAGTCAACTATAAAAAAAATATAAATTTTGCATTTTACGGCATTCCTTTACTTGCATGTACTATGTGTTATTTGCAGCTATAGGAACCATCTACAGCAAGTTCATTAAAGCATAGAAATATATGAGCTGGGTTTCTCCTGGTATCTTGACTTGAAGGCTGAAGCCACAAGGAAGGTGATCCATAGCGCAATTGAAATCATGGCAGTTGTTCTAGTCTTTTGGGCAAGCATAATGGAAAAATTGGATGACAAGATTTACCGGAGAGAAGAATTGGAGAGCTTCAGATATCTGTCTTGGGGTCGCCATCCATTATGTGATGTATCACACCCTTTTATAACAAACTTGACTAGTCGACTGCTGAAACTAAAATTATTTTCATATGGAAAGCATACCAGGCTTTCAGACAGATGCGGAACGGTAAAGGAAGGAGCTGCAGCCCAGACCTATGTGGGAGAAGTCGAGCTTGTAGCATTCAGATCTAATTCTGCTTCAAGAAACAGACAGATCAGTGGGTCATTAAATATTTAATTTGAAACTATAACTAAAATGGTTGTCAATCTCTCAGTTAAGCTCTAGCTTGCAAACAGTCATGGGAACACTGTACCTTTGTGCTTTAGAACCAGCCCTTCTTATCAGTTTCCTACAAGAATCACATCTGGCAGAGTGTGCTCCTCAAAATGAACCATTACTTGGGTTTTAAAAGGGACATGTGGATGGGTTGCTACGAACAGTTCGCAGGAAAGACCATGTGCTTGGATATTGGGCTCCTGAATCTCATCGCACTGGTGATTCCTCCCAGCAGACTACCATCCTCCCCAAATCTGAAATCGCAGCTGGCTTATCAAGGAGAACGTATCTGCTGACAACAATTTAGGTGGCAAGGTGAACACAGCTTGACTGAAGCATCACCACTTTCTATGACTACAGCCAGTTAACCACCATCACAGCTGCAGATATGCTTGCCAATCCTTAAGCATCATTGACAACTGGTGCTCCTGAAGTGGGACCCATCAGATGGCATACATACATAAACAGTTAAAACAAAAATCTGGTAAAAAAGAAAAAGAAGGAATGAATATGCTCTTAATACATATTAAACACAACAAAGAAAAAAAGGAGAATCAAAGTCACCATCCACTTTCTGTAATCAACATGGACCTCTCAGAGGGAGATGAAAGAATGTAACACATTGAAGCTGATCAAATTTTTAAAAAAATTCCAAAGAACCGATTAGAGGAGGAGGCTATTTTGAAGAAAGATAAAAGGATTGGTGTTGTAGTATTGATCAGTCCCAGGCCAAACCAGTCCAGACTCCAGATTGTCCTGGATCATTCTTGATTGCACAATCCAAACAGATGATCACCCCATTCCAACTGCAAAGACAATAATAATAACAATAAGAAGAAGAACAGAAAAAAAAATGATAGCGAATCAGTTGGATGAATTGGTCCCAACTGGTAACAATCTGAAATTGGATTACTCAGCCAATTTTATATTGTCACAATGATCCTTAACAGCATTGTGACAATATAAATCTCATCGTGATACTTCATCAAGATAATATATTGTCACAATTTTATTAAGATACTGAACAAATTCATTAAGATACTTCACAACCTGAACAAATTCATTAAGATACTTCACAACCTCAGCAATTGCTTCCTGGTTTTTCTTATCCCACTTTTTCTTCCTTTCTTCCGGTCAAAACATGTTTATAAGCTGGTATATGGTCACTACTAAAAAATTCGGACACAGGGGGAAGTCCAAGATGATTGACTGAAAGAAAAATGCACTCCTTCAAAGGAGAAGTCAAAGAGTCTGTGAAAAGCTCATAAACCAGCTTGCAACCAACATGCCACTCCCCAGAAGGGTTCTTCTATGAAGGATTTACAACCAGGGATGCACCTAAATAAAATTATTTATCATTAAACAGGGGATTAACGGAAAAGCAACAAGTAGCATGGGATCTGCAAATAAATGGTCATTAACAAGAAATATTAAACAAGAGTTATTGAAAGTAATACTAATGATCAGCAAGGCAATATGAACTCAAAATTTAAATGGAAAAGATAAAGAGGGAAAATAATGCAAGATGGACAGCTTAGTAAGCGAAATCGACAAGGGAAGGAAGCAAAACAGCAATACTTTGGAATAAAACCAACAAACTGGAGCCCACCAAAAACAATATGATTCAAAGTTTGGGGTCTTAATCTGAGATCAATAAGACCTTCCATATATATGGTTCCCTAACTAACGATGAAATTCTCTCTTTTTAATCCTAACATAGGGGACAGAAACATGATTGATACTAAAACAAAATCTGATTTTCATAATGACTATATGGTTTCATCTTGATCTGTAGATAAGTATAATATCAGGGTTTTGGGTCTGAGTTAAGATCCAAAATGTCCTTCCAATCTGGCCCTCAAACAAACCCTCAAAGGGTAGATAGGGCTGGGAAAGGAATGATCCAAAGCACAGCAGTCTTGTTGCTGTTTTGGCAGACCGGATAGAAACCAGGGTCGGGCCAGTTGCCCAGAACAGCCCAGCTGGCTTGGGTGTAACATAAGGGTTTCAAAGTAGATAATGAGTGCTAAAAAGGGAAAGAAACAAGTTCAGAAGGTTTTTGTATCATTATATGCATAATGTTTGTTTAAAAAAAAAAAAAAAAAAAAAAAGAAAGAAAGGTAAGCACAGTTATCATTACATCATCCACAAAAATTAGGGGGTGACTTTCCTTGATTGTGTTGATAAACAATATGTAATCAACCTGACTTTTCTTGGAGCCGCATTTCACCATTACCCCCACTAAATCTGTACAACCAAGCTTTAGGTAACTGCATCAGGTCTTAAACCATAAAAAGACTTCCCAACTTGCAAATGTTTCCAATGGGTGAAGAAATTAAACCCACAAGAACCCTAATATATGCTCTTTTAGTTCCCCACAATGAAAGGCTTTGTTCCATCAAACTACTATAGGGAATGGGAAGCGCTCAACAAGATTCATAATTTCATGTACCATAGCCCAAATAGCTGGGGAAGGCTTTGTTGAGTTCATCTAATAGAAATAAAAGTATAAAATTAACATTGTCTCCAATCCTTTGGCATTGGAAAGGTCACCACTTCAGAAAGAGAGGTTACGAATTTGGCTAAACATTGTTTCCATTGCTTTGGAATTGGAAAGGTCACCACTTCAGAAGCAGAGGTTAATAATTCTGGTCTACGTCAGTACCCATTGCTAAGAGTTTATGACTTGAAAGAAAGAACAGAGCTTCTGAAAATCATGCAGAACCCCTAAAGGGTGGTTATGACTGTGAAGGCAAAGGAGAGTACAATAATTTGGCTTTTGTCTCTCAGTGTTATAGTGTTTTTTCTACTTCTCAGATCATATCGGAAGTATTTTTTTTGTGCAGCTGTCCAGTTTCTCTAGTCTGACTTGGGCCTGTATAATATAATTGACCTTTTATCAAAAAAACCTTTTCAAAATATCCCTAAAAACAAAATACCAGGAATTCAATATAAAAGTCTATTGACATGAACATGAGGATCCATGAAGAATTGAAGAAATATGTATACGGAACCAAGATTCAAAAAATCCTCCAGTCAATTCTGACATCAAACAAATACAAGAGGCTTTTTTTTTAAAATGCCAGCAAATAGATTTGAGGTTGAAAATCAGTTTGAAGCAGTCCAACAAAGAGATTTCTTGTAGTTATTTCCACTCTTAGATCATCCTAAAGAAACTTGTTAATTATTTTTCCAACACAAGATTATCTTTTCATATTCTTCCATAGACAAAATTCTAGTCTTTTCAAATTATAACAAGAATTAGCTCTAGAGACAACATGGTGGATTGTTTTACAAAAAATAAGCACGCTTTCCATGTCCAAGAAGTTATAAACCAACTACATAGAGTTTTATGCAGAAGCACTTGAAGAAAATCAGCAAAATTGTCATCTTTATCATTAAACAGATACAATAAGAAATAGTGGATAGGACTTCCCATTAAGAGCTTTTTATTGTCTCCAGTACTTTTCTGTATTTTTCTTCTTTTCTGGTTTCCCCTCCTGGGCGGGCTGCTCTTTTGCATAGTACAATTATTTGGTCACCCACAAAAAAAGTTGCCAAGGCAAAAAAAAAGAAGAAAACAAGAAGAAACAATGGAACATCAGCGTAAGCCAAAATTGAAGTAAAAGAAACTTCACCTTTGCAACAAATTCATATTTATTTAAGCAATGTTTAAAATTTAAACAAAAAGAAGCAGTTACCCTGAATATCAGTAGGCATGGAACATAGACATGGTGAACCATCCATTTACCCAAAAAATGCCTGGAAACCCAAAAAAAAAAAAAAAAAAAGATCTCTCTGCAAGTGTCACAAATTCAGTTTCAAAATCTCAAGGTTCTGAAGAAGTTTTGGATAAATCAGTGATAGGAACAGAACCATGCACAAATATCCATACAAGAATCCATAATGATGCACAGAAAGTAGGCTCTATATATTATGTCAAACTGATCATGTGGCACTCTCAAGTCTCAACTTCTAAGTCCATTTTCTGTTGAAAATAAGCAAGGAATATGGGGTAGATCTAAATATCTAGTATACCTAAGAGGAAGAACATACACAAACACCCCTACCTACCCACCCACCCATGACCCACCCCCAATGCCATACTGATGCATTATAATATAGCCCCTTGAATGCGTCACTGCTAAGTTTTCCTCAAATCATCAAAATCAAATTGCAACAATAGGGCACTAAAACATCTTCCACAACCTACAAATGTAATATGAAGCATTTCAGAAGTGTAACAATGAAATCTAAGCACGTAGTTCAAATTGAAGTCAAGACAGGTGACTGCTATCCCCGACAATAATCGGTCAAACCTCACATTAATATTGGATTGTGCAGTACAAACAGCTAAGACATGTTGCACATTACCAACCATGTATGCCAGAACCTGATATATTTGTTTTCCCCACAGACAGCAGATAAAGGCACAAATTAAAGCAGACAATGTGTACGAAAGAAAGCAATATGAATCTTTATTACACAGCAACAAAATGTGAAGACACACACGAACTTAACGTAGATAATGGTGAATATGAAAGAAAGCAAGATGAATCTCTATTCTGCAGCAACAAAATGTCGAGACCCCCGGAGTTAGAAAGCTGGAATTTTATTAATGACATGTTACTTAAGACTAATCCTCAAATGTCATTAGTTTCAATGGCAGCGAAAGGGTCATGCAACTTTCTTATTTGATTGATTGAAATTGTAAGTTGGGAGAGATGACCGATCCATTTTAGGATCCCTTGGTTGATGCAAAGAGATGCCGAAAATATGGCACATGCCGCACATCCCTAGGTAAAAGTGGTTTCACATAAAGAATTTGTGTACATTCCAAACTCCCTTCATCATTGCTTTTAACTCAATTGTCATCACAGTCAAATCAAGAATCAGAATAAATAAGATATGAGAAGTTTCCTTCAAGATCCAAATTTTTTATATATAGGGTTAACCACTTGTCCAAATCTAGTCAACATCTGTTGCTCAGATCATTGACTTTTCAATTTCAGTTGAAAAAAAAACAATGGCACGCATACCCTAATCCTATTCACCTAAGGACTCATCCTTATCTTGAAATCTGGACATCGGGATCATCTTCAAATTTGGATATCTTGCTCCTACTGCTGTTAATTATATTATTCTACAATTTGGGTTGTTTAACTCTTGGGTGGGAAACAAACTTATGACGAACCAAATTAAGGATGGAAACAAAAAATGGAAAAGATTTAATATATATGACGACCCAAGACTGTGTTTTTAGGTTTGGGTGCTTTGACACATTAGGTGACCAGGGGCCATCTTGTTGGCTTAGCCCTTAGCAGTTAGCAGAGCCTTGACAACTATGCGTTATTACTAAGTATCCTAGACATCATGCATGTTACAGTGAAATTCTTTAACATGCAGACATGAGAAAATATCCAAAGGCGTAGCATGAGACCTGATATACTGCTTGTGAATTTTGGAATCAGGACTTTCAAGTACAAAAAGAAACCAACAAACAGAAGTATCTACGCTGCCATACAGCTTCCCTATTTCCAACACCGTACCACTCACATTAAGATGAAAAGAAGTTAGAGGACAGTACAATAACCAATCATATTATACTAGTACCAAAATTGGGAAGAACAAACCTGCCAAACAAGCTGAGACAACCAACCCTCAATATCAGCTTGATTCCAAGGGCAAAAAAAATTAAGTTCTCATTCTCCTCACTCTGAAAGACCTTCGCAATTTGCATCAGCCGATGATATCGGGCTGGAGAAAAATGGAATCCGAGGGAAGGAAAACGCACAGCAAGTTTTGTTGAGGGAAAAGATGGATTCTATGATCGTATCTGCAGATGATGAAAAATCAGAAAGTCTTTTCCATAGGTTGAGATATCAATATGTATAAATGTAAGAAAATCACTATTTCAGGAAGTAATGACCTGTTGAAGCTTTAGGACAATCCCACACTTGTCAATAACAGGCAGAAAACTAAAACCATTTGACTTCCCAGAAGTAGTGATGTGTCCACAGGATTGACTCCAACAATAGTCACCATCGACCAGAAAAGCGGATACATCACTCAAACATAAATGGAACTGCAAATACATATCCATCGCTTCAGATGAGTCCAATTGAGAGTCATCCTGTAGATATGTAATGAGCCTCCATCACCATCTGATTCTCATGGAATAAAAACTAAACAACATTCTCATAAAGCTCCTGAATTACCTGTGTACAGAGCCCCAAGTTTCCTAAATCAAGCAGATGTTTAGTCGCATGAGAATTGTCTGGACAGAAAGAAGTAGGAATGGTGATCTTGGGAGCTGCAATATCCAAGTCCAACAAAAACCTGGCAGCAGATAAATATGAAAAGAAACTAGAAATCATAAATGTGATAAGTTAAATATAATATCAACTCTAACCTTGTTCCATGGTTCCACCTACAAAATATGTCCATATCACATTCCATGCATTTACTTCCAAATTCCAATAGACAAAGGCTTTAAATTTGAACACATCATAACTTATACATAATGTCAATTAAATTAAAATGTTTCTTCAAACAGTTCTATTTGGGGAGGGGGGTGACGGGTGAGAGTGTTGATGTAATAACATTGAAAGAAACAAGGGTAAACTGGGGTGTAAATGAAAAAAGAAGACAAAACAAGTATATTTGTTTACATAGGGGTATTTTGGGAAAGGAGGAATTAAAGCTAATTCACAACCTTGGCTTGAGGTCGTTTTCTTCTTTTAGCTGTGAACAAGCAAAGCAGGAGGTCTTGGTGGTTTGAATGAAAGATCTCCACCAATACTTAACCAAACATGCTGAAATTCCAGGGTGAAGCTCGTAACCCTCTATCCTCTAAATTCCAACCGATTAATTCACCAACCAGCAGCCATAATTTAATAAGAAATTTTGAAACAAGAAAAGGCAGTAGAAGTAGAACAAAGTTCATATGTGAGGTGGGGTTTGTAAATCACAACAGAAAAACTCGTTGGGTATGAAACGCCAGGGCTTGTATCGCCCTAGGGTAGTGAACTTCTGCCCCAAATCTCAGATCAAAACAGAAGGGAAGAAGAAATAGGAGAGAGATGGAGAAAAGATAGCGCTTGGTCAGCACACCAAGCTATGCCACACCATGCAGGCACACAAACTCAATCTATTTCATTCCATTTATTCTCAGCTGAATAAATCCTCAGTTACACATGCCAATATAAAAAGCAAAATAAAAAGACTCCAAATTCAAAACTAATTCTAGGACTCCTAATATGCTAAAACCAAACTGGAAATAAAATCCTAGTTTCCTAATAAAGCTAGAAATATAAATTAAACTAAGGAACTCCTAAATAAAACTATTACCTTATCTAAATTTCCCCAAAATAAAAGATTATAAGGCTATCCAAATTAAAATAAAATCCAACAAAGACTCCCACCCATATCGGTTTCAACTTGTGGGCCCGTCACTGTGTCACTCTATTTTCACATCTCTCACATTTGATACGATACGATATGATACTTATGTGTATCGTATCGATACCTACCAATACCCATACGATATCATACGATACTAGCTATCAATACCAATATGATACGATACTTAAAACCATGCGTCTCCCACCCCTCATTATTCCCACCACTAATAAGAAAAAATTATTCAATTGCAAATAAAAAGCACAATAGAAAATTTAGTTTTGACCATGAGATTATGCTCAATAGCTACAAGACCTTGATGATCTACTTCGTAGCTTTTTCAGTCACCTATTTATGTATTCCACAACCAGCCATCTCACTAATCACTATAAGTTATAACACCACCTCTACAACTAGGAACTAGGAAGTATATATAAGCATCTATCATCAGCTAGTAACCATCTCAACTAGTAAGTCCAAATTTTCTTTCATTTATCCTCCAAAATATACTGGCTTTACTCAATAAAATATAAAGATATATAATTCATAAAAATAGCTAAATTTAAACTTCAAAACCAAAATAGACCTCATTTGATCCTTCAATACGTTGTTGACATGTTGCTGAGCAGTGCGCTTGACTCCATCAATCGTCATCTTCACAAAGAACACCCATAATCAGTACAAAAATTAAAAATAGCAATTATATCACAGAGTTCAGACATAAGTTGACAAACACCTGCACAGCAGCTGCAGTTTCCTCAGCTATGGTCTGACTAACAAGGATGTTCTCAAAAAAGGTGATTATTTGGTCAATGGAGTCCTTCAGATACTGATAGAAAAAAATTATATAGAAAGAAATATATGCAATCAATAAATGACCAAAAACCAACTCAAGCAGCATTGAAAAAAAAACAGTAGAATAGCATACGATCATGTAACAGGGAGAAGCTTTTGGAACCAGACTCCAGTCCACTTGAGCATCAAAATGCTTGTATGAAAAATCCCAACTAAAGAATCATTCATGGTAGCGCTCAGCAAAGACATAAGATAAAGATTGAGGTGTAAGAAATGTGGTAAAAATGTATAAATCATAGCAAAAGATTCAAAGTTCAAACCTCTGCCAGGAGCCCATTTGGTGATGACAACTGATATGACCCTAACTTCTGGTCAATTTTTTTTTGCTTCTGAATACAGCTTCACCAAGCAATCCAAAACTTGACAGGATAATTCAGCAAGGCACTCCTGAGCCTCAGCAACAAGCTTTGAAGCATTACGTTTCATGTGAACCTCCAAAAAGGTATGAAGTATGTTTCCCCTGTCTTGCATTGTCAACAACTGCTCCAAATCACCTTCCTTGTACCCAATTATTTGATTTAATTGCTCCCAATCCTCTTCACTGAAATGCCTTGGTTCACTTTCATCCTTCATGGATTGCCCACTCCTGAAAAAACAATATATGTTTTGTCACAAATATCTCAAGCACCATCAACAACAATAGAGTGAGATGTGCATAAAGAATAATAATCTCAGTGTAATCATCTACCATCCTAATGACCACCACGATTTTTTTGCTTTCTGGTTTCTAATATAGATGATATCTGATTCTATGGAATGTTCCACAAATTTGTGAGACAACATCCCGCAGAAACACAAGAATCTAGTAAATACAGATCTACCAATGAAAGTATTAAAAAGCTTTTTTTTCTTTTTCTTTTTTCTTGTTCTCCTTTTGGAGAAAAGGTAATGAAACAGATAGATCCGTGAGCTTCATTGCAACATATGAATGCTTGTAAACTTCTTGCTGGAAGTTTGTACCCTCAACCAAAAAAAAAAATGAATGGTAATTGGGCTGCTCTTTTTTTTTTTTTTTTTTTTTTGGAGGGGGGGTGGGGTTGGGGGGAGTAGTCTATTCTTTATGACAAGATTGATTTTATTCCCATAAAAATAAGTAGATTATAAAACACAATATTCAGTAATTATGAAAAGTGTGAGGGAACCAGCTGTTTCCCCAACACAGGTCGTCGCACACCTTGAAAGCACAAGAATGAGGAAAATAAAGAAGCAAACAACGACAAACTCGGACATCTGGCTCCTGGCTAGTATCTTTCAGAGACGAATAAGGACCAAACCTATCAAAGTCATAAGGAATGCTCAAAATGCAAAGTAGTAAGCAACTGGGCCAATAATTTGATCAAAAAATGCAGGCAGGATTAATTTTTTCGAAGATGCTTTGAATTATAAATATAATATCTCAGTAGAACATAAACATGTCCAAATCAGGTATACCACCATCCCAAAGCAGTCTCTCATAACCTGTTGAAGACTGAAATTTAAATCCATATTTCCAAACTGGTTTTAGTGCAAACCCATAACTCCACTGAAGAATGACTTCAATATTAAGTCCATGATGAAGTTCCTCTATTTCTTTGTTGCCATCAACCACCATTCTACTGACATCAGATTTCAGCAACAAGGCATAAAGAGATATATCTCTTACGTTCGCTTGCATACTCCAGGACCTGTTCACAAGACGACTACCCACTGCCACACAAGATGACATTCATAAATATTAAGAAACCGCAGATCATCAATAGCAGATATCAGTCCAACAACAATGCCATATTGCAGACCAGATCAGCAATTCATTCAATTTAGATATCAGACCAACAATAAAACATAACCATAGATCAGGGTAAGTGCCACATCGCAAGGAAGAAACCAGATAGCAGGGAAGGCGAACACCCAGACTCAAGAGAGTTTCAATTACTTAACAAAGATAAGTCTGATCACCAAGACTCGAGAGTTTATTTCCTTTGGCCTTAAACCTTTCAAATATTTTGATATGTGGTCTACCTAAGATGCTTTTCTTGCCATTGTGAAAGAGGCTTGGAAGCATCTTGTTAAGGAAACAATTCGGCCTCTTATCATCTTTGCCCAATGATTGCCGAAAGTTAAACGATCTATAACTAGATGGAACAAAGATTCTTTTAGGGATATCTCAAATGATTCCCAGATATAGGAGGAAGTTGAAGGTCAAACTTGTTTTCCAAAAGTCAAACAATTCATTATCCACACATGAATATTAATCTTAAAATACTCACCATGAAATTGTCAAAAAATACCATAGTGCCCCTCATGAAGTAAAATTCCAGCATATCCCTGCCAGGAGAGAACAATTCAAATCAGACCAGTATTTTAGGTCCTGGGTATTACATTCTAGGAAAAAAATAAGAGGGTCAAAATGGGAGCTTACAACTGTAGGGAAAAAAATAGCAAAAAAGGAGACACGTGACAAATGTGACCAAGAGGCCATTAAATCCCTCTAGAAAATTTTAACTAGCATCGAAAGCCACTATCATCCAAAGATGAGAATCTGAATAATGAACCACCAATTACAGAAATGATATGGATTACTTTGGAACTATGTTCAAGGCAAGGCATTGGTCCTCAGTTGATGAGGCATGCGGTGCCTGAGAACCATGCTTGAACTGCATAAGTTAAATAAAAAGAGATGACACCAAAACTAGGTAAATATAGGAGAAAAGAGAATGAAGCTTGAATTAATTTAGAAAATAACAAAGGAAATTCCCAATATATAAAAAACCATAAGGGAGGACCTGACAGGTTATCTAAAAGAAATCACAATGTTAAAAAACTTCAATGAGCCAGTGACAGAACAAGATGGGCAAAGTCAGAACTAAGGGTGTCAAACGGTTCAGTATAGTCTTGAACAGTTTTATCCGTATCAGTTCGGTTAGGTTCGACTCGGTTTGGTCTGATTTTGGGGCAACAAAGTATTCTAACGACAAATCAAAACGGCAACCGATAAGTATCTGTCTGGTCAGTTTCAGTCCCTTTTCCGGTTTTGCAGATTTGTTATCTGTTCGGTCTCACTTTTTCAAACATTAAAAGAAAAAAATGGGGAAAATTTTTAATCGGGTTTTATCAGGTTCTGTCCATTTGGTCACTTTGTTCTGTCTTATCACTTGATCCAGTCGGTTCCAGTTTTTTCCTAAAAACCAACGGCAATACCGGCCAGTTAAGGGTTCAATTTGGTTTGGCCTCAATTTTGACACCCCTAGTTAGAACATTGAGTGAATCTGAACTATTCAGTCTTAATAAATCAAGAACTAAGAAATTTAATGCCATGTTAGACCCATTGCAGTTAGAGTAACAAAGAAGCAGTCAGGCAGAAGTTAGAACTGTACGAACATAAAAGAGCACCTGCACTACAAAAACTTCTATATAGTCAACCAAAGCATTGACAACAAATATCACATTGCCTATAAGTAATTAAATGTACCTATAAGTGGTTGCACACCATATACAAATAGTCCCATCCTCAGGGTGTAAGTAATTTATGGGAAGTTCAGGATGGAAACATTGTGTGTTCCCATCCTCAGAAACTGTAAGTAATTATTATGGGAAGTTCAGGATGAAAACAAACTGCAGAAACATTGTGTGTGTGACCTTCTAGTGTAGTCCCATAAAATTGAACCATTTGGATTAATCATTTTTTTTTCTCCTCTGTATACCGCGGCACCTAGACGCTCCTGGGGCTGGGATAGTGTTTCCAGAGTCTGAAGAAGCCATCAATCAAACAAGAAAGAGAAGGAATCGAAAGTCAGGGAGGAAGACAGGAATAAAGAGAGAAGAAAACAGAGGGAGTTTGACACCTGACAGCACATACTACTTCGAGTCCTAACCAACTACTGATTTCAAAAGGGCATCATTTGTATATATGCCATAAACACAACGCAACGGCTACTTTTTTTTTCTTCCAATTCTGATTAATTCCAACAGAACCTCTAGTGTTCTGGCCGATTCCCACTTCTTTCTTCTTCTTTTTTCCCCTCCAATTCCAGTGAATTGCAACAGAATCAAAATCAGAATTAGCAAAGGCCGACTATGATGTCGATTCCGCTTGCTAGAACCATGGGTACCATATAAGCTTATTAGTAAATAACAATGATCTACAATGGTGCAAAATCGAGAGGGTAAAACAAAGTTTCAGCCCAGATAGAGTCTGCCAGGTGAGAATGTCAGAATTCCAATCTTAGGGGCTAGTGAACAGTATTTGCCAAGAGTACTACTATAAGCCAACACATGGGCACACACATGATTGAATTTAAGTCTGAATTTTGACAAATGTCCTATCTAAGCCATCCACTGTCTATCCCATGACAGTGGATGGCTATTCATTCTACAACGTGACAAATATCATGTTTCCGCATGCATAACGGCTAGACCAGAGGAAGAGAAAGGATCAATCCCAGGCTCCCATTTTTAATAAAATTCCGGCTAGAAGCATACGTGGACCGAAGGGATGCTATTCTGCCACTTTCTTCTACCATTAGTTGTGGCTTAGTTCTTTGTTTCATTTTCCTGCATGAATTTGGAATATGGGATTGCTATCAGAGGCCAGGAGCAGGAGAAAGTTTAAACCAGGAGCAGAGAAAGTTTCTCATTTAAGTATTACTATGAAACAGAAATTATATCAGAGACCAGAACCACTGCAGCACCTTGATGCTTGTATATTTGAGCATGTTGGTGCTGCAGTGGTTTTGGCCTCTGATATAATTTCTGTTTCATAGTAATACTTAAATGGAAGGTTTTCTCTGCTCCTGGTCTAATTAAATAGCAATCCCATTTTCCAAACTCAGTAGAGTGCTGGTTCTGTTGGGAGGGGTCAAAATTTCAAGTGTGTTGTCCATGTACCTTGCACGCTACAGTGTTTAGTCTTCAGCTTCACCACATTCCTTCCTACGCATCCTTCGCCTGGTTGTGTGTAGCAGTTTGTCTTCTGGGGTGAGATTCTTCACAAAAATCATACGCTGATTATTGTTTTCTGCAACTTAAAAGAATGCAAAATCAGCATAGAACCTTAGACCTCTGTGTATGTGTGTGTGTGTGTGTGTGTGTGTGTGTGTGTGTGTGTGTGTGTGTGTGTGTGTGTGTGTGTGTGTGTGTGTGTGTGTGTGTGTGTGTGTGTGTGTGTGTGTGTGTGTGTGTGTGTGTGAGAGAGAGAGAGAGAGAGAGAGAGAGAGAGAGAGATGGGGGGAGGGAGCAGACCTATATTATGTTGATAGTCTGATATCCAACAATTCTCTGTTCAAGAATACATGGACCTCAAATTGCTCACAGGCCCAACAAGTATATGAGATGGCTGTGTTAATGAGATTTAAAGAATATGGAAGAACAGATTCTGGAACCAGATTTTAGTTTTTGTGGGGCTTCGTATGCTGCTGAGCTGTTGGTTGTGCGACTGGTTTTCTCTCTTTTTACTTGGCTAATCTGATCCTTTCTATCAGGTATGTTCTCTCCAATTTCTTCTCTGTTCTCCATTCCTAGACTTCTGATTTCTTCCTTTGTTTCTTGTTCTTTTCCTTTCAGTCCTACCCTTTGATTACTGTTACTGTTCAACTTCTCTTGTTGGGTGATATTGGGACTGAGAAGAGAATTCACATACCCACCAAACCAGTTCTGTTTGACCTGAGATTTGGGGCAACAGTTGTCCTCCCTACGGCAATTCAAGCCCTCGAATTTCACTCCCTCTCTTCTATTTTGAGATTCAAATTTAAACATCTCTTGAACTATTCTACCGCCAGATTTGCTTTCAGTGGTTTACTAATAATTATTTAACTGTTATGGTGGGTTGTCTTTAGTTGGATCATTTCACTGGTTTGTTGCTTATCAATATGGTGGGTCCATAGTGACCTAATGAGGGCATTTGGAACCCTGGTTTGCATTAATCCCAGTAGGCTGTTTTTGTACCCAGAAATTCCACTGTTTCATTGACTCCTGTGTAGGATATCGGTGAATCTCCATAAGCTGCCTCCTACTTGAAAATTGAAACACATGACGAAAACTCTTTTCACATAAGCCCACGAAACAGTGAAAAGAACAAAGACCAACAACTCATAAACCTTCCATTTTGAGAAAATATATTGCACCAAGCATCAGCAACTTTTGTTTACCTCATATGCCCACCCATATAAAGAATACACCTTACGTCAGTTGCTCCCAAGTTCTTCTTATGTTCTAGATCAGTAGGTGTTCTCATCTTCCCACATTCACCACATAAGAAAAGGTGCTTTTGATGTGATATTCAATCTCTAACTCTTTGTCACAGGAAAGAGTTCTAACATCCTCCAGTTGAAAAGGCACCTAATGTAAAGTGGCAAGAAACAATATCACGAATGACGATTGTGTTATCACTTCCAAAACCTCCTATCATGACCTTGATTGGAAATACTCCCAAATGAGTATAAAATATCAAGAAAAAACACTAGAAATACTCCTATGAATGCCTAAGCAAATGCATTTTCCTTTTGTTTTTCCATGATAACTCAGCTGCACTTGTTTAAACTTTTAGAAAACAATATATAACTAACCAAAGAAAACATTAGTTACATCAGTGGAAAAAGAAAGATCCAAAAGATGCACGACTATAAGTGATGTAAAATGCATTTTAGCCAGAACCTAAGAAGTTGAAGAAGTATTTACACCATGAATACTAATCATTCCTGTTATTATTCAACATTATGGAAAACCCATCGATAAATCGAGAACAAAATTAGCACAACAAAACTCAAACTCAATGGTCTCACCGTCCTCCCAGTAGTAGACATTTCATCACACTGCAAGGAACCACAAAAACTATGAAGACGCTACTAATGTCGGATTAATTGGACAACTTAACTACCCAACAAAATTGATACTAGAAAGAAAAGAGGAAGAGGGCGTTTCGTACAGTGAAACGTGAGCACATCTAAGAATCTAACACATTTGGCATATCTAGGTCCTGATCTTCAGGGAAAAACACAGAAAGGTATAACTCTTCAGCGACATGGAGATAAAAATTCCAACACTTAAGCTCAAAGGTTGTCCATGCAATCACTATTTCCATGGCAAGTAGAGTTTAACGGCTCATACTTGGGGTGGAAATAGCAGAAATTGGAGAAAGCAATTACTTCAAACACCTATCTTATAAAGGGGGAAAAAAAGACTACCTTCAAGAAACAAGAACAGGTTACAAAAGAAAATTTCACCATTTAAGGCACTAACTGCTCTGCCAAACCAACATATCCCTTTCCATATAAACCTTTCCTACACATAAATTGGGTTTCAAAACCATATCTGTGAATGTTATTAAAGTTAGTTGAAGTCCAAAAACCTGAATATATGGAATATATATGTCCTTCAGCTGCATTGGAGTACAAATGAATCCAAGCATCTCATCTTTGACTCAGAAATTTCAACCTGCCAAGCACGAATAAAATAATTCATGATAACATAGGAATATGATGAAACCTCAATATAATAAAAATACAAACTACATGGCCAAGCAGATACAATGGTTTAATCCAAAATTATATGATATTTTCCTGTCACCATACAAAAGCTTCAATATATAAAAGGAAACAATCTGACACACATGAAGGAATTCAAAGTTTTTGCACTTTACACAAAATAAAATCAGAATGGATACACATAATCCTACAAGCCATTAATCATCATAGTGAAGTATGCAGGCCAATCAGATCCATCAATTTGGTTGATCTGCATTACACCTTGACCTTGTAGCCTTGAACCCATGTTGAACCCATGTCCTTGTCATATAGGAATAAAATTACAACCAAAAATAAAAATAAAAAATAAAAAACTTGAATACAATTACGCAAAATACCAATGACAGTGAACAAGAACAAACAAAACTTCTGGAATAAAAGGAAAAGATTAAACACAAGTGACACAAAAGATACCTATGTAAAACTTCCCTGAGGTGATTTCCTTAGTTCATCTTCAAAAGCATCCCTCAACCCGCCATCCGTCTACAGCAAAAAAATATAAATTACATAGGGTACAGAAATTAGAGGTACCACTTATAGAGGATACCAAAGACGCAAAAACTAGAAACAATGAACACTAAAAGAGTGGGGGGAGAAAGAAAAAAAAAATTGAAGCATCTATTTTTACAACAACCAGCTTAGAATGTTTGATTACCCACCAAATCTGTTCAGATCCAGAACTACAGAGAAAAGCATCTCTCTCAAGATGTAGTTTAGAAAGTATTTCCATGATTCCTTGTTACGCCTTTACGATGAAACCATGGCAATATTCAACAGAGAGATGGCCATTGATTCCTTTATGCCTTCCTCCTCTCTGGTTTTGGTGATAGAATTCGTCTCCAAAACGAGAGAGAGGGAAAGAAAGAGAGAGTAACCGTCCGTTCGCACACTTGAATATATGAAGGGAAAAAACAATATCCGCGCCAAAAGTTGGCGAGATTCGATATCTTTTCACTTGAGTGCTCCAACGGCTAGCGGATTCGATATCTTCTTAACCCGAGTGCTCCAACGGGTAGTGGATTCAATAAATTTCCAATTCGAGTGTTCCAACGGGTAGATTCGAGATATTTTCAACTCGGATGCTCCAACTAGTAGCGGATTCGACATATTTTCAAATCGAGTGCTCCAACGGGTAGCGGATTCGATATATTTTCAACTTGAGTGTTTTCAACAGGTAGCAGATTCGATTTCTGGATGCGAATAATGGTGTCAGTTAACCGAATTCAAATCAAAATTAATCGGTTCCCTTTTAGTTTTATAATTAGTTAATCGATTTATAATTATTAAAACGACTAAATAAAACCAAATGGAAACCTAATAAAATCGATTAACTATTCTATTAAATATATAATATTTCATATGTAGGATATAATTTTAATATGTTATATATTAGGACCACATGGTACCATGTGGATTGATTAAGCCTCCAGACACTGGACATGTGTCCCCATCTTAGTTGATCAACCAAATCACGATTCTGTACTTTCAAACAGTTACTTGTGTGTTGGATTTATGTAAGTTCAGATAATAGAAGGCTAGCCCATGATTCGATGGTTATCTCCACGTATCATCCTCTCAGAGGAAATTGGGATGAACTTGATCACGTTACTAAGGAGTCACAAGACAATTATCACTAAATCGACCTTTGGATCTACGTCAGATGACTACAAAGCTCACCGATACAATCACGATATTGGTGTGAGAATCACGATTTGTTCTTCTGAATATTTGAAAGTTATTAATTTTTACCAAAAAACGAAGTCTTATTAAAAAAATATATATAACTTATTCAAAGGAAGAAACTAATGCAATTAGATGAAGTGATTAAAAATGCAATTGAAATAAATTAACAGTAATTCATGCAACTGAAATAAATCGATAGTTTTACCAATAAATAAATAAATAAATCAACAGTAGTTCAACATTATTCCAAATAAAAATAGCTAAGAACACTTGTGAACATACGAATAAGCTGATTTGAATATCTGGAAAAAATGGATTAATTTCTACGAATAAATACTAATGAGTTCACTTTCATACCCTTTGGATTTTGCAGTCCATATACAAATATCTCAAAAAGTTCTTACTCCTATCTTAAAAGTTTCAAACCAAAAAGTCCTTACAAGATTGATCAATGACATCAATTATTTTGTTAAATAACATTTATTTTAGGGAAATTGATACGTAATATCTGTTATGGGGGAAAATATTACCCAATGAAAATATTACACGTTGCACCCGAAACCATATAGGCTGACCGATCAAGCGTGACAGTGTGGCACTAGACCTTGCACGTTCGGAGTCATAGTTCTATCCGGATACGTCTATTGAGCGGAGACACAGTCCTATCAGGGCACGATGTCTGGTTGAAGGCATAATCCTATTGGATTACGTTTTTCGGTCAGAGTTTAGAGTCCTAAAGCGACTAGCTTACATTGTGAGAATCCTTCTCCTAATACACTACGATGCCGAGCTTCACGGTGATTTGACCACTCGTATGGTAACACCTGTCACTCTCATTACAAATCAATTTGGCTTCCTTGGCTATAGTCTCTTACTCTTACTTTGAGTCTATGACCTGAGCGTCTCTCAGAAAAACACCTGGCAGTCCTATTGGCCCAAGAGCAGGCTCAGGGCTTCTAATATATCTTTTGGTCTTGGTGATGATTTCTCTGATTTGGCCTGGATAGCAGAACTAGGGAGCGGTTAAATGAAAACCAATGCACTTAGCCACAACGTGATTGAAAATCCTAGCTTTTAATGGGTAGTTGTTTTCTCTTTGAGTCGGAGTCGTCTTTCTCTTCAGTCGGAGCAAAATTCGACATTCCAGTTAGGGATGTTTTGATTGTGAGAGAATAATGAGGGATTAAAGAGAATAATTGGGTTAAAGGGTATTTTAGACTTTCCATCTATAGTATTTTAATCATATTCAAGAGAATAAATGGGTTAAGTCGTATGGCTGGATTGATTTGTCATTGTGGTGTAAGTGAAATGATAGTATGAGTCTGGTTCAATAACATATTAAAGTATTTAAAATCGAGATAAAATACAGGGGTAGTATGTGTCAATTTCCCTTTACTTTAATAACATGTTGAAAGAGAAGCCAAAGCTACGTCTGGTACGTATTATAAGTCATGAATACAAGTTAAGATGACAAAAACAGTATTTGGTGTGTAAGTTTTTTCTTTGATCATAAGATGTGTTATCTAATGTGGCTCATTATTGAAAAAGATTAGTTTTCCCTTTGGTTCGGTCTCTTGTAGACATCTTTGGTGGGCCTTAGGACCTGCCTGATGTGCTATTGACTTGAATTGCCATGGGGATGGGGTATGCCCGACTTTCATAGATCCTTGGTTTAACCTCCAAATGAAAACTGGGGTCCTTGCATCTATATCTCATCCATTATATATTTTGATCATTAAGGGGAAATGCATCGCACTTTAGCCCTTTTCCCATTTTTTGTTAGGAATGCATTTCCCATTATGAGGATACATATCAAACGCAACCTAAAAGCAAATAGATGGATTTCTGCACAGACGCTCTAATTGCCATGCGGCAATTACCTAGTCATATATTAAATTCCTCATCAATATAACTTCTCCATGTATTTTCATAAGATATGAAAAGTGTGTAAAATAGATGGAATCATTTAAGCAAGAGCTCAATACATTGTAGAGTATATAGTTGAGATGAATCACCAAATTTAGTTTGTAACCTATCAAAATGATTTAATCTCTCTCTAATTGTAAAAAATACCAAATCACTATGTTCACATACCAAAATACTATAGGAGATGTAAAAAAATATTCCTAAAATTAAATGTAAAGGAACCATTTTCCTTATATGAGATTGTTTTCCCTAATGTATAATTGGGAAAAAAAATCCAACAACGAGTGTGGAAATTCTTTTTCACTCTCTCACATAATTCACATTCTCTTCTCCTTGACAATGTGGGCCCATAGAAGATATCTATTCGGATCCAAATCCTCTCCTCCCAGAGGTTCAGGAAGAGAGTCGATTCCCACCAACCAATGCCTGATACGTGGGAGTTAGCTGGATTCAAGCCCTCCATCTGAGCCGGTGCATAAGTTGACATTCCCTGTCGGTTCACCTTATTGGCTCAGATCCAACTCTATTGGGCTTCGATCGGTCCATAAGTTGCCATTCACACCCACATTGGCTCGGGCACCCACATATTAGCTCGAAAACCGACTCTCTTCCCAAATTTGAGAAGATGATTTGAAACATACTTAATTGATGCAGCATGAGAGATTCTATCACGGAAAAAGGAATCCTCCCCTCTATCATTATGAAAGGTATGCAATCTCCCTAAAGGATCCAGCTTCCGTTCACACTTAAAGTCACATATGAAAAACGTGTCAATTTTGTTACCGGACATATCTTCTTTAATGATAAACATGAAGTGAGCAATTTTAAAATACATATAAAAAAAATTCTTGCACAGCCTGGAGACTTATCCTCACCATTTTAAAATCCACCATGTGAGTCGAAATCTCACGGCAATTAAATAAATCCAGAATCATGATGAAGTCTTAGCCAAAAAGTAATATAACCAATAGTATAATTAACAAGCCAATCGCATTCATTATTGAATAATTAAAAAAAAAATTCAATATATGAAGAGCCATATAATTAAGTTTTTAACTTCGAAACTTGATAGGTCACTCAACCAAGGTTATAAATCCATTTATAAGAAACGGTATCGGCGATATGTATAAAATGGATCTTACTTGGACTGAATCGGTGTATGGATCCAATGGAAAAGATGACAAATAACTAATATTATATATAATAATAATATTAAAAAAAATTAAATCGAAGATCGAATAAATCCAAAACTAATACAAATTGACTGATTCAATACTAATTATTTAACCATTTATTCAACTCTATGGTCTTTTATCAATATATATATTAAACTCATTAAAAAAAATTCCATATAATTGATATAGGTCATAGAATTTTAAATGAAACAATGTAGAGGTGTTCTATCCCATCAATAGTTGAATCAAACATATTAGACCCCCATGTACTTTGGGCACAACCATATACAATTGCCCATAGGCCATTACAATGAGAGGGGAAGATGGGGGAGAAGAAGGCGACGGATGAGGGGAATCAAGGGGTGCAGTTTTTTCATACAATGAAGTAGGATAATCGATTTTTTTTTCTTTATTTTTTTAATAGAAAATGAGATTTTGTTTTATCACCTAGAACAGTAGAGTCTTTAATCAATAGATAAGATCAAATTGTCTTACACGTAATCGATAGATAATTTTATCAGTATTTTAACGAAGTTCTAAGGCACCGTTTGATAATACTCTCGCTCTTAGATTCTGTTGATTCTGTCCCCATGGGAGCTAAAAAATTTTGTTCACTCACTATTCTAGATCAAATGAAATAGAACTAAAAAAGAGAGTAAGCTAAAAAATTTAGTTCACTCACTATTCTAGATCAAATGAAATAGAACTAAAAAAGAGAGTCGGGTCAAAACAAAGGCTTGACCGCCCCGCTGCCTCCACCACCACGTCACCACCATCACCACCACTACCACCACCACCACCCACCACCACCACCAGAACCACCACTATCACTACCATCGCCACCATCACCATCCAATCTGGAATCAATTGCAGATTCATTTTTATCAAAAAGTATTATTATATTCTCAATAAACTTTTGAATCAGATTTAGAGCAACATTACCTAAGAGCATTCCACTCTAAGATATGTAACTCCAAAACAAAAGAAATAGAGTAATTGATACATACCATCCCTGTATTTTAATTCAATTCCAATTACCTTAATAGTTTGCTAAACCGGACGAATACCACCATTTAACTTACATCACATTCACGAACCAGTCCAGACTTAAATTTTAACCTATTTATTCTCTTTAATATGACCAAAATACCTTTTAGGGTGAGTTAAAAAGTTTAAAATACCTTTTTTTTACCTTTACCTTTTCTTTGTCTTTTCTTCAATCTCATTGTTCTTCATTTGATTTTTGCTCCTTGCTGAAACAGAGGAGACCGAACAAGAAGACAAAATGTCATTCTTCAATCCTTCATCTCCCTCCAATCTCATTGCTCCCGACTGAAAGAGAAGACGAAGGAAAAAAACGAAAAGATCGATTGACGGAGAAAGAGGTTGATTGAAAGAGTAAGACGACGACTAAGAAGACGTTGAGTGCATCTCATAACTAGGTTTTACAGAGAAGACGTCCACTTGCAGCTCAGAGAAGAGTGGTTTTCTTCTCCCGGACTCTAAATATCGAAAGTTCATTATCTCATTTCTTCAACAAGTTGCTCTTTAACTGGAGGAGGACTAAATATCTCATCCTCGTCAAGAATAAATCTTTGAATATCCTTCCACAGCGCCACGTCTTTCAATAGACCTCTCTTAGTCTTACCAACATTCAACATTGCATTGTTTATTAAAGGCTGCGAATTTCTCATTTGAAGAAGAGAGTGGATCCTGATCTCCTTCTCTTCAACCTCTTCAGGCTTCCGTATCCAGTAATCAGGGTCGCTCTTTGAGAACATTCGACGCCGAATATAAGTGGTAGTCAGGTTGTCTTCTTCTTCCGTACCCTAAGAGGAAAATTTTCTGGAAAATTCCTCTTCTTCTTTCATACCATAAGAGGAATTTATCTCCTCTTCTTCTTCTTCCCTATTATCACATGGAGATTTTTTGCCATCCATCTCTTCCGTATTGTCAGAGAGGGATGCTACCATAATGGCACTAGAATGTTGATTAGAGTTTTGCTGCTGTTTAGGTTCAGGTTCCCTATTTTCGCACACAAGCTTCCAGAATCATAGTTTAAACATATAGTTGTCGTATCTTATTCCTGAAGATTTATTCTTGACGAGGATTAAATATTTAGTCCTCCTCCAGACTGCTGCGATGGCTTTCTTCTCCCCGATTCTAAAGACCAGACGTCTTTGATGGCTGAGTCTTTCCTTTTAATAACAAACTGCTGAGGTTATATTTTGGTCTTTTGGAATAAGTTATAATAGTATTAGAGAGGTTATAATTGTATATTTACTCCTCTTTGTTTACAAATAGTTGAACCAGAGAATAACTCATCCAGTTCGGCAAACTATTAAGGTAATTTGAATCGAATTAAAGTACAAAGAATGATATGTGTCAATTACCCAAAGAAATAAAATGACTCCAAAACAACAATGAATCAAGAATAAAAGTATTATGAAACACGACTTCAATATCTTCCCCACTAAGAAAAAACTTTTCACCACCAACATCAGCGGAGTGGAGTGTGAACATGGTTTGTACTTACCAAACCAAGAAAAGCTAGGGGCGCATATTTTTTGAAGATCTCAGTTGTAACAATCATGTAATGATATTAGTCTTACTGTCCCCACCAACCGACAATCTAACCGTCAACGCAACTTTAATCAATAAATAATTAACAAAGCTGAGTGGTCCATTAAGAATAATCAATTGTTTCTTTTTTAAGTAAATTAAAGAGGCCACGTGAGAATGATTGGACATCCGAGAGTTAGGAAAGACACCTTTGTGTGGGATCCGCATCCAGTCCTCCCAGTGGTTATGGGAAAGGCACCTTTGGATGGGCCACGTGATTCCCGACCGAGACCAGCCAGCGCGACAAGCAGCGGCGGGTGTCGGCTCGGGCGTGGGTCTCGGGTTCAACCGAGAGCCACGGGCGCCACAGGGGGGGGGCGGGGGGGGGGGGGCATCCCCTTTGTGTGCCACTCAGCCTCCAATAACTTCAGTGGGTGAAAATTTGACGCGACTTTTGTCCTTGCAGTGCAAATACCAAAATAACCTCATCAGGTTGCTCTACGTTCTCTCTTTCTAGTATAAAAATCCTCTCCAACCCTAGGGCGGGTTTTCGGGCCACCTCTTTCCAGATATTTGGGGGCGGGCGGGCGGGCCCCCCCCCCGGGGGCGCGGGGGGGGCCCCCCGGGGGGGGGGGGGGCCCCCGAGATTTGAAAAATCAGGTAGATCCATATCCTCTCCTCCCGAACCTTCGGGAGGAGGGAGGCATCTTCATTGGATAGCTAACACTTAAGGTTTGAAGGAATCCGAACTCTCCATTTGAGTTGACAAGTTGAGCCAATAAAAAGATGTTAGTTCAGATGAAGGGATCGGATTCACACGAACCCTAAGTATCGACCATCTAATGGGGTTGCCGTCCCTCCTCCCAAACCTCTGGGAAGAGAGAATTTAGATACCATCAGGTATTAAGATTAAGGGAAAAAATAGGCTGCCTCCTCAGTACTATGTCTAAAGGACAATTGACCACAAAAGTTTTGGAAAAGACAAAAGTCCCCTGATGGTCAAGATTGAATAGAAGAATAAATCACAAATCAATGGATGCGATGGAAAGTTGTATCTATCCGACGAATTGTGATGAATGGATGCGTCAATTGAATAGAATGTCAAGATTTAATCTTTCTCAATGATCGTAAAGATCAATGGTTGAGATTAAACTTCTTTGAATTTATATAGGTACGAACATACTCATTCAAATATGTCATGCCTCTATGTATTCAAATACATCGAGGCATACCCTTAAAAAAAAAAAAATCAACTGATAGAGCCGCACCCTCACCTGCACCCCGCCTGGTACGACTTGGCTTGGCTCAACTCTGCGCATGTGTGAAAAACACCCGGGACCTCCCGGACCCTTCCCTTTAGAGGCATCATTTCATTTAAAGGCTCAAGATGTTATAGGTCATATATATATAGAATAAATTTCTACTACCCCCCATAATAGTTTCAAAACATCACCTACCACCCATACGTTTCAAAAAACATCAAATGCACCAAAGTAATTGACGAAGGTGACGGAAATGAGTGATAGACCGTTTTAGCCTATATGTTTTTAATTGAAATTTGTTAAAATTAACAAAATTCCTAAAATAACCCTGATCATTTCGGTTAGATAAATAGCCCAATCTTCTCCGGCACCGGTTAATAGATAAGTCCCCTTAATCCCCTCTCTTAATCCCCTTAATCCCCTCTCTTTCCTTCCCTCTCTCCCTTCCTCATTGTTCTCCCCTCTTTCTTCTCCTTCGTTGTTCTCCATAGTCCCAAAATACAAATGCAGAGTTGAGATAAGCATATTTGTTGTCCATTACAAGTTCGTTGGAGCTGAACCCTTCCTCCGCCATCACCATCATCTACGATGCATCTTCTAAGTTCGTTGGAGCTGAACCCTTCTTCCGCCATCTCCCTTATCTCCACAACCCTCCTCTCCGGCTAGCATATACCGTGCTACACACTACTTCCACCATTTCTCCCCATCCGGCTACCCTGTTCTACAATCCCCATCCAACAAAAGGAACAACGAAAGGGGATAATTCGAAAATCAGATTCTGCAATTGTTAACCCCCTCAAAAAAAAAAAAAAAAAAAAAAACCTAAAAACTCAATAGGAAATCAGATTCTGTAATCGACTTTATACTGATTCATGAAGCATAACCCGATAAAGTTCTGTTTCTGACATGAGAGGCAGTAAAATAAAACGCCCGTTAATCGAAAGATTGTCTAGTATTTGGCGTCCGTATCTTCTACCGATTCTGTATAAAATAAATAGGAACGGTATATTACTGCTGCTATTCTTATTTATATTAATAAAAAAAACTTTTTTTTTAACACTCTTTTGTATAAAGAACTTTTCAGTTCCCACTCCTCAATGCTTTCTTCGTCGCAAGGTCATTATACGTAGGTAGGTTTCTTTTTCTACAAATCTTGGTTTCTTCCTCCAACAAAAACCATCAATGGAATCCAACTCACAACTCTCTTATTGTTAGCGGGTGTTCGTGGGTTCTCTATTTATTTTGGCGGTAAGCTCTCTTCTCTGTGGAACAGTATCTAAAGCTCTCTTCACTGTGGAACAGCATCAGAAGCCTTTCCTTTTCTGTGGAAGAGCAACTTGGAAGGAAATCAGATTCTGCAACTTTTTTTTTTTTTTTTTGCTAAGAAGGTAAAAAAGTCTTTTGACTTATCTATTAAGGTATTATAGTCCATTTCACATTTTTTTTTATGACATCAGCAACTAACGGGATTGGTTTAACGGAATGGACCTATTTGATTAGCGGTGGTAAATGTTTGGGTGGTAGTTGATGTTTTTTGAAACGTATGGATGGTAGATGATGTTTTGAAACTATTATGGAGGTAGCATAAATTTTATATATATATATTACCTCTCCAAGCAATGTGAGACTAAAACAACTACAAACTAAGCCAATAAAAAAACACAAATGGAAAGATTTTCCTCTAAAACTAAAAAACAAAAAAAGAATCCAAAGTTTGAAACTTTTAATTTTTAAATCTAAAAACCCAACTATTTATAGGGGAGATATTTGTTTTTTTAGAAACTTTTGGAGTATTTGTCGTGTAAACATAGTACAAGGGAGGGAACATCTTTTTTCCCTAAGACTAAAGATGAAAAGTTGAAACCAATCATTTAATTTGGGTTTATGGGTATTTTTGTTATCATTCTGAAAGTGTTGCCTTGAAACGTGTCACTTACGTTGTGTTTTCTCTATCACACAGCTGTCATGATTAAAAGTGGTTTTAAATAAAAAAATAATTAAGAAATGGTATATTATTCTTATGCCATCGAACCTTGAACAAAGGTGATTAAAAGACAAAAATTATATAGCTAATCCTATTTAATTGAAATAAAACTTTGTTATTGTTTTTTTTATTTTTAATGGATGTTCAAAATTTTAAATAATATTAAAAGAAAAAATTTAATTCAGAAATTTATTAAACGTGAAAAGGTTCCACACACTCCGGAGTAGAAGACAATCTCCTAAGCCAAATGCATAAATGGGTATCATGGGTGGGTCCATAAGATTTAGAAAGAGAGAAAAAAAATTAGGAAGAGTGAGAATGTTAATTATATAAAATAAAATAAAAAATTCAGTGTTGGATTTTTTTTCCTTAAAAAATTACCAACGAATATTATTTTTGGATAACTTTAGTATTTGGGATATTTTTGTTCATGTGAAGAGATTAGATAAGTCTCCATGTTGCGTGGCAGGGAGAAACACAAGGGAAACGCACATGACTGAGTCGATGGAAAGGCAATGAAGTCAGCGGCGTCAAATTACACGTGGCAAATATAGCTGACGTGTCGCAGAATATTCCCAAATCTGTCCCTCTCTGTGCCAGTTAAATACCCTCCCTGGCTTTTTTCTTTCGTTGATGCTGGTTGGAATTTACTCAACCAGCGAATATTCCTAACATTCAGAGGCAGAGGGGGAAGAGACGAGGCCAATAAGAAGCAACACCGGAGCAGCAGCAGCAGAAGCAACTCAAAATCTCCCTTGAATTTGGATTTCGATTTTCGGTCTCTCTTTCCTTCTAATGCAGCTAAGCTGATTGAATCTTGAAAATTTTTGAAAGATCCCAGAATAGAAAACAGCCCCAGTTTGTTGATATAGGGAAAAGAATTTGGGTTGGGAGCTGAGCTGATTGAGTCTTGAAATTTTTTGAAATACCCAGCGGGGAAAAAGCCCTAATTTGTTGATTTGGGATCAGAAATTAGGAGAGAGATCGTAAGGAATGGAGAAGAGGGAGGAAGATATCGTCTGTAGTGCCAAGGGATCGAAATTATCTGTAACGTTTTGGGAGAAGACGATAGCTTCGGGTGTCGTTATTGGTTTCGTTTTGGGGCTTCTTGCTGTTTATTACACAATGCCTGCCTCCGATTATAGCTTCCTTAAGTTGCCTCGTAGTCTCGAAGACCTTCAAATTCTCAGGTAATTTTTAAGGATTTGGTTCTATTGGGGGATTCCTCTTAAACGGAATTTTGTTCTTTGATTCGTTTAATTGGGTTCGTGAAGTTATTAGGTTCAATATATAATGTAATATCTGAATTCGGTTTGATTCTTGAGTTCTTGTAATTCTGTTGCTCTTTGGCATATTCTTTCGGTGATCCTTGTGCTTAATTTTGTCATACGGGTGGGGATGGAATCTTGTAAATAGCTTTATGAGATGAAGGTTTTTTTTTTTTCTTCCTCTTATTTGATCTACCATTCTGGGATCTCCAGGTTTTATCTGATTTTGGGTAGGAGCTCTCCTATCAATTTTTTTACGTAGTGAAACCAGGGGAGGTTTTTCCATTTTTCTTTTAAATTTATGGTGGAAAATCATGAGGCTGTGTATTCCAAGGCATGAAGTGTTAAAACCACCAGCGATGCTTTTGTGGGCTTTTGCATCTAACTGGTTTTCTGATAAAAATATTCAGTCATCCTTCTCTTTTTCTTTTTCAATTTCGAGAGTTCCAAATTTTCCGTGTTCTGTATATGTTCTTGACTCAGCTAACCTTTATGGATTCCAGTTGTTTGCGTTTTCTATTGTAAATTGAAGTCTTCCTTGGCTTTTCTCGATGATTTCGAAGCCGATTCCTGATGTTGGTGAACAAATATGACTGTATCTTAAGTTTGGGTGTAATCGTTTTGCAGGGATCACCTTGAGAGTTACACAACCGATTACACCGTGCAGGTCCTTGTGGGGTTCTGCACAGTTTTCATTTTTATGCAAACTTTCATGATTCCAGGAACAATCTTCATGTCATTGCTTGCTGGAGCTCTTTTTGGAGTCTTCAAAGGTGTAGCTCTTGTTGTCTTTGCTTCCACTAGTGGTGCTTCTTCTTGCTATTTTCTATCAAAATTGATAGGGAAGCCCCTGGTATTCTCTCTCTGGCCAGACAAACTGAGTTTCTTTCAAGCCCAGGTGAATATCACTTCCTTCCTATTGTTGTTTATGCTTTACTTCTACTAACAGCATTGCATTGTGTATGATCTTCTTCTTTAATCTCCAGGTAGCTAAAAGAAAGGAAAGATTACTCAATTACATGCTTTTCTTAAGGCTGACACCTACCTTACCTAACACATTCATCAACGTCGCATCACCAATCGTAGATGTGCCATACCATATATTCTTCCTGGGAACAGTCATTGGACTCATTCCAGCGGCTTATCTCACTGTCAGGGTACTATACTTGGGAACTCTTAATCCTTGCAATTAGGAATTTGTTTTTTAAATAGCTTTCAGTGATAATATATACTTATGGAATTTGTAATGCCCTCAAGTCACACTGTTCTCATTACCATCATGCATTGGACTGCCAAGTTCAGTGGTGATGCTCTTGGATATTATTGACAAGTTCCCTGTCTCATCTAAGTTGCCTTTAGGCAATTGAGCAAATTGGGCATTATTCATCCAAGAGAGGATCACCTGGATTGATGCTTAGACTTGGTTGAAGGCAACTAAAGCCTGTATAAACAGTTACAATAGTTTGATTCCATTAATGGAACTTATAAAGTGGATGTTACTGCCTTTTGTTGCAGGCTGGAATAGCTCTCGGAGAGTTGCGCTCAATAGGTGACCTTTATGATTTCCAGGCAATTGCCACCCTTTTTTTTATTGGTGCTGTCTCGATCACCCCTACATTGATGACAAAGAGCAAGACTTGAGTAACCGTGATGGAAACTTCGCTACTCATCCTTCATGAACCCAATTCACAGCCAACCAATTGGGTAGCACCAAATCTGTACAGATACGAATATAAAAAAAGAAAAAAATACAATTCGCAGCTACATCTCTTGGTTGTGGAGTTGGTTTCTAAATCTGAGGCAACTTCCAGATCTTCCACAGAAGTTATTGCCCTGAAATTTGTTCTGTAAAATGGTTGCAGGGATGTGTACCTTAATTCAGTTTTTCAATTCTCAGGTTGACATGCCTTACTATTCAAAAATCTCCAGTATCAAAAAATGTAATTAGTTTTTTCCTAAAAACATCTCAGGATGCTATTCTGTTCGTAGCAATTATATAGTTCTGAGATTTGAGTGCAGGTTCTCTTGGGAACCTGATGCTCACAATTCATGAAAACTAGTCCTACATGAATGAGAAGGAAATCTTTGCTGGAGTACTTGTTAGCAGAATTGTATATGGAGTTGGATTGTCCTTTGTGTGTTAAAGCAGTGATGTATTGTAACATATTGTAAATTGGTTGGGCATTGTATTTACAACATATATGCTTGGACAGGCAGCCATTTCCTTGGTTGATGCCACAGTTAAAAACTTGGGTTACCAGTGTGAAGATGAGGTTTAAGGTTGAGACCAACTCCAGTCCACCATCCATACTCCGAACAAGTGCGTAAATTAGTCCTACTCATAGTTTTAGTGTGCGAATAGAGGAACGGGATCAGCTGCCTGCAATCCTAATCCAGATTGGGATTGGCGTAAGATCGGCCCTAATTGTCCTGGTTTTTGGCTCAACTCAGCCCCAAAATTACCCTTGCAGGCTTTGCCAACACGATAGAGACTGGATCGGCTGATCTAATCCCTAAAACCTTGGTATCCAATGTCAAACTTTCACATTCAAAAAGAATTACAAGAAGCAGGGGAAGATAAAAATGCTCTCTTGTTCTCCTTAATCGTTTATAACTGGCTTGCAACTAAGGAGCCAGGAAAGAATGGTACTTAATGGGTTGAACCAATGAAACGTAATTGTACCAGAATACAATAACCAGATGTAATCAATCCAAGGATCAGTGGGCCTCTGGATTACTTTTTTCTTCCCCTTGATAAATTCTGGAACCACTAAGCCACACACCACAGTTCAGCGATGCTCATTTACTAAACTAGCTTGATTTGAGTTGAGTAACCTGGAAAACAAAATTAAAAGGTCGATGACCTGCTGGATGATGTGGATTTGAGACCTTAATCAATCGCAATCCTTGATATTACAAATCAACCAGTAGCCATTTAGACAGGCGGGCGACAAATTGAGCCAATCTATGAATTTGTGTTAAAATCTCCTTATCATCTGTTTCATATTGCATAGTAATCATCTGACACCAAATATATCCAACGAAAAAATGTTAATTAGGAAGAACAGGTGGTTGAGACATCCCCTTCGAAAAGGGAAGCTCCTCTTAAGACTTCAGGAACATGATTTTGGAATTGTTCATTGCAAATTAAATGAAAATGTTATCTAACAAAAATCATAAATATATTGGAAGAAAACTTAGTACTCTTTTTAATGTTCCGGTGAGTGAAAATTCGTCCAAGAGAAGGAAAAGGGAATTTCTGCTTAAGCCACAACCAGCAGTGAGATAACTGTAGGTGTGTCCATCCAGAAAATTATATGGATGTGCCTTACCAAAGAAGCTTTGCCAGAACAAAAAAGTGAAACAAAATTTGAGACGTTTAATCCAATTTGTTATCCTCGATATTTAAAAAAAAAAAAAAGAAAAAAAAAAGGGGGAATGCTAGAGGTCATTGTTAAATATCTTCATTAATAGGAAGATCTAAGCGATACAAAGATTTCTCAAATGGAAAAAAGAGGCACCCAAAATAATGAGCCTCTTGATATATAGCCAAAGCCTCCTGGTTACCGAATTTAGGTGATTAATCAAAACTTCTTCTGAAGAATTACATAATCACACCTAGTACAACACAATGTTAGCAAATTCATCATTTCATTTCTACCTGATCCTCCTAGCTTTCTTGTTCCTGGAGGAGCTATCCGGCGTCCTGCTTCCCAGCTTTCTTTTGTTCCCTACCTGTTTTGGCAACCCCTCACCCTTCTTGGAAAGGGCCATCGTTTTCCTGGCAACCACTGCAGGTCGTTTACTCTCTCGTCCTACCTTCTCGGGCCCTTTCTTTGTTTTAGATTGTAATTTCCCTTGTTCAATGGTTCTTGGAGGGAAATTCATTTTCTTCTGCACCCCTGCTTTGCTTGACCGCAGGCCCTGGTAAGAAAGAGCAGCCCTCACTTTGGGCATTTTATTTCCATCAGCCGAATTCCCACTAGAAGTCACAGCCAATCTCTTCGAAGAGGAACCATCAGTCCATACGGGGGATGCATTTCTTTTCTTTGATGGCGTTGAATCTGATTTGGCATGGCTTAGCCTCAATTCCCGGTCTCGAAGCTTCAAGTTTTTCTTCTTAACAACCATGTTGGCAGCATCCTGCATGTCATGAATGTCAATGGTCAATCATTCCATCAACTATAGAAAACAAGGGAGTAGAATAAAGTAAGCAATCGAAAAAACACACCACCTTCCTCCCTATTACAGTCGTTTATATTCAGAAGCATATATATTCAGAAGCATGTATGGGACAATGGGATAACAGTCGTTTATTATAGTCCATGAAAGAAATCATTTTCACGACTTTGAAATCCAAACGACCACAACTATATATTATAGGCCAAACCACAAGAAATCTCACAACTATTACAGTCCTAAGTCCTAACCAAAGCACAGAAGCTTCCACAACCAATAATAATTATTCTCCCAAGACCTAAAATACATCCTAGAACTACAGAGATTATTCATTAGGGATAAAACATAAAACATCCAAAGATAAAAGGAAGCCCTTGAGGCATCAAAAGTTCAAGACTCAAGTAACTGCAAAGATTATGCTAGAAGCATTCATTCATCATGCATTGGAACACTAACATTCTGCCACTGCTTTGTAACTTGGTCTTTTATTCAACGTCTATGCCATGCAATCATATGGGAGGTCAGCCAACTCTTTATTTTTGTAAGAAAAGAAAATGGCGTATAAAATAATGCATGTTTCTTTTTTTGCTGGAGTGGGTGAAAAACATTGGCCTGTTTATGCTATGAACTATATGAAGTTGACAGCCAAACTACAGCCAAGGCTAAACATGCAAAACCATTAAGCCAATCCAACCTAACAAAAACTAGACCTATTACAGTCCTAACCAAAGCACAGAAGCTTCCGCAACCAATAATAATTATTCTCCCAAGACCTAAAATCATCCTCGAAATACAGAGATTATTCATTAGGGATAAAACATGAACCATTCAAAGATAAAAGGAAGCTCTTGAGGCATCAAAAGTTCAAAACTCAGGTAACACCAAAGCTTATGCCAGAAGCATTCATTCATTATGCATTGGAACACTAAATTCTGCCATTGCTTTGTAACTTGGGTTTTTAATTCAGCGTCAATTATGCCATGCAATCATATGGGAGGTCAGTCAACTCTTTATTTTTGTAAGAAAAGAAAATGGCGTATAAAATAATGCATGTTTCTTTTTTTGCCTGAGTGGTTGCAAAACATTGGCCTGCTTACGCTATGAACTTATGAAGTTGACAGCCAAGGCTAAACATGCAAAACCATGAAGCCAATCATCCAACCTAACAAAAACTAGAACTATTACCGTCCTAACCAAAGCACAGAAGCTTCCACAACCAATAATAATTATTCTCTCAAGACCTAAAATACATCCTAAAACTTCATTAGGGATAAAACATAAAACATCCAACGATAAAAGGAAGCCTTGAGGCATAAAAAATTCAAGATTCAGGTAACTGCAAAGATTATGCCAGAAGCATTCATTCATTATGCATTGGAACACTAACATTCTGCCACTGCTTTGTATCCATAGTTTTAAAACTCGACCGAGAAGGGTCGAGATCTCAACCTTCTCGGTAGTTTCGAAAGGGTCGAGACGAGAACCTGGTTCGAAACTGGGTCTTGACCAGTCTCGACCAGTTCTCGACTGGTTCTCGACCAGTTTCGAACTGGTCCAAGTTCTTATTTAAGAGTCTCGGTCGAGATCTCAACCAAGACTCATTTTTCTTCTCAATTCCCTTCTGTTTTCTTCTTCTCCTCCATTCCTTCTTTTCCAACCTTGCATCTAAGGTTCGAAAACCTCTGTTTTTTGCAAATCTCTCCATCAAAGTGCTGTTGGAGGCTCATTTTGACCTATTCTTTGCAAATCTAAGGTTTGAGGTATGGTTTTTTCCCCTAAAACTTACTATTTTACATAAATATATTCAATACATGTTGGTTCATCATGAAATTTATATATGTGAGAGTCATTAGGCTGATCTACAACCTCATCCTTTCGAAATTATTTTCTTGCATATATATATATATATATATATATATATATATATATATATATATATATATATATATATATATATATATATATATATATTTTTCTGTTAAAAAAAATATTTTTCAGCAATTAAAAATTAAAAAAATATGATAAATATTAATTAGATGGTGTTGAAAATATTATACGATGAACACCGTTGGTCGATCTACGCGGCCACGGTTTCATTTTTTTTTCTGTATATATATATATATTTATTTTATTTTTTGTTTAAAAAATTAAAAAATACATTTCTTAAATATTAATCAGTTTACTTTCAAAATAATATATGTTGAACACCGTTGGCCGATCTACGCGGTCATGGTTTCAGTTTTTTTTCTGTACATATTTTTATTTTTAAGAATTTTTTATTAATAAATCCTATTTTTCAACAATAAAAAATTAATAAAAAAAATATTAATACTTATCTACTGGTGTTTAAAATAATATATGTTGAACATCGTTGGCCGATCTATGAGGTCACGGTTTCAGTTTTTTTTTTCTGTACATATTTTTATTTTTATGAAATTTTTATTAATAAATTCTATTTTCCAGCAACAAAAAATTAATAAAAAAAATATTAATACTTATCTATTGGTGTTCAAAATAATATATGTTGAACATCATTGACCAATCTACGGTTTCATGTTGTCAGATTATATTTTTCGAAAAATAAATTATTTTTATTTAATATCCAAAATTATTAATAATATCTAAATAATTATGGAAAATTAGGAAAAATATTCTGTTTTCTTGTAACATAGTTTTAAAATTTTGAAAAATAATTTCAATGTATTTTGAGTTGTATTCGCATATTTGATGCTTTTATGTTCTTCAATTTTAAGTTATTAATGTAAATCTATTGATTTAAATTTCTCTATTTATCATCTTATGTAACAGTGTCTCGTTCTAAATATTATGGCTGCTTCGGGTTCTCGTGAGGGAGGTAGTAATGCTGGTCGTACTGACATGGCTTGACAGTATTGTACCGCCATTGACGGTGATAGAAAGAAAACCCAATGCAAATTCTGTGGGAAGAAGCTTATGTCTGATGGGATTACAAGCTTAAGCAACACTTGAGTGAGACTTCTACAGACGTGGCAAAGTGTGCTATAGTTCATGTGGAGATTACCAGGGTCATAGCTACACAGATGAAGGGAGGCCAGCAAAGAAGGGCAGAGAAAGAAAAAAATAAACAACAATTTGAGGAAGCAATACGAGGTACAGTGCGTGGTTTGGATGATGATAGTTCAGATGATGATGGTCTAGATACCAGGGGTTTGACTGAGGAAGAAGTCAGAGATCTGAACCGGGCAACAATGACTAGTAAAGTCAGCCATGAGATGGAAATGGAAAGATTGAGGCAAAGAGCCTTAGGGGCAGGTGGTAATAGATCATTTCAGCAAGAACAACAAACACGGAGTAAGGGAGGGTTGGCTTTTATGTTTAGAAGATCAAAAAGTACTACAGCACAACCCCATGCACCACCACCTACTGCTAGGGATGAGGATTATGTAGAGATTCTACAACAGGATCTAGCAGTTTTTAGAAAGGCTGGAGCCAAACAGAAGAGATTGAAGAGTATGTGGAACTGGAAGGGTACAAAAGAATTTATTGGGGATGCCTTTGCTAGGTGACCTATCTATAATAGTATCCCAGCAAACGCCAGTAGTGGCCCATACTATCAGCCTTTCTTTGATGCAGTTGCTCAGGCTGGTCCTGGTGTTAAAGCCCCCACTCCATATGAAGTGATGAATGTCTATCTCCCAAGAATTAAAAAAGAGTTAGAAGTATGGATAGAAGGGTTAAAGAATAATTGGGGTGCATATGGGGTCACTATAATGTGTGATGGTTGGACTGGTCCCACTAGAAAGTCCATCATCAACTTCATGGTCTACAGTGATGGGAAGACATCATTCTTGAAGTCTGTGGATGCATCTGCATACACAAAAGATGTTAACTACATCTATGGATTGCTACAGACAATGGTGGATGAAGTTGGTGCTACAAATGTGGTGCAAATTGTGACAGATAATGGCAACTACAAAAAGGCAGGAGAGATGATGATGGCTAACTATAACTTTTTTTGGACTCCATGTGTTGCCCATTGCATTGACTTGATGTTGAAGGACATGGGCAAGATCCAAAAAGTAAAGCAAGTGGTTGAACAAGCACGCCAGGTGACAACATTTGTATACAACCATGGCTATTCCTTGAACTTGCTGAGGGAGAAATGTGGAGGGAACTTGGTAAGACCCGGCATTACTAGATTTACTACCAACTACATAGCCCTAAAGAGCTTTCAGGCAAAGATGGTAGGCCTCAGATCGAAGTTTGCTTCCGAGGACTGGTTTGGGTGGAGGGAGTCCAGCTCTCCTGCTGGGGTTCAAGCACAGACTACTATAGCTTCAGAGGAATTTTGGAGAACACTGAATGATGTAGTCAAAATTTTGGAACCAATGGTGAAGGTGCTGAGATTAGTGGATACAGCATTCCAACCCACCATGCCACATTTATATGTTGACATGGATATGTTGAAGGACCATATAAAAACTGTGCTTCCACGTGGAAACAAACATTTTGTGAAGATTATCAAAGATCGATGGGAGAGTCAGCTGATGCACTCATTGCATAAGGCTGGTGAGTATATTTAATAATGTCTTTAATTTAGTTTCACTTAATAGTTGGTACTCTATTTTAATCTGGCGACTCATATTTTGCAGCATACTATTTGAACCCCAAGTACCAATATTCACATGTGCTTGGGCTCAATTCTGACCTTATCGGAGCGGTAAAAGATGTTGTGGCAAAATTGGTGCCAGATTATACTGTACAAGCATTGGTCAATCTGGTGGTGAGTTGTATGGTTTAAGTGCTGAATTATTTGAATATCCACATATTACAATGATTAATGGTTATAAATTTTGAAATGGGTGTAGATGAAAACGTTCAGAGATGCTCTTGGGAGTTTTGGAACTCCCGCTACAGTGGCTAGACGAGATAAGACCGATCCTGGTATGAAATTATGGAAATTGAAATTTTCAAATAAAATATCTTATTTAATATGTGTATTAAAATGTGTTCTTCATTTTGTGCAGCTGAGTGGTGGTTGTGTATGGCGAGCATGCAGCTGAGTTGAGGAGAATTGCAATTAAAGTCCTATCTCAAATATGTTCCGCATCTGGCTGTGAGCGAAATTAGAGTACTTTCTCCCTTATCCATTCAAAGAGGCGGAATAAATTGGGCTCTTAACGGCTAAATGACTTGATCTACGCCCATTACAAACATGAGACTGAGGGTACAATGCTTGAAATTTGAACAAAGAAATGAACAAGAGCTGATCGAGCTAGCTGACGTCTTCCAACTATCTTCAGATGAAGAGGATCCCTATGTGGAATGGGTGAGAGACAGAGCATTTCCAGTGATGGATGAGTCTAGTGGGATGCCAGACCCCACTGTGTTTGCTCCGATGAGTTTTAATCTCGAGCGGTTTATGTCCTCGGATGAGGGTCATGTACACGCACAGTCGCCTAGACCGTTTGACCCCCCAGCTGGTACTGGTAGTGACTCAGAAGGCGATGATGATACAATGGAACAAACTGGCTGGTCAACTTCTGATAGTAGTGGTGATGATGGTAGTGGTGGTGGTGATGAGGGTGGTGGTGGTGATCCTAGACCGACTGTACCCATTATTAGATGGACCGGTGAGAGTCATCATTATACACACGCTACACAGGATCCAGATCATGGTGGACGCACATCTTCATCACGGCCTATAACTGGGTATACACGTAGGTCTCATCAACGGGAACGCCCTTTGAAACCAGTGGAAGAAGAAGAAGATCGTTTCTTTGACATCGTTCCTGATCCTGATATTATGCCTGATGTTGAAATTGATAGCATGTCTACAAGTTTTGGAGGACTGAGCATTGAGGGTAGCAGTGGACAGGAGCAGTGGCAGTGGAGTGCTCATGGATTTGGCACCACTTCGGCGTACGGTTCTTATTCCGGTGATGATGACCGCATGATGGGAAGTGCATATGATTATTCCGCTGATACTAGTAATGCTACATCACAGACTGGCTCAAACTTTGTGGACAGTCTCTTTTCAGTCCCAAATTTGCAAAGAACCACGCCCCACACCAGCCAATATATGCTCACTTTACTCCACATTATAGTGAATTGTATCAAAGGTTGGGTATTTTTAGAAACTTCCCGGATCATATGTATGAGAAATATGTGGAAGACTACCAGACCTTTTATAGCCGAAGGATGTCGTGGCAGGATTTTGTTTATCAGACCGAGATATATTTTCTTCAACAAAGTCAATCTGATCAGATGGAGCCTGCACGCCACTCTACATATGATTAGACATTGGGATGGACTAATGGGAATGTATTATTTCATTTTGAGTATTTAAGTCTTTCATATAATGAGTACTTGTAAATTATGTTATTTTGTGGGATATGATTTATGAATGTATGATTTTTCGATAATGTAATTACTTTTTATGCTTCAAATGTGTTTATATATGTTGGATAAGTATTTTCCTACAATATATAACCTTAAAATAGCTCTAAAATGGACTTAAAACAGCAAAAGATGGCTTAAACCATAAAAAAAAATCTGTCGAAACTCCCATTTTTACCCTCTGGGAGTTTCCGCAGGTTTTCGCCGAGATCTCGGTAATCTCGGTTAGGGTCGAGTCACCCTCGAGAACCGAGATTTCGATCTATGTTTGTAACTTGGTCTTTTATTCAATGTCAATTATGCCATGCAATCATATGGGAGATCAGCCAACTCTTTATTTTTGTAAGAAAAGAAAATGGCGTATAAAATAATGCATGTTTCTTTTTTTGCTTGAGTGGTTCCTATAGATTGGCCTGTTTATGCTACGAACTTTATGAAGTTGACAGCCAAAGTACAGCCAAGGCTACACATGCAAAACCATGAAGCCAATCCAATCTAACAAAAACTAGGTTTCAGAAATATAGGGCAATGCTAGATCCACCAAGGGCTCCCCTCCTCACTAGTCTGGGATTTTTTTCATATTTTTAAACTTAACTATGACAATCATGTATCCATTTTTGTCCTCTTTCAAACCTAACTCTCATTATCAACCCTCCCTCAAGCTGTCAACCGTCACATCTAACGATAGGACTAAGGTATTACCAGAAGCTTTTCATAAGAAGCTACAGTTACAGTTCATACTTCTGATCCATTATGCTTTTCTTCTTCATCCACTTCCATGAGCCAAAGCAATGATCCTTCATTTGAAGGAACAGATTTCTTAAAATCACTAATTTTGCATAAAAAATTATATTAAATGAGCTCTATATAAGGGTGAGTTTATAAATTCCATTGGATATGCATCCTTCTTTCCTCAACATCAAAAGATACAACTACATTGCACACAGATGGCAACAGCTTCTTCACCTATTTCTTTCTCTTATCCAAACTCTCTATACAAAATCTAGTTAGTAATAAAATAGTAGGCGTTTCAGCAGTTTTTGGCAAGAGAATTCACCATAGCAACTAGCATCACATCAATAAAAAGTCCATGAAATAATAACAAAATTAGTTTTCTCAGTAGGGAGTCCTGGGTTTCCATAAGTCAAGCTCTTTCATAGTTTGATAACATTACCTAAATCGTTTCTCATTGTTTATTTCTCGTTCATGGAAACAATGAAAATGACTCAATGGAACAACTGTGTTGATCTTCTTCCCCACCACCACCACCCTTCCTTTAGAATTTTATTTTAAAAAAAAAGGAGGGAAAAAGTAACCACCGATTCATAATCAATCCATGGAACACTAGAAACTTCAAGTATTACTATAGCACCATCCAAAATCCAGTCATAGCCAGGACCAATAGATCTTTACAGTAATCAACCATGATTAGATTTCTGTTTCAACCAAAAGAATAAATATAATTCTCAACTCAACACAATTCAGCTAAGTCTTTATATCAACTGATTATGGTTGGTTATAGAATCCTGTCTGCCATTCGACTCTATTTTTGGTTGTTCCTGTTAAATCACAAGTTCTCACTTCATACCATTTTTGGTCCTCACACTAAATATTTTATGCTTTCAACTCCCAAGATATTATCCTCACAGGCAGTTAGAACCAGTTTCATTCAAGACCTAAAATGTTATTGCTATTGACTGTAGATACAGATAAATGCACACCAAATTATCACCTCAAACATCTCAGGCTCACAAATTCGATGTCCTATAGGATTAGACCAAACCAATAAAATAACACAGATCCACTAAAATTACTACCCCGAATACAGCAATTTTTAAAATTAAGTCTGAAAATTATTGAGATCATACAGGAGCAATTATAAAAGAAATGGCCCAAAGGAAACTGTAAGCAATAAAATAACATAAATAAGGTGATAAATGATTCAGACTCAAGTTTTGTCAATCAAATCTTTTCCCCTCCATTGAGGGGTTCTCCATATCAATTGACAACCACCACAAGGTTTCTGTGGCTATAATGGTAATACCTTGTTTTTTTTTTTTTTTTTTTTTTTTTTTGGGGGGGGGGAGAGATTATTGAGATAATACTCAAAGATGATGCACGGACATCCAAAGCTAAATATCATACCCTTGTTTTAAACAGGACATAAGCAATGCCCTTCCCCATGCTTGTATGAGGATCTCTAATAACCCGCACAGCCTCAATGCTAGATTCCAACTGGTTAATCCCACAAAACAACTGATAAAGTTCTTCATCCTGCAGTGACAACAAAAACAGATTCAAACAATTAAAATAGAGACTGAAAGAATGAAAATTAACTCTTCAACACTAAGATATTGGCAAACTATTCTGGAGGAAATCACCTTCACATCAAATGGGAGATTTCCAACAAAAACAGTTCTCTTTCTATCATAAAGTGGAGCACTCTCTCCCTTCAGTTTCTTACGAGGCGGGCATGCCATGTCAACACGTATATGATTCCCCCCAACCTGCATCCATGGAAACAGAACAGTTGACCTATATAAAACCTTCATTTTTCAAAACCACAATGGAATTTAACCCAAACCAAGCAAATTGTTCCCTCAAAAGAGAGATTAACTGTACCACTGTCATATTGTGCATCAAAGAAGATAGTGCAGCCTGCTCATCTTTGAAAACAATGTAAGCATGAACACTGCAAAACCAAAGCTTTATCATTGTAGCAACCATTATGGTAATGGAAGAAGACATCATAGAATAAATCATGACCAGCTATGAGCAAGTAAAAGAGCAGGACAAGCTCGTATTGGGCCATTACCCAGTGCTGGGAGGGGTGAGTTTGGAGACAATCCTAACCCTCAGCATTTTTGTGCAAAGTGGCAGCTCTCAAGACTTGAGCCCCGTTCAACCTGGTAGCCTGAACTTTTTATTATTGCTTCAAGCAATGAGCTTATACATGTTGACAATGGTGATATTTTTGGTGGCTGCTCAAGCTTATGCAGCTGGAACCTGGAAACATGGCTTCCGGGTCAGCAAAGGGAGATCTTACGTTGGAATTACCACAGCCCCCCAGTGCCAGCAGGCAAGAAGCTCTTCTTTTTTCTTTTTCTTTTTTGTGGGGGGGGGGGGGGTTATAGGGCGGGGAAGCATAGAAGATTCCATCACAGGGGCCTCCGCTTGGCTCCATCCTATACTGACCCGAAAGCACTGCTTCTGGGTCCCAGAAGCTATCCCGAACATGCACTACAGGGTAAAAGGTTCAGCTAAGTGATGATCCAAATATAAGCGATAAGTTGCAATGTCAGGCATCTATTTGGATTTGTCCAAGACAGGAAATGCATTTAATCTAGTCAATGGATAAACATATCAAAAGAAATATAGCAGCAAAGTGAAAGTGAAAGTTATGATTAAACAAGCAAACCTGTCGACGGCTTCATTAATCTTCCCCTGGATTATAGCACCTTTTCTCGGTACCTTGCTCTGATAAGCAGAACCAGAAAAAAGTGAGAAAAAATAATAATGATAACAAGATTTTAAGAACAAGAGCACGATGACAGATTGGTGAAATGGGTACTCACATCTATGAGCGGCACAGATCGAATCCTAACTGATTCAATCTCCCCAAAACGGTTAAACTCCTTCAACAAAGCTTTCTTCTTAACCTTCAACGGCAAGTTCCCAACAAAAACAGTCCTCAAGAGCTTGCTTTCGTCATCAAAACCTTCCTTCGAAACCATCATCTCCCTAGGATTATCTATATTCTTCCTCTTCTCCCCAACGACTGTCTTACCCAAGCCCACCTCTTCACTCTCCATCTCAACTACTCCATATTTCCTCCTATCATACTCCACCTCAACCTCGTCCCTCTTCCTCTTCTTCTTCTTTTTCTTCCCCTCAACATGGAGACCATCCATTCCGCCTTCTTCATTCGTACCCTTGTCAATCATATCAAAGTCCGAATTAGGGTTTCCCTCTATCGATTCCTTCCCCTTCTTTACCAAATTATCCGAACCTCCATTACCAACCATATCGTCCACGGCATCGGTATTTGACTTCTTTTCTTTGTATCGCTTTATCTTCTTCGGCTCAATCTGTGAATCGTCGTGGCTGTCGGGATTTGGAGTTTGAGACTTTTGAGGAGCTTCCGCTGAAGCAAACCCTAACCCTAGTTTTTGGTGGTGTTCGTCGGCATTGCGACGGAAGGGGTTATTGGAGGTAAAGAGAGAAAGGCCACCCTCTTCGGGAATGTCTCCAAGGAGGGTTTTGAAGATGTCGGAAGAAGTAGAACCGGTGACTTCTGGCTTCTGGTTCTCCTCCTGAGGTGTTCGATCTTTTCGTTTCTTCCCCATCTGATTCGCGCAGGAAAACACAATGAGTTGCGCCTGCGGAAAAACGATTTTTATCTTCCAAGCAGGATATGTTACCACATACTAAATCTTTCAAAAGTTTCGGGCGAAACATATCGGAAACATCTTTGCCGCCACCATCTTTTGCATCAATTTTTTTTTTTTGGGTATTTTATTCCCTCTATACTTCGTTTTTCTTGACCTAAAATTTTGCCACCAGTCACCATTATTTTTTAACCAAGATTTTCTTTGGGTATTTATTCCCTTTTAGACCCTATTTGTTTTCAAATAAAATTTTTCGTGCAAAATTTTTTGGACTCAAAAATTCTCTCCCGCGCGCCAGCCTTCCAGCCCTTCATCTGACGGGCTGGAATGCACTGGCACGCATACCGATGCATTCCAGCCCGTCAAATGACGGGCTGGAAGGCTGACGCGCTGGAGACGATTTTTTTGCAAATTTTTTCTGATCTACCCACATTGAAAAGGATACAAAAAAAACCCCAACTATTTGGTATTTGAAGTTTCTTTTTTACCCTCCTTCTCATCCAATCATCCACAAAAAAAAAAAATCAAAACCATTCCCCAAAAGGACCCTTCCTACAACATTTTATATGTAAAAACCAATTTCAATGTTTGTTTCCGAAAAATAAACTAGGGGAGGAAATAGAATCTTCTTCTTCTTTTATCTATCAGAAATAAAGTTTGAAAAAAATATTATATATAAAATGTTATCAAATTTTAACATCAAAACCAACAGAGGCCAATAAGAAAATTTTCCCACCCACCATGGCTCTATAATCCATTTGGTTTTAAGTTCTTCCACTAAAAAAGAGAGAAAAAAAAAAAGAAACACATTGTAATCCATCTCCTAATTTCCAGGTGAGAGCCAAGTTTCCAAGTGGGTTTTGCCACCCAATATCTAAACAAATAGGAAGGGTATTGGGATTCTAAGCTAAGTCTTTTTTGCTAAATCTTGAAAATTTATCCGTAACACGCTAAAGGAGTTTTTTATTTATTTTTAAGTAAGTATGCCCCAAGAAGAGTTGAACTTATGACCCCTTTGAGGTGTTTGTCTTTACCAACTCAGTAACTCCCGATAACTCAGGCATTACTAAAGGTTAACAGTTACAGATACTCAAGCGAGGAAAATATCTCGAGAAGAGCTGGTTAAAAATAAATAAATAAATAGCATTAATCTCATAATGTTTTAGTTACGGTACTAATGGGTCTTTCCTCCTAGAATAAGTGTTCGGAAAACATAAACTCTGTTATAGTCATTTCCATATACGCCATAGTAAAGGTGTGTGCTAACTGATTGTAAACCAAGAAGCAAGGGCATAGCTTATCCCACAAACCTATTACTTATAAGATGTGTTAACATGCTTTGATACTATATTGGTTTTGACATCCTTAATCGTACACTATCTTAAATGGATTTATTTATTTATTGGCAAAAAGTTTGGTATACGTTGTGTGTATACATGGTTGTGTTTTTAATCATCGTTAGATGAAAAAAGTGTAATCTCAAAAATACCCCTCCCCTATTAAATGAAGCATTGATACCTGATCATGTATGTACACAAGGCGTGTACGAAAACCATCTCCTTATTTATATATTTTCTTTCTCTTTCCTGGGCCATGTAAGCCTCATGTGGATAAAACTATTTCGTGCACCGTCATTGGAGTGACGTGAGAAATTCCTCCTACAATGGTTGCATAGCAAATCATGTCCCCTTACTTTGAACACAAAAAGGGCGATATTGTCACTCTAGCTAAGGCTGCCGTAATGGCCATTGTGATTCTTCCATAACAATATCAAGATGACATTTTTTTTTTGGTAAAACATCAAGATGACACGAGGAAGTAAACCATTGAACCTCAAGGGGGTAGCTCAATTAGCAAGGAGCTTATACCTCAGGAAGTGTAAGGTTATGAGTTCGACTCCTCTTGTCACCTTACTATGATTGCAAATGGTCTTGCTCCAAGTTGTGGGCAGCTTCTTGGATTGCTTGAGCTTGGGGATAAAAATCATACTTCTATGAGTGTTAGTGTTGTTGCTACTTCCATTTAATTAGAAGTCATTAGGATAACTGATGGATCCATGGTAGTTTGGATTTTCAATGTCTATGGAAGAGCAGAGATCTAAGTAAGCTGATGATGTCATGTCTTAATGCCTACATCAAGGAAAAAATCGTCTCAAGTTCAATGTTCCTTCTAGTCATGATCCAATGGTTAGAATTTTATTCTGTGCGTATTTCAATGAATTATTATGCACATGGATTGACTCCAACCGTTGGATCATCAACTTAAAGGACTAATGGACTCGAGAAGAGCCGGTCCCTCCATCAAAGCTGCTGCGCCCACTTCTCTTCCTTTTTCTTTTTCTTCGGCTTCCTCTGCATCCCATAGGAAGTGTGCATACGATCGCATCATAAAGTTGCAATCAACAAAGCAACCCCAAACCCCCCAAAAAAAAAAATTATAATCCAAAGCAGAAAGTGCAAATTTCCTTCTTTGTTTGGATTTGAATGAATTTTCACATGTAAAATATAGGTATCAACCATGTTGGATTTACTGTTTGATCTGATGGGAAATTGACACGTGTCATTTTTATTTAAACAATATTAAAACAGGTTGGGATCAGGGGTTGGCTAGGTCTAAAATTGATACGAATTGACTAATCTAATACCAATTACTTGAACCTTGAGCAGCGCTAGCTATAAGCTTGATCCGGTTTGATTGAAACGTTGAGTGGTAATATCTCGAAACAGGATTAATTGGAGGTGCCATGTTCGAATCTCCTCTTCCGCATTTTCCCTTTATAGCTTACAAGCCCTACTCCCCCCCTAATTTTTTGTGGGTAAAATTCCCCTAGTCCGCTTTTGTATCATTAAAAAAAGAAAAAAGATTTGAAAACAAAAGAAGGATATTACGCGATGCACAAAAATCCTGTCCATTTGTCCAGTTGAATATCGAACTATTGGGATTACATCAGGATTTGTGTCCGGTGTATCTCAGTGGTTCAATGTTCGGCTGGATGGATGGATGGAAAGGATTTCTATCTATCAAAAAGCAAACGGGAGGACAAAATTCCCATCCTATCATGGGTTCATCGATATTCTTTGAAATATGAAGTATGAAACGATATTTCATCCTCTGAGGGTAAATTAGGAAGATCATACCTAAGGGTGAAAAAAAAAATAGGGAGGGTAAACTAGGAAGCAAACGGCGTACGCCGAAACTGAAGTGAAATTCAAGATTTTCTTTCATGTGCTTAGAGAGTCGGAAGATATAGTCGATTAGCCGTGCAGATGCTGAGGAATTCGACAACCGTTCGTTTTCACCTGTGAATTAAGGAGGCTCTTTGGAAGTTGGAAGTCCATCTCTTTGAATTTTCATTTTTTTTTTGTTCTCAAGCTTCTTTTTAAAAATAACCAGAGTTGGATGAAATCTCCAATGGAACTCGTTTTGGAACTTCATTCGGTAAGCATTTCATTTAATCCTTAAAAGTCCCATTAACTGCCGTTATTTTATGATCGTAATCTTGTTTCCTCACAATCTATATGAATATCAATTCAGTCATACAAGCTTTGGGAAAGTTTAATTGCAACTGTTGTCCTATCATGTTCTTGCTGCGATTGCATCACTACGAATATTAAAGGGCTATTTGAATCTTCAATTTTCGCTGCTTATATATGTTATGGTGCTATTGCGGTTAAGATTTATTGCATCATCGTGAACACTTGGCTGTCTTTTGAAAAGTTAGTAGCCCATGTTATTGAATAATGGAATGACTTGTTGGCTATTTTCATGCTGACTTACAACTTGATTTGGTGCATTACAGTCTGAGTTGCATGAGTTAACTTTTTGTGCAAAATTCCAAGTTGTTAATAAGAAAGTAAAGCATTTTTTTTTTCCAGATTCACTTGTTATGGTGGTTGATGTAGCTGCAATTATTGTGTTTTGCGATACAACAATAGGTTTGATGATTTGATTTTGAGCATGTCTTGGAAGTTGAAGGAGATAGTCAAATTTCTTTTGGGAAATCAGGCCAAGTTCATATGATTCTGAGTGATGACCCGTTCCCATTATGTGTGTTTTTTTTTTTTTTTTTCTGACAGGATTTATTTTTAGGGAACTTGAATTAAGAATTTGAAGGGAGCAGGATTTAGAGTGAGGACGCCCATACAAGATAGCTATATGGGTACCTACTTCTGCCACATTGGGTGGTCGGCTGGTGCTGAAATTTGTCGGTAGATTAACCTCAAGTTTCCCTGTTCACATGTCAAGTTTAAGAAAATCCAGGACTTTGAAGAGGGTGCATTGGACTATAGGGGATATGAATATATATCGGAGAGTAAATGATTGAATTTGAGGCTGAAATTTGACACATGGCATATCTAGACCCTTCCCTAGATATTAGCAGTTGGACTTGCTACATCAGCCTTCAATGTGGCACAACTTGGTCTGTCTACCCATTCTGCGTGAGTGTGCCACCCATAGAACCTTTTGTGGAGTTTGAATTAATATCCACTATTGAGTTGATACTTTTTATTGCTTGGGAAAACGGTGAATCACTCATTTGGAGTTGCTAAATCATAATCAGTGAGTACCAGTAGTAGTAAGATTTAAGTAAAGTCTAAGAGGTCGTGTTGTAAAGCTAAGACAGCACCTTATTTGTGAGGCTTGACATGACATCCTCCATGAATGGATTTTAGCTCTTAAGATTCACCAAGAATGTTAGTTGAATTGGATGAAATGGCTGTCCTGGCTTAGTTTAATACTTCGACTTCTATGATTCCAAAGGGAAAAAAAGGTCTGTCAAACCGGAGAATGGGTTTGTCCGCTTGATTATAGATCCAGAAAGGTGTTAATCAATGGGGCCTATCCATTGCTAGGATAGTCACCTCATGTTGTTCTTGCTTTAGGTAAAATATTTACTTAATTCCTAACTAAACCAGTAAGATGTGAAAAAAATAGAGAAAGTCTTATTTAGTTTTAAACAGCAGGCAGTAGGAGAATAAGGTGTTCTGATGACATTTAAAAAAAAATATAAGGAATTATGTATTCTAAACAGACTGATATAAGCAAAGAGAAGATGAAGATTGAAAATTTGAAATATCTAAATGTGGCATAGGCAGTTGGGAGGGTTTATTGATCATTTGCTTCAGTGGAAAAACCAGTCCAAGAGAGAGGGCACCCACCACAAACCATGTAAGCCAACAACCCAAAAACCAGAAGCCACCATGAGAAATTGAGGGTAATTGTAGTTCCCACCAAACCCAGCTTGAACCCATACACAGACCCAACTCACAAAGATATGAACGATTAGACCCACCAGAGAAACCAAGGTGATCACCCCAGTCTTGAGCTGGCTCTGCAACAATCTCTGCAGAGGGAACTGGAATGCGAAGCTGAAGTGGAGAGGAATTAGCCGGAGAGCCACCATACCAGACTACTCTGCCACATCCTCCGGTTTTCCCATCCATTTCAGAATGGGACTTACAAATACATACATGGGCAGAAGCAGAACAGACCAGAGGAACAGAACAATCTATGATCTCTGCATGTAGATTCCCAACATATGGTACCTCTTCGCCCCAAATGCCTGTCCACATAGTGTCTCCAATACACTAGCCATCCCTAACTAATAAATCCACCAAAAAAAGAAAAGAAAAAGAACAGATCAAATTCAGTCCACAATTGATAGATTAAGGTATAGCAGAGCAGAGCAGAGGAGATTAGCTAGTAGCTACCAATAGGCCGAAGTTGAAGCCAACAATGACGTTATTGGCAGTTGGGCCCATCCCGGCCTCCCACATCTGGCTCCAAATCATCTTCGTATGAATAGGAGGAAATATTGGATTGGTAATTTGATAAATTGAAACCTATTTTTGGAGAATCTGATAATTTTTTGTTCTTTTTATAACGGGGTATGACCTGCCACTAATAATGTGCCATTAACTAAGATCTTTCTTCTTTGGCAGTTGGGGAAGGGATGAGACCTTCACTGCACAGTCTCTTGCCTTAAATATATAATTGATTTGTGTGCCGAGGTTTTTCAATTAATTTTCTTTTAGTATGACTTTTAATCAAGAACCTTCAACAGTTTTCTTTGTGAACATAATTTACAGTATGATGGAAGACAGGCCAAGACAGGTATGCAAAGCACCAACTTACAGAATGTTAGAAGACAGGCCAAGGCTGATAGATCAGATTCTTCCAACTCCAGGAAGTTAGCAAGTTATTACCAAAAAAAGCCCACCAGAGGTACATATCTTCTTAATTAATCTCTACTTAAAGCAAACACTATATAATTACTTATCCAGACCTAGCAACCACAACATAGGATCTGACTCTTGCAACCAAGCTGGTAAGGCCCGTATGGTAGGTGTCTTTGGGATCACAGATTTCTCGAAGAAAACGGCACTTTCAGAGGAGAAATATGGATTGGTTAGCCGAGTGTTCATCTTATGTGATGAAGAAGATGATATACAAGATTTCCTGAATTGGATTATCTCAAAAAAGCCACCTGATGAGGTGAAGAAAATCCCTGGTTCAGATCACATGGTCATGATCTCAAAGCCCCTGGCGCTCTGCGCCTATCTATAGGAGATTGCCCAGAGATATTCTTGAATTTTTCTCTCATTCATGCCTTTTTTTTTTTTTTTTTTTTGTGGAGTGACACCCACTTACTTATGTCATATACTCTAATGGAACAAACAGGAAGTCTGTTCAGAGATAAGAATTAGACAGAGTTTTCTTTCACCAAGGTCATGATCCATATGGGTTCCAGCATACTTGGATGAGCTTCCTGAACCGTGGGAAAGATGTTTCGGACATTCATTCAATAAGGAAGAGTAATAACGAGATTCTAGTGAAACGATCTTCTTCACACCATGGTGATAAAAAAAATTTCTCCATGTTATAAATTGAATAAAAATAAGGCAAAAGTTTTCATATGCAGCCTTGTATGTGCACGGGGATATTTTAGATGGGCAATTCTCCTCATCTGATTTCATATGCAGCTGTGCATGTGCACTGCTCGCATTTAATGAAATCAGATGAGCAATTATGCTCATCTGAAATATTCCAAATACCCTCCTCCCCTGTATATGAGGCTGATGGGAGGAATCTCCTGTGTAGGAATCCCTTCCCCAAAAGATAATATGCATTACCTCAACGGGATCTTGTTCATACGTATGCATTTGCAAGAGCTGCACCTGTGGATGCATTTTCATGAAGGCATAAGTAACTGTAAGCACAAATAGTATTATAGGCATGTCATGAATTCCATTACAAAATCATATTATGTATTAGGAAAAAAAGAAGACTGCCAGACTGCCAGGTTATGTGCACGCTGTGCCCAAACACAGAAAGGGTTAAATGATCGCCCTGCCAAATGCAAAATCGCACCCCTGTTGGATGCCACATGCATGTGCTCACGTTAGCTCCATGCTGACCCCCCTCCCTATATATTAACACATGGTATCATGTCAATGGGGAAATCTGAATCGTTGAATGGAAAAGAATCCGGTTTATCTATCTGTCAGGTGTCATATTTGGGCCGTTGTTAATTTTGGCCCATTAATAAAAAAGATTGTATGGCTCACCTTTATTATACAGTTTACCTTTTATATCCAAAAAATTATTCCAAGATTTGCAATTTTTTACAAAAAAAAAAAAAAATCTTTATTTTATCGGGACCATATAATATTTTTTATTTCGTTGAGTCATCTGTAATCGTTCACTTTGTGCTTGATTTTCCATTTTAATGAATCTCCTTTATTGATTTGGTTGTTGTTCAAGTGGTAAAATAAAGTACTAAAAATTTGGAATTGTGCTTGATATTCATTCTAAGTCAAAAATGCATTTTGAGGTGACTAAAACAGTACCGTGCTCAGATCTTGGATCATGGAATGCATTGAGAATATGCTCTATTCTAGAACATTCATTTTATCTCATTCTACATTCTAAGCCTAAAACAAAAATGTCTTTCATCCATTCGCATTCTATGCTAGGAGTGCATTTTCCATTCTGAAAATGTATTTTTAAGAATAAGTACCAAACACAGTCTAGGATTACAAGAGAATGCAGGCCGTATATGTGAATGGCTGAAGGGTGTATGGCAATCCTAAACCTTGCCATGTCTATCCAATGATGCATTGCCATATCACATACTAGAATTACAACGGGCCAATGGCCATTAAGATACCTTCTTTCTTATCTAAAGTGGTAATTTTACACGTTTTTTTTGCACTTGAAAGCGATGCTGCATCATGTGGATGGTGGTCTTCCAACAAAATAAAAGCAACCCCAAAAGTCACAGCCGAACACAGAAGAAAAAGCAATGGATGAGAACAATGACCAGAAGCATTTCATTCTAGTTCATGGTGCTTGCCACGGAGCTTGGTGTTGGTTTAAGCTTGAGACATTACTAACTTCAGCTGGTTACAAGGTAACATCACTGGATCTTGCAACTTCTGGGATAGACCCAAAGCAAGTGGAAGATCTCCATTCCATTGCTGATTATTATGAGCCATTAATGGAGCTCATGGCATCTCTCCGTGAAGATGAGAAGGTGATTCTAGTTGGGCACAGCTACAATGGTTTGAGCAACAATGGAGAAGTTCCCTGAGAAAGTATCTGTAGCTGTTTTCATCTCGGCTATAATGCCCAGTCCCACCAACAGTGTTGTCAACATCCAGGAGGAGGTATGTACATATAACAGACCCTTTTGTGCATGCAAGCATGGTTTTAGATATTGATATTGTATTGGCATGACTAGATACAGCAGTATGTCTTATGTCTCATTGCTTTTCTTTTTATTCCAAATGTTCAAAACACTACATGTGAGTGAGAGAAGACACATTAAGATTTCAATCAGAATGATTCTTCTTTCACAAAAAAGGACACAGAGTAGTACTACTCTTGAGACGAAGTCTGTCCCTACACTTGGACCATATCGCATCAAAAAAATTCCCTTCAAGCAAAGTTCCAAATTTCTAAGACTTGACAACCCAAGCTGGCCTCAGAGCACAGATAAAGGTCAGAGAGAGAAAGCGAATACAGCTCCCCTCACCTGCCAGCCACAAAATTAAGTCCCTGTGTTAATTATCAGGAACTCTACTCCAGTATAGCCAATTAAATAGAATCAATTCAATCCTTTATTACCCTCTTAAAATCAGAGAGAAGAGAATAAAAATGAAAGATTATAAGAAATCAGAAAGCATGGGTTTGTATCAATCAAAGATAGGAGAGGAGAGGAGTGAGAGTATGCATCTGAGTTTTTGCTCACTCGGGTCAGTGCTGTAAGACATGACTACTGCTTGCTTCACCCCAAGAAACGATTTGCTTCCTCTTGTCCCACTTATGCTTCTCTCGAGTACTATTATTGTTTAGTTAATCAGATTCTCATGTCCTTTTATCTATATTTTGAATCCACCGTATTTAGATATTGATATCTTATCAAATATGGTGAAGGGGGATTGCAGACTATGATATGTGTAGTACGGACACGTGTTAAACGGTGAAACTGTGTTTTGATACTATTTGAAGTTTTCATCTCAAAAGTTCAAACCGACATAGATGGAGGAATTCACAAACGTGTAAGAGAGATTATAGATTATTTGATAGTTAGACTAAATTCCCAATATGCCAAATTGTGATACCATCAACAAAGTCGTTTACAACAATCTTGTCTTATATAATTGATTTGTCTCCAATTATTTCAATTAAATTTCTTTAAGTAGAATTTTGACCAGAAACCTTCAATAATTAATGTGCTTTGTGAACAAAATCAATTTACAGTATGAAAGAATTCAGGCCAAACCCGGTATGGAACGCAATTACTGGTTTGGTGTCAGTCCGAGCCCGGATAAATTAGCAAAGCAGTACCAAAAAAGCCCACCTGAGGTACGTAACTGTAACTTATACAAAAGTTGCAACCATATTTTGATCCTAGTCTATTTTAATATTATTTAATAAGAATCGGATATGTATCAGTTTTTCTTTAGACCTGTACACCAATTTGATCTAGATTGGATTTGAACATAGCAAATACGTTGTGGGATACCTGATTTTAGAACTATGCAGTCTGATTGTGTTGGCAACATGTATAGGATCTGACTCTTGCAACGAAGCTGGTGAGGCCCATTGGTTTCTATGGGATCGTAGATATGATGAAGGAAACGGCTGTTTCGGAGGAGAAATATGGATCAGTTAAGCGAGTATTCATCTTATGTGATGAGGACGGTCTTATGAAAATTTTGATGTCATGGATTATCGAAAACAGCCCACCTAATGAGGTGGTGAAGATTCCCGGTTCGGATCATATGGCCATGATGTGATCATATGGCCATGATGTCTAAGCCCCAGGAGCTCTTCAACTCTCTCCTAGAGATTGCCCTTAAATACACATGATATCTGTTCCTTGGTTTCATGAGTAGCTGATTGTTTGGTTTGTACTTGTTTTGATATTCAATAAATTTCTCTTTTACCACAAAAAAAAAAAAAGGGGGAAAAAAGGGTTTCATGTGGTGTTCCAAATATTGAAGGAGGAAAAAACAAAATGTGTAACTATCAAGGAAAAATAAATAAATAAAATATCAAATCATTTAATACCTTATAAGGTGTTAATAAAAAAATTTCTTCTTAAATATTTGAGTCAAGTTACTCGTGACTTCTTATCATGAGAAGCTTCATATTATGACCCAAATATTTACCATGCGGCAAATCTAGTGAAATCTCAAAATCTAAATATTTGTTGTCCACTTCGCCATCTACAAATGTGGAAAATCCAAAAAATATAAAAAAAAAAAAAAAAAAAAAAAAACAAAAAAGAGATGAAAAATCCAATCTAATCCAATTGCTCTCACAGAGAAATGATTCTCTGAAAATTAAATTTTGGTTGTTTCAGTTCAATTAGCCATTGAACTTAACCATATGGTTGATCTGGAGCTTTGAAAATCCCATCCAAAATCCATACCAAATCCATCGATAACCCAATTATGTTTTAGTAATGACTTCTAATTGAAAGTAAGTAGTAACAAAACTAATTATAACATTCATAGAAAAAGGATTTTCTACTTGACACCAATGGAAATGGCTAGAAAAAAATGTTTTATGGTGGTTGAATCTATGAAACAAAGAGTGAGAGAAAGAGGAGCTGATGAGAAATTACTATTATAAAAAAAATATTGATTTTATTATTTTATCTTCACTTGAGATACATACTCATTAAACATTTGTACAGGAAAGACAAAAACATTTTTTGGGGTTATTTATTTATTTATTTTTTTCATAAACAGCACCAAAAATTGATACTAAATACCTATAAAAATAAAAGTTTGTCTAAAAAACAATAATAAAAATGGAACGAAAGACGGTTTAAAACAACTGTCGGTATGCATTCTCGATCTTGGATCATGGAATGCATGGAGAAGGGGGTCTATTTTAGAACGTGCATTTGACCTCATTTTACATTTTGAGCCTAAAACGAAAATGTCTCACTCTTTCATACATTCGCATTCCATATTAGCAGTGCATTTTTTATTCCAAAAACATATTTTAAGAATAATTACCAAACACAAGGATTACAAGAGAATGCGGACCCCCATATAGGAATGGCTGAAAAAGCATAGTGTTAATGGCCATATATAAGTGGATATTTGACATTCGACGTGGGCAATCCTAAACCTTGCCATTTCTATCCAGTAATGGATTGCCAATATCATCTTTTATCACATACTAGAATTACAATGGGCCAATGGCCATTAAACATGCCTTCTTTCTTAACCTAAGTGGTAATTTTAGACGTTCTTTTTAGGCACTTGAAAGCGATATTGCATCATGTGGGGGGTTGGTCTTCCAACAAAATAAAAGCAACCCCAAAAGTCACAGCTGAAGACAGAAGAAAAAGCAATGGAGAAGAACAATGAACAGAAGCATTTCATTCTTGTTCACGGCGCTTGCAATGGAGCTTGGTGTTGGTTTAAGCTTGAGACATTACTAACTTCAGCTGGTTACAAGGTAACATCACTGGATCTTGCAACTTCTGGGATAGACCCAAAGCAAGTGGAAGATCTCCATACCATTGCTGATTATTTTGAGCCATTAATGGAGCTCATGGCATCTCTCCCTGAAGGTGAGAAGGTGATTCTAGTTGGGCACAGCTACAATGGTTTGAGCATTGCTGTTGCCATGGAAAAGTTCCCTGAGAAAGTATCTGTAGCTGTTTTCATCTCTGCCATGATGCCCAGTCCCACCAACAGTATTGTCGACATCCAGGGAGAGGTATGTACATATAACAACCCTTTTGTGCATGCAAACCATGGTTTTAGATATTGATATCGTTTTACTGAATCGATCTCCTTCACAGTCCCCAAATCTACACTCTGCTGCTCCGCATAGTCCCTGTAATTAGAACCCAGAAATTATTTTCCTTTTAGGAGAGGACCCATGGAAGCATCATTGTTTTGCACTGTACATCCACACGAAAACAATCATCAAGCTTTCTTCCACAAGTGGGACTTTGAGAGGAGATTTTGTCCACAAAAATTCCAAGTCCAAAACCAAAACAATCAACTTTAACTTCAACTTTTATTTGACATGACTAGACACAACAGGCGATTGTCCTCCTTATGGTTTTGGTTTATTTTTTACTGTTTTTTTTTTCTTTAAATGTAGAAAACCCCATAGGTGACAGAGATAGAAGACACTCCCAGAATGATTCTTCTGATCTCACAGGGAAGAGAGCAAACACACACAAGCTCCAATTTTCTAAACTTGACAACCCAAGCTGTCGTACTCAGATCATAGATAGAGGTCATCCCGTCACCTGCCAACCACAAAATTAAGTCCCTGTGTTAATTCAATCCTTTATTACCCTCTTAATTAAAATCAGAGAGAAGAGAATAAATGTTAAGATAGGAGATTATGCAACTGAGTTTTTGCTTACTTGAGTCTCTGCTGCAAGACATGACTACTGGTTGCTTCACAGTTCACCCCAAAAGAATATTTGTCTCTTCTTGGCCCACTTATGCCTCTCTCCACCACTATTGTCTAGTTAACCAGAATTTTCATGTCCTTTTATCTATATTTTTAGATATGGACATCTTATCAAATATGGCCACTGTAATATCTTGTCGGAACCTATTCATTTTAGGGTTTTTCTTCTTGACACGGGATCGGTTTCAAGACGATGAACCAGTGCAAAACCCTGCATCATCTCTCTCAAATATCAATATTGTCATGTTTATTGTGGCCCAATGAGTGTGTGTCAAAAAAATGAATCAGTGTCAAATAGAGTGTCAACTAGAAAGACCCTTCATTTTATAGGGACCTATGACCTTCCACCAAGTTTTAGGGATAGATTGTGTATCAGTTCCAACGGATGGTCAAGGGGGAATCGGACAAAAGGTGACGTGGTGACGTGTCAACCAATTCCAAACGGTTTTATGACAAATTAAGTTTGAATTGGCAGGTGGCGGGGGTATAAGGGGGATTGTAGACTATCGTATGTACTACGAACATGTGTTAGACAGTGAAACTCTACTCTCATACTATGTGAAGTTTTCATCTCAAAAGTTGAAACTGTTAAGTGGAAGAACTCCCAAACACATAAGAGGGATTATAGATTATTTGATAGTCGATGTGGAACTAAATTCCCAACACATCTGATGCTAAAATGCGATATCATCAACAAAGTTGTTTACAAGAGTCTTGTCTTATATAATTGATTTGTTTCTCCAGTTATTTCAATTAAATTTCTTTGAGTAAAATTTTGACTAGAAACCTTCAAAATTAATGTGTTTTGTTATCAAAATCAATTTACAGTTCGAAAGACTTCAGGCCAAGCCAAGTATGGAACGTAAATTTGGGTCAAGCATCCTTCCGAGTCGGGATACGTTAGCAAAGCAATACGAAAAAAGCCCACCTGAGGTACGTAACTGTAACTTATACAAAGGTTGCAATCATATTCGAATGCTTATCAGTTTTCCATTAGATCCGTATACCAATTTGATCCAAATCAGATTAGAACATAGCAAATACAGTGTCCGATGCCTGGATTTAGAACCATGTAGTTTGATGGGGTGTTGGCAACATATATAGGATCTGACTCTTGCAACGAAGCTGGTGAGGCCCTTAGGTTCCTATGGGGTCGAAGATATGGAGAAGGAAACGGCTGTTTCAGAGGAGAAATATGGATCAGTTACTAGAGTATTCATCTTATGTGATGAGGACGGTGTAATGAAAGAATTACTGTTATGGATTATCGCAAACAGCCCACCTAATGAGGTGGTGGAGATTCCCGGTTCAGACCACATGGTCATGATGTCTAAGCCCTTAGAGCTGTGCAACTCTCTCCAGAAGATTGCCTTTAAATATTCATGACTTTTTTTTTTTTTTTTTTTAGGGGGTGGGGTTCATCTTTTGTATGAAATAAAGGTCATGCTGTCAAACATATACCTATGTAATGTATTTGTATTTCATAAATGGTTTTGTCCGAATGATACCTCCACCTCCATTTGTGCATTTAGAAAATGACATCATTTTTTTAAAATCAATTGTTTTATTTTCAAACGTTTTTTAAGTAAAAAGTAACAAAAAGTTTTTTTTTTTTTGAAAATGACTCATTATTTTATGATTATCGGTTTTTTAATAGACATGAAAAATGACAAAAAATATTTTAAGTAATAAAACAAAGTATGTAGTACTGAAAAAGGATAAAAAATAACATATCAAATCATTAGACACCTTAAGAGGTATTAATAAAAAAAAAATTCTTAATAAATATGTGAGTGAAGTTACTAATGACTTCTTACCATGAGAAGCTTTATATTATGACCCAAATATTTACCATGTGGCAAATCTATTGAAAGCTCAAATGCAAAAATCTGTTGTCCACGTTGTCATCTATCAGTATTGAAAATCCATGAGAAGCTAGTTGCTGCTCTCACAGAGAAATGAAGCTAAGAAAATTTAAATTTTGGTTGTTCCAGTTCTGCCATTCAACTTAACCGTATGGTTGATCCGAAACCTTGAGAGGTCCATCCAAAATCAATACTAGATCCATCGTTACCCAATTATGTTTTAGTAATGTTATCTAATTTGAAGTAAATGGTAACAAAAATTAATTATAACATTTGCAGTCTCCAAATCTGCATTCTGCATAGTCCCTGTATTTACATCTCAAAAGTTTGAATTTGTAACTAGATGGACTCTCACATATATAAGGCAAACCTAAGATTCTGGATTTTACTAATGTGAGATTATTCCCAACACTCCCCTCACGTGCTACCCCTCTTTTGGTGGCAGTACACATGATATGTAATCTCTCATTTGGGTGATGAAACCTACAACTCTAATACTATGTTAAATTTCTATCTCAAAAGTTTGAACTTATAAAAGAAAGAGTAATTTACACTAGAGGTACCGACGTTCAATTCTAAGAAATCATACCAAAAATACCTCACGTTTCAAAAATTATACAAGAGGTATCTCTTCTCATTTTTCCAATATTAACCCTATTTAACGTCGTCATCCTCTAAGTTAACCATTAGATCTATCTCAAATTTTCAAGGACTGATCGTTTTTTGTTGAACTACCCTTATTTGGTGCCTGATCGAGTAAGTTGAGTGTGGAGTTTTCACCGGAGGTGTGTACCATAGTCAAGATTTGTGACTTGGTAATGAGCAACCGCCGATGAGGAAGGGTCATAGGAGAGACAAGGGCAGGAGAGTGGGTGGGTAATTGAGACAACGATGAGCTAGCACATGAGAATCCGAATGAAGAGTCGTTGTGGCAATGAGATGGTGAGAGAGTGAACCAAAGGGGATCAAGAAAATTATGCTAAAACCACCCTTATTTGTGGCAATAAGTTATGCTGGATGAAGATCTTTATCAGTTGTTTTTGTGTGGGATTAACCAGTTGGAATCTAGCATTGAGGCTGTCTGGGTTAGTAGAGATCCTCATACAAGTATGGGGAAGGGCATTGCTTATGTCCCGTTTAAAACAAGGGCATGATTTTTAGCTCTGAATGTCCATGCATCATCTTTGAGGTGTCTCTCCTGTCTATATCAATAATATTTTAGGTCTTGATCAATGAAACTGGTCCTAATTGCTAGTGAGGAGTAATATATTGGGAGTTGAGAACATAAAAAAGTTTACCGTGAGGACCAAAAAGGATGTGAGGTGAGAACTAATGATTTAACAGAAGCAACCTCAATTACAGTCTGAATAGCAGAAAGGATTTATATAATTAACCATAGTCAGTTGATATACAGGCTTAGCTGAGTTGTGTTGAGTTGAGAATCATACTTATTTGTCTTGTTTGAAAAAGAAATCAGTTGATATGAATGCTTCTGGCATAAGCTTTGCAGTTACCTGAGTCTTGAACTTTTGATGCCTTTAGGACTTCCTTTTATCTTTTTTTCAATAATGAATATTCTGACCCTTAATTGAGCTGTAGTTCTAGGATGCAGTTTAGGTCTTTTGGGCTTTGATTAGGATTGTAATGGTTGTGAGATTTCTTGTGATTTGGTCTAACATTCATGACATGCAGGATGCTGTCAACTTGGTTGTTAAGAAGAAAAAGTTGAAGCTCCAAGGCTGCCAAGTCAGATTTCACACCATCAAAGAAAATAATGCATTCTCTCTTAGAAAAAATACTGATCCTGCAAGGAGACCAAGATTTATATGAATATACAAAAGTTATGGATAAATTTGAAATATCAGAAGAAAAATTTATATGAATATAAAAAATATTATGGATAAATTTGAAATATCAGAAGAAAAAGATCTATAGATAAATTTGAAATATCAGAAGAACCTTCCAGAGTTCTCATAGCTTCAATCATAGCTTATGCTGAGAGCATTAGTTTGATTGTTGTTCCATGAGTTGTCTTGTTGGATTATGATATTTTGATTTATCAAATTTATTCCATAATTTTTTGTAAATTCATATAATTCTTGGTTTCCTTCTAGGATCAAAATCTTAAGAATAGGAGAAAATATATTGATCCTAATATATTGATCCTACTATAAGGGATTAAGAATTATATGAGCATGCAAACTCCTACAAGGGATTAAGAATTATATGAGCATGCAAACTGGATAAATTTGATTAATCAAAGGAACCGTCAGGAGTTCTTTTTGTTTCAATCACAGTCTATGTCGAAAGCATTAGTTTGATTGCTGTTTCACGAGTTTGATTCAAATTGAAACCCATTTAAGACAAAGCTCGTTAGTTACTCTCCCTTTTGGGTCATTCCTTTCGGACAAGTTGATCTACTTGGGTAGGCTTGTGTTACTACAACAAGGATTAATACTACCATTCTAGTGAATACCATGTTTTACTTTTGTAGTTTTGGAAATACTCATGGGGGTTTCATAGCTTTGGATACATGTTGAGCTACATTCTCAAGTTATCTTCCAAAGATGTTATCTATGCCTTCTTCATTTTATCTTCAAAGAACAAGTTTCAAGTTTTATAGTGCAACTCAGAATAAACATTAGAAATCCCTTTAAACGAGAGGAGGAAAACTACAAATCTGAACACCCAAAAGCAAGGAAGGGTTGGTACTAGACCGAATAAAGGCATCTGCAATTACCAATTATGCAGAAACAGCACGCTGCATTTGGTAGAATGAGAACGGATTAAGGGGCATTACATTTTCGTTCTGGATTCAAAATGGCAAATGAGTTAAAAAAAAACTGTATTTAAAAATGGATTGCGTTCTCTAATGCATCCAATGATTCAAAGGTAAAAATACATTATGAAATACTATTTATGTCATCTCAAAAATATCCAAAAAAATTTATAAGAAAAAAAAGAAGCACAAATCTCCTTAGAAAAATGTCTCACATTGAAGCTTGGGAGAGTCACAAGACCACAGCATTTCAATGATTTTTACAAATGAAGCTAAAAGAGCCACAAATTTTTTAATTTTTATTATTACAATTATTATCAATTTCAGAGTATAAAGAAATAATTCACAGTAGCCTTTCCACCTTATCCATAAGTAAATACTTTTTAGACTTGAATGTCCATCATCTTTGTGTAATTCATCTTTTCTTTGTCCAAGTTATTTTCATTTTATTATCAAAATAAAATGTGTCAACTAGTTTAAGTTAGTAAAATCTTCAATAATTGGTTGCAGCCATCTTTGTTGTCCAGTTTGTCATCTGCATCATGAATCAATATGGCATATTTGCATCCCCCATCGGATACGTATTGAAATATAACTTGAATCAGAAATTGTAAAACAATACTTCAATTATTCAGGGTTTTTATTGGAAAAAATGATCTCAATTTCGGTTACTATTTGCTTCATTGTAATATTTTATGTGTAAATGATATTTTACAAGATAAAATTTCTTATTTTTTCATTGTATTTCTTTGTCTTTCGTGTTAAACAGACAATGGAAAATCTTAATTTATTATAATTTTTTTTCTCTATCATTTTACATGAAAACTAACAAAAACTTTCATTGAAATTGATATAAAAAATCATACCAAACAATATAATTTCATAAAATAATTTTATGAAAATTGAAATAAAATTCATATAAAAAAAAGGATTGAAGAAGAAGATAAAATTCAGTTGATTTTTCATGAAGTCTTGTTTGCAACTTAACATACGTCATTTGGCACGTGAAAAGCCAAGTGGTTTTTTGTGGGAAGAAATGGGAATCCGGTCTCTGCAATTTCCTTAGGTTATGATTGATTGTCAAGTAAAAAAAAATTAGCATAAACAAAAGTAACAATTATTATTTTATTTGTCTTTTTTTTTTTTTTTTTTTTTGGCATCCAAACATATCTTGAATTCTGAATTTGGAACGCAGACCATCAGCAGCAAAGATCGTACCCCACCTTTTGCAAACAAAAGGGTATTTTGGTCATTGCACATGACCCAACTAGTAAACCTGTCTCTCTCACTTGGCGCAAGGAGGGGTGTTTTAGGTATTTCATGAAACTTTCAAAGCCTCTCCGACCGTTTTGACTGGTTACGTTTGGTATGCAGTCTCAACCGTCTGATCTCCACTCTGCCAAGCGGCAGCCAGAGTGAGGCTCTGAGTCCGAAGAGAAGCACACTGGTTTAATTTGCTCTGCATGTAATGTAGTGGTTGGTCCTCTCTCGGTGCAGAGCTCTTCCTCTTCCCTAAAATCAACCCTCCGCAAAAGATGAGGAACGCCCTCCTCAAGTGCTTCGTCCAAGGTGCATTCCATTCATCATCGAGATTGAGATCGAGATCCGCCATTGCAGCTGCAACTAATTCACCGATCGTCTTCTCTTCCAGAAACGTGAGTTCTCCCTGCTAACATTATATTCCCCTGAATTTCTCGTGGTCTCCTATGTTTTCTTGCTTTGGTTGGACTAGTCTTTTATCAGGAAACGGTCTAATTTAATTATATTATTAGATTTTGAGACTTTGTGTTTGTTTTCCATTATTACCATCAATAAATTTCTAATTTTTTGCCTCATCGATTCAGTTCTGTAATTATTTTTTGTCCGCCGTAATGTCGTTAAAGAGGGATTTTTTTTTATGGTTTATCGCGCTCGGGGCCTTGTGACGTTTATGCGAATTTAAAACTATTCACTGTCGAAGTATCTGCACTTATGTCAGTCTGTCTCTAATTTATTAATGCATCGTTGGCATAACAAACACGGATATGCCAATGTTCATTATTAAGTATTGATTGAGTTTGTAGTGGTTCATTTGAGTTGGTAGGGCTTCGAGGGCTTACAGTGTGATAGACGTGAATTTCATCTTTTCACAACCAACGTCCTCCGAAGCTTATTGTGTCATGAAGATAAACTGTTGGGGGAGAGCAGTTAGTGTGCTTTATCGTGCATAAGAATCCCCTTGACAGTATTTCAGAGAATTCTTTGCAAGTCATGGAAGATCGTTTTTGATTTGGGAGAAAGGTCTGACCGGTGGACCGTTGGTAATCGTGCTTTGAGTTGTTCCATGCACTGGTGTTTTGTGGAATTATTGTGATTTGATGAGATTGTAACTGTGAAATAATATTTGGGTTTATTTTAGAAGTCCAATAAAATGGGAGGAGTTAGTGTCAAAAAGAAAGAAAGGAGTTTGTTCTCTTGTATGAGTGGAAAAATCTGATGGTGTTTCTATTATTTTTCTCTTAATTGGAAAAGATTTTCTCATGCGTGGTTTTTGGGGGCTGCAGAACATGTTCATGCCATGGGGACTTGCAAACACTGTATAGTATTAGTGGAACTTGGTTGGAGATTTAGTTGTTTTGCAGAACATCTTTCTATAGATATATAAAACCTTGTTTCCTAGAAGAATGTGTTCTTGTGATTGGGACTTGTGAATACCAATCATCAGCACTGGGACTTAGTGGAGAATTTAGGAGGTTGGCAGCTGTGATTAGATTGGCTTGAATAACTCAATCATCATAAATAGTTGCTAACAGCAGAAAGAAAGTGCAACTAAAGTGGATTGATCGGCGAATTTGTACCCTCCCCCCAAAAAAAAAAAAAAAAATTGTTGATATGCCAAATTGAAAAGAAAAACGTTGTAGATCATTTGATCGTGGTATTGAAGCTTCCATGATGGTGGTTTTGATCAAGGTTATCAGCTTGTGAATCTTTTTGGAAGTCATTTGTTGGCAGTTTTGAACCCTGCCTCTGTAATTTCATCACATGTTATTTCATTAAATAGATAGCTCATTTGTTAAAATATCAATGTATTCAATTTAAATCTCCTTACATTCCAGACATTTTATGTATTTTATAGGTTTCGTTGGGTTTTATAGATTTTTAAAGCCTTGACGTAGGCAATGGAGATAAATCAAGATTTGAGGATGATAAATGGTGTAGCTTGAGAAAACCATTTGATCTTGGTCAAAGGTCTTCAGGTGAATTTTTTTTGGGTGAAATAAGATGTGAATCAAATATTACGATCTCTCTCTAGAAACCTTCCAAAATGTTGTATGTGTCTATGTGATGATCTTTTGAAGCAGCTGCAAGACACAAATCATCTCTCCTTGTTTGGCTGATTCTGGGAACCCACAAGGAAAATTAATACCATGATCCTAGATGCAGTCCTTTGTTTCCATGAATTCAGGGTAAATTGGTTCCTCTTAAGAGTTCAATCTTTCATATGGATGATAGTGTTGGGTAAGATACTCACCTGAATACTAATTGTGTGCATATCTAATGAATGAACCATGTGAACATGTAAGGGTAAAGGTACCCTTCTCCTGAGTTATTTATTTGGAAGGTCATGTTTTCTTTAATGGCTACAGATGTTCTCTCCTTAGTAGTGTTAATCTTTTTAGTGACAACTAAAAGTCGAAGATTCTAGGGTCCATATTGCGTTCTCTAATATTTTTGGGAATGTAAAGAATGCAAAGCCATATTTTATACTGTCAGTTTGCCTCCTTAGAGAATATGCATGAGTATAAGCTGTTAATTCAATGGGTTGCATATGCTCTTTATGGAATTTGCATATCTTGAGGTGGTTCCCCCCCCCAAGAGTCTTTCGTCACTTGTATTTTACTTTTTATTGGTGCTGCTGGGAAATCTGCACAGATAGGATCGCATACTTGGTCACCCGATGCTATAAAGGGTATAGGTAGGGGATGAACTTTATAGCGATTGTTTCTTGTAGGGAGTCTTTCGTCCTTATTTTTTACTTCTAAAACTTTTATATGTGCACTCTACCACACTTGTACATTTTGAAGTGGAAAAACCTCATATTCTTGGGGGAAGCTAAATCAGCGAGGTGGTTTGTAGTGCGTATTGCATCACCAAAGTGTCTTGTAGTTGTACTTACGATGTAGAAACATAAATTGAACTATTGTCAGTAATAGTCCTATAGTTTGCCGTTAGCACTGTACCATATTAAATACTTTCTGACCAATTGCACATAAGTTAATTAGTTGTGCGTAATGATGTTCCTAATATATTTATCAAAGGGAGAAAATACTTGTAATTTATCTGGTTTTATTTTGCGCATGACATTTGATGAAATTGTTAGGAAATCCATATGATCTAACGATCTCTCTATGTTATGGACTTCTGCAGTATGCGGCTTCTGCATCATTGGCTGAAGAGGAGGCACAAACAGTTGTGTTTCCTAGGTAATTACTTGCCCGTTAACAAGAACATGATGCTTACCTTAAATGTAAATTCGTATTTTTTTTAAAACTTCCTTACCGGTTGGTATCTAGTTTTCATTTTCTTTGTTAGGTTGAATCTTGCATTTCAGTTGCAATTATCTTCACCTTAGTGCTATTTGCCTGGCAAAAGACTAGTGTTTCTCAACATGTGGTACATTTTTGGCTGATTTTCACACTGCAAATGAGCCTTAGTTGCAAATTTATGTTCAATTCCCTCATCTGATATCAGGAAGTTTGTGCTTAACTTTTTTGTTACCTAGCAATCTTCTGCCCATTATTCTCTTCTTCATCTTCTTCCAAACTTTGCGCTTGCCTTTAGTTCTCATTATGCGGGTTAAATGCCACCTATAAACTCCAATTATCTTCACTTCTCTGCTTCCTGTCAATAAAAAAACTACAGTATTTCACCTGGTACATTTTTTATTTTAACTTACCCAAGTATTTAACTGCAAATTAACATATTTAAAAAAAAAATTGGTGATAAAGACGGGTATCCAGACCGTTTGCCTGACTAGTACAAATATTAAATTCAATCAATCTGTAAAATGGATTTTATACTCCTACAGTTATTGATGGCAGAGATATACAAATACAAGTGCTAGAACTTGTTCTTGGTATATAATATTGAAGTTAAACTTTTAAGTTTTAAAGTGGCTTTCAAGAATTTTATTAAGAGTAAAGAGACGTGAAGATAATATACAAAACAAGCCATTTCCTATTTGGCCTATCACCAGGCATCTTTTTGAATTTAATTGTTTTTTTAAGGTATCTTTTCCTTTCATGCTTGGGTGTCACAAAGAGCTCAATTCATATGACATAAATGGGGTATTTTATTGGCCATACCTTTTATTATACAGGGAAGGCGCCGGTGTCTCTTATGGTCTTAACTGGGCTCTTGCTGGGAGAGGTGTAATTGTAAAGGATAAAGCTTTTCACAACTTGAAGTCTTCCGAGCTACTACAGAAAGGTTCCACCACTGCAGGTATAAACTTTGGTATTTTACTTCCCTTGTTTCCTTACTTTATTTGGCTTTGTATCTATTTATTATTTATCGTTTGTCTTCTATATCTTATTTCTTCCATAACCAATGATAATGTCTTGAAAAAATTTTCCTTTTTCTTATTTTGGATATTTGTAGAGACTTTGTCTGGTCTTCCAGTTCATGTAAGAGGTAACGCTGTTGGAGGTGCTTTAGAAATTTCCAAGGCACAGTTCAGTAAACTCTTGAAACAGGCAAGTCAAGGCATGGATATCATCTTTCTTGTTGGCTTTCCTTATTTTCTGACTCAGCCTGATTTTTTTTTGTAATTTATAAATGTAAAGTGTAGTATCAGTACTGAAGATCGATTTTGGTCCAGTTGTTTATATGTCAAAAGAATTTTTGATCTGTTTGCCAAGGATGCATGTTTCCTTCACCATCTGTATTTCTAGCATACAAGATTGTCTAGCCTGGATTTGAATAACGTCTCTCTTGAGGCCTAGTTTTATGTATTGGCCATTTCTTTTCAATAAAATATCTTGGTTTAACATATTAAACTTTCTTACGTAGTGGCTGGTCAGGTTGAGGAGTTGCTTAAGACCTCAAACTATGATTAAGATGAACCAAATTAAAATATTCAGAATATCGAGAGTGAATTTTTGCCTAGAATATGAAGCATGTTTATTTGGCATTTGAAATGATCTCTATACCTGAGTTTATATAGCACAGATTCTAATCCACCCCACCTCTCTGTTTCTCTCTTCATAATTCACATTTAGATATCAGATTGTGATCTTCCCATTTTTCGGAATAGTCAATAGCACTTCACCTTCAATGGCTTGGGTTTTTTTTTTTTTTTTTTTTTTTTGGGGGGGGGGGTGTGGAAGTTCACCCGTAGAAGGGTTGCAAGGATTCAAATGTTAGTCATGGTTTATTTTTGGTTCTGAAGTGGAAATAAATATGTGGACTTGTGTGGAAACCGGTAAGATTGAGAAATTATGGACAAATTTAGATGAAACTTATGGAAATGATAGGCCACAAACACCAAATAATCATTGTATGAACATTCATGAAAGAAAAAGTAACAATATTTGGATGCCCAGCTTCTGGCATCCAAAAGTAACCATTTGTGGCTGTCCACAATGGTTCAAAGGAAACCATCTGTAGAGGTCGAAATCAGACATGATATGTGATATATGTGCTTCTTTTTTTTTTCTTTCTTGTGAATTCATATCTAGTCTGAACTGAACTGGGAATACCTTATTAAAATGACTAGACCATTTCCATTTTCAATGGTTGACTTGTTTGATTCAAACCTGGTTTAATTGAGATCCTTAACTCTGATTTGTTGGATCTTTGACTTTAGGTTACTGTATATGCACATTGCTTTGGTGTCTCGTGCTTTGCTGCATCTTGATGCAAGTGAAACTTCTTTTCTAGGTCACATCTCACATTTCATCCATATCAAATGTCTTTGTTCAAGATGGAGCTGTTGGGTCTTCTTCAAAATGTGATGCAACAGTCCGTGTTATAAGTGACAGCCCATCTGCTGTATTATCACTTTCCAATGTTCTATTCAGGACTCCTACCCGTGCAATTTCTCATGATTCCTGCCCTCTGACTGTTTACGTTGCTACCTCTATAAGGTAACCATAGGTTGTCCTTGATGTGCGCTATTTTGAAATGATTGCTGCCATTTGAATCACATGCTGTTTTGTTCCTTTCTTGTTTTATAACACACTGTTAGTGGTTGTAAATCTCAAATTCTTTCGCAAAATATTTTCCTATAACATCTTTCAACTTTCTGATATTTATTTGGTAATGTTAGCTATTTTCTTCTTTCTAACCATTCCCTTCGTCAACTTACATGGCATTTTGGTTTCTAACATTGCTAACTTTGTTGATATCAACACTAACGGTGACATATCAGAAGATAATATTGTTTATTACAACTGTTAATGCCAGTCCAAATGCTGGCGATATTATTGGTCTTGGGTCACAAACAAATGGTGGATTTATAGCTGCTGATATTGATCGCTCATTGCTCATTCTTTGTGGTAAAGCTTTTTCCGATATCAAGGGTACCAAAGATGCACTAGCTGCCTTAGCTGGTCCTGTTATATCTGCAAGGGGATGTCTGCCTTTAGCTGCTAGGTACGTAATTACATATTTGGTTTCATTCTTGATCCGAATTATAATGGTGAAACTGGTGATTCACTTCTGTGGTCACATTATTCAGGCTATTGGTGTCTGGCGAGTCTGTGATTCTTCTTTTTGCTCCAGAGGATACTCTTCAGAGCTGCTCAGATCTACTGGTTTCTGCAGATGCAGGTGTAATTCTGTCCTCTCAAGGTGTTGCACCATTCTTTCAAACTGGAGATTCTGGGGCTCCCAGTCTATTTAAATCACCAGCTGCTGTGATACTTGCATCTGCTGATAGGTAAAATGACACCATGAAAAGGTTACTACTCTAAATGGTTCAATAAAACATAACATACAGGGATGTGGTGCTGAACTTGGCATGACCAACTTTTGGTGGTCCATTCATTAATTCTCTTAAATCTGTGAATATACTTGTAAGCATTGACCAATCTTTGTCCATCTCTTGGATGAGTCAGCTACAAAGTTGCTTGCTAAGCAGAATTCTGAAAAATTCAGATCAAGGGGGATTGATGGCCTAAGATTGGTGTGGAACTATGTAGTGTTCAATTTATTTGTTCACTTCTCAAAAGATGGTTGTTGATGCATATGGTTGGTGTTATGTATGTGTATGCAGGCTTTAAGTCTTTGACTATGTCTCATTGGTTGGTTGGTCTTGTTTGATTTTATCCTGCTGATCCTGTATTGAGTTGAGGGGTCGTGATTTGTCAACCACAAGTCTCATATTACTAGGAAGAGATTTTAGGAAAGGATTGTAGACGTCTGGTTCAGGCTTTGTTTACTATTCAAATGGAAAATTTTCTAATGTGTTACACAATTGTTCTATTCAGGTGTTGGGCCAGCCTGTTAATTGACCAAAAACATAAGAGGAGGCCTAATACTGTCCCTAGAGTATTGACAATTGCAATCTGAGGATCTTGGACAAACCATGTGAATCTGTGTTGTTACAATTATAAATTATTACTAGGATTAATTATGGTCTATCCAGAGTATAATCAAACATACCTTGTCTTATGACATCTTTTCTGAGTTGTTTCAGGAATGGCTTGGGTTAAGGTGAGGCTTCCTTCAGACGTAGTACTGAGGAGCCAAAAAAAGTTATGCTCGGCCAATGTGGCTGTGGTGGCAGTAAAACAGTTTTACAAGGTTAAGCCCTAGCAGGAAGTTTAGCCTTTTTTTGTAGAGTTGACTATCCTTGACTGACTGAGGGAAAATTATAGTGACCAATAAAGGATAGAAAAGATAAATCACAAACAGTTGAGCTTCTAGGTCTGTGGACCAAGCTCGATCTGAAGCATTGAGTGTTAGGCCAGTCCTCTGCCACCCATATATTTGTTCTGTAAGCAGGGAATGAAGTCTGGATTATCGATTGTATACTATTTGCATATTATTCTATATAGAAGTGGGATTCTTTCTTCCTGAAGTTAAGTACTTAACGTACATGTGAAAAATAATGATCTAGTAATATAACAAAAAACCAGGTATGTCAATTTAATCTCTGATTTTTTTGATGCGACTCTTTCAGCACTTTCTTTTGCTGGTGGGTTAAAAGGAAAGCAAAATTTTAAGAAATGATTCCGGTCCAACACTTAACTTTCTTGTCAAATAGTGGATTTTTATCATGTGGGACAGGCATCAATTTGCAGATCCCAAAGTTGTGGCTGTCTATTAATTAGCCATCAGACAATACTGACATTGTCAAAATATCTCTTTGTGGTGTCTGATAAATGTAACTTTTATCCAAGGAACAAGATCTCAGTTTCGAGACGAGTTTCGGTCAGGCCCGAAGCCAAGATATACCAGGTTTAAAACCTGGTGTTTTCTGGGTGAAACTTGAAACCAAGGTTTCAAGGCCCATAAAAATCTGGTCGAAACCTGTCAAAACATGGGATTTTATAGCCATGGTTAGATCATGTTTCAGTCGAAACCACTGAAATCTGGTCTAAACCCCCAAAACCTGGTACGAGTCTGTTTCGACCCTTGGTTTCGTCTCAAACTCCCACGAGAGTTTCAAAAACCAAGATTTGGAATTATGCTATTACAGGATTATTAACTAGAGTTGAAGAGCAGAACCAAAATCCATAGCTTACCTCAATTTTTGAGTTGAATTTTGGCTATAGTAATAGATCATCATTCTGAGCCGCCCAGATTGAAGTTTTGTTTGTTGTTCATCAAAGGTTTGCTCAAAATTTGTGGAGTAGTTGTTCATCCAAGGTTTGCTCAAAATTTGTGGAGTAGTTGTTCATCCAAGGTTTGCTCAAAATCTTGAGAAGATTGTTTTCTAGTGTATGAGATACTAGAGAATGCTGTATTATTATACAGTGAAGACCTGTATGTAAAGAAAGATGACTTCTATGGGCTACATCTATTTCTGGCATTAAACATGTTTCTTTCTACCTTGTTTGGTCTCATTCACTCGAGATAAAATCCTCGTTTTCTTCCTCCTAGCACCATAAATTCCATTTATTACTGCATCCTAGCAAACAAAGTTATATAAAGCTTCAAGTTTCCACTCTTTCAAAATTTTAATAAATTTTTTGTCTTGAAGCAGTTCTGGCACCATTCCTTCTTTGTCGAAGCTCTCATCCGGTCAGGCAGCTTATCACTTCCTTGCGGGCTATCAGAATGGGAACTTTGTACCAGCATATAGCAAGTCGGCTATTGATCCTTTGGAACTTGCAAAAGCTTTCCTATCAAAGGTCTGGTTTAAAAAAAAGAATATTTTTGGCACATACTAATACAATTTTCATTACCTTCTCTGTAAAAAGAAAAAATTGCTTAGGGTTAAAATGCTTCTTGTGTTTCCGGCTTGATTGGTGCAGATGAATGAGAACCAGCTTCCGTCTTTCTTAATTAACGTCAGTCAAGGAGAAAAGAATGTGACAGGTAAGTCAGGAAAAGTTATCTGAAATATCACCTGATGTGGCACACCTATGGGTTGAGTTGCCTTGTGCGCTTTCCCTTTCTGTTTTGATGGCAAAATGCTTGTAGATTGGGTTAACCAATAAAATGGCACACTTTATTTTTCATTACCCAGAAAAAAAAAATATGGTCCTACCCAAGAGTCCTTTTGATCCTTGTTGTCAACCTTGCTTTTGGACCATTATATATGTTCTATTTGTCATCCTGAATATTGGGTGCTTCGGAGATTTTCTCAGTGCTATTAGGGGTCTATGAACCATCTGAAAGAACATTTTTCTTATATGCCAGTGATTTTGTAGAGACAAGGTATAATTGTTCTAGGAGGGCTACACATTTACTGTTATATTTTTAGGCAAAAGTTTTTCTGGTAGGCAGACCAGGTGTCGTTAACACCATGGACACCGTGGTCTGCCAACATCCACCTTCAATCGTGCATAGAACCCACCCCCTATCTACAAATTGCTGATATTACCCCCCCCCTCCTGTCTCTGTGGGTGTCAATTTCTCTACCTCTTCCCATTAACTTTTGAAGAACCGTTATGAACCAACTAAAAAAACCTTTTATGTTTCTGTAGGCACGGAGCTGATTGAGTTGGCAAAATCCGCCTTATCTAAAAATATATCCCCCTTTGACCCTAAAGGTAGTTTCTTCAATAATCATTCTATTTTCTTTTTTTTTTCTTTTTCTTTCTCCTGGTCAACGAGGGCAACTGTAGATAGCTGAATTCCTTCATAACTTCGCAGCTGGGGATCTTCAATCAAGGTACAAGAGTTTTATTACCGGTAAGTTTCAGGAGCTACCGGAGGAGTTCTCATTCTGAACCCCTTGTTCATTTCTCATTGGTTCTTGATGATAAATGTGCACATTTATTGAATTTTAGATCGACCTTGCACATGTGAGAATTCTGTAGGCTCACCTTGTTTCGGGGAAAAAGGAAAAGTACCTGAAGTAAAATGTGGAATAAAATTAAAGAGTTCCATTTACCACCCCCACGTGTACTTATTGTACATGTATTTGTTCAATTTCTTTTTGGTCATGCTAGCCAAGAACTGGAAAATGCCTCAAGTCTTCTTGAGTCCTGATTCTCAGGTCCTTTATTCAAATTACTGTGGGGCTTTGGGGTGTGCAACTTTCAATATGGTTTTTTTTTTTTGGGTCATAAAGACTACACTTGAACTTGAAGGCATCCATTGTATGCCACTTTTCCTGTTGGGGATAGATATTCATCATTAAAGGGTTCCACCTCAAAGATTAAGCATGGTAATTGGTAGGTCGAATATTAAGTCCATTATGTTTGGGGCACCCAAAGTGTCCAAAGTGCAGGTGGGGGAACTACGAGACAGAATGTTTCCATTTTTTTTACCCGTTTTATATTGTTCTTTACATCCATCCTAAGGGTTTCCATTATTTATGGATTTTTTTTTCCTACCACCAGGGGCCTAAAATGCATATAGATCTGATCAAACTACAGGCCCTTAAAAAGGCCTGGTGTAAAGTCCTTATCTCCCAGGGTACTGGGAGGAAATAGAGTTGGATGTCTTCTGGCATTTGTTGCACAAAGTGGCTGCCCTCATATGATCATGCCAGCATCACTTAATTGGTAGCATTTCTAAGTGGGTTAATCTACTCTGTATTAGACAACAAAGTAATAGCATTTAATTGAAGCTATTGGATACACACTTTTCCGTGGAAAGGAAAATAATGAGAATGTAAACAGTCTTTCATCGGGAGAAAGGGGTGTTGGGGTTTGAAAACTTATTTTCTTCGGTCAAGAGAAAGTTATTCATCAACACGTGAAAAGCTCGCAGCTTACAGCTTAAGAGAGAACAGATCCGTTAGTCAAGGAGTGATAACGGTGAAGACTGTCATACGGTAGTAGATACCGGATAAGGTCTAATAAATCTTCTCATGTTCTTCATGGCGATAAGAGGAAATCCAGTGACTATAGTTTATTGTGTGTATATATCGATGTATTGGTATACACATACATTGGATGATAGTTATTGGATTTTCTCATATCAGCATAAGGGGTATGAAAAAGAAAGATTTACATTATCTCCTCCCAGTGGTTTTGGGAGGACGCGGCAACCCAGTCCCGATGATCGACACGTGGTTCTCTGGTGAATCCGAGACCCACATTCGAACAGACATCCCTTGTCGGCTTGGCTTATCGACTGGGTGTCGACTCGAACGTGGGTCTCAGATTCACCGAGAGTCATGTATCGATCATTGAGACTAAGTTGCCGTTGTCCTCCTAGAACCATTGGGAGAAGAGGATGCGGATCCCATGAAAGAATTAGTATAAATGACAAAATGGGTTTTAACTTTTTCCTTTTTTAGGCTGTGTTTGTATATCAAGGAAATTTTTTTTAAAAGCTGATCGATCATTATTTTTGTTTTATTTTATTTTTCCCTTCTCCTCACATCCAAACATAGCTTTAGAGTTCATTGATTGAATCAATAATTTCATTGGAGTCTTAGATCCACAAATTCACCGCCTTCTAGAATGGATCTCTTCAATACCAAAGCCACCAAATGAGATCGTTTCTTGAAATCCCAGTTTTATTATTATTATTTGGATAGGCTTGATTGAATACTCGAGTTTGACTTGTCTCCACCCCAGCTCTCGTGATGCTGGTTAAGTCTAATGGACAACAAAGTCACCTCCCACTATTTTTTATGAACTATTTATTAATCAAAAGAGGAAGGCAGTGGAAAAGCACCAAAATTAGTAAATCTACCCACTTATAAGACTTCTACAAAAATTCAGTATTATGCTAGTGCTTTAATATTAATGCATTAATTAAGCAGTTTATCAAACGAGGACGCGAGAAGGGAGTTAGAAATCTCTTAAAACTCATGTATATGATCTTTGTCCAAACTTCCAGAGCCCATGTATATGATTTAATTTGGTTTGAAAATTTGATCACAAAAATGGTACATGGTAAATCTAGAAGACCAAACCAGACCCTATTAATCCCACAATGACAACACCCAAATCAGCAATCCAAGCGTCAGAAAAACTATCCTCCATGGAGACAACCTACATAAGAAGTCCTGAAATAGCAATCATTCATTTGGACAGATGGAAGATCCTTTGCTTGTTGAAACAATGATTGAGAAGGGGGAAGAGATTTTGAATTCGACACATATATCGATGTCCTCTAACGCATCAGAATTTGATTACCCTTGCTCCACGGAAGGAATTCCAGTCCTTCCCCCCTGGATTAGTTTTAAAGTAAGACCCATAATAATAGAATATGATTTTTTTTAAAATCATAAGACAAATTTAAATCATCAATTTTATGGTTTTCTCTATCTATACCGACTATTTTTGCTCTGAGGTAAGATTATATAATAATGCTTAGAATGCTAATACATTTGGATAGACATACACAGATAGATGCCGATACTAAAAAAATAAAAAAAAAAATCTAATTAAATTAAATTTTGAACATTGACGTGTGATTAATGTAGAACTAGACCACGTCCTCTCTAAAATATATCATCTTAAAATATATCATCTGCTGTGGTAAAATAGAGGACTTGTGACGTTTGGATAAATAATAAATCCTTGCTGACAATTATAATTGGTGTATTTCCATTCTACAACTCGTTCTTTGACGAGGAAAGACCACTCTATCAGCCTCATTACACATTAGCGCAAAACCCAGGATCTCAATTGTAAAATTTGCCTCTACAAAATTGGAAGGTAAAATTGTGTGTTAATGTATAGAAATCCTCTTCCGCCTGAGATTTGCAAGAGAGTTGACGATCCGAATAGATGATCGACACCTAACTCTTTGGTGAATCTGAACCCTCCATCCTAATCGACATCCAAACTGACAAACTGAGCAGACAAGGGTATCAATTCAGATGAAAGACTTAGATTCACTCAAGAGCCACATATCGACCATTCATTCGGACCATCAATTCTCCTATTAAATCTCAAGCGAGAGAGGATGTGGATGTGGATCCGTGTCTTGATAGCCTTTACAGCACGCAGGATGGAGTTTTTTTTTTTTTTTTTTTTGGGGTAAATACAAATGATGATTGACTCATTGGCTCATGATGAGTCATGATTCAGAGTAATCTCAAAGTTAAAAAGCTTCATGTCTACTGAAGAACCCTAAAAAAGTAAAGTGAAATTTTGACTTTCTTTATCTTCTAGGTTTAACAAAGAGAAGGTGGTGGTGAGCACATGGCCACATGAAGCAGTGACTTGAAGCGTTTTTATTAGTAGAATACAACAAACTCTACAGTGTCCACTCTCTCTCTCTCTCTCTAATAATAGTTCTGTTCGACTACTTGTTTATTTTTGGGTTATTATGGAATGGTTACTCCTTGATTGTTAGTAGTGAAAAAGGTTAATTAATCCATTAAAGGACGCCAAAGCCATCATCATCATCAGATGGGAGGACACAGCTAAAAGAACAGAGATTTTTTAGGGTCACGTATGTCAGAACGCCTCCACCAAAGCTGCTGCGCTCACTTGTCGTCCCTTCTTCTTCTTCTTCTTCTTCGTCTTCCTTTGCATCCCATAAGAATTTTGCATACGATCCCATCACAAAGCTGCAACCAACAATGCAAATCCAAAAAGACTTCTAAATTCAAATAAAAAACTGCAAATTTCCTTCTCCGTTGGGATTCGAATGAATTTTTGCGCGTGAAATATAGGTTATTTTGGTTCGTCGTTCGTACCAGTCGTCAGGGGAGGCTTGAACAGCTTGTTGGAAGTAAACGTCGGCTCTGGCTTCATCTCTGTGGGTTTCCCAGATCAAGTTCCCGTACAGAGACAAGACTTCACCGTCTCCTGGACTCGCCAATATCGCTCTTCCATAGTACTCTTCAGCTCTCACTGCGTCCTTCTCCACCTATCAAACAGAGCAATCAAATATCAATACGGAGAAAACCAAGTATAATTTCGTGAAGTTAGATTACAATTAATCGATCCAGTATCAAAGTACTGGAATTCGCAGTACCTGATGTAAGAACTGGCCGTAGTTCCTTAACAGAAGTGGATCGCTAGGGTTAGTTTTCAACATCTTTTGATAATAAGCACCGATCTCACTCATATCGGCACTACCTCCTGTGGCAAAACCACCATCACCACCACCATGACCACCGCCGTTGCCGCCGACATTCTTTTCTTTGCCAGCACCTCCGCCGACGAAGTCCAACTCTTCCGTCACAAACGCATTCCACGACCTTCCACGGTCATCCACAACACCAAAACAGATCTCTTCCTCCTCCTCCTCCGGAATCTGCACCGGAAAAGACCGAGATCCGTCACCTGACAACTTAGAAAACCTACCGGACTCTTTCTTCAATGAACAAGCCACGTCAGTTTCCGACATCGCTCGCCGGATAGTCTTCTTGTCCTTGATCTCCAAATGCAGCTGCGACGGCGACGAGTTCTTGAGTTCGCCGGAGAAAAGTGCAGAGGTAACGGAATCTTGGCGTCTGCCGGAGGTCGAGAACTTCGGTGAACCAGAAATCATAGAGGATAGAGCCGGTGCAGAACCGGTCCTGATAAGAGAAGCTTTCATTGCAGATCCGTGAGAGAACGAAGCCACTGGACTCAGTTGAAATGTCCCTACCATCTGTGTGTTTGTAAGGTCATGCATTATATAGCTGGTGATTGCGCCGTTAGTTGGACTGTTGAAACGACGGCGTTACATGACGGTGTTCGAGATATTGACACATGTGAAGTTGCGCACGTGACAGTACATGCCTAAGGCGGTGCCGATGGGGACGGTGGTGGTTTGTGTCCAGGTGGCGTGTTACTGTGCTTCCTTGGAGTCTAGTCTTCTGTGTTAAGTCTTAAGTCCTATGTCCTAACAGTTAACACCCTCTTTCACACTTTGGTGGACTTTCCACGCGTCACGAAGAGACAGTGATGGAGAGAGGCCACGTGATTACTGCCACGTGGAGTTCAAATATGAGGTGGGGCTCAGAAAAAGAAGTGCCTTTTTGAATTGGGCATGTGATTTTGGTAGGTTTACCTACAGACTAAAAACACCCTTCTGTTTCGCCAAGTGCGAGAGGTTTTATTCGCCTGTGTATTGTACAATGACCAAAATACCCTTAAGCTTGGGTGCGTGTCAATATACCTTTCAGTTTCTCCCACGCCAAATTAGGTATCCTAAAAGGATTATATGAGAAATCAACAAAATTTTATCTTCTTCTTTAAGTCCTTTTGGTATGATTTCTATTTCAATTTCATCAAGCTATTTCATGAAATGATGTCGTTTGGTATTATTTGTCCACAATTTCAGTAAAAATCATCCCGAAATAGCTGCTGATGATTTCATTTCCAAGTTATCTCAAGTTTAGTCCCACATAGATAACTAAATAGTCTTCGGCCTTCATTTGTACTTTGCATTGTATCAGAATAGATTTTCATTGTCTTTAATCCTGAATGTTCATAGTATGTACTTCCGCAAGTGCGGATAAAAAAAATAGAAAAAATTTCATTTACACCTCATCAAAGATTCCTAACATCATCTACACCTATAAGATTGCAAAAACATCACCTAGGGTCCACTTAACTGACGAAAATCACTAAAATTATTGAAATACAGTTTACTCCTTATATTATAAATTGAACAATGAAAAAATTATGTTGATTTACTAATTTGATCTTCAAATCAAATTTATATTTTCTCTACCTCTTTCCTTTTCACTCTCACCCAAGCCCTAACCCTAGTCCACTCTGCGTATCTCCATCACCAATTGCAACATCAGCAACGATGCCAACAACCTCTGTTCAAACAGATGCTCACACCTCTAGAGAGCTTGTGCAGAAACTTACCAACGCTAGGCTAAAAATTAAAAAAAATGGTATAATGGTTTTTTAATCAGGCTAAAAGGATAGTATCGTCCATCAAATTTTTCAATGCAACTGACATCAGTATCTAATGGGAATCTTGTGAAGGAGTAGACTTCTTTGATTAGCACAGTAAAGTTTTTAGGTGGTAGGTGATGTTTTTACAATCTTATGGGTTAAGATGATATTAATAATCTTTGATAGGGTATAAATGAAATTTTTTCAAAAAAATACTTCATGATTAAACTTGTTAATAAACAATAGTTGAGGTTATAGGTAACCTACCGAACACAATCTTTTCCTCCCCCCTCAGGACCTTGTATCGTTACAATTAAGATTTCACAGATCAAAATATTACACGTTTCTTATAAAGCAATAATGTTATGGATAATATCCCTAGAAAGAAGCTTCTATTCATTTATAATATAGTTTTTTTTTTTTTTGGTAATCATTTATAATATGGTTACAGATAAGGTGGAAAGGCTATTGTCAACATTTATAATCATTTATAATGTTATGGATAATATCCCTAGAAAGATGTTTATCTCTTTTGGTTTCGTTTGTCTTTAATTGATGGCTCTTTTGGCTTCATTTGTCTTTTATCCTTTTAAATATCTAATGGAAGAAATTTTTTGTTCACTGTGTCTCCTTGGCGCCTCTCACAATATGGCTTAAGAAATGATCTCTTATCCTTCCTCTTGGATTTGTATCTACCCTTTCATTGGATCTTGAGTTGTCATAGAATACACATAGCCAAACATGAAACTTCAGTCCATACCTTATTTTTGCACAGGGAGAGGATATAGGCAATTCTATCAGTCAAAGGAAGCTCTGAATCAGGGAGTGGCTATGTGAATTTCTCACTTGCACTTCTTTATCTGATGCTGAAATGTGATTGAAATGTTGGGGGATTCTGACTCTCCTAGGCTTCAATGTGACATCTCTTCCATTATTTTGGATTGTCCGGACATTTGTGCTTCTCTTGTTTCTTGTAAAAATTTTTGGGAGTTGATGGGCACGTAAACTATCTACCTATCGTAAACTGCCATGTGGCATCGTGTGAAGGGAAAAACCAGTTGTATCACCAAGGGTTTCAACTGTTGGCCTGCATGTCCTAAAATGGGACGACACTGATATCCCAAATATTCTATAGAAGGCAAGAATAGAGCCTTACCATGTTGAACTCGACAGTTCTTACTATGTTGAGCTCGTAAGATCTTACCTTGTAGTAACCAACGAGTCTGGCTTCAATTAGACAACCGAATCCTACCATAACCAGAGTGATTAGATATTGGAAGAATACACACTTGCCTTACTCAGCCCGTACCCTCACTCCATCAATAGGGGGCAACCCCCACAAATTTATTCACTTCACTTTTCATTGTCTTTGAAATACGAATTACTTCCTACTACCCCACAATTCTCTTAGAATTTGGTCATCTCAATAGTTCGAGTTCTACGGCTATTTGCATTTGGAATACTGATTTAGGCCTTGAAATCACTCCCGGGTTTAGAACCCAACCTCTCCTACCTACCTCTCCTCTATCTTGCAGCCAATCCAACTTTGGAGGACTACGTGATTTCTGATATCAACAAGACTTCTAGAGATGTATGCTGAGTTTGGTATGCATTCTATTCTAAAATGAGAATGTACTACGTTGTGAGATATTTTCATTCTAGAGTCAAAATGAAAAATTGAGTAAAAATGGATTTAAAAAAAAAATAAAATAACAAACCATGTTATCTTACAGAAGTATAGGAAGCAAGCTCAAGAATGTATTAGAATGCCTTCCATTTTTGGAATACATTCTAGGTCAAAAACACATTCTAAGATGATAAAATAGAGTTTGGTATGTATTAATAGAGTAAATTATAGGTACCTCCCCTCTAGTTTGCCCTTAAATCAAATACACCCCAAACCATTCAAATAATTACAAAGACACCCCCTAAATCAAAATAAATTTCAAAAAAAAACCTATTCCGCTAGTGAATTTCCATTAACTGACGACCAAAGTAAAAGTTAAAAATTTAATACTTAAAATACCCAAATGGTAAATTAATGGACCATTTTACCCCCTTAAATATTAACTGACGATAGGATTTCTTAGCACAACAGTTTTTTTTAGATAATATTAAGGGGATAAAATGGTTTGCTAACTTAACCATTTGGTATTTTAGGTATTAAAATTTTAACTTTTACCTTTGGTTGTCAATTAATAGAAATTAATTAACAGAATAGGTTTTTTAATAATTTATTTTGATTTAAGAGGATGCCTTTATAATTGTTTGAAAAGCTTGAGATGTCCCTGATTTAAAGGCAAACTAAAGGGAAAGTACTTATAATTTACTCTTTGTTTTTGGATCATCAAATGCGTTATGGTCCACTCTAGAACGCACCCTTTAAGTCATTTTGCAAACTAAGCCCAAAACAGAATTTTCTCACTCTTTGGATATTCAGATTTGTAGCTTTCCGCTTGTTTGAAGGAATTTAGATGTTTATTTGGAGTTGCCTTGTGAAACTTGAAACTTATTCTTTGAAGATAAAGTTGGGGCCTTAGGTGATCTTAAGACGGAGAATGCATTGATGTATTTTGGGAAGAGCCTTATCCTTTTAGTGAGGGGATTTTCTACTTGACATTGACCTCGGGGGTGTCAATGACTATTCACATTGGGGTCCAGTGTCCATTGGATTAATGCAAGATTCCCTCACCCCTCTATCCCAAATACCAAAAATACCTCCTTTATATTGTGAATCTATAATGACTCAATTAATACCGCGCTAAAATGAACTGGGTGCGACCCTGAAGTTCTTGAGATTCCAAAAAATTTAATTATTCATGTATTCAACACTTCCAAAAGATTCTAGGAAAAACAAATCTATCCACCCAGATTAACTAGAATTGTACGTAATAGTACTAATTCATTCATTATTGCTTGTAGTTCTTTTAGCCATCAATCTAAATTCTCTCCTCCCAGAAGCTCGGGAGGAAAGGCGGCAACTCCCTTAGATGGCCGACACGTGAAGCTCGAGAGAATTTAAACCCTCTATCCGAGCCGACAAGAGGGTGTCAACTTGGATTCATCTGAGCCCGAGGTGTTGGCCAACTAAAGGAGAACCTCTTGGAGGAGAGGATTTGGATACTCACTTTCCATTGTTTGTGTATGGCCGTTAGGTATCCAAATCCTCTCCTCCAAGTGTTTCAGGAGGAGAGGGGGCATCTCCATTGGATGGACAACACTTAAGGCTTGGGTGACTCCGAGCCCTCCATCCAAGCCGACAAAGGGGTGTCGGCTCAGATGGAGGGCTCGGATTCACCCGAGCCCCAGGTGTCGTCCACCCAATGAGGGCGCCCTCTCTCCTCCCGAAACACTAGGAGGAGAGGATAGGATGTGGATCCCGCCGTTAGGGTACACACGCACGGCCGAATATAAAATCTGATGCCACATAATTAGGAAACCCCAACGAGACATTATAGGCAGATGTTATGGAGAGAAAACTCAATGTTGATCATAATTAAATTTAATTGTGTTCATGTATCAGATTCAGAACTACTATTCATGCATCTATTAATAATGGAACATATGGTATTTACCTAACCAAGCTTGACTAGAGCAGTTCTATTCTAGAAATGGTTGAAAAGTCAATTATCTTCTAAACAATTTGGCTACACCCATTCCATCCAATGGTTGAAATCATCACATTAACTCTCCCCACAACCCTCCTTAAAAGCTTATCCCGCATGATATGCACACCGAAACTTCACCAACGACCAACGTGAAGAGAGAGAGAGAGAGAGTGATGGGCAAAGAGCGCGGGATGAGCTTCAGTCACATGACAATAGGTTTACGTGGGGTCCACTCAAGTTTGGGGGACAGTGGGCCTGCTAATGCAATCCAACCATCACGTGCTCTCGAAACCGGGAAAGTGAGGTGGGGACGCGTGTCGTTCTTCATGTGAAAGAAATGGCAACCCCATCCTCTTTTCCCATAATCTATAAATACTGATAAATTATTCCAACAAATCTTTTAAAATTGAGCTAACCATAACTCATGCAAACACTGTTAAACGTTATTTATTCTACAATGTTACCTCTTTTTGCCACATGGTTCGAAGATTTTGTAACTTTTATCTTTTGATAATTGAAAATTGAAATGTTACCAAAATTATTTGGACAAGATGTATTGGAAGTCTGGCAATTTATACGATGACATGGTAAAAATGACTGTCTTGTTGTAACCTGACCCGATTACAACAAGAAAATTTGTCACTGGACTTGTATGTTATCAACTCTGGGATCCTAATCCCATTAAATATCAAAACTATACCTCCTATATATTTTTCAATTGCTTCAAGAATACTCAAATAAACTAAACTTGACTTTTTGCCAACTATGGGAGGCATTATATTGATTTCAATTGTCAACTCCCTATCCCTTTTTTTTGAATAAGTGTTTGATTGAAGAAAAAGGTAGAAAGATGCCGGCAGGAGACTGCCACAACTATTTTTTTTGCTAATACCAAATATCCAAACCTTTGGTCTTACTAATCATACGGATTCATACTGACCCCACAACTGTTTGGACCGAATCATCCCGAGGTTGAATAAAAACCATTACACTTGGACCCATAGCAAAAAGAAATAACACTTGAAAACCCATGTGAGTGATCCCAAAACAGCAAGAAAAGTCAATTCGACATAAACTCCTTGCCAACTGAACTACCCCCCTGAGATTATTTACCAACTACATTAACCAACACCAATAACTCTAATTAATCATATCTTTTCCCACTCCTTTCCCAATAATTTTTAGTATAACAGTTCATCTTTAAATCCTCCACCTATCATATCACTCCTCCTTCAGTGTACTCAAAAAGTTTCCATTCTAAATGTCCATCACTCATGATGGAGTGACAGAAAGAATTGAAAAACATTGGATAGGATCCATGACATTGGTACAAAGCTGATTATAAGGGCCCATGGGGCCTCCTCATGATGGTAATATGTATCTAGTAATATTTTATTTATTTTATGGACTCTAGTGAGCTGATGGAAACAAAAACAAAAACAAAAAAAAAAAAAAAAAAATGAGCTCATCTAATAAAGAACAATGAAACAGAGAGAGATCTTCAAAGAGAACCCCATCCACCTTTTATTCCGGGATGGTTAATTAAATTTGGATTTTCTCGCAGGAAAATATTTTAAAATAAAGAACTAGACTTTATTCTAGTAGCTCAAGCCTTCACTGGTAGATCACCTCGTTTGGAAGGAAAGGCCCACTAGGAGGAGTAATTTAGGCAGCAGATCTGCAAGAAAACCTTATGAAACAGGCGAACACTAGAATGATACAAGCAACCCCTAAGCCTGATCTCTGCAAGAACCCATGCATCCCTAGGAGCTTAGGGTGATAGACATAAGAGCCGTAACCTGCAGTTTTGTATTAGCTTTATTTTAGAACAAAAACATGTTTTCTGAATAAAACATATCAAACAGATATAGTTGGTGGCAACTCCAGAAGTATGGGGAGGAAGTGAGATAAGAAATCTTGTGTGCTACAAATAATTAATTACTCCTTTTTCATTAGATTTAATGATTGTGTGATAGCAGGGAGATAGGTCCACGGCCATGTCCATTTGAAAGCGAAGCTTCCTGGGGTAGAAAGCCAAAACCCATGATCAACACTCATTTGGGGAGTCGCTTCCTCCCATTCCACTACATGCAGACTTCTAAACTACAAAAATTCACCTAAACATGCTGACCCACTGAACTGTAGATTCGTCCTGTAGATGACCAAGAATGTCAGGAAGAATGAAACCATGTGGTAGAAAGGGATCCAGTTACTAGGGTTCATAGCCACCAAGAGAATGTCAAAGACACTTCAAATCGCTGTCAAAGTTCATCTAAGAGCAAATGCATCATAGACATACTGTGAGTTAAGCATGTCTGGTTAAATGGTGAAGTGCCTTGGTCGAAAATCTGGAACATTGAAGAACCGAGTCCCTTCGACCAGTAACTACAGTTATACAAGCGTTCTCTAAAAACTCAATAAAAAAAATATTCCTTTTGTAATGGACCCCACCTTATTATTCATTATGGTACAGAAGCTTGCATATGAGGTTCTAGATAAGATGTTCATAATTGATGTTTAACAGGAGCTGTGTCCTCACAGAAATAATCTGCTTACAACGAGCTTAACCTGAATTACAAAGTTTTCTTAGGTAAGCTTGGGAAAGTCTCGACTTTTTTCCCCATCAGCAAACAAAATAATTCATTTACTGCATCATTCCCAATATTTTTGGCCAAATGCTGCAGCATTACCAACAGTGCAACTCAATTTTACTTGACTGGTTCCTTCAGTGATTAAAGGATGGGCAGAGAGAGTTTTAATCAACTGTGATCAGAACAATACAAATAGGCTTACTTTACGAGCATATAAAAGTCGGATAGTAATGTTCATACGATACAAGAAATAACAAAAAAGACTAAAGACTAAGGGTATGAATGACTCTCTCTCTCTCTCTCTCTCTCTCTTGAAAAATTATCACTTCAACCCTATGGAACTCCACAAAAAGTTTAGGCAGAATTGTCAGTAATGTTAAACACTATAGTTTTAAAACTTGTTCAAATGATAATAGTATTAGTACTTCGTGTTTTAACTTTGGGGCAAGGGTTCTCTGAGTGGCGTTGACTGTACCCAGCAATGGACACAAGCGACAGCGACTTCGTCAGTAGGAGGCAAGGGATAAGAGAGAGAGAGAGAGAGAGAGAGAGAGAGAGAGGGATGCTGGTGTAGCTCCCACTTCGCCTTTCAGAGGTACTTTTCCATTAACTTTGTTTTCCCTCCATTATTCTTCACAATAATAAGAAGCCATGGGCTGGTTATCATATGCTCAACAAATCTATCATTCTAGAAAACTGTACAAAGAACAAAGTCACATGCCTATGATTTAACCAATGAACTTCACATCTATGTTCTGAAACTCTAACCTCTCATATTCCTCATCACCTGCTTGGCCAATCATTTTTTTCATTGAATAATGAGTCATTTCACCAATGCTACAAATATATTTATGACAATTCCAAATGATTCCAAAATATGCTTTGTGTAACAGATCCAGCCCCTACGCCACATGCATTGGCTGTCCAGCGATTAAACCCTCTACTAATGAAATCTAGTTGTTTAAGAAGCAAGGAATGAAATACATGTCATCGAGGGGAGAATGTTAACAAAAGTAAAAAGTGAGATGAGTTTTAAAAAATAATCACAAGAGGAAGGGAATGAAATAAATGTCATAGAGGGGAGAATATAATTAGAGTGGGATGACTTTTAAATAATAATCACAAGAGTACAACACTCTGATCTGTCATTGTTACCCAAATAAGAGCATTAAAAGTTGAGGGATGCAAAATAGCCAAAGCCAACTATACCCAAAAAACCCCAATCAAAAATAGGTACTAATACCAAGCGCAAGTATGAGATCTCATGTATTAACCATGCAATTATATTGGCAATAGTATTCCAACAGATCCTCTCTACCGTGTGATAATCTAAATACATAGGCTTAAGTTGATCTCTTATATATCATTTGTTTCCACTTTCTTATATCATGTTGTTGTACTGATTTCAGGAATCAATTCCAAACTATTGCCTAATGTCAATTGTCAGTATGATTGGGACAGATGGGATTCTTGTAAAATCTTAAGCTTGACATAAAAATTTATGATCTCTGTGACAGAAGCTTGAACATGTTCAAAGACAACCAATTAACTGTTCTCTCATAGTTCCCTGATAGGTATTAGTGTATTTACCCCATTAATATTTGTGCCAGATGGGATTAAATATGAATAAATCCATATTCAATGAGTAAGGACCGGACAGTTCCCTGTAAGGACCCCTTGTTTGCCCAGTGCATTCCCCAATTCAACACTTCAAGACCACTGGGCCCTTTCCATACTCATGTTTGCAAGGTATCCTATCTATGGTCATTCCATTTTCTGCTCACATTGAAAAGATTCCAATAATAAAGGTGTACCTGTTCATAGATCAATGTCATCCATATACTGGATCAGCCTGAGCACTGATCACAAATGAAAACTGACATCGTCCGAGAACGGGAGAACAACAGATGATTGGACAGTTAAGATTTTCTCAAGCATTTATTTGAACAGGTATGATTGTTAAATGATGTGAAATTAGGTCAGAGGCCCAGGACAAAAACAAGAGATGATGCAACGCAGAAACTTTCAATTAACAAGCATAGATGAAATATTTAATCAATAACCTCATTGAATTTCAAAACTTTCCCACACACTCTTTATACAAAGATAGATTCTCAGTCAAATCATCAAAACAATAAAATCTGATGAATATTGGGCTAGCGCAACATTGGCTAGCCTACTCCATAAAACTAAGTGTGTAATAGCCGCCACCTAAATACAGAACAACGCCTGGAGTGTGGTTTCAAAGCTGACATGATTCATTTATTAATTATTTCAACATATTACACAGTTAATGATGCAGCGGCTATGGCTGTTACTTGGCTTGACAAGCATGACAGGTCATGGAAGCCTACCAAGGGGCTCCATACCACGCCAAAGACCAATAATGCCTTGGGTTCTATTTCAGACCTATGTTGATAGATATTAAGTTGTTCAGTTTAGTTTTATTACAAGGGTAATTTTGTAATTTCTCATATTTAAAAACTTAGATTTCTATAGGATCTGATTAGGCTAGTTATGCATTCGAAGTTTCTACTTGGACTACTAGTAGGTGTAGAAAGTCCTAGTTTGAGTAATATGTTTCCATTTTTCATTCTGTAAAAGGAGCTATACTCCCCAACCCCCAAAAAAAAATCAGTTTTGGAGAAATGATGTTTCAATTGCTTGGCTGTTTGCTGCAAAATAACCTGGTGATCGTCCATTCATTCTCTATTTCTCTCTCTAGTATTCTACTATTAATTTCTATACTCCCCAGTCCAGAAACTCTAATTCATGTTAGTCTTTTCTTTCTTCTTCTTATTCTTCTCAGTTATCTTGCTGTCCTATTTAATCTTGTCTCATCAAAATTTTCCATGTTAGTCTACTATTGATTTCTGTTTTCCTATTCAAATGCTGCCACCTGCCTGGAACTCCGATAAACTAGATTCCAGAGCGTAAAATTTAAATTAAAAAACAAGACATGGAAACTCAAAGAACCCTTATATAACCAGAGTATCTAGTTAGTCATAAATTGTCACTGGAACCCAAAAATTAACTTAAAATTAAATAGTTCTTAATCTACAAAGTGCAACCCAATTTATAACCAGTTCTAACCTCATAACTACTAAAGCCTACAATTAGAGATAAAAATCACTGCAAATGGAACTCACATGATGGCTTCAGAGACCAAAAAAGACAAAAATGAAAGACGGGAAGCTTGGAAAGAATGCTTTGTATCATACCAACAGGATACTGGACAAATCAAATACACAGAATACATGAAAGTTCACATTATTTTCATATTTTTGAATGCCAGACAAAAGAATGTAAGAAGAGACTGACCTCCTTAAATCAAAGTCCTATTGATTCTTCTTCAACTTCGATGTGGGGGGTGCTGATCCAAGATCATGACTGGAGGTTCTAATAATGAAAAGAAGTGTTTCCATGAGCATACCAAAGACCAATCCAAGAATGCCCCCAGCAGCATTCTACAATTCAAGACAAAAGCACCACCCACATTCAATCATCAATTCAGCCAAGGTATGGAGGGAGAGGTTGAATTCTGCAAAATTTTAGCAGTTCAACATGATGTTTTGAAATTACCATCACAGGGCTGGAATTGAAGAGAGCTCTGAATGTGGCATATCCAACCAAAAACCCAGTAAACATTGTCAGTGCAACATGTAGACCTGCCAAGTTTTTAAGGCCACTGTCATCCTTCATTGCATTGAAGAACTGTGCTACATAAACAATGGATAATTGAATATAGGTCTTCACAAGCATAGAAAGCACATCTTGAGAAGCAAACTTGTAGGGAAAATCAAAATTCTTCCATTGATAAAAGCAACACTTCAGGTTTATGCAAAAATGGTGAACTTCAAACAATTAACAAATGAAAATAATCATAAAATAGGAAAACTATCCTCACCAAACCCTAATTGATCTTTGTAAGATGAGAAAGGTTCTTCGTTATCCACCCTCGGTGTAATATCTTTGACAAGTTCTTTATACGCATTTCGTTCTGCCAAATCTTCGAGCTTCTTCAGTCTAACTTTTAACTCCTCGCTCTACAGTTATAAAGAAATCTCAAGAATGTTTAAAAAAAAAAAAAACCTAGCAATGTAGAACTAGAAACAGAATTAGATATTAGAAAGCATAGAATTTGTATTCAGTTCCCACAATCTCATGTTACCTTCTCCCTAGGTTTAGGGCTGGAAAACACAAAATCAGAGCCAGAGAAGAGATGGAGAAGCTTCGGCCTGGTGGTAGAGGGAGATGCAAACCAGAGAAGCCTTAGGGATTTGTATGTAACGGAGGACTCAGACATGAGGTTCAAAGCAGTCTCTCGAAGGTCATCAGAGAGATTTGGATCTTTCGAGACTGAGCGAAGGAAAGAACGGATTGTTTCATTGTTGGATACCACGAGGCCACTAGAGTTCATACTGCCATCGACCATGTTTCTCTTGTTCTCACAAACCAAGGTCCTACAAAATAATAAAATCAGTAAATTAGAACTAGAAGATCAAAAACCGTGTGTTGAATCATTTAGGGGTGTGCTTGTTGAAGGGGTTTGGATTGGGGATTCATTTTTCAAATCTATGGATTTAAGATATCCGCTTTTCTGTGCACGATGAAATGGGATGATTAAAAATCCAAGATTCTAAAATATACTCTTTAGAAACAAAAAAAATCTCCGGATTAGCATTTCATTAAGATGCAGCTTAACAGATATCCTACGTATATCAACACCATGGGCAATAGGGCTTGAATAGGGGCAATCCAGAGTGAAGATCATACATAGAGTTTGTACAGATTCAAACCACACTAAGAGGGACTCACCTGTTACGAATCTGTTCGCCCGCTGAGACAACTCAGCAAAAACGTCAAGAGGAAAAAGATTTCAACAGAGCCTCAAAGGATTTAAACAACAATCAACAGATCAAGATGCGAACAAACCTAATCCGTTTAATTCTTGTTTAAAGGTAAAACACGAGTGAGAGAGACGGACAGAAGAAGGTGAAAACGTCCTTGATGCATCGCGAGTCGAGTCAACACTTTACCATAAACAAAAAAATGCATCGAGACAACACCGAGTACCACAAGTGAAAATCACAAAACAGGGGAATTCCTTAAAGGCAAGCCAAACGCCCTCTCAAAAGAGTGAAACAGTGTGATTTGACACAAAATATTGGGTTTTCTACCAAGGGAAAACACACTTGTAACGAATATCGGTGAACCAATCCAAATGCTGACCCAAGTGGATCGGACAATGCTTCCCCCATTGTCCGAGGAAATACAAATAATATAATAAAAGGGGAAATTTTGAGGCTATCCCATAAATTTAATAAATTCCAATGCGTTATGTAAGAGAAAAATATTTATTATCTTTTTTTTTAAAAGGTGACGATATTTTGATCAGGGGAACAAGGCCAAGTGCCTCCTCTATTATCCCATTAAAAAAAAAAAAAAAAAAAAAAGGGACTAGGAAGGGAGGAAAAATTAAAAAGCTGGAATGATGACAGAACACTATCAAATTTAAGTACGTAACAACCATGGATTGGCTTTCGTCGCTCATTGAAACAATCCACGAGTCTCTTGTATCACTTTGTAGAACATTAAGGTGTGGCAAGAATCACGATGGGTACATGCCCCAGGGCATCTATTAACTTGCAAGTGGCATTTAGCCCAAGATTTATAGATGCCTGACCTCTTACCTCTCTTTACCAAAAAAAAAAACCTTCTACGAAAACAGCACACACCTTGTTTCGCATCTTTGAGAAACTATAAGCAACGAGATCTGCAGTAAAGATTTGAGGGGAAAAACAAGTTAAATATAAACCAAACGTGAAATTGGCTTCACAGTCCGGAAGCATAACATTTTATTTGAAGGATACTACTGATACACAAAATGGTGTGCAATTGCATCCAATTTTTCCCACTATGTGCTTCAACTGCCTCGCTTCTAAGTACTCCGAGATATCCTCAATAGGGTACCTTTGAAACTGGTGTTTGCATAGACAATATCTTAATTTCCTATTAACATGTGAACCAAACTCCAAGATGCTTCAAACAAATTTATTATGAGTAGTTATAGACTGGAAAACACACTGATGGTAATGGGAACATTCAACACCTTCAAGTTCCTATGTTCATATGCAGGAAATTTGAAGCCCACCTTGGCAGTGAACAAAACTCATTTAGAAGCTGCAACTGTACAATCCCAATAACAATAAAGGAGGATGGGCAAGAAATAAAGAATATATTTAACAAATAATGTTAAGATAGATGGTTACCTTAGGCTTCGGTAAGGATTCAATATCTGCTCCAGTTCAATGAAATAAGCGACCAGGGGAATAAAACCATTAGAAAACCTTTGTTCCTTATGTTGTTTCATCTTATTCCACTTAGCAAGCTATTTGGCGATCAAAGTTAACCAGATATGAGGGTATGGATATGAATAAAGATATAAAAATAATAAGATTTGTAACGCCCAAAAAAAAAAAAATATATACCAGTACAGAGAGTTATTCCATTCAACATTTTAATCCCATGAAGTTGGGTTGTCAAACTGTGAAAAGGGTGTGTGAATAGAAACAATTTTGTCAGCAATGCACATGCGTGATGTGGAAATTACATATGAAAGTGATTTAATTGAGAAACCCAATTCATAGTGTTGTATAAGTAATGTTAAGATAGAAAGGGATTTAATGTGATAAATGAAATCATTTGAAGACAATATTGAATTTTTTGTTTTTCTGGTGTTATAAAAAATTATCTTTAGAGTATTTAAATATCAAAACTTAATACTTTGATACATTACAGATGGAAGAGCAAATTCTGAAAAATATACTAACACTTATACCTGCTTATAGAAACTACAAAGACTGCCAATTCTGAGTACCAATTTAATTATTAACTGTGATTCAAAGGCAATAGAACAAAATAAACCAGCATTTTAATTGAAAAAAAAATGTTACAAACTTACAATTATGCATAATAGAGGGAGATCAAATGATTTGCCTTTGTTGAAGGCAGCAGCTCATGATGAATCCTTCCCTCTCTCAGTAATCAAACAATTTCCTGCCTTCCATGCGATTGTTCATCACTATTTCTCAAACTCAACTCTCCGCAATTGGATACCCAAAATAAAGTCCATCAGTTTGCAGTCACCCATGCATTGGCCCGGCATATTTTTTTTGAAAGCTTTCCTAGTCCTCTCACTTTGTGATTGGGAAAGAAGAGTATACTGGTTCGAATGAACCTACAGTATTGATTAGGCCAATAAAATCGACCAAGGCAGGCCAATGTCCAGCAACAATAACAGCAAATAGTCTGCAAATGAATAATCAACAAAACAGATAGGTAGTGAGAAAATTCCATTTGATCACAGTACATTGTATAGGTACTATGAAAAATAAAACAAAAGTTTCTCAATAATTTGAGGAACAACAACAACAACAACAACAACAACAAAGCCTTATCCCAACTAAATGGGATCGGCTATATGGATTCTTGTCCACCAATCAGCTATGTTCGATGTCATACTTAAAGCAAGGCCTAAGCTATGCATGTCTTTCTTCATCACCTCCCTTAGAATCATTTTAGGTCAGCCCCTAGCTCTTTTAGATCCTTCAATCGGAATCAAATCACTCCTTCGTACAGGAGCATCTAACGGCATTCGTTGAACATGATCATACCATCTCAAACAACTTTCTCGTAGTTTATCATGTATCGACGCTACTCCCGAATCAGCTCTAATTCGATCATTCCTTACCTTATTCTTCATAGTTTTGCCACACATCATTCTTAACATCATCATCTCAGCTACGCTAAGTTTATCTATACGATGCTTCTTAATTATCCAAGTTCTGCACCATACATCTTGTAGTTTATCATTAATGTGAGGAACAAACAAGGATAAATAACTTCAAGGTTGGAACATACCACCAATTGAATTGCCAACTAGATGTACTGGTTCATTCACAATGTCAACTATAAAATCTCTCAACAGTTCTGCCCACATGAGATCAGTTTATACAATGTTTGGCTTTTGTGATTTACCAAACCCCAAAAGAGTAATTAACTAAACATGATTTCATCCATTAGCTACTACATATATATTATAACGGTAATGCTCCAAAAATGCACCAATACCATGTACAAGTAGAAGGACCTTCATGACCAACAACTATGTACTAAAAGTGGAAGAGCACGTAGAATAAATACTTCTCTTGACTAAACAATGGACAAAGTTTATATAAAGAGCTTATTCTTATCCTTTGTAACAAAATGGAAAAGAAATAAAGGGATGACGGAGAATGAAGAAAAGGGAAAGGGAATCAATGTGTGTGTTCTCCTCTCCTTTTGTCCTTGTATTTATAGAGAAAATAGTAACCAACTATTACAAGAAAGTTTCTCAAATTAAAAGAGACGAAATAAGAAAGAAATAAACTAACTTAAGAAAGAAAAGATTGCTTAGTCAACAAGACTAAGATTTATTCCAATTACCAACTAGACAACTAAACTATTTAAGAAATTATCTTAACATCCTTCACCAAATTGTACCGGTCGTCCTGAATTCTAGTAGTTTGAATTTCAGTCATTGAATTTGAAGTTCTTTAGCTGAAATTTTTCTCAGCAAATTGAGCTTTATTAACGGAAACCAGTTTCCAAGCCAGAAAAATAACTCACAATAGGATTGAAAACATAGAAGTAAAACCATAATTTGGAGAACTCAGGAATCTCAGAACAGACCAAACTTCAGTCGAATAGTCTATTCTACTAACAAAATCAGCGTGCAGAATTTCACCCATAGAAAAATCTAAAAGAATCCTAGAGCCACTAGAGAGACTAGCAGAGCTAGAATCAGAATACCAATCGACCCAATCTTAAAACTGATAACAGAATTTAAACTTCAGTTTAGAGCCAAAACAGTATAGTAATTAGTACGCTATTTGCGACAGAACAGTATTGAACCTTGCACAAATCACATATGCCACAGAGAATAGAGAACAGAAAAATCCTGACATATTCAGAGTGAAAGAGATAGAAAAGTAAAAGGGTAAACATGCTACGAATCCACCTAAGCCTCACCTGGAATTCACCAGCTACACCACAGAATCCACAACAGCAACTAAACCATAAGCGTAACAGCATTAATTATATATCCAAACTCAAGGAAAAAAGCATAAAAATAATACAAAGCGAGAGTGACTGGGATTCTGTCTCATGAAAGGAAAAGAATTTCAAAGGCAATGTTGCATACCCCAATCCAATTCCATGTTCACACCAGGTACAAATGGAGGAGCCACTGCAGTAGTGATGGGGTATTGGAGCTTTTGAAGTCCTGGTAAGATGCACTACCGAACCTGATCATCACACCCCTAAGACTTCAACCACTATCTTAAATCTTCCAAAGCCAAGATAACAGTTCCAGCATCTCATCAGGGAAACCTGAATCAATGTTTAACATAATCAATGGAGAATTTCAATTCATAAACAATTTGGGGAAAAGGGAGCCAATGAGAGAGAGAGAGAGAGAGAGAGGGTTTACCGGAACGGATCCGGTGATCGAAGATGTAAAGAGGAACAACAGTCGGACGCTGTGAAGCAGCGACAAGGCCGGGTGATCGTCGGAGCGGACATCGTGCTTAAACCACAAGAGGGCCACATCGCCGTTCTTCTTCCTTTCAATGTCTACTTGTGTACTCACAGCTGCGGAGAAGAAACGGCAACACCAAACTGGATAAAACCCCCTCTCTTTTTTTCGCCTTCGAATGTTTCCCGCCTTTTTCTGATCGTTTCGTTGATGATAAATTACTATTTTGTTGAGCATAGGCCCGCTCCATTTGATTGCGTTTGGATTCAGTCCAGGACCGCAATCTTGGAATTGGGATTTTGTTCAACGGCTCAATATCCTGAATCCGATATTTGAATTTGATACGCCCGATCTCAACCCCGACTCCGATATTTGAATTTGATACGCCCGATCTCAACCCCAAATCCGATATTTGGATTTGATACTCCGGATCTCAACCCCAACAAAAGAAGCTGTAAAATACTAAAATTCATGTGCTAACGTTAACGGCTCCAAATCTTTGTGATTGCAAAAGCAATCCTGATCTTATTCCCGCTCCATTTGGCCGCGCTTGGATTCAATCCAGGATCTCAATTTTGGAGTGGCTCAATCCCAACCATGGATCTAAGTCCATCTGGGTATCGGTCTTGTCTCGAATCAATTCGATTTGGAACGAATTAGTGTTCTGTTCTTCTTCCGGTTAGTTCTGGAAAAGGGAGAAACAAATTTTATTGAATGATGCAACTGTACTTGCACTTGTGACCTAGGGTTAGGGAACGAAATCTTCTTCTCCCTGACTCCCTAGCTCCCACCCCATCTCACCATTGAAGTGTGTTGAAATTCGAGTCGACTCACACCTCAATAGTGAGATGGAGCGAGAGCTGAGGAGTCGGGGAGGAGATGATTTGGTTCCCAGTGTTAATGCTCGCTCCAGGTTCTTAGACACCTCCGCGACGTTGTCTGAGGGGGCACTCATAAAGGGAAGGAGTAAGACATGGCAAAATAGACAGCAAGACGAAGCATGTGAGAAAGACTATCCACTCTGTTAGTTTTTGTTTGATCGACCATTTCAACTTTTATCCAATTGATTATTTTGCATTATTATAAAGCAACTTTTATCATCATAATTTTTGTTATAAAGCAACTTTTATCATCATAATTTTTGTTAGAGATGATTAAGAAGTGGAGAGGTTTGGAGGTTGAGGGAGCTACCACTGATCCGTTTAAAGCTCTCTCTCTCTCTCTCTCTCTCTCTCATACAAGGGGTGGATGAATTTTTTTTTTAATTTTCCCCTTGTAATATTGTAATATGGCTTAATCTCATCTATTTGTCTTTTTTTTTTATGATAATATCACTAACACCCCCGAAGACACCAAAACGTTATTTAGACTCATGTAATAAATAAAAAGACTATTTTACCCCAACATTGTTCATTTGCTTTTTTTTTATTTTTACCTTTTTTATGTTCACATTATCTTTCAGAGGAAACATAAGAGAAAACAAAAATAGGAAGAGAAGGATAGTTGTGAGAGAAGAGGGGAAAGGGATTGCCGTTGTGTAGAAAAAAAAAAAGGATGAGAGAATCATGGGAAGAAGAAAAAGAAGCATGAGAAAAAAACAAAAAGAGCAAAAGCGGAAAGAAGAAAGAGAGAAACAGCAAGGAGAGAAGTAAGTGAAGAGAGGAAGCAATAGAAAAGGTGAAGAACGAAGGAATAGTGGAATCTTCCGGAATTGGTTTTGAGAAATAGAGGAGAAGAAGAAAGAGTTTAGATGGCAACCGAGGTAGAAATAAAAACGGTGTTTTCGAAGAGTAAGATGCGAAGAGAAATAAATTGTGGATGAGAGTAGAGGAAAAATAGGGGAAAAAACAGGAAGAGAAGGAGAGTCGTGAGATAAAATAGGGGAATGGGATTGTGAAAAAAAAAAAAAATAGAATCATGGGAAGAAAAAGAAGAAGAAGCAAAAGAATAAAAGAAGAGCAGCAGAAGAAAGAAAAAGAGAGAGGCACCAAGGAGAGAAGTGAGTGAAGGGAGGAAGCTTCAGAAAATACAAAGAACGAAGGAGGAGGTAGTTTTTTTATGTTTATTTTTTTAAAATTAAAAAGGTAAAATATTGAGTCATATTAATGGGGTAGTTTTGTCATTAACAAATTTAAGAGGTAACAATCATTAGTTAACGCCCAAAAGGGGTTTGACTGAACCATATTTTCAGAAGTAGGAGATGTTAGTAATATTATTGCAAAAAAAGACAAGTGGCTGAGATCAAATCATACTACAAAGGTGTGGCTGATATTTTTCCTAAATTCTTTAGCATTCATCATTATTTTTATCCCTTTTTTGTTCTCTCGGAGACATAATACATGTAAAAGACAGTTACCACCCCTTTAACTTACCTTATTGACCGTTGACCCCAAAGGTTTCAAAAAAGACAGTTACCTCCCACAAAAACACTATTAAAATACAAATAGACCCACGTCGTTAGGAATATTTCATTAGATGCTAATGGTGGGAGTCTAATATTTTCTTAATGACCAAATTAACCCTTTACAAAGGTGATTGACTTAAATAAAAAAAAAAAAAAAAAAAAAAACAGAGATCCAATAGTAGGATGAGCAGAATGAGAAGATGGTTCATGCTTCTTTCTCGCCGATGGAGTTAGGGTTTCAAATGATCATTTGGTGAATGCGATATACTCTAAGACTTCTTTGAATGATGGTGGTCACCAGCAGAGATCTATTGATCAGGTATGACTTCCTAAAGTTTCGCCATCGGCGAATTACTAGATAATTTCTTGACTGCGTCAAAAAATTGAAGCATTTCCAAGCAAGTGATTTGGGATTTTCAGAAATCAAAGAGCGAGGGCCAGGCGGAGATAGTTACAGGAGAGGATCGCTTCATCCTTAAGTTCTGGAACAAATTTTCCAATTGTTAGTGTGGGATAAATTTTTTATGGCTTACAAGAAATGGGGATTCAGCATTCTTTGTCGCTTTTGATTCAAATTTGGTTGCAAATCCTAGTTTTTTGCAATCTGGTTGCAGACGGAGGTTTCCCCTCCTTACAATTTGGTTGCAAAAGAGAGAACCCCAGATCTCCAGATGCAATCAGAGAAACCATCTAAATCAGAGAGAAGAGAGATGTAGACCAGCCACTGGGAAGACGATGAGTTGCAGGCACTTGGAGTTCCCTTTAAACTTTGGAGTTGCCGATCTACAGCACCTCCGGATGTAGCAGAGGAGATGCAGATACGATGCTCTCACGAAAATGGAAGGATGTTTTTTTTTTGTTTTTTTTTTTTTAAATGCTCATTTGTTTCAAATATGGTTCATGTTCATAGTTTGCTATCGCGTGGTTTCTGCTCATCAGTTCCTATTTTTTTTTTATATTTTTTAATTTTAGTTGGGATAAAATGTTCAGGGATAGAGTTGTCCATAAAAAATATAACTTTAACATCGTTAAAAATTGTAGTCATTTGTCTTTTTTGAAACCTTTGGGGGTCAACGGTCAATAAGGTAAGTTACAGGTGAGGTAACTGTCTTTTACCCAAATTTTTTATTGTTCATCATTACTCTTGTCCTTTTTTTCTTTTACCTCTCAAAAAAAAAAAAAAATCACCTAGTCTTAGGGGTATCAATTGATCGTCTCGTTCGAGCTTAATCAGTTCCATCTATTTCCTCATATGCGAGGCATGTACACGTTTATATTCGGTTTAATTGGTCTTGATTCATAATTGGTCTTATGCTAATCGGACTAATCAGTATGTAAATAGACTGTAACAGACTCATGCCAGAGGGTAAGTAAAACTAGACAGAGATATTGCGTTTTAAATTCATAATTGTTTTTATGTTATAGATTATATACCTTATTGTATGATGGTAAAATACCCTTATTAGGTTTGTGATCATTCATGTAGATGAAGACAAGGATAGAAAAAATGGATGGAAGACTTGACAAATGAAAGAAACTAAGAGACGTTATATTCCTTTCATTCTAGTCTGGCTACGCCCTAGCAATGTGATGTGAAGGCCTCTTTAATAATTGATATTGGGCCTAAACCGGCATGCTTTATAATCAAACTGGTTCAATTCGGTATCGGATTTCGCTGATCGGTTCGGTCACACTACCCGGTGCGGGCATGAAATTGACACCTGTATCCCAATCGAAATGCAACGGAAAGGAAAGAAAACGACACGCACAAGTTATGTTGTGCCTTCAACAAGTGGTTCTTCGCGTCGTGGGTGCTCCTGATATCGAATACTGACAGCAAGAAACTGTGAACTCCATCCCTCTCACCATTTCTCGTTTTCTATTTCTTGTATGCATCGTTTCTCTTACATTCTCTTGATTTCAAGATAGCAGAGTTAATCAAAGCGAATCAGTTCAGCAAAAATGTACAAATCGAAGTTGCAGGAGCTCTGCCATAAGAAGGGCTGGAGCTTTCCTGACTACTCATCGGTAAAGGACGGGCCCGATCACAACCCTCAGTTCACGGCTTCGGTCACTATCAATGGCCGTTCCTTCCAGACCAATGGTTTTTGCAGAACCTCAAAAGAAGCTCAGAACGAAGCCGCCATGATGGCCTACGATCACTTCACTTCTCCGCCACCTTCTAGTCCTCAGATTATCTTCATCCCGCTTCAGCGTGTCGGAGATGCTGCCTCTTCTCTTTCCGGTAAATCGATACCAAAAGTCTAAAAAATCCTTAATATGCTTGAAGTCTGAATTGTTCCTCGAGTAGTAGATCGTGGGAATTGCCTTTGGTTTGGCTCTGATTTTCGTTTTGATTTGAACCGTCGTGATTGACGATGTATGTTATGTTCTTTCTACCAAGCCTCAAGAAATTTTTGTCTTAGGGATTCTTGGCGATGTACATTTCGTAAATGGCTTGATCTTGGGTTTAATTTGCAAAGAATTTATGATTTTGGAATGGAATTTAATTGTGTTTCTTTGTTGTCTTGACAATATTCTGAATCTCTGATTGTAAGCCCTGAAACCCTGTCGGTTCTAGGGATTTCTTTATGTTTTGATTGGGCGTGGGCATGTTCATACAAGTTGAGCTGAAAGATAGGCGCTCTTCCTCTGCACAGATTCTTTATGATAGGATTGAAGTGCAAAAACTCCACGTTACCAAAATGCTCCGATGATGGAAATTGTCTAGATATGATTGCCTTGATTTTCGTTATGAGCTTTTTCCACTTTCGTCACCTTCACATTTCCAAATTCCACGGTCCTCTAAAAAAAGAGAGAAATCCAACGAATTCACTAATTGCTACACTTCCTTCACTTTGGGACTCTTCTGGAACTTTGAGTCCCAAGTTATACTACTTTGATAACTTGATTTCATTCTCACTCAGTTCTTTATGGCATGTGAGATCAATTCTCTATCACCAACGTTTTATTTTGGCTCTGTGTATTTGAGTTGTATTTGTCATATACAAAATATCTTGGTATCCAAACGTCATTCTCTGACATCTGATATTTTCCGACAGATTCAGAAGGGTTCAAATCATCAAGGCCTTTCAGCAATTCAGTGCGCCCCCTAAGCATCACGCTTCTTTCCTACCTGATATCAAAACCATAAGGATTGTTTTCAGCCATGAGTTCCCATATGACATAAGTGCTCTTGGGTGGGGTGGGCCATCATTTGCCAGGTTTTTGAGTTCCTGTCGTGCCAATGAGACTGAGATTGACGAACCCAAAAAGAAGATAAAGAGTTTTGATGCTTTACTTTCAACCGACCCTAGAGCATGATCATAGATTGAAAGGTCTCTTTTAGTATTTGTAATTAAACGAAAATGACCAAGACCGAATATTACATGATTCTTTATTAGATATTTTTGGCTTTCAAAATTGATGAACTTTGATGAAGCTTTACTTAAATATTATCATTTGGACTTCCCATTTTAGCAAAACTCTTGATGGGACTTAAGACACTTGTAGTTACTGCAGTTCAGTATAAAAAAATAAAAAATAAAAAAGAAAGAAAGGAAGAAAAAAGTAGAACATGTGTTATGCAGGATTAGTTCTGAATTTAATCAACTTCTTATATTGTAGAAATGTTTGCCTTAGTCTTATGTTTGCTTCTCATTAAAATTTCACAGGTTCTTCATGTGTGAGCAATAAGATGAAGGATAAAGCAAGTAATGAGTTGACTAATGCTCCTGCTGTCGAAGGGAATAAGTCACCAAAGAATCAAGAAATATCAAAGAGTCCTTTGATTCATGGAAATGGTTCTGTTGTTAAAGATGAATTTGAAGGTTGGTCAAGACTTCTTTCAGTACTTATGTGTTAACAACAGATATGGCCTTAAATAGAGAGGAATGGTGAATTAGTACTTGTATAGTTGTCCATTAGTAGTTGGGGTAAGGCTTAGGGATTTGGATTGATGTTTAATTTATCATCATGCTTACACTCAATTAATATGGCATCAATATTTATCTCAGGATTTTCTTTGTATAATTAATTGAGTGAAATATTTAGGTTAGCTGGAAGAAATTTAGCATGCTTCATTAAATAATTCCACTGTTGGACTCATCACTTGGTCTAGTAATGGAAGAAGATGACATTTTGCTGCTTTGTATAATTAATCGAGTGAAATATTTAGGTTAGCCGGCAGAAATTTAGCATGCATCGTTAAATAATTCCACTGTTGGGCTCATCACTTGGTCTAGTACTGGACGAAGATGGCAGTACTGATTGCTGCTTCTTATTTGACTAGTCAACGTACATCTTTTGAAAACAGTTCTTCAGACACTCTCTCGATAGGCTTAGCAAGACAAGTGGATTCATAACCCCAAGGGGTGGCTCAGTTGGTAACGACCAACCCTCAAAGAGGTCAGTTCAACTCTTCTTGGGGCCTACCTACCCATAAAAAAAAAAAATAGAAAAAAAGAAGAAGAAGAAGACAAGTGGATTCATTTGAGCTACATGAAGGGATAATGTGGCTGATCTGACCATTGAATGGATGGGTTATGTCCTCGATTGGCTACTTGTTAAGTTAAAAACTAAACTGCTAAGAGATTAACAATAGAGTATTAAAATATGATAAAAAAATATTTACAGGAGCAGGTTCCTAGCATTGGAAGTGTCAGAAGCATTCCAGCAATAACGCAATCTTTGCCACATGGCAGTGTTTGTGGATGGCCTAAGTCTGTGGACATGTAGTCCATGGTGTGTTAAAATTTAGTCCAATTTAATGTGGCCTTGTGTCAGAATAATGTCTTATTGCTTGGAAAAAATAAACTCTGTTTGGGGGGAACAGGGGCCATTGAAGAAACAAGGGGAAGAGCCCCATACATAGTGTGCCTTTTGGTTGAGATAAGAGGTTAAATTCGTTATGTTGTCTATGCAGGGAATTTCTCATCGATCCAACAGTTGGAATGATCAAGAGAGAAAAGTTCTGTTGGTGATGGAAATTGTCCAGAATTGTTGGTGCCTGGACCTTTCTTCATATTTATATGTTATAGACATGAACATTTTTACCCGTCTGTTAAAATACAGTTTCTATTTTTTCCAACAAAGTAGAGAAGCTTATGAAAGAGAACTACCATCATTGGTGGCTTGTTGATATTTTATTTATGTTTTATATTTTTTTTAGTAGACAACATGAGAAATAGTACTAAACTATAGATCAGACCTGTAAGTCAAATATAAAGTATTAATACAAAATAAGATGTAATAAAATAGAAAAATAAGAGAAGATGGAGAGAATCGATGTATCAAGGAAAGAGAGAGTATGTGTGTGCTCCTCTCCTTCTAGCTTGTATTTATAGAAAATAGAAAACAACTATTAGATAGGATCTAGGACTCTACAAGTCATAGTTTTAGTCACAAACTAAAGACAAAGTAAACTCAAAATCGAAAAAGGAAACTAACAAGCCTAATTGGTAAAAGAAACTAATAAAACAAATTAATAGATTAATTAGGAGTCCATATACTAATAGGACTCCAAGTCTTGGAAAATAGCACTAACTACTTTGACTAAGTTAAAGCAGTATATGATTACAATTCTATTACTATAACACCTCCCTCAAGCTGGAGCATGGGGGAATGCAAAAGCTTCAGCTTGAAACAATGTAGCAACAGGAGCAGCAGTAGTAGTGGCACCAGTAGTAGCAGTAGTGGCACCAATAGTAGCAGTAGTAGTGGCACCAGTAGCTGAAGTAGTAGTAGCAGCAGCAACAACAACATAGTATATTTGAACCAAGTAGTAGTAGCAGCACAGTATAGGTCACTGTAAATCAAGTAGTAGTAGCAGCACAGTATAGGATACTGTGAACCAAGTAGTAGTAGCAGTAGCAGTATAGTATAGGTCACTATGAACCAAGTAGTAGTAGCATCAGCAGTAGCAGGAGCAGTATTAGTGGTGGCTACAACACGAACAAAAGTAGTAGGTTGCATCATGTGTAACAAGTAGGTATCATATCGTAGTAGCAATAAGTAGCACCTCGAAGGATGTGCAGCACAAGAAATTCCATAAGCAAGAGTAGCCGCAAATAAGAATCAAATTTGAACTCGATCGGACGGTTGGATCCAAAGATATGGAGAAGTTGTTGGACTGCTAGGACTATGAATATAAGCAAGTATATTTTTTATGAAAATAGAGAAGTCAAAATCTGACCGTCAGATGATGGTCAAACTTGGGTAGGTAGTAACCTACTAGTATAGGTAGAAGATATCCAAATATGATAAGGATCCAAGGTCTGGATAGATAGCAATCAAGCAATCACTATACTGATAGGACTCTACCAGATAAAGTCGACTACAGCAGAACACTAGCAATTGATGGCAGCAGTAATTGAATAGAATCAGTAATGACTTATTTCATAATTGATGAAGCATATTCAACAATATGACAGATTCAAAACAATAACAGAGTTTGATGACTGTCTGCAACCAAATCTGAGATAATAAGCAAGCAGCAGCAGCAGCAGCAAAATTCAATGGCTATCCATTCAAGAGTAAGAAACAGAAAATTGAGATGGAGTTTTTAACCAAGAGTAACTTGATTCAGCAACATAGTAGCATTAATCCTCAAATCAGGGATTAATAGATTGAAGAAAATTAAACCAGAACCAGACTAAGGAAAACAGATCACAGATCTGTGATACGTAGTAGGTAAATAAACCAGTCAAGCAGCTATTAATGGAGAATAACAGCAAAACAGCAATAGATTCTGATCAGATTTGATCAGCAAAACTGCAGTAGCTAGCACTAGGAGATCGATAGTAGTACTGGAAGCCAGCAACAACAGTGGATCAGATAACAAATTAGAATGGATCTGCAATTAGCAGATCAGATCCAAAAATAGTAAGGAATTAACAAAAAACTAGCAAAGATAAAAAGAGAGAGATCACGATAAAGGAAGATGCAACAGCAGCAGTGGTGGCTGAACACCAAGAAGGAGATCTTTAAACAACTCTTAAAACGACACCCGCTTTGATACCATGTAACAAAATAGAAAAATAAGAGAAGATGGAGAGAATCGATGTATCAAGGAAAGAGAGAGTGTGTGGGATCCTCTTCTTGTAGCTTGTATTTACAGAATATAGAAAACAACTATTAGATAGGATCTAGGACTCTACAAGTCAGAGTCCTAGTCACAAACTAAAGACAAAGTAAACTTAAAATAGGAAAATGAAACTAACAAGCTTAATTGGTAAAGGAAACTAATAAATCAAACTAATAGACTAATTAGGAGTCCATATACTAATAGGAGTCAAAGTCCTAGAAACTAGCACTAACTACTTTGACCAAGTCAAAGCAGTGTATGGTTACAATTCTATTACTCTTACATAAGGTATGTCTCATTTTGTTTTGTAACATAATAGAAAATAAGAGAAGATGGAGAGAATGAAGAAGAGGGAGAGAGAATCGATGTGTATTCCTCTCCTCTTAGTAGTCTTTATTTATAGACAAAATAAAAAAAAGTAAAGTGATAGGTCTAGGACTCTACAAAAATAAGGAGTCCTAGTTACATAGTAAATAGGAGTTCTACACATCAACACGACAAGGACTCTCATGACTAAAAAGATAAAGAGAAGCAGTCCTATTCTAATCAAGGAGAAGGTGAGAGGTTAGGACTTTAAAGGATATAGTCTTAGTTACAAATAAGAAGGAATAGGATAGACCACATGGTCTCTTAAGTAAATCGGTATTGGGCCTCAATAATCAGGCCCATCACTGAACACTTAAAATAATTGGTAATGTGCCTTAATAAACAGGCCCATCCCTTTACAATAATATTAGTTAACATGTTTATTATGGGGAACAGTGAATTTTATGACTGATTGTTTCAATAGAAATTGTGACGATATATTTTGAAAATTCCACCAAAATATTGTAGTAAATATATTCTATTATGGTTTTTTGTCAGTCTTTGTGGAAATGGAAAAGTATTGCTATAATTTGGCCAACATATACTGAATTCTGAAACCATGTAGAAGTTAATCCATAATTCTTATGAGTGATTGAATTGCTGATTCCTTATGTACGCTAGTAGATTGTTCTCATTGTGAGTCAATTTGTGTTGTAGCTTTTCCAGTATTAGCTGCCTTGTCTTTATTTTATATTCTCCTGCTTGCTCATTGTGCTTATTTAGTACAGTTCTTGTATTGGGGTCCATATGTTATATGCAGTTTTGTTCTTGTTATCATGTTTTTGATTTATCTCTTACCAGTCATTTTTTTATTTTGGTTGTTGTGTAATCCTTTTTCACACCATTGGTCTTGCTTATAGGTATGCAACATTTATATAAGAACCAACTGCAAAGTTATTCCCAAAAGCGTAACTACAGTCTACCTACCTATTCTTGTGTACGTGAGGGCATAGCTCATGCTCCACATTTTAAGGCTAAGGTTACAATCAATGGACAGACCTTTGAGAGCCCAGGGTTTTCCCACACACAAAAGGAAGCAGAACATGCAGCTGCAAAGGCTGCTTTAATGTCGTTGTCCATAGATGGCCCAGAAATGGCAAGTTTTCTGAACTCAGACTTACGATTCTAATCACTTTGCTGCTTCTTGGGTGCTTTATATGTTTCCTTTTAACTTTTTATATTCTGCTGTGCAACCTAGCTTCAGGAAGAATCTGCTGTCTACAAGAACCTTTTACAGGAATTGGTTCAAAAAGAAGGTTTTTCCTTACCAGTATATGAGACAAAAATATCTGGTGCATCACATATACCAACGTTCTCTTCCACTGTGGAAGTAGAAGGAGAGGTTTTCTGCGGGGAAGCTGCAAAAACCAAAAAGCAAGCAGAGATGAATGCAGCAAAGTTGGCTTATTTTGATCTTAAAGAGTGTAAGTCATTAAATCATAGTTTGTTTTTCCAACTATCTCCTTGTAATATTTAATGTTGGTCACATGGAAATTGCTCTCTGGATGACACATCTATTTTGTTTTCATTATTTTTGGTAGACAAACACCCCCCTTTCTCAAAAAAAAAAAAAAACCATAGTGCTTGGATGGTTGAATTGGTGATCTATGTGCGTCAAGAGTTTCTTGTCAGTGGTCTGTTTCATAATTTTGAGGTTTCATATTCTACCCCTGACTTGGGTAAACCATATATATTTGACCGTTGAGTTTGCTTATGTTTCTTGGCAGGGAGCTTCTCAACACATTATCACATCAGATCTCTATGAATGCTTGAAACTTGTTAATGAGTGAAAGGAGCTATGTCAGTCACTGTAGTTTAAGTGTCTAAAGATATTAGATGTGAGTATAGGTACAAACATTACTGTATAGCGATAGCATCCTTCATTACCTGAATCCTAGACATAGATATGGATATTTGAATATCTCAAACAGCTACACTTCAAAATCTAGATCAACAACTTCCAGCTTGACTTCGAGGGATGTTAATGCTTTGCTTTAACTTCTACTTATTTCGAGTATTTAAGATTAATATACTTGTGGGATGGTGGTATTACAACAGCTATTGTCCTAGAGTGGCAGCCTGCCTAGCATGCTAGTTTGGTGAACAGGTAGGCCCCGGTTCCCTATCTATGTATGGAGGTAGGAGCAAAATGGATGGACCATTGAATAATAATGGGGAAAAGTCAATACAAGGTGCACCATATGGTTGAATTTGACCACTAAATTTGACACATGATTAATCTGGAGGACTTAATGATTGAGATTTGCCCGCATCATTTGCCACGTGTCTTTATACTTGTAACAAAATAGAATATAGGAGAAGAAAGGAGGGTGGGGGAGAGTATCTTTGCTCCTCTCCCTATGGCTTGTATTTATAGAAAATAGAAAACGACTATTAGATAGGATCTAGGACTCTACAAGTCAGAGTCCTAGTCATAAACTAAAGACAAAGTAAACTCCAAATAGGAAAAGGAAACTAACAAGTTTAATTGGTAAAGGAAACTAATAGACTAATTAGGAGTCCATATACTAGTAGGAGATCTAATTACAATAAGACTATATAAAACTATAAACACTATAGGACTGTAGAGTCCTATTCCAAGTCAACAACTGTAGTGAAAGAGCCTTACACCAACTGTGCAGGTCAAAGAGTCCCATACGATGAAAACTGTGAGTAGGTCCTATCGTGTGGACTGTAGTGTAGTTTAACACCCCCTCAAGCTGGAGCACGGGAGAATGTAAGAGCTTCAGCTTGAAACAATGTAGCAACGGAAGCAGCAGAAGCAGCAGCAACAGAAAGCTTCAGCTTGAAATAATGTATCAGTAGAAGCAGCAATAATAGTAGTAAAGCAGCACAGTATCGGTTACTGTGAATAAAGAAACAACCGCAACACAAGCTTTACTTTGAACCAATGTATCAACGGAAGCAACAACAGCAACAGGAACAACAATAATGGTGGCTCCAATACCTGCAAAAAGTAATAGGTTGCATCACATGAAACAAGTAATAGTCTCTAGTCAATGAATAGACCTGAATAAAGGTTGCATCATGTGCAACTGAATAAAAGGTTGCATCTTGTGGAACTGATAATAGTACCTCGCCAATGAGTAGACCTAAATAAAGGTTGCATCTTGTGCAACTGAACAAAATGTTGCATCATGTGCAAGTGCAACTGAACAAAAGGTTGCATCTTGTGCAATTGATAATAGTCCTTTGCCAATGAGTATACCTGAATAAAGGTTGCATCTTGTACAATTGAACAAAATGTTGCATCCAAGGTTTAAAATCTCGGGTTTCGGAGGAGTCTCGGCCTCCTCCAAAACCGAGATCTCGGCGAGATCTCAACCGAGATCTCGGCGAGATCTCGGTTGAGATCTCGCCGAGCCGTGACAGTGTATTTTGTCCGAGACAGCTTAAAAAGGCTGTCTCGGTGGCCAAAATGCATTTTTTAGGTTTCCAACTTCAAGAGAACCTCATTTTTACATACATAAACACATTTAGAGTATAAAATTGTAAAAATAATGACTCTTTGTGGTTGTTTGGGTTTACACCCATGTTTTGACAGTCAACGCTGAAGTCTGTTATAAATTTAGGTTAATATTAGCTATTATATTCAATCAAATATGGCGAATGAGACAATAACATAATGCATTAGGGGAAAGAGAAACAAAATAATACTTCATTATAAATCATTACATCATAGTTCAAATATTCAATATTGAATGATCCCATAGTCCCCCTGTGCCCATAGTCCACAATTCCACAATCCTCATCCAGATACAATGTCTAGTAATACGTAGAGTGTCGTGGATGATCCATCCTACTATCATCATATATCTGGTAATCTTGCACATGATTCATAAATATAACATCAGTAGCTGTCCGAAGGATACCTATCTTTGGGAAGAATGGAAAAACTTCTGAAGTAGTACTCTGGTGTGTAGACTCTTGTGGAAGTACTGATGGAACGGAATAGAAGTTGGTTGACCACTCTGAAGTTACAGTAATCCCCGCAGTCTGAAGCACCACCCGTTGCAAGTTAAAAGTCCAAACAAAGAAAGAATGGAGGAAGAAATGAAAAAACCATGAAAAAACTAAGAAAAAAAGAGGAAGGAGCAGTCTCCACCGAGAACAGCCTCTCTTTTATAAAAGAGAAAAAAAAAAGAAGCAAAAAGCATGTTCTCGCCGAGATCTCGCGAGAATTAGCGAGATTAACCGAGAATACCGAGATCTCGCCGAGATCTCGGCGAGAACATGTAAATGCCGAGACGAAAAGGGTTATCGACCCTATTTTCGTCTCGGTTAGTTGCGAAATTGGCAAAATCGGCGAGATCTCGCCTCGCCGAGATTTCATTCCATGGTTGCATCTTGTGCAACTAAACAAAAGATTGCATCTTGTGCAATTGATAATAATCCTTCGCCAATTAGTAGATTAGACTTGAATAACTGTTGCATCTTGTACAACTGAACTAAATGTTGCATCTGAACAAAAGGTTGTATCTTGTGAAACTGATAATAGTCTTTCGCCAATGAGTAGACACGAATATCTCTTCCTTGAGCAAACTTGACCAAACCGGTAAAAGTGTCTTCCCCATGAGCAAATACAAGCCTTAGCAAAATATATGCTCCTTCTCCCCCTCACGTGGAGGAGTCCATGTGGACAAAAAAGGGCGGGAGATGAAATATCAAAATTTCAAAACCATCCAATGTTTGGATTAAGAGATATGAACAAGTCCTTGCAACATTAGAACTTTGGAAAATATGTTTTTTTTTTTTTTTTTTTTTTACAAAAGTCAAAATCAAAATCCGACCAACTGTTGTCAGCCAGAATTGGTATTCACGTAAATATCAATGATTCAAGTGGAATATCGAAAGATGATGTCAATCCAATGGTTGGATTAAGAAATATGGTGAAATCCTAGTGGGACTAGGATAGGGTAACATCATATTAGAATTTGAATTTGATCCAATGGTGGATATGGGAGTCATGATGAAGCCCTAATTGAGGTGGACTTCCTCAAACTAGAAAACAGCACAGCAGTAGCCAACAAGTAAAAGCAATGGCTAGATGTGAATAAGTATTAGAAGAAGAGATCAATCCAATGGTTAGATTGAAGATTATAGAAGAGTTCTTTGTTGACTAGAAGTCCTCACCGCAGGTCAGCAACTTTTACGGGTAACAGATTTCAAAAAATAATAATTATTGATTCCACAAAATCAGGGAGTGAAAGCTGGAAACAATATCCTATGAAAACCTAATGTCGATACCAAGGCTTCATTTATGAATTAATGCAGGAATTGAATAATGGATGCAATTTATGATGAAACTGACGAAGGAAAATAGAAACTGAAATCCAAATTCAATGTGAACTGTTGGCAATAAAAGCCTTGAGTAGAAACTGAAAGCCGTAATGAACCAACAGAATTCCCATAAAGAATTGAAATTGAATTCAAAACAAAACCTTATTTCTATGATAAATTACACAATAGAACTTGTAATGGAGGAATTATGATTGTGAGTGCCAATCTGAATTAGTTTTCAGAAACAGGTGTGCCACCTAACCAGAGAAGAATTTAATGCAGGAAGAAAACCAGAAACTCATATATAAAACTTAAATTGCAAAACTAGAAAACTTACTTGAATATGAATGGAGGATGAGAAGCAATGGAATAGAAAACAAAAATAGAACTTCAGATGTAGCAGAGGCAGCAATGGTGGCTGCACACTATGACGAAGAACTTTAGACAGCTCTCAAAATGGCATCCGCTCTGATGCCTTGTAACAAAATAGAAAAAAATAAAAGAAGAAAGGAGGGAGATAATATATTTTCTTTTTTCCTTGTAGCTTGTATTTATAGAAAATAGAAAACAACTCTTACATAGGATTTAGGACTCTACAAGTCAAAGTCCTAGTCATAAACTAAAGACAAAGTAAACTCCAAATAGGAAAATGAATCTAACAAGCCTGGTACCATGCAACAAAATAGAAAAAATAAGAGATTGGAATCTTGGGTAAAAATCCCACATTGCTAATGAGATTGGAATCTTGGGTCCTTATATATATGGAGAGTCCCTCCACTTACTAGTTCGAACTTTTGAGTTGGAAACTTGACATGGTATCCGAGCTTCAGGTTCCCTCTCATAGTAACCCTAAAAACAAGAGGGTTAGTCACCGAAAGATGGACGTTACATGCACAAAAGAGGAACTACGGTCATCGAAAAGAGGGATTTGATGGCAAAGAGCTTAAGACATCTCAAATTAACAAGACCTCTTTGCTATAGGATCTTAATTCAGTCCAACACAAAAATCTGGTGCCGCCAAAACCTGGGCAGGTTCAAAAGGATGTCGGCTGCTGATTTGGTTTTTACTTCTTCTAATTGGTGCTGAGTGTTTCACATATAACCAGCAACAAAGAACAAAATAGGAGTATTGAATGCAAATGAACAAAGGAAATAGAGTTCGGTTGAGTCTCACAACCTTGGAGACTCAATCAGAAAATAGGAGTTTCACTCTCTTTTTTTCTGGAATTTTTTCTGGAAAATTCTACTGCAGCCAGCCTGCATTCTCTTTATTTATAGCTTTTAAACATTACAAATAAAATAGGAAAGAACTAAACTTGGAAAAGCTAAACCTCTTTTATAACTTAGGAAGTTTCTAAAACATAGAAATAGGAAAGTATCTAAAACTGGAATTAGGAAACTAGATTTTAGGCAAGTCTTAATCTCCAAGAAACTAAGACTTCTAAACTAACTAGTCTAATTTTTAGGAAACTAAACAATGGAAATAAGTAAACTAAAAATTAGGAAACTAATCAAAAGAGTCATAACTAATGCTGTTGGTACTGTTCACGTGAACAGTACCGCGTGAACAGTACCGCGTGAGCAGTGTTCACGTGAACAGTACCGCGTGAACAGTGTTCACGTGAACAGTGTTCAAGTGAATAGTGGGGCTAGGCCCGGGCCCATGTTGACGGTATTTTGGGCTGGTTGCTTCTTGGACTGCATCAGGATTAGTCACCCAGAAAGAGGGACCAGTCACCTAAAAAGTGTCGTGTATTGTCACATATACTACCACATGTAAACCACCCAACGGCGGGGCTACATGTGAGGGGGAGTATTGAAAATAGTTCCACATTGCTAATGAGATTGGAATCTTGGGTCCTTATATATGGAGAGTCCTTCAACTTACTTGTTCGAACTTTTGAGTTGGAAACTTGACAATACTATTGGAATATGGTGTGGCATCTCTTATGGCAAACTCTTCTACTTCCTACTCGCAGTATGCTCTTGGCTCATGATTTAATTGCTATGTCTTGCCATTTTGTAATATAATTATTCCCTATAATTATTGATACAGATTAGCCACTGAAAATTACAAAAGAACCAGAAAAGGTCAAGATTAGGCTCCCATTTTGATATGGTGAATGTGAATGGGCTCTTCCTGGGAGGTCCACTAGGTTGAGAACCACATCATATTGAAAGGAACTGTGGAGGTTCTAACACCGAAAAAACAAAAAAAATATCTGTGGAGGTTGCTGGATTAGTTGGGTATATATATATTGATTTTTTTTTTGCTTGGTTGCTGATTTATATTTTTTGAATTTTGTTCTATTATTGGGTGTATTTCTTATGGTCACTTTATGCCCAATTATAATATTAACTGCTAAAAGGGTTATTTGTGTCGGTTTTTGGTAGAAAACATCCCAAATATTTTTAATCTTGAATCAGAGATGGACTTGACATAGGTTTTAGGTCCAGCTCACTTGGTTCAATCATCAGGTCCAAGTAGGTAGACTTGATGAAGCCAACAAAAAGAACTTGTCATTTATACTTGCTATGCTGATGTCGTTTAAGGAAAACCTATAACAACAGCCTTATTTTTCGGTTCAATCTAATGTACTTCATGGTCTTAATAATTACCTAATGGTGGTGTTGTGCTTATTTTCTAGTCTCTACATTGCCCTTGCCTTAGGTAGTAGTTTTCATTGCAAAAGTATGAAACCATGTGTTGCACAATTAATGGGCAACATTGGGTCAAGTTATAGATGATTGTTTACAAACGGAAAAGTTTCAATACAGAGTAGGCCATGTGATTGAATTTGGCTTCAAACTTCGTATGGCCTATGGCCTATCATCTATGGAATGGTTGGAATTGCCACACCCTCTAGATTTGATGGCCGAAAATACACAACAAAAAATCCACTAAATGGTGGGTCATATAGTTGTGTTGGACCACAAAGATTGGACATGTGGACAATTGGAGGGGTACTTATATTTATCCAATGGTCTGTTTGACTATGTCAGCCTCCACATGGCCTAAACTAGTGGACCATGAAGTTATATTTATGTACACTGGACCATGTAAATCATTTTTCCATTAATTGATACCTTTAATATCATGATCTGGGGCTAGTGATATATCAATGTCTTAAAATAATGCATCTTGTACATAAATGTACCTACTTGCTTTTTACATATAAAGGCTTGGATTTTTTAATAGTTTCAAAATTTTGAAAACCTTATTGTGTCTTTGTTCCCCTTTTCTTCACACTAACATACCCAACCCCCCACCCCCGCGCAAAACCACAAAAGAAATAAAGTGTCTAATACAATATACCAACATTTAGGATTTAGCAATTCTACCTAGCTAAGAGTTTGGTTAACCGAAGTGGCAGTCGGGTTGATGAGGACATCTAAGAGTCCTAGTAGGTTTAGGATTCTATTAGCTGTAGGATTCTATTTATTTTTTATTTTGTTTTATTCTGTTTTATTGCTGTAAACGTGGGAATTTTAGTTTGTTAGAGTTGTGGGTCCCAGCTGTGGGCCCTTTTTGAATTTCAGTTTGTTAGAGTTGTGGGTCCCAGCTGTGGGCCCCTTTTTAGTTGTTTAGTTGGCTTATTATTAGTTTTTAGAGTTATACTCTAATTAGGGTTATAAGCCTTATAAAGGCTTTTTTTTAAGTAATAAAAATTCAGATTATGATTATTGAATGCAGAAAAAAAAAAAGAGAAGAGAAAAGAAAATATCTCTCGTACTCTCTCTTTTCTCATCTCTCTCCTTCTCGTCTCTCTCTCTCTTTCTCGTCTCTCTCTCTTTCTCGTCTCTCTCTCTCTTTCTTCTCTCTTTCTTGCAGGTACAGCAGCTTTCTTCTCTCTTTCTTGCAGGTACAGCAGCTATCTTCTCTCTCTCTTGCAGGTACAGCAACTACCTTCTCCCTCTCTCCCGTGGACAGTATACTTCTTCCTTCTCTTTCTGTTTTTTTTTCTGGTTATAAGGACAATACAGCCCTACTGCTGTAACGCCCTTATAGCTGGTTCTTTGTTTCAGTCTAGTAAGTCTACATCTTCTAATTTTCTAGAGACCCTAGGTTAGCCTACATCACGGGTTGCATGCCTGGTTCCCTAGATGCACATTTAAGCATGGTTTAAGAGATCAGAATCGGGACCTGAATTGGTCACTGTTAATTCCAATCTGGATTGACTTGAATATGCTAATTACCACTCCACCTATCCATTTTATTGGATTGGGCATTGAATGCTGTAAATAATAATATAAAAAAATGGCTTCCAGATTTTTCCCTCTCCCCCTTCCCTCCCGCCATCTCCGAGACCACTTGACCAGTCTTCCTCTCTCTCCCCCCCTTTAGCCATCGCCGTCGACCAACCCTTTCTCTGCAACTCTCTTTCTGCCCCATCCCTTCCCATTGCTTGTGTAACAAAAAAAAAACAAAAATAAGAGAATACATTAGATTTCTTATTGATGATGGATTCTCTACTCTTCTCTGGTTGGACAATTGGCACCTTCATGGCATTTTGGTGATGGTCTATGGGGAAATGATTAGACTTGATTATGGGCGTGATAAACTTGCTACTGTCTCATCTATTATCTCAGAAGGAGCCTGGTGCATTAATAGCGCTTTTTCTTCTTGACTTACGTAAGCTTGGGAAGCTCTCAGTGCTATCCATCATCGTCTCCCAGGGAATGGTGATATCACTACTTGGACTGCCGCCTCAAATGGTATATTCTCTTCCTCCTCTATTTGGGAGACTGTTAGATCTCGAAGCCCTAAGGTTGCCTTGCATGGTGCAATTGGTTTTAAGGGCTCTCTCCTCGTTGCACTTTGCCCTTTGGAGAGCACTGACTTAGTCTCTTTTGACGGGTTCTCTTCTTCATGATCGGGATATCATTCCCAACTCTAGTTTTGGTTTGTGCTGGGCTGCAGAAGAAGACATCCGTCATCTTTTCTTCGACTGCCCTTTCTCCAATAGAGTCTGGGAAAAGATCATCAGAAAGTGCTGGCCTATTAGAAGAAGAATCTGATATTTTGATCTTGAATGGAAATGGATGACCAAGAAGTTTGAGGAAAAATCCCTTGTGACACTATCGCCAAGATTGCCTTCGCCGTAACTGTGTACCACGTTTGGTTCAAGAGAAACCTTAGATGATGGATGATCAAGTCTAGAACCGTTGACCAGATATGGAAAGCTATTGTTTTTTATGTTTGTGGAGTCATTTTGCCTTTTGATTCCCCTTCGGATACAGCCAGGAGCAGATTCATCTTGTCTTCGTGGAATCTGGCTCATCCCTGATTTGGGATGTTTTGTTCTGGATCCTTTTCTTCCTTGTTTGGGCTAATGTTCTTGTTTTGTAAGGAGTCTGGCTCTATCCTTTGGATACCCAAGTTTGCCCTTCCTCTTTCAAGGTGTTGTTAATACATTCTTTACACCCAAAAAAAGAATTCTCAGATTACCAGACTGAGTATTTAAATTCAACTTTCTGCTTCAAAATTGGAGTCAATCCTTGGGAACAAGAAAATGTAAAGTCAAATTATTTTGATTTGGCAACCTTTCTAAACTTAAAAATCATCATCAACCATACAACTGAAATTTGATTACCCAGGCTTCACCATTACACAATTGACTGGTTAATTTCTCTAGAAGGTGTGAGAGTCTCATTTTATCTGACTGATCATTAGTCACATGACAATCACAACATAGTATCAAACAAAGATTTATCTGTACTTCCGATGAATTCGGAATAGCCAATAGTTAAACAGTAGTTTGCTATTTAATTACTCTTCCTCCATTCCGTTTTCTATCTGGAACCATGGAATAAAATCTCGGCGAGATCTCTCGCCGATTTCGCCAATTTCGCAACTAACCGAGACGAAAATAGGGTCGATAACCCTTTTCGTCTCGGCATTTACATGTTCTCGCCGAGGGCGAGATCTCGGTATTCTCGGTTAATCTCGCTAATTCTCGCGAGATCTCGGCGTCTTTTTTTTTTCTCTTTTATAAAAGAGAGGCTGTTCTCGGTGGAGACTGCTCCTTCCTCTTTTTTCTTAGTTTTTTCATGGTTTTTTCATTTCTTCCTCCATTCTTTCTTTGTTTGGACTTTTAACTTGCAACGGGTGGTGCTTCAGACTGCGGGGATTACTGTAACTTCAGAGTGGTCAACCAACTTCTATTCCGTTCCATCAGTACTTCTACAAGAGTCTACGCACCAGAGTACTACTTCAGAAGTTTTTCCATTCTTCCCAAAGATAGGTATCCTTCGGACAGCTACTGATGTTATATTTATGAATCATGTGCAAGACTACCAGATATATGATGATAGTAGGATGGATCATCCACGACACTCTACGTATTACTAAACATTGTATCTGGATGAGGATTGTGGAATTGTGGACTATGGGCACAGGGGGACTATGGGATCATTCAATATTGAATATTTGAACTATGATGTAATGATTTATAATGAAGTATTATTTTGTTTCTCTTTCCCCTAATGCATTATGTTATTGTCTCATTTGCCATATTTGATTGAATATAATAGCTAATATTAACCTAAATTTATAACAGACTTCAGCGTTGACTGTCAAAACATGGGTGTAAACCCAAACAACCACAAAGAGTCATTATTTTTATAATTTTATACTCTAAATGTGTTTATGTATGTAAAAATGAGGTTCCCTTGAAGTTGGAGACCTAAAAAATGCATTTTGGCCACCGAGACAGCCTTTTTAAGCTGTCTCGGACAAAATACACTGTCTCGGCGAGATCTCGCCGAGATCTCGGTTTCGGAGGAGGCCGAGACTCCTCCGAAACCCGAGATTTTAAACCTTGTCTGGAACCTTTCCTTTGTTAATTATATGCCATCAGGTCTTTTCTCTCTACTTAAGTGACTTCAACTTGTATTATGTTACTCCTTGCTGGTGTGGGGTCTTTGTGACAAATGGCACAACAAAATATAAAAAAATAATTTTTTCAAGACAGAACAATGTGAGATATCAATGGTCATATCTGGATGATACTGAAATAATTTAAAATGAGGAAATGGATGAAATGAATAACGATTACTACCCATCTACCATATGGAATATATTTCTGTTTTCCATTATAACTGCAATGGAGGAGCCTATTAACTATTTCTTATTATATTTTTGTGGTAGAATTCCATTTATTTTAACTTGTCTACTTGACTGTGATGGTCTGCAACAGAGACTAATGTTTCTTTGACATGATATGTTGTCTTCAATTGTCAGGTAGATCAAGTAGAATGACTAAATATCTTCACCCAAGTATCCAGGAACTAGAAGCAACCGTACGCACTTCTTCCAGCTCAAATTCAATTTACAGTTTTGACCTGCAACAGAACCTCAAATCAATGGGCATGACAATTTCAAACACAATCACTGCATCCAAGGACCGTGGAGAAGAGAGTACAGGTGATATCTTACTCCAATCTCTTATATATGTCAATGCCCAACTGCAAGTATGTTGATGCATATGTTTAGCCAAGAGAAGTTTCCATTCAGTGCACCAAGTATTGCATAGGGCATGCCATGAATTATGTTGAGGAGGCTCATCTAATATTCCAATCAAAGGCATGGAGCATCCAAAAATTACGCTGATGGAAGCTCATATAACATTCCAATCAAGGGAATTGATGTGGTTGGATGTTAGTGGATGGCTTTTTGATATGGCCATCCTGAGGATGGTCGGAATTCTTTGATCTGCGTGATTCAGTCTATGCCCTATGAAATAGGCTATTCAGCAGGCTAAGTTCAATTTATGAACATGAGGGCATTGAACTTATCCTAATATGATGTTATTAAAGCCTTTCTGATTTATACATCAGATTGATATGAGTGGGTTACCTAGGCATGGCATATATTTCAAGGTGTGGAGTTTGTTGCCACTGGAACTTTGTGGACATTTGTTCATCTCATGTCCTCATTGTGTATTGTTTGTATTCCAATCCTGCATTGCTACATTTTAGTATAATGCTTTGAAAAAGCTTCCTTTTTTTTTTTTTTTTTTAACCGAAGAAGAAAATTGGTCATTGGAAAAACCGAGGGAAAAACTCCACGCATGGTAGGCCATACAATGTTCATTGATACTTGATGAACTAATTGAAGTTGTATAGATATACACTTCTGGACTATTGTGTTACGACCACCATGTTATATAATGAACACAAAATGACAATACAAGAAAACAGTTGCTTTAAAATACATATTCCTTTCTGGCTTTTAGATATCAGTTTATACAGTTTTTTTAATTTATTTTTGATACTTAATATCAGTTTATACAGTTGTTCCTTATGAAACTTAAAAACAATGATGTTTTCTGAATATGAGGATGCCTTCTATATTAATGAATGTATTTACTTTATTTTCATTTGTCTATTTATTTAAGGACCAATAGAATGGAGATAGACCATGACTTAATAGATTATGCTCTAAAATAATATGTTTCAATTTTTTTTTAATTATAAGAAATAATTGTAAGAAGTGAGCTCAGTCGTGTTAAAATATGAGAAGGAAGAGCTAAGAGGTTTGGGTATCAAATTAGTATTTTTATTTAGTAAAACATTATTTGTATACATTTCTGCTGAATATTTGATTTTGTATATTTAACTATGTCAAATGTTGTTCAACTGGCACAAACAAAGAATTAGGAAATATGTTGGGGAAACGTTACAAGTGTGTCAATTCTTAGTACCTCAGGAAATGAATTCATTATGTAGGAAACATTAAGATGTTGTACTCACGTCTTAAAGTTAGTCCATGATTGTTTGCTTTCAGACACACTGCTTTTTTATATACAAAAACGTCCTGAATTTTCAGTGACTTGTATATGAACACAGATGGAAGTCAAGAAGTGGATTCAGAAAAAGCAATTCCAGTCAGTGCTAAAGTGAGTACCGACCTGATCCCATCTCCAAGGCCCTCCAATATGACGATGAGAAAGAATGAGCCTTCATCATCTGACATGGTATATGCCCATCTTCGGGACCCATTTCCATCTGTACCTTCACCTGATGTTGGCCCCTTATCACCTTCCAAAGCTTCGGAGTACTCAGGTAAATTGGATGTGGAGGCAGATGTCAATGTGTCAACTTCGAAGGAGACTTCATCATTGCTGTGCAACAGGGTTAGAATATACCCACGCATGCCAAATATGGTTTTTCCCAAGGATATTACTATTTTGCCTATAAGTGATGACAAATGGGTAGCTGTGAGCTTGGAATTCGCAGACCTAACAGTTTAATGATATTCTGTGATGGCATTCAAGATCAGACTCATTATATGGGAAACTGGGAATGCTCCCTTAGTTCCATTGTGAAATATGAATTAGAAACATGAGCAGCAGTTCCATTGTGAAATATGAATTAGAAACATGAGCATGTTTTGCATGTGATAGCGACTTCTTTAACTGTCTAACATCGGGCCCGACAAACTCTGTGTGTGTGTGTGTGTGTGTGTGTGTGTGTGTGTGCAGTCCAGGCTGCTTATGGCTGGTGCTTGGATTGATTGGGACCAGTGTGTGTGCTTTTCCGAGGATGTACAGGTGCTGAGCTGCTTTAGTGGGTAGGCAGTCCAGTCTGCTTATGGCTGGTGCTTGGATTGATTGGGACCACGGAGGGGGTGCATGGCGCTTATATTGTTGAATTTGGGGTCTGAAAGCTATGGTTGATCAAGTTCAGAATCCATAATCATGTTTACAAGGCTATACATTGGTATAATTCTATGGGTGGAATTAAGATTTAGACCCAGACTGTAAGTGTAAAGGGATGAAATCTGTCTCCTGATGCCCAATCGAGGATTATGGTCCAGGGTTGGGAATCCTAAATTGCATATCAAACGCCCCTTAGGCCTTATGTGTCCTGGGAGGAGGATGGTATACTGGCATGATATCACTGTAGAAATTTAATTTGCAATATACAATCCCCAACTTACATGGGCCTCTCTTGTATTTGTACATTGTATTTTTTCGGTTTGTACACACCCACACATCCTCTTGCATTTGTGTGTGAACTTCTAGCAAATATTTGACACTCGACAAATCATTTAGTGCCTTTTTTTTTTTTTTGGATGGATATACCCTGATATCCCATAATCACGAGGCATATTATAGTCTGATTTTTTTAAGTGACAAAATAGAGGTTCGAAATATCCAAACTCATGGGAGAATGCACAATAGTGGCCAAAGCAGCATCGGCATATTTTCAAAATACCATGCACCGTGCAAACAATCAAACCCTACAATGTTTTTGAACTGATACGATCACTTGAGTTAAGGGTGATGCTGAAAATATTTACATGAAATCTGAAACTAGAAAGACTAGGAAAGCTATTAAGATGATAATAGCGCTTTAACAATTTTAATAAAAATAAAAATTCAAAATCAATGAATCGTCTTAAGAGAAGGGGAATAAGGACAAATATTTCATTTTCAACACACAATTCTCACACTCCAACATGATTATGGATTTGGTTAAAAATTATTGAATATTTGTGTTATTGATCTCATATTATTAGCTTTATGGGAGGTTTATCCCACATTGGTCTCGTGAGAGATTTGATGTGGATTGATATGGTTTTGGGTTTTCTCATTTTACAAGTCTTTTTTAGGAGCGAGTTCTACTTCGTATCACTTACTCTGCTGCCATAGTAAGAATTAAAAAAAGAGAAAAGTTTATATTGGTGAAGAACTCATCTAAGCGAAGATAGAAAGGAAAAGGGAGAGAGAACGGCTTCATTTTATTCTCTTTAATGGCGTGCGTTCCTCTATTGGCAATTGAAGTGGTGATCCGAAGTATGCCGTATTTCTTATTAGATCTGGTTTCTTTAAACTTTATTTTGATTTCTTCATGGTTTTCTGATTTCATTTCCTTTTAAGTTGTGTTCTCAATCTAATTTTTGATATCTCATTAGATCAAGCCTTGGTTTTTAGGCTTTCAGAGTAAAAAAGAATCCGATTCACTTCCTGGGAGCTTGGAATCGAATCGAATTTATCAAACGAAATTCAGTTCTGAAATTATTCCTAAAGAGATTGAATTAATAAAATCTATTCCAATAGTATTATCAAACAGGCCCAAAGTCCACTTCTATTTGACATACAAAATTCATTTCCCTATGAAAATATTATTAGATACATGTGTAGGAAAGATGACCAGAGAAATTGCTCTGCTGATGAAGACCACTTTTCACAAATAAGATGGTGTCATGTCATGGGCTCAACCAAGGATACATGCATGTACACATCATACATTACACTTACACAGCCCCATGGTTTTATTTCATATAGGGCAGAACCCATACATATAAATGTTTACAAAAAATAACATGCTTTCTTAAAACCTGAAAGTGACGTGTCATCTTCCTAGCCGTTCATTTTTTTGGACGGTCTATCAGATGCTCATCACTCCATTATACTTTCACCCCGGAATTCCATCATGAATTTGTTCAACTTCTCATTACTGATCCTTTGTTCGAAAATCCTCGTATCCTCGCAACTGAAAAAATAAAATAATAAGAGTCAATAATGGAGGCATTTTATTCCAATCCAACGAACCAGGTGAAGGTTTTTGACAATATGTCACGTCATCTCCCCACTTGCGTGAACACGTGGCAAATCGTCTCATTAATTATTCAATCGTGAACAGCTAAGAAAACAGCTAAGACGTAATTATTACTGGAATTGACCTTTCGGGCGGAGAAGCGGAGGCGGGAGTTAACATCTGGGCCAATTTGACGGCGTCTTCCGGTCGATTAATGACGTGGTTGAAGCAAAGATAACGACCGTAACTGGATACATCTTCGTAAACGCAGATGTGTGTATCAACAAGGAATTTTAGATCAACGGTCACCAACACTCCATCTTCATACATCTCAGCCGCTCCTTTCAGATATGGATTCGTGATTGACAGTTCAGGACCCAAAACCAGTCCAGCGTTGATGGTCACCATGGTAAGCTCACGGTCCATTGCTAGAGCCCAAGCCGTCTTCTCCGCTAGCGTCTTAGATAACGCGTGCCATAACTACCATAATAAAAAAACCATTTTTTTAGTTGATGGTAATCTGGTAAATAATTATCAGTAAAAGGGCAAAAAATATCTGAGTTTTCGAGGTATTGTCTACTCTTACTTTGAATTTTCTACAGAAGTTGACGTCACTCCAATTTCTCTCGTCAAAGTCCGGAGTTGACTTTCTGTTCTCTCTCCAGATAACGGCCGTTACTGACGACGTAAATACGACTTTGTCTATTGTGTCGGTCTGTGAGCACGCCTCCAATACATTGTGGGCTGCTCTGACTTCCACATCCGCCATAAATTCCTGCAACAAACCAATTCCCTATTACGAAATTAACCTCAGCTTTCCAGAAGAATTGGATACACAACTTGAGGGTATTTTAGTAGTTTAACAACTGTTCATCCCTGATTGGAGGTTTCAGTAAGTTCAAGCATCAAAGACAGAAACTTTTGCAGCAGCAGATCAAAACCCCAAAAACCTCCATTTCTATTTTTAACGTGCACATAAACTATAAGCAGTATTAAAAGAACACGTGGCACAACTGGTTTCTTGTGTTCCTCTGCAATTTTTTTTTTTTTTGGGGGGTGGTGTCATGATCATCCATGGTAAGAACTAAGAAGAGAGAAAGAAGAAGGAATGAAGTCATACATCGAAGGTGGGTTGATCATGGGGAGGTTCGAAGGAGTAGAACAAGCCGGAACAACCCTTCAAGGCATCCATTAAGCTGTGGAAATCGAAGGGATCGGAATGGAAGGTCTTAAGGTTCTTATTGTTCTCAATACAAAGTCTCTTCATCGGTTGTGAATCACCTGAAATAAAACCCAGATAATTAAATTAACAAAACCAGAGAAGATTTGAAGAGAAGATGGTGGTGGAAGAGAAGAGATGACCCACCATGGTTTTGAAGGGCAGCATGGACGATGTAGCCTCGTTGGAGAAGACGATCCACAAGGGAAGAACCAAGGGGACCTGAAGCGTCCATGACGCAAACGGTCCTTGAGATTGTGGTGTAGTCATCGAACGTAGCTGTTTCCATGATCTAAATCTGCTCTGCAGGACTCACTCAGACTCTGATCTTAGAGAGAGAGAGAGAGAGAGAGAGAGAGAGAGAGGAAGAGGAGGTGGGTTTTGGGATATTGGAGGGGTAGATGGGATTGTGGTATTTAAAAGGGTAGCATTCAAAGAGTGTGGTCAGATGAGTAGATGGTTGGGAAGTGGTTAGTTGAAGCGAAAGATGGCAAACTAATATAAAGGGGGCGAGGGTAGCGGAGAAAGCCAAGAGAGAGACAGAGAAATTGTTTGAAGATTTAAATTGTCATGGAAACTGTTTCTAGGGTGTTTTTATAGACAGACGACCTCCACAGAGATTTTGCCACGTTTTGCAATAGGTGACCGGGGGTTTATTTAATTAGGATTTTTTTTTCAATATTTAAAAAAAATGTTTCTTTGGACAAGCATACTTTGAAGACTTTCTTGACTAGTTCAAAAAAAATAAGAATTTGGAAACCAGGACTGTATTGGATTCAGAATTTTCATGAATCGATCAGAATTGGACTTGGCCAATTTCAATATTAACGACTTTTTTTTTATGACTTTTGTGTACTTGTGAAGTTTGAACGAGTTTCAATCATAGAAAAATAACAACAATAACGACAAAGCTTTATCCCAATTAAATAGATTGATTATATCGATTTAGGCCAGATCAAACTTGATTTGATTAATTTTGGTTTGAAATTGAACTTGAATTCACCCTTAGGTTTTCGTTCGTTTACATACAAATGGTGGAAAAGGAAATTTTTTTATAAAAAAAAATATAATTTTTCATTATTTGTTTTAAGGATTATTATGCATGTAACATTTCTAAATAAATCTAAAAGTCATTTATTTTTATGATTTTTCTACCTAAACTACCTATTTCTAGTTAGAATTGCAAAAGTGTGTACAGTAACATCTAAAATACTATCACACACATGGTTCAAATAATCGATATTGGGTTGGTCAGATCGATCAATTTATATCAGTTTTAAACCTTATCGATCATCGATTCAATCTTGCTTTAGTATTATTATATACGGTATTGGCCAAGTGTCATTTTTCTATTATGGAATCTATACATTGATTTTGAACATGACTAATACCTAGATTAAGAACCTCGAAAACACATACATGACTATATACAGAATATGTATGCCAATTAATACAAGGTAGGGTTTTGATTGAATTTGATTTAGGAAAACAATGGAAAATCTTATTTTGTATAATTTTTTTTGTCTTTTTCCATGAAAACAAACAGAGGAAAATGAAATTTTAGATATGACTGATACCTAGATTTAGAACCTTAAATACACATACATGATTATATACAGAATATGCATGCCAACTAATACAAGTTAGGGTTTTGCTTGAATTTGACTCTAGAAAAAAAAAAGTGGATAATATAATTTTGGATAAAAAAGAGTTACCTCTCCTCTAACTTACCTTATTGATAGTTGACCTCCAATGGTTTTGAAAAAGACAGTTACCTCCCCTAAACAAACTATTAAAATCCAAATAGCCACACGCGTTAAGAATATTCCATTAAATGGTAACGGTGGAAGTTCAATATTTTTTTAAAGACCAAACTATCCTTTTGGAGAGATGAACTACCTATTTTACCTTTACTATTTAATAAGGTTACTACTTCCCCATTTGCTCACCACTGTCGAACTTACATTTTTTTCGATTTTCAAACCCTTGAATTCGTCTTCGGAGCTCTCCGCTACTGTAAATCCTTGAATATTGAAGCAATTTATCCTAAAATCTCTTCAGATTTTTAATCTCTATTTTCACTCCTATCTTCCCTCATTTTTCTCCCATTCCAGTCGCCCTAGTTGACGGTCATTTTCTCTCATATTCTTCTTCGGTTTCTTCTCTCCTAAAATCTATCCAGATTTTGAATCCCTATTTTCACTCCTATCTTCCCTCATCTTTCTCCCATTCCAATCATCTCCTATTCTTCTTCGGTTTCTTGTCTCCTAAAATTTCTCTAGATTTTCAATCCCTATTTTCACTCTTATCTTCCCTCATCTTTCTCCCATTCTAGTCGTCCTTAATCCACGACCATTTTATCTCCTATTCTTCTTTGGTTTCTTCTCCTACTTCCTCTCCTGGCAGCTTCTGCTCTTCCCTCAATGTCGAAATCAAAAGCCAGATTAGTTGCCGAATGTCATTTCTCCTCCCTTTCTTAGCTCTCTCTCTTTTCAAACCCTGATTCTTCCCCTTCTTTTTCTGTTGCAACTGACTTCTCACAGGTTTTCTCCTCACCAAAATTCGGAGATCTCCAACCCTTTTTTTTTTCCTCCACCATTTTCTCTCACACCTCACTTTTCTCTCTTGATTCGACAAGTACTTTAATTAACTCACCCATTATATATATCCAAAGGAATCAGGAAGGACTGTCAGCAGGGAAGAGCGAAGGAGAACCAGAATATGAATTTCATATTAAGAATGAGAATCCAATATGATTAAACACAAATCTGAATACCAATTCAAGGAAATCAAAACCAGAGCTTAATCAAAGAGTTTTGTCTCACTGATCGCCTGTAATCGCTCCGCTTGCATCTAAGTCCAACATATCATCTCCGTCGAAAAGAACGTGAGGGAGAATGAGAAGAAGATGAGATTATGATTTATTTTAGTTGGGTATAAAATGATTATATTGGTCTTTTAACAGTAATAAGATTTAAAATAGGGATAAAAGGTTGAGGGTAGAGTTATCCATAACAAGTTTAACTTTAACACTGTTAAAAATTGAGGCTATTTGGATTTTAATAGTTTGTTTAGGAGAGGTAACTGTCTTTTTCAAAACCATTAAGGGTCAACTGTCAATAAAGTAAATTACAAGGGAGGTAACTGTCTTTTTCCTTATATATATATATATATATATTTGTCTTTTTCCATGAAAACAAATGGAGGAAGGGAAATTTTCATATAAAATATTCTTGCACAAAAAAATAAAAATAAAATTACAATAAAAACATAAACCTCGAGGTTTAGTCAATTCCACTTAAATGTATATTGATGATTTTCTTTTTGACCAAACAAAAAGTATATTGATTATTTTTTTTCTCCTCACCGTATTCATTGCATGCAGCTATTATCCCTGGAATTCTAATGGATCCGCAGCTATAGCAGGAGAATTAATAGTCAAGTCTTTATTGTTGAATAAGTCCTATAAATCTTTATTTTTTTTTTAAAGTAAAAAGTCCTATAAATCTTAGATTGTTAATTAGATCAAACATCAGCACCAAATTAATTATTCCAACCTTGTTTGGTACTCTGCTTCCATATATATATATATATATATATATATATATATATATATATATATATATATATATATTATTTTTTTAGAACAAATACATGCATTTTGTGTGATTAATTAGAGGTAGCAAAGTGATACTAAGTAGAAGAACTCATCCCTAAAAGTCGACTTGTAAAATGAAAAAATCTAAAACCATATCAATCCACATCAATTCCTAATTACATGACTAACGTGGCATTGGAATACAAAAATTAAATTATTTTTAATCAAATCCAATGAACTAGAACCTACTAACACTTCACTCTCTTATATGTGTGGTATTATATGTTGAAAATGATATATTTGTACTCAATTTTCCCTTTTCTATTAAGATGATTCAATGATTTTGAATTTTTAATTTATTTAGCTTAATTTTCCAATAATAAATAACGTATTAATTAAGTGACATTTTAGGCCACGTTTGGTTCAATAAACAAATATCGTGCACACAATCATGGTGGATATATGAAATGCCATACAAACCGGGGGCGCACATGATCTCTAAAGCTGAGAACATTCTAACTATAAGTCAATTTGCTTATAATGAATGAACAATTTAATTGATATATGAACTAATGGTAGACATATGGAATATGATACACAACTTGATCCCATGGAAGCTCTCTACTCTCTACAGTCCACAGCTTAACTTTGGACAATCCGTCATTAATAATGAATTAAAAAAATTTATTTACCTTTTCTAGTATATTTCGTCCACTGCATGCATTGCTTAGATTAAGTTGTCAATAATGAATTTACAAGTTGTTTTTTTTTTCCCCTTTTTTTGATAAGTAGGCCGCCGTAGATTAAAAGAGTTGAACTCATGAACTCTTATTGATGAGGATTGATCCTTGTCAACTAAGCAACCCCAATGGGGTATGAATTTAATTACAAGTTAATATGCATCTTCTATGAGTTTTCAGTCAATGGATTAATAGATCTGAAATATATTATTATTATTATTATTATTATTTTAAATTTGGTTTTAGAAAAAGGGACAGTTTTCCTTGCACCCACGGTTAAGAGGACGTTGGGTGGCAATGCTTGGATGAGAGTCATGAGACTACTAATAATGGTGAGGTTGGCTTAAAAATTCGTATACAAAGGAGTCAGTCATTATGATATAATGTCGAGGGTTTTTCTCTTCACCCAGGGTGAAGTAAAACTTTCTCCTAAAAAATTTCACCAAATCCAAATTCATACCTGTTATATGATCGTTATAGTAAAAACCACATCATTGCTTAGGTCACTTTTTATTTAATGCATTGTCACTTTTTTATTATTATTTATTATTCACAATTTGATTCTTTTGTTAACTTTTATTTTATAAACTAAGAAAAGATAATGCAGGTATATGGTTAATTTGTCATTAATGAATTCACAAGTTGCCTCCTTTGTATTGAAGTTTCCATACAATGTGTTTGCACATGATCATATTTATACTCATTTATTTCATGGTGGAGATATGAAATATATACTTCGACAAAAAAAAAAAAAAAGAAAAAAAAAAAGATATGAATTATATACCATACGAGTTGAAATCTTGAAATCATATATAAATGCCACGACATTGTTTAGGCCAATTTGTCAAAACCGAATTAACAAAAGCCTCTTGTTACTTATATACTCCTTTATCTCATGGTTTATGGATGGAAAATCATACAAGTTGAAGCCATGGATGATTTGCCTTAGGCTTGTGTTTGGCTGTTTTATTGGGAAACAAAAAATGTAGGAAGGAAAATTGTAAGGCTTTGTTTGTTTTGTTATAAAATTTTCTTCTGTGCAAATATTTACATGAATATTTTATATATTTCATGTTAAAACAAATAATAGAAACTCTTATTTTTAAGAATATTTTCTTTCTCGTACTTTTACATGGAAACAAATAGAGCCAAGGGAAAAGTGAGGGAATGTGTATCCTTTGCATGTTATTATTATTATTATTTTATGAGATTTGAATGTTGTTTGTTGTACCGAGAAAGATTGTAGAAAATGAGAGAGGGTTTTCTGTCATTTTTTTTTTTCAATTTTTTTTATACATCTTATGAGAAACACCTTAAAAAACTCATCAGTAAGATGCATTTAGTATTTGAAGAACATTTATTCTCTATAAAACCAAACATAGTTACAAAAAATTATGCCGTTATGTCGTTCCCGGCTCCTTACATGTGCAAAGAAGGCAAATTCGTTATGGTAATAATCTCAATATAACCAACCTCGATTATTTTTCAATAATGACAACCAAATATATATTCCAAAATTTTTGAATATCCTCCCAAAAATCAACCAAATACACTCTATTGATGACCACAGGATTCCATGGGAGCTCTACTCCCTTTTTTCTATCTCTTCTTGTTTTCATGTTGACACGAGGAATATGCAATGACTGTCATCCATTGTATGCATATACGAAAATATTAGTATACGAATACAATAGATGACAACCATTGAATATTCTTCATGACAACAAGAGGACATGAAAAGATTATGGTCCAATTTCCATATACAAATGCAGACCCACAATCAGATACCTAATGGAGTTTTTTGGAATGATTTGACCCGAGGGCCAATCACAATTAAACAGAATATTGATCCAGACGTTTCTTCAACATTCTATATTTAATGTTAAATGTTAATATATATGCTGTTAGCTGAAGATTTGGAATCTATACAACCACCACGTGTTTCCAACTACTACCATCTTCCTTTCCTTATCAAAAATGCTAATGAGACTCATTGGTAATCATGCTTTCATCTATGAGAAATGTATATCTTGGTAGAAATGTCACTTTTACTATATGGAAGAGTGATAAAACAAATTTGAATGAAGAAATAAATATATATAAAATTGTATTAGATTGATCACATGTAAAATTTTAAAGTCTAATTTCATATGTTGGCATGCATTCCATTTATGTTGATGCACCTTTACATTATGGTTTTTTCAACTGTTAATATTGTCAATCTTTTTATGTAGTTCGGAGTATTTCAAAGCTAGATTTTGCTGTTTGGAAAATTCTGATTTGATTGAAACTTGACATGTAAACATAGAACCTTAGGCTCTACTTATACATATAATTTGGAACCGTGCTGTCTGAACTATCACGTGCCAGATGTTTAAGACTGTAATTCTTCTCCTTTTTTTTTTTTTTTCCCCCTTATTCTGCAACAGTACTTATTTTCACTGCCCAATCTGTAATACTCACCTGAGAACAGCTTCAAAGATGTAAATGCCATGAAAGATATTGGATCTGTTTTGGTAGAATAAATAATGGAAATGCTGAGGTCCCCCACAAGAATAAAGGCATTGCTCAATAAAGAATCCACAGATTAGAAAATTTTAAAGTGATTATTGTTTTTATCATTATAAGAACTTTTTTTCCCTTAACATCCAAACATACCCTTAAGTTTACTACAGGTGAAAAGTACTAGAAAAAGCAATTACAAGAGAAAAAAAAGAAGTGAAGGATTTCATCAAAGGTCTATCTGTTTGAACTTGAAAAATTTAACTAGCTGCAAAATTTCATGGGGGAACATAATAAATTTTGAGGTAAAGTATTTGATTAAAGAACAGATAAATTAGTGTTTCTTGTATGATTTCACATGAGATTATGAAACGATCATGTCATTCCTCTTCATTTCATTACCCAATGTGAAAGGCAAAAGGATTCACATCGCTTGGCAGCGTTTCTTTTCCCAAAACTGAAATATATGCACAGTAGATCATAGATAAAACTTTATGTGGATCTTATTCTATCTAGTAAAATAGACAACAAAAACGTATATTAAACGACCAAAAAAAAAAAAAAAAAACCATGTTTTCAGGCGCTTGGATGGGATTTTTAGAATGGAAAAAGTATTTCAAATATTCATTCCATAAAATGTGTGATAATAAGATCCTAATAATTGAAGGATTTAATGAAGCCACGAGTCATGATATGAATATGTAGTATATTTTGGAATTTTAGAAATTCTTACTTTTGTTAAGGTTTATGATTTTTTGGATAAATTACATTAGAGGTACCTGACGTTTTGAGAAATTATACCAGAGGTATTTCACGTTTTAAAAATATTACACTTAGAGTACTTTTTATTTTTGTACTTCCAAATTTACCTCTGTTTAGCATAATTTTCTTGGTTCCCTTTGGTTCACTCTCTCACCATCCCGTTGCTGTAATGACTCACTATTCGGATTCCCATGTGCTCATCGCTGTCTCAATTACCCACCCCCTCTCCTGCCCCTGTTTTCTCTTGTGACCCTTCCTCACCGGCAGTTGCTTATCACCAAATCACAAATCTCGACTACGGTATACACCTCCGATGAAAACTTCGTACCCCAATGTACTATTTTTCTGACGGATGTACCAACAATCAGGCACCAAATAAGGGTAATTCAACAAGAAATGATCAGACTTTGAAAATTTGAAATAAATCTAATGGTTAACTTAGACAATGCCAACGTTAAATATGGTTAATGTTGAAAATATGAGAAGAGGTACCTCTAATATGATTTTTAAAATATAAAATACCTCTGGTATGATTTCTCAGAACGTCGAATACCTCTGGTATAAATTACCCTTTTATAAATGAAGGAATAATAAATACAAGACATATATTTGAAAATCAATCCACCTTCAACATGAATGAACTAGGTAAATCTAAATCTTAGGTGCTCAAAGACATCCTACACTAGCTACATCCCACATCCCTTGCCATGAAATCTGAATAGTGCGTCCAATGGACAGAACAATAGTCAAAAACAGCTCTTTTGGCTACTGACTTACATTATTTTCTCTGAAACAATAACTAAACTGAACATTCAAGACTCATCAACGAGGACAAGGGGTCCAATCCTAAAAGTGCATGATCCGATTACAAATGAGAATCGTCCTACCTACTAATAATTAATATTAAAAATCAAAATTTTATTTTATATACTAATCTGGTAATTTACAGGGTACTGGGGCCGGACAACAAGAATTGAAACCAAATTGAAAGCTGAATACTAAATAGAGACAGTTGGTTGAGAAGTGTAGCAATAGAGAGCATTGTCCAGTATAGACCAAGAACTACCCCATCTGGCCCGTACACTGATGGGGTTGGCCTGTTTAATGGTTAACAACTGCCAAACCAACATAAACAGCTGGAGCCCGTGAGGGAGATGGAGCCCGTGAGGGAGAGAGAGTAACAAGAGTCAGGGGTGTTTGATGGGTTTGAAGAAACTTTCCCAGCCTGCCAAATAGAGGACATTCCCGCGATCCCTTGTTACTGAATTCAGAGGGTTCCCATGCTCACCAATTATGTCGTGATCAGTAACCCCAAGGGTACTACAGTTGGTAATACTGGCAACCTGGATTATTGAAACCATGTCGATTGACACCATTACTAATGAGGGTAAACTTTTAGTTTCCTATTGAAGAGAAGAACACTGTATATGATACGGACCGATATATCAATCGATACTAATCAATACCCATATCTGATACCCATACTAATATCAATATCAATATCAATACCTATTCTCATACCATGAACAAATCCATGAATAATACCATGGGAACAATCTTTAAAGTAAAGGGAATAGTACTGATGGCTTCTCATGGGGACATCCACCCTCCACTACACGTCAAAGGGTCACCTTCCTACGATTTCCAATTTCAGCCTTTATTTCCCTTGTTTCCCCTCCAAAGGGGCACTGTAATTTTTTTTTTTTTTCTTTATAAAATTAGCATTTAATAATTATTTTGTTAAATGTATTCAATGACTTGCAAGATTAAAAAAAAAAAAAAACAACTTACAAAAAGTTCAAGAAGGTTCCAGAAGGTTCCAGAAGGTAAGTAACACAACCATTATAATATTGTCAGGCATTTCCAGCTGTTTCTTAAATCTTAACTCACTCACAGAAACAGCTGGAGTAGACGAGAAGACAAACTCACATTAAAGCTTTTGGGTACCCGTCTCATTCAACATCAGCAAAAAAACTGGACACTGAATCATGATTATAAATCCATTTATCGAACATATTTTTAAAACAGTCTGATAATCGTGAGTATTGGTCTGATCTGATTCAGTTGGAAAGATACATTTGGAAAAACACATTTTGAGAATCGATTTCATTGCATGACATGTTTAAAAAAAATATATTTAAATAGAAAAAATTACACAGACATCCCCTCTACTGTTATGAAATGAATAGAACTACTCTGTTTTTTCAAAAGTTACACAGAATACCCCTATAATGATGCTATCATACAATCTCACCCCTACCGTTAGTTTCAACTTAAGGCGGCGGAGGCTCACTTTTAAGACGAAAATACCCTTACTAAGGGTAAAATACAACTTCAATCCCCCTGTTCCTCTCCCAATCGAGAAGATGATGTTCAACCAGTGCCCTAAGTATGGTATGACATCTGTCTGTGGCCGGAGAAGAGACATGGAAGATGCAGTGGCTATCCATCCCTCATTTTGCCGGCGGGATAGTCTCTTTCCCTCGGGATTGCTTTTCTTCGGGTGTTTTTCGGCTCCGGGGTTCACGGGGGGAAATTCGATGCTTGAAGCTACGATGGATTGAATACTAAACTTGCTTCTGCCACCGTTGCTTCTGCTTTTGCGTTCATGTTGTCGTCGTCGTCGTCGTCGTTCTGGATTGAATACTAAATTTGGAGAAATAAAGAGGAACACCTAATATATTTTTTAGGAAAAAAAGGAAATAAGGTTCAGGGAAACCCTTGTTGATCTCTGCCGAGGTAACCGCTTCCATGGCTCAAGAACAGAGTCTCTGTATCTGGAAGGTAATACCTAGTTTCTCCCATGCTTGGTTATTTGTTTGACTTTTACGTCTCCTTTGGTCTGTCCAATCAATTCATTCAAGAATTTATCCCATTAGGGTTTTGTACACTGACCACTCCTACAGTGGAGCAGGTTGATTTGTGTTTTATCTTATTTGTGTGTTCTAATCATTTCATATACTGACCACTCCCACAGTGGAGCAGTTTGTGTTTTATCCTATTTGTGTGTTCTAATCATTTCAGATTTTATGTTTGGTGATTGAAACAGAAGCAGAGTTTTGTAGATAACTGGCTAGTATTCGAAGGAGAAGCGAGAAGAGTGGGGAAAGGGGAAGAAACCGATTTACTGGGTGAGGAAACATGTAAATCTGTTGTTACAAAGCAATCCAAATGTGCTGGCCAATGTGTTTCGTGGATCGGATACTCCAGAGAAAGGAAGTGCATTTGTGATCCAAGGCTCCTACGAGAGAAGATCATGCCAGGTGATCGATGGGTTATCAAGACAGATAGTTGCAGGACAAGAGGAAGGAGCTAGCATTCAAGGCATCTCTTTTGGTCGGGACGTTTTCCTTTTGATCGTTCGACCAGGTTTTGAATCTGCTTTTGCAATGTCACTGGTTTTAATTGTCGATCAAATGTTCACCTAAAATTCCTTTTCATTTACCATCTAGCATGAACCATGAGTCTGTAATTCAAGATAACAAACACGAATTGAAAAAAGAAAAAGAGAGATCATAGTTATCTCATTTGAGAGTCTCCTGACGCTTCGTGTATCAGTCCACCTTTCTCGCTTGATGTCTTCGGCTCTGATTCTTCGTCTTCGAGGTTTCCAGAAATCAATCTCGCCGCTTCTACAAGCAGACCCAAATAACCGTCGTTTTTGTTTTCTTCACTCGGAAATAACCTGCTTTCTTCTCCTTTTGCACGACGACATGAACGGGGTGTCGCCTGGCGGGACTTTGACAAACGGCTTAAAAAAAGGTAATTTCACCCTTAGTAAGGGATCGCTTAAAAAAGTGCCTCTGCCGTTAAGTTGAAACTAACGGTAGGGGTGAGATTGTATGATAGCATCATTATAGGGGTATTCTGTGTAACTTTTGAAAAAGCAGGGTAGTGTTGTGTAATTTCACTACAGTAGAGGGGGTGTCTGTGTAATTTATCCATTTAAATATTGTTTTTATGTTCTTCGTAACTGTGGATAATTGCCACATAGCAATTCATTCAATCCGTTGGATGATTGACATATTATAGCATTGAATATTTAAAAAATATAAAATAATAGGTATCACATCGGATTAGACCTCAAAATTTATCAGGAATCTGTATTGGATTGAAATCAACCATGTTCAAAACCGATACGAATCAAGATAGACAGCTCAGAATATCAAACTGGCAAAATAATACAATTAGATTCCGATACTGATTCACTTTCATTCCTAACAAACCTAGTTAGACCAAGTCCAACCGACTCCTGCAGATTCCATCCGAGTTACGTTCGAATTTGATCGAATCCTACCAAATCCAAAATAATTTTGAAATATTCAAATCGAAATCAATGGAGACTGCACATATTCAATTCCGAGTTTTTACACCATATGCAGGAGTCAGGATACTTTTCTAATACGAGAGGGGACCAGATTAATTCTAGGGTTAGATGCTTAAGTTATGTCATAAATAATTGATTACATTTAACATGGATCCCTAGTTGTGTAATCTCTCTTTCATATTTTTAAGGGGTTGGTGCATGCAAAGTGATAATATTATATTTAAAATAAATAAAAAAATCGTGCACGATGCATGGGAGATCATGCAAAAAATTTTAAAAATAATAATAATAGAAAATTTTTTTGATAGAGAGAGAGTGCAATGCATGTAGAGTAGGAATAAAAATATTTTCAAAGAAATTTTTTGAAAGAGAGATTTAATAAGATTGTATTATATGTGGTTAGTACATCTTCCAAACTACATAAAAAGCACATAAAACTATGAATCTTATTTATTCATAGTTTAATAAAATCATGTAAATTTTATTTATTTATTTTTGATAAAAAAATTATTTATTTTATGAGTCATAAAGAATCAAGCTTTCATGTGCTTAGTTTGTAGGAATAATCAAATAAGCACGAGTTCCTTTCTTTAAAGGTTTTGTCTGGTTGCTAATTGTACGGACTCTAGGTGTTTATGCTATTAGATCTTAACATCACATGCCCTTAAATACTAAAATTCTCCTCTTTTCCTACGGCCAGGATGCATAGGTAATATTCGGTTACATACAGAATTACTTCTTAAATCTGGTGCACAGTCAAAAAGTACATATAAAGCACATGAACTTCCAAATCTTATTTATTTATTCATAATTTAATGAAATCATGCAAAATTTATTTATTTTGTGAGTCATAGAAATTAAACTTTCATGTGCTTACTTTGTAGGAATAAGAATGTGTCCCTTTCTTTAAATGTGTAACTATTTAAATCTGGTGCAGTCACAGAGTCTAGCAAATTTTTTTTTTAATTTTTGGTAAATAACAAAACCAGAGGGATTTTTAAGGGAGCAGATTTCAAAAAGGGGGTTTATGTAGATGATTAGATAAAGAAGAGGAGTATTATGGTAACTTTAAAGATGGAGGGTTACTTGAGGGGTAAACCAGAAAAACTTTAGAATGACGACTCTTTTTTCTTTTTCTCGATGCTAGAAAAGCAAGGCCATTGGGATCGAACGTATCAGTGAGGGGATTAGACGATGGACATCATAGGGCACGTGTCCCGATACACTACCAGCTGTTGGAAACCCCACTGGCACACTGGAGAGGATCCGAACATAGGCCATTGACACTCCCATCCATTGCTCTGTGCCAATCTTCTTTGCTTGTGTAGCAGTATTTGGGCAGAAGGATGCAATAGGGTGGTTCCAAACAAATATTGGTAGAATTTTTTGATGAACAAGTAGACCCTAAAGTCATTCTGCTCACAATATTAAATTTTAGTGCATGCAAATGCACAGAGGTGTTCAATTGAATTTGAAACTGAAATTTCTTAATGGTCTCTGCTCATCGGAATAACCACATCATCTGAGTGGGCTGCTTTGGTAGGCTTATTAAAACAAGATCATGAGAATGGTTTTTTCATTCCTGCAGTTAATGTAAGATGAAATAATAGACAGCAAATTGAGTCTTGGAACTTGCTAGAAAACAACATTTCCAAGCACACATTCATATGCAAACCGTGGATTTCTGTTCTTAATAAATTCACAAATTCTAGAATCTGTATAAATTTCTGCTGGCATTCCTAAGACATCAATGGTAAATTCCCCCTTCTTGCTCTGTTTGTCCAGGCCAAATAAACAGGTCAAAATCTGGGTTTGGCATCCTAAAAAATTGGGTGAAAATAGACGCAAAACCTGAAGGCAGCAAATGAAGATGGACTGAACACTTCCGTTTCTCAAGGCCAAATAGATAATCAAATATTTGTCTTCATTTCTTTCGATTACTGGATTCCCAAGTATACACAGAAAACACAAGTAGATGGCCAAATAGATAAACACATTCACTATAAATTCAATTTTTTTTTTTTTTTTTTTTTGGGGGGGGGGGGAGGTGTATTCTGGTTTTTTATGCACTCAGTGACATTGAAGCTACAGGTTTTTTATGCACTCAGTGACATTGAAGCTACATTTAAAAGCTTCAACTTGCAAACTTTATCAGAACCCTGGGGCTGAAATAAGACCTCTGCATTTGATCTCACCATCACTTCTTTCCAGTCAGAAGCTGAAACCCCCTCACTTCGATAATCACGAGGAGAGTACAAAACCCGTAGTTTTGAACAACCTGCAAGGGCGTGAAAATTTGATTAGAAATAACAAGTCAAGAAAACAAGGGCTTCGTATTGGGAAAGAGAGAGGGGGGGGGGAGATGCCCTTTTAATAGTATCCGGAGAGAAAAAAATATATTCACATTGACAAGGAATTTTTTTTTTTTTTTTTTTTTTTAGTGCAATTCATAATGATAAGCTTGGTAGTAGTCAGAGAAAGAGAGTTCCAAGGAAAGGTCATAAGCAAAATTAACTACAGAAGGACATGGAAAAGACAAAAGTACTTGAATAAGATACAAAACCGCAAAAGAAGCTGGAGATCTCATACGTGAGGCCAATCTAAGTGTTACAGGATGCCTAAAAATGGACAGGTGTCAGTTCCTTAAATCAGATGGCAACACTCTAATCAGTCTTCACACAATAATGGAAAGAAAGGACTAAAATTGGATAACTGGGCCTACGATAAATTCTCACTATCCAAGCTCAATAGTAGATGAAAAGAAAAGATTCACCAAAGCTGAGGAAAGAACTACACTTTTTGAAATACCATAACATCCCATAGTTTTTGAACAACCTCCAAGGGGTGAAATTTTGATTAGAAATATTAAGTCAACAAAACAAGAGCTTTGTATTACGAAGAGGAAAGGAGGGGGGGGGGGGGGGGGGGGGGTGGTTAGAGATGCCCTTTTTAAGAGTATCCGAAGAGGAAAAAAGAGTGTTGAGAAACTAAAGGTCATTAGCAAAAATAACTACAAAAGGACACAAAAGTACTTGAATAAGATACAGAACCACAAAAGAAGCTGTAGATCTCATAAGTGATGCCAATCCAAGAGTGTTGCAGGATGCCTAAAAGTGGACAGGTGTCAGTTCCTTAAATCAGATGGCAACACTCCAACCAGTCTTCATGCAATAATGGAAAGAAAGGACTGAAATTGGATAACCGGGCCTACAAGTAAATTCTCACTATCCTAGCTCAATAGTAGATGAAAAGAAAAGATTCACCCAAGCGGGGGAAAGAATGACAGTTGTTGAAATAACATAACATCCCATATTGGTTTAAATTTGTACCAGAAATCCTATTTTTCCTGTGACTAGTTTCCCAACAAGATTGTGAAGACAAAGAATATCAAATTAATTAAGTGTTGGCCTTCCAGACTTCCAGTATAAGAAGTAAAGCTCTGAAGTGGATACACATTTGAGCAAATTATCATGAGATTAAGAGATCATCAAAGAATCAAATCTGCTTCATGGTAGAGGTTAACCAAGTAAAATTTTATACAAGAGGTTTAAACAAAAATAGAAGAACATATAAGAAAATCTCTATATCGTTCTTTTCATCTAGGAGACAGCACATGAAGGTTCAAAAGAAATATTCCGATAGGCTTCAGCGAAGAAAAACATATATAAGAACAAGGAGCTGGCATCTAGAATGATAACAATGAGGTAACGGGGTAAACAACAAACTAGTTATTTCAGTAATAAATCTATGCCAAGATTTAAGGAGGATGAAAACTGAATTGAGCCCATGGTATATTTTGTTAACAACTAGACATTTTTCCTAGCGATGAAACCATGATGGTAAATGCAAAACTAAAATAACTGAATGATGCTTTTAGGAAACCCAAAACTCAGACAACAATAACAACAACAACAAAGTCTTATCCCAACTAAATGAGGTAGGCTACATGGATGATGGATTTTTGTCTTAGAATCAGCTCTGTTCGATGTCAAACTTGAAACAAGGCCTAATCTATGCATAATATTTTCTCACTACATCCCCTAGTCATCTTAGGTCTGCACCTAGCTCTTTTAGATCATTCAATCTGAATCAAATCAATCCTCCGTACTGGAGCATCTAAAGGTCTCCGTTGAATATGGTCACACCATCTCAAACGACTTTCTCGTGGCTTATCATGTATCAGTGCTACTACCAAATCAGCTCTAATACAATCATTCATTACCTTATCCTTCCTAATTTTGTCATACATCCATCTCAACATCCTTATCTCAGCTACAATAAATTTATCTATATGATGCTTCTTAACTGTCAACATTCTGCACCATACAACATAACCGGGAGAATGACGGTCCTATAAAATTTTCTTTTAAGTTTTAAAGCAATACTCCAATGACACAGTATCCAAACGTACCTGTATCCAAACGTACCTCTCTACTTCATCCATCCTATTATAATCCTTTGTGAAATATTATCCTCTATATCCTTCTTTATTTATGATTGAACTTACATATCTAAAATAATCATTTTTTTGTATCTCCCTCCTCATCCATTTTCACCACCTTATTATCTGTCCTTTTGTGAGTAAAGTTACACCCCCCCCAATACTCCGTCTTTGTTGTACTTATCTTAAAACCTTTTGATTCCAATGTTGATCTCCATAGCTCTAACTTGGCGTTAATCCCTGCTTTTGTCTCATCCATCAAAACAATATCATCAACAAAAAGCATGCACCAAGGAACTTCATCTTACATGTCTCTAGTTAAATCACCCATAATTAGGGCAAACAGATATGGGTTTAAAGCTGATCCTTGATGTAACCCAATTATAATTGGGAATTCACAACCTTGACCCCTGGTTCTTACACTAGTCATCACATTATAATACATATCCTTGACTATGTTCACATATTTGATTGAAACACTTTTCTTCTCTAGTACCTGCCAAATGAGCTCTCTAGGAACTCTGTCATAAGTTTTTTCTAGGTCAATAAAGACCATATGGAGGTCCTTCTTGTCTTCTCTAATCCATGAGTCTCCTTAGCAAATAAATAGTTTCTATCATGGATCTACCTGACATAAAACCAAACTGGTTCTCCATAATAGTAGTTTCTTGTCTCGTACGAGTTTCAATAATTTTCTCTCATAGTCTCATAGTATGAATCATTAGTTTTAGGCAAAATTTCATGTACTGCCCAAAAAGTATCCATAACATCAACTACCACCCACGACTTTCTGACATCATCAACAACTCCCAAATATTGACAACGTTTTACATAGAGACCCAGTCCGTTAAGGGACTTCCATTAGATGATGATGTTAGCTAACATTTTAAAATTGAAGAACAATACTGCTCTTATTGTACTTGTAAAAGACCATTTTACCCTGCACTTTATTACCGTAACCCAAAATCTAAAAAACATTGACTGAGAAAAAGAGGGGAGAGTTGCCGACGGCCACCGATAGGACAACTATGTGGTTATCAAGCACGCAACTTTGTTCACCTCTACCATCATGAGGCTGTGGTTGTGGTGGTGGTGCAATGAAGGAAAGGGGAAGGGAAGGGCTGCAGAGAGAGAGAGAGAGAGAGAGAGAGAGAGAGAGAGAGAGAAGGGGCAATTCGGGCCACTTTGTTCTCGTTATTTACCAGTCGTTTTGAGTTCTCAAAGTTTTCCAGAGAGACAGACGCAGAAACGCCAATGCCAACTCCAACTCCCCCTCCTACCTCTACCTCTACCTCTACCGCTCAGGCTCCGCCTCCCCTCCCCTCCCTCACCATGCACTCTGCAACCCCTCCACTTTCATCTCTTTTCAAACAGAAACAGTTATCCTGTAATGGAAACCCCATTACTAGAACTCCTGCAAGAATTTCTGCCGATGTCTTCTTAGCGCAGAAAAACAGCTAAAACATCCAAGAAACCCAACAACTACACACCCAATTGATTGTTTCTGGCCTTCTCAATCGCTGCCCAACCGCCAACAAAAAGCTCATAGAGTCCTACGCTCTGATACCCCTTATCAACTATGCCTCCTTTGTTTTCAAATCCATTAATTCACCAAGCATCTTTACGTACAACACCATGATCAGATGCTTAATTCTGGTAACCATCCTTTTCGTACAATTATACTTTATCAAGGAATGTTATCAGATGGCATAGTCCCTGATAATCACACTTATACGTTTGTTCTCAAGGCTTGCTCTAAGGTTACTTCACTCTAATAACACTGACAATCGTTCCCGGAATGATTGTAACTGGCATGGAGGTGACTGAGATTGATGGAGCCCCAACAATGGTAATTTCTACTGATTTTCCACTTTTCAGGTCATGCTCTGTTATTGTAATTTCTATTGATTTCCTTTAAACTCTGTTTCTTGATTTTCTTTTTTAATTCGAAAACCAGGGTCCAACATTTGGGGCAATTATGATATCAAGGCAGAAGGCAGCCCACCTTGCATTGAAGGCATTGGGGTTGCCAAACGCCATTGATGGAACCTATGATGACCTATTAAGCATTCAATCAGAGCTTATCATCAGAGCTATGGAATCCACTTTCGAGATTGTTAACGCGTAAGAACTGAAATTATGAGGGTTTTGCGTAGAGAAGAGAGGTCGGGATCGGAGGGTGTCTTGCAGGAGTGGGAGAGAAGGATGTGGTAGGTGGAGCGACTAAGGATGAAGAAGGGTTGGAACTTGAAGTTGCTCCTCCTCCGTTCATCTTTTGGGAACCATTCTTCCCTAGTTTTCTTGGATATACATTGAGAGGAAAGAGAGAGATCGGTCAAACTAGTAATTTTTATTTTTTTCAATTTAAAATAAAAAGGGAATAAATGTTTTTCACTATTTTAAGTTTCTTCCGTCAGTTAAGTGGGTGCGGTTGATGTTGTCAGAAACTTGTGGGTGGTAGTTGATGTTATGGATACTTTTTGAGTAGTACGTGAAATTTTGCCTTAGTTTTATGTCTTTGTAGTTATTGCAGCTTTGAATATCATCTTTATTTTTATACATTATACATCGAAACCACAATGCTTCTCCTCCACTCATCTGGCATTTTCCCTGTACTCATAATCTTATCAAACAGCTTAGTTAGCCAAGATACCCTATAAATTCCTAGGCTCTTCCAAACTTTTATTGGGGCCCCATCTAGACTTGGTGCTTTGCCTATATTCATCCTCCTTAAAGTTTCTTTTACTTCTGTCACCCTAATTTCACATGCATATGTAGCCTTTTGGGACACTGTTACTCGAAGTGTCTTCATTTGTTAGGCTGTAGAAATAATCATTCCATCTCTCTCTAATATCTCCATTCCTTACTAGTTAATAGAACTCTACCATATGTACTTTCAATACCATCTAACATAGTCTAAATCTCTACTCTTCCTTTCCCTCATCTTAGTTATTTTATACATATTTTTTTCTTCTTCCTTTGTGCTTAGATTGTTATAAAGATCTTCATATTTCTTCGTCCTTACTTTTCCCACAATCTTTTTTGTTTCATTTCTAGCAAGTCTATACCTTTTTAGATCCTTTATACCCTTAGTCTTTTGCTATGTCTTAAAACTATCTTTCTTAGCTTTAATGGTTGCTTGCACCTCATTATCCCATCACAGGGAATGATGTTTTCCTTTCGACACACCTAGGACATCTTTAACAACTTTTTTAATACAAGCAGTCATCTCATTCTACCTTGTATTAGTGTCTCCCTCAAAGTCCCACTTTCCTTGTTTGACTACATTATCAATAAAAGCTTTCAAGGTATCTCCTTTAAAGCTTCACCACCTTATCCTAAGGCAAAAAACCTGACATTTCTTACAATTCAGAATAGGACAGAATATTTAAATGCAACACTCTAAAAACATGTGTAGACAAGCCATAAATTAATAGCTTAAAGGTAACAGAAAGGGATTTTCTCCATTAAATCATATCCATTTTCTGGGAGGGCAGGAGTAACTTAAAGATGTTGCACATAAAATTAGCTCTGTGTGTATTTGTACATGGTAAATCTAGTGACTATGTTATTAAAGCATGCATGCTGCTTAACCACTTTTTTGTATCTCATTTCAGGAAAAGTCAGTCCACTGCCATTGTTCCACATGAAAAGCTACTATTGCGACAGTGTCTCATCCATGTGAATGAGGATGTCTTGTCATTTGTTCCATACGGGATGTTCATTCCAAAAAGCCAGTGACAATCCTACATAATGCCTTCAGCTAGACCATTCAACCAATATTCTCAGAAGCTGAACTTTGCTTAACAACCCCTCCCCCTCCCCAAAAACAAAAATAAATAAAAGGGTTCACTTACCCTACTTTAAAATGGTTGATTAAGATTATCAATTTGATTTGACTTTCAATCTTGGCCATCCTAAATATGACCATCTGATACAGGCATATATAAAGTATTGTTCCTAGTGCATCTTGGATTCTTATATAGCTGTTTCCTTCCATGAGATATATGTTTCCTCACCCTTTTACAAACGTAAGGCAAAAGAAAGGCTTTCTAATTACCTAAACAAAACACAGTGGACTTCTGGATGATTAACCGACTAACTTTTGATCTCCTAATGATTCCCAGAACTTGCATATCCTCCCTCCTTCCTTTGAACTCTAGAAACTCCCCAAGAAAGCTTTTATTATCTTTAAGTTCCAACCTGCACAGCAAATGGAAATGAGTTTGATTTTATTGTTGGATAAGACAATTAATCAATGTAAAAAGAAATGCAAGCAAATATAATTCATAGTCACAATTAGAGCCCATATTACATAAATAATAAAATTGCTTTTCATTGCCATAAAAAAGTTAAAGAAATTTACATGAAACAAATGTACCCAAATTGGATTCCCCCCAAATAGTGATTTGGGCATGTCCTTTGAAAAGGGGGGGGGGGGGGGTGTGAAGAGAGAGATGGCCCCTTTATATTATTCACGAGAAAAGGTCACTTCATGAAAGTACTTTCATTTATTTAGAATTGGGGTGCTCTCCATTTACTGAAAGCAGGTGCCAATAATTGTCCTCATTTTTGTTTCTTCTTTTTTTTTTTTTCCTTCATCTTCTTCTTATTAAGATGCAAAACTACTGAACTAGTGAGAATAAGAGAGCTTTGTAAATAAATTCTCCCACACAATGATAGGCTAGTGTGCCAACAAACTCACACAAAACACCTATATATTCTAGTGGGTATATGGTCCAAAGGAAGTACATCAATTTCTACTTTTCACAAGAAAATAAATATGCAGGAAAACTGTCTATCCAGAATTTGACGCAATTAAATGATTCATAACTGCACTGTATGTAGAATGACATGATTCATAACTGCACTGTATGTAGAATGACCAAAATAAAAAGATATTTACAAATCTCTTATCTATAAGCTTTGGCATAGATCTGTAGGAAAAGGGATGGAGGAAGAAATTCCACTGTACAGAATTTTGATGCAGGAAATATCTAGGGTCAAGGAGACTCTACTCCTCTACTGGGTACATAGCCTGTACATTATGGTCATCATTCGAAAGGTATAAATCTTACTTGCAGTAGAAATATCATATGACGTCAAGGATTTAAGTATCAGTCTGTATCGGATGATACGTATAGGTATTGACCAATATCGATACAATACTATGTTAGAAAACGCGTCAAATGGTATTGGTCCGGTACTTAAGAAGACATGTCTCCTCTTGGTCGATTTTTCCTCTCCTCGTTCTCTTCCTATTCTCTCTTTATTTTGTTTATATATAAATGACTGTATCTAAACAATTCACACAACTGAATTAATATTATAGAAAAGGCATTAACTTTTGAATTTTAATACACAAATGATTCATAATAGTGTATCTAAACAATATACACAACCGAATCAAAATATTGAAAATGCATCAATTTATTTTTAATACATTTGTTATTCCATGTATGACAATCTATTTAAACAATATACAAAAACAAATCAAAATGTTAAGCATCAACTTTTGTTTTAAATACACATGCATCATCCCATGCATGCCAGTGAATGTCAACAATATACATAATGAAATCAAAATGTTAGGAAAGGCATCAATTTTATATAAAAAATAGAACATGGCTGACCAGCGGCCTGACCCTAATTTAATTAAAATTAATAGGCAAAAATCAGATTATCATGGGCATACTTGCCCCGTCAAGTAGTCGTGCATTACGATTGGAACTCTCAATTCTCTGGCAAATACGGCCTAAACAAAATTTGGGTTCTAAATGATCTTTCACATGACGGATATTAGGTCCAACTATCTAACCTATGACCGAACCTAATTACTACTTATTTTACGGTGTTTTATACTTCAAATTTGTATTTTGCATGTTGCGTAAGCATTTCCTTGTGTATCATGCCTGAATCCATGAATATCTTTGCGTATCTTGCGTATCCTCGATATGTCTTTTGAAATCACTCATTCGATACAATACCTGATACCAATACTTACAACATTGGATTATGTGTATAAGACAATATGAGAATACTATTAAGGCTCAGATAAGGACAAACCTATCCCACATTGGAGCTGTGCTAAGAATGAATTGAAGCTTCTGTTGTATCCCATCCTGCATCTCTTTCTTTCCTCCACGAAATGCATCCTTAACCCAACCAAAATGCATTTTTCTTGGTTCTGGTTCAAGTTCTATCCATTGGTCAAAGGGAATGACCTCTGAGGGAAATTTTTCTGAATGAATAATCCTAGAAGAAGGCAACAGAAAAACAGATTACGTTTCATAAAAAATGGTATACCAGATGTAACAGTGACTTTCACCTAGAAAGTTAAAATACCACCTTTCACTGAGGTCACCTTTTTCTCACCAACATGGTCATGGGCATAAGGAAAATAAAGCACTGTAAATTTGGGGCTCTTTTTTATTGCCCATCAAGTCTTTAAAAATACATAAATGAATTATTAAGTCCTTTAAAAGGAAAAAGAAAAGAAAAGATACACAAAGGATCAACAACAATATAAACAATCTAGAGTAGGCCTCGTGCTTTTAGGTAGAAAAGGCATAAATATTATATGCTCAAATAGGTCCCAATACAATTAGAATTTTTAAGTGTGAATGTTTTACAGTGGGACCCAAACTTGTCTAAACTCTATTTCACCCTACAAGCAAAATACAGGAAATTTTTTTGGACATATAAAGAAAAGGGGAATGGAAAAGGGATTCAGAGGAAGAATAACTCATCAGAGAAGAGCAAAGAAAACAACAAGTCAAAACACCAGAACATCCTCCACTGAACATCTAGGGCCATAGCATCTAACACCAGTAACCCCTCCAATAGAAAAAGAAAAGATGTCCAGAAGACAACGTAAGGATGTAAAAAGGAACCCTACAAGTGATGTAACCCACCCACCCACCCCAAAGAAAAAAGAAAAAAGAAAAAAAAGAAAGAAGCACAGCACTAGCACATCCTACCCAATCCACAGCACTTAATCAAGAAACTAGATTGTAAAATCTTCTTTAAGTCAATAAAAGTCTAACCATTTGTTTCACATAGAACCAAATTTTGCATGAGATAAAGTGTTATCCAGGAAACTGGTCTCATATTGGCGTCCCAGTGCACGAGGCTCCCGCTACTGCAGGGTCTGGGGTGAGGCAGAATGTTTGCAGCATTACCCTTGCAACGAGGAGAAGCTGTTTCCATGATTCGAACCCATGACCACCAGGTTGCAATATGACAACCTTATTGTCACACTAAGGCTCGCCCTTAACACAAATATTTAAAAATAATGTTTTATTGATTTGGTAAGGTCCAGGAGGGATCACCTGACCCCATGGTTACAAATGTAGGGGACCAAAAAAAAAGGCCTTGATACCAACCTGCAGTTTGGATTTGGGAGTACAACTCTACTAGAAAAATAACCTTCTGGAAAAGTTACGCCCCTTTGCTCCAAGTATGATTCAAGAATTGCAACTTGTCTTTTAGTATCAATAACCTGAAAGACAAAAATAGCAACTGCAGTTAAGTTTAAATATTTGAAAAAGTGAACAAAAGAAAAAGAAAAAGAAAAATTTCTTGTTCTTCCTAAAAAATGGAAATGGTTAAGGGACCCTAGGGTCAGCCATCTAGAGGACCCTCCCATTAAATTGGACTTCATGGTATCAAAAGTTTCAGAAAAGCAGGCAATCAAATAGGTAGATACCATGTGGCACAAGGGAAGTGGGGGGATCCTCTAGATGATGGACCCCAGTGTCCTCATAAATAATGAAGGCATTAGTGAGAAAGGGAAAAAAAAGCTGGCATAAGCACATAAAGGCAACACTGAAGCTTTATACACAGAAAAACTTCACCTCAAACAAGCCAACTTGTTCTCACTTCTTGGCAAATGCCAGACAAGGTGTTCAAGGGATGTGCCAAGAACTGAAACTTCTTTCTAATGGTATGCAGAGTTTTCTACCTGGGGCTATCAACAGGTGGTTTGTTATTTTGCCGCTATTTCTGCTGTTTTCAAGCTGTTTCATTGTTCATTTTCTACTATAGTCACTTTTATGTGATTTAAGAGCTCAATTTCCAAGTTCGTGTCTGATTTCTATATGCTGATCAATTTTTCTGTTGACTCTCTTCCATTGATTAACAAGTGATCGCCCTAAAATATGATCTTTCTTGATAGGCACACTAATTACTTGGATATAAAAAGCAACTACTAGATTAACTATCTTCTCTACCTCTTGTGGGTGCCATTACCTGCAGGATTTTAGATTTTCTAAACATGTCCTGCATCAGTCCCCCACATCCAATCCTAACCCTTTTAATCAGTCCACATTCAAAACCTAATATGAACATCCTATTGAGGACCTCTAGTACAATAATAAAGAGCAAAGGCAAAAGAGGATATTGATGCATACTCAACTCAACTCAACTCAACCTTATCCCAACTAAATGGTCGGCTACATGGATGCTTCTTCTCCAATCAGCCCTATTCAAGGCCATATTGATTCCAGTCATAAGCTACACATGACCTTCCTCACCACTTATTCTAGGGTCATTTTGGCCTACCCCTAGCTCTTTTAAGCTCCTTCAACTTGCAATAAATTACTTCTTCGAACTGAAACATTCAAAGACCTCTGTTGCCCATGGCCATGTCTATACCACCTCAAACAAGTTTCTCACAACTTATCATAAATTGGAAAACACCTAGATTTGCTCGAATTTGTTCATTCCTTATTTTATCTTTTCTACTTTTACCACTCATCCACCTCAACATCCTCATTTAGGCTTTCAACCTCACAAGGTTTGTTTTGGTTTTGCAGAGTTTTTATGCATGATCCCTCAAAAAACCTGAAACTCTATCTGCCATCTGAAGGTCATTGATTATGATGGAAAAAGAATTCATTGAAATAAAACTTTACAAGCTTGAAGATTTTCATCATTAGTTCAACACATTATTTAACATTCAACTAAGTACAGTACGTGAAATCCTAAATACCAGCAATATTTCCCATCTTCACATTATAGTTAGGTTTTCCTTTTTGGTGGACTCATCGACCAAAGACGAACTAATCCTTTGGCTGAGCGGCCGATAGAAAGATACATTGTTCAGGTACAGGTGGTATGATCAGCCTCTTCTTCCATGTGTAATCCTTCCAGACTTCCAATTATTGTTCTACTACAGTTTCACCCCCCACCCCCCTTCTTTTCCTTGTGGGTGTCAGATGGTGGTTCTCCTATGCACTTCCCCTTTACTAACAAAACAGTAGTGTTCCCCGTCAAAACAGTTGAGAATGCACAGGTTTCAAAATTTTGAACGACAATCCTTCAAACTCTGCCATAAAGAAAACAGATTTTTTGACTTCATAGGTCAAGAAACTAAATTCATTCTTAGTAAGGGTCTATGCAACTAGTTGCATCTCTATACACATTCCATTAGTTCAACTAAACTCATGGACATAAGAAAGAAACAAGGGAGGGAGGGGGTGGCTTATATCCACTTTTAAGTGTGTCTGTCTAGTAATTCAATCACTTTGTTGTAGGGCTACAAATAGAATTCAGAACTATGTAACATTACACAACTAGATTCTTGGATATAAAGGGGAGGGGGGGTCCAGTGAGTTTGTATGACTCCATCAATCCAATGACAATGTTGTAGGGCTACAAGAAGTAGAATTCTTAAATTAGGAATAAGACATACACACAGGTTGGCAGCATTGAATTTTAATGCTTCCGTGTATTACAAGAATTTTTTTTCTTCTTTCGGGTAGATGTATTACAAGAAGTTGTTTCTACTACCAAAGAAATAAACTGCATTTAAGTTGCTCCATGTCCTTAGCTCAATAAAAACATTATTAACCCAATATGCTACAATTTTTTTACCTTTTTTGTGGTCGGCAACGTGGTTGATGATTAGTAATACAGCTGAGAACGAGTTTCAGGGCCAGGCCACAAATTTGTTAATTTATTCAATTGATGCCGTTAGAAAATTGAAATGGGATACAAACAATGCTGAACCCATCAGAAAAGCAGGGAAGAAGATGAAAACTGAGACTTACAGGATCAGGGTACCTCTCTGTCTTGGGTTTTCTATCACCTGTACAAACCCAGGTTCCGTCGGCATCAATTCCTACGAAGCCTGAGAAATTCTTGACTGATATCACCAACACCTCCCTGCAAATACTAGAAATTACAACCCCAAAAAATGGAGAAAAAATTGCTCAAATTTCTTCAAAGAACTTAACCCAGGATAGGAGAAATCCCAACCCTTTCGCGACAAGAACCATATCAATATTCTGTCGAGTACCCGTATCGGCATCTGGAATCCTAAGACCAAGGTAGACCTTCCCCCCATAAAGCTTCTCGAATCTACAGAATGCCAAAAGCGACTAAGATTAAAGACACACCCAGTTATGGAAAGTTCTCCATATCACATACAAACCACTCAAACCAGCATCAAATTGATGAGGCAGACCTGGACGCAACCATGAACTTGGCCTTAGAGTCAGAGGACTCCAATTCGTCGATGTCATCTCCATATAAAAACCGTCGTATCAACCGATAGGACACCAACCCACATAGAATCTGCAACCACATTGTAACGTCAAATTGATACCGGCGAGAGCAGGGAATGCCTGAAATACCTCTGTAACTAACCGCCGGTAAAACCAAGATTTTCCAAGAGTAGAGCAGCGAACCAACGATGGATCAACTCTTGCTGCTTTCCGTTCGTTTTTACTTGACAATTGAGATACGATTAGGGTCCCACATACCACAGTTCAAAAGCGTCAGCTCGAAGTATCGTCGATGAACCAAGAAGATCAGAATGTAGTCAAGAATAACACTGTAGCTATTAATCAGAACCATGGTTCAAATGATCATAGATCGGTTGATTCATATCAGTTTTACTCCTGATTGATTCATGATCCGATCCCTAATTTGATCTAATTTTAATAATGTTATATACAGCTTCAACCATATGTCAGCTTTTAACTGGATCCGTACACTGATTCTATCCGAATCAGATCAGTTTTAAATATAACCGATACCATATTCCATACTTGGATTTAGAATGGATTTAGAACCATGATCAGAACCATGATCGAATCCATCTGTTTCAAACTCAACCCAAAACCCTTTTCAACGAAGAATTGCTCTCTTTTTTTCCTTTTTTAAATATCATAGAAGAATTACCCTACTGCCATCTGAATGTGGCATCAACTATCAACCCAAGGCCCCTCGAGTCCTCGACACATCACATTGCTTGGTCATAAAGGGTTCATGGTAGATGTAACAATTAGGATTTAGGACAATTTGGAAACCACATTTGCAAGCAATCTATGGGGATGTGTGGTAGAAAGATCTTAAACAAGCCTTTATAAAATATGAAAATAGGGAAAAAGAACTCTAAAATTAAGTGGGGCAGTCTAAAGTCTAAACCTCAAAGGGTAACTTAATGGGTAAGACATCATATCTCAGATAGATCATGAATTCAATTTCTAATTGGATCTATCTTATAATAAAAAATAAATAAATACGTGGGGAAACCTAAGTAGGGCTGCAATAGGGTCAGGTTGGGTTGAATTTTTCAAAATCTTAATCCTGATCCTGGTACCTTAAACATAACCTTAACTCAATCCAATCCTGTCAGGGTCAGAAAATATACAATTCAAACCCTACCCTGGTAGGGTTGGGCTCAACCCTACCCTACCCTGATTGATCCTGATAGGGCCGGATTAGATCGGGTTAACCCTGATTAACCTTGAATTCATCCAAAATTCTTATTAGCAAATCTACAAGCATAACGAATTAAGGAAATGATTTAATTTTTGTTTTAAACTGAAATTCCAATCGATATCAGTTTCCATATAGTCTTTTTCCTTCTTTTAAAACTCAGTATTCTAATTTGATTCTTTTAAATCTCAGTATTTTTCTAATCATTTTTCTTTCTCTACAAAAGAGTTATTTAAATAAAAATAATAAAAAAAAAAAAACCATGTGCAATACTTTGATTTGATCCAAATCAGATCATTTTTGGACATGACCAATACCATGTACAATACCTTGATTTAGAACCTCCGGATCACTAATATGGCCAATCCAACACTTGAAAGTGTAACATGATTTGAGGAGACCATAACATATGGGCAATCTACATATTTGAACAAAAAAATGATGACACTTGAATTTTTTTTTTTTTATGGTAAAAATATTATGACACTTGATTTTTTGATTTTTTTTTTTTATGGTAAAAAAATGATGACACTTGATTCAAGACTTCTTCTTAATTATATCGTATGCATTAGAAGATAGTTCTTGATTGGTACAATATACACTTCTCATGTATTAGTGAAATGAAGAACCAATTAGAGGGTATAATATCCTATGTATCAAGTCATGGAATATACCCATGTATGTAAATTTAGTAGCCAATGAAGATCAGTAATGCAGCCTAACGCATCAGGATCCTCCACACCACAGCAATCATACAACATGGCAGTAAGGAGATGCAGAGATATCTCGTAAGCACCACCATTAAGTTTATTTCGTAAATGCATGTCATAATCTATGATAAATAACTGCTATTCGAGGGCTGGATGATCAGGGAAATCCATGGGACATATGCTGAGAAAATGACAAGTTGTTTGTAACATGTACGCACTAAACGGAGTAAGCCCTTAGCTCGATCAGTTTTGCTGCACAAGAAGTAGAGACACCGCAATGATGGTTCGACGATGGTTACACCCTCTGACCACTCGGATACCTAAGTAAGCTCGATGGACAAACAATATGGGATAGACATAGAAAATTATCCCTTTTATCAAAGGAGATTTTGGTAGCTTCTCTACCTGAGTTCAGAGGTTGAGATTTAGTGTTTTTATTTATGCTCATCCTCAAATATATAGGTTATAGATAGTCCAAATTTGGAATGTTTGACACCTCTCGTAATAAGGCGATATGTCTCCTCTGAGGATGTGGATCACATTTGCTAACATGAGAATTAAGAGGAGCTCTCCATGTTGGGTCATTCAGGGATTGACTCCGTTATCGGATCCCATTGATTATTCCATGGTCAATGCGTAAGGAAACTTCCCATTTGGAGGGAGGATTTCTCGAGTGGGGCCCTCTGTTGCACGCGCATATATAGCTGGTGTGAACTGGGGTGCCTCGGCCATTGAGCTTCATGGTGCCTTGAGGCTTAACTAATCTGAGGCTTCATCATTCCGGTGCTCTGACCCTTCGAGGTCTCGATGCTCTGACCCTCTGAGGTTCCAACCTTCCGAGGTTACGACCTTCAGAAGTTCCCGCATCGGGCTTAAGCAATCCATGGTGCGGCGATCGGTTCTGGTTAGCACTTCGGATGCATTAATTGTCATACACGTGTCGACACTTTATTGGGGGATTGTTATCACCCATACCAGTAACTTTTTGGACCCACTTGCATAAGAATAAAATCAATTGTTGCACTTTTATTACTATATAACCTAGTTAGCAAAGATAAACCCCTAATTCCTACATTTGGCAGTAATCCTATTGGGATACCATCTGGGCCTATTGCTTTACCTAGTTTCATATTATGTAAAGTTTCATTTACTTTGGTCATCCAAAATTTTCTTATATAACTCTTAGACTAGTGACTTTTTTATGATTATTATAACAATCTAGAATACTAACTATAATTTTTTTATTTATTTAGTAAACTGTAAAAATAGTTTATCCACCTCTCTTCAATCTCATCACTCATTAAAATACTATCACCTTCAGTTTAACACATCTAATATAATTGAAATCTCTATCCTTCATTTCTCTTAGTTGTTTTGATACATCTAATATAGTTGAAATCTCTACCCTTCATTTCCCTAAGTTTGGCAAGTTTACAGATTTCTTATCGCAACGTATATAACCTATTTCCTCAACATGTCAAGAAGCGTTTTAAAACATTGAGGCACATGAGCCAAAGAGGACAATATTTAGACGATTGCTTGGAAGTTGGAGCGTTACACTAATACCCCCTACTTTTGAGATATGATTCAGTCAGACTCCTTTTGTTAGGTCAAGGTCGTTAATCGAGACATATCACAGTCCAAAATTCATCAATGGTCTTTAAGTTGAATCAGTTCTCTTGCTTTACTACAATTTAATGTGTCGGTCTTTGCTATACATAAATAATTGTCGATGTTCTTTCCGATAGGTAAAACCCAACTCATATTCTGTCGACAACATTTCTTTTACCTTTTTTTATTAAAAGAGTAAAATAGTAAGTTAACATATGGGTGTTGGGATATCTTTTTACCTATTTTGTCAATCTACATAATATTTGGATATCTTTAGGGTATTAGTGATATTATCGATAACAATAGTAGGTGTATAAGATTAAGCCATACTAAAAGGGTGTGGTTGAAATTTTCCTTTTAAGTAAAAGAAAAAAAAAATTAACATTTCAAATAGATCGCCCCGTATTACATTATTGAAAATTAGAGATTAATGCAATTTCCAATTTTATTATTACTATGGTTTCAGTGGAAACACACCTTCTAAAAGAATCGATTACCAAGAAAAAGTCAATTCTTGCCTTGACCCATAAAGGGAGTATGAGAAATATATTCAACTTTCGTAAGGAGAGAATTAAATAGAAAAAAAGGCCTTACAAGTGAGATTGGAAAGAGAATATATTTATTAAGTGAAATTGTTTATGAGAAAAAAAAAAAAATTGAAACACATCAATAGGAAATTCTATTAGAAAATAGAAAAACACGCCTTAAAAAAATTAAAGGGCCAAAGGGGGATATCCCATAACCATGCCAAGTTCAACAAATGTCAGCCGTTGACTGGAAAAAATCGTGTGAGCTATACTCTACAAAAGATAGATTAACTTCCTCTTATCCAAGAGTTTCGGGAGAAGATGGGGTTTCTCCATTGGATAGACGACACCTAGGATTTGGGTGAATCTAAGCTGACAAGTTGAGCAAACAAGGGGGTGTCAATGTCGGCTTGGAAGGAGGGCTTGGACCAGGTGTCATCCATCCAATGGGAGCGCCCCTCTCCTCTCAAAACTCTTGGAGGAGAGAATTTGGATACACAAAAGGTGCAGACACTTGATCCAGTCTGTCCATTCCAATTCCAAGCTCATGGAAAGCGAGGTGCAATTGAAAATATAGATTCGAACAAGTTCTTTTAGTTTAAATTTATTTATGAGAAGAGGATCTATATATATATATATATATATATATATATATATATATATATATATATATATATATATATATATATATATATATATACAAGTGGGATATATTGGAATGTAATATGTCAGCAGAGAAGATAAGAGTACAGGTTAGGCGTAGGCAATAATTTTGAAGAGAAAAGGAACTCAGACATAAAAGAGGAGAAAAAAAAAATGGAGGGATGGCCTGGAACCCTTTTAGAAGGTAATTTAGAACCCATTTTGCTAACGCATGGATAATTTAATTCTCTTTGGGGCAGAAAAGAAAAGTAACGGGGGGGCGTGGGGTGGTTGTGCTGGCGCCCCGGCCCCCCGGGGGCTGTGGCTGTCGGGGGCGCTCGTCTTTTCTTCGGGGGGGGGGTTTGGGGGGGGGGCGGGGGCCCAAATCAAAAGCCTTTGTTGGTGGTGGTGGTGGTGGTGGTGGGGTGGCGTGGGGGGGGGTGGTGGTGGTGGTGGGGGGAAGGGGGGGGGTGGGTGGTGGGGGCAAGGGGAGGGTGGTGGGTGGTGGGGGCGCCGTGGTAGGTGGTGGGTGGTGGAGTGGGGCAATGGTGGAAGGGGGGGGGGGGGGGGGGGGTGGAAGGTGGTAGGGGGGGTGGGGGTGGTGGTGGCGGTGGGGTGGTGGGTGGTGGTGGGGATGGTGGCGTGAGGGGTGGTGGGGGGTATAAGGCTCGAGCAAAGAGAAGTAAGTTTTTTTTTGCTACAAGAGTTGTCTTGTTCAAGAGTTGAGATCTCAAGTGGAGGGCTCCAATAAGATTTAAAAACTGGGAAAACAGACTTGGAATCGGTTTTCATTGATTCTAATTCAAATCAACCAGAATCAATTGGAATCCCATAAAATGAATTCGAAAACAGCAAAGATTTTCACAAATATGTATTTTCAGAGCTTTTGATGCAAAGAATTATGGATTTTACTATAAGACAAGTTTTAATGATTCTCTACTATTTTACTGATTTAAAAAAAAGAAAAAATCAAAAAAAATAAATAAAGATGAAAGAGCACTCAAAGTCGACTCTAATTTTGAAATGAAAAAAAGAGATAAATTCATCAGTTTCAAAAGATTATAATATAACAATAAGTAATGGTTACGTATTCCCTAAAGGCTTCAGCTCTAAGACCATATAAAATATATGTACATTGGCTTCGTTGCAAGGAATAAAGGAAGGTATAAAGTGAAATTAAATTAAAATTAAGAAAAAATTATTATTATTTACCATGATTTTTATCATTAACTTTTATTTAATTTTACAATAAAATCCCTTAGATTTGAAAAGGAAAACAATCAATGGGTAAAATTACATAAAATTTTCTTTATTTTAACTAATTCATTTTCTTTCCAAACACATACTGATGCAAGTTGAAAACGTCTGCTGATCCTAATAGCTATGGATCCAGATCGTCTCTTGTGAGGATATCCATAGGAGACGTTGCTGCTTAGTGTCAATGAGTGTCACGTGGAGTTGGTTGAATCCGACGGTGAAGGAAAACGATGATGCACACACACCCATATATGGTGCTCGATACACCGTATGAAACACTGGCAATCTGAAATCCATCCAAAAGCCTGCAAGAAGGAAAAGAGTCATCTCACCTCTGCAAATCTCTCTCCTGAAGTCGTCGCTGGAGAAGGTTGAGAAGTGATAGCATGCTGGTCAGTGAGCTCCCTCTCTCTCTCTCTCTCTCTCTCTCTCTCTCTTCCTTCTTACCATCAAGCCGGAAATACCCTTCGCCCTAGATGTGTTTCTCCCTTTCTTCTTCACCTTCTATTATTCTTCTATATTTTTGGTTCATCCATGTTTTGGCAGAAATAGCAACCAACAAGGGATGGTATCGATCTCACTCACTCTTCTCAGATTTTTCAAGTTTGTTCTTTACGATAGGGTGAACCAAACCTTAGTTGCTTCAGATGACGTTAAAATTGGAGCTAAAAACAGAAATTTTGATAGTTAATATTTTTGGGAGAAAAAATCATTCCTGAACTACCCTAGATGAGGTTGAAATTGATGCTACAATTTTGAAATTTTTGATAATGATAATAGTCCTTTTGGATCTGTTCAGAAGAAATCAAGTAATCAGAACAAAAGTCAGATGCCTGTGAAAAAATTTAACCACAGAGAGAACTGATGATCACAGGATGCAAATAGTAGAAAATGTTTACAATTTCCAGAATCTCTTCTCTGAGTCTAACACATTTAACACCGCTACAATCTACTGAAGCAGATTCCAGTTCATCTTCATCTTTTTCTTCTCCTATTTAATAGCCAATCCCCAAATCTCACTTCTCTCTGCCACAAAACCCTCTACGACCTTCTTTCGAGTACCGCCGCTCTCTCTCTCAAATTTCTTCTTCCTTCCTCTGCCGCGATTTGGAACCCAAAACCCTACCCTCCGCCCTTTGAACCAAAACCAAAGACTTAAGTCCTCTCTCCTCCACCTTTCTTCTTCCTCGATCTCTTTTCTCCTCCGCCGCTCAATCTCTCTCAAGTTTCTTCTTCCTCCTCCTGCCCTCTCTCTCCCTTCTGAAACGCAACGCTGTGTCAAAATTGAGATTTGATATGCTGCATACCTTTCATGATTGTGTCTCCTGCGACGGGCTTTCATGAGACGTCGGATCAAAGAATTTCCACATGGCGCGCATTAACATTAAGCAGCAAGTCTCCTGCGGATATCCTCGCAGGAGACGATTTGGATCCAATAGCTGTTAAAACCCGAACCCGAAGACATTAGCAGTGGGACCCACGGAACAACTATTATGTTAAGATAATTGATGGGTCCCACACGCATCTCATAATATCTTCGAAACTTGCATTTCTTTAGCTTACAGAACTCGGACTCACATTCTTTCCTTCCAGTTGATTCGGGAGAAGGGGAAACGCTCCCATTGGATGGTCAACATGGGGCTTGGGCGAATCTGAACTTCTCATCCGAACCAACACCATGCTGACAAGCTGAGTCGGCTTGAAATTGCCAGAACCCCACGTGTCAGCCATCCAACAGAGGGACGGGGGCATCCCCCTCCTCCCGAATCATTGGGAGAAGAGGATTTGAATCCATAGAACTCTACTTATTCTCTGACGGCCATCTGAAGTTCGTTACACACGCCTTCACTTTTCCATATAAAATACATTACCCTGCAAATCCACCCAACGAAAAAAATAGGCAGATGACAATGGATCCAAATCGTCTCCTGCGGCAGGAGGTTCCTGCCGCAGATCCAAGGGCCGGGGTTCGGTCTGACCGCCTGCCAATACATTGGGGGGTGGGCCGACTGAAATCCGGCCCTTGGCAGGCGGCAGGACCGCAGGAGAGGATTTAGTTGCGATGACAATGGCATCTGAACCCAACTGTCCATACCCAATAAATACAGTTGTACTTTTAGTTCAGGAGGATCGTTCCTTCGATCGCATGTTGGGATGGATGATGTCTCTCAACCCAGAAATCGATGGCGTCATAGGGAACGAGTCCAACCCATTATTCACCACCCATTAATTTTTATGTTTTTTTACATATAAATTGTTAATATTGAATTTTTTTCCTTTTACATATAAATTGATACACGTAAAATTTTATGGTAAAATTTATGTCAAAACAAATGGAGCATTAATGTAAAATTTTGAATCATATTTATGGTTTGTATTATAGAGTGATGTTATGAATTTATGAATCACGAGTTATTCAATGTATTAGTGTTGTTTATCTTCTTCTTTCTTCTTCTTCTATTATATAAAGCTCTATTTGTTTTAATGTAAATTTTTCCATGTAACATTTCATATGTTAATCATTTTCTTTTCAATGTTTATTTTCATGAGGTAAAATATAGTGATATTTGAAGAGGAGAGAAAATGAAGTTCGTCTTTCTTTTATTTTCTGAAAACAATCATTGGAAATGTGTTCAAGATGGGAAATGTTAAAGCTTTTTTATTTTGACGTAAAATTTTACGTGTAATATTTTATATATAAAAAAAATGTCAATGTTTGTTTCTAGTAGGTAAAAGAAAAACGAAATTTCTTTTCCATCCATCCCCCTTAGAGATCAATATATTTTACCTCTTTGAAATAAATATTGAATTTTTTTTACATATGAAATATTATACATAAAATTTTATGGTAAAATTTTACGTCAAAGCTGATGGAGTCTAAAAGTAAAATTATCATGAAAAATTTTACGTCAAAACAATTGGATCCTAATGTGAAAGATGATCCAATTAAGAGTGCATTTGGAAACTCATAGTGGTTATTGACCACCCAACGATTAATAAATGGCAAGTCCCTTGGATTGATGAGTATATGTGTAATATCTTAATTCCTATGATATTAATTTGCCAATATTTTTCTTTCCCTCTTGGGAATTTTCTGTTGAATTTTATTCTTATAGGTATTTTAGTAATTTTACCCCATAAACAGAGGTAAGAGAGTAGGAATTTATAATATATATATATATATATATATATATATATATATATATATATATATATATATATATATATATATATATATATATATATATATATATATATAATCGTATTGGAATTAGTTAGTTAGCATTTTTCCTTATGAAGTGTGCATGTAACTATATAATGTGCAATGTGTGGTTACATGATTATGCTAACAGGTGGACCCCATCGGGTTGGTTGGCCCTTTGGATGTGGGGTAAGTCTTAAAATAAAACTTTATAATGTTGGATTTGTTTGTAATTGAAAAATATAGAAGGATAGGGGAGGAAATTAAATAATTTAGAAATTGAGGACAAATTGGAATGGAAATTCAAACTTAAGGACTTATGTGTAAAATTAAAAAAATAAAAGGGCTTAAGTATAACCAGTACCTAATTTAAAGGGATACCATGACATTTTATTTAATCAACTTTAATCCTAGAGTTATAAAGACCTAAGTAAGGATAAGTTAGTCGGATTCACATCGTCTCCTCCCAGTGATTCTGGGAGGACGTGGCAACCTATCTCGGATGGCCGCCACGTGGCTCTCGGGTGAATCCGAGACCCACGTCTGAGCCGACACCCCCTGTCGGTTCGGCTTGTCGGCTGGGTGTTGGCTCGGACGTGGGTCTTGGATTCACCGAGAGCCACGTGACGGCCATCCAGGACAGGTTGCCCCTGTCCTCCCAAAACCACTGGGAGGAGAGGATGCGGATCCAAATTAGTCATGTTAATTATAACTAAGAATCTAATTAATTAATTGCTATTATATATATATATATATATATATATATATATATATATATATATATATATATACGTAAGAGGGAAAAAGGAACGTAGAAGAAATAAAGGAAAACAGAAAAGAAGGAAAAGAAAGAGAAGAAGGAGAAGAAGAGGAAGGAAAGGAAGAAGAGGAAGAAGAAGGAGAGGACCGGTAAGATTCTCTCTCTCTCTCTCTCTCTCTCTCTCTCTCTCATCCTCTCTACCGTCCATGCTCAATGAAGAAAAGAGAACCGAAAAGGAAGGGGAAAAAAATGGGGAAAAGAACGCTAAAGCTGAAACTGGTTAAAACCAGTCTTTCAAAGGTGAAGTTCCTCCCTTTTCCTTAATTGTTTTCATGAAATGCTTAAAGGAGAAAGCCACCTAGAGTTTCATCATAAACCCTAACCCTAATTTTTGAGAAATTGAATGGTTTACTTGGTTAATACTTGTTGTATGGGACAGCTCACGTTATGGGATACAAATTGAAGAGTATTTCTTAGGAAACCCTAAAAATTTTGGGTTAAAATTCCTAATTATGTAACCAACAGCTAGAATTCTTCTAATTAAGATTTTTTAGAGAAACATGAACCTAAAATGAGGTACAACAAGCCTTTTTGGCCAGACCTGAACCTAAAGGCTGACTCATAGAACGATTGTTTTGGGAAAAACATTAGAAAATGGAACCCCAAATAATTTCAGACTTTGAGAAATAGTGTAAAAACAGTTTTTAAACCTATAATTCATTATGAGCTAGTTAGTTTTAAGCTATAAATGAAATAATTAAGTTATATCTCTTATTTTGTAGAATTGAAAGTTAAAGAGAGCTAGCCTAGTTGCTGTTCAAGTGTAAGGTTGGATTCAACAACAATAGGTGAGGGGAAATTATTTATTTATGCTCTTATTTGGATGTGTGTATCTATTGATGGATTTAATATGGTGTTCATTTGATTGAGAATGTTGTTGTGTGCCATTCCAGATAATTTGCTCTTGGGATATTGTTGAAAAATGATAAAACTGTGCTATATGGAATCTGATATGATGTTATTTAAATGAAATATGTTCATGACTGTAGTATCCATGATGATGACCCCCTTATGAGTGAATATAGATGAATGAGGGAAAGACTATAAGGAATGAAGAATGTGATGAAATACAGGCATATGTATTCATGTATAGAATTACCTGAATTACCTGATAAAAGAACTGTAAATGAATGCAACCCGTGTTTGCTGCCCCTTCTCATTAGGGGTAAGATAATGAGTGGAAATGCGTGGCACCGAGAAGTTTGGGACTTCACCATCTTTTACTGAGGCCGAGACATCTAGGATGTCAGCAGTCCATTAGAGGACTGAGAGTTCTGGGACTCACCGCCTTTGGGGCGAGACGTCTGGGACGTCAATTTAGATGCGACTATCAAGATGAGATGTCAGGGACATCAATTAGTGCTTAACGACTCCAAATGTTAAGCACCTTGCAGCAAACACATGACCGGCTTACCTAGGGTTATTTTGAGTATTTTAACTGAGATTTTTGCATTCACATCATGAGTATATGATAACTTATGTATGTTAAGTGTTTCCATGATGTGGAAGTCGCTGTCCGTGTTTGAATACTTCGTGTGCTTTGTGATTTTGTTGTTGTAAGGAGTTCTGGGAACTCACCACCTTTGGGGTGAGACGTCTGGGACGTCAATTTAGATACAGATATCAAGACGAGATGTCAGATACATCAATTAGTGCTTAACGACTTCAAATGTTAAGCGCCTTGCAACAAATGCATGACCGGCTTACCTAGGGTTATTTGGAGTATTTTAACTGAGATTCTTGCATTCACATCATGAGTATATGATAACTTATAAGTATGTTAAGTGTTTCCATGATGTGGAAGTCGCAGTTCATGTTTGAATACTTCATGTGCTTTGTGATTTTGTTGTTGTAAGTAAATAATTTATCCTCATTGAGCGTAAGCTCACTCTGTCACCTAAATGATGGATCATTGAGGGATTCCCTGATTTAGCTGACCCAACTCTTAGGCGAAGAAGTGTGTAAGTAAGTTTTGAATGTTAAGTAATGGTGCCACCAGAATAAGTAATGTATGTAGCCATTTATGTGTTAAATAATGTCATTTAAGTTTCCGTTAGTTTCCTTTAATTTATGCTTGATTTATTTATCTATTGAGCCTTTTGAATCCTGACAACTTAGCTGTGACGTACCTAGCCTTGAGTTGGGGACGTTACAATATGAGAGAGAGCTTGAAATTATTAGAGCTTCTCAAGTGCTGCAGAACCTCCTCCCTTTGTCTTTGGGTTAAGCTCATTGTTGACCCTTCATTTTGTCACTCAAGAGTTGTGCTTGGAGATGATGAACAAGTTGTTTTGAATGGCACGAGATCTTTTGTTTACGGTGTGGGAAGGCCTAAAGATCCTTAGTAGATGTTTAAGATAGCTTAAGATCATCCTTGATCCAAAAATGGATCAAACTAACCCTAGTACCGTTGACCTAGTCAATACTCGATCAACAAACCCTGAAACTATGTATGGACTACATGATTAAGTTTTTTTTTTCTTTTCGAAATATCCCTATTGTTTCAAATTAATGATATGAAACAGAATTATTTTTCCTCATTTTGTAGTTTTTTTTTTTTCCCCTATGAACCGACTTTTGACAACTATTCAAATCGTTTTGATCAAATTAGAGCTTCATTTTTACACCATTAGAATGTACTCATCGAGAGCTCTTAAACGACACTAAGGTCATCGCTTTTAAAGTTACAGGTGGAAAGTTATTTTTTTTATTTTTTTGTGTAGAGATTTTAGGATTTAGTACAAAATTCGACACCAATTGAGGAATCCAATCCCTATGGCTGGCTACCACAGGCTTGTAACCAGCGTGAAGAGCATAGTACATGCACGATAGCATCCATGCCATTGTGGGGCCTTTGGATGTTCCATAGAATACAAATACATGGACAGTTTAAAGGAAATAAAGAAACTCAAATGCCCCAAAAGATCCGCATCCGCTCTTCTAAGTGATTTTGGGAGGACATTGACAATCCTGTTTGAATGGTCGACACATGGCTCTTGATGAATCCGAGACCTACGTTCAAGTTGACACTCTCTGTCGATTTGGCTTATTGACTAGGTGTCGGCTTGAATATGAATCTTAGATTCACTTAGAGCCATGTATCAATTATTCACACAAGATTTGGAAGGAGACTATGTGAATCCATGCAGGAATAACCATATTAATTTATTTTAATTATTTAGGATTTGAAACACCTACACCTGCCCTCAACATGATATTCAAATTTGTCCAACTAAAAAGTCAAATTTGTCCAACTAAAAAGCATTTAGAGAGTCCACATCGTCTCCTCCCAATGATTTTGGGAGGACATGACAATCTATCTCGGATGACTGCCACATGACTTTCGGGTGAATCTAAGACCCACGTCTGAGCCGACAACCCCTGTCGACTTGGCTTGTCGGCTGGGTATCGACTCAGACGTGGGTCTCAGATTCACCCGAGAGGCATATGGCAGTCATCCGAGATAGATTGCCATGTCCTCCCAAAATCATTGGGAGGAGACGATGTGAATACGCATTATTTAGAGCCGTTGGGACAATAGAGCTAAACATATATTCAGGAGAGCTGTTGACAGCTGTTTTTTAATCGTTGGCAATTGATTCGATCATGCATGCAGATTCGGTGATATGAAAACCTTCCTTTTTTTTTTTTTTGGTAAATGAAACCTTCCTTCCTTTTTCTTTATATTTAACTCGTCACAAACCTATATATATACGGAAACCTTGGCAGTGACGAGCAATGCCAGGCCTCCGGACCAGACCTTGGAAACCCTAACAATTGCAGAACAACTTTCGATTCCGACCAAACTCACCGCCTCAGTGAAGGAATCGACAGCTTCTACGCCTTATGTTAGTGCTCCGTCTAGTCCAGGCCGCGTTCCTAACGGCTATTTTTTCAGCGCTCCTGCGAGTCCAATGCATTTCATTCTCTCTTCTTCACCTTCTTCTTCCACCGATTCCCCCGTTTCTGCTTCCTTCGAGTATGAATTCTCGGGGAGTTTCCTTCTTCCGCGGCGACCTCCGCTGGTTCCATGATTTCTGCTAACGAGTTGTTCCTCAACGGCCAGATCCGCTCGATGAAGCTTTCGGTGTCAGATGCTACAGCCGGATCCAGATCGTCTCCTGTTAAGGGATCAACAGGATGAAGTGCAACTGCGGTTCGATATGCGACATGTGTTTGTTGCCCTTCGTCACTGTCGTCTTCATCCGCCGACGTTTGACGAACGGCAAGACGACCTCCGCTTTGATTGAGAGAGAAATGAAAGACAGTCTTGATCACTGTAAAGAAGTTTCAGACCGAGTTATCAACCCAAAAAAAAAAAATGTTTCAGACCGAGATGTTCGATGGCATAACAGGCGGAGTGTTTAAATTTCTCTCCTAAATCTCCTTTTTCAATGGATACCAAGAACAGGGTGAAATCCCAAAAACCAAGCGATGATTCAGGTTCTGTAGCCTCCTTGCTGCAAATTCCCTTCTCACTGGATACCAAGAAGAACCTCAGTGGTTTCTCTGGCCACATTATGGAGGAGAAGAACAGGTTTCTCTGGCCACGAGATTCGAACTGAAATCGTCTCCCGCCTGTGGTTTGGGCGGGAGATTGGGCGGCTCGGATGGATGGCCGCCAACTGGCATTTTGGAGGGATCCGAACCCTCCATCCAAACTGACCCCAGTGAACAAGTTGAATCAGGTGTCGACTCGGATGGAGGGCTCAGAACTCTCCGAGTGCCAGATGACGGTCATCCATCCGGACCGCTCAGTCTCCCGCCCAAACCCAGGCGGGAGACGATTTGAATAATCTCGCATTCATGGCAACTATAGGGCCATTACGTTCTTTATAGTCTATTCCACGCACTGCCATCAGTGTGCACGCGAGTTATGAGTGGTGAGAGAAAGAGGTTGGATATATTGTTTACCGGTTTACTTTCTTGGGAAGGCAACCAAACTTATCGGTTGGGATTCTATACAGTGATTAATCCATGTTTATCCCATTCTTCTCTTTTCTTCTCACTCACCCATATGCGCGTGAGTCCCAGTATCAGATATTCCCACCCCATCTATTCTGATAAACAAACGGGGCTATAGATTTCCCATCTGAGTAGGCATATGGATTTCTCAGAACAAGATGTTGATTTATTCGGCGAAGAAGAGTCCGAGCAGGAAGAAGAAAGGCGTACGTGTAAAGAAGAACGAAGAAGACAGTCATATTCTTCACCGTGCAACAGAAGCAGAGAGCATGGTTCGGTTTGATTCGGTGTTCTGCAAGTCAAATCTATTCTATTATATCATCTCATTTAAGGCCATTAGTCGAATCGCGACTACATTTCATGCTGTCGGTCTTAATAAGAGATGATTTGAATTCGTTATATCCTTATTGAAGGGGTTGCATATTTTGTTGGAGATTTTCAGTAGAATGCACGGAAACATAACCTTAATAAAATCGACCGCCGAGAAAAACGCTTCCCCGCTGGAAGTGGAACGAAAGCTTCATCGGGCGGATCTGGCACAAACCAGATTTGGTTCATCGGGAAAGTATGAGAGGGAAGAAAAGAAAAACCTGTGCAAACCTATAAGCAGAGAGAGAAACAACTCGTCAGCAGAGATTTGTGTGGTTTGTGCTTTTGGACCAAGTTAGCTTAATTTCTGTAAATTTATTCTCTTCTAAATATTTCACTCGTTGCATGTTTTGTGGGATAGTTACAATAATATTTGATTTATTTAAATTAATTAATTAAATAAAATTTGTGGGTCACACATGATTTTGTAATTAAAAATTATGGACCCATACATTGGGAGAATAGATAAATTTTTAGCCGATAATGGTATTATTATAAGATCATATCTTTTTTCGTGAGATAATTAAAATAATATTTGATTATATAAATTAAATAATTAAATATAATTTATGGGTCCTACAAGATTTTGTAATTAAAAATTATGGACCATGTAGAAGATATTGGGGAAGGGAATAAAATTTTGCAGCCTTAGGTAATGGCATTTTTGTAATCTCATAGTTTTTTTTTTTGGATCAATTTGAATAATATAGCTTTATTTTATTAATTAATTAAATAAAATATATGGGGGAATAGATAAATTTTTAGCCGATAATGGTATTATTACAAGATCATAGCTTTTTTCGTGAGATAATTAAAATAATATTTGATTATATAAATTAAATAATTAAATATAATTCATGGGTCCTACAAGATTTTGTAATTAAAAATTATGGACCATGTAGAAGATATTGGGGAAGGGAATAAAATTTTGCAGCTTTAGGTAATGGCATTTTTGTAATCTCATAGTTTTTTTTTTTTTGGATCAATTTGAATAATATAGTTTTATTTTATTAATTAATTAAATAAAATATATGGGTCTTACATGGTTTTATAATAATAAAAAAAATTTGAACTCATTTAGGCTGTCTTTGGTATGGTTTTTATTTTCATTTTTATTTTTGTAAATGTTTTGTATCATTTTAGATGCTATTTTTAATAAAAATAAATAAAAACAAGCTCAAATTAAAAAAGAGGTCAACCTCTTTTGGATTTTTGGCAAAAAGCGTTTTTCTACAATTTTGCGCAAATGCTAATGAATGAGCATGTGTTTTTATGACAAAAAATAGAGGGTAAAATAGTACTTTTTATATTCTTTTATATGTTGGCCAAAACCTTGCTTGCTTTCAACATCACGGTGAAAAGCTTGAGCTATTGGGAAAGTGGTTACATTTTTCAGGACCATGGAAGTGATGCTTGTAATTATATCATGGTTTAACAATGTTTCCATCAATCACAAATCCGGATATGAGGGTGGTAAAGTGATACCTTCCTAGGCCAATAAAACAACCACTGGGGTTATTGGATCATTTCTTTCAACCTCAATACATTCAAATTCATTAGATGCTAAAATTCTACAAACTGAGGTAATGGAACAAATGTTATATAAATCACAATTCCAGTTGCAGTTTGATAATCCTCAAACTGCTATGGGAAACCATTTTTCTTTAAGGCTTAGTCTTTCATCAACAATACCATAAATCACCTTTTGCACTTTCATTTTCTCATCTTAAAACCTTTCTTTCTTTCTAGGTTCTTCAAATCCTATGGTTAATCTCTACTTTGGGGATGTTGTATCCAAAACCTTGTATTTGATTTTGAAAATAATGTTACATCATTGTTTCCTCCTATCAATTTACATATCCAATTGTGCATTGCATCCATTTCCCTCTTCATTCGTGACCATATGTAGAATTCTAGTTATTATCATTGATATCCCATCCCCACCTTATTTTACCACCATGCACATCATGGTAGCCCCTTCTGATATGTGCTAGTGTGTTGTAGCCTGGAAGGAGAGAAGCCAGAGTTTTGAAGGTAGGAACAGTGCTACTCCTATTCTATGTTGCAATTTGAGTACTCATTTGCTTAGCTGTATTTCCTCTCAAGGAGTTCACCAGCTGCCACTTGGGTGGTCTTGAGAGAGATTTCAGGGTTTTTCTCTTTCCTTTTTCTTTTTTTTTCTTTAATGGAGAATGAACCCACATACAGACTAATAGGTATCTTTTTCTTTAAACTATAATATTGTGAGATTGGGTGGGTATCAGACATACACTACCAATTGGAACCTTCCAAATGTTGGCTGCCGGTCCCATGCGCAGGAAGTATGTACTTAATCATGATATTGATAACTTTTTTTTTCTGCTTTTGATTGTTTGGTTTCAGAACTTACCTTCATCCAGTGCTATCTTGGCAGAGTTTGATCCAGAGGATTGTCCTCATGATTGTTCAAGACCATGTGAAATGGTTTGTCCTGCAAATGCAATTTCATTAGAACTGATACCGAGGGAAGATAAATCTACTCATGGCAACGCTGCATGTGGTAAATTCCAGGTGTTTTATGGAGTCAATTATTTAGTTTTTCAACTTCATTAGATTGTTTAGTTGGTTTCCCTATGTCCAATTAAAGATGAGATTTATATGTAGGATGGAGTTATAACTGAACGCTGCTATGGTTGTTGCTGTTGCATTCCTGTATGCCCCTATGATAAAATAAGTACGTATTTGTCTTTCTTTTTTTTCTCCTTTCATGTTGGTTCCCCCCCAAAGGACCACTCCATCCTGATATCCATTGATGCCCGTGCTGAAAAAAGGAATAAAGAAAAATGAAAATCTTTAAGGCATGAGGCATTTATGTGTCTTATTGTAAATGGACCTTGTAAATTTCCTTTCTTTTTAATTTCACTAGTGTCGGTTTTGATGTTCTAACATTGATAGTGTTCCACTAAACTACTCTTGGTTAAGCTGCTTTAGGAGCTGTTACATATGGCAGAAATGCAGTTGAGACAGCTTAACTTCTTAAGAGAAGCGATGTGGATGCTGTAGAGATACATACTAGTGGAAAGTAGTGGGATGAATCTCTCTACAATATTAGCAGTTCCAAACTTGATACTGTAGGGGTTATTGAGCTAAGAACTTCTTAATCTAATTAATGCCTCCTTAAACTTCTCACTTTCATTTTTTTTGTTTATTTATAGGCGAGCTGATTATTTTGAATAACTCTGGAATAGATTGGGAGATTCAATTTGGCATGTGAAGCTAATTGCAGTAAGTACTTTACTGTTCTTAAAGTATGGAAATTGAATTGGTATCAGTAGGCTTTAAAATTCAAAGGTTGTATTTGCTTGTCACCTGGAATGAGATCATCTTATTTGGAATTCTATAGCATTTGAGTGCATGAGGTGATGCTTATAGCCAGACTCTTCTTGAGTCTTGATGGGTTGGTGGTAGAAAGTAGAAACTGTCATTTTAGGTTTCCACCAAATCCAGCCCCAAATAAAGTCAGTTGAATTGTTTGTTCACAGTCAGCTAATGATGTGTAAGTTGACATGAGTACGCAAAAAGATGCATTTGGACAATATGAACTAGAAGTGTGTGAAACTATTATTGGTTTTTTGGGGTTCATCAACTAACGTTTCAATTCATCCAGGTTAGCTTACCATATATTGGGGATCCAACTGTTTCTACAATGAACAAAATATTCTCAATCATGGATCCCCGTCTTAGCTGCTACAATCTATGGCAGGTGCGGTTGGCAATCTGTGGAGTTTAACTACTTGAAACTTATGATGCTTATGTCAGTTTGTACTAGTCAAGTTAGCCTTTGCAGTTCTCTCCATCTCTTACACATTCTGTTGTCCATAGTTGGATGGTTGTCCCATGAGTGGAGATATTGGAAAAGGTGCTACTAGGAAATCTATTGCATTTTCTGTTCATTTGGCCGCACTAAGGGATAGACCTCATGGTTTGTTGTATATAATTGCCCTGTTAACCAAGGACCAAGGATACTGACATACAGTTTTTATTTATCTGTCAATACTGCTGAGCCTTGCCATATTGTGCTTGTGTGGAAAGGTTTTTTGCAATTGGCTGGTGGCACCAACTTACAGACAGTTGATGGTTTGAAGAAAGCAGGACTTTTCCAGACAACAGAAAATGGTATTCTGCTTATCTTTTTCAGTTTATTCGGAGCCTTTATCTTCTCTTGATGAATATTTGTGTGAAACGGTTCTCTATACTGCTAAATTTTCTTGGGGTTTGGCCCTGCATCAATGGGACCTATGTATATACAAGGGGCTTTCAGTTTTCTGTGCTATTTGGACAGGTTACTTGACTGTTCGAGGGCATTCATTTGGAGATTGGTCATTCCCCCCCCCCAAACTTAAGTCCCTTAGTTTTGCTGACCTCGTGCTAATCGATTTGAACTATCATAGGAATTACTTCTTAAATAAAAGCGAGGCCAATTAAAGGCCCTGTTTGCACACAGCAAGTCACCTCATGGTGAAAGTTGCCATTTGCAATGGAGATAAGGTTCATAGCTTCTGAACCCCTTTAATCCCAACATCACGATGCAGTATGAACTCCATATGTTATTAGGAAACCTGCAGTATTCTTCCTGCACAGATTGCAAGGCCTCTCTCTTGTGGGTCTGTCAGCTAGTGAAGCCTAAAAGAAAGTCTCCCATTTGTATAGGAATTGAATGAGGTTGAAGGTTGGTATTATTCTGTTAGTCTTGTCTTCCGTTAAGTAAATATATCTGATTTCCAACAATGTAATATAACAACGCATCCTATTAATTTCGCAACAGCCCTCTGGTAAGGTAAAGTAAATATTTCTGATTTGTCTATCCTCCTTGACCACAGGAATTGTAAAAATGTAGCACTGTGTATCTAGTTAATCTCACCGGTCATACGGCTGTTTGCTACTATCTACACAAGCTTATATTCATGGTTGTATTTTATTCACATTGTTGACTGTGCTCAACATAGAAATTGAGGGGGTGAAATGTGCAGGTTCACAGCAAGCTTTATCTGGTTAATCATGAAAAAGAATAATGATGTATGATATAGAACGGTGTGACCCCTAATGGCAAAATAACCGCTTGTTTAATATACTCCCATATTGGACTTTCTGTGGGTGTGGGCTCATACTGTTTTTATGGAATTCGTTCTTCAGGGACTCCAGTTTTTTGTATCTGTATGAGCCTTCAATTACCTTTTCCAATAAATCAATTATCTTTTTTTCCCCTGCAGGCTAACCGTTTTTCTTCTTGCATATAAGCCTCTAATAATTCATTTTGTTCCAGGATTTGCCGGTGCTTCTTGAATATCTCCACCATGTCAGTGCCAAGACAACACCTGCAATGCTGGCCAAAAGAAAAAATAAATAGATAAAAAACCACAGTAAACCAATTAAATAAAGGGCAGCCACCAGGACTGTACAAACTGAGGTAATGGAACATAAATTACGGATGTCTTGTATTGGAATTATTTGCCATCAATTCAATCAACTCTTGCACTTTCTCCCTAAATCTTTAATATTTTCTTTTGGGTTTGTTTTGCAGTTGAAGTTGATTCCCCAACTGTTAATGGTTGGACATATAAGGAAACACTTTTGGTGGTCTTAGTGACTGTATTCTCATTCACTTTCGTCATTCATGCATTTAATGTTCGTTTTGTTTAACTTTTTTCTGTGGGAACTTGATTCCATTTCCTATTTTGCTTAGGATGTTACTGATAGGTATCTTGCTTAAAGTTAGTGTATGACCCACTGTACACATTTGGATATATTGCCTTTGGTTTATAATGAGATATCCATCAATAAATTGCTAAACAACCTTAATTGTTTGATGTTTTCAATAAAGTTTGGTATTTTCACACCAATCATTTAAACTTTTTTTTTTTTTTTGGTCTTTTGCAGCTTCGTGATTGGTTGGGTTTGTCCCTCAATCATTCTCTACCCTTTTCTCCCCCCCCCCCTCCTCCCACCTCCCTCCCCCTCTTACAAAAATTTTATGTAGTTAAAAGCTTAAAGGGGATTGGACCTCCTATTACCTCTAACTAAGGGAAGATGGAAAAATATCGACATTGTAATTGGACAAAAAACATATATAGTTTGCTCAATGAAATGAAAAATGTGCTATTCTAGTGCATGCATGAAATAGTGAAATTCCCATTGGCAAACAGTCGCTTGCTTTGGCATACAAAAAAAAAAAAAAAAAAAATCAATTTCAACATCAAAAATACAGATTTAGTGCTGTCCTATCTCTTGTTGGTACTTGTTTGACTTTTCTTTATCATATTTGGATACTCTTCCTCTATTTTTTGGATTAAGTCTTGCTTCATTTACCTTTAACTGGCTCTTAATTTGTTGAAACTTGAAATTATATACCGATAATATTGTAACCTATTTTCTTTGCTTTATATACCGTGAAAGGATGGAACTCTCTCTCTCTGTGGATAGGGCCCACTTCAAGGAAGAGCACTCCTCTAGCACATTATGCCCATTTGCATTTGGGATCATGCTTGTTGAGTTGCAGTAAGCCTTGAAACATAACCAAGGCACCTTACCAAAGACCATCTGATCTACTTTTAGGTATGGCTATATGCTGAGCTCCTCTCCTGGCTTTATTTTGGACTGCATTACTTACAGCCATTTTTCCTCCATAGACAATCAAAGATCATAATTTGAGGCTAACATATAATCAAGGATTCAAGGTACCCTGTTCTGCGTAGTTGTTCATTAGCTAGAGAGTTATCTAGATCCTCATGGTTGATGTTTAGAATCATTGTCTTTGAATATGTAGAGATAACATAGTGATTAGGAGGGAATAGAGAAAGTTGTAGGATTTATGAATTATTTGTTACATAGTTTGCTTCTCTAGTCAATCACTACTTCTGATGGTATTGGGCTTGTTTTATTAATGTTTTGTTCCAATTAAATTTGCATGGACAGAAGGCTCTGAAGAAATAATTAACTACGATATAATGATCATCAAGATATTTGTGCATCTTTTTAAACCAATGCTCACATTGAATACAAATTTTCATGATAGATGTTATTCCTATATGCATGGTAGCCAGGTAAAATATTATCATCTTTTTCCTACATTACTCACTCCAGCAAAATGATATGGAAGCTATATTTCAATTTGGGTAACCTACTCAGTTTTGGATTCATACTTTTGTTTAAAATGATCTTTAATATATCATTTTAAATAATTGAAATATTTCAATTTTGCTTTATTTTAGAGTAGCCAAAGAGGTAATGGCAGAATGTGGTTTTTGTCAAATTTTGTGGTATATAATTGAATAAATTTACCAATTTAAAATTTAAAAAACAGAATAAATGGCATGCTTGTGAGATAGATGAGTAGGACAATGGCATGCTTGGGGATGAAGCTAGTTGTTGCTGCATTTCAATTGTAATGGCTAAAAGGCTTTCTCACTATTGCATCAGATGACTACATCCTATTATCCTAGAGAGCAGTCCTGGTGGCTGCCCTTTATTTATTGGCCCATCATGTCACCCCGTTAATGGGCAATGTGCCTGTTTACACTTCCAAATCCCTTATTATATGTTTGCTCTATTTTTTTTTCTGACATTGAAATGGTTTTTCTTTATCCGTGGTATATGAGTTCTAATTTATTGGTTCTATCGTATTTTTAGAATCTTTAACTTTTTGTTTATGCATAGGATCCTACGACCTATCTAGATTCTAATACATGTTGCTATCTTTGCCTTATTGCATTGTCTATTGGACCTGTAGGACCCTCTATTTCCGTCATTGAAAGAAATAATATAGATCAGCCCCACGATTGCCCCCCTTTATCTTCTTTCTTTCATTGTCTTTTTTATGGTGTCGTGGTTTGATTACTTTTTTACAGCTACTCAGGAAGGAGGGTTGATTATATTGTCTGTGATGCTTAGATTCACCATGGTGTTTATGGAGATCTGTCGCATGAAATTTGATTGTGATGTCGTGGTTAATTAGAATTGGCAAATTGAGGTAGGCATCTAACATTTTCTCATATACTGGTTTATTAAACCATATATATTATTCCTTCGCTTTGTTGTTTTCTCTTAGCCTACCCCCACCCCCCCTTTTTTTCCTTAAACAAAAGTTTTTTCTAGAAAATATAAAAAGGAGAAGAAGAAAAGTGTGCTATGCAATCATGAAATTTAGAAATTTCCGTATTGTACGTATTTGATTTTTAAGAGGGCACAACCTCCTTATTCTTGCTCGTGATCTAGGCAAACATATACTACTTTGGATGACATTAGATGATGCAATTGGTGAGGCATATGACATGACAACAAGATGTCTTACCCTTGATATGAGAAGAGGTGGTGGTCCAGCTCTAGAAGAGCTTGCTCAAAAAGGTGATGTACAATTTAACAAATTCTTGGTAATCTTTGTCCCCCTGAAATTTTAAAGTTGCTTGTTTTTAGCTGCATTTAGGACAATGGTTTTATTCTTGATTTTGCATGAGCAAGTGTAGAAGAATAATGTTATATGACTATTATATTCTCTTGGTTCCTCCACCCCTTATTGGGTTGATTTTCTCATAGGTGCCAATGAAACAACAAGGATTGCAATTTCTCTTATGCCAATTTGAAGACTAGCAATTGAATCCAGAAATGTGTAAGTAAATTTACTTGACAAGTATATGTTTTTAATTGGAACCAAGCCTCCTATTTATTTTTGTCCCATTGATCTTTTTCATTTCATTTTTCTTTGTTTCGAGATTATGAAATTTTCCTTGAGGAAATTAGCGATATGAATAAAAGGCCACTTAATGGAACCAAATAACAAATAGTTAAATTATGGGTTCATGTTGCTATAACCCAATAAAAGGTTGGGGGGGTGGTTGCCTCGCGTTGCTGAGAGGTTAATTGACAATTTCTAACCTGGGAAGAAGCTGGCAGGTTGGTGGCTCAAGAGAACACACCCTGTGCAACATCAAGGGGTGAGACACTTGGGATCTTTAAGAGATTTTGTTATTATCAATTTAAGATGCTCCATTTCTTCTTCAAGACAAAAATAGATAAAAAGGAATACTCAAAATTCTTCCTTTATTCAATATATTAAACTGAAGCAGAACATCCTTTGGTCTTTCAACGTTTATATGTTAAAAGTGTGTATTAGACTTTTTCAATTTAGTTATGTTTCTTATTCACTATTCTTTTACAAATCCCAAATGGATCCAAGCAGAAATCTTTCCTGAAAACATATATTGCTTTCTATGACTGCATCTGAATTTTTTGGTCAAGGCTTTTCATCCTCCCCCCCCCCACCAAACAACTTAAAAGAAAATCTAGGGTTACTGTTTCAAATGCATCCAATCCTTACCAAGGACTTATTTGTGTGCTTCAAATGATATTTGATTTCCAAGATTGATTGGATTTTTGGCTTTCAAGACAGGAAGTCCTACTTGTAGAATTCCAATAGATCTTCTCTGTCTCTTTTAGGAGTGTTGTTATATCTTTCTGTTTCTCATTCACATCCAAGGGGAGTCTAATAGAAATATTTGTGTACTGTTTTGTTGTCTATATTTCTACAAAATAATGAGAAAGTTTAGGTTTTTAAACAAAGTTATATTTTTATGCGTTTTATGTTTTGCGATTTCTTTTTCTTGGTTTTTGGATGAAAAATTTTGTGAGGGGTTGGGAATGTTACATGGAAGCATTGTATTGAAGTGGAAGGAGAAAAATATGATATTGCAGTACAATTATTAGGGGAAAACTATACATAAGTCAAACACAATATAAATATATTGCATATGGCAGTGCCATGAGACATTCCAGGATTTTATATTTGTGGAAAGCTTCCAGGATGTAGTATTTGTATTGCTAGTATCAATTTTTACAGTTTTCTTTGGTTTAGTTTTTGCCATCTATTATTTCTTCTGTCTTGGTTCTTTTGTATAAAGGTGTCATGGTTGCTTGGACTTGGTTTCTCTTCTACCTATGCAATAACCTTATCTTGTAACTTGTGATTTACTATCTCATTTAATTAAACAAATGCAATTAAGACTCATGGAGTCGGATCAGATCTGCATATATCATGCTGTACACTTGATGGTAGCAAGCCTCGCAGGAAGTTTGGTGCATGTTACATGCAAAGTTTCTTCTTCTTAATTGTGATGGTTTATGGATTTCCTGTACTGTTTTTTTCATTGAGATCGAAAATTATTTATATTTTCGTATGAGTTTCCTAATCAGACTGCTGCATATTTTCCATTTATTCTCCTACGATGTTTTTGACTAACATTAATTTTGGTTTTTGTTAGGAACCTCTCTGTGGTTCCATTTCCAGTTACTTGAGTAATTTACTTCAGGCCTTAAATATTGGTATGAAATTCTTGAACAAGCTGTGCTACTTGTGAAAGTATTAAAAAAAAAGAAAAAAAAAGAAGCTGTGCTACTTGTTACAAATGATAACCTTGATCTGGGTTTTGTGTTGTGATTGAGCAACATGGACGGAAAAGGTAGGTTTGCTCTTGTTTTCCATTCTAACAGAGTTCTTACCTGATTCTTATATACTTCTTTGTCTATGACGATGTGAATATTATCTTCTTAGTGTGGGACAGTTTAGTCTTTCAAATCTAGGGCTGAACTTCAATATAAAGGTGGTGTGACGAGGGTAGCATGGATTAGGGTTTTTAGGAATAGACAAGAGAGCAGGATAGTGCAAGGGAAAGCTTATGTTTTGTCCATGAACAGAACCCGTGAAATAATAACTTAGATGAAAAAGAAGAAGAGAGGGGAGAGAAAGGAGACTGAGAGGGGAGAGAGAAGAGAGAATTCTCACACTTACAGAAAAATGTTCATATTAAAAAAAACTGAACAATTGATGAGGGTTTATAAACCTGAACATAAGAGTGAAACTCCTAAATCTGTCATTTCATTACATAATCTTATAACTTCTTTAGGCATCTATACAGTCCAATAACTTTGGTCACTAAAGATGCCTGAGAAGCAGAAATTCAGGTACTCTTTCGTTCTTAACCCCTACCTTCTCTCTCTCTCTGGCGACAATATATTTGAACTTGAAACCTGTAGCAAATATGATCCTTTACCACTCTCCATTAACTTATGCTGGAGTTTATATTTGCTGGGTGTTATTGCTGAGGTTCCTGAAATTATACTCTGATGTATAAGCCAAGACAAGGCTGCATTGGCTGTGGCTCGTAAGGTTTAGTATCCTACTTTTGTGTCAATCCTGTCCAATCTCTGTTCCTGCTCTGAATTTGTTAATCAATTTGCAGGTTTTTAAGAGTTTATATGAGAATGCATCAAACAGTGTACAAGTTGGTGCACATCTTGCAATTCTGGTGGCTATTCATAGAATGCTCTGTTCATCATATATGATCAATATGCTAACATTTCAGCTACTGAATTTAAAAATTAATCAGTCCATGGGTTTTAATCAACTTGCTGTCTATTTAACTTGGTTTCAGTATAAATACTCAAGTATGTAACTCAAATTAGGTGCTTCTCAAAATTTTACTCCATAAAACTGTTCAATGATCAGTTCATTGTTAATATTTAACTTTCAGTTCAAGTATAAGCTGCTGTCCATGTCATTTCTACTGCCATAGGTTCAAGAGTGAAATTTCAGCGTTCCTACAATACACCAATTCCATTTTCAGTAGGGTATCATCATCCCATCTTCTTCTCTTAAAAAAAAACTCATATACAGCTCATGAGAAGTGGTTCAGCAAGCTCTTTTTGCTGCGAACCACACTCAGAAATTTCAAACCATCATCTCATTTTTTTTCAGGTTCTTAGAGTAGGTAGGATTATCATCTTCTTTCTCCTTGCTCTTTTTTTTTTTTTTTTTTCCCTTCAGGTACGAAGAGCGGAAGTAGCTGCTGACTTCCTCCTTCCTCAACCGAAATTCCAAGTTCTTCCTCTTAGATTGCAGCAACATTACAACAACCTCCTTCTTCATACCTACTCTTCCTCACTTCAAAATTTACTTTCTTCTTGCATGAAATGGAGTTCTTCTTGCTGAGATTTCTCAAGCTGCAACTCGCCAGCAGCTCTCCCTCTCTCTCTCTCTCTCTCTCTCTCTCTCTCTCTCTCACACACACACACACACACACACACACACACACACTCTCTCTCTTCTTTCAAGTATGAACGTAAGAAGCAAAAAAAAAAAATGCTTGCTAACAGTTCCATTTATATACTACTAACTAATCAACAGTAACTCTACTAATCTGTCCTTTATTAATACTTAACCTAACATGCTAATATTAACAAGTTGGGTACCCTTAGGACATATTTTCTAACGTCACCCCAAACTCTTTAATAATCCCTTCAAGGCCTTGGCCTTTAAATTTCGTTCCTAAACCACCCCACACCTGTATTTGGGTCTAGGGGAGGTTTGTGCCTTGGTTGTTGATGTACACACATATATACCAATAAATATGTACATTTTATCATTTTTTAATGTTAATACTTTTTATCATTAATTAGAAAAATAGTTATTTTATTTAACCTAACATTAATAATATTATTTTTATTGAGGAGCATTTTATTTTTATAGGATACTAAGAAAAATTATATTTGTGTCATTATGTGAATTTAAATAAGATGGGATGATGATATAGGAGAAAAGACATCTCATGTTAGAAAAAGTAAATGGTAGGCTGAAACCCATTTTGGGCTAATCTATTAATTTTCCCTACATATTTTCACTCCATAAGAAGCAGCAGAAAGGGTGGCCAAAGCTAAGTATTAAAAAAAGAAAATAAGTGTTTACTTATAATAAAATATAAAACAAATCTGTATGATATTTCTTCCCCGTGTCCCTAAATCCTTTTCTCTTTTGGGATTGTTTCTCAAGTACAATAACAGCATTGATTTGTTAGTTCCCTGTCCATACCATGAAAATCATTAATGCTAATTTTGTCTTTTGTCTTTTGTTGGGAAAATGTCACATTTAGCTGACATGGATCTAATATTTATATTATTGTTCTGTATTTATGGTGGGGAAATGATCTAACAGCCAAAAATAAAATTAATTGCTTCATCAGAAACAAAGCTTAAGTTTCCTAGAATTTAACAAATAAAGATATGCTTTTGTTGTTTATTTTTCCAAAAATGTTCTTCATCCTGTAATTCTGAGTGAGGTCCTATTCCACTGTTTATGTAAGAAGAAAAAGTTATACTCTGACATCATTCTTTCAGCTACTTAAGTTTTGGATAGGGTGAAAAGATGTTAGGTAGTTAAAAGAGTGTCTTCTTGTCCCAGAGTTGAAAGTTATTTTGGAGTTTACATTTTGAGCTTTTCATGCTTTTCATATCATCCTATTCTCTACGTGATTAGTCAGATGAGGGCGCAGATTCAACAAGTATAGAAGCTGTTTTTTGTATCTATTGATTGTGGTTGCGTAATTTTAGAACTCTTATTTTTAATATTGTTTCATGGATAAGATTTACCTTTGGCTTGAGCTATCTTGTCACATTGACATTTTTAGTTGACTTATCTTGTTTAGATCTTCTAATGCAATAGTATTTTATGTTTTTGTTACTCTTTCTCTCTCTTTCTCCCCTTATTGAAGGGTATTTTGTGTCCTTCATCTTCTCTTCCTTATGAAGCTTATTCCTTAACCTGATGCTATTTGTGTTCAGTTGGAAACTTTGGTCACTAAAGATGCCAGAGAAGCATGGATTCAGGTATTCTTTCGTTCTTAGTCCCTACTCTTTCTCTCTCTCTGACGACTATGTATTTGAACTTGAAACATGTTGCAAATACGATTTTATATGACTTGCCATTACCTTATGCCGGAGTATATATTTGCTGGGTATTATTGCTGAGGTTCTTGAAAATATACTCTGATTTATAAGCCAAGACGAGGCTGCATTGGCTGTGACTCAGGAGGTTTAGTATCCCACTTGTGTGGAAATTCAATCCAATCTCTATTCCTGCTTTGACTTTGTTATTTAATTTGTAGGTTTTTAAGAGTCTATATGAGAATGCATCAAACATTGTACATATTGGTGCACATCTTGCAATTCTAATGACTATTCGAGATGTTTGCATGCTTATTGTCTAGCAGCTCACAAGTTGGGTACATCTTTTTTGACTTACTCTGTTGTTCTGTTTCAGGTTGCATTAGGTCATGAAGTTTTGTATATTGTATATTCAGAACCTGCTACCTTGATTTTGTGCGTACAGGTAGTTCTGCTTACATGTGCATGTGTTGTAAATTTATATTGGTTCTTGTTGCAGGTAGGTTCCGCACCGAGGTCCTTGGATGCTGAGTAGATCTGTAAAGGACAAGACAGGGCAAAGGTGGTCGGGTTTGGAGCTTTGGGGTCCCTCTGATGCTTAAGTGAGGAATCTAGTAGACAGACGATGAGGACAGGAGGACGACTTGGTAAATATTGTAAAATGCGGGGCAAGAAAGGGATATTGAGTCGAAGGGGTCAAAGCGGCAGGTGAAATAGTAAAAATATTGACAATGAAGTGCCGAGTTTATGAGGAGTTCTCTGCGGTTAAGTTTACTCGGTCATGCCGAGGTGCCAAGGTCTTTTGTGTAGACGTGCCAAGGTGGTCTATTCGAGCCTCGGAACTCGTTTTTGTTGAGGTGCCAGGGTAGTTGTCGAGGTCTTTCATGCAAGAGCTGCCCGATGTGCTGAAGTGGTCTACTTGGGCAATGGAACTTGGTTTTGCCGAGGTAATAGGGTGGTTGCTGACGTCTTTCATGCATGGGTTGTTTGATGGGCCAAGGTGGTCTACTCCGTCAATATTACTCTTGCCGAGGTCCTAGGCTGTCTTGATGGAGGACTGGTGCTTCTATCTTCACTTTTGATATTCTAGGTCTTGTTTACGAATCTTGTTGTGGATTTGGAAGATGTTAAACCAACTTCTCTTCTTAAAGACCAGGTTAGGGAAGATAACGCTGGAATGATATCTACATTTAATCAAGTTGAACTTCCGCCGAGGTTCAATTTTGTTATCGCTGATTTATAATTATTTACTGATTTTGGATGTTATAGTTCCATGATATGAAAATCGACCACCCGTGCGGAATGAGGGTGAATATTCCATTATGATCGACTTCCTGCCGTCACGAAGGACGGCAGCAAAGGCTGGAACAGCATCGTTCTGTCCTATCAGAACTTCAGCAACGAGAAGGATAGTCCAATTATCTATTTTAAATTTTTTGGTAGCTCATTTATGTAGCAGCTATTGTATGCTGCTCTTCTCATTTTGCTTCTGGTTCATTGGTGGAAGATGAGAAGATAGCAAGTTCAAGGAAATCCTCATTTTTCAACAAAAGATATTTGGAGCATCCCTGCCGCAAATGGTTGCCGAAGTTAGCACTGGAATGATATCTACATTTAATCAAGTTGAACTTCCGCCTCAAGTTCAATTGTATTATCGTTGGTTTGTATTCTTTCCTGGTTTGGATGTTAGTGGTCCTTCTATCTATTTTCAATATTTTGATAGCTCACTTTGTGTAGCAGCTCTTGTATGCAGCTTCTTTTATTTTGCTTCAGGTTCATTGGTGGAGGATGAGAAGATGGCGACTTCAACAAAAGATATGTGGAGCATCCCAGCTGCAAATGGTTTCCGAAATTAACGCTGGAATGATATCTACATTTAATCATGTTGAACTTCCGCTTAAGTTTCAGTTGCATTATCGCTGGTTTGTAATTCTTTCCCGGTTTGGATGCTAGTAGTCCTTTTGTCTATTTTTAATGTTTTGAGAGCTCATTTTGTGTAGCGGCTCTTGTATGCTACTCCTCTTGTTTTGCTTCAAGTTCATTGGTGGGGGATGAGAAGATGGCAAGTTGAAGGAAATCCTCATTTTTCAACAAAATATTTTAAGAGCATCTTAGACATAATTGCTTGCCGAAGTTAATGCTGGAATGATTTCTACGTTTAATCAAGTTGAACTTCCGTTTAAGGTTCAATTGTGTTATCGCTGGTTTGTAATTCTTTCCAGGTTTGGATGCTAATAGTCCTTTTATCTATTTTCAATGTTTTGATAACTCACTTTGTGTAACGGCTCTTGTATGCTACTCCTCTTATTTTGTTTTAGGTTATGGAGGATGAGAAGATGGCAAGTTGAAGGAAATCCTCATTTTTCAGCAAAAGATATTTGAAGCATTCCAGCCGCAAATGGTTGCCGAAGTTAATGCTGGAATGATAACTACATTTAATCAAGTTGAACTTCTGCCAGAGGTTCAATTGTATTATCGCTGGTTTGTAATTCTTTCCCGGTATGGATGTTAGTAGTCCTTTTATCTATTTTCAATATTTTGATAGCTCACTTTGTGTAGCGGCTTTTGTATGCAGCTTCTCTCATTTTGCTTCAGGTTCATTGGTGGAGGATGAGAAGATGGCAAACTTAAGCTTTTCTGATCGACTTTCAACTGGTCAAGGCCTGTCTCAAGTCAATCCGTCGAAGTCACCATTATCAGTTGTATTTGTGTGTTTGTTGCAGCTTTCCATTTAATCCCTATATCGGAGCTCATGTTGTTATCAAATTTAAGCTCTGTTACATTTGCCTTGGCCCTCTTGACTCCAGTTACATTTTCGAAGGTTTGTAATTGTTATTCTGTACTTCGCTATAGTTTACCAGCCAAATAAGCTACCAGCATTCTGTTTTAGGTCTAATTGATGGATTTTAACATGGTTATTTATGACGTACGTCGGAATTGTTCCAATGGCGATGGATAGGGCTATCAAGAAGATAATGTCCCCTATTGTATAACATAGTATTACTATAGCAATGCAGACAATAGGTACCACTAACTGCTTGTTTATTGGGATTCGTAGATATTCAGATGTAATGATTATGATGGTTAAAATATGCCTACGTGATTTTGCTTCTTTTGAGGCCAAAATATCAATAGAAAGGGAAAATTATACTTGAAGTGGTTTAGGAAAATGGGAGAAGAATAATTGAAGTGAATATTACCATGCTTTGAGAGATGATAATACCATTCTTTGGTGTTTATTCCATCTTCATTGGAATGAAATTGTCTTATGTTGTTGTTTTCTTATGTACTGTGTTTTCTCCTGCTCCTTTTGGTACACCCTCTAGGTTACATACCTCTATGGATGAAGGCTAAACACTTGAGTGATTGATCTGGAAACTAAAGCAAATTTTGAGTATGTAGGCATCAGTATCTTTCATTTGTTATTAACATCTAAGTTATTCTGCTTGACCTGAAGACGTCATTTATGGGATATTCCATCTTTCTTCGTCTTTTTTTTGGGGGGAGGTGGGTATTTTATGCTTATTTTCGTCTGTGAGTATGCTACAGGTTACTGTTCTGTTTGTTGAATAGTTCCAAATTTGTGAACTTCCCGGGGCAAATGATGCCAGCTTATTATACCCATTACATTTCACAATTACAACCAACTTGGTTACTGAAAGAGGATGATGCCAGCTTTTTCTGTATCCTAACATTATCTTTCTTCCATCTTTGAAGCTTTTGGAAACAGTGATAGAATTTAGTGGTCCATGTACAACTTTACAAATGATATTTTATTGCAGGAACTTTCAGTAGCACACTGCCTATTTACTGCGGTGACCACTATTGCCTCATTATCGCTATAGCCTCATCACTCCCTGCAAATTCCTTGTTATCTCTACAGCCTCATCACTCCCCACAAATGTCATTTCTGCTAACGTTATATATGTATGCGAAGCTCATCTTTCTAATACTGATGGTAAATCTATTTCTTTCTGCATTTGGTTACAGTGGATGCGTATTATCTTGAGGATCTTGCTTCCATTATCATTACTGATGTTGTATTTCGTAAGTAGGCTCTGAATACTGTGCGGTGGACCTCGGGTTAACTAAACTCTTTCTTTTGCCCAAGGTTTAAAACCGCAAAAATTGATTTCTAGAATTTTGTAGCCCTTTCATATTCAGAGCATTGCTTAATTGTTATGTTACTCCTGGATAGATCCTATCAGTAACTGTTAGGGTCATCTAGAAAGATGCAGATTTAAAGAAGACATCTTTCAATTCACTACCATATTTCAGATTGTTGGCAACTAGTTTGATGAATTATGACCTTGGTTCTCTAGATCCAGCCCTTGATGGGGCAAACTTTCAGGTATGTGTGGTTTTGCGTTTTTCACTTCATTACTGTCACACTGTTAGGCTTTAATCGTTAACACAGGCTGTATCTGCAGGTGTTGATCGCATTCGCTAATGCTTTTCATGCTTTGCAACTCCTGTATGCAAAAAAAAATTTCTACCTTGGTCATCCTGGACCCTTGTTATGGTTATTTATTGTATATCATTACTGATGGTTTCTCCGACCTTGTTTTATTTGCTCATTTGGTCAATATATGGTATTGTTAAGTAGTAATTTTGTTGCCAGTGCTGTACTTCTGGTCCACATGGCCAGAAATCCTTCCTACCATATTAAAATTCATTTTTTGTATAGGCTTTGTAGTTTTTTTTATCACTAAATTTTCTAGAAGAGTGGTATTGTATATTTTGCAGAAAAGGTAAAGGTGGGTGCTCGATCAAAATTTGATGCCTTAGGTTGTTGCACTTGTCTAATGCAATCTTTGGCAATGTAGGGGAATCCACTGTTGCTCTTGTCATTCCAGACTATGTAGTTTTTCATATTTTACATGAAATTTATAATACTTCAACCAATAGTTAACAATTTTGTGAATAATTTGGCAAAAAAATTGGCAAATGATTGTGTTGTATCAAATCAGTAAGAATAGTTTACCATTTTTCAGAGCGAATAATTAGGGGAAAGATTCGGCCTGAAGAATTTGTACTCCAGAAGTGCTTGGTCCTAACGATTAGTTGGCATATCATTCAGGAATTGAATCATTTGGCTCAAGAAAATTCAGAAATGTTACAATACTAAAATAGAAGATTTAAGAAAATGGGCTGATTTTTCAGTTTTAAAATTTGAAACCTAAGTGTTTGTTTCTGTAAACAATTCAAATTTGACTTTTCTCATAGTTTTGCTTTTCCTACCGAATATTAGAATCAACAAAACGTATTAAACCCAAACTTTAGTCAATCTGATTATTGCAAATTTGTACTTTCTTGAAGTATAAATATTGTACCTAAAAAGCAGGTGGGAATAGGCAGACCCCAATTCTGATTATGCTCTATTCTCAAAACCCTCTTTTGAACTGCCTTCAATGCTTTTAGATCTTCATTTTTTGCCGTTTCCCCTTCATATAGCAGAAAATCAATGAAACTTACCTCTTGTAGCTAGATCTAAAAGAGTTTTGAATGAAAACTCCAAAAGAATAAAGATCTGTGTAAAAATTTGCTTCTTCTTTCCAATTCTATTTTGTAGGGTTTTTGCTGATTCTGGAGTTGAATCGGAATTGATGGAGGCTGATCCCGTGTCCGATTCCAGCTCTTTAGTCCTTTCTGTTATTGAATTGGAATAGCCGATCCTGTGTCTGATTTTGGGTTTTTAAATCTTGCTGTTATCCATCACCCACCAGCAATCCCCCTCCCCCCAAACAAGAAAAAGGTAAGAAACCTTGATGCCGGACTTTTTTATTGCTTGCATCCAGTTGTGCATATAAAGTGGCTGACAAATTACTTATTTGTCACACTATTGTTCTTGTGCTTAGGTTTGATTGTGGGGTTGTCTTCTATTCATGAAAATGACTTCTGTGTTGTTATTAACTTGAGTTTTTCCAGCTTTGCATGGCTATTATGCCTAAATTGCTCATGCTTGACATACAGAAGGGTTGGCCTTTTGTTCAACAGCTACTGGTGGGCTTGTTTAATTTTTAGAGCCACATATTTAAGGAATGCTGAAATGGGTGAACCGGTTTGTTACTCTTCACCCATGTTGTTTGGCTCTTTATTTCATTCATATGTTTTGCTTTAAAAAATGTCTGACTTATATAAGGAATTCTGGCTCTCATGGTTTTTACTTCGTGTGTGAAGGTTCACTTTCTGTAGAAAGGAACTTTGAGGATGCTGCTCATGCTGCTTCGTGATTTCCCCAAGTTCCTCTGCGATTATATTTTCAGCTTTTGTGATGTAATATCCCCAGCTGCATCCAGATGTGGAATGTTATCCTCAATGCATTCCCTCCAATATGAGGATGCCTGATCCATCTACAACCTTGAAGGTTTCTACTGGATTTTGTCCCAATCTAAACAGGTTACTTGTCTACCTCTTTTGTAATTTTGCCATTTGTAGAAGGAAAATAGAAACTCAATAAAATCTAGCAACCAAAGTGAAAATAGAAACTAAATAAAATCTAGCAACCAAAGTGAAAATAGAAACTAAATAAAATCTAGCAACCAAAGTAGAAACACAATAATCAGATCTTGTGAGATTGAAATTACATCTATTCTAAACCTTCAGTAAACTGAAAATAGGTTTAGAAACTTACGTCTAATCTCATATAGGACTCAACACGCTCATTCTTGGGCTTATAGCATAGGCCCATTACAATATAATACCAAAAAAGAGAGACATATATAACTCATTGGGCTCAAAGTTAATCTAATTGGTCCATTCCAGTGGTTTGCTACTGCATCATTGTGGAAGTATTGAATAATGAGGATGAAGTTTGTTACAAGTTATCAACCTGTAAAATGTGCTGTCAATATACTGAAGTTGATTTTGTGTAGGTTACGAAGTTTCTTATGAGGACTGTCTCTTAGCTAGTTAGCTGGGGGCTGGGATAAAGCCTGTAGGTACAGCAGCTTACGTGGGATAGATGGAGCATCTTATGTAGTCCTAGTGTGATGTTCAAAGTGGTATTATATATTCTGCTTCTTATCAGATTCTCAAGTTGCAACTCCATCATATTGCCGTAGTAGATTAAATTAAAACTTCTGTTATCTTTACGACTGAGTGCTGTACGATGTCTCAAAATTCATTCCCTTGTTAAACCACTAATTTCCTATGCTTAACATCATTCATGGGAAAACGACACCCCAAGAGTGTTCTATTGATTATGCTTATTGTTCTTTCTTGTCTCTCTTCCCAAAAATATCTCTATCATATACTAACTCCAACAAAATACATAAAAATGTAGATCGTAGACATACAGATCTCACCAGTCATGAAGTTGCCCCATATATGCATACGTATATATAATTTTACTTGGTCAAGTATGAAATAAATTGCAAGCATCGGAAGTGTGTTGTTTTTGATAGATACAAACATAGTTGTCAAGGCGCTAAGGCGAACCAAGGCGATAGAGGCCTGACTGGGTGCCTAGGCGACCAAGGCGACCGTCTAGGCGACCAAGGCGCCCAATTTTCCAAGGCGACCCAAGGCAGTCTGGGCGTCGCCTAGGCGTCGCCTTGACAATCTATACATGGGTGTTTGCTTTTGTTTCATAGATTATGGGCCATCAATCATTGTTTCTTATGTTGTATAGTCTCAACTTTAAAGATCTTTCCAGTTGAACAAATCCCAATTTTCCTCACAAGTTCAATTTGTAGCTTGTTGCTTCATCTTCTTTTTCTTGTTTACAAGTTATCACTTTGGTCCAAGTCTTCATACATCATTTCCTTAGAGACAGAATTCGTTTGTCATCGTGTAGTTTTCTGATTCTTTATTGGTTTTGTAATAAAAAAAAGGGAAAAATTTTGAACTCATTTAGTAGATACTGGGGAAGTGAATAAATTTTTCAGGGCTCATGGAAGTGATGGAATTCTTTTAATTATACCATGGTTTAACAACTTTTCCATCAATCACAAATTCGGATATGAGGGGTGGTAAAGTGCAACTTTCGTAAGCCAATAAAACAACCACTGGGGTTATTGGATCATTTCTTTCAACCTCAATAGTTAATACATACATTTTCATTGGGTGCTGAGACTCTACAAACTGAGGTTATGGAACCTAAATTATGGATGCCTTGTATTGGAATTCTTTTCCATCAATTCAATCAACTCTTGCACTTGCTCCCTAAATCTTTAATATTTTCTTTTGGGATTGTTTTGCTGTTGAAGTTGATTCTTCAACTGTTAATGGTTGGACATGCAGGGAAACACATTTGGTGGTCTTATTGATTGTATTTTCATTCACTTTCGTCGTTCATGCATTTACTGTTCTTTTTGTTTTATTTTTTTTTCTTTGGGAACTTTGCTTAGTGATGCTACTGATAGGTATTTTGCTTAAAGTTAGTGTATGCGTTGTACACATTTGGATCTATTGCCTGTGGTTTATAATGAGATATCCATCAATAAATTGCTAAAAAAACCTTAAATGTTTGATGTTTTTAATAAAGCTTGGTATTTTCACACCAATCACATAAACTGTTTTTTATTTTTTATTTTTAGTCTTTCTCAGCTTTGTGATTGGTTGAGCTTGTCCCTCAATCATTCTCTACTCTTTTCTCTTCTGATTCTTTTCAGGTATTAAAGCTCCAATGCTCCATTAGTTCTTTCTTTTTATGCTTCTAGGTCGCACCCCCTCCCTCCCCCCCTCCCCCCCTCCCCCCCTCCTTACCAAAATCTTATGTAGTTAAAAGGTTAAATGGAATTGGACCTCCTATTACCTCTAACTGAGGGAAGATGGAAAATATCAACATTGTAACTGGACAAAAAACATATATAGTTTGCTCAATGAAATGACAAATGTGCTATTTCCATGCATGCATGCCATAGTGATATTCCTATTGGCAAACAGTCGCTTGCTTGGCATAAAAAAAAAGAAAAAAAAATCAATTTCAACACCAAAGAATAAAGATTTAGTATACTTACCCAAAAAAAATACAGATTTAGTATTGGTGCTTTCTCTTGTTGGCACTTGTTTGACTTTTCTTTATCGTATTTGGATACCCATCTCTATTTTTTGGATTAAGTCTTGCTTCATATACCTTCAACTGGCTCTTAATTTGTTGAAATCTGAAATTGCATTGTGATAATATTGTAACCTATTTTCTTTGCTTTATATACCGTGCAAGGATGGAACTAATGCTTTCTCTGGACAGGTACCACTTTAGGGAGGAGTACTCCTGTAGTACATTATGCCCTTTTGCATTTAGGATCATGCTTGTTGAGTTGTAGTAAGCCCTGAAACATAACCAAGGCACCTTACCAAAGACCATCTGATGTACTTTTAGGTATGGTTATATGCTCAGATCCTCTACTGGCTTCATTTTGGACTGCGTTACTAATATCCTTTTTTTCTCCATAGACAACCAAAGGTCATATTTTGAGTCCAACATCTAATCAAGGATTCAAGGTACCCTGTTCTGCTTAGTTTTTCATTAGCTAGAGAGTTATCTAGATCCTCATGGTTGATGTTTAGAATCATTGTCTTTGAATATGTAGAGATAACATAGTGATTAGGAGGAAAAAGATAAAGTTGTAGGATTTATGAATTATTTGTTACGTAGTTTGCTTCTCTAGTCAATCACTACTTCTGATCGTACCGGGCTTGTTTTACTAATGTTTTGTTCCAATTATATTTGCATGCGCAGAAGATTCTGAAGAAATCATTAATTACGATATAATGATCATCAAGATAATTGTGCGTCTTTTTAAACCAATGCTCACATTGAATACAAATTTTTATGACAGATGTTATTCTTAGATGCATGTTAGCCAAGTAAAACATTATCATCTTCTTCTTAAGTCACTCACACCAGCAAAATGATATGGAAGCAATATTTCAATCTGAGTGATCTACTCTGTTTCGGATTCATAATTTTGTTTAAAATGATCTTTAATATATCATTTAAAATAATTAAAATATTTCAATTTTGCTTTATTTTAGAGTAGCCAGAGAGGTAATGGCTGAAGGTGGTTTCTGTCCAATTTTGTGGTATATACTTGAATAAATTTACCAATTTGAAATTGAAAAGACAAAATAAATGCGATGCTTGTGGGATAGATGAGTAGGACAAGTGGCATGCTTGGGGATGAAGTTGGCTGTTGCTGCATTTCAATGGTAAAGGCTAAAAGGCTTTCTCACTGTTGCATCAGATGGCTACACCCTATTATCCTTGAGAACAGTCCTGGTGGCTGCCCTTTATTTAGTGGCCCATCATGTCACCCCATTAATGGGCAATGTGCTTACTCTTCCGAATCCCTTATTATATGTTTGCTCTAGATTTTTTTTTTTCTGAAATTGAAATGATTTTTCTTTTCTATGGTAGATGATTTCTAATTTATTGGCTCTATTGTAATTTTAGAATCTTTAACTTTTCTTTTTATGCATGGGATCCTACGACCGATGCCAGATTCTGATACCTGTTGCTATCTTTACATTATTGAATTGTTTATTGCACCTGTAGGACCCTCTATTTCCATCATCGAAAGAATTAATGTAGACCAACTCCACGATTGCCCCCCTTTCTCTTCTTTCTTTCATTGTCTTTTTTATGGAGTCATGATTTGATTACTGTTTTACATTTGCTCAGGAAGGTGGGTTGATTATGTTGTTTGTGTTGCTTAGATTTACCATGGTGTTTATGGAGATCAATTGCATGAAGCTTGATCGTGATCTCGTGGTTAATTAGAATTGGCAAATGCAGCTTCTTCAGCACATATAACTTATTTTTTACTTCTTTATTGATGCATGTCCCAAGGGAAATAACCATATGACCCCAAATCTAAAGGACGTCCAAATTGTTACAAATGAAAATAGGCTTAAAATAAAATACTCAACCCAAAAACCAAGGCATTCCCAAATCCCAATAGGGTAACCTCTTGAACAAAGCACCCAAAGGCAGACCTACAAAATTTGTTCCACTCTGACTACAGTGCCTTACAAACCTGATATATACCTCTTCCCAAGTCTCAGGACTCTCAATGACTAGCATTTTTATTACTTAAACTAGACTTGAAGGAGAACAAACCCAGGTCCTAATATGTTTAGATTAGTCAAACCTCTAACTCTAATTCGGTTTCGAGAACTGTTCAAACCCTGCAGTAATTCCGAGTACCATGGATTCCCAATATGATTTCCCATAGGTCCTTAACCCTAATGATCAATTTTTATGATAACAAATAAACTCATTAGAGATCATACCATCCAAATTTCACATAAAATTTTTGTCATTAAGGCATTCAAAATAACCTCCCAAAAACGGATATAAATTCTGCCCTGTGAGCCCTAAGTCTGGAAACATCCTCTGAGTTAGGGTGCTTCCCAAACTCGAATAGAGCTAATAGGATACTGAATAAAGGTCAACATATCCATTTTATATCCTATAAATATCAAGTCAAACCATTTCCTACCATGAGATATTAATGTTTTATGAGTGACAGACAAAATCTGTCCTGACAAAAAACCTAGACGAACCAGATCTCTCGTTTTTGGATTTTTATGTGGAGTGGTTCCCCCCCCCATCACCCCTCTTCTACCTCTGAAATGATTCCCAAAACAGTAGGTCTTGGGTCCCCTTGCCATTTTATGGCCTAGGTTGATCTCCTGCATTTTTTTCAAACTCTACTTCTAGATCCAAGCATTAAAACACGAAACTCACTCTTCTATCTTGTTTAGCCATTCTAGGGTTTTATGATGGTCTGAAACCTTCATTCAACAGGGATGGAAATCTCCCTAACAATATAAAAAAAGAATGAAAAAACGGAATGAATGAATTAAACCTTACCTTAGATACAAAATCAGATCTTGCTATGGTTTCTCCAAGGTTTCGAAGGTCCTTTAATGGTGTTTCTTCTTCCAAAATTTTCTCTTTAGTTGAAGGTCAACCCTCTCTCTCTATCTCCTCTCCTTTTGGTGAAGTAAAACCTAATGATCAAATATTATCAATAAAAGAAGTAGGAAGGAGAAAGTTCGCTAATTTTGCAACTAGGAAGATTTTCTTTAACTTGCCACATGTCACCCTCTTACGTTGTATTGAAGTCCAAATCCTCTAATATTCTTCTCCTCTTTTCCTAATTTCACTCTCTTTCCTTCTCTCCTAAGTCTCCTCAATTTTGCTTGCTTTCTAGGATTAGTTCCCTTCCAATTTTATATGCCACATGTTAAACTACTAACAATTGGCCTGATCTTAAAAAGCTTTAGAATAAACATTAAATTAAATTCTCTCCTTTAGCCTTATGGAGGTTTGAACCCTAGACCTCTAATTAAACCACTTGATTCAATCACTAGGTTAAGTGGTCTAATCCTTATTACTTATTAGTAAGCCCATCATTTAATCTTAAGTACTATCTCATTGAGATTACATTATCTACTTAATTAGCATTACTCTAATAATTAATCCTATAGTAATATCCCTAATAACTGATTTTATACGCAACACGTTTTTCTTGTTTTACTATATAATAACATCGAATCAACTCCAGATTTTCCCTTGTGGGTCCATTTTATTCTTGCCTATATATGTTAAACATCACCACCCACTACACCACACCAAAACTAACTAAAAATGCACTAATACACACTAAGCAATATATATTTTTAATGCATTGAACAAACTCTCAAGTCCAATTAGCCCATAGTTTGGGTTCTGGGTATTACAGCAAATGAGATGGATGATGAGTTGGCAAAACACCTATGTCCTTGGATTTGTTTGGCAATGAATTGCCACTGTAAAGGGGTTGTCCATCTGTTTGGATGGGATCTCTAGTATTAATGTGATTTTTAGCTAATATTTGATTGGCTTTACCCTCTTAGAGGGGTGCACCTCAGTATGTATTTGCTTGAAACTAGTAAATTGTTGGTTATTACAAAACACTGGAAGTTGGAAATATAAGGTATGACAATGGGGTGGGTTTCACCAATAAATATTGCTCAATCTAAAACCTGCACTACTCCATGAAGTATAAATGGGGCCTACCAATTTTTACATTAGTTATTATTTATGAAATGATTTTTTTGAAAGAAAACCACACAATTCTAGTTTGTTCAGCTAATAGGAATAACAACCTACAGGCCAAATTTTCTCCCTTGGATTCAAATTTTACGTCTTTACTTATTCTCTCTTGTTGATCAGCCAAGCCTATTGTGAGAAGGTAAGATTTGATTCTGTGGACCCATTACTTGTGGAAGGGTAGCTTTGTAAAACCATCCTAAATCACATACCAGTTGTTTTCATGCCAATAATCAATTTTCAACTCTATTCGTTGTAGTGAAAGAAGAGTATGAGGCAATATTTTCTTTGAATTATATTTCTTGGTTGAAGATATTTTTCTTCTTTTTCTCATATATTGGTTTATTAAACCATATGTATTATTCCTTCGTTTTTTTGTTTTCTCTTAGCCTACCCCCCCTTTTTTTTTTCTTTAAAAAGAAGTTTTTTTTTAGAAAACTATACTTTGCAATCTTGAAATTTAAAAAATTCCATGCTGTACATATTTGATTTTTAAGAGGACACAACCTCCTTATTCTTGCTTATGATCTGGGCCAATATATACAACTTTGGATGACAATAGTTTATGCAATTGGTGAGGCCTATGACACGATAGGAAGATGGCTTGGTCTTGATATGAGAAGAGGTGGTGATCCAGCTGTAGAAGAGCTCGCTCAAGAAGGTGAGGCACAGTCTGACAAATTCTTGGTAATGTTTGTTCCCTTGAAATTTTAAGGTTGATTGTTTGTTAGCTGCATTTAGGACAATGGTTTTATTCTTGATTTTTCATGGACAAGTGTATAAGAATAATGATATATGACTATGATATCCTCCACCCCTTATTGAGTTTAAGTTTGATTTTCTCATAGGTGCCAATGAAACAACATAAGGATTACATTTCTCTTATGCCAATTGAAGATTGGCAACTAAATCCAGAAATGTGTAAATAAATTTACTTGACAAGTATATGTTTTTAATTGGAACCAAGCCTCCTATTTGTTTTTGTCCCGTTGATCTTGTTCATTTCATTTTTCTTTGTTTCAGGATTATGAAATTTTATTTGAGGAAATTAGCGATATGAATTAAAGGCCACTTAATGGAACCAAATGACAAACAATTAACTTATAGGTTCATGTTGCTATAACCCAATAAAAAGGTCCCCCCGGGGGGGTTGCCTCACGTTGCTAAGAGGTTATTTGGCAATTTCTAACCTGGGAAGAAGCTGGCAGGTTGGTGGTTCAAGTGAACACACCCTATGCAACATCAAGGGGTGAGACAATTGGGATCTTTAAAAGATTTTGTTTTTTATCAATTTAAGATGCTCCATTTCTTCTTCAAGACAAATACTTCAAGACAAAAATAGATAAAAAGGAATATCCAAAATTATTCCTTTATTCAATATATAAAACTAAAGCAGAACATCCTTTGGTTTTTCAACATATATATGTTAAAAGTGGGTATTAGCACCCTCCTTCGACTCAAATTTAGTTATGTTTCTCATTCACTCTATTCTTTTACAAATTCCAAATGGATCTGAGCAGAAATCTCTCCTGAAATCATATATTGCTTTCTATGAATTCATTTGAATTTTTTTTTATTCAAAGGCTTTTCTTTTCATCACCTCCCCCCTACCCCTCCCCCCCCAAAAAAAAAAAAAGAAAAAAAAAAAAAGAAAAGAAAAATATAGGGGCTATTGTTTCAAATACACCCTATCCTTACCAAGGACTTTTTGTGTGCTACAAATGGTATTTGATTTTCCAAGATTGATGGGATTTTTGGCTTTCAATACTGGAAGTCCACTTGTAGAAAACCAATATGTCTTCTCTTTCTCCTTGAGGAGTGTTTTTATATCTTGCTGTTTCTCATTCACATTCAAGGGGAGTCAAATAGAAATATTTGTGTACTGTTTTACTGTCTATTTTTCTACAAAATAAAGAAAAAATATAGGTTTTTAAAAAAGTTATATTTCTATGCTTTTTATGATTTGTGATTTTTTTTTTCTTGGTTTTTGGATGAAAATTTTGTGAGGGCTGGGAATGTTACGTGGAAGCATTGTATTGAATTGGAAGGAGAATAATATGATATTGCAGTGCAATTATTGGGGAAAACTTTACATAAGTCAAACACTGGATAAATATATTGCATATGGCAGTGCCAAGAGACGTTCTAGGATTTTATATTTGTGGAAAGCTTCCATGATGTAATATTTGCACAGCTAGTATCAATTTTTACAGTTTTCTTTGGTTTTGTTTCTGACATGTACTATTTCTTCTGTCCTGGTTGCTTGGACTGGCATTGCGTGTCTTGACTTGGGAAGATTTGATCCGCTGCCACCTCCTGATGAGCTTCAAGATTCTATGGTTTGTGTTGTCTATTTACCTTTTTACTTTTTGTATTATATTTCCTTTCTTTTGTGCTGGTTGACATTTACTTGCACATATCACATTTATGTGAATATATTTATAGGAGGAGATTTACGCGTATTGGAATCTTGTATGCTAGGGGAAAATGGGAATACAAGGAAAACCGGTAGTTGGTAACTTGGCTGAGAGAGAGCACACTGGCAGTCTTCTTTTCCCTTTATTTATTTGCAGTTTTTATGGGACATTTTGCTTTATAAAGTCCAGATTACTGCTTACTTCTGTTTGGGAAAAAATCGATTTCATGTGACCATATCTTGAGACATTTCATCTCATGATGATTACCTTGCTTCCTACCACTTCGAGTAGTAGTGTTTATCAATTATCTATATTTATTAGCACTGTGTCTTAAAAATATTTAGCATCTCCACCACTTTTTTTTTTTTTTTTTTTAACAAGTAACCACACAATTACCCATGAAATTTTGGAAATCCTCCCCAATTAATGAACTATTTGCAGTTGGATAAAAAAGCAAAGCAAAGCAAGGCAAATAAATGATAGTAATAGACTTGAATCAACCAAATTATATCATGAAATCTGGTCAGAAATCTAGGTTGAGTCTTAAGTGTGATGTGGATGTTCTTACAAAAATTTGTTGTCCCATCTTCTCACGCCATCGCCATGAACAAACTGTTGAATTGCCAAAACTGATAAAAAAAATTTGTTATTTAAATTCTCTGTCTTGTGAAGATGAGGAAAATCTAGGTACGTTGTTCTATGGGGGCATCCGTGAATGTAACCTTTATGCTGTTTTTTGAAGTTCAGTACTGGATTGGCAGTCTGTCTCAAACTATTGAACTGATGTGGGATCTCCATGTTCAACAATTTACTCTTAATAGTGATCCTGGTATTCTTGTGAGATGTAACTTCAGTAGCAAGCTGCCATGTGCATAGTGGGCAGGTAAAGTTTCCATTGTTTTCTTATCCCATCCTGCTAAGAAAAAATCACCTTTAAAATCTTCAAAGCATCAGCCTGTTACTACATTATGTTTTCCACCTGAATATGAACCATCACAAAAACCCTAGACTTCAAAAATAAAACCATCATGGTTTGAGGAAGTGAGTTGTGGTTTGCCTGAGTAACTATAGGTGAGAAGGAAGTGAAGTGGGTGTGGTGAGGGGGAATTAGTGGACAGTGGAGTAGTGGATTTTACTCACTAGAAGAGCCTAATATATATATATATATATATATATATATATATATATATATATATATATATAGCGGTCGTAAAATATTAAAATATTAAAGAAAATGAAATGGTCAAATAGACTAACCAATCTTTTTCTTATCAACACTGCCTCCCCCACCCCCCCCAAAAAAAAAAAAAAAAAAAAAAAAAAAACACACTCTTATAATAAAATGTTCTTATTAAAAAAAAACTGAACAATTGATGAAGGTTTCAAATCCAGAACATAAGAGCACTAAAACTCCTAAATCTGTCATTTCATTACGTCAATCTTATAACTTCTTTAGGCATCTATATCCCCTACATTCTCCCTCTCTCTCTATCTCTGGCGACAATATATTTGAACTTGAAACCTGTTGCAAATATGATCCTTTACCAGTCGCCGTTACCTTATGCTGGAGTTTATATTTGCAGGGTGTTATTGCTAAGGTTCCTGAAATTATACTCTGATGTATAAGCCAAGACGAGGCTGCATTTGCTGTGGCCCGAAAGGTTTAGTATACTTTTGTGGAAATCCAGTCCAATCTCTTGTTCCTGCTCTGAATTTGTTCATTAATTTGCTGGTTTTTAATTGTTTATATGAGAATGCATCAAACAGTGTACATGTTGGTGCACATCTTGCAATTCTGGTGGCTATTCGAGATGTTTGCAAGCTTGTTGTCTAGGAGCTCACAAGTTGGGTATATATTCTTTATTAACTTGTCCTCACGAGCAATAACATCTCGTTTCATTACATCCATCTTATAGCTTCTTTAGGCATCTATATTCTATGCAGGCCAATAACTTATAATACTTTGTTCATCATATATGATCAATATGCTAACATTTCAACTACTGAATTTAAACATTAATCAGTCCTTGGGTTTCAATCAACTTTCTGTCTATTTAACTTGGTTTCAGTATATACTCAAGTATGCAACTCATTTCAGGTGCTTATCAAAATTTCAGTCCATAAAACAGTACAATGCTCAGTCCATTGTTAATATTTAACTTTCAGTTCAAGTATAAGCTGCTGTCCATATCATTTATGCTGCCATAAGTTCAAGAGTGAAATTTCAGTTTTCCTACAGTCCACCAATTCCATTCTCAGTAGGGTATCATAATCCCATCTTCTTCTCTTTAAAAAAAAAAAAACTCATATTCAGCTCATGAGAGGTGGTTCGGCAAGCTCTCCTTGCTGCCAAACCACACAGAAATTTCTAACTATCATCTTATTTTTTCAGGTTCTTAGAGGAGGTTAGGTTTACCAATCTCTTTCTCCTCGCTTTTTTATTTTTATTTAATTTAATTTTTTTTTTTGGGGCAGGTACAAAGAGCAGCAGTAGCTGCTGACTTCCTCCTCCTTCCTCAACCAAAATTCCAAGTTCTTCCTCTTAGATTGCGGCAACACTACAGCAACCTCCTTCTTCACTCACCCAGTCCTCCTCACTTTAGAACTTACTTTCTTCTTGTAGGAATGGAGTTCTTCTTGCTGAGATTTCTGAAGCTACAACTTACCAGCAGCTCTCTCTCTCTCTCTCTCTCTCTCGCTCTTGCTCTCGCTCTCTCCCACTCTTCTTTCAAGTATGAAGGTAAGAAGTAAAAATGAAATGCTTGCTAACAATTTCATTTATATAAAACTAATTAGATTACTAATTTACAGTAACTTTACTAATCTGTCCTTGATTAACACTTAACCAAATGTGCTAATATTAGCAAGTTGGGTACCCCTTAGGACATATTTGCTAAGGTCACCCCAAACTCTTCAATAATCCCTTCCAGGCCCTTGACCTTTAAATTTCATTCCTAAACCAGCCCACACCTGTATTTGGGACTAGGGGAGGTTTGTGCCTTGTTTGTTGATGTACACACACACACACACACGCACATACCAATAAATGTACATTTTTACGTTTGTTAATGTTAATACTTTTTATCGTTCATTAGAAAAATAGTTATTTTATTTAGCCTAATATTAATAATATTATTTTTATTGAGGAACATTTTATTTTTATAGGATACTGAAAAAAGTTTATATTTGTGTCATTATGTGAATTTAAATAAGATGGGGATGATGATAAGGGAGAAAAGACCTATCATGTTAAAAAGAGGGGGAGGGATTGGGGTGGGGATTAGAATTAGGAAGCTGAAATTCCATACACCTTTATTTTTAGTAATTTGTTTAAATGAAAGATTGGGTGGGTAATTGGGTAGGCTGAAACCCATTTTGGACTAATCTGGTAATATTCGCTATATATTTTCACTCCATAAGAAGCAGTAGAAAGGGTGGCCAAAGATAAGAAGCAAAAAGAAGAAAAAGGATTTTTTTTTTGTGAATAAAAAATGTATTAACATCACTCCAAGAGAGGGAAAACAGACCTGGGTATCCAATAGATAGAGTCATACTCCTTTCAAAACAGGGACATTAGCCCAGACAAACAAAGAAAGAACCAAAACAAAAATTAGACCCAAATTAGGGATCAGCCAAATTCCAAGATAACAAAATGAATCTGTTCCTGGCTGTATCTGGAGGGGAGGTGTCAAAAGGAAAAATAGCTTCACGAACGTCAAACCCAATAGCTTCCCAAATTTGACTTAATGTTCTAGATTTGGCCGTCCATCATCTAATATTTCTCTCGAGCCAGATGTGGTACACAGATGCAGTGAAGGCGAGCTTGACTATAGTGTCACTAGGGTTTCTATCCTTGAATTTCTTGGTCAGCCATTTCCACTCAAATTCAAATGTGTTGATTCTTCTACGATTAGGCCAGCACTTTCCAAGAATCTTTTCCCAGACTTTGTTGGAGAACGGGTAATCGAAGAAAAGGTTGTAAAGGATGTTTTTTATAATAAAATATTGAACAAATCTATATGACATTTCTTCCCTGTGTCCCTAAATCCTTTTTTCTTTTGGGGGTGTTTCTTAAGTACAATAACAACATTGATGCGTTAGTTCCCTGTCCATACCATGAAAATCATTATTGCTAATTCTATCTTTTGTTGGGAAAATGTTACATTTAGTTGACATGGATCTAATTTTTCTATTATTATTCTATATTTTATGGTGGGGAAATGATCAAGCAGCCAAAAATAAAATTAATTGCTTCATCAGAAACAATGTTCAACTTTCCTAGATTTTAACAAATAAAGATACGCTTTTATTGTTTATACTTTCAAAAATGTTCTTCACCCTGTAATTCTGGGTGAGATCCTATAGACTATTTATGTAAGAAGAAAAAGTTATACAATGACGTCATTCTTTCACCTGCTTAAGGTTTAGAAAGGGTGTGAAGATGTTAAGTGGATACAAGATTGTCCTCTTCACCCAAAGTTGAAAGTTATTTTGGAGTTTACGTATTGTGCTTTTCATGCTTTTCATGTAAGCTGTTTTTTTGTATTTTTAAGGTGTCATTCTTTCATCCTATTCTTTAGGTGATTTACTTAGATCAGGAGTGCAAATTCAACAAGGATATAAGCTGTTTTTTATATCTATTGATTGTGGTTGCGTAATTTTAGAACTCTTATTTTTAATATTGTTTCGTGGATAAGATTTACCTTTAGTTTGAGCTATCTTGTCACATTGAAGTTCCCTGTTGACTTATCTTGTCCATGTACATCTTCTCATGCAATAGTATTTCATGTTTTTGTTACTCTCTCTCTCTCTCTCCCCCCTATTCCAGGGTATTTTGTGTCCATCTTCCTTATGAAGATTATTCCTTAACTTAATGCTATTTGTGTTCAGCTGGAAACTTTGGTCACTAAAGATGCCAGAGAAGTAGAAATTCAGGTATTCTTTCGTTCTTAGCCCCTAAATTCTCTCTCTCTCTCTCTCTGGCGACAATGTATTTGAAAAACTTGTTGCAAATACAATCCTATAGCTGGAGTTTATATTTGCAGGTGTTATTGTTGAGGTTCCTCATATTATACTCTGATGTATAAGCCGAGACGAGGTTGCATAAGTTGTGTCTCAAAAGGTTTAGTGTCCTACTTGTGTGGAAATCCAGTCCAATCTCTGTTCCTACTTTGAATTTGTTATTTAATTTGTAGGTTTTTAAGAATTTATATGGGAATGCACTGAACAGTGTACATGTTGATGTACATCTTGTAATCTAGTTGGCTATTTGAGATTTTTGCAAGCTTGTTGTCTAGCAGTTCACAAGTTGGGTACATCTTTACTGACTTGTTCTCTGTTGTTTTGTTTCAGGTTGCATTGAGGCCATGAAGTTTTATATTGTATATTTAGAACCTACTACCTTGATTTTGTGTATACAGGTAGTTTTACTTACATGTGCATATGCAGTAATTTTATATTGAATCCTGTTGCAGCTAGGTTCCGTGCCGAGGTCCTTGGATGTTGAGTAGACCTGCAAATGAGAAGATAGGGCAAAGGAGGTCGGGTTTGGACTCTTGGGTCGCTCCGATGCTTAAGTCTGGAATCTAGTAGACAGACAATGAGGTTAAAATGTGGGGCAAGAGAGGGATTTCAAGTTTTGCTTTTCTTACCGAATTTTAAAATCAACGACGTATTAAACCCAAACTTTAGTCCATCTGAGTTATTGCAAAGTTTGTACTTTCTTGAAGTATAAATATTATACCTACAAAAAGCATATTGGAATAGGTAGACCCCAATTCTATTATGCTTGATTCTCAAACCCACGGGATGCGCCATAGAAAAGCAAGCAAGAACGAGACCACATTAAATAATTATTCTCATCCAATTTAATGGAACAACTAGGGATCGTAGGAAAGACAAAAGAACTCTGATCGCTAGAGCCATCGGGAACAGTTAATTCATTCATCATGTCTGACATGACTAAGGTTTAGATAGAACAAAAAGGTTAATTAAAACAATTCATAGTCGTCTTGGCTAATCAAACATCTGCAAGGAACATTCAATTTTGGTGCAAAGAAATCTAGATTTCAAAAAATAGTCTGACAATGTGTAGTAACCCTCGGTGGAAACCATGGCCACTGAGGGAAGCAGGGAGGAAGCTGTAGGAGAGGGCCACCGCTAGAAGAAGAGACGGTAGTTGTAGAAGGCCGAGAGGAAAGAGAGACGGAAGTGAGAGAGGTAGAGGAGAAAGGTGCCGACGCAAGTTGGTGGTGGCAGCGGTGGCGGCAGCACTAGGGTACAAACATTGAGGGAAATCCTCACTCTGATACAATGTTGGAATAATGGTTTGACTTGTCTAGAATGACAGAGGTCATGCTTCATTTATGGAGTAAAAGGATTTACAAGAAAGGAAAGAATACGAAAAACAAGTAGGTAAAGTAGGTGAGGAATGAGTCAACACTCATATTCCCACATACATCGAACCTAGAAATTACAATAGTTGCTTTCGGTCATAAATTAGGAATTTAAAATGCGTAGTGAAATGAAAATAAGGGAGTAGAATAGAGTATTAGATGATTGATCAATTTAATAAGTTGCATGCTGTAAATGACATGTCATTACCAGTTTATCTTATCATTTTATTTAGCGGTTTTCTGGATGTTAAATGCCATTCGCTCATCCCATCACAAGTTCTCTGATTCCGCATAAGATCCTCCTTCTGATTTAACATCATTGCTTAGTTCAGATCTAAGTGGTTCTTGATGCGTCTTGACTTGGCTTTAGTTTTGTCTAGGTCAACTGTGATTCCATCTTTTGTAATAAACAAGATTTGTTTAAGTCACTTCGTTTCAATTTAATAAGTTGCATGCTATAAATGACATATCATTACCGGTTTATCTTATCATGAGCTTACAGTAAAATGGAAAGAAACATTGTAGGATAAAGATTTGTTTATTTACTTTATATTCAATATCCTTGCATGATTTATTTAAATCAATTGCAAAAGTTACCACCAGCCTTGAAGATGATTCTTGATCTTATAACTCTTCAGTTGATGCGATTTTCCTTATTTTTTTTTCAATTATGTTTTGGAAACAACCAACTCTAGCGTCCCCCTTTATTTGCCAGTCACTTCTCAGCGTTTGATTTAACTCAGTATGTAATTCCATTGTTCTTGTCCTCTATTCTTTGTCTCCTTGATCATGGTTGTTTGGATTTTGTCCAACTTTTATGGTATCTGTTAGCATAATAAAATTGTAACCGTACATTGCTTTGACTTAGTCAAAGTAATTAGTGCTAGTTTCTAGGACTTGGACTCCTGTTAATATATGGACTTCTAATTAGTTTATTAGTTTCCTTTACCAATTAGGTTGTTAGTTCCCTTTTTCAATTTTGAGTTTACTTTGTCTTTAGTTTGTGACTAGGGCTCTGGCTTGTAGAGTCCTAGATATTATATAATAGTTGTTCTATTTCCTATAAATACAAGCTACATGGAGAGGAGTAGGACACATCGATTCTCTCTATCTTCTCTTATTATTCTATTTTGTTACATGGTTTCAGAGCAATCCCCTAGGTTGTTGTTTTGAATCGTTTAAGGTTTTCTGTTGGGTGTGTAGCCACTACTAATATTACTTGGTTTACAGTGACCTATATTGTACTGCTACTACTACTACTTGGTTCACAGTCACTTATACTATGCTGCTGCTACTACTACTTCTTGATTCACAGTCACCTATATTATGCTGCTACTACTACTTAGTTCATAGTCACTTATACTATGCTGCTACTACTACTACTTGGTTTACAATCACCTATATTGTGCTGCTACTACTACTTGGTTCACAATGACCTCTAGTGTGTTGCTACTACTACTACTGCTACTACTGCTACTACTACTACTATTGCTGCCACTACTACTACAACTGCTGCTTCTGTTATATTGTTTCAAGTTGAAGCTTTTACATTCCCCCATGCTCTAGCTTGATTTATTCAAAGTAGTTTGTGTTAGTGTAATAAAAATTGTAACCGTACATTGCTTTGACTTATTCAAAGTAGTTAGTGTTAGTTTCTAGAACTTGGACTCTTATTAATTGATGAACTCTTAATTAGTTTATTAGTTTGCTTTATTAGTTTCCCTTACTAATTAGGCTTGTTAGCGTCCTTTTCCTATTTTGAGTTTACTTTGTCTTTAGTTTATGACTAGGACTCTTAACTTGTAAAGTCCTGGATTTTATCTAATGGTTGTTTTCTATTTTCTATAAATACAAGCTACAATGAGAGGAGCAAGACACATTGATTCTTTATATCTTCTCTTATTTTTCTATTTTGTTATAGTATCAATATCCATATCTGTCATTAAAACTTCTCAATATTTGTGTGTATGTGGGTGGGTGTGTGGATGTGAGAAAACTTCTTTGAAAAGAACTGCATAAAAAATCTATGATTGGGAGTAACATTAACTATTACACCATCTTTCATCACTGTCAATTCACCTAATGACAAGGTTTATTACCATACTTGGCATTTTCATGTTTTGGTGCCTGATCACCGATTCAATGTTATTGACAAAAATATCATTAACCACTTTTAATTTGTTTTCATGATATCTAATTTTTTCTAAATAATCTCTTCTCACTAACTTACATCATTTTTACATATTTACTATTTATTCCATATCCATTACATGAAGTTTTCATCATGTTGTGATCGCTCTTGAATAATATGACTCAAATATAAAATACTTTGCTATGTTCAAGACCTGTTCTATATTTTAATTATTCTTTAATTGTTACTCTGTATTTCCTGGGGATAGGGTTGATTACTCTGGGCAAGATGGGACGTGGATGAAGATGAATATTTAAGTTCAACTCTACTATATCAGCAGTTAACATCCTCTCCCTGAACTGAAGAAGGTTGAGTACGGAATGAAGAAAATCTGAATTAGTTTCAATTATTGAAAGTTGAGAGAAAATCCAGCAATCCTGTTGAGGTCAAGGATCTGTTTGTTATTTCCCGATTATCAAGATCATGAAAATATATTCATGGATTTCCATAAAACAAGTGTGACAACATATATTGACATGGCATCCATCGAACTTGGCTGCAAAAATGTACTATTTTCATCCCACCTTTCTGGTTTCTAACTAAACTATTCAGCATTTCTCATAGTGAAGCTGCCTATGTCCTTATCCAATAGGTGAGATGAAGATATTGAACTGTTATATATCCACTTAACGATTTTAACAATTTGAAAAATATTGATCTTCCAGTGCTCATAGTCCTTGTGAAGAATTCTCCAGCATATTTCAATTATGTTCCTTCTACAATTTATTCCTAGCTCATCTTACCATAGAAACACTCCTTTGTAGAATTATTTCACTTTTTAGTTACCATTCATATTTCTGTCTTTTATCTGCAAAGATCTGGATGAGATTACAAATGTGGATTCCTCAGTATAGTAAAAGAGCTACTCATAATTTATCCTGTAAAAATAATCTGGTTGTTGGGAGGATTGTGTGTTGTTTACAAGGTATTGATAATGGGTCTTTTTTGGGACTAAACTATAATTTTATTCATGTTGCTACTATTTGTGAAAAAGATCATGCCTCTTTTTATATTTTAATGGGGTTGGCTTCTAGATGGACAAGAAATAGCTGTGAAGGTACTCTCTACAAAAGTCTATATCATGCGAAGTGGAATTCCAGAATGAGGTTTCATTAGCAGCAAAGCTTCAACACAAGAAAGGGTAATTTTCTGGCCATCCCAACTTATATTTACCCAAACTTCCCTATATTATACTTCTTTTTTATAGACATCCCTCCAAGACAATGGTATTAGTTTGGCTTGAAGAACTAATTATAAAACTGACCATCAACTATGTCTGAATGGGTTGAGCTAGAATATTAGGGGTGCAAATGGGGCTCATCCATGGCCCAACCTGGCCCATCCCTGGGCCTAAAAATCCCAAACTTTCTCAATATGTAGCTGAGAATCCCCGCCTGGGCCTTGAAATTTTTGGGCGGGCTTCAAGTGGACGCAAACTCACCAGGTTTGCGTCCCAGGGCTTCAAGTGGACGCAACCATTATGCCAATCCCAAACCTGACGATTTATCAAGTGTAGGGATAGCCCAGCCCATTTTACCCATCTTACCTATTCCTAGTTTGGGAAGGGAAGAGGATCTCATACCCCATAAGAAAATATGAAAGGTACGCGTAAGACTCTTTTAATTACTCATATTGTTAAATATTATCAATATTATGACGCACACCCATCGAATATACCTAAATACTCTTAAACAATGCCATTGTCTATGGCTCATTTGAAATTCATTGTTGGCATCCAGAGAAATAATATACATGGGGATGCATGCCAATATACAAGAAGTGATGGGTATGTAAACTATCCGCTGAGCTGGACCACCATGTGTTAACGTATGGCAGTCCTCACTGACTAGTTGAAAGCCTACACATAGCCATGCCTAATAAAGTATCACATCTTTCCCGTCGAAGGAAAGAATCCAACATTACCTTGTATAGCTCGGTTGAACTTACCGTGCTGAGCTTGGCGGAACTTATCATACGAAACTTGACATATCGTTTCATCTAGCTAGGGATGGCTGAATCTTTCTTTGCGGAGAACGATCTATCCTTGGACAAATCTGCAATTGCCATATATAGACTCCACTCCCATCATTAAGAGGTATCCACGCATTTATAGACTCACTTCACTTTTACACCATTTGAGTATAGAATATAGTTTGCTTTCACTACTCTTGTGGAACTCGGTCACTTTCTAGCTGAGTTCCCCTACCGCTTGCCCTTGGACTACTGACTATGGCATCATCCGAAACCCAACCTCCTATTGCTTGCTCGTTTCTGTCTTTGCAGGTCCCCACTGTCTCTGTCTTTGCAGGTCCCCACTCATCCAAGGCCGACTGCATGATTTATGACATCAATTGGAGGGTTTTGATTGAATTAGACTCTGAAATTTGACAGTAACTAATTCAGATCATTTTGATAAACTTATCAAATTAGCCCATTGAAATGAGTTTTTCTTAAGAGAGACTCTCACAGAATGAAATGAGCTAACAAAAGAGTATTTTGTTTGACAAGATAAGATAATAAAATAATATTGAATCAAAGGTAGGCAAAAGGTTTTTTCTGCAGTTGTGCATTGTGCATGTCTCATGCTTTCAACAGTCAGATGGAATAAAAAGAAATGGAATAAAAAGAAAAAGATGTAATTTCAAATCTACCAAAGGAAGGATTAATCCCCTAACCGTGACCGTGGACATGCACAGTTCATGTTTAAAAATTCTCTCTCAAAATATATGAGAAGTCAAATAGATCTGTTCAACCAAAAAAAGAAAAAAAAATCTGGAAAACTATCTAAGTACAAATAGAAAATTAATAATACAAATTAGCTGACCACGTATCTCACCTTTTTACATTATTAATATAATTTCCATTTTGTTATTATGGTTTAGTGGAAGAACACCATATAGGAGTTTCGATTTCAAAGAAAGAGTCAAATTTCTGCTTTGACCCTTAAAAGGAATATGAGAAAGATATTCCATAACTTTCATAAGGAAAGAGTTAAATTAGAGAAGAAACCTTATAAATAATATTTGGAAGACAATATATTTATTAAGTGTAGTTGTTTATAAGAAAAGAATATTGAAACGCATCAAGAGGAAATTCTATTAGAAAACGCGCCATAAAAAGAATATTAGGGGGATATCCCATACTATGCCAAGATCACTCAGGGTCAGCCGTTGACTCCCAAAAAGAAAAAAAATAAAATCTTATGAGTTATTTTTCCACAAAAGAGGATCTATATCCTCTTCTTCCAGTGGTTTAGGAGGAGAGGCGGTATCCCTTTTAGATGGCTGATAGTTGGGGCTCAAGTGAATCCGAACCTTCCACCCGAGCCGACAAGAAATTGTTGGCTAGGATAGAGGGTTTGGATTCACCCGAGCTTTAGCTGTCGGCCATCTAACGGGGTTGCCGCCTCTCCTCCCGAACCTCTGGGAGGAGAGGATTTGGATACCACAAAAGACAAACCCACTTGTTTAATCCAATTCCAAGCTCATGGAATGTGAGGAGCAATTGGAAGTATAGGCTCCAACAAGTTTTTTTTTTTTTTTTTTTTTGTGAGAAAAATATTTTTATGTTAGTAGAGAATATTGAAATCTATATATTAGTAGGAAAATGAGAATAGGAATAAAACGCAACAGGATACTTTGAGGAGAAAGAGAAGATTTAAGGAGGAAAAAAAAAAAAGATGTGAGAGAAAAATAGACATCAGCACTGTGTACTTTCTTTTCTTTTTATTTAGAAAAAAATTTCATCTACACCCAATCAAGGATTGCTAATATCATCTACACCTACAAGATTACAAAAACATCACCTACGTCCATTTAACTAACATAAATTACTACAATTATTGAAATACAGTTTTACCCCTCATATTATAAATTGAAAATTTAAAAAGTTATGTTGATTTATTAATTTGATCTTCAAATCAAACTTATATTTTCTCTTTCTTTCCTTTTCACTCTCACCCAAACCCTAACCCCTAACGTTGGAGTCGTCTTTTCCCACATCTTCTTCTTCAACAAACACGGGGATAATTTTTTCCCCAATATTCCATTAGGTATGAAACATGGTCCTGCACCTCTAGGAACCACCATCCAATGGGATTACTTAAACTGTACCAATTTCCTTCCCTTCTCTTGTTTCTAATGAGAGCAGAATCCCTTCTCATTCCCGCTACCTGTAACTCCAACATCCGCGAGCAAAATCCCTTGTGCATTCCTGCAACTCCAATGTTCACACAACCTACAACTTGAGAATTTTCATGCTCCATTTTCTTGGTATTTTCTTTTCGTTTTTTTAATTGCTTCCCTCTGTTTTCTCTCTCTCTCTCTCTCTCTCTCTCTCTCTCTCTCTCTCGGCAGAAGAGTTTACAGAATAGGACAAGGGCAAGAAATCTAGTTTCGTTTCCCAAGACAGAGCCTTAGATAAATATAATTTATTCCCTTTACATCTTTGAATTCACAAATTGAGAACCGGTGAACAATCTTGTGAAGATCGGTTTATATTTCTTTTAGTGATATTGAATCATATCCCCGGAGTAGCATTTAAATAGTAGGTCAACAAATGCCTTAAATTGCATCCCTAGGATAAAATAATTTATTTGAATGCTACCTTTATCAGTCATGACTTATTAAGTTAGTGCACAGGCGAATGGAACATGCAAGCTTTTGAACCAGAACAAAGAGACATTGTCATTCCTTGAATTTGTTCATTGCAAGTTTTCTTCAACTGCTTTAGGTGCAATTTGTGAGTTCCTATACAGAAAGTATATTGAAACACATGGGATTCAGTACTTCTCAGTCAAAGCATCAAGCATTCTTGAAAACAGCCGAGTTTCCATACCTTCTGGGCTTTTATCCTCTCTCTCTCTCTCTCTCTCTCTCGGCAGAAGAGTTTACAGAATGCATATTAATTCAATTAGTTTCTTCTATAATAGCTCTCAAGTCAAGGTGAGGAAAACTGGGCTCTTCAGGAGAAGAAAGGACTGAAGAACTGATTTTTTCAGGAATTATCCCCGCAGGAAAGGAAAAGTTGGATATTAGAAGACAACAAGATTAACAAGGAGAAGAGAGAGTGCCTTTTGAAGACCACCTGCTTGTGAATCGGTGCACGTAAAATATCTTTTCCATTCTTAGATAGCTTCTCAATCTTCTCCACAGTTTAATCTTCCCCATTTCCTCTGCAACAAAAAGAATTGAGGAAAATCTTGGTTTGGTGGGGATAAATTTCGTTTTTCCTTTGTGGGTTTTGGTTGTTGTCTGCTTTCTCTTTTGGTTTCTGTTCATCATGTGTTGGGTTGATTCGGTTTGCATGGATGGCATCGATTCAGAAACAGGAGGTTTAAGAAACTGATGAAAGGAAAACAAATTTTGAGGGTAGAATAACAAATCACATAAATGGTATAATGGTCTTTTCAATACACTAAAAAGGTATTATCGTCCATAAAATATTCCAATACAGCTGATATCAGTATCTAATGGGAATCTTGTGACGGATGGACTTCTTTGATTAGCACAACAAAGTTTTTGAATGGTAGGTGATGTTTTTGCATTCTTTTGAGTGTAGATGATGTTAACCATCCTTGATGAGGTATTTATGAAATTTTTTCTTTTATTTTTTATTTATTTTTTATTTTACCAAAAACAACAATTTATTGAAATAACAAGAATTGTTGTACAAGCAAAAGATAGTCCCTTAGACACGAGGTACCCATTTTGCTAAAGCATGGGTAATTTCAAATTTTCACATGCTGATGAATTGAAAACGTCTACTGGTCTTACAGCTGTTAAAACCCAAACTTGAAGACATTGGGGGATTGGGATCCTCTCTAGTGAGGCTACCCCCATAGTGGAGTGTAGTGAAGATCCCACCCGTTTAAAGAGGATCTACGTGTATCCTGATGTATTTTAAGTGGATCGAAAATGGATCGGGATAAGTGCCTATCTATTTTGAGTGGATGAGATCCTCACTACACTGGTGCTTTGTTACGGAAGATCTTTTTCCGACGTTGGAAATGAGACCCATAGAACAAGGATTATGTTAAGATGATGGATGGGTCCCACCCACATTTCATATATATATATATATCTTACAAACTTCCTCTTTTTTAGCTTACAGAACTCAACTTCCTCTCTGACGGTCGGCCGTCTGAAGTTCATCACACGCTTTCACTTTTCCATATAAAACCATCACCATTGCCTGCAAATCCACCCAAAAAAAAAGGCGGACAACAATGGCGTCCGCGTCTGAACCCAACTACCCTTACCCAATAAAAACAGTGGTAGTTTTAGTTCAGGAGAATCGCTCCTTCGATCACATGCTGGGATGGATGAAGTCTCTCAACCCAGAAATCGATGGTGTCACAGGGAACGAGTCCAACCCATTATCCACCACCGATTCAAACTCCCCACTAATCTACTTCGGCAACCAGTCTGAGTACGTTGACCCGGACCCGGACCACTCTTACCAGGCAATCTACCAGCAGGTGTTCGGCGTGGCATGGTCAGAGGCGAATTCCACCCAAAAACTGAAGCCCACGATGGAAGGTTTTGCAACGAATGCTGAGGTTACAGAGAAGGGCATGTCAACGACGGTGATGAATGGATTCAGACCAGATGCTGTACCTGTTTACAAAGAGCTGGTTTCCGAATTTGCGATCTGTGATCGCTGGTTTGCGTCTAATCCGTCGTCGACTCAACCGAACAGGCTGTTCGTTCACTCGGCAACGTCGCATGGTTTGATAAGCAATGATACCAAGATTTTGATCCCAGGGTTGCCCCAGAAAACGATATTCGAATCGCTGGATGAGGCTGGGTTCTCTTTTGGGATATATTATCAGTTCCCACCTTCAACTCTCTTCTTCAGGTAACAATCTTTCTCTTCTATCTGTTCTTGCTTGTTTTATAAACAATATGACCTCCATTTATGGTTCAGAGATTAGCAGACTCCTCAATAAGATCAATCATTGAAGACCTCTGTAAATACATCACAGAATCTTAAAAACGAAGGGATTAATTAATTAATTAAACGAGTGCAGTTCCCGTACTTGCACGCTGCCAGGACCTGATCACCGTTCATGGTGTGTGGGACTCACATATGAAGTGGACTCATTGTATATTACCCATAATATCCCTCCCTATTTATATATTTCCTATCCTATCCTATCCTATCCCCTCTATTTTGCCTGCGCTGGGTGTCAAAACATATTTGACACAAACAGGTGTAATAGAGACAGACCCTTAATATATATATATTTAAATCATCAGGTTTCCATCAGTAGTTAGGCTCGAAAATAAGAGTTATTATTAGTTATTTTTAATACATCGAATTTTATAGTTGGTTACAAATGATTTGGATAGGATTTATTCGAATCAAACTATATATTAAAATTGAAAGGCACCAAAGTGATTGTTCTAACCTTCTTTTTTTTTTTATATTAAAAATAAACTCATTTTATACCTTAATTAATATCAATTTATACATCCAAATGGGAAGTCCCCTAATAAAAACAAAGATCTAAAAAAATATCAATAAAAAAAAAAATCCGCACAAGTTTGAGGATATTCCTTGCAATGACTTTTCAAATTAGATACTCAAAAATACAGTTTCAATCACTCAACCGGTACAAACAAGTTAGTTGAAGGGCATATTTACAGCTGAGCGCCTTTACATAGGCCCAGCTAAATAATTCAAGCAAACCGCTAAAATTGAAAGTCATATTACATTATGGGGTTTGGTTCTGTAAATGGTGAAGTGGGAGCTATGTTGACCTCTTTTTCTATGACTCTCTTTTTGAGAAATTTTTTTTTTATTCGGTTGTGTGGCTCTTGCACTAATGCGGAGATCAATAGGAATGTACATACGAATATCCTCTTCTGCTTCCTATTGAATGATCCGCCATCTCCCACGCCACTCGGAGAACCTTCCTCTTAAATTAAAAACCGTAATAGATCATCCAACTCAATGATATCTTTAGGTTGGAATAGCCACATTTCGACATGGTAGAAAGGAGTACACTAGACCATATATTATTTATAGGCTTGGTAGATCAGGAGGCTTTTTATTCTTTGTCGTAGAAGTGGGAGGCCTTGAGATGACTAACGTGTATCATTTTCAAGCCTTCTGGTTATATACTAGGTCAGAATATTAGATTCGGCTGTTATGTTTCCCAACCAAATAGGCTGCAAATTCACTTTGTTTTACCCTTCATGATTCTACCAACCATAAAGGTTGTGATTGGTTACAAGGAAAATTAAAGGGAAGAGAAAGAAAAATTTTTAATTTAAAAAGGAAGTTTTTATAGTTGTAACACAAAATGGTTGTATAAATTACTTAAATTTTTTTAACATATTTAGTAATGATACTAATAAGATGTAAAATTTATTTTACCTTTTAAATATAAGGGATTTGAATGCAAAGTGAAATATAAGTTAATAACTAAATATGAAATGATTTTGAATTAGTTACATAGCAATATGATATTATGTATTGTAATTATTGTAAAAGTTTCATTTTTAAATTTAAAATTTTCACTTTCTTTCCTTTAACCAAACACAATCAAAATGGCTGTTGGAAAGAAATGAAAGGGAAAAGGAATTAAATCTTTTACTGTTTTTTTTTTTATTTTAATTTTTTTATTATCTTTGTTAGTGTAGGCTCCGTCTGTTGCCAAGTACATGAAGGTAAGGGAAATGAAATGGTTTAAAAAATGAAAATGAAAAACTTTTGCAAGAGTAACTATGTTACAATGTATTAAATTTGGAAATCATATTTATCAAATGAAAGCTTTATTTTACTTGTCTAAAAACTGTATCAACCGTGTTGACTGCACAAGGTCAGCCCTGGCCAAGTCTGAGCTGAATCGACCAAACCTGATCCCAAAAACCACGATAAAATCTCCACCTTCATGGGTTCGGAGAGAGAAAAAAAAAAAAAATCCTCATTTGGAATGTTTGTAGTTAACTTAGTGTTAGGTAATGATTATAGAAAATTCCATTTTAATATTGAGTTGATTTCATTTTCCAGCCCTGTAATTTTTCTTATAAATTGCAACCAACCCAGGTATTTTTTTATTTTAAAGAGAAATAAATAGCATGTTATTAAATATGTTTTCTTTACCCGTTAGTTTTCAGTTTTCCCTTCCCCATCATTCCCTTTTCTCAATTTCCTTAATGAAAACCAGAGAGAGGCACTAATGCAGGCAGCATAAGGAAACCTCTTATAATGTTGTAAAATTTGAGTTTACAATATTATGGACAGGAACCTTAGAAAATTGAAGTACATAGGGAACTTCCGTCCATTTGATTTGGAATTCAAGAATCACTGCAAGGAGGGGAAGTTGCCAAACTATGTTGTGGTTGAACAAAGATACTTAGATTCGAAAATACTACCAGGGAACGACGATCACCCGTCGCACGATGTCTCAGAAGGCCAAAAATTCATCAAGGAAGTTTATGAGGCATTGAGATCTAGTCCGCAGTGGAATGAAATCTTGTTCATAATCACATATGACGAGCATGGTGGCTTCTATGATCATGTCCCTACTCCTGTAACTGGAGTCCCAACCCCAGATGGTATCGTGGGTCCTGCACCATATGACTACCAATTTGATCGTTTGGGCGTTCGAGTACCAACATTCTTCATTTCTCCATGGATTGAGGGAGGAACCGGTAAGCCAATTAATTAATGGTTGAACGAAAATTAATTTTACTCTATAGAGAGGCATTTTTTTTTATAATAACTTGAACAAACTAAACTCTTACACCTGGTGTAATTACAGTGCTCCATGGGCCTTCAGGGCCATATCCTACATCTCAGTTTGAGCATTCCTCCATTCCAGCTACAGTGAAGAAGATCTTTAATCTCAATGACTTCTTGACGAAGCGTGATGAGTGGGCTGGAACCTTTGATATCCTATTGACAAGGACAACTCCAAGAACAGATTGCCCAGGTGAACTTATTAGACTTTTTTTTTTTAATTTCATTATATGAAGACATATCAGTTGACTGTGTCTTAACCCAAAAACTTAAAAAACTGTTAGGTTGAGAGGCCTAACATTATTCCTAACACTCCTCTCCATGTGTTGCTCCACTTTTGATTGGCAACATACAGATACATCATTAATGATAGGCGTGGTGCTCTGATAACATGTTGGAATATCCAACCCAAAAGTTTAAGGTATTAGGTGGAGAAACTCAATTGGTATATTAAAGCCATCCGAAGTCCTAGAGTTGATCGATGTGGGATTATTCCCAACAGTGACTCTAAGCCAAGAGGTCTTCCTTGAATGGGCAATAGTCCCAAATTTAAGCTACTGCACGATCTTCTGTTCCAAGTGTAATAGCATATTGATCTTCATATGTTTTTATATATTGATGAAGCTTATAGTGTGTTCCCATGCACATTGCAGTAACACTACCAGAACCAGTGAGAATGCGGGAGGCTGAAGCAAATGAAAACGCGAAACTAACTGATTTTCAACAGATAATAGTGCAAATGGTAGCTACATTGAATGGTGACCATAGGAAGGACATTTATCCACACAAACTAGTTGAGGACAAGACAGTAGGAGAAGCTATTAAATATTGTGAGGATGGCTTCAAGAAATTCTTAGCAGCATGTGAGGATGCCAAAAATAGTGGAGCTGATGGGGATGAAATTGTTGAGTGTTCAATCACATCCAATCAACAACCCTTCAAGATCATAGTGGACAAAATGTTTAGTTGTTTCAGTTGCATCAACTGATACTGGTATAGTTAGATACTATAATCCTCTGCATTTTGCTTCAAAATTAAATTTAAAGGCCTAGACTCATAATTGAAAGTATGATTGGGCTTCCATATATGTTGAGGAAATGGGGTTTTGCTCGGTTATAAAAAGCTATCTTTTTTTTGTGTGTGTGAAGATAATCCTCTGCACTTTGCTTCAAAATTAAATTTACAGGCCTAGAATCATAATTGAAAGTATGATTGGGCTTCCATATATGTTGAGGAAATGGGGTTTTTCTCAGTTATAAAAAGCTGTCTTTTTTCTATTCAAACTCAAGTTGCACCTTCCTGCAATCTAATGACCTGTTATGACCTTGGCTATATCCATAATCCATTTGAGTAATGAGATTTGTTGGTGTTGTACTTCTATTAAGAGTGAGAGAACCTAACAAGTGTTGATACATAATCTTAAATTATTCACGACTCAACCACCTCTCTCGCTCTTTCTGGTTTCTTTCTGTCTGACATGACTAATATTAAAACCCAAAACCCTGGATCCAGCAGCAAATCTAGAACAACTTGTGGAGCACCACACCAGCATATTCGTCCTGGCAATGCTCTTCACGAAAAACCCTGAAACCTCACTTCTTCGGTACACCCTCCACGAACTCCAAAAGTTCCATCCCATCCTCCATTACAGAGTTACTCGAGATGGAAAAACCAACAATTTCTTCTTCACCATTGATCAGTTCAATCCTTTGATGTCTCCAAACAACGGGGTAAGAAAGAATTTTATTTTTAATAGCGAAAGAATCACTGATGATTGATCACTTCAAAGCAGTGACTCATCAACCACAAGTAATGTGCGCTTTTGGTGATCAAATCAATGGTTCAATGGGATCATTCTCATCCTAACAGGCTTCCTCCACCGGCGAGTGAACTTCCTCCTTTCCATGATGCATTCTCTTCCATGCCCTTGAGTCCGTCCTCTGCTTAGGGCGTTCAAATTCTTTCATGAGAAAATGATGCCAGTCTCAGTCCGAGTGGGGTTGGTCTCTTCGAGCTCATGCCCATTTCAAACTTCACCTCTCAGATAATGATGGCAGTCTAATCGAGAAAAAGAAGTTCACACTTCAGAAATCTAGACAAAACGAAGCCAAAGAAAAAAGCCATCCTAAATTCCACCCATTCAAACACTAGAAGAGTCAAGAACAATGAGGAGCTCCAGTTGGCTCTTCATCTTTTCTTCAATTCTCATAAATTTAGTTCTCCAGCCCACCTTGATTTACCACTATTGCTTAGGAGCTGATTACAACACTAACAGCAACATCCCATTGACAGCAAACCTCAAACCTTCTCCTCTCTTATCTATCCCCTAACGTTTCTTCATCCACCAATGGATTCTACTACTTCATCACAACCAGAATCAATATAAAGTCTTTGGTATTTTCCTCTGCAGAGGCAATGTTACAATAGAGACTTGCCATAATAGAAACCAAAATATCATACAACTCTCTTCTTCCACTTGACCTTATTTCCATATCTTCTCTTCCATCACTCTAATCGATATTCTCAACCATGGAAGAGAAACCAGGAGTTATTAAGTTCAATTTCTATAATGTTTCCGACCCAGGCCGGTTCGATGGACAAACTCATTACAGGGGTTGTCTTGGACACTTCTTCCATGGGCATGCTCTTGACCGGAGAAGCGAATTTTAGAGTCTTTCAGGACATATCTGGGTTCAGTGCACGCCTCATCTTTCTTTCAACTGAACTCTTTTGCTTCCCCCTCCTCCATTATCAGAGGATATAGCGCCAGACAGTAAGCACAGTATGAAAGCTCACTTTTTTTGTTTGACAAGTTCAAAAATTTTGCAGGAAAATTTTATCTAGTATTAACTTGGTTCCTAATGTGTTAATTTGCTAATCCTTCGGGATTTGAAAGCCATATTACCGCGAATGGTTTCAGCCTTTCAGCTACCCTCTGTTTTTAGATTTTTTTTATTCTTTTTGCTGGAAGTTTGAGGCATTGGACACATACCACATAAGGTCACCCAATCAAAAGCTAACTGTAACAGAATTGCAAAAGCCTCTTCATTTTTTCCTGGAAAGAAAGAAACTTGAGATTCAACTGCTACTGTAAATTTCTACCTCACTCCACCTTTGATCTCTTGGAACATAAAAACATAGTTAGGGTGATTTTTTTTTTTAAATATTCAAAATCTCATTCTACTTTCAAAACAACCAGGTTGAACTAACATATCCAATTGGGAAATTGGAAACTATCACATAATACAAGCACCGGGTTGAACTAACATATCTAATTGGAAAATTGGAAACCATCACATAATACAGGCAACCAGGTTGAACCAACATATCCAATTAGGAAAATTGGAAACTGTCATATGATATATTCTCCGGTACTAAGGCTTGCCAGTAGCATTTTTAAACTTTAACCAATTAAAATTTTAAGTTTGCTTCACTCCATTCCTAATCAAATAAGAACAGATCACGCTGACACTTGTTGAAACTCTTGGTGGAAGTAAAACTCATTGTTCCCTTGATCCTCATCCTCGCATCACACAGGTCCTTGAGAGATGAAGACCAGATGACTTAGTGAAGCATGGAATTCTAAAGGAAGATAGTAGATGTTCATCTTCTGTAACAGTTACAGATATACAAACTAACAAGACCTCTTTTTCCCCATTACATTTTGGGTAACAAGTATGAAAGCCAAAACCCCTTTAATCACTCATGACCAGACATACTGTTGTCATCCAGCATTCTATCAAGATTCCAATTCCAAAGCCCAAACAAGACTTGACTAAAGAGGAACAAACCTCGTAAAAACTATTTACAGTATTGTAATGGGAAAAAAAATTGAGAGAAATCTCTAGAGACCTCTTAAAGAGGGTGAATGCAAATGCCTCATTGTAGGTATTCCTCTTCATATATCATCACCATAAATTCCTAAGTGAGTCAACCTGACGGAATTGCAACAAGTTCAACACCTTCCATCTACAGCAACCCAGCAGCTTTCAAAGCCGCTTCGAAATCCTGCTCACTTTGCCAGGAAGGGACCTGCATTGCACCAACGAAGCGCTTCAGATCACAAAAGCAGTACTTTCATGCTTCACCATCTCACAGGAATCTTGAGGACCCGGTCTCCTCATTGTCTCATAACTTCAGTGAATTAGGACCTATGGCGGGTCTCATCTAAAATACTACTGAGGAAAAAATTCGAGGTTTTTAACCATATTATATATGCATGCATCTTTTTTCATACTCACTGAGGAAAAAAAACATTTTGCACACCATAGAAGGGACTACATCCCAAAGCCATAATTCGAATCACCTGCATGTACATGTATTCTCCATGGGATCTCATCATCTTTGATGTGATGTGGGCCCCAAATCTAGAGTGTAGGACCCACTGAATATGGACTGTGATGAGATCACAGGGAGGATACAAGCACATGCAGGTGAACTATTCTCCCAAAACCGATCCTCCCCCAACAAGTAAAAAGGCAAGAAAAGGCTTTGTTGGAAGACAAGACCAACTTATATCACATATGTAAAAAAAAAAAAACATCACATGACATTGGACTGGTACTAAACAAAAAGAAGAAAAGGAAGGAGAATAATAGGAAAATAGATAGAAATGGTTGAAGAAAGGAAGATGACATGCTTTCATCTCTCTTGCGTGTACAACTGATATTTACCTCAGCTATTTTGTGTCCAAAATGCGACTCAATTTTTCCCATGATCATTGTGTCCCTGTCACCACACAGCAAGTTGAACACAACTCCTGTACAGTCAAATCCAAACAGTTTTCAGTTAGAAATGAAACACAACAGAGATGGATAGACTATGGAGAACCCACAAAGAATTTTTTTTTGCAAATATAACATAGTTGTCCCAAAACACTAGCTCAAAGCATTGATACTTTAAAATCATTAGATATAAGATATAAGGGAAGACCTTCACCAAGAACTCAATCTAATATGAAAATCAGTCATTGTGATGCAATTACCAACCCCGACAAATACAAAAAATATGGTTGGAGGCTTTGGAAATTCATAGCATTCCTAACTTCCCGACAAACCAGGATCAGATCACAGGAGTTTAGGTAGGATTAGTTTCAATTACTATTTTATCATGTTTATTTATTTCTATGTTTATTAATTGTTAGCAGAAGTAACTAATGCAATAGCAATGTCATGGATGGATCGACACGAGCCAAATTTGGCTACCCAAGCCAAACCTGAACCGGCTCAAACCCAAACCAACCTTTTGGTCTGGAAAGGGTTGGTAGATGGTTAATTAGAATAGAAAGTTTCAGTCTTAGGGTTTTCCTTATTTATTATTTCTATTTTATGCCATAGAGATTAGATTTTATTTTATAAAGATGTTATTTATTTTCTAAGTTTATTTCAAATTAGTTTAGGAATGTTATTTCTTTTATAAAGAGACATGTAATAGAGTAATGAGTAGTGAAGATTTGAAGAATGGAATAGAATGATGATTTGTTAATGAGATGCCTACGGCAGAAATTTGAAGCTTTCCCTCTCTTTCCCTCTCCTCTCTCTCTATTTCGTCTCTGTGCACTGACAGACCCAACCAGATCTGTCTTCCTTTCTTCCCCTTCTTTTCTTCCTCTCCCTCTCTTTTGTTTCCCCTTCCTTCTTCCTAACCTCCCCTGTTCTGGGCGGTAATACCAGCCCCAACGACCACCATCTAACTCCATCATCCCTCATCCTCTTAACCTGAAACTTTAGGAGAATCTTCCTTACCTAAGGGCTACTCAACCCCCTGAGTTTCAACCCCAACCCTTCAGTCTACAGAGAGTTACAGACCTGCAACTAAGGTTGTTCTAAGCTGTACCGCCAGATCTGTTTCAGGAGGCTTGTTCTCTCTTAAGAATCAATTGATTGGCCAATTTGAGTTTGAAACGATAGGCCATAATATTTCGAATCTTCAGTTGAAATTTCAGGTCCATTGGAGCAGCATCGAAGAAGTTCTCTTTTCACGAAGCTATTCTGTTTTCCGCCTTCTGTTTCCTCTAATCGAAAGAAACTTCTTTTCCAAAGTCGTAGTGTGTGTGTTAATTCTTACTTTCCCATATTGCCCCTCCCTCATTCCTTTAGTCATGAGTTATCCTTTCTATTATGTTAATACCCACACTGCCCTCATATATTTCAATAGAATTCCAATCTCACTCTAAAGTTCTGTTTGGTTCTCTACAAGTTATTAGAAACTTCTGATTTATTACAAAACTGCCATTACTGGTTGAGTTTTGAGCTTATTTACAGTTCTGCCACTGTTTATTGAATCAACCTTTCTTATTGTTTCGGGTGGGCCTACTAGCGGATCTAATTAGGGTTTTCTCAACCCGGATCCTGCATCATTAACAGTCCAAGTTGCTTAAAATTTTGTCTTCAGTTAAGTCTTACGTCTTAGATTAGAAGTCTATGTTTTATTTCTCTTTATATTGGCATGTAACTCAGAAGATTGGATGGAAAAGAAAATTGAATTTGGGTTTTGTGATTGGTTCCTGCATGATCTAAGCAGCTGCAGCTGTGCTCTCTTCTTCCCAGCAAGCCGGAACACTCCTTTCTCTCAGGTTGGTTCTCCCTCCCTTCGATTCCCCTTCCTTGTTCCTTCTTTCCCCCTTTCTTTCTCCCTTGCTCTTCTCTTTAAAACTCCTGTTATTTTATTTTCTTCTTCTTCTCTGTTATTCTGCTGGCAGTCTCAACTTTTTTGGATCAAACTCGATGGGGCTCTTCGGCTTGGACTGATAACTTGGAGTTTGCTTCCATACACTAGGGCAATCTGAACCCTAGGTCCTCAACCCCCATCAACACCTCTGATGTGAAACCGAAGCCTGAAACCACTGCTGGTTTCCTCTCTACTGCCAATTTCAGGGCCTGTTATTTCTCCCTCATATTTGATCTTCAGTCATGTTGTCAGTTGGATTCAGCAGTGTTGGGTGTAGAGATCCTTTAGCTAAAATCCCAGCTCGATCAGTGTTGTTTCGGAGAACTTCCATTACCTGAAATCAAAGCTGTCTTCCACCTCCCTGTTCTGATTGGGAGGTTGAAGACAAATCCCCCCCTTAATATCACTTAAAACTTATACCTGTTTTCCTGAAGGGTCCCTCCCTCTTTTAGTTTATTCCACCTTTTCCCGCTTTTATTTTGTTCCAGAACTACCCCTTTACTTAATATCTACTTCCAGATTTATCCTTTCTTAAATTTAATTTCAAATATGTCCCTACTACTTATTTACAAAAAAGTCTTGAACAACATCAGAATTGCAATTTGCCACTATACTTCCAGTTTGATTTATTTATCATTCACGTGGGCCCATGGCCCCATAGCAGTTCCAAACCAGGGTTTTGCAGCATGAAACCGTATCACAATGCCTGAACATTAAGGTGAGAGACTCATGCCAAATCAGAATTTCTAGCATATAATCCATCTGTTGCTTGAAAAAAAAAAAATCCAAATTTCCTAGTAACTCTAGATGCCTATGCCCCCATATACAGAACCAAAAAGAGAATAAAGAAAATCATACCTATCTTATTACAATATTCCATCAATTTCTCAGGTCACCACTGACGATGGATAATGGTCTTCACATGCTAACATGAGATTAAACAACAGAGAATCCATTTATTATCTCATGTAGTTAACTAAGGCCCCTCTTTAAGAATTGATTTAATTTTACATTGAATTCAATGAAATACATCAAGCATAACTGGAATTTTGTGTCTTGATCTGCAGATCCAAACTTCCCCTGATCATAGAAATTGAGATCCCCACCGAATGCGTGATGTTTCAATTCTCATGAAACAAGTAAATTTCCCATTGTGGTTGAGAACTCAAACACCAGCTAATACTAAATCTAATCCCAATCCATTTGTCATGTACAATCACAGGAGTTCAAACTCCAATAATCCAACTTCCTGTAGTAGTTTCTTGACTACAGGATCCAAGTTCTTTTTGAATATATGCCTTTGTTTATAGAGAAAAGGCAAGAGAAAATACCCTCCACCCTTTCATGGCCAAATGGAGAACAAATGAGCTAGTGCACTTAAATAAAAATTTCATTTCCACCACAAACCATCCCTCTACACTTACATGGTCAATAGGAGAACAAAATAAATAGATCTCACTTACTACAGTACTCATCCATTTCCTAATTATCATATTCTTCACATATTTATGCCTAAGAAATCCTCCACACTTGTCACCCCCCTATAAGTGCATACAAAGCAAAATTAAACCCTGGCAGGGTCCGGCCAGGCCAGGCCTGGGTTGAAGCCTCGGGCTAAGCCTGGCCCGACCCTGTACTGATGAATTCATAATACATTTCATTAGGTTATCAATTTATATATATATATATATATATATATATATATATATATATATATATATATATATATATATATATATATATATATTCAAAACGATTGACCCTAAAATCCTTTGTTTCACTCTCACTCTCGCGGTGCCATTTTCTTCCTCTTCTTATCTTCTTCTTCTCCTTCTCCTTCGACGATGGCATTGAAGAATAGTTGGGAGAGGAATAACAAAACAGGGTATGTTGCTGATTTGGCACCGATAGAAGCAAAAAAAAAAAAATCAGAAATCAAGGAGAAAGAAGTTGAGTTGGAGGTACAAGAGAGGGAGAAGCAGAGGAGAAGAATACTCTATCACTGGTACTTCTTTGAGCCTCTGCATTTAAAGCAGCTGGCTCAACAGCCTCAGACACCACATCCAAGGGTTTTTCGAGTTTCTCCTCTTTTGGTTCATCTGTCAGGAAGCTCTGTACTGAAGCTTCCACATCTTTTGGGAATTCCCATCTGCAATTCTTTCAGCCTCAATTATTTCAGTAACCTCAATGTCTTTTTGGGTAAGTCAGTAACCTCAATGTTTTTTTTGGGTACGTCAGTAACCTCAATGTTTTTTTTTTGGGTAGGTCAGTAACCTCAATGTTGTTTGTGGGTTCTATGACAGAAGATCCTTTTTTATCATCGTTTTCCTCAATTGAAGCATTTGTCAATGGCAGGCTTCTTACTCTCCCTTTCTAGGCCGGCCTTCCCCATCCTTAATGGAAGAGGCATCAAGCTTTGTTTCAGTGTTCTCATTGTCCTTAGCTTTCTTGCTTATGGTGCTTTCAGTTGTCTTCAGAAATATTTATTCATAGTTTATAATTATAGTTCATAATTACTGTCCGATTTACTAATTAAAATACTCCACGTTGAAAATTAAGGAACAGACCTAGAAATTTTCTGATTCGAAAATTCATATCTAACCAAACACTTAGATTAGTTTCTGTGGTACCTGTTGAGTTAATGTAGGAGAGGATATCATCAGCTTCCTTGAGACAACAGTAATGGGGAAAGAACCAGAAGTAAGAGCCAATCAGGGTCAACCCGACCTGGCCTGGCCCAGTAAGGGTCAATCAGGGTTGGGTTGGGTTAGGGTAAACCTCTCAGGGTAGGGTTAGTGTTGTAAGTTTGTCTGACCCTGGCAAAGTTGGATTGGGTATGAGCTAACTTTAAGGGCCCGTTTGATAAAACTTCTGCTTCTGGATTCTGGATTCTGGTTCAAATTTGGATTCTACTCCAAGCTACTCTAGGATTATTTTGGAGTAGAAACTTGTTTGATAACGCAATTCTGAAATAGATTTTAGAGCATCTTTGGATTAGAAACATGTTTGAACACACTATCCCTCCAATCAAAGTCTAGAAAAACAGTCGTAGTAGTGGTGGTGGAGGCGGCGGCGGTGGTGTTGGTGGTGGTGGTAAAGGTGGCGGCGGTGGTGGTGGTGGTGGTGGTGGGTGGTGGGCGGTGGTGGGCGGTGGTGTTGGTGGTGGTGGTAGAGGTGGCGGCGGCAGTGGTGGTGGTAGTGGCGGTGGTGGTGGTGGTGGTGCTGGTGGTGGTGGTGGTGGTGGTAGGTGGTGGGCGGTGGCGGCGGTGGTGGTGGTGGAGGCGGCGGTGGTGGTGGTGGTTGTGGTAGAGGTGGCGGCGGTGGTGGTGGTGGTGGTGGTGGTTGTGGTGGTGGTGGTGGTGGTTGTGGTGGTGGGTGGTGGTGGTGGTGGTCAAGTGATAGTCATGTGAGTGTCGACTCTTTTTTTTTCTCTTAAAAAGTTGATCCAACAGCTTGGAGCAAGTATTTATGACTCCAAAATTTTGGATTCTGGAGTCATTCTGAATCCGGTTCACTCTGTGGGAGTTGAAATCTAACTGGACTTATCAAACACGCTTCTACTCCAAAATGGCTCCTTGGGAGCCAGAATCCATAGAATCCAGAAGCAGAAGTTTTATCAAACGGGCCCTAAGGCACCCGGGTAGAATCAGGGTTTAAAAAAACACGGCCCAATCCGGCCCCGTTGCAGCCCTATAATGGTGTCACAACCAGAGGCCTTCTCCACCCCTACCAGATCCTAAAAACCAACTCCATGATGGCCTCTGATAGGACTTGATCCCTGACGAATAGTTTCCAAGTAGTACCAAATCCTTCTAGCAAAGTCACTATGGATGAACAGATAGTTGAAAGTCTTCATTTTTACATTGCAAAAAAGGCAAACATATCCATAATATACCATTTTTTAACCTTGTGTGGAAAATCATACAAGCAAACACTTCCATGTCCTGACTATACCAGATCATTGGTCGAGGTATTCTACCAGTATGAAATGTGAAGTATCTTTCACCCTGCTGCACTCCTCTATCCTTTCTATTCACACCCTATGCTTTCTCAGTTTTTACCCCTTGTTATCCAACCAATACAAATTTGCTTTATCACTTTTGATAGTCATCAGTTTTAACCATCAATACCCATCCAAACCTTCATATTCTACCACTCCGTCTGACCAACATTGAGCTTGATAAAGTACCTGAAGTGAAGATCAACAAGCACAACACTTCAAAGGAAGGGTTGATCTACATGATAAGAGGCCAAGTTCCCTCACCGAAGATCTCCAAAGTAGCACGTACTGCATGCTTGGAAACGGTCCTATATAATTTTAAAGAAATTCCTCCTATACCACCCAAAATGGACACATAATACTCTCCCTCATTCCAGGAAGAACCAAGTAGTAAAGTATCCACAATAAACATATCTAAGTACTCTCCCTATTCCAGGAAGGTTTAAGTCGTAACGAATCCACGATGGCCTCTGGCCAAAATTGACCAGGTTGAAGAGATTCCAAATACTACCAAATACTTTTAAAAAAGCACCAACCATCAAATGGACAAACATCAATAGTTTCTCCAATTTCTTTGCATAGAAGGTAAACATAATACAGGATATACCATTTCTTCCAATGTTTCAAGCAAAAATACATCATAACCTTGTATTCTATACACACATAGGAAGAGGAAGAAGACATATATATTTGGACGAGAAAATAAAACGAGACGCAATAATCATATTTTCCCTATATAATGTCAATTTATCTATTAATAATATGGTATGAATGGAATGCTAATATAAAATTAAAAAAAAAGACCAGCAACACAGTGCATCAGAGAAGATGCAACAGAAGCCTACATAGGTCAAATTGATGGTTCAAACCATACCTGTTGGCATCATTTTTGACATTAGAGACCTTTAGATGAAGTTTCATTGCAAGAGAGACAGAGTATTAGAATTTTCAGTCAAATTCGATGGCTACATAGTACATACAGTTCTAGCAGTTGTCGATTTGGTTTGTATTTTTATTTTATTTAATGTCATAAGTTTCTTTTCAATTAATTTATTAACCCTGTTTAGTAGTTAGTAGTTAGTAGTTAGATAGTAGTTGGAGATATTAATGCCATTGTTTAAGTAAATAAAGCAAGGTTTATGTCAATACCATAGGCTATATAAAGGCTGGAAAACAGAGCTTGTTATCATCATTTCTTGATTCATAAAATTTGGCAACTTAGCACTTTCCTCCACTTGTTCTTGGATTGAGATCTTGGTTTTGTAGTGTGGTTTAATTAAGTTTGCAATAACAAATTTTTTTCCAGGTGAATAAAGTATATTAAAAGAGAACGGAAGAAATACAAGACAGGCTCCCGGATTGAATGACAAAAGTGTTGCTTGGTTTTTCCTTGTTAATCCTCTTCTATTGCTTTCGGATTTCATCAAAATGTCCATAGATTAGATCCCTAACTCCTACGTTTTTAAAACCAGGAACCCAAGATCTTGGTTTATTTAACTTATACTTCCTTTCAAACACCCAACCAAAATCATATATCTTTTTTGCTGTCAGTCCATACCCCTGAGATACCCTAGCCTACCCTACATCACATCCTTGGATCCAATCAAACATGAATCACATAATTTAGGGGCACTGATATGGAAAGGATTTAGAGATAAGTTAAAATCAAAGGATAACTCCAAAAATACGGGTTAGGCGCAGGAGGCCATTAGTGTTTTAAAACCAGAAATTGCTATACCAAATGGAAATATTGACCATTGAACAGGGATACAGAACACAGAAGCAAGATGGTCGTATAACCGTTAAGCCAAGAATCAGTTGGAAGGGGAAGAGGAGCAGAAGAGAAGGAATAAAGGAATCATAAGAGTACAGAATATTAATCCACTCCATCCAACCATGTCCAACTACTAATTGAACAAAAACATTAGCAATATCAACAGAGGAATGGAGTTCGTCATATTGACAATGCACATTCTTCAATAGCTAAGTACAGAAAAGAAGACCAATAAAAAAAATGGTTTTGCGCAGATATATAACACCAAATAACAAACAGAAAGGGTCCTCCAGATACAAAGACATTCATGTAGTTGGAGATATATATATATATATATATTTACTTGGGGGGTGTTGCAACAATCAGATTGTGAAGGGAAACCTAATCAGCCCTTAACTGACAAACAGAATTATCTGGGGAAAGAAAACTGAAAACTAAATTTGAGTACTCACCTTTGCGGCCAAAGCGACCTGCCCTACCAATCCTATGCAAGTACACCTCACAGTCAGGCTCTGATGGAGTATCATATTTCACCGGAAGATCATAATTGACAACCAAATTAACCTTTACATAGAAATCATATCAGAACCTGAAATGTTGAAAATCAATAAATGATCTTTAAAATGCGAAAGATCCTCACCTGTGCTTGATCAAAACCTCGGGCAAGAAGATCAGTTGATATGAGGACCTTAGTTAATCCATCCTTGAACTCCTTGACAATCTTGTCCCTATCTTCTTGCTTAAGAGCACCTTGAATAGTAGAGCATTGCCAACCGTATTCAACAAGTGACTTATGTAACATGCTGGCACTATTTCTAGTGCGGACAAATATAATTGTCTGTCCCAACTTCTGTCCCAATTCAAAGATTTTGTCCTTGATCACTGCTATCTTGGCAAGTTCATCAGGACAGTGCACATTATACTGCTTCACTGCCTCCAGAGACAATTCTTCTTTCTTGACAAACAGTTGATTTCCATCTTTAACCACCCTCGATACAAAATTCCTTACAACATCATTGAAAGTAGCAGAGAAAAGAAGCACCTAACATGGAATGCAAATGAAAGTCAATTAAGTGTCAAGTTGAAATGAGAATTCTGCATACAGCATATAATAAATGCCAAAATGATTTAGTTATCTTTATAAATTATAGGATGTTTCTGGAATGCACAGTCAAGAGGTTATATCTCTTGACCAATGTTGCCAAGGCGCCACCTAGCCGTCCATGTGGGTTTTCATCCCCTAGGCTTTTGGGTGCCTTATTATTTCACGTCATTTTAAAAAAAATGTCATTTGTATCTCTTTTTTGAATAGTATAAAATACTTAAATACACCTTCAAGCATGGAATCATGAATATGTATAAAAAATTAAAATTTAATGCCCCAGACCCTTCCTTTTTGTATAAATCCTCTTATGGTAGATGTGCCCTTACAACGCCTTGGTGTTGCCTTGTCGACTCGCTTTGTCCCTTAAGAGTTCAGGCAGCCCTCCCGCACCTTGGGTCGCAATGACAACCTTACTCTTGACTGCACACCTAGTTATTACATTTGAAAGGGTGATGCGACAAATCTGACCATATGATATCTAGGAAATGGTCTTGATTGGCTTTGGCCGTCTACTTGCATTGACGTATTCCATTTGTATTTTCAACCGTTCATTCTTTTCAGTAAGTTTTATTTTAAATGCATTTTCAAAGCCATATTTTGCCACTTTGCCAATACCATCTGGGCTGAAACTTGACATGTGAACAGGAGACCCAGGGGGTCATTTGTCCATAAAAAAAAGTTCATTTTTGTCAGACTTGCCACAATGCAGATCCTTGCGTCGACGCCCAAGTTATAGGCTTAAGAAAAAAATGTATAGGCCTTTCTCAGGTTTGGTCAAGGATGGGTTTTTACGTTGAAGCCTTGAAGGAGTAGCATCAATATTAATACTGGGACTGATTATTATCAAAAATAAAATGGAAACAGTAAACAAAGACTCAACAATCCATCCCGTGCCTTTTCTTCCACCTCTCCTCTCCAATCCTTGATCAAACTTGCGTTCCCCAGGCGCTATGAAATGGGGGGTGCTTCCTTGAAAAATAGGTTATGCATGCCATAGAAGCCCCCTATTGACGTAAAGGGAGGGTGAGGGGTAAAAGCCATTGGTTCAAGGTGCAGGTAATGAATGGGCTTGTTCTGGCATGAGAAAGAAGGAGTCTCCAAAAGCGAGGGTGGTCGTAAATCAGCTCGAATCTTAGATCAATTGAGATCCTTAATAGAAAGGCTATGCATAAAAGCCACTTAGTAAAGAGGAAGCCATTGAACAGAAGGCGGGACTTTACACTTAGGTTTTGGAAAATGTGAGGGCACTTTCTTCTTAAATACATTCTTTTCTTTTCAATGAAATGACAGCTGGACTGATTGTAGCACAATTGTTATATATATATATATATATATATATATATATATTTATTTATTTATTTATTTATCGATTCATCAAGAAATCAACCTATCCAATAAAATAAAAAAATAAAATAAAAATTTTTTGATTGGATGGGAATGAATGAAGTACTAAATCATCCCATACCGAACTTGAAACTTTGGTTCTTCCCAGAATTACTATTACTATTTGATTCATATAAGATAAAACCGTTGGTCATACCAACGGTATTACTTCCATTGGACAAAAACTAATGGCCACCCCCCCCCCCAAAAAAAACACACACAAAAAGCACAAAACAAAATAACTGAGGCATCCTACACCCCAAAAAAAAAAAAAAAAAAAAAAAAAAAAGAAACACAAAACAACATAACTGAGGCATCCCAAATAACTTGAAACCATATAAGAACAGAATTTCTGTAGAACAAAACAAACTGGGACTTGATAAGATATATTCCAGTTCGGACAAGATAGTTGGATAGATAATAAACCTGAGCCAGTTTGTGTCCATATTCCGGTGGTCTGTGCCAGCGTCCATCCCACTGCCTGCCAGCACATTCAAAATGTGCAGCAGGCCATCAAAATTCCAATCATTAAGACTTTTAACCTACAATGGTAGTCCATTCTATATTTGAATCACTGATGCACAAATAATTGGCAATCAGAGCATCAATATGAGCACTAAATAGACATTTGGGCAGGTCCACAGTAAAGGTATATCATCATAGAATTTGTGTTCCCTCACCCCTACCTGGAATACTAGTATCTGAATCCTACAATCCCTCAGCTACCTAGTATGGTGGTATCTGATCTCTTGTGGAACAGAGCTGTATCAGTACATTCAGTGCCTGTTTGGTAACACTCTGCTCCGGCTCTGCTTTTGATTCGGACTCCCAGGGAACAATTTGGGAGCCAGAAAGTGTTTGGTAACACCATGTTGATTCCAGCTCCCACAGAGTCAACCGGTTCAAAAAATGACTCTCAGAGCCAAAATTTGAGAGTAAAAAATACTTGCTTTTCCGGAGCCGGAGCCAAAAGAGAGAATTGAAAATTGGAAGTCATAGCCCACTACCGCCACCACCCCCACCATCTACCTCCCACTACACACCACCACCGCCGCCACCACCACCACCATCGCCACCACCCCCACCATCTACCTCCCACTACCCACCACCACCACCGCCGCCGCCACCACCACCACCACCGCCGCCACCACCGCCGCCCCCCCCCCCCCGCCATCACCACCGCCACCCCCGCCACCGCCACCAAATCTGGAATCCATTCCAGATTCATTTTTACCAAACAACCTCCTGCTCTCAATAAACTCTGGGAAAAAGTGAGAGCTCAAAAATGACTCCAGAGCAAGAGTTAGGGAGCCGGAGTCAGAATGTTACTAAACAGGCACTCAATGGTTAAAAAAAAAAAATTATGCTTTATTTATTTATTTTTATTTTTTTTCAATTCATCAACTCTGATTAGCTCAAACTTGGCATGTAAGAAGATGACCTTAGTATATACTTGTCCACAAAATTACTGCCTAATTTAACCTGCCATGTGGTGGACACTAAAGGCACCTAGCAAATAAACCAAGGTAAGAGTTCCCACGTGACACTAAAGGCACCCGGCAAATTCTTCCACACGCATTAATCACTTTGTAAAAGACATTTTCTCACAGATTGGATTTGAGGCAACTTCAAGGCATCAGGGATTATCTCAAATGCCTTGGCTAATATGTGAAGCTCCACAAATATTTGTGACATTGGAAAAATTGTTGGTTAAAGATACAAGATCAGACATTTCGAATTCGAAACCCATCTAACATTCCACCTATCGCCATACTAATTAGCATATTTAAAACTTGAATAACCAATATGAAAAGAAAAGGAGATTGGAATCATCCTTGCAGAGAACTATACTTCAATTTAGGTAAACCCAATAGAATGAAATAAAATAAAATAAACGGGCAATAATATAAGTTCCAGAAAAATAATCAGCAAAACATAAGAAAAATGCCCCAAGGTACAATCTTTCACTAATATGTTTAAAGGAATTAATCTTAATGAAATTAAAGATAACAAACAACGATATGCTTTGTAAATACTCCAGATGCTGACTTGGTTGAGTTAATAAAAAGCTTATGTTAAACCATATCATAGAAAAAGATACAGAACATAACAGCAATTTAACTTAATGGATTTCCCAATGCTTAATATTATAGAGAATAGCTACATAGTACTGCATCAAACCTGGCAATGAGCATTGTTTCTCTCAATATCCTTCATAATCCTCAAAGAATCATCCTTAAAACCATCCTACAACCAAAATAGAGTAGAGTACAAACAGAACAGTGAGGAGATAGTTAACTGCTAAAATACTAATATAAATGGCAAAGATGCAAAATTGTAATATACCAAAAATGCAATTTTGAAAATCCTACGTAGCAAGTGTTCTTAGGTTTCAGAGTTTAGAATGCAACATGAGCTATCTTCAGGGCCAAACAAAATAAGCACGGACAAAAATAAAATAAAATAGAATACACGTATATCCCCTTCAGAAGTTGAATAAGACAAAGAGGTGCCTAAATTTGCAAGTAGAAATAAGAATAGGATGTAAGGCTCACTTTGGTATGAACTATAGAATTAATTATATAACACATTATGACATATGTAGTTGTTTGGTATGATTTATGGTATTTATATATATTTAAAATAAATTAATAAAATTTAAAATCTACAAATAGGTTAGAATGTATTTATCATTATTGTGAAAATCTAATATTACTTCTTTATATCTAGTGGCATCAAACTGTTATTATTTATGACATAATTTATTCTCATAAATAATGTATCATAAATTATTCATAAATATAAATATAAACTATATCAAATAGAGCCTAAGATTCCACTTGCAAATTTAAGAACAAGAATTGTTCTACAAGTGGTGACAATGCACCTACCATACCCTAGAGAACGATACATTACAGCATCCATAACCGATCTTGCAGAGCCATGGTCTCCACAGTGGCATTGTCCACGATTTCAAACTAACGAGAGCTTGATTGTACAGTAATTTATACCAAAATGCCTTGGACAAAAGGAGAGAAGTGATAAAAGAATTATAAGATGAAGAAAAGAAGAAATGTGAGGTTTCAGTTCTTTCACAGTTATGGTCTTTAAGTTCATCTCCATTCATCACAAAACACAACCAACTGGCTTATGGGGTTAGGTGGTTGGAAGTTCAAAAGTTGTTTGGTTGGGCATTTTCAGTTTAGGCTTTGGCTTTTGGTTTCGGTTCATTACTCCTGCTCAGGCCATACAACTTCAGTGCCTCTAATAACACGGTTAGGGGATAACATAGAAGGGCATTTTGGAAACAATAATGACAGATTTTTTCTCATGATCATACAACGTAATGTACCCACACATTTTTTAATTAATGAGATTTAGCTTCAGCCTTCTTCTGTTCTCAAGGAGATTCAGAATATGGTACCGTGGTGACTTAGTTGCTAGTGTTTCAGCAGGTTGATTTGTGGTGATTCCAATCGAGACCTATGGTGGTGATTCCAAGGTTATAGCCCTCCTCCTACTCTACCTCTTATTTATTTGTTATTTCTTCTATCAATCATATCAGTGTCAGTAGTTCAATCTTTTTTTATATTAAATCTTGATCTGTTATGCTGTTCCTGTTTTAATATTTTTGGCTTTAAATCTGTTTCAAACAGAAGTCATCTTGCCAACGAATTTTCTGTTTTCCAGTTCTCCATATTCGAATAGGAAAAGTTCAGAACTCAAGATCTGTCTGTTGTACTTGCTCAAATCATAGTTGTCAAGGAGTTAGTGCTAATACCACTATACTAGTAACCGGACGAAACAATCAAAACAAACTGACAAAATACATATGATCAACCTCGTCAAAAACAAGAACATTTATAAGTTACATATGAAACCTATTTAACAATTACCTCTGCCAACATGTGATCAGCCTCATCAAAAACAAGAATATTTATATCCCTTGTGCTGAGTTTCTTTGCCGACATCCATTTCTTTACTGTTCCGGGAGTACCAATCACTATTTGCGCAGTGATTGGTGCCCGTTTAGCAATTGGGATATAATTAGTGCTATCCATTGGAACAGCACATTCAGAAGTAATCCCCATGTATTTCCCCATCTTTCGAAGAACTTCCAGATTCTGCAACATGTGATCAACCATTAAATTCTAAACCTATATTATATTCACAATGGAATGGACAAAATAAATTTTAAAAAAGCAAAAACAAAAACCTGTATTGCCAATTCTCTTGTAGGACAAAGGCAAAGGGCCTGGGTTGCTTTCAGATTTGGATTGACGCGACTCAACATCCCGAGCACAAAGCATGTGGTTTTACCAGAACCATTATGAGCTTGAGCTATCAGGTCCTTATAAGGAGGAGTCAAAATCATTGGCAAGCTAATTGCCTGAATCTTGCTAGGTCTCTCGAATTTCATGTCAACATACAATGCTTGTAGCAATTCAGGTGCCAAATTCAAATCCTCGAAAGTAGCAGCAGATGTATATGGTGTATCGCCGGATGTTACCTGTGCCAAAATTAAAACCCAAAACAATAAAATAAAAAAAAAATTAAAAAAAAAAAGACAAAGCAATTTAATTGGAGAAACCCAGTAGTGCTGATACCACTATACCAGAAACCAGTTCTACAAAGTACCCAGCTCAACTTACCAACACCAACCCACATGCCAAAATAATAGGACTGACATTAAACCCTAAAAATCATAAGGAGATGAACAGATAAGAGATTCCTTACAGCTCTGATACTTGAATCTTCTGGTTCATCCAGAAACTTGTTGACCATCTTGTTCTCATCAATGACTAGCGCACCAACATTTAGCTCCTCGGCTATATCTCCGGACCCAGACGGCGCAGATTCTGTTTGTTCGGCAACATCGTCAACTTCATCACCCCAAGAACGTTTAACTTCTGGCAGTTTCTCAGTTCCAGCAACAGACCCGTTCTTGTTGTCCGCCATTGAATAGAAGTTTCTGATGTGAGACAAGAAGTTAAAGACTGTTCTCCTAATTACTCACAGAAACAGCTGAATTTGAATATCCAAACTACAAGCAAAAGTGATCACTGAGATTGCATTGGAAAGACAAAGCTTCTGAGATAAAGTTCCTGTTAAATGTCAAATAGTAAAAATCCCTAAAACACTGGTTAATCATAGAAACCATTCTCTCTAAAAAAAATCAAATAATAAAATTTTTTTAATTTTTTTATAATTTGACAATAATAGAGTTTCTCTAATCCAACACCAAATTTGTCATGCCAAATAATGAAGTGATAGTTACAATGGTACGAATATCTATGAAATGGTCTAGATTAATCACATGACAGATTTTATACTCAAATTCAATCATACAGTCCCTCATGTAGTACTACATATTCCTTCGACCAACTCTTCTTTTTCTTTTTTCTTTTTTGTCAAAACTTAACATGTGAGCACTGGCCTTTTGAGTCTATCTGTCTATAAAATGTAAACTTTATCCATTCTATCACAGGCTTTTCTTATTAACACCGATCCAGTGTCTAACGACTATTGATACGAGTGATCGGTGTCCATTGGGATCTCACAAAAACCCAAAACCCCTCCCGTGTCAGATACCAAAATACTCCCTCTTATATGGAGGTTCCATTATGACTCAGTGACATCCAACAAGAAGGAATCAATGTCAATGTGGCATTTACACCGATTGGTGTCATATAGAAAGACCATTCCATCACATGACAGACATTGGTTATGGACTGTCTCTATAGTTTTACGAGAATAGAAAAATAATATCCCCATTTTCTAATAAGAGTTCAAAGTATTTTGGAAAGATTGACTGGGTTCCAGAGCCTCTGTAACACTGTCAGCCAGTTGTGAGGCATTCGACAGCCGGAAATTTATTAGGACATATGCTGATAGACTCCACTGTCGGATCCCCTTACTGTACAAAGGATACTTACACGACTGAGGGGGCCGGTGTTTGCGTTTCCAGTTTACGTGTATAAGGTATTGGGTTACGTACACAAGATTTACTTCAGTTTATCTCTCCAAAATTTAAACAAGGACCACTGAATCCTATCACTGAAGTTAAATGATCTGAAACTAGAACTAGCCCTCACAATTTCGCGACCCTTTTGTTAGATCAGCTATGATGATTGATGAATCAACAAAAAAATTTACGACTCCTAATAACCATAATACAGTCAAGGAGATATAGAAAGATGTTTTCCAAAGTCTCATCCTCAAGAAAGAACGGCACAATGAATGTATTTCCAGGTATCAATAAGTAATAACCCTACAAGAGAGAGAGATACAAACATTCTGGAATGAGTATTTAATGTTCCGCCATTCTGTTTGCAAGTGCTTCCAAGCAACTCAGCAAGGTTAGGGGAAGACAAGATACAAGATGCTAGGGTGTGTTAATGAGATAGAGAGGATCAGAGGAGGTTAGCAGAACACATACCTAATGAGGGGCAGAAAAGCAGAAGAGACAGAGAAGAGGTGAGCCGCTCAGATGGATGACGCAGGATTTTTCCGGTGGACGATGAGCGTCGCTGTGACCGTGAGGATTGACTATTGAAGTTGAGGAGAGGAAGGAGGCTTAGGCAGAAGAAAAAGGCAAATCGCAAGACTGGAGAGGGCGTTCCCTTCGTGAGTGAGGAGTGTTGAATGGGAAAATAAATTAGGGCTAGCTAGTTCGTGAACGGGTTTCAATAGTTTGATTAAAAAAAAATATAATATTGGGTCGGGTTAGGCCGGGCCGAGCTCAGTCAGATGATTCAAACCCAGGACCTGCCGACCCTGAAAAAGGTTTAATATACATTGAATTCAAACTTGGGGACTAGATCTTCTATGATGACTGTCAAGCGACAATAAGATCTTGATCGTTCGTAATAAATTGAGATGTGTGTCGATGCATTATCAATGGTTGGGATCTTCATTGCCAGGCGATAGTCATTACAAATGATTTTTTCTCCAAACCTAGCCTTGGCAGAACAAGTTCAGATTGGTTCGAATTGTTAAGATAAAACTTATACTATTAGATACTCATATACTTGTGAAAATTTTTCGATATGTTTATTTTCAAAACGATTACTTACCACTCAACCAAGCTCAGTCCAATGATTCAACCCAGGCCCAGTTTGACTAATGGAATTTAATAAAAATTAAACTCAAACTGGTTCAAGACAGATTCAGACTATGAGAGTAATTAGGAATTTTTCTTTATGTCTATTTTCAAAACCAATAATTACTACCTCGGCATATTGGAAGGGCACAAATAAATCTACTACGTGGCAAATTAATTATCAAGAATAAGTGTAAGAATTAGAAACAAGATGCCAAAAAACACATGTACACATACACACATAGTAAATGTAAAATAAGTAGCTTCGAGAGAAGCCTTTAATTATCAAAATCTTTCTAATTACCAAAAAGGTTGCTTCCTAATTACCAAAAGAGGGAAAAGGTAACCTTTAGTTCAACAGTGGTACTTTCATAGTCATTTTTTAATGGCCACTCCAAAACTCCCTCTCCGACGGATTCGCATCCCCTCCTTGGAGGACAGCAGCAATTTGATCTGGATGATCGAAACATGGCTTTCGGTGAATTTTTGAGATTTACGTTCGAATCGACACTCAAGTCGATAGGAGATGTCAGCTCGAACGTGGCTCTCGGAGTCACCCGAGAGTCGCGTGTCAGCTATCGGGTAAGGTTGCCGCGTCTCCTCTGCCAGAGGAGAGGAGACGATGTGAATCCCCGACGGACCGCACTTTTCCCGCCATTTTATTCTCATTTTCATTCTCTTCCTCTCACTCTTCCGCTATTTACCTCTGTCATTGTGAGTTAAGCAGCGGAAATGATGTGGGTCGACATGTACAGGCCGAAAACATTGAACAATATCGTTTTTCACGAAGATGTCGGTCAGAATCTTAAGAAGCTTGTAAGTTTATAACCCCCGGCTTTTCTTGATTTTTTTTTTTCCTTTAATTTTGTGGGCTAATTTTAGTTCCTCATTCTGGTTTCCGTTAATAGGTAACTGAGCAGGATTGCCCTCATCTACTGTTCTATGGCCCTCTGGTTCTGGCAAGAAAACCCTAATCATGGCACTACTCAGACAGATGTTTGGTCCCAGCGCTGAGAAGGTTCCTTTCCACCTCTCCTGTATTTATTTACCGTTTAATGTTGCATATGGTGTTTATTTTCTTCATTGACTGGTGTTATTGATGTTGACCGCAGGCGAAGATTGAGAATAAGACATGGAAGATCGATGAAAGATACTTTTATTTTCCTGAGATTGTTGTTGCATTAGAATTGACAAAATGTGAAATTTATTCTCTAATGTAGTGAATGGGTGTGATCAGTATCTACTTTTCAGTAATGAAATTATAATATTAAATCCTTTATGAATGAGGAATATTTGAGTGATTGAAGAGGTTGCCTATGTGGTCCTGCTAAACTATCAAATTTTCACTCAAGAAGTAATCAAAGAGACTCATGTTTAAAGAGAAGGGTCACATAATTTTAGAATGTTCTGAGAGAATTTGGTCCATTGGAACTTCAAATTTTGATAAAATAACTTTTGATCAAGATTACTGGGAGCTATTTTCTTTTTGGATTAAAGTGGTCACTTAAGTCTTTATTTTATGTATGTTTTTATTATAAAAAGAAGGTGCTTGTCTCATGCTTCATACTGTGTCTCTATGCAATTGGCATACCTTGTTTTGGCTTTAGCATTTGGAAATACTGACAAGTTACAACCAAATATACTAATTAATTGTTGGCTGAAATGTTTGAAATTATTTAAATATGCAGTTATTGGGAATGTGTTAAATACGAATAGATGTAATCTTGTTTGTTTTTCCAGGCTGGAAACAGAACTCTTGATTTAGAGCTGACTACATTATCAAGCACCCACCATGTTGAATTGAATCCTAATGATGCAGGTTTTCAGGATAGATATGTTGTTCAGGAGATCATCAAAGAAATGGCTAAGAATAGACCAATTGATACAAAAGGGAAGAAGGGTTCAAAGGTAAAAACATATTGTTTTAATTGCAATTTTAAGATATCAGCAATTAAATTTGGGGATGATAACTGTATTAGTTGATCACATCACTGCCATTACGGCATTACCACATGTTAATCTTAGATGTCGGCACAGAAGGTGATATATAGTGAGTGATACCTTGATACGGCAACTTGAAAGTATCTGTTATGACATAGTATGAAGTATGATTCCCAATCTGGTACGATAATGATTTTATTTCTCTCCTTCAACTTTTTTTCTATTATTTCTCAAACTTACTATTCATGAGTTTTTGTTTACAGACCCACAACATCTTTCTCTTACTCGGTTTAACCTTAAGAATTGGAACCCTAAAAGGTCCTGCATTATTTTTGGCTTAGCAACCATCCATCAACTGTTTGAAGGATTTCATGGTTTCCTTGTGAAGGTTATTCCAATCCTACGACATAGGTTGCTTTACTGATATTAAATGCATTTGTAGAGACTTATTGAGTATTCACATGATAAAGGTTGTTGAGGATCTGAAGCTACAAGCCTTTGAAAATGGAATCACATGGATAGAGAATTTGATAAATAATTGTGAAATCCAGTTAGAACCTCCCCATCCATTCTCCCCATCCATTCCTGTGAAATATTTTCCATTATTCCATCTACAGGTGCATCTTTGCTAGTTCTCGGCAGGCTATTCAATGTGCTTGCATGAACCCAGCAGGGTCCTCATCTCATTAGGATAGAGTTAGGCTTTGTAATACTACAATTTTGTCTAAGATTGGTATTTTCCACATGGTAGGATGCTGCATCAAGATCGTATAAAATATTCTTGTTGATACAAGACCCCACTCGAGGACAACTGCTAGAGCTGTTGGTTGGTACCCCTGCCAGTATGTTGCAGGTGTCCGAGGAGGTCATGAGATTGACTCTCCTGTCTTCACCGAGTGCGTTAAGGCTCATCCTTTTACTCCCACCTTGCCTGGAGTAATGTTGTGTACTCCCTGTGGTGATAGATAGTAGAGGACTGGTTATGAATTCCCCTGGAAAGTAATAATAATAATAAATAAATAGAATAAATTTCAGCTACCACCCAAAATAGTTTTGAAACATCATCTACCATCCACAACTTTCAAAAAACATCAACTACACCCAAGTAACTGACAGAGGAGATTGAAATCACTATTAGACATTTTTACCCTTTCTGTTTTTAATTGAAATTTTTTAAAAGTTAGTAAATTGACTAATATAACCCTTCACTCCTCTCCTGTCAAGCCCCAATCGAAATCTTCGTAGTTCCAACCCTCTAGTATGGAGTGACAATTAGGAATTTGGCAAAGCAGAGGAGACGATATCGTTTGGTAAGGATGATCTTCACCAGAACCCTTCGGTATAAAATTTGAAACCTGGATTCTTGAGAGAACGTAAGGACCTGAAAGCTTCCACCTACGACTGACATTTCAGGTAATCGTCCTTGTTCTCCTCCAAACACTTCTTCAGAGCTTCGACATCGAATGGAGACATGACGTTCTTTGCACTAATGTTATCCTTTCTCTTGTCCATCGCTTCCCCAACTCAAACAACTAAAGAATTTCAAACTCCGATGGATAAACCATGAAACATTCAGAATCAACGAAATCACAAACTTGAAACCCTAATTGAAACCAAATTAATCGTTATTTTCTAAAATTGAAAGAAATATCTCTCACTGATCTAAGGGGTAGAAAAGAAAAGGAGTCTCAGGACTAAGGAAAACCGAATCGGAAACAGAAATTTCGTTCTCTCTCTTTTTCCTCCTCTCTTAAGAGTAAATTTAACCCAGAAATGGTTGAAACTTATCTAAAAAGGAAAATGAATAACATCGGGAGTTGCAGGCGATTCTTCTTCTTCCAGTATAAACTGTGGATCTTGGCTGGTCGGATCTTTTCACACTTTTCATCTCATTATGGTTAAATAGACCTTTTGAACTTATGCTTTTATGTTAGTTCTTCAGTGTTCTTGCTATCTTGAAGCCCCCAATTTGTGTTGGAATAAAAGGAATGTGGAGAAAGAATTTTCAGCGGAGCGGAATCGCTGGAAAACTCTCTCTTTCGACCTTCTGCTTCTCTTCTTCAATCATCCGTTCACTCAAACGGGCAAAACCATGGGTTTTCCCATGGTTGTTTGACACACAGAAGGAATAGAGAGCAGGGAACGGAGAACCCCAAGAGGAATTGCAGAGAGGTGGAGATTTTAAGATGAAAAGAGAAGCATAAAATCAAAAGGCATTTTTGGGAATCCGAATACCCAAACCCCCAAAATCAAAAGGATCTTGAGATGAACCGTTCCGACTACAAAGAGTAGACAATCGGAGTTCAAAGAACTGGGTGGGAATGAATACATTGATTGTTTGCAAATTGCGATTTTCTTCTTCTTCTCCCTTTTGATTTGAAACTTGCAGAGAAGCTATTTGAGTGAACGGGAGATTAAAGAAGAGCAGCTGTATGGTGAATTAAGTGAAGGAGGGTAAAACCGTCTTTCAATATTTCCTTAAGGGTATTATTGTCCATTTTAAAATCGATTTTATATGACATCAGCAATTAACAGGATTCGTTTAACGGAATGGATCTATTTGATTAATGGTAGTAAACGTTTGGGTGGTAGTTGATGTTTTCTGAAAGGTGTGGGTGGTAGGTGATGTTTTGAAACTATTTTGGGGGGTAGCTGAAATTTATTCTAAATAAATAAATAAATAAATAAATAAAACCACACTCAATGGTGGCTGTAGAAAAAAAAAATTCTTATATTTCTTTTGTCTAACATTGAGAGGATCTCCTTTCCTCTAAAAGATTTTCATCCTTTCCTAAACTGCATGTTGAGAGGAATTCTTGTAATTTGTTCGATTGTATCAAAATGAAATCTTTATTATGCACCTCTTTCCCAATGCGACATTACTAATTGGCTGTATTGGCGTGGAAATTCTGTATCACTTTATGTTCTCTGATTGTATTTATTATTGATGTGATGTGCACTGCAGCATTTGTGGCGAAATTTATGAGTATTTATTTATAAAGGATTTCTTATCTAGAGAAAACAGCCAATCTATTCAGGACTTTCAAACTCAAATGGTTGATGAAGCCAACAAAGCCAACATCATATTTACCTTGTGTCATTGTCAAGTTCTCTTGGATATATCTCAACTGTGACATCCATCTCCCTGGCATTTGGAAGAGCAGTGACAGAGTGCAGAATTGATCTTTTCTACTGTCATTGGTTGGTTCATCCTCTTGATACAACTCAACAGCTAAAGTTCCATGCACCCTGCGTTTCGAAGCCTTTTTTTAGGTTCTTTTTTCCATTGTCTACTAGAGGAATCTATAATGACTTCACCTGTTACGTTTCCTACACAATGCTTTGCTCCAGTTTGAAGGGATCTAAGGGGTCATCTCAGTGCCTGTATATTTATCTAATTTTTACTTTTCGGTCTGTTTCTCTGTCCTTCCCGCTCTCCTCTGCTTGTATTCTTTCTTCTCCCCCCACCCAAAAAAAATAAAATAAAATAAAATAAAACCATTTATCTCTTCCATGTTATATCAGTTTGTGGTATTATGACCACAAGCATCTGCCTGAAATCTATGGTTTTAGTGTAACACTAGGGCCCAAGAATGTTGTTAAGGCCCTTTTTTTTTACCTAAAGAGGACCTTGAAAGTATAATAATTAGATTATCCATTCACCCTAGAAACCAAAAGGAATGGAGAATATGGTCGTGGGGTTGTTGATTTCCCCTAAAGGTATTGGAGCCAAAATAGTCTGTTTTTGGTCATTTTTTAACCTGCCCAGACCTCGAGCTAAACCCAACCTTGTCTCTTTCAACTGTAGGCTATCGTTATTCATCAAGACTTAAAAATCAAGACGCCCATAAGCACCATATTAGACTTTGTCTGCCTATGTTCCCTCCTTTAATAGGCCTAGCATGTGATGATGTTTCAAGTAACTCTAAGTTACACTGTTGGAGTAGAGAAGAGAACAGTTGCAAGAGAAGAAAATTGAATTCAAGACCTCTTCTCAGCCCCTGCTTCAGCAAGCAAGGGGCCAACTATTTGACCAACCACTGTGTAGATGTCGTAGGTTCTAGTGGGATGTTTTTTGAAGGCAAACTCAGCCTATCCAGTTAATATTGGATTTTAGGCCCATGTATGATAGCTCCCTGTGACGAATTCTAAGAGCGGTTTTGGTTCATTAACAGTTTTAAATCAGGAAGTTTTAGCTCAAAACCTCTTGAAAAAACCAAAAGAGGAGGCTTGGGGCACTGATCAATCTCATGGGAAATGAAAATTTTTTTTTGTTGGTGGTTATCTCTGACTTTAGCTTCTCTAATAGTTTGAAATTTCCTCATCATTCTCACAAGATTAAGCCAACCACATAAATTGAAATGAAACAATTCCCTGAGAAACTGAAAATTTTGAGGCCAACATAATTTGATCTCTTAAGAAGGAAATATTCTAATTAATCATTAAATTATCTCTGCAAAAAAAACCTAAATGACACAAGTAAAGGAAAGGCAAAATTTACATGGATTCACATCTTCTCCTCCCGGTCATTCAGGGAGGACGTGGCAGCCTCTTTCAGATGGCTGTCACGTGACACTCGGGTGAATCCGAGACCCATGTTCGAGCCAACACCCCCTGTAGGCTTGGTTTGTAGGCTGGGTGTCGGCTCGAACGTGGGTTTCGGATGGGTGTCGGCTCGAACGTGGGTTTCGGATTCATCAAGAATCACGTGGCAGTCAGGTTGCCGCTAATGACTGGGAGAAGAGGATGCGGATTCAATTTACACTCTACTCACATCACTGCCGGAAAATCCCGACAGTACAACCAACCCGGCTTTCTGGTACCGGCAATGCTGGAAAATTCTCCAAATGTAGTACAACTTCCTGTCCAATAATGACCCCTTGCAATATGGTCCTTGACATGATGATGATCCGGCAATCTCAATGTATACCGATCATCATTTGATTCCACATGAATGATGGAGTGCCCCGTAGAGTGGCTCCTTGAAAATCTCTCAACCATCTCTTCACCATGTTGTCCCCCATCTTGACTAGCCATTGCACCACTTGTTGCACCCTCATGGCTATCTCCTCCCTCAACAACCACCACCACCACCACTTCCTCCTCATGCTCTTCCACTTCATCCTCCTTGGTGACGTCATTTTCCGGCGGAAGAAGACTGCTTCTGCAAAGTGGGCATGTAGTATGGTTTCCAAACCATAGATCTATGCACTCTGGATGGAAGACATGGTTACAAACTGTCAACAGCCGAAGCTCATCATTGTCTTCAAACTCCAATAAGCATACAGCACATTCTAGACCGCATTTATCCTGCCGGAGATCCTTCACAGAGGAATAAACAAGCTTTGGGAATGTAGCAATGATTGAAGGGTCAAGGCCATTTGAAACAGAGGCAGTTGGTAGGACGGTATTTTGGCGGGAATCCGAAAAAGCAGTCACGTATCCCATAAAGAACCGGTAGAGGAAGATTGAGAATAAACCAGCAAAGAAGAAAACAAAGAGGACAAAAGTGAGGGTCACGGTTACCGGCGGTGCTGTGTAAAATGGTTGAGTTTGAGATGAATGAGATGAATGAGATGAATGAGATGAATTCGGCGGTGGATGGAGATCCAAAACCGTCGACGACATTGCTGGAAATCAGCAGCCAAAGATAATACGCCGGATGTTAGATACCCCGGCGTTATTATTTGCATGGAATAGAGGAGAGAAAGAGAGAGAAGAAGAAGAAGAAGAAGAAGAAGAAGAAGAAGAAAAAGTACGTGGAAAATGAAGTCAAAGAACCAAGTAATCTTAAATGGTAGACCTCTTGTGTAGTTCTTCATTGGGTCTTCCCTTCGTTTTTGGTTTTCTTTTTTCTCATTTTCAGAATTTAGCGGATTTGTATGCTGACATGGCATTGTTGGTTTCCCTTTTGAGGTGATGACAAAAGTCCTTGAGCGAGTCGCTTGTGAGAACAAAACCAGAGAAATACCAAGAAGGTTTGTGTTTGTATGGACCCTCATATACCAAATCAGATGATTCTAACCATCCGATTTCCCATTTTTGTAGGTCATCATGCAATGCATTTAATTCAGGATCCAATGGTATGCAGCCGATTTACACCAATTTTACATTTCTCACAAATTGATCGAAGATGATAGTTACAATTCTCTTATTACTACAAATTTCATTTTTGTTAAGAAAGATAGAATTTTTTTGGTAGATTTTGATGGGTTTCTAAAATGGAAAAAATGGTTTTCTAACTCCCTTTTCTTTTCTGTTTGCTTGAGGTTCCTTTCCCGGACCCATGAGCCACTTTGTCTTTTAAAGAATCTTTTTCCACTTTATTATTTAAAGAAGGGTAAATTACACAGACACCTCCTCTACTGTAGTGAAAATACACAGAACTATCCTACTTTTTCAAAAGTTACACAGAATACCCCTATAACAATGCTATCATACAATCTCGCCCACACCGTTACTTTTAATTTAACGACAGAAGGTCAATTTTTTTTTAAGACAAAAATATCCTTATTCTAGTTTTTTTTTTTCTTTTACCATTCTTCTGCTTCAACTTCTGATTCTGTTCTACTCTGTATCCTTTTCTTCTCTCTCTCTCTCTCTCTCTCTCTTCTGAAACCCATCGGTCATGGGAAGAACAACAAACATTCCGAAGTTAATTTGTAGATTCAATAGCTTCAAAAAAAAAAAAAAAAAAAAAAAAAAAAAAAGAAGAAATTAACCCTCTTCTGAAACCCTCTCCTCTGAAATTTTCTTTGCCATTTTCTTCTCGATGCTCCAGAGCGCCTGCAAGATTCCGTAATCCTCGTCTCTGTTTGGCTTCTTGAAGATGCTTCCAATAGTGTAAGAACAAGAAAAACATGTAGTGTTCGTGGGTTTCTTCTCTGCTATCATGTGGGTAAAATGACCTAAATGGGAAATTGAATCTCATAAAAAAGTGATCGAGATGAGTGTTTAGGGCTTCTGAATTAACTTCTGGAGGAAACGAGAAAAAACATCGGAATCTATTGTGGTGTTGATCCTTCTGATTCGAGTTACACTCATGTAAAGATAGAAAAATTAGGATTTTTCATAGCTTGAGATGTTATACGTTTGGTTTTAGAGGCTTCATTACGGTTTGAACTCTGGGAGTTGCTGGAAACTGAAACCCCCAAAACAATCGCTGCCAGCACCTCTCTCCAATCACTCCTCTTCTCGTTTCCGCCATTACCGTCGCTCACAACTTCCTTGTCCAGAAAGATCTACATCTTTCATCCTTCCCAGACCCTAGCCCTAGAATCGCGAAACGCTTCTGCCCTATCCCTCACTAAATTCAATTCTCTCCATTCCCTACTTTTCTGTTAAGAGAATCCCACAATTTCTAATAGTTGTCATGGAGAAGAATGAGAAGAAGAGGGAGATGCTGAGCGCTGGAGAAGAAAACGAGTTTACAGCAACTCATGGAGGAGAAAGATCTACACCAATAGATTCTCTTCAGAGATTGATTATTCGTCTGATGGCTACAGACAGCCCAAAACGGTAAGGCATGGTAATGGCTTCTAACTTCAATATCATCTAATTTGACGAGTTCCCTATTAAATCCTATCACTAGAGGTTGCACAAGCGGTGCTGTCGGGATTCCACGGCCTGGGGCCATGGCAGCAGCTCCAACAGCCTTAGCTCTCAATTTGTTTTCAATTTTGATCGGAGCTCTGTTTCAGATTCTCATTATGGATTTGGGAAGAAGGGAGAAGAAGGGTTTTGGATTTCAGACTCTCAGTTTGACATGTTGTCCTCGACCCCCACTCCCCAACATAATTTACCTTCTCAATCTCTACTTTTGGAGAAGAACACGAACTCTCATATGGGATTTCTTTGGAGAAGAACACAAACAGCTTATTTTGTTGGAGAAGAAAGATGAATGATTAGTCTGTTTGATTTTTTTGGAGAATTCGAATAAGGGTATTTTCGTCTTAAAAAAAATTTGAGCCTCTGCCTTTAAGTTGAAAGTAACGGTGTGGGTGAGGTTGTATGATAGCATTATTATAGGGGTATTCTGTATGACTTTTAACAAAATAGGGTAGTTCTTTGTATTTTCACTACAGTAAGAGAGTGTCTCTGTAATTTACCCTTTAAAGAATCTTTTCTCGTGCTATATATATCCATTAATAGTTTTATTAACACTGAGCTTTTAACTAGTACATGACTTTTTCTTCAAGTCAAAACTTTGCTATATGTTATAATACTATTTTGAAAATTGTCTAAAAACCTATTTACTTTTATTTTCCATAAATATTGAAGAGATGATGGAGAGTACCTTGCATGGTGGGACATATGGTTGGAATGAGTCGCTTATAACAAAATAACTCCTTCACAATGTCCACAATGACCAAAATAAAAAATAAAATAAAGATGTCAAAATTATAAGAACAACAAAATATAATAGTAGTTGTACCAAAAATTGATTAAATTGATAGGATTTATAGTGACAACCAATTAAATAAACGCAAACTGGAGATATTTTGAGTAAATTCAAGTGGACAATTGCATCAGAAATTCAAATGCTCCTCGAATTAACTGACTGAGTTTTGAAATAGACTCAGGGGGTCACCCCACTTATTTAGGATTCGGTAGTGGATCTCGATCTACAAATAGGAAGTTTGGGATGTCTCAATCACGGATTCAGGTTTGATCTAGCCGGCCTTGTAAGCTAAATATCATGTTTAAACTTCGAAGTTTTCTACTTAAATCTCTCTCTCTCTCTCTCTCTCTCTCTCCCCCCTTCACCATCTAACCATGTCAATTTTCAGCCAATTTGGTTTCTTCATGTGCAAAAGCAAGGACTGAAATATACAGAAAAGGTAAGTCTTTCAAGAATTGGGACCACTAAAAATACAAGGGAAGAATCCAATGCATTAGATCCTCTGCAGCAGTCAACCCAGTATGATCTTGTATTGTGCTTCATTTTAATTATAAGTGGCCTGATGTGGCAAATCCTAACTACTGAATGATGATAAAAATGTCTTTAGATTGGTCACAAGTCGAATTTTATTTTAGCATTCTAAATCAATCGTATGAGCACCTTTATTATATTTTTCTTTCTATTTCCAACAGTATAAAATTAATCTTGTTTTTGACAAACCTTCCAACCTTTACTGTGAGACATTAAGAGTTCCATTTGTACTGAAACTTCAACACCTGAGTTGGGGAGGTGACACTTACAAAATTTGGTCCCCGTCTGACTTGGCAAATGTCATTTATGGAAGCATGATACAGGCTGATACAAGGTTAGGGTGATACAGTCATACAGAGGATCCGAAAACATAGTAGCCATATGTTGAGATGGTTACCAATCCCATTAGCTTTAATGATCAAATCACTCAACCATGTATCCGAAGAAACCACCTGTCAAGGGTACTACTACTCATCTCACGGTATCCAATAACATTAGAAGATACTAAAGGTATTAATTGTAATGATTCAAAGGAACTTTCCATATCCAGAATATTACATGCAAGTGAAACAGTAGAAAGTTTAAAGTTCTTCCATAGCAAGGTTCAAGTGAAGACTTTTTTTTAGGCAATACAGCAGTTCAGTTTTGCATAATACATTGCATCTCTACATTGAGAATCAAAGAACAAGAGGTGGTTTAGGATGGGATGGCAATGTGCAGTTTAAAATCGAATTGCTCCTCTGCATTGAACATGTGACATGCAGCTTCTCACTTCTCAGCAGCTGTGATTGCTGAGGAATCATGAGGATGCAAATTGATGAAGAGACAGACGCATTTAGTTGGAGGAGGAGGTGTAGTCCAAATATAACACAATCAAACAATCTGTATAAAAGGGGTCTAGATATATTAATGTGTGTCATGTAAGTAATCTGGAGTACGCAGAGCAGGTTTAGAGGAGACAAAAGAATGGCTAAACTTTCAATGACATTTTGACATGTGATGAAGGGATTTAAAACCACCTGAATCTTGCACATTCTGCAATCATGAGTCAAAAGGGGTCTACTTTTAAAAAAACAAAGAACAAAATAGCAAAGTAATCAGGTAAAACATCAGGAAAAGCAGAGGGAAAGAAAGTTGTGATTTTATTTGCAGCCAGTAATTTATAAATTCTGCCATTACATAAGAATACCAAGGATGCTCTTGTTCGTGCAAGTTTTCCCCAGATAATTTGATCATGTAAAATTTATCAAAAATGAACAATGGAATAATATAAACATACTTGAATGTTTTTCCAATTTGAGTGAAGGTATCAGAAGCTAAAACACGGTGAAATTCTATATAAGCAGAGAAAAGATAAGAAAGAGATCTGAGCTACATACTGTCAAAATTCACTAGTGGTACAGGGATGAAGATGTTGGGTTAAAAAACTAGGGCAACATGGTATTTCAACTATGATTAATAAAGACAGCAGGTTACAAAGGTGATCGCAGCTCCAAACTTTCTGATCCTGAAAGTCGAAGTCTTAAAGTGAGTAAACAATCCGAGGTAAAAACAAGAATGCAAATGATAATGCATAGAGGGTTCCCATCCTCAAACCAGAACTTGAGCTGCACAGCTCATTAAATCCGAACGTGTAGGATGATTCAAACTCTTTTCTCCTGAGTATAACTTCTTGGTCCACATCAATTTGTCCAAAAAAATGTTCTGTGCAGTTGCCTAATCCCCAAGATTTTTCTTCCTTGAAATGCTTCCATGTGAAGCACTCTGATTCCAACTATCGAGCTGGTTCCAACTCATTATCATCAATCCAATCACCATATATCCTGCTGATCTTGTCTGGGCCCTTCCATTTCTGAAGAGGCCTCTGCCCTTGCCTCTGGCTTAAAGCCAAAGACCTCTGTGATGAAACTCCCATGTGATAAACATCTGTATGAGGAACTGATGTAGTAGATGCTACCACCGTATCTGTCTGGGTCTTTGAAGACACTCCGACTTGCTTTGAGTCAGGAGGGGCTGTAGAGTCTCTACCTTCCATATCCACAAGTCCTCCGCCATACCTGTGCAACTCTGTTTCCAAAGATTTGAATTGTCATGTTATATAGTAAGACTCTGGGTTCAAGTGAGATCCCCTAAACCTAAAGTTTGTAGATGAAGAACTCATCACATTTGCTGAACATAAAAAAAACAGTCAAAACAAGTGTACAATTTGTCTTACAGTGACATTTCCTTTTTATTTTTCTTTTTTTATTTTTATAAACTTTTATAGTTGGTTTTTTTTTTACTTCAAATAATTATTAAAAAAAAAAAAAAAGGTGTTCTACATTTACCTTCTAAGTGTTAAGATTAAATAGTATAGAGAGTTTGCCCACTTTATGAAGCAACCATCAAATGACTTAGAAATTGGTATTCAGCCTACCAATTTGCAAGGTGCTCTTTCAACTAGTGAAATAAGTAGCCAAGCCATATGGCAGCCACATAGCAGCCACTAGCCAATCAATCTAAACAGGAAAAAGATCATCTGTAGTAAGGCCACCACTGTAGTGAGGATCTCACCCACTCAAAGTTGATCGACACGTATCCCGATCCACTCAAAGTGCATCGGGATACACACAGATCCACTTTGAGTGGGTGAGATCCTCACTACAAGGGTGGCCTCACTACAGAGGATTCCAATCCACCTAAACAGCTCACCTCTTCAATGGGTCATAACCACAAAAAAAATATACTCAACCCTAATGATCATAAACTCCAAAGTTTTCCTGCTTCATCAGTTATGAAATCCAATCCTTTACAACTTTTAGCTTAAATCATGAGAAAAATGCCATTTTAATATCATTGAAGCTTTTGGCAATAACTCACACAGGTTACCGAGCAGGTCATAACTGGTGTATATTATGTTGACAGACCCAGGTGCATTGACTTGAACTACATTTTGTTAAGTGTATCCTTTTTTTTTTTTTTTTTTTGTTTGTGTGTTGGGGGGGGGGGGGGGGGGGGGGGGGGGGGGGGGGGGGGGGGGGACTACTGCAGCATTGCTCAATGAGAATCCACCTAAGGGAAGCAACAACCAAGTCTAAGCCATTGAAATGTGGCTGTAAGCAAAGGGGATATCTTTTTCAAGGAAGGAGAAGTTAAGTAGGACTGAACTGACATGATTAAGTGGTTTCCCTGGTCGCCCTTCCATGATATCAGAAAATAATGTGGTTTTCTTTATTGACTTGGACAGATAGATTCCATTAAGCAAGCAATCAGGCTAATTAATTAGCAAACTCAGATGTCTCATGAAAAAAAAGAGGTTAATGGAAGATCATAATGTTAGAATTATCTTCTCAAGAAAAGAATTCATTCACAAAGTGAAACAGACGGTAATCAGTAGATAAGATCGTACCGCTTAAGCCATGAGCAAAGTGGCATTTGCTTCCAAAAGGGCAGTACCCAGTTGTCTCCCACTTGTTGCAGATCCTAGTCTTCCAATTCGAAGGCTTCTGGTTCTGTCCATTTCCACTGTTACCATACCCACTACCAACAGTTGGACCCAAACTGATGGCCACACTCTCCCGAGCTTTAGACTGCTCATCATGTAGAAAAGTGCAATTATCTCCATATGGGCACCCCTCATCAGTGTAGAACTTCTTACAATGCCTCCCTTTATAAGACCTCTGAGTCTCTCCACTCCCACCAATAACAATAGTTGGAATCTGATGTTCTTCCCTGGGCTCTGAAGATACACCTCGTTCCTCCTCTTGGGCAGCCACAATTTCCTGCCAATTGGGAGGAGGCTTACGAAGCTCTTCAATCCCATGAGCAAAGTTGCAGTTAGTGATGTAGGGGCAAGTCCCTGCACGAAACTTGCAGCAGAGTTTAGTCTTGAAGAACATCTTCCCAATCGCTTTGGATCGATCACGGTCTCTGCTTAACCCACTTCCTTGGGAATCTCCTCTGGTTTTCTTGTTGGGAGGTTCGCTCCCAGATCGAGTTTGAGACTGTCTCCCATCATAATTTGAGTTCGAAGGAGTGTCAGCAGAGGCATCTCCAGTCCACGCTCCGTAATCATCCTCAGTAGCCCAGATTGCTTGGTCACCTAATCCAGGAATCCAATGGTCTCCACCACCACCGGTGCCACGGGTTTCAGAGATTATGTGCACAACATCTCCACCGTAATCCATGACAGGGAGAAATCCACCAGCCAAATTCGTTGAATTTCAGAAAAAAAAAAAAAAGAACAGATTTTTGAACCAGAAACAAAGAACTCAACCTCGAAACCCTAATTCATCATCAAGAGAATGGGAACAAAAACCCACCAATTGAAACGAACTCAAATAGTGGAAATATACGGAGAAGAGCAGAGTCAGGAAACCGTGGATCCATCAATTCAATCAAATTCCCAAATGGATTTTTCACAGACCCAACACCTTAACATCCCTGATTAACTCGTCAATAAACAGGTAGCACAATAAATCGTGCCAAAAATATTATTCTCATTCAAGCAAGAAAAACAATAACAGCATCAAACGGGGTAAGACCCTCTGAATCTCATCTATTACACGAGAGATCTCCAATTTACACTCTAACACTGAATTGCATCAACAAAATTCCGCCAAAAAACAAGCAGAATAGATAAAATTCAGAAAAAAGAAACTCCCAAAACTAAAACCCAATAAGTAAACGAGATTTAAAGTGGGTAAGAGCCTCACATACTAACGAAGAAGAGTATCTAGAGATTTGAGCATTAATGACAGGTTTGATTGAGAGGAAATATACGAAAACTGTCTCTGTACGGAGGAGAGTGGGGGAAGAACCCTGCCGTGCCCATCAGACACAATCACACGAAAGGTAAAAGAGTTGAGTTTCTAATTGAACACTCTCTCTCCTCTCCTAAAAATAAAAAAAGCATTTCTTTCTCCTTTTTGCTGCATCTGTGCAACATAGACAGTTACGGAGAGAGAGTAATTTTGGCTTTTTTTTATATTTTTTTTGTTTACTTATTGGATGTTCTGGAACTAATCTTTGGATACATAATATCTCTTCCCCTTTCTCTTTTTTCCTTTTTTACTAATCAATCAAGACAGAATATCAACAAGTTCAGTTTTACAGGTTAGATGCGCGTGGCTTTGGGGATGGAGATGTCCTCAAAATAGGAGTTTCATAGACGTCATTCTCTTGCCAAGCTGACGATCTTCATTACATAATAAATCATAAGCTTCCATGAAAAGGAATTTTTCTTCTAGGCGTCATGGGTAGTTCTAGACAAGGGTGCAAGTTTACCTCGATAATTTAAATTCATTTTGAACCTTGATAAGGTTGAATCTGATTCAAACCCTGGTAAAATTAGATTAGGGTTTAAATTTTGATTTGGATTGGATTAAAATTGATCCCTTGGTTTGAACAGGACCAGGCCTGATCTATATATATATATATATAAATAATATATATATATATATATATATATATTTATATATATATATATATATATATATATATATATTTTTTTTATAATTGTGATATATATATTATTTGACAACTTGTTATATGTTTTAGGGTCAATCCGATCTTAAATTAGGGTTAATTAGGATTAACTCAGCCTAATCCGGCCCTGTCAGGGTCAATCAGGGTAGGTTAGGGTTAGGCCCAACCCTGCCAGGATTAGGGTTAAGGTTGTATATTTTCTGACCCTGACAGGATTGGACTAGGTTAGGGTTAAGTTTAAATAGTCAGGGTTAGAGTTAGGATTTTGAAAAATCCAGCTCAACCCAGCCCTGTTGCAACTCTAGTTCTAGACTCCTAGTATCAATGGAACCCAGGATCATTGAACCGATTGTTAGGAAGGCGTGTGGACCGTGCCATTGGGATTGGAATCAACTTCTAGGGTTCAAAGAAGAGACCCTGCATAGTGCACATTGGCAATAGATCGGTCGGTTTGGTCGGATTTAAATGATGCCCATCACTTTAAGACCTAAAATTGTGATCGCATCATATTGGATGTTGTTATGGTACTAAGCCCTTAGTACCCCGAGTACACTCCGATGCTTAAGTTAGATTCCCAATGTAAACAGTCAAGAGATAGCCGGAAGTTCAAGAACGTTAATGAACTTGAGTGTAAAAGAGAAGGGATTAAGTTATTAGGTCCTTTACCTTGGGGGGACATCATTTATTTATAGAGAGAGGCAAGAAACATGGAGGTACCGAAACTCTGAAGGTTGTACGCCAATAGGACTGTCAAGTGTAACATTGTGGAGCACCCAAGTCATAGATTCCTAGTAGAAGTAGGAGTAGGAGACTGCGTTGTGAGTCCTAGTCGAAGAGGAAGAGTGCAATGTGGATGGTCGAGTTCGACTAGTTCGAGGTCGCAATGTCGCCCTATAGATAAATTTCATTGTGAAAAGGAGACGTACTGAGTCAACCGACTGCAAATAAGTCCGAGCTTGATATGGGTCGTGCTCTGTTAGGAGACGGACTCTTCTAACGTATCCTTCAAGGAGTGAGAATCTTCCATTGGTCACTCGGCCACTTGCACAATTGGCCAGGTGCATCTTCCTAGTGTGCACTCGCTTCAAGTGGTGACTCAGCCATTAGTACAATCGGCTTGGTGACTCAGCCATTAGTACACCCGGCCTGGTGTTTTGATATGGCATGTGTCAGTTTTTTATTGGGGGTGTATTTTCCCCCTAACGAATGTTAAATTACACTACATAAGTAGTCCACATGATGGGATCTACTAATAGTCCTCATTGTGTAAGACTCATTGACTTGCTCATAGTTCTCATTTTGTATGATTTTTTTACTTCTGTTGCACAATTGGAGAAGGTTTCTACAATGTTAACTGCTAAGTTGGAATAAGACTCCACTGTCCTATCTAGTCTACAATTTTAATTAATTTGCTTTGTTAGTTTGATTTATCCATTAGACTTGTTAGTTTCCTTTTTATATTTTGAGTTTATTTGTCTTTAGTTTGTGACTAGATTTCTGACTTTTAGAGTCCTAAATCATATCAAATAGTTATTTTCTATTTTCTATAAATACAAGTTACAAGGAAAAGAATATATACATACACTCTCCTTTTTCTTGACACATCGATCCTTTTCATCTTCTTTTATTTTCCTATTTTGTTACATTGGACATTGACCTACTTATATTTGGTTAGTCGATTACTAAGTAATAATTGGGTTTATACCAAAAAAGTTACAAGCAATGTACTCAGGCTAATATCAATCAATCCATAATCGAGTTCATACCAATTGGTTTGAATTTGAATGATTAAACCAATGATTTTCAATCTGATAGGCAGCCACTACAACTAATGTCCCTTACGTGTAGACTTTTGTTCCTTCTAATCATTAGGCAGTAATTGATGTAAGACTAAAATCATTGAGACAACATAAGAATGGAGGGAAAAAGATCCTCTGTAGTGAGGATCCCACCCACAAAGTAGATCGACACATATCCAAATCCACCTAAAGTGCATCGGGATACACGAGGATCCACTTTGAGTGGGTGGAATCCTCACTACAGGAGTGGCCTCACTACGAAGGATCCCAATCCAGAATGGAATGTATAGAGTGTGAAAATCTTAGGCCCACATTGATTAAAAGAAAAAAAAACATTAGTGACAAAAGTTATAAAATGAGAGTAAATACTTAAAGAGAGGCTCAGGGGCTGTTTGATAAAACTTCAACTTTAGGATTCTTACTTATGATTCAAATTTCTACTTCAACTTCAAAATGATTCAAGAGTATATGAGAATAGAAACATGTTTGTTAATCTAATTTAGTCATGGACTCTAAAGTAGTGGTGGTGGTGGTAGTTGATGGTAGTAGTGGTGTGAGGTGGTTTTTTTTACTCCAAAATTGTTCTCTGAAATCGAAAAACATTTATTTGATGATCCAAATAATTGGATTCTAGAGCCCATTTGGAGCCTGTTCACTCATGGATTCTCCAGAAGTCCGAACCAGGTTACCAAAGAGGTTTTTACTCCATTTATACTCTAGAAATCAAAATCCAACTTCTGGAGTGTTATCAAACACCCCCTTAAAGGGAAGCACAAGGCTTTAATTGATTGGGCCAGATCAATTTAGACCAGTTCCAATATTTGGTCCGGCTGTGCCCTTTTTTTTATTAATGACCTTTTTATTTATTTATTTATTTATTTTATTGTAAAAAGAAAAAGAACGACTACATCATGTAAGACTGTGGGCCATGGGTTTATTTAATGGTTGGTCCGATATTGATCTTTTCTCAATCAGATTAGATCGATTTAACCATGCGATCTAGGCTTTCACACCCCCAACTGATCAGATTGACGGATGAGTAATAAATCATGCGTCGGTCACACACACATATAGTTAGCATGAACAATATTAGAATAAAGTGTCCAGCTTCTTTGGTATCCGCACCCGATTTTGTAGTAGTTACCAAAAAAAAGTTAATTATTCAACATGCTCCATAGGAGTAGAAATTAAGCTCGGCTAAGAGAGAGAGAGAGAGAGGGGTCATCTTGCCTAAGTGAATGGTATTCTTTAAACCCTAATAGTTGATTCCAGTCTGAATGGTTCATTTGGGGACGTCAACAGATCAAATACACTATTATTTGAATCCGAATCCGTTTACCAACTACCCTATCGAAATCTTATCCGAAATCTGATGGATGTATAAAAATCAAATTCAAATTTAACTGGATATCCAGTTAAAATTCGATTTGAATCCGAAAAATAGAATTAGAATACAAATTGCAAGGAAAATCAAAGAAAACCATAGTTTAAAACAAATGTATAACCAAACCTTAAGAAAATAAAAGACGAAACCTTAAACTATATAAATATTAAGGCTATATGCGTCTTAACACTTTAAAACCTAAGGTTATATACTTCTTAACACTAAAATAAACGAAACAGACATAATAATATTCGTTTGACTAATATCTGAATCCGACCCATGCTATCCAAATTCGAATCTAATTTTTTGAACTCGGATTCCCTTAAACGAACACCAATTCAAATCGGGTCCAGATTTTCGACTATCTATTGACATCCTTACATCCACTAGCTTTTCAACCTTTAGGTTCAATGATCCTAAATTTCTGAATCACTTTAATTTCTACCAAATGATCTTGTAACTTATTTAATCTTAGGGAGAAAGATCCTCACAATGCCATGGTAGAATTCTCACATAAATTACATTCCCTCCTCTCAACTTGTAGATCACCCATCAAAGATATCGATTCTTGCATACCAATTTGTTCATTGTAAGAAATTTCTCCTTCCAATGGAGTTGTGGGGAACCCTCTCCCTTAACACAGACACACACACATAATCTTACAATAGGAAAAAATAATTAAATATGGTAATCTCAGGTTTTCTAGGATGGCTTTGTTTTCTATCATCATTTTGGTGTTGATTCCATCACACAAAATGTCATGGAAACCAAAATGAGACACACACACACACACACATAATATTACAATAGAAGAAATAATTAAATATGGTAATTTCAGGTTTTCTAGGATGGCTTTGTTTTCTATTATCATTTTGGTGTTGATTCCATCACACAAAATGTCATGGAGACCAAAATGAGATTGCTTGATTATAACATTCCTCATGCAGCCTAAGATTGGAGAGATTTTGGCAGCATTAATGATTGACGTCATTAAACCATACCTGTTGACATCCTAAATTAGTGAATTGCCCGCATAAAAATATATTTACAACTACAAATGGTACATAAACAGCATCTTATAAGACATGGGTCCCATTTCACTGCATTCCCTTCCTGCCCATGCAAATATAAACAGTAATAAAAACAAATAAAATATAAAAAAAAGGCAGAGGCAAGGGCAAGGACAGGGGGAAGAGATTACATTTCCCAAAGAATGATACATATAATTACAAAAAATAAAAAAATAAAAAATAAAAATAAAAAATCCAGCAAGTGGAACAAATTAGAATTACAATGCTGGAGGACAAGATAAGAAAGTGGAGATATGATCTGATCCTACATCAAAGTGAACAGCAGAGCCATTGACTAATTGCATCCTGAACACGGAGGCGAGTACCCTGCAAGTCCAACAACTACAGCAGCAACCCTGGCTGCTAGTGTACCCATACTTTTCAAATTTGGAACCCCACCCAGTATACCATATAAAAATCCAGATGCATAAAACAGGAGACCGTCAAACCAGAAATTGCAGTACCCATCCAATTTATTGAATCCGAATTGTCTCCTATGTGTACGGGCATAGGAGACGAGGCGGAGACCGTCGGATGACCGCCACGTGGAAATGCGATCATCCGACGGTTTTAACCAAAAAGCTAGTTAGAGATACCTGGTGCAGCTTCAAACACTGGAAAAGATGCCCATTTTGAAAAGTTTCTAAAACAAAAGAGGCGAGGGAAAGAGAAGAGGAGAGAGGAGAGGGGAATCCGGATTTACGAAGCAGAAGTTTGAAGCGAGGGAAAGAGAAGATGAGAGAGGATAGGGGAAAAAGGATTTACGAATCCGAATCTAGGAGGAGAAGACGAATCAGAAGGCAGGAGGAGAAGACGAAACAAAATCCAGGAGGAGAAGACGAAGCAGAAGGCAAGAGGAGAAGACGAAGCAGAAGGCAGGAGGAGAAGACGTAGAATCCAGGAGGAGAAGACGAAGCAGAAGCCTGGAGGAGAAGACGAAGCAGAGAGGGAAAGAAAGAAAAAATTTGTCTTTTCACTCAGACGAGAGTCGTGAGACAGAGAAAGAGAAGACGAGAGAGGAGAGGGAAAAAAGCAAATCCAAAGCAGAGAGGTGGAGAAAACAAAACAGAGAGGTAAGTTTGTCTCCGCCGATTCTCATTTTGTTGAATCCTAATATGCTTCCATGTGTAATAAATCTCTTTGTGTTTGCTTGAAAAAATGAATAAGTCTCAATAAATGATGCCTTTAAATATGTCAAATTAGAGATGTAAATCAGAAACCCTAATTTGTCCTTCCCAAGATAATCAGATAGAAAATACTAAGTCCTCTAAGCCAACTCTCCCCAACAGTTCAACCATTGTGTCTGATCGCCACCGAAAATCCTGCTTATTTATTTATTTTTTGGATTAAAAAAACACATCATTGTTTACATTCATTAACGAATATGCTTCTCAGATTATATCAGCATGTAAGTATTTATATGTAGTTTTGACCCCCAAAGCCTTGATATGTGCCTCAGCATCCATTCCGTTCTTATTCTTCTTTTTGGCTTGAATCCTTTCATTCCATCAAACTATTTACTGCGATTTATGCTTGTCTAGACATTTTAAGAAGTGAAAATATATGACTTCTATGCATTTGAAATTTCTACAATATTTCTGCAGATTCAAAATTTAACTTTTTAAGACCTTGCGACCATGATTATCAAACCGAGACTGGCCCATCTGAATGAATTGGACAACCTGAGATCCAGTCTCTATAATTAAAACCCAGCTGACTTGGCCAGGTTTGTGTTACCTTTCAACTCATTGCTAACACTGATGTCATCTATTGTGATTTTCACTAAAAGAAATAAAAAAATAACCAACATTATTTTTTTCACCATTTACGTTTATCACAGGCCATTACACACTAAGAGAATAAAACTAGATCTTAGTCGCAAAGAGCACTGCACCCTTGGGTAGGTTGGTGACTCCATCTTAGTCTCACGTCTTCCTCCTCCCTAATCAATCTGATTAAAAAGCTGACTCTGAATTATTGGTTTATTCATTACTATCAAAGAAATGGGAGATCACAACATTGAGGAAGATGTTGGGGATATGTTTGTTATTGGAATGAAGTTTAGGTCTGAGGAAGAAACATATAATTTTTATAATGCATATGGGAGAAGTATGGGTTTTGGTATTAGAAGAGATACTTGTAATTGGAGAAGGGAACCTGATAAGAGTAAGAAACTCTTAACTTCGAGAATGTTTGCATGCAACAAAGGTGGGATATAGGAAAGTTGATAAACGGGATATTCATACCGTTTTGTCTCGGGAAGAGACAAGGACTGGATGTCCTGCAAGAATGGGGATTCATTATTTATATAATGAAGAACGATATGAATGTTATAAATTTATTGAAGATCACAATCATCTTCTCCACCTACCGACTACTATGCATTATATGCGTTCACAACGGAACGTGTCGAGTGTACAAGCCTCTCAGATAGATTTGGCGGATGATTCAAGAATCCGACCGAAGGCTTCCTATGACTATATGGCTAAGCAAGCAGGTGGGACAAGTAACCTTGGGCACACCCAGGTAGATGTCATAAATTATCTTCGGACAAAACGTCAGCATGATTTACAATACGGTGAAGCGGCTAGTGTATTGAGGTACTTTGATGATAAAATTTCTAACAACCCTTCTTTTACTTATTATACACAGCTAGACTCTGAGGACAAGATTACAAATATTTTTTGGGCTGATCATAGGATGAGGATAGATTATGGAGTCTTTGGTGATGTAGTGACATTTGATACTACATTTGGCACTAACAAAGAAAATAGGCGTATTTTCAAGATTCAATCATCATAGAGGAGGTATAATTTTTGGGGCTGCATTAATGTATGATGAAACTGCCGAATCATTCAAATGGTTGTTTGAGAAGTTCCTTCTAGCACATAGTCAAAAAATACCAATAACAATTTTTACTGATCAAGATGCTGCAATGGCAAAAGCAATACCACAAGTTCTAACAGGTACATGGCATGGGTTGTGTTCATGGCATCTTATGCAAAATGGCATTAAACACTTAGGCAACCTAATGATTGATGGATGTAGTTTTTTAACAAAATTCAGAAAATGTATGTTTGAGATTGAAGAGGAAGAGGAATTTGAAAAAATATGGGAGCAGATGATAACAGGATATGATATTAGTGAAAATTCATGGTTATATCGTACCTATGTTGTCAAAGAGAAATGGGCCAAGTGTTTCATGAAGAAGACTCTCACCTTAGGTATAAGGAGTACATAACTCAGTGAGAGTATTAATAGGGATTTAAAAGATTACTTAAGCCCTCATTTGGATGTGGTACAGTTTTTTAAGCATTTTGAGAGGGTACTTGAGCATAAGCGAGAAAATGAGTTAAAGGCTGAGTTTGATGCAAGAAATAAATTTGTGAGGAATATGTATCCAAGATCCTCCATCATGAATCAGGCTGTAGAAATTTATACTCCAACAATATTTACAGCATTCCATGAGGAAGATGTGGAAAGTAGTGCATGCTACGTAAAAGGTAAATGTTTGAGTCCTGATCTACATGTGTATGTAGTTGGCCTCCGGGGTAAACAAGCTGAGTATAAAGTTGTCTATGTACCATCTGAGGCTTCGATAGATTGCAGTTGCAGGAAGTTCTACACATTTGGCATTCTATGTTGTCATGCATTGAAAATTTTAGAACATGTAGAAGATACAGAATTTATACCTGAGTCCTATATTTTTAGGAGGTGGACGAAGACAACAAGACACAGTATAGTGCAAGACAGCAAGGGAAACCAAATTGAAGATGACCTTAATTTGGATTGCACACAACGTTACACAGTTTTTTGTCCTAAATTGGTGAAATTAGCATCACTAGCTAGTAATTCAGTAGAGGGGTATTCACTGATTACCAAGGCAACTACTGACTTGTATATGCAACTACAAGATCTAGGAATTGAAGATCCCGTCCCAACAGAGCATACTACCTACTTAAATGTGAAGGGCCTAAAGAAGAAAGAAGGGCAGAAAGGTGGCAGAAGACATAGAGGTTGTTTAGAAAAGGGAAGGAAGGGAAAGAAATTTACTCGGAACCAGTCACCTTCATTGGTTCCACTGGCACCTCCTGAAGCTCCCCATTTGGCACCTTCTGAAACTCCTCAACCATCGAAGATTTACCCTTCCTTCACATCGTATTTAATGGTAATGATTTAGAATACATGTATTTAATATATGTCCCCATTTAAGCATTTTTTGTGTAAAAAATTGAGCTAATCTTGTTCTTATAGACACCGTTGGATCATTCAGACTCGATGTTGTTCTCTTCCCAATCCTCGAGAGTGATGGAGCATTATTCTCAACCTGCTTGTTCTAGTAGTTTCAAGTGAAACACTAAAGTTTCAACTTGTTGTGGTACATTATAGATCGATGCATCAGCTTAACATTCCATGGACAGTTCCATTTCAGTCTCATCATATAAAACCATGATCATAAAAAAGATATTGGATAATGCAATCAAAATTATATAATTACCTTCGACTCTTATTAAATATCAGCACTCATTCAATTTGGTCCGAGTGGACCTTGATTGTATCTGCAATGAAAAAGAAGTACATAGCATTATAAGTATTGTATATTGACATATAATGTACCACAACAAGTTGAAACTTTAGTGTTTCACCTGAAACTACTGGAACAAGCAGGTTGAGAATGCTCCATCACTCTTGAGGATTGGGAAGAGAGCAACATCGAGTCTGAATGATCCAACGGTGTCTATAAGAAAAAGATTGGCTTAATTTTTTACACAAAAAATGCTTAAATGGGGACATATATTAAATACATGTATTCTAAATCATTACTATTAAATACGATGTGAAGGAAGGGTAAATCTCTGATGGTTGAGGAGTTTCAGAAGGTGCCAAATGGGGAGCTTCAGGAGGTGCCAGTGGAACCAATGAAGGTGACTGGTTCCGAGTAAATTTCTTTCCCTTTCTTCCCTTTTCTAAACAACCTCTATGTCTTCTGCCACCTTTCTGCCCTTCTTTCCTCTTTAGACCCTTCACATTTAAGTAGGTAGTATGCTCTGTTGGGACGGGATCTTCAATTCCTAGATCTTGTAGTTGCATATACAAGTCAGTAGTTGCCTTGGTAATCAGTGAATACCCCTCTACTGAATTACTAGCTAGTGATGCTAATTTCACCAATTTAGGACAAAGAACTGTGTAACGTTGTGTGCAATCCAAATTAAGGTCATCTTCAATTTGGTTTCCCTTGCTGTCTTGCACTATATTGTGTCTTGCTGTCTTCGTCCACCTCCTAAAAATATAGGACTCAGGTATAAATTCTGTATCTTCCACATGTTCTAAAATTTTCAATGCATGACAACATAGAATGCCAAATGTGTAGAACTTCCTGTAACTGCAATCTATCGAAGCCTCAGATGGTACATAGACAACTTTATACTCAGCTTGTTTACCCCGGAGGCCAACTACATACACATGTAGATCAGGACTCAAACATTTACCTTTTACGTAGCATGCACTACTTTCCACATATTCCTCATGGAATGCTGTAAATATTGTTGGAGTATAAATTTCTACAGCCTGATTCATGATGGAGGATCTTGGATACATATTCCTCATAAATTTATTTCTTGCATCAAACTCAACCTTTAACTCATTTTCTCGCTTATGCTCAAGTACCCTCTCAAAATGCTTAAAAAACTGTACCACATCCAAATGAGGGCTTAAGTAGTCTTTTAAATCCCTATTAATACTCTCACTGAGTTGTGTACTCCTTATACCTAAGGTGAGAGTCTTCTTCATGAAACACTTGACCCATTTCTCTTTGACAACATAGGTACGATAAAACCATGAATTTTCACTAATATCATATCCTGTTATCATCTGCTCCCATGCTTTTTCAAATTCCTCTTCCTCTTCAATCTCAAACATACATTTTTTGAATTCTGTTAAAAAGCTACATCCATCAATCATTAGGTTGCCTAAGTGTTTAATGCCATTTTGCATAAGATGCCATGAACACAACCCATGCCATGTACCTGTTAGAACTTGTGGTATTGCTTTTGCCATTGCAGCATCTTGAGCAGTAAAAATTGTTATTGGTATTTTTTGACCATGTGCTAGAAGGAACTTTTCAAACAACCATTTGAATGATTCGGCAGTCTCATCATACATTAATGCAGTCCTAAAAATTATACCTCCTCTATGATGATTGAATCTTGAAAATACGCCGAATGACCTATTTTCTTTGTTAGTGCCAAATGTAGTATCAAATGTCACTACATCATCAAAGACTCCATAATCTATCCTCATCCTATGATCAGCCCAAAAAATATTTGTAATCTTGTCCTCAGAGTCTAGCTGTGTATAATAAGTAAAAGAAGGGTTGTTAGAAATTTTATCATCAAAATACCTCAATACACTAGCCGCTTCATCGTATTGTAAATCATGCTGACGTTGTGTCCGAAGATAATTTATGACATCTACCCAGGTGTGTCCAAGGTTACTTGTCCCACCTGCTTGCTTAGCCATATAGTCATAGGAAGCCTTAAGTCGGATTCTTGAATCATCCGCCAAATCTATCTGAGAGGCTTGTACACTCGACACGTTCCGTTGTGAATGCATATAATGCATAGTAGCCGGTAGGTGGAGAAGATGATTGTGATCTTCAATAAATTTATAACATTCATATCGTTCTTCATTATATAAATAATGAATCCCCATTCTTGCAGGACATCCAGTCCTTGTCTCTTCCTGAGACAAAACGGTATGAATATCCCGTTTATCAACTTTCCTATATCCACCTTTGTTGCATGCAAACATTCTCGAAGTTAAGAATTTCTTACTCTTATCAGGTTCCCTTCTCCAATTACAAGTATCTCTTCTAATACCAAAACTCATACTTCTCCCATATGCATTATAAAAATTATATGTTTCTTCCTCAGACCTAAACTTCATTCCAATAACAGACATATCCCCAACATCTTCCTCAATGTTGTGATCTCCCATTTCTTTGATAGTAATGAATAAACCAATAATTCAGAGTCAGCTTTTTAATCAGATTGATTAGGGAGGAGGAAGACGTGAGACTAAGATGGAGTCACCAACCTACCCAAGGGTGCAGTGCTCTTTGCGACTAAGATCTAGTTTTATTCTCTTAGTGTGTAATGGCCTGTGATAAACGTAAATGGTGAAAAAAATAATGTTGGTTATTTTTTTATTTCTTTTAGTGAAAATCACAATAGATGACATCAGTGTTAGCAATGAGTTGAAAGGTAACACAAACCTGGCCAGGTCAGCTGGGTGGCCAAGTCAGCTGGGTTTTAATTATAGAGACTGGATCTCAGGTTGTCCAATTCAATCAGATGGGCCAGTCTCGGTTTGATAATCATGGTCGCAAGGTCTTAAAAAGTTAAATTTTGAATCTGCAGAAACAATGTAGAAATATTGTAGAAATTTCAAATGCATAGAAGCCATATATTTGCACTTCTTAAAATGTCTAGACAAGCATAAAACGCAATAAACAGTTTGATGGAATGAAAGGATTCAAGCCAAAAAGAAGAATAAGAACGGAATAGATGCTGAGGCACATATCAAGGCTTTGGGGGTCAAAACTACATATAAATACTTACATGCTGATATAATCTAAGAAGCATATTCATTAATGAATGTAAACAATGATGTGTTTTTTTTAATCCAAAAAATAAATAAATAAGCAGGATTTTCGGTGGCGATCAGACTCAAGCAAACACAAAGAGATTTATTACACATGGAAGCATATTAGGATTCAACAAAATGAGAATCGACGGAGACAAACTTACCTCTCTGCTTTGTTTTCTCCACCTCTCTACTTTGGATTTGCTTTTTTCCCTCTCCTCTCTCGTCTTCTCTTTCTCTGTCTCACGACTCTCGTCTGAGTGAAAAGACAAATTTTTTCTTTCTTTCCCTCTCTGCTTCGTCTTCTCCTCCTGGATTCTGCGTCTTCTCCTCCTGCCTTTTGCTTCGTCTTCTCCTCTTGCCTTCTGCTTCGTCTTCTCCTCCTGGATTCTGGTTCGTCTTCTCCTCCTGCCTTCTGGTTCGTCTTCTCCTCCTGGATTCGGATTCATAAATCCTTTTTCCCCTATCCTCTCTCGTCTTCTTTTTCCCTCGCTTCAAACTTCTGCTTCGTAAATCCGGATTCCCCTCTCCTTCTCCTCTTCTCTTTCCCTCGCCTCTTTTGTTTTAGAAACTTTTCAAAATGGGCATCTTTTCCAGTGTTTGAAGCTGCACCAGGTATCTCTAACGAGCTTTTTGGTTAAGACCGTCTGATGATCGCATTTCCACGTGGCGGTCATCCGACGGTCTCCGCCTCGTCTCCTATGCCCGTACGCATAGGAGACGATTCGGATTCAATAAATTGGATGGGTACTGCAATTTCTGGTACTTTCCTTCTCCATAATTGGATGGGTACTTTCCTTCTCCATAATGCTAGAGAATTACTTTTTCCCCTTCCTCTGGATTAATGATGCCATGATGGAAAGTTCTCAACATCAAGGGATCATGCTTTCCCATGCAGTAAACCAACCTAGAGTGTTTCAGCCCAAATTGCCCAAGGCTCAAAGAAGTTCATAGTTCAGTTGAACACTTGATCTACTGAGAGGAATTAAGAGGATTTATGGGACCAAGCAATATTCTCTCATGGACCTTGTATACATGCTGCACCAAATCCTAATTACAATGAGCTACAATATTTTTAATGTGATGGTAGAAGTAACTGTAGAAGCCTGACATGTTTCTTCATATTAGACATACAGTGAGGAATAAGATAAGTCCTGTCCCAAATGATCATAATTTAATGTTTCTGCCAATACTTGCAAGGGTGATGTCAGGAAAACAAATCTAAAGCACTTAAGATAATCTTATCCACTCAACCCACCTCAACCCACATAGGTCCAGTTCATAATGTCAGAGGACAAGGTATCTACCTGCCACCCAATAAATCTTATTTTAAACCCACCTAGTGTCTACAAAGGAGTAGCATCAAACCTAAATATTTCAGAACAATTAGAAGGTTATAAAGAAGTATTAAAAGCATCTCCTCCCAAAACACATTCAGTTGCACTTTTTCTTCCTTGATTTCCAAATCCATATTGATGCAGTTGCATTAGATCATGATGCCATATGGAAGCCTGGGTGCAAGTTTGGGAGGTCCACAAGGTGCTTGTGGCAGAACAATGGCTGAAATCGAGTTTTGGGTAATTATAATATAGGTTAGGCTTTTATTTTTATGGGTTTCGGTGTAACAAGCCTAATTTATAAGCTCAAAAGTGGGTGTGTGTGTTTTTTTTGGGGGGGGTGGGGGTGGGGGTGATGGAGTTAGTACATGAGATTAGTAGCAAAGTGTTTGAGTTATATTAAAAATTTTATTAGCAAATATAGAGTTTTGTTTTGAGTCTATTTACTCTATTCAGTCTGTGAGAATGATTAGGAGCCCTTTTATGACTATAATTAGGAATTTCAAAGGGTACTATATATGTAAATCCTCATCAATTAGACATGGTTTGATAATAAAAATTGAATTTTTTTTCCAGAGTTTTTGAGCTGTTCAGTTCTGCAAACTTGTATGAAGCCTCTTCTTCTAGCCTACTGCTTTCTTCTTCTCATCTTACTCTAGTTATGAACTCTAAAGCAAATCAGGTGCTATCTCTTCAAACCTTTCTTTTTATTCTTCTTCTTTCCCTGATTTCTCTCTCTTCTTCTCCAATCCATTGAATTGAATTTAATATTCTGCTTGCTTCTTGCTGGATATTTTTTATGAGAATCACATCTGGCTATTGGAATCTGGTTACATCATATCTAAACAGTTCCTTCCATCTGACCATCCATATTTCCAATAATTTCTCAGTTCTTTCTGTCAACTTGAATTAGATTATTCACCCAAAAAAAATACTTGAATTAGATACGTTTGGAATCATATTTGAATCCTAAACTGATTTTCAGGATACACATCAATTTATAGATCTTATATACCTTTATACTACCAGATTTGTGGCCTAATCAGACCATTTGATTGTGAAATATTTTAACTTTTTTGTCAACTAACAAGTCGGGTTCTGTTCTGGTGTTATCAATTCCTAAAAGATTCTGGTTATAATAGTAGTTCTTGAATCTAAATTCTTTCCAGAACCTTGAACTGCATTACATATAAGAGGGTAAGAGATTTCTTTTTTGAGGGGGTGGATAAACTTCTAACTATTACTCTAAGTAGATGTTGAAGTGGTATATTTGGATTTTGAAATGGAGGAGCATATAAGAGGTTCGGCCTTTTGATGTTAGCTGGATGGTTGGAACTTGGAAGGAACAAAACAGCGAAGTATAAGAAATTATGCAAAAAAAAGGTAGTTGAAGAAAAACTGGCCCTTTGTCTTGAAGGCTAAATATCTAATCTCCGTTCATTATGTTAAAAACTGGTTTCTCTTTTTTATACAGGGAAATTTCGTCCCTTATCGTCTTGTCTCTGTTCATTATTTGATGTAACTCCTATGAAAACAATGTATACACAATCTTTTATTCCTGTTTCTTGTACAGCTCAATGCTAATCACATGGCTAAAAACCGGTTTCTCTTTTCTATACAGGGAAATTCCCTCTTATTATTGTAACAAGGGAGAACCAAACAGAATAGAGAAGGCAATCGTGGAGAAGAAATTGAGAGGGAGAGAAGAATGTTGTCACCCTCTCACTCTAGTCATTATTTTTAGACTAAGTAAAGGACTCCTAAAGTGAGTCGAAAGTACAGCAGTAGAGTCCAAAAAAGGAATCGCTTATTTATACAGGGAAATTTCCTTCCTTATCATCTTGTCTCCGTTCATTATTTGAAGTTATCTCCTATGAAAACAATGTATACATGATCTTTTATTCCTGTTTCTTGTACAGCTCAATGCTAATCACATGGCTAAAAACTGGTTTCTCTTTTCTATACAGGGAAATTCCCTCTTATTATTGTAACAAGGGAGAACCAAACAGAATAGAGAGGGCGATCATGGAGAAGAAATTGAGAGGGAGGAGAGAAGAATATTGTCTCCCACTCAAACTAGTCTTTATTTATAGACTAAGTAAAGGAATCCTAAAGTGAGTCCAAAGCACAGCAGTAGAGTCAATGAAGGAATTGCTAATTAGAGTCCAAAACAAAGACTGAAAAATAAAAGAAACTAAACATAACCAGCCTGAGTGACACCTAGATCAGTCTAGGTGACACTCAAACTATCAAACCTGTTAGCGCTAGCGATACTACCCTGTGTTGCTATAGGCACACGGGTCTCACTAGTTACTTTGTTATTTAATAGTTTATTTAGATTGGTTATTTCTTAAGTTGTCTAGATTTACTTTCTTAATTGGCTTATGACTGTAATTAGGGAAGTTTCCTAAATCATTGCTTTTCCCTTTGTTATAAATAAAGGAATCATAGGAGGAGGAAGTAATCCCATCGGTTCTTCCTCTCATTTTCTTTTTCTTCTTCTTCTTCCCTCTCTCATTCTCGGTTTCTTGTTCTGGTGTTTTCTTGTAAACTACAACATGGCATCAAAGCTGTGAATCAATCCCACAAAGACTGTATTACCTGCCGTTTTGATAGGCCTTTCTCCCTCCACCCTCATGTTCTAAATTAACCAGGTAGCAGCAACCATATGCTGCATCGCATGGAAGAATAAGCTGCCATTATCGCAATATCGAGTTCTGTTTCCTGAATTTTTTACTGGTTTCAATGATTTGCTGATTTCCGCCATATGCTGTTGATATCGAGACATTGCTGCTGATCTGTTTGCCTGTTCCAGTGTTCAATGACTGCCGCCCTATGTTTCTCATAAATTGATTCGATGCTTGCAGCCTCTTCTGTTTCTTCAGAAATTGATTCCTGATTGCTGGTTCAAAGATCTCCATATCTGCTGCCCCATATGTTTCAGAAATTGCTACTGCTTTGATTGGCTGTGACAAGGACTGATCTGTCCTTCATACTACTATTTTTGGTATTGCTTGCTGCTGGGATTAATTCATCCCTTAAGATTTTGCCTGTCTCTGCCCATAATCTTGTTATGTCCTTGTCTACCACATATGTTCCTACCGCCCATGTCCAGGCCTTGTCCCACCTAGGGTGGAAAGAAGCCATGGATTCGGAGATGGATGCTTTATTCTCCCTTTGTACATGGACTCTAGTTGCTCTTCTGCCTGGGAAAACTGTTGTGTGCTATCAATGGAACTACACTGTAAATCATAATCCTGATGGGACGGTTAAATGCTTGAAGACTTGTTTGGTTGCCAAAGGGTTTACTCAAACTTATGGTGTTGATTATTTTAAGACGTTCTCCCCAATTGCCCGTTTCAATTCGGTTTGATTAATTATTTCCTTGGTTGTGAATCACGACTAGCCTCTTTATCAGTTGGATGTCAAGAATGCATTTCTTTATGGTGATCTCCGAGAGGAAGTTTATATGGAGCAACCTTTGGGGTATGTTGCTTGGGGGAGAGGGGGCGAAGGTGGTCCAATCACGTATGCAAACTACACAAGGCTATCTATGGCCTCAAACAGTCCCCCCGTGCCTGTTTCGAAAAATTCAGTTCGGTTGTTACCTATTGTGGTTTTTCTCATTGTTATTCTGATTATTCTATTTTTTTGTTTGATGGTAGCACTCTAAAGTGATTATTATAGCTGTTTATGTTGATGATAACATTATCACGGGCGACGATGTGACTGGTATTGTTGAAATCAAATATTATTTAAATAACCACTCTCAAATGAAGGATTTAGATCTTCTTCATTATTCTTGGGTATTGAAGTGGTTCATCGCAACAAGGGGATTAGTTTATCTCAGAGAAAATATGTGCTTGATCTTTTGACTGAAGCTGGTCTTCTTGGGTCTAGACCTACTGACACTCCTATGGATCCTCATCTAAAACTTGAGACTTGTGATAGTCCATAGTCCTGACTATACTGATGTTCATCAATACCAAAGACTTGTTGGTAAGCTTATCTACCTCACAGTAACTGGGCTTGATTTATCATTTGTTGTTGGGATGATTGGTCAATTCATGCAAGCCCTAAAGCAAATTCACTAGGATGCAACTTGTCATATATTGATATATTTCAAGAAGTTTCTTGGCAAGGGTTTGATATACTGATGTCACAAACATACTGATATCACTGGGTATTTTTTATGCTGATTGGGCTAGTGTTGATGATGACAGGCGTTCCACCATTGGTTATTGTACATTTGTTGGAGAAAACCTGGTTACTTGGAAAAGCAAAAAACAGACTACTGTGTCCAAGTCTAGTGCCAAAGCTGAGTATCGGGCCATGGCCCACACTACTGTTAACTTATGTGGATATGAAATCTCCTTCAAGAGTTTGGCTTGATGGTCAATAGCCCTATGACGATGTTCTATGACAATCAAGCAGTCATCTATATTGCTAGCAATCCAGTGTTTCATGAATGGTCCAAGCACATTAAGGTTGATTGTCATTTTGTTTGTGATGTTGTCCAAAAAACTGTTTGTTTCTCCTTTTGTATCTTCATCAAATCAATTGGCAGACATCCTTAACAGACCCTTATCTGGTCTAGGATTTTGGTTGAATTATTCCAAGTTGGGCATGGGTGACCTATAAGCTCTAGCTTGGGGAGGGGGGGTATTAGCGCTAGTGATACTACTTTGTGTCGCTATAGGCACATGGGTCCCACTAGTTACTTTCTTATTTTATAGTTTATTTAGATTAGTTATTTCCTAAGTTGTCTAGGTTTACTTTCCTAATTAGTTTATGATTGTAATTATTGAATGATGGAATGACTTATCTGTAATAGATAGAGGTACTCTTATTTATAATGTGAGAATGAATACAAAGAAAGAAAGAGATAGTACATGTAGTACAATGAGGGTAGTACAGGTAGTACAATTGTACAATACAGGTAGTACAATGAATCTAGACAAAAAAATGAAATACAGAATATTCTCAACACTCCCCCTTAAATTGGTGCATATATATCATGCATGCCCAACTTGGACAATATCATATGGAAGGATTTCCCCAGCAGACCTTTGGTGAAGATGTCTGCTAGTTGGTCCTTTGATCTGACAAGCAGAATCTCGATTTGTCCACTGTCCAGTTTCTCTTTGATGAAGTGACGGTCTACCTCAACATGTTTATTCCTATCATGCATGCTAATAGCTGCTTGATTATCATAGAATAATTTCATGGACTGGTTACACATAACCTTCAAATCTTTGAGTAGTCGTTGTAACCATAGTAGTTCGCACATTCCATGCGCCATTGCTCTGTATTCTGCTTCTGCACTAGATCGAGCAACCACAGTTTGCTTCTTGCTGTGCCAGGTTACCAGATTGCCACCCAAGAATGTGCAATAACCAGATATAGACTTACGATCAGGACTTCTTGCCCAATTTGCATCAGTATAAGCCTCCACCTGGATTTGTTTATTTAGTGAATTTGAAATGGCATATGCTTCCATTTTCAGAGGGTCATTAGTAGATAACAGGATCCTCTTTCAGGAGCTGACTTTAGGTAGTGCAGTATCCGATAGACAGCCTCCATATGTGTAGAGTATGGGTCGTATATAAACTGGCTTACCAAACTAACTGCGAATGCAATATCTGGCCATGTATGGGCAAGATATATGAGTCTGCCAACAAGTCTCTGATATCTTCCTTTGTCTTCTGGTGTGCCTTCTTTTGCCCTTAGCTTGGTATTGGGATCGAGAGGAGTAGGTTTCAATTACTTGGAGACCAAGTATTTACTTTCCTATTTTCAAATTTAGGACTTTCCTATTTTATTGTTTTAGAGCCTTCCTAAATTATAAAGGAAGGTTGGTTTTACTAGATTTAGTTCTTTCCTATCTTAACTGTAAGGTTTCAATCTATAAATATGAATAGAAGTAACTGGAGGCAGTAGAGCTTTTCCAAAAAAATTAAGAATCAATTAATTTCTGGTTGAGCCTCACCTGGTTGTGAGACTTAACCTCTTGTTCTTTTCTCTTTCCTTGCAATTTCTGTTCTTCCTTGAATCTAGGTCTACTATACCTTGGCTGGAAACACTGTTCCTACAAGCTCCTTCAAGTTCTATGGCTGAATTGAAACCAGATCACAAAAGCTCCAGAACACTGTCCACAACCAAGCGCTACCAGGTCCAGCCAGCTTTGGGGCCTCATATCTTCTTCAGTTTTGTTCCGATCGTCTTCAACTTTGGAGGGGTGTTCATAACTATTATAAAGGCCATTCAACCCAAGTTTCATGAATTTCTGACGGTTGGATTTCCATTTTTTTCTATTGCTTTTCTCTGCAGATTTTTGTATTGGACTGAATTAAGATCCTATAGCAAAGAGGACTTATTAATTTGAGATGTCTTAACCCCTTTGCCACCAAAGTCAGCCTTGAATAAATTATAAACATATCACCAAGTTGAGAGCTAGAGTTATTGAAAGGAGTAGATATCTCGTTACGCATAACAACATCTTGAAAGAAGTGACAGTCGACTTTAATATGCTTGGTACGTTTCTTGAAAAAGGGACTGCTCGCAATATGAATGGTAGCCTGATTATCACAGTACATAGGAGTAGGTTGTGTAATTGGAAATCCCAGCTTACCAAGAATATCTTTACCCACATCAATTATGCCGTAGTCTGAGCCCAAACGATAAACATATTTACTGCTATGTCTGTGTGTCTATACTTCAACAACAAAGGCACAAACATCCCTTAGACCCAAAACCAGGTAACAATAACTGAAACTGCAGTTACCAAACGAAGATAAATATTAACTATACCATACGATTAACTTATATTAGATAGGATGTGTTGGGTACAAATACCACCGACCAATGGGAGTCCCAAGTTATTGGGGGCACAATCATCTTTTCACCACAAGATCACTCTCAGCGATACATTTGCCATTATCAACATCAGTTTCCAAAGGCGTGCAAGAAGCACTGCTAACATCATCTCACCAATCCCTACAAATGGCTTCAAGAATCAAGGTCACTTCACTTCATTATCAATATTTTTAATGTTTCACCTACTACTCTGATACCTCAGCCTCGAAATCCCTTTCTTGCCCTGCAATTCACTATATTCAAGAGGTCGGCTTCCCGACCTCATTGCCTGTCTACTAGATTCTTGACCTAAAAGCATCGTAGCAACCCTAAGGCTTTAAGCCCAACCCAACCCAACCTCCTTTGCTTTATCTGGTCGTTTACAGGTATACTCAACATCCAAGAACCTCAGCGCAGAACCTAGCTGCAACAGATTGGTGCCCACCGTAGGGCCAAAAGAGATTTAGAGATAGGAAGCAAGTCCAGTATCCCAGGTTTGGACCTTGGCACAACTTTTCTACAGGGGTTCCAACACCAGCATCTCAAGTTCGAACATTAGGACCAAGAATCTCTCATCCCAGCACAGGACCACACGAATAACCACCTTGATCGGGCTCGAATTGGGAACATCCCAAATGCAAGGTCGCAACCATGGGGCATTGGAATTCCTCCTACCAATGTCAAAGTGTTTGCATAGAGTGAAAAAGACCCCAACGGTAAGGCCTGCTCCTCGGCCACAATAGGAAGTGGCAGCAGGACGGGCTCTGTCACAAGTAATCGAAAAATTCCAATCAGCAAGAGGCTGGTCCCCTAGCCAAATCTCGGACCAGTCCCGATGGTGCCCTAACCCCACGATGCAGAGGCCAACCTACCAAGACCACAGGTAGCACCTCGAGGATATCGCGGAGAGAGCCTATCATCAATGAAGACGATGGGAGAATTGAAGATCAGCTCATCCTTCTCCGGTAGGGGGTAGACAACACGATGCCGTAGAGCATCGTGCTGAAGGACTACAGCATGGACAATCCCCTCTCTGACGTTATCATGAGGAGCCCTCATGTAACTCCCCCAATTTAAAGCGAGGTACGTTATAGCTAAGCTGCTAGGATTCAACAGGCTCAAAGAGAAACAAACAAATAAAGCATAAAATTTCAAAAAACTAGCAGAAGCTAGAATAACATTAATTAACACCAAAAAGGGCTACACACATTTCTTGTTCTGGTGGCACCATTGCTTTACATTCAAACTTTTACTTACATGCCAACTATTAGTTACATAATACATACAAAAGTTCTCACAACCGTGCGAAAGAAACTAAGTTCAACGGTCTCAGTTCTTCTTCCCTCAGAAACTGGGTCAGTTAAGTCAGGATACACCTCTGAGTGTTCTCCACCTATCTCTGAAATCCATAATTTAAATGACAGAGTGAGTTTACACTCCATGAAGAAAAATAACTACTTACAATAGCATTCACCCACACATACTGCCAATATATTAATTTAGATGTCACTATACACAATTTTTGAAAAAGCCTGAGGCATGAATGTAAGTTCCATAATAAATGTTACTCAAAAAGAAATTCTAGGCAAGTTGGTCTGGTGTCTGCTGCAATTGCATGTAACTGGAGTTGTTAAGCACTAATTGATGTCCTTGACATCTCACCTAAATAGCCGGATGTACAGATGACATCCCAGACGTCTCGCCCCAAAGGCCGTGAGTTTCCAGAACTCTCAACCCTCTAAACGGACTGTTGATGTCCCTGACATCTCGGCTTCTACATAAAGCAATGAAGTCCCAAACTTCTGGGTGCAACGTATCTCCATTCATTATTTACCTTTAATGAGAAGGAAGCAGCAGACATGGGTTATAAGTTCATTACTTTATCACCTTCCTTGATCCATTGTGTTCCTTGATAACTCCTTAGGCATGTTTACATGAATTATTTCCCATAATGTTTTCTTTTATCTCAGCCATCATCACATTTGGAATGCACTTACATCAAGGAAATATAAATTAATCAAAGATTTACCCATGTATAATAGAATCAGCATACTATTCAATAAAACAATCATTACGGTCTTCATAACACACAATTTCAGCATTATAGAATACACCACACACATAAATTAATATTATGGCAAGTCTAATTACATACAACAGGTATAAGTAGGTAATTCCTCTCACCTGGTATACTACCGGTCTCTCTCTCTCTCTCCTACTATATGGAAAAGTTTACTAAACTTTTTCCCTCCTTAGCTTCTGACCTCAACATTTTCCTTGGTCTGCTCAATGACATAACACCAATATTCACTTAGTACTTTCCTAAGTGTTACAAGAAATAATTCTTTTTAGTAACCCTGAGAAAATAACTAATAAACCCTTCAGTTCAGCTTATATATACCGGTATAATGCCGGTTAAAATACTACTAAAACTTTAACATGTGGCTTGAGTTTCCTTAGCTTCGTTTTTTTTCCCTTTTGCATATATCTCTTTAAATACTTATAAACAGCAACTCTTTACTTGCCATCCTGTGTTTTGTTAAATAAAGTACTCTACTAAATAACTTCATTCTTATGATATTTCACTATACAACTTAGTACACTCAAGCATCAGATTATGATGCAGGCTGGATCCATTGGATGGGAATATTTTTTTGGGTTTATTTTAATTGGGAAAATCATTGCAATTTGATTTAGTTTTATTTCATTCCATAAAAAAGGGATGTATTTATCCTTTAGTTAGAGTTTTAGGCTAATAAGAGTCTTCTTTAATTAGGAGTCTTCTTTAAATTAGGAGTCTTCTTTAAATTAGAAGTTTTCTTTAATTAGGAGTCTTCTTTAGTTAGGAGTCTTCTTTGATTATCATCTTTTTATTTAGAATTTTTATTTAGCAATTAATTAAATTGTAAAGTCTATTTATAGACCTTTTTATCAATGAAATAAGGATGGAGATTTGAGAAAATTTGGTTTTGGTTGCCCTACGGGCAGAGCACTTTCTGCTCTCCCTCTTTTCCTCTCTCTTGGTTGGGTCGTCTCTCTCACGGCCGGTTCCCTTCCCCATTGCTGTGGAAGTCATCCTCCCCCTACCAATCTGTGAGTAGGTTTTCTTTCTTACCCTCTGGTTTCCCTTCTCTCTCTTGGATCCTCTTTCCCTTTCTAATCCTCTGTTTCTTCCTCCTTTACTCTTAAAGTTTATGTCCTGGATGGGAACATCAACAAAATACATAGAACTCTCTTATCAAGACTCTTTTACCCTTCAAATTCTGAGCACGAGTTCCTTGGCTCTAGACGACTCAAGCCTTGAAGTTTCAGTCCCATCAGATTACCATACTGTGAGTACAGACCAGACTTCATACCTGTACATGTGTTTACCGTCAGATCAAGTTTCAGCTATTATGTATCTTGGGTGGGCCCATAGTAGACCCGATGGGGTTTCTCTCGACCCGGGTCCGCATCAGATTATTTCTAAACCCAATAGAATAGCCTATTGTCCTTTTATGATAGTAGCTCATTCACTTCTTCTTTTCTTTTTCCTTTGTTTTACAGGTCTAATAAACTACTATGTTTTCCCATTTTAAACTTTTAGCCATGCTGTTCTACATAGTCGCAATAATTCTTCTTCCCACTGTTGAGAAATAACATAAAGCATGCTGTTTTCCTTTATTTAATTAGACCCTCATTGACATTATCTCACTCCATCCCCTTCCTTTTCAACCCATAGCATACATCAATGACACTACTCAGCTGATAGGTAAATTTTATACTTTTATTTCTAATAGAGGAACCACAAGCGATGGGTTACGAGGAAGTGGTTCGACAAGAGTGCCAACCCTCTCTTGAAAACCCATAATTTGCTTCCCATGAGCTTCTGAGTAGTCAACACCTCCTTTCTCTTTGTTGTTTTTTGTTTATATGTTTTTTTTTTTAACCCACATACTCTAATCCACATAAGAGATGGTTCAGTCAGCATCTACTGCTGCCAAACAACCTGCTCCCAACAATAGCCTATTTCCTTAAGAATCAATTGAAGTCCACTAACCTTTCTTTTCTTGCTGATTTTCTGCAGGTACAAAAAGGGTAGCAACAGTGGCTAATTTCTCCCTTTTTCAACCAAAATCCCATTGAGTTGCAGCACTTCTGCAACAACTCCCTCCTCTAACTCCTCAGGAAGCCATCCCACTTTTCCTCCTTTCCATTTCTGGACTAATGTTTTGCCCGAATCGAACTCTATCTACTGAAATTCCTTCAAGGCTGTAACGCCTTGCTAGCAGCTCTCCCTCTCACTCCCTCTTATGTTTTTGAGAAAATGAATCGTTGCTAGAAAATCTTCTAATCTATATACACTTCATTATCAACTATTACCCCGAGATCTTACTAATCTGCCTATGCTTAATCCCTAAATAACCCATTAGTATTGATAGGTTTGTACCCTTGAAAAAAAACATATATATTCCTTCCTAGGCCCTTGACCTCTACAATTCATTTCTAAATATACCCACACCTGTACATACAAGTGTTGGATCATTGAAAGTCCAATGGCAGCTCAACGGTTGAGCTGTCCTTCCCAAATTGATGCGATCAGTCTTACTTGTTGGCCTCAAAGCCCATATCTCTTGGGCTGACCAGGCCCAAATAATCCAAACCACACTTCATATATATGTATATATATAATTCCAACACCTCTCCACTTACTCTCTCACTCTCTCCCAATGGAAACCTAGGCCCACTATCAAACGTAAATAGTTCTCTATGTAATTTCATAGCATAACATAATATAATATAATATCTTATAACATAATATAATATTATTCAAGTACCTAAATATAACATAGTATACTATTATTTATGTATCTATACTTATTAAAGATGATGTATATAACTCAAAAGGGATTCAACAGATTACCTAACACTAGCCTTTTACCAAAATACCCCTCATTGATCATGATCCTTCGGAGACATTTGGAAAAGTCCAAGAGAAACCCTCACATTAATACCTCAAGAAATTGGGGTATTACACCTCAACCAAAGAGTTTTCATATACCGACCATAGAGCAATATGAAGGCACCGCAGACCCCAAACAACATCAGGATAACTTCATGGCCACAATGTTGCTCCACGGGTACCAAGACGCCATTGTCTGCCGGCTTCCGTTCCACATTAAAGAATGCGGTCAGGATGTGGTTTAATAGCCTCCAACCGAGGTCTATCAACTAGTTTAGACAACTGAACAAGCTCTTTCGCACTCATTCGAAGGGAGTAAAACCCAGAAGAAAACTATGATGAGCCTAATGAACATGAAGAAGTGCCAAGACAAATCCCTTCGCAAGTTCGCCAATCGCTTCAACTTGGAAGTGCTTTAGGTCAAGGATGTCGAGCCTCCAATGGTCTACACCACATTATTGGCTGGAATCACCAACCCCAAACTGAGATGCTCCATCACTAAGAGGGAACCAGCCGATCTCAAGGAGCCCCTAGCTCGTTGTGAGAAATATGCCACAGCCAATGAGGCCCTCCATGCCAACAAGGGTGACCGGATAAATCTGACTACGGAGCACTCCTTGGCACCTCAACCTCGGCTCCTAAGCACTTCAACATGACCGAGCAAATCGGACAGTGGAGAACTAGACACCACAGCCCCAGCACCTCGACATGACTGAGTAAAGTTGACCATAGAGCTCTCCTCAATACCTCATAGTGACCTCAGCACCTTACAAAGTAAATCTGATAACAAAGAACTCTTCGACAACACGGCCTGGCACCTCGGCATGACAAAGTAAATCTAACCGCGCAGCATTCCTCAACACCTCTGGTCCTTGGCACCTTAGAGTGACCTCAGCACCTCTGCATGACCAAGTAAACCTAATCTCAGATAACTCCTAGTCACCAGAGCAACCTCAGCACCTCAGCATAACCGAGTAAACCAAACTGCAGAGAACTCCTCAGCACCTTGGGCTGGACACCTTAGCAACTCGCATGACCGAGTAAATCTGACTGCAGAGAACTCCTCGGCTCCGGTCCCTCGGTACCTCGACACCAACACTACGGCATGAGCGAGTAAATATGGCAGCGGAGCACTCCTCAGCTCTACGGCACCTCAGAGAGACCTCGGCTCCTTGGCACCACGGCACCTCAGAGTGACCTCAGCATCTCAGCATGACCTAGTAAATCTGACCATGGAGAACTCTTTGACACCCCGGAATATTTTGGCTCCCTTGCTCCTCGGCATGTCAAAATAAATCCGACCACGGAGGACTCATCGGCACCATGGGCCCTACATGGCATGATCGAGTAAATTTGACAGCGGAGCACTCCTCGGCACCTCAGGGTGACCTTGACTCCAAGGCACCTTGGCATGACCGAGTGAATCTAATCGCGGAGCACTCAACAATACCGCGCCCCTGGCACACTATCATGACCGAGTAAATCTGACCGCGAAGCACTCCTCAGCACCTCAAGGTGACCTCAGCTCCATGGCACCAAGGCATGACTGAGTGAATTTGACCGCAGAGCACTCATTAGCACCTCAGGGTGATCTCGACACTTCAGCTCCTTGGCACCTTGGCATGACTGACTAAATCTGACCACAGAGCACTCATTGGCACCTCGGCCCAGGCACCTCGGCATGATAGAGTAAATCTGACAGTAGAGCACTCCCCGACACCTCAGGGTGACCTCGGCTCCATGGCACCATGGTCTGAACGAATGAATCTGACTGTAGAGCACTCCCCGGAACCTCGGCTCCAGTACCTCAACAACTAGGCACTGGCGTGTAAATATGACCGCGGAGAACTCCTTGACACCCTCAGCCCCGGCACTGGCATGACCCAGTAAATCTATCTGCAAAGCACTCCTTGGCACCTCAAGGTGATATTATCAAATCTGGTCCTATTTTGATAGTATTTGGTTATGGGCTTTTATTTTAAGTGATTCATAATGGGCTCAATTGTAAAGCCCAAATTTTAGGTCCATGAGGGGTACATGAATGTAGATAATTTTTTACTTAGTATTCTATTGCATGAGCCCACTTCTAGATATATCTTGGGTAGTCTTAGAAATTAAGTAGTTTCAATCTAGTGCCTTGTAAGGATTTTATTCAATTAATCAGTGTCCAAACAAGTTTAGGAGTTTTAAGTACTCATATGTTCTAATTTATAAACCCTCATCAATTGTTCAGTTTTTTTAATAAGAACATTTACTGCAAGTGTGTGAGAATTCTCTCTTCCCTCCTCTCTCAGTCTCTTCTATCTCTCATTTCTTCTTCTTTTTCATCTAAGTCACTAATTCATGGTATCTGTTCATGGCCCCAAAACAGAAGCTTTCCCTTGCACTATCCTTTTTTCTTGTCTATTCCTAGAAACCCTAATCCATGCTACCCTCTTCACACCAGCTTTATATTGTAGTTCAGCCCTAGATTTGAAACACTAGGCTGTCCCACATCAGGAAGATAATATTCACATCAAACCAATTGCATGATGGAAACAACTGTTAATCTTCAATTATATCATGTTTTAATCAAGGTAAAGATGGAGGGCAGCAATTAGATCCATAAGAGTCACCTCATTAGTGCTGCCATGTTGTAGAAGAGAACCGACAAGAGAGGATATGAGGAAAAAAAAAGTAACCAAAGGTGGGAGGGTGTTGTCACAGGAAGGGGGGATCAGAACTAAAGCTCCGATACCATGTTGAAAGCACTCTTTAGGAACTGAATGCTTGAATACTTGAATACTTGAATGCTTGAATGCTTGTATGATCTTAAGGGACTGTTAGCGTAATAAAATTGTAACCGTATACTGCTTTGACTTGGTAAAAGTAGTTAGTGTTAGTTTATAGGACTTGGACTCCTATTAGTATATGGACTCTTATTTAGTTTATTAATTTGCTTTATTATTTCCTTTACCAGTTAGGCTTGTTAGTTTCCTTTACCTATTTGAATTTACTTTGCCTTCCGTTTGTAACTTGGACTCTAACTTTTAGAGTCCTAGATTCTATCTAGTAGTTATTTTTTATTTTCTATAAATACAAGCTACAAGGAGAGGAGAGGAGAGGAGAATAATACACATTGATTCTCTCCATCTTCGTTTATTTTTCTATTTTGTTGTAGGGACCATCAAACCTTTATTTATAAAATAAAAAAAAAGAAGAGAACATTACTTAAATACTCCCATGACTGTCTCTATTAATAGAGAGTCGGTTCCATTGAAGAGTCAATTTCTGATTATGATGGTCCCTCTCTTCCATCAGTTTCAATAATTCAGGAATAAATGGTTGTGCTGTTTTCTCTTTCTTTCCTTTTTTCATTGGGGTCTTGTAATGGCTCTAAAATTTTCAGGCCAAATTTTCATTTCTTAAATTATTCATAAAAAAATTTCTACGAGTTTAAATTTTCTGCGCATTAAGAATCATTACAAGACCTCAATTCGTGAATTTTTGAATTATAGACGATTGGGAGAGGGACCATCATAATCAGAGACTGACTCTTCAAATCAGTTTTCTATTCCCATTCAGTTCTACAAGTGAATCAAACCCCTCATTACTCATATATTATAGTATACATGCAATAAAGACAACAGAATATCACCGCCTATACCTCAAAGAAATCCGAACATATGGCTAATTAGAGTTCAAGATCAAATAAGTTCAGAGTATCAGACATACATCAGCTGCACCTATCAATGCTCGAGTTAAATTAGTTCTGGTCTCCATTGAACCTAAGCATGAATCCCCGATTTCACAAGATATTAGTCATGCTCCAGGCGCAACTCCATTTAGCAATGGTTCCTACATGGTGACACCATCGTCCAAAAGCATAACTGACATTCATGTGCCAAGAATGCACCAAAAGAAATAATTTACTTCCAAAGGATACATTTAAAATACCTTCTCATGGAAGTTCAAACATATGGCTAATTAGAGTTCAAGATCAAATAAGTTCAGAGTATCAGACATACCTCAACTGCAGCTATCAATGCTCGAGTTAAACTAGTTCCAGCCTCCATTGAACCTAAGTGTGAATCCCTGATTTTACAAGACATTTGTTGTGCTCCAGATGCGACTCCATTTAGCAAAGGTTCCTTTTCTAGCATAACTAACTTTCATGTGCCAAGAATGCAGCAAAAGAAATAATTTACTGACGAAGGATACATTTAAAATACCTTCTCATGGAAAGCGGCAGCAATACCAGCAACACGAATACCATGAGAAGAGCTATCTGTTATGACTTACGATACTTAAGAAGTTTGTAGCAAAGGAACACACATCTAGTTAGCTGAAAATACCAAATTTCTGAATAATCAATCTTTTTTTTTTCTGATTGGCAACAATAAAAAGAGATCCAAGCAATGAAAAAGGAAAAGGAACACACACACACACACACACAGAAAAAAACCCACCATAAGCCACACTCAAGGCTCCACCTTCCAAGAGAAACCCACATCCAAACTCAAAGCCCTCAACTTGTATCCTTGTTTGCTAAGAAGACGGGAACCTAAGTCTGGTGGATGAATTATCCCCATGCTATTATAATGTAGCCAATGACCAGAATTTCTCTGTGGAATCAACTTGCTGCAGAGGATCACTTTCAGTCAATCATGAACTGGCTAAGAAATGGTCATGTGGTTGCCTGACACACCTCGAAAAGGAAGAGAGGAAAGACTATGAAGAGCGTATAAAATGAGCTCAAGAAATCACTAACTTCAACAAGGCCGAACCTACTACAGTGCTCATTTACCAGGACAAAAATGAGAACTGAGATGAGTGGAAATAATCAGGAATGAACAATGTTTTATCCCATTATCAAGATTCAAGCAATTAAAAAGGACAAATAATAACTACATGCTGAAATACTAACTACTTCAAGGCCGAACCTACATCCACAGTCGGATTTAGGGATCCCAAAGATAGTCGAATTCTTGGTCATAATCACTTCCGGAACCATCAGAGCACTGTTCCTATTTTGTGCTTTAACCTAGTTGGTCACTAGTCTATACATGTTATCTATACTAAAATGGTAGTGACAAGTGACAACCACTAACAACATTAAACAATCTATACACTGCATGCTGCAGGAATTACATTTGGAAGCAATGAAAAGGAAAGCTCATTTCAAGTAAGAGCATTATACTTTTTTTTATAGGTAGGCCCCAAGAAGAGTTGAACTCATGACCACTTTGAGATGTTGGTCTTTGCCAACTGAGCTACCCACCTTGGGATTTGTGAGAACATTATACTTATTACTCCCCCCATCCCAAAATGACCGTCTCCTTGAAAAAACATAATTTTCGAATTGAGCAATAAATGAAAAATGGTCATAAATACAAGGTTTACTATATTAAATTTAGTAGGAACTTATTACTTAATTTATGTGATGGACAAACAATTGGGACAAGGAAAGAAGAAAGAGAGACAATCTTTGCGAGAAGGCGACAGAGGAGTATTTTTGTAAGGCTGCATTTGGAAGGACAGGGACATTTAAAACAATGTAGAATTGATGTATCCATGTTGCAATCCAAGCTGACCTCAGTGAGGTGGTATTGATACAACATGTATTGTCCATTCCAATGCCCTGACATCGGACTATTGCCCTTGCAAAACCCAAAAGAAACTAAAATAAACCTGGCGACCAAACATGAATAAATAAAAATAGCTCAACTACTTGTTATGCCAACTGAACTCTGAAACAATCTGACTCCACCCCTTGTTTTCAGAGAAATAGCTCAAGTACTTGGAGTTTACACTGGCCTTGTAGAACCATGCATCTGCCCATAGAAGCTCATCCTGTTTACAAAATTTCAACAACATACGTAAAAACCCAGATTGACAAAAAAAATCACCACTATAGCTTTTCACTTCACCAGGGGAATTGCCTACAGCTAATATGGTACAAAGAAGTTTTATTCATGTTCTTGAACATGAAAGTAATACCCGATAGCCTGAGTAGGAGCAGTAGAAAGGGCAAGAAGCTTGGTAAGATCCTCTGTACTGGTTTGCAAATTCAAAAATTTGAACAAATGACTTCAACTAGTAATTATGTTAGTTACCAATTGAGATCTTCCTGAGAGTGTTGCAGAGTAGTTGGAGTCAATGCCTTCAAACACAACAGAGGGAGCAGCTAGAGCAGCTGCAACCTCAGCAGCAGCCTCCGTGCCCGGCGAAGTAGCAGTTATCTTGAAGAGTATTCGAGGTGTGTCCATGTCTTCAGGGCACTCCCAGGTCCCAGCACAGGTGATCACAATTCTCATATCCTACCTTTGTCAACTAGTATTAATGTGTACTAATATTATCGGGCATTCCATCTAAAAGTGCTGAATCTCCCCTCCACTTGGCTCTCCGGCTTGAGGGCAACATGCAGGACCGTTGCCCTTCAAAGAACAGGATTGCTTTTTTTCAAGTGCATCTTCATAGTCGAGTGTTGTCAAGCATGACCCATGCATTTTCAGGCCTCTGTTGTACATGCCCAAGAAACCAACCATTGACAAAAGGCAAAAGGGAGGGGCTGTACTGGGGGAGAGAGAGAGAGAGAGAGGGAATTTACAAGAAAAAAAAAAAAAGAACAATTGAGGTTACCTTGCAACAGCATGCCAGCTCCTACTCATCCTCCGATGCATATAATGCTTGGCATCTTCCCACTAATCCTCTAATGTGTTTAATGTTTTGACAGCCATGGATTTACGGATCGCCATAGCAGCAGACTTGTATTGGAATCACCCAGGTCTGATCCCAGTTGACTCGGCGATCCCACCTCAAGACTTGGTTCTATTAGCCCTGAATAAAACGTGCAGTGACCAAACTCGACTAAGCCAATTGAGTATCCACCAGGTTGATATGGGATCAGCAATGGATGATACGATCCCCAAGTCTGCTCCCTAATCCTTGTCCACACTCCACAGCTATCTTATTCAAGGAATTAAGTATCGTGTATCAGTACCGTATCGGTCAGCTGAAATTAAAAGACATATCGTATCGTATCGTGGATACGGTGGATACCCATGCATGGATACGGGCAAAATATGCATAGGAATGCTTAAGAAACATATAAAACACTAATTTAAAACATAAAAACACTATAATTAACCAATTTTATGGTGTAATTACAAGACATTAAGTGATTGAAGTTAATACATTACTTCCAATCATAGGTATGTATATAAATTATAAAAAATTTATTTACATTGATTACACTAATTTACCTCCAATTAACTTATTTTTATTATTTTTTTTCTTTATAAAACTAATGCCATTTCTTAACTTTTAAAGGTGTAAAATGTATATTAATATAATAAAATGTGATACATGGGATCATGTCCCATGGACTATACATCTAAATAAAGCCAGTGTTTTTTCCTCCTCTGTTAGTTTGCTGGAGTCAATCGCAAGGGACAATGGAGCCGATTGCTGAGGACGAGCATCGCAAAGGTTAGTATTTTTTTTTTCCTTCTTCTTCTTCTTCCCCTCGTCTGGCGGCGGCGGCGGTGGCCACTACTGCTGTCTACATCTCCTCCTCTGATGGCAATGGCGATCGCTGCTACTAATTTTCTTCTCCTCCTCTTGGGGCGGCGGCAGTAGCTGCTGCTCTGCTGCTGATTCTCTGGCGGCGAGTGGCTGCTGCTGCTGTTGACGACGGGTCGACAACAGCTCCTCCTCCTCTTTTTTCTTCTCCCTTTTCTTCTTCCTCTTCTTCTTCCTTCTTGGTCAACCCTATTTCTGCAATTTTTTTTCCCTAAAAAATATGCGTATCAGACTGTATCGATGCGTATCGGATTGTATCGGGCTGATATAGTTCGATATGTTTTTTTTTTTCTCTCAATTTTTTAAATGAAAAAATGGAAATTTTTTACGTATCGGCCATATTGGAAGGTATCGGTCTGTATCGAGTGTATCGATATGTATCGACCCGTATCAATTCGATACAGTCAATACCACAGATACACTTACTGTTTTAAAAAACTAGAGGCGTTTCGTACTGTATCATATCGACACCGATACGCCCCGTATCATGTCGACACTTGATTCCTTGATCTTATTGTCTTTCTTCGTGCCTTAATTTCTTTTTCTCAACTTTCTTTTTTCCTTGTTGTCCACGATCCCCAAGCAACCATAGCCAAGAACTAGAGTGCATCTTGCATACAAAGACTCGATTCCCTACATGATTTGTAGTCCACACCAGTTATAACATGTTGTAACATATATATCAAAAAAAAAATTTAACATTCCGGAAATTTTAGAAACAGTTTGAAAGACTCTTACATCTATGATCATTATATTACCTGGTAAGGCTGTTGAAGTAACAAGGAAACAGAAGAACCAACAGAAGTTTCTTCCCCCTTTTCTTTGACCTCATGTTCATTTTCTTAACAAGAAAATTGTTTAAAAAAAAAAAATAGAAGAAACAGAAGTTTTTTATGGAATGCCAATGCATAGACTAGTGCTTTATGCCTCCAAACTCATGAAATTTTTATCATTTGGACTACCAAACCTACACACATCTTTTAACCTATAGCACCAGTGATATAACCATTTGTATCAGCTCCCAGCACTTTTGATGTATCAGTATCTCCACTTCCAGTGCTACAAGAAAGAGAATTTCTCAGGTTAAGAAAAAACAAAGCCAAGAACAGTTACTATGTTTTCCACAATGAACATCTAGGATTTTTTTGTTTGCCATGTGAGGGAACTTGTAAACCAGCAGTGGCCGGGTCTATACCAGAATCTGAAAGTTAAAAATAAAGGTTTTATAATGTCCATCACATAAGTATAGTGGCAGGATTCAGTCTTAAGGCATCCATGACAAATATACATTGGCAGAGCCATATTATATTGTAAAATAAGTAGTCTGATTTCCAAGCTTTTAGTTTTCAGGTAGCAAGAACCCATGTTATTACTTTGTCACATAAAAAATAAATGAACATGTTAAATGTGTAGATCTGATTGTTTGATGCGTCGCTGCACCCAGACAGATGCATGAAGAGGTAATAGATTGAAGTTCGTGCATGAAAAGGAGGAGGAAAAGCAGACATGTACACACACTAATGATAACAAACACGTCAAGCACCTGAAGGCATCTACCTCTATGTGAAAATTGGAAACATAAGATAATTATGCAGTAACCCTTCATATAGAATATACAAGATCACTAAGTACCTGCAATATTTGGATGACTTTTAGCGACCAGATCGATTTGTCTACTCAATGTTACATTCTACATGTATTACACCTTGAAATGAGGTCTACTTTATCCATTTAAGGTTATGTACTTTTATAACCCACCCCCAACCCCCCAAAAAAAATTCCTGAAATAAACAAAACATAATCTTAGTTGAACATACAGTTCCATAAACAAGTTGTACTAGTCAGAATTGTCTTCAAAGTGAAGTTCCATTTACAGGACAAGATTATTGTATAGGCAGAAGAGAAACCAAGTTAGTAACCAACCTTCAGAATCAGTTCCTTTGTTGTCTGCATTGCTATAGTAACACTACATTGTACTATTGTAGAATAGGGGACATTATCTCTTTGATAGCCCTATCCATCACCATTAGAACAGTTCCAATGTACGTCATAAATAACCATGTTAAAATCCATCAATTAGACCTAAAACAGAATGCTGGTAGTTTATTTAGCTGGTAAACTAGGGGAAGTACAAAATAACAATTTCAAACCTTTGAAAATGTAACTGGAGGGCCAAAGCACTGAGCTTAGGGTTTATAACAACATGAGCTCCAATATAGGGATTGGATGGAAAGCTGCAACAAACACACAAATATAGCCTTGAAGAAAGTCTTATCACTTCTAAAGACAAATAGAGAACAGAAGTTTGCAATTAGACCTGACTAACAGAAAATGGTGACTAGGACAGAGTGACTTGAGACAGCCCTTGACCATTTGAAAGTCGATCGGAAAAGCTTAAGTTTGCCATCTTCTCATCCTCCACCAATGAACCTGAAGCAAAATAAGAGAAGCTGCATACAAGAGCCACTACACAAAGTGAGCTACCAAAATATTGAAAATAGATAAGAACTACTAACATCCAAACTGGGAAAGAATTACAAACCAGCAATAATACAATTGAACCTTTGGCGGAAGTTCATCTTGATTAAATGTGGATATCATTATTATATGAGAATTCAAAAGTCCTAATTGTCATTGTTCAACTATACAGAGTGTTGTGTTGACACTCCTACTCACATCAATGCAACAGTAACAACTTTGTTATAGAGAATTGAAAAGGATCAATTTGAGTAAATTATACATGCAAACAATGTGATATAGTATATCAACTAAAAAAAGGAGTTGGGGAATAATTACCTTGTTTGGTATTCCAATACTCCTTGTAAATTTTCTACCAAGTCCCACTCCTTAAAACAAATGAAAAATGTTTCACATGAATTAAGCATATTGGTAAATCTCAAAACCAACATAAGATGATTCAATTACCTGAACGGGTTGCATACCCTGTGCATTTGAGAAGTCAATACCATCTCGATTAATGAACCTAAGTTTCAAACAGAAACCAAACAGAGATTAATCTATTGAAAAGCCGCTTAAATAACATATAAAACTATGGGGGGTAAACTTGGGTATCTTTTTCACAAAATCTATATAAAAGCTCTTTTCTAAATTTTTCCATGGTTAAGAAGATAAATGATAAAATATTTATTTGCAAAACTCTGTTAGTTGACTTCAAATCAATAAAGACCTTGCACCACAAAAAGGAAAATGATAAAACCGTGTATGACAAAACCTAAGGGAAAAAATTAATATAACAGAAAACTAATCACCGAAGAACATCTTTCAGAAGCCAAATATATTCCCTGATCTATTTCTAACCAAACCTAAGATATCTTCAAAATTTTATATACATTTGAGGAAATGGTAAAGAGAAAAAATATGAAACAATCAATTCTTTGGAAACTTAAAAAGTCTAAAAGTATTCCTTCGTAGTTAAGGAATGACTGCCCCATCAATCATACATTGGTAAATCAATCATCCTAGGTAAAACATAATTACACATGGAGCTATGTTTGAAGAAGTAAGCGAAAAATGGTGCATTCCACATGTTCCGTTTCATGCATAATTAAAGCAAATCTTCATCACAAAATTTTATCCACATTAAATGTATAAATGAATCAACTGCCTACCTGAAGTACCTGATCAAGTAACTGCAATTAAAAAAATTCTGAGTGAGAAGTACAGATATTATGCATTACATGCTGCATCCAGAGAATAAAACTGCACTTGGAACAGATTTTGAGCAGCACATTACTAGAAAGGACAACAATTCCCATTGAGTGAGGATATGCAACAAAACTAACAACTACAGATATGTGATTATACTGTCATACAATCATAGCCTTGCAGCTCCACTAAACCTTAGAGCATGACACGAAGACAATATAACAAGCAAATCAAACCTCAGTAAAAAATTTTGCTCAGACATTATACTTCACATGAAGGATCACTAATACAATGATAAAAAACTGCTCCGTTAATCTCTAGCTATGATAACTTGATCATCAGAGAAGAAGCAACATCACATAATGAGCACTATTATGCAGGTTAAACTTACACACATTTTTGAAGGACTCATTTCATCAGCACCACCAACGACCGAAATACTCTTAATCTTAACATCAGAAGTGAACCTATTGTGCATAACCAGTTCCAATAAATGAATTAAAACAGATACAAGTGAGAAAAGAAGTTCCCAAATGATACAATATCAACTAAATGGAGATTAGAATATCTACAAAGCTAAATCAGAAGATTCAGAACCAATCAAGCAAGTATCCACCTTGTTTTTCTCCTTCGCAATGAAGCCCACTAGACCCACTAATACATATACGCCCCACTGGGAATAAACAATATGAAATAGGGGTGTGACCCCTTTGGTCCCCTTCATCCGGTCCTTCACCCAACAACCCCCCCCCAAAAAAAAAAGGACCTCTATTGGATACAAATAACCAAAAATATTTTTATACAAATAAGTGAGAGAAGACAACTAGATGTTTCAATAACTTGAAAACAGTATTGAAATAGAGGTCTTTATAGGATATAAAATCTTAATGCTCTTCCACATGCAGGCACCTCACTGTTGGCAGAGAGTTTGATAATAAGTGAATAAAGTCATCCTATTAAGGGAAGTTTCAACAAAATAACTATGGTGGTTACTCACAGGATAAAAACAAGCAATTCTGGGTCACCTTCATTGCTTTCCAGATAATCCTGCGGTGATGAAGCAGAACAAAAGAAACTTCACAAAATAATTATGTTCCTTTTCCCAAATTTTGTCAGGCAGAAAATTGTTCCACATGATACTAAAGAACTTAAACTTCCTGGAATGAGTTAATGGAAATAGATGCTAAGAATGGAATAGCACCTACTAAAATTCTACTAGTACTTAAGAACAAAACTAGAAGGCAGATATAAGTCCAACTAAAAGTAGAACAAACACCAGCTTCATTATCTAGAAAATTCAACTTGCAAAAACTGAAAAGATAAATAAATAAATGACTAATTAAGCAAAAAAATAATTTTATGAGTTTTAGCTACATACAAAAGGTTTCCTCTCCCCTCCCCTCCCCTTTGGGTAGATATGTCCCCAAACTATTGGAAGAGTATCCCAATTCCTAGGTCAGTTTCCCATATGCTAATAATTTTAGGAATTAGGGTATTTATATTCCATTTTGACATAATTGGATGTGAAGGTAATTCTCACGATTGGAATTGCAAGGAGATCTTGGCATTGGCGAATTGCCTAATAACCTTTGGCGATGTTTTGGGGATGCGATCTTTTCCCCCCCTTCTCTTTGATGTATTTTTCCAAGTAAATGATACTCTTCCATTTACAAGCAGCAAAAATAAATTGTCATATCATATAAATGTATCTAGTAGTCTGCATGTGGGTTCATTCTCCATTAAGAAAAAAGGGAAAAGGAAAGAGTAAAAACCCTGAAATCTCTCTCAAGACCATGCATGTGGCAACTGCTGAACTCCTTGAGAGGCAATGCAGCTAAGCAAAAGAGAACTCAAATTGCAACATAGAATAGGAGTAGCACTGCTCCTACCTTCAAAATCCTCTGGTTTCTCTCCTTCCAGGCTTCAACAGCCTCTAGCACATATCAGAAGGGTTTACCATGATGTGCATAGTGGTAAAATAAGGAGAGGTGGGGATATCAACGATGATAACTAGAATTCTACATAGTCACAAATGATGAGGGAAATGGATGCAATGCACAGTTAGACATGTATATTGATAAGGGGAAACAATGACGTAACTTTATTCTCAAAATCAAAAACAAGGTTATGGATACAACATCCCCAAAATGGAAATTAACTATAGGGTTTGAAGAACCTAGAAAGAAAGCAAGGTTTTATGATGAGAAAATTAAAGTACAAAAGGTGATTTATGATATTGTTGATGATATACTAAGCCTTAAGGAAAAATGATTCCCATGACAGTCTGAGGATTATCAAACTGCAACTAGAATTGTGATTATAACATTTTTTTACCTTGTATACCTTGTAGAATTTCAACATCCAATGAAATTGAATATATTGAGGTTGAAAGAAATGGTCCAATAACTCCAATGGTTGTTTTATTGGCTTGGGAATGTTGCACTTTATCACCCTCATATCGGGATTTTATAAGAATTCCATCACTTTCATTGGCCCTCAAAATTGTATTCACTTCCCCGGTATCTACTAAATGGGTTTTTTTTATTTATTTATTACAAAACCATGTGGGACCCATAAATGTTGTTTAATTAATTAATAAAATAAAACTATATTTTTCAAATTGATCCAAAAAAAACATGAGATTACAAAAATGCCATTACCTAAGGCCTTAAAATTTTATTCCCTTCCCCAATATCTTCTGCATGGGTCCATAATTTTTAATTACAAAAACCATGTGGGACCCATAGATTGTATTTAATTATTTAATTTAGATAAATCAAATATTATTTTAATTATCACAGAAAAAAAGCTATGACATTATAATAATGCCATTACCGGCTAAAATATTTATTCTCTTCCTCCGATGTATGGGTTCATAATTTTTAATTACAAAATCAAGTGTGACCCACAAATTTTGTTTATTTAATTCATTTAAATAAATCAAATATTATTCTAACTATCCCACAAAACATGCTATGAGTGAAATATTTAGAAGACAATAAATTTGCAGAAATTAGGCTAATTTGGTCCAAAAGCACAAACCACACATGAATTTCTGCTGACGAGTTGTTTCTCTCTCTTCATACAGGTTTGCACAGGCTTTTCTTTTCTCCCCCTCTCATACTTTCCCGATGAACCAAATCTGGTTTCCGACCGATGAAGCATTCGTCCCACTTTCAGCGGGGAACTCTTGTTCAAAGGGTAAGGGTTCTTCTTGGTAGTCGATTTTATCAAGGTTATGTTCCCGTGCATTATACTGAAAATCGGAAAATCTCCAGCAAAATATGCAAACCCTTCAACAAGGATACAGCGGATCCAAATCATCTCCTGAGATACCGCCCGGACGAAATGCAGTCGCGGTTCGACTAATGGCCTTAAATGAGATGATATAATATAATAGTTTTGACTTGCAGAACACCGAATCAAACCGAACCATGCTCTCTCAGCTTTCTGTTACACGGTGAAGAGTCGTGACTGTCTTCTTCGTCCTTCTTGACACGCCCTTCTTCTTCCTGCTCGGACTCTTTTTCGCCGAATAAATCAACATTTTGTTTAGCGGAATAGATAGGGTTGGGAATATCTGATAGGTGAGACTCACGCGCATATGGGGTGAGTGACAAGAAAAGAGAAGGATGGGATAAACATGGATTAATCACTGTAGAGTCCCAACCGATATGTTTGGTTGCCTTTCCCCACGAAAGTAAAACGGTAAACTGTTTATCCAACCTCTTTCTCTCACCACTCATCTAACTCGGGTGCACACTGATGGCAGTGGCTGGAGTAGAGGACGGAATGGCACGATAGCTGCCATGAATGCCAGAATCAAGGCCAAGAATCCTGTTCTCCTCCATAATGAGGCCAGAGAAACCACTGAGGTTCTTGGTATCCACTGAGAAGGGGATTTGCAGCAAGGAGGCTGCAGAACCTGAATCATCGCTTGGTTTTTGGGGATTTCTCTACCCTGTTCTTGGTATCCATTGAAATGGGATATTTAGGAGAGAGATTTAAACACTCCGCCAAACAGGCATGCCATCGAACATCTCGGTCTGGAAACTTCTTTACAGTGATCGTGGCTGTCTTTCGTTTCTCTCCCAATCAAAGCGGAGGTCGTCTCGTTGTTCGTCAAACGTTGGCGGAGGTCGTCTCGCTGTTCGCATATCAAGCCGCAGATGCCTTAACTGTTGGGTTGTGTCTTGTATTCTGTGGAGTCCACACAATTAATAGAGTTGTACTTGTATTAGAATTTGGTCTATTACATGTATATGATAAACTTATAATTGTAGTGGGATTAGGATTTCTAGGTTTCCTATATATGTTGTCTCGTGGGAAAAACTCTAGAAGAAAAAAAGGGTGGGTGACACGTGAGGTATGAGAGGAGAACACCGTCGGGTGGAGAGTTGTAGAGGTTTCTTGGCAATAAAGAATCTCTTTTTCTCCGTGGACGTAGGCATCCCACAATGGGGTGTTGAACCACGTAATCTTCGTGTTTTTCTTCTGTTTGCGTCTCCGATCCTAACAAGTGGTATCAGAGCTAGGGTTCTTTGAAGAACGAAGGAAACGCAGGGATGAAGAAGAAGAAAAAAAAAAAGGAGGGATTTGAACCCGACACGGTACACATAATGGCCGTTGATGTTGTACCGTGGATAAAGAAGGACTAGCAAACGCGAAAAGGAGTCGGTTCTCTAGGTCCGCGCGGAGGTGCGGAGGTGAGAGACTCGGGTTCAGTGTATCCGGAGTTGCAAAGGCTGTGTGTGATGTTATCTTTCCGGTGATGCCGTGGCGGTGGAAGAGGTAGAGTCACATCACTTTGTACGACGGTGGTGCACGGGACACCCGGATGGGTGTAGGCATGCCTGTTTAGGTGTAGCGGTTTGACGAGACGGGTTTACGGACTCAACGCCAACGAGTTCTTCTTCAAGGTGGTTTGCGAATTCAAGCCAGGTGAAGATTTGTTGGGTTGGTCTTGTATTCGTGGAGTCCACACAATTAATGGAGTTGACTTGTATTAGAATTTGGTCTATTACATGTATAGGATAAACTTAAATTGTAGGGGATTAGGATTTCTAGGTTTCCATATATGTTGTCTCTGGGGAAAAACCCCAGAAGAAAAAAAGGGGTGACGGCCGTGAGGTGACAGAGGAGAACACTCTGTCAGGTGGAGAGTTGTAGAGGTTTCTTGGCAATAAAGAATTCTCTTTTTCTCCGTGGACGTAGGCATTCCACAATGGGGTGTTGAACCACGTTAATCTTCGTGTTTTTTCTTTCTGTTTGCGTCTCCGATCCTAACATTAACAGGAGACGATCTGGATCTGGCTTTAGCATCTGGCACCCAAAGCTTCATGGAGCGGATCTGACTGTTGAGGAACAACTCGTCAGCAGAAATCATGGAACCAGCGGAAGTTGCCGCGGTGGAAGAAACCTCCCCGAGAATTCAAACTCGAAGGAACCAGAAACGGGGGCATCGGTGGAAGAAGACGCGGAGAAGAAGGTGAAAGAAGAGATAATGAAATGCATTGGACTCGCAGGAGCGCTGATAAAATAGCCGTTAGGAACGCGGCCTGGACTAGACGGAGGGAGAGCAAGCGCCGTCGATTTCTTCGCTGATGTGAGTTTGACCGAAATCGAAAGTTGTTTCGCCATTGTTAGGATTTCCAAAGGTCTGGAGGCCTGGCGTTGCTCCTCACTGCCAAGGTGTCTGAGCACTTTTTTTTTTTTTTTTTTGTTGGTAGGAGGTTTTGAGCACCATGAAATCATTGCTTGCTGGGATCCGTTTATGGGTTTTTATTTGAATAAAAATCAACTACGTAGTTTTCAAACATCACCTAAACGGCACGTCGGCACTCAATAACTGACATAGATGACAAAATCAGCTTTAGACATTTTCATCCTTTATATTGTTAATTAAAATTTTTTAAAAACTAATAAAATCCTCCGCTTTAGGTCCTCTTTTGAAATTCGAATCCCTGGAAAACCACAACCCTTTAAACAATCAATAAGCGATGATCAAACTCCAACTACAGTCGGCTCAGACCGAGGCGATGACGGTGAATTCCTGATTCTATTCTTCTCCCCAACCTCAGAACCCGCCATTTTCTCTTTAACAGCAATCATTCCAAAGTTAAAGAAGAGAGCAGGGGTTTGGGGAATGCAAGAACCCTCTGGAGTTTTGTTTTTCCGGGTTTTGGGGGGGGGGGGGGGGGGGGGGGGGGGGGTTCTCTTTTTTTCTTTTTTCCAAGGAGGGGGAGGGGGGGGGGGGGGGCCCTGTTGTGTTTGTTTATTTTCATTGTTGTTATTTTATGGTTTCACTCCAACTGCTGCCATTCTCCATTGTAACCACCTTCTTTCCCATCACCGACCAGCTCCAACTTATCTGCATCATTGAACGCCGCCGAAGCAACCTGCTAAAACCACCATCGTCATCCTCATCGCAGCCCCTAGAAATCCTATCACACTCCACCGCAACCAGTTGCTCTCCTCGACAAATAATTTTATCTCACCTACAACCATCTCTCACCCCATTAGAACCATCGCAACCCCAAGCTACCATTGTAACCGAACCCAGAAACTCATCATCTCCCTACTGCTCATGGCCACCAAACCTGTAGAACTGATTCAGAAAAGAAAAATTATTCTCACCCTTAGCAAAACTTGATTCAGAAACGAAAGAAACTGGTGGATGCCCTCTTTGCGATTTGATTGTTCCAATTCCTCTTTCGAAGAAACGAAGAATAGATCTCAACACTATATCCATCTAAAAAGAACAGATTTTTTTTTTTTAATTCTTGTAAATGGGATAGATAAATCGAATTTAACGGAGATAAATGTTGACATTGGAACTAGAAAAATCTTTCTTTCTGTCTGATTTTAACAACGAAATCAGAATCGCAGTGGACACAGCTACAACAGGAGAATGGCCGTCAACGACTCTCCCTTATTCTTCTTTCTTCTCAATCAATGTTTTTTAGATTTAGGATTAGGATAATAATAGGGGTGTAAGTTTTACCCCGACAATCGGAACCCGCCCAGGCCCGCCCTGAACCCTAGCAGGGTTGAACCCGGCCCGAACCCGGACAGGGCTGGGTTAGGGTTCAATTTTATATGAACCCTGGCAGGGTTGGGCTGGGTTAGGGTTGACCCCCTGGGTTGAACCCGGCCCAACCCGACCCTGTATATATTTGAATATATTTATAAATATATGTATGATTTGTATTTGTTCCTTATTAAACACTTAAACTGATTTGGTTTGTATTTGTTAGGTTCTTAAAAGAATATCATAGGTTGCTTGTATTTGTCATATGTTTTAAGTTGTAATTGTTATTTGATAATTTATTGTATATTTAGGGTCAATCAGGGTCAATATCAAGGTCAATCTAACCCTGAATCAGGGTTAATCAGGGTTGACCCGACCCAACTCGGCCCTGTCAGGGTCAATCAGGGCAGCTTAGGGTTAGGCCCAACCCTGTCAGGGTTAGGGTTAAAGTTGTACATTTTTTGACCCTGGCAGGGTTGGACTGGGTTAGGGTTAAGTTTCAATAGTCAGGGTTGGGGTTGGGGTTAGGGTTTTGAAAAACCCGGCCCAACCCAGCCCTGTTGCAGCCCTAGATAATAAGGTGCAGGATAAAATGGTCTTTTATTCTTACACTAAGGGCAATATTGTCCATCAATAAATCGATTTGAGTTGACATCATCACCTAACGGAAGTTTCTTAACGGAATGAATCTATTTGATTAACGTTGGTAAACGTTTAGGTGGTAATTGATGTTTTTTGAAATGTGTGGGTAGTAGGTGATGTTTCAAAATTATTATGGGGGTAGCTGATTTTTTTTCTTTTTATTTTTATATGGACGAGTTAAATTTTTTTTCTTTTGTTGGTAATAAGATGGGCTAAATATTAAAAGAAGGAAAAAGAAGGTTTCCATATTACGGAATATGCACGGATGATCAAATCAATTGCCAACGGCTAAAAAACACCTATCAACATCCTATGTCGGCCCCCGTTGGATGGCCGACACATGGGTCTTGGGTGAATCCAAGTCCCACATCCAAGCTGATACCCTTATCGGCTTAGCTTGTCGACTCAGGTGTCAGTTCTGACATGAGGGCTCGAATTCATGCAAAATCCACGTATCAGTCATCCAACAGAACATCCCCGTCCTCCCACAGAGAGGATTTGAATACCTGTCAACAGCTTTTAGAGAATATATGTTTAGCTCTATTGTCCCAACGGCTATGAATGCTTTTTAGTTGGACGAATTTGAACTCTCTCACGCTTTATATATATAAGTGAATTGTAAACTTTCACTAACTTTGTTGTCCTCATTTTTTCATTCATAATGAACATTATTATGCTGGAGGCAGACGTAGGCATTTCAAATAGTAAATAATTAGAATAAATCTATATTGTTATAGGTGCAGTAAGTGAATTATAGGAGTTTCTTTATTTCTATTAAACTGCCCATATATTTGCATTCTATGAAACACACCTAAATGCCAAACACTGGCATGGATGGCACCTATGGCGCATGTTCTATGCTCTTCACATCGGCTGCAAGCCTGTGAGAGCCGGCCATAGGGATTGGATTCCCCAATTGATGCCTAATTATGTGTGTCTAAATCCTCTCCTCCATGGCTCCCCGGCTTTTATTCATTCAATTGTTCAAGGGGTGAGTCAGCTCAAACTCCAACCCCCTCCAACAGTTGGATGGGGTGGGACCCAAGGAGCCGTGGAGGAGAGGATTCGGTTCTAATTATGTAGGAAAATCCTAACATCTCCACAAAAAAAAAAAAAAAAAAAAAAAGCATAACTTTCCACCTATAACTATAAATTCGATGATCTTAGTGTCGTTTAAGAGCTCTCGATGAGTATGTTCTAATGGTGTAAAAATAAAGTTCCAATTGGATCAAAAGGATTAGAATAATTTACCAAAATCGGGATCACATGCAAAAATAAAAAAATCCACAAAATTAGGGAAAAATAATTTTGTTTCGTATCTTTAAATCGAAATGATAGGGACGTTATGAAGAAAAACAATAAATCATGTAGTCCATACATACTTTCAAGGTTTGTTGACCAAGTTTTTTGCCTAGGGAAACAGTACTAGGGTTATTTTGATCATTTTTTGAATCAGTGATGATCTTAAGCCACCCTCAACATCTACTAAAGATTTTTATGACTTCCCACAAAATAAACAAAAGATCATGTGCCATTCGAAACAACTTGTTCATCATCTCCAAGCATAATTCTTGAGTGACAAAATGAAGGGTCTTAACCCCGAAATAATGGGTGGAGGTTTTGGAGCACTTGAGAAGCTCTAACAATTTCAAGCTCTCTCTCTCTCTCTCTCTCTCTCTCTCTCTCATCAACTGAGGGGAATTGCCATTTATTAATCATCACGTGGTCAAAATCCATTATGAGTTTCCAAATGCACTCTTCATTGGATCGTCTTCTCACATGAGGCTCCGATTGCTTTGATGTAAAATTTTACATGATAATTTTACATTTAACATTTTATATGTTAAAAAATTTTCAATAGTTGTTTTTAGAAAGTAAAAGAAAGACTAACTTCATTTTCTATCCTCTTTAGATGTTATCACTATATTTTACTTCTTGAAAATAAACAATTAAAAAAATTAACATATGAAATGTTACATAAAAAATCTACATCAAAATTAACGGAGCCTTAAATAAAAGGAAAAAGAAGAAGAAGAAGATAAACAACAGTAAACATTGAATAACTCGTGATTCATAAATTCATAACATCATTCTACGATACAAACCATACATATGATTTTACATTAAACTAAAGAAAATGATCTCTTATACTTACAAAGCCTCCAAATGAGAAAAAAAAAATATTTTAATTCCAACATGGTCATTGAAGAGAGGCTTTGAAGAATGATTGACAGCACATTCATTCTTTATGTTTTTGCAAGGGAAGGTGCAACTTGAGTTTGAATAGAAAGAGGAGGTTTGGAGAACTGTAACAAAACACCATTTAATCACCATAGAAGCCCGTTTCATACTTCAATCAGGAGTCTAGGCCCCTGAATCTAATATTAAAGCAAAGTACAGAGGATGATAATATCTAACTAGATCAATGTCAATCACTACAAGTGAAACAACCAAAAATCTTGTCAACAAAGGCCTTGGGGGATTGTTGATCAGGTGTAGACCAACAATCAACAATCTCATCCTCGTCAACTCCACTGGTTTTGGCATTCTCACAAGCTGCTAAGAATTTATTGAAGGCATTCTCACAATACTTGGTAGCTTCTCCAACAGTCATGTTCTCTACTAGCTTATCAGGATAAATGTCCTTCCTATGATCCCCATTCAATGCAGCTGTCATTTGCACCAATATTTGTTGAAAATCATTTAGCTTTGCATTTTCATTTGCTTCAGCCTCCCGCAATTTCACTGGATCTGGCAGTGTTACTGCAATGTGCATGGGAACAAATTACAAGTTATATCAGTATATACAAAACAAATGAAGATCAATATGCTATAACACTAGATCAAACAAATTCTGCAGTGGCTTAAATTTTGGGCTATTGCCCATTTAAGTAGGACATCTTTTAATCCTAGAGTGTAAAGTTTCTATCTGAAAAGTGTGAACTAGTAAGGTGGAGAGACTCTCGAGTATATAAGTGGGTGGTTGAAGACTATTTAGTAGTTGGTATAAAACTAACTCCCAACACTCCTTCGCATGTGTGATTACACATACTGTGGACGCGTGGAGATTTGAGACAATGAAAACCATATAAAGTTTTCATCCCAAAAACTAAGAATTAATAGGGAGAGAGACTCTCAAGTGTATAAGAGTGGTTGAAGACTAATTGATAGTTATTGTGATACTACACTCCCAACATACAAAGTCAGGATTGACTAGTGAGTTTTATGTCTTCATATTATGAAAATGAAAATGTCTAATAATTAGTTCACCTGGGCAATCTGTTCTTGGAGTTGTCCGTGTCAATAGAGTTTCAAACGTTCCGGCCCACGCATCACGCTTTGTTAAGAAGTCCTTGAGATTAAATATCTTCTTCACCGTTGCTGGAATAGAGGAATGCTCAAACTGAGATGTAGGATACGGTCCTGAAGGCCCATGGAGCACTGTAATTACATCACCGAGAGTTTAGTTTGTTCATTTTAAAATAAAGGGATTTTCTTAGACATTTCACAAGCTGTCATATGATTTGATATCTTATTTTTTGCCCTCTAAGTATTTTACATTTTTTGAGTGAAGGGTAGGTAGTTCTTGTAATTTCATATGTATATTTGAAAACAATACAAGATAATGACAACCTTGAGAATGAATAATGATGGATCATTTAAAAAAATATGTGAAAAATCCCAATTACCCTTAACTTCATAAACTTCGAAAAAAAAGAAAAGAAAAAGGGTATTTGAAAGAAAGTACCATGCTCCAAATGCACCTATAAAGGTGTCATTCAGGCACTCCCATAAATAAAAGCCTCTAGAAACTAAAATTAATTTTTAATCAAACATTGATTGGCTTACCAGTTCCTTGCTCAATCCATGGAGAAATGAAGAATGTAGGGACTCGAACGCCTAGACGATCAAATTGGTAATAATATGGTGCAGGACTCACAATATCATCTGGGCTTGGTACTCCGGCTACAGGAGTAGGAACATGATCATAGAAGCCACCATGCTCATCATATGTGATTATAAACAAGATTTCATTCCACTGGGGACTGGATCTCAGTGCCTCATAAACTTCCTTGATGAATTTTTGGCCCACTGAGACATCGTGCGACGGGTGATCGTCGTTCCCTCGTAGTATTGACGAATCTAAGTATCGTTGTTCAATCACAACATAGTTTGGCAACTTCCCCTCCTTGCAATGATTCTTGAATTCCAAATCAAATGGATGGAACTTAAATATGTACTTCAATTTTCTAAGGTTCCTGTTCATAAGGAGAACAAAAAATTTTAGAACATTGTAAAAGGTTAACTTACAAGATTTAAACACCCTGAATTGGACACAGGCTCAGCCAAGGGGAGAACTTATTATGGTAGAAACTCATTCTCACGGTCCTTCCAAAATGTGCCATAATTTATTGTAATTTTTTTGCTTAGTTATTGGAAGCAATTGTTGGAAACGAGTCCTGAATCGGACAACTTTGAGTAAGTTTAAAAAAAAAAAAAAAATTGATCAAAAGTCTAGGAGGACTACTCGCATATTGACAATATTTAAAACTCAATTCGAGTCTTTATGAGTCAATTGTTACTCGGTATTTTTCCTTGAGTGGTGCAAAACTCAGTCAAGTTTGTTCATTTCCCTCCCCCTCATTTGTCATCCTTCGAAAATAGTTATCATCTATCGGGAGGAAGATCGCTGCCCAACAGCGTCCCCTACACCCTCTCACATGGGGTGTAAAACGAACACAGAGGGTGCATGGGAATGTTGCCGGACAACAATCTATTATCTATAATAACTATTGATCATTTTGTTAGTGAATGGAGGTCATTACTTGTAGTGTCAGTTTGAATGTATGTCACCACGGCATCCTGGCGCTGCATCCAATAGGAGGGTAGTTTTGAAATTTAAGGAGATGGGATGTAATGGCTCAAACACCGTCTGGGATGTAATGGCTCAAACACCGTCGTCCATACCAAACAAAAAGAGGACGGTCCGGGTGTATGTCAACTTGCAACAAAAGAGAATGGGCTTCAATCAGACCCCGGCCAACAAAAAAATCACCAAGAGTTGTTGGATGAGTCCAAGGAATCACCACCATGTCTATAGCATCATCCGCAGCTAAGTGGGCTGGAAACCCAAGCCGCCGCCAACAAAGTAGATAGACCAACGAAGAGGGGCGGCCAGCATGCAAGGAGTGCAGAATAGGGAAACATCACCCTTCGAGGTAGGGTTTAAACCCCACATACCAGAATTGAGGTGGCCGATAAAGAAAAGGCCATCGAATAGAAAAAAGTGGAGAACCGCCAATAGGGATGCATCATCAATAGCGGGCCTAAGGCAGAGGAAGGTGTGTACAAGAAAATCAACAGGCACAAAGTCATCGAGCTACACAAAGAACGTTGCTCCTTGTACCTAGGCTCGACATTTCAATCTGATACATCCATTGCTGACGGAGAGGAGAAGGAAGATAAAGGGGTCGCAAGGGCGGGGGAGCAAAGATCCGTAAAAGGGGAGGGGAGTAGTCCATTCGCCGCTCCAAAATGGGGGGTGGCTGGAGCATGAGTCTGGAGTGGTAAAAGGGAGAATTGAAAAAAAGAGATGGATGATGAAGGGAACCGACGGAAGAGAGGGGAGGAAGAAGGATTAGAGGGAGATAGGATGAAAAGGCGGTTCACGAGGGATTCCCATCCTCTTCTCCCCGTGACTCGGGAGGAGGGGGGACACTCTCGTCGGATGACCGACAAGTGGGGCTTGGATTCAGTTTGGATGAATCCGAGCCCTCCATCCAAATAAACACTGAGTCGACAAGCTGAATCACGGGAAGGAGGGGGGACACCCTCGTCAGATGGCCGACAAATGGGGCTTGGGTGAATCCAAGCCCTCCATCTGAACAAACATCGAGTCGACAAGCTGAGCTGACAGGGGTGTCAGCTCAGATGAAGGACTTGAATTCACTCGAAGTTCCCGTGTTAACCATCTCAGGAATCAATGGGTGGAAAAGATTTGAATCCGTTCAGGAGGAAGAAAGAATGAAGGGACACGTGGTGAAAAGAGGACTCACCGGTTTAACAGGAAAGATAAAGGTAATCCAAGTTAAAGGCATTCTACCTTTTCGGACCAAAGTTGAGATTCAAAGAATTGACATGATGGACATGGACAAGGATTAAACATCATTGCTGAATAATCAGAGATGACGAGCTGTTTAGAATTAAATATGGTTTGCCGAAAATCAAAGACTTGAATAGGAATCGAACTTTGAGGCAGATAGAATTATAGACTAAGACCAGCTTAACGAAGATAAAATTGAATCTATTGTTGCTCCCGAAGTTCGCAATGAGGAAATTATTAACTGGAAATTTATGCAATCAGATCTTAAACGACGCCGGTGAAGAAATTCTTGATTGGAGATTATACAATCAGATCTTCAATAACACCAACGAAGAAAACTCTAAACGAAACCAATGGAGCAAAGATTGAGAGCACCATCAGACTGAACACGTCGTCGGAATTCATGGAATTGAGATTGAGAGCATTCGGACTGAAAATATGTCGATCTTCTGTTGGAGTGGAATTAATGAGATGAAATAGGCAGTGTAAATCTTGCTGAGATCAATGGATGGAAATTGCCAGAGAAGATGGATCGATTGTCAGAAAAGATGAAATGAGATGAACGTTATCCATCGCTTCTGATGAAACGCATAAAAGGTAAGAGAAAGTGAGACAGAGCAATAGAAGATTGACGGCATTGTTATTACCTGGAAACGAATTCGTTTCTTCATTTTGATTAGAGAGTAACACTTGCTCTTTGTAAATATTTTTTTTTAATAGAAATCTATGTTTTTTTATAATGAGGGTAAAATAGATTTTTCAATTTTACCATCATATACTTAACTATATTGGTGTGGGTGAAATTTTAGACAAGATTTGGAATTGAGGGAATTAAAAATAAAATTCAGGGGGATTGAGTGAAATTTTTCCATTTTTAAAATATTTTTTTTACTATTTTTTTATAAAGTAATTTTTGAAAGGTAAATTTTTATAATTCCCAATAATTAGCTTATAATTACTCAAGTCAAACTTCTTTATTCAAAATTTCTGTTAGATTTTCTCGAGAAAAACTAAACTTTTACCTCTCTTTCTCTCGGTATTTTCAAATCCCTAAATTATCTTTTCTTCCATCTTCAACAGGCCCGGTCTCTCTCCCCGCACGTCTCTGCCCCTCTCCATCTCTCTCTCCTCTCCTTTCTCTCCTGGCGCATCCTCCTGCAGCACCCGCTCCTTCTCTGTCTCGCCCACACGCTCCCTCTTCTCTCTTCCAACTACCCAGTCACTCTCTCTTCTCTAGTGAAGAAAAAAGCCCATTGGTGAACCATGTAAATTCTCTGAATTCATTCACGGCTGTTGCAAAGAACTCAATGGTGGTTGAGGAAATTAGAATTAAGAAGCCGGGAAACAACTCATTACAATTTCAGATCGAGACCCATGAATGTTTTTTGATCATTCAATCTACTCACTGAGAACCCACCATTTCTTCTCTGCTTTTACCCACTTTCACTAATAACACCGACATGAACACATCAGAAACCGCAACAATAACAATGTTCCAATGTGTCGTTCAAGATTCAAGCACAACCATAGTTACCCAAATCAATAAACGAATCGAGAGTTTAAATTTATTAAGGCCGCCCGTGCAAGAACTTCATAGTGCTCCGACAGATGCGCAGGATCGATACGGAGCGGCCTATTGCCTTTACTAATTCCATCTGTTATTATTCTTGCTGCGTCATGTCCTTCTCTGCTATACTATGATTTCTTTCCCAGCCGCCGTTGAGTTTAATAGAGAATTTGTATGGTTCACCCATGGTATTCACGACTTCACACAAGGGGAAAAAGGAGTGATGGCAGTCGGGAGAGAGAAGAGGGAGGATGCTACAACAAGGGAGGCTGTCCTGGAGAGAGAGAGAGAGAGAGAGAGAGAGAGAGAGAGAGAGAGAGAGGGGGGGGGGAGAGAGGAGAGATGCAGGGGGACGAACACAGAGAGCGGGGGAGGTGCCATTTACCAGCGGTATAGAGGAGTTAAAGCTGGGGATTTGAAAATATTAAATTTGAAATGAGAAAGAGGGGTGAAAATTTGGCATTTTCGAAGAATCTGAAACAAAATTATGAACATCAAAATTTAAATAATTATAGATTAAATATAGAAGAGTTTTAGAAATTTGTCAAAGAGCATAACCCAGAGTCGATGAAACTGGCGGGAGTGGGCACTTCCCTTGGGGAGTTGGGCTTCAACTGACATTCCCTAACGGTTTGTAAATTTAAACAAATCCACCTTTCACCCAACTGTCGAAAACCCACAATATCCTCAACTACATGGTTTTAGGTATTGGCATCGGTATCAACAATGGTCGATATCAATACGATACTTGATAGTTTCATTTTTTTAATATTTTCTAATTTTATTAAACAATTTTGATAAAAAAAATTTAAATCAATTTGAAGGCATAATAGTGCAAAAGATATTGATGTCATCATCATATTGACAATATGGGAGAGATTATTTTCAAAAGGAGATTATTTTCATGATATTGATATCATCATTATTTTTCAATTGAGAGTGATAGCCGTTTAAGATTCCTGAAGGAGAAGTGAGAGAAATTTATCTTTCAAAAAAAAAAAAATAGAAGAGACAAGTGTACCTGTAGAAAAGAGTCGCAGGTGGGAACTGATAATATATCCCCCAAGAGAACCCATCCTCATCGAGCGACTCGAATATCGTTTTCTGAGGCAACCCTTGGATCAAAATCTTGGTATCATTGCTTATCAAACCATGCGACGTTCCCGAGTGAACGAACAGCCGATTCGGTTGAGTCGACGTCGGGTTAGACGCAAACCACCTGTCAGTCACCGCAAACTCGGAAACCAGCTCCTTGTAAACCGGTACGGCGTCCGGTCTGAACCCATTCATCACCGCCACCGACATACCCGTCTCTGTCTCCTCAGCGTTCATAGCGAAACCCTCCATCGTGGGCAACAGTTTTTGGGTGGAATTCTCCTCCGACCACGCCACGCCGAACACCTGCTCGTAGATTGCCTGGTACGAGTGACCCGGGTCTGGGTCAACGTACTCGGATTGGTTGCTGAAGTATATTCGTTCGGAGTTAGGATCACTGGTGGATAATGGGTTAGACTCGTTCCCTGTGACGCCATCGATTTCTGGGTTGAGGGACTTCATCCATCCCAGCATGTGATCGAAGGAGCGATTCTCCTGAACTAAAACTACGACTGTTTTGATTGGGTATGGGTAGTTGGGTTCCGAAGCCATTGCTGGTTAGCTGCTTTTTTCGTCGATTTGCAGGCGAAAGTGGCGTTTTTCCTTTTTATAGAGGAAATGACGAGAGAAGAGTCTGAGAAGAGAGAAGAAGTAGAAGTCCGCAAGCTAAAGAAATGCACGTTTCAGACATCTATGAGGAGTGGATGGGTCCATATCATTCCATGAATACGGTTCCAAATCGTCTCCTACGGTAAGAGGTTCTGCCACCGATCCAAGGAGTTGGATTCAGTCTGACCGCCTGCCAATACATTGGGGGGTGGGTCGACTGAAATCCGGCCCTTGGCAGGCGATAGGACCGCAGGAGAGGATTTGGTTGCCACGAATCCACACTCTGATATGATCCATATGGGTCCCACCGAACCGGGATCGGATTTTAACATTTCTAGTGCATCCATATTGAAAATTTTAATGTATTTCATAATATCATCATAGAGAATCATATGCTAGCATATCTCCCTCAGGTTCTAAGTCTAGGTATCGAAAATGATATCAGTCATGTTTAAAATTGATTCAATCTTGATCATGATTGATCGAATCAATGTACAAATTCAATGAGATATCAACACGATCTCATTAAAATAGGATGGGATCAAAGATCATATTGGGGATCAGTCAAATCCAAAATCAATATGAATAGATCGATCTAATACGAGTGCCTAGAACCATATGTGTCTCACCATAATCTTGTTCTTGCAATCCACTTCTAATCACAGGACAAAAAAAATTCTGTTTTTCAATTTATTCGCTATTTAAAAATAAAAGTTTATTCTATTTTCCCTTTATACTATTAATAAATAATTAGATTAAGACTATAACTACCCTTTTTTTTGGTAAGTATGACTACCCTTTTCACATATTTATATTTAATTATGAAGAAAAAAAATTTAAATCTAATATATACTAGGTGAATTTATCATTTACAGTCGTGACCTATTTCTCTTGTTCTAGAAATTCTAAATTAATAATAAAAAGAGGGCATCTATGTTCTTGACGTGTGAGGCGTTCACATGGTTTTTTTTTTATTCAATGGATCACAATGTAACACGAATGGTATAGTTATGGGATATTCCTCTAATATTCTTTTTATGGCGTGTTTCGATAAGGATTTTCTTATAAATAATTATATAATAATTTGTTTCATATTACAAATGAACTTGTAAGGTCTATTTTTTTCATTCCTTTAGGAATGTTAAGGAATATCTTCTATATGGGTACGTTGTTCCAATTAAATCATAATAGAAAAATAAACGACAAATAATTATATATAGTGGAGTAAAGAAGTAGTGGGATATGTGGCGAGCTATTGCACATTATTCAATACATATTAGTTTCCAAACATCAATTTGACAGATTATGTATTTATAATTTAATGAAGAATGATTTACACAACTGTATATTTGGGGATATACATACTATCAGGTAATGGGAGCACAAGAAGAACGAGTAGCCTGTGTTATGATTCAAGGTATTTGTATTAGCCTCAGGATGGCTACAGATGATGGGCAACTTTAGCTAGATCATTATCAACCAATGTTTTATTATTATGGCTTTGATATCATTCATGGTCTATGTTGATACCATAATTCGTCTGCTAACCATTGGGTGACACGTGTTGTCTGAGTTGGTGATATATGAAGAAAAACATGTGTCTTAATGGTTCTGATTGATTAACTCTTCTATCTAGAAGTTGCTTCATCCAGTGGGTTAGTACTCACCCCGAGTTACAGTGGTATGCCAAGTCGCATCAATACCTGGCGACATGTTCAATTACATGATTGCTGGGCGACTTGGTAACCGAATACTTCAACTTGTCCTTTATCCTGCTCCTTGGCTATCACACGTGTGGAAGACTTCTTAATCATCATGACAATAGATTCTGTAATGATCTTGCAGATTGAGACAGACGACTTGACGAATCTTGGCCGTTGGTTCATAATCTAACGATCATGCTTGAATGTTGGAGATACACTTGACAGTTAGGCGGTTATTCCCACAGTTTATCTCAAGATTGTTCAAGATTCTCTACGTCTATAAAAGCCGTTTGACACATTCAGAAAGGCAGATTCTCAGTTAAGTAAGTCATATTCCCACTTAAATTCGTCTTCTTCCCCCACGACCAAGGAGTTTGATCCTCTCAAGCTTCATACTGTTAGCTTCATCACTGACTTGATCGTCGGAGGAGACGTTAGGCTATCCCGGCCTGCCCTCCTGTAACGATTATATCTTTCCATCTTGCAGGAGAACTCGGATTAAAACACCAGTCAGAAAACAACCACAACAGTTTGGAGCCCACCGTGGGGCCAGATTTCTTGAAGATCTGAATTCAAGATTTTGTCTGCCTTTGAAGAATGCTTAGACATACTCGTAATAATCCTGACGGCGACAACCCTCCACAAAATGATGATGTGACAGACGGACAAGGCCAAGATCCTATTCCCACTGAAAATGTCGGTGGAAATATTTCTCCTGGCTGAGATTCTCCCCAAGAAAATGCCCCTGAAGGTCCTAGGCCTACACCGCAATACATCACCATGGTTGATTTCAATTCTTTGAAGAACCAGATTGCATAACTAGCAAAGATATTCAAATCGCCGCAAATACCAACTCACCCCAGGGGTATTCATGCATAGCAGCGAACTTCTCATCAGAGCCAAGAACTGCCCGAAGAAGCGGAATTGCCCAACCTGGTCGATGACGAGAATGGCGTGGAATATGTTCCACTGTCGTCGACTGACTTAGACTCTTCGGGAAGACAACGAGGCAAGAAGGACGATCTTGGACGGAAGGGTGGTCAAAACCTCAAAATGATGCGCAAGATCCAGTAGATGCCGGACACATCGAGAGAGAGGCAGTTACTAATCGACTCGTAGAAGAAAGGCGCGCCGCAGAAAAAGAAGCATGACTAAACGGCCCGCGAAGCGAGTTAGAACAGCAGTTCCTGGCCATACAAGCCCGCATGGCCGAAATGGAGAAGAAACAGGCCGCCCCGGCCGTGGCATCAAGAAAGAAAGAATATTGCGTTGACATGACATTCACAAAAGAGATTATGGATGTCTCAAGGCCAGAGCATTTCTTCATGCCAAAAGTCGACCCATGCGATGGAACAACTGACCCGTAGCTACACCTTGATAATTTTTCAACTCTGATGGTACTTCACCGATATGAAGACGGGATCCTTTGTCAAACCTTCCCGTCGATGCTACGGGGAGCGGGGCGCCTCTAGTTCAACAGTCTGCCCACTAACTCCATCCAATCTTTCGACCAACTGAGTGATCACTTCTTCGAACATTTTCAGACTTAGACGGCTCCCAAGAATACCTCAACAAACCTCATCAATGTAAGCAAAAGTTGGAAGAAACCCTACAGGCCTACCTCTCAAGATTCAACCAAAAAGCCCTAGAAATCAAGAACATCAGTTTGGAAGTCAAAATGACGGCATTGCAAGGCGAAATCAAGGATAAAGACCTCTTGAAGTCACTATACAAAAGGCCTCCACAGACATACGCTGAACTGATGACTAGGGCAGAAAAGTATATATGATGCGATGAATGAAGCCCTCCTTCTCACACATCCAAAGTCTGACGAGAAAAGGAGATATGAAGATCAAGTCACGGCACCCGATGATACGTCCAAGAAACAAAGAACCGGGAAAGATGGATTCCCTTGCAAACAAGTCGCCAGGGTCGATCCGGACATCGGTCAGTTCACTAAACTCATCCCAATGTTGGAAGTGTTGCGTAACCTGAAAGGTACACAATATGAGCTGGCCGCTCCACCACCTATGAGGCCCGACCTGAAAAGAGACAGATCAAAGAAATACTGCAGGTACCATCACGAGAACGGGTACGACAAGGACAAATACCGTTCCCTTCGCAATGCGATTGAGGATCTAATAAAAAGCAGCCACATCTGTGAATATGTCGACAAGCTGTGGAATGTAGATGGCAAGTAGAAGGGAAAAACCCTCGGACAAAGAAACCCAAGTTGAGCAGCGCCAAACCCGTAGGGTCAGGAATGAACCAAAAAGGAATGATTCGGAATCCCCACCTCTCAACAAGATTGGCGATCCGAGAGGAAGAATTGGAGTCATCCAGAAAAGCACTGACTACGTCACTGCATAGAGGTAGCAGCAGGAACCGAAGCCTGAGGAACAACCGTCGTAGAAGAAATATCTTGGGACACAAGTCGGGACTCGTCTCGGGAACCCACTATGAACCCGAGGGGTTGGCAGAATTGACCGGACGACTTGCCAACCTACGATTATATGGTAAGCTGCTTGAGCAACCTTCGGACCCGATGGATATTGTGACACCCAGAAGAAGCACAAGCCCACCATTACAGCGAGTTAGGACCCCTCCAAGGAAAGATTTTCTACCCCTCAAGGAAGGTGAATACGCGAGCTGAGATTATTACCAGACCCGGCTGGTAGTGCCCAAGCACTACTCAAGCGCTATCATCGGGGGTCCAGCTGCAGGGAATACCTCAAAAATTAGAAGAAAATCCAATGCCAGGTCCGAATGTCAGTAATCTAATCCTTCTGCCACGTACCAGAATGGGGATGTAATAACATTCTTCGACGAAGATTTAATCGATGTTGAAGTCCCACATGAAGATACCGCAGTCATAACCATGGTGATGGATAAGATCAATGAAGTGGAGCGGGTGCTCGTGGACACAGGAAGCTCGGCTGACGTCTTGTACTATCACGCCTTTAAGGCGATGAATCTCAGCGAGAAGCGCCTGCGCCCCATAAAATTTTCCCTGATCAGCTTTTCTGGAGATGCTGTGAAAGTCAAGGGACGCATAATTCTGGAAACAAGAGTCGGCACCAAGCTGAAAAGAGCAACAATTTCCCTGTCCTATCTGGTGGTGGACATACCATCTAACCACAATGTCATCCTAAGACAACCTGGCCTGAATCTATTGCGGGCTTGCATTTCAACCTACTTACTTAACTCATGGACAACCCACAAAACTCAAGCCATCCCCTCGCGAGACTTGATCGACTAGCTTACCCAGAACTCGATGATACGATCTCCGAAGAGATCAATCTCATAAACAACCTAGAGCTCGGTGATGGATTCATCAGGAATATCAATTGGTTAGTCAATCTAGAGAGCGGTGGTATAACCTCTGAAGACATTGAGGTGAGCACGGACTTCAAATACAACCAACTCCGTGATCATGAACATGGATAGACTTGAGCCCGCAACTACGCACGACTTCGAAAACAGAAACTTCAGCAGTTCACAATCGTTCGAACGACTCGTGACGGTTTCCCACCATGACGATCTCACGAATTCAAAGTTTTGGCATATATAAAGAGAAGAAACAATAGTGGGTATCCTGATTGCTTTCTTGAACTTGACGAGTTCACAGAAGCAAGGGGCAACTGTTAACAGTATGTTTCCTCAAGCCTATTATCATTCGACACGTGTGAACTCATCAAACTCAACAAAAAAGAGACACGTGTTATGACAGGCAGCAATCCCGCTGTGGCGCCATTAAGATTGTTATCATCCACGTAGGATGACGCCCGTGGTTCATTTCGAGCATGTGTCAAGGGCCTCAATCGAGGATGGAACGCTGATCGTGCCAACAGATTACCACTAACACATTAGAGACGCGTATGACAGCCCACAAAGGATTGAGCGTTGGTTCTGCAACACCGTAGGATCTTAATCCTACAACCCTAATTGAGAATCTAGGATTTCCCCTCTGACTCATGGAGGGAAATCTGTAAACATTCATATGTCAAAGATCCAATTAAGGATGGACGACATAGTTATAAAAACCTCTGACGATCACAAGGTAAGGTATCTTGAATCAAAATCATCTTTGCTATCCTGAGTGCTATCCTGAGAATACTCACAAACCCCACATTCTTCAAAGGGGCTTACTTCTCTTATTGTAAGCTCCACACTGTTTGCTAGTTTTACTAACTTGGTCGTCGGAGCAGATTCTGGACTCACTGTCTGACTTCGATAACCACTTTGCTCTACCTTGCAGGAGGTGGGACACATTAGCAGAACCAATTTCTACAACAACAAACATATTTAGTAATCATACTTATAAGATGTAAAATTTATTTTACTTTTCAAATGGGAGGGATTTGGATACAAAGTGAAGTATAAATTTATAACTAAATGTGAAATAATTTAGAATTAATTATATAGTAATGTGATAGCATGTGTTGTAATCATTACAAATGTTTCTTTTTTAAAGTTAAAATTTTCATTTCCTTTCCCTTCAATTCCCCTTGCAACCAAACACAACCATAGGGAATATCACCCCACAAGAGATCTGCTTTTTTCTTTTTCTTTTTCCCCAGGAAATTTCGATTTTTACGTCTTTCAATTTTCAATTCTCGTGTTTGTCTTGTTATCTCTCTTGCTCAATAGTTTAATTTCAAGCTTTTTTATGGTAGTTGCCACTAGTTCTCACTTGGAGCTTCTTGGGGAAGATATCTATCAAGATGGAAACAAATCAGACAGTGAGGGCTGATTCGAAAATCTTGTGTTCACTCTAATGCCTAAGTCAAAACCAATAACAAACAATTAGAGCTCGATATCAGAAGAATATGAGTTCCTATAGAGAGGGGTTTAAACAATTTGACACAGAGAGTATGGGTGCAAAAATTGGGATCCGATTATCTTTGAATAGGGCTCTATTTATAGAGGTGCATAGAGTGATGTGATTTGGGGCACTATCTGAGCGATCTCTGTTGATCTCTCTGTTAATCTCGAGCACGTCCTGGATCTTGTGGTATCATCTATGAGTTGTGGAGGCGGTTTGGTTATGGAAAGTTGGGATTCCCACATCCAATCCCTTATAGGTAGGGTCAGACATGGGTAGGGCAGCTCTTTGGCCGTCGGTTGATGATCTTGCGGTAGCCGATAGGTTTCCCATAACAACTTCTAATATTCTAACTCCTTTTCGCTAGCTGGCATGAGGTTGTACCGTGGGAATCTTCTCTTATCTGAATTGATTTGCGACTACCCCCAAGATCGTGGGGAAGATCTTCCATTTAACCGACCTGTGAGGTGTCCCATATGGCGGATTACCATGTGCGAGCAAAGATTTCTTCAATTTTGTCCTTTACCGAGCTAGGGGCTTCCCGGCCGAGATGTTTGGGTCGGGACTCATTAGGGAGTAAACTTACCTCGGGCTTCCTAGCTGAGCTGGCCGAGCTAAGATGGTCGGGACCTGCCAATTGTGATCGTCTTCTTCTGCTTGTGGATTCACTGGGTTTACCCTAGAGGGTCATTTCGGTTAGTTTTTGAACCATCTTCAGGCTGAAAATATCTCTTAAGTACTTCGCAATATCTTCTGTATCATATATCCCAACCTCGCTTAATGAGACAAGTTGGTGGCCAATGATATTTTGCCACCTGTAGCAGTCAACAGACACGAAAGGACGTACATCATACAGGCGATTGCCACATGGATTTGTCAGTGACGAGACCTAAGGCGTCGAAGGGGTTTATCATTGTGCTTTATGCTGATAAAACCTACTAACCCATATAGAAATCCTCTCCTGCGACAATTCCGGCTACCAAGGTGATCCAACAGCTGGACTTCATCCAACGCATATACAGATATATTGATATGTGCACCGATTGAACTCCAACTGTTGGATCAGTCAACAATTCCGACTGCCACTGGAAAGGATGTGGATCCATAGGGACACCCCATGTTTCCAGACAAAGACGAAAACCAGGGAGTCTGGCCATCCAAATTGAAAAAAAAATCATGTTTAATTATTGGAGGATTCAATCGCCCATCTAACGATTGGAATTAACCAAACGCACCTACCGATGTATTGGTAAACGCACCCATTGGTGATTGGAGCCTCTAGCACTCATCCAAATCGCCATAGTTGATATAGCGTGATCTGCGACCTTTGAGAGTATGCCACCTGGCTACGCCCGGGAAGCTCGAAGCGTTGAGGCTTTTTGAACTCTTACGTGGACCTCGGCCACTTCGTCTGCACCATGTTTGGTCTTGGGGATAGCCGTAAGATCGTAGTCGTTGGAAGGTGCGAGGGGGTAATAAATACCCTCCGTCCTTGATCTCTTTCACTTTCCTCGCTTTTGCTACCCTTACTCTTGTCGGATTTCCTTCGAGATTTACTGTCGGATTTCCTTCGAGATTCAGATTTCTTTTTTGGCTCGCCGGTGCCAGCTCCGAACACCAGTACCATGCCCCCCACATTGGATTGGTTTATACTTCAACAACACAATAAATTTAAATGCGGTGAGTAATTAGGGTTGTACCGAATCCTGAAATCCATGAAGACTAGTGCGGCAGAGCCCGCTGGAAGAGCTTGCAGCTTGACCCACACCGAGATGGTGGTGTACGATGACATGTTTGTGTCTGGTTTGAGATTCCTTGACATCATTTTTCTCAACTTTCAATAACTGAAACTATTTCAGATTTTCTTCTTTCCAACCTCAAACCTTTTTAGTTCTGGGAGAGGATGTTTACTGATGATATAGTAAAGTAGAACGTAATTATTCATCTTCATCCTCGTCCTATCTTGCCCAGAGTACTCAACCCATCCCCAGAAATAGAGTAACAAATAAAGAATAATTAAAATATAGAACCGCTCATGAACATAGTGAAGTATTTTATATTTAAGTCGCATTATTCAAGAGTGATCACAATATGTGCCGAATTTTTTGAGAACTTCCTGTAACGGATATGACTCAAATAATAAAATATGTAAAAATTATGTAAGTTAATGAGGAGAGAATTAAAAAAAATGCAGAGATCATGCAAATTTATTAACAGTGGTTAATGATATTTTTGTCAGTAACATTGAATCGATGATCAGGCACCAAACATGAAAATGCCAGAGGTGGTAATAAATCTTGGCATTAGATGAACAGTGATGAAAGATGGTGTTAACAGTTAATGCATTTTTTATGCATTTCATTTCTTTTCAGAGAAGTTAAACCACACCTACAACCACACCCACACCCACATACACACAAATATTGAGAAGTTTCAGTGATGGATCTGGACATCGATGCCACAAAAGTTGGACAAAATCTCAATAACCATGATCCAGGAGAGGAAGAATAGAGGATAAGAACAATGGAGTTACAAACTGACTTGAATCAGACCCCGAGAAGTGACTGACAAATAAAGAGGGAGGTTTGAGTTGGCTGTTTCCAAAACATAAATGGAAAAAAAATAAAGAAGTCGCTTCAACTGAAGAACTATAAGATCAAGAATCATCTTCAAGGCTGCCGGGAGCTTTTGCAATTGATATAAATAAATCATGCAAAGACACAAAATATGAAGTAAATGAACAAATCTTTATCCTACAGCGTTTCTTTCCATTTTACTGTAAGCTCATCATAAGATAATCCGGTAAATGATATGTCATTTCTTGCATGCAACTTATTAAACTGATCAATCGTCTAGTATTCTATTCTCCTTTATTAATTTCATTTCACTATGCATTTAAATTCCTAATTTATGACTGAAAGCAACAATAGGTTATACCCACCCAAATGTATCTACTGTAGGATAGAGTGCCCATATTGAACTCTGCACCAAACATTTACTCTAAAATTTCTGAGTTATTTGAAAATATATAATGAAACATGAATTCCGAAATTAGTTTCTGAATGTGATTATCAACTTTTGTTATGTATATGTTTGATATTTGAAAGAAATATTGTTGCTAACGAATATCTCAAAGATTTCACTTTCCCTTTTGCAAATAGAACGTACCATATGAAATGAAAAAGTATAGTAAGAACCATGGGGAAAGTAACAATGAAAACAATCTGATTCCTCCCCATTTTTGTAAAATCCAAATTTGATGTTTTTCATGGTACTGCTCCTAAATGGATTTTACAAAAAAAGACTACAGAGTTGAGACCACCTTCTTGCTATTTACCAACTGTTTTATGATGTTTAGAGCCTTTTAGTGAAGCAATGACCTATTAATAAAAAACAGTGTCGTTCGAGATACGAACGAAATGACAGAGAGCTAAACAGAGTTTCACTCTGTCAACTCCCTTAGGACAACAGATGATTTTCACAACAAAAGACTTCATCAAGAGGTGTTAGAATGTAAGGCCATGGTAAAAAAAATTTAGATGGCATCTTTGGCAGTCCAGGATTTGGTTTGAAAAGTAAGTTTTATAGATTACATCATGTTTTGAAGCGAGTTTGAGGCTCTATATTTTATATTGTTTTTTTTTTTGAATGAGGCCAATATTATTTCAAAAATAAGTACTACTTAAGAGAAAAATACAAGGGTCAGGGAAAAAAATAATAATCAATTGTTTAGTTGTTTTAGTGGTCTCAATTGCTGTGGCTCAATTAATAATGGCCTCAGCCTCTGTCAAGGCTCAGAATCTAGGTTTCGAGACCGGTTTTGATTAGCCTCGAAACTGAGATTTCTTAGGTTTCAACCAAAACCAGGTCGAAACCTAGGGTTTTTTTTTTTCTGAGTTAATTTTGAACCTAGTTTGAAACTTGTGTCGAAATCTAGGTTGAAACCCTCGAATTCTATGTTGAAACATGGGATTTTTGTTGAATTTTGGTACAAGCTGTTTTGTCCAGAGTTGAAGTGGAGTTGTCTCCGCCGAAACTGACCAAGATGGTGAACCATGGCTTCTGCCTCCACATCAGCAAACATCTCCTCAATACTATCATTATAATCCTCCTCTCCTGCCTAGGTGGCTAGAATTGTCTCCTCAAACTGCGTTCTCGTCTTCTCCATTTCTGCAATACATTGTTACCCACCTCTCGTATGTTTCCAATGGCCCTAATGTTTAACACAAACTCTAAGATTGCTGCGATAAATAAATAACTATAACAAAAGAAAATCATAAAACAAAATTATAGGACACCAAAAGCAGGGGAAGGTGTGTGTGTGTGTGTGAGACACAGAGAGAGAGAGAGAGAGAGAGAGAGAGAGAGTGAGTTGTATAAGACCACGGAAGGGATCTCGCAAGGCACTCAACCAGCACACTATAATTATACTAGGGGCGTTGGGCCAAAAGCCATAACACGCCACTCGAAGAGGCTGTCTTTTGTTTTAAAAGCGGTCTTCCACTCGTCCACAAGACGGATGCAAACTTAATGATGTAAATTAAATGCTTTATTTTAGGATTGTAAAAGACTTATTAGGCTTGTGATCACCCATGTGGACAAAGATGAGAACAGAATGAAGAGTGGGAGATTCAATAAATGAAAAAGAGTAAGAGACGTTTTAACGTTTTAGGTTTTAGCTTTAGGGTTGTATTTGTTTAGTTTAAACCAAGATTCAGTTTGGTTTAAAGGTATATTTGGTTCATTTAATCAATTCAGTTGGGCTACACCTTTGCACGTTGAATGCCCGTTTAATAATTGGTCCAGGCCTAAGTATAGCATCTTTAATAACCGGGTCGATCGATCTAAGTCCATAATTGATGGGAATATATGATACAAGCCTGAAATTGACTCCCCTAGTTCCACCTACCATTCACTCTTGTAGCTGACTCAATGGTGGTATTGCTTTCAGATGGCTACAATTGGTGGGCAACTTTAGGTCAATCATAATCACCTAATGTCATGTTATGATGGCTACGAAAAAATTCGTGGTATAAGCTTTTAAATTCGGAATTGGACTTGAGATCGGAAACCTTGCTCCATTTGAGGCGAAAAGAATCGGTTGGAGTCTTAAAAATTGAAATCGTGAAGAATAAGTAAAAAAACAATTTCACAAATCTTTGATCCGTTTTTTTTTATTATACTAATTGATATCTGGGTCAAGCTTTTGAACCAATAAACCGATTAATAATAGATCAGGTTCTGGTTTTGAAAATTGAAACCAAATAATAATCAATTTGGTTCGTTTTTGAACCAGTAAACGTCATTTTTGAACAAATTAAAACTGTCAAAAATATTTTAAACAGAATAAACCGTATAAAAACCGTTTGTTGGCTCGAAATTCGCACACTGAATCGTAAAATCAATTCAAACATGGATTTCTTTAGGGAACCATTTATTCAAGCATAGGTTCCCAACTGGGCCCTGATTTATGGGTCACTTTTTGGCCGTGTTCCTTTCCTCGGCTTGAGTGAGCTCTTTTATTGCAACTTGCAAGTATGACTCTTTCGGTCTTCCCTGAGATTGAGTGAGTGAAAGTCTAGATTATGCAAGGGATGGTTGGGATCGGACTCTTCTGTAGTGAAAGAGTACAGGAGAAGCAGTGAAGCCTAGATGCTTACACGTGGCGGTTATACATCTTGGGGCTTTGCTGATTATTTGTTTATTGAGTTTCCGGTAATTGCAAAACACTAAATCATTTCCAAGAAAACATGTGAGACAGAGTTTTAACAAAAACGTTTCACTCGGTTTTTCTTCCTTCCAATTTTACTCTTCCTCTTCCCGGTTGAGCCGGCCATCCCTGTATATATTTCTCGCGCAATGCACAAGTACATCTCCTCCCTCGCTTTTTCTCCCCTCAAATCTCTTTTCCTCTTTTTATTTTTGGGTAAATTCCTTTCCTCTTTCTTCCCCTTCCCGACTGAGAGTCCGATCCCTTTTCAGCATGGTTCTCCCTATTGAGAGTCCGATCCATTTTCAACATAGTTCTCGCACAGTGGATCTGGTACACAATTTTCCCTATCTCACACTGTTGTTAACTTTTAGTCTAAACCCAGCACTGACTCCACAATACACCATGATAATGAAGAAACTTAGCGTAAATAATTGTGATGATTTGACAATATTGTTACTGAGGCCAAAGAAAGTTCTGCAAGTGATTTGAATTCTGTTTCTTTTTTAGAGACTCAGAAGAGGTTCATATAGAAGAAGGAGATCGGAGTAACAAAAAAAAAGGTTAAGAGTTGTTAAAAGCAACAATTTCTTGCATTCTCTAATGTCTTATAGTGAGACTATAATTGAAATTCTGAACCACGCCAGCAAGGAAACAGCCATGCGAAAATCTCTGAGAGTTGCAGAGAGACCTGTAACGGTTAGTAGAGGAGCATATGGAGAAGGAAATGTTTAAATAGATGCGCCGATCTCTCAAGTGGGGGAGAAAAGCGAGGGAGGAGATGTACAGATCGCCGGCTCAATCGAGAAGAAAGGAAGAGTGAAGAGGGAGATTGAAAGGAAAAAAAAGGAAGGAACCGTTTTGTTAAAACCCAGTTTCAGTCTCACACATCATTCGGTACTCCGTAATTACCGAAAGCCTAAAAAACAGCACAGCCCGAGGATGCATAACCGCCACATGGAAGCATCTGGGCTTGCTTCCCCTACAGGAGATCCTTCACTATAGACGAGCCCGATCCGGTGCAAGGTTAGGCTTGGTTTTGGCAGAATTGTTTACGAACCATTTAATAGAATCGACGAACAAACTGAAACCAATCAGTTTCGATTTCTATTGCGGTCCATCACATCCGGAATAGAATCGAGACCAAACCGATTGATATATACTGACTAACACCTATTATGGAGACTATGGATCCTGCTGATCAAAGTACTGACACGTGTTAGTAAGAGATTCCACCACCTCAGTCGGACAGGTCAACGTCTGACTTCTACATCTCTTGGACTACCTTAACAGTTCGTCTGCTTAGCTCACAGACGTTACTTATACTCGATATGCAGGATTGAACATGGGCCTCATTTAATGGATAACGATCGATCAGGCGAATATTTCCACTCGGACTTAACAGACAAGTATCTCCATTCGAACAAATCCAACTTTATACCACCCAATATCCTTCAGTATTGTAGATCAGATTCCGAAGCTGGGATCGAATTTTTTACACTCAAACTCTCTCTATAGCCTCACTTACTTGGATATTGTATTCTCTTACTGAGTTACATATCTGCTTATACCCAGAGTACTTTCTTATGTATCGGATTGGCCAAGGGTCTAAAACCCGACTCTTCTTTTGTCTTTTGATCCTTCATCGCAGGTCCGACTTGCTCTAATGAGACCGTTTGTTTTCCAACGATAACAACACCGTTAATTTTGGGTTTTTCTACTTAAAAAAACAACTTGTTACAACAAGAAGTAATATGGTCTTTTCATTTTCAAATCTGTGTCAATCCCTAAAGAAAATACCAATACTACCGCCCTTATCGGTTTATTGCCTAAACGTTAGGGTTTTTATGATTGGAAAGAATAAGAGCAAGCCTTGTTACATTCAGAAGATTCCCTTAATTTTTCTCCTTCCTGTTGTTTACTGCGGGTTAATTTCTGTCTGACAAAGACTTCAGGGTGCTTTTGCAAATGTTCCAACACTCCTGCAAATCAATGAAAAAGCAAGAAATAGAATATAGCCTTAGGTCCTTAGCCATCCATTCCCGGAGGCCGCGAGCTATCCAGGGCCTATGATACGACCCTGTTAGTCCATCAAATAAAGAATCTCCCAAAAATTTCTCATGTGTGCATAAAAATTGGAATTTCGAATGCGCCATATGCTATGAGCTCTATTGGGCTTAAGAGTATTTTCGGTTAGGGGTTGTGTCATGTATGTGTGATTACTTGATAGCATGGTTTAAATTATCCATATGGGAACAATTGATTCGTATTGGTTTTGCACTTGATTGATTCTCTTTTGATCTTTTTTTTAGTATTATTATATATGTTTTCAGTCATATGTCAATTTTCCATGCGTATTAATTATTTTTTAACTTGACTAATACCATGTTCGATATCTAGATTTAGAACCTTATATGAATATTTATATTAAAAATGATTAAAAATCTTATTAATTACGCTTAACCCCCCACTTCTTGATGGAGCTTGAGATCGTTCCCTTTTACATTCTAAGGCTGGGCCATCCCTACACTTGATATGACAGGTTTGGATCTCTTGACATAATGGGCCTCGACAATCCACCTCAACCCATTCCACCATAGTGGACGATATCCAATCTATAAGTTACCCAAGCTAAACATGTTATTGGAATCTATTCTCATGCTCTCTCATATATTGGGAAAAAAAATTCTCTATAATGACTGTTACTTAACAGTGAAGATCCAAACCATTCATAATACATTAATATGTATTCCGATGCATTATGAGTATTCAGAATCTCACTATTGCTTGGCAGTCACTGACTCACTATAGAAGATCTTAGTCGAATATTTCCTTTGACTCTCTTTCTTCCTCGTCCCCTATTGGTTATATGTAAGAAACTACAATCCATATGTATGTCTATGCGGAATAAGATTCGACATACCCGTAGTGTAGGGATCTGTTCCAGCCGGTGTCCGTCCAACCGATGTTGTCTTCTGATGTACTCTGATATGCCCTACTCCACAAACAAAAGAGAAGAGAGAGGGAAAAGATTTCTATGCACTGAGTGTATTCCCAGACAAAGAACGTGATGGAGTTCTCAAATTTCTATTAGTGTGCACATGACCCTACCCATTAGTATTTATAGACCAACCGTCTCCTTCCATCAAGGATGGACGGTGATCTGGGTACCACATATCATAGGATCTTAATGTTAATCATCCAACTTAGGTAGGGCCAGATGGCATGTGGGCCACCCAACTTACATTATACTGTTTTTCATACTCCATTATTTTGTTCCTCATTCCAGGGAACCTCTCACACTTGTTTGACTGTTTTATTATAGTAAATAAATAATTGCTCGATAATCCTAAAAAAATATTAATAAATCATTTACAGAATGAGGAACAAAATAAATTCAAAAAATACTATCTTTTATGATTTAATACTACTGTCTTTACAATATTTTAAAAAAACTAAAAAAAAAAAAATTTCTGTTTCTTATAGTATATCCCAAATTTATAACAGACTTCTAAGTGTTGTGAGCCTCTGACCACTGGCCACTGAAGTGTCGGTCGGTTTTTATTTTTTCGGAGTCAAATTTGAATGGCTCAATGGGTAGTAATGCTGAGTCCAAATCGTCTCCAATCACCGGATGATTCTATCACCGATCCAATCATTAGAATCTATTTGGCACGTATATCAATATATCGATATATGTATCGGATGGATTCCAATGATTGAATTGGCATTGGAAGCCTACGGTGATTGGAGACAATTTCTATAGAGTAATGCTGGCTGGTATCACAACCCTTCTAGTCTTGAAATAGACTGTGGCATCAGGAAAAAGTGACTAATATACATTTTCTTAATATATGATATGACAATTATATGAATTCTAAGACTTCCATCAGGAACATGCCTTTCCGTTCTTATTGACATTAGTACCCTGGTGTCTGTTAGATTGGTGTAAACCACTCTTCTGTATTTATAAAATTCTCATCCTATCTCTTATTTATGGATTTATCATAATACTTTTACTTTCGAATTCCCGCCCTTTTTTGGAATCGGTGTCGATGATTCTCAAGAAGCAAGACCCGAAAATGATCTATTAAACTAATGTCAATTAGGTTTTTTTTTGTAAACCAATTAGTCTTGTTAACCTTCAAGCTAGTGATCATAGTAAGACATGAAATTTGGTTTATTTAAGCGGTTAATATAGTAGAGCTTTGGAGAGTGGAGACATCTGCTGCTACTGAAGGTTAGATAAAGAGACAAGTATGTTGTTGTGGTATCTGAACTGTGATGGAGACATCTGCCATTTCAAAGTATTGTCTTCGAGCAGCACGAAGAATTAATAGTCAAGTTCGAATCCCAACTTCGATGAATCCCAGAGATAAGTGTGTTGTTTACATCCAAAAAAATGAGTTTTCTTCTGACCTCTTCATTAAAACTATTTGTTTCCAAGCTGATCAACAATCTAGAAGCTCTATCGCTATGAGAGTTTCAAGGGTTCAAGATAAAAAGGGTTTTCTTGGTCATAAGATTGAAGAGTATCAAAAGAGAGTTCTAGCAAACGGATTTGTGAATACTTTTATATATTAAACCCCATGGCTTTGTATTATAGAATTAATTATATAATACATTATAATATACGTACTTGTTTGGTATGATTTATGATATTTATTTATATTTAAAATAAATTGATATCATCTAAAATTTATAAATAGGCTGGAAGGTGTTTATCATTATTATAATAATCTATTATTACTTCTTTATGTCTAGTGGTATTGTACAATTATTATATATATGATTCATAATTTATTCTCATAAACTATTTATTATAATTAACTCATAAACATAAATATAAACTATAGCAAAGAGAGCCTTGGTTATAAAGGAAATTAAAAAAAAAGAAATAAGTGAAAATTTTTAAATCTCTAACAGAATATGATTGTATAAATTATCTAAAATTCTTATCATATTTAGTAATAATATTTATTAGATGTATATTTTAGTTTACTTTTCAAATGCAAAGGATTTTTTTTTAGTGAAAAAATAAAAGAGATTTGGATATAAAGCAAAATGTGAGTTAATTACATAGTCATGTGATGGCTTGTGATATAAGGGTTACTAAAGTTTCATTTTTAAGTTGAAAATTTTACATCACTTTACTTTAATTCCCTTTGCAACCAAGTAGTGTCAACAAAAACCATGTCTCTTAGACTCTCCCTATCAAAAGCGTTGTAGACTCTAAAGGATGTGAAGTTCTTTGATGTTTGATGCAGTCAAGGTATGTAATGAGTTTTGATTTATAAGGTATTCTCTAACAATTCTTTTCTAAAGGTTATATTCCAAAATGCTATATTTTAATAACTTTTTGACCCTCACATATATACTAGTATTTTTGTTTAGATAAGAGAGTAGAATGTTTTAAATTTTTAGAATTGTAGGTGATCCAACGTGAACCCTCTTGATGAGTGGAGGTTCTCTAATAGTGGGTCCCCAATAAATTCCAAATTAATTGGTTCTCTCTGACCTTTGAGTTAAGTGGTCCCCTATGCTCTTTGTTATCTGAAAAAATATTGCCTGTAGCACTACAGATCCTGACTGTTGAGAGTGAATCGATCACGTGTTCTGATGCACTCCCTACAGTCAAGATCAGCACTGCTACACATTAGTGCTACCGACGATCCTAGTCCCTGTTATCTTGTAGTTAGTTCTTTGTTTTGAAATGAAATCTTCTTTATTTTTATCTTTTTGTATTTTTCCATCTTGGTCTGTATCAACTTAGTATTAGAGCAGTTCCAATTCATTTGGCGATTCTGAAGATACTTGGATCAATTAAGCAAACACAAATTGAGAAGATATTTCAGCATCAACGACGAACTTGAGGACGAATTCTTTCAAAAGATGAGGAGAATGATGCAGTCAAGATATTTAATGAGTTTCAACTTCTAAGACATTTTTTTCTAATGGTTTTATTCCAATAGTTCTTTTATTGTCATCTATATGTATTCGTATATGGTTAAAGAATAGAGAAAATGATTGAAAATTTAAAAATTGTGAATATACCAATGCAAACCCCTTGATGAGTAGAGATCCTCTAATAGTGAGTGAATCTCATACTTCGATTGAGTGAGTCCCCAAGAAACTTTAAATTAAATAGTCCTCTTTACTGTGGTTAAGTGATCTCCTATAACTCTTGTTATTCTGTAATTGATTACTTATTTTAAAATAAAGATAAAATTTCATTTAGACCCCATCAAAGATTGCTAACATCATCTACACCCACAAGAATGCAAAAACATCACCTAGGTCCACTTAACTGACGGAAATCATTAAAATTGTTAAAATACAGTTTTACCCCTCATATTATAAATTAAAAAATTAAAAAATTATATTGAATGACTAATTTGACATTTTAATGAAACTTATATTCTCTCTCTTTCCTCAAAAGAGAAGATGAACAACGAAGAGATAGCGGCGTAGCTTCCTCTGATGAAATGCCTGAAATATCGGTAGTGAAAGGATGAGTCGGAGTCGGTGAAATCTAATTCTTCTACTAATAAGGCTGATGCTGACAAAGACGGAAAAAAGAGGATTCTAGAAGAAACTGAGAAAACGGTCCCAGTCTAGACGGAAGATGAGGAGAAGCTGGTGATGAGTTGTCCAGTTTGTCAGATTTTTACAGAGATGACTGTGAATGTTGTGAACGCACATATTGATAGTTGTCTGGCTTAGACGACATCGAATGGGGAACAATGGAGAGTACCAACCAAGGTGAAGTTTAAGACAGTGATTTAATCTCACAGATTTAATGTCACAGATTTAATCTCACAGATTTGATGACAGTGAGAGACGTTGTCTAGTGAGAGAAAGAGGTTTCAAAAAAGGGATGATGATTTAATCTTGACAGAAAACATAGTAATTCAATCTCACAGATTTAATGATAGAAAGCTTGATCTGCACCTCGGACATGAAGAATCCCGGAGATGAGTTTTCTGTTTTGGCCTCATCTTCTTCTAATGGAGCTCTATTTCAGAGGCTGATCGAGTTTCATCCAGCACGGAAGCCTTTCACAGGTTTTAGTAATGGTAGAGGAGATTTTCATATCGAAACTTTGAATCCCAGCTTGATTCTCAAAGAGCCGCTGCCCAATCGGCTTGGTAGGGAAGAAATCGGAAGGCAGTGATTTGTTTGAACTTGGGTTGGATCCAGAGCTTATTTCTGGGACTACACTTTGAAGAATCATGAGTGTATTCAATTGGGTTTTTATTGATTTGACTCTGTTTTAAGAATTTGGTTTTGGGATTCTTTGTTCATCGCAACCGATAGAGTGAATTTCCATATCTCATCGTTTATTTGAGTGAATGCTGGATTAGTTTTCTACCCTAGGCCGTGAGCTCTCCTGCCTTGCCCTCATCATCCCTTTTCCCCCTATCGCGATCTTGGAAATTTTATTGCAATCACTTCGTATTTGATCGAAAAACGACCGGCGGATACGTTGCATAAGCTAAGATGTCGGAGATGGGATGTCGCCGGTCATCGTCGACATTTTATGGTTGTCGTCGTCATCTTCGAGAAGAGGATTTGGGGGTATGGTAACAAAACACATAAAGGGTATAATGGTCTTTTCAATAGGTCAAAAGGGTATTATCGTCTCTGAAATATTTCAATCCACCTGATGTCAGCATCTAACGGGAATCAACTGACGGAGTTGACTTCTTTGATTACGACAGCAAAAGTTTTGAAGTATAGATGATGTTTTTGCATTCTTGTGGGTATAGATGATGTTAGCAATCTTTGATGGGATTTGAATGAAATTTTTTCTAGAAATAAAATATTTTTTTATTTTGATCTTTTAATGTTTTTCCCTTTTAACATGCATCAATGTTCATGTCAACCGATCCATCCAAATGAAGCCTCAAAGTTCATGTAGGCACGCACATGTATTTTCATCCACATATGGAAATACAACATAAATAGAAACCAGAAAAAAATTCACAGATAGGGAAATACATGATGGGTTTGTGTGTGTTACCCTAGCATTCCAAAACTAGCAAAGGTAGAGGCTTTATGTCAAAGAGAGAAATGAAAATTCACAGATGAGAGAAGTACATGATGGGTTCCTGTGTTACTCTAACCTTCCAAAACTAGTAAAGGTAGATGCTATATCATATAGAGAGCGAGAGAGAGGAATGGAGGTTGTGGGATGTGGGGGTGTACTTGAATAAACGATGTATGTGGGGGTGTACTTGAATAAATAATGTTTAAAAAGGGAAATGGATGATGTTTAAGGCTTTAAGTTGTATCAATAATGTAATGATTCAATATCGATGATTGCTATGATGTGGATTTCGAGGGTAAGAACACAGGAGTTGGTCACATGGACTCGTCTGCAAAAGGGCCTGACAAATTGGGCCAAGGTCCAAGTCTAGACCACACATCGTCCTTCCAATCCTAACCCCACCTGACCACCCTTCACTTAGACATTTACAGCCATCCGTCCTTGTCACTCATCCAGTCCTCTTCCATGTCCCTTAACCGGTCCAATCTTATCATTTTTTCCCTTTCTTTTTCTGTTTTTCCCATTGTTTTCCCTTTTCCTTCTTTCCTGGTTTCACCTTTCCTTCTCACTGATAAGAAAATACGGTAATATATGTGATATCTATAGGGAATATCACCCCCTCAAGAGATCTGCCTTTTTCAGGAAATTCTGATTTCAACGTCTTTCAATTTCAATTCTCGCGTCTTGTCTTGTTATCTCTCTTGCTTAATAGTTTAATTATAAGCTTTTCTTATGGTGTACTATGGTAGCGAATGACATAAAGGCATAAAGCCAAATTCAAAGCTGCAAACTTTCAAATGGTTTTTAACTTTTGATTTATAGAACCCATTTGATAATCGAGGATGGGTGGGAAGATACCCAAATTTGTCCTATGATTGGTGCTAGGGTGTCAATTTTAAATCGAATCAATATTAATTGGTTTGATTGTGGTTTAGAACAACTAAACCATCAGTTTATCAATTAAATAAAATTAAGTACACTTTTTAGAAAACCCAATAAAATCCATTAGGAAACCAAATAAAGTCAGGTAATTGTCTAACTAAATATATAATATTTCATATGTAGTATACATTCTTAATGTGTTATGATATTTTTAATTTATTATTTAATATTTAGTGTCTTATTTTTTAACTATTATAGTCATAGAATATTCGTTTCTTCCTATAAACTGTATAAGAAACAGTTTAAGAACCGATTAATTGAAATCAGTTAGAATCGATAAATTAGTTGTTAATCGATTCAATTTTGATTTAACATACAATAACCGATTATTAATAAGTTCGATTATGATTTCTATTATTAATAACCTTGAATTAAATCAAATCGATAAACTATTTATGAACCGATTTACACCCTAATTAGTCCAATGTGGTTTCATGGGTCAATTTGATCTCTTGCTTTTTTTTTTTAATATTATTTCATCATCAGATTTGCTTGGAAATCTCACGTAAATTGAGAATTGACTTATTTAGTCGATGGGTAAGGGATGCATATGGAGGGGTCGGCCCGAATGTAACAAGGATGTTACAATACATAGTAATTAATTCTTTTTAATACATGCTTATTGGGTCATCATAGAAACTTCAATAAATAAGGTAAAAGAATGAGTTAACAATATATTATTCTCATTGACCCGATTCATATGGTTATGGGGTCAGTATGGTCTGGATGCCGTTGTTAGCACACAAAAAAAAAATGTTGTAACTGCCGGTGTTAAAATTAAAAAAGAAAAAACCTTATATGGAGCTGCATACCAGGACTTATGACGCAGCACTGCAAGTTTACAAATCAATTGGTGAGGATCTCACCTCAATATGTCATCAAATTTAAACTTGAGGCATAAATTGATCTAAGCAAAGCTTCATGGATCAGATGGCTGAGGGCATGCGGGAGTTGAGTCAATCTCTAAGTGGGGATTCAATATGCCATCTACAAGGGATGTGAGAGAGAGAGAGAGAGAGAGAGCACATGCAATGCTGGCCCTAGTTATTATTTTAAGAGAATCTAAGGCATACATGAAACTGTCATTTCCTTTTGCAAATCCAAGACACATTTCAATGTCAAGAGTAGCTTTTTGAGGCTCTCTTTCTTAACCAAATTGTTATCTTGTTTTTATGCGTATTTCCATATAGATTTTGGGTCCCCCACTGCTAATCCCAGAGACACTGGCAGAGCTCACAGGATATTTGAAATTGGCAACCCAAGGAGGGTTTGTGGGTAAGTCTGCTTTCTTCCTCACTTTTTGAAGCAGGAAAGCACAACCCCTTTACTACCTTCTCACGTGCACCCTCTCTCACTAGCTTCTCTGTTATTCATTCTCTAACTGCTCCCCTTCTCTCATCTCCTTCTTCAATTGCTCTCTCATCAATTCTGTATCTTCTAAGACGGAATAGTGTAGTGTGAGTTATGTAATTTGGAGGAAGTTCTTATGTCAGGGCCCAAGGGTACAATTTTGAGTTTTGAAGGGTTTAACAGTTGTGGGTTTAGCTTTGAAATCTTCATTAATGGCACTGGAGGCACTTGCTTCGAATGAACTCTCTAACTTTATCATCTATGACACTATTAGTGCTGCTCCAAACTACTGTCATGTCCCCTCAGAGACAGGCTTCTTATTTGAGAAAAGTAATTCTACAGATGGGATTCGTAACAACCCATATTTCCATGGTTTTGGAGCAGTGGATTTCCGGCAGTCTTCCGGTCAGCCTTCACTGGAGATGCAACCTGAGTCATCAGAACCCATTAGTGGGAGAGTGAATAAGAATTCAAATTACAATTTATCAGCACAAAGCAGAAAGAAGAAAAGAAGAAGGTCAAGGGTTTGCAAGAACAAGGAAGAGGCTGAGACACAGAGGATGACTCACATTGCTGTAGAAAGAAACCGGCGGAAGCAGATGAATGAATACCTAGCTGTTCTACGGTCAATGATGCCTGAGTCTTACATACAGAAGGTATATGCATCTATATGTTGTTCTTTTCTTTCTCCATCTCCACAAGAAGAAAGATGAACTCTTCTTCCAAATATTCAATTTTTAGCTTATTTGTTTTGAAATTCTTGAACAATTAGGGTGTACATTGATGATAGAACTAAAATGTTTCAGTTCTCATGGTCTAAAAATGGTAGATTACAGTGAAATTGACCCTTTTGCTCACAAATGTGATTTGGTGCAGGGTGACCAAGCATCTATAATAGGTGGAGCTATAGAATTTGTGAAGGAGCTTGAGCAACTTCTGCAATCACTTGAAGCCAAGAAACGCCTACTGAAAAGGGAAGGAGGAGCTGCAGAAGCCCATGAGAACAGTAGCAACAACTTCATGTCACCCCCATTTTCTCAGTTCTTCAGTTATCCTCAGTATCTGTGGTCTCAAAACCCTTGGAAATATCCAGTGGAGGACAGCCCAGCCGCCATTGCTGACATTGAGGTTACATTGATTGAAACCCATGCCAACCTGCGAATCCTCTCTAGGAAGAGATCTAAACAGCTCTTTAAACTGGTGGCCGGCTTTCAAGCTCTCTGTCTCAACATTCTTCATCTCAATGTCACCACCTTGGATCCTCTTGTGCTGTATTCCTTCAATGCTAAGGTATGTCTCTCCTTCTGCCCCTTAGGGTCACCACCTACATGAACTGGGTTGGGTTTGGATACTCTTCGAAGACCAGTCAATGGCTGCTAGCCAGATTTTGTAGAGGCTATATTTGTAATTTTACTTATGGGTGGCTACAGAGCACAGACTCCTCCTAGGCTCCTCTTGTAATTTCTATGTTTGGAAAATCTCCATTTTTTGTAATTGAGTTTCTGTGTTTGGAGATCATTTAAGTCTGCTATCTCTTTGGCAATTTTAATCTTTAATTAAATATTCTTCATTGCAGGTGGAGGAAGGATGCCACCTGAACTCAGTAGATGACATAGCAGGAGCAGTGCACCACATCCTCAGAATAATTGAAGAGGAAGCTTCCCTAACCTGAGAAAGTTTAATGCTTTCCCCAATCTACTCTCTGTGTTTCACCTTGTTGCTTCAATGTTACAAGATTCTGAGATGTGTTCTATAATTGTGTACTGACTACTGATCAATTCTGTACTGGTTGGATACAGTGATTCTTCAGTACAATTATTCTAAATCAACAGTCACTAGATGCAGTTTCACATGAATCAGGGTTCATTGAATCAGCATTAATTTTCGGCTACAACATAGGTCTTTAGAACTAGAACTAGTAACAATTAGATCCTACCCTATAATTCTGTCTCCATTTTTGGGAAATTGATAGGTATACATAACAATGGGGAAAACCGTTGAAATGGAATAGTTTTGTTAGTACTGTTCATATATAGCCTCCGACATTCCAACCCATAGAATAAGCCCATATCAATCTAGGGAATCTTGGGTTGAGAGCCAGTACAACTGGAAGCCCATATCCATATGTACGGTTAGGGTCAGTATGACTATTCCACGGTGTACATTATACGGTCTACGTACAGGACTGCGGGAAAAGACTTATCTCTGACGTGAATGGAGAAAAGCTAGTTAGGAGAGGAGAGATAAGCGATGAATGGCCAGAAATGAGAAATGACATGTGTAAGTAATAAGTAAGAAGGGTTTGTCATTTTCCATGACGGATGATAACGTGTCTCATGAAAACAGTGAGGGATTTATGGTATCGATACATTTCGAATTCTGGTGTTTCCGATCCTTCAAGGTTTTTGTTCCTTTGTGAAGGGTCGTCAGTATCCAGTACTCTCTGTATCGACATTGTATTCATGTCCACTTTGGGAGAGATTGGCATGATAGAGATGGCAAAAGATGGCAGAGAGAGAGAGAGAGAGAGAGAGAGAGAGAGAAATGGGCACTTCGAAAAACATGAAGAGGAAGGCTGAAGATATATATATATATATATATAAAGGTAAAAACAGATGGGTTCTAGAGAGAGAAATGGGGCACTTAGAAAAGCAGGAAGATAAAGGAGGAGAGAGATACATGTAAAAAGATGGGTTAGAGAGAGAGAGAAATAGGTTACCTAGAAAAACAGGAAGCAAAGGCAGGAGAGAGAGAGAGAGAGAGAGAGAGAGAGAGAGATGTAAAAAGAGATCGATTGGTTCTGAAGATAAAGGTGATAGATGTCACAGATATCATAAGGGCTTAGTGATGGGTTTGGGGTTGAGAGCTCATCAGCTGCCCTTTTGCAAAAATGGTAAGAAATTTGGATGTAAATTTTTCTTAGGTGAATAAAGAAAAAATGTAAAATTTAATATACATACCTTTGTTGACCAAACAATTTAGGTCCATCACGGTTGAAAGCTGGAAAGGCTTTTTTAGTCATGTGGTGTCAAATTTGGTATTTTATATTAGATCTACCTGTTTTTTGTGAATTACCACCCTTAGTTCACGTTTTTATTTTTTTAATTTACGTTAAGGTTCATGATTAATGATTTTTTTACGTTTTAAGATATAAGGTTTTAGACTAAAAGGTCCAACTTTTAGAAACTTTTAGGGTACAAAGTGTGTTAATCATTTCTTCAAATGATAGAAATAAGTTCCATTTTCATAAATTCTGTATGGAAGAGGATTTCCCCCACGAGAATTTCTCACGCTGCCAATGTGGGAGAAAGCTCCCACATCACACCAACCATGCCCCCAAAGATTTTTAACCTTTTACACCTTAAGAAAAGGATTTCTATGGCATGAGGTTCCTATCATTGCGAGGTTTGAGGAGGGACAGATGTAAACAGCTTTACCCCCTACTTAATAGAATTTTTGATGCCTATAGATGTGATTTTTGTTGTGAAAAAAATAAGAAGAGGCGACTAAGATAACCCCATATTATTTGGGTTTCGGAAAACTTATGGCTTATAAACAAGAGTTAACTATTTTTATGTAGACGCGATTCAAAAACCGTACAAACCTCTCAAAACGGATAATATATATCACACGGACCTCCTCTCTTCTGAGCTAACTCCTAAGAACCCATCCCCAAGGCACAAATGGGTCTGGAAACACGTACTATGTTCTTTATTAGCTATGGTAACAAGGTAGCAGAATACGTTGGATCCTTTAAACCCAACTTATTACGCCTAAATAAATTATTGCCTAAACAATACAATAGATAGTGAAGAATGAAGATGCAGATATCCTTCTAATAACTAATAATAAGGAAGGATAGATATGTAATTTTCAATCAACCAAAAGATACAACAAGTACCTAAATACCCCTCTTTCTCAAACTAGGTCTAAATTCAATAAAACATTAGCCAATGCCAAATGCGCACTCCAAACTTATAGAGGTTACAATTATTTATAATGAACAAACATGTGATCATCAGTTAGGTGCACTTCATTATGAAATTCAAGTTTATTGATAATTTAGACTGCGTTTAGTGTATATTCTTTGAATGTATTCTAGGTCAAGATTATATTTTGAGACGATAAAAACAACTAATGGTTGATTTACCAATACTGGTTGGATTTATTTCCCACCATCTGTTCAAATATTCATGTCATTGGTATTTTTTATATGATTCCGATAATTAAATTATATTAAAAGAAGAACAAAAAACAAAATTTGGGTGTATTAGATTAGACTGCTGTTTTGTTGGTAGTCACAATTTGTTGGACCATCTATTTTGTCCTTCACATTTGGACAGACAAGTGCATTACTTCAGTAACTCTACCATGGCCCACCACAGAACCGTATTTGGAATTCCAACCATATTTTTATCACCATCAAGTAGGTAAAATAGAGCATTTGGAGGTGGAAAGTCATTGTGGTTCTCATAATTTCATACTGAAGAGCTCTCACACCTACCCACTAGCCTGTTTAATCTCTCTTCCACAGTCATTGTGGTGATCAACTGTGGTAGGTAGCATTCTAGATCACCCTGACATATTCATGAACTTAATAATGAGTGCTTTAGAGGGGGTTATAATTGTTGGTATCGATGAAACAATTCCTTCATGATCAACAGGATTCTGATTTAATGGATGAAATATGGCCTCCATCTAAGTGAATCAACTGCTTTAAAAACAATCTCTCACATAAATACGTATATTATGGTTCTATTTATTTCCATGTAAAAAGAGGAAAAATTATAAAATAGTATTTTTCACTGTTTTTTTAACATAAAATATTTTTTAAAAAAATGGATAATATATTTACATAAAGATAATTTTTCATGTAAAATATCATTTGTAAAGAAATTTTTATAATAAAACAAATGGGTGTAGGGGACTGTGCCTGAAGCATTAGATTATCTACCATACTCAATCAATGTAAATGAAACAATATAATAGAAAAAAAAAAAAAAAAATATATATATATATATATATATATATATATATATATATATATATATATATATATATATATATATATAAGACTAGCTCATGCACTTGCTTCTTCATCTTATATGGTATAGAGATATTGCATTTTAAGTATGTCAGTAGGGTTTTTGACAGTTGATATAGTTGGAAGTAACTTTACCATAAGAAGATGAATGAGATTTTATGGTAATTTAAGTTTCTCTGTATGAGAGCCAATTTTATACTACTACTAGTACTGCTAGTCTACTCTCTCTCTCTCAAAAATGTGGAAAATGGAAACAGGCTGGGTGCCAATAGTAGGTATATGGGTCGTTTATAAAAACAGTGATTAATAATAAAAAATACAAATACTTACATGATTAGGTTTGATGTCTGATAAAGGTAGTGCCCTGCTCAACACAAAAGCTCATCAGCTAGAAAATAAAAAAGCATGAACAGGAACAGTATCACCTTCACATCTAGTGAGACCAGTTCCATCATCATTTTCTCAGATGCAATGGTATCCCCTAAAATCTAATTAATAAGAAACAATTACATTAAGTGGTATTTCATAAATTAAAAAAAAAATACATTTAGTGGTAGACTAGTGGGGCTGTGGGGAGGGAGTGACAGAATAACAGAACAAAAGAGAAAAATCACTTTAACATGGAAGCCACTGCATCTAAACCCCATTTTGGGTCAGGAGACCCACAAAACAGAGAATATATTAAAACCAACCCCATTTGAGCAGATTAAAGGGATCTCTAACTAATGCTTAATTATGAAAGAGAATTCCAACATAAGAACACAAACTCTATTGATGTAAAAATTTTCATACTGGGATTTTTTATCAATCTGATATTTCAACTCCAAAACCTCTCTTTATGTTCTCTTGCTCATGATTTCAGCAATCAAAGAACTTTGTTATTTCACTATACTGTCCTTTTTCATTCTCTGGAAATACTTTCACATGGGAATTGTTGAATTCCTTCCCCTTCCATGCCTGGTAAAAAACAATCTCTCACTTGAAAATGATCTTTTCATGGCAATGGGACTTATAACACAATGCAAGACTCTGCTTCTACTATTAGGCTTGCTATGTTCTCCTCCACACCGTTTTGATGATCCGACGTTTGTCTGAAACTGGTGATCCTCCAATTCAGAGTCATCATCTTGATTCATTCCAAGTATATCAGCTATGGAAATGTGAGTTTGACATGAGAAGTCCATTGAAACTGAACGTGTAATCTGTTGAGCACCTTCATCTCTAATCTCAATTATAGTATCTCTCTCCTCCAATTGCCCCAAATCACTTGAAGCCCTTAAAGGGGTCTTTGGAATAGTATCTCTCCCCTGTCTATCCTCTTCTCTGCCACCTCTTTCTGAAACTTCTTCAGTAACTAGGGTATCATGTTCTCGCTGCTGATCTGGTGAAGGCCTGTCTTCTGAAGGACTTTCATGGACTGGAGGCAGTAACTGAAGTGGCAATGGATTCGTTATGACAATATTTGCACGACAAAGAGGACAATTAGAGTGAGCTAATAGCCACGTATCAATGCAAGTAGGGTGAAAGGCATGGCTACACTTGGGTAACAATCTTAGGCTTTCATCTTCTTGAAATTCACTGAGACAAACTGAGCAATCTGTTCCTTCAACCAACCCATCTCCCTTCTTATACTTGCACACTGTGATGGACTTGATCAAGGCCTCATCTAATCCCCTTGTAGAGGTATGCCAAGGTTCATTGATTATCGAGTCCTGGTTCTCATCAAACTCTTCACTTGGATCATGATTTCCTCTTCCTCTCTGTGAATCAGTGTTCCTACCACAATACTTAGAGATGAAGGTGTAGTAGCTTACAAGAAGGAAAGCACTTGCCAAAATGCCGATGATCGCGATAACTAGAGGGGAGAAGTTTGGGCCTTCTCCTTGATCTGGAAATTCATAGGGAGGGGGTGGAGGAAAGATGATGTAGCACCACTGTGGGCAATATAAACTGCAAAAACCTTGAGAACAATCTTTAATGTTATCATATGGCACCCATGATTGTGGGCTGCCAACAAACTCCATGGCCAATCTGTATTGGCTCTGTGATACTAATTCCAGTCGCACTAGTTACATAATTTTCTTTTCACTAAGCAAGCAAGTAAACAAATCAGAAGATGTAGGGTTTCAAGTAGGCCAAATTCACTCCCCAGAACAGTCAAATTCAACCAACAGGAAACTTAAAAACCTCAAGAAACAATTATAGTGTAATGGCAAATTCAAACTACTTGGAAGGAATAGGATGATAAAGTCATACAAGTTCATCAACTTCTTGCTTAGTGAAAAGGGAAATTATGTTATACAGGTTGCAAGCACAAAAAAAAAAAAAAAATTGGGTACCTGAGAGCTGTTCTTGTATGTGATGGATTTGGATCTTAAATCATGATAAATCCTTCATGGGTTTTTGTAGAATATCTCAAATTGGATAGCAGGTGGGTGAGAGTTTGAAGAGAGTTCTTATCATGGACGTTTCTTGAAGAAGGAAACAGGAGTGCAAAAGCGGGACCCTAAGGTCTTAGATGGAAAGCAAAGCAAACAGGAGATGAGTGTTAATGGCTCTTCTTTTTTCCCATTCTTTTGCTTTCTTTCTTGGAGATGACGATTTGTTGACTAATAAAGATAATGTTGGTTGGGTTTTCCTCAAAGTAATCAAAGCTATATTATTGTACAAGTTAGTTGCAGGTGGGAGGAGTTTATACCATGATACATACACCCTTTTCTAAATTGGGCCTAAAATGTCCTTCATAACCTCACAAGTTCCTTTATGCATACCAGCTGCAAAATCAAACCAACTATATGTCTTCAGGATTAATTTGTGGGACTCTGAGAATCTGTGTCCAGTACTTAAATTTAAAGGTTATTTTTCCAGATCAATGTTCTCATTGGATATTCTAAGAGATAAATTAGTCATTGGTAGCTGCAGAGAGATCATTATTGAATTACTAGAACACAGTGCTCTGGTGGGGGGTTTTGCATAAATTGGCAGCACTAAAAGCATCTTGACAGAGTATATAGTATGTTGTGAGGGCAATGGAGAGTATCTGTTAGAAGTTTTAAGGATACCTTTGCCATTATTGGATGAGAAAAAAAAAAGGTTTAGTACTTCTTACTTTATAATATTAGTCGGTGAGCCAGCTGCTTTCATGAGTCATGAGTCTGAGAACCTATTCTCAACTTCTCAATCACTCTCTAATCTTTATCCCCTTGGACCAGCCAACCACCTAAAAACCTATGGCACACCTCTCTCTCTCTCTCTCTCTCTCTCTCTCTCTCTCTCTCTCACAGATCAGCCAACCACCAAAAAACTTATGGCACACCTCTCTCTCTCTCTCTCTCTCTCTCTCTCTCTCTCTCTTCTTTCCTATAAGTCATGCCAATCCCACCACCCAAAAGTGAAAATGACCTATACTTATCCATTTTTAAATTCCCTTCACCTGGTGGTACTTTCATGTGATGGTTTATTCTGATTAAATTTCTTATATAAGTACTGAATTCATTATAAATTACAAGAACAACCATCAGATCTAGAGAGTCAAATAGTCAACTGGACTTTTTCGTAAATAGAGTTGAAGATTGAGTATATTTTTATTGAAGATGCACAAGGGTGTGTCGGTTTAATGCACTTTCGCTGATACTACGAATGCTTGAGGAAACCTCTCAGCTATAATAGTATTTTTCTGAGTGTGTATTGAAAGGTAAAGTGCAACCAACTGGTCCCCACTCCCCCCTCCCCACTAGAAGCTAGATTATGGAAGATTTTTTTTTATTTTTTTTTCTGATTACAATTATTTTTTTTGTGGAAAATGACTAAATTAACACTGATTTTGTCATTTATTCCTTGTCAATTCATATGGGTCTTTACTTTTTTGTTAAGAAACCATTTTTGTTATATATGCTTGATTTTAGAGGTCACTAATCAATCATCACTTGTGAAACTATAATTTTTTAGTCACCATTGAAGATAGAGATACCCATTTGGGTTGAACCATTTGATCCACAGCTAGACAAGTCGCTCATACTTGAGAAAAATAGGAATTTAATGACAACAGTAGTAGAGGAGAAAGAATTTGGAAAGGTGTGCATAAGGTGTCATAAGAATATGACAACAGTAGTCAGGGACATTAATTGTTTGCCTTCTTACCAGAGATTATTCCAAAAACCAAAGGAAAAAAACTCAGATCTTCCCCACCCCCACCCTTTAATTTTTATATAAATATTTTTTACAGTTTTGCAAAGAAGAAGAAGAGGAGCAAGATGCCCCAGTATATAAAACAAACAGATTAAGAAAGATGCCTGCAGCTATACCAAACCAAAAAGAAAAATTGTGTAGATTAACAATAATCCAAATGTACATGAAAACAGCATATTGTTTAAAGAGTAAATGAACAATTCAACTCACTGCATTGTCTCAGCATATGCAATTTCTTGTGTTCTTTTTTTCCTTAGGTTTCTGTTTTAATCAATAATCAGATCATATGGTGTTGAAATATAATATAAAGACAATTAGCAGGTTTCGTGTCACAGACTCAAACTCCTCAATTCCCAATCCCACATCGGCCAGCTAAAGAGATGATCTTGGGTTTATAAGTGGAAAGGCTTTCTTTCCTTAATTAATAGCAATCTTTTGATTGCTGTAGAGTTAGATCGAAACAAGTGGTATCAGAGTTAGACCTAGAGACACTAAGGGATGTGGGGTTGGGGACAAAAATATAATTATGAATCCATTAAAGGAGAAATCTACTCACATTATAAGGAACAGTTACATCAATTAGGGTTAGGTTTTTATTGTTGGTGGGGTCAGAGGAACCACCCCTGTTTCTAGCTAAAGTGCACCACTGGTTAACTGTCACCAACTATGACAAGATTCTACTTACCCAAAAAAAAAAAAAAAAAAGCCAGCTATGACAAGATTCTCATAACTTAAAGAATGGTTCAAGGATAATGGCAAAGAGAATAAAGAAGAGAGTCATTGGGTTAAAGACAAGAAACAAAGGATATGTGAACAAGATTGAGAGCTTACTTACCTCTCTTTCCCCAAAATCCAAGTCAATAGGGAGTTCTCTAGTGTTGGAATGATGAATTACAGAGATGGTTGACACTTGAAACCCAAACTTTTAGGGAAGGTGTATCCTCACCTTTCCACAACAAGAAGAAAAGAAGCTACAGACTAGAGCTACTGTCTTAAAATTCTCTTTGCTCATAACTAAGAATAATTGAAGGAACCAAACCCTTTAATTAACTTTGAAGATTGATAACTGTTAAAATATGTATCATTATTAAGTTTCAGTATTTTGTCTAGTTGTCTAGGTGTTACCTAGTTAGCGCTGTTTAGTTTCTGGCTTTGTTTAGATTAGAGTTAGAGTTTTCTTCTTGGATTCAAATTCTTCTATTGTCGACTCCTGCTGTAAGTCTTTTAGTCTTTTTGCAATTCTTTCTTCTATGATAAATACAAGGCTGATTGGTCCCTAAAGATCATCCAAATATTCAGTTCAACAGCCACCTTTGCTGCCCTAGTACTCCCAAACCCTACTTTCCCTAGCAATAGCATATGGTACCCCACTTTTTCATCACTGTCCAAAACCAGGCCCACCAGACCAATGCGAGGCAAATTGTAAAATCTAACAGATGCACAAAGTAGTTCCTATATTTTCATCTCTTTTTTTCAGGCTCAGGCTCTGATTGGTTGCAAAGGAAAAGTTAAGGGAAGGGAAGTAAATTTTCATATTAAAAAAAAAAAAAAAAAAATTATAACCGTTACAGCACGTGCTATTACGTGATTATGTAACTAATTCCAAATCATTCTATAATTAGTTATTAACTTACATTTTACTTTGCATCCAAATTCTTTGATTTTGAAAAGTAAAATAAAATTTACACTTATAAAGTATCAATACTAAATATGACAACAAATTTAAATAATTTATACAATCATGTTAGGTAATAGTTATAAAAATTTCCTTTTTAGATTTGAAAACTTCTACTACCCATTCTTTTAATTTCTCTTACAACCGAACTGAGCATCAATAAATACAAATGCCTAAATGATGATAAGAACAGAATCTACAAACCCATACTATTTTGTCACATTCATTGTCACTAAATTTGAAGAATCAAGCCACTTCTGGTGGCATTGGGGAGAGAAAGTCAAGTTCGCACTGGGTCAGAAGAGGGATCCGCATCCTCCCCTCCCAGTGCTCTGGGAGGACAATGGCAACCTATCCCGAATGGTTGTCACGTGGCTCTCGGTGAATCTGAGACTCAGGTCCGAACCGACACCCAGCCGACAAGCCAAGCAGACAGAGGGTGTCGGCTCGGACGTGGGTCTCGGATTCACTGAGAGCCACGTGGCAACCATCCGGGATAGGTTGCCACTGTCCTCCCAGAACCACTGGAAGGAAACGATGTTAATCCGTCAAAAGAGACTTTAATGATCAGACAGTTAGGATCTAGAACTGTGTTCACAAGTGAGGTGGCAGTTACTAATTGGTTGGACCCATAGGTAGCATGTTCACAGAGTGACATAAAAGAATCATAAATACAGTTGGAAACAGGTTTGAAATATTGAAATCTATGTTGCTTTCTAACCACATTATGCTATTGTTATTTATTTTGGTTGGTATGATGTAAGAGGTTGGGCGAGTGCCTAGTTTATTAGTACTGAACAAGTCAAGAGAAGATATTCTAAGGGAAGCAATAATGTGGACACAGCATACTTAGTTCCAAATAATTGAGATTCCTATCTAAATCTGGACTTTATCTTTCCAATATAAAAGGGTAACTGGATCCATTCAATTTTTTTAAGATAAGGACACATTAATTGCCTATTTATAATTATAGGAGTAGTTCACGGACCTAGATCCTCTCCAGCCAAACAGCCCCTCCAGCCCATCCAATCTCAACTGGATAGGTTGTTCGGCTCTGGAGAGGATCTTTTTCCGTAACTCACCATCAACCAACATAAGCTGACTCAATCCCATGATTATCTTATAGATGTATCAACACATCCTGCCCCTGCAATCTTGTAGAATTTCTGAATAGTGGTTTACAAAAACAGAATGGTTTGCAGTTCGATCCATGGTTCAAGTAATCGGTATCGAATCGGTTGGACCGATCGATTCGTATTGATTTTGGACTTGATCGATCCGATATTCGTTCTGAATCTGTTTTAATATTATTATATTCTGTATTGGCAATATGTCAGTTTTCCATTGTATCCTGACACTTATTCAGTCCAGATTGGATCGATTTTAAGACATGACCAATACCTGGATTTAAAATCTTGATTCAACCTATACAAATTTCATATGATTAGCTCATCCCCTATTGTTTCATAGCAATGAACTATGCACTTTACCCATTTGGTAACTATGATTTGCAAGGATTGTATTTGATGAGTTATATTGGAGTTATTTTCCTAGATTATAGTTATTGTTGTATTGTAATACTAACTCATGATAAATTATTAATTTAAGTCAACATTCTTAATCACCCAACCTCATAATTTTTTAAGCTGACAGTACGAGGAGCAATTTCCTTCAGATTCACAAGGTTCCTCCATACCTCAGTGGACTCAGCCATGTGAGCATCAATCTCCTTTTGTTATTTATTCCAACGAATATTAAAGCAAGAACTACCTGCTGCTTGCACATCTTAGCATGATACTACAATTAATGAAAATAATAAATACCATGAAACAGACCTCAATAATATTATGTTCTTCAATCTGGAAGTTTGTAACAAAATCATTGGAGAGGTCTCACACATAACAGATCATGTTAATGTTTTTCAAATGATCCTAATAATCATTTCAAGCAAATTCATTCACATGTCCTGGAAACTGGTTAATGGCACAGAAAGAAATGAAAGGAAGTGTGAGGAAAAGTGTATGTTGAATACAAACAATTATACGTACTCATCAATTGTTAACTTAGAAGATGGCTGGATGGTTCTTAATTATCATATGCTTTTCCATTAGGGGCACAAAATGATATTTTACATAAAAAAATTTCTTTTAACTCCGATTGTTTTCTTGTAAAATAGTTGAAAAAGAAAAGTCACCTATAAAATAGGATTTTCCTCTGTTTGTTTTTATGTAAAATGCAACAAAATGCATTGAAAAATGAGGAAAATTTTCAAGTAAAGTAACATTTGCATGGAAAATCTCACAAGGAAACAAACAGAGCCTGACGAGGATAGCTTCCCATCATTGGACTGGGACAGATTATCCATTGATGTAGTGGAGGCAAGAATACCTTCATCATACCAACAGATCATCAATGGAGGGCAGGAGAAACTAAGAATTTTACATGTTGCATTGCATTACCAAACTGAGTATTTATTTCACCTTACAATATAAATAATTGATTGTATGGAACATCTAACTTCTGTAATTCCTGAAGCAAAAAACAAATTATGGCACAGAAGTCAAAGAATGACTAAATGTAATGTTGCATAGACTGTTAAAAAAATACAAAGTGATACACAACCATTAAAAGAACTCCAATGGGTTGAAGATACATAAAAACTGAATGCAACTGCTACTAGCTTTATCAGGGTAATGGTTAATCTGCAATAATTGCTGAAGAGGCCAGGCAGTAGATCTGACAAAAATGGTATACAGATTTGCAGAAAGTCCCCACTTCTCTGTGCTGAGTGCACAGTAAAAAAAAAGAGCCCCATCTTCAACTCAACCCTCCCCCTCTAACTGATAAAACCCACAAGTCAACACAACAATGCCGGTGTCCTTCCATTTATCGCTATTCTGGTTTCCCTTCACTGACATTGTCTGTCTCTCCTGGTTGCCCTTCTTCCACATCATCTGTCTCTTCTGATTCCCCACCAGATTCATCAACATTCTTTGGACTAAATTTCAAGCGAACAGGCCGGCCCAACAACTCCTGCATCATGTACGTTCATGAAAGCAAAGCATCTATATTGTTGTGAAGTAAAACTGTACTGATAAAAAAGGAATTTCTTGGGTCACAGACATACTCACATACCTATGGGACTTTTTAGTTTTATATATCTTCAAATTACGAACTATTTCACTTTGTTCAATATTAATATATTACTAACCAAGTTAATTGGATCATTTATCTAATACAGGTTGCAGAAATTTTTGCTACACACTGTTAACTGCAGGCAATCATTGACAATTTATCTCTGCAGCCGTGTACTCTGTTACAAGAATACATGGCTTCTTCGTAACTAGGGACGGATGAAACTATTCCTTCATAATTCCGTAATGATCTTTGTACTCTTGTAAAAAATGAATGATGCAGACCAATTACCACAGGATATAAATGTCTGTCTAAGTTAATTAATTTATTTTACCTATAAAAAAAAACCAGAAATTGAATGACTACTTTCCAAATGAGGAGAGCAAATAGAAAAGGGCTTCTCTAAAATTACATAAACGCACTGGATGAGTACTAGTGTGAAACAAAAGGATGTCTTCATTAAGATATACAGATAACAAAGCCAGATAGATAGAGCACCTGACAAAAGAAACTAATGTAACTTCAGCTTGTAAATCTTTGACAAGATAATCCTCCAAGTCACTGCAATTTGCCCAACTCATCCGCCGTTCAGATTAGCTAATCTAAGCATCCATTACAGCAAGATGCTCAAGGAGGATGACAAGGGTTGCACTTTCTGATGAGACTAAAGAGATCCCAAGGATCCTTAGCAGATCCGACCACACAATAGGCCAGAGCCAAGTCCCCTTCCACCACTAGCAAGTGACTATAAGAAGATTTAGCTCTCAAAATTCAGAAACCTCTGGCCTAGTCTTTGCAGTGATGTAAAGTGCCTCACCAAGGGGTCCCAAACAAACCAGTAAAATGGATCTTAAGTTCAACCTAAAATTCTCCTCTCACAAAGTTGACCCATTAAAGTCTAATTTGATGGCATTTCCAATAGAAGCCTAAGAAATAAAAGTCAGCACAGACATGGTCGAGCTTAGGCTCGGTAACGCCTCTAAACCCTAGGTCTGAAAATCTCGGGATGTTACAGATACACTCAAACTAACTAATATCAACCCAATATCCATCTAACTTACCAATAAAATAAAATAAAAAGGATCCAGCAAGTCAAATATTAGGTGCTTGGGAGGAAAACAAGAAAGCAAAATGGCAGGATGATACGTACAAGTACATATCTACCTTGGGGGGGAATGAGAAATACAAGGACATAAATTAGAGACGGAAATTTGTTTCTACTGAGGGAATCGTGCCTCAGCTTTATCTAGGAAGTCTAACCCTCTTTCTCAGCAAAGAAGTTTTAGGGATTCAAAGTCTCCCGTTCATTCACATCGTCCAACAATAAATAAGCGTATACATGTAATTAGGATAACAAACAATTAATTCACTATAATTTATCTAACTCCCTATAACTTCTCCCCCTCATACGATAGCCACTCCACCACTAATTAAGTTCCATTAACATAGATCTACATCACATACATAATAATTGAACTGACTACAAGTACTCATAATTAGTTACAACTCCTACTAACTAAACTCACTTCTCCTACGTAACCCCTTCACGCAAGAGCCATGCAAGCCTCCTTTCACACAAGAAATTTGTGCACGTAACACAGGATGAATATAGCGAAATCTTATTACCTTTCCATCCAAATTAGAAATAGCAGACTCAGCTTCCTCCCTTATGGCAAATGAGACAAACCCATAGCCAGCAGATCTACCTTCTGGATGGTCAAATACCACCCTAGCTGAAACCAGTTTGAAGTCAGAAAAGAATTCTCTTAGATGGCTAGATCTTGCTTTCCACGCAAGGTTGGCAACATAAATCTTATGGCGTGTCTCTCTTGCAAGAGCACCTGCAGGAGAAGGTTTCTTCAATCTCTTTGCAAATTCCACCCTAATAATCCTTCCTGAGAACTCCTGCACCATGAAAATCTCCATCAAGTGGCGCACTTAAGTAACTTGCATTTATTTTAGCCCTTGACTACAGCTTCATCACAACTCAAGCAATATACCAGGGAAAAGCCAAACCCAGCATCACTTTTCCAACCTAATAAACCTCCTCCTAATTCATTACCAATCAAATGGAGAAATGCACCTTTCACAGAAAAAAAAACTCGAAACGAGAAGAAAACTAAGAACAGAAAATTAAACAAAGGATGCAAATAACGAAACCTTGATTTCAAAGAACCGCATTTCAGGTAAAGGTCAACAAACAGAGTTAACAAAATGTATAGGAAATGTTTCAATTGTCATGGAAGATGATACCCTCTATTTCCTGCACCATTCAAATGTCATGTCAACAAATACTCTCCTGGGAAAAACAGCAACAAAAATTAAATATCAACGACAGTAGAAGTTCATTTAGCAATGAGGACTTAACCTAGCCAATATGAGAAATAATAAATTCAATCCCAAAACCCAGTATTTAACACATATCCAATCCAACGAACACACGGGAAGCAAAGTAAAGGGAAACAGTTTTGCAGCTATACCAGCAAGTCCTACAAGGTGATCTGTAACATTACCTTTTCCATCATAAACAGTGGTAAACAGTTTTGCCATTAGGGTGCCCGTTTAAGCTTTCTCAGTTTTCTCATATCTTGCTTTAATGTCTTTTAGTAAACTTTTGGTTGTTTCCTTTCCCTCAATTCCATCTAATATAGAGTCAGGGACATAACGCCTAATCATGAGCAAACATTTCTTGTTGGCGTTTTTCCATTTTTTCATGTATTGTTTTTCTTCCGGGATACTAGAATATGTGAGTTCAGCAGGCTTATCCTCCATGATACCCATATCAAGGTCTAGCATACCTAAAGATATCTCTAGATCCTTAATCCATTGTTTGTAATTGGTTCCAGTAAGAACAGGAACACTAACCAAATTGCTTGCATTAATAGACATCCGGAAATTAAAAGATAATGCATAATTATTATGCAGTGTAGTAAATAAAAGAAAAAATTTCATCTACACCCCATCAAAGATTGTTAACATCATCTACACCCACAAGTTTGCAAAAACATCACTTAGATCCCAAAACTTTGGCTGTGGTAATCAAAGAAGTCCACTCCGTCAGTTAATTCCCGTTAGATGCTGACGTCAACTGAAATAAAATTTTCCATGGACAATACTGCCCTTAGAGTAAAGATAAAATACCATTTTACCCTTCTTCTTCTTCTTCCTTTCCTCTTCTTCTTTCCTCTTCTGCTCTTCTCCATAGTCAGATTCATATGCAGAAGCTGGTAATGGTTGTGGATGAAAGCATATTAAAAAAATAATTTTTAGTTTTATTTTTGTTCTTCATCGACTGAAATATATACAGAGAGAGAGAGAGAGACGAATACGCTCTTATTAAATTTACAGTTGAACCTTCAATCATGGAAATTTGTGTTCCTTTTGAGGAAGAAAAATGGTAGCAATTATGAGAATCACTCGAATTCGTGGGACCTGTTCCACCCAGCTAGCAATTTTTTTGGTAGTTCTTTGATTATTAACGAGGGTTGGAAGCAGAAAAATCGGAGCCCTAGAGACGCAGAGAGAGCGAGAGAATGAGGGAAGATGAGGTTCCCCTGTTAGAAGAGGGAAGCGAAGGATCTGTGATTCAAAGGATATGGGTGGAATCGAAGAAGATATGGCAGATCGCAGGTCCTGCTATTTTCAGTCGTGTAGCCTTGTACACCATGACTCTAATAATTCAAGCATTTGCAGGACATTTGGGAAATCTCGACCTAGCTGCAATCTCCATTGCTTCCACTGTCATCATCTCCATCAATTTCGAATTTTTGGTACTGTTCCTTTCTTTATTTCCCATTTTCCTTTAATAGATTGCTCATTTGATCCATCTCGATCTAGGGCTTCTAAATTTGATGAAACGAAGGATTTGTTTAGTTGGGTATGGCAAGCGCGTTGGAGAAGAATTCCTCTTCATCATGTCACGAATTCTTGCTGGATTCGATATTGAACTGTAACTGCAGTTGCCGACGCGGTATTGTGGAAACGATGGAGTACAAGCATATCCAGATTTTGTCTCAAGCTCACATTACCGGAAAAATTTTCACGTCGTCGGAGAAGAAGGCTGTTTGGAATAAATCTTTTAAGTTTTTTAAAATTAAAAAGATAAAATATAAAAATGAAGGGTAAAACTGTATTTCAACAATTTTAGTGATTTCCGTCAGTTAAGTAGACCTAGGTGATGTTTCTGCATTCTTATGGGTGTAGATGATGTTAACAATCTTTGATGGGGTGTAGATGAAATTTTTTCTTTTTTTTTTTAGAGGGGAGGGTCCTCTATAGCTCCTGCTGTTGTTTCACTATTGCTGTTCTCTATGGATAGGCAATCCTTTTCACATTCATGATCATTGTTTGAAATGTTTTCTTAAGTATAAATTTTAAGAGTACAATAATTTCATCAGGCTTGAAAATGAACTGAGATTTGTTTGATTTGCCCTCAAAAGATTCAATCAAGGATTGTGTGCTTAAGCTCTTAAGAAATGAACTGTGGAGTGATTTAAATTTTAAAAAAAATACCACGGAGATAGGAATTTTTTTTTTCCTTTTTTCATACATCTTGAGGTGTTGGTCTTTACTAATTGAGCTACCACCCCTTGGGTTATGAAGAGGAATTAAGACTTGAATATGAGAAATATGTTTGGATTTTCTACAGAAATACGATCACATAGGAAACAAGGAAGCAGAAATGGCAAACTAGTAAGCCAAAGAAACCAATTCAAGGGGGCAAGGGAGACGTTGGATGAAGCAAAAGCATCAAGCTAGAGTCATAGGCGGCAAAACCCGCTGGCAGACGGCTTATCGAAACAAACTGTATGGTGGCTCGTGGGTTCAGCAGCCTATGAAAACCTGTGATGGACTTAATTTGCTACCCCTAGGTTATGTTTCGATGCCTACAGAGATTTTTTTCTGAAAGGGAGAGAAACATAAAATGATCATTGTCTTATCATTATTTACCTTACGTTATTTTTTTTTCTTTTCTTGGCTTCCAAACATAGCCCTAAAGCATGATTAAAATTCTAATGTTTACATTTTTCTTCTGCTATATATTCTAACAGAAAATGGCAACTTAATCCCAGCAGCAACAAAGGCAATAGGGAAAAGATCCTCAGAAGTGAGGTCACCGTTTAGTGAGGATCCCACCAACTCAAAATGGATCAGCACATATCCCGATTCACTCAAAGTGCATCGAGATATACGCGAATTTACTTTGAGTGGATGGGATCCTCACTATAGGGGTGGCCTCACTACAGAGGATCCCAATCCAAGGCAATGGCCATCTGACATTTGGGACATCTGGGACATCTGGGCAGATAAGAGGTAACAATTTAAGTTGCAACCATCAGTCACACACAGATTTAGGTAAAACTTAAAATCATTTGGTCGTAGAGAAGAGCAAAGAGACGAGAAATGTAAATAGATACTTGAAAATCCAGTATACGATACCCATTTAGGGGAAGAATAACAGGGTAAAAAAAAATCACAGTGAAAAGAAACTTTCTCCTCCTATTTCTTAAGTTGACACACACACACACACAACAAAAGTTCTTCAAATTTCACGGCGGAATATACAAAAGGGGGAAAAGGCTTTTTTTTGGGGGTAGAAAAAAGGGGGAAAGGTTAATCATATGATGGGCCATTAAGCTGAAATGGGCTACCAATTGAACCTCTCAACCAAATCAACCCTTCACAAGCCAGAAAATATCCCATCAACCGTCCATTTAGATAACTCTCTCTAGAGAACCTCTTGCCAATATGATACAGTGATAAAGATATAAATGTAAGATTGTCCTCTATAGAGAACCACTTGCCAATATGATACAGTTATATAGATATAGATATAAGATCATGCCATCACAATCAAGCATGTCCATCCATGAAGTTAAGAACAAGAAACTTGCCTCCATTGGAGCCGAAGAACATAAGAGGGTGATGCTGCTGCCATCTCTCTGATCAAGCTCTGTTGAAGGCTTTTCCGGCAACTCCTTTAACAAGAATCAAGTTCATAGTGAGGATTGCTCTCTGGCCTTCTCAGTCTCACAGTGATACGTTGTGATGGCAATCAAGTATCCTACTTTTGTAGCCAGAACCCCCATTCTACTTCTCTTTTATCTCCATCGGTAACTTCACACACCATCAAGGTAGTTACCTGAGTAGGGACACCTAAACCACCTATGCAAGCAGCTTCTGCTAATGTGGCCCAATTACCACATCAGCCAACATTACAACCGCAGAGCAGTGGAGCTTCCTGTATCTCTAATGTCGTCTAATTCTGATTTATTGCTCAAAATAAAACTTCATATAACTATCACAATGCTGAATAATTAAAAACTCTGTACAGAAATGTTACAATAATACTCCTTCCTTTACAGCTTTTTAAAATCAGAGCACTTCTCTGTGTACCGAGATCTACTTTGTGGGTGTCTGAAACTTTCATAGTAGTTGATTCGTCAATGACATGACCTGTGCTCGGGTAGAATAATATCGTTAAGAGAAAATGAAGTGGTTGGCTACATAAAAAATTGGGAAATTTGCCAAATTACAGTTTCAGAGGCAGCAGTCAGTGGTGAGACAGATTCAGGGAGAGGAGGCAGGCAGTCAGGGAGGATATCCTTATTTCTGAAGGTTGGAGCATAACTAGAAATTGCAGCACGGAAGAATATCGTGAACCTATATCATTGAATAAATGTTAGCATGTTCAAATATGAAAACCCTCATTTCTCCATTAATGTAAATACATGATAGGTTGCAAACACCTAGAAGAAACAATTTAACTGCATGTGCCAACTGAAATGGCTAACTAGCCTTGGTGCTTTTATAAACTGTAATGTAACTGATTGATTCCATGGAGGATCTCTCTAGTAAAGAATACCACAAAACAAACTTATTTCTTTCCCAATTCAGTTGATATAATCAATCCCTTGATTTCTTCCAAAAGCCAGCTTTAAGATCCATCTTCTAGGTTTCCTTCCCAGACAACAAGACATTCACCAATTGTGACAAAGGTAGTACTTCAGGTGTTCAAACTTAAGTTTGGCAAATAAGAGAGGCAGGAAGTAGTTCCTTATGGACCTGTGGCTGCTGTGTGCACGAGTAAGGTTAGGAACTTCTAATATCTTAAATTAAGGAGAATCTATAACATAAACAACTATCTTAGACTCTTAGTAGCTAGTGATGTCATTATATAGGTAAAAAAAAATTCAGACGAATATATCACAGTTATCCTCAAGTTGATAGTCAACCCTCATGTTTGATGGTCAACATCCTTACCCACTCAACAAATTCTACTAACAACCCACAGAAGACCAGTACAGTTACAAAAATCAACTATCTTGTTGCACTCTGTTACTATAGGAGAGATTTCTTTATGACAGGTAATTCCAGTAGCATGATACATACTAATATCTCTCACCTGGCAGTCCAGGCCTAAGCTTTCGAGTAGATGGTTCACTTCTCAGGGTTTTAATGAATTTTTCAGCATAGTGTGAATGGATATCACATGATAGGACAGATACACAAATCATCTTGAACAGATCAACATACTCGAGTCACGTCACCAAGTTTGATCAAAATTCCATCAAGTTGAACAAACTTGGCCAAGTCACAAATTTGACCTGTTGAGCTTCAAAACAGTGCCTTCCACACAATAGCATGCTCAAGGCAGGAATTAAATTAAGTTCCAAATTATTACAGCATCACAACGTGAATGACCTATATTACATCTAAATCTCTAATGGCTGGGTAACCGTGTAAACTTTTTCCAATACCCAACACATATTTGCTCCACATCATGGTTGTCAAGATGCCAAGGCGAGCCAAGGAGAACCAAGGCAATGGAGGCCTGACTGGGTGCCTAGGTGACCAAGGCGCCCGCCTAGGCGACCAAGGCACCCGCCTAGGTGACCAAGGCTCCCGATTTTTCAAAGCAACCCAAGGCAGCCTGAGCGCCTAGGCGATGCCTTGACAACTATGCTCCACATGAATTAAGTTAAAATCAGGCAGTAAGTGGAAGATTTTTTTTTCCTTGGGGGAGGGGGAGAGGGGGGGGGTGGAAGTGGAGTATGAGATCAACACACACCTCAGAATAAGCCTCCTTAGGAATGGATCATGTAATACTTGAGCCCAAACTGGATCAAGTGTATCTGATGTTGCTAATGTTGATCCCCAATCATTTAACAATAAGGAAAGCAACTGTTCAGCCCTGTTAAACTTATCCTGGATAAATCATCCAATATCAAATCCATCAGAAATTTAGGAAACTGTTTGTTTTAGTCCCCTACCCTTTGACATAGTGGGGGAGGGAAATAAAAAGAAATATTCCAAGGGGGAGAAAAGCATCAAATGATAGTTTATCAGCTATAGTTTAACACACCATGTCAATATCAGATCCTGAAAGACCAAGCAAGTGACAGAAAGTTTGCCGAGGAGCAGTGAGGTACATGGTGAATTGGCTTCCACTTGGGTGAAGATAAGAATCAACAGCACTAACAGGAGGAGATAGAGAGCATGGAGAAAGCAGCTAAGCAACTGACCTCCTTTTTTGGCTCTATGTATAGCCTGCACAATTTATAGCAAGTGAAATTAGTGACAGTTCAAAGAAACTACCTAAGATGGTCTTGCAATGCTAAATGAAATCAATCTTGATTCTATTATTTTTTTCCCCAGGCAAAAAAAATCTAGATTGTATTATAAGAAATAAATGGTAAGTGTATCTTGTATAAACCTTACTAGAAATTATTCAACGTCTGTATCATGTTAAGATTAACCTTTACAGATATTAAAAAACCAACTTTACTATTGCTCCCAAACGTGGAATATGATAAACATAAGTCCTAGAATCCAAACCTGCAGAAAACCCTAAATATCTGGCAAATTTTCAGAAAACAACAATATAAAAAACCAAGCACTCTCCTCTATTACTTGCGTACTTTTATTAGAAATAAAGCATTTAATCTGTAGGAGAATAAGATACCCTTTTTCTCCTCCCACCACCAAACACAAGACAAATAATATGGGTATCAAGTCATCCACTTGTCATATCCCTGTCTTACAAGCCAGAAAAACTACTGTAAATCATCACCAATTACGTTGGATCTGATTTATATGTACTAGATAGGACCAATATACAATTCTGTTATGGTCGAAGAATGATCAAGTTCATGTTATTCATGCCTCAGCCCCCCCCCCTCCTCCCTCCCTCCCTCCCTCCCTCCCCAAATAGATATTCATTCTTAGGCTTAGGCTGTAGCATAAACATTTGTTTTGGTTTTACTTGGCCTTTCATTTGCTTTCAGTCAGTGGTGTCAAGGAAGGTTCTGCTATAGCCACTAAATTGATTTCCTCAGACAGACAAAGTAAAGGCCCTAGGAGATTATCTGACTATATAAAGAAAGCCTCTCTTTAGCCCCCCCCTTTTGGGGGCGAACACCTATGGACTGTGGGCAATTTTACGGCAGATGAGTTACCAAGCAAGGTGTCAGAAGAATGTAACAAACCTACCAAAAGCATAGGACTGGATATTATGAATTAGCTTTCTAGTGATGCCATTCCTTGATTTCTCTCTGTCCTGGTCTCCTTATAAATTAAACAGTATTCATGGGAGAGGGGTGGGGGGAGAGAGAAAAAGAAACAGAAGTAAGTTAGTAACTTGTAATTAAGGCAGAAAAAGTGAACTTAGTCAGACTGTTATTTGTGGCAGCAAAATACACAAGATAAGACTTACAGTTTAACATTGAGAAACTAGAGTAGAAAAACCTGCCTTGAATGCTATCACTGTCGATTATCACAAAAAGAGGCCGCCTTGTGAACGGAATTAAGTCAGAAGGGTAAAGACAGTTTAATCCTGCAAAAAAAATGACCATTAGATTAAAAATAATTTTTAGAAAAATACCACAGTATGGGAGAACTTACTACTGCTCATATCGAATAGCATGGACTCACTGTACATGGTCTTAAAAATAACATTGGTATTACGATAGGGTGATATATATTGTCATAACTCGTAAGAACAATTTTACTCCATTAATTATTACTAGAATGATCATAATTATACAAAATACCTTCATTTCCATGAGACCCAACCATAAGTACCCCGAATTGCCGTTCTCCTGATTTCCCTTCTTGTGGACCGAAGAGATTGGGCTGTCAAGAGTAGAGCTTAACTGGTGTGCATCAGAGTCTACATCATTAGAGCTCCCCCAGGTGTTTTTCAGTAGATTCATGCAAGTTCTAGAACTTGATGGCAAAGGACAAGAAATCCAACGTTACCTGACTCGGATTTGATCAGAAGGCACAAGAGGACCTCAATACCCGCCAGAGGAGGGGGGGAGATGGGGGGAAACCATAAGAAGAATTGTATAATCTGATGCTAACAGATATATTAGAAGAACCCCATCTGGAGGTAACTCTTCACATATTGGGGCTAGAACCTGCCCATGGAAAAGATGAGATCACATAATATGATAAATACTGAATACTGACTCAGCAGAGATTGTGCATGTCCATATATGATCTGTCAAATTATTTTTCTTTCTGTCCTCAACCTCACTTTTTTTTTTTTTTGGGGGGGGGGGGGGTGCTGCATCTCTTTTATCATTTAATGTGGTGCAGAAAATCCAATGTTCCCACATTTTATAAAGGAACGAAACTGTGGTGCAGAAAATCCAATCTTCCCACATTTTAGAAAGGAACGAAACTTCACAACAGTGAAGCAATGGTCCAACACTCTCCCCATACAGACAAAATGAATTCTTTTCTGCATAGGTTGCAATTGCTTGAGTTTCCTTTTTCTGCAAGTGAAGCATAATGGAGCAGTTAAATCTTTTTAATTCTTTCCTTCCAAAAAAAATTGAGAAATGGTCATATATATATATATATATATATAGTAAACATGCACATGCATTTGTGCATGTGACATGTTAGGGGGGAGAGAGAAAGGTAATTTGAGAGAGAGAGAGTGTTTTTTTGGGAGAGAGGAGTTTGGATAGGAGAGAGAGACCAGTGAAAGGAGGGATATCATGGATTGAGAGAAAGGGAAAGACGGGGAGATTATGGATAGAGAGAGAGAGATCAGTGGAAAAAGGAGAGAGATCAGCGAAAGTAGGGGAGATCATGGAGAGAGAGAGAGAGAGGAGTTCTTACAATCCCTCTTACTGCCCTTTCTACTTTTCTTCTTCTTTTTTTGTACTTGTTAACTAAATAAATGCCAGATCAATTATGGTGTTGTTGAAGAAAATAGTAGGTTTTACTCTCGCCAGTTGGCAATGTCACTCATCTTGGTAGGCATTACTTATAAATACATGGGATCTCATGATTTGTAATGAATTCATCTAAAATGGTAAGCAAGAAAAACCAATTAAAAATGAATCATCAAGTCATATACAGACTAATTAAAAAGTACACGTGTTATCATGTTTATTGAGATAGGAAAAAACAGTTACTTAAGGCTTTCTTTGGTATAATTTATATTTATTATTATAAGTCATTTATATAAATAAATTATGAGTCATATATAATAATCGTTTGATATCACTAGACATAAGGAAATAATAATAGATTATTACAATAATAATAAACACCTTCTAACTTATTTGTAGATTTTAGATCATATTAATTTATTTTAAATAAATAAGCACCATAAATCATACCAAACAACTACATATGTCATAATATATTATATAATTAATTCTATAGTACATACCAAAGAGAGCCTAAATCTTGATAAAATTAGAGAAATTTTTTTCATAATGTGCAAGGAACCAAATAATGTCAACCAATTATTTCTCTTGCTTTGATGATTACACTTTAATAACTCATCCCCCTAATTTGTTTGTGAGAAAGAGAGAGTTAAAATTAGTTAATTTCTAAATTTTGGATTACTTTCTTTCCATTATCTCATTTGCCTTATTCTTAGGTTCTTGTTAAAAAAAAAGAAAAGTAAACCTTAAATATCAATCCCTTGGTAAAAAAACAAACAACAAAACATATATATATATATATAAACAACTGAAGATTATTCATTAAAGAAAAAAAATCTATATATATATATATATAAACAACTGAAGATTACTCATTAAAGAAAAAAAAATCTTGGCCTAAAGGAGTTTTGATGGCAATAACCCCATGTGGGTATTCAATAGAAACAATGCTAAATAAATTTCATAAAGTTGATCTTACATTTCTTCAAAGAAACATCGAGGCTGGTCACAAAATTTGTTGAGTCTTGTATATATTGCAAAAGCTGAAAATGGAGGAAGAATAAAACATACTTAGTCATTTGATGTGAAGGAGATTGACAATCCTCCAGTTCCAATTCAAAACCAATTAAAAAATGGGTTCAATTTCTAAATCAAGTTTGGAGATCTAGGAGATAACACAAAAGGCAAATTAGAAGAGATCCGCTTTTGAATGGAGTATGGAGCAAGGATATATATCGGGACATCGGGTAGGTATCGTTTTGGTTTTGATCTCCTTTATGTATATTTATTCAAACATATGGTTTAATTATCATTTATGGGCCAATTATCATGTTGTTATTGGTTTGGTATCGATTTTGATCCATTAGATCGTTTTGAGTCGTTCTTATTAATCGATCCAATCCAATTTTAATTTTATCATTGGTCTGTAAAAACAAGTCCAATTACTGCCCAATAAGACTTCAGTCCAATTTGGTTCTATTTTCGGTTTGAATTCAATTTTGACACCCTAGGTAGTAGCATGTGGTTCTGTTCTCTCGTTTTGATATGGGCTGGAGACTTGGAATATCACTATGACTTAAGCTTTTGATCCAGATATCTTTTTGTTATTATTATTATTATTTTGGTTGTGGTGGGGTGGGGATAAAGTTGGGTTTTAATTCATATTTCATTTCTATTTTAAATTCAATAAATTATGTAGCATAGTCATAATTTATTCTCCATTTAATGTGGACCCCCTTTGGTGTGTATAGTAGAATTAATTATACAATATATTATGACATATTTAGTTGTTTAGTATGACTTATAGTACTTATTTTTCTTCTTTCTTATTCTTCTTTCTTCTTTCTTTTTTTTCTTCTTTCTTTCTCCTTTCTTCTTATTTCCTTCTTCTTTCTTCTTGATTCTTCTTTCTTCTTGAAGTGAAGTCAAACTTCACCACATTTTATTACAATAACTAACCTTGTCTACCAAAACAACTTTTCAATCTACTAATACTGAAGAAATAATTTAATTAAAAAAATCAAAAAAAAAAATTTACTGAAGAAATAGAGAACCCATATAAGTCTAACATATGAATTAGTAATTAATATTAAATTCCCTTTCAAACATTTTAAAAATTTATGTTCACATAATTCAAACATCACGTTCAACCTCTCAGATTTATAGGTTACTTGATATTAAGTAATTTGAATAAGAAAATGCAAGGACTTGAAAGTATAGAATAGATTCAGCATATGAGCACGATTTTAAGCGTCAGTATAATAAGTATCGGATAAAAGGAGTCATTTTAAAGACGTATCATATCTCATCGAGGATACGTAAAATATGCTGAGAAACACATGAATACGAGAAAGATACACAGGGGAATGCTTAGAGAACACATAAAATACAATTTTGAAACATAAAACACCATAAATACTATGATGTTCTCCTTTTTTATTTTTTATGTTACACAAATCGATGCTTTCTCTAACCATTTAATTGGCATTTAATTGGCATGTGTAGTTGTGTATAATTTTGAGGTACACTATCATGCATGATAGCATACTTGCTATTTTTATAAAAAAAAGAACAAAAGAGAGAAAGAAGATGGGAATAAAAGATTAGAGGTAGAAGAACCAAGGACTCTGCTGCTGTTACTGCTGCTGATCTGCCAGCGGCGGCTTCTTCTCCTCTTCATTTTCGTCCTCAGCTCTCCTGTATCAATTTATATCCATGGGTATTGGTGGGTATCGGCAGTGTTGTAAAAATCATACCGCATCGGTAGATCTCGGATATTTCGTACTGGTATCGGTAGGTACTGATACGGAACAATCATGATACAATAACTATTAATATCACATCGATGATAAGATAACTATTATATCATATCGATACTTTCCAAATGGACACCTGATGACTTACTCTCCTATCGTATCGGTAGTATCGGCTGCATCATATCGGTATCAATAGCTACTGATACGATACTAGAATCCGATACTTTAAACCTTGGGTATTGGGGAATATCGGTTTGTATCAAACCACATTAGTTCATATCTTACTATACCAGTTCGTATCAAACTATATTGGTTAGAAACAACCAATACAATTCGATACCATTTTTTAAAAAACTTACATGGGTCTTGGTGGGTATCGGTGAGTATTAGTTAGTATCGAATGGTTTCGGTTCATACCAACCAATACAATTCAATACCTTTTTTTAAGTTATATATATCCTATGGGTATTGACCAATTCTAACCGATACTTAAAATTACAACTTTACATCTGAGAGCTCTTTGATGTTCAAACACCAACATGAGATCAACTTAGCTCATAAATAATGATTTAGCTCATAAATAATGATTTAACCATGCATATTGAATGCTAAGATGTGAATAATTGATGCATGTGTGAAGACAAATACCATCGCGAGTTAAAAATAAATAAATAATGAATTAAAAACCTTAAGAAGAATAGAAGATAACATAACAAACACCATCCCCCAACCAAAAGAACACATGCAAAGGATAGACAAAATGCATATCGGGTTGTGACAGAATGGCTCTCGTGCCCTAATCTAGCAGAGGGCGTGTGGAGTCCAAGCCATCTATCTTCCGGAGGTTATCCCAAGCTAGGTCAAATCTTACTTCTATAGACAGAAGCCAGGAAGGATCCGAATCGTCTCCTCCTTGTACTTCAGGGAGGAGGGAGATGCCCCCGTCGGATGGCCGACACGTGGCCCTTGAGAAAATCCGAGCCCTACGTTCGAGCCGACACCCAACAGACAAGCCGAGCCGACAGGGGTGTCGGCTTGGACGTGGGGCTCGAATTTTCCCGAGAACCACGTATCGGCCATCTGACGGGGGCGTCTCCCTCCTCCCTGAAGTACAGGGAGGAGACGATTTGAATCCAGCCAGGAAAGGGTGATTTTCTGAAATGGACAGCAATCAGGTCGGGCATTCTTTTCCTCCGCATTGGCATTGGATCTTGTTAGATCTCGGTCCCCCGGTTCGACATCATATGGCTCCATGGTCTCATTCTTCGGCATGCCCCTTATCCAGAGACAGATTTCACTGAATCCCAGGTGCTGCCTTCGCTGGTCAGAAACCGAAGATATTACTTCTCTTTTTCGTATGCCCCTTCTCTTCTACCCTTTGAGAATGAGTTGTTAATCAATGCTGACCAATCAAGAGACATATTATCCACTTCCAGAGGAAATGGGGATGGATTTGCAACATCTTCCACGGAAAGACTCTTTATACCATATTTGGAAGGAGCGAAATCTAAGATCTTAGACGTCCAGATCCCAGAAATTTCGTCAAATATGGGAAGCAATTCTGCTCGAAGTGCGGGAGACTCCTACCCCCATTGTTAGGCCCTGACCAGATTCAACGAGGAATATTTGTAAATGCCTGGGATCTACCTTTCCAATTTTAATGTGGATAGGATGTCCCAATTATCTTGTATAGCTCCATTTTGTCATGCTTCCTGGTTTGCATTTTTGGCATCCCCCTTTAAGAGCGTCCTTGGATTTTGTAAATTTATTCACTCAAAAAAAAAAAAAAAAGGCAGTGAAAAAGAATCAAGGAGAAGGGGTTCCAAAACATCAAATCAAAAAGAAGGCCAAGCACTTCCATTGTCTATTCTTTCCTAGGACAAAAAATTAGTATGCACGAGAAGCATCATCAACAGAAATGAACATTATCTTTATTCAATTCCATATGCAACAAAAGGCAAAGGCATTTTAGATGCTGACTCTATGCAATGCAAAAGATGAGAAATATGGCACACTAAACCACTAAAACAGAATACATGACCAACATTAGAGTCCTGAAAAGGCAATCAAAAAGAAAATCATATTGGAAATTAATGCAGCTGTCCTCCAGCAAAGGCACAGACATTAAAGCTGAACATGGGAGCCAAAATCAGTCTGAAGCAAAGCAAGCCCACACTCTTGACCAATGAAATCATTCAAAGCCTAAATCAATAAATTCTCAAGATTCCAGTAAGGGCTAAATTTCAGATTCCATATCCCTTTCCCTGGAAATACTTACAACATCTTTGTTTTTATGGTGTAAATACGACAAAAAATAAAAATATCCAAATAATGAAAAATTATATAGATTTAGTTTGAGAATTATGATAAGATTAATTTTTAATGCATTAAGCTTTTTTCTAAGCCACTCATTGTGGTTTTCTAGAATTACAACAAACCACCCCCATGCAAAATAAAATTTAAAAAAAAAGAAGAAGAAGAAGAAGAAGAAGAACACAGAAAAGACATGTTTTAATTTGTTTTCCAATTGAACTTACCTGGACAGCTAGCATTTCAAGATGGACAGCACCCATATCATTTTTGTTGCCACGCAGCCAGTAAAAGTCGTTTTGGATAGTTATGTGGAACACATCTAGCTCCAGGTAACTGCCAAGGGAGGGGGAATAAATGACACCAAAAGGTGATGAAGAAGATTTTGGAATCTTTCTAATAAAGAGAATAAATCAAAGTAATTTAAACAACCCTAAAATGACTGCCAAAGGCCAACCGAGGCATCATGATTACAGGCTTTTTAAGTAAAAGATCCAACTTTAGAGCAGGTAACCCTTCAATTTCACTTGTAGTGAACCACTTCTCAGAGTTGGTAACTTGATCTTTCAGTTTTACAACACCCTAGAATCGTTGGGAACAAGGCCCATAAAATAACTAACAACCTACAAATCAGTTTTATTTAAAAAAAAAAAAAAAAAAAAAAGTAGGATAAGAATGAAACAACAAGAAAGAAGTACCAATGCTGAAAGTTGACCAATGAGGCTATAATCATAACCTCTATAATCATCGTCATCAACGCTGAATGAACTGAAAACCAGCTACATCTCCACAGGAAATATTTTGATATTTAAATGGAACTCATTGAACAAAATGATTTATCTGTTTTTATATATGAACAACAACTCAACAAGGTAGAAGACACAAATCAGAATAGTAATATAACGCGAAATTTCCCTATATACAACGAAGCAACTCTGTGCAACCTTTACTTGATTATCTCGCAAGAACAAAGTGATGGCATCCAAATATAGTAGAAACTGCGGGTTGTAAAGTCAGGAGTTACTACGAGGTCTATTGGGACTCTTATTCCGTTATGTGTTTCCTTTTAAAGGTTTGCAACCTATGTACATTGGTGATGTTTTTAATTTGCTTTGGATCTTTTCTCTTTTCCTAAAAGAATTTGGTAATACATGAGTAGAAACTGGGAGAGCAGGAAAGCAGTAAGACCTGAATAGCTACAGATGTAGCATCTGGAAATGAAAGATGGCTCAAGATTTTAAAAGCTTTGTGCATTCAATGCAGGAAAAAAATGACCAGATAATCATTTTGGAGAAAAAATGGCATGGATCCCCCAAGAACACTAGATTCTTCAGACTTAACATGGCATGGACAAGGTATCTGCTGACAAAGATCTTTTCAAAGAGATGAATGGTTTTCTGACTTCGCTTCTAGGTTCCAATAGAATCTGACTGGTATTTGGGTGGGGGTCCTCTCTGAGTTTGAAAAGGATCCCTTAAAACACTTATAGTAACAACAGATGACTGTTAGCACATCACATTTGGCTCCATGTGACACATTCCGAGCAAACACGATGGTCTTCCTTTCCCAGCCCCAGCTCAGTTTCTGTAGACCCTTAGCTTCCGATGCAAATTTTTTCCTATATATGTTTAAAGACGCAATCCTCACCCTCGAACACCCCATTTCATCCCACCAAAATCAGTCCAATAATACCACTCACTGGTAAATAGGGCAATACTTCCATGAAAGATTGTGAGGCCAAAACTAGTGACTGCGTAGTTTCTTCCACTATTGAGATATGGAGGTTTTACATTGTTAGTTAAGAGTTTGTGGCCTTTTTTTTCCTGAGTGTATTCGCTCGGATTTTGCAATCTTGCAACTTCATTGAACCTTGGCCAACCATGACTATTCCCATTGGGGTTGAATCGTCCAGAATTTGCTTACTTTCAGTCTATGTTTATCTATGATTCTATACAGCATAACAATGTATCTGATAATAATAATAATAAGTTTACTTCTAAGCCAAATTGATTCATACTTGATATTTGATAATGGGTAGTACACTTGCTAGCTGATCTGATACTGCACCCAATCTCTTCATGGTTTATAGAAAGCTCAATTCTGAATGACTTCCAACAGTTCAATAAGTTTCAAGGATTCCATACATATAGGAAGATATCATATTTAGCAAGGAGAAATTTGAGTAACGATGTAGGTGTAGGTGTTTTTTTTGTCTCAGGCCTTTTTTAGACTCCATTATGTACTGTCCCCATCTTTTCCTAATATTTCTGATAAAAATCTAGAAGAAAAGGAAAATAGATTGGAACACAATATGAGACTTATCATTTATCAATACAAGGTGATCCAACCTTTCTGCGCAACTCCTAGTCCTAATAATTTCTATCCTTCTGCCTATGCAATTCCAAACAAGTGCAGACGACAGTACATAGTTCTCCCGCTGAATACCATCACAAATAAATTATCAAAATAAGTGAGCTGGAGTATCAATATACAATCCACTTAAATAGAAGTAACTATATACCATATCACTTGGATAAACTTAATCATGATAAACTAGTAAGAGATTCCCTCTAAGAACAGCAATAAGGAAAATATGCATGGACACATAATCCCAAACAAAAACAGTACAGGATAACTATGAAATTGATAATATGAGAGAAAGGTTAGGGAAAAGTTAAGAAGAAAAAAAAAAAGAAAGGAAAGAGACTACCTCGACAAAAGAGCTGCCTCCAGGATTCCTCATGTCACAGTCCCAAAAATATAAATGGGCACCAGGTAGACTGTCATCTCACTTATTTTAAGATTTCCCAGGCAGCTTTTATGCTAAAGGAAGATGGGAATACCTTCAGACAAAAAGTAATCAGATAAGAATCAACAGGATACAGACTAAAAAAACCAAATTTACAAGACCAACAATATACACTAGCAAACCTCGATAATGGGGCGCAAATTATTTTGTGATAGAGTAGCAAGTTTAGATCCATTTTCAATCATTAATATCTGGCACGGGCCATACTCAATGATTAATCAAAGATAACTCTGGATTTTTCTTTCCCTAGCAGTCCTTTAATGAGAGGCTCTTGGATTAAAGGTTGATCCTCAATCACAGTATTCCTGAAGTTATTCTGTTCTATTTTGGTTGACGGGAATTTGTCACTTAAAGCATCAGAGGTTCCATCCTCAATGTTGATAGCATTCAAAAATTCCAGAACTGCAATAATTGTTGGTCTACGACAGAAAAAGGACAAAGTGGCTAGGGATACCATTACCTGCAAGAGACTATAATGGAAACTAGTCAGTGAATGATCAGAGAGAGTAGTGTAGAATTTCAAGCATTCAGCACTCACCCACTTATCTATGCTAGTATATAGAGGAGAGTTCGGGTCATAGATAATTATTTGAGCTTTAACAAAACTATCCAAACTATCTCTTACTTCCATTTCCTCAGGTACCGTTCTAGGTTCAGCATCAGGTAGAAGAGCAGCAATACGACTAAAGCTAGGAGGCTTTATTTAAAGCTTTCGGAATGGAAGTGGTTGTTCAGGACAGTCAACAAAATCAACCAGGTTCTCAGATGCCTCAGAAAGCTGGTCATCTCCACTTTGAGTTCAATCATCAGCAGACAAAGGGTGCATCCAATGTTGTGATGTCAGTGGTCATGATAAAAGATCTTGCCAGATAACGTGGTTGAGTGCCACCCTTACAAACTAAATCTCAATTTCCAGGGATTTCAAGACAAAACCAATGAACATGTCATTCTCCCTAATTGAAAGTTCAACTTGCATTGAAGGTTGATTGAAGTCATAAAAAAAAATAACATGAAGAAGAAGAACCAAAAAAATTAGCCACGACATAAAATAAGCCATAATTACAAATTCACCTGACCACCTATTGCAAGGAAATCAAATAGACGAGTCTCTTCTGCTAGAAGGACCATCATGAAGCTTCCATTAACCTAGAAAAGCCCATGGAAATGAGTTATTTGCAGCACCATTAACCTAGAAAAGCCCATGGAAATAAGTTATTTGCAGCAGCTAGATTATAATTTAACTTGAATCCAGACTAAACTTACTCAATGAATATAACTGAAACAGATCTTCAGTTCATCAAGAATGCCAGTGATGAACATTCTTTCCATCTTCAATAAATCCATACCATTACTATCTGTGACTATCACAACTTTAGTTTTAACATCTCCAGGTTCTGTATAAATTTTGGGTAAATTAGTGACAGGAACAGAATCCTGCACAAAAATCCATATAAGAATCCATACTGATGCACAGAAAGTAAGTTCAATATATTATGTCAAAATGATCATGTGGCACTCTCGAGTCTCAACTTCTAAGTCCACATTCTGTTGAAAATAAGCAAGTTATAAGGGGTAAATCTAAATATCTGGTATACCTAAGAGGAAGAACATACACAAACATCCCTACCTACCCACCCATGACCCACCCCACTGCCATACCGATGCATTATATATAGCCCCTTGAATGCATCTCTACCAAGTTTTCCTCGAATCATCAGAATCAAATTGCTACACTAGGGCATTTACATTTTCCACAACCTACAAATGTAATATGAAGCATTTCAGAAGTGTAACAATGAAATCTAAGCAAGTAGTTCAAATTGAAGTCAAAACAACTGATTGCTATCCCCGACAATAATCAGGTCAAACCTCACCTTAATATTGGATTGTGCAGCACAAACAGGTAAGACATGTTGCACATTACCAACCATGTCTGCCGGAAACGGATATATTTGTTTTCCCCACAGACTGCAGATAAAGGCATAAAATTAAAGTAGATAACGGTGAGTACAAAAGAAAGCAAGATGAATCTTTATCACGCAGCAACAAAATGTAGAGACTCACGAACTTGCGTAGATGATGGTGCAAGAAAGCAATATGAATCTTTATTACGCAACAACAAAATGTGGAGACTCATGAACTTAACATAGATAATGGTGAATATGAAAGAAAGGAAGATGAATCTCTATTCTGCAACAACAAAATGTTGAGACTCACAGAGTTGGAAATCTGGACTTTTTTTAATGACTTGTTACTTAAAACTAATCCTCAAATGTCATTAGTTTCAATGGCAGTGAAAGGGTCTTGCAACCTTTCTTATGTGATTGATTGAAATCGGACGTTGGGAGAGATGAACTATCCATTTTAGGATCCCTTTGTTCATGCAAAGAGATGCCGACAATATGGCAGATCCCTAGCTAAAAGTGGTTTCATATAAAGAATTTGCGTACCTTCCAAAATCCATTCATCATTTTAATTCAATCGTCATCACAATCAAATCAAGAATCAAAATAAATAAGATATAAGAAGTTTCCTTCCAGATCCAAATTCTTTATATATAGGGTTACCACTTGTCCAAATCTGGTCAACATCTGTTGCTCAGATCATTGACTTTTCAATTTCAATTGAACTAAACAATGGCACGCATACCCTAATCCTATTCACCAAAGAAATCATCCTTATCTTGAAATCTGACCATCACGATCATCTTCAAATTTGGATATCTTGTTCCTATTGTTGTTAATTACATTATCCTACAATTTGGGTTATTTAATAGTTAGGTGGGAAACAAAATTATGACAACCCAAACTTAAAGGATCGAAATCAAAAATGGAAAAGAATTACTATATATGATGACCCAAGCAAGGATCAAGGTGCTGGTTTCGAGACCTGTTTCGGTCAGGCTCGAAACCGGCACAACTCGGCGAAACCACCGAAACCAGGCCGAAACCTGGTATTTTCTACCAGCTTTATTGACTCCATGGTTTCGAGACTTAAAAATGTTTTTTTTGGTTTGATTTTTTTTGTGTACCCTATTTAAACCATTTTACACCTATTTCTAATGTTAGTTTGCAAAAAAGACATAGAAAATAACTACATGTGGTGTGGACCAATGTTTGATAGTGTACGCTGAAATAATACACAAATGTCACGATGTAGTAATGTACTAAGCCACTAATTAACAACATTCATTAAAAATTAATACATTGATGATTGAACTTAGAAATTAAAAATCTCACCAATTAGTTCCATGTGGAGCTTCGTGGTACATTTAAACCACGTGCAACATACCACTGATGGTGGCAATAACGCTCCTCAGATTGCAGCACGTATGTATCCCAAGACATGTTATCACTCCAATTGTTCTGATAGTCTCCAACAGCCCACCAATAGATAGAGTCATCAACATAATATAAGTACCCTTGTCGAGGGTAAGGCTGATTCAGTATGTGTGTGGGTGGAGCAGGAGTAGGCATGAACATCAGAGGAGGAACATAATGAAATATGGAGTCGACGAACGATGATCCAACAGTGCCACTGCCAACACCTGAGGTTGAGTCATCTCTAAATTGATTGCGGGGGTAGGAACTAGAATAACCCCCATACCCACCTCCTCCAACCCCACTAGCCCCAGTAGTAGACCATCCAAATCCGCCATGTGCCTTCGAACCGATACTCTCGCCGCCACTCTCTTCAGGAATTGTCGGGCTCGAGGTCCGTGTGATCATGAATTCTGGTGCACGCCAATGCCCAGTCCCTTCAGTCTGAGAACTCTCCCCTAAATGCATCCCCTCCATGCTGCCAGACATGGTCGATATATCCATGGGATCTGTTTCATCCATCTCCTCTTGTGGCATGAACCGCTGGCGTGATCCTCTAGTGTACCCTCTACTACTACCACTAGGTCGGGCTCCGTGGTCAGTATCCTGTGGAGCATGATCATACTGAATCTCCCTTATGAATTTCAAAGGAAAAAGGCAATGGATCTAGCTGCAGTGGCTGGTCATACTAATCAGGCTCATTGCGTAAAGCAGCATATCTGTCATCACCACCACCATCATCATCATTACCCCCAGTACCACTAAGTCCACTAGTACCAGTACCACCCTGGGTGGCAGAAGGTGACTGCGTTTCTCCAGAAGAAATCAGCCAATCACTCTCAGTCTCATCACTATCACCAGTCTGAAATGGACGTCTTGCCTGTGAGTGAACTCTACCCTCAGTAGCCATAAACTCACCCACATCAGCCTCTAAGGCTCCAGCAATAAGACGACTTGGTCGACTACCAGCCTCACCTAATTGAGGCTGACCATGATATGTAACCCACTCGTTCAAAGGATCAACTTCCTTTCCCTCCAACTCAAAGATCTCACTCAACTCAATGGGGGTTTTAGCATCTTTGTCCCTGCTTAACCGTATGTGCTCCTCTTTCAGTCTCAAATTATAATGCACATACACCAAGTCCTCAAGCCTTTTTCCACCTAACCAGTTTTGTCGCTTAGTATGTATAAGCGAAAATGTGCTCCAGTTTCGTTCACATCCCGTGGCGGAACATGTTTGTGATAGCACCTTCAGCTGTAAAGTAGCATAGGAAACTGATATTAGATGATGAAAAAACCCACAATGGCATATTGGCATCCATAAAGCAACTATACGTACCAGGGGGTGTTGATTGTCGACCAGATTCAGCCGCTGCCCTACCAAAACTCCCAGTGGCATCTCTAAAGCTTTTGAGCTAAACCAATTTTAATGGGTAATAGTCTTAGTAAAAATAAAATTCTTAAAAATTATGTTGATAACAAAGTAAGTAAAAGTCTTACTTTTTGCAAAACAATAGATTGTGCTCTTGCGTTTGGCTCAAGCTTGGCAACCATTTCTCGTACTGGATCTATCAATTCTTGACGCATTCCCAAGTTATCTTTGTATTGATACTTAGGATTCAGATAATATGTTAAAAATTGACAAATATTATAATTACGTCAATGTAAGTTGATGTAATTTTAATTAGTTGAGAAACTGAAGTACATTAAGTAAAGACTCACCAGCCTTGTGTAGTGGGTGCTTGAGCTGTCGCTCCCAACGATCTTTGATGATGGCAATATATTTTGAATTTTCGCGTTTGTAAGCTTCCACTACTTGCATCTTCATCATATCTATGGCAGCCCACAAGTATGGTAAGGTAGCATTCCTCTGTCCATCAACCATTCTCAACACTTTTACAATGGGATATAATATCGCCACAATTTTTTTGACATCATCCCAGAATTATCGCTGGATATGGTTGTCTGTGCTGTTCTACCAGCTCGAAAACTAGACTGAGGCCACTCAAACCACTCCTCTGAAGCAAACATTGATCTCAAGCTAGACTTCTTCATGTCAAAACTCTTGAGGGCAATGTAATTTGTTGCAAAACGCGTTAACCCTGGCCCCACCAAGTCTCCACCACACTTGGTTCTCATCATCTCTAAGACATATCCATGATTATAAACGAAAGTAGTTACTTGTCTTGCATTTTCTACAGTCTCTTTCACCAGTTTTATTTCCCCCATGTCCTTCAGCATCAAATCAATACATGCGCTGCACATGGTGTCCAAAAAAGTTGGTATTTTTTATTATTCATCAACCTTTCCCCTGCTTTTTTGAAGTTACTACCATTGTCAGTAACCACTTGTATCACATGATTTATCCCCACTTCTTTCACCATTTTTTTCAAGAGTCCATAAATGTACTTGGAATCCTTGATATGATTGGATGCATCAACAAACTTCAGAAACACTGTTCTACCATCACAATTCATCAAAAAGTTGATGATGAATTTTTTGGTAGGTCCGGTCCACCCATCACACATCACAGTCACCCCATATCTTTCCCATTGTGTCTTCAAAGAATCCACATATTCTTTCATTTCTTTCTTTTTTCTGGGTAAGTTGGTGTTGTACAACTCCCAAGTTATAGGCCCTTTAACTCCTGGACCTGCCCTACCTATTTCATCCAACATATTCTGATAGTGAGGTCCTGGGGTAGCATTTTCTGCAATGTCATGGTACATCATCCACTTGGAGATTTTATCTCCTACCCTCGTCTTGACATCAGTCCAAAAATGAGACAACTTTTTTTGTTTTCTATCCTATCTGACAAATAGATCAGGATCCGCCCTCAGGACCTCAAGATCTGGGTCAAGAAAAGGTAGTGGTGCATGTGCAATAGCTGGAGTCCTCACACTCTGAGTCCTCCTAAAAGGTATCTCAGGGGCACCCTACTTCTCAGCCTCGGCCTCCTCCCTCATCCTCTGCTGCTGCCTCTTTAGATGACCCAATTCCTCTAGTCCTCTCAAAGTGTCTTTGTCAATCTATCTCTCTTTGTTTTATACTTGCTATCTTCACTCTCTTCAACTGTCTCACCTCTGTCTCTGTCATTTCTTAGTCTATCTCATCACTGTCAAAGCTAATGTCACTTCATTAACCCCTAAATTGCCCTCCAGACAAGCCTCTTCGAACTCCTGTTTATCTGCCTTCTTCTTATTTCTTCTATCAATATCACTCTTCATCAAGCTTGTCATAGCCTTCTTCACTTCACTTGGTACGTTGGGATAACCCATAACATCCTTGTTACCACCAGCAAGATGCCACTTCAATCTAGTGGCACCACCTCCTTTTATCTGTTTGCCACAATAATTACATTGTGACTGCTTCTTATTGGCAGTCAGTGGTATCCCATGCTTCCATGCAATGTCACCCCTTGGAGTTGGTGCATCAGTCATTTCAAACACTTACACTGTTGGAACAAGAAGACAACAATTACTACAATTGAAACAAACTATATTTTCATTTCTAACAATACTTTATTACATAAATAATATCTTATAACTAAATAATATACCTTAAAGTAAAAAAAACAGTATAGGTTTATCATTTCAACACTGCATTATTACATAAAACATCAATATATTAGAATTTCTAAAGCATTTATAATTTTTCCATAAGTTAAAAATATTTTATTAATTTTTCAATAATTAAAATGCCCTTAAATCAACATATATAATTAGTTCACATTACTTTTATTACATAAAACAGCAACCCACCATAAAATAGCAATATTTTAAAAATAATTTTATTTATCAAAATTTTCAAAGTGAAAACAGAAATATTTTATCATTTATTTATATTTATTTTCAATTTAATTAATTATTTTATCAATATCCGAAAATTAAAATAATTAAATAAAAACAAAAAAATAATTCTTCTCCATACAAAATGTAGATCACCCTATTTTGTTTAACATATATTTAATTCAATGCCATACAACATGTGTAAGACATACTTTTTTCAAAAAATAATTGTAAGAAAATCTTTTTTTTCAAACAGAAAATCTAATAAATAAATTATTTGTCAAAAAAAAAACTACTTCCACGGATTCATAGATTGGGTGTTAGAATCAAACATATAAAAAATTGGAAGTCATCCATGATGTTTGCATACCATTTCATTGAAAAATATACAAAATAGAGAGAATGAGTTACCTTGAAGAGAGAGAAATGAGTTGAGAGATGAAGAACCTTGAATAACCTTGACAAATGTTGAGATCCCTTGAAGAAATGAAGTTTTAGGAAGAAAATGGAGAGAAATGAGGTTGGAGAGCAAAAAGGGGGAAAAAACAGAGAAAGGAGTCGAAACCTACTGATTTTGAGTAGGTTTCGACTTTAAAAAGGGGATGGGGGTTTAAGTCATGGGTCAAAACCCGGTGGTTTCGAACCGAAACCTGGTCGAACCCAGTGGCTTCGAACCGAGACCATGTACTGGCCAGTTTCGAGCCTGGGTTTCGTCTCGCCCAGGCTCAAAACCCAGTGGTTTCGGTCGAAACTTGAAGTTTCGACCGAAACCTCGAACAGTGGACCCAAGACTGTTTTTAGGTTTGGGTGCTTTGACACATAAGGTGACTGGTCACGGACGTCAAGGGCCATCTTGTTGTCTTAGCCCTTAGCAGTTAGCAGAACCTTGACAGCTATGCTTGATTACCAAGTATCCTAGACATCATGCATGAAAACAAAATCCATAAAGCAAAGTCATCAAAAACTTGATGCAGCCTAAATCCCAATCAACACGTTACAATGATAACCGAAATTCTTTAACATGCAAACATGAGAAAATATCCAAAGGTGTAGTATGAGACTTGATATACTGCTTGTAAGTTTTGGAATCAGGACTTTCAAGTACATAAAGAAATGGCCCCAACAAACAGAAGTATCTACACTGCCATACAGCTTCCCGACTTCCAATGCCCTACCACCCACATCAAGCATGAAAAGAACTTAGAGGACAGTACAATAACCAATCATATTACACTAGTACCAAAATTGGGAAGAACAAACCTGCCAAAAAAAGCTTAGACAACCATCTTTCAAGATCAGCTTGATTCCAAGGGTGAAAAAAATTAAGTTCTCAATCTCCTCACTCTGAAAGACCTTCGCGATTTGCATCAACCGATGACATCAGGCTGGAGAAAAATGGAATCCCGGGAAAGGAAGACGCATAACAAGTCTTGTTGAGGGAAAAGATGGATTCAGTGATCGTATCTGCAGATGGTGGTGAAAAATCAGAAAGTCTTTTCCATAGGTTGAGATATCAATATGTATAAATGTAAGAAAATCACTATTTCAGGAAGTAATGACCTGTTGAAGCTTTAGGACAATCCTACACTTGTCAATAACAGGTAGAAAACTAAATCCATTTGACTTCCCAGAAGTAGATGACGTGTCCACAGGATTGTGACTCCAAAAATAGCCTAGAAAAGCAGATACATCACTCAAACACAAATTAAACTGCAAATACATATCCATCTCCTCAGATGAGCCCAATTGAGAGTCATCCTGCAGATAGTAATGAACCTCCATCACCATCTGATTCTCACGGAATACAAACCAAACAACAATCACATAAAGCTCTTAAATTACCTGTGTACAGAGCACCAAGTTTCATAAATCAAGCAGAAGTTTAGTCGTCTGGACAAAAAGAAGTAGGAATGGTGATATTGGGAGCTGCAATATCCAAGTCCAACAAAAACCTGGCAGCAGATAAATATGAGAAGAAACTAGAAATCATAAATGTGATTAAGTCAAATATAATACCAACTTTAACCTTGCTCCATGGTTCCACCTACAAATTATGTCCATATCACATTCCATGCATTTACTTCCAAGTTCCAATAGAATATGGCTTTAAATTTGAACACATCATAACTTATACAAAATGATTCTTCAGACAGTTCTATTTGGAGGGGGGGTGGAGGGGGTGACGGGTGAGAGTGTTGATGTAATAACATTGAAAGAAATAAGGGTAAACTGGGGAGTAGATGAAAAAAGAAGACAAAACAAGTATATTTGTTTAGATAAGGGTATTTTGAGAAAGGAAGAATTAAAGCCAATTTATAACCTCGGGTTGAGGTCGTCTTCTTCTGTCAGCTGTGAACAACCAGCAGGTCTTGGTGGTTTGAATGAAAGATCTCCACCAATACTTGACCAAACATGCTGAAATTCCAGGGTGATATCCTCTGAATTCCAACCAATTAATTCACCAACCAACAGCCTTAATTTGATAAAAAAAAAAATTAGAAACAAGAAAAGGCGGTAGAAATAGAACAAGGTTCATATCTGAGGTGGGGTTTGTAAATCACAACAGAGATATACTCGTTGGGTATGAAACTCTAGGGCTTGTATTTCCCTAGGGTAGTGAACTTCTGCCCCAAATCTCAGATCAAAAGGGAAGGGGATGAGGGAAGGCGATTCAGTTTTGTGAGGACTGATATTACCTCCAGTTGCAGGGAGAGCAATAGAAAAGGGAAATAAAGAAAAGGCTTAACTTTGACAAAAAAAAAAGATTAAACTTGCATCAAAATTTTGATTTATAAATTTGAAATTCAATATTTGACAAGCTTAACTTTTATCTCTTCAATGAATAATCAGTACCTGTTTAATTCTGGTTTCACTATAAGTTCATTTATTAGCATCATATAGCTAGGTCTTCTGTATTGTATACCTCTGAAAGAGAATACCAATCCACAGAAATTCTAGGACCGCCTCCAAACTCACCCCTCTCAGACCCTGCGTAAGTGAGACCAGCACTGGGTAATGACCCTTTCTACTTTTACATTTAGTTAATCGTCTTTATTAAGTAAGTAACACATAAATAACCTTATCCACTAGCCACATTTAGTTAATCAAATTCTTGGGTAAGTAACACATAAGTAAACCTTATCCACCATCCAAAGTAGCTCTTACCTATTCTTAATAGTTAAAGGTTGACATGTAGAGCATGTTACTCAAATCTATAGTAGAATTTCAAGATTGCTAATTTGCAATATACATATGCGATCACATACTTTTGTATTCTCTAAGTAAATTACCCAAGGGCCATGGAACAACAAATCCAACACACAAAGTTAAAAGACTTCAAGTTTCAGTAGATTTCAAATAAGATCAGTGGAATACTACCTAACGGGGTAGCTAAGTCGGCAAGGAGCATACGCCTCAGGAAGTGGAAGGTACTGAGTTCGATTCTTCTTATTGCCTTGGAGCCACTCACACACGGGTGTTAAGTACTCTTTCTTTCCTGTTATGGGTGCAAGTGGAATGGTTCTCATTTAACCCTAGAATGACCCGGTCCATGCGGTTGTGGGATCAGTATGGGCCCGCGGGATTAGTCAGGCCAAAGGTCAAGATACCCATCGTTTGCAAAAAAATAATAAAAAAATAAAATCAATGGCAACAAGAACCATATTGGATATATTTTGTAATGCAAAATATTGAACTCCTAATCTTTTAAAGGACAAGTAATATGAACATCCATTAAAGATAAGTACATAAAGAAATTTTCAAAAAATAATTAAAATGGTATACCAATGGGTAAATTGTTACCTGACTATGCTCAATCATGTGACCATCTTCATCTTCTAACCTAAAAATTTAAATAATATTAGGAAAAAAAATAAGAACAAATCATACATAAGGAAGGTAATGTATTGCCAAAATAAACATAACCAAGAAACCAATGGTTAGTAAAATCACAAAAATAGCAAATTGCACTAGATTCTATGAACCTAAGTCTCAATAATAAGTAACAACAGGATTAGAGTTTCTTTCCTTGCTATTTAAAGTCACGAATGCTTATATAGTGTAAACTACAAATATTACATTTTTCCTTTAAGTTTTATGAATACGGAAAAAGATTCCAGCATGCCCCTTGTTTTTTGCCACTTGGAAATATACAATTGGTCATATAATCGTGGTTATCTAGATTTTTTTTTTTACCTAAAAACTTTCATTAGTGCTATAAGGGGATTAGCCGAATTCATTTATTTTTTATGAATAGGGAAAAGGATTCCAGCATGCCCCTTGTTTTTTGCCACTTGGAAGAGTGATATAGAAATTCTGACCGTTGGATGTTTAAGAAATTATGTGGATTTGGCACATGTCAAATATCAAGACCAAGATTTAATGTATCCTCTCAAATGCAGGCATCCCTCACATGTATGTCCACGCTCCCCACAGTACTCCCTGACTTTTTCAATACTTTGCTTTGCATGTTGGCAAACTCAAACTGGACTAAAATTTGACAGAGACCCCGCTCCCTTAAAAATAAACCAACAAAACATGATATAAATTATGATCCACATCCTTCTTTATAAGATGAAGAAAGTTCATAGGGAAGTCAATTGGATACAAAACAACCTCATTAGATGTTGTGTGTAAAGACCATAAGAAATTTTCTATTTGATTAGCTTCTTTGAACAGAATAAAGTGGGTACTGAAACCTAAAATAGCTACCAATGCATATCTTCCAGAGAACAGTTGACCTCCCTATTCACCACCTCTACAACAGCAAGGGAATAACTCTTGAATATATTCTTGGGAACACGAATAACAACTCAAAGTAAGTTAAATTCCTTAAATAAAAACCAAATTCACAAAGAAATATTAGACACTTTAAGGAACCCATCATACACGATAACTGGAGTGTCATCCCCTGTCAAATAATTCTCCCGTAACCTGATCAGGACCATGTAACAGATCTATCATTATGAGAAGCTCAACAATTTGAAGGGGGATTCACCCAATGATATATCTGATTGAAGGCAACAAACTAGAGACCACATATTCCATGTGTAACAAATAATCTTCAAAAGGTATGAGCAAGTTCAAGAACTAGTTATTATCTTATTGATATCAAAATTGATATCCTAAATATATTGTTGGATAAACCTTTCTTGGGTTGAAGTATTCCAAAGCTTCTCCTCAGTTATTGTAAATTTTAGCCCAAGATGCAAGATACAGTGGCAGTGGAATTGAAATGTTCTTCTATCAAAACTAGTACAGGAATCATCCATCTTCATATCTTCACTAGTAACCTGGAAGGAAAGGGCAAACAGGATAATGGAGTAGGAATTGATTCCGAAAAATTCATGTTGATGCCAACCATGCAGAAATTATGACTTGGTCCCGGACATTAAAGGTAACAATCAAACTGAGATATGAGAGCACAGCATAGTCCTGACCACTTTCTAAACATGATGTAGAACTTTTTTTTGCTTCTCCATCATCAATTCTCCAGAACTTATTCAGGTCAACAAGTCTTAATTTTTTTTTACATGATTTCAAATCCTTAGACGTTAAGATCTATAAATTTTCAAGTGAGATTTAAAATTAATATGGAACACGAACACATAATTTCAAAACAAACACATGTTATTACAGTTTTGAATCAACTGCTGGCCTGAAATACCACTTACAAAACTGTAAAGATATGTGTACATCTTCCATTTTATTCTAAAACTCACATGAAAAATTCCAGACCTCTTCTAATACTTCATTCCCAATTTTGCACACCTCTCTCTCTCTCTCTTTAACAGACAAGAGATTACTTGAGGACCCCTATCAAGAAGAATATGATCATCCCCATTCAAGCCAATGGCTCTCCCCATCCCCAAAGTCCCTATAAAAGATCCAGTTAGTGTTCCCCAACAAACTTTTCCAAATGCCATAAGGAAAAGGACAGTGAATTAAAATGTGACCCATAAGTCTCAATATGAGCATAACAAACTATGCATATTCTGGCCAAGGAGTATCCTTGTCTATGAAAATTGTCACAAGCAACAACCCAAACGAAGAAATAAACTGTAAAAGGCACTCCGCTCCACCACATCAATTTATGAGGAGAATCATATTCACAGCAGGTTGTAAATGATTGCAAAAATATTGAACACTGAAATTTCCAGAGGATGAGAAACTCCCTTTGCTGTTACCGAGTATAGCTTGTACCATCATTCTTTAAGAAAACAAGGATATGCAGGACAATATTGCCTTTTTCAACTTCAAAAAGTGAAACTCAAATCATGCCATTCTAAGATTACAAAAACCATAAGACCTAGAATTCAGATAATCATGTAAGAAAATCATTTATTTCTAGATTTAAATCATGTATCATAATATTTTATCAATCCCATGACATGGGAGAGCTACATATCCATATATTCCTCAGTGTATCCAGTGGTAGAGACTGTAATGGCATACAACTGTGAAAGACGAGCAGTTAAAACAAAACTGAGCATAGAAAATAAGGCAATATCCATGGCACTACGCCAGCAGCAGATATGTAAATAGCTGGTGATTACAAGATGACAAGCACTTTTGGTATGGATAATCCACATGCCTCCAAAACCTATCCCACTAGAAGACAAACTGCTGTTAGTAGATCTGTAGATCAATACTCAGTGAGAGACAAGGGGGTACCAATGGAAGCTCTGGTCGTTTGTGAAAAAGATCAGCTTTCACATACCTAACAATGAATCGCAGGGTCTGCTCTGTGCAGGTTGAGCACAACTGACTCATTGTTACAAGAATGACAGAGGGATTGCCAAAAAAAAGTGTTGTCCTTGTAGATGTTTGTTGAGTTGACTTATTCAATAAATGCTCATCCTCATACCCTTAAGTATAAATTTAGTAGGCCATAACTAGGGGTTCTAATAAATGTTTAATTGAATGGAAAGATTGACTAATGCACCACTTTTTCCCCACATTTACTTGCTTGCATTCTTCTTACATTGCCATTAACGCTGCATTGAATAGGATGTTTTCCATGAAGGTATAATTTGCCAGAGGGCGAGAGGGAAAACAAAAGAAGCAGGCATTTCTAGAACGACAGAAATTCAAAAACTATTTACAGCTCAAAGCCAGAAAAGTGAAGACAGGAACGATTGTTATCCAAATCAAGCAGTCTATGCTTTCAGATAAATGTAAGACTTGCCTCTCGCATATTTTAACAACCCTAGCTTCAGCATCTAGCTCACATTTTTGTGTCTTAAGACTCTTAACATAGCACTTCACAGGTTTATAAGAAACATCCTGAAAATGTAATCGAAATAAATAAAAATTTAAATTTGTAGCAGCACAGGAAATAAAAATCTTGTGAAAAATAATTTTTTCTTATAAAGGAAGAAATATTCAAGATCTTAACAGCAACTAATCATCCACAGCTCTTAGCAAGAAGAAAAATAAACATCAAAAGTAAAAAGATAAACAATGGAGAACAGATCTTCAAAAACAATTCCGCCCTACCCCACCCCACCTACCCTACTCCACACCCCACCCCCCCCACACCCCAATCAGTGTATCTAATAAATGTATAATGACAAGGTATGAAAGACAGAAAACTTATCTTCTGTGGAATTAATAAAACAAAAAGGTCAACGAGACCATGACACCAACCCAATTGAGCCTGGAAAACATAATAGCTCTCGTAGATCTAAATATGGGCTTAAGTGAGGACTGAGGACCACAAGCAAAAGACAAACCCCTACATTTGAAGGCACACTAAATATTCGAACATCTATTCCATTATTATAGGCATTTTCTATCAATGCAACCCAAGAAGGCTCCATGCAGCTAAAAGAGAAGATTCTGTATGGGAATTATTTCCAGAGCTTAATTGGAAGTACATTAAATTTGTCTGCTGAGTTCTTCCATTAAAATGCCTTTTATTAGAGTTACTTCAGTTAATGTCTTCAAAGGTAAAATGACTTCTTACTCATAAAAAATAACTAGTTTTTGTAGTATTATTTGTTAGGCCTGATAATAAATTTATTAATTTTCTCACAAGAAAGGAGTTGGCAAGCTATTCCTATTCCCTACCCGTATGGTTATGCATTGAAACAATAAGAAGTGAAAAAAAAAAATTGAAGAGTTTTCATCAAGTGGGATAAAATTGTATGGTATGGCCCCAAAAAAACTTGACTTTAAAGGGAAATCAGATTGGAAGTTGGGTAGGTAATAAAGTCTTATTTTGGGATCAGTTGTGGTGCTTGGAAATGCCTGGAAGACTTCTGTTTCCTGATTTATAAAGTTGGCTGTCAACGGCAGAATATTTTCAGATAGCAAACTATTCAATGGTGTGGGTCCCACGTCAAGAAAAATTAAATGATTAGAAGCTGCATCCGGTGTTTGCTTCTTTTTTTTTTGGGAACTTCTTTAAAATACTGTTAACAATAAGAGAACTACTGCATTCAGATTTAAAGTTGTGATATAACTATATCTTGTCTCGCTATTAGCCTTTGACTTCTTTACTAACAAGAACAAGAAAACTATCTACGTCCACAACACCAGAACCAACATTCAGAATGTAGTCATCAAATAATAACACGATTTGCGAATCTATAGCACCTGCCTCCAATGACAACATGCAAATTAACTATCCAGATAATTCCCATACCTGAATATATGTTAACTCGTATTGGGCATATGCAGCAGATTTGTTGACTGTCAGAATGGCATTCACACTGTATGCATCTTTTGGGTTGTGTTCTCCTCTACCTCCACTATTTCCGCCACGATAGAAGCTTCTCCCCCGCTCTGAAAATGGGATGTACGTGGAATCCGTCCATGTTAAACAAAAAATATTATGATGCATAGAGACTATAAGCATAGAAACATGCCCACGCACACAACCATTATGCTCCATTGCAATATGACAAATTCCAGTTTTAAAAGATAGGGAATATTGCAAAAACCACAAGGACTGACACTTGACAGAGAGTTAAATTGTTTTTTAGATTAAAAACAACCTAAACATGTGTCATGTTAGGCAAAGTTAATGGCAAGGGCCTAGGAGTCCCTAACTCAATCAAAACGGTGGATTAATGAAAATAAGGGACAAGTAGCCTTCTTGTTAGAACTGATAAACAAATTTCAAATGAAACTTCAACTAAAAGTGAGGAAGGCAAAGTTCTTTGAGGAGGGGGGGGGGGGGAGAAGGGGACTGGGAAACCTAGAAAAATAAAAAGCATGGTCAGATATAAAAGAGAAAGTTCAATTTTCTGTGGACATATGTCGACCCAGCAACTAATGGCTTTACAAAAATGTTCCGCTAATGTTGCAGCAACATTGATCTCTTCTCCAACATTTTGTAGTGAAGGACAAAATTATCCTGCAAACCAACCATGCGAAAAGCTCAGATGATTTATTTGGAAACTGAAATTCACATTTTGTTTTTATGTTTGATCATAATTAGACAAGGCAGACCTACATTCCATACCTTACGAACAGTTTCCCATGTATTAGGATCAAAACAGAGATAGGAACCCCTTTCATATGTGTTTGTTTTAACCAAAGGCTCCATGTTGGACACCCTTATGAGCCACAATCGGAGCTCTCTATGGTAGAACCAACCTCTGTTGGCCTGCAGAATAATGTGCATGATTGTGCCGTTAATAACCGAAACTAGGTTTGGTAGTAAGAAATAATTCTTGACACTCGAGGAAAGCAAAGTGCAGGTCAATTAAGGTGGATTTTGACTACTTTCAGATCAAGAAAATCATTTGACATAAAATTTAAAATAAAAAAAATTTATCCACCTGAGAGAAAATCAGACATGAGATTGTTAGATCCAGAAAAGGTGTTGTGCCATTAATCTTTATTTTCCCCTTGGGTCTGATGACATAAAACAAATTGGGCCTTCACATGGAAATTTTTAGGAACAGCATACAGTTCAATAATGGCATACAATTGGGCCTCATCTTTCAGCAGGCTGCAGACAAAGCAAAAATGAAGTTACTTTTTGAACCTAGATGTGGTCAAATACTTCAGACAGCCAAAGAGAGAAGAGATTCCCGGGATAAAACTATACCTGTAAAAAATATAAAACAATGTCTCTGGCTGGATTTTGAAAAGTAGCCTTGCTGCATCGACCAGAACAGACGACCAAGAAAGAAAAGAAGATAACTAGTAAAAGCCGGACTTGTATAAATACTGTATCAAGAAAAGCTCACATGTAGTGGAGGTGGAAGTTAGCATAATAGCATTCTGGCACTGTGTACACATGTTCTCCCTTCTCAGGCTCAGCAGACCAGGGGGGAAGCAAACTTCTTGTGAATATCATTAGTTCAACTCAAATTCAGCCCAAGAGTAATCAGATCAGTTCCTAAAGCAAGTGAATTTAGGTTTGGATTGCTCACTTTATGACACTCAATAAACCAAGCAAGCCAAACCAATCAGACACTGCCTGCATGGCCTTCAGGTTTTGATCTCTATATAATTGACTCACAGCCAACATTGAAACTAAGACTGGCTCTGGAGATTTGATACTGCTGAATAAACTGGTCATAGGATCCCATACCAGAAACTGAATTGGGACTGTTAACAGGTCTCAATCCAATGTTAGGAAGACCACTGTTTTGAGCCTATGAAATGAACAGGAATAAATGAAAAAAAAAATAATAAAGTGAGAGGGGGGGGAGTGGAACTGGAAAGCCACAGGACAGTATAATGAGCGATAGCTTGCAGGGAACCAAAAACCACACCTGCGGGTGATAGTTTTCATGGGAAGATGGGAACAGATTAGAACCATGCATATAGAGTAGATCTTGGTTATTTGTGGCTCCAAAGGAAATCCCTTTACCACCTACAGATGAAGCCTACTGCTGTTGGTGGCGGCGATGAAATGAATAAAATCCTCCTAAGCTGAAGCCACTTGATCTTCCCATCTGGATAAGAAAGAAAGAGGTCAAAATTTGAATAAAGGAACAGCATACTGTTATGAGTTCATCGACTAGCACAATCAGCCATGCATACATAGCAACTCACAGGGAAGTGCTGGGATAGCATCATTGACCTGGCACTATCGTTAAGTTCTTTCTGGGGCAAATCCAATGAATAATCTGTATTGCCACCAGATAAGAATCATAGGTTATAACAATACAACTAATACTACCACAAAGCAACAAATAATCATGCAACATCTATAAAATCCAGTCTTAATATGAAAGTAAACTGTGCCCTCCTGATGCAAGGAGTGAATAAAAGATTACTAAAAAATGACAGATTAAAAGGCAACCAACAAGAGGGAGTTGCAAGGCATATATAACACTCCCATAAAGGCATATCAAGATAGTTGAGTTACTTGCATCCTTAATTAGATATAAAGACAATAGCTTCAGAAAATATGAATCCAATCTCAAAAATGAAATGCTAATTATAGTTAATGTGAAGCCCAATGGAGCAAAGAGAAGGGGAAAATAGTAGACTGGCATTGAAAGCAACAAAGGTCAAAAATATAGCAAGTACAAACTTCAGTTCATAGCTAATATATCAAATTACAATAGGAAACCCACCACAATCAAGAACTTAGATACCAGTCTCCATGTTCACTGCTCTGGCAGAGACTAGGCCGAGCAAATCACAAAGCAGGCCAACTGCTGGAGACAGAAAATCATGCAGGCAAAGCAGACCAAGAGAAAATGAAAACAAATAGAACAAAATCTTACTGATCATAAACACCTCAAGAAACTCTGGTAGATTTTGCACCCATAAAGAATCTTTGCAGAGGCCCATTATGCTCTACAACTCATCTCAAGCAAACAGGGCAAAACTAAAATTTAACAACCAGCTTGAGGACCAGAGGTTTTCAGTCATTATCAAAAGCACTTCTTAAGGCAGGTAACAGGTTAAAGCAAGGCTGTAATTAATCTCGGGTAAGCTGGACATGTAGCATAACTCTGAACTTGAGGAATGGGTGTAACGCCCCAACCTCTTCACAACTGTCAAGATATTGTCCTCTTTGGCCCATGGGCCTCAAGGCTTTAAAATGCGTCCTGACATGTTTGGGAGGATAGGGATTATCATCTTGCCCAGTCTCTTCCCCCTAACCAATATGGGACTAAGTTTGTGCACCCTTATCAATCTCCCGAATAGCCTGGTACTCGTCGTATCTTGGTGGGGACCCCTCAACAATCTCCCAGGTTGGTCGGTACTTGCCGCCCTCTGGTGTCAAGCGTTACAATGGGGTGAGTCAATGTGTATTTGTATCCCATATAGTATGTTACTACGATAGGATCATTGAAGAATTACTCTGTTTATAGTGACTATGTATTCCTCTTCTCCTGTTTCAACTCTACACAACAGGGTAAATACCTCTATAATTATATTTAAATGCTCTTACCTCTCTGCTTTACAGTTTTAGTAGAAAAGCCTATCTCAAACTTTTTCTTTCCTGTGTTTCACATAAAAAAGTTCTCTCTTATGGACAGCAGACTATCAAATTTTCATGGAAGTCCTATGCAATCTCAGAAAGTTTCTTCCAAATTTTTTTATCCATACGAAAAGACAGTATGTACTTTCATCCTACAATGCTAGGTACAACATATATAGATGAGAACTTATATCCAATGTAAAATATCCAAAATAAGATCATACAGTATTTCCATTCCAACTGTTAACATGTAATCTATGGATCTGTAAGGCTCTAAAAAAACAAATGCAAAGTTACCAATTAAAATACAGAAAAAGAATTTCTAACGAGATTAAACCACTACCTTTTGGAAGCATGCCACCCATCAGTCTGTTAAGCCCCAGTACACTAAGACTACCAGACCCGCAATTACCCGTCAAATTCAATCGAGAAGCAAGACCAGGAATGAAGAGTCCTCCACCAGAACTTAAGCTCCTCGCCATGTTGCCCGCACCAACAATGTTCCCCATCAAGCTTGTAATTTGAGGACCAGTGTTTCCTGAAATTGGAGCGACCCCCAATCCTGCAACAAATTACCAGTTACTAGAGAAGGTGTAGGTCACAGGAACACAGGAAACTAAATACATGCTCATAGAAAATATAGATATTTTTATAACACTTGTACTTCCTTTATTTGTCACACTTGAATGCCCATGTGAGCTAGCACGAGACACCTGCATGTCAGAAATAAAGTGTACATTTAAGCTTGATTTAAAGTATTGTGTGTGTTTAACAAGGGAATCCATGCAAAATCCAAAATAAAAACCAGAGAAAGAGAAGAAGATTGTTTGATGCAAAATGTCCAGAAGAAAGGCTTCCTGCAGGTTGTTGAACACCACTTGATGGGACACCGTTCATTGCAGAGTTTCTTGATCCAAGTGAGGCTGGCATGTTGGGAATGTTGAAGCTTCCATGAATGTTAAGCAGTCCTTGAACATTTCTTATCGTAGAGAAACCAACACAAGTGACTTACATTAGAATAAATTGATTAACATATAATATTGAAAATCACAGCACGAACTACTAACCGATGTGATGATATACAGGATCAGTGAAGCAGATTGTACAAAAAAAGAAGATCCAGAAGGTCTTCCTACAGTGTCTGGAAGATTTGAAGATGATCCGTTGAGCTCTAACTACAAAGGAAATTCCTCAAATTTTACAGTAGCGAACATATGCAAATATCATGCAGAATTTTGTAGCAATTGATGTTAAGACTTTAAACAGCCTGTGGAAACTCCTCACAACCAAATTAGACTACAACCACTCCTCTTTTCTTTTGATAGCTACAGAAATACACCCATTTGTTCATCTAGTGATAGCCAACAGGTTAAACAATTATAGTGTCCAAAAATTTATAATGAGATATTCAGCTAATTATTTATAATCACAACCACCAACAGTTCAATATCTAAAAATGTTAAGGGTAATGTAAAGAAGAGTGAATACATTGAGTAGGCCAGACATTGCAAAATCACACAAACTTGCAGAAAAGCATTCCTTTCGGTGAATCAGCCTTGGTCGTCCTGTCTATTGAAAGAGGAGCTCGTGCTTTAGAGCAATTCTTCTCTGCAGACCTGGAGTCCAGTCTATAACTTCAATGACAGGATAGAAGGAAAAATATGAAGCAGAATTCTCATAACCAGATAAATAGAAGAATCTCAAATCATGTTGATGATGTTGTTCAATGCCTAATCATAAAAGACTCCTCAACCAATAGTACATATTCAGGGCAAAACTTTACAGGGAAACTTATAATAAAAATAAATAAAAAATAAAAACTAGACAAACTCCATCAATAAAATGATTAAGAATCTTGGGACATTATTATTCTTTTAACTATCTGAATCACCTAATTGCATTTGTGCAGGAAGTGTTGGTGCTAAAAATTGTTGACTAATGTTAAAAGTTTTCTGTTGCAGTTGTAAGGTCCATAATCTTATTAGGAATTTATCCTACAAATCCAAATTCTTATCAATCTACCCATTAAGGAGGAGGAGAATTAGTAGAAGAAAAGGCATGTATCATTGTTTTCAGTGGGCATTCACTCGAGTGAGTTTGTGAAAGCAGCAAAAAATGTGAATATTCACTACATAAGTAATCATTATCGTCAATGAATGCATGAAATGAACCAAACAAGCCATGCCAAGAACTCCGGGAGAGCACATCTGACAGAACAGATCCAAGAAGACCCTCAGGGCCAGGGGACCTAATGGAAGTGACATCTTTAGCTAGCTTTGAAGAGAGAGATTACTGCGATACACAGAATGCAGGGTTGTCACAGCCAGGCACAGGGGCCTCTCCAACCATAGGGTTGGAGGGGCAACCATATCAGGGGTTCTACAACACTCTCCAGAAGCAATGAAAGGAGGAGGGGAGCTCGGAGGTTCAGGCGAAGGGGACGAGCAGCAGAAGAGGCAAGCAGGGGGAAAGGACCATCAAAGGCCTGATGCATGGCCGGAGACCTGCCGGAGGAGAGTCAGGCAGGGGTCCAAGAAAACTTTATTGAAAAGATAATCCCATACCTCTTTCAAATCCCAAACTGGCATTGAGAAATTCATCTCTTAGTGAGACAACTTGGACTGGGAAAAGCATTTAAGAAATTGAAAAACAAGATATGACATGCCAAAAGCATTTAAGATTTCAGTACACAGGCAAAAGATGACATATCACAAGAGAAACAGGACACTATCTTCCACCTAAATTCATGTTAATGAAGTTATTCTGCATTCTACGCCATCTTCTTTCTCCAGGGACTCAATATATCACAAATCAGGAGATGAAAAACATGTTCTCACATATTATTGCATCATGTATGAATACCACACCAAAGAAAAAAGAAGTTACATAAGCAGTCAATCCTTTGACCGATTAACAGAAAACTTCCAAGATAAATCCTGCAGATGCATTGCACTTAGGTGAGTAATAATCTTTGGTAGACATATTCTATGTCATCAGCACTGAATTCTACTAAGAGATTTGTATTAAGAGCTTCAGTGATTCCTACAGAGAAAGAATGTGTCCCAGCATTCTGCACATTGTTTCAGGTAAAATTTCAGAAAGAAACATGATGGAATGGAATTAGTAAGCAACTGCAAGAAAACTGAAAAATAAATCACGAACATAACTGGATGTTGGTTTATCGTTTCAAACCTTCTTTCCACACCAAAAACAGGCACTTGGTTCCTATTAATTCGGTTCTGATCAGCCTGTAAGGAAATCTATTTTCAAAGTTATCCAGCATATTTCTTTGGTCACAAATCTGATGGCAAAAGCGATAAAAAATAAACAGATTTATTCACTTAGTTTCTCATATTTCCTAACATTTTCTATTTGGAAAAACAGATAACAGTGAGAAGAAAACTATGATTCTTCCCCCCCCCTTTTTTTTTTTTTTTTTTTACTAAAAGGCAACAAACATAATAGCAGCCCTCAGCAACAAATTAGAATTTACAAGATGTTTAAAATACACATGAAACAATTATACTAAATATGAATTCAGCAATAAATTTAAACTACTGAGTTTTAAATTCGAGTTACTAACTTCCCAATAGTTACACAACTGATTATGCAAGCAACTCCAAAATGGCGAAGAGCAAAAGTTTGGCTGCCGATTATAAGCTTCATAACTGACCCCATTCTTGTTGCATTCAAGGCCATCCAACGTAAATCTCATCTCTCCCGCAGCATCCACACTGAAAAAGACCAATTTCTCAGAAAAAACAATTAACACTGTCTAGATCATATGATCTGACGCTACAAACAATTTTTGCCTCTTTCATTTGTACTGCAAATTTCATAGACAGACCACATGGCATGGATCAATAACCATAAAAAGCAGTCGATTCTTAGAGAATCCAGTCATTCGCTTAGCATGGGACCAAATAACAGTCAACCACAGAGGCATTTGCTTGGTAAATCTTGCAGAATTATTTTTTTTTTCATCCACAATTGGGTCATGGGGATATTTTTCCAGTTGATTCTATGCTCTGCAAATATTTTCCCCTTTTTCACAGTTTTATTCGCTGCAAATAAAAAATAATAATAATTTAAAACAAAAAAAAAAAAAAAAAACTCCATAGTAAATCACTAACCTCTGAATGAAAATACTGCCAATTTTTAGAGAAATTTTTTGCTGAATAATGAAAGAAACTAACATGAACGAAAAGTAATAACGCCACAGCCATCAACTGGGGATGAGCTTGGATGAACCTATCAACTCCGATCGCCTTCTTCGGCATCAAAGAAGCTACGAAAATAGTCTCGTTCAGCTTGAAAGAACGAATAACACCACTTTCATCAGCGGATGAAACGTTAGCAAACACAGCCATCGCTCTGATGGCACAAAACTCTCCTCGTCTCCTCCCCTTCCTCTTCTTCTCCGCTTCCGCTTCTGGAGCTGTAGTGAGAGTGACGAACTAGCAGAGATAATACTTGCACTCACTAACGGACTGCATTATATATTTATATATTCCGCGGGTTTCTTACAGTACTCGTCGTTTGCTTCTTGGGCGGGCCGGAGTTGTCACACTTTTCCAGTGTTTCCAAAAAAATATGTTTCCGTTGGGTTATTCAAGATTTTGTGGTCAAAGTTTCCGTTATAACGAGATTCGGTCAATTTTTTATATTCGATCTCCTTACTTTCTTCTATTTTTCATTTAATTTCAATTAAACTGCGAGATCAACTATGGTGTTTTACTCTCGCTAGTTGGCAATGTCACTCATCTTGAGAGGCATTACTTATAAATACATGGGATCTCAACATTTATAATGAATTCATCTAAAATGGTAAGCATGAAAAACCAATTAAAAATGAAGCATCAAGTCATATACAGACTGATTAAAAAGTACACATGTGCTATAATGTTTATTGAGATAGGGAAAAGTAGTTACTTAATCTTGTGGTTCTGTTAATTCATTTTGGTATGGGCCGGTGACTTAGAATATCGCTATGACTTAAGCTTTTGATCCAGATATCTTTTTGTTATTATTATTATTTTTATGTTTTTTTTTTTTTGTGGGGGGAGGGGGTTAATTCAGATTTCATTTAAATTATGTAGCTTAGTCATATTTTATTCTCCATTTAATTTGGGCCCTCTGTGGTATGTATTATAGAATTAGTTGTTTAGTATGACTTATAGTACTTATTTATATTTAAATAGGTTGATATAATCTAAAATCTACAAATATGTTAGAAGGTATTTATCATTATTGATAATCTATTATTACTTCTTTGTGTTTAGCAGTATTAATGGTTATCATTTATGACTCATAGGTTGTTTTCATAAGTGATTTATTATAAATAGCTCATTAATATAAATATAACTACACCAAAGAGATATTATTTATTCTAGGAAGAAATGTAGCACGAGTGCATCAGCATGACTCATGAGAATTCCATCCTCTTATTAAGGATTTTAATTGGTTCGGTACTGGCTAAACGATTGGGTTTCTGTTTGGTTCAAGATATAATAAATATAAACTAGAACGAAACTGAAGAGTATTCAATTTTAGTTTATCAGTTCCTAATCGGTTAATCGGTTCCTATTCAGTTTTTTTCCTTAAAGGCTCGTCTGGAGAGTTGCTGAGGTAGCTTTACCTTACACTGAAAAATAAATCATCAAGTAACTTCAACATTTTGCCAAGCCAATCTAAAACAATGATTTACTGATTTATAGTTCTGTTGTAAGCTTCTAATAGAAGAAGTCACCCAACTGAAACCAACAATGTTAATACCAACACTGAGTATTTCTCTTAACAATCCAGCAACACTATTACATCTAGAAAGAAAAATATGGAAATTAATCAGGGCGTTTATAAGGATTCACATCGTCTCCTCCCAGTGGTTCTGGGAGGACGCGGCAATCTATCTCGGATGGCCGCCACGTGGCTCTCGGGTGAATCCGAGACCCATGTCTGAGCCGACATCCCCTGTCGGCTTGGTTTGTCGGCTGGGTGTCGACTCGGACGTGAGTCTCGGATTCACCGAGAGTCACGTGGCGGCCATCCAGGGGAGATTGCCATTGTCCTCCCAAAACCACTGGGAGGAGAGGATGCGGATCCCGTTTACAATGGGTCATTCCTGGTAATATCTTCTCCTAATCTATTTATGGTTTCTAGGATTATGGGTTGATTAGGTTCCTAAGAATAAACAGCTAATCGTGGAATTATTATTGTAAACTTGTCATATACTAATTGTAGATAATTATATCCAATAAAACGAGATAAACACACAATTTCACTCCTAAATTATCTAGTTGTACAGAAGATAACAGAGATTTGAAGTTTTGATTGTGTTTTTAGTCTTTTTATTTTTTATTTTTGTCTTCACTTTCAAAGGAATTCTGTTGTTTTTAATGTCGAAAAACAAATAAAGTTTCAAAAAAATTTTAAATTAAATTCAAAGTTTTGATTTTAATTTTAAGAGAAGTTTAATTTGGATTTTGTTTTTAATTGGATATAAGTATGGATATAGATATGAAGATGAATAAGAAAATAGATATGGATATAGGTGTGGATATTCCCAAATATGTAGGAAGTTTCCAGATTTGGATGTCTAGAATCTTAGGTTCCTTCCCTTCCAAATCTGATAAATAGAGACACAGAACGCAAGCTTTGTAAGCCTGTCACACCGGGATTTACTGGTGAACTTCTTCTGGATCCAATTTTGTTCTCTCTTTTATATATATATATATATATATATATATATATATATATATATATATATTATAATTGAGAGATTGTATTCATCTCGCAGTTGGCATGCAGTGACGAAGAACCCATTACCACAATGTGAGTAGAGGAGGAGCATTCGAAAAAGAGGTGGTGAATGTCATTGGCGGCAGGCCAACCGAAGAAGCAACTGGATTTATCAATGATCCCTTTATGCTGGAAGAACGACTTAGTAAGGGTTTGAGCAGGTCATGGCTCTCTAGGCAATAGAACCGCAGCAAGGAATATGGCCTTGGATTGATCACCGATCCCTTTGTTATGTGAATTGGGGGTGGCAACCTTGTTCTACCATCATTCTTACTGTTCTGCGGTACTTTGTCCTCCTATTTTGCACCATATGTAAAACCTGTTTTAGAGCCTGTTTCCCAAATTAACACGAGCTTTAAAGGAAATTCTGCTTTATCCTTACCTTAACTTTGCTTCCAAAATTACCCTCAGCCATCAAATCAAATCCCTAGTACGTCTCAGATCTTATTTCTTACCCATAAAACCTTACACTTTTGCTGGAAATTACAGGATTCCCTAGTATGGTGGTTTCAGGTCGAGTAATGCCATTCCTCATCCCTGAATCCCAGAAATTTGTATTTTTGTGTTTTTGTTCTTTTTGTTGAATGTGTAGATGTCAATTGCATAGTGTATATATGTTTCATTTTTTAATAAAAAGGTTGTCATATTAAACATGTACATATTAATGCCGTATGTATTTTTTTTGTACTGGATTCAATCCCCATATTGAGCGTTTCAAATACCTATATGTATCCGTTTGTTGTTCCTGAGCTCACTAAATATGACAAGGAGACTTCTTCAATCCATAGATGGCCCTTTTTAACTGGTAAACTTTAGTGGAATTCTCTCCTTGAGCAACATACTTTGGAGGTTACTCCATATATACGTGTTTTTGTAAATCACCATATAAAAATGCATTCTTGATATCCAGTTGATAAAAAGATCAATATAAATTAATAGCCAAAGAGATGAGAAGGGGTAGGCAAATAAGAGATGGCAGATATCTTCGTTAGCCGACCAGCGTACCAGCACCTAGCATGCACTGGAATGTCTTTGAAGGAGGAAATTCCCTATTGGAAGGGATTGGGACAAGCTTTTTTTTTTTTTTTCTGTTGAGTTTAGAATGTTATTTGTTTTTTGGTCTTTAAGAAAGAAAAATAATCAGCCAGAATTGTTCCATTAAATTATTAAATTGTGTGCTGAAATCTAGTTGATGTTATTTTGAAATAAATTTTATTGTAGAAAGATACCAGGCAGTTGCCTTTTTTAACTTCTTAGATTGTTGCAAGGAAAAATGGCCATTCTTTCTTTATTGACTTGATCAGGTTTTGTGCATCTGGGTTACGTTATATATTTTTTTGGGATCCAAATTATCGGCGGTTGACGTTATAGGTCGGATTCATCCGACTCCACATGGTCGCCATCCGAGTCGTGGGGTCGCCACGCCTCCCGAATCTCAGGGATGAGACGATTTGAATCCACTTTATTGTTGCTTGTGAGCTAATATTATGAATGTTTGTGCAAGTGTATATGTAGTATGTTCCACTGTTTAGGGTGTGCATTTTTATTAGAAGAATGTGCCGGATGAAATTTTTTCGTTTGCAATGGACCCGAGACAAGATAGTGTCGGCTCGATGTCGGCTCGAACGGAGGGGTCGGATTCATCCGACCTCCACATGGCGACCATCCAGTGGGGTCGCCGCCACGCCTCCCGAATCTCAGGGATGAGACGATTTGAATCCCACTTTATTGTTGCTTGTGAGCTAATATTATGAATGTTTGTGCATGAAATTTTTTTGACTCTTTGACTGTATTTTAAATATCATTTTAAATTTCTGATTTTTTATTTTTTTTTTCCTTTGTAATTGGACTTACACATTCCCTATAAATTTACTATTGCATTTTTGACTCTTTGACTGTATTTTAAATATCATTTTAACTTTCTGATTTTTTTTTTTTTTTTTTTTCCTTTGTAATTGGACTTACGCATTCCCTATAAATTTACTATTGCTTTTCAAATATTTGGGCATCTTTGTCAAATTCTTGACAAATTGAACCCTACCAGCATTGAAGGCATATCCTGGATTATGTTGAGATCGGAGAAGATTGATAATCATGTTAAACTATCCCATGCCAAAGCCATCATCCATGCATGCTTTGATCCTATCATGGATCAAATCATTTCAATAGGAATCTTGTAGTTGATATTCTTTATAATGAAAGGTAAGTCCTCTTTTTTCTGCCACTTGCACATTTTTATTCCTTTGGTAGAGGTTGTTCCATTTTTTTATTGGTATACCCCCAAGGAGAGTTGAACTCAAGACCTCCTAATTTTGAGATGTTGGTCCTTACCAACTGAGCTAAACCTTTTAGGTAAGGTTGCTCCCTTATTTAGTCTTATGGAGTAAAATATTTAGAATTTTACTCCATAAGAGTTTTCATTTAGAAAACAAGAAACCACATTTTTTTTTGTGGAGTATGTTTGCTATCTTTTTTAAGTATATATATTTTTTGTTGTTGCTATTTCAATATGTTGAGACTAGCTGAAATTCTTAATTATTTGTTCATATCTAGCTGTGCTTGCTTTAATGAAAAATGTTGAAATATTTTCTGGAAAGTAAGCTAGAAAACTTTATCATCCAATGAGGCAGTTGATTATTCGGACTCACATAAGCTATTCTTATGCAGGAAATGACATGAGTAATTATAAACTCTATGCCAGATGTATCATCTTGGTAAACATTGTATTGACTTAAAGGGGGAGCTTACAAACCGGATACAGTTGTTGGTTTAAAAACAAAAAGAAAAAAAGATAACCTAAATGAGAATAGATGGACAGGTAGGTTTATGAACCTGTAAAAAGAGAGAGAGAGAGAGAGAGAGACCCTCTATTTGTAGGACAGAGATTGTTATAGGACAGAAAAATTAGAGACATAGACTTATGGACAGTATATTGAGTTAGAGAATTGCATATATATTATGTGATGATGTTTTAAAAGGAATGAATGAGAATACTTCCGTGTAAGTACAGCAAAGTGGGAGTTGCATATGAGTATAGAGGTTTTAATGGCTATGTATAAAAATGTTAAGTTAAATGATGGTTGTTCTGAGTTTTAAACCATGTGTTTTAATTGCCAAAACACAGAGGAACAGAAGGTTAATCTGAGCATTTGGTTAAGGTTAAAGGACTGTAAAAGAAAGGAGAGGAAGGCCCTGCTCGGCCAGGTTCAGCCCCCCCAGCCAGCTTGGCCCAGCTCGGCCAACCCAACTCGGGTAAGCCTGCCAGGTCTGGCCACCTCAAAAGACCAATTTTTGGAGATGACACTTTTACTCTGGTTTTAAACCAGATTTTTAACAAGGAATAAATGACCATTATACTCCTACAATGTAAAGTCACCTTTTTACCAGAAAGTAGAAAAGGGAGCGAGAATTTTGGTTAATGACCATTTTACCCTTAGATGTGATTAATAGTGTTTGTGAAAGAAAAAGAAAGAGGAACTTTCGGGGCATGACATTTTTATCCCTAGGTCATAAGATGGTACATTTGACAGAATTAATGGAGAGGGAAACATTTAGAAAATGACCATTTTGAGCTTGGCTTTTGCCAAGGCATTATAGCAGTGTATTTCTAGCAAAACAAAAGAGGCATTTTGCAAAAGACCATTTTGTCTTTAGAATATTAGTTATTATAATAGTATATTTTTGGACATTGACATGTCTCTCTTCATTCTCTCTTTCTTCTCTTCTCCTCCACTGTCACCTATTTATTAATGATGAAAGCAAGTACTTCAATCTAGTAGAATTCTAAAAAGTAATTATAATGAAACTCTTATAACTCTAATGACAATAGTGGATATGGACATTGCTATCTCAACACTCCCTCTCTATCTGGAATATGCTTCTGCTTAAAATATATGTATAAATTTAACAACCTTAATGGAGCATAATGTTAATGTTCACTGGTCAATTGGTTTTGGCCATTAGCACTTACTTTAGTGGATGACAATGTTAATTTTAACTGGTCAATTGGTCGTTATTCCAAGTGTTATTTAATTAAATGATGGTGTTATTTAATTAAATGGTAACATCATAATTTTTTCCAATTTCAAGAAACCTTTTGTTTGGTCCCATAGCGCAAATCGTTAAGGATTGATGGTTTTAAGGTTCAGAAGTCAAATCTCCACTAGCTTTTGCTGATCTTGTGTTTTGGATATTTTTTTTGGAGGGGTGTTAAGTGGCTAAAAGCTGTATGGTGCTAGGTGTGATTGGATTCAAATATCTTCGTGATTTCATAATACACTGCCAGCATTAGGTAGATGATAAAATAGGTTTGTAAAGAATTTGTTTCTCCTAGCACCCTTTAGTTATTTGACTGAACTATGTACATGTTAATTAGTCAATGGATGGCAAGGATGTGAACAATAAAGTAAATTAAACCTATAAGTAAATTTTAGCAAAACTTTTTAGTAGCTAGTCTAATTCCAATTTATCAGTAGTTGCAGGAAATAATTTCTATGGCTATTACTGTAGTATCAGTAGTTTTGACTCAATTTTTTCGGTTACTGCCTCTTAAGGAGGTTCTTTCAATCTTCTGCAGATCAAAATTTAGAAGGTTGGATTTCCAAACATTTTATACCATGGTTTTGCAGAAAGTAGATGAAGTGATATGTGTGGCCACTGTGAGGTAATTTGTCCCAAGTTGTCTCTATTTCCTTGGTCAGAATTTTTTATTTTGTATTCATGGATATATATTTTTTTATCCTTGTATTCACTTTCAGGATCCACAGACTAACGGTTGTGGAGATGCCTCTAATTGGTACCAGTTTTCAGTACAGGCAGCAGGGCATGTGCCGTCTTCTTATGAATGAACTAGAGAAGGTATGTCTGTCAACTACAACTCATCTTTGGTATATCTTTCTTTGGGAGCTTCGGAGCTTGATACAGATATCTTTTATAAAAATCCAATTTCTTTTCTGCTGTGTAGATGTTCAATCAATTGGGGGTGGAAAGACTAGTTTTGCCTTCCATTCCTGAACTACGTCGAACATGGAAGAATTCCTTTGGATTTACAGAGATTTCACCTGAAGAAAGATTAGAGCTTTTAGATTTTCCCCTTTTGTCCTTTCAGGGAACAACAATGTACCAGAAATTACTTACTAAATCAATAACGGAGAAATCAAGAGGCATGTTTAAAAGAAATTTTCTTCACATACATTAATAACTTCATTCTATTAAGTTTGTGGGTATCTGTTCATCCGTTTTTGTAAATATCTTGTTCCTTTTCGTTTGCAGGTCTTGCCAGGCTGTTGAAAAACTCAGAGATAGCTTTTGGATTTCTTAAGGTTTTTCTATTTAAAGTTTACTGAACATACCGACATGATTTTTTAGTGGGTATTTAATTGTCTTCATGCTTGCAGGAAAAGGAAAATCAAGACAGTAATTGCAAACGCAGGTTTTATGGCTTCTATTACAAGCGCAAGTCAAGTAATAAGACTATTGGGAAAGAGAACATGGCTGAGAGTTGCAATGGAACTAAGGAGGCACACAAGTATGTGTACAAGCGGAGAAGGGCACTTGCTAGCAATGCTTCGTGCATCAACCAGAAGACTGCTCACATATGACTGATCTGCCAACAAGCACACATTTTGTTGATATAGGGAATACTCAATCAATCAGTTTTTGTTTTTTTCCCCAAAAACCAATCAATTGATACTGACCATATCACCTAATTTTGTACAGTACTGACGTTGGTGATTCCCATGAGGGGGTTGTTGGGAAGGATTGTTTGGGAAATTTTATACTTAAAATGTTAGGTGGGTCATTTATGGTCCAAAATAACTGTTCATTTATATGATTTTGAGGTAATTACAACCTTACAGAAATTAATCTTTAGAAAGAAAAGAGAGAAATCTATATTGTACCAAGTGCGAGATTTCTCTGGTTTTCACAGTGTGTTTTGGATAATTTGACTTTCCTTTTCATTAATGTCAGGCAAGGGCCATGAATACTACAATTAGGAAGGACAGGCAAGTATACTATAATTTGATTTTAACTACTCTGGTTTCAACTGTTGAAGGTTCTCCTGACATGGTGACTATCTGCGCTGCTCTAAAGAAGGGCCACTGCTAAGAATTCCTGAGATTGAGCCATTAATAAGGCAAGAGTGCTGTGGATATGGCTCCTCTCCAGCTGCTAGCCCTTCCAGTATCATTGGATCATGCTCTCCCCCACGGAGAAGGAGATCCAACGGTGCTGGGCGGGATGGAGAGGATCTTTTCCCGGAGTCCGTGGGGGAATGATGCATTGGTCAGTGAATCAGTTTGGTGGTGTTGGAGTGGTGAATAACTATCTTGACTGTTAATGATCTGGGTACAGTCATTGACAAGGTAATGCTTAGTATATGGACAACCAGAGCCTGTAAGATACAATCTTTTGGAACCCCTTATTATCCACACACCACCTAAAGACGACCAAGCATTCAATGGGAATCAATTAAAGATTGTTATAGTTGAGAATTGTATGATGATATATTTGAGAGAAAACTACTTCATTACCTACTTTTGGATTTCAATTTACAAACATACATATCAACATGTTTGGATTACTAAACTATACAGAATGAAGATACCTATTGCATAAATGCCCAAAATAGTGATTGAGGTCTCTATGGAATTGATGTCTTTACAATTTTTGTACCAAAATGCCAACCCTATTATAAGGAAGGGTGAGAATATTTTCAAACCAAACTTTCATAACTCTAACACAACATGATTGTATAAATTATCTAAATTTCTCGTCATATTTAGCAATAACACTTATTAGATATAAAATTTATTTTACTTTTCAAATGCCAGAGATTTAGATGCAAAGTAAAATATAAGTTGATAATTAAATATCAAATGATTTTGATTTAATTACATAATCATGTGATGGCATGTGTTGTAATGGTTACAAAAATTTCTTTTTAAAATTTAAAATTTTCATATCCCTTCACATTAATTCCCTTTATAAACAATCTGAGCCAAAAGATTTAGAGGAAAGGGAAACTAGAATGCTTCAAAAGTATGACAACAATCCAAATATAAATTTAATCAACCAATAAAAGACATGGAAAACAAAAACACCTAATTTAAGCAACAACACACTGCATTGTAAAATAAGAGAAATAGAAATAAATGGCTTCACAAAAGAAAAAAAAAAAAAAAAAAAAAAGAAGAAGAAGAAAGAAAAAACAAAACTAGTGAATTGCTCTGATTGTAATAATCTAAGTCCACGTGTGTATATATTTGTTTTCTAAGCTGTTACGCAATTAAAAATCTGTTGGAATGAGCCCATTTCATCTTGAAGCTTGCTATCCTCTTCTTTTTTATTTTTTTAAGTTTCAGCTTGTTTGTACTTCATTTGATGTTTTTCCTCTCTCTCCATCTCTCTCCCATGTACTGAATCCTTATAACTGTGGCTTGCGAAAATATTATTCTAATAGTTTGCTATTGGAGTTTTCTGATATAGATAAAACTATAAAGCTAGACTGCTCACTTGAAAGGCATGCGTTTCCTGTTTGATGAATTGATTAAACGAGGCCCCAGCAACTAGAACAAGATGAACCTTCAATCTTTTTCAACCCCTTTTCTCAATCATTAATATTGTCAGCTTAACTTGTAATATTAGCTACGTAACTAGCATTTGATAACTTATCTTGTTTCCTCCCAATCTTATATGCTCTTGCCAAGATGCCTTGGTTGATCACACTTTAGAAATTGAGTTGTTATAAATTCCTTGCAGGATGAGATAGCTTTTGCTGATAGATTGTTCCCTCTCAATTTTGCTTGTGCTGATAGATTGTTCCCTCTCTATTTTGCTTTTTCTCAATAGGCAAAGTTGGAAATTTAAAATATATTTAACCCATGTGATTTAATATGGTTAAGACACCGTGATGTTAAACTTGTTTTGGAACTTCAAACCTCATTCTATAAAGATGAAGTACTGCAAACATCTTTTTCTCAAAGATTGGGTATCTCAGATATAATTTGCACATAAAATCATATGAAACTTATTTTTTATTATGTAATATATTATGTCTAGTGTACCAAGTGGTTATTATTTATGGCTCATAATATACTAAAGAGAACCAGTTAATAGTGATTTTGCTAAGAAAAGACGGCACACATTCTTGACAGCCCTTCAGATATTCTCAGGGTATGTAGCCACCATGACCTCCTCCAGCAATGCCACCTTCGTATCCACCACCATGTTCTCCACCAGCTCCATAGCCAGCGCCGCCTCCTTCACCGTAGCCTGCTCCATGTTCACCTCCAGCTCCATAACCACCACCACCACCACCACCGTGGCCACCTCCACCACCAGCACCTCCACCAGCTCCTCCACCTCTACCATAGCCACCACCATGTGCTCCACCTGCACCGTAACTGGAACCACCACCACCACCTCCACTGCCACCTCCACTACCACCTCCACCACCATAGCCACCACCATAGCCAGCACCGCTACCAGCTCCTTCACCACCACCATAACCTCCCCCATGTTCTCCACTGCCACCCCCACCCCCACCTCCACCCCCATGGCCCCCACCATGTCCTCCTCCACCACCATATCCAGCGCCACCACCACTACCACTACCACCTCCATAACCACTACCGCCAGCACCACCACCACCACCACCACCACCCCCACCTCCCCCACCCCCGCCACCACCATAGCCACCTCCATGTGCTCCACCAGCTCCATAGCCACCGCCTTCATGGCCACCGCTTCCCCCACCACTACCATAGCCCTCAACACCATGCTGCCCTATTGCTGCATAGCCACCATCACCACCACCAATATTAATGGCAGCTCCTTCGTCCTGAATGAGGAGGACTCTAGCAGCGGAACATATGCCAATGCCCAATAACAAAAAGAAGAGAATACTAGTAAGTCTGTGAGTAGCCATGGGAAGATGTTTTAAGTCCCACAACCATGGAGAGGAAGGGGAGGAGGAGGTGGGTATTTATAGGAATATTGTGGGAGTCCAAAGCCGCGTTCTGTGATTAGGGAGTGGTTGAGAGTAGACAGTCATATGGAAAGAGAGGAGGTGCGTCCCACAGTGTGGCCCATTAAACCAACACAAAGAGATAAACTCACGTGCAGGGTTGTAATAGTCCTAGGTAGACTCACTTAGACTCAATGTGATTTTGCTGTCGTCCATAACATATAAAAAGCAACGAAGGTATATTTTGGACCTAACTTTTCCATATGACTCACTAGAACCTCTTTTCCACCTGCATGCTGCAATGTCTAGTGAAGTGTATGCACATGAACAATCAATCTGAATTTCCTTTCTTGTTTGTGTATTGAACAATGTTTTTTAAGCATTATACACAAACCCAAATTGGTATATTTGGTATTCCTATCTCATTCCTCCACAGTTTCTTTAGTTGGGGCTTCAATTTTAATAGAAGGCGGACCTCAACACAACAGTAAGGTTGCTCCATTATGACCTCGTGGTTGTGGGTTCGAATTAGAAAACAATCTCTCTCCAAAACCGAGTGAAGCTGCATACATCCATCCCTTCCCAGACTCTGTAATAACAGAAGCCGGTATTAAATGTGCTACTTGATCAACTATCTAGTCTAATAGATATTCTGAATTCACTTTAAAGAACATTACAGTCATGAATCCACAATTAATGTCAGTAGTCCAGGTATTCAACAGAACCTTGAATGTTTACCCAAAAAAAAAACAGAACCTTGAATCCAAGTTCACATGTGGATCACCTGTTAAATACGATTTTTATATATAATCATATCTAACGCAAGATCAAGCTCCTGTACTTAATTGCTAGCTCTTTTAAGTTTACTAGCACATCATTAATAAAGTTGATTATAGTTTTACTCGCATGGTAAATTACTTTTAAATGATTAACCATCCACCAGGTGTTCCATCCCTTGAAACACTTAGGGGTGCTTCAAACACTTAGGGGTGCTTCAAAGGAGCCAAATCCAACATAGATATAGTCACACCGACCAAGTGATTCTACAACATAGAATAATTTACAAGGCAAGGATTCTTTGTCCGCTGTGTGGCTCTTGCATCAGAGCAGAGGCCAATGGTTACACAAGAAAAGTTATCCAACTAGGAGGGTGGGGTGGTTATTAATTTCATCCCTTGTGTGTCTAGGCATATTAGGAGAACATTGTCAGATAGAGAACTTTTTCCTTAATTTATATTAATGGAAAAAGATTCATGCCCAGCTGTGTTGTCAATGGAATCCGTAAGACTAGATTTCCCAAGACATACAATATGGAACTCTCAGTGAAACACCGGAGTTCCTTCAGAAATAAGGGTTCCTTGAGATACTGGCACTGCAACAATCTTTCTTTCCGCTAAGATAGGAACCGAAAGAAAAATGGAAAACAACAGGTGTGTATAATCCCAATATCTTTCATTGATGTCCTCTTGTTACATATATATGTTCAATAGGAGGCTTCATCAGCAAGCTCCTCCATGTCTATCACTATTTCAATCATCAGTTACCTAGAGAATAGTAGGTTAGTGCGGCTACGACCCCCTAGGACAGTGCTAGGACGTCCTGTCAGCCGCTTACGACTCCCCTTGATCTTCTTCGACCCCCCCTTTTGAACTATATCTCCCATACCTTCTGGTGCCTATTTATATCCTTACACTTTTATCAAGTAATGGTCTGGCTTCATGCTGATTCAGTCCATGATATGGTGACTTGGCTGGTCAAGTCAGCATACTTTGCATTTATGGTTGTTGTCAACGTTTATGAGTATTAATGACAAACCATTAATGACCCAACTACCCACATCAATCTGTCTTATCTGAGTCAGCATAGGGAGTCGAACATGAGTTCTTTTTGACATTTTCCGTCATTTCTTTCTTCTCGTACCTCATCCATTGGATGTACGCCACGTGTCCCTCCCCCGAGGATCATCCTAAATTCTCTTCCAACAGTCAGATTTCGTATCTACTATTATTTTCCCTTAACAAGCTGTGTGCTTTTTGTGCCCAAACATAGGAGGGAGTGAAATGAACGTTGCCTTCCCTGAAATTAGAAATCCCACCTGCATATACTTTCGTCACCCACATGCTGGGGCAAAAGCCATGCAACTTGACAGTGACTTATCGTCATATCATTATCAAAAGATGTCATTGTCTAGGACATTTTTCACATATGAAATAACAGGATTACCCTCAGTTGGAAAAAAATATATATTATACTAAAAGGGTAAAAAATTTAAAACTACAGTTTTTTTTCCACCAACCTTAATTGTAACAAAATTTGCTCATAGTAAAACCACCCAATTGTATTAAACTTAAAAGATATATCCATTGGTGGGTACTATGTAATCTCATCCTTTACCTTGAAACACCCTCAAAGTTGGTAAATGATCACTCTAGGGCCATAATCTGGATGGTTTGCTTAAAAAGTTTAAATTGACATGTGAAATAAAAAATTAAGAAATTTTCTACTGGTACTTGTTACAAATAGACATGTAACAAAGTCTATTCACTGTTTGGTTTGCATCGGTTCTGAAGTAAAATACTAAAACTATCCTTTGTTTATTTAAGATTTCTACAATAATCCTTTTTAATGCACCATCATTGGGTTTATTATAAATGGACCCAATATAAAAAAAAGAACTGGAAGTTTTTTTCGAAGTTAATATCCTTTGTAAGAAAGTTCTTTGGGAAAAAAAAAGAGACAGCTCCCGGTAATTTAGCCGTTATCGATTTTCCCATGTAATTTCACGAGAGAAGACATGGCTTTGGTTGGTCTAAATCAACAGAAAGCGGAAGTCACAACCAACATATAATTGAATTGGATTATACTGTTGGAATTATGGGTTTTATTAATTATCTAAACTAGTTGTTCAGTGAGAGTCTAATTGACATAGTAAAATCGGTTCGATTGATTCGCTATTAGGTCGAGATAGATAACCGTAATTCTATTGCAGGAAAGGAATTAAGGTTATGACAGTATTCTATAAATATTGGATCGAAATCTCACAACCACAGTTAGTGAAAAGAATTCTTTTTGTACCCATTAGCAAGAGAACGGAGGTTGTGGAAGACTGTGTCACAACCTCCGTTCTTGAAATTACGATCAAAGCTTGAAGATTAAAGAGAAATCAAACTCAAAAGTTGGTGATCGTATTCTTTATTATGTTAATATTCATATGTGAAACCATTATGTTTTAAAGATGTGTATGCCAATACGTATGCCAATCAATCTAATACATACCTAATTACCCATGAGATAAATCAATGCGGTTAAGAACCTTGAAACAATTGGGAAGTGTCAAATAAAATATGGGTCAGACGCACCCAATGCGAAATCAAACAAGGTAAAAAGCAGCATGTATATATTGGCAGGTTAGCCCCTATGGTTGGCCAAGGTGCTGCCTAGAGCCTCAACGCAATTCATCATCATTCCCCTAATTCTGCCACCAGCCCACTACATGAGGAAAAAGGAGAAGCGACAAGAAAGGGAAACCCATCAAGTTTAGACTGCAAAGTTAAAGCCCATTTGAAATACTTATTGCATTTTAGCCCCTCTCCGTTCGGATGTTAAAAAAAAAATTCTTGCGTAAATGATATTTACAAGAATTTTTTTTAAGTTTCTTTTGTTTTGATGTAAAATTTTCATAATACTTGTAATATTTTACATTTTAAATTTTTTTTTTTTCAATTTTTTTTTTCAATAGATAAAATCTAGTGATCTCTAAAATGAAAGGGAAAAAAATTCATCATTTTTGTAATATTTTTCAAAACAAACATTGAAAAAAAATTTAATATGTAAAATTTTATGTCAAAACAAATGAAACATTCAAGTAAAATTTTAATGTATGTCTTTACATTTTGCATTAAAATAAACAACAGAAAATCTTATTTTACAAGAAATTTTGTTTTTTTTTATTATTTTATGTGAAAAAAATAATGCCTTACGAAAAATGATGTCATTCAATCAGTTATGACGAAAGATATATGGGGTGCTTGATTGATATCCACATATTCTTTTCAGAATAATTATATAATTTAAAGATACCCCATTTTTGCCTTTCTTGAAAATTCCCACCAAGAACTGTTCGGGTATTTTTGCGTTTTTTCAGTGGAGGAGCCTGCTTGCTCGCTCTCTCTCTCTCTCGACCCCAAACCATGAAATGCCTCCCCCCACACCAAATTCCATATTCATGTACATGGACAATTAATGTTAGTTATTAATTATTTCCTAAGATGTTGGTTGCCTTATGAGTGCGCCCAGACTAGCAAGACAGCTAGATATCGGGCTTTAGAACTTGCTGTCGACTTTCAAGGGCTCTTCCTTTCCTTTGGTGGTTGATGGGCCATCCCAATCTTGGACTTCCTCTTCTTTTTTTTTTTTTTTTTTTTTTTTCTTGTAGTTGTTGTTTTCTTTTTTAATCTCTTTTCGGGTAGTAGAATGACTATCTCGTACTCTCCTCATGCACGCTTGATAACTACATTCCTTCTTTACAATTATGAATTTAAAAAGTTGTCTGACCTCTTCTTTACAATTATGAATTCAGGATTGATATCTCGATTGTGGGGTCCGTATGATCTCGCAGGATTAGTCAAGTTGAAGGTCTAGATATCCATCAATAGCAAAAAAAAAGAAAAAAAAGAAATGACCACTTAATTTCTTTTTGGGCCTTCTGTGGCACTTATGGTGCAGTCACCTATGTAAACAAGCTATATACATAGGCCACCATATTACTGCTACATTCTTAAGCATGTCAACTTCTGGTATGAGAGATGGAATTCTACAAAATGAAGATTGGAAAAGGGAAAAAAAAAGGACCACACATATTTCTTTCATCAAACTTTTGGGGTACATATGACTAGTTCATAGCAAGTGATAACGGATGCTCAATTTCATCTACGATCTTTGATCTTTGATATACACCAGCCATCAAGGACATTAATCACCAATTTAGGCTACGTTTGGTATGTATTATTGGAATACATTCTATAACAATAATTTATTCTTAGATGACAAAAACATTGTTCGGTATATGCATTCTTTTTCTTGAATCATGAAATCTGTTAGAGAACTTGGTTCGTTCTAGAATGCGCTCTATCTCCATCCTGCAATATTTGGAACCTAGAACATAAATGTTTAACTCTTTAGTCCATTCTCATCTTATTTTAGGGATGCATTTTTCATTCTGAGATTGCATTTCTAATAATACATACCAAAAACAGTCCTAGCAAACTAAGCTTCTTTATGTAGTGGATATTGATTGGTATGTGGGCTGTTTGGTTGTAAGGGGAATTGAAGGGAAGGGAAGTGAAAATTTTTAATTTAAAAAATAAATTTTTGTAATGATTACAACCTATGCTATCACATTGCTATGTAATTAATTCCAAATAATTTTATATTTAGTTATTAACTTATAGTTCACTTTGCATTCAAATTCCTTGTGTTTAAAAGGTAAAATAAATTTTACATATTATTAATATCATTAGTAAATATGTTATACTTTATACAATCATTTTGTATTATAACTATGAAAGTTTCATTTTTAAGTTAAAAAATTTCTCTTCCCTTCCTTTCAATTCCCCTTACAACCAAACACAACCGTCATGTTTAGATAATTCATTTGGCATACTAATTGTTACCTATATGATAAATAACTGCTCATGGGAGTGAATAAAACACCTGTTGCCTAATCCATACCTAACCTGGATCCAAATATGAAACCTAAACTGGAAAGGTTATAACATAAAACACACTTTGATATCGACAGAAATATCAGCAATTTACATCCATCATTGAAGTGAATAAGATCTTATCATTGTGGTTATCTTAGCAGTTTGCATCTTTAATTTATAAAGGTGATATATTGAAAAGGATAAGAGATTGAAGCTGAATTTTGAATGTTTGAAGAGATAATATAAATATGAACAAATTTGATAAGTGTTTATTGTTTGCAGTATTTTTTCATCATCAGTTTATCATAGAATCGTGAACAGTTCAAGTTTTTAAGCTTCAATGAATACATGCTAGCTTTGCAATCATGAGTAACACTGAGGGTCCATTTGGTTGTAAGGAAAATCAAAACGAAAAGAAGCAAAATTTTTTGAACCTAAAATGGTAAACTTTTATAATCATTATCAAACATGATTGTATAAATTATTTAGATTTCTTATCATATTTAGTAATTTTAATTTTTAAATATAATTTTTAATTTACTTTTTAAATGCAAAGGATATGGATGCATAAGTAAAAATTAATAGCCAAATGGGGAATGATTTGAAATTAATTACATAGTCATGTAATTCCTCTAATGATAACAAAAATTTCCTTTTTAAATTTAAAATTTTATTTTCCTTCCTTTTATTTTCCTTACAACCAATTAGAATCTGATATGCTGATTTGAGTCTATTCCTATGCCTTCTAATGTTAAGTTCATTATCTCTCTCTACTTTGGGAACAACCTTCAAATGTTTCTAAGAAAATATATTTTAAATATCTTGTGGGAGGTAATGTGTGTAGTATAACATTGTAAAACAAGCACCAAAACATGATTGGTGTCATGAGTTGTCAAAGAAGGAAGAAAACATCAATTTATTTAAGGAGCTCAAAATTATAGCAGCTTAGACATATTTGCCCTCTAATCAATTTTTTAGAGGATTTGTAGGAGATTAGGGACAAGATTGAATGATGAGTACCAGTAGGAGTGATTGGTTTGACAGTCCTTGATCTATATATTGAAGCAACCCTAACCCTTAGGCTTGAAACTCTTAAATCCTACAACCTTAAACCCCAAAACACTAAACCCTGAAACCTTAATTAAAATCCTAAACAAACCCTAAAACCCTAAACCTTAAATTCTAAATACTAAAGCCTAATCCTAAAATCCCTACATGTTTTATTTAATATTGACTGTGCATAACGCATCTTTAGATTGTTAGTAATAGTTTTGTTTGGTTTAAAACACATTTCTCCTGCACCCCAAAAGGATTTATTTTCCTTCACTCATGGTGAAAAAGAATCTATATCTTGTCCCGTGGGTTTTAGATCCAATCAAGGAATAATTGTAGGGGAATTGTCAAAAATTTGTCTAATAGAGACGTGTCATTTAATGATCTTGTCCTTGTCCTTGGTGGGTGAAAGAAAATTTCCCCCCTTAATACCGTCACATCCATTCTGTCAAAAAAACTAAACAGAAAGAGAAAGGAAGACATATAATCGCCACTTGCTTGCGTGATTGTAAATCATCCACACCATATCACTTCCTTACACAAAAAAGAAACTTCAAGGAACCACAAAAACCAAGAATAAAATGGAAAAAGATTTTCTTCTATTGTTCAATCCATTCGTCATCCATTGAAAGAGTTGGGATGCATCGATATGCATATTGAGCATTCCACCCATCCGATAGACAACTGACATGATTGAACGACAAAAGAAGATCCAAATCATACATACCTAAGCTCACATTATTTATTTAGACATTGACTTTGGCAATTAAATTTCACAAAACATGGTTTGAGGCTTTGAGCTGGGTGCTTATCTTTTCTGTGTAGCAGTTTTCTCCATCTATTCGTTCCGTAATCTTTTTAAGAAATAGAAAGAAAAAAAAAGATTTCTGATTTAAATAGTTCCTATTTATATTTGTCACATGATAGCTTAATGAATCAAAATTTGTACATATATTATATAGTAAATTATTATTATTATAAGGGTACCCTTATTATAGAGGTTTGTTATTTTTTCAAATATTATAAGGAATTTATTCTGTCACATGGGTAGATGATGTGTCCATTCCAACCTTTGGATAGAGAGAACATGCTCTACATTATCCATATATTGAATTTTAAACTCTAATTCAATCATATACCTTATTTGTATTAGAATATATTCCATGTATGTTAATGTTTGGTGGGTAAAATTGAGAAAGGAAAAATAAAGTACATGCTGCCAGTATGATTTCCCTCTCACATCCCCTTTTCTCTCTCCTCCTGAAAATTCAAGCCCCATCCAATGAATTGGCTACGGGCTCTCCATACTCCCATTTTTTTCCCGCTGGTATGTGTATGTCTTGATACACCAACAGGCTACACAGCGTGTAATTCCTTCTCCCATTGTTAAAATTCTTCCCCGGGTTCTTGTCTTTGCCATTGGAATAGGAAAATTCAATGTTTTCTGCACAACCAAACATGTGATCAAAAGCCCATTTACACCCAAAAGGCGTATTAAAGTCATATTCGCCTCCAATCCTCAAATCGAGGATCCAGCGATTGGAGTTAATCAGGCATGCCTACCGATATCTAACCCTATTAAAGAAGGCCCATTAACCCATTTACACCCAAAAGACGTATTAAAGTCATATTCGTTTCCAATCCTCCAATCGAAGATCCAGCGATTGGAGTTAACCAGGCACACCTACCTACCGATATCTAACCCTATTAAAAAAGCCCCATTAAGCTACCTGATCAGGTCTGGTACAGTATCTATTCCATGTGTCGTAACGTCGTTTGATCTCTCGAAGGCTTGAAAGGATCACAAATTATAATTGGCTCATCCCTGTGGGCCCAGATCCCAACCATAGGGACCTGCCCCCTTGTTGCTAGTGTCCAGTAGCGCCAAGCCACGTGTGCACATGGTGACGTGTCAAATCAACGTAAACTAATATTAAATTCAGGTTCAGACTGACATCCTCGGAATTGTGGCCTTCGAAGCTTTCCCCTCCAAAAATAAAACTCTACCTCAGAAATCAGAATCACCCATTTCGTTCTCTCCTAGAGATTTCACTATCTGCCAACATTTTTTTTTCTTCTTCAACTTTAGATTCATCGTTGTTTGCTTTTAATATCCTTAGGAGAGGCTTCTATCAATGAAGTTTCTAGTCGGAATTTCTTTCTGGAGAAACCACTCTACCAACAACGTATCCTAGCCGATGAATGGGGATGAATCCCACAAGGTAAATCATGTACTCTCAGTGTTGAAATATTTGGTTTTTCTTGACTATTTTATCTTCAAAACCTCCTGCGAAATCTCTATGTTCTAGCTGTATTTTGTTTGCTTGATATGGTGGACGTGGTTTGTTCTGTTCGGATTTTAGGGTTTTCTTTCTATCTTTATGTTTCTCATTCAATATTGCTTGTTTCTCCTTTATTTTCCTATTTTATCGACAATTATTTCTAATTATACTGGTAGCTTCTGAGGAGCAGTTTCATGAACAATGTTGCATTTCGTGATTGGGTAGCTTGCAATATCCTCAATTGATCGAAAGGGCTGAAATGTGGAATTATGTTATTTTTGGTTATGGGTAGGAGTTGCTTTATTTCTACAGTAGCTTCGGTCATTCTTTATTTCTCTTCACTTTGTAATATGAATAGTATAAGGAAGCCATTCCATATGTCCATTATGGGCGCTTAAACTACTCTCAGACTAGTTTGGAATTCTTGATATCCATAGGAGTTTAAATGATTGAGAGCTGGGGGAGTCTGTTTCAAGCATATATTGTGGTAGAGGGAATGAGGGGAATGAAGGATCTGGGGTATGGTTGAGCGGTCTATTGTGATTATTTTCCATTAAATCTTTTCATAGACCCCAAGTAGCACGGAGGCATTGTTTCCTCGGGGAAGGGTGTGCCAGTCACTGATGCCCTCTGAAAGAGCATCCTTCATGTGGTTAGCAACGAAGGATAAGCTGCTGAGTGGACTACCTGGTGAGCAGGGGTATGCTGATGCCTAGCAGATGGATCTGCTAAGTTCCACATAATGTTAATCCAAACTTTCCTCTGAAATCATCAAACGGAATTTGCAACAGATCTTGGGGTATGGATGAGTTAGAACTCCACATGGAGCCCGTCACTCTTGTGTCTTCCTAGCTTCTTTTGCAAAGAAGGTTACAGCCATATTCACTTCTCTAAAGGTGAACGATGGAGTCCCTCAACCATTGCCTCTTGTTGGATTGCAATATTATTTTGTTCTGTTACACTATAGGCTTTCCTAGAAAGTAAGCCTATGCTGGGTATGTCCTGCTTTTGTTGGGATCTGGGCATGGATGATAGTTTTCTTTATGCCTGTTTCCAGCCCACCGCTCCTCGATAGGACTAGATAAGAACTGGCAAAAAATAAAGATTGGAGCTAACAAATATCACCCAGGCCAGTGGAGGAGCAAGAAGAAAATTTTACTTCAGAAGGACCTCTGATCTCCATACTAGGATGAAGAATGATCCAAGTGCAAACTCTTCTGTGATTTGGTCTAGACTCGTGTACTAATGCATGCGGTTATTGAACTCAAGATTTTAAGTATCGGTTGTTATTGGACCATCCGATGCCAATACTGGCTGATACAGTATTCATTTTTTAATGTATCATTTTGTATGGGTTCAATACGAACCAATACAGTTCAATTCTCTTCTATACTTCAGAACCTGAAAGATATGTTACCCTGTTCAGTTGATACATAGTGCAAAGGAGAGGAAAAAGAAGAAGAGGAAGCAGCCGGCAGCCACAGCAGCCGCCACTGCTGCCCTGCAGAGGAGAAGAAATCTAAGAAGATCAAGGAAAAGAACAAGGAGGAGAAGAGGGCGGCGTAGCAGCAGCAGTGGCCACAGCCATTGCCACTGGAGCAGGAGAAGAAGTCGGAGAAGCAGCATCTGCTCCTGCGAAGCAGCAGCAGTGGCCACAGCCGCCGCCGCAGGAGAAGAAGGAAAAAAAGGAGTTAGAAAAGAGGAAAAAGTGGAGACCTGCGGTAACAGAAGTGAATAAAGTTAAGAAGAAGAAGAAGAAGATACAGAACAGAGAAGAAAAAGAAGAAACTTACCAAGGATTGCCAGAGTTGCAGTCGCGGTTTAAATCACATTGCCGACGCCAGAATCACAGGGATTGCCGCCGACCAAGTTCCCTCAGATCCTTTCACAAAAGGGAATAAGCAGTGTTGAGCATTTGTTTGTGTATATGTTCTTAGCATCAGTCTTGGTTTAAATTTATTTTTTTTGTAGACATGATTCTATGTAGTGTCCTTAATGAGAGCTCCGTACACAAGAAAATAGTAATGTTAGAAATGGAATAAAAATCAATAATAATAATAAATAAATAAATAAATAAATAAAAACAACTTGGACATAAGGATACGGCATGTACACAAAATTTTGGCCATATTGATCTTCCACATGGTGAATACTGGGTCCATCCACCTAATATCCTATGGTCGGACCTAATTACTACTTATTTATAATGTTTTATGCTTGTATTTTTCATTTTCCTCTTTCCATGCATATCTTGCCCGTGTCCTAGCATTTCTTGCCCATCCTTGATATGATACATCTGTTAAAATAACCCCTCCGATACTGACAGTTAAAACCTTGATTGAGCGTGACTAATTTATTAAGTACTCCTTTCTGACGGCGATAAGATAGCACTCAAGCTGTGTACATTATCCTTCTGTACGATCACCATGTAGAATCAACTGAACTGAATATAAATGTGACTCCCCTCCAATAAAAAATGTTCAATCAATTATAATCTATTTTGGAATTAGTTTTGGTGAACCAATTGGACGGGGTCTTAGATGTTTCTGGAGCAATTTTGTGTGATTTGATCACACAAAGTTGCCTTCTTCTGTGGGTTATCAACCTGCCCTTTGTACAGAAATGTGTTCTTTGCAAGAAAGAATTCAAGTCAAATATATATAACTTCTATTCAAGTAGTTTATGTACCTGTGGAATACTTCAAACTATCTCATATGGGCTGGTTTGGAGTGTGAGAACTTTGTTGTTCTATAGTAGTTGAGTAAGGGAAAAGGTCCAGGGTTGACACTCATATATGAAAAGCTGAGAATCATATTCCAACTAAGAATGAAAGTGGGAGGGGTTGATTGCAGATGTTATCATTCATAGGTCCTACCTGCGACATCTTTGTTAAAATGTCCCAATTGAATGATCATAACCATCTATTTAATATTTTTGTTTGCTTCTTTGGATGAATCTAGTGATCTAATTGTTATAATTATCCTGATTGGGTGATCTTTAGATCAAACAACCCTTTTGTCAGCTACTCCAAATGGTTTCTTCCAGCTAGTTCATGTCTGTAACATTTGTTGGCATGCTGTTGGGACTTGGGATGCCAACTTCGGTTTCATTTGGCAAGTGCTTTATATTTTCTATAGAATATTAAATGGAGGGTCCTTGCCAGATACACGTATGCGACATGGCCATCCTCAAAGTTTATAGTTTATGGATAATATCTACAATTTTACGTGACTCGGATATTCAGTTTCCTCTAATTCATTTCTGACTGGAAATTTTTATTTTCTTCAAGGATTACTATAAAGTTTTGGAGGTTGATTATGATGCAACAGAAGAGATAATCAGATTAAATTATCGAAGGCTAGCACTGGTTAGTAACCAGTCTTTCTAATCACTATCTCAAGATTTATATTCTTTTTTTTTTTTTTTTGGGGAGGGGGAGTTGGATCGTTGTCTTGACTAGTTCTTTCTCTTACTTCATCATGGTTATTTTATTCTTTAATCCTATTTGGAGATTTGCTGAGGAAAATTACTATTAACTTTCTTATCTGTCAATAGAAGTGGCATCCTGACAAACAGAAGGACGACAATGCTGTCACTGCAAAGTTCCAAGAGATCAATGAAGCTTATAAAGGTAACTCTCTTGAATTGTATTGGAATTGTTAAATGCAAACTACTGTGTGGATCGTTATCAGCTAGGTCACTCTTATTCTTCAAGTTATACTGGTAGAAATAAAAAATAAATGAGGTATGCACATGTCGGACACAAAAGTTGAGTCCTTTGACTCCAGGTTGTACTTGTTGTGAAGACCATTCAATTGGTGGGAAAATCTGGATGCATTTGAATGTAATTTTTTTGTTTATCATAAACTTCTCTTCAAACAATAAAGAGACGATACGAAAACTTTGATGAAAACTTTGATAACTAAGAGATGGGTGATTTTTACTGTCTAGGGGAGAAAGGGGGAAAACAGACTGATTCATGAATTGCTGACAACCCTAAGATTTTTAAGATGTCCAATTTGTATCATGAGCTACACTGCATCCAAGTGGTGCCATGCTATTGAATGACCTGAATTTACTCAAATACTCATAGTTGGAGCAATGTTATGATAAAATACTTTTGTTTCAGTTGCAGCCTCAACTTTGTTGTCAGTTGATTGATCATTTGGTGCTCGAGTTTGTCCTAGATTGTTAAATGGTCAATATCCCACAATTAAGCCCATTGGTCTGCTTCTCTTTATTATGACTAATATGTTTTTTCTCCCAGTATTGAGTGATCCAGCTAAACGACTTGAATATGATTTGACGGGAAACTGTGAGATTGATAAATACACTTTGCCAGTAAGTGTTATTGGATCACTTTTTATGACTTGAAAGCTTTGTTTATATGGAGTTTTGTTACATTTTCTCTTCCCTTTTTTTTTTTTTTTGGGGGGGGACAAGAAATAATTATAGATCTCAGGGAATATGTTGCTGATGGTTTGGGTGATTTGTTTTGTTAATACAGGAATACCTTACACGATTCAAAGGAATGATACTTACTTGCAACGGCCTTGGTATAACTCATACTTCAATATGGTAATTTATTGCTACCTTAACAAGAGCATCTTGTATTGTGCACATGAATGTTGAGATGCTTCATCAGATTATGTTGAGGATACATATGTAAACCTTCAATCTAATCTGTCCTCAGTGGAGATTCTGCATTTGTCCTTGGTTTAGTTCACAAGTGTCTGTGCATGGTATGCATACCTCTGTGTGTGCAGAGCACGTGGGTGGGTGTCTATTTTTGACTGGATGAAATGCGACTTTTATGGGAATATGGAAAGTCGATTGCAAAACCTCCCAAGAAGGAGATGAAAAGGAACCTCCATGCGAGGACAGGTTGGTTCAAGGTAGCTTTAGCTACAAGGAAAGGGGAGGTCTAGGTCATCAGCAAGAGAATTGCTCAAGCAGGATGTCCATTAGAGTAATATATGGAGAGTGGAAGACAGCCTTTTGACTCTACTTACACCACGTACCCCTACTCGAGGAAGTGACTTAACTACCCTCGAGTCCCCTTAAGTAGGTGCTCAAAATTTAAGGTTGAGGAAATATTCAAGCTGGATAGAATAGCTCTAAGCTCCACCACCATAGTCTGCCACATGTAGTAGCCTAAAGTAATCATGGCCATGTTCTAATGTCAGCTCTAAAAGCACCTCAAATCATAGTTGTCAAGGCGGTGGTTTTTCAACCCTTGGGCGTGCAAACGCCTTTTGTTTGGACTGTAAAAAGTACTTATATACACCATCATGCATGGAACCATGCATATGTATTAAAATAAAATAAAAATTGATGCCCTAACCGTCTTGCTTTTGTATAAATTCTCCTGTGGGGAAGATGTACCCATACAATGCTTTGGGTCACCTAGTCGACTAGCCTAATCGGTCAGGAGGTCCCCCAGTGCCTTGATATCCTAGTCACTGTGATAACTACACCCCCAATATTGGATGGGACTTGGCTCTGTATGGTAACCTTCCAAAAAACTGTTTCTATTTTCTTTCTTTTTCTCTTTTTTTGTTATTGTTATTATGTTTTTGGAATAGAAACGGACAGATTCCTGTATGGTAAATGTGGTTTTTTTTCAGTTCCATTGGCATGAACCAAATAGAAAAAACAACCAAATGGTGTTTTGAGAAACAACTTCAAGATGCTTTTCAGGAAAAAAAAAACGAAGTGAAATCTGGGTCGATAAAATCGTCTAAACTCTCTGCTTTTCCTCACTCACTCTCTCTCTCTCTCTCACCATCATCTTCCCCAGTGATGACCTTCGACCATCTGCAAGAGTTTCATGGACCATGATTCCGTCCCCTGCAAGATCCTCTCATCGTCCATCTCTGTAACTCCACTGGCACTTGTTCAGTTGATTTTTCCATTATTCATCTGACTTCACATTTCAGATCCGATTGGTTGGTTTGTCGTCCATTCGCCTGTTTTGGCAGTTAAAGCGAATGATGCTGGTAACCTGTGCCTCCTGCTGCTTAACCTGCGTAACCTTACCTCTTGGAGTCTCTTCTTCTGGCTTCAAATGCTCCATTTTCATTCATTTGCACGCCGGGTTCTTGCGAGTTGCAACTCCTTCAAATATTTTTTCTTTTTTCCGTTTTTAATTTTTTGTGCATAAAAATTAAAAGATTGATAAACATAGACTTAGGGTTCCAGATGTTTTTGTCAACCTGAGGAAGTTCTCTTCCCTGATTTAGAATTTACCTTTTCATTGGTTCTTAAAGCCCTAAATCATGGGAGCTCCTTGGGGCATTTTCAAATTATAAGTGGATCATTGTGATCGCACAATGCTGATTAGTAGAGTGTTGTTGTAAAAGCCCTAAATCATTGAAGCTCCTTGGATTTTTCAGAGTGGATCATTGTGATTGCAAAATGCTGATTAGCAGTGTTGTAAAAACCCTAAATCGTCAAAGCTCCTTAGACATTTTTAGAGTGGATCATTGTGACTGCAAAATGCTGACTAGTAGAGTTTTATAAGTTAAATAATTTGGTTTCTTCTTTTTTATTTTCGTTTTCATTTTCTGATTCTTTTGTGGGGTGGTTTCTTCTTCTTTATTTTATTTGTTTATGCTGATAATCTGATAAAGAACATCAAGTTGAAGTTGTATTTAGTAGGCTAATGGAGTATCTAGTTTTGAGCTTTAGTATCTTGTAGTTTCTGTAGTTGCTCCAATGAGTTGGACAGAAGGAGCCTTGGTTCTGGTTATGTGTTTACCATACAGGTTTCTGTTTTTGTTCCCCGATTTTAACATACAGCGTTTCTTTGCTCAAAAACATTTTTTGACACAAACAGGAATGCTGTTTCTTTTTTAGAAACATTTTTGCTTAACAGATTGGTTACCATACAGAGCCTTAGTTTCCAAGAAAGCATCCACCAATGTTTAATTTCAGTAAATACTACTGAGTAGGTTGGGTCCAATGCCAACCAATCAAGGGAATCTAAATTTAGTATACAATGCTTACAGAAGTTAAATCAGTACCCAACTAGTGTGTGTGTGTGTGTGTGTGTGTGTGTGTGTGTGTATGACAGAAGAAATCTGAAATTTCAGTGTTCAAAAATAAATACAAAGTAGGCTATGGATAAAAAAACATATGAAACTGATAGGTTGCTGGACAGTTGTTTCGGTCCATCCCAACAATTTATGTCAGTGCAAACCTAAAGGTTGTAATGATGCATAATTTCTGGTCTGCTCTCCTATAACATTGACTATGATTTAGAACTGCACCTTGACCAGAATTGTGCAAGCAACCTAACTGTTGATGTCCTCTGATCAATATGCTTTGGGAAATACCAAATTACTTGAGAACCTTGGTGTATCCAGCCGTTTTGTCCTTCAGTCATGTTTCTTGACATGCGAGTTTAGGATGCAAGGAGTGATTCCCAGGACCAGCTTAGCATTACTCTTGATTCTTTGGTGTCATTGCCTTAAACAACTTTTTTTCCACATGAGCAAAAATTGAGAGGCGACCTATTAAATTTGTATTCATAGGGATGCTTACCCAAATATAAGAGCATGTTATAAACATCTATGCCAACTAAACTGGTATATAATCATTCCAATATGCAATTGTGATTAGAGTTTTGATGCATAATGCAGGTCACAGCAGCTGATGGAAACAAACGAGTATGTGGATAAATAACGTCAGGATATTTATCATTTTTGAGTGCATTACAATTTACTGAGGTTTCAAACCAGTGGATGTGTGCATGTCTGATGAAATGTGGTCTTCTCAGCTCAAAACCATCGCGCAACATAGGAGTTGGTTGAGGATGTACTTTCCAGTCTGTACTGTTGAATAATCAAATCCATTTGTGTCTACTTTCTTTTGATATGATAAATATATCTACTTCTGCTGTCTCCTCTCTCTCTCTCTTTCTCTCTCTCCCCCCCCTCTCTCTCTCTCTCTCCCTCTCTCTCTCTCTCTCTCTCTGTGTGGCAGGGGGTGATTAAGCTTACTGAAATACATAATGGTGGGTTTCGACTTCAGTCAAATGTTCGCTGCAATCTCAGAACAATTTTTCATTCGGAAGTAAAAGAAAATTGTTGATGACAGATTGCAGGTGAAGCAAGTGTCAAGTGATGGGATTTTTCTACAAATGCATAACAAGAAAACTATGATGGTCTGTGTTGACAGGATAAACGAGTTTTTTACTTTTTTCATAATTCTTATTATTGATAAGTTGCAAAGTTGCAATGATTTTCAATAGCCTGCCATCTTTTGGACTAAAGTTATACACACTGCCGAGTGTTCTGGTAATTTCCTTAGATGAAGGTGTACCCTTTGCCCTTTGGATTAAAGTTATACCCACTGCCGAGCGTTCAGGTAGGAGATTAGGTTTCTTTCTTTTTGGACCCTTTTTTTTAATTTTTTTTTCCAGTGTAACAGAAACTTATTCGTAGTACATGATCTGAATTAAAGGTAGCACAAGATATAATTGACTTGTACCAAGAAGGCAAACAGATTTCGACGTAGAAGTTCAAGAACAACAAAAGGAAGAAAACCCATGGCTATTGCTTAGATAAAAGTTTGGCCCCCAAGAAATGATAAAAGTTCACAACTATGTTACGGTTGGTGTTGGGATTATGAGCTTTTGTGCATGGGCTCATGTTTTGTAAAATAATGTTTTTGTGCTATGTATGCCTCATGGTTTTAGAACTTAGATCGGAATCTACTAAGTCAGACCATAGTTAGTTAAAACGGGAATGACAAAAAAAAAAAAATGGGATAGAATGAGTTTTAAATGGAGCGAAACAAGAATGGTACGATAAAAAAAAAGGGTCAAACATTACAAGAACGGCAAAAAAACCTAAAACAGACGGTACGGGTTTTAAACGGATCATATATAATATGGTACGGTGAAAAAAGGTTGATATACTCCCATAAATTGAAGAATTATACTTAAATCAATGGGAATAGATGACATTTATGATGTGTCTAAGCATAAAACTATGAGAATTATCTTCATTTAAGTAGTTAATTGATGTTTTATGTTTGTCCAAGACTCCAAGCATGAATCCATACAAAGAGAGAATACTCTATGGTGGCTTACAATATACATTTGTTATAATCCACAATCCAGAGTCCACCCTAATGAGTAATAAGTAATTAGTTTAAAAGGAATTATGAGGAAGTGACAGTCTTTAATCCCACATCGCGGTTACATGTATAATACAATAAGAAAGGGTGCAACATTGGCACTGAAACCGTTTACCAAAATCGCATCGGCTTGTTTAGACCGGAACCGTGAAACCGTTTAATAAATGGGTTCGGTTCTCGTTTTGAAAATGACACCAATTACTTAATTGGGTCGGTTCGGTTTGAGACCGTGTACATCGGCTGTCCACCGGTTAACCACTGAATAAAACCGAATGAATTGGACTGTTTATTTTCCTAAACTAAACCAATAGACCCTAATTCCATTACCTTATTTACTATACATCCTATCTATTATTTCCCTAATCTTTCAAAATCTAATTAATCTAAACTGCTAAAAATAATAACACTGATCCCATTACATTATTTACCTATACAACCTACCTATTATTTCACTAACCTTCTAAAACCTAATTAACCTAAACTGTTAAACATAATAACAATTAACACAACCATTACCGACAAGTACATTATCACACATAGAGGAGAAATAGAGACTTCCAACAATGTCTCTATTTCACGATTGAAGTTTCAGACCATTTATTTTCTTCTACCAACAATATCTTGTGAACCTTCCACCAATGTCTCTATTATTTCCCTAACCTTCCAAAACCTAATGCATGAAGCTCCGCTACTGCAAAGGGAAGGCATATTATATGTAGCTTTATTCTCAGCAATCAAAATCGATTACCTGTGTAATTATTGTTTTATTGAAAAAATTAGTTAGATGCATTTTATGGTCAATAATATCTCCATCAACATGGGAAGTGTAGGATTTTTAGACGATGTATATAAATATTTTTTTGAAAAACCTATTAACAAACAATACATTAAATCTTATATAAACCGCAATCAAAATCGATTAATGAAAAATCGTTTGAAAACCGATAAACTGAAACCAATTACAAATCGATTTTGGTTTCAATTTTGAGATCGGTTTACTAATCGGTTCGATTTTGATTTTACCCTCTTACGCACCACACCGGACCGGACCAGGCCGGGCCGTTTAACACCCTTAGGAATAAGAGTGTTAAACGATATATGATTAATCGACTCATTACTCATGAAAGATGCAGGTTAAAATACGGATATGATACAGTAAGCGTATTAAACGCATTTTAAATGGCAAGGCTTGGAGTATTTTAAAGTATTTTTGAGGTCAATATGGCAATATGCGTGTTAAATTGTTGAGTACGATGCAGTCATTACTGTACGGTACGTGTTTAAATCGAATTTTAACCAACAGAGAGTTAAATTCAGTTCTATGCCTACTGAGTCCAACCGAGTTAAACCAAGGCTAGGTGATTCTGCCTGATTCCGAGACTATTTGAGTTAGAACCGAACAGAGAACCGTTGGAGATCGATCTCCTACCTGGGATCCGATTGAATGCCAGCTTCACCTCCAATTCTCTAATTACTGACCATCTAGAATTGAAATATTGTAGCATTTGATGATTTTGATTTGATATTTCATTGCAATATTTTACAGCAAAATAAAACTCAAATCTGTTCTAGCTTCAATTTTGATAGGTCCAATGAAATCTTAAAATACTAGTTAACTAGAAAATGATGTTTTTGTTTTTATTACATTCCCACGAAATAGGTTCAATCAAATTTTAAATCAACACAGATCAAATTAATCGTCAGTCGACGCAATAAAATCTCTTTAGAATCCTTGGAAAATTCAAGAAGAAATAAAAACCGGCCATCTGTAACAGATTCTAATCCAACGTCTGAACAGAGTGTAATTCCAAAGCAGTGACCCGCTTGCCTATCAACTACTTTCGATCCACGAGTTCCCACTCATAGATTCATCCGCAGAAAAATTCGCCACAAGAGATCCTAGGAAAAAGTCAAGATTTTTGGTTGGCAGTAACACCAGAATTAAGAAGCCATTTGTTATTTGTTCATGAACTATATCACTGTTGATCACACAGAAAGAACTCAATCAGTTACAGTTACTCAAGGATAAGAAGAAGAACAGAACAATTGAATATGCTCAAGAAAGCTAACATTCCGAGGCCTCTCCGTCCTCTTTACATACCCACACGCCTCTTCCTCCGAATACCGGCAAAACCCTCTCTCTCCATTTCTCCGCCACAATTCTTCTCCATAACTACGGTGGGCATAATACGCCTCTGCTCTGACCACCTCTGCAACCTTCTTTTCATTGCCGTGTGCGGCTTCATCCGCCTGAACAATCTCCACCGGAAGCCTCTCGTAGTGCCCACGATTCGTTCCCTCCAACTCGTCCATTCGTTCAAGCCCTTTTCCTGTCACTGCGTATAGCTCTCCCCAGACTCGGTCGCCATGGCCGCGGAGGTTGATGAGGAAAGGGACGCGAAAGGGACCGCAGACAAGTGGATATCTCTCTACCGTTTGATAACTACCGAGAAAGATGGCGTCCCCTGTTGGCATCAGGTCTTCGATGAGGCCGTGGTTGGGGAAGCCTCGTTTCAGGGTCCCATAGGTGAAGATCAGGCATCGGCTTCTCTCTTCAGTGCCCATCTTCTCCTCTCTCTTTCTCTCTCTGTTTCTCTGTTTCTCTGTGGAAATCCGTTTAAAAAGCTAAGAGATTGGTTGGTGAGCGTTTTACGGTTTTAGGGAATCTGATGGGGGTGTTAATTGGCCAGTTCCGGTCCAACCAATTTTGATACAAGACCAGCAAGCCCAAAACCAAATTGTTACAAAAAGAAATTCAGTTTCGGTTTGCTTTGGTTTTTATTTAAAATGGTTTAATGGTTTCTTATCCATCCATTAGTAGATTCCCGAATGATCTTCAACAAAATCAGAGAGAATTATTTCCTTGACCCCCTAATTGCTTTTAATAAGGCAGCATCACGTGTGATGGTGGGTCCTACTTATCTATATCTATAGGAGCTTCTCTCTATCTAAATAACGATTCTACTTTAATCTCTTTGGGTCTGATTTGATTTGTAAAGTGACACCACATCAAGATTCAAGATTCAAGATTCGAGAATGTTGTTTTGATTAGATGATGTACTGATTAATGATTCTACCAAAAGAAGTACGGAATAATGAGGGGGTATATTTGTGATTCTGATGGATTGGGTATATTTGTGATTCTGATGGATTGCGAGGGTTAATTTGGACACAAGGATTTTATCAGGGTTGGAAATCCAAAGAAGGGGTTTCAGATGGAGCAGGGGTGAGGGTGAGGGTGAGGGTGAGGGTGAGTGGAACGAAGGGTATAAAGTTGGTGTAACGTAGAACCAAATAGAAAACGACAGAGTCTCGTGTAGGGGGTGGGCACTTACCACGTGCCCATGATTGAAAAGTTAGCCTCTGTATCTGTATGACTGGATCTGTGAATTTGAGAGCCCCATAGATGCTTTTTGCACGTGTGTCTAAATCCCCTGAATTTACACGTACACTTTTGTATGGCCAGGATTAAAGAAGAAGCTAAAGTAATATTATTTTGAAAGGGAGAAAAACAATATATGTAAATCTACCTTCCTGCATGACCAGAATGCCTTGAATAATAATTGAAGTAAAGGAGGCTTAATATTAGAAAGGGAATATATTGAAAGTGGAAGTAGTTCTCCCCGTCTCATGCACTCTTTCTGAATTCGATTGTCTTTCACTCTCTACTCTTACCCTCTTTTATTTTTATGATGTATAAAGTCTTGTTTGAATGTTTGGCTATGTGAGGACCGTCAACCTTTGTGCCCCACCATACATAGAAAGCATCTTCATTGGGAGAGTTAGGGGAAAAAATTCATGTGATAGATAGAGGATGGAAACATAAATTTATCATTTTTTTTTTCTTTTCTTAGTTTCCAAACACAGTCCTATCAACAAGTATCTGAATCAACATGAATGCTTGGAAAGAGTAGTCATATCCACAAGAATATCAATGATTCTTGTTTTAGCTTTTGAACTAGGTCCGCTATGGTTTTTATATTACTTGCCAATTTGTATTTGATTTTTATCATTGATTTAATTCATCAAAATATTTATTATTAATTGATTTAATTTAAATTGATCACTACTTGAGCTGATTTATATTTGTTTTTTTATTATTTATCATCCTTATTATAATCTCTTTACTTCATGTATGTGTTATATATAATTGTTTGGAAATAGTTCCATATTGACTAACTACATATGAAATTTAAATAACTTCATGATATACTAATTGGATCTCTTCACCTGATTTCTTAAGTTTTTGAGCAAAAACAATTCAATATCATATATGTGGTATAAAAGTTACCACCAATTAATAATAATTTATATGGTATCGATATCATATACTTTTGGGGTGTGGCTCACTTGCATTTTCGTCCATCCTTCCCATGATCTCATCTCCGTCTACGTGAACCACCTTTAGTTGCCAATGGAATAGCCATACATGCATAATGGGCAAAAGAGCTTCTGATTGAGGAATTGAATACAGAAAAAAGAACTAATGTACTTCTCTACATACAAGACATAGATTATATAGTACCATTCTTCCATCCATGTGAATGGGGAATAATAATGAAAAAAAAAAAAAAAAAAAAAAGGGTCACCCTTAAAAGTTCTTATATAAGGGGTGATGATATCCTTTATTATTTCATGACAAGCCACAATATTAGGGTTAATTAACATGCTACAATATTGATTTAGAAAGAGTACAAATAATGTCTTTTCCATACATAATCAGCCCATCAAGGAAAGATTTGCTTCCTCTTTTTGTGGGTATGTTGTTGCCACATCATGTAATCAATGTGGCATGCTTTTTCCATAGGGTTCTATGGAGCTTTAAGAAGAAGTTGAAAGTTCTACTTAATTACAACAAATTCCATAGTGAATTAATTGCTGACATAGGACTAGGAAATGCCAATCGATTGGAAGGAGAATCTTATTTGAATTTAATTATTAGAGCATGATCTATCTATATATGGTATAAACTTACATTGTCTTTGGTATGTATTCTAATTCTTTGACCATAGAAAACATTAGAGAACAGGATCCATTTTGGAATACACTTTTAACCCATTTTGTATTCTAAACCCAGAATAAAATTGCCTGTCTTTGAATCCATGCATTCACAATATTATATGTTAGGAATGTATTTTTCATTTTGAAATGCATTTTTAAGAATACAACAACCTTAGTTTTACGATCACGGAAATTTTTTTCATGCTGTCTGGGCATATCTCGAGAACTAGAAGGAAGGTTTGTTAATGTTGGGGGTCCATAGATGGGACCAATTAAGTCCCACATATATATAAATGGAGACGGGTGTCTTTCTTGTCCGAAAGCCTTGGCTTTATGAGAAAGTTCCACTGCGTTTTATGGGTTCATGTGACCAAAAAGGTATCTTTGAGTGGTCCAAACAATGAAGAATCCCACTTAGTTGAGCCACGCACACACGGAAAGGTGACTTGATATTGCAGACTATTTGATAGATAATATATATGATCTTCATTCATCACATATCCAATTCAATTCAAGTAATAAATTCTAATATTTTATTTAATATTAAATTATATTCCTCTAATTGATTACTTCCCTCCTATACTACATTGAGACTTTTTTTTTTTTGGTTATATTGACCAGTTTTCAATCATTATTTAAAAAACTTTACTCATAATGAATTTTCAATGCTATATTCTTCTACGTGGCTGACTATAATTAAAGCTAAAACCTCATAAATGGTTCTCCACCCCAAAAAAAAAAAAAAAAAAAAAAAAATACAGATGTAGCAAATGTTGAAAGCATAATAAAATAAATTGATTTAATTAATGGAGAGAGATTAATGATACACCAAAGAGGTCCAGCTAATGGCACGGGTCTAGATATATTTTTTGGATCTCGGAGGGGTTTTTTTTTTGGCTTCTATTTGGTTGGTAACAATTTAACCCACTTGACCCGGATACAATCTAGGCTCTTAAATTAGGATCTAAAAATTATTTCACAAAAACAAAAAAAAAAGGTAAATTGCACAGACACCCCCTTTACTGTAGTGAAACTATACAGAACTACATTGCTTTTATAAAAGTTACACAGAATACCCCTCTAACAATGCTATCATACAATCTCAATCACATCGTTACTTTCAATTTAACGGCAGAGGGTCAAATTTGTTTTAAGACAAAAATACCCTTGATTCCGAAGACAAGGACGACGGAGACGACAAAGTCTGTTCTCCGTTGTAATTCCGCGAAGATGCAAAAAGAGACCTCGACTGAATTATAATGTGTAGACTCTTTGCAAAAAACTCAGTAATTATCTGCTCGATTTTCGCAGGTTCAGAATGCAAATTGTTTTGAGAAGAAGCCAAAATCTTAATTGAAAAGCACTCTCATCACTACAAACTCATAAAGTAAAGAAGCTTTCAAAAAACCAGACAGTAAAGCCTTTAGAGATTAACTAATGAACTACGCATAACAAATTCAAACTCAGAAAAACAGAAAAAAAAAAACCAATGGAATTCGATTTTAAGAGAGAATCTAAAGAAGCGGAATTTCATAAAATTCAACGTAAGTTCTCAAATAACACAGAAATTGATAGATATCAGCATCAAACAAAAAAGAAGAAAAAAAAAATAAAAACCAGAGCCTGTACTCACCGTTTTACTATTCCTGCTGTTGTTTTGCAATCTCCAATCAGGAGAGGAAAAAATGACGGCATTTTCCTTTTTCAGTTGATCATTATTATTTTTCCTCTTCCCCATTGGAATCGATGAACAATGTTGATTAATGGAATTCAACTTACAAATCTATCGAAAACGGCAAGGTTTGTGAAGCTTGAGGAAGGAGATATCAGAAGATGTAGTTAGATGGAATGTCAAAGCACTGTTTTAGTTGCAGACTTTCACCCGTTAGCTTTGTTACAGGCCGTCGTTTATAAATGAAACCAATATTGAAAGGCAAAACCATAGGTTTCAGATCTTGTCGATCGAGCCATTCTATGGAGGAGATGATCTGGAAATAGGAGAAGTAATCGGAACACATCGACAGCAGAAATGCTCTGGACATTTTTTTGCAAAAGGATGGTTGGAGGAAAGAGGATGATAGACGGAAATCAGGATAAAGAACTCAGGTTCCACCAGACAGAATACATGAAGGATCTAGGGTTTTTCACTAGCTTGTTCAGAAAATTCCTTTTTAATTCCTCTGCCCTATGTTCTTATTTTTCTTGTTTCAGATTTTTAGTTCCTCTGCCACCATCTCATTGATGTTGATCCATTCTAGAGAGAGAGAGAGAGAGAGAGAGAGAAATGTCTTTTGTGAGTTGTGGTGGCATTCAATTACCAACCTCAGTCTTCTTTTTTGAGTGCTTCTCTCAGGTTTTCTTCTCCATTTAATCTCTAACAGTGTCTCCTTCCAACTCGTTTGACTTCCTTCAAAAATTTCTTGAAACTCATTATCACCATCAAAACTTGTGGTCAAGGCATCTTCTTCTCCTTCTTCTGTTGTAGTACTTGTGGAGAAAAAAAGGGTAACTCGTGGAGAAAAAAGATGAACTTAGGGGTTTTGTGGAGAACTTAACAATAAACCCATATTGTATTATCAAAAAAAAATAATAATAATAAAAAAATAAATCTATTTAGGTTATTTTACATTAATTAAAGGTATTTTTGTCTTAAAACAAATTTGACCCTCTGTCGTTAAGTTGAAAATAATGGTGTGGATGAGATTATATGATAGCATTGTTAGATGGGTATTCTGTGTATCTTTTGTAAAAACATGATAGTTTTGTATAGTTTCACTACAGTAGAGGGGGTGTTTGTGTAATTTATCCAAAAAAAAATGATACCCCAAGAGAAGGGGAGAGAAGTTTTTTGTGGGGGACCCATGGGTTTTAACTAGGAGAGGGAGATACACCAATGCTGAGTTTGGTATACATTCTATAGTAGAATGAGAATAAACTAAAATGTGAGTTTTTTTTTTTCTAAACTCAAAATGAAATGAAAAATAGGACAAAAATGGATTTAAAAAAAAAAAGAAAAAAAGATCATGTTCTCTTCCGAAGTTCTAGGATCCAATAGTGCACTTAGAACGCCTTCCAATAACGCATACCAAATGCAACGGAAAATTCCGAGAAAAAGAAAACATTCTTACAAGTTAGTCAAAAAGTTCAGGTGGGGGAATTTTTGAGTTCTGAAAAACTCTTTTCAAAACGCTTTTGATGTAATGCTTTTGTAAGCATGGGGAATTTGAACCATTAAATTTAGACTTTGATTGATTCTTTGCTGCCATGTAGTTTTTAAAATACCCTATGATTACGGTCTAATTCATATTAATAGTCAATAACAACTACCCACGTTGTCACTAAATCACTCTTCTGTCCAAAATTAATTTTAACATCATGCCACAATTCAAATAATAACAAATACCCTAGACATATAAGATTATAGGCATGGTTGGTTAACAACACCGTAGATTAAGGATCCGGAATCGAGGAAATTGACTAAACCCAACTCTCAATTTACGATTCAGGCTGATTTCCAATTCAAAAAATCGGTTTTATTATTATTATTATTATTTTTCAAGGTTCAGATTGATTCCGGTGACTTTTCGCCAATTCGTAATCAATTCCGACCGATTCTAGTATAATTTAGATCAGAATCGGTTGTTTTTTCAATCCAATTACTTAAGCCATGAACTAACATTTTATTCTCTAACAAACCTTTTGGGTTCCTTGGTAATATTTTTATGGGTAAGGTATCATTGATAAAATAATGGTAAAATACCAACAAAATTAACATGACACCGATGTGAAGGTCAAAATGTACTCTTCACATTTGATATCATTCATTGAATCTTTGATTATTCACCCAACAAAGATTTTTTTAATAATTAATCTTTTCTTACCAAATAAAAGATACGTATTATAATTTCTTGGTTTATAATTTTCAAGGCCGGCCCGGCCCCATTAATTATTCTCAAATAATATAAGAGCAGATTAGCATTTACCAATAACCAGTAAGATTTTACTCTAAGACATTTAGTAATAATGATACCTTAGTTATTAAATTTGAAATAATGATGATAGATCTTCATTGACAACAAATTGATTAATTAATTAACAAAAGTCATAATTAGACTAAAAGTAGTGGATGTGAAGAAAATAGCTGACTAATTAGATATATGATGATGATGATGTTTCTGTTGAATTTGATTAATAAATTATTATTTTACCTAATATTAATAATATAAGATTGTCAATGTATCTCTAGATTAACCACATGTGATCGCTGATCTCTCCATGTATTGTGGCTTATATGGTTGACTATCAATTGTCTGGAGGATTTTCTTTTTTAATTTTAAATTATCACAGCCATGTTATGTTATGAATGTATGACTACGTGAGAACATCTAACCGAGAGAGAGAGAGAGAGAGAGAGAGAGAGAGAGAGAGAGAGATCATGAAATTTGAAGGTTGATGGGTGAATTGGATCGAACCGGGTTGGCTCATAGGGTATAATGGCTTAACACCTAACCACAAATGGAACATCTACTGACACCTGTCCTAAAGATGGTATGGTCAATTTCGATGAGTTCAAGAAGATGATGAAGAAGAAGCGAATCCAAAGAAGCAACTTCTCGGGAGGATGGAATAGAAAGGAGGGGGATTCCTTAGAGAAACAAAACCGTTGGATCCTCTCCAGGATATATAGGTGTCAGCTGAAGAGACGTCACTAGATGATACCATTTCCTCTCCTTATTAGTTTCCATGTAAAATATCATGGAAACAAGGCTCCAATAAAATGATAATTCTTAACAAAAGAAAATAAAAAATAAAATGATAATTGAACTTAAACTATAGCTAAAGTAGAAGTGGAAATGACTCTGGTTCAGCCATCTGGTTGTTGTGGGATGTCTGGCCCCCACAGATTAAGATTTGACATTGCTTAAAATAATGGATACAAATTGGGTTGGGGCAAAAAGTATGAGAGAGAGAGATTGGATCCACATCCTCTCCTCTCAGGGATTCGGGAGGAGGGACGGCGACCCCCAGTGGATGGTCGACACCCGAGGTTGAATGAATCCGACTTCTCCATCCGAGCCGACAAGTTGAGTGTAGATTTTGATGGAAAGGTCGGATTCATTCGACCCTCGGGTGTCGACCATCCATTAGGGGTCACCGTCTCTCCTTCTGAATCTTTGGAAAGAAGAAGATTTGAATCTCTCATGGATGTGTGGGACCATTGGGATTAATCCCAATTCAGTTTCGTAGAGGAGACGACAAAAATCAAGCGTCCTCTCGTTGTCACTAAATAAAAGCAGATCGAATCTCTTTCCCACGTGTAACGCCCACCGTTTTTCTCCAATATTCGTACTTTCTCCCTTAACTTACCTTCCATCGTCATCGTCATCATCCATTTTGACACCAAACCATAACCCACCACATTCCATTGTCTATAGTCATCATGTTCATTCTATATTTTGATACCAATCCAACAGTCACTGATGGTGACCAATAGGAGGGTCTGCATAAAATTGGACCCCATGATCTTAACTTCACAATACCAATCAATACACTTTTTTGTTTGTCCGGTGGGACTCGTGGGACCCTAATCAAAATGGATGATTCTAGCAGTAGAACAACTTGATCTAGCTAGACAAGCTACTAATTTATACACCCCCCATCGTTTATCTGCTTTGGGTCGTGGAGCCTTTCAGTGAGGATTTGTGAAGGTTTTTCTTCACTGGATTCTAATCCAACGTTAAAAACCGAGCCTCCACGTGAGAACTATTTTTCTATTCCATTTTTGGACTACTCTTTCCTAGAATGTCTGCTAAGATCTAATTAGATTAATGGGCTAACAGACGCTAGCCAATATGTCATTGCTTAGGATTCACACCAACTCTCTCTCTCTCTCTCTCTCGCTCTCTCTCTCAAATTACTCAGTGAGTGACAGTGAGAATGAGAGACAGAAAAACCGCCCACATTAATGTCAAAACCGTTCAGTTCGTTACTCCTTGGTCATCGGTGGACTGAGGGTGTTTAAGTAATTTGACATCAAACTCCATGGCTTTCCGTGCCCAGAAGATTAATCAAGGACGGCCAGAAATCAAAACTGAAGGACAGGAGGAAATGAATGAAGAACACTAGATTTTATACAAACCACTATTTGAGTTTCTGTTCTTAGAAACATAATTTCAATAGTATTATTAGAACATCAAAATAATTCTATACTGAAACCTTAAGGGAGAAAAAAGAGAGACCGTGTGAATGAAAGAAAAGCGTATCTCATTAGATTGCTGAAAATCTAGATCAACAACCTTTGTACAAGGGAGACAATTCTTGAACGACCTTCGTCGTCTTTGGATGCCGGAAAACCTTCATCGGACTCCGAAAGTGCCAACTCCACCCCTTCAATTTGCTATCGCTGCCTGCAGGTTCAGAGAAAGAAGAGATCCCGACTGATTTCGATCTCGTCATCCTCACTTTCATTGCCTGCAGTTTCACTTTCTCTTCCCTTCCTTCCTCTGCTTTCTTCGTCTTGCTCGAAGACTTGAACACAGACCAAAATGATAATCTGCTACGACTCGGATCAGGAGTACTCGGTGCTACATCGATCTTATCGGACGGTTTCCGTCCGATGAAAGCGAAGGCGGTGGTGGATCTGGACCGTCGGAAGGCAGGCTCGTTGTCGATGAGATTTGATACGCGTCCGACGGCTCCGATCCCAGCTCCGGACTTGGGAGCGTCGAATGAGGAGGCAAGAGAGAAGGAAGAAGACGATGATGAAGAAGAAGAGGAACAGCACGCGCATGGGCGCACACTAGCGCAGTTGGGGCAAAGTTGGAGAAGACGGTCTCTGAGGCAGAGAGGGCAGACTCCGGTGCTTCGTCGCTTCGAGGGGTGCATTTGACATTTCCATATATCTTCTTCGTCCATTGCAGAAGCAAATTCAGTCTCTCTCTCCTCTGCTACTTCTGCAACAAGTGCTCTGCCCTAGTCGCAAAGTGTGTCTCTGCTCTTTCGCTCGCTCTGATCCTCTCCTTGTGTTTGTTTCTTGAAATCCTTTGTTATCGATTGCAGGGGCTTTTGGTTTTGGTATTAAATAGTCAATCGACGAGGGTTAACCATGGGCTTCAACCACGGTTAAGAGAACTGATTAAGGACGGAACCGGAACGCTACGTGTGCCGTTCGATCCCTTTGAAAATGCCATTGATAATTGAATGTTTTTACAAGAATGCCACTACCTTACTTTCTCTCTAATTGCCCTTGTTCATATTTTCCTTCGTCTTATCGTTTATGAGTCAAACCAGGATGCGAGGCCAAACACTAGCGGTCAATATCTTGAAAAGGACAGGTCCTCAAAATGAACGGTGGAGATCATCAGATATTCCAGGGAAATGGAAGACTAAGGTTTGTTCAACACGTGGGCGTGCCAATTGTCATGTTATCTCACGAAATAGCTGAGAAGGTGGAAGGACTCACTCAGGTTTCCCCATAAAAGATCAAATGCTTTCCACACCTTTATTATTAATGAATCTTAACAGGTACATCCAATCAAATCACCCCGGAAGGAACATCACTTCCATGTGTTATGGAAAACCTAGTGTATTGAAATGGGATTCCAAATCGTTTTTTCCTAGGGGTTCGAGAAGAGACTCAGCTCCCACCAGTTAACGCCCATGTGTCGGGCATCGGCCGATGATAGTATAGTCTTCTCCCAAACCCCTACTAGAAGACGATTTGAATTCATTAAAATGGGGGAACATTTATGATTTATCCATCTCATATCTGAAAACCCATCTTGACAATTTTATTACATAGGATACATTTGTGGGCCCTACAATGGTTTTTTTTTTGGTTGGTAAACACCCTACAAGGGTGATGACCAATGGAATAAAATGCTGCGAGATTGGGTTGAAGTAAATCAGGGTAGGATAAGATCCTATTGGGATTCCACCAAGGATTAGACAGGTGGAGGCCATAATAAACATTTGACCCAAGAGGGCATCAAATATAGAAAGAAAATGATGTTTAAAGTATAGAAAAGGAGAAAATGTACATGTACTTCTGTATAGTTAGTAAGCAAAGTTGATGTAATAGTATTATGTAAAGACCGTTTTGCCATCAGTTAATGCATTTTATCTTCCACTAAATGTTTGCAATGTTGTAATTTTATGTTTTCAATGAGAGTAAGTTTGAGTCATCTGCCTCTTGTGATCCTGAGTATTTTTAGTCTGATAATGTTTGAGACCCCAAGCTTGGAGGCGTTACAAGATAACTTTTAAGTGCAGGGGTGTCTCATTTGTTCTGATATGTCCTCTAAATTATTCACTGGGGTTGAGATTTCGTAGCCCAAGGTCAGATCAAGTTAAGTTTGGTTGGATTTAAGTGACCTTGGAATGGGCTGGGCTGGGCTGGGTTTCGATTGTACTCATAAGTTTGATGAAAAAACCTCGTAGGGTTGACTGACCATAAAGGTTCCATAGAGGTACTTGCAATATATATTTTTATTTTAATATAGCTGTAGGGAAGGGAAGTAAAACCAAATCAATACTACAGTTTTGTAATCATTACTTCACACGCATGATGGTGTAATTAACTCTAAAAGAACGGCAATGACTGTAAAATGACCATCTCAACCCTAGTTATTTTACAACCTTATGTGAGAGGGCGGATCACATGGTCTCTTTCTTGATATTCGGGAGGAGGGGCAGCGATCCCACTAGATGGTCGCCACGTCAAGGTTGGATGAATCTGATCCTTCTGTTGGAGCCGACAAATCAAACCGATAAGGGAATGTCAGCTCGAACAGAAGGGTCAGATTCATCCGACCTCCACGTGGCGATTATCTCAGGGGTCGCCGCCCCTCCTCCCAAATATGAGGGAGGAGACGATTTGAATCCGTGAGAGGGCATAAGGGGAACAATGTCGGGTGGTGTTTTTTTTCCCCAATAATTTATACATTGAAAAATATATTTATTAAAATAGCAAGAATTTTAAGTACGCTGTACAATATGAATACAAAACTTTTCTTTACTCTTTTCACAAGTGATTCCCTTTTTTCTACACTTTTCTTTATTTGCAACAAAAGAGGGGCTAAGGTTATTGCAATGGATACTTTTATTCACCACTTACAACTCGTGAGTTGCAGGGACACAATATTTTCCCTAGTTATTTCTCAATAATAAATGAAACAATAGTAGTTGGATAAGAATTCGAGGGGTATGAATGTGAATGTAAATATGTGTGGGTAAGAAAATCAATAGGATTATATATATATATATATATATATATATATACTTTTTTTTTTATCTCAAAAGAATGGTTAATTTGGGGATTGAGATAGTCTCTAGCCTATCCAGTTCGTCCAACTATGAATGAACGAACTGGATTCAAAGGACACGCATACCAATACATTGGGGGGCATGTCCTTTGAATCCAGTCTATCTGTTCACGATTGAACGACTAAATGGACATGAGACAATCTTCTCTCTAATTGGGATATAATTTAAGGTGAATAATAAATTTATGTTTGATAGATCAGGTATATGACACCTCAGTCTACAAGCATTCACCGTTAAAAAGTGAACAAAATCTAAACCTTTATTTATGAAGTTTCAATAATACCCTCTTTGGTAATTTGGTCTCTTGATATATCTATTAAGGCGAACAGAGAGTGTCTTCTCATATGAGCCGGTTTGTGAGATAAAGAGTTTGATCTATAAATCAAATCCCTATCAGAGTGGCTTTGGTCTCTTATCGACATTGTTTGGACTCATTTGGTTTCTTTTATCAATCAATTCAATTAGTTTTAGTTTTATTTTTTCTCCAACATTGACTCTGGTTATTTCATCGCTCATGTGAGAGGACGCAGGGGAATGTTGGGTAACAGAATTTTTCATAAATGAAAATATAATTTTCTAAAACCAGATCATATTTTTTTTTTTTTTTTTGTAAAGAACCAGATCAAATGTTGAACCCTATTGACATGAGGTTGAATGGTTTCTTACCAAAAAAAATAAAAAAATAAATAAAGGTTGAATGGTTCAACCGTCTGAGCATCGGATCCAGTGACCAAACAACGTGCCCAGGTCTTAGACCGCTGGGTTGCAAACTTGTATTGACCAATGATGGAGGAGGAGGCCATTATTTCCTTTTAAGGATTTTCTCATTTCCGGTCTGTCCATGGATAGATATGGACCGGTTTGGTTTGTAGTCGACGCACAAACGCTTAAATGGTTCTAATAATCCGGTCCAAAAGTCCAGGAAAACACAGTCCCTGATTACTATTACTCAAACCGTTAGTACTTAAACCGTTAAGTTTGATTGTAGTACCAGGCTCAGTCAATATACCCAATTTTATTCTCACCTTTCGTCTTCTGCTCATCACATCTTCTTCACAGGTCTCGTTTAGAAAAGATCAGAACACAGCTTACGAAGGCAAACACAAACATGGGCTACGAAAACGATCCGTGAGCGATTTGATCTTTTCATATTTTTCGTATTCTGTAAAAGTATTTTCTGAGAAATTAGGGTTTATGGATCTCCATTTTTGTTTCAGGTACCGTGATGAAGATGGAGAGCCATTGATGGACCTCGAAGACGCACAATCCGATATGGAACCTTCGCTGGAACCAGAAGATCCTGATGAAGACTGGCGACGGGAGCGATCACCGACCCCAGTTCACGAATTCGATTCTGGATCTAAGGCGAAGCCAAGGAAGAGGCTTATTAAGAAAAGCACGAAGGAGAGTACCCCGGATTTTGATGACGAGGAGGCTAGGGATTTAGTGAGAGACGATTTCGATTATGAAGGTGATGAGTTGTCGGCGTCTTCTCGTAAACGGAAGGTTTCTAAGGATGGTGGGAGCAGAAAGAAGGAGAAGAAATCGAAGTCGGAGAGGAAGCTTGGGGAGAGCACTAAGTCGGGGTTCAAGGGTGGGAGCTCTTTTGGAAGGTCGAGGGATCATCACAGTGGTGACCCGGAGATGAAAGAGATGTGGGATACGATTGCTGGGGCTGATTCGGAGGTATTGGATAGTCATGGAACTTTCTTTACATCTTTACATAATGGAATTCTTTTTTAGTAGTTTAATTTGGAACAGCTCTCCAACTAGTTGCAATTCGCCCAAAAAAAAATATGCTTCTTGCCTCAAATTGTTTACTTGTGTAATGAGTGAAGGGCATAAAGCATATGCTACGAGATACTGTGGGTTTTCTACCACAGTTTTTAGTTATTTTTTTCGCCCATTTACCAAATCGTTTATTTGTATAACGAGCAAATGACATAATCCATCTGCTACGGGTACTGTGATTTTGTGCTGAAGTGTTCATTATCTTTTTCTTCTCTTCTGTGTGAATGAATGATTGCCATGAAGCTGTGCTCATTAGTCTTTCAGCAGGCTGAAGCCTGTCTTGCAATTTATGTGAGAAACTGACGAATTTTTGAGCATTACATAATAATAGAACTGCTTATGTGCATTGGCTTTTCTTTTTGGGAACAGGATGACCAAGAGGGTGTCAGGACTTTGGACGATGATAACTTCATAGATGATACTGGTCTGGATCCTGCTGAGAGGTTTGGCAGCGACAATGAAGCAGTTTCAGCCGGGGATGCTCCTCAGGTTAACGTTTCATCCTTTCTTAACAGTGTTATACAGGATCAGTTTCTGATCTTGCTGCGTTGAAATAATTTATTTTCCTTGAAACAATCCTTGGGCTTCTCAAGTTGTCACACATTTTATAGGAATTTGTGTAGACACATTTGTTGGGAATAATCCACATTGTTAATGAGATTGAAATCCTGTGGTCTTATATATGGAGAGTCCCTCCACTTACTAGTTCGAACTTTTGAGTTAGAAACTTGACATGGTATCAGAGTTCCAAGTTCTCTCTCATAATAACCCTAAAAAAAGAGGCAAAGTCACCAAAAGAGGGACGCCAAATGCACAAAATAGGGATTATGGTTACCCAAAGAGGGACGATCACCCAAAAGAGGGACTATATGTCACCCAAAGAGGGACTATATGTCATCCAAAGAGGGATCAGTCACACAAGAAGAGGGATTAGTCACATGAAAAGTGCCATGTAATACCACATATACTACCACATATACACCACCTAACGGTGGGGTTACATGTGAGGGGGAGTATTGGGAATAGTCCCACATTGTTAATGAGATTGGAATCATGTGGTCTTATATATGGAGAGTCTCCCCACTTACTATTTCGAACTTTTGAGTTGGAAACTTGACAACATTGGCACTGCTTCTATAGTTCTTGATTTCTTGATTCCCTTCCCAAAAACTTAAAATAAATTAGGAAGTGGGTTCCCACGTTTCTGGTGTTGGAGAAATCTCCATGCCATATCAATGGCACAGCACGGAATAGTATCACGTAGGGGAGCCACAATGGTCGAGAGGGGAGAGAAATGAATTAAAAATAAAAAAACCATGTCAGGGGTTTTTTAAGTGGACAGTGTGGGGGTCTTTTTCCCATTAAATTAATAGATATTCTCTGATTCTTGCAGGCAGAAGAGGGTGAAGAGGACAATGAAATTAAACAACTATTTAAGGGGGGCAAGAAAAAGAAGAAAAGTGAGAAAACGCCGGCAGAAATAGCTCTGCTAGTAGAACATCTCATGGCAGAGCTTGAAGTAACAGCTGAAGAAGATGCGGAGCTAAATAGGCAGTCTAAACCTGCCATTAATAAACTTAAGAAGCTGCCACTTCTAACTGAGGTTCTCTCAAAGTAAGATGGCTCTGCTGCATACTGTAGTTATTTGTGTTGCAGAAGTATATTAAATTTCTGATTTCTTTCTCCTATTATGGTTGCTGTTATTGCAGGAAGCAACTTCAACAAGAGTTTTTAGATCATGGAGTGCTAACTCTTCTGAAAAATTGGCTCGAGCCTCTCCCTGATGGAAGCTTACCTAACATAAATATTCGATCTGCAATTTTGAAGATATTGACTGACGTATGTTAACTGTATATTTATTTATTGTTGATTAATGACTATTAGTATCTTAACTAGCTTGGTCATTCAAATGAAATGCTGCTTCTGTTATGCAGTTTCCAATTGATCTAGAGCAATATGATAGGAGGGAGCAGCTCAAGAAAAGTGGTCTTGGGAAGGTGGCTCTCATCCCACTAATTTAGAGGCCTGCCCAGTTCGGATACTTGCAATGGGAACATAATTAGCTGATCCAGTTGTCCTTTTGCTTTTTGTGCAGGTCATTATGTTCTTGTCCAGATCAGATGAGGAGACCACATCTAACAGGAAACTTGCCAAGGATTTAGTTGACAAATGGGTAGGGCACCAAAACCAAAGGCCTTGCTTGGGCAAAAAACCCAAACTCCCTTCATTTGTGATTATGCTTCTGAGATCTCAATCAGTGATCTGAGTTAGTGACATAGATTACTGTAAACAAAATTTGTGCAGAGTCGACCTATATTCAATAAGAGCACACGATATGAGGACATGCGGAATTATGACGATGAGAGAGTTCCCTTCCGGAGGCCTTCTTCGAAAAAGTAGTCATCTTAGCTCTTTTTGTATTTTGTTTGCTATGGAAATTTAATGAAATTTATATTTTAATGATTTAACATATTTATAATTTCTAATTTCCTTATTACTTTGTCATAATTTTAGACCAATGGCGAAAGCTGCAGGAATGGACTCAAGAGATGATGATCTTGATTTAGGTGAATTTTCACAGTAAGTTATCTGGCAGAATTTTTTTTTTTTGTGTGGTAATAATCATTATCTTATTTTTACAATGGCTTCCAGTTGACGTATATGAGTATGTTGTCCTGATTATTGTTTGTCTGCATTATAGGGGTCCAAAGTCTGGCCAATCATCTTCCAGGCAACTTACTACTAGGCCGGAAGCCCTACCAATGGATTTTGTGGTGCGTCCGCAATCTAAGATAGATCCTGATGAAATCAGAGCACGAGCTAAACAAGTTGTACAAGATCAGCGCCGGTTGAAGGTTAGTTTTTTTACTTAAGCCAGGAAGGATTAAAATTGTGCTGCAAGACCCATGTCTTATTTAGCTGATCACAATTATCTCTAGAATATAATTTGGCCAGCTAATTGTTCCTCAATTCTGTTGCTGGAAATGTATTAGTGATCACTGTTACACTAGATTGTTTTTGTTGACGTTCAATCTCTGTAAGCATGGGATGTTCCTTGAAAATTCACAGTAACTGGTGGATGTCCTAATTTTCTGGCTGGGGAGTCCCAGTTGTTTTGTGTTGATGTCAATAATAATAATAAAGAAAATTAAAATTAACGTAAGATGCAAAAAATAATGAAAATCAACCAAATGAATGAAAAACTTCGTTGACAGATACATGCAACATTACATTAACGAAAAATCTAATCAAAAGTATGAACCATGGTTCCCCACGCTGTTAAAGATGAAGAAGCATCCGGGTAGATCCAATGGAAAATGCTAAAAGTACAAGGCATAGATCTTTAAACCACACCAAATTAAGCTCCAGATGGTTGACCTACAGATCCAAAATCCTGATTGTCTGGAAAGGCTTCCAAGATGCAAAGTGGCCAATCTTTAGAACTTGGTAATAACTTTCAATTGGTAAGAGTGAACTTTTACTGACTAATAATTATGATATTGCATTAGAACATTTGGGAAGTATATTTCACGTGTGAAAAACACATGTATAAGTCCATACCCATCTTTTGCATTCATATTGCCTGAATTTTATTATATATTTGTTAAATAGCTTAGGCCTTGTCTCAAGTATGACCTCAAACAGAGTTGATTGGAGTGCAAGAATCCATATAACCGATCCCATTTAGATGGGATAAGGCTTTGTGGTTGTGGTTGTTGTTGAACTTTTACCTGTTAAATCTCTGCATTCAACTAGTATAAACAAATACCAAGCCTTATTTTTAGTTAGGGAAAATATCTACTACACCCCCTATAGTTTGTCCTAATCTCACCCAACCGTCTTTGTTTGCCATAATATCCCTAACACCTTTGAGGACACCCAAACCTTGTTTAGATGCTAAAAAGACTTTTTTTACCCTCAATCTTATTCAGTTTCATATATATATATATATATATATATATATATATATATATATATATATATATATATATATATATATTTTTACTTTTTATTTTTAGAATTATCTTATTTTTTATTTTACTTTTTTATTCTTCTCTTTCCCTAACCTCTGCACTGACAGAGAAGGTATGCCTCCTTTGACGGGCGAAATACATCTCCTTTGACAGTTAAGAAAATGTTTCCTTTGACAGGTGAATTACATCTCTCTTAATCTCTCTTATGGTTTTCTTCCGAAGAAATCGGATCCACATCGTTTCCTCCCTGAGATTCGGGAGGAGGGGCGGCGACCCCAGGGGATGGTTGCCACGTAGAGGTCGGATGAATCCAACCCCTCCGTTCGAATGACAAGCCGAGCCGACAAGGGAGTGTTGGCTCGAATGGAGGGGTCGGATTCATCCGACCCCCACGTGGCGACCATCCACTGGGGTCGGTGCCCCTCCTCCCTGAAGTACAGGGAGGAGACGATTTGAATCCGAAGAAATCAGAGTATAGTATCGTTACCCTCAACATCGGTGGACAGCTCTTTCAAACAACAAGACAAACTCCCCATCAAGCTGGTTCTAAATCCATCCTTTCGATGCTTTTCGATCCTTCTACCTACCCTTCAGGTGTTCAATTCGTGGACAGTGACCCTGAGATCTTTTCCATCCTCCTTTCCCTTCTCAAAACTAGATGAAATTTTGCGGACCTGGGTGAAGAATCCATGATCACGACAGACGACTTCAACTGGTTTTCTGACATGGCATCTTCATCCTCGGCCACCATATTGGAAAGCCCGTTCTGTGCAGAAAGTACCAGTGGAGGAGATGCTGACATGACGATACTGTTTCCTATGAGGGAAGAGGATGAATTACTATACACTGATCTTGGGGAACTGCCAGAATGTTCTTTGGTTTTCTGGCAAAGTGGGTTGTTCGATCAAGAGGAAGAAAGCCCGTGGTGTAGTTTAAAAAGAATTTGAAAAAAAAAAAAAAATCGGAAATGGGTGGAAATGAATGAGAAATTGTTGATGTGGTCTAGGTTGTTTAATTGTAGGTGAGAGGGGATTAGAGATTCAAGGACAGTTCATAAAGTTCACGGACATCCGGATCTACTTGGGGCAACAGAGACTAAAAGCCAGAGCTAGAAGAAAGAAACCCCTGATTTCAGCAAGCAAGCAAGAAACCCAGATTGATTAATGGGTTTGTTCTGTCCCTGAACCCACATTCTACGGAACCATCACCATGGATGACCTCCTCGTCTTCATACTTGGAACTCTGGAATCTAATCTGGGTTTGTGGAATCCCAAGCTTGTCATCCGATGCTTCACAAAGATGCCTTATATTAGTACTACTCAAGTACTCATCCCCTTCTCTTCTTCGTTGTTGTAGTCTTCGAAGCGCAATGGAGACCCAGAAGTCAACGACGACGAGCTAGGCTCACTACTGCTGGCAGCAGTGGTGGATGGGGGATTTATTGGTTCCGGCTCTAAGGCAATGGAGAAAATAAAATTGTAAGTTTTATTAAAATTAAAAGATAAAATATCTAGGGATAGTTCTGTCATTTAATAAATTAAAATGGTGTCACGTCATCGATTAAGGGACATAAAGGAGGGGGTCTGCTGGATATAGGTTTTTAAAAGTAGGGGGTGTTAGGGATATTATCGCAAACGATGGCGGGTAGGTGAGATTAAGATAAACTACGGGAGGTTTGGTAGATATTTTCCCTTTTAGTTATTAGAGTTGTAGGTAGGTAGGTAGGGGTCCCACTGGATGTGATTGTAAGATTGGATATATGGATATTGCCATTGAGCTATTTGCCTCTCTTTTTTTTATTTCTTTTACCATTGTTATGTTTACTTACCCAAAAAAAAGAAAAGAAAAAAGAAAAACAAAAGGAGATATTGCCATTGAGCTACAAACTACACATCAACAATCTAAAACCATTTATAAACGTGTCTTCTTCATAGAAATGCCTTGCAAGTCTGGTAGAGAACTTATAAAGAACTAATTCAGGTGACGCTGGTCAAGCATCTGAAATGTCATGTCTTGTTTGATGCTGAGTTTCTGAATTCTGATTGCGATATTCATGTCATAATTTAATCACTCTTTAGTTTTATGATAAGAACACTTACAAGATGTTTTATCCCCCTCCCCGCCCCCCTTCTGGTTCTTTTTTTTTTTTTTTCCCCTTTTGCTTTTGTCTCGTTCTATTCTTTTAGTCCACTTGAATTAGTTAATGTGCTGTGGCTTGCAGATGAATAAAAAGTTGCAGCAGTTGAAAGCACCAAAAAAGAAGCAGCTTCAAGCAACGAAGCTTAGTGTGGAGGGCCGTGGCATGATCAGGTTCCTTTAGCTTCTCATGATGTGCGATGCTGGGAAGCCTGAATACATCATGATATTCACTTGTATCAACAGCCAACCCGTCGTGCCTTTTATGAATGGAATGGTTGCTGAATGAGTTAAAGCAATCGGGTTCCATCTTCCTTTGAGCTCGGTTATGGGATCCTCTCAGAGATCTTCCATACCCCCGCCCCCCTTCCTGTTCTTATGGTCCAATAATATCTTTGTAAATCATCTACTCTCATTCATCATCTGGTTGCCTAAGGCATTAAATGTGTCATATCTGAGTTTGACTAATTGTGGGACTCTATCAGTTGATATCCATACCATATTTTCCTTCATGAAATATCTCTCTGTAATTGCTTCACGTCAATCTTGAAACAGGAAACACTTAATAAATAATTTGTATGGATCCAGTTTTTGTGCACGACTATGCATCAGTTCTTCATCCAATTGCGGTTGGGTGGGGGCATAACTGCTATTACATATTTTTCCTCCTTATTTGGGGGCTGAAAAGCACGGGCCTGTATAACTCGGTATGCACAACATCTTTAAATATTTCTTCTCAAAAGATCCAAGCTTGTAAAACTATGGAATTGCATGCTAACAGCACACAAACAACTCCATTTCATGGTAGCAGTTTAGCCAAGAGTTCTTTATAATTAATAGATCAAAGTCAATCCACTTTTTTTTTTTTTTTTTTTTGTGGTAAGAAGATCAAACCACTTCGTAGCTTGGTTTTTATAGCTTAGAAATCTGTCACGTGTCAACTTGAATGGGGCTTAAATTCTATGTACAAGTAGTGGCTAATGTCTTACTCATATGTTAAAATTTTTTTGTCCAGTGATAAAATAAGGTTTCAAAAAATTCAGCACTGTGAGAGAGACAGTAGTGATCCGAAAATCATAAGTGTGCATGAACATACACATGGATATCTAATGGGGAGGGGGAATATTAATATGTATGTGATGTCTCTTGGAGATTATTTTTTCTTATTCTTTGTGACTATGGAAGATGAGAAAGTGTTAGATCTTGTATAATTGTTCCAACATAATGTATATCTTGGGCAGTTGAATGACACAGTCTCTAGTCACTCCATTCCTCGTCTTCTCTCCCCCACTCTTGATGGTCCTAGCAACAGTATATTGTCATTGGAGGTGGTGGTTGGGGCTTAGGATGGCAATGGTGCTGTTGTGCGATGGTGGAGTAAGTAAACTGATTAAGACCTGATTAGCTGAATCGATCATTAATCGTTTTCAATTAGAGGCGGAATTGGAACCGGTTATTAATTAGTTCGTTTTGGTTTCTTTTTATCACAGCCTGAACCGATTTGTCAGAACTGAACAGATCAACACCTTTACTCCTATGAAAATAAGATGGGCTGGTTCTGCTAAGTTGCATGATCCACAAAACATAGCTTGAATTTCAGTATTGGAAGTGTCTTTTCTATAATTGAACTGCTTCTGATAGTATTTGTACAAGTATTCTTTATAATGAAATGAATTTGATGGTCATGGGCTTAAATGAAAAGTTGTGAATCAGCTAGTATTGTAATTTCTGATTTGTTAAAAATTATATACCCATATTGAAACTATACAGATGCCTTTGCATGGGTAATGGGCTCAACTAACAAAATAGATCATGCTCAAGATGGGGACATAAGTTACTTTTAGGTTATTGGATCATAACAAGGCAACAGCTAGCAGCCTAGCTCTAAGTTTCTGGTTTTCACATCATATTTTATATCTTAAGATGACTAAAAACTGAAAGATTCATAATATGAGAATCTAATCTGAAATCAGAAATGAGAGTCGATGTGCACTTCACAGATAACACATGGCCGATATCATATATAATAATATTAAAACAGAATGAGATGAGGGATCGATTACAGATGCTTACCAACGAGTTCATCTAAAGAAGAAGACGAGATAAGTTGGTGGTAGGTTAAAATTCAGCCATGCATACATATTGTATATTAGTCATTCAATTGAAAGAAGATCAGTTGAATAAACCATAATCTAAATCACTAACGTAATTGCTCTAATTTAATGCGAAGGATAATCAAGGTGGTATAGATAACTCCTACCCAACAGCTAGTATAACTGGCTACTGTAATAAAGATTTTATGCAACTTACTTGTAAGTTGTAATGATATTAATGCCATTATTTCTATAAATGTTAATTAAAGATAATAACATTCCTGTCACAATTTAAGGTTACTTAAAAGAAAAATAAAGAAAAAAAAAAAAAAAAAAACAGATCATTCATAATATAAATAAAGGTACAACGATTTCAAAACGAACAAAAATTTCCACACAAACATACACAAGGCCAAAGAGAGAGCTTGACTGGAGTAGGAATGGCTGCCAACGGGATATGGATGGAGATGACAGTTCTAATGGTTTTAATACTTCTACTAGTTGGTCATCTTGAGAAAGCTGAGGGAATGGATTGGCTTGATTTTGATAAATGGAAGAAAATTATAATACAACATTAGAGATAAATACATTTTGGCACTATAGTTCGTCAGTAACACGTTCCCTCCCACTCCCCTTGCCTCACTAGAGATTAAAGGTAATGGAAAAAAAAAAGAAAAAAAAGAAAAAAAAGAAAGAAAGAAACAAGATCAATATCACAGCAAACTACAATGACATGGTGATGAAGTAATTTATAATAAGTGCAATTGTCAATCGGACAATGTTGGGAAAAATATTGCAATAATGTAATCATTCTATTATCCTCTTGTTTTAATTTTCTATGATAACATAGTATGTTATGATTAAAATTGTGTTATCAAAAGCAAGTGTGCATGGTCCCTCTTTCAATTTTTTTTTTTTTTTTTTTTGTTAATTTTATTTTCTAGTTCAATTTAAAATTAACCATTTACTTCCCAGTTGCATTTGCGATGGTTGCACTTTAAAAACAAAACCCAATGTTCTAAGATAATAGATCTATTTTCTTTCTAATAATAGGCAATTCAATCATCTTTTCTATCACTACACCATTGTAAATGGATATAAATCATTTTATTTGTTACAAACAGGAGAAAATTAATTTCTACGTGCAATAAAAATGATGATGCAAGAGACTCTCTCTAATGTTCTGGAATGTGGTTGAAAGCAATTACTTGGGCCCCTATTTACTTTGGCTTTGTATTCCATGCCAGAGTGACCGTTCCGTAATGTTTCAATTTATGTATCAAAGGTGATATGGTGAGATTTGAACCATGATAGCATGAAAGCTGATAGCCCATATTAGTCACCATCACAAAAATCTTTCTCTGGTCTAAGATAATGGAAGATTCAACTATTACAATATGGATATGATTCCATTGAATCTAAATATACATTATCAGAATTGGATTGTATTGGGTGATTAATCTTAACATGTAAAGGGATGGGATAGAGATGGATATAGATTCGGATGTGATTGGATCTGGATAAAGATATTCTTAAATGGATATCGATACAAATCGAATTCGGATTTTCGATTATCCATCTATTTCCATAACTTGCTCCCGGAGAATACGATTTGTTCTTGATCAATCTATATCTCTCAATTGTCTTAAATTCATGATTCTCTTTTTCTCATTCTCTAGAACTTATCAAATCTTCAAGAACTCTCGAGATCATTAGCTTAATTTTTTTTGTTATTAGTTGGATATCCATACGAATCGGATAGATTATGTTCCAGAATTGGATATCTAAACAGACCAGATAGATTATGTTCCAGATTATCCGAATTCGAAACCGAATACTCCTAATGGAAACAAATGCAAATCGATTTCAAATTTTCGACTATTTATTTACATCCGATCCTTATCTAACTCCTTTCTCGCTTTTAACCTTACCCAAACTAATGTCTTAGTAAGACATGTTATCCTTGGAGTTGTATTTCCTTTATTGGCCCTAGATCCTTATCTAAGTGACGACTCACATACACACCTATCTCTCTTAGGCTTTGTTTGGTTGCAAGGGGAATTGAAGGGAAGGGAAGTGAAAATTTTAAACTTTAAATGGAAACTTTTGTAATGATTACAACACATGCTATCACATTATTATGTAACTAATTCCAAATTATCCACATTTAGTTATTAACTTACATATCACTTTGCATCCAAATCCCTCCCATTTGAAAAGTAAAATAAATTTTATATCTTACAAGTATCATTACTCAATATGTTAAGTAAGAAATTTAGGTAATTTATACAATCATATTATGTTAAAACTATAAAAGTTTTTATTTAAAGTTTAAAATTTTCATTTCCCTTCCATTTCAATTCCCCTTACAACTAAACAAAGGCCTTGGATTTCTGAGGACAATTAAAGCTTTTTCTCAATGGAAAAGTTACTCTTCTGAAAAAGAATATTATTTAAATATATCTACAGTTGTCAAAAGACAATACAATAATACACATTTAGACTCATCTTTGATGACTGATTCGGATTGCACACCAATGAAGTAGGGTTAACTCTCCTTTTTCTCACCCCCCACGTGGACAGAGAAATATATATAGAAAATCGGGGAAAGGAAAATTTTTAGTGTAAGCAATGAAAAAAATAGGCAATTGGCAAAGAAGTTTCAATTCTACAAAATTCAAAATATAAGTTAGATATATAAATTTTATAACCTTGAAATTTATAATTTTGATTCTTATTTAAATGAAATGCTAAAGATTTTGGTACAATATATTTTAAAATACACAAAAAGTCTCTACACTAATCTTTTTAAAATGTAAAACTCCAAAATAAGAAAAATGGAAATGTAAATGTAAATGCCAATGTGAATAAAAGTATCTACATCAACCCTAGATTAAATGTAATAAATAACACAAATTTATAACTCAGATATGAAAAGTTTAGGGAAAAAACGTGCGAAATAAAGTCCAGTGCAATTGGGGAAAAAGATTAATAAAACTTAAATAAGAGAGAGAGAGAGAGAGAGAGAGAGAGAGAGAGAGAGAGAGAGAGAGAGATGATATAAACATTATTAAATTAAATTTAAATCGGTATTAAGTAATACTAATTGAAGTTGTTGTATCCAAAAAGAACAATATATTTACAAATTACAATGAGGGTAATTATGTGGCGGTTTCATGGCCATTTGGTTTTGTGATTTTTGTTACTTCTTTTTAGTTTCTTGATTTTGCATTGTCGTTAATGTTGTGTGTTTAGTGTTTGTGTTTAAAGACAAGTTGTCTTTATTTTGAAAATAATTGTAATTGAGATAGCGATGTGAGCAAAATATTAAGCTAGCATGTATCCTTTTGTTATTTTATAACTTTGTCAATATCAATAAAATTTTGAAAGGTTTCCTAGGGTCTTAGCTAGGGTTTCATGTAAAAATGAATTAGCATTAAGGGAGCGTGGAGTGTGTATTTTGTTAGAAATTTAATTTATTATTAAAAGAATAAAAAGTTCAAACTAACCAATGAAAGACAGATACTTCGAATCTTTTGATTTTTTAATAAAAAATAAAAACTCAATTAAATAAAACCGCAAACAATTGTGGATTTGACGTTTATTTAAGAAGCAATGGAAGAAAACCAACTCATTTCTTATTTACATTAAAAATGTAACATTTTGATTTTTGTCATTTTTTTAACAATCTTAATTATTTGACACTTTACTTTTTTACCCTCTTTGTATAAATATTTTTTTTTAGTGAGGATAATTCTTTTACATTTCACATGTTCATTCCACAATGTGTTCGATAATGACATAATGATAAGTCATTTTCAAAAAAATATGAAAAATCCATTTTACTCCTCACTTAAAAAAAAAACTTCAAAGAATAAAATAAAGAGTAAATAAAAGAAGACCTCAAGCATATTCTAAAAACACCTATGGAGCTAGGTGTCATTCAGACAGTCCATTTCTTACATGAGCAACAAAATTATGCTATGCATACATATACATATTGTATTCCAATATATGTCATTCATTCAATGTATGTTCTTAACCATCTAGATCGACCAATACCGTAATTTCTGTTTAATTTATATAGTAATTATCATTGATGAGAGATGGTAATAGCTCTTATTTAAGTCAGTTTAATAAACCATCCATAGAAATAGCTAATATATCTTGTTAGTGTAATTAATAAAAGATTTTATGTAACATACGTATAATGGCATTAATGCCATTATGCTATAAATGTTAATTAAAGTTAACAATATTAATTATGTTACTACTTAAGGTTACTTAAAAGAAAAATAATGCCATTAATTAGTGTAATTAATTTCTTTTTCTTTTTTTTTTTTGGTAAAAAAATCAGCAACATTCATTCTATAAATAAAGGTACAATAATTCCAGAACAAACATGAATTTTTTCACACAAACATAAACAAAGCCACAGAGATCGAACGAGAATAAGAGAAAGAGAAATAAAGAGAAATGGCTTCTGTCAACGGGCAATGGATGAAGATGGTAGTTCTAATGATTTTAACACTTCTACTATTTAGCCATCTTGAGATAGCTGAGGCAATAGATTGGTTTGATTTTGATAAATGGAAGAAAATTATAAAACTGCATTAGAATATCTTCTAGCTATATGCAAGCTACAATGGCAAACACATTTTATGTTGCACAAAAATTAAAGTGTAATACAGCAACACATTCCTTCACACTTCCCTTGGTTCCATTTAAGGTTAAAGAAAAAATCAACATCACAGTAAACTACAATGATGTTGTGATGAAGAAAAATACTATTATGGAATAATACTATAATGGAATAAATACTATAATGGAATAAATAAATTATTTCTTTTAGTTTCGATTCTCCTTTTTTTTACTTAATTTTCTTTTCTAAAGTATGTATGAGTTTTGTTATATCTTTCATTTTTTTTAGTTAATAAATTAACAATATTATGAGTTTTGCTAGACTTATTACAACCATAAATAAAAGGCCAGACCATCGTATCTTAACATCCACGTGGGATTAAAATAGGGGCAATGACAATCATGCACTCTTTTATATTTATTCTGTATTCAATCAAATTCTTTTTTATTTTTTTTTTATTTTCCATAGAAGTAAATTTATTTCACCTTTCTTTTTCCCCTGATAATTCAAAATATCAAAATTATCCTTATCCTCATCTCAACTTTGGAATATTGAGCTCTCATTTCAACCTTCTGTAATGCTTTTGCCTTTGAACTTTGGCCTTCACAGAGTCCACCAAAATACTGTACTCCTCAGTAGCCCTAATGTTCACGCGATTCTGTAAGATCCTAAATGGTGCCTATTGGCTTTTCAAATGAACAAAAAATAGACACTACATGAATACTTAAACACACTTTCTTTATTTCAAACCAGCATCATCACTTAAACACACTTTCTTTGAAAAGATCAAAATCATCACCTTATTGATAGCACACATGCAGAGAGAGAGAGAGAAATGTGAATACAAGTTTTGCTCAAAAATAAGAATTGTGATCAGGCAGTAGGAGAGAGATTAGCATAATCGGTGGGCCCATATGGTTCGAACCATTCTGCAAGGAGTCCATTCTTCCTTCTTGGATTGCATTTCATGTCCTTGCATAATTGATCATTGTACCATGTATGTATTAGAATAATAGGAGATCCTCGAAAACACTTGCCCGTGTATCGCTTCATGTACTTCTCCCATCGTAGGATGTCTTTCTCCATCTCTCTGATGCTCGGCAACTTGAAAACACCATCAAGGTAATGTGCTATCCATCGGCACCTCATCTCTGATGTATACAGATTCGAAACGCTTTCCGAGTACCCTATTATTGCAAGTTGTGGTATTCCAGGATGGATACACTCCCTACATCACCAAATAGATAAATTATCTTTCTTTTTAATGCATGAATATATATCTACTATCATTAGTAAGAAATCAAAACATAATGGTGATGGGGATGATAACCTGTAGAGGGGAACTGTCGTGTTTGGTGATCCGATTGCTCGGTCTCGGAAGGTGGATGATGTGAAAATGTTTTTGATCTTTTGATCACCCTTATATCCTGTTGCAAAAATCACTATATCAGATTGTAGAGGAGCATCATCTCTATCAATCATCAATCCATCTTTGCAAAAGCTATAGTTCTTAGCTTTCTTCAAGATGATACTTCCCTCTTCAACTTTATTGTAGAAATTATCTGGCAAAGTTGAGATTTGACATGTAACAATTTGGTCGAAGAAACTATATTTCGGTATCATTCCATACTTCTTCAGAGGAAGCTTTGATCTAAGATAGCTTTCAACAAATTTGGAAATTGCCCACCTCTGCAAATTAAAGTGACATTTAGCTAGCTTCTAGTTAATTAAAACAAATCTTAATAAATAAAAGAAAGGGTACACATGCATTTGCTAAATTTTATAAAAAAATATGAAAAAGTTTTCATTCCAAAAATTTAAAAGAAGAGTACATGGATGGACTATCAGGACTATAAAAGGATCTGAAGACTATTTAATAGTCAAAATAAAATCCCAACGAATATACAAAAGAGGAAAAAAGTAAAATACTATGTTACCACAGGTGTGAGGAGGGTAGCCAGAAAGCTAAGAAGAAGTCCTTCACCAGGCTTGTGGATCAATAGCTCAGAGAAACGATTGAGGTAGAGGAGTCCAAGAGAAACACCCCATGGTAGGTAATCTGGAACGTTCCAAGGTGCGCTTCTGTAGAGTACAGTACATGGATGATTAACTCCTGCCATAGAAAAAAAAAATTTTAAATGATTATTAATATATAAATATGTTGATACCCACCTGGGGAAAAAGAAGTATAACATGATGTGTCAAGTATTCAGTGGGGATTTAGGTCACCGCTCAATTGTAATTGGCTACAACCACCCCCAAGCCAAAGGCATGAATTATTATTATAAAATTTTGTTTTATACTTCGAGTCCCACTGCGATCACCTACTCTACCTACTTTCGTGCATAAAAAAGAAAAATAAAATAAAAAAATAAAAAGAGAGAGAGAGAGAGATTTTTTATTTTTTTATTTTTTTATACATTACATAATGATTATACGAAGAAAAAACAAATGATTATTGGAAAGGATCATAGTTGTTTATTATGTGTTAAACAGAACCACATCTTTAAATCCAATAATAATGATAACTCACCGTTTGCTTTGGCACACTCTGCTGCAATGTCCAACCCTGATTTCTGGAATCCAACAACTGTAACACGCTTTCCTTTCACAAGTTCTGCAGCAGCGCTGTTATCCATAAGAGAATAGTCCATGGCATGTATCACATTGCCTTGAAACACCTCTGGACCTTTGTTTGGGGGGAATTCTGGAATGTTTGGGACACCACTGAACCGGCCAAGGCATAATATCACGAAATCCACTTGGTAATCCTGCTTTCCCATCAAGGATTATATATATATATATATACTTTCTATTACTAATTAAGGCTGCAACTTAAACCAAACACTGAAAGTTTCAGAGTAATTACCCCCGTTGAACCACTGTTTAGGTCTAGGACTGTAATATTCCATTTCCCTAGAGGGCCAAAGGCCTCACCATTGCTTCCCCATAGCTCCCATGCTTGCATTTCTTCCTCAGATGCTCCCTGGTAATCAATTCCGGTGACCTCAGTCCCGAATTTGATGTGCCGGAGTAAGTCAAACTGACAAGCATATGACTTTATATACCCCATCGTCTGATTGCAGCTGGGAAAATCTTCTTTAACCGAAGAAGGCCATGGAAAATCAGAGAACTGATAGAGTTGCTTCGCAGTCTGGAGCTTAGCAGTCTCAACGGTGTAATTCCATTGTCCGCCAATGTCACTATCTGCTTCGAAGACAACCGGTCGAAAACCTTTCTCCAGAACGTACTTGCATGCCAGAAGTCCACTGATGCCGGCTCCAACGATCGCCACTTGCCTCTCCATTGTTAGATACCAGAGATCTCGTGATGGCTCTCCTTCAAACACTTGCAGAGCCCCAAGGAGGCAAGGACCTTATTTATATCTGAAATTTGAAGAGATTAATGTCCATTATTATTTATTGGGAAAATTATTCATATCATCCCTGATCTACTTACTGGTCAAACACAAATATTACCATAAAGTTGTCAACAACTATATGGACTCCTTAAATCCCAAACGTCGTAACAGAGAGACACATTCTGTTTAGGGATGTAAACGGATCGAATTCGAAGCGGACACACTACTATCCGAATTCGAAGCCGTTTACCAAATACATTATCCTCATCCGATCCAAAATCCGTCGGATTTAAATAAAAGAAGTTCGAATTCGAATTCGAGTTTTAATCGGAAATCCGACTAAAATTCGATTCGAATCCGAAAACTATAACAGAGAGGACAGGGACAACACCTCTGGTTCATGAAAGGGTTTCGAATCCCTTGCTGAAACACAGAACATCATCAGAAAACAAAATCTTAAACGCATTTCAACAGTGAAAGTGAAACAAGAATAACCAAAGAAAAAGGGGGAAATACAGATAGGTATTGTTAAGGAATGAAGAATATTGCTATTTATTTCTGAAGCAACCGAGAAGTAGAAAAGAAGAAATGAAACTATAGACGAAACTGTAGAATGAAGAAGCAATAAAAAAAATTATTATAATAACTTGGGAAACAACACCCGGAAGAAGGAAACAAGAGGGCTAATGCTGCCGGTTTTCCTGGCTTCCTTATGTTGCTGCTCACGATTTTGAGAAATCGACTGGGTTTAGGGAAAAAAAAGAAACCCTAGAATAGAAAACTTTTATCGATGGCAATCAAACTTCTAAAATCTGGATCAATGGAAGAAGATATTCTTTTCTCAACCATTTTTTCCATTCATCTCTCACCTTCGTGGCTGCTACAATCATAGAAACTCCAGAGTATAACAAGAGGAGCTCTACCGTCTCCAACGAACCTTCCAGCTTCCTCCAAAATCCCATTAGCGATTTCAGGGTAAGCAAAAATGGCAACTGAATCACAATAAATGAATAATATAGATAACAGCTGTAAGCCTTCCCATCCCACATCTGACGTCTCCTTTTCCAATGCAAAAGAGAATAAGACCCTTTATTATCTTAATAAATTAAATCGGGATATAAAGAGTTCGGAGCGAATTATATCCGCCTTTTTTGAATGACATCCGAATCCGCCTCCGCCTCTGAACTAGTTTATCCGAATTCGCATCCGAATTCGAATAATCGGATTCGGATTCTCTTAAACGAATGCGGATTGGAATCGAACTCGGATTTTCGGCTATCCATTTACATCCTTAATTCTGTTAGTTTTTTAATGTCTAAAATGCCTTTATGGGTAATGTGAATTGACAAAATTAGTTTTTGTGTCTTTAAACCCCCAATCTTTTTCTCTTTCTTCTTCACTTTCCCCAGATACAGAACCATGATTCAATGATAATTCCGGGCTTTGTTAAACGAAGAAACAGAGCCACAAAACTATAATGATCCTCTGTCCTATAAATTACCCTCTCCCTACCCATTCCATTTCAGAAAGAAAATTTAGAAGCTCAGCTAGAATCAAAATCAAGTGAGGAGAAAAGCAAAAGAGACAAACCATGGCGGCCCTTCAAGTGGGATTTGCTGTACTCATCCTCCTATCTACCTATAATTACTACGGCATAGAAGGCGAGTTTATGGTCTGCAACACTACAGCATTTCAGAATCTGAAACTGGATATGGACAGCTTGGCCTACAGTGACAAGAAGCTGCTTTAGGATGAGCAAGCTAAGGACTTGTGATACGGATGGTTATTCAAGAAGCTAGAAAGAAGAGGGGAATTTGGGAAGAAAAGAGTTGCAGAGCCTACTTCGAGGATCGGAACCTCCTTATGAAAGACTCAGAAGATTTCATTATTTTTCATATCCCACTTATCTCAACCACATTATGTTACGGTAGGTAGTTACACATTCAATTACAAATCTATTAACAACCTAACTAATCTCTCCCTTTCTTGAGTACGTAACAATTTGGTAAGAAATAGTGGCGCAATTCAAAGACAACCACAAGAATGGGGCGCCTAAACTTTTCGGGGAACGAGTGATGATCAAAGGCACTCCATGGCGTTTCTGATGTCGGTCTAAGCACTCGATTCAATCAAGACGTGCCGGCTGCCACCGGCTTTCCCGTTATTATCCTCTCTACCACTAAAGGGTTTTAGGGGTATTTTTATAATTGTATCATTTTCTATTTGAGAAGATTAAAAATGTTTTTTCCACTCATTTTGTTTGTTAATACAATAAGGATAAAATTGTCTAAACACAACGGCATTAGTCAATGAGATGAGTCTGTGATTTTTATCAACTTTAGGATGTTTTCATATTAGTATGATAGGTCAGGATGGTATGAGTCATTTGTCCTTATTGATTTATTTGTTGAATTAAATAGAATCCTTAGCATTATCTCTTCTCCATTATAAAAGTCAACTAATGGCGCCAAACTACATTTTCCAATTTCCAAAGTCCAAGAAGATCCACAAGTGGGCATTAAAGGATTTATATATTATCGTAAATTGTGCAGTAATTGTGCAGAACGATACAATACATACGAAGGTAAAATCAAAATCAAATTGATTAATTGAATAGTATCAAAATTGTTACTAAAATAGATTATTAACTGATTTTGACTATCCAGTTTTTCATTAAACAATTTTATTCGTGATTTATAGACGATTTAACATGTTGATTCCCTTATCCAGTTTCTAAATTACTTGGTTGTCATTAAATTACGTAGTTACCAATTATTTAATTTCTCCTTAACATTTGAAAAACAATTTTACAGCATATAGTAATTGTTTAACTAAAAATGAAGCCATCCATTTTTCCCTTCTTTTTTTTTTAATTCAAATTTCATTTGTATGTCGGTTTAATGCCAACTTAAGGATCAAGGCTTAAAATTTATTCATGGATTCTAAAATATTGACCACCTTTTTAAATTAAAGATTTACAATCAAAGTATTGTAAATTCAATTATATTCATATCCAAAGGATTTTTTTATGAAAATTAAAACATCCGAAGGGGTGGGTAGTTTGAAGACAAAAATACAGAGAGTAAGAGATTAAGAGAATGAGAGATTGTGTGTACACGCGCACGGGGTTTATGTTAACTTAAGTTAGATGCTTTGTTTAGGCTTAGAAATTAGGGATTTCTATAGGCAAGTATTAACCGGTTTAAACGTCCTATAAATAGTTATGTTTGTATTCATGTTAAACAGTAAACAGAGTGAAAACCCAAACGAAAACCAACCTGTTTACTAAAAGATTTGTTCGTTCGGATGTTAATGGTTTGTGTCGATTCTGATAAACGATTTGATGTGTATTTGGCATTCTTGTCTACAAGTCAGTGAAGAATATTTGAATATGGGGAAATGAGAATATAAGAAGAACTAGTAATCATTAATCGGTGACTTAGTAGCTATTAATTGATCCCTTAGAGAAGAAAAAAGAAAAAAAATCGAGAATTTTAAAGAATAAAAGATATATAAAGTATGGTTAGAATAACAAAAGGCATCTCTATTAACACATGCATTGACACAGCTGTGTGGAGAGAGAAAGAAAGAATAAACAAAATAATTGAAGGTTCATTAAAAGTTTAGCGATCTCGATGCACTCATCGCATCACGAATCACAATGCGTCTTTCCTTATCGTGTGGCAGACGACAAGGAGCACCATTTGTGGATCCAAATGACAAGAGACAGCTACTATAGTATAGATCATATATCAAATTTTAAAAGTACCCTCTAGCATGGACTATGGAGTCTCTCTTTCATGGGCTTCTGTTACTGTCACATGATTAGAGATTAAATGGGATTGAAATTTTGTGAATAAGTAATGCTCGTTTTATTCTTTTTTGGTAAACGCTTGCTTTATTCATGTCATGTTTTCCACGATTCTAAAACAAACTATTGAAAAATCTAAGATTAGGGGTTTATATAAATATAAGATATTATTTTAATAGGCTTCCTTAATTATTGGACCTATTGATTAGTGGGAGATTGCATTACGAGTTTTGATCGATTTTGATCTTATTTGTTATGCGTTGGAGAAAAATTAACTTGATCTATTGTGGAGGTGATCCAAGGTTTCAGATAATATTATAAATATTAGGTTCAAACTCCCTTCAACCCAAGTTGTTTAATTTTTCTCTTTGCTCTCATACGTAGAAAGAACAAAAGGGGCTCTCTGGTGGGCTTTGGAAAACTCTAATCAAAGCACGAATAAGGGTGCGGCAAAAGACAACATTCAATGCACACATGTATGTCTCAATTATTTATCTCTTTATTATTCCCATTGTATTCTAGAATTATTGTATAAATTACCATGGGTTTGATTGAAATCTTAATTATAAATAAAAAAAAACTTACAATCTATTCATAGGAAAGATCTAACAACAATTACATTGACCGCATCACAACTCTTTTCTCTTGACCCAACCAAAAGACTCAATTGGTACTTGTAGCTCATTCCGCTTCTCTCTCTCTCTCTCTCTCTCTCTCTCTCTCTCTCTCTCTCACATACACATGGAGAGAGAAACTTCTACATCTATGGTTTTATTTAGGTGAATAATTATACCAAAAAAAAAATTTAGGTGAATAATTTAAATATCTTAGTTTTATATACATAGTTTCAATACAAGTTTGCTTCAAAAGAATTGTGTTCAATCAGAAAGAGAAAGATTAGCATAATCAATAAGCCCATAAGGTTCCAACCATCACGCAAGAAATCCAATTTTTTTGGGATTGGCTTTCATGTCCTTGCATAGTTGATCATTGTACCGTATATGTGTTAGACTAATACAAGATCCTCGAAAATACTTGTCGGTTTATCACTTCGTGTTCTTCTATAATCACCTCATTTCTTCTGTGTACAAGTTCGAAATACTCTCTTAGCACCCTATTATTGCAAGTTGTGGCATTCAAGGACAAATACATTATATACATCACCACATTTTATATCTTCATAAACAAAATATTTCCTTTCAATGCATGAACATTTACCATCATTAGTCACCTCTAGTTTTAAATTTGATTGAACATAATCAGTAGTGAAAAGATTTCCTTCCCCATGGATAAAGGAAATGAGGGGACAAGATCATGAAGGATGGTCCCCCCCCCCCACCCCCATTTTAGATGGAATTAATGATTCCCTTATAGGTCGTTGGCCACAAGTCTACCGCATTGAAGGGGGAAGATATTCTTCACCATGGGTAAAGAAAAACTAGGTTCCTAATCAATAAAAAGCGCATTATTCTTGAATATGGTTATGGAGTGTTTCTACTACTTCCCTTATAAACTAGTAAGCTATGAAAACCATGACAATGATTAGGTACTCTTTGGTATTTATTATAGAATTAATTATATAATACATTATGATATATATAGTTGTTTGGTATGATTTATGATACTTATTTATATTTAAAATAAATTAATATAATTTAAAATCTACAAATAAGGCTCTCTTTGGTTTGTATTATATAATGTATTATGAACTATTTGTGACAAATCAATTATAATAATAGATTCTGAGTAATAAATAATGACTGTTTGGTACCACTAAACATAATACATTATATAATTAAAAATAGAATATAATGATAAACAACTAATAACCTATTTGTACATTATGCATTATATTTATTTATTTTAATTATAAATAAACATTATAAATCATGCCAAACAATCACAAATTTTATAATGTATTACATAATACATTATATAATACAAACCAAAGAGAGCCTAAGTTAGAAGGTGATTATCATTATTGTGATAATCTATTATTATTCTTCTCTCATAAATGATTTATCATAAATAACTGATAAATATAAATATAAACTAAACCAAAGAGAGTCTAAGTTGTACAATTCTATTAACTTAAAATCAATTTGTTATTCAAAAATGATTTATAGGTGAGAACGAAAACTTTAGGCTGAAAATTTCACATCTATATTAATCTAAACTTGTGATTAAATTAAGAAATGATGGTGATGATAACCTGTGGAGGGGAACCATCCTAATGTGAAATGGTCAGTAGCTTTTGTGAACGTTACTCTAGGTTTGCCTTACAGGCAAGCTAACCGGCTTCTGCTTGGGATAGCTGAATCAATAAGGATTAACACTACAGAATTAAAAGGTCATGGTTTCAAATTTTCTTGAGGTTTACTTATTAAAAAAAATCTCATAAAAAATGGATGACAAGAAAATGTTTTTGAAACTTTTTTATCACCTTATAAAATGACGATATCGATCAGACCGTAGAGGAGCATCATCTCCATCAATCATCAATCTCCTTCTATCAATATTGTAAGTTGTATATATCAATACAAGTTTTTCTCAAAATTAAGAATTGTGATCAGTCAATGGGAGAGAGATTAGCATAATCGCTGGGCCCATACGGTTGGAACCATTCTGCAAGGAATCCATTCTTCCTTCTTGGATTGCATTTCATGTCCTTGCATAATTGATCATTGTACCATGTATGTATGAGAATAATAGAAGATCCTCGAAAACATTTGCCCATGTATCGCTTCATGTACCTCTCCCATCTTAGGATGTCTTTCTCCATCTCTCTAATGCTCGGTAACTTGAAAACACCATCAAGGAAATGTGCTATCCATTGGCATCTCATCTCTGATGTATACAGATTCGAAAAGCCCTCCGAGTACCCTATTATTGCAAGTTGTGGTATTCCAGGATGGATACATTCTCTACATCACCAAATTTTACAACTTAATAAATAAAAATTTTCTTTTCAATGCATGCATGAATATCTACTAGATGATTTTGATTGAACACATTAAAACTTATGATTAAATTAATAAATGATGCTGTTGAGATAACCTGTAGAGGGGAACTGTCGTGGTTGGTGATCCGATTGCTTTGTCTCGGAAGGTGGATGATGTGAAAATGTTTTTGATCTTTTGATCACCCTTATATCCTGTTGCAAAAATCACTATATCAGCTTGTAAAGGAGCATCATCTCCATCAATCATCAATCCATCTTTGCATAAGCTAAAGTTCTTTGATTTCTTCAAGATGATACTTCCCTCTTCAACTTTGTTGTAGAAATTATCTGGCAAAGTTGAGACTTGACATTTTACAATTTGATCGAAGAAACTATGTTTCGGTATCATTCCATACTTCTTCAGGGGAAGCTTTGATCTAAGATAGCTTTCAACAAATTTGGAAAATGCCCATCTCTGCAAATTAAAGTGACATTTAGCAGCTTGTAGTTAATTAAAACAAATCCTAACTAATATATAAAAAAATGGTACACATTTGCTAAATTTTAATAAAGAATATTGTAAAATTTTCATTCTAAAAATTCATCCAATAGGTGGAAGGACTCTCAAGATTATAAAAGGGTCTGAAAACTATTTAATGGTCAAATTAAACTCCCGGCCAGCAAATGTACACAAAAGAAAGTAAAGTATGGTGTTACCAAAGGTGTGAGGAAGGTAGCCAGAATGCTAAGAAGAAGTCCTTCGCCAGGCTTGTGGATCAATAGCTCAGAGAAGCGAGTGAGGTAGAGGGGTCCGAGAGAAACACCCCATGGTAGGAAATCTGGAACGTTCCAAGGTGCGCTTCTGTAGAGTACAGTACATGGATGATTAACTCCTGTATTATAAAAAGATTGAAAAATGAGTAGTAATGTGGTACAATGGTGAATAACATGATGTCAAGTATTCAATGGAAAATTAAACTAACCACTTCTCCCAGGATTTATTCCAGCCTCAATTGCAGCTGGCTACCCCCATCACGCCAAAAACATGAATTATTATTATAAAATCAAGAGAAAATTACTCTATCTCTCCTGGACTAATACCTAAATACACCCAATATCCTAAAGTTTGTGATAATTACATGTTCTACTCCCAATTGTGAAACTTTATTGCAGACAGGTAAATCCATTAGCTGATTGCTGTTAGTTGTTGATGTTGTCTGAAACTCAAATTTTTTTACTCATAAATGCCCTAAATGGGGCTGTAAAAAAGATGAAATGTCATCTTTGCAACAAACAGAATCCAATTAACATTACCCAATTCACAGAGCTCTGCAACAACAAATGCTCCTATCCTATCTCTTCCGCAGCAACAAACCCTTTCTTCATCTCAACATCAAAGAATCTGATAGCATCTTCTGCCTGACCAGCCTGAAAGAGAACCTTAATGAAAGATTAGTAAACACAGACCTCAGGCACAGTTCTCTTCTTCATCCTCTCCTTCAACAAGGTGACCCCACCACCGACTAAGACCCGCTCGCCAATTCTATCATGCTCAAAACTTTTACCAAATTTCCAGAGATAAATAATGAACTTAGAAGCGCCAATTTTCCTCCTTTCAACGACAATTAAAACCCTAAAACCTCATTCCATACAGTATCAGCTTCCTCAACTCTAACCTCTTTAACCAAACAAACTATTACCAAACTATACAAGAAATAATCTGACAATTCCCACTCTGTCTCATATTTGATAGAACAGTCATAGCTCTCATTCTTCAATCGAGACAGACCCTTGATTACCAGAACAGAAGTTGACAATCTAAGTAATGGGTTTTGGTTGGCATGGAATCCAACGCACACAAAGCCCTAGCTGATTTACAAAGTCCATAAATGAAGCTCCCATATATGCAAATATCCATATATACTATACTCTCTCTTAAATAAATTCCTCGTCGAAGGCACCGATAAGAACCATTATGTCTCCTGGGTTCATGCTTGGACGGTGAACACTGATGGGATAATCACTCAAGTTAGGGAATACTTCAATACATCTCTCACTGTAACTCGTATCTTCGAGAACTCCAACCAATCTTCATCTGCTTCTCCATCGTCTTCGTCTTCGTCTTCATCGCCGGTGTCGTTAGTGTCGTCGTTCAGGTGCCAGAAGCTGTGGCAGAGCAAGCTCTCTTATGCCATCAGAAAAGACGTCCGGGGCTTGTTCTGGCGATCTAATTTGTCTAGTCTTAATCAAAGCAATAGTTCTTGGTTTCAGTTTTGATGATGGGTAAGGTACCCATTTGGATTTGCTCGTAGAAACAGAGTATTACAGTATTTGTGTTCTGACGTTGTCTGGTTTGTCATTTTATTTGGTTTCTTTTGTGTTGTATCTGTCTCGTATCTGTGGAAGTGAAGGAGGAAAATGGGCAGGAAGCAATGCTGCCTGCCGAACTCATTCTATTCCCATCTCTCTGATGTCGTATGGCATGAAGCATCGTTATCAAATAAAAGGATGTTCTCTTTTAAAGTGTTCTTTTCGTCTGTGTAGTAAATCCTTGGCTAAGCTTCATTTGTTCTTCAGAGTGGGACTCACACCATTAATGAATAAATAAATAATAAAGAAAGTAATCAAATAATGGAGATGATTCATTGATCTTCGGAGGCACGAGCAATTTTTTCAAAAATTAATTATGCTATTACCCCTTAAGTTCTATTACGAGATTTTGTTTTATACATTAGAGAATTACAAGATTTTGTTTTATACATTAGAAAAGGATAATATGAAGAAAAAGCAAGTGATTCAAAGATTAATTCCTTGATTATTGGAAAGGATCATAGTTGTTTATTATGTGTTAATATCTCTAAATCCAATAATAATAATGATAACTCACCGTTTGCTTTGGCACACTCTGCTGCAATGTCCAACCCTGATTTCTGGAATCCAACTACTGTAACACGCTTTCCTTTCACAAGTTCTGCAGCAGCGCTGTTATCCATAAGAGAATAGTCCATGGCATGCATCACATTGCCTTGAAACACCTCTGGACCTTTGTTTGGGGGGAATTCTGGAATGTTTGGGAGACCACTGAACCGGCCAAGGCATAATATCACGAAATCCACTTGGTAATCCTGCTTTCCCATCAAGGATTATTTTACTTTCTATTACAAATTAAGGGTTGCAACTTAAACCAAAAACTGATAGTTTCAGAGTGGGTTACCTCGGTTGAACCACTGTTTAGATCTAGGACTGTAATATTCCATTTCCCTCGAGGGCCAAAGGCTTCCCCATTGCTTCCCCATAGCTCCCATGCTTGCATTTCTTCCTCAGATGCTCCCTGGTAATCAATTCCGGTGACTTCAGACCTGAATCTGATGTGCCGGAGTAAGTCAAACTGACAAGCATATGACTTTACATACTCCATAGTCTGATTGGCGCTGGGGAAATCTTCTTTAACCGAAGAAGGCCATGGAAAATCAGAGAACTGATAGAAGTCCTTGGATGTCTGGAGCTTAGTAGTTTCAATGGCGTGATTCCATAGTCCTCCAATATTACTATCTGCTTCGAAGACGACCGGTCGAAAACCCTTCTCCAAGACGTACTTGCATGCCAGAAGTCCACTAATGCCGGCTCCGACGATCGTCACTCGCCTCTCCATTGTTAGTTACCGGCCGGAGATCTAATGATTGATCTCCTTCATACACCTCCAGAGCCCAAAGGAGGCAAGGACCTTACTTATATCTGAAATTTTAAAGCGATCGATGTCGTTTATTATTTATATGTTGAATTGAAATGGATTTCTTAACATTATCTCTTCTCATTTATTAAAGAAATTAGTGGCTCCAAATTTCAAAATCCAATTTCCAGAGTCCAAAAGTCCAAAGTTCAAATTCCAAGAGGATCTACAAGTGTGGATGCTAAACTATTTATTATCGATTAAACGATACGATGTGGTACACGGTAAAATCAAAATCAAATAGATTAGTTATACGGTGTTAAAATTTCTATTAGAATTGATTATTAATTAGTTTTAATTAATCAGTTTTTTATTAAACGGTTTTGCTTGTGGTTTATAAACGGTTAACGCATCGATTCCTTTAATTAGTTTCTAAATGACTTGGTAGTCATTAAACTGCGTAGTTGCCAATTTATCTGTTTCTAAATGATTTGATTGCCATTAACCGATGTAATTAATCGATGTAATTGTCAATTAATCAGTTTCCCCCCAATATTTGAAAAGCAATTTTACAAAAGTTTAATTAAAAATGATTTGTATGCCGATTAAATGTCATCTTAAGGATCAAAACTTAAAATTTATTCACGGATTATAAAGAAATTGCCACCTTTTTAAATTAAAGATTTGCAATCGAGGTTTTGTAAAACTAATGATATTCATATCCAAAGATTTTTGCTGAGAACTAAAACTTTCAAAAGGGATGGGTAGTTTAGAGACAAAAATATAGAGACTAAGAGAGAATGAAAGATTTTGTATGTATATGGGTTATGATTTTGGTTTACGTTAAGTAAAGGTAAATTTGGTGCTTAGTTTAGAGTTAGGGATTAGGGATTTCTCTGGTAAAGAATTAACCAGTTTAAACAATCCACAAAAGATTATGCGTGTATTCAGATTACAGGGTAATTAAATAGAATGAAAACTCAAAATAAAACCAAATACTGAATTTTATATTAAATAATTTACCAGTTTCAGGGTAAATGGTTTGGATCCATTTCGATAATTTTGATATACCATTGTATTTCTTGCACCCTGATCTATAAGCTAATGAGGAATATTGAAAAATTTTATATTAGGAAAAATAGGAGCATAAGAAAATTTAATAATCCATCATTTAAGAGGAGAGAGAAGAGAGAATAGTGAAAGAGATCCCATAAAATAAATATTAGAAAACAAATAAAAGTTAAATATGATTAGAATAGTAAAGGGCATCTATATTAACATATTGACACAGCTGTCGAGTGTCTCGAGAGGAAGAAAATTCAAATAAAATAATTGAAGGCTCGTTAGAAGTTCAGCGGCCTCAATGCGCTAGTTCCATCACGAGGCGTCTATCCTCATCATGTGGCAGACAAGGAGCATTTGAGGATCCAAATGACAGGGACCATACTGAAACTATAGATCATATATCAAATTTTAGGAGTTATAAATTTAATCTAATTGGACTAATTAGATTTCCAAACAGATCCTCTATGGATTCTCTCTTTAATGGGCTTCTGGTTCCGTTACATGGTAAAGATTAAATGTGACTGAAATCTTGTAAATAAGTAAACTCATTTCCTTTATTCACAAATCATGTTTCATTCAAAACAGAACCATTGAAATCTAAGATTTAGGAGTTCACAAAAAAATACATAGAAAGATATGCTATTACATTGGAAGAGTTATAGAGGATTGAGAGCCTTTTGGATTGACAACTCTCCTTATTCTTCTGCCAAATCATTCTATTGGAGAACCTGTTTCAAGTTCCTTTAATTTATTAATGATTCTAGGCTGCTTGATGTCTGAAATCATCTCAGGGGATGATGGGGTTGAAATTTAGTGCATGTCAGTACACCTGTGGTAGTGAACCTTAGTGATGAAAATTTCCATGGCGTTTGGTTCCCTGCAACTGTACCTAAGAGAATCAAGGAAGACTCTTTCTTAGTTGAGTACCAGAGACCAAGGCTGGGGGCCTATGTCAGCCTCCTGAAACAAATAGTTGATATCCGGCCATTGCCTCCTCATACTTCCATTGACCGAGGTTTTTATTTTTTGGAAAAGGTGGATGCATTCTTTGGTTATGGCTGGTGGATGGGGATGATTGTTGAAGTTCTTTCTGGGATGAGGTACAGTGTCTACTTCAGGTGTAGGAATGGGGGTGAATGGGGGTGCTTGTTGAAGTTCTTTCTGGGATGAGGTACAGTAGTCATATTCTGGAGTTAATGGAACTGTGAGTCCACTTGTCAGTTGGAGAGTCCTACTCCCACTTGCCTAGTAATCCCAAAGAGGTTTATGGCCGAGGAAATATTTTGTGTTTGGCACTGTAATTGCCGTTCTCTAATTTGGTTTTGTTATTTCTGCACCTGAATTTCTAACATTTCTGATTGATCGTTATGTTGTTTGTTACTGATCTAAGAGAGATCCATCTAAAGTGCAAGGTAGAGAGAGAAACGGAGAGAGATTATAAGAAAAGGGGAAGACCCCCAAAGAAACTAAATGGAGACACAAGTGCTTCTATAAAAGGTGCCTTGTTGCTTGATTGACAGTTCATTACTCTCTCTCTTTTGTAGTGTTTGTAGAAAGGAACTCAATGCAACTGGAAGAGTGGGTCATATTGGTTCAAAATATGTATGCAACAGTAGAAATTGAAATGCCTATAAATGCAGAATTAGAGGTTTCAGAAATGAGGGATTCACAGGCTAATGGTCGTTGTCTATGCCCCAATTAGGAACATCTAAAACTAATAAAGGATGAGAAGGAGCTCCTTAGTGATACTGTTTGGCGCAACAAAATTGTGGATAATGTAATGAAAGTACCATAAAAAATAAAATAAAAAAGGGAGGAAAATCCATTGCTATAGGTGTTATAACTTCAACTCAAGGTAGTTTAATCTAACTAAATGTAACTGATGCATACAAAAACTTTGTTTATGTGATATTCATATACTCGGAAGGAAGACTTGGTAGTAGTTTCATTTAAAAATATTCCAATTAGAAGCATCCTTGAGGAACAACCCTTGTCGATTGAACTTTATGCTCCATCAAACAGCTCAGGTAAACTACTTTGGTTTTCAAGTGATGCCAAAGGAATAGCTTGTTTGACCATTCTAGCATTGATGTAGGAGCCTTGCCAGATAACCAACCTAAATCCCAATCGAAAGGAGCTATCACTTGGACCCACTGACCAATGTAACGAGTTTAGAGGTTGGCAAGGTGGGAATATGCTGCTCTCTTCTTCAACTGTTTCCACTTGCAATGATGTGTTAGTGGAAAATCAATGCTTGCCTTTTGTGAAGAGCTTGTCAGATTGGGAAACGTTCAAATCCCTGCAATGATGTAATGGTCTTCTTTATGGAAGCTGATGTAATGTGATGTAATGTAATGGGGTTTGAATTTGGTTATTGTGATTTAATTTGCAGCCCTATTACATGTTCATTTAAGATGGTATTTACTCATAAGCACCAGGGAGCTAAGCATCTGTTGGCATGAGGAATCCGGAATGGACCCGGCCAAAGAGCTATGTTTTTCAAGGTTTTAGAGCTCTGTTCCTTGTTGGGTTGCTGCCACTGATCCCAAAAGAATAACCCATTCATAAATCTGGGGTTCGGGTATGAGGCTTGATTTCAGAGACAAATTAAACAGAAGCAATCAAGCAGTCATTGCTGCCGAGAATTTTTGAACTCGGTATCGGGATTGGTATCGGTCAATGCCAAAACCGATCAGGATCAGGTACAGTTCCAACTTGATATAATTAATTTTAAATCAATTGCAATAACTGATGTGCTTAAAATAATTTTTAGAATGATAAAATGAGTTGGGCTACATGGATCTTTTTTCCTCAATCAATTCTATTCAAAGCCATATTGGATTGTGTTAGTCAATTTGAGGTCAACAATTCACGCTTCAAGCAACCCTATGTCAGAAGAAGGGGATGATACGGGGTTGAGTTGTATATATCATCTTGACATGGTTCTACTCCTCTGTTTGAGAGTGATTCAATATCATTGGGGGAGCCTCAAAATAAAAAAATTGCTTCTTAACTAGGGAACAAAGGATTATCCCATATCTACACTGAGATATTGACTATGATTCTCAAATATTGCATAAGAAAATGTGATAACGATAAGATAGAATGCAATAGAAAGAAAAAGAGGGAATATATTACTTACTAATATAGTCAAAGCGAACCTTTTCATTTTCATTCTGAATTCTACAAATCAAATCTTTCAGTTCTGGTAAATGAATCAAAATTGCAGGTACCTGGGAGGATACAGATGGAATGAAAGAAATACGAACAATTAAAATAACATGATTTATTCACTTCTTCTAAGGTCATTTTAGGTTTATTCTGAACAGTTTTAACTCCCTCCATTTGAATTAAATCACTTTAATTTTGTAGTAGAGCAATCAAAAACCTGGGTAATAGATATCTATGCCACATCAGACCTCATTCACAACCCTCATGGTGCCGTAGTATAGTGGAGCCAACCTTCCTTATCCCTGTTGGATTGGTGTCTTGTATTATGTGGGATCCACGTAATTATAAGAGTAGTATTTGTATTAAGATATTGGTCTATTAAATGTACGATGGTAATCTTATAATTGTGATGGAATTAGGATTTCTAGGTTTCCTTATATATTGTTTCTTTGTGTGAAAATCTAGGTAATATCTGAGCAAAGGAGGACACTGTGTCAGGTGGAGAGAATTGTAAAGAGTTTTCTTGGCAATAAAGAATCTTTGTTTCTCTATGGTAGAGGTAGGCATTTCGATTTGAGTGCTGAACCACAGCGAATCTTGTGTTGTGTGTTTGCTTGATTTTCGTCTCTTTCTCGTAGTTGTGTGTTCATTCCTAACAAGTGGTATCAGAGCTAAATTCGACAGATCGATTACAAATTTAAAGAAAGAGAGGTGCACAAAGATTATTGGAGAAGGAGGAATTTTTACCTCTTTAAAAGTTCGAAATAAGAGGATCACAAGAGGAAAAGAAAAGAACGGTAAGAGCAAGTCTTGTTTCTTTTTCTCTTGATTTATTTTTCAAAGAAAAAAAATCGTAGAAGTATACAGGTACAGTAGAAGAAAATGAAAAGGTGAAAAAAAAAGAAAATGATAAAAAGTTAAAAAGAATATAAAAACAAGAATTTTTTTTTTCTTTTGTTAAAGTCATCATTGGTTTTTTTGTTCTTTTCGTTGGAGACGTAGAAGAGAGGAAAGAAAAAAATAGAAGGGGTTGTTTTTCCTTGGTATAGTGAAAAAAATAAAATAAAAGGGTCTATTATACGATTCGATGTTCATATATTGTATAACCAAAGAGAATGGAAAAATATAGAGGTTATTTTTTCAAGAGTTTTTGGGTGCTACGGAGTCATTGGAAGGTACGGATCAAACAGATTTGATGTCCTTGGTATCGATCAGATAGTCTTGTGTAAAATTAAAGGCAAATGAAGCTCTTGAAAGTTGATGACAGGCACAAACGGTAAAGTTCAAATTAATCGAATGACGGCGAAGGGTTCAAACTTCTCTATAGAACCCTTCAATGGCTATAATGATTTCACCTTGTGGCAACAACGGGTGAAGAATATTCTTATGCAGGAAGGGACTGTTAAGGCTCTCAAGAAGAAATCCGACAAGTCAAAAAAATTGACAGATGATGAGTGGCTAGAGTTAAGGGATCTGACAAATAGTACGATCCAGTTGTTTCTGGAGGATAATACTCTTCGTGAGGTCATTAGTTTGAAAGATCCAGAAGAAGTTTGAACGAAATTGGAGAGCAGGTACAAGTCCAAGTCATTTATAAATCGATTGTTTTTTAAGAAACAATTATATGACTTTTACTTGTCAGATGGAGTGACATTTGAAGTGCATGCTGACGAGTTTAACAGGATTCTGATGGAGTTGTCTGCTCTTGATGTGAAGATCGAAGAGGAGGACAAGGCACTTCTCACTTCTCTTGTTAGCCTCATTGTCTCATTCATTTGATTATATTGTGACTACACTGTTGTTTGATAAGGATACTCTCAAACTCGACGATGTTATTGTTGTTTTGCTGATGAATGAAACACGACAGAAAAATAGTAGTATGGGGACATTAGATGAGGGTATTGCCTTAGTTACAGTTGGTGGTCAGGGTAGAGGAAGATCAAATGGGAGACAAAAATATGACAAGAATAGATGTCGCTCCAAGTCACAAGGTTACAAAATAATTTATTATTATTGCGATAAAGAAGGTCATATAAGAAGGGGTTGTCCAAAACGTAAGGAGGATAATAAGAAAAAGAAAAACGAGGAGAATGGAGAAAAATCATCTATTGCTAGTGTCACAGAAGAATGAAGTGATGGAGATCTTCTTCCCACTACTTCATCAGGTACGAATACTTTATATTAGATTTTAGATTCAGGTTGTTCGTTTCATATATGTTCAATTAAAGAACAGTTTGCTACATATCATGAATGTGATAAGGATACAATTAGAATGACAAATGATGCTGAAAGCAAGGTTGTCGGGATTGTGACTGTACGAATTCGATTGTTTGATGGGATTATGTGAACTGTAACTAGGATTAGACATGTGTCAGGCTTAAGGAAGAATCTAATTTCATTGGGAATACTAGATGCGAGAGATTATAGGTGTTTATCTGAAAGTGGAGTTCTTAAAGTCTCCAAAGTGACCATGGTTGTGATGCAGGAATAGATGAGTGTCGATCTATACAGACTTACAGGGAGTGTTGAAACAAATAGTGTTTCTGTTGAAATTCAGGCAAAGAGTACAGATGAAAGATAGAAGATGCAAAAAGTTCAAGTTGTGAACAAGTGTAAATCTAGAAAAAAATGAGTTTTTTTTGCTTCGAATTTTGTGAGTGGAAGTGATTTCTCTGATGATGCTGCAGTAGTGGGAGAGATGGAGTACTTCACATCGTGCAGCGGTGAGCTGTACAGGACACCCAGACGGGATGTGTGCTATGCTGGTTTGGGTGTAGCGGTTTGACAGAGACGGATTTTCTTCAAGGTAGTTTGCAAAATCCAAGCCAAGTGGAGATTTATTGGGTTGATGTCTTGTATTCTGTGAGATCCACGTAATTATAAGGGTAATATTTGTATTAGGGTATGGGTCTATTATATGTACGGAGATAATCTTATAATTATGGTGGGATTAAGATTTCTAGGTTTCTTTATATGTTATCTCTGTATGAAAAAACCTAAGTAAAATCTAAACAAAGGAGGACACTGTGTAAGGTAAAAAGAATTGTAGAGAGTATTCTTGACAATAAAGAATCTTTGTTTCTCTATGGTAGAGGTAGGCATTCTGATTTGGATGCTAAACCACAATAAATCTAAATCTTGTATTATGTGTTTATTTAATCTTTCTTTCTTTCCCATAGTTATGCGTTCGTCCTTAATAATCTCATCCCTTCCATTAATGGAGATGCTTGATGATGATTCGTATTGAGAGGGACCCTTTCAAAGGTCTGAATAGTAGGAAAACACCGACTTTGGGTCATCCTATGCTATTATGATGACTTTTCAAGCTGCAAATGATATCATCTCCTCCAATCCAAGTAACTTCCAATCATCATCAACTACAAGGGAAGTACGTACACACTTTATTGCAGAGCCACTTATTAGTGTTTCTCAATATATTTATCTTTCTTCCCTTGAAAGCAATGGGTCTACATGGCGGAAAAATCCCAAGCCGATCTTTGGTTGGGCCGGGCCCGGGCCTGGTTTGAGCCCCGGTAACCGAACGAAGAAGTCTAGGTTTTGAAAAACCCTGTGTCCTAGTCTAGCCCAGTTTTGCTTCTGTTTTGGAGAAGGTGATTGGATGAAAATTCAAGTTCCATGAAGAAAACTGAAGTTAATTTGGAGAGTAATAATAGAGCAAATGATAATGATTTGAGCGTATTAATTATAAATTGAGATACCGGCGAGAATACGATGTTGCAGCGATTGTTGAAAAATTCCAAACCATATCTTTATTCCTTTAGAACTGTCCATACCAAATTGAGTTTGAAGACAACCATGCGTTTCAACCTGTGTGAGGTTGGCGCTGGCGTCGTTTTCGGGCTAAAACCGTCCAAACATCGTGATTGGAAATTATGAAACGCCCGATAGATACTTCCTTTCACACAAACACACACACGGACACCAAATCAAATTATGGAAATTGGAAAGCTAACTTTCCCATTCTTTCTTCTCTAAATGGGAAACCGATGTTACTCAGCTTTCCAAACGGAACTTCCCATTCAGGAGTTCACACCTTTTTGCAAAGGATTAGCGTGCCAAACTACCAAACCAAGTTGAGCAACCTACTTTATTAGGCTACTCTGGAAAGTTATAATGATACTTCATATAATAATAATAATAATAATTATTATTATTATTATTTTTATAAAATAATAATAATTATTATTATAATTATAATAATTATAATAATTATAATAAAAGTATTCATTCAACAACACATTTTTGTCAATATTTTAAAAAACAAAAGTAATTATAGATACTTCCCTTGTAGTTTGTCCTTAATTCAAGAAGATCCAAAATTTTCAAACAAATTCAAAGACATCCCCTTAAGTCAAATCAAATTCCAAAAAATACTCATTCCGTTAGTGAATTTCCATTAATTGACGACAAAAGCTAAAAGTTAGAAACAAAAGCTAAAAATTAAAATTCTAATTCCTAAAATATCCGTCTGTGTAAATCAAATAACAATTTTACACCCATTTAAACCTCCCATTTACACAAAATGCACTCCCATAAGTTAGCGAAAATTCACTAACGAAGTGGGTTTTAGCTAAACGATAGGTTTAAATGGGGGGGTAAAATGGTCCTTTAACTTATATAGAAGGGTATTTTATGTATTAAAATTTTAACTTTTAGCTTTTATCATTAGTTAACGAAAATTCACTAACGGAAAAGTTTTTTTGGAATTTATTTTGATTTAAAAAGGTGTCTTTGAAATTGTTGAAAAGATTTGGGGTATACTTGATTCAAGGGTAAACTACAAAGAGGTACCTATGATTTTCTCAAAAGAAAAAAAAAAAAAAATAACGGACTAGTATTATCAATTGATACTGATATAGATCATATTTTTCAATTTGATACTGATTACTAAAACCTAACGAATGAGATATCTGATGGGTTCCTAGTAGGTGAATCATCCCTATGAAATACCCAAATGCAGCCATCCCATTTCCTCTCTATAACCTTTTTCCTGTTGGTATTGCATTACAACACATCATCCCCCTATTCATCCATCCATAAACATAAAGAAGAATTAATGGTAAGAAATCTACTGAATGTAATGGAAGGAGTGTGAAAACCCATCCAATTTGATAAAAATAAAACAATGAAGAAAGATGAAAAAACACGAGAGAAAGAGAAAATAAGAGATATCATAACATTCAATTGATTTATTTGATTTATCAGTTTGAAATCAATAATTTCTTGGTTAAAACTAAAACCGAAGTAATTGTTAAAACTTTAAAATCAAAATGGAATCGATTACTTATACGGCTTGGATTGATTTGATTTATCGATTCCGATTCAGAATTAAAACCCAACTTAAGATCTCAAAAGAAAAAATTGGAGAGGAAAAGTAAAATCATTGTCAGACTTTGTTGGGTAACATTGCATTTTGGGGTTGCAGTTGATAGCGAGTCATTTTAGTTGAATGAGGAATGAACACGTGACTTCATCTTTTCCAAGTGTGAATTCAATAGGAGTGCTTGGATATAGAAATTGAAATGGTGAAAGCATACATGACCGACTAAACTTACACTAACATTAAAGCATTATTCGTGTTCAATAATAATAATATTAATCAAAAAAGTCACTTTTGTAAAGCTAGTATGATTTCTTTGGCTTTATTGGTGTGATGTCGTCCGAATATTCACCTTGTTTAATCAAATATAATTAATTATCAATTCAAAGTTGAAATTACCTTAAGGTTCAGTTTGGATCTTAATTAATTAAGAGCATAACTGTAATTAATTAGGTTAGAATGACATGCAAACGCATGCCCTAATTTAAAAGGTAAACATTGTGCATTAGTTAGTGGGGTGGGGGGACGTCACCAACCACTTTATTAGATCCAAATTTCATGTGTTTTTATGGTCGGAAAGGTTTTTGTTATGTGGAAAAATCAATTTAAAAGATAGATTTTCTAACAAAATAGTAATGCCTATGTGTCTTTCTTTCATCTGTCCATCTGCCACTTGTACGTCTAAATCAGAAAAATACTTTTTCTTTTCAAAAAGTTATATAGCATCTGAATCTACTCCATATTTTCATTAAATATAAAATTATGGGCTAAAGATTCACCCGTCAAGGCAGGGTGAATCCACTTTTAATTACGTTTAGGACCTCAATAAAGCATTTTTCTAAGGGTAAATCAGTCATTATATATTAAAGTTAAAAAAAAAAAAACTAAAAACTTAACTCAAAAAAAATTAACAACGTAAATGGGCGGCCGGATTAGAATCTTTTCCTAAATCAATGTCACCTCCAGTGTCTTGTCCGTTCACGTTTACCATCGTAGTCGGTCATAGTGCAAAATCTTTCATGTAAATACTCTCTCGATCTAGAAAGAGAGAGAGAGAGAGAGGGGGAAAAAGTTGGTTGACCTGTCCACAACCTGTTGCTATGGTGGGTCCTACACTCCTACCGTCCTATGACGGTATGACCTAATCTAATGGACCCACGTGACAATAACAGGAAGCACGAGTGACGCAAAAATAATCCCACGTGTAATACACGCGGGTGTCATACCCACACCCCTTTGCCCGTATTACCGTTTCCTTCCAATTTCCTACTTGTTTCCTTTGCTTTGGTCGAGTCTGACGGCGGGTTTTCAAGGTCTTCCACTCCGTTTGACTTGTTGAGCCGCCAGTCAAGTCAAACACCAAACCTAAATAAAGGAAAATCACTCATTTTTCTTTCTTTTTCCGGGAAAATTAATTCTCGAAAGAATCTTCCAACAGACAAATTGGACCACCTCTTCCAGCGCCAGGGATTATAGATAATGTCTATATTTCTGTTCCATTATCTGGTCCCCTGTACTCTCTCTATGCCTCTCCGGAATCCACCTCCATTGGAGTTCATTCTTTCACAATCCAATCCAATCCAACCCTGACCAACTACTGCTCAGCTAATCCGTGACAATTACCAGGTTTTTTCTTTTTCTTGTTTTCCTATAGATCTTCAAACTTGAAGAAATAGATGAGAATCGCAGTGCAGTGCAGGACTGTGAACTGCAGTGCAGGGTAATTGTAATGATATCAAAACTAGTAGTCTAAGGGGAATGAATCTCATTTAAATATTACTAAACATTTCTCTCTATTGCATTTATTAATTCAGATATTGGTTTTGGTCACGTAGCAGTCTCTCACTGATTCTATGCATCGATCTGATCCGATTCGATCCGATCCAATCGAGAACAGATGACGATCTATGCATTTATCGTTGAATGAAATTCAAAAGTTTACCCAACAAAGAAACTAAGAGATTCAAAGCCAAATCAATCATAAAAAATACAGTTCCATTTTCTCCGTAGACATTTAAGATACTCTAAAGGTCTCCATTCAAAGGCAGTACTGTTCATTATTGATATTGAAAAACAGTAAAATGAAAACATGTTAGTTTGACATGGAACAGGCACTATTACTTCTGGTTTTTACTTATTACAGAAGAGCGGTTAGGTTTATAATAATAAAGTGTTGTTATTTCAGCTTTCATCCTAATTTTGACAATTAACTCTTCCAGTTCTTAATCCCAAAAAAAGTGTTCATTTGTCTCTTTCATAATTTTTCCTTCTTAATTCTTAATTTTTCCTTCTTAATTCTTAAAAACAATTTTCTTTTACGTTTTATAATTTAGATAAATTTATTATACCATCAAATTTAAATTATTCTTTTAATACATACAAATATACTAATCAAGGTTCAATATTATAAAGGGTTAAAAAGTGGTCGACCTAGACCTTGACCTTGTCACACCATTATTATTCAGTAACCATTATTACATTTGTTGTGACATGTCAACCAGAATTACCTTTATGGTTACATAATAAAATATATTAGGTTAGGATTTTCTTCTATTATTCGAGGGACTTCGGCGATCCACCAATTGAAGTTCACTTAATACAGATACCAATACATCAATGTATATATCGAATAAACTTTATCCATAGAATCACGACTAAAAGAACTGGATTTCAATTCTAGGATATGAAATATTTGAAATTAATCCATCGTTGTGATCCAATGTGATGAATCAAAATTTTCGAGGTTATTATCCGAAATTTAACCAAAAGTTTCTAGCTATCCATAAACAATATTATTTTACCACTTTGCCCTCATAAACATATAATTGTAATCATGTGGTACTAGATTTTATCATAACAGTGTCTAACAAAAATCTTAATGCACATAATGCACTTCCTCGATTATAGAAACAACCGGCGTCATTTGGCTTCATTCAGAAAATAAACAATTTCCAAAATTATTAACCAGAATTTAAGGATTCTTTAGCATCCGTTGGGATATTTTGTATTATTTTATTCATTTATTTTTGGTACATATCCACATCATCATCGATCGTTCTTCTTTAAAAATCAAAGTTGAATTTGTCGTTTGATGTCTCTTGTTGTTCAAGTTGGTTGAACTAACCCCAACTTGCATCCATCCTTGTCACATGAAATGACCCTAATGCCCCTCTCAACTTACTTCACAATCATAGGAATGCCTTTGGTTTGGTTCAACACATGGATAGACCGAGTTAAACCATGGATATCAAGGGGCATTGAACCTGGTCAAATCCATGGGACATTTAGATAATTCAATGAATTAATGACTAATGGAGCGGACACCAACAAACACGGATAGAAAATGATTCAAGAGGAATGGCACAAAGATTTAATGTGGTTAACACATCAATGTGATATGCTACGTTCACGAGAGAAGATGAAAATGATTCACTATGTCAAAATGAGATTACAATTGAGATCTCTAAAAAATAAATTCTATCCGAATTCCTAAATTCCAAAACCCCTTTTTCTTTCTTCTATTTGCAACTAGGATTACATGACGAAAAAAGAACAATATATATGACTTCCTCCAAGTCGGCCCAATCCATCAGGTTAGATCGAGTCATACTATAAGAGCTTCACCTCCATACCCCCAATGAGATCAATGATGGGGTACTTATCGGACCAAGCCCTGTATTACCATAAATGATCTTAGAAAAAATTTTATTCGAATCGCCACTAAAATTGTCAGAACGCATCAATATTCAAAATGAGTATTAAATTCAAAGTACCAAATAATTCAAAACGCAAATAGCAAAGGCCATAGAAGAAACCCAAGTTGACCATGTTAGGTCATTAGTTGCCACTTTTTACTAAACAATGAAGGCATGGAGCACATGATTTACCTATTATATCCTCATTTAGGAAGTTGGTGTCATAAAATCTAGAGGCTTTATATTGTTAGATTTTTTTTTCTATTTTAATTTGTTACTAATTATCGAATCTCACATTTATTATGAAAAATCTATGGGTCTTTCTAACGAGTGTATTCTTAAGGAAATAATATGGAAATAGTCAAACCCCTAAGTAATATATCACAAAATCAATTAGTTAATGCAATGAAATTTAAAATTAACTAGATGTTGGAAACATTGTATTTGGATAATATGGCTCACTTAATTAGTGATTATCATTAATTCAACTTCTATTTTGTCCTTGCTTAGACGTAAAAATCACCAGTAAACAAAGTTTAGGAATCAGAATTGCATAACTGATGATAGTAAAAAAGGATAGAAATCGATTGGTGATCTGATTGATTATGTTTACTGTAACCATATTAATAAGAGATATAATCCCATCATTTATAGACAGTTTTCATTGAGACTTGTTATGGGGGAAAAACATCACCCAATGAAAATCTTACACGTGACACCCAAAATCGACTAGGCCAACCAGACAAACAATGTAGCGCTCGGCCTTGTCTACTCGGAGGCATAGTCCTATCAGGATACGACGCCTGGTCGGAGGCATAATCCTACTGGGTTATGTTTCTCGGTCAGAGTCCAGAGTCCTAAGGCGATTAGGTTACGTCGTAGGAGTCATTCTCCTAGTACAATACGATGCCGACCATTACGGCCATATGATCACTCGTATGGTGACACATGTCACTCTTATTATTCACCGACTTTGCTTCCTTGGCTACAGTCTCCCACTCCTACCCGGAGTCTATAACCTGGGCATCCCTCAGAGCGACACTTGACAATTCTATTGGCGATCTACTTCCTACAATCTTGGTACCTTCATGCTTCTTGCCTACTCTTATAAATAAAGGACGACCCCCCAAGGTAAAGGAATATTCGCTCCATCTCTCATACACTCAAACTCTTTCTACGTTCCACTCTTTTTAAACTGGAGATAGCTTCCGGCTATCACCTGACTGTTGACATTTGGAATCTGACTTAGGGATCGGAGTGTACCCGGGGCTTAGTCGTCAAACTCCCTTATTTAACTTCTGTGATTGCAAATTGCTATGATCGCAGACTGACAAGACGATTTCCAACTGTAACAAGACTAGTAGCTTAAGATTCAACCATGCATCAATTAATAGATTGATGATTCAACATCAAGCAACATATTCTTTTTATAAATATGAATTTGAAGAATAAAACAGTTGAGATTAGGAACTATACAATCCAAAGGGGAGGACAAATTCTGCTTTTTTTGTATTAATTAAGAATTATTCCAAGATATGAAAATTTATAGAATATATGCACATGGATTTGGATCTCAATGCTCCAAAGAGTTGTTTATTGAATTCGAATGGGGATTCCATCTCATTTTTTATACTATTGGTCAACAAGATCTGATGGACATTAATGATCATTGTAGTAATGAATGGTTTAAAAAAAACCATTAGCTTTGTACAAACAAACAGAGCCTCTTACTTAAAAAGAGAGGGATGCCATTTTGATTCTTGAAAAAGTGAGAATCTACCCAAATTATTTGAGGAATACTCCTGTAATCCAGTTTTTATAAATGGTCCAGCCAATTTGACCATTTAAAGATGAATTTGATTCTATAGTTCTAATCCTTACGATGATGTGAAATCTTGACCGTCCGATGAGCGCATGGAATGGGTATGGAACAGAAAGAGTTGATTCAGTCAATTGTTATTAGAGTGATGTCAGTTTCGTCATTTTGTGTTAAAAATAAGAGTGAGATTATGGGTCACTCCCCTAGGTGACCATTGGTTCCAATTCGTAAATATTATTAGTTTATTAAAATAATTTAAAAAGGAAATTAAATTAGGAGGGGAAAATGAAAGAAGGTCGGTTCCTTGCGAGCAACGCATGTGTGGTTCGGGTTCGGAGTTAGGTTCGGAGTTAGACTTCGAGGGGATAAGAACGACCCAAACCATCAGACACCATCTACCACCGCTACAAAAACCCTCTCCACACTCTTCCCCACCTCTAACCCATCGGATTTCCACAACTCACAGCCCCCTTTCATAGGTCGGCGGGAGGAGATTTCTACACTTCATTTTCTCTCTCTCTCTCTCTCTCTCTCTCTCTTTCTCTCTCTCTCTCGGGTCGAAAAGGATTAACATAAAGAAGCGATACCCATTATCTCAAACTGGCGATCGAAAACCAAGAACCCACTGTGAAGGAGCTCAAACCCAAGAGTAGAAGAATCATGGTAAGCCCTGAAATTTGATTCTCTGTCTCTCTGTGCTTCATTTATCATTAATCTTCATTTGGGTTGCTTTTATCTGTATTTTTAATTGATTTTGATTTGTTTGGTTTCTCTAATTGGAAAACAGGGAGCTGGAGGACCAGATGATGATGACAACAGGTGGCCGCCATGGTTGCGCCCGCTTCTCGAGACTAGCTTCTTCGTTCAATGCAAGTTACATGCTGAGTCGCACAAGTCTGAATGCAATATGTACTGCTTGGACTGTATGAATGGCAGCCTCTGTTCTCTCTGCCTTGCCCATCATAAAGACCATCGAGCCATTCAGGTTTGATATTCTTCACCTTTTCATATTCTGGGTTTTTTGGGTTTCTTTTTCCCCACTTTCAAAGCTTAATCGATTCGGGTATTTTGATTTCAATGTTGGATCTTAAAGGGGCTATTGTTAATGGGTTTGCTCTGTTTTTCTCCATTACAGATAAGGAGATCTTCATACCATGATGTGATCAGGGTTAATGAGATTCAGAAGGTATTAGACATAACTGGAGTCCAGACCTACATTATCAATAGCGCCAGAGTTGTGTTCCTGAACGAACGCCCTCAACCCAGGCCAGGCAAAGGCGTAACCAACACTTGCGAGGTCTGCGAGCGCAGTCTCCTCGATTCTTTCCGATTCTGTTCTCTGGGTTGCAAGGTAAACATCAGTTTTATTTCACTGACTTCCCTTCCATCTTCTACTACATTTTCTCTTGATTATCGAAATTAATCAAAATCGGTTCTTGTTCTTTGATTACAGATTGTTGGTACTTCCAACAACTTCAGGAAGAAGAAGCGTCCTCAGAGGATGGCCTCAGATGAAGAAGAATCTTACAGTAGCAGCAACAGTAGCCATGGCAATGGGAAGAACAAATTACAGAGCTTCACCCCTTCGACACCGCCTCCAACGTCCGTAAATTACAGAACCGCCAAGCGTAGAAAGGGTATCCCTCACAGAGCACCAATGGGAGGATTCATTATAGAATATTAGTTAGAAAGTCTTCTACTCTTTTAGTTATTTACCCCTGATAACAAGTAAATATCACAATGCCCCCCCTTGTTACTGTCAGCTTTTCATGTTTACTCCGTGCAAGTTGCAACACACGAGCTTTTACTGAGGGGTGTGTGTTGTGAAATTTAGAAGTAACCTCTGATGTATATATAGCCAGCACAGCCGCTAGAAATGTGAAGAAGATAAAAAGGTTTCAAAGATTTTAAGCAGCCAGCAGCGAAGGTCATGAAGAGAAGCCAAGCAGCAGGCAGCAGGCAGCAGGCAGCAGGCAGGGGAAAGATCTGAAGGAGAAGTTGAATGTGAGATTAGTTTGATATAATAAGGTAGTTAAGGGTAATATTACCTAAGTTTTGTTAGAGTCATATGGGTGGAAAATGTAAATATACTTTGTGAGTGGGGAGAGTAAAAATGTACTTCTGGAAACAGCAATGTGTTTATAAATAGAATGAAATAAATGGTGTATCTGCTTGTGCATTGTGAAGTTTCTGTGGGTTATGAACTCATTTGGTATCCTTCGTCCATGCCACGTGTGAGTCTCACCAGATCAGATCAGATCAGATCACAGTAATTGCCTCACAAGAAAGTAGGGATCTGGCGCTACACGTGGCAGTGTTCTGATGGGTGTAGAGAAAGTTGATGTGTCTAAATTCTTAGAACCCTACTGAAATCCGAAAGCGGTAGCCGCCCTCGGTTGACATTTCATCGACGTGTTTCCCTCATGGTTTAAAAACGAGAAAATCTGTCAGCTATTCCTGGTTTGCTACCGTGAGCTCATCATCTTTTTGCTCTAAACCAGTTGATCCTTGTTTAACGGTAATGATTTTGATTTCTTTCTCCATGCCATGCCATGCCATGCCATGCCTTGAATTCTATAATATGAGTGCACCTTATGTATCTTTGAAAGGGATTAAAAAAATTGTGGAGGCTTCAGGTGTCGACAAGTGCTAAGTGAACCCCGGCTTCATCTTTTTCCCAGTAAAAGACTTACTTTTCTTGGGAAGAATAGAACGGCGACACGTGGACATAAAATATCAAGTCGACGCCCAAGAAATAGCGTTGCTTCCGTGGCTCTTCTTAGTTTAATCGTATTATGGGACGATATTCCGCCACGTGGTCCACGCGTAGCTTCAATAATTCTCTTCCGTCCAGCGCATCATTTTATCTCACACACCCTACCTTTGTTTTTTTTTTTTTTTCTCTTTTCTTCTCTTTTAACTTTTAACTTTGTATGAGAAGACTATGGAATAGGTCCATCGGATTGGAATCTTTGTGGGTTGTGAATGAATAAAGATTCTGATCTAATTGTGTTTGTAATGGTGGGTCTCTTTCAAGAGGTGTATGTTGGGTTTGTTGGTGGTAAGAGCATATAAAGAAAGAAAGTCTAGAAGTGGGAGGAGGTGGAACACACTGGGGTGGGTGCAAGACCCATTCTCCTCTGCTTTACATTTTTCTAATGTGTTATTCAAGGGTTTCTGTTTTATATTTTTATCTGAATATGTTCTATCTTATCATTTCAAAGCTTTTATTATTAGTCTCTCTCCTCTCTCCTCTCTCCTCTCTCCTCTCTCCTCTCTCTCTTTTGTTCCCTTTCGTTTGTGTCCATTTCTTCTTTTAAAGAAAGCCAACCCTTCATCTAAAAGAGAGCCATTTAAGTGAGTTGGGTCATGGAGGTGGGGTCCAAATCTTAATGAGTTGCCTAAGCTATGATGTCATTTAGTTCCTAACCCTTATCCGATAAAAGTAAGGCCTCTTCCATGCCTACCTTTGGTGATGGATGATGATCACACCATACACTGTTGCATAACTTCCCTTCTCTATCTCCTTTCATTGGCCCTATCATAACTATTAGGCGACACTGATTGGTTAGTTTTATGTAGCCACTTCACATCATCTTCTTGGCTTTGGCAATACTGCTTCTGTAGGGTTTTACATCTTTGAACATAAATATAAACAAGATCTAACTGTCAAGTATTCAAGAATCATGAACATAAGAGTGTATACCATTCAACGTATGCTGTAGAATGAAAACTGCCATTAAATTATCATTGCAAAGAACAATCAGTCCTTTCTAGGTTTCTCTTCCTTGATCTCCCACAATGTGTGTCAATAATGAATGATATTGATAACTGTTGAGACAGACAGAGAACCTAAAGTCATGTATCTATAAATAGATTCGATAATTAAAAATGTCTTTTTACATGTGACTCATAGACATTGTCCTCATTTATTAGGTAGTTTGAGTTGACCCAGTAGATGTGCTCTATAGCAACTTTCTAATTGGGGTAGTGTCTCAACTAGGAAAAAATGAACTTTGTAAGTACCTAATATTTTCTTCTTCTCCCATTCCATCATAGCAAATTAGTTGGTCCAGATTAGATGTATTTTTCATAATGACTCAATTGTGGCATGTTTAATCGAGATCCACCTTATCTTTTGTCACATTTGTTTTGTGTCATTTCAAGAAAACCTTATCCCAACTACTTATTCATAAAATAAGTATCAACAATGTTTAATCTGTGGGGAAAAAAAGTGTAATTAATAAGGTTATTATTTATGTGACTTTAGGCATCTTCACATGCCTGATGAAAGGTTTTAAATAATAAAACCAGAAAAAACAGAAAAAGGGATAAGGGGTGTTTGCTTATCGCCTTTGGGAAAGTTGGGGAAGTGGCTATATTGACATATTCTCACTTAGGTTCTCTTTGGTTTGTATTATATAATGTATTATATAATATATTATAAAATTTATGATTGTTTGATATGATTTATAATGTCTATTTATAATTAAAATAAATCAATATAATTCATTATCTACAAATAGGTGAGTAGCTGTTTCTCATTATTAGAATAATCTATTAGGTGATTGTTTATATTTCTCATTATATAATGTATTATGTTTAGTGGTACCAAACGGTCATTATTTATTACTCATAATCTATTATCATAATTGATTTGTCACAAATAACTCATAATACATTATATAATACAAACCAAAGAGAACCTTAATTAGATGAACATTCTATTTCTCAAGTTTTCCACAATAGTGATAATAGTGTGTTAGAAAACACTCCGATTATATGTATAATGCGATAGTGGGAAGCTGTTCTAAAAGAAGAAGGAATTATATATATATATATATATATATATATATATATATATATATATATATATATATATATATATATATATATATATTCCTTTCTTCTTTGTTGTAATTTAATGTTTTGAATTTTATTATATTTAAAATATTAATATAATATTTTACAAGTGATTGTTGAAGAAGTTTGTCTCTTTCTAATAACCACTTAAATGATCAATAAATATGATTATTGGTGACACATCATATCTCTATTGATAGAGACATGATGTTAGGACAACTCGGAATTGGGGAGTCTATTCCTAGTTCCCGATTTCAACTGATTCTCATTTTAAGAAATCTATTTTTTTTATGGTTTTGCCTAATTCTTAGGCGATTCCATTCCTCAATCCGTTTACTTAAACCGTGGTGTATATCTTAATTTGTTATGTATCGTGGTTTTTCTTCCACATTCCAATCTACTTCTGGGGTTGAAACTTTGTGTATTCAAATTTTTAACCAAAATGCATGTTACTAAGGAGAGGGAAAAAAAAATTTGAAAATGTTGAAAAGGCAAAATATTTGTTAATAAATAAATGAATTGTTGAAAATAAAAAGAAAAAAATGAATAAATAAAATGATAAACATGTGAAATTGATATTGATTTTGATTTTGATTTTGGAAATTGATCTTTAGCGAATCTAATCCTCATTATAAGACTACTATAGTTATGGACAAAATGGATATAAATTTGCGATGGTAGATCGTTTAAATTTTTTTTTACTTTAAGGATATGTTTGAGTAGTTCTTTAAATAAATGAGTCTCTCTCTCATATACAGAGACAGAGACGCAGAGGTCCTCTTAACTCTTAAATAAGCTTATGCGATAGATAGCTCACGGATCCATCTGGGGTAGTCAGATCAATATATATTCTTAGAAATTTGTGTTTGCTTTTCTTTTTTTAAATAAGATTTGTCTAAACAATTAGAATTTCCCTTGATTACAGTTTGATCCGAATAAACAAATCAGTGGATTTGCCTCCGGATCCAATGCTACCAAATAATTTCTTTTGTTTAGGGCCGTTTTTTAATTGTTGTTTTAGTTGAGTGCTAGGGGCGGGTGGGACAAATATGTCATAAATTTCTTCCCCAGTCCCATCTGTGGTGCAAAAGTTGTTCAGTTTGTGTTTTAAGATTTAAAAATACCTTCTACCGTAACAGATGGACATTTGTCCGGATGAATCGAATGAACCAGTTGAACCGGAGTAGATCTTTTTGTTAAAAATATTAAGGAGCTATTTGATAAAACTTCAATTATGGGATTCTTACTTTTGGTTCAAATTTTTACTCCAACTTCAAAAGGATTCAAGAGTATGAGTTCAAAAGGATTCAAGAGTATGAGGGAGTAGAAACATGTTTGTTAACCTAATTTAGTCATGGACTTCAGAGTAGTGATGGGGATGACGAACGGTGGCACTAGTGGTGTGTAGTGATGATTGGTGACGGTGGTGGTGGGTGGGAGGTGGTGGTGAAGGATGGCGGTGGGTGGGTGGTGGTGGTGGAGGGTGGTGGTGGTGGTGGTGGTGGTGGGTGGTGGTGATTTCTTTCAAACAAACCCCATAACGAGAATACAATGGAAATAATAAAAGGATAATCAATAAAGACATACATGTCCATTGGAAATGGATTTCCGTTTGTTCGAGTTTTGATTCGAGTCTTTCTATAACTAATAGGAGATCTCATTTCATTCTCTCTATGTAAAGGAAAAGAGTGAGAAATAAAACAACTTAGACTACAGGGACTTTGAACTTAATATATATAATATTATCACAAAACCTAGATCACGTACCCTGACAATAGATCCAAGTTGATTTATCCTTAATTCATAATGAACAACATCAAAAACCAATCAAACCTATAATACAAAATCTCAATAATCAATAAGCCTAGGAATTATTCAAAACCTGTGAAAAGATAGCATCTTACTACACATTTAAATAGGTATTATGTATCTTTTCTCTGTCAATAAAATGGACATGAAAATGGTTGTCGGATGTGACTGGGAATTGATTGTAGATTCTTAAACACAAATAAACCATGCGCAAAACGATAGAATCAGTGTCAACAAAGTCAATCCTTTCATTGAATAGGTTAAATATCTAGACGCGGATGACTTAGCAATCAGTGTCTCAACTGTTTTGATATTATCGATCTTCCTCATCGATCATCAAGTAAACGTACGACTTTTTCCACACGTTTTCATTAGCCGTTAGATTCTTAAGTTGTATTGTCATATTCGGCATTCCAGTCATACGAGGGACACAGTTTTGATATTTAAGGGGATTAAGATACCAAATCTGACGATATATAACTCCGGTCACAATGGATTGGCCGACTTCATTATATGAAAAAACAGATACAGATGGATATTGTTAAGATATGATTAGATACATTAATCTTTTGATTAATGTATGGTTTATAAATATTCAATTATGAAGTACACCTACCCCAACATCCCATTACATAAAACCATTAAATTTTATATCAACTATTCTCTCTTCAAATCACTCTTGATTTGACTCTTGAGAAGCTTAAGTGGCTCCGTCGAACATATTTTATAAAAAATAAAAATAAAATGATTTTTTTATGAATAAAAAATGCTTAAAAAAAAAGTATTTAAATTGAAAGAAAGATACTTTCTTATCGCATGCATTCTTAAAGATTAAACCATGATTTTAGGTAGGGGAGCAAATAGGTGCAATTGGCCGATTCTGGGCTCTTTATCCGTCCACTATTGGTTCAGTCACAACGATTGGGATAGTGCGGTTTTGGTGTGGTTTTCCAAGATGTATTTTTATTAAAATGTTGACTTAATATGGATTCTTATAGGTCCATTATCGATTTGGTTCAATTTTGATCTTATTGGTCCGATAATATTTTGGTTTCACCGGGTTTTAAAAACAGGGCCCAGTAAGGTTCGGTTTTTTTTTTTTTTACCCAATTTTGACACCCTTATGTCTACTCAAAGAATGAATAGTGTGAACATGCCCTATCGATGGGCAGTATGCTGGGCCTGGGCCAATGCATCTATTAAATTTTACATGCGTCCAGCGTGGGATTTACAATTCACATTATTCACAATGGGCTCACATTACTTCATGTGGCTGGCCCATGGACACTTCCTGCTCTCCATCGTTGTAAATATTAAAGGCAGTCGACACTCGACACCCTAAACATCAGTATCAAAATAATTAAAATAACTCCTAAAAATCATAAATGAAGCCTCATTGATAAAAAGAGTCGGAAGATGATTTGGCATGCAAAAATCATTCCTAAAATCTGTGTTTTCTTGTGGAGAGCGTGCGCGCAAAGAATTGCTACGGGTGGAAATTTACAAGTTCGCAATATACCTATTGTTTCTCATTGTCGTTTTTCCAGCTTGGAAAATGAATCCATTGAGCATATTTTATTTCAATGCTCCTTCGTCTAGGTGTTTTGTTTGGGTCTCCCTTATCAATGCTTGCTCCCTCTAATGATAATTTTAATATGGAACAATGGCTGCAACAATGAAAGAAGGTTATCAAAGATTTTAAACCTTATAAAGCCCAAATGTTCTCTCTAGCATCATTTATTTATTGGCAGATATAGAAAGCCAATAATGATGATCAGTCAACTATGGACGCCTATGCAAGTTATACACTTATGCAAGTTATTTTGCATGCTTTGGAGTCTTATAAAGAATTTGCAAACGTCAACATCAACACCAACAAGAACGAGGATAGATCTTCACTTTTGTTTTCCTCCAGATCAGTTGAGCTTCTGAATGGTATTTCATTGAATACTTTCTTTACTGATGCGAGTTTAATTCCAGGTTCTACTAGTGGCAGAAGTGATTTTTGTTGTTTGCAGGATCAAGGAAGATTATCTAAAGCTATTTCTAGCCCATGTTCTTTCCAGGATGTTATAGAAGGAGAAACCCTTGCAGTAAAGATGGCTTTGCTGGATGCATACTCTTCAAGGATGGACCATATTCATGTTAATTCGGATTGCAATCAGTTAGTGATAATTTTAAACTCAAAAAGGGATGGATGTCCTTGTTCTATCATCTATAATGGACGATATTTTATCACTCTCCTTGTCCTTCTCAACTTGTTTGTTCTCTTTTGTTCCAAGGGCTTCTAATGACATTGCTCTTGCCCTTGCCCCTGATAGGAAGGAAGGCTCTCACCAAGGCTGGTACGGTAGTGTGGCTCGTTTCTGATTCATGGTTACAAGATCTATTTCATGATTTAAACCTAACTGTAATGTTTGATGATTATCAATAGAATTTTCTTTCACCAAAATAATAATAATAATAATAATAATAATAATGAAAATAATATTTGGTCTATCTTAATACACTAACGTTCACATTTAATACAAAATTATAAAATCATTTAAAAATACCTTTTAGTTGATCAACATAGGACCCATTTAACCTTTTCAAAATTCATGGTTCATTTTGTTATTTGTTTTGTTTTAAAATATTGTGTTTTCTTTAGTTTTTGTTTCTCCAAACATAATTTAAATGGGTAAATTATCATCCAACCATGAGTTGAAATGTCACAAGTTAGCTTAAGAGGTGCCTAACTTAAAAAATTTATAAAACTAAAAAATTATAGATGTACGATGATGAAGCTAACAATATATAAACATGAAAAATCACAAGTGAGCTACTATTTTTTTATCAGTCATGTCCAGGACTCCCAGGTGACCAATGGGCCCAATAGACCTGACAAGAACTATAAAACTTACACTCCATGAATCCGATCTAAACCTATATTTAGTGTCGTGACAGGTCTTTCAATCATAATCGGACCAGACGGAATGAGCGGATAATGAACCACAAAGTTCAGGTACAAAAATAGTCGAAGCACACTAGATGGGAAGTGTCATGAGACATACCGGTCTACCAATATGGTTTGGAATAGTTAGATTTGGAAACAAATTCCAATGGGTCCCATTTTTCAAATCTCCATCTTAAAGATCTTCCTTACGTAGGAAACTTTCCTAAAAACTACCCTAGTCTATATATCGACTCCTTAACCTCCTTAGATCCTCTTTGTTAACTCTCACAAACCCTAGAGACGAGAAGGAGATTTGAAGAGGAGAAAGGAGCTGAGGAAGATTGTAGAGAAAACTCCGTTGGAAGAAAAATGTCATAGTTCATAGACCAACGATAAGTGCCTGTATCTCTCTTGTTCTTAGGTTGATTTAGATGTTAATCAATACCATGCAAGACTAGGTATTGATCCAAAACCCTACTTCATTGATAAACCTTAATTCGTTCAATGAACCCTAAATCTAAACTCTAAATCAAGGTTCATCAGAACATAGATGTGAGACCTACCTCAAAATTTCTTTTAAAGGAGGGGGAGTTGTGAGACCCGCACTCCACGAACCTTATCTAAACTTATATTTCATGTCGTGACAGGTCATCCAATCATAATCGGACTAAACGGGATGAGCGGATGTCGAACCACAAAGTGCAGGAACGAAAATAGTACAAAAATAGCCGAAACGGACGTGTCATAAGACATACCGGTCTATGGTACCGGTCTACCATATTGATTAACCGGTATGTATGCCTGGGCAGACTAGTTAGATTTGGAAACGGATCTCTGCGGGTCACGCTTTCCAAATTTCAAACCTTGAAACTTTTCTAACTTAGGAAACCTTCCTAAAATTTAATCTAGTCTATTTAATTACTCCTAAAACTCCTTAGACCCTCTTTGTTGATTCTCACAAACCCTAGAGAGGAGTAGGAGATCTGAAGAAGAGAAAGGAGCCAAGGAAGGTTGCAGAGGAGAGTTCGTTGAAAGAAGAACACCATAGTTCGTAAGGCAATGATAAGTGTATGTACATCTCCCTAGTCAGGTTGTTGTTGATGATGGATCAATATCATGCAAAGCTAGGTACTAATCTAAAACCCTTAAATTGTCATTAAACCCTAATTCGACCAATGAACTAGATATGTGATCTAAACTAGAAATTTATTAGCATATAGGATTTGAAATGAAGGATAAAAATAAATCAAGTACATTTCTTAGGCCTAGAAAGCATAGGAGGAACCCTAAAAATGAAGTTGTAAGACCGACGGAAGACGAACACCAAGTTGGTGGTCTTACGAAGGCATACCGATCGACCATACTGGTGGCACCAAGTGCGACCGGTATTGCGATCGGTGTCTCTCGGGAAGGCTCCCAAGAGTGTCCGATCGACTATACCGGTCACACCACTGTAAAGTAACCTGCGACCAATATGTACCCAGAGGGGTGTTTTTCGACCTCAACTGGTTTTCGTCCAACGTAAACCTATGAAACTAATTCTAACTAAATCCTAATGATATGTAGGACCTTTTGACGACGAGGTTGGACTCTATGACATAGAGCAAGGTTGCAATCAAGCATCAGGTAAAAAAATCAGACCTAAACCCTAATTAATTTAATAACAATAAAACGTTATTAATAACTATTATTTCTATGGAGTGTTGCTTGTACATATCGGCATGTCATCTTTACTTCTGTTATTATATTATATTCATGCATATTCGCTATGCTAGGATATGATGGTTAGACATGTGATTGTTTTCGTTGGTGTGTGGAATGAAAATGGTCTGGGGTCTTGGATTATTTCTCACACTAGCATATTTTTGTATCACTACTATCTTAGCATGCTTGGTACGAGTAAGGTATGAGGGGGAGGACGAGGCATTCTGGTCTACGGCTTGGTCGCTAGACTCGAGCCCTATCTCTATGTCGTAGGGAGTTGTGTTGGGATAAAACCTTGGATACTGTGTGATGACATATAAGATTGGCTAGTGATGAACCCACTTGCAAGTCCTTGCCAATAGGGGTGTAGGTATTGGTACGATGTAGGGTATCAAGGGAAGGACGTGGGATGGAGGCGTAGCCTGCCCACGAAACTCTAACTCTATCTCTATACCGAAGTGAGTGATGTGGGACGACAACTGTAGTGTGGATCGAAGCCTGACTGTTGGGCATGCTCACACTCTCGTGCATGGTCGTGTGGAGTGTAACCTCTCCTTATCATAGCACTGTGCAAATATACCAGACCAAATGTGAATGTTACTCATGCATATTGCTTGTTGCATTATCTGATTTTCTTATTGAGCTAAGTTGAGAGCTCACCCCGAATATATATATTCTTTTCAGATGTTGATGCAGGTTGTACTGTAGAGGACTATGTGGATGCTCCAGTGTATGAAGATGTTGCTGCCTTAGGAGTGCAAACAGGGGAGGATGAGCATGACGCCTCATGCGAGTGCCCTCACTACATGTACCTCTAAGATGTTATTAGTTTAGTTTATTTTATTTCAGTTTTGGATTTATAAGACAATGTAATAAATATTTTATTTATGTTTTGATGTTTTTCTAATTGGATAATTTATTTATTTATCAATAGAAGTACTCAGTTCATTTATATTAAGACTTTCGTTGTACTTATTCATACCCTGAAATGGCTAGTGTGCAATGGTTTATGTTTGTGGACACGGTCTTATTGTGATTCTGGTGTGAGCTGTTGGTTTAGTGGCGGTTTATTCACATTCTAGTTCAATAGAAATTGGGATTTGACAGTAAAACTTGAATGGGAGATAAAACAAACCTTAATACGTTGCTCAGACCTAGAATGAATAGGAGAAACCTTGGAAGTCCAGATAAATGATTGAAAAAATGGAATATCAAGTCGAAGGAGGTACGAAGGCATATCGGTCAACCATAACAGTGGCACTAGGTGCGACCGGTACCCCTCAGAAATCCTGCCAAGGTTATCCGATCGACCATATCGGTCTCACTACTGTATAGTGACTTGCGACAGGTATGTGCAATCGATATGTACATAGAAGGTGTTTTCTGACCCCAGTTGGTTTCAACCAACGTAAACCCTATGGAATTAGTTCTAATAGAACCCTAATGACTTGTAGGACCTATTAACAGTCAAGTTGGACTATGTGACGTAGAGGAAGCTTGCAATCAAGCGTCAGGTAAGGGAATCATACCTAAACCCTAATTTACTAATAGCCTTGACCCTTCTTGTATATGTGGCGTGATGGTAGTGCATATTAACATGTCATCTTTATTTTTTGTTATTATTTTTGTTCATGCATACTCGCTATGCTAGGATTATGTGTTAGATTTATGAATGTTTTCATTGGTGTGGAATAAGAAGAGTCTAGGGTCTTGTATCATTTCTTACACTAGCACCTTTTTGTATCGCTACTATCTTAGCATGCTTGGGATGGTGGAGTATCAGGGGGAAGACGTGGCATTGTGGTCTATGGCCTGACCACCAGACTCGAGCCCTATCTCTATACCGTAGGGAGCTGTGCTGGGATAGGGCCTTGGAAACTGTGATGACATATAGGATTGGCTAGTGAAGAACCCACTTGCAAGCCCTCATCAATAAGGGTGTAGTTATTGGTATGGTGTAAGGTATTAGGGGGAGGACGTGGGACTGTAGCGCAGTTTGACCACCAAACTTTAGCTCTATCTCTATATCGGAGTGAGTGATGTAGGACGACAGCGGTGTGTAATCCGTTGGGCGTGCTCACACTTTCGTGCATAGAGGTGTGGAGTGCAGTCTATTATTACCATAGCACTGTACAAGTATACCAGACCAAATGTGAATGTTACTCATACATTTGTGTGTTGCATTGTTTGATTACTTTACTGAGCTAAGTTGTAAGCTCACCCGTATATATACTCTTTTTCAAATGTTGATGAAGGTTACACTGTAGAAGACTATGTGGATGCTCTAGTGTATGGTGGTGTTGCGACTCTGGATGTGCAAACATGGGTCAACGAGCATGATGAATCATACGAGTACCACTTCTGTGTGTACTTCTAGGATTTAGTATTCATTTTCTTTCAATTGACTTATAAGACAATGTAATTATACTTATTTATGTTTTGGTATTTAGATAATTAGTTTATTTATTTATTTATCAATAGAATACTCAGTTCATTTATGTTAAGACTTTCGCTGTATTATTACATTTTGATTATGATTATTGTCCATTGGTTCGGTTGTTGACACGGTTTTATTGAGATCCTAGTGTGAACTGTTAATTTAGTGAAGATTCACTCATACTTTTGATTAAGTCGAAATTGGAGTGTGATAAGAACACATGCATTAGAAGCGATCCCTGCTTTTATGCCCCATTAATCTTTACTTTTCTTAACATATTTAGTAATGATACTTATAAGATGTAAAATTTATTTTCTTTTTCAAATGGAAGGTATTTGGATGCAAAATAAACTGTAAGTCAATAACTAAATATAGAATAATTTGGAATTACTTAGACAGCAATGTGATAGCATTTGCTGTAATCATTATAAAAGTTTCTATTTAAAGTAAAAATTTCACTTTTTTTTCCCTACGACTCCCCTTGCAACCAAATAAAGTCTTAGTGAACTATCAAATGTGACTCAATGTATTTGAGTTCAACATTTTCGTGGTTTCTATTTTGGAGAGGGTTTTCAAACTGTGATTGATATTTGGCAATCATAGAAGTTTGTATGAGATTGGCGAGGGCACCCTGATGATCATCGAATTTGTAAGCTCCAAAGCGAACCTCCAAAGCCTTTGTAAAAAGAAGAAAACTCGCTGGAGTGGTGCATCCATTGGAACCACTGTTAGGCTTTATTATGCATATGGAACGACGAAATCAGTAGACGCTGATCATCTGATGTGTTGTGGTAGTTAAAAAAAAAACGCTCAGATTTGAAAATACCAAAACTGATTCTTGTATATTACGGTTTTCATGATAATCCAATGAGTGCCCCTTTATAATATGTTGGCATGATCTTCATGTAACCCAATGTTACCTAGGTTCTCTATCCAACAAGAGGAGTAATTTTGGTATTAAAGGATGAAATGTTAAAATATATACACAACAAGTGACAATGTCTAAAATAGAGACTAAGCCATTATAAGGAATTAATTTCTGCTTGTTCAATAAAGTTTGTTCCCCTCTCTCTTTCGGTAATAGTTCACCTAAAGAGGAGAATAGAAGAGATATACAGCATACCTTTGTTAGTAGTTCTACTGTCTTTTCCTTATAACTACTCTTCTCACAGTTTCCACTCTCTCATCAATAACTCATTTACATGAAGAGAGCAAACTAAGGGTGTCAATGGGCCCGTCCGGTCCGGTTTCGGTCATAACTGAATCGGTGTCGGATTTTATAAGCCCAACCCAAAACATGTCCATTAAGAGTTCAGGCTGGATTAGGCTGCGCTGGACACAATAACTAACGGGCTGGCCCGATGTTGGTTTGTTATCGGGTTGGGCTTATTGAGGTGATTTCGGGTTAATTCGGTCCGAACCGGACTTATCAAGCTTATCAGACCTATTTTATATGTAAGATATATAGCCTATTTTATTATTTCTATCTATAAAATTAGTATCATTCATTCTATATGTATGTAATTCAATAAATTGTAACAATTAACATACTCTTTTCAATTATAGATTCATATAATCTTTTGAATCAAGAAGTGAACTATAACAGTGTAATATAATCCATCAAAATTTAAAGCCATTAAAATTAAGAAACTGGGCCCGGATGGACCTTACCGGTGTTCGGGTTATGTATTATTGGTTCGGACTAATTCGGGTTTCTTAACGGGTCGGTTCGATTTGATTTCGGTCTGGGCTAAAACGGTATCGGGCTTTACAAGTCGAGACCGAAACCTGTCCATTAAGGTTCGGTTCGGACTGAGTTCAGGTTATATCGGGCCGGCTCGGTCCGTGCTACCGGGCCAGGCCCCTTTTTGACACTTAGAGGAAACTACTTATTAATATATGGTACCCAGTTCCACCTTCCTCTATCAAAACGACTGGCTGCCATTATAGAAGCATATCATCTACCGATATGTCTTTAGACACGGCCATAAATAACATATTGAAATCACACTTGGAACGGTATGTCTTTAGGCACGGCCATAAATAACATATTGAAATTACACTTGGAACGGATGGTGGACAAATTCTCTCTCTGTAACAGTGTGTGTTTAGCCATGTGGCGTGTCTTGTTCAAGTACCATATACCTGGTTATTTTGGATTAGATGCATGGAAGCTCAAACATACAATAGTCTGCAAAGATTCGAAGCTAGCGGCAAATTCATGCTCCTCCTCTCCTCATTCGATCAAGGCCACCCCATTATCTCTCCCCACAAAACTCTCTACATCACTCCCTCCAAATTCATCTCCTCATCAAATATCTCGCCCAACAAAATGTTGTACGCCATGGGCCTGGTGAGACCTAATAATCCAAAGAAAAACCCCATCTCTTACAAGTGTGTGCCCATTGATCCTCAACTACTGGACGACGGTTGGAGATTATCTTTTTCCTATAAGCATTGGTGCCACCCTGATTCAATGAGCCCAATGCCTCCACCTCACTACAAGACCTTTTTCTTTTTTGGTAAATCTCTACAAAACTTTAGGGGTTGGTCCGGTCGGAGATGGTGGAAAAAGACAAACTACCCCTTGGTCAAATTGATTAGGGAAAGTTTTTTCTCCACCATGTCCAACAGAAATGAGGGGAAAAAAGAATAAAAAAAAATATCCATGAGACCGCGTACCCTACCTGCTTGATCTGTGTTAATTTATTACTCATATTAATTAGTTTGGATATTCGAACATTTTCATCGTTAGTATCTAGAGGAAGAAGAGCCTGGATCACTTACATGTACTAGAAGAGTAATAATTTTTCTACTACACTCTTTGGATGACAAGTGCCCTATGGAATTAACGCCTAACATGCTAACTTTCGTTAGCTAAATAAATCTTATTTTTTAATTTCTTTTATTTAGGTAATTGATTTGGTGAATTGGCAATCATGTTTTTTAAGGTAAGTAAATTTATTAGAAATAAAACTCTAATGATTTTTAAGGTAAGTAAATTAATTAGAAATAAAACTCTAACTATTTTTAAAAAGAAAAATAATTAGAAATAAAACTCTAACGATTTAATAAAACTCACGATTTTTAAATTTTTTTATTTCTATTTTTTTTTTTTATCGATTCATCTGAGAATAATTGAAAGATGAAAATCCTTTATCGAGTCACAAAGATAGAGACGTAAATCATCTCTATTTTAAGCACATCATTAATCAATGTAATCTTGTACGATTCTAAGAAGCTGAGTAGTTCATTTGTTTCCTTTTAATTTTATTAGCAAATTCATAACAAACCCATATCTTTTGTCTGATCTATATCTCTACCAATCGTTAATTGAATTATATAGTGAACTTTATGATTGAGATTATTTCTAAGTACTTTTGATGCTTTGGATCATTGCACTTAGTTTTTTCTTTCAAGTTCATTTCAGATTCGTCATCGTTCATGGTTTCTTCAATTTAATTGTTGTGATGATGAGTAAAGGAAATGGTACATATATGTATATGGATTCTGTCTTGTTGGTATTACGAAAATTTGGTAACATTAAATCTCTAAGATTACCGAATTCAAATAACAAAAGTAGAGTAACTAGTGGAAGGACTTCATGATTGTTCATATACTGCACTTCGATTTTGTTATGTATTCTACCTAATTGCCTATGGCTTATAATTTTCTCAATTCCAACAATTTTGTGACTTGTGACGAAGATTCATTTCAATGCTTCCATTGGCTTTAGGTAGTTCTATCCTTTTCTATTTTTGGAGAGAGAGAGAGAGAGAGAGTAGGTGTTGGGAGGTCATAGTTCTCAGCTAGTCCAGTTTCAATGACCTGCTTATGACTTCAGTGCTCCCTATTGTTGATTCTACAAAAGAATTTTTTGTATTGATTCAAGCTTTTCCTTTTCGCTACTAGTAGTCTATTTTGATGTACGCAAGAAGCAAAGATTAATAAAGAGGAAGTAACGGATAAAAGAAAATAAAAATTAAAAAAAAAAAAAAACAAATTATCTAAAAAATTGTTAGTAGTCTATAACTTAATGCATCTGGAGTCTATAACTTAACACTAAAATAGAAATGCCATCATTAGAGTTTTATTTTTATAGATTTACTTACCTTAAAAATCCTAATCTCCAATTCACCCAATCAATTACCTAAATAAAAGGAATTAGAAAAAATAAAATTTATTTAATTAACGAAAATTAGCAACGTTAACTCCATAGGACACATGTCATCTAAAGAGGGTTATCTTCTAGTACATGAAGGTGATCCAAACTCGAGCTTCTTTTTTTAGCTAAAAATCCAAAATAATATATTAAAGAAAAGCAAACAGAAAACAAGGCCCTAATAGAGTGATAAATCCTCAACTTCGGCATTGCCATCAATTGGGGCCACCCTAGGCAACAGATCCAAAAATTAATTTAACCTATATTTTGGCCTATGGGAAGCATCCCACACGGCCTCCTTAGCAACCTCGTTTGGACAATGAGACCAAACATATGAATGCCTTTCAGAAACTACTTTTCTAGCAAGCTTATCCACTACAACATTAGTCTCACGAAACAGTGTGTACACCTAACACAACATGTCATCAATTGAGCCTTCAATGCGCTCCAAGATTGTTGCCAAACTCAAGGGAGAGAGGAAGATATACAAGCATCAACCACTGATTTGAAATCTGATTCCGGCCATATATGCTGATATCCTAACCGTTGGGCAGCCTTCAGACCAACAAGAACAGCCTTTAACTCGGCATGGTAATTAGTTGCAATCCCAAGCATTTCAGCAAGCGCAAACACCACCTCACCTCTGTGAGTTCGAACAACTCCTCCCACTCCAGCCTCACTTGGGTTGCCAAAACTACACCCATCGGTGTTAACTTTGCACCAACTCAGAGGAGACCAGAAAAGTTTCAACAGTGGCCTTGATGATGTTGAGCATGCCATTAAAGCCAAAACATGAGCAACACGTAGATCCTCTATTGACTTGATCACACAAGGATGCCTAGTCGAAAGATCCCTGCAGCTTCTTCTAATCCATACTTTTAATTTATCCGGTCTAGCATGAATGTTCCTATGTAGGGAATCATTTCTGGCACGCCAAAGAGCCTGAACACCCACTGCAAGTAGACTATTCTAGCAATGCCTATGCGCCACAACATTACATTTTTGCCTCCACCACAAAATGAGATCAGAGCATGAAATAAAAGACTGCATAGAAACTCCAAACCATACACCAATCATACACCAAATCTCAACTGCTACATCACACCTACAAAAAACGTGATCTTAGTTTCCTCATCTGAAAGACACAGATAACAGCGAGAAGGCATAAACACACCCTTTTTCCAAACTGAATCATCTATTGGGAGTTTATTTAAGCCCCATCTCCAAAGCATCGAAGACAAGCTTGGAGTGAGAGAATCATTCCAAACTAACCCATACCAGCTTTTCTTCTGTTTCTGAGACCGAATCATCTCCCATGTTGACTTAACTGTAAAAGCACCAGAATTTTCACCAATCCATATTATGCGATCTAAAGCCCCTTCCACCAATGGAATTTCACTAGCAAATGCAAATTCTTGTTACAGTATAAGGGATTGAACCACATGCCATCTCCATTCTCCATTCCTGATAAAACGACTAATTCCTCTTCCCATCTCCATATCAACTCCCAACTCCTCCTTCAGAGAGAAATTGTCAAGCCACCTTTCATTCTATAAATGAATCTTTGTTCCATCCCTTATTATCCATCGAGTATGCTTCGATGTCCAATCCCAAACAGAACGAATGCTTCGCCACACTGGAAAAGGACAATGATGTCTTCGAGGGAGACCCTCTTTTGAAAGGTAATGCCCACGCATAAACCTAGCAAAAAGGGTATTTTCAGACTTCATTCTCCAAGCTAACTTACATAATAGAGCATTGTTAACATTACTTAGCCCATTACTTAGCCGACGTAGCCCTAACCCACCCTCCTTCTTAAGAGCACACATGTCATCACATTTAACAACTACTGACCTTCTTTTATTTGGATCACCAGTCCAGATAAAATTCCTCATCCACCCTTCGACTATTTTTATCAGGGCCCTCGGCCAATTATACATAGAGAAGGAGTGGATAAAGGCACTGCTAAGAATAGATTTGACCAATTCCACCCGGCCAGCATAAGATAGTAACCTACCCTTCCATGTCATAAATCTCTTCTTGAACCGATCCAGCAAAGGATTAAAGTACTCATTACGACATCTACCATGAAACAAAGGAACCCTCACATAGTTTGTTGGAAAAGAACCTTGAGAGAAGTTTAGGCAATTCAACATGCTTTGTCTCATGCTACCACTAACATCTGCAGAGAAATAAATTTTATTCTTAGAGGAGTTGACCCTCTGCCCACCATATTCATCATAAATGGATAAGATATTCTTCAACTCTCTACAACCACTCAACTTTGCCTTCATAAAAATAACAATATCATCAGCATAAATGAGATGAGAGAGAGAAACCACAGACCTACCTTTAAACACAGGTTCAATGGTACCACATACCTACCTTGAAACACCAACTCCTTCACCCCCCCTACAAAAGACTTCCTCTGCAAGCACAAATAAAAGAGGAGATAGAGGATCTCCTTGTCGAAGATCACGCTAAACGGTACAAAAACCCGTAGGCCCAACATTTGCAGTTCCCCACTGCTTAGCCAGGGATCGAGACATATCTCTTAGAGTAATCCCCTTTGTGAAAACTCTCCCTATTAAGGCCAGTTTGAACTTCTCAATTTGTCTCTCATAAACCTCTTGAGGAATGACTACCCTGGTAATTCCTCCTTCCACAACAGGATCAGGAATAGTAATGAAGTCAAGCAGTCCAGAAAGCACTGATGCAAAAGTTTGAGAAACACCTGCTAAGCTATTAGGCACCCCATCTCTATTGGACCTTTCTGAACCAAAACCAAAATTAGAACCAACCCCTGGAGCCTGGCCCTGCTCAGAACCACTGGACTGAGGTTGGCCCGTACCTTTAGCTCTGTTAACCCATCTTCGTTTTTTCTTGGAAGGCATCTGAGCTCCCCTCACATTCGAATTTCCAAAGATTGCCTCACCGTCAGTAGATTGGACATAATCTACATTATTTCCTAAAGTAGGAATAAACTGATCTCAAGATGGGAATCCCATAAATCTTCCAAGATCTATCCTTGTAAAACCTGAGATTGCCTCACCCACCGGACCTCTGGCAACCGCGGTCTGCCCTCCTCTTTTAGAGATTGCACCCCCGGCACAGTTGCTGGAACTCCTCGAGCTGAGGGAGGAGCAATCTTATTTAATTATTTATTCTTATTTTATAGTGCATGCCTAGTCTTTTATCTTTCCTTTTTAGGAAAAGATCTTTTTTTTTTTAATTTTTTTTTTCAATAAACTCCGATTTGTTCAAATTCATATTAGGGAAAATTTCCTTTGAACAGATATTGTAAGGTTAAGTTTGGATCCATGTTCAACCCACTTGCTAGCCTTGAAATTCATCCAACTAAACTTGATTTGGGTCAGCCACTAATTCAAACGTCACGTGTCCAATTCTTTTGTCTTTTTAGGCTAGATAATAAGACTAATTAGTCTTTTTTTTTTTTTTTTGCTAGATACTAATTAGTCAATGTTGTGTTCAAAGAAGTAACGTGGTACGCATTTGGAATCAGCAAAAGTGCTTTTGCCATCGCTTTCATTCCAAGTTTAGAAGAAAGAAATATGGGCGGATATGCAAAAATATTGTTATGGATCTTTCCGTTCTAATAATAATTGATTCAAAGTCAACCTCTCTCATGTCATCTTGTATCTCGTTTCATGCATATTTGTTTATTATTGTTCTACATTTCCCCATAATCCCGTCATGTCCCAATGGATCCATTTTATTAATATATCCGCGTCATAATTCACGTTCGATAATTGTAACAATTTAATGGAAATATCCGTATTGTCTCTTATCCAACAAAAAAAAAAAAAAAAAAAAAAAGAAATTATCCATACTGCAAATCACATTGGGACTTGGGTGATGAATGATTGGCCACGCCAATACTCTTTCTATTTAAGTTAAAGATGGAAGAAGAGAGAGACATGGAGAGTGAGATAAGGAACTTGATGAAGGTATGGTTATCAACTCTCGTATCTCTTTGCTACTGTTATTATATAGTATCAAAGATCCCTAAAGGTAAGATAAGATTAGTATTTCTCCTCCCTATCATCTCCTTCTTCACATTCCTTCCATTACTTCTCTCTTCTGTTCATTTTACAGGTGTTACAGCCTTTCTTCTCACATGGTTGGGTAATTCCAAACTCCTCCTGTATGCTTTCGATCAGGGTCCTTTATCTTTCGATCACCCCAAATCATTCCTTCACTTCCTTGCCATTGCTTGTCTCCCCATCAAGATCAAACCAAACCCATCTCCCAAATCAGTCTCAAATCCATCTGCAACTTCACAAAATCCTCTAAAGGCCAAATCTGGAGAAAGCTCATCTCTCCAACTACCCAAAACCTCACCTCTAGTGTTGGCCTTTAAGGTGTTGCTTTTCTCATTGATGCTCCGTATTTACGATTATAGACCGCATCTACACCAAAACCTCATCATGATTCTCTACTGCGGCCACGTGTATCTTCTCCTTGAAATCGTACTAATTGTGTGTTCAGCCCCGGCTCGAGCCCTGCTCGGCCTAGAGATCGAGCCACAATCCAATGAGCCCTACTTCTCCACCTCTCTCCAAGATTTCTGGGGAAGGAGATGGAATCTCATGGTGCCCAGCATCCTACGGCCCACCGTGTATGATCCAACACGTCGCATCGTGGAACAAATCTATGGGATCAAGTGGGCCCTAGCCACAGCCGTATTGGCTGCCTTTTTGGTGTCGGGTCTCATGCACGAGCTCATATACTTTTACGTTATGCGTGTGGCTCCCACGTGGGAAGTTACGTGGTTCTTTGTGCTTCACGGGGTCTGTACGGCGGTCGAGATTGTGATCAAGAAGGCGTTGACGGGCAGGGTCCGGTTGAACCGGGCGATTTCGGGTGCCTTTGCGCTGGGGTTCGTGATGGTTACCGCGTTCTGGTTGTTCTTCCCACAGATCTTACGGAATGGTGTGGACATCAGGGCCATCGGGGAGTACAGTCTTTTGGTGGACTTGGTGAGGCCAATAGTCGAAGAAATTCAATGGAGCCCATTTCAGGCCCATGATAGGCATTTGAAAGGTACTGTGACTGTGACCTGACCGTCCAATGAGTTGTCAAAATTTTATTTTAATCCCATGAGGAATATTAATTTAAGACTGTGAGACAGTTTGCCATTTGGTAGCAAGACCGAGACTCTTAATTGTATTATCGTATGTCTGATCCTAAGTGAATCCAACTGTTCTTTAACTTCTACCCTCCCCATTTATGTATAAAAATTGAATCTATGAAACAAGGCCTAACCCACGCGAGCCCAGGCTCATATTCTACCAAAGGCCGAAAGCAAAGGCCGAAACCAAAATGTAGTTATAGTATCAATTATTTGGTTGTTATTATTAATGTCCAAAACTCTGTTTGGATGCAAGGAAAATTAAAAGAAAGAAAATTGAATTTTTCGTTTACCTTTCTACCGTTTGCATACGAAAGCTGATGAACATTTACTATGCTCTCTAGATCTGCAATCTAAGTAGGAAAAAGTGTTCACAGTGAAACCAACACCAAAATTGTATCTGATTATTTGGGCACCTTAACTTGCCACTTGATAGAGGTCTGATGGAGTTGGAATTTAGTGAACAAACATACTCTAAGGTAGGTCTCATGCCATATTTCATGATATCAATCTGAGATTTTTTTTATTTTTTTGGGTAAAAGATATGAATCTGAGTTTTACATGAGGTAGAACAATGAATTTAAAAGACTATGAAGAGGATGGACGGTACAACGGTGGTGCTTGCATGGACTTATACGGCAGTATATGACATCAAGTGGAAGAGAAATGAGTGGATATAAGACTGAAATTTGGAAAGTTGTCTATTCAATCAGATTTGCCAGATCCCTCTTCACGTCAAGTCTTTACTTGCAATCAAACAAGGCTTTAATCAAATTTTCTTCCGCCTAATCGAAAAACCAAGTCAGCATTTGCTGTGTGACAGGTTCCTCTCCGCGTACGGATGCCCTCCCATGGAGCCATCACCATTTAATGGGTCTAAGACTCTAAATGATGGGTAACATATTGTTGTCATAGGAAATCATCCTGCCGGGGTCTACGGTGAGCAAATCTTGCAATCACATAGTAAGATGTAGAAGTGTTCGGGCAACTCAGTCGGGTGTCACTCCGATGCTGCTTGTGTTTAAGGCATGGAGCATTGAAGTTCGTATCCTGGGAGGCATAGATGAGGTGGACTGCCAGGTGTTCAATCGTGAGACCATCGCGTTTCACTGTTTGAGTAGAAATGGAAGACTGATACACAATAGCCGAGTCTAACCTTTTTGGACAACATGTGTAATTCTATCGGTGAGTCCTTCTACAAAGGGAGATGTGCTGAACTTGGCTGACTTCTCCGAATAAGTTAGGACCTAGTGCTAATCGTGTTATATTAGGAGGCAGACTCCTGCCTTGTGATAAGATTGGCTTGCGGCTGATGGATATGTCACTGTAAGTGTAAATTGGTAAGGATCATGCGTCCTTACTGTCATATCCTACGAGGATTAGGACCCCACTCACGTTTCCCACAAGGAGTGAGAGTCTTTGATTGGTGACTAGACCACTAGTTCATTTGGATGAATGGACTTGTGATTTGATTAGTCGGCTTTCATCCAAGTAATGTGCTGCATTTAAGTTTTTTTTTTTTTTTTTTTTTCTTTTATTGAGAGGTGTATTTTCCCTACATACCAAGGACAAATGATGGATTACCTATACGGGAAGAGGATTTGATCTCTATGGGGATTCAGGGATGGCAAAAAATGTTACTATAAAACCTATGTATTCATTTTTAAACTCCCCCTCTCTCCGATTGGATGGTTGAAGTGATCAGCCAAAAAATGTTCCTATAAAACCTATGTATTCATTTTATACTCCTCCTCTGTCCGATTGGATGGCATTACTATAAAACCTCACCCCCCCCCCGCCCCCCCCTCTTTCTCTCTGATTGGATGGTTGAAGTGATAAGCTAAAAACATGTTCCTATAAGATGTATTCATTTTTTCACTCCCCCACTCTTCAATTGGATGGTTGAATATAGATATGGCAAAATGGCAAGGTTCGTACAAAGAATGGTTTTCCTAAATATTGGATTCTATTATGTTAAAAAATTATTTTTATTTTCTAAGCATCCAAACGTAATCTTAGGTCATCGGGATTCGCATCTTCTCTTTTCAATGGTTGTGGGAGGAGAGCGATAGTCTGCCTTGGATGGCAGCCACGTGATTCTCGGGTGAATTTGATATCCACATTCGAGTCGACACCCAGCCAACAAGTCGCGCGAGCAAAGAATGTCTGCTTAGACGTGGGTTCGGATTCACCCGAGAGTCATGTGGCGACCATCTAGGCCAGGCTACCGCGTCCTCCTAGAACCATTGAGAGGAGACGATATGAATCCTAGGTCACCAACATGGTTAATTGAGCTTAATAACTAAACATGGGTATCCCAAGGGGATAAGTCAATTGCCAAAAAACCAAATACCCTCCAAATGAAGAGGTTATGAGTTTAAAAAAAAAAAAACTGAACGCGGGCACTTTCGTCATTCTAGTACAACCTTGGCAATTAGAGTAGGAACTTGGAAACTCCCTGTACAATGCGGACCGTGGACGGTGGACATCATTTCAGTTCAGACTTGGGAGGGAGGGAGAGAGAGTGAAGTGAAGTGGAGCGGCCAACCGGATTGGATTATTGTTTTCCCTCCACTCTCTCCCCTTTCGAAAACTTAAAATGGAAACAAATTTATGACCCAAAACCCTTCTTCGACTTGGAAGCCTCATCGTTCCTCATATCTTCCTCTAATGGCTTCTTCCGACATCCCAACATCCCTCCATGTCTCTTCTCCTTCTGCGGTTTTAGACTCCTTTGAAGGGGAAGCTTCCTCGCAGCCTTCAACCCCTAACTCCGAGATCCTAGACGACGACCCATCTGCCTCTGCACCTTTGCCACCTCCTCCCTCGGAAACCCTAGAATCTGTCTTGCCGTTTTCATCTTCGCCTCTTCGAGTGGAAACCCTAGATACTGCTTCGGCCTCTTCTGTGAGAGTTCTGGGCGATCGATCCATATCTGCGGCTTCGAGTCCGTCTAAGCCTGCCGTTGTAGATTCCTCAGATGACCAGTCCATCGATGCTTCTTCGTCTTATTGGCTTTCTCTCGCTGAATCCAAAACTTTCTATTCTTCTCCGAATAATTCTTTTCTATGGCGTTCGTCAGAGTTCAGACCCTTTTTTTCTCCAACTTCTTTTGGTGATGTGAAACCCACTATGATGGTACGTATCCCACTTCTTCTTCTTCTTCTTCTTCTTCTTCTCTCTCTTCGCGAATATTTATCTCTCTAAGCTTCTTACTTTTCTTTTCCGGATTTTGTACATTAGGGGGCAGGACTCGAGAATCTAGGCAACACCTGTTTTCTCAACGCGATTCTTCAATGTTTCACTCACACGGTACCTCTCATTGAAGGCCTCCGTTCCTGGAATCATGCTGCTCCTTGTGCTCGTATGATCTGTACTAAACTTTCTGTTAATTTTTTTTTTTTAATTTTTACAATAGATCGTCGTGTTTATTTATTTATTTATTTTTGGCTTTTAAATATTGTTGGAATTTAATTATGAAATTGGGGGAATTGCAGGTGGTGCTGAGGGCTTCTGTGTTCTCTGTACTCTCCGTGACCACATTGAGCTTTCTTTGGCATATTCTGGTGGTGTTATCTCACCTTTGAAATTGGTGGAGAACTTGAGCAGTATCCTCTTCTAGTTCTGCCTCTCCATAATACTTTGTCAACCCTAATTTTCATTACCCACAGATTTTCAGTCTTTGTTCTGGTTCTCGATATTGATTTGATAATCTACAATTGGAGTAAATACATTCTTTATCTTCTTACAATTTTTTTTTAGGTTTAAAAGTTCATTTATGATTATAGAACTTTAATATCTAGATTGGAAAATGTTAAAGCTACCGTTTATCGTGATTTAATACCACCATTTTTCTTTCTTTTCTTTGGCCTTTGCTGATTTGCTTTTATATTTTCTTTGTTTCCAATGCTGTCTAAATTTTTATGTTCGTTCCTTTGTCGAGAATTTCCTTTTGGGTTGTGATTCCTGAACCAGAAATCGTCAGACCTATCATCTTCATTTGCAAGATTTCAACAGGAAGATGCCCATGAATTCCTGCAATGCTTGCTGGATAGGCTTGACACCTGCTCTTTGGATCACAATTCACAGAACCAGAATTTGTCGCCTCAAGAGGATGGTATTGTGAAGCAGATTTTTGGTGGTCGTTTTAGAAGCCAGGTGAGTAAATGCTCTCTCTTGCTTGTGCAATTTGGAAAAAAAGATAGCTTTTCTGTGTACTTTATCTATAACTTATAAATGATTGCATGAATATTCAGAGAGTAGGGTTAGTAAGCCTTGATGCAATTTTGATCACTGCAAATATGTTTCTTTGTCTGAATTCAGCTTCGGTGCTGTAACTGTGGCCATTGTTCTAATACTTTTGAGTCCTTGATTGATCTGAGCTTGGAGATTGAAGACGTAGATTCTTTGCCAAGTGCATTGCAATCCTTCACCAAGGTTGAAAAGATAGATCCAGAGGCCAGGTTCACCTGTGAGAACTGTAAGCAGAAAGTATCAGTTGAGAAGCAGCTTATGCTAGACCAAGCCCCTTCTGTTGCGGCATTTCATTTGAAGAGATTCAAGAGTGATGGCTCTAATGTTGAGAAGATTGACAATTACGTGGCATACCCATTGGAGCTGGACTTGTCGTCATATACCAGCAGCAACCACAGTAACAATGTGAGATTCTGACTATCCAATGTTTGATTTCAATTTTAAGACCATTTTAACATGTAGAATTCTCAAATCTGATTATTATTTTTTTTGTATAGTGGTAATCAGAGGGATAGGAAGTAATTATTGAGCTGCTTGAGTTGCTGTACCATCCATGCAGTCACATACTCTACGCAAATCACCTAAAGGGTCTTTTTATAATTACAGTCTATGAATATATTTGCCAAAATATTCATAAAAAAAATAAAAATAAATAATATATATAAATAAATAATATATATATATATATATATATATATATATATATATATATTTGCCAAAACATCCCTGGGATATGCCCTTGGTGGCCATTCAGTAGTAGACGGTGTTGTTCTTTGCAAGGGTGTAAATCAGTATGGTCTTGGCCCCAGGCTGGAACCGAGTGTTTAACGAATTGGTCTTGATCACTCGTCTTTATTTTGGTTCGGGTTAAATGGTTCCAAGCTGTTTTGGTCCAGTTCAAACTTCAAACTGGTTAAAACATATAATTGGTTCCACAAATTCAAAAATAAAATTACAAACTTTTAAGTGCCAATAACGTATCAATAGATAAATAGTATTCCGAAAGCAAGAAATAAGAAATAAAAACCACTAAACTAACTTAACCAGTTCTATGAATTCAAAAAAGAAATTATAACGGGTTTATTTGGTCTATTTTGATTATGGTCTGGATTTGGTTTCTTATCAGTTATTCAATCGGGACTATTGGTCAAACAGTTCCATACCTGGCTTATCTGTTCACCTCCAGTTTCAGTTTCCGGTCGTGGTTGAGGCTTGGCATCCTTAGTTGTTTAGTAGTTTAATGAGAGCTATGCTCATGGTGTAGCTGCTTTTTCCCTTCCCCTTGTGTTGCAGGGTTGTTTGAGGGAAATTTGAGCTTTTCCATTTAATGATTTATCCAAAAACAAGGTTGAGTTTTCTGTGCAGGATTATCTAAGTGGTTATTTAAGATCTCCCACATCAAACTAGAACCAATAATGATCTGGGTACTCCCCTTTTATCTGGGTTGTGTTTCTTATGTCGATGGTGGACCATATTTTCTTTTACTAAATAAATGATATTTTTTGTGTTATATGCTTTATTTTGGTCAGTTAAGCATGTCCTAATGCTGTAATTTTTTTTCTTTTCCCTCTATAGGTGGACCTGAAGTATGAACTGTACGCAGTTGTGGTGCATGTTGGGTTTTCACCTTGGTCTGGTCATTATTTTTGCTTTATTCGTTCCTCCCCACACACATGGCATAGGTTGGATGACTCAGAGGTAACATTTTGTGAAGGACACTGGGCAGTTCCCTTGATGTTTTCCCCATCCAAATTTGCCACTAATGATCGTTTCATAATAGTAAAATGGTAAAACTCGTTTGAATGGTCTGGCTTTGATAAGCTTGTCAAGGTGATCCATCTGATTGTGTCGCATGGAATTATAATGTGTGAATTTGGTTGTTGCATAGCTAGTACATGCTTTTGATTAGCCATGCATTAAATATCAGAATTTTATTCAATCAAATACCCTCCTATGTATTAGCATGCATCCCCATGCGTGCATACGTACTCCGACCACTATTGTAGACTCTCCCACAGTCCTGATTTGCAACCCTCTATTTTGCCACTTGACAAACTTTGTTTGGGCTGAAATTTACATGTGAGCAGGGGACATTGGGTTTTATTTGTCCACAAAAGTTGGGCTCCTTTAGATTTGCCATGTGGAAATATTTGGGCTGCCTTGATTAGCTTCTCCAGGCAGGTCATTCTTATAATCTTTGCCTAATAGAATCCTGATATAAGTTTTGGATTGAGTGTATGTTAAAGTAACTAGTGTGGGTCATTAGTTGTTTATATCAAGAAGAGGAAATCTTTAAATGAATTTTGAAATCTCATACTTCATGCTTTCCAGGTTATTAGAGTTGAAGAAGAGGGTGTGCTTTCTCAGGAGGCATACATTCTTTTTTATGCAAGGCAGAGTTTACCCTGGTTTTCAACTTTAATGGAAACACAAAAAAATATATGTATCGGTGCTAGCAGTAGGCCCTGGTTTTCAACTTTAATGGAAACACAAAAAAATATATGTTTCGGTGCTAGCAGTGGAACTACTTCCCCAGAATCTGCTGTAGATGAAGTGGAAGGAATTTATATATTCAATGTTGAGGATGAAGCTAGAAGTAACGCAGAGAGATCTGACTCTTCATGCACTATGGAAATTGATGAATCTAGACATGATGTTCAGACTGGTGAAGCTAGAATTGATGAAGCTACAATTAATGATCAGATACTAAGTACTGTATCCTCTACGGAAGCAAGTAATTGCAATGATAAGGTTGATGGACCTAGTTATGATGACCAAAGAGTAGGGAGTACATCTCCTATGGAAGCAAATAATTGCAGTCATGAAGTCCATGAAATCATAAATAATGTTTCTGTCCCCCAAACTCTACCAAGATCTCCTAGCCCAGATATTTACTCTGAAGAACCTTCAGGTTGAGAATTCCATCATATTTTTCCCCTATAAATTTGCATTTGTTTATATATGTTTTTGTGGAAAAGAAAATCTAACACGTGGTGATGTGGTACATTTTGCAGAATTGGTTTATAGTATTCCACGGGACCACTTGAGAATTAAGGATGTAGTTAAAAAAGCATCAGGCAACAAGAACCTGGAGGACTGGAAGAAAAAGGAAGCATGCAGACTTACAAGGAACATGCATAGCTCACGGGGAAGTCAATTAATGAATGCAATGTCGGGTTCTCACAGTGATGGCTCTTTGAACAGGAAGAAGAGGCACAGAATGTCTGATTTGAGTGACGAGGGGCAATATGAAAGTCCTCGTTCTCTGATGTGTGCTGTGACCTCAGCAGACCTTCGCTAAGCGTCAGGTTTCAGGAATGACTAATGGTATCCGTTTTTGTGACCAACCATTTTTGTGACCAACCTAATCCTCATCTTCACTCCAGTTCTTTTTCGTTGTTTGGGTTGGAAATTCAGTGTAGTTTAGCAGCTGTATAGAGTTGTCCATAACCTATCTTGTGCATATCTCAAATTCGGCAATGATTCCATTGTTTAGGGCAATGCTAAACGTGTAAATACATTTTATCTATTGAGCTTTAGCATGTACCATAAACCTGTGAATCCAACTTAAATTTTAAGATCTGATTGTGAATCTGCTTTTGTTTATTGACAACCAAAACTGATGAACTAACTTTAGTTACAAGCTTGTATGTTTTTCTATTCGTTTTCTTGGATGCTTCTGCTGTTTCGGCAATTTAGTAATAATAAGCATGTCATGATGCACGGCCATTCGTTCATTCATGAGTTACCAAATTTCTTAATTAATTTTTTATTATTATCTTTTTTTTCTTCTGATTTTTAAGTATGTTATGTCATTTTACTATGCATTTAGGAACATGCATCAATTAGGGGAATTTCATTCATTTTCTTTGCTTATTTCATATTAAGGGTACTTTGGTCTGATTTCTTTGGATTTTCCTCTTTTTTTTTTTTAGATTTTTCTTGCATGCATATATAGTAGGGGTATTTAAGCAATTAGAGCTTACTAAGGAACCACATTCCCTTGATACATATATAGTAGGTATCCATGTAAGGTAATCTCTAAACCATCCATTTTTATCAATCTCCTCTTTGAAAATTAAGCATTACAAAAAACACATCAGGGTATAATATATTAAAAATTCTACAAATGAGTGTAAAATTTCCTAAATGACCCTGTCATGATACTCTCTAAAAATGTTATGAAAAAGAGAAAAAAACAGAATAATTAAGAAAATGCATGCCAACACGGAGGGAGGATTATTAATTAATTATTTATTTATTTATTGAATTAGACTTTGAAATTTAACACATGTTCTCTCTATCCAATGGTTGATTGGATTGGACATATCATCTATCCATATAGCAAAATAAACAACACACTATAGTGTTTAGGAAAATAAAAAACACTTGTGAGAAGAATAATTTGCTTTATTTTATTCTTGTTTTGTTTATGAGTTGTAAGTCTTTAGTGGAGGTGGAGCATGAGAAGGGGAGTTATCATGACTTTTGGTGGGATGGGAGAGGTGTTATGGGAATTTCAATATAAAGGGGTTTATAATTTTTTGAAAGTGATGATCTTGACCATTTGAGTCTCATCTTTGAGGGCTAGATCTGAGAAATTTTTGTGTTGTAAATATAAGAGTTTTGTTTTTGGACTTCACTTCTTTGTTTTGTTGGAAAACAGTTAATAAATTTATCATGTTGATAATATTTGTTAGAATTGTATGGCTTAATATAGATTTATTTTGTTGATTTTATGTATTCTCTTTGGGCATTTTTATCTCTATTTTAAGGTATATATATGTGACATGTTTGCATATTTTATGACTTATAAATTGTTTATATGACACTATTATTTTTTGTCTATTGTATTAATAGACTAGTTTTGTAGATGATTATTCAAATGAGTCACTTTGTAATCCTCGATTTGATCGCACCTATCATGATGCACTATGTGTTTACATAGGTATTAATTGGACCATAATGGGTTTGAAGGATGTAAGTCAAAATTGCTCAGACTATGGGAGACATGGGAATTAATTTTTCGATGATCAGTACAAATAGGGTCTATGAAGTTTTTCATGAAAAGACCTCGTGTACGTTGAGTGGTGATCTTAGTGCCTAATGTTCATTGTTAGTGACTTAACAATTATAAGAGTGTATGCATACCTACAAACTGTCAATTTGAACAAATTTATCATGCTTGATTATGCATTAAATGTTTTTATTTATAAATATAAAATATTATTTATTTTTATTTTTTTTTACAAAATCGATGATTTTTTTCTATTTTATGAAAATGGACAGTTTTGTATTTTTTATCCTTATTTATTATTTAGGGATATTTGTGGTAATTGTCAAGTTATGCCAAAAGACAATCTGGATATGGCCTTAGAAGGTTAGCATCTCACTTAGGGTTAAATTTTATGACTGATTATTTTCATCCTAGTGATATAAATATATCTCAAGGTCGCATGGGTAAGGAGAGAAAAAACTCAAAATATCAAATTATGGTATACCTGTCCAGCTAGAGTAAGCACCCAGATTGTTTGTGAGATCATTGAATATTAAGTGGTTTCGTTATATAATTATCTAGAGTTCTTCAACAAAAGGTAAAGTTCTTCAACAAAATGTACTTTTAAATAGTCAGAAAGGTATGATTCTTCTTAATTTCTTAAATTAAACAAATGATGTGACATTTGCAATAGGTTTTCAGTTTTAGTATGATATTAGAAATAATATTGAAATTCTTTTAGGATGTATTTTTTCCAACAACACTAGTTTGATGGTTCTGTTAAAATTCTCTTTGTCTAAGATTCATATCGTATAAGTGATTCTGTTTTCTATATATATGTTTCTACATATGAAGATTTACCATATCAAACATATCAAATATGAGTGTTTGTTCTCTTTTTTATTTTCTCCTTATGACAAATTGTGATATCTTCATAGCAATTTTTGTTAATTGTGTTAAAGATGATTTGTTTTTTCTTAGAACTTTCTTCAAAATAATAGAAATGAAAGATAAACAGTCTAACAATATTTTTTTTTATAATAGTTATGATGAATTTACCATCATTTATGTTTATTCATAATATTCCATGAATAAAAAATGATGAATCTTATTGAGAGTTGAAAAGTTCTTTAAATAAAAAGAAACTTTATGAGGAAGATGAAAAGGTGAGTTAAAAATTCACATATTATAATTGATTAACCATCATGAAATTTGAAAAGAATTATGTTTTTATTTGACTTGTTATAATAGATTGATAGAGAATTAATACTCACATTTGAGAATGAGAAAAATTTAAGACGTTGGAAGATGAAAATTCTAAAAAGACATAAAGTCATTATTATTTAGTCATCAAGCCACTTAACCATCAAGCCATTAAATTATGAAGCCATCAACCCAAGTACTTAGCTATGGTACATGTGGTTCAGTCATGTCTATTTTTTTTAAAACAATTTTATGCCTTATAATTAGACCTTCATTTTTAAATCGGATTGACATGTATTTTAATATATATTTATGTTTATCTAATATCAATTTTAGTGGGAGTTAGTTTGAATATTTTGTGTGAATTGAGTTTAGGATTAGTTCTTTCATTGTTCCAATGCTTAGGTATGAAATCACCCATTAGTTAATCATATGGATGAGATCAGACTATAAATGGACTAGTAAACCCTTCGTGTCACTGTCCATCGGATAGACATGGTGATAAGTTAAATTTTTTTTTACGCCCATCATATACGGAATGAGTTTAACATATCCTTGTAATGAACATTGATGAATTTTGAATAGGCTTTTTTTTTATTGGATTATTTCCTACGTCGATTGAAAACAAAATAAATTTGAGAAATCATAGGTCTCTTTATTGTTTTGTCACAAAATATCTAATGTTGCATTATTTTTGTACAAATGAAATGGACTTTAGTCTCCAAGCTTATTATATATGTTGTATGTTTATGATAGATGACAGGATCATCTAGCTCTTTGAACACGTCTGTTATTATAAAAAATTACATCTTGATTGAATCCAATTATGGTGAATGAAAACATAGAATTGAATTGATTTGTTCATTGATTTTCATAATTATTCTCTTTTTATGAAAGAGAATTGTCTTCCTGTACTTGATATGCATTCTATCAAATCTGTTAAGATTACCTATCAAAAATGGACAGAGACAGATAATAAAGTGAAATATTTGATGTTGTGATACATGATAGATTCTCTTATAGTTGGTTATATGAATAGTGTCTCTGTTAAAGCGATTCTTGATAGTCTTGAATTGAAATTTAATAAAAAAAAATATAGTCAACATATTGAAAGTTTGTGAAAAAAATTTATCATAACTATATTATTTGAAGAAGGGGATGCCAGAGAGCATGTAAATAATATGATTGTCATTGCTGATGAGTTAGGCCTACAGAAAAGTCTGTTGATGAGAAAATTAAGATATCCATTATTTTGTCCTCTTTGTCTGATTCCTTTGAAATTGTAAGGTAAATCTATTTTATTTCGGATGATTTTGACTTAACTATTGATGATCTCTTATCCAAAATCACTGGTCATAAAGATGCTAAGTTGAGAAAGAAGTAGTCAATGTTATTGATAAGAATGCAGATTAACGAAAGAAAGAAACAAAATATCAGAAGAAAAAAAATTTATAAATAAAAAACATGATTGATAAAAAGAATAAGGACATCAAAATGAGACAAGATGTTGAGTTTAAATCTAGACAAATAGTTTGTTACTTTTGTAAGAAGCCTGGACATTGAAAGACTCAATACTATTCTTCTATAAAGTTTGATGGAAAGAGGTTTAAGAAACTTCAAAAAATAAGTGACAGTACTAATTTCATTTACATGAAAAATGATAATAAGACGCAGATCGAAGAAATTTGAGTTTTTGAATTGAAGTTGAATGATGAGATAAATTTTGATTTAGTTGAATGTTTGTATGCACCTAGTTTTGGAAGAAATTTGTTATCTATTTCAAGGTTGAAAAAATTGAATATAAATTTTATTTTGACAGTAAAAGATTTTAATGAAAAAACAAATGACAAAATTGTATTGCATGGGTTTAGAAACAATAATATGTATCATGTACAATTATGTGACAATATTGTATGTAATATTGAACTTGATATTAAAGATAATGCTATTTATCTTTCGCATTTGAGATTGAGACATATCAATATAAGTGGAATTGAAAGATTGATTAATTTTGATATTTTAAATGGAGTAACTTTAGAAAAAATTTCTACATGTGAAAGTTGTATTTCTGATAAAATGATCAAGAAATCCTATATAAAATTTGAAAGATGTGTTCATGTGTTAAAAAAAAATTATACTGATATATATTGACCTCTGAGCATTAGTGCAAGACGTGACTTTCATTATTTTATTAATTTTATCGATGCTTTTTCTTAATTTAACTTTGTACATCTCTTGAAACATAAATTTGAAGCATTAAAGTTTTTTTAAATATTTTTTGCTAGGGACTGAAAAGTCAATTAGATAAGTGATCAAGTTTTTAAATTCATATCGAAATGAATAATATATATCTGATGATTTTGAATTGTATTGCATTGAAAATGGTATTAAACTTTTTTGTATTCTACCTCATACTCTAGAGGCTAATGGAATTGTAGAAAAATGAAATCGAACTCTACTAGATGTAATTCAATCTATGATGGCAAGAGTTAATTTGTCAATTTTTTTTTCAAAAATAACATTATATGCAGCAATGTATATTTTAAATAGAGTTCCCACCAAAACAGTGGATTTCATCTTATATAAATTATTTTATGATAAGCAAGTAAATATTACTAATATTTGAGTATGAGACTGTATTGCTCATGATTTGACTCCTGATCTAAATAGGAATAAATTATTATCAAAAATCAAATGATGTATCATGATTGGATATCCTTTTCGTTTCTAAAGATACATGTTATCTGATCCTGAGGATAGAGTGATACTTGAAAGCAGAAATATGATATTCTTAAAAGATTACTTTAATAATTGGAGACCGCTTTGATAGTGGGAGTTTAGATGATATTGATATATAAAAATATGTTAAAGGAATTAATAGAAACTAATGAAAATTATCAAGACTTTGTTTTTAAAGGGTCCTTAGATTTTGAGCCTTTAAAAAAAATAAAAAGATATCAAAAGCTCTGCACATGACAGATTATTATGTATTTTTAAAATAATCATTCGAAAAAAATGATCATTAATGAAATTGTAGATGATTCTGTTACTTATTGTCAAGCTATATTTGATGTTGATTCTCAACAATAGATCAATATTATGTTTTTACGAAAAAGAACAAAAGATTAGTACTATGAAAAAAATTGAATCTTTGCATAAGAATAGTATGTGGCAGTTGGTTGATAGGTTTGTGAACATTAAAGTGGTTGGTTACAAATGAATTTTAAAAAAAAGGCATAAGGTTTTATATCTTTTATTATATATTGATGATATTTTATTTACGAGAAATGATGTCAACATGTTGATAGGAGTGGTGAAACAATAATTATTTAACACAATTGAAATGAAAAACTTGAGTGAAGCTTGTTAGATTTTAGGTATCAAGATTGAACGAGACCTTAAGCAAAGAAGATTAAATTTATCTCAAGAGATATATATTGATACCTTGCTAATAAAGTTTCACATGACTGATTGATAGAATTTTTTTATAATTATCTTAGACCACTTATCCAGAACGATAGTCCTAAGTCTACTAAATAAAAATTGAATAAGTCATTGTATCATTATGTCTTTGCTGTGAAAAGCTTGATGTATGCTATGATCTATGCAAGGTCAGATATAGCTTTTTAGTTGAGATGATCAGTCGTTTTCAAAGTAATCCTAGTAAAATACATTGAATTATTGTATAATGGATCTTATGGTATCTAAAGCAAACAAAAAATTTTAGATTGACTTATTGTTTTGATCAACTTAATATCTTTAGATATTTTAATTCTGATGATCAAGTATGTGTTGATAATAGAAAATCTATCTCTGATTTTATATTCATTATTTGTGATAGAGCTATTGCTTAGAAGAGTAAGAAACAAGAATGTGTTGCACAGTTTACTGTGAAAATTGAATATATATTGCATTGAATACGACAGCTAAAGAAGCTGTGTATCTTCGACAGTCCTTAGTGGAACTGTTGATAGTAGATTGTGTGAAAAAATCTATTTTATTTTTATGTGATAACAATTCTATAATAGTCATCACCAAAGACACAAAGTGTTATTCTCGGACCAAGTACATTGAAGATCGATATCATTATATTTTTTATGTTATCAAGAAGAATGAAGTAGTTGTTGAAATAGTGTCATCTCAATCAAATTTGACTGATCCCTTTACAAAATGTTTACCTTTTGACGTTTTTACTAAACATGTAATGGCTATAGGATTGTGTTAGGTCAAGTGGGAGACTGTTGGAATTGTGTGGCCGAACATACATTTATTGTGTTGATTTTATGTATTCTCTTTGGATATTTTTATCTCTATTTTGAGGTATATATATGTGACATGTTGTTTGCATATTTTATGATTTTTAAATTATTTATATGATACTATTATTTTTTGTTTTTATATTAATTGACTAATTTTGTGGATGATTATTCAAAGAGTCATTTGTAATCATCGATTTGGTTGCACATATTATGTTGCGCTATGTGTTTGCATAGGCATTGATAGGACTATGATGGGTTTGAGAGGTGCAAATCAAAATTACTCAGGCTATAGGAGAAGTGAGGACTAGTCTCTCAATGGTCAGTGTAGATAGGGTCTGTAAAGTCCTTCATGAAAAGACATCATGTATGTTAGGTGGTAACCTTAATGCCTAATGTTCATTGTTAATGACTTGATAATTATAAAAGTGTATGCGTACCTACAAACTGCCAATTTGAACAAATTTATCGTGTTTGATTTTGCATCAAATGTTTTTGTTTATAAATATAAAATATTTTTTATTTTTATTTTTCTTTACAAAATCGATGATTTTTTTTTGCTTTATGAAAATATATAGTTTTATATTTTTTGTCCTTATATATTATCTAGGGGCACTGTGGTAATTATCAAGATATGCCAAAAGACAATCTGGATATGGCATCAGGAGACTAGCATATCACTTAGGGTTGGAATTTATGGCTTGTCATCTCCACCCTAGAGATATAAATACTTCTCAAGGTCACATAGGCAAGGGGAGAAAAAGCTTGAAATATCAAATTATGGTATACCTGTCCAGCTGGGATGAACACCCAAATTACTTGTGAGATCCTTAAACATCAAGTGGCTTCGTTTTATAATCATCTAGAACTCTTCAATAAAAGATAGAGTTCTTCAACAAAATGTACTTTCAAATCATCAAAAATGTATAATTCTTTTTAATTTCTTAGATTAAACAATTAATATGACATTTGTAATAGATTTTCAGTTTTGATATGATATTAAGAATAAAAAAAAATTTCATCTATACCCCATCAAAGATCGTTAACATCATCTGCACCCACAAGAATGTCGAAACATCACCTAGGTCCACTTAACTAACAGAAATCACTCAATTTATTGGAATACAATTTTACCCCTCGGATAAAAAAATTTAAAAAAAATTTATGTTCATTTACGAATTTAGCCTTCAAATGTTACTTATCCTTACTGAGAAATTTCACTCTCTCTCTCGGGTTCATTCTCACTCAAGCCCTAGTCCCCTCTACGTTGAGAAGAGCTCCCGAATCACCCAAGCATGCTCCCTGCTCCGACGGTAGCATTCCATCTCCGAAATCACCCAAGCCTACTCCATTTGCGTTGAGAAGAGGTCCCGAATCACCCAACCTGCTCCCGGTTCGTTGAGAAGAGCTCCCAAACCAGATCCGCCATCCAGGGTCTTCCTTGGTCAATAAGAAGTCGAGGAACGACAAGAGTTCTGCTATTCAGCTCTTAACACATAAATTTCTCCAAAACCCGTAAAACAAGCAAACCAAAAAAGAGAATACGAAAGATCAACACAACACTCACTCAAGTGTAAATAAATAATCAAGTTGTTGATTCAATGTTTTTTCAATATAGTATATATAGACAAGGGTATCGAACTAAAACTATGCGTCAATTTTTTTGCATTCCCGCTTCAACTATCAGGTTGGGGTTTGGGTTTCGTTTCATACCTCATGGAATATTGGGGAAAGAATATCCCCTTGGTATTCGAAGAAGAAGAATTTGTGGGGAATAATGAATTGAACGAAAAATGAGTGGTTTCATACCTAATGAAGAAGAAGTTGTGGGGAATAGTGGTTTCATGTCAGTCTTCATCGTCCTCGTCGAGTAGAGGTAGGGTTGCAGAGGATTGTCCAATTTAGCTAGCTTTGTTGCAGGAATAACCGTAGTTGGGGAAGATGAAGGCACCGTTGACAGCAAAGAAGAAAAATATCAAGTTCGTAGTCCTCGTCCTCGTCGAGTAGAGGTAGGGTTTTGTCCTCGTCGTCCTCGTCGAGAAGGAAAATCTCAAGTTCTGTTACTGTTTCACTTCTATTAGTGTTTTGAAGTGTAACAGTTCGAAATAGAGGGAAGTTTCGAAACAAATATCAAAAAGGTATATTGGTCTTTTTAACCTACAAAAAGGGTATTCTCGTCTGTGAAAATTTTCAATCCACTTGACGTCAGCTTCTAACGGGAATCAACTGACGGAGTGGACTTCTTTGATTACCACAACCAAAATTTTAAGGTGTAGATGATGTTTTGGTATTCTTATGGGTGTAGATGATGTTAACGATCTTTGATGGGGTATAAATAAAATTTTTCTAAAAATAGTATTGAAATTCTTGTAGGATACTTTTTCCAATAGTATTATATTGCTAACCCTTTGTTTTGTAGTGCATACTGTTGGGTTGATGTCTTGTATTCTGTGGGATCCACACAATTATAAGGGTAGTATTTGTATTAGGGTATGAGTCTATTACATGTATGGGGTTAAACTTATAATTATGGTGGGATTAAGATTTTTAAGTTTTCCTATAAATTGTCTCTGTGTGGGAAAACCTAGGTAAGGCTACAAGGACTGTAGAGGATTCTTCTCTGACAGTGGAGAGCTGGAACATTGTAAGGCTAACAGATGAGATAGACCTGTCAGGTAGAGAATTCTGTAGACTGTTCTTGGGAATAGAAGAAAGTCACTCTTTTCTCTGGTGGACGTAGGCATCCCACGATGGGGTGCTGAACCACGTTAATTCTTCGTGTGTTTCTTCTTGTTTGCGTGTCTCCAATCCTAGCAAGTAGTGGTATCAGAGCTAGGTTTGATAGATTGATCAGTGATCTGGGAGAAGGAGGGAAGTGCGTGGAAACATGAAGAAGAAGAAGAAAAAAAAAACACATCGTACAAGAAGAAAAGAGATTCCATGATCATGCATGCAACTGTGGATGTGTTCAGGGTGGGCCTGTCGGAGGCTATGAGGCTGATGTCGCCGGAGATGGTTTTCTTAGCCAGAGGATCGAGATCTTGCGGAGGTCTTGCGCACGGAGGTTCAGGGATGAACCTGCTGATGATATACTCATCTTCTCAGAATCGGGATTTGGTGTTGGGGCATACATTATCGATGGCGGCAGGTAGTGGTGATCGAGTTGCAGAGTTTCGTGTTTTGTCCTCCGACGTAGATGGAGGTGCCGGCGGCAACAACTTCTGGTTTACCGTCGGTGTGGTTACAGCACCGGAAAGGGAGGAGGTGCTGATGGCCTCAGAGGACTCTACAACACTGAACCTGTTTTTGGTGCGTGTTTTATCGTCGGGAAGCCTGCTGTTGCGGATTGAGAATGAAACTGAACATGCGTTATCGCATGTGGGGTGTCTTCAGCTGTAGTGGGGAGATACCTCGATCCTGGTGGAGCAGAGGCGATGGCGAGATCTGCCTTGCTTGAAGGGCTGAGTGGATGGACGTCCGATGTGGCCGTTGTAGCGACAGGGAGGCTACAGACTATGCCAGGTGATCTGCGACGATCTCAAACCCTGTTATCGCAAGAGACAGAGGAGGTGTCGAATGCTTGTTCTCAGACAATAGCGATGGGTGTTGTGGGGGCCTATTTGCAGAATGATGCCATGTGATTATCACATGAAGATCTTGGACCTCAAAGAAGGAGACAGCTCGATGAGGCTGCAGATGATGACTCTGAGAAACATGTGGGACGTTGGGTTCTCCATGATTAAAGGAAAGAGAAAAAAAAAAAAAAAAAAGGAGAAAAGGATAGTGTAATCTAAGGGTGTCAACGGGCCGGTCCGGGCCAGTTTCGGTCCAGGCTGATTCGGTGTCGGGTTTTATAAGTCCAGTCCAAAACATGTCCATTAAGAGTCCGGGCTGGGTTGGGCTGCGCTGGACACAATAACTATCCGGTTGGTCCGGTGTTGGTTTGTTATCGGACTAGGCTTATTGAGATGATTTCGGGCTGGTTCGGTCCGGACTGGGCTTATCAAGCTTATCGGGCCTATTTTATATGTAAGATATATAGCCTATTTTATTATTTCTATCTATAAAATTAGCATCATTCCTTCTATATGCATGTAATTCAGTAAATTATAACAATTAACATACTCTTTTCAACTATAGATTCATATAATCTTTCGGATCAAGAAGTGAACTATAACAGTGTAATATAATCCATCAAAATTTAAAACCATTAAAATTAAGAAACTGGGCCCGGATGGACCTTACCGGTGTTCGGGTTAGGTATTATTGGTTCGGGCTAGTTCGGGCTTCTTAATGGGTTGGTCCGATCTGATTTCGGTTTGGGCTAAACCGGTGTCGGGCTTTACAAGCCGAGATCGAAACCTATCCATTAAGGTTCGGTCCGGGCAGGGTTCGGGTTATATTGGGCTGGCTCGGTCCGTGCTACCAGGTCGGGCCCATTTTTGACACCCTTAGTGTAATCATTACACTTTTGGTGTGGTTTTTTTTTGTTTTTTTTGGTTTCCACGGTTACTTTGGGAGAAAAAAAAAAAAGGGTGGTTTTTTTTTTCCATGGTTGAAAGTGATTAAAAAAAAAAAGGGAGAGAGAGAGAGAGATTGTAAGTGGATCGGGGGACTTCCATTATAGAAGGAGTATCCAAAGTTGCTATTTCTGAAATGATTGAGGTAGATTCAGTGATGTAGACTTGCGGAGGTTACTCAATATGGTTAGCTCGGTATGACAGTAAATCTGCAAGGGAATCTGGTAGGCCTCGAATGGTTGTGGAGCGATTACTCCAGGCAGTATCGCACGTGGATCTTGGTGGTAGTCGAGTGGATGGTATTACACCAGATGGTATCGCACGTGGGTCTTGGTGGTAGTCGAGTGGATGGTCAGCGACGGCTGGGAGATCGTGTTCAGATTTATGGGACGTTGGTAGCTGTTCGTGGATCTGGTCGGATTGAGTGTTAGATCTGACGGTGTGATTGAATCCCGACACGGTGCTCATAATGGTCAGTTTATGCTGCACCGTGGGGTAAATGATGACTGGCGGGCTGGGACAAGGAGTCGGATATCTGAGTCTGCATTGGAGATGCAGAAGTGAGAGACTTGGGTTCCAGGTGCAATTGGAGTTGCAGAGGGCTGGGATGAGGAGTTGTTTCTCAATGTCTGCATTAGAGGTGCGGTGGTGAGAGGCTCGGGTTTCAGGTGCAACTGGAGTTGCAGGAAGACTGTGCGTGACGGTGATCTTTTCGAAGATGTTGCAGCAGTGTGAGAGATAAAGTCACTTCACATCGTGCGGCGGTGAGCTGTACGGGACACCCAGACGGGGTGTGGGCTATGCTGGTTTGGGTGTAGTGTTTTGGTAGAGACGGATTTACAGAATCAACATCAACGGATTTTCTTCAAAGTAGTTTGCAGAATCCACACCAGGTGAAAATTTGTTGGGTTGGTGTCTTGTATTCTGTGAGGTCCACACAATTATAAGGGTAATATTTGTATTAGGGAATGAGTCTATTACATGTATGTGATTAAACTTATAATTGTGGTGGGATTAGGGCTTCTAGGTTTCTCTATAAATTGTCTCTGTGTGGCAAAACCTATGTAAGGCTACAAGGGCTGTAGAGGATTATCCTCTGACAGTGAAGAGCTGGAACGCTATAAGGCTGACAGATGAGATAGGCCTGTCAGGTAGAGAATTCTATAAACTATTTTTGGGAATAAGAGAAAATCATTCTTTTCTCTTATGGACGTAGGCATCCCACGATGGGGTACTGAACTACGTTAATTCTTCGTGTATTTCTTCTTGTTTACGTGTCTCCAATCCTAACACATACAAGGGTAAGTTTGCATTTAACGTACGAGAAAAATGTGGCTGCCAAACCGGGTGGAGCCTGTGCCTAAGCATAGGACGGAATGATTGCCATGCCCTTTGTGAAATGAAAAATCTCATCTTTGTTTGATATGGTTACGCATATTTTCATTGGCACGGCACTAGTGGGCTCTATCCCTTAACTTATTTAACACTTTATTTTGTAAATGGGATTTCTTACAACGTGTGACATATTTAGCTTTTTGGAATTATTTATTGTTTATTAAAATTATAAATACCATATAAAGGGAAGACCGGTTTGATTGTGTAAATCAAGGTGCTTAAAAGAAAAAGATCGTGAGGTTGAAGTGACAGTAAAGTTCTCAGTCACTCCAAGTGTATCAAAGCCAGTGAGAATATTTCAATGTATTTTAAATGATTAAGATGTTCACTGTCACTTCAGTCTTACTACAAAGGATCCCATTCGAATGCTTAACACCTTCTTTCGTTTGTAATCCGACTCAAATCCAATATCATGGTGGGATCACTTACCGGAGTTGAGATAACTAAAATGAAACAATAAAGAGAATACAGACCAAGACCAACCTTCAAACTGAACGGAGTTCAAACAGTTAACAGCTACAAAGCAATCTATAGAGATCTTCACGCCTTTCAGCTTTCTCTCTGCAATCATCTCCATTGCAGTCCAAATACCTCTTAGTTCTGCTGCAATGGACTTTTGCATTTTCCTGATCTAGCTCTGGTAAATGGTGGTTTGGAATTTGGGAAGTGAAGAATAGTACACCTAATAGAATGGTCAGAAGAAATGTTAAATCTACCCTCAGTAATTATAGTAGTTTGGATGTTAATGGCAACAACCTGCCTCTCGCTGTGCCTTGGCAAAATGTCAATAAAGGATGGAATATGCTCACAGTTTTGATCTTCCCAAACCAGTAAAGGATTTTTATTTATTTATTTATTTATTTTTGAGTGAATAACCAATATAGGTTTATTTGCATGTGGAAGAAGTTTTTTCTTTCAATGGTCAAATAAATGCAGAATATGGGTAGACGTAGAGTCAATGTTTTTTCATGTCCAAACTGCATCATTTACTGAGTCCACAGCGCCGGAAAACCTTGGATCATTATTAAGCTTCACCCACATTTTTATTCTACCCCAGGACCAAATACATGTTCTACACTCTAACCTGATCAAACTGACGGTTTTGTTTGGTTGTTAGGGGAAAGCAAATATTTTGGGAATCGGATCCTCTTCTCTACGGCTCTCCGGCTCCCACCTTATCCAACCCTTGGAGGGAGTTGGAGGATGAAAACCGCAGGGATCTATGTCGTCTTCCTGCTCTAATGAAGGTTCTTCGAGTTTGCCTTTTGACCTAGTACAGACAACCACCTCTATGTAGGGTTTTTGGTTGTTTTAGTAAGATGTGCTTTTAGAGGGTGTTTGATTCACCCTAATATCTTCCTCTGGAAAATAAATGTGAATCGTCATTTCTAACTTCGAAGTTGAAAAACACAGGTTGTAGTCTTCTCTATTTCTTAAAGAAACTCTCCAGAAGTGCCATTAGGTATTTTTGCTACCGTTGTTCATGCTTTCGTCGGAGATATAGCTGGTCACGAGCTCCCTTTTTGGTTTTTGTAACTTTTCGTCTTTATATTCATCGACTTTCCGCGGCCAGGTACGATTTTAACTGGTTTCTTTCACTTGTCCTCTGATCTCACCGTATTTTTACTTCTTAGTGCTTCCTTCTCCCCCTTCTTCGATTCTTCTTGGAGTACCTTTTGAATGTGTTTAATTACTTGTTTCAGATTTTTCTATGTTTATTCTTATGTCGCCTTTTATATTGAGGGGTATCATGTTGATTTCTTTTCATGGGTTTTGGTGCAGAATGATTTTATTCTTCCAGGGAAACCCCTGCAAGTATCATCTCTCTTTTTATACTAATATTTGCAATTGTTTTCATTGTTGCTCCATCCTTTGTTGTGGTGGTTGGTGATTTTGCTTTTATTACTGCTATTGTTTATGAGTGGTTTGATTGGCAATCGATTGATTAGGGTTTTTATTTTTATTTCTCTTCTTTGGGAACATAGTTAATAATCAGTTGATTACCTTTGTGGTTTGTTGGGTTTATTGGTTTGTACTTTTCATCTGAATTTGGTTTTGGTGGAAGGTAAGTTAGAATGAGATGGTCTTATGGAACGTTCTTGAGTAGTCTAATAAGGAATTTTCAGTTTGCCAAATAACTTGATTCATCCCTAGACTACTGCTGTTTGGTTCAAATCTGGATTTTGAAACCTCGTTTGATTTGTAGAGACTAGAGCTGAAGTTGCCCCTTTCAGTGTTCTATAGTAGAATCGGTTGGCTCTTTCTGAGGGCATTCGAATTTTCTTCTTCTTTTGTGTACAGGAGGGGGTTCTGGCAGATCACAATCCTGAATAAGGGAATACTTGTACCATTCAACCACATGGTTATGTACCTTCAAACTACTAATTCATGACAGTCCCTTGACCACCCTGCATCCATGATGAACACATTGGTTTTAAAGCCCAAGACTGTTGCTAGACCTGCTCAGATCCTGTATAGAGGCGATTCAAGGATTTGTGTGGGAGGTTCCATTAGTTTTTCATTTATGATCAGTAGGTTTGCTTTGACTACCCTCAAGTTGGAATTTCCCCCACTTTTAAATGCTCTTATGTTTCATCTTGATCATGACAATGGGTTGCGAACGTCTGTAAACACCTTTACTAACGCTTGAGATTATTTTAGGACAATGTAGCAGGCATTGTATCAAACATGGCGTTCCATAAAAAAAATCATTGTTCCAAGTAATAAAACCAATTTTCTTAGATATATGAACTTGAGGAGTCCTCTGGTTGTGAAGTTTACTTTTAATAGTTGTAATGGTTTTAAATAGTTTAATACCTTCTTGGTTTGGAGATTCTGATTTTCAGCAAAAACTCTTAAGCTTAAAGTAACAATAGTTTTTTTTACAGGAACTATTACTTAGTTTAATATGTGAGCTAGTTTTGTCTTCTCTTCTAGTCACTATAAATGCATACCTTTCAAATCTGTGAATGATAAGAAGGCACTCTTCTCTTGTCCCCAAAACCCTGTGCCACTTTCTTTGTAATCGCCCTGTTTTTTTTCTCTTGCCCCAAGTCCTCACTGTCTCTGTGATGCTCTGTTTTTTATCCTTTTATGGTAGATGATTGGGTATAAATGGGGCATCTTGAAGCGCAAACACCAAAAAATTAGAAGCACAAAAGCACCACCGAATGCTTATATATAATATGATTACGATTGGGGACTCTAAGATACTACAGAGTACGTAGATATGTTTAAAGGTTTCCATCTTAAATGTGCTCATGGACTGCTTTTGAACCGTCATGCATTTATGGGAAACAAATACATAGATATGTTTAAAGCTTCATGGTTGGGTCCATGTCATAGAAACTCTACACCCAAATCATTTGATAAACTTTCAACCCAAAATAAGCAATGAAATGTATCAAAAACTTAACACTAGATACAGGCCCTTGGGTGGAAACAATGTTTTTGAACTTTTCCTCTTTATTTTTTAGTTAGCCTATGAAGGGTTTTGACAGATAAGTTGTGCTTCAGCCACAACTGAAGCACTTGCTTATTCTTGCACCTGTGTTGTTGGTCTTTTTCATCCATGTCAACCATAGGGGCATCACTTTATGTTTTTATACAAACACAGCCAATTCAGAGCAGTGAGCAAACATCACTCCAGAGATGAGATTTGCCTATCTCTTAGGCAGGGTTGGGACATTTGAAATTTTGAAATTTATGAAAAGCTCTATTAATATTATCATTGCCTAACTATGAATAAATTAATGATGGTTTTAATTTGGAGAACTTTGTTAGTTAGATATGTTTTCTTTTATTCATGTTATGGCAAAAGAACAGGAAATGACTGGGAGAGACCCCATTTATGTGAAAATTCACCATGTATGAAAATTTAGGTATCACCTTCTTGAGGTGTTTTCAAAACAAGTTTTCACTGTGTTCAAAGCTCATTATATGGATGATTTTTTCATAGAATACTTGTCCATTTAAACAGGTTTCCTCTTTATTCAGTGCATAAGAAATTGGTAGAGCAAATTGTAACTCTAGACTCCAGTGTTTAGCCACTTTGAAGGGAATAACATGGGTGGGTCCAGTCATTAAATATATATATTTTTAGTGATAAACAAGGTTAACACTCATTTAATGGTGGGCCTAGTCATTAAATATATAAATTTTTAGTAATGGACTAGAACAAGATTATATTTTAGTAAAGTATATGTTAAATTATAAAAGTTTAAATATGTATCTCAATTTTACATCCAACCAAACAATCGGTGTAAAATTAATTTTACTTCATTTCTCATGCAACCAAATGACTCAGAAGGGAAAACAATTTCCCTTCGCTTCCCTTTTTATTTCCCTCATAACCAAACATAGACGACCAGATTGGTGCCCATAAAACAAATTACAAAAATCTTTCTTTGATTCCAAAGCGTAAGCATGTAAAACCGTCTGTCATCAACTATTCCTTCAATCAAGAACCGGTCTCGTAAATTGTTCATTAGGTTTAGAGAAGCTTCTTGCGAGCTCTTCATGCTTTTAAAATAGTGTACAATTCCATCATTTTACTCAAAAACCAAATAAAAATGCAGTGGCAAATGGATATGCAGGTCAGACTGGAATTCTCGTTAAGGAGTTTAGTGAAGACCTTCTGTTACAAGGTACCATTTAAAATGAAAACCAATGAATAAAATCAGTATAACAGTACAAAAGGGCTTCACTCGACATTTTTCCCCTTTCCTTTTTACCTGGTTTTTACCTGAACTAATCAGGATTCACCATGGTTTCCTGCATGATCCACCAACAAAAGGGGGCATCGAATGAGAATAAAAATGAACTGAAAAAGTGGCACGAAAAACAATCCCAGATCATCCACGAGATTTGATCCTCACCTTAAAAGCCTGTCATATATTCAAAAGGATCAAGTTTTGGGAACAAAACTTTCTGCAAGCAGGGTATCACACAGACATCCACAATGACACCATGGGCATACACAGATGGTTGACCACCATTGCCCGCAGCACAAATAAATAATTCAGGAGATAAAATATTCGAATGCCAAATAGAAATCAGGCTGAAGTACAGCCAGCTGTTCTATAAATTTGAGCTTCTATATACTTTTTAGTAGAAAGCGAAACTTCTGGTCGGTCCAAAGATGCAAACTGATCAAATGTACTTTCTGAAGTATAAACAAACACATTCCAGAGCGAATAGATTCCATTCTGAACGTTCGTCCGGTACAAGAAAAGGTCGAACCACCTGATGGGCATCAACTACGTTTAAATCTTATTGTCATCTCCCAAAGAATATCTCAATAATTCTGTTTTTAACATTGACTACGTTTTGGCTACTAGTTGTAACAATCTCATCAGGCATCTTTGTACATGAACATTCGACCATATTGATGCTGATGCAGTTACATCCTCAAAGGATTCTATCCTGAAGATCTGTCATAAAACTAGAAGCCAGGGAACTGAGCTTCTTCCCCGTCTCTCCGGCAATGTTCTTGATGGATGAAATATCTTGTGATGCCTGGAATGGAGCAAAATGAGAGAGTTTAGGCCCCCCACAAGAACAATCAAAGATTCCTAATGATACACGATCAAGTGAACCACATCATCTTTATTTTGCCACAAACCATTACTTTCTATAACAGTTTTATAGCTTGAGATGCACAAGTTTAAGGTAAATTTTCCACATTGGTATTCATCTGGAAAACAAAAAAAAGGGTCCTAAAGTGGTAAACAGCTGGAATAGGGAGCAAAAAAACAGAAGAGTCAATTTCTACCTGGAAGGAGATTCGATTGATGAGATCAACTGCTGTCAGGTCCAATCCGGAGTCATCAGCATTATGACCAAAGAGATCAGCACTGGAGATGGAATTTGACCCCTACAGACGAAAAGATGATTTAAAAAAGAGTATACATTATGAGAAGGTAACCATAAGAAATCAAGGTCTCCTCAAAATATGGAGATCCCAATTGCATCTTGAAAAGTAGAGCTTTACATGCTCATCCACAGCCAAAAGGAGATAAATCGACATCTTAATTTTTCTTTTTTTCAAAGCTTTGATGCAAGGGGGGGAAAAGCACATTACCGTGAACTTCTGCAAGGTTATTTGAGCTTCCATGTCATTGGCTTTCTTCTGATCCCCAAAAAACTGGGCTGATGAGATGGACTTTGCATTAGAGAACTTCTTCCTTGCTTCATCTGTTTCTTGAATCTGAAAGCGAAGAGATGGAATTCAAGCAAGTATTAACAATGAACATCCACCACAGAATCTAAATGATGCCTAACTAGAGCAAGTGGGGCCAAGCGAAATATTATAGTGGAATTCTGGAAATACAGTTAAAAATCCTCACCATTATGGACTTGCGATTTGAACAAATTCCAGTATCTGAAGGATGCTAAGGATGGAGTATGAGGTTTAGTGCAGCAGGAGAGGATCATTTGGGAGGGTTGGGGGGGGAGGGTGGGAGTTGATTACCAAGTCAACAGAAGATACCATTCGCAATAAAGCAGTAAATATCATAGCCAACTTTCCCGAGGATAAAGGGATCCAGCATTTAATCCTGAAGATTATGCATAGGGAGTCCATAAAGGTAACCTTTTTGTACTAGAAGATCACTTGGAGTTGGGGAATAACTATAGCCCACTTTCCTGCTAATGTTACATATCATGTGTGGTACAACAATCTTAAGATGCTCTAAGGCCAGCAAAAGTGGTTGCCCTTCCCACTCTAAACTCTTTTGGAAATCAAGGAACCCTTAAAAGTATATACCCGTGAGAGATAGCAGAAAAGAGTCGGCGGGAAGCTTTATCTTTCATCAGGTGTGTCTTGGCTGCTTATTGAGTTTTTTTGAGTGTAGGCTGTTAATCCTTTGCCCCTGGAGAAGCTTGGGCCCACTTAGCAGATTTAGTCAGTCAATTGGATTCCCCCAGATGGGATTCAAAAGCTTATGGGACTTTGGCATGTCTATCTTCTCTCACAAGGGGGCAAGCTCCATGTTCCCTTCTGTATTCCCGGTTACTGTTTGGTCCATTTGGGAGGAACTGGTCCATTTGGGAGGAACTGAACAATATAGGGTGATTGGAGGATGAGGAAGATCCACTGAAGAGATTACGTTATCTTGTCAAGGATTGCCCTTTTTATTATTTTATGAGGCATTGGAAACCAAGTGGTGTTTGTAGGACTGACTCTATGCAATTCTGCACCCTAGGTCCCCTCCCTCACCCAACCACTTGAAGCTCAGTTGAGGCCAGTTCCTTGTGTCATCCTGGGCCAGCAGGTATGAGGGAGACCTATAGGAATCATGTTGGTTGTGTAATTCCATACTCCCACTGATTTCTGCTAGGCTTTCCGCTCATCATTGTTCTCCGATTTTGATTCGCCTTCGCAAAAGGCTTCAACTCTGGAAGGCTAGACTTCTCTCTTATGCGGGAACCTTGAGCTTGTTAGATCTGTTATGCAGAGCTCTCTTGTATTGGACAGGTGTTTTTTTATCTTCCTAGCTCAATTGCCCAGAGAATTGAGTCCTTGATGAGCGTGTTTCTCTGGAAGGGAACTGACACCAAGAAGTTTGTCCATTCCATCAGCTGGGCCTCTGTTTGCCTTACCAAAGAGGAAGGTGGATTGGGTCTTAGAAGTTAGAAGAGTTAAAGATGTCAACAAGGCCTGCATCCATAAACTTGTTTGGAGAGTGGCAGCTAAGCAGGACAGCATATGGGTTAACTGGATCTATGCTATATACTAAGAAGGACTCTGTCTGGACTACCTCTTGTGGCCAGGATGTACCTTGGGTTCAGAAGATTATCCTCGAGCACAGACCCTTGGTTTATGACACTATCCAGATTCCAGACCCATATTGATAATGGGGAGTCCTCCCTTCTTTGGCTCGATAATTGGCACATACATGGGGTCCTTGTACAGTCATACAGGGATAGGATTCGTCTTGACTCGGGGTGTGACAGACTTGCCTCCATTTCCTCGATCATCTAAGACGGTTCTTGGCAGCCTGGTAGGGCCTCTTCCAAATTCTCCTTTGCTTGGGCAGCCCTTGATTCTATCCAGAGACGACCCTCTGGTCCTGGTGACCTGGTGGTTTGGAAAGCTACAACGTCTAGGCAGTTTACAGTAGCTTCGGCTTCATAGCTGGTTCAGGCTAGAGCAGCCAAGGTCCTTTGGTTTGGCTGGCATAGTTTCATTGTCTGTGACTTCTTCCCTTCCAATGGGAGCATGCTTAGCAAAAGGGGCTTGGTCTTTAATTCCAGGTGCTGCTCCTGCTGGGCAGCTAAAGAGAATATTCACCACCTATTCTTTGCCTGACCTTTCTCTTCCCGAATCCGGAAAGGTCTTCGACTCTTCGCTGCTGCTGGCCTCAGAGGAGAACAATTAAGCCGTTTGACAAGAAATGGAGATGGATCTGCCGGGCTTTCAAAACAATGATCCTTGTGCTTTGATGGGAAAGCTAGCCTTCTGCGCGGCGACCTACTACATATGGATGGAAAGGAACCTCAGATCCTGGACCTCTAAGTCCAGGAATCTCACTGAAATTTCCTTGCCCTGTTTCTACCGGGAATAGCTTTTATTATTTCTGCTTGGGACCTGCCTATCCAGTAATGTGGTTAGGTGATTTGGCCCTTTTCCTTGTTGCTGTCTTTCTTGTTTGAGGCTCTTGGGCCATTTTGGGTTCTAAAGCTTGTATTTCTTTTGGGTTCTAGTAAACATATTATTCACCCAAAAAAAAAAAAAAAAGTGAACCACCTTGTATTCTGAGATTGGATGGGTTTCTGCCCATGAAGATGGTCCTTGCCAATATCTGTATCTTATTAGAAAAACTAGGGATTACCCTTCAGCAGGGAGGAGGGAGGGTTCTAGGCTGTGGCCTACTGTTGTATTGTCAACTATATACCTCTGCATTCCTTCTTTTCCTTGCAATAAAACTTCCATTGTTCTCTACTAGGGCGGAGGAAAAAGAATCTGATATCACCGCAATAATATCCACTTGAATTTAACAGATGTTCTTCCTTTCCATAATGAATACTATATTTTGTGTGACAGAAGATCCAGACTAAATCACTAGTTGCTGAAGAAAACATAACACCAACAGGAACATGTCCAAATTGCCAATTACAATAAATCTTTAACAACATACAGATAACTCCAACATTCCCAAATAAGTCATCACTTAATTAGATGGGAAACTTTATGATGCAATCCCGAGTCACAAAACCCTGTTTGAGATCAGTATGAGCCCACGAGAATAATAAATAACTCCATTAGAGAGATAGTAGCAATTTCATAAATTTCTGATATGCCCAGGACCTGTTTAGGTAAAGCAAATAGAAGCTGGGACTAATTGGTAATTAAGTTTGCAAGATAAGGTTTTTTCTGAAATTTACAATAGAAGGGAGAAAGGACAGATATAAAATGCAAGGGCTTTTATAGAATTTTATTAATAACAGTTCATATGAGAATAAGAAGAGTTTCATCTTCCTCATGATGAAACACAAACCAGCAGAGATAGGGTGTGTAATGCGTGCCCAATTTAAGGGCAGGCTTAAATTTGGGCCAGGATTTAGTACCAGGTTGGGTTGGGTTTTTTTTTTGGGCTATTCTTTGTAACGGGCTAAACTATAAGGCCCAAGAGTGGGGGGTCTAAAGGGATTCCATATGACCAACAACAAGAATATTAAGGCCTTAAATAACATCTCCATTAATACGCTACAAACTCTCTACTACCCACCATTTAGACAGTCTGACCTCCCAAAACATCATCCCCTCACTGAATACCTAGATTCAAAGAGAAGTCCATATAATGTGTACCAATCAATAACCAATAGGAGGGTCAACTGAAAAAGACAGAAAATGTGTGGCAGGTTCTTCCTTAATGAACTTCTCAAAGAAATAGTTAGGATCAGGTTATGAATCACAGAAAACTGAAACATGCAAAAATAAAAAAAATTCCAACTCAAGTATTTCACAACTTGTTTTGGCATAATAAGAACATGATCGAGGGGCTGAAGCATGCAACTGTCCAGAAGAAACATTGATCATGAATGAAGCACATAAAGTAAATTGCACAAGCAGCAAGGCAGGAAGCATAGATTTGCGTACACAAAATTAGAAAAGCTTCCCTATTTTATTGTCAGCAGTCCAAAATCCTGGGAGTAATCACTATATACTATTAAGCTTCAACAATCAACAAAACACCGAGCAAATAAGGCTCCAGCTTTTCAAGACTTAAACTTTTATATTCTACAACTGAATCTTGAAAAAGTTTCCAGAATTCCAACAGTAAAGATTAAATAAACTAGTTCTATTTAAGAGTCCAAAGCACATATAACATGCAAAAAATTTTAAAACTTGCCTGCACTTTTGAAGAAGTGGAGCTTGCTTTTTTCTGAAACCCATTGTCCATCCCAAAGTCAGCAAAGAAGCTGGATGCCTTGGGAGGGGAAACATGACCAAACACATGTGCCCCTCCAGAACTGGTCTCAGCAGGCTGGACATTCTCCACATAATCAAAGCGAGAAGGAAAAGATGAGGCAAATGTTGGTGTAGCATTGGCTGAAGTTGCTACTGCTGGAGCTGGTTCTTCAGGCTTCTGGTCATACAAACTCTCATTTGGCTGAATTTAAAAAGATAGTTCGATTATTCATTATGTGCAAATCAGGTCACATATGTATTTCGAGGATAAACTTCCATAAACTGATACAAAGCTGCAACTAAACAGATGTGCCTCAGATACTTCTCTCAGATTGATATATTCTTACTGGTAAAAACAAGGACATACCTTTGTCGTAAGCTTCCGGACACCAAGCCCTCCAGTCTTTCCAGTCCTCTTTGCACCAAGAGGCTTTTTAACAGAACTGGTGAAAACTGTATGAGAAGGAGCTTTAGGTGAAGCAGTAACTTCAGTAGTTTCATGTCTTTCACTAGGACTTTCTTTTGGAGCTTCAGGGAGCTTGACATCAGAGAATCCATTAACTGCATTCATTGACTGAGAAGCAACAGGTGATGAAGGCAAACCAGAATTTTCTGCCATGCTTTTGGCAACTTCTTTGGAAAGTAGTTGCCTGTATAAATCAGCAGCTCTTGAAGTATACTTTGCCTCAATTTTTCCTCCATCGGTCCATCCATGCTGCTTAAAGAAAGCCTGTGCACGATTGTTTCCCCCAAAACTCATCATCTTTAACTGCTCTGGAGTCCATGAGTCCAAATTTGTAGACCTAAGTAAAAGAAACAAGTCCCTCAGTTCAATATTATCTTAAGCTCTCGAAAATAATTTCTCAAACAATTACGTATATCTCGATTCTCCCTGAGGTTGAGGCATATATACCTAACTCAAGTCATTCAACCTTTTAAAAGAGTAGACCATGAGATCTGTTGAATTCTACCAGGCAAGTCAACAACCAAATACAGAGCCAAATTAAGCACATTGCAATAAGAATGATCCAGAGTTTTATATAAGAGATAGAAATCCATCACAATCTCTATACCTTCAACAGTACACATGGTTCAACACAGACAAATTCAAAGTTCAACAACTTGTTTGACTTTTCGATGATTTTTATTATAAAAGGTCCAAGGCTTAGAATCCAGAAAATATTGTGAATTTAGGTTGATGACAGACTGATTACCTAGCCAAGTATGATATTCACACTGATTATGAGGCACCATCACTCTACATATGCATTAACAAAGCATCTGTTTTTAATGCTCGAATACTGAAATAGGCCACTTGCACTTGTACTTTGATCAGAAGAGTAGAATTAATCCAGGGTGCTAAGCTGATTGTTTGTGTATAATGATCAATGTCCCAAGTGATTCTTTTTTTGTTAAAAGGCTAAGACTTCATGGTTCTGCCTAAGTCATTGAAATCAAGGTTTTAAATCTCAGAACTCAACCCCCCCTCAGTGAGGTCCAAAATTTCTGAGATTTTCGAGATCACCAAGACACTGCCTATTTTGAACATATAAATGTCAATATTTCCAAGATTATGTGAGATCTCGCTCAGATCTCGCCGAGATTTAGAAGTATGATTGAAATGTCATTGGAAAAATTATAAATCTCCAAAAAAAAAATGTGTTAGCATAATTAATTAGAAGCTGTTAGCGTAAATAATAAGTCAAAGCAGGTTTCAATAGTGTCTAGATAAAATTTGACTGAGTCAAAGATTATGGGCTTGTTAGTTTCCTTTACCGTATGAGCTTGTTAGTTAGTTTCCTTTTCTTATTGTAGTTTCCTTCATTCTCACTTCTTTAGTTCGTAACTAGGACTCTGACATGTACAGTCCCAGATCTATCTATTAGTTGTTTTTCATTCTATAAATGGAAGCTACAAGGAGGGGAACAGCATACAATCGATTCTTCTCTCTCTCTCTCTCTCTCTCTCTCTCTCTCTCTTATTGTATTCTCTTCCCTTGGTCTTTGCTGGTTATTGGGTTTTAGTTTATTTCCTTTTCCGCAACATGGTAGCAGAGACATACATTAGAAGTTTTTTTTTTCCTCTTTGGTTTTGATAGGTTCAAGATCTCGACCTGGTTGCAGCAACCTATGCTGCCTACTGATGCAACAATTTTTTTGCTACTACTAATTTACTGCTACTGATATTACTACTGCAGGTATTCCTTTCCCTTTTCTTTCTACCGCAAGCCTTGCTCTTACGAGTTTTCTTGGAGCTACTACTCTCACTACTGCCGCAAGTTTTATTTTTTTTTTTTTTTTTTTCCTTCCCCCTACTCCTACCGCAACCCTCATTACCGTCTACCGCAAGCTTTCTTTGGGTTTCTACTACTGCCGCACGGTTTTTTTTTTTCTCTGCTGCTGCCGCTATATTTGTTTTTGGTATTCTGATCTTAAATCAGATCAGATCTGAGTAATATTTTTTTTTCCCTTCTGCGGATCTATATTCTCCCTTTCAGCTTCAAATTCGAAATTTACACAAGTTTTGCTGATTTGTCCTCCTCCTCCTCCTACTACTACTACTACTACCACTACCACCTACTACTGCTGCTACTAATAATAACCACTGATACTACTACTACTACTAGTCTACTACTACTACTTATTATAACCTCTCTTTTTTAACCTTTTTGCTACTACTACTCCCTCTCCTACTACTATTTTTTAATCAACGGCTGATTCCTCATCTTCCTCAATCCGAGGTACTCCCTCTAATGCAGATTGAAATTTCAGAAGAGAAAGATTGGAAAATTGGGATGGAAGATATCTATTATCTAGGAAACCACCAAGAGAGAAGGGGAGAAAGAAGCTATTAAAACAGCAAGGAGAAAGGAAACTCAAAGAGAGGAAGTAAATAGAGACGTGGGAGAGGAGAGAGAGATATTACCCAGAGAAGAGAGAGAAGCCGTGAGCTTTTACTTTTTCTTTTTTTCTTTTTTTCAATTCATCATTCCATCATAATTCATTAATAAAACTGTCTTTAAATAAACTTACAATCCTAATTGGACTGAAACTCTAAAAAAAACACAATTAGAACTCAAATATGACTTCAATATAGGAGTCATAATTAAACTCAACTACTAACTAGAAAATCAACTCAAATACTTATACTCACCTACATCTAAGGGTTGAGGGACCCACAACTACAAACTAATAAAATAAATAAAACAAAAACCTAATCACATCTAAAGAGAAGGAGGCCCACAAGATAATTCCAATAATAAATAAATAAAAAGAAACTGACTAAAACCATGGCTACCTCCCTAATAGGAAATAAAACTCTAAAATAAGACTAAATCAAAAGAAATAAAAATTACAAAGATTTCTAAATTAAATCCTAAGAAGATTCCTATCCAACGAATCTTGGCCTGCATCAATTCTCGCCCTCTTAAAAAAAAATTGTCCTCGAATTTTGTAATGTAAAGACAACGGAACAATCTCAAAGAAGACACATCCAACGGCAAACAGTAGCAAAATTCCAAAAACACACGAATGGTGGGATTATAGTCTGCAAGTCGAGGGATTCGTCCATCAAAAAACGACAATGGGATCACATATTCTGTGATCGCATCAACACAAACGAAATCAAGTGCACCAGAGAGGGCCTTCTTGAATGCTGATTGCAGTTTGTCTCCTCGAGCCATAACCTCAACCTGTACCACAATCAAAGCCTCGCTTTTGACCTCTTCACTGTACCCATCTACCATAGGAACATCAGAAAATTCTGCCTTGTCGTCAAGAATTACTGGAAATGCTTCATCATTGACGTTGGCTTTATATATTGATGCTTCCATATTGGGTGGAGGCGTTGGGTCCTCGTTTGATGCAAGAATAGGTTCTTTTGCTATGAGTGGAATACCCATACAACGCTCCAACTTAGCCACTCTCCGATCTAGGTCTTGGACACTTCAGGTAAGATTGTGAAGATTGGTGGCTTGACTTTTGCTTCTAGTATTTAGGCCATTTATGGCTTCAAGCAATTTTTCTTGGATAGTCTTGCTAACATTAATGGCTGCAAGCACTTGTTCAAATTGCTCAGATGTCATAGGAATCACTCTAGCCTAAGCTTTGATGCCAATTAATGTAGATTGAAATTTCAGAAGAGAAAGATTGGAAAATTGGGATGGAAGATATCTATTATCTAGGAAACCACCAAGAGAGAAGGGGAGAAAGATGCTATTAAAACAACAAGGGAGAAAGGGAACTCAAAGAGAGGAAGTGAATAGAGACGTGGGAGAGGAGAGAGAGATCTTACCCAGAGAAGAGAAAGAAGCCGTGAGCTTTTACTTTTTTTTTTTTTTTTTTTTTTAATTCATCATAAAACTGTCTTTAAATAAACTTACAATCCTAATTGGACTGAAACTCTAAAAAAAAACACAATTAGAACGCAAATATGACTTCAATATAAGAATCCTAATTAAACTCAACAACTAACTAGAAAATCAACTCAAATACTAACCTACGTCTAAGGGATGAGGGACCCACAACTAGTACAAACTAATAATATAAATAAAACAAAAACCTAATCACGTCTAAAAAGAGGGGGCCCCACAAGATAATTCCAATAATAAATAATAAAAAAAAGAAACTGACTAAAACCGTGGCTACCTCCCTAATAGGAAATAAAACTCAAATAAGACTAAATCAAAAGAAATAAAAATTACAAAGATTTCTAAATTAAATCCTAAGAAGATTCCTATCCAACGGATCTTGGCTTGCATCACCCTCTCATACTCCAGTCCAGATTACAACCATTAAATTAAATGACATTTCTAATTACCTATTATTGGCTCAAGCCGTCAAAACCTTCATTCGCTCTTAGGGTAAACTAAAATATCTCACTGAAGATCCTCCATCTACTGATTTTAAATCAGCCACTGACATTGCAGCTCACGATGCATGGATGCTTGAGTCTTCCAAACTCCAAATTTGGTTGTGGAATGGTATTGATCCTACTATTGCATCCAATGTTATGTTCCATAGCACCGCCAAGGATGTATGAAAAGATTTACAAGAGAACTATGGTCAAGCAAAGAATATATCACATATTTATGATTTATATGAGCAGTTGTTTTCTCTTTCACAACAGTTACACAGACATCATTAAAGAGTTACAAGTCCATCAGCCTTTGACTACCAATCTTGAACAACAAAAGGCACAAGAAGTGAGTTCTTTGTTGCCATGTCTGGCCTACATTCTGATTACCACTATGTTAAAGGGCAACTCCTAGCTGAGGAAAAGGTTCCTACTCTTCCAAAAACTTTTTTTCACCTTCAACACTTGATTACCACTCCTAAAGGTGACACTATTGCTGCATCCAAAGATAATTCCACTCTATCCGCGGCTCCTTCTCAGGTAGAGGTTGTGGCACTGGCTGAGGACATGGTTGTGGTTCCTCTATTGACAAATCTTCTCGATATGCACCTTCAATGAAAAGAAGACTAATCATCTTGTTGATACTTGTTGGGTCAAACATGGGCGACCTGAATGAGCTGATTCTTTGGTTGACTTAGCACATCCTGACTCTGTTGATCCTGATCCGGCACCTATACCACATGTACCTACTCTAGCACCTACACCTGCCTCATCTGCATCTTCTTTAGGAACTTCATCCAATGAATATGAATAGTTGCTTCACCGTATTCAACAAATCAAGAAAGCAGCTCATCTTCCACTGTTACCTTAGCCATCACCGGGCCTCAGACCAAAGCGACGATTGGTGGAAAGCTTAATCGGTTTCAAGCTGCAACATTCATCCTCCCCTCCAACTTGAGGGGGGCTGTTAGCGTAATTAATTAGAAGTTGGTAGCGTAAATAATTACAGCTTTGACTTAGTCAAAGCAAGTTTCCATAGTGTCTAGCTAAACTTTGACTAAGTCAAAGATTATGGGCTTGTTAGTTAGTTTCCTTTTCAAGCTACAAGCTCTCTCTCTCTCTCTCTCTCTCTCTCTCCCCTTATCGTTTTCTCCTCCCTTGGTATTTGCTGGTTTTCAGGTTTTGATTTAAATCCTTTTTCGTAACAAAATGCATAGGTATATCGCAAAATAGAGCCACTGCAACATCCATTAAAAGGGTAGTTCCCATCCAAGAGCTATTTTACCATATTCTGAATTCAATGGTTTCAATACACCCAAACCATTTTTGACAAGCTCTATAACTACTAAAATCTAGGGCAGCAAGCTGATGTTTGCTCCAGAACTAAGTTGTTATTTCTAGTGTTTCCCACAAAAACTAGAGCCTCACCTTCGGTAGAATGAACTTGACTCCATTTCTTGTTGGTGTGAACCAAGGTCTTAACACCTTAGCTGTTTACTTTAGTTAAACGAGATGCCAGTAAATTAATGCCTTGGGATTGGGAGTTTCTTTCAGGGAAATGGCATGACATCATCTTTTCATTTTAATGAGAAACCAAAAGAATAAATCATCACATTTATCTCTGCTAAGAAAACCTCATTTTCTTTATTTCTCCGGTATTTGTTTGGCCTATCCTGGGTATATTCTCGGATTCTTGTGGGCTTGACATAACATCTTTTCCCCCCCCAAGAATGGAAGCTATTAAGGAGTTGCACTCAACTACCAAACAGGACCATGTAGAAGATGCATAAGAACAGAACTTTCAAGAGTTGTTTCAAGTCTCCTTAGAAGTTATTGGCATTTTATGGTCAGAACAACAAGATTGGAGTTGATAGTGGATGTATTTGGCAAATAACATTTGACCATAACAAGTAACTCGGTAGAGGCTAACAAATATCCCTTTTCCCCTCTCACTGAAGCACTACTAGTTTCCTCCTTAATCTCACCCCATAAAACTTAATTTTTTTCCTTTGTGTGTGTGTTGGTTGGGAGGGAGGGAGGGGGGATGTGTCACTCTTCCTATAACCCAGAATGAGGCCCTATTAGTGTAGCCTCCCATATACAAGAAAGCCTAGTAGTCTCATATGGTTGCCATTGTCTTATTATTTCACACATTCTCAATTTGAGACTTAAAGGTAGATGCTGATTAAGTGGCAGTCAGCTGGATTGGTTCCTAGATAAATGTAGAACCCCACAAGTTCATACGCACCATATCTTTATTCTGCTCTAGAAACATCTCATTTTGATCATCAAACGGAGGACTAGTTCTATAAATTTGTCAATGAATGAGCAGGCTATGGATGTAGCTTGAAGGTAGCCTGTTTATCAAGGTAATCATATTTCCATTTTAGAAAGTGGTATCTTGTTTGTTGTCTCACTTGGTAAGGTTTCTTTTCACTTCCAATTAAAATGATTATCCATTTAGAAAGACAACGAAGGGAAGGGAGGGGATTTAAGTCTACCAACTGCTCTACAAGAATTACAATTCCCTTTGTTTGCATCTTCTTACAGACAAAACAATACCACCTTCTAGCTACCTAAAAACAAACTACCGTAAAAAGCTTTCCAATGTAGGTCCGCAATCTACACAACAAAGTTTAGCAAGCACAAAATATGAATCCATGCAACAAAACCAGGTGGTTAACACCTCATCTCAACCAATAAACAATATTTACTACTGAAGAAGAGACAAATCAACGTTGAGCTACACATACAGATTCTTCTAGATCAAATCAGCGAGTGAATTGTGAGCCAAGCAAAAAATACTATACCGCACATGACCATCAAATTCAAGATCCCTATTTCTTAATTAAATTACCTCACGAAGCTGATATGAACACCCAGGCTCCGGTGAACAGCGGAACAATCGATGCAGAGAAAAATCCCATAAGTGACGGACGCCCATGTCGGATTCTTCGCATTACAATCGAAACACATCTGCAACAGAACATCGAAACAAAAAACAAGTGATATCCGACAAGAATGCGTCCAGATCTGCAACGATTGACCAGATCTCAAAAGAAAAATGAACTTCAACCCACAACAAAATTGACATAAAAAGAAGGTACCTTATTATCCGACTTAGTTTTCAGCTTTCTGAAAACCGCGGTTTTGTCATTGAAAATTTCAGAAGCCATTGCTGAGAGATAGAAAGAAAGAGAGTGAAGGACAGAAGGAGAGAGATTCCCAAGAGAGGAAGTGTTTTCGAACCAGAACACCTCCTCAGGGAAAACGAAGAATATGCGTAAACCCGAGATTTGCTGGTTTTTCTTTTTTGGCTCTTTCGGAATTAGATTTCAGAAAACTATTTATTCTGTTCGTAATTTACTTCAGAATGACGAAAATAGTACCCTGCGTTCCGTATAATTACGGTTATGAACAAATTCTGCTGGTCTGTGTTCCGGTGCCGTTAATGAGCGAAATGACAATAACGCCCTTATCGGAAGGTGGTCGGTGGCTGAAGTCACGTGTAATTAACGTATCATCTGTTCTGTATTGGATCCGTGGAGATTGACGACACTGACGCTGGATGCAAACACGTGTATACACAGGAGGTCCACGTAAGTTTTTAACTAAGAAAAGGGTGAAAGGAATCAAGGATGGATGGCTTCGTTGTCACCCTCTACTGGAATTATACGGTCATGCCCGCGGATTTACTCACGGTATCCAAACGGTTGATGGTATCGATATTAGCCATATATTGATGTGACATACCATTCTGGTATTCATTAGGTATTGGTTGGTATTGGTCAATCAATATCGTTCTATATCGATTAGATATTGATTCTTATATTGATTTAGTAGAACAATACAGTACCAATCAGGTATTATTATTGTTGGATTTCGTCCGATGCACAAGATGTTGCCATGGATTTATAGATCAATAAAACATAGTGAGGTGGGTGGGTTTTACCTCGTGATCACTCTGATCCCTAAGTCAATAATGGTCCATGACAAGTTGAAACTCAAAGATATGATACCCAAGTTCCTTAGATAGATGGGACTGAGGTACATGAGCTCTGTGAGACATTTATTTCCTAATTCATAAAAGATAATAAGGTAAAAACTAAGTGTTGTAGGTGAACTGAAACCCACTGATGATGAATAAGAGACTCTATAAAAGAATTCTAGAGAGTAATTGTATTTTAGTTGAAGTGAAAGTTCGGATCTCTTTTTTCTTACTATCTTTTTATATTTATAGATCAAATATGAAGATTGTCGAGCACGCTTCCCTTCCTTTGGCCAACTTATCCTGTCTTCCAATATCATTATCACCTTATTATGTAAAATAATGGGTCTATGACCCCCAAAGAGGGAGCGTATCTTTGATATTTGGCCTCTACGACCTCATCTAGTCCATATCACTAGGTCTCTTTGATGTGAGTAACCATCATTTTCCCTGTCTTGAGTAGATCTATAATATTTTCCTTTGTGGCGTTCCTTGGTAAGATGACATGGCTATCGTGTTAGTAAACTGTGTATTTAATGTCTATTGTCAGCATTTATGAGCATTTATAATGTTACATTTAATGCACGTCTGAAGCATTTAATGCCATCAAATCACCCCTTCATTGAATCAAAAGAGTCGAATTAAATCGCCGCCTGACGTATCGAGTTTGATCGAGTGCCTCACTTGGTGAACACGTAGACCCCCCCCGATGGATGCCACGTGTTCAACCCTTGCTATACCTCTCTTGATTGCTTTTGGACGGTCCAGATCGTTCCATTGTATTTTCCCCCAACAGGTATCTATACTGATCACGATCGATATTGATAAAAATCGACTGATACAATATCGATATTTAAAACCATGATCATACCCCTTAATTCATTAAGAACCAATAAAACATCATCCGTTATTATAGATGGTATATGAATAAATGAGGAGAGATAATTCATTTATCTTTCAAATTGATGGAAATAAGATTTGTTAGGAGTCAAAAAAGTGTAAGATAGAATCAATTGAAGGTCGCCAAACGGTGCCCATCGTCTAACTACTAATGAAGATGTTTACCAAAAACCGAAGAAAAAAAACTCCTAATGAAGAGATTAAGAAAAAGACGGGCTACCATATCCAGTCGAACTTGGAAGGTGAGTGGCCATAACGGTCGTTTTCTTCCCTATTCTCTTAAATCCACTTTCACAAGATAGTTTGGTACCGTTTTATTATATTCACAAAACATATATAAACAGCTATTCTGATTTAACAGTTCATATATATGTGAGATGAAGTTTTGCTTGTTGGCACAACTGTATGAGAATATATAGAGATTCACAAAGGATAGATCCAATCTCTAATTTTAACTTTTTTTTTTTTTTTAATTAGGTTATTTTTTCATATATTTTAAGTGTATTATTTTATATGTAATTTATTTTTTAATATTTGTTTCAAAAGATAAAATATAATGATCTTTAATAGAGAAAGAAAATGAACTTGTCTTTCTTTCATCTATTGGGAGCCAAACATTGAAAAATAATTACATATAAAATATTACAAATCCGTTTGTTTTTTGGTAATCGTAAAATTTTATGTGTAATATTTTATATATTTTCTTCTTAGTATTTGTTTCCTAACGATAAAATATAGTAATTTTCTAAAAAGAAAGAAAAAAAAAAAACTCCTCTTTATGAACATACACAGTTAATTTTCTATCCATAAAAAAAAATAATAATAATAAGAATGTTGGAAAGGTTCTCATTACAGTTACTTGTGCTCTTTTGTTTTGAAATAAAATTTTATGCGTAACATTTTATATGTAAAAAAAAAAATCAATTTTGTTTCCAAGTAGGTAAATGAAAGACGATGTTCCTTTTTCACCCCTCTTAGAGATCATTATATTTTACTTATTGGAAATAAATATTAAATTATTTTTTTACATATAATATGTTATATGTAAAATTTTACGATAAATTTTTTTGTTAAAACAAACGGAGCCTCAGGACTATATTCCCTTAAAATTAGGAAGCTGTTTTCTTTAAAAAGTTGCTTCAGCATGCAAAAGAATGTGGAACCTTTAAGTCTCTGCAACCATGACAACTCAAAACATTTTTAAAATGAAGAAGGTTTTTTTTTTTTTTTTTTTAATTAATAATGGGTTTGAGAAGTACTATCCTAAGTGGGCTGGGCATAGCAGACCATGACATAGAGTAAAAGTTGCACACACATTTGCAAACACGAGCATGTATGTTTTCTTGTAAAGCTTTTCATGTAAATAATATTTTATATAAAAATTTTATATTTTTCAAATTTTTTTTCTATATTACATTTAAACGAATAGAGTAAAATCCTACTTAATACGAAATTTTTTATTTTCCACCATTTTACATCCATAAATTTCAGAGGGCAAAATAAACCAGGGCTTGTACATATAAAAAAAGGAGATAACTGGTCATATACATGTGATGGTTTCCCATGAGTTTCAGTCAGGTTTGAGGAACTTCAGCTAGACAATGCCAAAATGTGATCAAGTTCAATGAGGAAGCTTAGAACCCAAGGTCCACGTCATCAGATTATTAACAAAATAAAGCTAGTTTGCTTGTCATGGACTGGCTCATGAAATAGATCAAGCTTCCATTTGCATTAAAAAAATGTTATTAATGTAAAGCCCGGGCCAGGTCCAGGCCGAGGCCCAGGCCCAGTCCATGGTAACTCAAAATGGATAAGAACTGGTTCAGAGCTCCAGAATTGGCCAACCCAGTCGTGCAAATTGGGCTGGGCCAGAGTAAATATACATATACAATATTTGTACAATAACCATATATACAATTTTTTATTCCTTTTTTTTTTTTGTTGGAAATACCATTCATCTTATATTGAATCAGAAGATGAGAAAAGGCTGAAAATGTTTATTCAATCCATGAAAATCTAAAAACACATAGATAATAAGTATAATTTCTCCATATTTATCAAATTAAAAAAAAAAAAAAAAAATCAATATTTAATTATTTTATGTGCCTAAATATAACAGTGAGAAAAGAATCTGATGATGAAGAGAATAAAATGAAATTAAGTTGACTTTGAGTAAAGATGTCTCAAAAAATAATCATCGATTCAATTTATAACGTTTTTCACGTTTTATCACTCATATGTACGACAAATACACAAATACGGTGGGGACGCGGTGGGTTTAAACGTTTTTTCGTGTCAAATAGTGAGACTATTGTGAATATGATAAGGGATGGATGGGAAGACTAATATTCTGTTGTTGACATTCTTCAGAATATTATATTGGGATTGATGGAAAAGCCCTTGACTTTTTGGCGTTCATGCATGGTATCAAAGATAGATTTTCATAAACCACAGAAAATTTACACAGACAATTATTCGGGATGATTTTTTCCTTCTTTTGGAGTCAATGCTGTTCTACTTTCAACGGTATCGGTTCTTAATTTTCTTACACCAAGTGCACATATAAACTATCTATTTTGTCAACAAAGAAAAAGAAGTGATTTCAGCTCTTGTCCTAAATCAACACTTGATGCGGAATTAGTTTGATTGATTTGGGATCATGAATTCAACTCTCCTTGAGACCTGAAACCTACTAAAAAATCAATGTCCCATGTTGTGCAATTCTATTATCGGAGTCAACCCTTCAACCATACAATCATGCAAAATATGCATTTTAGGTAATCAACCATCTACATTTTCTTTTTGGTGTGAACCCGTTGAAAAGTTAAATTTTTTAAACTCCCTTCCATCCATATTTAATCACATACATCCCTCATTTCCCAAAAAAGTTTTATAAATGATTGAGATCAATCCCTCATGAACTTATCTTCACCTACTTAAGCCAATAAGAGTTAAGAAATATTTTTAACTCTTCTTTTTCTCTTAAGGTTGGATGGCTTTGAAAGGACATTAACAATAATGGTGCTTTGTTGTCGGATCACATTGTCTCCTCCCTGAGATTCGGGAGGAAGGGCGGCGGCCTCAATGGATGGCCGACACTGGCTCTCAGGTGATTCCGAGCCATCCATCCCAGCCGATACCCCTGTCGACTCAGCTTGTCGGCTGGGGTGTCGGTTCAAATGGACGGCTCGAATTCACCCAATAACCAGGTGTCGGCCATTCATTCAAGCTGCCATCTCTCCTCCCGAATTTCAAGGAAGAGACAATTTGAATCCTTTGTTGTCTAATCTAGTTCATGACACTTTAAAGTGACATATGGTTAGGTAACTTACCATGTAATCTGGACAAACAATGAATTTGGACACAACTGAATTATGTTCATGGCTTCGAAACACAGAATTGTAAACTGGGTGCTCTCCATCTTTCAATCAATTCAAACCTAGAAACTGAAATCGAGGATGATAGAAAAAGCATAGATTTCTACAAATATCTCTCTCTCTCTCTCTCTCTCTCTCTCTCTCTCTCTCTCTCTCTCTCTCTCTATATATATATATATATATATATATATATATATATATATATATATATGTGTGTGTGTGTGTGAAATTGATAAATTCCTATTCGAATGAATAAAAACATGTGTTTCAGGCCATGTGGGCGGAATTTTGTAAAAGATTATGAAATCTTTATGGCCCATTTGTCCCTTCTCAACTTTATTTGCAAGTCGATTGGGTTTGGGTTGAACATATTTTCTAATTATAGAAGACAAGGAGGAAATGATCCTCCCTCTTTGTTGGGTTGTGTCTTGTATTCTGTGGAGTCCACACAATTAATAGAGTTGTACTTGTATTAGAATTTGGTCTATTACATGTATAGGATAAACTTATAATTGTAGTGGGATTAGGATTTCTAGGTTTCCTATATATGTTGTCTCTGTGGGAAAAACCCTAGAAGAAAAAAGGCTGGGTGACAGCCGTGAGGCTGACAGAGGAGAACACTCTGTCAGGTGGAGAGTTGTAGAGATTTCTTGGCAATAAAGAATTCTCTTTTTCTCCGTGGACGTAGGCATCCCACAATGGGGTGTTGAACCACGTTAATCTTCGTGTTTTTTCTTTCTGTTTGCGTCTCCGATCCTAACAAGTGGTATCAGAGCTAGGGTTCTTTGAAGAACGAAGGAGGTACGCAGTATGAAGAAGAAGAAGAAAAAAAAAAAGGGGGGGATTTGAATCCCGGCACGGTACACATAATGGCCAGTTGATGTTGTACCGTGGATAAAGAAGGACTAGCAAGCTGCGATAAGGAGTCGGTTCTCTAGGTCTGCGCTGGAGGTGCAAAGGTGAGAGACTCGGGTTCCAGGTGTATCTGGAGTTGCAGCAGGCTGTGTGTGATGTTATCTTTCCGGTGATGCTGTGGCAGTGGAAGAGGTAGAGTCACATCACTTTGTACGGCGGTGAGCTGTACGGGACACCCGGACTGGGTGTAGGCTATGCCCGTTTGGGTGTAGTGGTTTGACAGAGACGGGTTTACAGACTCAACGTCAACGGGTTCTTCTTCAAGGTGGTTTGCAGAATTCAAGCCAGGTGGAGATTTGTTGGGTTGTGTCTTGTATTCTGTGGAGTCCACACAATTAATAGAGTTGTACTTGTATTAGAATTTGGTCTATTACATGTATAGGATAAACTTATAATTGTAGTGGGATTAGGATTTCTAGGTTTCCTATATATGTTGTCTCTGTGGGAAAAACCCTAGAAGAAAAAAGGCTGGGTGACAGCCGTGAGGCTGACAGAGGAGAACACTCTGTCAGGTGGAGAGTTGTAGAGATTTCTTGGCAATAAAGAATTCTCTTTTTCTCCGTGGACGTAGGCATCCCACAATGGGGTGTTGAACCACGTTAATCTTCGTGTTTTTTCTTTCTGTTTGCGTCTCCGATCCTAACAAGTGGTATCAGAGCTAGGGTTCTTTGAAGAACGAAGGAGGTACGCAGTATGAAGAAGAAGAAGAAAAAAAAAAGGGGGGGATTTGAATCCCGGCACGGTACACATAATGGCCAGTTGATGTTGTACCGTGGGTAAAGAAGGACTAGCAAGCTGCGATAAGGAGTCGGTTCTCTAGGTCTGCGCTGGAGGTGCAGAGGTGAGAGACTCGGGTTCCAGGTGTATCTGGAGTTGCAGCAGGCTGTGTGTGATGTTATCTTTCCGGTGATGCTGTGGCAGTGGAAGAGGTAGAGTCACATCACTTTGTACGGCGGTGAGCTGTACGGGACACCCGGACTGGGTGTAGGCTATGCCCGTTTGGGTGTAGTGGTTTGACAGAGACGGGTTTACAGACTCAACGTCAACGGGTTCTTCTTCAAGGTGGTTTGCAGAATTCAAGCCAGGTGGAGATTTGTTGGGTTGTGTCTTGTATTCTGTGGAGTCCACACAATTAATAGAGTTGTACTTGTATTAGAATTTGGTCTATTACATGTATAGGATAAACTTATAATTGTAGTGGGATTAGGATTTCTAGGTTTCCTATATATGTTGTCTCTGTGGGAAAAACCCTAGAAGAAAAAAGGCTGGGTGACAGCCGTGAGGCTGACAGAGGAGAACACTCTGTCAGGTGGAGAGTTGTAGAGATTTCTTGGCAATAAAGAATTCTCTTTTTCTCCGTGGACGTAGGCATCCCACAATGGGGTGTTGAACCACGTTAATCTTCGTGTTTTTTCTTTCTGTTTGCGTCTCCGATCCTAACACTCTTGTCATCCAATTTATTTAATCGTGATCTGACAATTGGAGATCACTCAGTGTGTATACCGATGTATTGATACTATACATCAAATAAATTTCAACCATTAGATCACGACTGATATCATTCTAAGGGCTAGAAAGAATCCAAACCCCTAAAAGCATTTTTTTTAAGTAGAAAAAAAACATGTTACGTTATTGAATAATCTTTCACACCTTAAATTGAAAGCAAACACATAATAGGAATTGAGAATTGAGGATTATGGAGAAGTTGGGAATTGAAAATCAGGAAACAACTTCTGTGATGAAAGTAAAAAATGTGTATCTCTTTCTTTTGAGAGGCTGTTCCTATTTTATATATATAATTTTGAAATGAAAGAAATTTTTAATAGGAAAAAGAAAATAATTTTTATCATTAAAATGATTATAATTAAAAAAAACAAAAAAAAAAAACATAAACAAACCAAACCCCCATAATTCACAAGCAAGATACAGGGAGAAGAGGATTTCACGATAATTTATTAATAAAGTATTTCTTATCCAAAAAAATAAAAATAATAATAATAATAAAATGTGGGTCCTTATTTGATTGGATCTGGTTCCTCTCCACTTAGAATTTCAGCAGAATTCGTCAAACGGTATGCGGGACACATGGAAATGGCAATATCTAAGGGTAGGGAGGTCCTGGGGAATAGAATCTTGTATATGGGACGTGGAAACACAATATCATCCCCCTGGCTCCCTCAAAATTTCAAAGATTGAAACCTACCTTTCAACCTCAATATTCCTCAAAGATTCAGCTCAAACCATAACCATTTGAAATACCATTTCACGATTTTTCTTCTTTCTTCTTCAAACTTCGTCTCAACCCCAAGTTGCTGAAACATCCCTAAGTGATTCATTTTATTCTTCAAACAAGTGAGGAGTATTGAGAATAAATCCAAAATTTTTAAATACTTTATATATTAGGGAGCGAATCTTTTCATTTAATAATTTGAACTTTTAAAATTAAAACTTAATATAGAATTGTTAAGAATTAATATTTTGAGGCTCCCACGGTCCCACCCACCCATTGGCAAAATAGAGATTTTTCTGTTATTTTTTTTGTTATATTATATTATTGCTGGAGAGAATGAAGAGGGATCTGCATCCTCTTCTTTCAGAACCATTGAGAGGACAACGACAATTTTATTTGGATGATCAATACATGATTCTTCGTGAATCTAAAATCTATATTCGAGTCGACACCTAACTAATAAATCAAGTTAATAGAAGGTGTCGATTCGAACATGGGCCTCCAGATGATGAATCCAACGAAGAGAGGAACAGTGACAGTGAAAATAGAACAAAACAATAACCACGTGGCACGAGACGCCATTTGGTAATTATTGTTTCCCACGTGAAGTGTCGGATGCATGATTGGCTTATTTGAACACATGGGGCGCACGTTGTTGTCCCTGAAAACGCTTCCTGCATTGTAAATTTGTACACACGGTGTCATACGAAACGCGTGAATGCCCCCAATAGAGGGTGTTTTCGTCACTTCACGTTGGCTCCCCTGATGCAGACCGCTTTCCCGGAATCTTTACGCGTGGTCATGATAAAAAAAAACAATAAACAAAAGAAACATTCACGTGTTTGTTGTGCGACGTGTCATGACTCATGATTCATGACTTGCATGACAACTTGTTGACTGTTCTTCTACTCCTTTAGTTGATGCTGAGCTTCTACATCCTAGTTACGGTTTATGAACCTTTTTAACGGCCTAGTTTGACAAAATCAGACCAGATCAGACCAAACCAGACCTCACGGTTAAATCGGGAACCACTGGACCTAATGTAAACCATTAAGGACCAAAAGCTGGGCCATTAATTTAATTAGAAAACAGAATTGATTATCTTCTCCACTACAGCTTTTATTCGTCCCATTCCATAACAAAAATTAATGTTTCCAAGCCTTTATTCGATCTACACATGCTGTTGCGAGTAGCCCATGTCTAGAGAAAAAAAAAAAAAAAAAAAAGAAGAAGGATAAGAGCTACTGATGAGTAAATTCACTTTCTTAAGAGTTATGTGGAATGTGATCTATGAATTTTTTTTAATCATGCAATTAGTTCTTTTCTTAATTAATAATCAAACAATTTTATATCATTGAAAGGACATGTATCATAACTTGATTCGTTAATTTGCAATAAACTATAGTGGTCCGATCTAGTGTATGACAAAATGTGCGAAAAGGAATCTGAATATGAACTCAATCCATGAATTAATTTGAATTGTATTTCAATAACTTGCTTTGCATTATTTATAGAGAAAAAGTAACAAAAGAATATGGATATGGATTTGGACTAATCCTTTTCAACACAATCTATATTGAATAAAACTTCACCGGATGAAACCGCAGTTTCTAAGCCAGTAAAGTGATAAATTATTTAATTTGAATAGGCACCTATTTTTCCATGTGCCAATTGTCCCCCCACAACACTGATCCATCATTAAAACTTTTAATTAATAATTATTCTTTAATATAAACTTGTACTATGTAAGCAAGATTATTCAAACCCCACTGTTTAAGTACTTATGTGACAATGGTCCTCTTCCTCTTAAGATAGTTTTAAAATTAAAAAACAGTAAACCAAAGTTATATTTGAGCTAATAAGTCCAAATCGAATCTCTAAGTTGATATTATTTATGTTAATTAATTGACGCGATACTTTTAACCATTGAGTAATAGAAAATGCTTTCTTTTACTGACAAAAAATTTTGTTCACACTTCATGGTCAAATAAACTAGTTTTTTAATAGAATTTTATTTTCAGCAAAGAAAAAAAAAAAAAAAAATGGTTTTTTAAACAAAATAACAACTACCATTTTCCATCAATGATGGGAGACCACTAATATTAAAATATTATTCGGATCAATGGTAAGCCCAATAAATGAACGCCACATATCTGTATTGAATTAATAAATAAAGGGATTGGATAAGGGTTTTGGGTCGGCTGATATCGATACAACTAAAACCCGGGTCAGATCATTATTAACCTTTAATTAAGCTACTTCTTGAGCACACTGCATTTTTTTTTTTATCATTAAAGAAGGTAAGAAATTGTTGGGGGGGTGGGGGGGAGGGGGAAGAGAGTGAAAGAGAGAGGATTTGATTAGAAATGGTCAGATTCGAAGCTCCTGATCATGAGATGGTGAGGGCGGCCATGAGGATGACCCCTAACCCTGTCTTCCTTATCAGTAAAGCGACTCACCATCTTACATGCAAGGGTACCCTAATAAAGACTCCAAAAGAGGGTAGGGTGGTGGGAATTATAGCCAACAACCTTCGTTAAGTGTCCACCACCCTACCAAGAAACACAGCTTTGCTGGCTCAGATTTAGAGTAACACAGATATATATATATATATATATGACAATCGTAATTTAAAGAGACCCTTAAATTCCCCATCTCTCTCTCTCTCTCTCTCCCTAGAGTCTGTAGACTAATAATTGAGTGCACAGAAAGGGTCATCCTTTGGGAGAAAGAAAAGTGAACCCATGATTCATGGTATTTTAAAGACAATTTTGTTTTGTTGGAATGAAACGTAAAAATATCCAAACAGTGGCTTAATTCTGTATTAATATCGATAGGGCCCAATTGCATAGACTCCACTCACTATTATCCAACCACATCCCATGCCCCACCTTATCATGAGTCATGACCATTACTTTCAGGTTATATTGTGACGTTTCTTTATAAAGGTTTTTGTTACAGAGACACACGTGGATGACGTTCTTCCACCACAGAACCCCTTTCATCCTTCCATTTCCCCATCTCAAAGTGACGGAGGGCCATTCCATTGACACGTTGGATTCTTCTTCCTCTGCCACGTAAGCGATTACAGTAAGACTCCCACGTGAACTCCATGGGTCCCCCCCCCCCGCCAACTGTAGACCACTTATCACCTTATTAAAGATACAAATATTAAACAAGTGGTCTTGCTTATACCACCACGTGCTTCATGCGTCAAACTGTCTTTGGATCAGTTTAATTTTAAACAAAATTAGATTTAGGTTTATTAAAATTATTCACCCAATCTTTTGTTTAATTTAAATACTCAAAATTTGTTTTTTTTTTTTTTTGTAAGATATTCAAAATTTGTATAGATATTACATAACTACCTAGATCAGTGTGTTTTTTTCTCAGTAATCTTTTTTTTTTCTTTCAATTTTCCTTCTTTTTCTCTTTTTATTTTTCAATTACTTTACAACTTTCTTTGGCAACGATATTGGGAATCCTCTATTTTTTTTTTTCTAAAATTTTCCTTCATCTTTGATTCAGCTCTTTCATCAATGATTTCATCGCAATAGATACCAATTATAAGCATGTAAAGTGAAAAGAATCATCTTCACAAAAAATGGATGTAGTATATTAGAAATTAAAAATAAGACTTTAGACAATAATAATAAATTGTAATGAAATGACTAAATCGTACCTCTTAGAAGTAATGAGTAACAAAAAATTAGATAGATAATTTGATAAATCTAAACCCATTTTTTAAAAAATGACATCGTTGTGATGAAATGAGTAATTCATCACTCTAATTGGATTATTGTGCGTGTACTTTCATTAATCCTCAAAATAGTTTAAGAAAACACAATTAAATAAAAAAATCATTTATTATTTGCTTAATCTTAACGCAATAACATGCTTTTATGGTGTACCATGTTACCATGAGTGGCTCTTGTTAAATATAATTTAAAGAATTAATTAATGAAGATGAATAACTTTAACACATAGGGAGTAAGGGTAGTAAGCATGCCCAAGGATATTTAAACCCTTGCAGTGGTCAAGGGCCAAGGCAATCGAGCAAAACGTGCCCTGAATCATTTTTTTTTACTTGGGATTTTTTTAATTAATAATTAAAAGTGGGGGAAATATTTTATTATAAAAAAGAAAAAATCTTTAAATTAATAAATGAAGCAGCGTGTTTCCGCTAATAAAGATGCATTATCTTGAATATTATATTTTTTTGGTTATTTTTATCTTTTATTAATTTTTTTTAATATTAACCAGGGTTGATGAGACTTGAGAGAGGTTAACTAGAGTGCAAACTCAAGTTGGCGGTAGCTCTGAAATTATTATTTTTAATTAGAAGTGGCTCCGAAAATTTGGGTTTAGAACAGGTGTTGGCGGCTACCTGGAAGTCACTTCAAGCCTCTCCAAATAAAACACAAAATCTACACGGAAGTATGAAACTGAAACGCTCCTCCGCCACATTTCAAACGAGCCATCCTCTACAACCTTACCCCTCTCCACCGTCCCCTTCCTACTCCGACCACTTCACACCCTTCTACGCCGATTTTTCACCGGCAACTTATTATAGCAGCAGCTTCAATGGAGTTGCGTCTGATATTCCCGCGTTAAGTTCACGTATTCGCGCAGTAAAACTGCTGCTGATTTCCCACCATATCATTAATCGCCGATCCGTTTTCCATTTTTGCTTGTAGAACTCCTCTTCTTTTTCCGACTGAACCGTTTTTTTATTTTATTTTTCACTGTTTATGGGATGGCGGACTACCGGTTACCGACTATGAATATATGGACGGACGATAACTCTTCGATGATGGAAGCTTTTATGGTTTCCGATTTCAATGGTTTCGGTTGGGCTTCTTCGGCTTCAGCATCTACCATACCTAACGTAACTGAACCCTCCAAAACCCTAGCTCAACCCCAGACTTCGTTGTTGCTCAATCAAGAAACGCTTCAGCAACGTTTACTAACCCTAATCGAGAGTGCCCGTGAGTGCTGGACCTACGCAATTTTCTGGCAGTCATCGATCGACATTTCTGGGAATTCTTTGCTAGGGTGGGGTGATGGATACTACAAAGGAGAAGAGGATAAGATGAAGCGGAAGATGACGCCGACGTCGGCGGCGGAACAGGAGCACCGGAAGAAGGTGCTTCGTGAACTCAATTCTTTAATCTCCGGTATGCCGGCTTCTACCGACGATGCCATTGATGAAGAGGTTACTGACTCGGAGTGGTTCTTCCTTGTTTCGATGACTCAGTCGTTTGTGAACGGCGTTGGCCTTCCGGGTCAGGCGTTCTTCTCTGCGACGCCGGTTTGGCTCTCCGGAAGAGAGAGGCTTGCGAACTCATCTTGTGAACGGGCACGACAAGGTCAGGTTTTTGGATTGCAGACGATTGTTTGTATTCCCTCTGCGAATGGCGTTGTTGAATTAGGCTCGACGGAGTCGATTTTCGAGAGCTTGGATCTGATGAACAAGGTTAGGGTTTTGTTTAATTTCAATAATCTTGAAGTAGGTTCTTGGCCGGTGGCTCAGACGGACCAAGGTGAGAACGATCCGTCCTCCCTCTGGCTGTCGGATCCGTCATCTTCGGTGATCGAAATTAGGGACTCTGTTAATACTGCCCCAGCTGCTACTGCTACTGCTACTATAGTCCCTACCAGTGTTCCTGAGATTTCCAAGTCGATACACTTCGAACGCCCCAGCTCGAGTAGCTTAACTGAAAACCCTAGCACGATAACCATCCAACACCGTCAGCAGACGCAGACACAGAGCTTCTTCCCTAGGGAATTGAACTTCTCTGAATTCGGAATCGATGGAAGCAGTGCAAGGAATCGTGGTTCGTCGTGCAAGCCCGAATCCGGCGAGATCTTGAATTTTGGGGAGAGCAAGAGGACTTCGACCAGTCCCAGTGGTACTCTGTTCTCAAACAATTCAACTCAATTTGCTGCAGATGATAAGAAGAAGAAGAGATCTGCGACATCGAGGGGTAGTAACGAAGAAGGCATTCTTTCCTTCTCGTCTGGTGTTGTATTGCCTTCTTCTGGTGTTGTGAAATCAAGCTGTGGAACAGGAGATTCTGACAACTCTGACCTTGAAGCTTCGGTTCGAGAGGCTGAAAGTAGCAGAGTAGTTGACACAGAGAAGAGACCTCGGAAGCGTGGAAGGAAACCTGCAAATGGCCGAGAGGAGCCACTGAACCATGTTGAAGCAGAGCGACAGAGGAGAGAGAAGCTCAACCAGAGATTCTATGCTTTACGGGCTGTGGTACCTAATGTCTCCAAGATGGACAAAGCTTCCCTTCTTGGTGATGCCATTGCCTATATCGAGGAGCTCAAAAAGAAGCTCAAAACAGCTGAATCCGACAAGGAGGGATTGCTGGCTCAAGTTGATGCCCTGAAGAAGGAGATGGCCAGTGAAGAATCTAGATACTCTGAGGCAGTCTCACGGGCATCTGAAAATGATCTGAAAACTTCAACTCAAGGAAGCAAGTCATTGGATATGGAAATTGATGTGAAGATACTCGGTTGGGACGCCATGATTCGCGTCCAGTGCAATAACAAGAACCACCCAGCAGCAAGGTTTATGGCTGCTCTGAAGGAGCTCGACCTAGATGTTCTTTACGCCAGTGTTTCAGTGGTGAACGACCTGATGATCCAACAGGCTACAGTGAGGATGTCAAGTAAAATATTCAACCAGGATCAGCTCAGGATTGCTCTATGTGCTAAAGTTGCTGACCCTCGATGAACACTCAAGAGCTACCTCACACTTCGGGCTTCTACCTCGGCTCTAGCCGGAAAATTTTAAAATCCCGGTAGGCAAGCTATGTATATTGTTACATTACTTCTCCATCATCTACGATGTTGTCAAACTGAAATGTTGGAGCTGTATTCTGAAGAAGAAGAGAGCTCGAGTCATTGGGGTAGAGTAAATGCTCCAATTGAGTGAGTTATGTGATAATTACTCGGCCTTTTTCATGTTTGTGTTCTATACTAGTTTCAGTGTAAATAGATGTTTACACTAGGCTCTGGCTTGTTAATTTAGGTATAATACTCTTGTAATTTAAGTGGATTTTCAGAGGTGACTGGATTTAGTTAGTGAGACTTGGAATCTGTTAGTCTCTTGTAATGTCATCCTTGTCATTTTAGTAATATGAATCCCAAAGATTATTCGAAGATGGAATTTTGGTTTTGTTATTTTCTTCATGGTTGTGAACTTTGAGCACAACCCTCCCCTCCACAAATTTGAGACTGGTTTTAATGCATCCACCAGCACTGTGATTTTAGTTGCAGAGTCTTCAACTGAAAGCCTAAGTATGAAAGGAACTCTGATGAGGGGCAGAAGTGAAAATCTCCAATCAGAGGGAAAGGAGATAGTGGTTCGCGCTTGTTCCCTTTTATCACCCTTTTGTTCCTTCTTACTCTTCTTTTTGGTTAGCAAAGTTTCGTCTGCAGTTCTTACCATGTATTTGAGGCCCAAAATTGGCTTCTCTATCTTTCCCTCTCATTACAAACCCGAGTATGGTTCGTGTTTACCTTATTTGGCAGATAATGAGGAATTCAGAGAGATTGAGCAATTGTCCTTGGCATAGTCTTGTTTCGCTCACATGGGGATTGTTGAGGGAGGGAGTAGTGGGTCCTCGGTGTAGGCCTTTTCACTTGAAGATTTCAATATAAAGTGACCGAACAAAGAGTAAGGTTCTTTGAAAGGTTCTTTGAAACCAACCCCCCCCCCCCCCTCCCTTTTCTTCCCCCTCTTCTCTCCTCTCTCTCCCTTCCTACCCTGTTCGGATACTGATCTGCTCATTAGATACGTTTCCGAAAACGGAAATGGTTAGAAACGGTGAGAAACAAAGAGGTGATAGGAGATGCAGAGGGGTGGTCGGTGATGGCGGAGGTGCCAACCGGCGAGGGCAGGAGATGCAGGAGGGTCAAAGATGGTGGAAGATGAGGGAGGTGGCCCGAAGGGCAGAAGATGCAGGTTAGCGATGGAGGAGATGTAGGAAGATGGTCGGTGATGGCGGAGTGATTTGCGATGGAAGATGAAGGAGGTAGTCGGCGATGGCAGAAATTATTACCGACGAGAGGATAGGATGGCGGAAAGACCAGTACTAAATGTGTTTTTATCTTATTTTATTTTATTTTCTTAAATTATATTATAGATTTCTAAAATAATTTTTTTAATTTATTTTTGAGGGCATTATTGTCCAAAAAATGTTGGTGATGATGAATCTCATCACCAAATTGAATGAAATTGAATGTTTTCAAAAGCAGGGGAAGTGGGAGATATTTTAAGTCAAGTTAGGGGTGATTGCCCTTTAAGATTTCAGGAGGGAAGGTTGGTGAAATTTTCCAAAAAAAATCTATCTGTACCCAGCCTTGCAATTATAATTAGTGTAGGATCTTTTTCCAACCTTTCTCACATCCTAATCATCACCTCCTAATCATGTGGGCCACTATTGATAAAACTGTTTCTGGAACTCGATTGGTGTGGTATAAAAGATTCCCTTCACCTTGCTAGCATGGAAAATCTCAATGTATAATTAAATTTAGGAAAAAATATCTCTAATGTTAGGACTTGGATGTTTTCATACGTCTTTTCACGTCCTTATCTTTACTATTAAATCTTATACTAACACATTTTCTCCTCACTGACCATGTAGGTTTTTTTATTGACAAAATTGTCTTCCATATTATGATTGATGTAGCGTAAGAGATTCCCTCTCCTCTCTAATAGTGTGGGGAACCATGTCCTTTAAAAAATTTCTTTAAACTTTTGTGAAGTTAAGGTTTTCATTCTTGCCCATGTTACATTGCAACAAACAAAGTCTTGATGTATTTTCTTTATAGACAATTTGTTGAAGATTGGATTCTTACCATGATTGTTTTTTCTAATGGCATCTGGAGTATTGTAGTTTCAAACTTGTTAAGTGAATTAGCATTAGTGTTAGTTCTTCAAGTGAATGTAAGATTTTTACCCAAAAAAAAAAAAAAAAGATGAAGAGAATGTAAGATTTAAAAGGCATGATAAAAAAAAGATACAAGTACATATAGGTGAACTATTCTCCAAAAAATCATTGCCTTTACTACTTGTACTAATTGGTGTCTTTATAGTGGAAATATAGTTTTTGTACGATCGTTCAACATTTGTTACACGAAGCTGTATTTTGACCCAAAACTTTCAAGAAAAAAACGAAGGATAAACCAAGAAGGAGAAATAAAGATCGATTTAACGGAAGGAAGCTCCGTCAAGTAATTTTCATTGTGGTACTATTAGTCATTCTTTTGAATTTGCTAAGTCAGGCGGCATAGGAAACTATATGGGGGAAAAGTGGATATCCTATGAAGGGTGGTGTTGTTTTGATCAATTGCTAGTTTTGATCAATTGCTAAGTAGTTCTTTTCTCAAATAATATCATGGCATGCATATCAAATACCCTTGCCCTTGAACATTAATTTTCAGTACGAAATCAAATGTGAGTCATATATGAGTTGCTTATGAATTATTATTATTATTATTTTTTACAATAAATTGCATATAGATTATTCATGTCTAGTAACATAACCTATATATTTTTCATCGAAAGAAGATACTTTATTTAGATTACATACAGCACGTGAGAGCACTTATTTCTATATTTTCTAAACCATTACCATTAGTACATGAAAAGGAGAAGCCTTGATGGATATCCTTTTATTTATACCTATGATTACATAACATAACCTGGCATTCTCCTTTACAAAAAGAAAAAAGAAAAAAAAAAAGACTGGCATTTTCAATATGTATAGTCCACATTAGTAAATTTAGCTCTTGAATAGATGTTACTCTCCAGATTACCACCATTGAGACTCTGTATGCTTTGCATTTCGATAGTAGGACTGGTTCTTCGATGAACCACCACCACCACCTACATTGTGGATATTTGGGAACCAACCACCACCACTCTTGAATATGTTGATTCTTACAGCATATCTGATCAACATTCAAGATTCGTTTTCACAATCTTGAATTTGTTTTTAGGGAGAGGGTTTTCTAAGCAAGGAGGTAAAGACATGACAGAGAGCATATACAGGGACAGATTGGTAATATAACATTATAATGTGAGGAGGAGGAGAGAGAGATATGATTGGCATTGTCGTAGCCTACGCTGCGTGCTTATAGAGATTTCCCCCTTACTTTTATCTATGATTGAAGAATCTTTATTATAAAAAATAAAATATAAATCTACTAAAGTATATGCTTTTGTTATGGCAATGGATAAGAAGACCTAACCTGCCATTCTTTTTTTCTTTTTTTTGGATAATAATAACATGCTATTCAATACCATTTATTTAATTACCAATTATGACATCTCATGATTTCTTGATACAATGTTTTAAAACAAAGGTTGGTTTGAAATCTTGGGCCTTGACTCTTGACCTGTGTTAGTTAAAACTCGTTTTAAACGTGTACTATGTAATTGTACTATACTCAATCATTTAGTACTTGTATTATTGTATTAATTTTAAAAATACTTTAAAATATTTTATATTCCAAGTCTTATCGTTTAAAAGGAAATTAATATGCGTACCGTACCGTAACTATATCCTAATCGGATCCAAATCGTCTCATCCCTGAGATTTGGGAGGCGTGGCGGCGACCCCACTGGATGGTTGCCATGTGGGGGTCGGATGAATCCGACCCCTCCGTTCGAGCCGACACTCTCTTATCGGCTCGGCTTGTCGGCTCGAACGAAGAGGTAGGATTCATCCGACCTCCACATGGCAACCATCCAGTGGAGTCGCCGCCACGCCTCCCGAATCTCAGGGATGAGACGATTTGAATCCATTTTAATCTGCATCTTCAATGAGTAATGAGACTATTAATCTCATATTGTTTAATATATTTTACTTGAATAAATTATTAATACTTTAGTATGCGTACCGTACTAAAGTATGGTTCGTTTTTACCTTATTCGGCAGATAAAGAGGAATTTAGAGAGATTGAGCAATTGTCCTTGGCATAGTCTTGTTTCTCTCACATGGGGATTGTTGAGGGAGGGAACAGTGGGTCCTCGGTGTAGGCCTTTTCACTTGTAGATTTCAATCTAAAGTGACCAAACAAAGTGTACTCTCCTCTCCCTCTCTCTTCCTACCCTTCGGCCTAAGCCAGTTTTCTTGGATCCTCTCCCACCCCTTCCCTTCCAATCCGAAAACCACTCCCCATTTCTGCTTTTGATCTCGTGACCATGAATCATCACCCTATCCTTTTTTTACAATGCTGTGTTTGAGGGTCTTGTCAATGATATCGAGAAGTTGGTGGCCAAGCATGTCCGTTTTACTGATTAGGTAATTGTCCACCTTCCGGACAAATGGGATAGGCATGTTAGCATTGAGGAGTCCTCCAATGATGATTCCTCGAAAGTAAAGGTTCATTCATTGTTCCTATGATGAGCTCTCGTGTTGGAAGGATCATAGATGCAATTTCATGCATTACTCAATGTGTGATGGGAATAATTGGGAATTCTTTATACCTCTCCGGTTTCCTTGAGTAGGATTACCCGCAATTGTACTCCTTCTAATCGTCTCCAAGACGTTAAAATAAAAAAAATGATGAATATGTTGTGTAGGTAGTGGAGTGGTTGTTTTTCTTCTTTGTTTTGGGATGTAGTTTTTTGTAGCAGTGTCTTAGTTGTTATTTGTTCTGTTGTATTGTTTTGCTTGGCCCTCTTTTGAGGTTCAGGTTATTAAATTCTTTTTTTTTTATCAATAAAATATCTATTATTTAAAAAATATATAAAAAAATGCACTAATTCCTCTCACTTGTTTATTTTTAGAGCTATTTTCTATTTGCACCGGCACCCTTGGAAAAGATATATAATGACAAAAAAAAAAAGTAAATTTCTCCCACCTCTTCTTCATGAATTTTAAAAGACAATCACCTCCTAACTTGACTGAAAATGTCTCCCACCTTTTCTATTTTTTGAAAATTTTTTTTTCAATCAATTTGGAGATGGGATTCATTCATTCATCATCATCAATGTTTTTAAGACAATAATACCTTTCAAATTGAGAAAAACAGAAAAAAAAAAAAAACCAAAAAAAAAAAAAACCTTCCCGTTGGCCTTGTCTATTTTCGTCCTCCTCTCCCAACTCTGACATCATGATCGTCTGCTATTTCAATTCGAGTATTGGGAGTAATCCATTAAACTACCAGTAGTAGGAGGCATTTGTCATGGCATTCTAGTTGATACTATGGTGGTTGTAGCAGTGGCAGAAGAGGAGGCGACAGTGCTGATGGGATCGTCTGCTATTTCCATTTTTCTTGGATAACTGTACACATTTGGAGAAGAGAAGCTTCCGATGAAAGAAGATGAAACCAAAGATGATGGGTTGTTGTCAAAACTCAAGCTTGTAACGGGAAAGTTGGGAAGAAGAGGTAAAGAGAACGTCGAACCCAAAAAGCCGCTGCTGCTGCTGCTATTGACGTTGACATCTACGTTGTAATTTGCAGGCTGTGATAATGTGGGCGGTATCAGAGCCTGGTAGAGAATCTCTGAGATGCCCTTCTGATCACTGAAAGGAAGAGATGATATCTGTTGTTGCAGAGGTTCAATTCCCACATGGTTACTGTTCTTAGCTTCTCCATCTTGTGGCGGCACTGGGTAGAGGTCTTAGAGGGCTCATCATAGCCGCACCAAGCAGCAACAGAAATGGAGGACATTTCCAGATCCAATATTATGGACTGCTCTCCCAGGTAATCAATAGTTGGATTTGGGTTCTTAGAGACAGCGGCGGATGTGGCATTTCTATCAGCAATAATAGGAAATGAGCACTAACGATCGTTCTTGAAGAGATTGGAACAAATCGTTCGCATGAACAACCTGGAGTCCTCTGGAACTTTAGAAGCAGGGTAATAGGTTTTTGGGTTTTCTTCATTCACTATTCAGGTGCCTCTATTCATGAAACTCAACAACCTCTGAGAACCTGAATGACCCAATTAATCAAATTGGATTACAGTTCACAACTAAAATTTGAAAAAGATACTTGGGAGAGGCCATAGCCCTTTTATCGATCTGGCCGATGGTGATATTGATTTGCAGCAGCCACAGAAAGGATCCGACATTAAGAATATCATGGTTGTTAATATCATGGCCTAGTCTAGAATTCCGACATTAAGAATATCTGCAGCAGCCACAAAAAGGATTAGAAAGAATCACTCCTAGTGCAAAGATCTAGACGGAGAGGAGGACGAAGATAGACCAACAGAAAGGGTTATTTTTATTTTTATTTTATTTTATTTTCAATTTGAACAGTATCATTGTCCTTAAAACATTGATGATGATTAATCCATCACCAAATTGATTAAAAAGAAATATTTTAAAAATTAAGGGAGGTAGGAGACATTTTCGATCAAATTGAGAGGTGATTGTTTTTTAAAATTTTTGGAGAGAAGGTGGGAGAAATTTATCCAAAAAAAAAATCCATTTGTACCCAGCCCTCCAATTGATGCTTGGCCTTGGCACCATTGCATCATGAGGCAAGGGCATCCATGGTGGCCCTTTGCTATTTTAGGTCGTATGGTGGACCGGTGGTTAGTAGATATACTTATTTGATTAAAATGACGTTCTACTGTCTTCCAGATCTCTGTTTTTGTTTTTTTTTTAAAAGTAAAAATGTGATACCTGTTATCGTTGATTAATTTCATCAAAGTAAAAGGTTTTCTCCACTGCCTCTGACGGAAATTTGGTTCTTTTGGGAATGACTTGGTTTTGTGATCATCCTCCTCTATGGACGCCCTTATGCTACTACTCTATAACCCATAGCCCAAAAACCTTGGGTTTTCGCAGATCTTTTTCATTCATCACATTAATTTCATAGTCAAAAATTCGGATTTGATTCTTATTCATATCCATTTAAGATATTTCGAATCTAAATAATCGGATTCGGATGTAAATTTGGATAGCTAGGATTGGATCTGTTTTGTTTAGGTATCCGTGAACAATGTAGTCTTATGAATTATAACACATTTAGCCTAAAAAAATATAAATTTTTACCTAAAAAAAAGGAAATGAAATTGTAAAATAAAACTGTTTGTTTTTTTATAGTTATTATTATACATACTTTTTAAAAATAGTGTGGTGTATATTTTTCGCATTCGACTCAGATTCTAATTTGAATTTTTTTATACATCCAGTTGATTTCATATTGGAATCGGATAAGATAGTTGGTCAATGGATTCAAATTCAGATAGTTGTAAATTCGATTCGAATTTTCTAATCCGATCCTTTTTACATCTCTAGCTAGGCATTAGGTTAAAAAAATTTATGGGCTGTGTTGGTCTTTCCTCAGTTTGGTTCGAAGCCAGCCTTTATCCTTACATTAACATATCTATTAAGTAATAAACCTGTCATTATCATCATAAATCATTTGCGGGTTCCCATCAGTTTTTAAGCATCAACTTCTTAGCTATTAGAATTTAGAAACATAAGGAGAGGATTAAACTAAAGGAACACAAGAGAACTAGTGGCTATGAAGGGTCATGAAGACATTAATTATAACACACAGACCAAATTTGATATTAACAATAATATTAGTTGCCCATAATAATATAATAATAAATATATATATATATAAAAATAATGATACCAGAGGGAGGGAGAAAGAAGGAGAGGAAATTCAATTCAATTGAAGACCCAATTGCAGACACTAGAGGGAGAGAGAAGGAGAGGAAATTCAATTCAATTGAAGATCCAATTGCACCCATAAATCCTAGTTCACATGCAGAGAAATACACATCAGCAAATTTCCATGGACTCTGTGAAAACATGAGGAGGAAAGAAAGGGCAACATCAAGCTGGGAGGGAATGGCGGGAATGGTATGGAAAAGTAAGGATCTTTTCCCGCCAAGTGTTAAAAGGCTCGCCTCTTTTCAATCACTTCATCTTCAATTCTGGGATTCAGATTCTCAAAGCTCCAATCCCTTCTCATGCCACCACTGCGCATGAGTCTCGGCCCGTCACCTTCCATTGTCGCAGTTGCGCTATGAGCCCTATGGTGACCCTTCTTTCCTACTCTACTCCTCATCTTCTCGTATCGAGGTGGCGGCGGTGGCGTGAGGTTCCCCGACCAACTCCTCTCCATTGAAATGCAGCACAACCATTGGCGTGAGCCTTCATGTTCATGATCTGTTGGGTTTGACCTGGCCGTTTTTTGACAGACCCAACACGAGAGACTCATTTGGATCTTGATGGAGTAATTTTGTCGATACGATCATGAGAAAGGTTTGATTTTGCAGATTGAAGGAGACCCAGATGGGATAGATTGTGATACCAATGTCGTAAGGTGGCTTGAAGTTGTAGGGAATGCTTTAATGGGTGGGGAGGATAAAGGAGAGAAACAACGACAGTAAATTTTGCAGGGTTTGTTAGGAGACTCGGGTTGACGTAAGCTTATATATTCCCTCCTTCCCTCCTTCCCTCCTTCCCTTTCGAATAAAGGAGTTGGGAGCTGTTATTAACAAACTGCAGTTAATCGTTTTTATCAATGGGGATTATTAATATACGTTAAAAGCCTAATTTAGGGTATCAGACTTCAGACACCTTTTTCTTCAGTTACAAATTATAATTGCATTTTTCTAAAATAAATAAAGGTGTCAACTGTCAATGGGTACCCATTTACCCGACTGATCCTTGATCAACCAGATCATTATGGAGCTAGCTAAGTGCTGCAAAATTATAGACCTTAATTTGGCAGGTCCAGGCTAGAGTTAGGGCATAAATAGAAACCCAGTCTGGCCCTCAGTCAGCACAAAATGACAACAATGAAGATACTTATCAACCAACATATTATTTCTCACCCACAAACTGAATTGCTATCTACATGCAATCAGTTGATTTTTATTTTAAGGGAAAATAATCTCCACATCGTTAATTAGTCTGTGTGGGATCCTTTCCCAACCCTTCTCACATCCTGATCATGTGATCTGCATTGGTACCCGACAATCTATCATCTCCAGATCACGTGGGCCACTGTTGGCAAAACCGTTTCGTAACCTGATTGGTGTGATATCAAAAATTCCCCTCCCATTGTCAGCATGAAAAACTCTAGAATCTTAGTACTCGATGCTTTCCCAGGTCCCCTCACTCCTTACCCTGATTATGGGAGTCATACATTAACACATTCTTTTTTCTCTAACTATATGAGTCTTCTATTGATGAAACTGTTTTTCATGTTGTAATTGGTGTAATGTGAGAGATTCCTTTTTTCCCTCTTAATAGTGTAAGGAACCGTGTCCCTTAAAAAAATCTCTTTTAAACTTTTGCTAAGTTTTGATTTTCATTCTTGCCCATATTACATTGCACAAAAACAATTAAGTCTTGATGTATTTTCTTTATAGTCAATTTGTTCAAATTGGATTGTTACCAACATTGTTTTTTCTTCTAGCATCTCGAGTATTGTACTTTCAAACTTGTTAAGTGAATTAGGTTCTTCAAGTGAATGTAAGATTTTTACCAAAAAACAAAAAAAACAAAAAAAAAAACAGAAACAATGTAAAATTTAAATGACATGGCAACAAGAAGTCATTGCCTTTACAACCTGCACTAATCGGCATCTTTATAGTGGAAATGCAGTTTTTTGTACAATAGATTGTTCAACACCCATAGCACAAGCCCATTTTTGACCCAAAACTCTTAGGAAAAAGCAAAGGATAAACCAAGAAAGAAAAAAGATCGATTTAACGAAAGGAAGCTCTGTCATTTAATTTTCATTGTAGCACTACTAGTCATTCTTTTGAACTGGCTAAGCCAGGCGGCATAGAAACTATCCAGGGGAAAAATGAATATCCAGTGAGGGGGGTGTTTTGATCAATTGCTAAGTAGTTTTTTTTTTCCAAATATTATCATGGCATGCATATCAAATACCCCTGCCCTTGAACATTAATTTTCAGTACAAAATCAAATGTGAGTCATATATGAGTTGCTTATGAATTATTATTATTATTATCATTGTAACAATGGTTTGTTACATTTAAAAATATAACAAAATAAATCTGAGTCATTTATTTTTATTAATTTTTTAATCTAACCCTTTCCAACTTGGGTAGTGTTGTAGTAATGTTTAGAGTACTCGTACACATACATAGACATACAAAAGATGTATGCCAATACATAAGAGACATTTTATTGAATTAGAGTTTGAAATTCAACATGTGGATAATCTAGACCATGTTCTTTCTATCCAACGGTTGGAATAGACACTTCATTTGCCTATGTGATTGAATAAATTTCTTGTGACATTTGAAAAAAATAACAAACCTTTGTTACAATAATAATAACCCTTATTATTATTACAAGAAATTGCATATGAAATTTTCATGCCTAGTAACATAAGCCATATATTTTTCATTAAAAGAAGATAGTTTAGCTTACATCCAGCACGTAAGAGCCTTTATTTCTATATTTTCTATAACATTACCAATAGTACATGGAAAGGAGAGCCTAGATAGATATCCCTTTATTTATACCTACAATTACATAACATAATCTGGCATTTTCAATATTTATAGTCCATGTTAGTAAATTTAGCTCTTGAATTAATTGTTATTACTGTCCAGATTACCACCATTGACACTCTGTATGCTTTCCATTTCGACAGTAGGACTGGTTCTTCAGTGAATCACCACCACCTACATTCCGGATATTTGGGAAATCCTCGTAAACTGTTAGTTTTCCAGCTTTTGGCTTTGGGTTTTTTAAGCAAGTAGGTCAAGACATGACAGAGAGGGGGTATTGGGTTCGTATACAGGGGCAGATAAGGGATATAGTTGATATACTATTATAACGTGAGTGAGTGATGAGGAGAGAGAGAGAGAGAGATATTGTTGGCATTGTCGTAGCCCACGCTGCTTACTCGTAGAGATTTCCCCCTTATTTTTATCCATGATTGAAGAATCTTTAATCAAAAAAATAAAAAATAAATCCACTAAACTATATGCGTTTGTTAAGTTATGGCAATGGATAACAGGACCATAACATGCCATTCATTTATTCACTTACTAATTATGACATCTCATGTCATACTTTAATTTCGATTGAATTAGAAGTGTGAATGAACGATCTCTAAACCACAGCTCATATTAGGATCTCAATAAACTGTGTTAACAAACCAATCATGCAAACTAACCACAATCAGAGAAAAATAAATAACAACGGAATTAATAAACAAATGACCTGATTCTCCTAATGATAAATAAAATAACTACTCAAATTATTCCTATCAACCACAATGTAATTAAATAAATTTAATACCTTGTTTATAACCAACTCAAAAGAATAAATAAATAACACTAAAGAAACACACAGTAAGAGCACTCGCAATGGACATCATGCTCTTCCTCTACTGCCTGTGTATCTATAGCAACCACTGTCCCATACGCTGGAGCAGCCATAAAGTCCTCAGTGGTATAACCTGCATCAACATCTGAAAAGTTTGTATATACAAAGGGTGAGCCCACAACTTAATTTAGTAAAGCACAAGACCATGTAACATACAAAATACATGAGATAACATTACATTGGGTCAGATATAACTTGCAAAGTGCTATGGTAAGGTTTGACGGTCACCGCACCTCCATGCACAAGAGTGTGAGCACACCCAACAGTCAGGCTCTGATCCACACTACTGATGTTGCCCCACATCAATCACTCCGATATAGAAATAGAGCTAGAGTCTGACGGTCATGCTACAATCCACACTATTACATCTTCCCCTTGATACTCTACATTGTACCAATACCTACACCCCTATTGGTAAGGGCTTGCAAGTGAGTTTCGTTTCTAACTAGTCCTATATGTCATCACAGTATCTATGGCCCTACCCCAACCTAGCTCCATATGACATAGAGATAGAACTTGAGTCTGATGGGCAGGCAGAGCCACAATCACACGTCCTCCCCCTGATACCATATTCGTATCAAACTAGCTAAGGTAGATGGTGATACGAAAATGTGTTAGTGTGAGGATATATCCAAGGCTATACTCTCCTTCACATTTCACACACTGATAAAAACATTCACATGCCTAAATAAGAACGTCCCTAGCATACTAATATGCATGAACAGATAATAAAATTAAATAACAAGATGACATGTGAAATGCACAGGCAACATGCATACAGATTACAGAGCAAAGGTTTACTGTCCATTATCAATTAATTAAAGTTTGAGGTCTTGTCCCTTACCTGATACATGATTGCAAGTCTACTCTGCGTCATAGAGTCCACTCACGTCGTCCACAATTCCTACAAGACATTATTCATTTATTAGAATTTAGTTTACGAGATTTTAGTTGGTCAGAACCAAGTCTAGCCAACAATTAGGCTCGGACAGACATACCGGTCTGACTCAAAGTCCAGTCGGTATGTGTCTGCGGTACATACCGCCTGGCCATACTACAAGACTTTAGTCCAGTCGGTATGTACTTGCGGTATATACCGCCTGGGCATACTGTAGGACTTTAGTTCAAGTAGTATGCCCTGCGGTATGGCATACTGCAGGACATTTAGTCCCTACGGTATGGGTCCGAGAGTCTATTCTCAGACCTCCCTCTCCCGTCAATCCTCGACTTGGTTTTAGTGTTCCTCCTAAACCATTCTAGGGTCAAGATACCTGTTAGGTCACTTAGGTTTAGATTATTCACCGTTTAACAACTTTGAACAACGCTCCCATCCTTCTCAAAGTGGATCTCTATGAAAACTAGGGTTTTACAGTTCTAGGGTTTTAGATCAATACGTCATTTCAAAGCTTTGATCAGTAACCCAAGCCTTCCTATAGGTAGAGCACTTACAGGTGTTCGTTGAATAGCGGTGCTCTCCTCCCAACGAAAAATCCCTTTTCGAATAGCCTCCTTCCTGTCTGCTCCTTCTCAGATCTCTTTTTAGACGGCTCTAGGGTTTGAGATTCATTGGAAAGGAACTAAGAAGGAGGAAAGATGTATATATAGAGTGGGAAACCATTCTAGGAAGGTCTCCTACGTCCAAGGATCTTGTAGAATCAAATTCAGAGTGTGGGATCCATTGGAGTCCGTCATCACTCGTTTAATCATACTGGTTGGACATACTGGTATGACTCAAAGTCCAGCCGGTATGCATAAACGGGTCTGAAAATGTTCGTTTCTCGTACTTGAATTCCATGGTTCGTCACTCGGCCTTGTCTTTTGGTCTGGTTATGATTGGAAGACCTGTTACGACATGAAACATAGGTTAGATCGAGTTTTCGGAGTGTGGGTCTTAATCTCATGATTTCTTGATCTCAACCTACAATGTGTTGAAACAAAGGTTTGAAATCTTGAGTCCAAGAAAACAAGATTTGATAGCAATTTCAATCGAAACCCATTGAAATGGACCGAAATCTCGAGATTTTTCAAGATTTTGACTAATACACTGTAGAATATGTGTCTTCGATGCCAGCTCATCTCGAGCTGCTTGAGATCATTGAAATTTTTAAAACTTTGATAAGATCTTATTGAGATTTAGAACCATGGTAAATACTTTTATTGTGTGCTTGTTATTTGCTTTTTATTTCTTTTGTTTGTGCTTTCATCATCAACATAAAGGAGAGAAATATAAAAGTAAGAGGTGGCTGAAATTGATTAAGAAAGAAAGAGAGAACATAGGAGGAGGAGGAAAGAAACTAGAGAGTGGGCTTCTAAAGTCTATTAAAAAACATAAAAAGAGAGAAAATCATAGAGACTATGATTGTCTAATACACGCGATGCCTCACACTTGCTATTATGATTAGTAATGTATTTAAATTATTTAACATGATAAATGTATGGGGTTATGCTTACAAGAATGGTTTTCAAAATATTTACATGTTTATAAATATTCAAACTTATTATGTTTTATGTTGATTAAAAAAATATTGCTTGTGTTTAAATATTTTGTGTAATTATTATGCGTGTTTTATCTTACTTGGCTGTGTTTTACTTTCTTTGGGACGAGTGATTAAAGGCTGCAAGTCACGCAGACTGGGCTGAATTTTTAGAAAACCAAGGCCCAGCCCAACCTCTCATATGCCCAATCCAAGTCCCATTGGCATCGATCATGGGCTAGGATATCCAACAACCCAGTCCAACACCATTCCAGGCTGGGCCCAGATTGAATCATCCTTAGCCTGGTCCAAGTTAAAAAAAAAAAAAAAAAAAAAAAAACTCGCCCCAGCCTATGTTGTATCTAACTAATAAAGCTACACATTGGGCAAGTGTGGAAGCAATAGATGTAATAATTAAAAATAAAAAATGTGTAAAAACGGTTGTTAAGCATTCTGAAATCGAAAAGTAGTTTTGGAGCGGAAAAACTGAAAAGGGGAAGGAAAGTAGAAATAAGACCGGACAATGGCCTGCCTGCCTTGTGCCTTGGCAGCCCTGCCATTGCTTCGTTTTTTTTGTTTCTTCGTTAAAATCGCCCTAAAAACCTCAAAGCCGTTTCAGGTCCGAGTCCCCGTCATCTCTCCCACTCTCTCCTCCCTCTTCTCCCCATTACACCCAACCACATTTTTCTTCAACGTTTCTCCATTACCTTCTCTCTTTCTCTCTCATGCAAAACAGATAATGAAGTGGTTGAAACACAAACCTTCAAATGTAATCATTTACCCAGGTATTTTTGTTTTCTCTAGTTTCTCTTCCTTCTACTCTCTTCCCTTCCAATGCATGGCTTTTCATTGTCAATGTATACAAATTCGAATGAGCTATGGACACGCTTATGTTTTGCGATCGTAACGCCTGATGCTTGAACCCATTCATGTCATTTTTTCCAGAATCTGGTTCTTTGTTTAGGTCATCTCTCGTTTATTCTATTGGACTTTGAGGTGAAGTTTCTTGGTTTCCCTCCTTACATTTATTGATTGATTATTACACCTTCTGCCCCCCAACCCACAGTTAATGCATTTTTTTTGGGTGCTTATTCGGTTTGCTACACGTTAGCCATATTCATTATATCGTTGCCAATGTAATTTTTTTTTTCTTTTAATTTAAAATTTTCTCCCTGAATACAGTGAATTTATGATAAACTGCAGCATTACTTTTATTCTCTGTTATTGGCCATTGTATTAGAATGACAGTAAACCTCCCCATTTGGTTCAGATTTTCGATCTAAATCTGAGTTATTAAGTTGCTAAGTGTGGAAGTTATTATTTTTTTTCAGATTTCTTTATAATCAATCCAAAATGCAAAGCTGCAAAGTAATGAATGGTATAATGTTTTTCACCAGTTTTATTGTCTGTTCCTGTCCCAACCTTATGAGAATGCAAGTATTTATGATGAGCATCTTTTAATTGAAACCGTTTTTTCCAATTCTAATGAGCAACTGATGCCTTCATGTTATACTTCAATTAGAATAAAATGTAATTTTGAAATTTAAGTATGTCATGTTTTTAAGTATCAGGATCTGCCGATACCGTTACTTTTCGTGGTGCCAAGCAAGCTAAGGTCGTGGACAGCAGCTTTGAAGCATGAGTGAAGCCAGGTAGCCAAAGACAAGGCCTTAACTGCCCATATTTTATACCAAGTCTGGGTATGCTCCCCATTTTCCCCATTGTCCCTCTCAATCTGGTATGGGTACCTTGACAACTTTCCAGGTCGAATTGCGGCCTAGGTATGCTTTCAACTGTTGGCTAATACCACACAGAAACTGTGAGATATTGGCCAAAACTCAACCAGCATTGGCTTGTATTTGCCAATCCAGTCCCTGATGTAGAGTTTTAAAACCTTATATTTAGTACCTAGAATCCCTGCACCTAGAATTTTATATGTTCCATGATATTAGCCGCCTGTTTTATCATTCATTGGTTCGTATTTGCCAATCCAGTCCCTGATATAGAGTTTTAAAATCTTATATTTAGTACCTAGAATCCCTGCGCCTAGAATTTTATACGTCCCATGATATTAGCCACCTGTTTTATCATATACTGTGAATTTACCAAAAATCTGGCAAATGCCCCAGAAATCCTGAGTTGGACATCACATGACAGGTCAAGTTGATATTTTACATCAAATTTGGGCCAGGCATTTTACAGTTCTTCGGCTCTGTTGTACAAGGAGAGTTCAGAAAGACGGGAACCGCCTTGAATCATATTACATCGTGGAAATATGGGGGCATCCTAAGAATTGTATACTTTAGAATAACCCCAGGTCCCTAACCACTAGAGAGTTGAGACCTCCGCTTAGTGTTGTGGAGTTTGATATCTATTTAAATGCAGGAATCGGTGACTGTAATGGGAATCTAATCTGCCAGCTGGACCAAGTATGACCACCATATTCAATGTAGAAGGCTAGAAGTTAACCAATTCTGCTGTTTGAGTTCTTGCAAAATTAGGTATTATTCTGAAGCTGCATTTGAGTATTCTCCTTCTTTGTTTTTCTTGGACTGTTGTTAATGTTACAAGGTCTTCCTTTTTCCAGATTCTGCTAATGTTTTCTGTTTTTCTGGTCCTGAACCTGGATACTGGATTAGAGTTTGACTCAGGTTGGTAATACCATATCATTTCTTTGACTTGAATTATGTCCCTTGTACTTCTATAAATGAATTTAGCTCATATCCCCTATTTTTCCTTTTTGTGATTGTGTCTATCACTTTTTTTTCTTCAAACTGAGTATTGGTGGCAGTTATTAATTGTTCATTATCAAATATAACAACTTCTGTTTTTACCAAACAGAAAAATATAAAAACTTTGGTTTTAGCCTAACCATAACGACTACCTGCTTCAGATATTCTTACTAATGACCAACCAGGGTGAGAGAAGCTTTATGAATTCAGAAGCTCATCGCCTAAAGAACAGAATGAGACAACAGAGATACAGGGCTCGTAAACGTGAAGAGAAAGCTAAAAGAAATGGGGAAACAGTTTTACCTGTGGAGCTGTTTTTCACAGGTTTGCCATGCGTGACTAATGGCTTTCCTTTGTTAAGGAATGATACGAGTGCCTTAAACCTAGAAGCTTCTGGAGCCAGGAATTGGACTACATCTGTTGAGTTTGGACATGGACATTCCGTAAGGGAAGGTAAAATTCAGGGCTTTTTCATCTCCAAATTTGTGAATTTACTCTAGATGATGTGCATTTTACTTAATACAGGATGCAGTCAAAGTGCTGTAGAGGCTGAATCTTTTCAGGCTAAAACCATCATGGGACAACAATCACAACAGCAGCACAGCGACTTTCAATTCTTTGGGACAGATGCTGAGGATGATGCAGATATTGCTCCTGGAGACCGTCCGTCTTACTACTCTCATAAGGTAATGCCTCTTTTGAAATCTATACTAAGGGGTAACTATCAGAAAGAATGACACTTTAGTCTTTTGGCCACTCAGATTACAGATTGAAAGTTGCTACTGCATGATGATTGTAAGAAAGGGGAGGAAAGATTTTAGGGGTTGCAAGAGTTTGGATTATTGTGGTCTGGGTTTAATAATATGCCATGCCTATTTGTAATTCTCCAACTCTGACCAGGTCCAAACCAACAACAAATTTTCTCGACTGGCATATAGAAGAGCTCCTATTTCTGCCACAAGGCAGGTTGGATGGGACTGAAATTTTGTGGAGTGGCAAGTTCTCATACTCACATGTCAAGTTTCAGCCTAAAAGGAGTTAACCATGTGGCAAAATAAAGCATTGAAAAATTAGGGACTACCGAAAGGGTGTACACAGATGCTTGGATTACTACATGGACATACATAGGAGAATAAATGTTTGAATTTGGGGGTGAAAATTTACACATGATCAATTCAGACCATTCTCTATACACAATCAGAATGGTTGAATCCCCCTTCCACATGGCACATTTAAGTGTGTCAATCCAGAAAACTATGTGGATGTGCATATGCAAGAGAAATTTTTGCCTTATATTTAAGAGATTAAATTATTGTTTTATCGATTTGAATTCAAAATTAACAAATAAAATACAAAGATCTTGCCAACTTAGCTAATACTCATAGTTGAACTTAGGAAAGCATATTGTTCTTGTATTTCCAAATTGTAAAACCCAAACCTGAGCAGGTTTTAAATTTAGACAAGATACATATGTCCAAGCCTGAATTTCTGACAAGATTGGTTTGATGGGTCAGTCAAAACGTTGCCACCTTTAAAAGATCTGTTTTAATGGTGCTTCATATGGTGTCAGGTTATAGGATGTGTATTTTGAATAAACTACTTATTATGTGATGGTAACCATCTACTGGCTCATTGCCTCATTTTCTTTTGGACTGTTCAAAGAAAGTTGTCCTTGTTTATTGTCTATGTACAACAATTTTATTTATATTAGAGATAGCGAAAATGGAAATCCTCTTAGAGAAGTCATAATATGTGGGTATTTTTTTTTACATGAAGCTTCTCAATCTGATATCAATTATGCAGATTGTAGAGCCCTTATCCAAAATGCAAAATGAGTATGGTGTGAACAGTCTCATGATGCAAGGGGATTATGTGATGAACCCTCTTGATCAAAGACAACATTCTGTAGGCCTTAATGATATTATAGCCCGTCGCCTTAAGAATCGAGAACGTCAGCGTAGATACAGGGCTCGGAAGCGTCTTGAAGCTGATACGAGGAGCAGTTACCTTCTAAGCCAATCAACTCCATTGCAATTAGAATCAGAACTGACAGGGGCCATGGACAAGTGCATGGCTCGCACTCATTGCCCACGAGATTGGAAGCAAGATGCACGAAAAGCCCAGGCATTGGAGGGACTGGATGTTACATCTACTGAACTGCTGTTGCCTGCTCCAAATGTTGTAAGTGAAGTCCAGGAACAGGCTTTTGTTTCAGAAGAGAGGGGAGATAGTAAATTTCAAAGTGAGCAGCCAGAAAGCTTGACCCTTTTTGACGTTAATGGGGTAAGACATGGCCGGAGAGATTGGAAAGCAGCTGCAAGAAATAAGGTGGACTGAAGGAATTATGGTGAGGTCTGTTCTGTTGGTGGTGGCTGGCAGCATGTATATATTACTGATTATAGTTAAATTTTCTGACTCCATGTTTATTAGGATTGAAGATCTTCAAAATAAGTTACAACCTGCCAAGAAACCTTCTATGGAGGATGTGGTAAGTCCATTTACATGTTTAAAATGTAACGATTTATTTAGGTTCCATTTGTTTGCATGTAAAATGGTGTCCTACCCATTTACAACCCATCATTTCTATGTATATAGATCTTAGTTGACAGAGTAGTTTATTTATTTATTTATTTTTTTTATTTTTTTATTTTTTTAATTATTAAATTATGGTTGAAGATGTTGAGTTTTCATAGAAAATGAGTGGCACAAATTTTGGACAAATCGTTTTCCACATTTTGATTGTTCCCTTTATCAATGTTGTAGATTCTTTTTCATCTTTTATTTATTTATGTAAATTGACTCTTTTAATCTATATGGTAGAAATTGTGGGGTGTTATAGCTTGTGAGATGATACGTGATTTAACAGTAAAAGTTGTTTTGGCTTTTTACAAGGAGATGTATGCAATTAGTGTTTTAAGTGAATACAACAAGACTTCAAGAGGGTTATCTTTGGAGAAATTTTTTTTTTAAATGGTAGTTATGTGTAAATGCCTTTCTATGGTCATGAGTAGTTTCAGTAACTGGTATTGTATTCGCTAATTCATATTGGTTTAACAGTAAATTGACTCTTTTAATCTATATGGTAGAAATGGTGGGGTGTTATAGCTTGTGAGATGATACATGATTTAACAGTAAAAGTTGTTTTGGCTTTTTACAAGGAGATGTATGCAATTAGTGTTGTAAGTGAATACAACAAGACTTCAAGAGGGTTATCTTTGGAGAATTTTTTTTTTTTAAATGGATGTGTAAATGCCTTTCTATGGTCATGAGTAGTTTCAGTAATTGATATCGTATTCGTTAATTCATATTGGTTTCGGCCTATGTTGATTTTTACCATTTTTTAATTCTTTAATCTTTATGCCATGTGCTATTGTCCTATTTGATGTACCATCGATCCGTATATCGGGTTGATGCCTTGAATTTTAAGCCATCTGATATAAATATATGAATAAATAAATGGACCAAATGTGGATATAGCTGTAACCAGCCGGCATTTGGTCTGTTTTCAACCCTATATGCAGCCTTATATCATTCTATTTAGTATTTAGTATCTTTTTTTTGGCCCCCCTAACTTTTATTACTGATTGCACTTGCAGTTATAGTGTAGAACAGAAACAAACACTAATCAACTATTTGGTCACCCCGGGCTGCAGACATGGGATACTAGAACTTCATTTCTTTGTATTTGGAGAATAATCAGACTTAAAATTTGTGACATACAAAAATTACAGGTAATTGTTGTTAAGAATGACCAGAAAAAAAGAAAAAAAAAATATACAATTTATACAAAAACTTGTATTGCAGAGAACATGGTATTATCATTAAGTGTGATTGTAAATCCAAACTGTATGATGTGATTCAATGAGCAAGTCTGGAATCTGTTTTTCGTACTTGTAATCTTGTTTGCATGATCATATAAATGGAGGAAGAAGAATCTTCAATGAGAATTGTTTCTCAGTTTCATTTCCTTTTCTTCTATTTTTATGTAATGATATGCCCTTTTTTTTTTTTTTTAATTTATTATTATTATTTATTCATTTGTTCCAAATGTTTTCCAAATTTTATTTTGGCAAAGTCTTTTCTTTATGCTTTCCGATCTGAGCCTACACTTGCTCAAAGTTTCTCTCTTCCTACACTTGCTCAAAGTTTCTCTCTTCCCATCTTTACTTCCAACTATTCCCCATCTCTAGAAAATCTAGTACCATTACACCACATGGAAAAATCAAATGGCAAATCATTGGATGCCTATGAGATGATTTGGATAGATCATAAATCAAATTTTATATTCAAAGTCAATCATTTATTCATAATGTAATGTCATCTTTCTATTTACCAAAAAAGAAATGTCACCTTTCTATGTATCCATGGACATACCACCTTAGTGTCTATTGCATGATTGCATCCATGTCAAATTCTTTGATTTTTCAATTATTTGTTTTATGGCGTAATCAATTCCATTTAGACTGATACTTGATATATATAAGTAGGCGATGGGTTTACCTATTCATTAAATTCCGGTCCAATTCAATCTTTCATCTTTCACGTGGCAGAAGTAAGCTGTCCTATAGTTTCATTGTGAGGACCATGAGACTAAAAAACACTTTTTTTTATTTATGATACCCCCAAAAGAAATTGTAGTTTGATTGATCACAATCAGTCAACATCGAAACCTAGAAGCAAACAACACCTCAAAAAAAATTTAAGAGTACCACTTACGTGTCACATTCCCTCAGAAATTAAAAAAAAAAAAAGAAAAGAAAATTAAATCAATACTAATGTGGAAACATTTGTACCTCATAAGATTATAAAACTAACTCCAAAACATTGCTATTTTGATTATTAAATTTTACTTTATTTTGTAAACAAATCCTTTTGATTTGAAAATAAAATAAAGATTATATTGAAGAATATTATTACCAAATATGGTAATAGTTTTAACAAGTTTCACAATCATGATCTGGGAGGCGATTTTTTGGGTAACGATTTTATAAAAAGGTTTTTGTAGATATTTGGATAAAAAGGAAGGATATTAACTACCTTTTTTAGAATGAGACTATCCTGATCATCTCTCTCCTTACTTGAGGGACATTAGAAAAACTTTTTCCATTATGATTAAAAAAAATTTCATTTTCTTTTTTAAAATATATTTTCTTTCCTTTTCTTTCCTTTCTTTCTCGTATCTTTATTTTCATCCAGACATAAACTACAAGAACAACACTAGAAGAAACCGTTACCCTATCAAAACATCTACTTGTATTTTCTTTTTTGGTTATGAGTCTAAAATAGAATAAAGAATGTGCTCAAAAAAAAAAAAATCACATTCTCTAATGAATTCTACGATAAGATGAGAATGTATTCTAAATATTGTTTTTTCACCAAAATACATTATTTAAATCATACCAAACACAACCTTATTCTCGTCTCCATTACAAATGTTCAATTCCTTGATAGATCATGGAAAACTTTGAAAAATGAGATCCCAAATTTTTGTGTTTTGAAATGATGACTCAATAGTCAACAATCAACAATCAACGCACGGTAATAATTTCCTAAATTTCTTATGAAATAACCTAAAAGTCAACAATTGACTTTGACAGCAATTTGCCAAATGTCCTAAACCTAAGCAAGCCATAGGAAAGCACTTATGATTGGCTGAAATGCAACCAATTACATGCATATAAAAGGCATCTAAGGGTATAATGGTAAATTTGATCAGTTACATCCCTAAATATATTTTTGGCCTTTTCGTTGATCATGGGTGATATTTCCTTCCTTAGTGTTTTTGTACTCATTTCTGAGTAGAAATAAAACATCCATTCATATGTCATATCTTCCACCAAACCAAACGGGGTATGTTCGGATAAAATTTTTTATTGATTTTTTTTTTTTTTGGTTAATTTTTTTTTTATTGATACTGTAGGGTAAAATGTAACGTTAGCCGCTGTGGGTCATGCATCTTAACCGTTCGGTTAGAATCTTTGGCATACATAGAGTAATCAATAATTGTCAGATTTGGTTTCTGAGTATTATTAGCCAGCGTGTAACAGTCGGAATGCCAATTCAGTCAGTCTGTTGCGGCGATGATTGATGAGTTGAAATCTGGATCCACTGTAGAACCTCCTTCTTCCAATCACTCAGATTCCAATCCAATGGTGGTCAGTGAGGACGATCTACTGGGTGTCCAGCATAAACTCGTTTTGGCCTGACACTTGTCTTCTTGGTATCTTGGAATTTTTTCCTATTTGACCAGCATGCTCTGCTCTCTCTCTCTCTCTCTCTCTCTCGCACTGGGATAATGAGTCGATCGTATCATTTACTTTTGATTCTTAGCGGTGGATATGGAGGCACAAAACCGTAAGACGCTTCGTCTAATGACATTCGGGAGCTTTCGAAAATCTACTTGATTGGTTTTAGAGTTTGACACCGTAACGCTTCGGCTTCTATCAATCTAGGGTTTTTCAAATTTCGACTTCTCTTCACATCCATGGATCTTAGAGATAGATCAGAACCCGAGGATCCTTTTTAAGCTTTCCTTTTTTTCTTCGTGTCCTCGGTTTGGAGTGTGTGTGAAAGGAGGGAAAGAAACAGTTTTATTTTGGATTTCTGGATTGGATTTTACGGAAGCACAGGGCTTGAAAGGTTTGCGTTTATTTGGGATTAATTGGTTCGTGTGAGGGTCTGCTGGTGTTTTGAGCCCTCGGTTTCTGAAGTTTTTGGTGTTTTGAGCTTTGGATTTGTGAAGTTTGGGGATTAATTCGGAGCGGGGAATGATTTAGTTGTTCAAAATATTGAATCTTTTTATTTTTTTCTGGAGAAAGTTCAGTGGTTCTTGAGATGGAGAATTCGAATATGTCGAGGAATAGGCATGGAGAGCATCTGGGTGTAAACAAAATCGGGAAGAACATCAAGAAGAGTCCTTTGCATCAGCCGAATTTCGCAAACGCAAAGCAACAGCCGCAGCCTCAGGTTTACAACATAAACAAGAACGATTTCCGGAGCATCGTTCAACAGTTGACTGGTTCTCCCTCGCAAGACCCTTTACCACGACCGCCGCAGAATTCTCCTAAACCTCCAAGTATGCGTTTGCAGAAGATCCGTCCTCCCCCGTTGACGCCAATCAACCGACCCCCGATTCCCCCTCCTGCAGCTGCTCCTTTTAACAACAGCTTTGTTAGACCTGGTCCGGTTGGTCTACCATCGGTGTCTCCAGTGCCGTCACTTACACATGGTGACCAAGTTTGGGCCAACACAGCGGAGTCCCCGATCTCAGCTTACATGAGATACCTCCAGAACTCTATCATCGACTCAAGCCCAAGGCAAACACAACTTCAGCCTCAACTTCAAGCTCCTCCGGCACAATTTCATGCTCAAGCACAAGCACAAGCACAAGCACAATTTCAAGCTCAAGCACAAGCACAAGCACAAGCACAAGCACATCAATTTCAAGCGCAAGCTCAAGCTCAAGCTCAACCTCATTTACAGGGTCAAGTGCCAATTCAGCCCTCATCGTCGGGTTTACTTCCGACACCGGGAGGTCCTTTTCCATATCCTGGAGCTCCTTCTTTCCCTTCTCCACGAGGGAATGCTGCTGCGCTTTTGCCTTCCCCCACTTCTCAGTTCCTCTTGCCGTCCCCAAACTTTTTCTCGAATCTGTTGTCTCCTCGGTCTCCTTACCCTTCAATGTCGCCTAGTTTTCAGTATCCTCCACCTCTGACTCCCAATTTTGCATATTCGCCCGTGTCGCAGTCAGGGATTTTGGGTCCTGGGCCACAACCTCCGCCCTCTCCTGGTGTTTTATTTCCATACTCCCCTTCTGGGTTTTTCCGCATACCAAGTCCTAGATGGAGAGATCAATAATCCCTAACAGACACTTGTTCATCATTTAATCAAAAGTGCCATGGTTGATGGCGTCTGTGAGGATTTTGTTTTCCTCTTCTTCGGCTGATTGGTCTCCTTTTTTCAGGGAGCTCGTCTGCGAAAGTGTAACGTTTACCAGTGTAAGAATCTAAAGATTTTCAAGCCCTTTCTTATTTTTCTTTTTGTTCCGTTAACCTGAACTACTGTTACTTTAGGTGAACTGATTCTAATAGATTGGACCCTATTGGATAGTGCAGTGGCAGGAAAGGAGTTAGGATTACAGATGTTAAAATTACTCTGTAGATTACCTTGCAGATGTATTATTGTAATTCTGTCTACGAATTATTGTTAGTTTGAAAATGTCAATTCTTTTTTAGCGGCTGAAATTAGTTCTTGAGCTCCTTGTACGATGCTTGTGCACATTGAAGGATATATTGTCTCAGTTATGCCAAATCACTTTCAGGTATTCCGGGAAAAAAAATCCAGGTAGCATCTTCTGTTTAATGCACTGTAGTGTCGTATTATTTTTATTGGTGGTTTCATCATGACGGTCTAATGAGACTGACTTGGAGCAATACTTTTGGATGGTGTAACTTGAAATCATTGCATAGAAAGCTGTTATGAAAATGCATCTAGATATCCCGTCGGAGTTGAGGTATTTCCTCTTGATATTATGGTTAGAATTTTGCGTTGAGATGGAACAACATTGGTCATTTAGTTGTTTCCATATTTGTGTGTCATATTAATGCTGTAAGTACAGGGCACCACTTTAAGAATCCATATAATGTATAATCCTAAAGGCTGCTTGGGCATGTAGGAAGTGTTATGAACATAAAACCAGAGAATAATCTACTATTTCCCATGTTAATAAGTCATCCACTAATTGTATAGATCTTGTTAAGCTTGTAAAGTAATGCTGGAGGCCATGCTTTGCATGCACTATATTCTTGGAATGCTGCAGGAAGTTATTTGATGACTGATCTACATTTTTCTCTTGCTTACTTATAGTATGGTGTGTCTTGAGGATTCTTCTTTGCTTCTACGCCATGTTAACCTGATTCATGTGTCATTCCTTCATGAAAAATCATCATTCTCTAGATCTGTCGCATTTTAATTAAACACTGATTCATATTCCTTATTTTGCATTTTTTTTTGGGTGGCAAGGGGGTGTGGGTGGAGGTTTTGGTGGCTTGTAATTGGGTTAAGTTATGCTTGTAATGTGGAGGTTGTGCGTTGCTTCAAGAGTTTCTGTAAAGCAACTCTAGCAAATGGAGTCACATGAAACCAATTTGAATAAATCGACAGTAAAAAACAAAAGCAAGTTTAAAGAAAAGGCCGTATAGGCCTTGTTGTACAGTGAGATTAATTGATGTGGTCCCGAGTTGCAAAATCCTGTTTTAGAATCACTAGGGCCCACCCGTAATATATAAAACTGTATTTTTCAGAACTATTGAGCCCTTTTTGGTCAAGCAAACAGAATCAAGGACAGGATTGTAAATAGATTTAAGGATGAAGGATGAATCTGGAAATTCCGAATTTAATGTTGTCTGAAAGAAAGTCCGGGTAGTATTTACCAAATGCTACATGAACTTTGTATGTAAGAGTAAAATACTTTTGAAAGTTCCAGAAAATTATAAGGAGTGACAGTTAACAAAGAGTCGGAGATTATTAAAAGAAGGCATTTAACTTCTTAAACCCAATCAAACAGAGATATATATCCTTCCCAATCGTCCAGCCCTGGTAATTAAGTCCTAACCTGAAAAGTATTATTTTATAGATCTACAAGTGATACGATGGACTGGTTTCAGAAAGTTACAGAAACAGAGCAAGGTAGCTCATGAAGAAAAAACCAAGAGGGCATGCGACCAGAAAGTTAAGCACAAAGTTTCGGTTTAAACTATAAGCTGATGAAGAAGTTATGATTAAAAGTGACAATCTGAAATAGGTTTCACAAACAGGGGTACCGCCTGGGTTAGGAGGAATAAATTAAGAAGTGAAAAGAAGAAGAGATATAATCAAAATAGGAGAGGGGGGGGAAGAAGGAGAACTGAGAAAGAAGCTCACCTAAGAGAAGAAGAATCGAACCAGGGAGGAGAGGGATAAGAAGAGCAACAGTTCTCACGCCGGTAACAGGCCACGCAGGCACACCAAACTCAATATTTGTTTCATTAGTCAATCTCTGGAAATAATCAAAGGTTACATGTTAACATGTAAAGAAAACAAATTGACTCCTAATGTAATACCAAGACTAAACTGAAGATAATACCCAGACTAAATCTTAAATCTAAAGAAGTCAAAAGCAACTTGAACTCAAGTTACTCAATGAACTTGGACTTTAACACTAAAGTGGACTCGAACTCTCCTATTCCCATATGCATAGTTGAAACCCCAAAGATGGATTTTTAAAAGAGGCCTGTTACATCAACAATTCCAAAACCAAAAGGTCCAAGGCCATATAATCCAACCATGGGCCAAAATATAGTCCTCCAATGCCCACTTGGACACCCTCAACTGCATCATTTTTTTTTTTTGGGGTGAATGCCTCAACTGCATCATTTCTTTTGGATGCTTATCTCAACTGCATCATTAATGCTTGAGATACCCTCATTTTTCTGTAAACCCATTATGTATAGACTTTCTGAAGCTGTCCTTCGAATTCCAGGGTGGTGGTTCAGTTTTAGATGTTTGAGAATTCAGTATTATAGAACATCTTTCTGAAGATGCTCCTGACAATTGCTGGTGTCCATTCCTTTGCTGATAAACTAAATGACCAATTTTCACTCAGATTGAACCCATTGTATCAGTGCACTAGTTCTTGATTTTATATAGTTGGGAAATGTGTGGAATGAAATTTTCAGAAAGCAACTCTGACAGCAAAGTTAGTTTTATCTATAATGAGCTTAGAAATGTACATATCTAGCACTTCCTGACATTTTGGTGCTATGTTCTGATCTCAGGGTGTTTACGAGTAATGCTATGATGGATATGTGATATGCTTCACAAGGAAGCAAGGAACTTCACATTCCACGTAAATTGGGACAATTCTTTTAAGTTATAAATATATATATATATATATATATATATATATATATATATATATATATTTATTTTTTTTTGGATAAGCTTCTAAGTTATATGGGATGGTGAATGAATGGGGAAATAAGCTGAAATCCTTCACATGTATCTGGTGAAAATTAGAACCTTGGTTATGAGGGTAGCTGTTCCTTATAATCATAAATTATGCCTTTCAAGTTTTGAGATCTACATCTGATATGTACGTTGAGCATATTTCCATAAACTTTGGTTTTACTAACCTCTAGCAGGGTTGACACTGCCTGGAGAAGCTTTATGGGGAGTGGGTAATAGTCAACTCGCTGATGTTCTATTTTGTGGCATGGTTGAGTGACTCAAGGGAGTCAACCACTTAACAGTATGGTTAGGGTTTTTACGAAGGCATTGAGGCATATAAGAATTTAGATCTAAGGCAATTCCCTGTTCAGGTAATCTTTGGTGCATTATGTGTGAGTCAAAACAAGGAATATTATGTAAATATGTGCTTGTGGTTTTGGTTATCGTGATCTGAGATTGGTGTCTGGAGAAGAGAGAAGATGTTTATTTATTAATTTAAGATAACTAGGAAAACATATTTTTCTTAGCTTTTGGGTTGACATGACCTCCATGTGTGGAAGTTTTACAGAGTTTTTGTTGATATGAGATTGGTGTCTGGAGAAGAGAGAAGATCTTTGTTTATTAATTTAAGATATCTAGGAAAACATATTTTTCTTAGCTTTTGGGTTGACATGACCTCCATGTGTGGAAGTTTTACAGAGTTTTGTTGATATTTGAGTTGACCTTGGGGGGGGGTTATGGTTGTGATTCCAAAAGCTGGGTGATTATGGGATAGGAAACAGGAAAAGGTTGGTTCTCTGCGCATGGATATGGCTGGACTTTGTAAGTAGCATAAAGGGATAGGAAGGTTGTTTTTCCAGAGCACACTGTCATGAGTAGCTGGTACATCTGTACAATGTTCCATGTAGAAAACAGACATGGATGCTTAATTTTTTCACATAAGCCTATAAAATTGTCGCATCAGGTTCTGTGTTGCAAACGGGCATCTGCATCTTTCTTTTTGTTTACATTGATATCAAATGATATAAATTTGTTATCCATATATCATTTTAAGATGTCTGTTAGTTTGAAGGGGTTTCCTGGTCTCGATCATGTTTGGCATTTCATGTCTCTTTTGGACACTGGCATGTGCTTTCATTCCAAAGTTAAGTGAGGAACCAATAACTGGCATGTGCTTTCATTCCAAAGTTGAGTGAGGAACCAATAACAAAGTGGAAGAGATTTAGGTCCTAGACAATTTGGCCTTTTTTGTAGCTTGATCCATTCTGGCTCTTTAATCACAAATACAATGTGGATCTCATCGTGTTCAGCACAAGTTATAGAGTGGGTTTAGTTTAGGTATTGAAAAAAAAAACAATAGGGCTGGTATGTATACTAATATGTTCTGTATGGTTGTAAGATGTGTGGATTGGGTTCCTTAAGAATTGAGCTAAGGATGCCAATAGGTAGAGCACAACTGAGAGAGGGAAAGTCTACCAAGGGTGTGACTTGGTTTTATTGAGGAACATACCTTCAGGAAGTTGTTAATATTTAGTGAACCTTCATGGGATTTGGGGAAAGGAGGATTGATATGATTCACATTGGGAGGAACTAAAGGAGCAAGGGAAGGCCTAAACTAATTTTGGGAGACTTGGTGGGGTTTGATTACAAGTATAGTTTTGAATATGGTTGAATGAAAAGGATCAATGTAACCAGGCCTAATTAATTGAGTCGAGTTTAATGGAATTTGAGGATTCCAGGAATTAGGGGGGAAGGTTTGCCATGCAAAGGGTTCATATGTGGATTTTTTAATACTTTGGATGTGAAGTGTCAGAAATGAGCTTGGGCTCCATTAATTTTTATCTTGTTCAGTTGGTTATTTGGTACACCTTTTTTTTTTTTATAGATGTTTGGTTATTCTTTCACAGGTGCTCTCTGATCCTGTAAAGAAAATTGCTGTTTCGTTCAATATTGAGTTTTGTATCTGATTTGTCATTCAGTTCTTAAAAGCAAGGTGTTGATAAAGCTTTGAGCTTTTCAGTGTTCCTGTCCGCCCTAACCCAGCTTCACATTCCTCTATGGCCCCTTTACTCGGATGGCCAAGTCCCTTTCCCAAGATGGGTCGGCAGATCTGATCTAATCCCCAGTCTTAAACCATGGGTCCACGTTGATTGAAATCCATCAAATAGATGTCAGATCCGCTGGGTAGTTTTACACACTGCTTTGATTTTCCTTAAGGGCTTATATATATTCAAACTTGGCTGAATGTGTGTGATATGAATGAAAGCCTAGGCATGGAGCAATGGAAAGTTAAAGAAGGCGGAAATGATGAATGATAGAACCATCTTCTCCCTCCCATTAATACTGGGAGATTTAAAATGGACAAGAGAGATGGATCTTCACTCCTTGGATCAATTTCTTCCGAGGATTATGCTTCGAGAGCTTATCACGGGAGGCCGCTGTTCAAGGACCCTCTCAAGCATCTAGAAATCTTATGTAGCTCTTTTTATTTTTTATATTTTTATATTAATGATTGCTTCATTAAGAAAAAAGAAAAAAGAAAAAAGAAAAAAGAAAAAAAGGCAACACTTTAGCTGCTCTTGTTCATAGAAAACAAGAGCAATTCTTCTATCAGACTTGCAGTTCAATCCTAAACTTAGCTATTGAGTAATATGCTGCCTTGCTGTATCCGGATGCTGGCAATTCTCTCTGAAGCAGGCGCCAATTACCAATTTTCCAATAAAGAATAAATTTTCAAAGCTGTGAGGGGTTTATTTTATTTTATAAATTTTAATGATGAGAAATTCATTTAAAAACCACCCCACCCAAAAAAAAAAAAAAAAAAACCCCTAAAAGTTCCAAGCAGATCGACAAGCCAAGAGGGACACGCATCAAACCAAAAGAAAACATTTCTCCTTTATAAACAAAAGCCCAATGTCATGTGCAATCTTCACAGTGCCCCTAGAAGATCTACCCTACTTGATGGAAGAAAACTCAAGAATCAAACGCACTGCCGTCAGCAACAATTTGATTAACATCCTTATGTTGACTGACGCTTTTTGTGGGGATAATTCCTTCTTCCGGAAGGATTTTCAAAAAAAAAAAAAAATAATAAATAAAAAAATGCACTTCACATTCTCCCAACATGTTTGGGATAGGACAATCCCAAAAAGGCACCATAACAAGTGAATAACCCTCAGAGCTTCCACGTATATCAACTGTCGGTTTTTTTGTGGAGCTTCCAACTCGGTTAAACACTTTTTTTTTAATATTTATTTATTATTTTCTTCCTATTGAACCAGTTTGAACCAGAACTGAGCAGCTTTTAAATTTTGCCCTCCAGTTTAGTTTTTGTCAATTGTTCTGGGTGTAACCTACTCTAGATTCAGGGGTTTATTGTGAAAATTCAAGTAGATAAGGTTTCTTTTGGTATAGTTTATATTTATATTTATGAGTTATTTATAATAAATTATTTATGAGAATATAAATAAATACCATAAAAAAATAATAATAACGGAATAACCGTTTAATACTACTAGATATAAATAAGTAATAATAGATTATCACGAAAATGATAAACACCTTCTAACCTATTTGTAGATTTTAGATTATATCAATTTATTTAAAATATAAATAAATACCGTAAATCATACTAAACAACTACATATGTCATAATGTATACCAATGAGAGCCTAAGATGCCCAAACTCCTTAAAAACAAATTGGTTGGTGTGGAATGGTTAAAATAGAGAGATATCTTATCAAATATTCATTAGTTAATAAATATTTAGAGGTCATTGGTCATACATTATTATTGAATCAAGTTCCTTCCTCAGAATATTATTTGTTTTTTTACTACAGACAATATTGACAACGTTACACAACCGTGATGAGTTTATCTTCACTCTTCCCAAGATTGAGAGAAGCTTCATAAAATCCTCTATGCAACAGGAAAAGTGAAGAAATAACAGCCATTCCCATCGATTCGTTGACTTAAAATCAAGTGCTGCACAACCATGTCAAAGGGTAGTATCCAAGTGATTTCATGTAAAGGTGAGCTTCAATCAAACTCTAATCTGGTGATGATCTTGTTATTAGACAACAATTGAAACTGTTTTATTCAATCTGGATGTAGCTGCTGTATGTTGGGGAGAAGGGGAGCCTTTGGTGATTGAAGAGATCCAAGTAGAACCACCACAAGCATCAGAAGTTCGTGTTAAGATGATTTGTGCTGGCCTTTGTCACACAGACATACTATGCTCGAAAGGATATCCTCTTGTTAGTTCTTGCACTTTTTTTTTCTTTTCTTTCCCTCTTGTTCCTCTCTTCCACCCCACACTCTGCTTTCTTCCTAGACAAATAAAGAAGCTTAAAAGCTCAAGGCAGAAATATATGATTCTTTGGTCTTTAACCATGAATAATTTATTTTGGCTCTGAAAATTTTAAGATCATTGAGTTCAGAAGTCCTAATTGTGTCTCATCCTCTATTTCACAGGCCTTGTTTCCTAGAATTTTAGGCCATGAAGGTGCTGGGTATGTAGTCTCTCTCTCTCTCTCTCCCTCTCTCGTCCTGCTGAATGCAAGAATTATATGAAATGCTAGTGGTAATGAATAAAGTGAGCGGTTGGACTTGGGCTTCTCCTATCGTGACAAATGACTTAGTTTCAAAATCAAGGTTTTAAACCCCGGATCCGACGTGGGATCAGCCTCCATCAATTTGGATTCGAATCGGATCAGAATCAATCAGAAATCAGCTGGAATCAGCCGAAACAGTAGAGAGTGGAATCAGGAAGGAGAAACAAACATTTCTATTATTTTAAATATTTTAATTTTTTGAGTTTTTGATTCAACGGTACTGGTTTTTTTTTTTTTTACTAACTTAAAATAAGGAGAAAATGGTTAAAAAAGAAGAAGAAAAAAGAATAGTGCTTTCATGGTCAATTTCGAAATGGGTTTTGATAATTAGCATTAGTCGGAATTGGAATGGAGATCAGCCAATGCTACCAATTCCAGTTCGATTTTTAATTCCATTTTCAGAATAGTTCTTAAAGCCCAAAAATATAAATTAACATTAGAACTCCAGGCTAAGGTGGAAAAAAGTTGAGAACTGAGTCTATTTCAAAGCTAGATTAATTAAAATTGTAGAAAAACCACATGGTAAGTTGTGATTTTCATGTCTTACAGGCAATTAGCTATATACAGGTTCAATTATGTATATATGTGATTCAGTGATTGAACAATCACATAATCACATACAGCTTCCCTAACCAAGTTGAAATTTTTTCCCCTAATCTCTTGTGTCTTAAATTTTCAAATTAAAAACTTTTTAGGAAAATTACATTTTCTTGTAGTGTTGTGGAGAGCGTAGGCGAAGGGGTTACAGAGCTGAAAGAAGGTGACCTTATCATTCCAACCTTCATAGGGGAATGCAAGGAGTGTGAAAACTGTTGCTCAGGAAAAACAAATCTCTGTGAAAAGTATCCTACATTGTATCATGGTCTAATGCTCGATAACTCATCCAGAATGTCTGTGAGAGGCCAAAGACTCTACCACTTGTTTACCTGCTCAACATGGTCGGAATATATGGTCATTAATGTTAATTATGTAGTGAAGATCGATCCAAGGGTGCCTCCAACTCATGCCAGCATGCTCTCTTGTGCTTTCTCCACTGGATTTGGAGCAACTTGGAAGGAAACACAGGTTGAAAGTGGATCAAGCATCGCAGTTTTTGGTCTTGGAGCTGTTGGATTAGGAGTATGTACATTTGGGTTTACTCTTTAAGTTCCATGTATTTCATTCATTCTTAAGTTCGTCTCTCCTTTGTGATTTAGGTTGTGGAAGGAGCAAGAATAAGAGGAGCAAGTAAAATCATCGGTATTGATTTGAATGAAGAGAAGAAGGAGAAAGGGAAAGTTTTTGGGATGACAGATTTCATCAACCCAGGAGGATCTGATAAATCCGTTGCAGAGGCAATTAAAGAGCTTACAGGGGGGTTAGGAGTGGACTACAGCTTCGAATGCACTGGAGTCGCGTCCTTGATCAATGAAGGCCTTGAAGCGACAGCACTGGTATGAACATGTACTCCTAGCTATTAAGTAGAACAAACACATTCTATAAGAACACTAGATGTTTATTTGCTGTACTCATCCTATCATTGTGTTTGAGAGAGCAGGGGAGAGGGGTGACAATTGTCATAGGAGTCAGTCATGAGACGATTGCTTTGGTTAATATTAACTCACTGATATGTGGTAAAACAGTGAAGGGATCCATGTTTGGAGGGATCAAACCCCAATCTGACCTCCAAAGTATTATTGACAAATGCATCAATGAGGTACGTAGCTTCTGACACTCAGTTGTTAATTGTTCTTGTTTGAATAAAAGCCCTTTATGTTTTCTTATAGATCCTGAATGAGTTACTAAATAAGTTTTCAAGATCATGGACCCAAAAACAACCATATTATATTGGTTCAGGTCTATGAGGCATTTAAATATCAGAAGGGTTTGAAAACAATTAAATTAGTCAGCTTTTGTTGGCTTCACATATTGTAACCTGCTTGCTTTGTCTTTTCCCTTCTCAGGAACTTCATCTTGATGCGCTTGTGACTCATGAGATTCAACTGGACGAGATAGGCCAAGCATTTGAGTTGTTGAAGCAATCAGATTGTGTTAAAGTTGTTATTCTTATTTAACACAGTAGCCCTCATGAATGAGTGAACTTTATCAAATAATGATAATTAAACCACAACATTAATAAAAAAGTTTACATTCCGGTGTAATAATTAATGTCTACTTATGCAGAAGATTCTCAAAAACAAGATGATTAACTTGTAAATTATATGGCATGTCCTTTATGACTTTCTTTGTTTATTATATGGCATGTCTTTTATGACTTTCTTTGTTTTTGTTAGGTAAGCCAAGAGGGGTCATGAATAGGTTTCCCTTTGCGAATTAAAACTTTTTCGACAATTTAAACAAAGAGTTGTAAAATAAATGCAATTCCAAAGCCAAACCACAACACAAAAACTTATAGTGGTTCACTTGTGATTCAGTCTACAAGTTAGTCCACTGGGTTCTCAAGTCTAATCATTGAGTTTCAATAATTTTTCTTTCAATAGGTAGGGAAGAACACGTCTAACACAGTCTTTTCAGTATAGAAGAATCTTACAATATTTGTTAAGATCAAGAGGAATCTATATAGTCTTTTAGGATAAGAGGATCCTTACAAGTAAATTTAGAAATGTAAAATTTACCTAGGCAAGGAGTGTGACACTACTTCTGACACTCCTTGTGATGTGTAATAGTGAGGATGATATGGAGATGATGTTCTTACAAGAAACCTTCTCTTGATGATTTGAGTTCGAGAGAAAATGTTAGAAGGCTTGAGAACTTGATCCTGAAAGATCACTTGAATTATTTAATCTTTTTTATGTTGTATTGATTGCTTCTTGCAATTTTAGCTTAAGAAAAATATTCTTAATGCATGTGAGTAATTGTTGTATTTCCTCACAAGAGAGTCCTTAATAGACTCATAGAATGACCCAAGTAAAAGGCCAAATGAATCCCAATGGATCTATTTTTAACATGTATTAGTCGACCGTTAGAATATGGTCGTTGCAATTATAGTCGTTAAAAAGAGCCGTCGGATAGGATTTTGTCTATCTAGTCGATCACCGGTCAACCAGTTGGTCTCCGATTGATGGCCTTTGGTCGACCGGTTGGTCTCTAGATGATGGCCTCCGGTCGATTGGTTAGGTCCACCGGCTGATGCCAGAGAATGTTGCACTATTTCTAGAACTCTTGGGTGGATTTGACTGTCAAGTGATTTATAGATCCAATCGACCAGTTTAGCTTGCGATTGACTGTCGCCTGACAATTTCCATTCTTGGAGGTATTTCAACCTAGTTTCCTTATTCTTTGAACTAGTCTAAAACCTAACTTTTCCTAGTCATTTGGGTGATCATTTAGCATCTCCTAAGGGCATTCTAGGTCATAGAATGCATGAGATGCCATGATAACATTATGCTACTAGCCTATGACTATTTTACATAAATAGCCAAAGACTAAACTATATAATCTTTATCATCATCTTCATTTCTTCATGTTCAAGCTTGGACAATGTTTTGGTCTTCAAAGTTGGATATTTGACTTCTCATGAAACTTGGATTCTTAACTTTACTTGAAACTTGGTCAATGCTTTGAAAGTCTTTCAATGTTCATTTCTTCAAACTTGCTCAATGTGTTGACTTGTATCTTCAATGATCATCATGGCTTTGCTTTGCATTGCATTGCATTGTTGAAATGGACTTTGGTTTTAGATCACTTTAAAGAAGAAGAAGCTGATACATCTTCAATTATTCGTTGTCATCAAAATCAATTTAGAAATGTGAGTTTTCCCAATAGTTTTAACCATAGTTCAAGTAAGCAAAATCAGCAATGGGATTGGCTTCGTGGATTTCGATTCCTATTCTACTGGAATCAGGTAGAATTGGGAACAGGATCTGATTCGATTCGACTGGATCCGATTCCTACTCTTAAAACTATGGTTATGATTCTTTTCTAATTTTACTTTTCTGTTCTTCTTGGCAAGCTAAAATCAGGGTAACATTCCGTGGGATAACTTTTGACTTCAACATTTTATATTCCTTAATGAGGAAAGGGTTGTACGTTTGAAAGCTACAAAAACACAAAACGTGAGACACCTAGTTTGGGTTAATAATATTAGTAAAGATTTCTTACCCAAGACCACAACAATGGAAACCATTTATGAGCATGTGTCAAAATAGAGCTTTGCCAAGTGGTTAATACTTATTATTAGTCTTGAAAACAATTTCTGTTTTTTGCGACGATCATAAAACGTCGCCAAAATATATTACCGTAGGCAAAGATAATATGGACGGTAGTCAGAATTCAGGAACCGTCCCTGTTCCGTAACCATTGCTAACAATAGGCGGCGACAAATGGGTACTGTCGGTCAAAATGAGCTTTAACGACGGTAACTGTATTATCGTTGCCTAATTGTGAACTCGCAGATGTTCTACTGTGTGTCAGGGTTGGGTGACTAAAGGGGGCCAACCACTTAGCATTATGGTCATGGCATTGAAGAATTTAGATCTGTGGCAAGCCAGTCTAGGTAATCTTTGGTGCATTAAGTGCGAGTCAAAAACAAGGAATATTAGAAGATCCTTTATTTGTTTATTTATTTTTGATAACTAGGAAAACATGTTTTTCTTAGCTTTTTGAGTTGACATGATCTCCATGTGTGGAAGTTCTACAGAGGTTTTATTGATCTTTGAATTAAGCAGGGGGAGGGGGTTACAGGTGATTCCAAAGCTGGGTGATTATGGGATAGGAAACAGGAAAATGATAGTGCCCTGAGCTGTGAAGATGCTCATTGGTCATATATTATTAATGAATCAAGTTCGTTCCTCCGACTATTTTTTTTTTTTTAACAGAAGACAATATTGAGAACGTTACACAGCAGTGATGAGTGTTCTTGTCATCTTCACTCTCTCCAAGATTGAGAGAAGGTAGCTAGCTTCATAAACTCCTATATGCAACAGGAAAAATGAAGAATTAGCAGTCATTCCCATCGATCCATTGACTCAAAATCAAGTGTTGCACGCACAACCATGTCAAAGGCTAGTCTCCAAGTGATTTCATGTAAAGGTGAGCTTCAATCAAACTCTAATCTGGTGATGATCTTGTTATTAGATAACAATTGCAACAGTTTTTTTTTCAATCTGGATGTAGCTGCTGTATGTTGGGGAGAAGGGGGGAGCCTTTGGTGATTGAAGAGATCCAAGTGGAACCACCACAAGCATCAGAAATTCGTGTTAAGATGATTTGTGCTAGCCTTTGTCACACAGACATACTATTCACGAAAGGATATCCTCTTGTTAGTTCTTGCACTTTTTTTATTTTATTTCCCATTTGTTCCTCTCCTCCACCCCACACTCTGCTTTTCCTAGACAAATAAAGAAGCTTAAAGCTCAGGGCAGAAACATATGATTCTTTGGTCTTTGACCAAGAAGGATTTAAGTTGGCTCTGAAAATTTTAAGAGCATTGAATTCAGAAGGCCTAATTGCGTCTCATCCTCTATTTCACAGGCATTGTTTCCGAAAGTTTTAGGCCATGAAGGTGCTGGGTATGTAGTTTCTCTCTCTCTTCCTGCTGAATGCTAGAATATATGACATGCTGCTAGCTAGTGGTAATGAATAAAGTGAGCGGTGGGACTTGGGCTTTTCCTATCGTGACAAATGACTTAGTTGCAGAATCAAGGTTTTAAAACCCTGGATCTGACGTGGGATCAGCCTCCATCAATTCGGATTCGGAGCAGAATCAATCAGATTCCGCTGGAATCAACCCAAACTGTAGAAAATGTGGAATCAGGAAGGAATAGCAAACATTTCTATTTATTTTTGAGTTTTTTATTCAATGGTCTTGTGGATATGGTTATAAGAGGTAAGTTACTGGTTTTTTTGCTATTTTACTAACTAAAAGAGGGAGAAAATGGTTTAAAAAAAGAATATTGCTTTCATTATCGATTTCAAAATAAGTTTTGATAATTAGCATCAATCAGAATTGGAATCGAGATCAGTCAATGCTACCAATTCCAGTTTGATTTTTATTCCATTTTCAGAATAGTTCTTAATGCCCAAAAATATAAATTAATATTATAACTCCAGGCCAAGATGGAAGTTGACAACAGAGTCGTTTTCAAAACTAGATTAATTAAGAAAAACCCCATGGTTTTAAAACTCCAATGAGGTTGTGATTGATGTCTTACAGGTAATTAGCTATATACAGGTTCAATTATGCATATATGTGATTCAGTTTTCAAATTAAGAACTTAAGGAGAATCACATTTTCCTGTAGTGTTGTGGAGAGCTTAGGTGAAGGTGTCACAGAGCTGAAAGAAGGTGACCTTATCATTCCAACCTACATAGGGGAATGCAAGGAGTGTGAAAACTGTTGCTCAGGAAAAACAAATCTATGCCAAAAGTATCCTCATGGTCTAATGTTTGATAACTCATCCAGAATGTCTGTGAGAGGCCAAAGACTCTACCACTTGTTTACCTGCTCAACATGGTCGGAATATATGGTCGTTAATGTTAATTATGCAGTGAAGATCGATCCAAGGGTGCCTCCAACTCATGCCAGCTTGATCTCTTGTGCTTTCTCCACTGGATTTGGAGCAACATGGAAGGAAGCACAGGTTGAAAGTGGATCAAGCGTCGCAGTTTTTGGTCTTGGAACTGTTGGATTAGGAGTAAGTACATTTGGGTTTAATCTTAAGTTTCATGTGTTTCATTCATTTTTAAGTTCGTTTATTCTTTGTGATTTAGGTTGTGGAAGGAGCAAGAATAAGAGGAGCAAGTAAAATCATTGGTGTTGATTTGAATGAAGAGAAGGAGGAGAAAGGGAAAGTTTTTGGGATGACAGATTTCATCAACCCTGGAGCATCTGATAAATCCGTTGCAGAGAAAATTAAAGAGATTACAGGGGGGTTAGGAGTGGATTACAGCTTCGAATGCACTGGAGTCGCGGCCTTGATCAATGAAGGCCTCGAATCGATAGCACCGGTATGAACATGTACTCCTAGTTATTAAGTAGAACAAACACATTCTACAAGAACGCTAGATGTTTATTTGCTGTACTCATCCTATTATTGTGTTTGAGAGAGCAGGGGAGAGGGGTGGCAATTGTCATAGGAGTCAGTCAAGAGACGATTGCTTCGGTTAATATTAACTCACTGATATGGGGTAAAACATTGAAGGGATCCATCTTTGGAGGGATCAAACCCCAATCTGACCTCCAAAGTATTATTGACAAATGCATCAATGAGGTATGTAGCTTCAACACTCAGTTGTTAATTGTTCTTCTTTGAATAGAAGTCCTTTATGTTTTCTTATAGATCCTGAATGAGTTACTACATAGGTTTTCAAGATCATAGACCCAAAAGCAACCATATTATATTGGTTCAGGTCTATGAGGCATTTGAATATCAGAAGGGTTTTAAAACAATTAAATTGGTTAGCTTTTGTTGGCTTCACAGATTATAACTTGCTTGCTTTGTCTTCTCCCTTCTCAGGAACTTCATCTTGATGCTCTCGTGACTCATGAGATTCAACTGGATGAGATAAGCCAAGCATTTGAGTTGTTGAAGCAACCAGATTGTGTTAAAGTTGTTATTCTTATTTAACAGTAGCCCTCATGAATGAATGAACTTTATCAAATAATGGTAATTAATAAAAATGTTTGCATTTCGGTGTCAAACTTAGTGTCTACCTATGCCGAAGATTCTCAAACAAGATGATTCACTTGTATATTATTAGGCATGTCCTCTATGACTTTCTTTGTCTTTGTTAGGTAAGCCGAGAGAGAGAGAGAGAGAGAGAGAGAGAGAGAGAGAGAGAGAGAGAGAGAGAGAGAGAGAGAGAGAGGTGTTATGAATAGGTTTCCCTTTGTGAAGTAACACTTTTTTGAGAATTTAAACTAAGAGAGTTTGTAAAAGAAATGCAATGCCAAAGCCAAATCACAACACAAAAGTTTATGGTGGTTCACTTGGGATTTACTCCTTAAGCTAGTTCACTTGGTCTACCACTGAGTTTATTAATTTAAGATATCTAGGAAAACATATTTTTCTTAGCTTTTGGGTTGACATGACCTCCATGTGTGGAAATTTTTTACAGAGTTTTGTTGATATTTGAGTTGACCTTGGGGGGGGGGGGGGGTTATGGTTGTGATTCCAAAAGCTGGGTGATTATGGGATAGGAAACAGGAAAAGGTTGGTTCTCTGCGCATGGATATGGCTGGACTTTGTAAGTAGCATAAAGGGATAGGAAGGTTGTTTTTCCAGAGCACACTGTCATGAGTAGCTGGTACATCTGTACAATGTTCCATGTAGAAAACAGACATGGATGCTTAATTTTTTCACATAAGCCTATAAAATTGTCGCATCAGGTTCTGTGTTGCAAACGGGCATCTGCATCTTTCTTTTTGTTTACATTGATATCAAATGATATAAATTTGTTATCCATATATCATTTTAAGATGTCTGTTAGTTTGAAGGGGTTTCCTGGTCTCGATCATGTTTGGCATTTCATGTCTCTTTTGGACACTGGCATGTGCTTTCATTCCAAAGTTAAGTGAGGAACCAATAACTGGCATGTGCTTTCATTCCAAAGTTGAGTGAGGAACCAATAACAAAGTGGAAGAGATTTAGGTCCTAGACAATTTGGCCTTTTTTGTAGCTTGATCCATTGTGGCTCTTTAATCACAAATACAATGTGGGTCTCATCGTGTTCAGCACAAGTTATAGAGTGGGTTTAGTTTAGGTATTGAAAAAAAAAAAACAATAGGGCTGGTATGTATACTAATATGTTCTGTATGGTTGTAAGATGTGTGGATTGGGTTCCTTAAGAATTGAGCTAAGGATGCCAATAGGTAGAGCACAACTGAGAGAGGGAAAGTCTACCAAGGGTGTGACTTGGTTTTATTGAGGAACATACCTTCAGGAAGTTGTTAATATTTAGTGAACCTTCATGGGATTTGGGGAAAGGAGGATTGATATGATTCACATTGGGAGGAACTAAAGGAGCAAGGGAAGGCCTAAACTAATTTTGGGAGACTTGGTGGGGTTTGATTACAAGTATAGTTTTGAATATGGTTGAATGAAAAGGATCAATGTAACCAGGCCTAATTAATTGAGTCTGAGTTTAATGGAATTTGAGGATTCCAGGAATTAGGGGGGAAGGTTTGCCATGCAAAGGGTTCATCTGTGGATTTTTTAATACTTTGGATGTGAAGTGTCAGAAATGAGCTTGGGCTCCATTAATTTTTATCTGGTTCAGTTGGTTATTTGGTACACCTTTTTTTTTTTTTTGATAGATGTTTGGTTATTCTTTCACAGGTGCTCTCTGATCCTGTAATGAAAATTGCTGTTTCGTTCAATATTGAGTTTTGTATCTGATTTGTCATTCAGTTCTTAAAAGCAAGGTGTTGATAAAGCTTTGAGCTTTTCACTGTTCCTGTCCGCCCTAACCCAGCTTCACATTCCTCTATGGCCCCTTTACTCGGATGGCCAAGTCCCTTTCCCAAGATGGGTCGGCAGATCTGATCTAATCCCCAGTCTTAAACCATGGGTCCACGTTGATTGAAATCCATCAAATAGATGTCAGATCCGCTGGGTAGTTTTACACACTGCTTTGATTTTCCTTAAGGGCTTATATATATTCAAACTTGGCTGAATGTGTGTGATATGAATGAAAGCCTAGGCATGGAGCAATGGAAAGTTAAAGAAGGCGAAAATGATGAATGATAGAACCATCTTCTCCCTCCCATTAATACTGGGAGATTTAAAATGGACAAGAGAGATGGATCTTCACTCCTTGGATCAATTTTTTTCGAGGATTATGCTTCGAGAGCTTATCACGGGAGGCTGCTGTTCAAGGACCCTCTCAAGCATCTAGAAATCTTATGTAGCTCTTTTTATTTTTGATATTTTTATATTAATGATTGCTTCATTAGAAAAAAAGAAAAAAGAAAAAAGATAAAAGAAAAAAAAAGCTACACTTTGATGGAAGAAAACTCAAGAATCAAACGCACTGCGGTCAGCAATAATTTCATTAACATCCTTATGTTGACTGACGGTTTTTGTGGGGATAATTCCTTCTTCCTGGAGGATTTTTCAATATTAAGCGTTTGGTAACATTCTCGCTTGTTCTTGTTCTGAACCGAAAAAGATGGTCTTTTTCTGTTCTGTTTTGAAATAATGTTCTTTGGCTGTTCTTTTAGCCTTAAAACTGTTTGGCAAATATGTTCTAGAACTAGTTTGAAAACATTGTTCTAACTTGTTTACTGTTTGATAAAATTTGTTACAGAACACTTTTTTTCAAATGATTCAAATATTACAGAATTATCATTAAACCGATATCTTACCAAATTAATTAATATTAATGTCATTTAATTATAAATTGTACCTATGGGTTGATGGAGATAAGTTGATCAATTAAACAAGAAAAATTTTCAAAAAATAAAAATAAAATTCCATGCATCTAGAGCCGCAAACCTTTTTATTTTTTATTTTTTATTTATAATTATCATTTGGGTTCATGCCAAAAGAATTTAGAACACAAATAATTCATATCTGGAATTTGAAACAGAAAATAAAAATAACAAAATAAAGTAAATACTGACGTTTTTAGTCGATATTTGATAAAGAATTAAGCACAGGAATAATAATCAGGAGTCCACTTGATTATCTTTTGGTGAATACAACCAAATAGATGTGAATTTCACAGAACCAGCAAAACATTAATTTCTTAAATCATAGAACCATCTACACATTAGTTTCAGATCCAAATCTGCAAACCCGATGTACTGATTCAGATAGAAATCCCCTGGGACCGTGTGAGAGAAGAAGAGGGAAAAGGAGAGGTGATCATCCCTAAAACAAAGAACAAGCAAGTTGCAGAGATGGAGACGAAACAGTAGTAGATTTACCTGCTCGAACAAGGAGTAATTTCTACAAAAATGTTACAAAAAAAATTCAGACAAGAAAAATGGAGATGGAGAAGTAAAGACGAGAGAGAGAGAGAGAGAGAGAGAGAGAGAGAGAGAGAGAGAGAGAGAGAGAGAGAGAGACATGGAGAGAGACATGGAGAGAGATGAGGGGAATGTTGGGTTGAGTTTCCCTCTTATGTAGAGGATGACCCATTACTTATAAGCCCAGAAGGAGTAAGGGCCCTTAAGTAACTTTTTCAATTATAGTTGAATTAGGGTTTTATCTCTTTAACACTATTAGAATGAAACAATGAGAGAAAGAGAGGTTAAGTGGGTTGCTGTCCGCCCAAAACAGAGAAGAGAAGAAAACTGCGTGATTTCAATCAAGGTGAGGATCGAAAGGTCATCCGTGATCCGATTGAACTGAAATTTGGACAGTAGATTCGTAACTGAGAGTTCTTCATTCTGAACGGTGCGATTGACGATTGGAGTCTTCTAGATCAGTCCGATAATCAACGTTTTCACCTATTCGGGTGAGATCTCTTTCAATCTTCATCTTGGTATTTGGGTTGTTGATGGTGTATTCCTAGAACATGTTGTTCTAGATGTTTTTGATGATATATGCCAAGAATATTGTGTTCTTGAGGAATGATGTTATTGTATGCCTCTAGTTCTAATTAGAGAAGACTCTTGTATTCCCATATTTTGGTGATAGTGAAGAGATTTGAGTGGACTACGGTCCCGTGGTTTTTACTCCTCACATTGGGGAGGTTTTTCACGTAAAAATTTCTTGTGTTATGCGTGTGGATTTTATTGTGCTTGAAATATTATTCTCTATTTGATTATTTCCTATTAGGTTCACTCAAGAGTGGAAAGAGTTTATCACTCCCTTTCCTATCAGGGAAAAAAACTGCTGTGCTTGCAGAGAACGAACAAGGAGGATGTGCTTCTTCGTGTATGGAAGTAGGTAAAAAGGGTGTCAGGTTTTATCGGACACAACTTAGTTTTTTGTTCTTTTCAAAATTGTTCTAGAACGTAAAAACATGGTAAACCATGTTCTGAAATTTTCGTTCTTGGATGTTCTTTTCATCCGGTTCGTTCTGTGAGAACAGAAGAACAAACTAGATTTGCCAAACAGTTTTTAGCTGTTCTTGGCTGTTCTGAACAGTTTTTCTGTTCTATCAGAACGGAAGAACAAAAGAACTATTCTTTGGGAGAATTACCAAACGTAGCCTAAAAAAAAAAAAAAATGCACTTCATATTCTCCCAACATGTTTGGGTTAGGACAATCCCAAAAAGACACCATAACAAGTGAATAACCCTCAGAGCTTTCACGTATATCAACTATCGGTTTTTTTGTGAAGCTTCCAACTCGGTTAAACATTTTTTTTAATATTTATTTATTATTTTCTTCCTATTGAACCAGTTTGAACCAGAATTGACCAGCTTTTAAATTTTGCCCTCCGGTTTAGTTTTTATCAGTTGTTATGGGTGTAACCTACTCTAGATTTCGGGGTTTATTGTGAAAATTCAAGTAGATAAGGCTTCCTTTGGTATAATTTATATTTTTTATATTTACGAGTTATTTATGAGAATATAAATAAATACCATAAAAAAGTAATAATAACGGAACAACCGTTTAATACTACTAGATATAAATAAGTAATAATAGATTATCACGAAAATGAGAAACACCTTCTAACCTATTTGTAGATTTTAGATTATATCAATTTATTTTAAATATAAATAAATACCATAAATCATACTAAACAACTACATATATTATAATGTATACCAAAGTGGAGTTTAAGATATCCAAGCTCCTTGAAAAAAAAAATGGTTGGTGTGGAATGGTTAAAATAGAGAGATATCTTATCATATATTCATTAGTTAATAAATATTTAGAGGTCATTGGTCATACATTATTATTGAATCAAGTTCCTTCCTCAGAATATTATTTGTTTTTTTACTACTGACAATATTGACAACGTTACACAAACGTGATGAGTTATCTTCACTCTTCCCACGATTGAGAGAAGCTTTATAAAATCCTATATGTGATGAGTTATCTTCACTCTTCCCACGATTGAGAGAAGCTTTATAAAATCCTATATGCAACAGGAAAAGTGAAGAAATAACAGCCATTCCCATCGATTCCTTGACTTAAAATCAAGTGCTGCACAACCATGTCAAAGGGTAGTATCCAAGCGATTTCATGTAAAGGTGAGCTTCAATCAAACTCTAATCTGGTGATGATCTTGTTATTAGACAACAATTGAAACTGTTTTATTCAATCTGGATGTAGCTGCTGTATGTTGGGGAGAAGGGGAGCCTTTGGTGATTGAAGAGATCCAAGTAGAACCACCACAAGCATCAGAAGTTCGTGTTAAGATGATTTGTGCTAGCCTTTGTCACACAGACATACTATGCTCGAAAGGACATCCTCTTGTTAGTTCTTGCACTTTTTTTTTTCTTTCTTTCCCTCTTGTTCCTCTCCTCCACCCCACACTCTGCTTTCTTCCTAGACAAATAAAGAAGCTTAAAAGCTCAAGGCAGAAATATATGATTCTTTGGTCTTTAACCATGAATAATTTATTTTGGCTCTGAAAATTTTAAGATCATTGAGTTCAGAAGTCCTAATTGTGTCTCATCCTCTATTTCACAGGCCTTGTTTCCTAGAGTTTTAGGCCATGAAGGTGCTGGGTATGTAGTCTCTCTCTCTCTCCCTCTCTCCCTCTCTCCCTCTCTCGTCCTGCTGAATGCAAGAATTATATGACATGCTAGTGGTAATGAATAAAGTGAGCGGTTGGACTTGGGCTTCTCCTATCGTGACAAATGACAAGCCTCCATCAATTTGGATTCGAAACGGATCAGAATCAATCAGAAATCAGCTGGAATCAGCCGAAACAGTAGAAAGTGGAATCAGGAAGGAGAAACAAACATTTCTATTATTTTAAATATTTTAATTTTTTGAGTTTTTGATTCAACGGTACTGGGCTCTTTTTTTTTTTTTTTTTTTCAATTTTTTTTTTCAATTTTTTTAAAACTAACTAAAATAAGGAGATAATGGTTAAAAAAGAAGAAGAAAAAAGAATAGTGCTTAAAAACCACATGGTAAGTTGTGATTTTCATGTCTTACGGGCAATTAGCTATATACAGGTTCAATTATGTATATATGTGATTCAGTGATTGAACAATCACATAATCACATACAGCTTCCCTAACCCAGTTGAAATTTTTTCCCCTAATCTTGTGTCTTAAATTTTCAAATTAAAAACTTTTTAGGAAAATTACATTTTCTTGTAGTGTTGTGGAGAGCGTAGGCGAAGGGGTTACAGAGCTGAAAGAAGGTGACCTTATCATTCCAACCTACATAGGGGAATGCAAGGAGTGTGAAAACTGTTGCTCAGGAAAAACAAATCTCTGTGAAAAGTATCCTATATTGTATCAGGGTCTAATGCTCGATAACTCATCCAGAATGTCTGTGAGAGGCCAAAGACTCTACCACTTGTTTACCTGCTCAACATGGTCGGAATATATGGTCATTAATGTTAATTATGTAGTGAAGATCGATCCAAGAGTGCCTCCAACTCATGCCAGCATGCTCTCTTGTGCTTTCTCTACTGGATTTGGAGCAACTTGGAAGGAAGCACAGGTTGAAAGTGGATCAAGCGTTGCAGTTTTTGGTCTTGGAACTGTTGGATTAGGAGTAAGTACATTTGGGTTTACTCTTTATGTTCCATGTATTTCATTCATTCTTAAGTTCGTCTCTCCTTTGTGATTTAGGTTGTGGAAGGAGCAAGAATAAGAGGAGCAAGTAAAATCATCGGTGTTGATTTGAATGAAGAGAAGAAGGAGAAAGGGAAAGTTTTTGGGATGACAGATTTCATCAACCCAGGAGGATCTGATAAATCCGTTGCAGAGGCAATTAAAGAGCTTACAGGGGGGTTAGGAGTGGACTACAGCTTCGAATGCACTGGAGTCGTGTCCTTGATCAATGAAGGCCTTGAAGCGACAGCACTGGTATGAACATGTACTCCTAGCTATTAAGTAGAACAAACACATTCTATAAGAACACTAGATGTTTATTTGTTGTACTCATCCTATCATTGTGTTTGAGAGAGCAGGGGAGAGGGGTGACAATTGTCATAGGAGTCAGTCATGAGACGATTGCTTCGATTGATATGAACTCACTGATATGGGGTAAAACAGTGAAGGGATCCATCTTTGGAGGGATCAAACCCCAGTCTGACCTCCAAAGTATTATTGACAAATGCATCAATGAGGTATGTAGCTTCTGACACTCAGTTATTAATTGTTCTTGTTTGAATAAAAACCCTTTATTTGTTCTTATAGATCCTGAATGAGTTACTAAATAAGTTTTCAAGTTCATGGACCCAAAAGCAACCATATTATATTGGTTCAGGTCTATGAGGCAATTAAATATCAGAAGGGTACGAAAACAATTAAATTGGTCAGCTTTTGTTGGCTTCACATATTATAACCTGCTTGCTTTGTCTTTTCCCTTCTCAGGAACTTCATCTTGATGCGCTTGTGACTCATGAGATTCAACTGGACGAGATAGGCCAAGCATTTGAGTTGTTGAAGCAACCAGATTGTGTTAAAGTTGTTGTTCTTATTTAACAGTAGCCCTCATGAATGAATGAACTTTATCAAATAATGGTAATTAATAAAAACACCGTTAGGCGATATATTTTTTGTAAAGAGGAACTTTACAGTCAAGAGAAACCTATAGAATGTTTTATTTTTATTTTTTTTGTTCTTTTGTATCTTTTTTGTATCAATGAAATTACAATTGACTTTTAGCAATAAATAAATATTGCTTCTTGCAATTGACTTTTAGCAATAAATAAATATTGCTTCTTGCAATTTGAGCTCAAGAAAAATATTTTTAATGTATGGGAATGTTTGTTTTTCCTTACTGCCTCAGTGCACAAGGCTTCCGCTATTGTAAGGTCTGGGGAGGGACAAAAAGGATTTGGGGAGAGACAGAATGTACGTAACCTTACCCCGACAACATAGAGAGGTTGTTTTCGTATTTTAAAACCGTGACCACCAAATTACAATATGATAACCTTATTGTCACACCAAGGTTTGACCTCACTGTTGTTTTTCTTTGCAATAGTCCTAAAATAGACTCATAGAATAGGCCAAGTAAAATGCCAAAATTAATTCCAACGGATTTATTTTTTATGTGTACCGATCGACTGCTTAGTTATCTGGTCGATAACTAGAATATGGCCAGGGCAATTATAGCCATTAAAGAGTTGTTGGACATGCTTATGTCCATCCGGCGATTGACCAATCAGTTGGTCTTTGGCTAATGACCTAAAATTAAATTACATAATCTTCATCTTCATTTTTTTATGTTCAAGCTTAGTCCATGTTTCTGTCCTCAAGCTTAAATATTTGATTTCACATGAACCTTAGATTCTAAATTTTACTTCAAGCTAAGTCAATGCTTTGACTTGATGTTCAATGTTGATTTTTTAAAGCTGGGTCAATGTCTTTTACTTTCTCTTCAATGATCATCATAGCTTTGTTTTCATGATTCAAATGAACTTTGACCGAAGATCACTTTACAGAAATTTGTTTATTGTCATCAAATCAATTTAGAGATGTGATTTTCCTAATAGTTTTAACCATGGTTCAAGTAAACAAAATCAACAATGGGATTAGCCTCGTGGATTCTGATTCCTATTCTATTGGAATCGGCTAGAATCACTCTAAACCCTAGAAATCGGCTGATTCTTTTAAATAGGAATCAGGCAAGGGATCCGATTCTTACTCTAAACCATAGGGGTGTTTGGTAATACTTCAGAAGTTGAATTCTGACTTCTGGAGCATAAATGGAGTAGAAGCATGTTTGGTAACCCGGTTCGGACTTCTGGAGAATCCTTCTGGAGAATCCATGAGTGAACCAGCTCCAAATGAGCTCTAGAATCCAATTTTTTGGAACATCAAATAGATGCTTTTCGACTTCAGAGCACAATTTTAGAGTAAAAATCAACCCACACCATTACTACCACCACCAACACCACAACCCACCAGCCACCACCCACCACCGCCACCACCCTCTACCACCCACTGCCACCACCACCACCACCACCACCACCATCCTCAATCACCAACCATCGCCACCACCACCCACCGCCACCTACCATTGCCACCACCACCACCTCTCGTCGCCACCACCACCAACCACCCACCACCGCCACTGCCACCACCACCATCCTCAATCACCACCCACCATCACCTACCATCGCCACCACCACCAACCACCGGCCACCAACCACCTCCACCACCACCCACCGCCACCTACCATCGCCACCACCACCAACCACCAACCACCGCCACCACCACCTACCACCACCACCATCACCCACCACCACCCCTCGTCGCCACCACCACCAACCACCCACCACCACCACCACCATCCACTGCCACCCACCGCCACTGCCACCACCACCATCCTCAATCACCACCCACCGCCACCTACTATCTCCACCACCACCAGCCACCAACCACCACCACCTCCCATCGCCACCACCACCGTCCACCCACCACCGTCACCACCATCCACTATCACCCACCGCCACCTACCATCGCCACCACCACCAGCCACCAACCATCGCCACCACCACCCACCACCACCACCACCAACTATCACCCACCACCACCGCCACCACCATCCACTACCACCTGCCACCACCATCCACTACCACCCACCACCACCACCACCACCCACCACCACCGCCACCACCCTCCCCCACCACCACCCACCCACCGCCACCCTTCACCACCACCTCCCACCCATCACCACCGTCACCAATCATCACCACTCACCACTAGTGCCACCATTCGTCACCCCCCACCACTACTATGGAGTCCATGACTAAATTAAGTTAACAAACATATTTTTACTCTCTCATATTCTTGAATCCTTTTGAAGTTGGAATAGAAATTTGAATCAGAAATAAGAATCTCATAATTGAAATTTTATCAAACACCCCCTTAGAACTATGGTTTTGATTCTGTCCTACTTGTACTTTTCTGTTCCCTTGGCAAACCTAAACCAGGGTAACATTCGGGATGGGTTCAAATCCTTTGATGCTCCGGCACGAGTAAATTCAGTGATTGTCCTCCACTATCCACTGTGCGCATATCCTCCTCCTTGGGATAAAAATCTTCTCGTACCCCACATGTTGGCACGAGGATTCAGTTCTCTTAGCAATGAATTCTGGCCATGGCTGTTCGTCAAAGAGCAGCTCACAAGCGATTATATGCAGAGGTAACTATTAAGAAAGAAACGACTGCAAAACATCTATTGATCTTCTCCATGTTCGTCTTATAACTGTTTTGCTGGGAATTAAGCAGCTGCGGTGTGCTGGGGAGCGGAGGAACTGCTGAGGATGGAAGAGATCGAGGTCGAGCCACCTCGATCATCGGAGGTTCGTGTCAAGATGCTATGTGCCAGTATCTGCCACACCGACCTGCAACGCTGGAAAGGACTCCCTCGTTCTCGTGTTAGTATAACACTACCCTTCTCTCTTGCTTCTTATAAAAAATTGGCTCGATGCCCTGCCTCCATTTCCTTCTCCTTTCTACACTTCAGTGTGGGAAAGAAGTTCTTGCCTGTACTTGGATTTTGGGATTTTGTCCATAGCCCATGTTTTAGAGTTCGCGTGGACACTTGATTTTTGCCTTTTGAACCATTTCTTGTCTAGGTATACTGTGTTGCGGTCTAGACTCTAGATTCGTCCTGTTTTAATTTTCATGATCCCATCCGTTTCATACTCTTTCAACGGTCTAACTATTTTTTTAAAAAGAATTTTACCAAAAAAAAATCATTTTTTAAATTATTCCCTGCTTCATTTGGTTCAAAAATGTATTTTTTTTTAGGGTTTTGTTAATCTCTCAGAAGTGACCTCATAGATTGCTCACTTCCCTTTATCAACATGGCGCATCATATCCTTGGAATCTCATGTAACCCTGTAAAATAAGGGGATGAAAAATAAAAATTATTTTCGTAGATTTTGTGAGTGGGATGTAAGGCTCATGGGCCTTACAGAATCTCGGAGGTTAGCTTTATTCACTTGTTCCTTATTTCAATTGCAGTATGCTTTTTGGGTCAAACTTACCGCATGATCAACTTAGACATTGTGAAAAATTGATTTTGATATTTTCAGTGCTAACTGAGCTGCCATGAGGCAGAAAAGCAAGACCCATGGACAAACTTTTCCTGGTATAAATCTTAAAACACAACCTTCAAGAGCTAATTCTATTCGACATCGTTATGTTTATATGCAGGCATTGTTCCCCATAGTTCTTGGACATGAAGGCGTTGGGTATTCTCTCTCTCTCTCTCTCTCTCACATAGCTGGAAACCTTTTACCATTCACTTACTGAAGCTCATCTTCTATTTCCTTGTATGTCAGGAACATGTCCTTCCACCACCACCCCCCTCCAAAAAAAAAAAAAAAAAAAAAAAAAAAAAAAAAGGAGTCCTGGGCACTATTGAAATTGATCCAATTGCTAATCAGATAACTTTTAATCCAGTTGTATCAGAGGCTTAACGAGTCTGGTAAATGATAAATTGGATTCAGATCAGACCCAGTTAATATCTGATCCATTGATATTGTCATAGCACTACCTTATCCGTCCTAACTTATTTACTAGTCAGGTTAGACTGGGGGCAAGTCCAAGGTCGTTCATGTCGGATTTGGGATAGTAAGAAACCAAGCTGAACCCACCTGTTACAATAGATTAATATACACATTGCGAAGAGATACTTGGTGCTCTTATTCTAATTTATCAATTTGAAACCATTCTGTTGTCTTCTTAGTATAAACATGTGGTTGTAGCATTGTGGAAAGCATGGGTGAAGGGGTCACAAAGCTGAAAGAAGGGGACCTTGTAATTCCTACCTTCATAGGAGAATGCCAGGAATGCACGAACTGTCTTTCGGGAATGACCAACATATGTGAAAACTATCCAGTAAATCGCAATGGCCTCATGCCTGATCAGTCATCAAGAATGTATGTAAGAGGGCAAAGACTTTACCATGTATTTACCTGCTCAACATGGTCAGAATACACAGTTATGAACGTTAACTATGTCACAAAAATGGATCCAAGGGTTCCTCTCCCACATGCCAGTCTCATCTCATGTGGGTTCTCAACCGGATTCGGTGCAACATGGAAGGAAGCCAATATCGAAAAGGGGTCAACTGTCGCTGTTTTTGGCCTTGGAGGTGTTGGACTAGGCGTAAGCATTTGTACTATACAATGTTACACTGTTTGATATGATCCATAATCCATGAATCATTACATTAATGCCAACTTCATTAATATGTAGCAAAGTGAGTCTATCTAGTAACCCATAAAAGAATGTTAGCTGGTCCTTTTGGTTTCAGGTAATTGGAGGAGCCCGAATGAGAGGAGCAAGTAAAATCATCGGAGTAGATTTAGCCGAGAACAAGGAGGAGAAGGGGAAATTTTTTGGGATGACAGATTTCATAAAACCAGGGGGATCCCGCAAATCTATTTCACAGGAAATTAAAGAAATGACGAGGGGGATGGGTGTAGACTACAGCTTCGAGTGCACTGGAGTGGAACCATTGATCAACGAAGCCCTTCAATCCACAGTAGTGGTATGAGTAAGACCTCTATTGAATTCAACTTTCTGTCATTGACGACACAAGTGTTATAAGCTTTTGTTCTAACATGGAGATTGAAGAGCAGGGAAGAGGAGTCACAATCGCATTTGGCCTTGGTGATAAGGGGACGGCTCCAATCAGTCTCATCGCTCTGATATCTGGCAGGACACTGAAAGGTTCGACCTTTGGAGGAATTAAACCCCAAACTGACCTTCCCACCATTATTGAGAAATGCATAAACAAGGTTAATTTCTTCCTCCAGTCATTGGTCAATCCTAATTTCTGTTTGAAGTATGAAGAATGAGAATGCTCTCTGTGGAACTAAAGCTATGCCTCTGCTCATTAGTATTTTCGGCTGGTTTAGGCCAAGCCCATGCCCAGTTTCCTCTGCAGCCCAACCTAGCTATTGGGTCTCTAGTCTCTACTCTCTAGGCCTCACTAAGGCCTTGCCAAATTAGGGCTTTCAAGCTTGATCATATTTCTCTGGGAAACTAATGAGTTCTTCTGTTTTCCCTTCTCAGGAACTCCAACTTGATGCGCTTGTGTCTCATGAAGTTCAACTAGAAGACATAAATCAAGCATTTGAGTTACTGAAACAACCTGATAGTCTTAAAGTCATAATCCAAATAACTAAGAGTCTTAATTATTGATCAATATTTCTAGGTTACAAGGTAGGGATTTGTCGTCTAGTGGACATTTCTGGAGGATGTAAATGAGCGTGAAACTTTTAGCACATGGCTATGGTGGTTCCTGATACCTTCCTTCTGTTGCTACTAGAATCCATTGCCTGCTAGATTTACTCAACTGTTTACAAATGCATAGACTTTCTCACTAATAACCAAATTGACTTTTGAGGTCCTAGCCAAAGAGACCCATACGGCCATACCCCTACATGGGATCTATACTGCATTCATCCCATGTGTCTCTGGGTTCAGCTATGATATTACATCCCATGTGTCTTGGGTCCAGCTATAATGTTACGTGTTACTCTTTGATCCAACCACCTCAAAAGATGCACCTATTAGGGAACAAGCCTTCCTGCTGTAAGCCCAAGAACTTCCCCAAAATTGGCCGATGTGGGATTGGAGAGGGAGGAATTTGAGTCCATGACATTAGACTGGCTTCATATTTTCTCTTAAATTTTTACAATTTTTATTTAAATTAAAAATAATAAAATATTCTTTCTATCATGAAGAATGTATTCTGATTTGGATTGAGAAAGAATTATTTTATTTTTGTTTTTTTGGTTGAAGATTGAGAATTCACACACACTCTAAGATAATGCTAAGTGAATATTATTATTAGGGTTTGAGTGTAATTTGCCCAACATTGTTTGACAAGTCAAGAGCAGTTTCTTCAAATAACGTAAAAATTCACTGTGATAAGGTGAAAATATGAAAATAAGTAGCGGTAACTGAAGCTTAAAAGCTGCATCTGCATTAAACGTCTCTTTTCCCTTTTGTTGTTCCTCCATTTTTGGACCGGATTATTCCCGTGCCTAGCATTAATACGATTACCTGATTTTATTTTTTTTTTTTTTTTTTTTTGGTGAAATACTATTTCCTGAATTTACTGATATACTCCTTTGTTCCTTCTAATATTACTATTTTATCGGTTCTTTTCCAATATAAACTGGATTTAGGCCCTCTTTCAACCCTACCCAGTTGAAAGTTGAAACCCCAAGACAAAGAATAGAAACTTTAGGACCTTGGTTTTCTCATTTCTCTCAAACTTTGAAACTAGTTTCGGTATCTGCATTCTGCTCTGCTTTGGTTTTCATTCCCCCTTCCTATGACAAAGCTACCCCCAACGATTTCTTAGTAATACCATCTTGCTTTTCAAATGGACCCAGGAAAACCGGGTATGAAATGGACCTCGGAAAATTGGGTATAATCACATTTCCTAATCGAGGTGGGTCATTGAGTTTTAATGAGTAGTATCTAAGAAATCGTGTTTATAATTGTGAAGGATTTTCATTAAAATTTTCTCTTACTTTAGGAAAAATCCAATGTGTTTCATCTAGATTGATTATCCGATGAGGATATGTGTGAATCCTGTTTCACGTTTACGACATGATTTGATAAAATAAGAATTTCACCTTCTTATCCGTAGTTAGGATTACATAAACATTACATTCAATAATGAAATCTGGTACACTGCAAATTGGATATGCTTGTATTGATTAGCAACATCGGATCGAAAAGGACCCGTGAATCACCATATTGGATGAATCAAGCCTCGAACGATTAACCTGTCAACCCGGTAAACCCAGAAGTCACTATTTGCCGTGGTAACTAGGTAATTAATTGCTCGGACTCGTCTTAAGAAGCAAAACGGGCAAATCATTAGTTGATTATATCAACTACCACCAAGACTAGTTAAAATTTAATAGAGCTGCAGTTCTTGATGAGAGGTTCATTTTCCCGGCTCGATTCAGACCAGAACCTTGACATGGTTGACCCACATGTTTGAGGGACAATATGATGTTGACCAGACCCGACTCGGGCTTGACCTGCACTGGACAGGAAAGAGAAACTCTGGGTACAGTGGCAGTTTATGTTATTTTTGGGAAATTTGAGGGTTACCTTTCTTTCTGGAAAAGATGGGGTAGCTTGGTAGTTTCGCAGGTCATTGCTTTGTTTCTGCAAAGGCTGTTAAAGAGACTGTAAGGAAAGAGGGCAGAGAAAGGAAGGGAGTGAGACTGTGAGGGAGTGAGAGGGTGGAGGAGGGGGGGTCTATGAGTAAGGTACAATGACAACAACCAAGTGCCCAACTGCAAAGGGGTGATCTTTCTTCAGTTGTTTTACAAGTCTGTTTCTCCTCTCCTTGAATCCCACCTAATCTCTTGCAATGTTGGCATTTCAATAGTGGAAGTCACTTCTGTTTTCTACAGCTTCCTGAGCTCTAGGTCTTTGCTTGGTCAATTGCTTTCTGCATTGCAACATCAATAAAGTAACCATGAATTCTTCTAAAGCCAAGTAAGTTTTCTCACCATTACAGATCTGATATGGAGCTTCTAGTCGGTGTCTTCTTCCCTAGGTTCAATCTTAAACTTTTTCTCTTCAAGTTTGTTCTAGGATCTGTTCTCATTAGTTCTATTTGGTATGGTGGATCCGCATTAATGAATCTGATCCGGGTTCTCTGCTTTTTTTTTTTTTTTTGTTTGGGATTCTAAACTGGTTTTCTTTATTTTTATTTTGGACTCGATCTGTATCATTCCTTTTGAACCTACTTTGATAGCTCGTTTAAAAAATTTGATTAACAGTTCTCTTCTTATTGGTATTGGGTTGACAACATTTTCTATCATGTTTTTCTTGCTTTTACTTTCTTGGCATGATGTTGTCTCTGGGCTTGTCTCCATTTTTTTCTTGGTCATCCTGGTGTGGGCTTGATCTGTTGTTGACACAGATTCATTTCCTTTGTTTCTTCTTTATTTTGGGTTGATAGCATTTTTTTTTTTTTACTTTTCTGGTGTTTGCTGTTTTTTTGTCTCTATTGATGTATGGCTTCTTCGCATTTTCTGTTTTCCTACATGGATATTGATCTGGCTGTGTAACTATGAGACTTGGGTATTGAACAGATCCAGTTTGCCTGAAGCTTCACAGAACAAAACTTCACCAGCAACTCCAAGAGTTAGCAAATATAGCAGGAATGTTGCTAAATCAGATATTGATTCACCTTCTCCCCTGCAAAACCCACGACTTTCAGTTGACCGTTCCCCAAAATCAGCTGAGATAAAGCCTGCCATAGATCGTCGATCTCCAAAGCCAAAGATTGCTACTCCTGTTGTAAGTGGAATTGGAGGTCCTGGACTATTTAATTTTCTGAATTTTGTTCTTGGTCGTAAATATTATGTGGTTCCTCGTTGACGTTATAATTTGGTTTTGTTTGTAGAATCCACGGGTGTTAAAGGGATCAGAACTACAGGCTCAATTGGATCTTGTTCAGGAAGATCTTAAGAAGTCAAAGGAGCGATTAGCTTCTTCTGAGAAGGAGAAGGCTCAGTTGCTCGAGGAATTGAAGGAGGTCAAGAGATTGGCTGATGAGGGGAATGAGAAGCTCAGTGAGGCCCTAGTTGCTCAAAAACGTGCTGAGGAGAATTCTGAGATTGAGAAGTTCAGAGCTGATGAGTTGGAGCAGGCAGGTATTGAGGTGGCTCAAAAGCGAGAAGGGGAATGGCAGAAAGAACTCGAAGCTGTTAGGAATCAACATGGTGTGGATGTTGCTGCTTTGCTCTCTGCCACCCAAGAGCTCCAACGATTGAAGCAGGAGCTAGCTATGACCTCTGATGCAAAAAACCGGGCCCTTTGCCATGCTGATGATGCAACTAAAATTGCAGAAATTCATGCTGAGAAGGTGGAGCTTCTGACTGCAGAGCTGAATCAGGTGAAGGCCATGTTTGACTCAAAGTCAGAGAGAGAAGCTAATGAGAACGCTGAGCTGATAAAGAAACTGAACTCCAAGGTGGATTCTCTGAAACAAGAGCTTGAGAAAGCAAAAAGTATTGAGCAGAAATTGGTTGAAACAGAAGCTCTAGTTGAACAACTTAGAATTGAAGTGGAGGTTGCCAAAAAAGCTGAATTAGCTGCCAGTAATTTGGTGGTGGAGTGGCAGAAGAAGGCCACGGAATTGGAAAGTCGAGTTGAACAAGCAAACAAAATGGAGAGATCTGCATCAGAATCATTGGATTCATTGATGAAACAGCTAGAAGGGAAGAGTGGTCTCTTGCAGGATGCGGAATCTGAAATTTCTTCTCTTAAAGAGAAAATGGATTCATTGGAGATCTCAATTGGGCGACAGAGAAAGGATTCTGAAGAATCAGAACAACTTCTTGAGACAGCTAAGCAAGAGGCATCAAAAATGGCACAGATGGTTGAATCTCTGAAAGCTGAGCTTGAAACTATGATGGAGGAGAAAATGCTGGCATTGAACAATGAGCAGCTTGCAGCTTCTAGTGTTCAAGAGCTTCTAGCTGAGAAGGACGAATTAATAAATGAGCTAGAAACCTCTAGGGATGAAGAGGAGAAGAGTAAGAAAGCATTGGAAAGCTTAGCTACAGCATTGCATGAGGTCTCTACAGAAGCAAGAGAAGCTAAGGAGAAGCTTTTGTCCAATACAGCTGAACTTGAAAATGCTGAGAACCAAATAGAAGATTTGAAATTGGTTGTCAAAGCAAAAAATGAGAAGTACGAAACCATGCTTGAAGAGTCGAAACAAGAGATCGATCTTCTTACAAAAGCTCTTGATTACTCCAGTAATGAAGTCAAGAACTCCAAGGCTGAATGGGAACAGAAGGAGCTCAACCTAAAGAGTTCTATAAGGAAATCAGAAGAAGAAACCTACGCTGCTAAACGAGAAATTGATAGGCTTATCCGTTTACTCAAAGAAGCAGAGGATGAATCTCTGTCTGCAAAGGAGGAAGGAGCCCGGATTCTGAGTACCCTAAAGCAAACTGAATTGGAGGTGAGTTCTTTAAGAGGAGTTGCAGATGAAGCTAAGGCTGAGAGCATGAGACTGAGGGAGAGATTATTGGACAGAGAGAATGAGTTTCTAAGTATTACGCAAGAGAACGAGGACCTCCGAACCAGGGAAAATGCTGCTCTTGAGAAAACAGAGGAGTTGTCTAAGTTGCTTGAAGAAGCCTCTTTCAAGAAGATTCCTGTGGAAAATGGAGAGCTCTCTGATAGTGAGAAAGATTATCATCTGCTACCCAAGGTAGTAGAGTTCTCAGAGGAAAATGGAACTGGAGGAAAAGAGGAGACGCACATGTTTGAATTTCCATCCCAACAGCTTGAGGAACCCAAGGAAGACAAAGATCAGGAAAGGGATGTGGTGGTGCCTGTGGAATTAAAGATGGAGAATGGGAATGGAAACCCTAAAGAAGAGAACGGAAATGCCCAAGAAGAGAATGGACACCCCCAGGAGGAGGAAAAGAAAATAGAAGAAGATGATTCAGTAGAGGTGGAGGTGAAGATGTGGGAGAACTGCAAGATTGGGGAGAACGACCTCTCACCAGAGAAAGAACCTGAGCAGGAATCCTTTGAAGAGGACTTAGATTTGAAAGCAGATAGTGAGAACTTTGACCACATAAATGGGTTACCTCCATCAGACAGCATGAAGAATGAGAGAAACTCTCCATCTAAGGAGCAGGAGTTAAAGAAGAAGAAGCCGCTGCTCAAGAAGTTTGGAAGTCTGTTAAAGAAGAAGACAACCAGTGGCAATAAGTAGGAGAATTGCAATCAGTCCCAGTCAGTCTGGCCTGAATTCGCACTAAACAAGCATATATTCTTGTTGCATTCTTGCACCAGCATGTGTTTGATTTCTTCGTCTTGCTCCCGATTTTGGGAGCAGCAACGAAAATATTACGAGGGTTGTATTGCTTTAACTCTTCATCTTTTGTGGTTTCCCCATGTTGCGGATTGATATGTATCTGAAGTTTCTTCTTTTGCCTTTGTTTTTCTTTGTTTCTTTTGTCCTTTTTTTTCCCGTTCTTAGTATCATGGAGAGGAGTGGTAAATTTGATAATTGTATGTTAATGTATGTAATCCTCTTTTTTTTTACTTGCTGATCTCGACTACAAAATGCTATGGAAGGTGATTTATCTTTTCTCCTACCAATTCTCTGTTTTGTAGCAGTTGGTTTGGTGACAGAACTTCCTCCTCCACATTCACAACCATAAGACATCAATATAGATTCCATGACCTATCGTCTCTCTTTTAGTTGTTAAGTGGGTCGTCCAGTTCCTGCTGAACTTGAACACAGTTGGGAGCTAACCTTGGAATTCAGCTGGGTTAGGTACTAGGTATCCTTTCTTGATTGATTTTCCATCAGAGAGGTATGGTCTGGGCTGGATATGGTGAGGGAGTCGTGTCGCAGTGGGGTTTGTTGATTGATCTGATTTCACATGGACCACATGCTCATGTGGGTGAAAATTGCAGTTGCTCTGAATGGATACTGATGTACTCTGCTCAAAGAAAGTCCTACAACACGGAGGTACTTAGCTGTGTCCGGATATGTGTGGAGTGGGATTTCTACCCCGGATTGCTTTGATCCAAAATAGATTGAAATCCCATCATGGTCCTTTCTGAGAAGCAACGAATTCGAAAGTTAAATGGGTTTTGTTTTGAAAGGTTACAGTGGAAAGGCCTTCATACGCTTGGGAATTCTACCACTAATGAAACTTCACATGGTATTGGAGCGGATTTTCACTGTCTTGAGTCCCCATGCATTTGCAATACGTGCCGGAGAGTATTGGCAGTTTAGTCCCACACATCGACTACTAAATAGTCTTCAGCCCCCTTTATATGTCTGGGAGTCCCTCAACCTATGGTTGGAACTTTTGTTGAAAACTTAACAACGAAGAGGAAAGGAAGGAACATGGGAATACTGCAATAGAAGGAAACTGTGAAAAGAGTATCATGTTCTTCTCATTCCCACTCAATCCTAGTAATCACTCTTTCCAGGTGCAGGTAGTCTGGACTGAGTAGTACCTCTCCAGATAACAACAGGAAGAAGAAGAAGATGAATAGAACCACAATTCTGGACTTTTGGACCCTGTGATGTTGGAATGTACGTTTTGGAAGCAAACCCAAAGTACTGTAGGTAGTTTGTCGTCCCTATAAAGAGTGGTACATGAACCTAACTTGCCAGCTACCCATGCTGCTCTAAGCCAAGGTTTTAAATCCGTAGGGAGCAGTGACAAAGCTAGCTCACCCGGACGAATCACATAATGAAAAAGGCATCGAAGGGCAAACCAGTAAAAGCACAAAGTGGGTGAGTGTGACTAAAAAACCTCTAAATACTTTTTCTGTTCCACAAGTGATGCAAGCCCCACTCTAAGTTATACCAGGTGCCCATAGTATAGTGTGAATGCAAAAGCAGCTCCACAGTATTATATGGAATAGTCTCACATTAGCAATGAGATTGGAATCCTGTAGTTTCTCTACTTACTAGTTCGAACTTTTGAATTGAAAACTTGACAAGTATGTCTCTGTATATAAGGAGTAGTTATGAAATGATCCAATTATCAATTCTCATACAAATATGGTTAACTAAATGAGTACTGGGTAGGTCCAAATCTGAACTTTTGCAATCAATTTACTGTAAGTTAAGATGTTTGAGACATGTTATTGTGGATTACGGAGGATGAGTACTAAGGTAAGACGTGAGTCTGTTTCATATAGTAAACTCTGAAAATGGTGATTAGGTAGAGAAAACAGGGGACAGCTGCGAAGGCACGTTCTGTTTGGAATCTCCCACATGGAATGCGGAATGCTTTTTAATCTCTCTATCTCACCACACATAGCTATTGTACAACCACCAGCAGAGGCATCAACATCATAAATGCATATGTGACTAGTGTAAGTTCCCACGTTCCTTTCTGCAATTGTTAAAAAATTGTATGAAATGGAATCTGAAAACAACCCAATAACACAAGAACACTGCTTTGATCAATTGGGATAAGGACAACACTTAATCTTTGTATAATCATAACTTCTGATACAATCATCAATGATCGACTGGTTTATGTATCTGGACCTTGATATGACCCTGGTTGGTGCACAAATGGGTGGGGATCTAGTGGCTTCAATCAAACAACTAAGCAAACTCCCATTATCCATTACTAAATAAAGTAGGTGGTTGGCTTAATTTATAGCTAAAGAGGAAAAAAGACAAAAAAAAAAATAATAATAATAATAATTTTAAAGAAAGTACTAAAGCAAGATTAGCAAATCATGTCCTTTATGATAATATGATCCTTGTACATCACAGCTCACTTGTAACCTATGAGGATGACCTTCTTAGTGGCATCACAGTGTCCATCAACTCCGGCCCAACAGGAACATGGGGGATGGGGCTGGCACTTCACATTAAGTGCAATAGCACTGCAAATTCAACCTGTACAAAATTGTCAACCACTTAAACCTTTTGGTTTTTCTTTGTTTTTTTTTTTTGGATTTAAACAAGGATTTAGACAAGAAGAAATGGAAATGCAAAATGACTTACATATTACAGTAGGTCTCATGAGGGGATTTGTGGTAGGGAAATTTGGCGCAAAGATGCCTTGGGTGAGAATAAGCTGTTAGAGCCACCTTCATCAAAAATACCCCCAAAAGAAAATATTTAGAAGAAGAACAAAGTAGCTGAATTCAATGGAACTGAAAAATACAGAGGGTTGAAGCCAATATTACTGGGCCTTTATCTGAAATGAGTCCTCATCCTCAATTGAAATATTCTTGACCAAAATGGGCTGGATCAGAGAAGGGATAAATGCCAAATAGACAAAAAGATCCCCACTAACAATGTGGGGATTCTTTCCACCCCTCACGTACATTACTAGCACTCTCTCCTCCCTCATGACTTTTGCTCTCTTTTTCCTGACCATGTGGATCCAACATTGAAAATACTTACTCTTACATTTTCAATACTTACTCTTACATGTTGATTGGTATGACGTGGGAGATTCTCTAACATGGGTAGTTTCAAGACCTCAGGGTTGAACGATTAAAGCAAACCCAAGAATGAAAAAATTGGAATGATCCAACTTCAACCCAACAAGGGAGATGTCAGCTGTTTAGGCTTCCAACAAACATGATCAAGGCTGGCTGGGTTTATAAAGATTCAAAATTCAATAATGAAGCACAATTCGTCGTCAATGGGCTTGATTAACCTCTATTTTTTAAAAAAATGCTTTTGCCTGATTCCGTGTTCTCTCTGCAAATAGATCCATTTGTTAAAACAAAAAGAAAGCTCATAAAAACAGAGGCCCGTGCAGGTTTTGTATCCTAACATGAAAATCACGAAGTATTACATACCAAGAACTTCCTTAGAACCAGCCGCTTTAGTTTTGATAATTTAGATTGATTCTTGTTCACACCATGCTTTGAGCTTCTCAATTGGTCATGGAGAACCTTGTTCTCATTCATGAATCTGTCTAGCTTGCAATAAAGATCTTTAATGATTTCTTTCTTTGCTTCATTTCTACGTATCAACTCAGCTTGCTGACTTTGATTCTCTGTAATAAGCTTCAAAACCTGCAAACTGAGCTCAAAACTATCCATTGGGAAATCTCTAGTGGTTCCTCTGCAATTTGATCCCAAGACATTCTTAACTTCTGTAATTCTTATCACTTTACATTCTCCCTCTTCTACTTGACTAACTCCGGTTTCCTGTCTAGACTTTAAGATTGGATTGATTTCTTCAGTTGGTGACTGATCATCTATTGCATAATTTGGTGATTCAGGACCAAACTTGGAGTAGTCAAATTCAACAACTACTTCTGGAAGGGTGTCAAGTGTCTCTGGTTTTGCAACAACTGAACTTCCAATGACTCCTTCGCTACTTCTACGACTGTAAGAATTCATAGAAAACAATGATTTTGATTGGATGGGTTCAGATAACTCAGAGCTTAATTTATCATAACCTTCAGAAAATAAATGATAGGATTTGTGGAATTCTTCCCCCATTTTGATGAGCTGCTGTGTCTTCTTTTGGTATATTTTGTCTCTATGAATGGAAGAATCATCTTCTTCCTGTATGATGGTTATCAAGGCCATTATTTTCTCATCCAAGTCTGCAAAATTTAAATATATTTAGCAGGTAGTGATTTACCAGTTTCTACATTATAGATCAAACATGTAAATGACCCTTGATTGATGTTGTGCCATTCTATCTAAAGAATCACAGAAAATGCTGATTGAACAATCCTATAACATAAAGGGTCACACAAGCAGACTCTGTAATGGCAGAAATATGAGAGAGAGAGAGAGAGACCTGAGAGAGTATTCCGGAGCCATTGAGAGTGATGGGGTTCACAGTGGCTGTTCCTGAATGTGTTAGAAGCTCTGTTCTTGTTCTCGATTGTAGACATAATCCGAAATTCTTTTCTCTGTCCTTTCTCAATGATTGAAAAGAAACTAAAAGAAAGGAAAATACCTCCTGCAATAATACTGCTACTAAAAGACACTCAGCCACTCATTTTCTTCTCTTTCTTATAAAGAACATTTCTTTCTTTTCTTCTCTTTGAAATTCAAAAACTGAATCACTAACGTTCATATTGATTGGAGCATAATTTGCTCTTTATTTCATAAATCCAAACGTTCAATTAGGAGGAGTAATTCAAGCGGTCCCTTTACTTTTACTTTCCATCTTTGTGGGTTTCTTATAAGGCAGTGTCTGAACGGTATTTCTTGGTGCATTTGGAAATCTTGATCCCCTCAAATCCTCACCAGTCGGAGACTCTCCAGCGGGATCCGGTGGCTAGGGTTCATCCAGCGCGGATCCCAATACATCAGGATCTGTGCTGGGTGAACTCCAGCCCTCGGATCCTCGCTGGAGAGTCTCCAGCGGCTGGAAACGATATCTACACTCTTCTTTGGATTCAAATTGGCATAGAAATCGTCTCCTGCGGTCCTGCCGCCTGCCAAGGGCCGGATTTCAGTCGCCCCACCCCCCAATGTATTGGCAGGCGGCCAGACTGATCCCCAAACCCTTGGATCAGTCGCAGGACCGTCCTGCCGCAGGAGACGATCTCCTTCCTTCAAATTGTCGCCTATTGTGGTATCAACAGGCGACCAGGCTGGTCGCTAACTGAAGTCGATGGGTGACACATGGCAGAAGTATGATTCAACGTTGCCCACAAATCCTCTGTAGGATTAATAATGGTAGGTGGATTTCACCTTAACATTTACCTTTTTAAAATAACTACAAAAGTTCCCGTGGATCTCGGCCTGCAAAACCGAAAGACATAAGATCAAAGAATGGCCCCTGAAATCGGCAATGCAACTACAGCTCCATTGCCAACGAAGGCGCTGGTGATGGTGCCGCTTCCATGGCTGAAACGGAAGCGAACATCGCCACGATGCACAGAAGAATGGTGGCCTTGAAACTGCTGGTTTGGGCCATTGCTAGGAAACAAAGAAAGAATCTCAAGAGTACAACAGAGCGGGGAAGACGAGAAAGAAGACGAGAGAGCGGTGACCTAACATAGAGCATAAAGTTCCTCATAGAGCTTCACTCATACCATTCTCAGCAAACTGTTAATCTTCGTAATTTATGACAAGTAATCTCAAAGAAACCTGCAGGGAATCACATTGCAGGAAAAAAAAAAAATAGCACCCGAATGTGGTCAAGTGAACTTACCTTTAATGGAAGATCGGGTGAAGGAAGTGCCAGTCAAAAATGGAGGAAAAGTGGTGTTCGGCGATCCTCTCCTCTCCTTCCTCTCACGGCGGCGGTGTGCTATAGGTACCTCTGTTCGCTCTTTAGCTTACGGCAACGGCGGCAATGGCGATTCCTCTTAGGTTACGATGGCAGTGATGGTGGTGACTCTCTATTGGTTATGTTAAGATGAAATTGACCTACCATTACTAGTCCTACAGAGAGTTTGTGAGCAACGTTGGATCATACTTTTGCCACGTGTTGGCCATCGACTTCATTCAGTCGGGTCGCCTGTTGATACCACAACAGGCGACGATTTGAATCCCTCTTCTTTTGCCCTTTGTGTTATTCTCAGAAATGCTTAATTCCAAGGGAAGAAAAGAGTTTCAAACTAATATCATTAAATGGACGATTGAATCTCGTTTAGGGGGGTAAAAATGTAAAATCAATCACTTCCTAATAACGGAGGACTGTAGTTTATGAAGCCTGTAAACCTTATCTCAATTCTGGAACTGAAGCTTCAAGAACCCGACGTTGTAGTCAAAAGCCCAACTCTCTCCCTCTCAATCTCTTGCGCGTCCGACGTCGCTGCAGTAATATTGATCTCTGAGTCTTCCCGATGTATTCTCCAAGAAGAGGATATAAATCCGCCAATCTCGTCTGCTCTCTCTCTCTGCAAAACAGTTCAAGGATTTTTTTCTCATACCATCTCACTCTCATCTTTATCTCAGAAACGTAATAAGACAAGCAACTGTTCTTTACAATGGTATTTGGGTCTTCTATCTCTCTCTTGACGGAAAATTTGTTGAAATATATATATATATGTTGTCTTAATTAATTATTAGGTCTTGATCAGTGGGAGTCTATGTCACTAAGTTAGACCAGTTCGGTCTAGTTCGTCACAAAATAAAGATATAGACAATCCCTATTACAGTGTGGGACTGATTAGGGTTTATGACAATATTATATATACTAGGTTATGAGTCCCCGCAGCCATAGTTGTTTTCTTCTCTCTGTACCCATGAGCAGTGAGAAAGACGTGGAACCTCTATAGGCTATGGAAGACTGTGATCAAAGCTCCACTATTTTTGGAGCATAACGGTGGAAATCAATCTTCTACTCTCAGATATGTCTCTATTATTATTGATTACATTGAACATCATTGTATTCTAGATCTTTGTATGGATATTAAAATTTATGATGAAACCCTATGAACTGAAAAAAAAAATTTATCAATTGGTATCAGAGCCATTTCATACAGACCTAGGATCAATGGTTAATGATTGTAAAGATTGTAGGTATGATTGGACTGAAAATGAGAGAAATTTTTCTTTCCAATTCTTCATACAAACCTGTCTAGGTTTCGAACCTTAGAAAATTTTTTCGAACCAATGAACTCTAAATCAAACTATACAGGCTTGTAGGACTTTAAAAGACGAAGCCGCCGGTATAAAGAAATTTACTGGCGGTTACTTGACGCGTCGTGAAGCGCTAGTGGAAAAAGCGTGTGAAAACCAAGCGTCGACTAGGGTTTTAAAAAAAAAAAATTTAGCTGCTGACCCGGTCATCGCCGGGTCAACTCGGCAACCTAACGAGTTATCCAGACCTCAGATCGAGTTGACTCGGTCTGACCCATTAACACATGTGGGTAACCCACCTAGGACTTGATTGGCATTTGACCTGCCCCAGTCAACGACCCGTGAACCCGATCAATGACCCGATTTGACCGACCTGGTGCCCCACTAAATTGACCCTGATACCAACCCAAGAACCCGGAGTGTTGCCCCGTTTAGTCAAAATTTTAGACCGGGTTGGACCACTACTGAACCGGTAGGTGGTTCGACGAACCAACTCTCTGGTTCAACCTTATCAGACCAAGCGGTTCGGTTTGAAGGAATTAACAAAAAAAAAGGTTTAATGTATATTCGGTTTGGTTCGAATCGATCCGACCAGCTCAAAACTGAATTGGATCGAACCGATTTCAGGGAAAATAAAAGGATTAAATCTTCGTGGGGCATGTGTGAGCGCGTCTAACCTCCGATTGAGGTGCGATTTTTTGCGTTGGATTCATGTCGTCGAGATCTTCAGTGTGGTATATAATTTTGATAGTTTTGGGGATCAATAAAATGTATTTTTGGACAGAAAGTGTCCTATGGGACTTGGTTGAATGTCATTTTATAAGATTTTCTAATTATTTATACCATGTATCTTGATGAGCTATTGTGCATGTTTTCAATGAATGTTTAGCTTTATATTTGAAATATAATTGTGATATTCATGTTATTTTAAAATTCTATTTTCGCTGCAAAGAGAGTTTGGTGATATCATGGTGGAATTCGGTAGAACCCACCAAAGTGGCACACCTTATTTCATTATGATGTCTTCAAATTCAAGAATATGTATTTATCAATGCTTCAATGTAAGAAAGTGTTCACCCAAAAGTGGCATTACCAAACACAGTTATTGTAAGAATTTGTGAGTATCATGTTAGAATCTGGTGGAACCCATCAAAGTGGTAAACCTTGTCTCTTTAGGATGCTCTCAAATTCAAAGAGAGCATTTATAAATACATCAAGAATTTTACATCTACAAGAGTAGTTAGATCAAAAATGTTAACCCAAATGTGGCACTATCAAGCCTTTTAAATGTATGTACATGCACATAAGTAGAAGGATTTTGACTTTAAGGATCTCATTAATCCAAAGGTGGTGGGATTTTTGAATCACTATTTTTTCGCGGTCATTGCACGGATACTGAGGAGACCACTGCATGTTTATCCCAAAGGAGAATGTGTAATTGATTAACTCTAGGAAATGAAATTTACTTATATGTGTATTTTGACATTGCTGGTGCAAGAAAATTATATGTATGAATTTCTGTTAATTATCTATTACTGCACAAACACAGGAGAAATCAAGTGTATATTTGTCTCAAATGATGAATTTATATTTTGGTTGACTCCCGAAAAATGGTTATTTGTTTGTATGTGTTGTGTAAATATTAGCACAGTTGGTTTGTGAGTGTAGGTGATTGTTTTATTTATTACACTGTATAATAACTATGCATTATCTTTTAATCTCAAGATGTCTATTAATGCAAGCAATTTGGTTAGTGTTCATGTTCTTACTAGAATCAATTACAAGCAATGGATTAAGGATCTAGAGATATCTTTAGGTATGCTAGACCTTGATATGGATATCATGGAGGATAAACCTGCTGAACTCACATATTCTAGTACCCCGGAAGAAAAATAATACATGAAAAAATGAAAAAAAAAATACCAACAAGAAATGTTTGCTCATGATTAGGTGTTATGTCTCTGACTCTATATTAGATGAAATTGAGGGAAAGAAAACAGTCAAAAGTTTACTGAAAGACATTAAAGTAAGATATGGGGAAATTGAAAAAGCTCAGATGGACACCCTAATGGCAAAACTGTCTACCACTGTTTATGATGGAAAAGGTAATGTTATAGATCACCTTGTAGGACTTGCTGGTATAGCTGAAAAACTCAGAGAAATAAGACATAATGTTGATAAGGATCATTTGGTATACTTGACAATGAAATCTCTACCTAATGAATACAAGCATATTAAAGTGGCATATAGAACTTTTAGAACAAAGTGGACTCTAAATGAATTGATAGTTGCTTGTACTAAAGATGAAGAAAGTGACAAAAAAGGGACTATCGAATCCATAATGCTACGTTCTACAAGAACAACTCTGATAAGGGCACTAGACTGATAAACCTTGAATGACACTGAGAGGGGGGGGGGTGAATCAGTGTGAATAATTTCTCCCTTGAAATTTCTTTCTTTGCCCCGATGATATTCACAAAATAACCCTGTCCCAAACACAATCGTATGCAAATCTACCTCACACCACTCAGTGGCCAGGTCTACCAGATTTGCACACCCATCCTGCAATTCATTCCACGCACTTCACAAAGCTCATAAATAAGCAAACCACAACACACAAAAATTACGTGGTTCACCACCACAGTGAGTGATGGCTAATCCACGGAGTAATGCCCAATGGGCTTCGTATTTACTCAATACTCAACTTTTAGCCCTTTACGAGACAAGGATGCTCACCCTAAATTTTCCCAAAGATAAAGCGAGAGGGCGTAACAACGCCGAATTCGGGCATAAAGCCAGGTGTCCAAGACCCACCGAACACACCACAATAGATACAATTTTTGGGGCTTATAATGATGCCCTACAATTAAATCCCACCCTAGCAAGGCATTCAATATTTTTCTTCTCTTTTTCTTTGCCTAATGCTAGCATACAATAGATTCCCATGTCCCATAGGCATTCAACATCATTATCCTACTTGAACATACAATAGATTGGTTCAATAAATAATAAAAGGGATAAGAAAATCTCACAACCAATTTTTCGATAATTGACGATGTTCTTCTTCATCCGGTAGTCAAAAAACCCTTGCCATATGCGATCAAGCTCTTCCAGCCTTCAAGAACACTTCAATGTATCGGCATTAGCATAAGCAACAATGGAGAATGACTGTCTTCAAATCCCAAAGCAAGAAAAATCAAAAAATAAGAGGTTTTTCCTCTTTTTCTTCAAAAAACACCCCTTCCGCGATTTTTCTCGCGGCCAACAGTCTCTCTAAACATTCTCAATGGAAAGAGCATTAAAAACCTAGCTCGGTGCAACTTGGATCGTCGGATTTGGCCACCGGATGGCCAAGTTATGGCATAAACAAGTTCGGCCTCCGAAAAAATTCCAAATGGAATCTTTTACATCCATATGGTGCGCCCGCGATACACCGTAGCCGCGCCCGACGCCTCTCGATTGGCTGAAAAGGAATCATAAGTAAAAGCCGTCAGATTTCACTCAAAAAGGCGGGATTGAACCGGATCCCTCGGATCCGGATAATCCGGCGTCTCCGAAAAATCGGCTTAAGTTACGGACCGTAAGATCCGGATCTTGCCCGCTTTTATTTTGCGCATGCATTACACCTTATCACGTTTTGTTTCCATGTAATGCGACGCATTATATTATACTGCGCCGGACGAATCGGAATACTCGCGGGAGTATCGACGCATCCGTCATATATACACATAATCCGCTTCCATCCGGACCGTTCAAAAAGCATCAACCCTTCATAGCTTCATCCGGACCGCCGATATAAGATATTCTCCTTAGCAAAAAGACCAAAATACCCCCGAGAACTTCAAAAATGGCCTCTGTAACTTTTTTAAAAGTGTTAAAAATCTGCAGAGACGATTTTCCGAGAGCTTTTCTCTCTCCCGGAAAATCGTCGAACATGTGGGTGCGCGTGCGGACTTGTGCGCGCGGCATGCGAGAAGACTTGCGGCGGGACAGGCCTTGCGGGCTGGCCCGCCTTGCGGGCTGGCTAGCTTGCCGCCAAGGCAAGCCCGGCCCGCCTTCCGGGCCGGCCGGCTTCTTGGCAAGGCAAGCCTGGCCCGCCTTGGCGGGCCGGGCTGCCTTGTGGCCGGGCCGGGCCGTGCCACTTTGGCTGGCTTTCTGTGGCCGGCCGCCTACCGGGCTGGCTCGTCTAGGTGGCATACCACGGAGGTGGGTCCCACCTTCTCTCTCCCGCCTGTAACAACGCCGTATTACCTGTATCACTCCCATGTCGCCTGAAAGGTCCGCAGACACTCTCTCTCATCAAACTGGACCCAGTTGGCCCAATTTGCCAACAATTACAATATATAGGCCAACATAGACAACAAGGATTTGGATCTCACAAAAGAGGAAAATATTTTTCTGATAAAGCAAAGAAACCCTACGACAAGAAAAAAGATGATAAAGAGCAGCATGAAGAAAAGGACCTGAGCGACATCATATGTTTTTTGTGTCAAAAGAGAAGACATATGAAGAGGGATTGCAAGAGCAGAAAACGATGGCTGGAGAAGAAAAAGAATTCTGAAAATTCTAAGGAAGATGATGCACAAAAGGAATGAAGGCTTCATCTTCATGAAATACAAGTCTTGTTAGGAGTCAAATACATTAATAGTTAGAAGTTATTTAAATTCAGTTTGATATTTTGAATCTTTAATTTTTGTTTTCTCCATAAAGGAGAGTTTGTTTCGAGTTTAAGTATTACCAAGACATGATTCTATTCAATTTTATTTAAATAAGATTTTATTTTATCTTAAGACGTCTTTATGCAATAAATATTTTTGCGTTTTAAAATCTGAATTTATAATAGTGATTGAATGTTTGGGTGATTTTAAGATCTTCAAAAACAAAAAAATGATTCACTAATAGAAGCCTTTAGTGACTTATGAATGATACGGTAGTCACAAATTATTATGATGTGCTTAGTCAGCGAGAGTTTTCATTCGTATCTGGTGCTATGATTGTTTGTATTGTTGACGATTTGATTCATGATTCAGGCTGTATTTAGTTAAAGATAAAATGGACATTATTTAGTCGGACACCAGACAATATTTAGCCAAAGATCAAACAATGCAACATTTAACCAAATATAAAAGGTCAAACAAGATAATATTCAGCCAAATATAAAATGTGGTATTCAGCCAAGATAAGTGGCAGTATTCAGCCAAAGATTAAGGATGATATTCAGCCAAACAAACTATGACGGTGCGTTAAAGTGAGATATTAATCCAAGTTAGAGGCGGTTTGCTATGAAAGGATAATATCAAGTATAAAAGTTTGAGGTAACTCGATCGAAGGTAATTCGATCAAAGAAGACTCATTATCTCACAACGATTCATGCTGTTAAGTAGGCTTTTGTATGTGTCTGACACCATTTGTGTTGGAGTATTTTTCGCTGTTGCTCGACATTGACAGACTTAATAGCTGGATCAAAGTAGGTGATAATTTATTGTGTGAATGGATTCTATAGCCACACTATTCAATGGTGGCATTGTAATTAATATAGTCCAAGTGGGAGAATATTGAAATATATATATATATATATATATATATATATATGGGCTTAATTAATTACTATGCCCATTGATCAGTGGGAGTTGATGTCAATAGGTTAAACTAGTTCGGTCTGATTCGTCACAAGATAAAGAGATAGGCAATCCATATTACAGTGTGAGACTGATTAGGGTTTGTGAAGAATTATATATACTAGGTCATGAGTCCCTGCAGCCATAATTGTTTTCTTCTCTCTGTACCCACAAGCAGTGGGAAAGACATGGAACCTCTACAGGCTGTGGAAGACTGTGATCAAAGCTCCAACACCATTCTTGGAGTATAACGACAGAAATCAATATTCTACTCTCAGATATGTCTCTATTATTATTGATTACATTGAACATCATTGTATTCTAGATCTCTGTATGGATATTAGGGTTTAGGATGAAACCCTATGAACTGAAAAAAGTCTATCAATTTACCTTTGTAATCTCTTGTTTTTTCTTTAATTTTTCATGTCCCTTCGCTTCGGATGTGGCGAAGTTGTTGTCAAACTGCCTCTTCTACAACTCTAGTTCCACATTCAAGCTCTTAAATTTCTAAGACTAGGACTTCGATGCAGGTATCATATACTGCAAATGCTTAATCAAATGCTTCCTCTGAAGGAGCTTCTCCTGTAATTCCATCATGTCCCCATCTGTTTAGAATCCTCTATGACTGAGCTCGATATTCCGTGTAACTGAAGGTATTGCTTGATCCGTCTTGTTTCCCATGAATCACTGAAATGGATTGTCACGCTGAGTCATTATAAGACCAGATCCTTAGAACTAGACGTGGAGGAGGTCCCTTGCACGAGACTCGTTGCAACGCCTATACTATTGGAATCAGAGGACCGAGCGTCAGAAGTGGACCGTTTTGATCCCGTTTGAAGCATAATTGGGAGTTGTTTCTTCTTTTGGGCTTACAGAGTTTTTGTGCAGTTAGTTACTTGGGCATTTGGTGATGCAGTTGCTTTTGGCCTTTGGGCATCTGCCATTACTTTTCACTCCGGCAGTAATGCAAATTTACCATTTTATCCCAAATTAGTGTGATTTTCGGTGGGGTGTGTTGAGGAGCCGGTTAAGGCCAGATTTTATCCGGGCCAAATCGATCATCAGTTTTTTAGGGTCAGCCCAAAACATGTCCAATAAGATATTCGAACTAGGATGGGCTGCATTGTACACATACACGTTATTAATGGGCCAGTCTGGTGTCATTGCGGGCTGACTTAATGGACTCTTATCGATCCGCTATCAATTTGATTTCCGTTTATTATATGTATATGTAGTAAAAAAATTGGATTAATGGACTCTATCAAACCATTATCAAGCTGATTTGGTTTCAGTATTGGTTTCTTTATTTGCCATAAAAAAATCCCTTTTTCTTATAATAACAAGAACAATGCCTTGTGATCTAGTAATCACATGATTAGCTAGCTAACTTTTAACACACACAATCTATTCTAAGAATCTAAGAGCCATTCAAGGAATTTGGATCATTTGCTTGTACATATACTTTCCATGGGATTGGGATCCCATCACTATCTATATAATATGGTACCCAATGAATATAGATAAAGTACATGCACCGAACTATTTTATCATTCAAAGGAGGGTTTTGAACTTGAACCTAGCCGTTTTTATGGAAGATGTTGTAAATAAAGCTATGATATAGTAGCAATTATATATTGTAAAGACTAGAACTATATGAAACAATAATAATTAATTATCTAATTAATCAACATGAAATAATGGTCAAAGGAGGGTTGAGTCGTGTTGGTACACTCTCCTTAAGACAATATTTGTCCTCTATTGGTGCAGTAAGTCCCCTGCAAATTTACCTTCAAGATAAAACAACCCCTATGTAGGATACCCAACCAGTGTGCACACACTGTCAGGTATATGCAGATCCGACGGCTAAGATCAATACATTTGGAAAAATCAACGAAACTTGACCATTCGATTAAACAAAATAGAGGGAGAGAGAGTTGGAGAGGAAGAGAGGAAAAATCTTATTGATTTCGAATGAGTTGGAAGCATGCTGTTGGGCTCTATTTATAGGGCCCAAGTACCATTTGGAAGTGCCCATTGGATGGAGTGTGACCCTCCAGATGGACCGTTCAGATCATGCCAGATCATGGATCTTACGATCGATGGTCCAGATGGCACCCATTCAAGTGTGGAAATGCATCTCTACACACGTATCCCTTCCAATCATTAGTATTATGTCAAGCGGGTATCATCGTTGTATAATTACCTTAAATTTTTGCTAATATATGATAATCTAACTTTTCTAATAGAATATTTATTTTTCTTCTTAAAATCAAAGAATTTATTTACAAAAATGAAGTTAAATTAATAATCATATATGAAATATTTTGGAGTTAATTATATAATCATATTAGTTAATAATTATAAAAATTTCTATTTTAGTTATGATTTAATTTCACTTCCTTTCTCCTTATTTTCCTTGGAATCAGATAGAATCTTATGGAGTGGTATTTATAATATGAGAAAAAAAATCCCATAACACCCTTAATTATAGAGATTCTTTCCCACAATCTCTCACATAATTCACACATTCTCTCCTCCTCCTTACGTTGTAGGATCCATTAAAGATATTGATTTCTACATATCTATTTATGCATTGAGGGAGAATTCCCTCACACTCAAAAACCCTATCCCTTATATTATATAATGTACATGTAATGAAAATTAATATATGACATTTTTTTAAGCATATATATATATATATATATAATTTCACTCTATAATATTTATTATAAATCTTGGAATTGAACTCAAACATGTCACATAAATAGTAGAGGATAAAATCTATTTGTCTGAACCCTACTTGCCTTGTCACAAGGCACATATGATTGAACAAAAAAATTCTCTCCCACGTGCCAGCCTGCCAGCCAACCATCTGACGGGCTGAAATACACCGACACACATATCAATGTATTTCAATTCGTCAGATGTTTGGCTGGAGGACTAGTGCACGGGGAAAAAAATTTCAATCCTATGATTGAGGGAGCATTTGGATGCTGGACCTGCATTCACTATTAAAAAAAAGGAAAAAAGAAAAAAGATGAGTGTGTTTGTTTGGCATAAAAAGATTCCCCTTATAAATAATTAATATATTGAACAATTAATTGTTAAATTGAGATTAAAAAATTCGTGATTAACTTAAATATACGTATCAAGTAGTACATCTCAACTTTACCAACCAAAAAAAAAGAAAATAATAATAATAATAATAATAATACATCTCAACAGTGGGCTGTTTCATGCCCTCAGAAATGATAGTTATGGATTGTCTCTTTCCCTGATGATTTTCAAACCTTTTTAATCTCTCTCTTTTTCCTCTTGGATGAATAAGAAAAAATAAAATCGTATGGAGTATTTATTTATTTTTGTTCAATTCCATAAACAAATTGGCAAAAATTCATTAGGACACTCCACCATTTCTTAACCACATGGATATGTGGTTTGGCCAACTGACCATTATATAAGTTATCCACATTATGGATTAGCGACTCAAATTTTAAATTTCTTTATATTTATGATTTTTTTTTTTTAGTGAAATCTGATAGAATTGAAACTCAACATTTAAGAGTTTAAGACTTTTAGATCCTCAAAATTTAGGCGACATTTGATCGATCATGGCAAATATTTGGGTCATGCTGTTGACAAGCTTAGCATGACCCTTGAGGGAAGAAAAGGCCATGGGAATAGGGTTCCTCATGCATGGTGGGAATAGGGTTCTCGAAGTTAGACTGCCCAAATGATTAGGGACGTCCTTGTGGGAATAAATGGCCCCACAGAGAGGGAGAGAGAATCTCACAAACACTAGTGATTTCACTTACCTTAAAAGCTAAAATTATAAGGAAAATGACCGGTAACAATTAATTCGGGTTTGTGATACATGGGTTATCTTCGATGGGTGGGTCAATTAATTCGGGTTTGTGATACATGGGTTATCTTCGATGGGTGGGTCGATTTATGGGTTGTTCAGTCTCGTCAAGTGAGAAATAAGAAGTCTCTACATAAGGGTGTTAATTGGTGTGGTTTTGATTTAATGGTGTAGTTTAATTTTAGGTTTGGTATGTAATAAGAAAAACTAAAATCGAACCATTTATTAAACAGTTTCAAAATGTTTACTAAAATGTAAAATCGATTATTAATAGATTTCAATTTTTCGATTTTTAAACGGTTTCGTTGCCAATAAAGAAAGGAAGAAAGTTTTAGGAACAAAATAGAGGGAAAACAAAAGAAATCATTAAAATAATTTTAATCATATTTAGAAATAGACTTCTGATTTAAAAGTGTGTCATGTGAAAAGCATTAAAATATAATTTATTTATACAAATATGAATATTTAGTACTAAAGAATTAAAGTAAAGGTTTAGTCGATTTTTAATGGTTTCAAATAGTCGATTTAAACGGTTTTATTTTTGAAACCAGAACCGAACTGTTTAATTAAATAGTTTCATTTCTAAAACTAGAATCAAACCATTTAATAATCAGTTTCAAGATTTCCATTTAAACAGTTCGGTTCAATTTCAATACAGTGTTCGGTTTCAATCGAAGCAGGCTGTTTAGTTCGGGTAAAAATGTTCAGAACCCATACCTGTGATACCGGATCCATTTATCCTGAATCCTGATCACTCACCAACCACATCACCACCTGCCCTGTATTTCTGGAGCTCATTTCATTCTCTTCGACTGATTCTTTCTGCCACTGTTATTTTTTTTCGATCTGATTCTTTGACTGATAAGAGGGACAGAGGGAGTTTAAGATTTTTCACTTGGTGGAGAGGGATCGATAAGAGATTGGTTTCTGAGATCTACGCCCATCCTCATCAGCTTCTGCTCTTCATTTCCAGCCATACTTCATTGCCTCTTTTGTCTTTCTCCAATCTAACCATCCATTTTTAAATCTCTCTCTCTCTCTCTCTATCTCCCTATCTCTGTCTCTCTAGGCTTGTGGTTCTGAATCTTTAAGATTCCTCCGTTCTTTCCTTCGTTTAATAAACATACATACTGTCATACACACGTGTAGATTCTAAACATCGAACCACGAAAGCTTTTCCTAGTGAGGAGAATTGGGATTATTGCTGGGAATTAGTTCTATTTTACTGGAGATGTTCGGAAGTTTTTGATTTTTGGTAATTGAAAATTGTTCATTCATGATTTCTTATCTAACTGTTCATGCCCACTTGTTTGGAAATTTATTCGACCCACTTTCTATTAAACTTATCCCCTTTGCTTCTTTTGGTGGATGGGTTGTGTTTTTTCTATCAGATTGGAGATCTCAAGGGAGGATTTTTTTTATTGCAGAGAAGTGGGGTTCACTTTACTGTGAGTTCTTTGTGGGTTTTGGTGAAAATCATTCCTGGTGAATCTCTAGCTTGCTTAAGGTATTGTTCTTTTTGCTTTTCTGATGGGTAGATGTTGAAAATGAAAGTCAGAAAAAGAAATCAGAGATGAGATTCTTTATCAATCCTTTTAAATTATGGAATCTTGAGGTCTGGTCTTATGTAGTTAATTTGTGTTGTTTCGAATGCAGTGAGGTCAGAATTGCAGAGCTTCAGCTTTGAGTTTCTCTGATTGTGTGTTCCTCAGTTACTACTAGTCTGATGATTCATTCTACGATTTCTAACGTGTCTTATGATTTTCTTTTCAATTGGTTATGACCTTTGGTAATCCTGAGTATTGCTATACCTTGTAAGCTGTACTGGGTATTGGATGGTAGAATAAGAAAGAAGTTTAGCTGATGTCCCACTGTCTTGGAACTAATTTTGAACATGAATAATTGATGCATTTGGTCATACATGTCTCAGATTCACTTAAAAGACAGGATTGGAAGATGACACTATTCCCTTCCTCGCACTTGTTTCCTTCAGACCACAACTACATTTAGTGGTTACATATTGAGCGGTTTTGATGAATGCACCTCTGCTCCCCATGGCTCAAATGGTTACACAAGTATGGCTTGTGTAACTAAAGACAGAAATGGACCATCTGATTCTTGTGCCTTGAAATTGAGATAACTGTCTGGTATCAGTTATAATTATATATTCAAACAAAAATAAATGAACAAAGCGACAGACCAATCAACATGCTCAAGGACAATACTTTAAATCATTGCATTTCCTTTATGGATTGACTTGTTAAAGATCTACTGTGGGTCTATGAAATAAGTTATAAATTTAATATTGTTAATTAAAGTTTATATTGCAATCTAACATGGTTATTTGGAAGTTATTTGCTTTAGAACTCCTATTCCATTTGCACAGTTCACGATTATTTTTGGAATCCAAAAGCTTAATCTTTTAGTTGCATCCTTTTTGTTGGGGACCAAGACAATGACTACTAAGTATGGATAGGCAGTATATGTGTCTGATGGCTAGTTATGTATTGATCATGTTGTTAAGATATGGGAATTCTCAATTTGGAGCTTGCTCATGATTCAGACCTGCTAACAGAATAATAAGAGCAATTTGAGTGAAAGACCCTGGATCATGATTATGTGCTGATAAATAGAAGGTTTTTGTCTGTTCTTTTGAACTTCATTGAGTTCTCAAACTACTATAGATGCAAGCAGAGCTGCGTCTCTAAATCACACTCACTTTCACTATTTTTTGATGTGAGATATTCTCAAAATTGATCTGTGAAATTTCAGTTATTTCAAAATGTGCTAACGGGATTCAGGAAAATATCCTTAGAGAACTTTCCATTTAGCATTTCTTGTGATACTGATGCTGCAATTTCAGCTGCATTTTGAGAAATGGAAGGAAACAATCTCATTCAAGAAGTTCAATGATGACTAATGGATTCTTGTGGAAATTTTGCCTAAATTACCTTGTGATAAGACACCATAAGTGCCAGTTTTACGTGATGATTTCATTTTTAGGTCAAGTCCAAAGCAGTCATGATACATGATTCAGTCACTTTTATGCCTTTTGTTGGGGATTGAATATGGTATAGGATTATAGGATGTGCTTGGTCATCTAGAAATTTAGAGCCAATGTAGTGGCATATATGGACCACAACCCTTTCATAATGGTAATCTGTTCAAGGATCTTCCCCCTTGTTTCACACAGGGAACCCAAATCCAGTTGGTCATGGATTCCCTTGCATTGATAAAAATCAAACCAGAAAATGGCATGGAGTTCTCTGAGTGACTTGGCGACTTTACAATCAAGACATAGATAATATGCAGATTCCCATCCACCATAAATGTTTGACGAACCTGAGGTAGGAGATAACAGTTACTTTTTCATGTTTTTGATTCATTACAAGTATTAATATTCTCACAAGCAAGTTTCTGCTTAAAAACTACATGCTCTGGGAAGTAGAAAATTTTGAAATGGGATTTGGAAGGGAAATTTGAAGGATCTGAATTATTTCTAGTAAAAGTGATGAAGAAGGAGAAAGGAAAGGTTTCAGATGAAAATCCCCCCCCCCCCCAAAAAAAAAAATGAAGCTGCTGAAACCTTGGTCATTCGACTGTGGCAACAAAAAACCTCCGGAGGGAGCTCAAGAAGCGATATCACCTCTTCAGCCTCATGATCTCTCAACTCCCTTCTGGAAGAAAAGTTCAAACTGGATGGAACACTTATACACAATTTTAATCTCCTAGTCTTGATTAATCTAATATAGAAAGGAGAAAAAAAGGCAGAAGGAAACCTAGACGTCAAAGACCTTTGATCTCGCCTAACATTCTTCAGGATTAAATCCTCTCTCTTACCCATATTGTATTTGTATGTAATATATTATATATGAAAGGAACCCTCAGTGTAAATTATAACCTTGTTGTCCACATCACATACATCACCTGGAGAAATGTATTGAGCTAACCCTTTTACAGTTTCACTAATTCGCCAGTTGCTCAGAGAGCATTTCTGAAGCTTTTGTCATCAATTTGTTTTACCTTTTAGGATCATTCCCCGTTTCTGATATGACTCAAAATTTTCTCTAAGTATCATGGACTGAAGTATTTTCTATGGATATTCTCTGCAAGAGCTAACTCCTGCTACTCACTTTTTCGTACGTATTACATGCTTCTCAGTTACTTTCACTTACTTTATAGACTTGAGCCCGCATACAGGCAGTAGGTTCATCATTTCTTGCAGCAATGATGTCATCATGTTCCTCATTCATAGCTTCTACAAACTTTTTTCTCCCTTTCAAAAAATCCCAAATGCATCATAATGAATCTCTCGTGTCCTTACTGAAGATAGTATGAATTGTGATCAAGTCGTCGTGAGGAACATAAGCTTATTGAAATTCCTATTGCTGGCTTAACTAATCTTTCTTTGTCTTTTCTCTTTGCAGATGGCAGATGTAGCTAAGGACTTATCTGCTGGAACTGTTGGAGGGGCAGCACAGTTGGTATGTGGGCACCCCTTTGACACCATCAAGGTCAAGCTCCAGAGCCAGCCTACCCCCGCCCCAGGTCAGCTTCCCAAGTATTCAGGTGCCATGGATGCTGTTAAGCAAACAATTGCAGCTGAAGGCCCGGGGGGCTTGTACAAAGGTATGGGAGCCCCACTTGCCACTGTGGCAGCTTTCAATGCTGTCCTTTTCACTGTAAGAGGACAGATGGAAGCATTGTTGAGATCCGAACCTGGTGCTCCTCTTTCAGTCAGCCAGCAGGTTGTTTGTGGGGCCGGGGCTGGAGTTGCAGTCTCCTTCCTAGCATGCCCCACCGAGTTGATCAAATGCAGGTCAGTGTTATTGTGCTTTTCTCTCTGTTGTGCTGGGGAAACTTCCTAAGCCTACATATTTGCAAGTTAACTACTGCTTCCTTATTTAAAACATAGGTTGCAAGCCCAGAGTGCTTTGGCAGATTCTGGCTCAGCATCAGGGGCAACTAAGTATGGAGGGCCAATGGATGTTGCAAGGCATGTTCTCCGATCTGAAGGGGGTGCAAAGGGCCTCTTCAAAGGTCTGGTTCCCACTCTTGCACGTGAAGTCCCTGGAAATGCTGCTATGTTTGGTGTGTATGAAGCCTTCAAGAAGTACCTTGCTGGGGGCCAAGACACTTCTGGTCTTGGTAGGGGCTCTCTAATGGCCGCTGGAGGCTTAGCTGGTGCCTCTTTCTGGGTCTCAGTCTATCCAACAGATGTAGTGAAGAGTGTTATTCAGGTAGATGACTACAAGAATCCAAAGTTCTCTGGATCCATTGATGCCTTCAAGAAAATCCTAGCATCTGAGGGAATCAAAGGCCTGTACAAAGGATTTGGGCCTGCAATGGTTCGCAGTGTTCCTGCAAATGCAGCCTGCTTTTTAGCCTATGAAGTGACAAGATCCAGCTTGGGATGAAAGCCAGTTTGATTGATATTAATTATTCTTTACAGCCAACCAAAGGGATCTGGTGAATGTTCCCGTTATTGAAAATGTTATTGCTGCGTGATTTTATTGTTACATGAAGACCCTTTCTAATCAAACCACTTATCAAAATCACGAGACTTCTCAGAAATATGGCATTGACTTGTAATGTCAAGAACAACTCTTGGAAATTTTAATGCAATAAAATTGTTATTTCCCCCTGGCAAAGTGATTACAAGTTTACAACACAGTAATGCAATAAGTTTGATGTCAGAATTTGAGTGATCCTTGGGAAGTAGTTTTTGTTAATAGATAAAATGGCTGCCCTATGAATGTGGCCTTACATATCACCAGACACCAGTGTGTGAGCTAGATCACCCAATTAAATAAAATGGGCAAAAAAGGACATCAATACAAGTGGTAAGTGTAAAAACTAAAATATCCTAGATGCCTTTTCCGTTCATGGAGCTGGGTGAGTAATTCTCCTAGTCACCTACAAAAGACATGAAGGTATCCTCATATCAATGAAGTGTCCCATGCTAATGTTGTGAAAACCCACATCCCTAAATTGATTTTGATGACAACAAACAATTGAAGATATTTCTGTAAAGTGACCTCAAGCCGAAGTCTACTTCAAACATGCACAAGCAAAGCCATGACCAACAACAACAACAACAACAAAAACAAAGCCTTATCCCAACAAAGTCATGATGAACACAAAGATAAAATCAAAACATTGACCAAGATTAAAGACCAAATCAAAACCTTGGATCAAGCTTCTTGAGAAGTCAAATATCCAAGCTTGAAGACCAATGCATTGTCTAAGTTTAAAGATGAAGAAATGAAGATGAAGATTATGTAATTTAGTTTTAGGCTATTTATGCAAAAATATCCTAGGCTAGTACACATGCACTTGCATAATGTAATCATGGCATCTCATGCACTCTATGACCTAGAATGCCCTTAGGAGATGCAAAATGATCACCCAAATGATTTAGAAAAGTTGGGTTTTAGACCGACTCAAATGCCAGGAAAATATGTTGAAAAACCTCCAAGGAATGGAAACTGTCAGTCAACGGTCGATCGCAAGATGAACTGGTCGACCAGATATGTAAATCACATGATAGCCAAATCCACCCGAGAGGCTGGAAATTGTGCAAACTTCTTTGGCATCAACCGGTTAGCCCAATCGCTTGACCAGAGACCATCATCCAGAGACCAACCGGTCGACTGGTGATCAACCGAATCGACATAAACGGTTCTTTAACTGCTATAATTGCAACGGCCATATTCTAGCGGCTGACCGGATGACTAAGCGGTCGATCGGTACAGGTTAAAATAGATCTGTTGGGATTCATTTTGGCATTTTACTTGGGTCATTTCATGAGTCTATTTAACAACACTCTTGTGAGGAAAAATAACACTATTCACATACATTAAAAACATTTTTCATGAGCTCAAATTGCAAGAAGCTATCAATACAACATAAAAAAAGATCCAAGTAACTCAAGTGATATTTCAAAGCTCAAGTTCTCAAGCCTTCCTATATTTTCTCTCAAAAACAAATCATCAAGAGAAGACTTCATTGTGTAACAGTAAGGGTTTCATCTCCATATCATCCTTATCATTACACATCACAAACTATTCCTTGCCTAGGAAAATTTTATCTTTTTCAATATATATGTAGGATACTTTTATCCTACAAGAATCTATAGGTTCCTCTTGACATTGAACAAAGATTGTAAGGTTCATCTTTACCGAAAAGTTTGTGTAAGAGATGTTCTTCCCCACCTATTGAAAGGGAGGTTAATGAAACTCAATGGTAGACTTGAAAACCAAGTGGACTAACTTGTGAAGTGAATCCCAAGTGAGTCACTATAAATTCTTGTATTGTGGTTTGGCTTTGAAATTGTATTTATTTTACAACTCTTTGTTTAAATTATTGAAAAAGTTTTAATCCGCAAAGGGAAGCCCCCTCTAGGCTTACCTAACAGCTAAACCTTGCTAAATATAAACACGTCCCGGATGTAGATTGTGCCTCTTTGGTTTCATGTTTCCTAAATAAATTAAATTTTATCAGACTGGCACACATCGTGAATGGTTAGAATTATATCAGGTTGTGGTCCTTCTGTAGTTTTGTTAGCCAAATATGTGGGAAGAAACCTGCAGATGTTCAATTGGGTCCTTATATTTCTAGAGGAATGATTATAGAGTTGGAACAGTTCATATCCCTGGCTGCAGAGAAATATATCAACCAAGAGCAATTATTGCAGAAGTCTTTCTGAACTTCTGCATTATTATACTCTCAGATTTCTGTAAGGTTTACCTAAAACAATCAAATGATCCCTGTGGTATGGATTGCTGAAAACTACACTCAAAGGGTTCTTACACCCAGAACCATGTTTAATTTAATGTAAGAAGAACATCGCTCGGATCTGACCCTTAAAGTGTGAAAATTTACAGCATCAAATTAAACCAGTCCCTTGGAAAATTTTGTGTTATGTCTGAAATTTTTTTTTTGCTAAAGGTCAGCAATGTATTAAAAGGAAAATAAAATAAAGATTACAGAATTGAATCAATGGGCAGCAAATGTCTGACATATTTGATAAAGAAGAATAATGCTGGTTCATGGTCATTTTTCATGGACTTATTTGATATATTTTTTAATCCTAGATTCAACTCTGATGTTTTCTATACCTGTGATTTCCTTATTCTTAATTCACAAATCAACAAAATGATTTCAGAAAATTATTAACCATTGGATCTGTAATATCCACGCATATGATTTATTGATAATTGTTATCTTTGGATGTTTGGAGTAGCAGCATGGTCTTCGTCTATATGGATTCTTGAAATGATGAATTACATTGTACAATCAAAACCTCAATCTTAACAAATAATATACTTCCAGAAAATTTGATTCACCTACTCTATTTTTCTTCCAAAACCAAGTGAGGAAATAACAATACATTTCGTACCTCATTGCTACTTGTTCATGTATGGCATTTCTATCAGAGACTCCTCTGGCCCTTTTGGAGAGATGAATTAATGGTTGCCCAAATGTCAGAAGAAACAATCGCCTGAATGAGTGAGTATCTGATGGATCAGCAACCTTTGTGGCATATCACCAAACTCATCTTGCACGCATGTTCCCTGATAAATGGAGAATCAATGGAAGAACATTGTGAAATCATGCCTAGTCTTTGTAAGGCAGCACATCTCTCCCACTTGCATCTCAGGAACTTGTTAGCAATGATCTTAGGCAACACTACTTGTTTTCACTGTAGCATATCTTCACGACTATGATATAGTTAAATGTTTCTGGTACTCTAGAATTTATAGCTGTTCCCTCATAGTTCTAATACTAGAACAGCTACTCAGAGAAGTATATCTTGCAACATTGTAAATATTAGGCCTGGCAGCATATTCAACTTTAGAGACTTTGAGGCAGATACCAAAAGATGCTTGGAGTGTAATGAAACTAGCATTATAAGTATCAGATGCAAACTTACAAAGAAAAATTGAAGTGAAATCCCAAAATATAAAATATGTATCTACCTACAATGTATAACAGACAACAGAACTCACTTGTTCCTGTTTCTTCCAAGTAAGATGGGATTTATATACCAGCCATAGCTTGAAAGAACTAAACTCCTAAGAGGGTGCCGGTGTTAAGGAAATTAATCAAACACAATAGCGACAACCCATTACAGAAACAACTTAGCTTAACTAGTAAGAGTACAATGCAGAAGACCACTAATCCCCTGTTACCGTTTGGAGTTCCCACAATATCATTGAGACTTACAAAGCCCCAAGGATAATATGAGCGATCCGATGGATCGGCCGGACTTCTTAGTTGTTACATTCTAGGTTTGTTTTTGCTGGTTGGCTCATGTTGAAATTTTACAGCGCATCCATTTCTCGATTTTGTTCCTACCTTATGTTTTGGCTTTGTCATTATTAATCATCTGGGCTTGTTTTTATGAGTTTGAAATGATTATTTGAACCCAACTGTAGGATCAATCACCAAGTTGGCATTTTGTTTGCTTTTACAATCGTTTCAGGCATTTGTTGAAAGAACTGCGGAGTTCATCACCTTATCAGATTTTATAAACTTGTGATGATTTCTCAGACAACTTCGAGTGCTTTATCTGATTGACGATGATGTTATGGATGATGAAGTGGACTGGATATCCTGTTTCCCGGATGTGTCTTGATTCTCTCACCTTTGATTGTGTCGAATGTCCTGTGAATTTTGAAGCATTGGAGTCACTGGTGGCTACGTCACCTCCTTTGAATCCGCATGACTCCCTTGGGCAACTCCACCGCCTGATGGTGTTCGTTCTCTGGTTCGTGCAAAGTGAAAGTCAGAGAAGTGAGAAGTGAGGTGCTGGAGGGAATTAATGAGGACCGTAGGGAAAAAAATTGAAGCTGTACGACGGATCAGATTCAGAAAACGAGTAGAGCTAAGAACACTCCCGCGATCCAATGTTTTTTTTGTTGATTTTTCTTCGTCCGACTCTTCAGTGGGAAAACCCAGACACCGATTCTGATGATTCGGGACACAGTCCGAGAGAGAGAGTGTGAGATGGTTGGACAAGCTCTCACTATCGACTGGACCGGCGCACTTGTCAGTTGTCACACTAATTTTCGGATCCAAATCGTCTCATGTGAGGGTATACGCAGGAGGCGTTGCTACGTGGGATGGATGTGCGCTACGTGGAACCCTTCGTATCCAACGTCTCAAAAGTAGGTTGTTGAAGGAAATGGAAGTTAAACCGCGATACATTCTATGAAATATGAAACCCGTCGTATCTCTCTTTTTCTACTTTTGATTTTCTCTTTTATATTTCTGATTTACTCTCTGCAACTATTCTTCTCTTACTTCTTCTGCAACTCTTCTTCTTCCACTTTTTTTGCAACTCTTCATCTTCACCATCATCATCCATCACAAAGAGTCTGTAAGAAATCATTCCAATATTTTTTTTACTGGTTTTTTGTGTTTCCTTCTTCTTAGAGAACAAATAGCAAACAATCCATTGCTTCCAAGTTCTAGAACTGAAGAAGACCAAAGAAACAAGAATCTAAAAATTTCAGAAAAAAAAAACGAGAAGGATCTAGAAATTTCAGAGGACTGAAGACAAAGAATTTTCAAGAACTAAAGAAGACCAAGAAATTTCAGAGAATCAAAGCCAAAAATAACTTGCAAAAAGCAAATCGGAAGCGAGACCAGATCTCTCTGAAGCAAACCAGAGACAAGCAGAGATTTGAGACAAGCGGAACAAATTGAAAACAAGAACACTAAACAAACTACAAATCAGAGGTAGACGAAGCAAACCAAAGATCAGATTTGAGATCTGAAGCAAGAAACCTAGATTTGTGAACATTTCCACTGATCTTTCTCTCTTTTTGCCACCGTATCATCTTGTTTAATCTCTTGATTCCTTCCTTTGGTAAGATCTGGATCATCTTCATTCTCGCCTCTAATTTCGTTGCAAGATTGTGTTTTTTCGATTCTTTGTTTTTTTTTTTATTTTTTTTTTCAAATATGTGGTTTCCTTTAACTCAGATCTTGATTTTGTTCGATTTTCTTCTGATTTCAAATCTGTAGCTCTTTTCAACTCAGATCTTGATTCCATTATCAACTGTGAGTTTCTTTTGGTGTTGGTGATCATTTCAAGGAACCGTCGATCCAACCTTCTTCCTCTGCCCTCTCTCTCACCAACCTTCTTCTTCCTCTACCCTCTCTCTCACCTCTGGAAGAGATATTTGATAATGTGCATACCGGTTCACGTTTCATGTCCTGAGGCGGGATGTCTTGAGACATCGGATACCAACAAATACACGTGGCGTGCATCCGTTGAAAGCAGCAACGTCTTGTGTGGAGACACTCGCAAGAGGAGACGATTTGGATCCCTAATTTTCAATTGGAAACATTCAAAAACTCAAATGGTGGTAGTTTCTAAATGAATACGTGGCTTCAAAATATCTAATTAGATGGCTCTGGATTACGATCTACTGCAATGAGTTTTTTAAGGGATAGAAATCCTCTCTTGCTTGCCTACGGGTTGCCAAGGGTTGGATTTCAGCCAATCCACATACCGATGTATTGACATGCGTGCCAGTTGAACTTCAGTCTTTGGATTAGCTGTAGTTCCGACTTTTTGCATGAGAGGATTTGGATCCTTTTTTACAGGTTGAGTATGGTTTTCTTAAATCGCAGATTAATAAAAAGATATGTAAACCGATAACAACATTGGGGTGGTGGCGCAGTTGGCTAACGCGTAGGTCTCATAGCTATCTGAGTTATCCTGAGGTCGAGAGTTCGAGCCTCTCTCACCCCAACATTTATTTTATTAAAATTCTCTTACCAAATTGGTAGAAAATCAAAGCCCATTGATTTTAGATAATTTGACAAGTTTTCAAGGAATGTGACAAGCTTTATTAAAACCACCATAGAGTAGAGCCAATAAAAGTCCTTGAATGATATAGATATAGGTCCGGGACCACCCTAAAACCATGTTGCTAGGCTAAACGGCTTGGGCCAGGGCTGCCAGGCTCGGTGGAGAAATTTATATTGGATTTGGACCTAGGATGAGAGTTACTGACATGGGCCGGAAAACCATGCAGAGATATTTCAATTTGGTAGTTTTGATTCAACTATGGAAAAATACAAAAGAGGAAATTTTTAAAACAACATGAGCTGTATGATTGGAATGGAACCTCAAATTTTGACATGTGATTAAATCCAACTCATCTAATGGTGGGCTTTACAACCACCGTCTACATGGCATAAGTGGTGAGCTGTCAGGTGGAGTTTTCCCATATGTATAAAGCTTTGAAATTTTATTTTTGGTGAAAACTTCAATCCAACAACTATAAATTACAAAGACAAAGTCAATAACATTGTAGGAAACCAGGAGAGTGGTGGGACCCAAAACTTGACAAATGGCAAACCCAAAGGAGAAAGTTTTTTTTTTTTTTTTTTTTTCCTTTTCAACGGTGGGACGACATTGGGATTTCATAATTCTCATGTACTTTTTATTAGGTAGGTGAGCCACATGAAGATTTATAGTTAATCAGGGTTCATCAAATAGGCCCAGACCCAAGCTTTCTAACTGAAAATGATTAGTAGGTCCGGAGAGTTGGACCCAGACCTTACTTATCAGAGTGATCCAATTCCATTATTTGGTCAAGTGACTGGGTATTTAGGTCATGTTTGTTTCATTGTAAAAGTTTCTATACATATGATATTTTATGTAAATATTTTTTTTAATATAAAATTTCCTACATTTCCGATGCTTTTCTTCGCATTTTCTGTTAAAACGTATAATTGAAAATTTTCATTTTCTATTATTTTACGAGGAAACAAACGGAGACTTACTGACAACCCTACGTATGTGATATATCAGACTCAAAACCGTAAGCCCAAAGAGTACGACGTGGGATAGTGTGGACTGTGGTGGGTCACAAATCACAACAGCTAGATGAAAGTGAGCCTAGCTAAAGAGTCGTTGATTTCTCAACAAGCTGGATTTAAACAATTTGGGTGGACCTAAGACTCTTTGAGTTCTGAACACACTGATCAATTTAATTACCTAACTAGGTAATGGCTTGTAGCCTCCAAAGTCCAGAGAGAGAGAGAGAGAGAGAGAGTCTACATCTAGCTATCTAATCAAAAGCGAAGGATGAAGGAGTAGCATCCACAGAAGTGAGAAGATGAAGAATTAAGAGCAGAAGAGTTGATCATCAGCGGTCAGCTCTACTTTTGGTGGGTTGATTGCTTGTGACCACTCCTTTTTCTTGCAGAGAGAAGATAGACCCCATAAATAAAAATAGGGTAAATAAATGGGTGAAGAAAGTGTGGCAAAGATTTTGTGAACACTCACCCACCAAAACCCCCCCTTTGCTTTCCCTCTCTCCTTCTAAACCTGCTCCTCTCTTTGTAAGTAGACTTGTGTGTTCCTCCACTTCTCTCCTCCCTCCCCCATCTCTCATCGTTTCATCACTACTCATCCTAAATTCATCACATTCACATCTCTCTCTAACTTTGCTTTCTTTATTGATCATTTATTCATCAAGTTGCCAAGTTGCCAAGTTGCACCTCTTTTCTTGATGATCGATCAGTTGTCCAGTGCATCCCTGGTGGCTTTCACATGATTTATAGGCCTTTTTAACACTAAACAACAATAATGCATGGGTCCTCCTTTCAATATCCTTTTTCGTCCCTAATAACGTGAATCTCGAAGTCTCGCGAGAAGGTTAATTTAACAAAAATTATTCCATGCAAACTCTCTCCTGAAATGAAATTAGTCATCGTTAGCCGCCTTTTGTTGTAGTCATTCACGGGCCACCACACTTGGATATTCATGGATAAACAAATAAAGATGGTATTGTTACAATTTTTATTGCAAATTGAGATTTTTTCATGAACCTTAACGAATTCATTATTCAGATTATATAATATAAAGAACAATAAAAGAGATGATAGAATACATATTATTTACTGTAGATTGATTTTCGATCGTTTCTTATAGTTTGATGCCTCGATTAGAGTCTTCCATAGCCTCTTGAGATCCCTTTTTGCCTTTGTACGTATGAGAGTATCAGAGAGATAAAAATCAATGGCTACGGGGATCCTAACCATAGTATTTATAATACTATCCTTAACTCAGAACCATTCCCACAGTAAATCGGATTGGTAGTTCTAACCAGTGACGAACCAGATCGATTTGATCAAACTAATAATTGAACTCCCACTTAACAACTGATTAGGTAATTGATCAAGCCCACACAACAAGAATCTAACAATATCCCACTTGGGCTAAATTAATTATAAAACTACTGTCGAAAAGTATGACCATGGAATCCTATTACATAATAAATCGTCATCAAACTTTGATCCAGCCATCAAGCTTACCAATATCGAGCAACAACGGAAAATATTCCAACACATCTACTGTACTACCTTCTGTCAACCACATACAAGGGTCTATATAATGACATGAATCGTCTAGAGACATACATACATGAAAATTTTATTTCATGTGGGTCTAGATCGAATAACCTTCTATCTAATTCTTTTGATAAAACCTCCGAGGCAATTAACTTTGATATTGACCGTAGCAAACCGCTAGATACTCTTTTGGTCAATATCGTACTTTGGCACACCGCCGTAAACTATGGTTAAATATTGTCTCCGTTCATTTGGTTAAATACCGCCCTTGTCAATAACATGTCAATGAATATGCAATATAGCAATAAATGAATGCTGAAATAAAAGTAACCATGGTAATAAAAATCTGTGCCAAAATCATAGACAATATAAATAAACATAATAAAATAAATCATTACCAATGTGAGAAAAATCTCTCACTGACCAAGCACATTTAATGAATTAATCATTTCTATATTGGACATATCGTCCCTTCAATACTCCCACTGACAAAACCTTCGTCAGAGAATCTACAATCAAATTATTCAACTAATGTGGTCTACAATGATATAATTTCTTTGACATTTTTCTCTCACCTAAAGAGATTTGAAATCCAATCTCTATTATGCTTTGAATTACAAGATTTCATATTATTCTTTTAGAACAACACAACTGAACTGCTGTCACAACACATCTCAATAAGCCTAAGTAAAATTTATAATCTTTTAGGTCTGAAAGAAAACTCTTCAATCAGATACACTACTTATTAGCTTCGCACATAGTTACAAAATGTGCCTTACCAAGAGGGTGATGCATAGATAAACCTCTTTATGTTTTTCCCCAAAGGATACATCTACCATTATAACAAAAGATCCTAAGACGGGATTTCAGCCACCAATGCAATCACCAAATACTGCATCACAATAGCTAAGAGTGTCACTACTGCTTATCAACCACGCATTGTCTAACCAAATCCAATTCTCTCTGGATACGTTCCTCAAAAAATCCGATATGAGTAAATAATTCTTGGTCCTCTGCAAGTACCGCATTGACCTTCTATTCTCATTGTTCAGTGAGCTATACCAGCATCTAACTGAAAACGTCTTAGAACACTCTAAACAAAGGCTATGTGAGAATAAATATAATCTTGAGCATACTCTAAGCTCCCTGGTCCAAATGCTCTCTCTCAACATCATTTCTTAAACATAACTCTATTAGTTTTTCTCTTTTACTGACTTAAATACCCTCAACTTACCTGTTACACATGCACACTTAATCATTTGAGAACACGAACAACGTATACACTTTGAGACAAATCCAGAGTTTCACTTTTTTTGTCACGAGAAAACTCAATGTCAAGTACAAAGGTACTTACTTACACATTCTTCATCTCGAATTTATTAGGCATTGAAACTTTTGTTTCAACTAGCAAACCATGTCACTGCTGGTCAGTGATTAACCATCAACACATATGACATATGACTAGAAAATGAATCTACTCCCATTGACCTTTAATATATATAATGATCAATAACAATCTCAACCAAGTTGAAAGAAGATACAACTCTTTCAAATTTCAGGTACCACTACCTGAATACTTGTTTAATCCACATATTGACTTTATAAGTCTACAAAATAGATTTTTCTTCTCTTTTACCTCAAAACCTTCTGGATAAAGTATATAAACACCTTCTTCCAGATTTTTTTTTTATCAAAACGATTTTTACATCTATCTGATTCAACTCCAAATCAAGATGCACAACTAAGACCTCAAACATTTGAAGTCGATACTTTCCATTATCTTTGTGTGATTTCACTTCGCTACAAGTTTTACTTTGTAGCAATCAATTCTTTCATTGGAACCACACATTTTTATGTATATCTATTTTGAGCCTATGAATACACTACTCATGACAAGAGCATAAAATCCTAAATCTAGTTGATGTTAATAAACAACTACACATCATTTATGATTGGTAACCACTCAAAAATAATTTCATTATTGACAACTTGCTCAAAATTATTGGGATCTTCATCTTGTCCAAAACTGACTCTACTATTTTGACTATGCATCAACTTGAATGAAGATAGTTTCAACAATTATCTCATTACACTCTGATAATATTTTTGATACCTCAACTAATTACTCCACAATAATTTTCATGTGGTCTCATTAAACTTATGTTTCTTAGATGTGACTACTAACCAGCATCGTCAATGAATCTTGTTTAATCTTTCAAAACTATTGACACCCCATAAAATGATAATTCAATGTCATAAAATGATCAATCTCCCACGAGTGTTATGAAACCATATTACTGTTACAGTCCCAATTAAGAAGATAACTTGAATTGCTATCAACTTACTTGACACCCTAAGGTTGTAGTATTAATCACTCCATAGGATCTAATACTCTCTCAAGTTCTCTTGATCATATATATATTTACCACTCTTTTTGTTGTTAAATCCCATCCACTTGATGTTAAGCCACAAGCTTTAGTATTTGTAAATATTTGGTTAAAATCATTAGGAGTATATCAATATCACTAGGTCTCCCTTAATAGTTACTTTTTCTTTCAGATCCAACAATCTTAATCCTTAAATTAAAGATTTTCCTTTGTTTATTTTCAATATATTGAAAAATATCCAGTGAACTAATTATCACAAGAATTTCTAGATGAAAACTCGATGTCCATAAGATCCAACAATTCTCTTTTGTAAATATCTTTTAATATTTCTTAATCTTGTCATCTTTCCCTTAAACAATACTTACAAGTTAACTTTAGGGGCTTTCAGAATTCTGTTTTTTACAACCTTTTATAGTCTTTCCTTAGATAAGAGTCCTAAATGTTAATGGTAAGGATGAAATTAGGATATACTGTCTAACTTCTATAGCTAAATAAAATACAAAGAGTAAATAAGAATTTTTACTACTCCTATAGGTTTGGATTACTTCTACTACTTAAGTCTCCAATCTCCATCACCTTCTCATTCGAAAGTTTCATAATCCTACCTATCTTCCAGTTATAACCTTTTCTACATGTTCCTTCTGAGTTCTTGTAGCTCCATAAAATTATTTTCCTTGTTAAAAGTTTCTTACTATTTCTTGAAAAATTATTTTTTATTTCTGTAAGACCCTACCTTTCACTTACTGCATTTGTCAGAGTATGGGTCACACGTCATGACATTGGCATTCTTTCCTTTCCCTTTTCTTTGAAATTTTTTCCTTAGTGTAAAGGGAGTCAACTCATCTTCTGTCCACTGGGTTTATGGGTCACCAGGATCTGACTTTACAGTCTAGGTAAGGAAGTGAAAATCAAGTGAATCATCTACAATGTTTCAACGAGTTACCTACAAAGATTTACATATCCTAGAGCTTATCAGTGATGGCTAACAGTTTCAACTTGTGTTTCTCACACTCCATTATCATCTTATACCATCAAAACTGATACAAACAGCCTTGAGAATAAAATATCTCTCCACCCCATTCAAATACCAAAATTTCTTTAGATTTCACTCTGAACATCCATTTCTAATATTCCTTATCTGAATTTTTCTTTACCTGATCTTAGGGATTGAACATTCCCAAAGACCATGCTGAGTATATCTAGGTTAAACATTCCTAGACTAGCTTTCAATTTTTTATGTCAATCCATAGAATTGGTCCGCCATAACAGGCATCATGAGGTGTTTGATCATTATATGTTCTTCAATATGTGTAATATAATGCAAACATTGAAAAATAATAAAACATACACACAAGATAAATTAAACTTACAATTATTAAACATATGCAAGTCTATTTTCTTTGAAGAGTCAACCGAAATTACGTCCTCATCCGTTGGGACAAGAGCGCATTAGTTCTCTTACTATCCATGAAAAATCAATCGAAACTACACCCTCATCCTTGAGGACAAGAGCACACTGGTCCTCTTACTATCTGTGCAGAACCTGCGAAGGGATAATGACTCTCGAAATGCCACCAATTTGGATATATGAAACTCCTAAAATCAAAATCCTTCATCCATGTGCATAAGTATACATGATCTTTGATACTGCTACCTTTGGGTAGACAATATCGCTCTTTGCTGTTTTCACAAAAGTAAAAATTTTGACAATGTCACCTTTGGGTGAGCACTGTCCTTCTTTGCTGTGTTTGTAAATGCATAAGTACTAGATTTGAGCATATCATTATAGATCGAACTTACCACTTTGGTGGTCCCATCCAATCCTTACACAACATGTACAAATTATAATTTGAATAAACTGAAACAATGTCACCTTTGGGTGAACACCGTCATTCTTTAAAGCATCTACGAACACAATCGTTTGAATTTGAACACATCATGATAAAACAAGGTATACTACTTTGGTGGGATCCACCAAGTTCCACCATGATATGAATAAATCCCAATTTATAGCATTAGTGGGATATATATAACCATAAATATTTTCAAAATATAAATAAACCTTCAATTAAACATGCACTTTAGCTCAACAATCAATATAGTACAAAAATATTGAAAAAAATCAACAAAAACATTACAAATCGAGCTCCAAAAGAGCATCAATTTGGAAACACACTTATCCCAATGTACCAAAATATAACAATATATATTTCAGATTGAATAGCATTGAAAATTGAGTCCAACGGAATAAATCAGAGGTCAATCCGACCTTTTTAACCCCGACAATCGCTGTTTAAGTCCGAATTGTGAATACAGTTTTAAAACTGTAAGACAAACAGGTTCTTAAGCCATGGACCGGTATGAACCATGATCTGAACCAAACCTAAACTGGTTTGGTTCAACCAAACAGGTTCAATTGGGTTCGCATATCCAGATTATCGGGTCAAATTGCCTGGTAATCGGGCTCTCGTATCGGGTCAAAATATGGACCACATACCAGGATTATCGTGTTCGAATACGGGTCGACCCATTTGGGTCTTCGGTCCACCCACTTGGCCCCGGCTGGGCTGGCTTCTCGGGCTTGGCCGGACTAGGCTTGTCCGGCTTGGACTGGATCGGCCCTAACCTGGGTAGGGCTGGTTCGGGATTGGACCTGGGTAGGTCTGGGCCTGGGCTGGGCCAGCTCTGGCTGAGCCGGTCTAGGCTTGGCGGGCCTAGGCTGGCTAGACTCGGCCTGAGTCAACCCTGCCAAAATCGACTAGGGTTTATGATTTTGCACCGAGTCGACCCGGAGATGACTCGGCTCCATCAAACCTTTTTTTTTTTTATAGAAAAACCAACTACTGGCGCGTGGATCTCATTCACTTTTTAAGGTGGTGCGTGAGGATGCGTCAGGATACCTCCGGTGACCAATTTTGTTTCATTCGACTTGTCTTTCAGAGTACTACAAGCTGGCATAATTTATTTTGAATTATATTGGTTTGAAAAAATTTCGAAGGGTTTCAAACTTTGACAGATTCGTGGGAAAAAAAATTATGAAGAAAAATCTCTTAATTTTTTAATTCAATCAGTCCTATCATTTTAACTATCCCTTACCTACGATCCTAGCTCTGTGTGGGTAGCTCTGATACCAATTATTAGAATTTTTAATGCAAATTAAGGTTTCCCATCGGATTTTTCATGAACCCTAACGAATCCACCACACAGATTGCTAGAATAAAATAAACAATAAAAGAGATGATATAACATATATATACCATTTGTTGTAGATTGATTTTCGATCGTTTCTTCTAGCTTGAATGCCTCGATTAAAGTCTTTCATAACCTCTTGGGATCCCTTTTTACCTCTGTGCGTATGGGAGCATCAGAGAGATAAAAACCAATGGTTGCGGGGACCCTAACCATAGTATTTATAATACTATTCCTAACCCATAACCATTTTCACAGTGGATCGGGTTATTAGTCTCTAACCAGTGACGAACTAGACACCTGAACCGATCAAATCAGTTATCAAACTTCCACTTAACAATTGATTAGATAATTAATCAAGCCCACACAATAGAAATCTAACAGAAATCTAACAGGGACATCCTTTATATCATCTCATCTCCATCCAATATCCATGCGCCGATATGACTTCCATCCACATTCATCGGCAAAAATGGAATCACACGCAAATACAAAATGCAGGTGAGCCACGATTACTGCCTATGGGACCTCCCATATCCATCCCCACCACTCCACTTTATGGCCCAATTTCATCACGATGAAAACATAGATAAAACATCAATAAATATTCTCATATGACTAAGGAAAAAGTCAGCACCATTGACTGTATAAATTTTTTTTTTTTTTTGGTAAAACATTGTCTGTATAAATCACTTGTCAAAGGAAAGTTTGTAAATGTACAATCGAATTACCAGGTACATAAATAAACATTGGGAAAAAAGAAAAAAGAAAAGATTTACATAAACAATGCACAATCGAATTACCAACAATAAATTTCCAAGAACACCTTAAAAAAAAAAAAAAATCTACAATATACATAAGGATTAATTAAATAATTTTTTTTTTGATATTATGATTAAATACTGTTATCACATATACATCAATATATATAAGAAAAAAGCTAAGACACTATCTATAAAACAATCAAAATGCTAATTATTCAATGGAGGATAAAATTGTATACATAAATCTCTCTCCAAACTTGGAGTAGTGGAGTATCATGCACTGATACACCCTTTAAAGATTGATAGAAACGTCTAACGGTTGCTGATTAGTCAATTGTCTAAAAATATTTGACATAACCAAGTGGCTATTTTTATATATACTATTTATTTATTGAAAATATCAATGTATTTTACTTATAAAATAAATAAATTTTTTTATTAGGATTGCAAGAAAAATTAATGAGAAGGGACGCAAATTTTTTAAGCTTAATAACAAAACTTTAATAATCATTACAAAACATGTTATAACATGACTCTATATTAATTAATTCCAAATTATTTTATATTTAATTATTAACAGTTACATCAAAATCCCTTGCATTTGAAAAAAAATCTAATAAGTATCATTATTAAATATCACAAAAATTTATATAATTTATACAATCATATTGTATTAAAACTAGAAAAATTTCCTTTCTACATTTAAAAATTTCCACTTTTGGATATATCTAAAACACTGCAGCTAATTTATTTCATAAATTGATTTATTTAAAATTTTAAAATATTTAAATATAAAATAAATATATAATACATTTCTGCATCATTACTTCAATAAAATGTCACTAAAAACTAATCATGCTTTTATATTGTCAAAGGAACTGATAAACTGGATCTCCACTAATAGTTATCAAAAAAACTTGTAAACTAAGACATGGTTAAAAAAATAAACAAACAAACTGGATCTCCATTACTATTATTAATATTATTATTTGCTGTGATCATCCTAGAAATTCAACGAAAACGTACCTGATTCAAATTGATTATTTTTAACTAGAAAATATAAATTCCACTTCCCAATACGAACATTAATTTATTAAGAATCAATATTAATAGTCTCCAATAGAAATAATAAACCTCTTATATCTAATAAGTGTGGCTCACCATCAACCAATTGAATAACATGAATCATTAGAGCTCCACTGTACAACTAAATAATTGATTTCATATATAATGCAAACAAAAAGCCAGCCTGAAGTTTCATGTGTGCGTGATTCCATCAAAACCTAATGTGGGCCATACATCCATGGACCCCCTCTCCTTCCACGCCGCCAACCACCCCTTCTCTTCAAAAAAAAAAAAAAAAAAAAAAAAAAAAAAAAAAAAACCCAATAATTTTATTGGTTAACCACTGGATCATGAAGAATGGTTCAATAGGCCCGACAATGATTTCCAAGATATGGGCACATCTGGATAGTAACCGACGATCCAAATCAACCTCAATACTGATGATTTACCAGTGTCACCGTCGAGCAACAGGTGTCAAATTTTCATTGGTTTGCAGCCCATCAAATATTAGACTCTTAGACTCAAATTTCCAACCATGGGATTTCCCTGGTTGGGACCCATTGAAACTTTTGAGAATCCAAAGAGACCCCCCCTTTCTCTCTGTCAAAGATTCCATATAAATGGGCTTATTATATGGTAAAATGTTTTATTTATTTATTTATTTGGTTTTTGGTGTGTTGGGGGTGGGGGGAGAGGTATAATAGGGTGCTTTGGAGGAGTCCCTGTTTCTTAGATTATTAGATTATCAGAAAAGGATGGCCATCCTTTGGATCTGGTAAAATCCTAAAATGGCAAATGTATAAAAAAGAACAGAATAATGTATGAACATCTCCCATACCCTGAACCTTACTGGAAACTGAAAATTTGAGGCTCTCTCTCTACCGGAAAATTCAAGGGTTAAATTCGAAAATTCAAACTCTAAGATCCCAATTTGGGCATTAAAAATATAATTAAAATAGGGAGCATCTGGGCCGTAATTATGGGCAATGTCCCACAGATCTTTTGGACCACAATTTGCAGTGCTAATGACTTCATTCCAAAGTTTCAGCAGTCAGCTTCCCCGTTTGATCAATGCTCTCACATTGAAAATTCCATTAAAAAAAAGGCTCACATTGAGGAGCTGAGAACCTAAGAAATGAGAATGAGTTCCAAAGAGACAATGAAAATGAAAAAATGCTGATGGAAGTATGAAATTTTGACTTCTTGTGCATAAGCAAACAGTCCTTATCAATAACAATTTCTTTTCACCTAATGAAGATGCAAAGATGAAGGAAGACGAAATCAGTATTTGCAGAAACATGCAAAGTTGCATTCTACACTCCAACTAAATCCAAACCAAGAACCCATTTCAGAATTTCTCCTCTCTCTCTCTCTCTCTCTCTCTCTCTCTCTCTCTCACATCCCTTACACACACACAACACACACACAGAGACAGTTGCTAAATACATCCCCCCTGCCCAAATAAAAATAAAAATAAAAATTCATGGCCAACAATGTCCCTTTAAACCAAAGCCAAAAAGATATAGACAAAAATGGGGACAAATAACGAAAACCTCCCTCTTCTGCTGTGTCTACAACCTTCCATCATGGCCAACAATGTCTCTCATCGGTTCAAGATATGCACAAGTTATTTCTATAAGAAGGAGGAGCTCCGTAATTTAATCCAAAGAACAATTTCTTACAGAAAAACAAAAACCGAAAAAAAAAAATTCATATTTTTTTTTTCTTGAGATCACCTGTGTTTGTGTTTATCTTGATCACGAGCTAACCCTTCAGTCAAAGATGCCAGCTTCTGCAGATTCAATCTCACTACCGTGTCAGCGAACATCCGTGTATCATCCTCCGTATTCCCCTCCGGCACATCAACCACATAAGATTCCAAAACAACGGTCCAGATCTTCCCAGCATCCTGTTGATCACCAAAATCAGAACCACCACCACCACCACCACCACTTCTACGCCCTCCCTTGAACTCATTCACCGATGTCACCGACCGGTAGTTCCTTAATCTGTGCTCCCCACCGATGATTGTGAACCCAGCCACCCTTCTTTCATCATCCAACACGTCCAGCCTTTCGGTGCTTGTTTCCGCAGGTAAGCCGGAGATGACGTTGACTTCTCTCAGGCATCCGACGGTGATCGGAGAGGGAAAACCTTCCTTGATGGAGCAGCTCTTGATGAAATGCTTGTAGATTTGGGGTTTATCGAACTGACGGACGATGGACCAGACCGTTTCGGCCGGAGCATATATGCGTTGGGCCAACAGAGATGAGCATTTGCCGGAACGTGTGGTATACGAGTGGAATTCTTGGATGGCCGGTTTTAATTCCTCGAACTCTTCTTGGGTCAAACCAACAGGGATCGCTGTCTGAGGGGTTATTGTTGTTTGGCCGGAATCTTCGCTCTCTGCCGTGGACGATGATTCTCCCTTCTCCATTACTGCAACTAGAGAGAGAGAGAGAAGAAGAAGAACGCCAGGATAGAGAAAGAGAGAGAACAGTTGAGGAACTTATATTTTGGATTTATATATATAAGGACCATTTAAATAAGAGGAAAATTAATGATATTTTTGAATTAATCTTATATTTTATTGGGTATAAAATAATATATTTTATTTCTTTATTACTTTGGGTGTTGGGTGGTATCAACTGATGATGTCGACTGATGGGGGAATTGTGGCTTGCTGGCTCAGTTATTATCGCTGCTTGCTCGACAGAACCACTCACAGTAACCGGACTTGTGCCGTGGCTGAGCCGCCGCGCGCGCTGCATGCAGCCGAGAGAGCTGGTTAGCAGCCAGCCGGTTTTTTTTCCAGGAATTTTTGTTATTCTTTCTTAAAGGAATAATTCTAAAATACGCGTCAGTGCGCGAAATGCCTGCATGGATTGGAGATTACACGTGGAAAAAAAGAGCGTCTAGGGCTTAATAGGCACATGCACATGGCTGATGATGTCTAGAGAGGGAAAGTGTAGGAGGAGAAGCTGAAACTAATTTTGGAAGCTTGCGAGGCAGCCAGCGGCTTTTTCTCTTCTTGGAGAGCTCCGTCATGTTAAATGGGCTTTTAGGAAATGGGCCCTAGCCCATTAGTCTGAATGACTACGTTGGTTAGAAATGAGGATGAGACTGACCGACTGAAGATCGAGGCATCTCTTTAATTAAGTGTTGACACTTGGATTTTCAGTAATGGGCTTCAACTTTAGGCTTTTGAAGCCATCAGACGAGCATGAAAGCCCATTGGAGGTTGTGGTGGGTCCCAAGTCCTGAGACCTGAGTCCTGATTAGTGGAACTGTGATGCTGCAGCCGCTACGTGGAATAGTTGGAGTCTTACAGAGTGTATTTAGAACAATTGGGGAAGATGGATGGACAATGGTAGGGGTCAGGTTCAATGCACCCACACCCATAGGTAGTCAGTGGCATGCACGTAGAAAATAAGTGGTAATATTATTGTTTAGGAATTACGTGACCCTAGTAGACTTTCTTATGAAACATTTCTACCATTTACAGTGGGTCTTAGCGAGATTCAAGGCGTGGCTTTTGGATTTCTTTTTTTTTTCTTTTAAGATCTGATACTGATAACCTATTGTAAACAAGTCCTTGATGAAGTTTAACACCCCCCCCCCCCCCCCCAAAAAAAAAAAAAAAACAAACAAAAATCTTGATGTGATTTTCTTTTTTCTTTCTTTTCCAATAATTCATGTTGTTAAATAAAAAGGCAAGAGTTTTCTATGCGGCGAGGTTTCTTCCACTCACCAATCAAGGCTGTGTACGGCAATGGATTATTTAATAAGGGAGTACAAAAGACAGTGCGGATTATTGTTATAACTTGATCAAAGAGAAACTTTCTATAAATAATATTAGATAAAAAAAAAACTTATCAAATCAAATTATCAGATTTAATATATATTGTATAGCCTGATTCTCTATTTTTAAAGTTACACATTCATGTATAATTCTCTATTTTTATAGGGAAAAGAGAGCATCTCATTAATCAAAACAATAATATACCGGTCCATCGTGTGAGCCTCTATAAAATGCTACACATTAAGCATATTGCCTAATAGTATGGGCTTCATATGGTTGGATAAAAAATTCGTCTGCGAATTTCAAGTGGGATTAAAAAAAAATCACCATATATATAAATAACGATGCTGCTTGGACAACATGCCCACTAGGACTGAACAAATACTGTCAAGTCCAAAAGAGAAAAAGAAAAATATGATAGTTTGAGAATTGCAATCTTACTAAGGGTAAGGGCCGGGTGCTAAAAAAAAAGGTGTTAAAAATGATCGAAACATAATTGAATTGTTTAAACTAAAATTATAAAATCAATTATTACATGGTTCGATTCTAGTTTAAAAAATAAGACTGTTTTAGTTAAACAGTTGGATTCTGGTTTCAAAAATGAAACCATGTAAACCAACAATTTTGAATCGTTAAAACTAATTAAATCTTTACTTTAATCCCTTAGTGTTGAAGGCTTAGTAGAAATAAATTTTATTTTAATATATTTCCCATGGCCTACTTCTAATCATAAAACCACTTTCATTCATTATTAAAATTATTTTAATATTACCCTTGGTATTCCCTCTCCTCTCTCCCTCTCTTTTGTTCCTAACTCTTTTCTTCTCCCTCTCGATAACAAAACCATTAAAAAATTGAAAAATCGATACCTATTAATAATTGATTTTAATAAGCAATTTGAAATCGTTTAATAAGCGGTTTGGTTTTATTTTACTCATTATTCACCGAATCATACAATTTAATCAAAACCACATCATTTAACACTCTTACATTACCAAGTGAAAATATTTTCTAATTAAAAAAATATCTATGAAAAATACCTAATTCTGTCCCATGGTAATTAAATTAAATGGGACTGAAATGTTGTGATCACATAGACCCAAGATCTCCTACAACATTATGTTTCAATCAATGAATGGGTCACTATGTACCCCAAAAAAAAAAATGAATGGGTCACTCTTCTAAGATTTAAGCTACATACATAATTACTAAGGAATTAAAACTTTTGTAAGAATTAAAAAAGGGTATGTAATATTCTTGACTGTTAAAAGCGTATAAGAAAGAAAAAAAAAATCTTTGTCCACCAAAGGAAACTGAACAAAGAGAGAGAAAGAACATAATTCTTTTGGAGTTAGATTCTGTTTGGCATTGAAAGGAACAAAACAAATGAGTTGGAGATATCAGTGAGATTGGGTAGAGAAATATGTATCCAAATCCTCTTCTCTGGAGGCGGCAACCCCCTTAGATGGCCGACGCCTGGGGCTCGGGTGAATCCGAGTCCTCCATCAAAGCCGACACTCCCTTGTTGACTCAACTTGTCGACTCGGATGGAGGACTTGGATTCGTCCGAACCCCACGTATCAGCCATCTAAAGGGGTTGCCGTCTCTCCTCTCGAACCTCTGAGAGGAGAGGATGTGAGAAATATGTAGCCTATCTAACTCAAGAGAAGAGGATGTGGGAAATATGCAGCCTAGCTAACTCACACACACATAATTGATTTGGTCACCTTTTTTTAATGTGCCGAATCAGGCCCAATCTACTTGGACATGGGACGTGGCTTGTTTGTCTTCAAGGTATGGTTGAGAGCTGGGATATACTATAAAAGTGAATGGCTATGAGGCTTAGTGGTAAGTAGCAAGGGAATTAATGAGTTTCATATTTCATTTCAAAAAATGGAGTATCAGAATGAATTACCATACAAAAAAAGAGAACCAGAATATTTTGAAAATGAGCTGTGAAAAGAATCTTTCATAATACACCAATAGGGATGCAAGAAATGGTATTCTAATGTGGACTTACATGGTTAAGGAAGACAGAGAAATGTCAAAGAGAAAAGAAAAAATATCAAAATGTGAGAGGTGTAGGAAAGAATCCTCACATTAAGGATGATGCAGGGATCTTTTTCTTGATTTGTAAATAATTTTAGGGTTAATTACATAGACACCCCTTCTATTGTTCTGAAATTACACATAACTATCATGTCTTTACAAAAGCTACATAGAATACCCCTCTAACAATGCTATCATACACTCTCACCCACACAGTTACTTTTAGTTTAACGGTAGAGGTTCAATTTTTTTAAGACAAAAATACCCTTAGTAATTTCTTTCCAAAGGTCTTCTTCTCATTTACCATCACACTTTCTGTTCATTCTTCAATCTCTCATCTCTCATCTCTCAGATGTCATGTCCAACAAAAACCAAAATTCAGAGAAAAAGAAGAGAATAAAACCATCAAGTAAGACATCCCACTCTGTAACAAAACTAAAATCACAATTACTATTCATGTGAATTAATTTCCAAGACGAATTGAGTGGTCTTTAAATGAGATTAATCCCTTTATGCTCTTCACACCTAATCCTCCATAAGACTCTCAAGGAGGTTGAAATTGTGAATGAGAAGAACTGAAACAACAAAATAATTGCTGAAACGTCAAAAAGGAACTGTACCGCCAAATTACCACAGTAACTCAAACTCGGATAGATCGGATCAGAATCGAGAGTTCAGATCTGTTCTTGTGAAGAGATTTGTGATAAAATTAAAATTGATAGGAGGTACAGAAAAATAAGGAATCAGTCAGAACACTACTAGCGCTTCAACTCAAACAACTCAAACACCTCACCTCAATTCTTTAGGGAGAGAGAGAGACATCGTCAATTGTCGCCATTCTTCCGAAGAAAACCAATGCCGCTACCATGATTGATGGTTTCAAAGAATCAAGGAAGAGGAAATGACGCCATTTCCACGTCTACGTGAGGCTTCTTTTCCCCCATAGAAGATGGTTTGATGGATTCAAATAGGTAGTGGGTTTTGTGCTTTTTCTTTCTTAGTCAAGGGCTCCCAAGATCAACTTTCTTCTTCCTTTGTCTTCCAAAAAAAATATTACTGAGTAATGTTATAATAGTTTCATCCAATTTTTTTGTAGTTGTCTCTGTTATGCAGGTTTTCGATAATCTTCTCTGTAATCTAATTGAAATACCGATTCAAAACTTCTTATTGTACCCCAAATAGGGTATCTCAGAATCCATTCTGAGAATATAAAAGTATTGGACCAAGGAAAAAAAGGGGAAAAAGAACCGAGAAGAAGAAAAGCAGATGAAAAAACCAAGAAAAAACAGAGGTCGAACATAATAGAATCAAGGATGCCGTCGGATTATGGGTGCCACTAGAAGTGCTGCCTGATTTGGGGTAGATGGTGGATTGGTAGCAGTAGGGTTTCAGAGCAAAGAAAACCAAAAATCTGGTGAGGGTTTTCCATTGAATTCTCTTGTTTCACCATCACCGCCACCTCCTCTGCCCTTGAGGCAATGCTATCACGCTCATCGTGGAGTTTCTCGATAGAGCTCCGGCAGCGGAAACATTGGCAAGCTAACCCACAAATCGAGTACTGATCCTTCTTAAGAACGAGACCCATCAATTTTTCCAACAACCATGAACTGCTTGGCTAATCAAAACAACAACAGGACTGAGAAAGGGAAGAAGAGAACTTGATTAGCTTCTGTTGGAGAAGAACTCACTGAGAAGGTATAAAATGACCTAAAGTTTAGGTCATTTTACCCTTAGTAAAGGTATTTTCGTCTTAAAAAAAAATTGACCCTCTGCCATTAAGTTGAAAGTAACGGTATGGGTGAGATTGTATGATAGCATTGTTAGAGGGGTATTCTGTGTAACTTTGAAAAAACAGGGTAATTTTGTATAGTTTCACTACAGTAGAGGGGGTGCCTGTGTAATTAACCCATATTTTTATCATTTGGAAGGCACCATTATTCAAATTAATTTCATTGGGCATGAAACAATTTATAGCTAATGTGGAAATTTTAACTATTACAAACATGGATTTACATCGTCTCCTCCCAGTGGTTCTGGGAGGACAGTGGCAACCTATCCCGGATGGTTGCCACGTGGCTCTCGGTGAATCTGAGACCCACGTCCGAGCCGACACCCTCTGTCGGCTTGGCTTATCGGCTGGGTGTCGGTTCGGACGTGGGTCTCAGATTCACCGAGAGCCACGTGGCAACTATCCGGGATAGGTTGCCACTATCCTCCCAGACCACTGGGAGGAGAGGATGCGGATCCGGATTGGTCATCTATCAAGTGTCAAACTAAAATTTTCAATCATATCGTTCATTATGTATTGAAAATATTTTCTCTAGCTATCTACCAAATCTTTCCCAATTTCCTTCTTTTTTTTTTTATATTGTTTATCATGTATTTGAAATACTTAATTTATTCCAAAAATTGTTTTCAATGTCAGCAACATATGGAACTGTTCAAAAGAATTATCACCCCCCTATGGAACTGTTCAAAAGAATTATCACCCCCCCCCAAATCGGCTGTGCAACATTCTTGAGGACCGGTTGATGGGTTTCTACCAAGTTTTCAAGCAGGGAACTCAAATTTTGTGGAAAATCAATAAATTATTTTTAGGTATATTATAGAGTGAGCACCAAGAAAAAAAAAGGAAATTAAATTCTTGACTAAATGTGTTGGAAAGAAACAAGAGAAAAAACACATGTTGACGTAAGTTCATTCCCGATTTAGGAGAAATTTTCAAATCACAATTATCAACGGCCAAGAATTGATATTTTCATAAGCAAACTCACAAGGTCATGGAATAGATAGAATGTCAGTATGTCACTCATGTGAGAGAACAAGAAAAAGAATCCCCAGCTTTTGAAGATCAATTTTGGAGATTTTTTTTTCCTATATTAATTATAATATCTCTATTCCCTATAAAAAAAATGTTGAGAAAGAATAAAAAGAGGAGGGAGAGAATTCTAAAAAGAACTAGAACTAATTATTTTAATCGTGTGGCTGGATATATATTATAAAATGGTGAAAAATGAAAATTTTATAAAAAAAAAAAGGATGTCGGCCAAATATAATGGAAATGATTCCCCTAAGTTAATTGTGTATATATAAAGGATTTTTCTTAGTAATACCAAATTTCCATGTTTTCATTTGATGGATGATAAATTTTGTCGATCTTCCTGTCATAGTTGCTATGCTTCAAACACATCCAATCAAACCACACTATGGTGTGGCCATGCATATGTTTGGTTCTGACATTATAAAATGTAAAAAATTTCTCTTTTCACGTGAAAAGAAGAAGATATCATATCACTGTAAAAAAGAAAATATACCACTTACCACTCTTAAGCTTAACTGATTTTTTAATTTTGTGGAACAATAAAATTACACAGATCGTTGAAAAGTCCAAACTTTTTCAAGAAAAGTTTAATTTAATAACTGAACCTAAAAGAGGAAGGATGATGAAACATGGATTTGATACGGTGGCATCAAGTTTGAAGATACTTATAGAATTCTGTGGAAAATCATATTCGATAAAAGTTGTATGAATAGTTTCATGTTGTCGATAACAGGAGACCTGCAAAAAAAAAAAATGAAGGTAATTCATTTGAAAATACTAATCAAACAGATGATGTGAGCCTCATGAACCAATAAAATGCCGAAAAAGAATTAGAATATATATATATATTAGAAAATGATACGAAGTCAACATTTTGCAAAAGGTTGAATAAAGATGTCGGCCGCATATGACCGAAAAGATTTTCCATTCTATCCAATTGGTTAGTTGTGTATAAATTTCTTTTAAAAAAAAAAGGGTATATAAATGCTTCTCCAAGCATTGGTAGCTTTCGTGTTTCCTTTTGAACGATGATAAAACAAAGCATGCAAAGGTAAAATTTTGACATTATAAAATCAATATTTCTCTCTTTTCACGTGAATAGAAAATATACCAAACACCACTACCACTACCATTATCATTGCTAAGCTTAAATAACTGGGTTTTTTTTAATCATATGGAAGAACAAAGCTACAAAAGTGGTTGAAAAATAAATCTTTTGAAAAGAATTTAACAGTTGAATAATAAGAAAGATCAGGAAGGATGACGATTATATTGTAAAAACATGGTTTGATAGGTTATCCCAAGGGGATGATGGTTCAGTTGATAAAAGATCAACATTTCAAAAAAATCGTGAGTTCAATTCTCCTTAAATATGCATGCGTGTTTCGAAAAAAGAATCGGGTTAAAATTTCTGAACTGAAATATGATGACTAATGGCAACGTTAGGAAGTCCAGAGACATCAGCAAAAGTTTCTGGAATATAAAAAAAAAAAAAAATAACATGTTAATAAATTGAAAGGTTGTCTAATGTTGAGTGGATAGAATAACTTACCATCAGCCCTCCATGTGGGTTTATAACAGGTGATCCGTCAGGCAGAAAAGAAAGTATAACTCAGTTGAAAGCAATTTTAGTTTTATGAAAATGCAAATCATACCGATTATGTGAGCCTCAAGGACCTTATAGTCCAATCAGCTGTTCGAAAATAGTTATTATTTTCCATTTCCTTATTTTATGGGGTTCTCCATGCCAAAGGTTTCCTTGACGTAATTGTATTGGATTATCGGTGACCTATTTTACATATGGTGTGAGAATATCAAATTTGTAATGTTTGTATCTTAAAAATTTTAATTGGTAACTAGATAGACTGTCAAATGTATAAGAGGAGTTGTAAGCTTGGGATGGTCGGTGTGGGATTAAACTCTCCTCGTATGTTTGACACATGGATAGAATGACAATCCACCTAATTAATACTATGTGAATTGAAGTTTTCATCCCAAAAATTTGAATTGGTGGATAGAGAGGCTCCAAGGTGTATAAAGGCGAGTACAAGCTCTTGTGTGGCCGGCGGGTCTCATCAGTTGGTTTTGGTTAGCCTGACCTAGGGGTGTCAATCCTGAGACCGCACCATGTCCCTCGAGCCAAATCGATCAATTAAAAATCACACCAGTGAATGAGTCTAAACACACTATCAAACAACAGAAGATTTATACACACACTTTTTACTTGTATTTATCATATCAAAATATCCATGCAAGTAAATATTCTTTCAAGAGTTAACCAACTACATATTCTCCTTTGGGATAAATATACAGTAGTCTTCTCAATTTCTATGCAGTAATTGTGAAAGAATAATGACTCTCAAAAATCTCATCACCTTTGGATTAATTAGACCCCTAAAGTTAAAATTCTTTCAACTCATGTGCATGAACATACATTTAACTTTGACAATGTTATCTTTGGGTTAACACTGTCTTTCTTAACTATTTTTCATACCATGGAGAACAGTGTATTAAATAATATATCTTTTACTGTATAAATAAATACATAAATTTGAGGTTTAAGGACCATCATGTTGAAACTAAGTGTACCACTTTTGTGGATTTCATCCAATTTTTACATAACACCCTCAAACCTTAATTTAAACAAAACTTGACATTGCCACCTTTGGGTGTACATCGTCCTTATACAAGCATTTATAAATACATCAACTTTGAATTTGAAGACATCATGATAAAACTAAATGTACCACTTTGGTGGGATTGATCTAATTCCACAATAATATCCTCAAACCCTACTTTCTAGCACCATATGGGTCAATAAATAAAATATCATGTACACATAACCTTCGATATGCATCTGATATAAAAATAACTGACAAATAAACAGAAAAATAGCAAATCGAATTAATTTGGGACACTTTTTAGTCAAAAATAAATTTTTTTAAATCATCAAACTGTGTCAAACTATGTATCAAATTGTAGAGCACGAAAGTATGAACATAGCGCAAAAAATCGTGTCAAAATCCGACACTCCTAGTGCCCACAATCGTCGATCAAAGTCGACACATACTTTTTATAAACCTAAATCGGTTTTGGACGGTTCATCTTGGCTCGATTAGGTCTAGTCGGGCTTCAGTTCTGATCGGACCGAACCCACTATTTAAATATATATTTTTTTAAAATACTTTGGTCCAGACCAAACCAAATGGTCTGGTCTTAAACCGAACTGCTATCTGATTTGACAGTTCAACCACTGGACCACCCGGTCCACCCATCCGAGTTTTTGGGTCTAAATTTTGGGTTACCAGGTCGAGGTCCTGGTAGGATCACGGGTCAAACTTGTGACCCACACGTGCACCCTGAGTCGGGTTTTCGGGTCCCCTTGGCCCTGGTCGAGTTGGTCTGGGTGCGGGTTTGGCCCTGGACTAGGCCAGATAGGCTCAGTCCAGTACGGGGCTGACCAGGTGACGTCAACCCTACTCTTTCTCTTTTCCTTTTTTTTTAAAAATAGCCGTCGACGCATGGATCTCAAGTGCTTTTTCAAGAGGTGCGTGAGGGTGCATCCGGCCACCTCCGGCGGTCCACCTTATGTCGTCGATTCTGTTTTTCCGATATCTATAATCCTATATAATTTATTTTACTGTTTAATGGTTGGAAAAAAAAATTTGAAGGTTCAAACCCTAGACAGATTCGAACGAAAAATTTGAAAGAAAAATCTCATTTTTTCAATCTAATCAAATATACAGTTTTTACAATGCTTTCTCATCGATCCTAGGTCTGTATGAGTGGCTCTATTACCACTATAAAATTTTTTAGATATTCTTTGAATTTTTTTTTCATGATTCTTAACGAACATATCACACAAATTATTAGAATACAATGAGTATTGAAAAGAGATGATAAGACACATATCTCTTGCTGTAAATTGATTTTCGATTGTTTCCTTCGCTTTGAATGCTCGGATCAGAGTCTTCCCTGCACTGCCTCCCGGGATCCCTTGACCTTCTCTCTGCGTATGAGAGCTGGAGAAAAAAAATGACACCGTGACTGTGGAGGCCCTAACCATTGGTATTTGTAATACCACCTTAATTCGATTCCAATCTCATAGTGGACCAGATTGATCCAACTCTAATCATACTCTAATCATACTTAAACCGATCTATCTATAATCAGACTCTCATTAAATTAACTAATCTTTTAATTAATTTAGCTCATAAAATATCTTACACTTTGCACCAATTTCAGTCCCTCGAAATACACTGATGAAAACAAGAAAATGACAAAACTCGATGCCATTTTGCGATTAAATTCAAACATAGTATGTACTTCATAACACCCTGTAAGATGATTCTTCCGTAGTCCATGCATGGCTGGGTGCATGAACCATCTGATGTTCGTTTTATCTTCTATACATGTCCCATGCACGTCATAATATAGCACTTTCTATGAACCATATTCATCATGAAAGTTTTAGGTTCATGTATTGGTGATAGTGATATTGTGATACTCTCTCGTTATTCAAACTTTAAATGTATGGAGTATGGTAATTAATCTCTCTATATATAAGATGGTGATGATAAAGATGGCCATGATCTCGACGAAGATGATAATGGTGGTGTTGAAGATTGCAACAATAATGTAGCAGAGTGATATGACATCATCATTCACCACTCTACATATATGATCATCATATTATCATGGTCACAATCTAGAGTAGGTAAGATAGAGGAATTCAAATCCTCTCCTCCCAATGGTTCTGGGAGGATGGAGATATTTTTATTGGATGGTCGACATGTGGATCAAGGGTGAATTCAGGTTTTATGTTCGAGTCAACACCCGAACCGACAAGCTGAGCCAGCTGGAGGATTGGCTTGGATGTGGGACTCAGAATTCACCTGAAATCCACGTATCGATCATCCGATGGGAACATCTCCGTCCTCCCAATTCTGGGAGGAGAAGATGTGGATCCAAGCTAGAGAGGTGACTCTTGATAGGCACCCTTTGAAGCTTTTATCTGCCAATTATTCTTCATATTTTGTGGACCAAGTATAGACACCATTTTTAGGTCATGTGGTGAGATTCAGTTCAACAGCAACAGATGATACTGTAGAAAAAGGCTATGGAAAAGGTTCAATGCACTGTGTGCTGTATGATAATTTGGCCTCAACATCCCTAGCTATACCCAATAACCATTCCAGGTTGTCCTTTTTTTTTTTATAACAGCTGAATTGGCACATTAACTCCCGATTAGTTTGATGTAGGGGTGTCAATTTGGAGGCTGAACCAAAATGTTCAACCAGAAAAATCAAATTTGGACCGACCCAATTCCTTATTGGTTCAGTTTCTATTTTGATTTTAGAAAAAAAAAAATCATAAATATCATTCAATTTTGGTCTGGCCCCATCGATTGATGGTATAGACCGAAACTGATCAAACGGGCCCAAAAATTATAAAAAGCCATAGTAGTTATTTATATATTTATGTATTATTGGGTTGTAATTGATTATAATTACTAAAATTCAAGATATATGTTGCATATGGACCTATAGAAGTTTAATTTAAGGTGTTTAATTGAAGTTCTCTTTGATATAGTTTATATTTATGTTTATGAGTTATTTCTGATAAATTATTTATTAGAATAAATTATGAATCATAAATAATAACCATTTGGTATCATTAGACATAAAAAAAATAATAATAGATAATATCACAATAATGATAAACACAAACCAACTTATTTGTAGATTTCAGATTATATTAATTTATTTTAAATACAAATAAATATCATAAATCATACCAACTATCATAATTTATTATATAATTGATTCTATAATACAGATAAAAGAGAGCTTGAATCTTATATACTAATTATATTGATTTTTATAAATTGATAATAGAACTGATAAGAAACGAAAAACGACTATAGTTAATAACTAGTTTGGGTTTTGGCTTTCAAAACCTAATGCCTAGTCATTCGATTTCTCTCTCACCCTTTTATGTTTTTAGGGCTTCGGTCAGGCTAGGGGTGTCAATCGATCAGTCTTGGTCGGTTTCGATTGAGCCTAACCAGTCCCCATCAATTTAACCTCTTGGACCGTAATCGACATGTTTAACTAATCAGTCTTAATTTACAAGACATTGACTCGTTTATATTCAGTCCGGCCAGTCTAGGTCCCTAATTGGTCCTATGTTAATCGGTTCAATCGGTCTATTAACGTCCATAATCGATTATCTTATTCGATCTTATGTTCGATTATGCTATTCGATCTATCAAAAGACTCATTGCAATTTGATTTAATAAGGCTATATTCACTGCAAGTACCACTTTCACAAGGTCCTAGAATGGATGGTAGAGTGGAGTCGATCCTAACTTTCAACAATTTTGTCTTCATACTGCACAAGTTTATAATTGAATAAACTGTGGACAAAAATTCAACTATTGGTGTAAAGCCGAGAATGAACAATTCTTTTTTAAGCTATGATGTTCTCTATGACCACTAATGTCTTCCACAAATGTAAAATCACACAATAATTCAATTCAAGCAATATTATATATGATGCATAAAAAAATTGTTTGTCAATTGAAGTTGGAGGTTCTGTGTCAAACCACATAGTCTTCAAGAGAGACATTGATCAGTGATCACCCCAAAATAAGAGATGCAAATAAGAAAGTGTTTTTTCAAACTATCAGTCTAATTGGTCCTTAGTCGGTCTATAGTCATTCGGGCTTTAATCGATCGGTCCGGTTGGACGATGGTCGGTTTACACCTCTGCACCGTGAACGATCTATTAGTAATCGGTCCGGTCCTAAGACCGACACGTTTAATAAACGATCCAGTGAGAAAGTATTTTTAGGAGATATCAACTATTACTAAAAAGCTCAAAGACAATGAGACCAAAGTAATTGATATATTAGATATCTCATTCTTTGCTAGAAAATATATTCAGGTCTAGTAGCTTGCATTAGCATTATCAAAAAGAGAGAGATAGAACCAGTGATAAGGTTATTATTGGGTAACTTCAAGATAAATTGCTTAAGGATGAGTTGATTGACCAAAGATAGGTGATTTGATCAAATACTGTTAAATCAGATAGGCATAGCTAGAGTGAGGATAAAGATTCTAGAATTCCCTAGGTATTTGGGGTAGGAGGGTTTTGAAGATTGTTGAGTTGAATATAAGTTGAAATTGTTAAGCTTCTCATTGTAAAATTTATTTTTACATTCAAATAGTTTTTCTGTTTTTGGTTTTACTTTTTTTTTATGTTTATTGTTTGACTTAACATATTGCTTCCCATATTGAAAATATAATGATGTTATTTGAAATATCGAAATGAAGATTTTTTCTTTCAACTAAATAGGAAGAAATTATACGATTATGGTGCTTATGATGTTGTCAGGTAAATGACTGTATGTAATGTTGATCATATTTTTTTGTGATGTGGTGAATAGTTTTTCATGTTTGATTGTGCAATCTTAGGATCTCTAGTTGTACTTGTCATAGTGTTGATCTTTAAGGCAAGTAGAGACATGTTAATGCAGTTTTTATTAGAATGATTGAAAGGTTTTGTCAGTGAGAATTTTTAAATTATTTTAGTCAGTGGGAGTGTTTAGATCTACTTGGTTAGTAGGAGATCTGGTAATTAATGATTTAAATGTGATTGTTTGTGTTGCCTATGGTTTAATGGACAGACTTATTGATGAACATCTATTTCATTACTTGTATGCATTCTTGATTATTTATATGTATTCTTGATTATTTAAGACATGTCAAAATTGTAAAACGATATTTAGCCAAAGAATGCGATAAATCAAAGTATAATATTAGTCCAAGCTAGAAGCAATTTGACTATAAGTTAGATAATATCTAATATCAAAGTGCTGACCTCTAAGGAATTTAAGGTAATGGGATCGTGGTAATTCAATTATTAGACTCAATTACATCTCCAAGTGATTTATGTCATGAAGTAAACCTTTGTATGTGACTGATAGAATGGGGTATACCAGATGTATAGGAGTACTTTCTACTGTTGTTCGACATTGATAGACTTGATGACTAGATCAAAATAAAAGATATTTTTTTTGTGTGATTAGATTCTATGATCAAACTGGGTCAATGATGACTTTATAATTAATATATATATATATAGTCCAAGTGGGAGATTGTAAGATATTTTATAGGTTAAATTAATTATAAGGTTAACTGGTTCAATGGGAGTCTGATTATAGGTAGATCGATTTAAGTATGATTAGAAATGGACCAACCTGGTACACTGTGAGACTAGTTCAGGGTTAGAATGGTATTATAAATACCAATGGTTATGGTCCCACAGTCACGGCATTATTTTCTTCTCCTATTCCCATACACAGAGAGAAGGTCAAGGGATTTCGACAGGCTGTGAAAGACTCTGATCCAAACATTTAAAGCGAAGAAAACGATCGAAAATCAATCTATAACAAAAGGTATATGTTTTATCATCTCTTTTCAATACCCATTGTATTTTAGTAATCTATATAATATATTCGTTAGGGTTCATAGAAAAAAACCCAAAGAAGATCTAAAAAATCTTACACAAATATGATATGTGTTTGATCCCGTTGTCCCTAGCTAGAATGGTATTTGTAGCTTTCAAAGATTTGGTTTGTTCTGTTTGATGCTGACTTTTTGGATCGGTCATGTTTGTATTGTCTCTGTCCAGTTCAAGACCACACGCAATTCTGTCCCTAGCTAGCTGATCAAATAACTCTCTCTCTCTCTCTCTCTCTCTCTCTCTCTCTCTCTCTCTCTCGTATAAGACAATGGCTAATTTGTTGTATCTGATCTCATAAGCTAGCTTAGCTAGAAAAAGGGTGGATATACGTATATTCCTATTTGACCATAAAATTAAAAAATAAGTTCTTTATATTAAGATGCAGAGCTGGTTCTTAATTAGCTCTTCATAATTTTTATTTAATAGTTGTTGGCCAAGTAATGCTAGCACTGCCCATAACGGTTCCTCGTAGCCTAACTCTTGAATGACTTGGAAATGGGGATGGAGAAAAGAGGCCTTTACAGCCTTAATTTGATTCAAGGATGGCAATAGGTTGGGGCAGGTCCAAATCTTAATTGATCATCCCAACCTTTACGTGGTCTGTATTGAGAATTAAAACCCCTAATTAAAGTGGTAAGAAATTTCACATGAGTATTATTGTGACTCCAATTAGATGATTGAAAAATAATTTTTATTTATCCATCCTCAATTTAACCTCAGCCATGATATCCCAACTTGTATTAATATTAAAGTTTGATTGTTTGGAACGCATTCTTAATATAGAATAAAAATAGACTAAAGAGTTAGACATTCCATTCTAGACTGGGCTAAATAGTGTGTTCCAAAACGGTTTCGTTAAAGATACATACCAAATTAACACTGTTTTATCATCTCAAAATAAATTTTTGACCTAAAATGCATTCCAAAAATACAGACCAAACAAAACCTTAATATCAATTTCATTAATAAAACAGCTAAACAATCACATAAAACATAATTATAAAATTTTATTAGCTACTATATATATCTTCTCCTGTCACATTTAGGTTCCTTAGTCTTCCTTTAAAACCCACATAGAATAAAAGTTAGCAAAGCAGTAGACGACATTCCGGCGGCTGACTTGGTCTGGTCGGCCACCTGTTAAGACCTCATAGTCAATGAAGCTTATCAATTTGTCTCCCTTTGTGAAAAGGAAAAGGGTTCTCTGATATGGACGTTCCGTCCAGAAGACTATAAACAGTTATTTTGTAATCAGATCTCGTTTTGACTCGGAGAGTCAAGAGTATATTCTTTGGACCTTCAACACCCAAATTCACAGTAATATAGTTAGTAGCTATCAAAACCAACCCAGTCTGTCCGGTTGAACCACAAATATTTACAAAATATTTGACCAAACCAGTCATCCTGAAATCTATGGCCTGAATCAGGTTAATGACCATGGTTTGGTTGTGACGATTAGTATCACGTCCTTTATGTAGAGTTCTTTTATTTAGCCATTTTATTTTTGTTACACTTATTCAGCCATTTGAGGATAGCTATTTGCAACAAAATAATAAAAAATATGATCTTAATAAAAAATAGTTTTTATTAAGTGATTTATCTATATAATAATAGAATATGATGTTTCTGAAAATCACAAAACAGACCTTAATCATTAATTTTTACGATATTTTTTTTTTTTAATTTAAACCATCTAAAGTTGGGAGCTGGATACTATACATGCATGGGCATACACAAGATGCATATTAATACATGTTATCTGTGTGTGATTCCCTCGCACGCACTCTCTCCTCATTAATACCATGTTAAATTTCTCATCCTAAGGCTAAAAGCACATTAGTGTATGAAATTCCATCAGTTCCCTATCTCGAGATACCTTGTTAAAATGGAGAGCTCTCTCCCCATTAATACCTTGTTAAAATATTCTCATGCATCCTAGGGCTAAAAGCATGCTTGTGTATGAAATTCCATCATATCTCACTAACATGTAGATCATTCTCCTTTAATTGAATTAAACCTTATAATTTGACATATGGCTAATTTATATATCTTCTCTATCCAATGGTTAGAATGGATATGTTATCTATGTATGTAGCAGAATAGAGAATAGAAACATTGTGACACTTGAAAAAATATCAGACCCTTATAACAAAATAATTCATCTTAAAACACCAAAATGTACAGACTCAAAAATTTTTTGAACATAAGGGCCTGATTGATTCATTGTAAAAAAAATTTATGCAGTCCTATTTTTTCAATGTCTTTTTTATATTTTTACATAAAGAAAAAATAATGAAAAATCTTATTTTTATGTAAAATTTTCTTTTCCAGTATTTTACATGAAAACAAATAAAACTTAAATAACAACTAATGAAGAAACACTGATTATACTATGCGACAGACACCCATGTTTATAGTACATGAAACAGACTTTCCATGAATGTAGCCTTGGGCCTTCTTGGCACCCTTATGCTTCTTCTTTTTTCCTTTTTTTTTTTAGTATGCTACACAACCCGTTTAACAAACTCACAGGAAATTATGACTTAGATACATATTGTACGATCTATTTGTGGGCCCAACATATTTGGGTTCTGAGTTTTATTTTGACCTTTTTTTTTTTTGGGGGGGTGGTATTAAGTCTTATTTTGACTAGATAGATGAAAAAAAAAATGGTTGCACTTCACGTTCGTTGATTTCCGTTGATCTGTTCTTCTTTAGAGGATGCAATTGGTCAATCTAAACTTGTTTTACTATTAAAATAAATAAATAAATAAATAAAAATTAAGTAAAACCATTCATGGGCTTTGATCCGTTGGGCTCTTTAGAGAATCTTTTTTTTTTTTTTTTTTGAGTAAACATTTAGAGAATCTCTACGGCAAAAAACTTGACTTCGTCCAACAAAACATATCATACCAACAATCTAATATTACTTCTTTTTAACAGCAAGAATGAAAATGGAAGATACAATATTTATGAAGAATAAGAGGTGATTTGTTGTTTTAAATGCTTGGGAAAAGAAAGGACCTCAAATCAAGTTAAGGCATCGGTATCGAACACCCCATATCGATGCCAAAATTGATTCAATACATGATACTAATCTGATACAGTCAATGATTGAGTGACACATAATGGATAGGATTATAAAAAAATTATAAATTATTGTATTGGTCTTCGGCTTCGATTGATATACAATCTATCTGATACCGACTATTAAAACCATGATTGAAACACATAATATAGGATAACCTTTGGAATTTTCTAACTAAATTATAGTCTAGAAATGACAAGATCAAATTAACAATTTTTATTAATTAAGTTTTCTTGATGAAATATTTATTAATATTTAACATGTGGGAAGAGCTTTAAATGTGGCCTCTTCTTGAAAGGGTATACAAGGTTTTTCCATGAATGATGAAAATTCAAAAGAAGGTGGATAATTAGGGCTTGGATCATCTGCAATCGTGCAGTCCTTGCAGTTCCATCCGATCCATTGGAATACATCGATGCACATGCAAATTTACTCTCAACGGTCCAGATGCAGCTGCAGGGGCGGCACGGCTATAGGAAATCTAAGTCCGGATAATTATAAGGAGAAGACCTTCCCAGTGGTATTATTTAACTCTTCCTAGGGCTAATGTCAGCATCTCCGTAAATTAAGCGGGCCGTGTATATTAGTCCTTTTTCATGTCCGGCAATGGCAGGAATCTCTTGCATTGGTAAGTTCTTTTTGAGCGCGATTGTATTTTAGTTTTCTATATATATATATATATATATATATATATATATATATATATATATATATATATATATATATGACCATGGGCTTTGGGTTTTAGCCAGTATTTGTGCGATTATAACAAGATTAGTGCTTAAGTGAAAAAAAACTAAGATTAGGTAAACAAAATCTAGCTGAGTTAGATTACAAGCGTAGCCAAAGGTTGGTAGGTAGAAAATCAAGTAAATTTTGATAATGGGCACTCAATAAATAAAGCTGAGTTCATCATGATAAACTCAGTGACGTGGGCTGAGTGGAGGTAGAGCAACCCAAAGTTACGGTATCCCAAGTCAAAATGTCGGCAACTCTTGATGAAAAGTCAATTGTGTAATATCTACCACTGTATTTTCATTTACCTAACAAAAATCAATTCAATTTAGACTTTGATTGGTTGAAGATTTAGCTCCTTCATATAATTTATAGGAAAATTTTCATATACACACCATTAAGGATTGAAAACCTCATCTAACTCTATAAGATTGCAAAAACTTCAATCACATCCAATTAACAGACAGAATTGTTGAAATACAATTTTACCCTTCATATTAAAAATTGAAAATTTTAAAAAATATGTTGAATGTCTAATTTAACCTTTGTAATGGAACTGATATTAAGTGTCTCTCTCCTTTTCACTCTCATGAGTCTCACCCAAGCCCTAACCCGAGTCCCCTCTGCGTTGGTCCCCTCTGTGTTGGTCCCCTCTGCGGCATTGGTCCCCTCTGCGTTGTGGTCCACAGCGGCATCCCATCTTCGGCATCCCATCTTCGGCCTCGTATCTTTGGCATCCCATAAGTGGTAACATTTTACAGGTCCAGAGGGTGATTAAACTTGAAAGAATAAACATCTATATATAACAGAGAAATATCAACACCGTATCTGGAATTCCAAACTGCAGGCAAAGCTTCTGTAACCGCTTGTCTCCTATAAGGTATTCCAGCCAATATCTTACCAACAATGAAGATTCTTTTATTATTGATGAAGAGATTGAGAAACTCTTTAGAGGGATCCCCTCATTTGATCCTTGGGAAAATCCAAACGTTGGAGCACAGGGAGATGGGCTGCACTGTGTAGGAATGTAACTAGATGCATCGGATACCTTTCTCTTGGGAAAATCCGACAGAGCTGTTGTTATTGGACCTCATTCTTTCAAAGTCTTTAATCTTCTTCTCGTACCAGGATCTGACAAATTCCGCCATGGATTTGGACGAGAAAAGCAACAAGGTTTTCATTGATCCAAAGAAGAAGGTTGGATGAATAACATTGTTGCTCAGTAGTTGGAGAAGGAGACACCTTATTGGGATTCATCTATAAAGAAAATAGGATCAAAATCATTGAAGAATAAAGGAGAAAAATGCGCAGGGAATGGCCAAGGAATAGCCAACACCTAAAGAAGAAAAAAGACAACAAAGCGAAACACAGACAATCACAAAACAATAAACATGCATGGACTAAATCACAGTTAAAAAGAAAATATATCTAATTAGAAAAACCCAAATAGGAAAATGACTAAATCACAGTTAAGAAGCATGAATCACAGCAAAAGAAAAAAAAATACAAATCGCGTTGCTAGCGGAAAGATGATTGGAAGAAATCTCGGAAAGAGATCGCTGATGATGAATCGATCGCCAATGAATTGATCGCAACTAAAACATGATATTTAAATAATCTAAAAATATAATATCATACTTTGACTAGACACCGTCTTTATCTATTGGTTAAATACTATCTTCTTTGGTTAAATACTACCTTGTACTTTCTAGCTAAATACTGCCTAGTATTTTTTTTACTAAATATTACCTCAATAATCTCGACTGAATATTATCTTGTTACACTGGCTGAATATCATCTAAAATCTTTGATATGTAAAATACATATAACTATGTAAGCAAAATGGTAATAATATAAATATTAATATAAACAAAATCATAGTTACAAAACTGTGCTCATTAATCCATGAATAATATAATCAAACACAATCATAAACATAAAGAGTTTCCCATTGATTAAACATATCTAGAGACTAATTGATTCTCAGATCTTTGGTCACTTATGTCTCGGATAAAATTAATTATTTTTAATCATTCCTATATTGGATATACTGTCTCTTTAAAGACTCTCACTGACAAAATCTTCGTCAGAGAATCTACAATGATATAAATTTTTTTCCTTACCTAAAGAGATTCGATCTCTATTTAAGTTTTGAAATACTAGATTTCTTATTATTCTTTGAGAAAAACACAACTGAACCATTGTCACAACATATCTCAATAGGTTTAGAGGTAGAGTCTACAACCTTCAAATTAAAAAAGAAACTCTTACACTAGATACCTTATTTGTTATTTTCACATAGGGTTACAAAACCCTACCACCGTAACAATGAACCTTGAGGTTGGTTTCCTGTCATCAATGCTTACGTTAAAAATTGTATCAAAATAGTCTAGAATATCACTATTTTTATAAATGAACATGTAATTTTTTATTCTTGCATAACCATCATTTTTCTGTTGTCCAGTAAACTATATCAGTTTTTAACTGAAAACGTCTCATAACACTTAATGAAAAGACTATATAAAAATGATTACATCCTTGAGTATATATCAAATTCCCTACTGCAGTATAGATGCTCACACTCAATATCATTTTTTGTATACAATTCTGTTATTTGTCTCATTTACTAATTTAAGCATCTACAACTTAATGGTTATACATGCATACTAAACCGTTCGAAAATACGAACAACATTTATACTTTGAGACAAATCTAAAATTTTAATTTTTCTGTCATGAGAAAAATCAATGTCAAGTACAAAGGACTTACTAGCATATTCGTCATCTCGGAGTTATCAGACATTGAAACTTTAGTTTCAATCAGTAAACCACATTATTACAAATCAGTATTTAACTATTAATACATATAACTAGGAAATAAATTCGTTCTTACTGACCTCTAGATGTATATAATTATCAATGACAATCTCAACCAATTTGAAAGAAAATACGATCCTATCAAACTTCAGATACTATTACCTAAATACCTGTTTAATCCACAGATTGACTTTATAAGTCTACAAAAAATATCATCTTTTTTTTACCACAAAATCTTGTGATTAAAGCATATAAACATCTTCTTTTAGATTTTATTTGATCAAAACGATTTTTACATCTATCTGATGTAATTTCAAAATAAAATACACAACTAAATCCTCAAATATTTGAATTTTTTTTTTCTCTTTGTGTGATTTTATTTCGCTATAAATTCTTATTTTATAGTAATCAATTCTCTCACTGAAATCATACATTTTCTTGTTTATCAATTTTAAACCTATGAATACATCGCTCATCAACAAGACACAAAATTTCAAGTCTTGTTATTGTTCATAGACAACAACACATCTTTTATTACCATTAATCATTCAAGAGTAATTTCATTACTGATAATTTACTCAAAATCATTAAGATCTTTATCTTGTCCAATATCAAAATATATATTTTAAAATACAACATATAATTGAATGAAGTCATAGATCTACATGGTTTAGTATATCTTGATGAACTTGATATGACACTGAGAGGGGGTGAATCGATTGTCCCAAATTTTCCGATAATTACCGCGCCCAGAGCCGATGGAGATATATTCTTTCACACACAAGCGTATGCAAATCTACCTCGCTACCACCGGTGGCCAGGCCCAACATTTGCACACCCATCCCGCAAGTCATTCCACGCGACTCCAAAATATAATAGAAAATAAACACAATGAACACAGAGAATTACGTGGTTCACCAACACAAGGGTGATGGCTACTCCACGGAGTAATGCCCAACGGGCCCGTATTTACTCAACACCTCCCCGGCTTTTAGTCGCTAACAAGACAAGGATATTAACCCTAGGTTTTCCAAAGATAAAACCGAGAGGGCGCACCAACGCCAAGATTCAAGGGCTTAACACCGGTGTCCAAAGACCCACCGAACACACCACGCTTAACTCGCACCCACGAAGCAAGTCACAATTTTTAGGCTTATAATTATGCCTTACAATTTTTCCCTCACTAGCTAGGTATTCAATAATTTTCACCTACGCTAGCATACAATATATTGAAAGCAACAAATAGATAGGGAATTGAAAAACCTTACAACTGCTTTCGAATGACCATCAATATCTCTGAAGCTTCACACTACCCCTCGGGTACTCTCTAACAGCCCTTCAATGATGATAGAGATCGATTCACGTAGTACACCTCATCGAGAAGCCCAATCTCTTCCACACAACCCATAATCACCATGAATATGAAAATAAAAGCTCTACTGACCTCTCACAGGGATTTAGCACTCCATTGATGCACAAAGAAGAGGCATTGGTGATTGATCACCCCCCACGAGAAGCACAAAAATCCTAGAAAACCTTCTCTTTTCCTTCAAAACGCTCTTTTTAATTTTTATCTACCTTTTCACGACTCCCAACGGCACCCAATAGATAGGGCATCGAAAAATATGAATGCTGCAATTTGAACGGACCGATTTGGAGCTCGGATGAAGAAGTTATGGCAGTTTGAAGATTGGCTAATCTCGGATAAGGAAAGAGAATCTTTCCTTATATAACCTGCACCTGCGCTACACGGAATCAGGTTAGTATTCCATGCAACAAATAGCATTATAATAAGCTGCATCCGCCCCAACCGAAGGGTCGCGGGAGCACAAGATGCGATCGCGACTACACCTTAGCCCGCCTCAATCTGGTCCATCAGATTAGAACTGAGAAGCGTGGCTCTCTCTTGGCCACTGATATCGGATCTTCTTCTTTGTTACTTGCCGAAAATGCCCTTAAATAACTTATGAAATACCGAAATTGCCCCTAAACAATTTGTGAAATCACTTTTTCGAGCGATCCGACGAAACTGCGATATCTCTCTCATCCGACGCCGAATTGAGTGATTCAAGTTGCGTTGGAAAGATAACTCGACGCTCTACATCTTTCCACCGTCGGATTTCCATGAACCTTCTCGGACCCACCAAAAATAGACCCAAAGTTAAAACTCTCAAACCTTGGAATTTGAACCCGAAACTTTGTGTGCATCATCCAAGTGTCGTGGGCTGCCGTGTTGGCATGTCACCTTGCCACCATACCGTGGGTCCCACTCATATTTTTTCTCTCCTCTTTCTCTCTCTTCCGATTCTCTCTCTTCTTTCTCTCTCTTGAATTTCTCTCTTCAATGTCACAACACCGAAAACATGAGAAACATGAACATGATTAGAAAAGCTTCAAGAACACTGTCGCATCATCGAAACTCGACCACATCACCAGTGGGGTCCACAAACACCTCTCTCATCAAAATCTGTAATATCCCATTTAACTCATTGTAAATCATCCCGAAACACAATAGAACCTTGTAGAACACATAAGGGTTACCACATCCGTGCCATGCAACCGACACTCTCTCCTACACACGACACCTCTCTCCTCATTTCTCGATCGAATACTCATAAATACGCCACATCACCCAAGTTGCCAACAATGACAACATAAAGTCCAACAATCTCCCCCTTTGGAATTGTTGGCAACTCAACGCACATGAGATCTTTCTCCCCTTTGACAACAAATACAAAGGGGCATGCCACATAGGAGTGCCCACCGCATCTTTCCAATCCTATGGACCCAAAAAAATAATAAACAATTATATCAACACATAACAACATCACCGACTCCCCCGAGTCCAACATAAGGAGATGAAGTATAACAAACATATGCATACACCACTCAACACATAAATACCATAGGACTCCCCGAGCTCTATCATCGGGAGCAAAAGATATAGCAAATACACACCTAGCCCCCCCTCACCCAAGCACCTCACTGCTTGGTGAGCATGGCATGCATGAATCTTTGACACTCTCTATCGGAGTGTATAAATTCCTTGAGGTTCTCCGTCCCGAAGCCACAATCTTGCCACTATCAACTCTTTTGATCTCACATCCCCGTTTATTGAAGATCACTTCATGCCCCTCTCGTCACAAATCGACCGACCGAGAACGTTTGCTTGAGTCCCGAACACAAAAACACATCATGGAGTTTTACCTTTCCATTGTTGATCCTGATAGAACCCTTTCCAGTTACCTTGGCCCCCTTCATTGTTTCCAAACTTCACTATACCTCCCCTCATACTGCGGGCGAAACATTTTCTTGTTACCCGTCATGTGACTAGAGCATCCACCGCCGAGTATCCAAGGAGACGGCTTGTCATGTGTCTTGAGAGTTGTCTCGAAGCATACAACATCATTACTTTGTCCTTCTACAAAATCTGCAATGATTTTCTTTTTCCACACTTTTCTAAACAACCGGTGGAGTTTTTTTGTTCATTCTCCGCTTAACTTTTCTTTGACCATTTTCCCTTTGTTGTGTCACTTTTGCGGAGGTGGGTGAATGAAAAAAATTGTTCCGCATTCTCTTGCAATATGCCCATAGTTATGACAATTGTAGCACTCAACAAAATTTTCTTCAAGGGAAGCAAACCGATTTCTACTTTCAAATCGACTTCTCTCATGTTGAATTTGCATGTAGCTATCTTATGACCATAAGCATTACATTTATAACAATATCCCCTAAAAATAAGATTTGGCCTAGAAGATGCCATTACCTCATCCGCTCTCGTGGTGCATTGGGATAATTTCTTCCATAGAAGTTACTCCGCTTCACTCTCTTACCTTGTCTTGCATTAATAGTCCGAGGAATAGGAACTTGATTTTCTTCTTGGACATAAATCATAGGAGTTTTACCCTTTCCATTCTCTTTCACAAAAGAGATGGGACCTTTCTTCTTTGAGTTGGCACCGTTAGAATTTATAATTCCATCTAGCTTGCGCCTACTAGGATGCACTGGAGTGTTTCTTGGCTCATCAGTTGATTCAACTTTTGTTGTCTTTCATGCTCTTCTTTTTCATACTCAATCACCTTTGCTTTTAACAGTAATAAATTCTTTCTCAAGCTCTTCAAATTTACTCATCACAGGGGCTTGTATTTCAAGTTGAGCTTTCAAACCCGCATTCTCGCGCCATTCATCAGAGTGGTCTATAGATACCTGGTCAAGCCGAGTCTTGAGACTGTCAATAATTTTCTTGGACTCTACATCTTGAACTCTCAAGTCTTGAATCAACTTTTCGCTTTTAAGTTCTCTTGAGACAAACTTGTTATTCTTTCGCTCCTTGTTAAGTTCCTTCATAGCCGCTTGAAACTCGCTTCAAAATTTATTTCACCTTCTTCGCCACCGCTTGAGCTTGATTTTTCATTTTTGTTCTCTTCTTGTTCTTCAAGGAAAACCATGAACAAAGCCTCACTAGACTCACCCTCCAAGTATCATCCGAATTATCATATGAAGTGTCACCTGCTTCCTCTTGGAAATAAAGCTTTTCTTTTAGACTTGTTCTTCTTGAAGCTTTGACCTTGTAATCGTCATTGATGCCATCTTCATCATCACTATCAAATTTATTCCTCTTTGGACATTTTACAAAGAAAGTGTCCAACCTTACCACAATTAAAGCATTGAATGGGAGTTTGTTCTTGTACCTTCCTGTACCCTTCTTCAATTTTCTAGTAAAGTGAACGTGGCTTCATCTTCACTTTCTTCTTCATCTGAATTTTTAGAAATTTTCATCTTCTTCATGGCTTTGAAGGCAACTTGCTTATCAATAGAGGTTTGGATCTATTCTCATCTCAAAAGCAGTTAAGGCTCCATGAATCTCATCAATAGTCACATGTTCTAAACCTTGGTCTCTTCAAGAGTGATACTTTTGATTCAAATTTGGGAGTAAGAGACCTTAAGATTTTCCGAGGACAATATGACCTTTTAGGTCTTCACCAAGTCCTCTAATGGAATTAACCACTTCATTAACTCTGTTCATGTATCGGTCAATGGTCTCATCTTCATACATCTTGGGGTTCTCAAACCGACCTCTCGAATGTTTGCGACTTGACTGTCTTGATCTTTTATCTCCCTTCATATATATTGATCAATCTATCCCAAACCTCCTTTTTGTCTTGCAGTCCATGACTTTAGCTAGTTCATTGTTTGTAAGTCCCCCTTGAATAGCATTTAAAGCCTTTCTATTATTTTCAAAAATTTTCTTGTCTACTATTGTGGGAGCATTCGGATCATGAGAGTGTAGCCATTCTCAATAGAAGCCCATACATCAAACCCAAGAGACCCAATGTAGATCTCCATTCTTCTCTTCCAAAATACAAATTCTATCCCATCAAACAATGGGGGCCTGTTAAAACCTTCTCCCGGTGCCATATCTTTATTCCGATCTTCTCGCTCCTTGATTGCTATCACTGAACCCGGTGCTCGATACCAATTGATGAACTTGATATGACACCGAGAGGGGGTGAATCGTTGTCCGAAATTTTTCTACGACACTATCGCCGCCTGCAGCCGATGGAGATATATTCTTTTACACACAGCGTATGCAAATCTACCTCGCTACCACTCAGTGGGCTCTACTGATTTGCACACCCATCCCGCAAGTCATTCCACGCACTCCAAAATATAATAGAAAATAAACACAATGAACACAGAGATATTACGTGGTTCACCAACACAAGTGTGTGATGGTACTCCACGGAGTAATGCCCAACGGGCCCGTATTTACTCAACACTCAACTTTTAGTCGCTAACAAGACAAGGATATTAACCCTAGGTTTTCCCAAAGATAAACCGAGAGGGCGCACCAACGCCAAGATTCAGGCTTAACGCCGTGTCCAAAGACCCACGAACACACCACGCTTAACTCGCACCCACGAGAAGCAAGTCACAATTTTTTAGGCTTATAATTATGCCTTACAATTTTCCCTCACTAGCTAGGTATTATAATTTTCACCTACGCTAGCATACAATATATTGAAAGCAACAAATAGATAGGGAATTGAATGCAATATTAATTATTTTTCTACAAGGTCAAATACATTCTCAAGCTTTTACAAATATTTATTCAAAATTTACCAAAGAATAGATCAGTATCACATGGTCTCCCATAATACATACATTTTCATTCAGATTCAATAGTTTTAATTTCTTCAATAAAAATTTTTTCTATCTCAATTTTTATTATTTAAAAAAATACCTATGGATTAAACTGTAACAAGAAATCTTAAATGAAATCTAGATGTTCACTAAGTTCAATAAATTTTTGTTGTGAATAACCTTCATTGACTTTAATCTTGTCATCTTTCTTTTTAATTAATTCTCACATATATACATGTTATGAACTTTGGAAGGGGTGTCCAAAATATTATTTTTTACAATCTTTCTTTGGACAATAATCCTAAACCCTGGGTAGAAAATAACAATATACAGTTTAATTTCTAAAGATAGATAATTTAAAAGAAATAAATTAAAGGATTTGATACTCCTACTAGTTTAGACTACGATTAATGCTTAATTGTCCAATTTACTACATCTTTTTGCTCAGAAATTTCACAATCTTTATTTATTTTTCACTTAAGCTATGTCCAACCTTACAATCTTTCTTTACATGTCTCTTCTGAATCATACTACAAGAATTTCATTCTATTTAGATTCATTTTATCTTGCAGTTCTTTAATGTCCATGTCAAATTCTTTGTCATAAAGCTATTGCATAAACAATATATTTCTTTTTATGGGTTTTTCTATCTTTTTCACACTTTGTCTTTATCTAGATATGTCTTATGCACTTTGACATTGACAAAGTACAAAAGAGATAGAGAAACCTACAGAAAGAAATATATTTTTTCATGTAATAATCAAAAATTTTATAACAAAGAATTGAACATTAAGGAACTGCAAGATAAAATAGATCTAAGTATAATGAAATTCTTGTAGTATGATCCAGAAGGAACATGTGAAGAATGTTTGTAAGGCTAGATAGGATTAAGTAAAAAATAAATAAAGATTGTGAAACTTCTGAGCAAGAAGGTACAGTAAATTGGACAATTAAGCATTAATTGTAGTATGAACCAATTAGAAGCACAAAATTTTTTTTTTTTAAATTATGTCTTTTGGTTCAGACCGAACCATATGGTCAAACCAAAACGAGCCAATGAATCGGTCATGGTCCGACCACTGGTCCAACCCGATTCAATATTTAGGATTCCCAGGTCAAAATATCAGGTTTTTAGGGCGAACCATCGAGTCAGGAGACAGGGTTCCCAAATCGACCCACAGGGTCAGATAGGCCGGTTCTTGGGTAGACCCATAAGGTCAGGTAGGTAGGTTTTCGAGTCGACTCATAGAGTCTGTTGATCGGGCGACTGGACAGTCAATGGGTATCAAAATAGTCGGGTCAGGTCATCCACAAGTACAGACGAGTTAACCCTTGGTCCAATCAGGCTGAGTCAGGCCAGTCCAAAATCGGACAACCTGTTAGGGTTTTCAAGTTGATCCGATGATGATCAGGCCAACACCGTCAGGAATTTTTTTTTTAAATTCATCCTCGTGAGTGGATCTCACTCCCCACTGTCGAAAGGCTAGTGAGGACAAATCAGACTGCCGACATCGGTGATTTTTATATCGTCAGCTCCGTCTCGTTGTCTTCTTTCCAACGGTATATAATATGATAGGTTTTGCCAGTCAAAAAATTTTATCGATGGAAAACCTCTGATAGATTCGATCCAAATTCGAGAAAATTTTTCTCTTTTCATTCAGATATTCATTACCAGTTCTTACAATCAATCTCCATTGACCTTAGGTCTATATGATTGGCTCTGATACTAACTGTTAAAAATTATTGTACTTAAGGTTTCAATGAAACTCATTCTAATCCATACAGTTACCACAAAAAATAATGAAGATTCAACTATCAATGAACATAAAGGCATACCCATTTGTAAAGCCTGATTCCTCTACGCTCTAAGCTTTGATTGAAATCCTTCAGCTATAGTCTTCCAAAGTCTCCAAATAATATCCTGATGTCTCTTGCTAATGGATGCAAAGAGAACTGATTAATTGTGACTGTGAGGACTCTAACTCTGTATTTAAAGAAATACAGATGTAACCCTAAAACTCTTCCCATGGTAGAATTAGGGTTACCAAACCTATCTCATACCATGTGGCGAATCAAACCAAATCGATTCTATCATGTCAATCAGACTCCCATTGAATTAACTAGTTTAGGTAATTAATTAAACTCACATAAATCTAATAAAAATAGCAGATCACAGAGAATCATTGTACTCTCTAAAAAAAATCAACCACAATAAATTCGCTGGAGATCACAAGGATTCACTTTGAGAAGAAAATCGTCTGCAACAGACTTGTTAAATATCACAAAGATTCACTTTGAGATGAAAATCGACCCCAACAAACTCGTGGGAAACCATAATAAATCAAAGAGACTGGAGGATAAAAATCATCATTACCAAAAGGAAATCAAACTCATCGAAAATCATAATAGATCTATGTTCTCCAAAATCTATGATAGATCAATTGTTCTCCAAAATCTATGTCAAATCCACCGAATGAACCTCAATTTTCAAGGCGATTCATTGTGCGCCTTAGCTGTTCTCCCTTTAGACCTAATTTCCCCCTCAAGGATAGTAGCAGTAAAAACCCATCTTCCATTAATGCCTTAATCTAGGTCAAATCTGTCGTCTTTAATTTCAACCTTCATTTTCCCCTTCTAAGCCCAGAAAGATTAACTATGAAGACGTGAGCTTCACTTACCCAAAAAAAAAAAAAAAGGATGTGAGCTTCTGAGATTTAGCTCCAATTAAAGAGGGAAAGAAGACAAGGTTAGGGGGAATTCATGGAATGGAGAGTTTCAATTCCAGAGGTTGCAAAGGCGGTTATCGAAGAAGCTGTTCACGCAGAAATTTAGGGGTAACAAATGAATAAAGGGTATTTTGATCTTTTAACAACACTAAAAGGGTATTATCGTCTATTAAAATTTTCAAGGCATCTGACGTCAGCAACTAACAGGAATCTTTTAACGGAGTAGACTTTGTTGATTAACAGAACAAAATTTTTGGGGGGTAGATGAAGTTTTTACAATCTTGTGGAATTAGATGAGGTTTCCAATCCTTAATGGGGTATATATGAAAATTTTTCATTTTTTATTTATGTTTATGAGTTATTTAATAAATTATGAATAATAAATAATAATCATTTGATACCATTAGGTATAAAGAAGTAATAGTAGATTATCACAATGATAATAAACATCTTTTAATTTATTTATAGATTTTAGATTATATTAATTTATTTTAAATATAAATAAATACCATAAATTATACCAAACAACTACATATATCATAATGTATTATATAATTAATTCTATAATACATACCAAGCCTGATTGGCTGATTGTAATTATTTCTATGTAAATTTCACTAAAATGGCCTCAACAGTGAAGTAGGAAGCAATGGAAAGATACAATATTATACAATATGATGCGTATTTGTGTATCAAAATGGATTCCATATTGCGTATTTCCTTCTCAATTTTCTCATATTGCATATTTATGAGTACATTTTCTACTAATGATATTTTGATCATTGAAAACTATTAAGTTTTCATCTAAAAAATTTGAACTTGAAGTGCAGGGACTAAAAAATATAAGGCACTCAAGGTTTCAGACTTAACTAATACCCCTCGTATGTTGTCTTTCTTTTGAGTGGCAGTACACATGGCATATGTGGTCCCACTTTTGTGTGATTGTGGTCTTTCTTTTTAGGTAACTGTAATGAATGAACCTAGAGTTCTGATCCTATGTTAAGTTTTCATTTTAAAAATTCAAACTTGTAAGTGAAGAGACTTTCAAGTATATAAAGCACCAAAGGTTCTAGACTTAACCAATGTGGAATTATTCCAAATAAAAACTATATGAGTGACTATTAAAATTATTTTCTATCAAAAAAAATAATATTAAAGTCATTTTCCTTTTTCATTTATGTGTGAAATGACCTAGTGGTAAGGTTGTTCCATTGTTACCTGTAGATAGTCATGGTTGAAATCTGAATACAAACTTTTCACGATGTGGGGGTAAGACTGTGTATATAAGCTCCCTAGTTGCGAGAACTTTCGGGATTCACATCGTCTCCTCCCAGTGGTTCTGGGAGGACATGGCAACCTTATCCGGATGGCCGACACGTGACTCTCGGGTGAATCTGAGACCCACGTTCGAGCCGGCACCTCCTGTCGACTTGGCTTGTCTGCTGGGTGTCGACTTAAACGTGTGTCTCGGATTCACCGAGAGCCACGTGTCGACCATGTAGATAAAGTTGCCACTGTTATCCCAAAACCACCAAAAAAAGAGGATGCGGATCCAAATTTTTGTGCACTAGATACGTCCTTTTTTTTTTCTTTTCTATTCATTTATTTGTGCAATAACAGCAAAGCAAAAACAGAAAAGATTTTGGCATATAAAATGGAGAAGGCAGCATGACGTATGACATTGGTTAATCCAGACCTAGATGGAACGAGTCAATTGTCAAATTTAGGTCCTGCCTAGTTGAACCATATGAATCGTATATTGAGCTTTTTCCTTTATATATTTCAACCATCCAATATCTTTCAAAGAATTATTATTAAATATTTTTCTGATTCTAACTTGGTTTTAATCAACAATTCTTCCACACACACAAAAAAAAAAAAAAAAAAAAAAGGGGGTCTAGAATGCTAGCTTCGGAGTTAAGCTTCTCCATGAGTTCTTAGTCAAAGTTATTAATTAAATAATTTGGTGCATTGTCTTCTAGATAGGTAGATAGAGATGATGAGAGAGACATGTCTAAAATAAAAAGCAAGTTGATGGAGATTTCTAAAATAAACAGCAAGTTGCATTAAATAAAACTAGAAAACAGTACATCCCACAATTAGAAACAGCAAGTTGCATTAAAGAAAAGAATATGGAGTTATAGGGTGGGGTATATCCAAGAAATATAAAAATGGTGCTTGAGTGTTCCCTACTCCATGATCAGTGGAAGGCAAAGGAGGAGTTATCCACCTCATTCCAGGTCCATCCATCTTACACTTTTTGTGTCTTCTAATCTCTTTTCCATGTTTAGGTTTTAGGTTGACCTGTTTGTCTATTTCACTTAAATGGTAATGAGAGAGGGAGAGAGAGAGAGAGAGAGAGACAGAGAGAGAGAGAGCAAAAGATGCTTTACATACGAGCCAAAACCATGATGCTTTTAAAAAATTCAAAACCAGTTTACAATAACACTTATTATCCGCAAGCTTTCCCTAAGCATCTATGCTTTTGTGTTTCTTTCAAACCTTTTTTTCATCTTTACTTGATGGTCTCCTTTTCTCAGCTTTCCTTTGGGAAACCCTGAAGCCCCAAACCTTACATATTGGGTTCTTGGAGAATGGTTGATGGCTTTATGGAAATGAACAGGCTGCATTCCCATTGAAGGGGTATGCTCTGAAATCTGAACCTACAAGAATTTCAGATGTGATGGATGGTCAAAGCATTAACAGTTGTGAATTGGGTAAGGAAAAATACCATCCACTCAAATAGAGGAAGGTCTTGCTTGGATATGGATAAAACTCATCCAAGTAGGAACATATGAGACGAAGTTATCAGCTTTACATTCTTTTATTCATCTAAAAACAAAAGCTAAAATAATAGTAATAATTGTTAAGGGTTCTGAATTTGGGTGCACCTTTTTTTTTTTTTTTTTTTTTTTTTTATACTGATTAGGTGCAATTTGTTGTGACGAAAGATGTGAACTAAAAAACTGGAACCTTCTTTTGATTGTCCATTGTTTTATTCTCAAAAATTTTCTATGATGATGTAGAGTTGTGACTTGAGTCATGACTTGTGAAGCGGTGTTATTTGATCAGAAACTCTCTCAATTGGTGTTGAACGATCGAAGGAATGAATCGTAATGGAGAGTGGGATCCCTTTGAGGAAACAGGATAAACGAGGGGGGAATTCTGGCTTGTGAATGGTCTTAAGTCACACACTACTTGTACCAAGATTCCCATTGAACTTCTCCGATGCTTCAATGGATTCCGTAAGTTATGATTTCAGTAATTCTTATATTAACTGCTGGTTGTTGGTTTTGGCTTCTAAACTTAGCTTTTAAATTAGATATACGCATAGATATCTATAATTTCTACTTAGGCTGTGTTTGGTATGCGTTTTGAGAATGCATTTTGTGTCTAGAATGCATTCTGGAATGATAAGAACATTGTTTGGCATGTGTTTGCTTTCTAAACTCTTAGAATGGGGTCAAGAAAGTGCCTCGTTTTGAAACGGGTAAAAACCATGTCCATTTTGGTGTTCATTTTGTCGTTCTCATTCTCATGTAAATGCTGGAAGCTCTACTTCTTTCTACTGCTTTGTCTTCTTCAACTCTTTGATCCTCTCTAATGGAGGCGCACAATTAAGCGGCACTTGGATCCTCACAGCACACTTTCTCATCCATTTAATCGTTCATCCTCGGATTGTCGGAAGCCAAACTCAAGCTCAGTAAATGAAGGTTGGCGCTCGCTTACAAGGATTGTTTCTTATTATCTACTTTTCAAGTCTTTTCTTAGCGTTCTGTTCTTTTCTGAAGAGTATCTAGCCTGGGGTTTTCCTTCAATGGAGATTTTTCTGAGTTTGCATATTAAAAGTTCAAACTTGCAAGTGGAGGGATCCTCAAGTGTATAAGGCACTCAAGATTTTGGACTTAACCAATGTGGGAATGTAGGATTATTCCCAACACTCCTTCATACATGTTGCCCATCTTTTGGGTGGTAGTACACGTGGCATTTGGTCTCTCTTTTTAGTGACCATATGAAGAGAACTAGGAGCTCTAATACAATGTTAAATTTCTAGCTCAAAAGTTCAAACTAGTAAATGGAGGGACTCTCAAGTATATAAGACACACAAGGCTCTAGATTTAACTAATGTAAGATTATTGCCAACACTCCCCTCACATATTGCCGCCCGAAATCTCAAAAGTTCGAACTAATAAGTAGAGGGACTTTCTATATATAAGACCCCAAGGTTCTAGTCTTAAGTAATGTAGGACAATTCCTAACACTCCCCTTCACTTGTTGCCACTCTTTTGGGTGACAGTACACGTGGCAAATGTAGTCCCATATTTGGGTGATTGTAATGAGGAACATGGACCTTTGATACCAAGATAAGTTTCCATCTCAAAAGTTCGAACTAGTAAATGGAAGGACTCTCACATAAATAAGGCTTCCAAGGTTCTAGTCTTAAGCAATGTGGGACTATTCCCAACATTTGGTAAAATCCGAAATCTTGAGTGCCTTATATACTTGAGAGTCCTTCCACCTAATAGTTTGAACTTTAAGATAGAAACCTACTTGTAAGTGGAGGGACTTCAAAATATATAAGGCATCCAAGATTTCGGACTTAACCAATGTGAGATTATTCTCAACACTCCCTCCCACATGTTATCCCACTTTTAAGTGACAGTACATATGGTATGTGATCCGTCTTTTTTATGAGAAAAATTTTCATCTAACCCCCAAAAACTATATCAAATTCGATCTAACTCCCACAAATTTCAAAAATCTCATCTACCACCCAAAACGTTTACAAATGTCTCATCTACCACCCAAAATTTTTCCAGTGTTAATCAAAGAGACCCTACCCGTTAGTAAAGTTTCGTTAGTTGCAAATATTAGGACAATATTGCCATTATTCCAAAAGTAAAAGGCCATAATGACCCCCAAAGTAAAAAACACATTTACTTACCAATTTTTCATCTTCTACAGTAAAAGTAAAACAAAGAAACCCTCTTTCTATTCTGGTTTATTTGTGTTCTCTGATTCCGGTGGGAGGCCATGATCGGCGACGGAGAAGGGGAGAGAAATGAGGCGAACAGTGGAGGTTGGAAGTAAAGATGAAGCGATTCCATCTAGGACGTAAATGGAATCGAAACCCGAGTAGTGGGACGAGGAAGAGAAGATCGACACAGCAACAAAGTGACCTCTGATGAGGTCAGTGAGGTGTTAGATAAGCCGAAAAATGAAGGAAGCAGCTGGCAATTAGGCAATGCCATAGGTGCCTTTGGTGGAGGTGGTGTCTTCTCCGTTTCCATAGAGAAGACTAAGAATATTTCATTCGTTTTTTAGAAAAAAAAAAAAAAAAAAAAAAAAAAAGAGAAGCAGCAGTGTAGACGCTTCAAAACCACCATCCTTACAAGCAGCAGATGGGCTATAAAAAGGTTAGAAAAAAGAAGATGAAAATACAGAGTTCCATAACATACGATCCTTTGAAAAAAAACACCAGAAAACGGTGTGCTTCAGGAGCAGTTTCTTGCTAAGAAAATTCATTTTCCTATTCGCTGTTTCCATTAGAAAACTGAAAATTTCGTCTTTCCCAACAACGAAACTCAAGAGTATAACCAAAAGATGGACAAAAGCAGATCTCGCCATCATGAACAACATTTGACAAGTTCACGACAAATCCTATCACGTCACCGGCCAAGTTTTTCGCCAGGTTCTGGTCCAACCCGTCGTAATCAAACTGCAAGTACTAAGACGGCTTGCCCAACTTGAACTGGTCGAACTCATAGTCACCCACTAAGGTTCCGTCGAGCCATTCTGGCGCCTTCGCACCTGGGAACCATAGAGGCCGGTCCTAAAAGCTTTTTGGGGCTTCCTTCGGTGGAGCTTTCTTGGGTCGACCGAAACCGAACTGGGCTTGGAATTTCCTTGATTTAGAATGTATGTCCTGAGACGAGTTCAGAGGAATGATGATGTTGCAACGGCTGTTGTGGTAGCCATGGCTCCGGCCTAAGATGCGTCTGTGGTGAAGTGTTGAGGGTTTGGAGAGATGAGGTTAATGTTGTCGGGTTATGATCAGAGATGAGTTTCATTTTAATGTTTTAAAGAAAAGGGTAAACTAGTAACTTTATCTCATTTTAATGTTCTAAAGTTTCAAATAGAAAGGGTAGGAATGTTTACTCACATGTTCAGTCAAGTTAGTCAGTTAAATGGGGTCGGTTAGAATTTCTGAAAACCATTGGATAGTAGATAGAATTTAACATCCTTTTTGGGGGTTAGATGAAAATTTTTCTTTTTATGACCGTATAAAGATAACCTTGGGCTTTGACAGATTTTTCTCTGTTTTTTTATATGTTCTCTTCCTAATTTTTTTTTGTTTAGAATTCAGAGGGGTTTTTCAATTTCTAAGGTCTCTAGTTATCTTCGGTTATTTTTGAATTTTAAGCTGGTTTGCTTTATATTTTATTTGGTGAACACCTCTCAAGTCTCAATTGAAGACTCTTTCACGTCTGTTTCCAAATTTTCTGCCTTTCCATTAATTTCACGTGTAGACAGAAGTCAGATTTCTTTGCTGTTAATTGATCTGGTAACATTGGATCTCAAAGTTACAGGTAAAAAAAAAGTTCACAAGGAGCACCCCTGTTCGAAGGCCCTCCCGCGTCTCCAAGTTGAGTGATTTGTGGCGGGGTCCTTGTGCTCAAGTGTGTTATGATAATGCCTTTATCTATTGATGTTGTTAACTTAGGGTGGTCCACCTTCGGTGGCTTAATGGTAGTTGGGTTTTTGCCCAGGTTTCGGTCTGTTTTTTCTTTTTTTTTTTTTTCTTTTTTTTTTGTGGGTAAATGGTTTCCGTCTGTTTTTGCTTTGGCTCCCATCTTTGATGGTCTAGCTTATATGTGTTTTCTCTTTTGAATTTAATAAATTATCTACTTACAGAGAGAGGGAGACTTGGCAAAGTTTTTTTTTTTTTTTTTTTGGTAAAAGATTTGGCAAAGTTCACTTCATAACAAACAAACACACAAACCACCTAAATTTGCTTTCATTAGATATAGATCATTAATCACATTCTTATTGCAAAACAGAGGACCGTTAGAAGATTGGGGAAACTACCCACACTTGCCACCAGGTCCACCATATCTAAAACAATAACCCCACACCTTGTTCTTTTCCCCGTCGTACGAGATGTCATAGCACATTTTGTTGTCTACAAACTGTTTTAGTTTCCGAGGGTTAATCTCTGAATAACTTGGACCCAAACATTTCATGTTCATAAAGAAAGATGAATGATTATAATCGTCATTTGGGAAGTAACCACTTCCCATTGGAGAGCTAAAACCATCAGCTGAGGCCTTTGCAACTACTCCCAAAACAACAGAAGAAGCACCCACACCTAAATCTGAGAATAAGGCCTTTGGCCAATAACCCATATATATTTTTCTATTCGTCACCATCAACCACCAGTTCCCAGTGACAGAATCCTGTAATGGAAAAGAAGCGGATCAATAAATTGAAATAACACCAACACAAAAATTAGAGTTTCTTGTATGTATCAAGTTAGAGGATCCACTGCTACAAACTGGCTTCTGTTTATGTATTGCTATTTTATGCCTTTCAAAGTCATTAGTAAAGCATGAGCAAGAAACCATGATAATAGAGGATCCTTGCCCCTAAGACAATTATGCTTGGCCTTTCATCAGTTTGTGTAAGATCCTTTAGCTTGAGTTGATCATTTTAAAAGCTCAAATATTATGGCACCCTCTCATTACATCGTCTAATAAAGAACAAGGAAATTAAACAAGTCAGGTCCTTTGTTATGACTTCATCCTGGAGTGATCTCCATAGAATTGTTAATAAAATGGGAAAAGTATCTCATTAGTATTGACGCATATACAAAAACCATTCCTGGAGATACTTCTTGCCACCTTGTAGATTCTCAACAAGGGTGTAGAGGAAGGAAAGCATGATTAAAGATACAAGTTCGGCCTTCAAAACATGTTTTAACTATTTTCATAGGAAAATGTCTTGAAATATGGCAGTAAATGATAATTGATTTTCTTACCAAAAAAAAAATGATAACTGATTTTACCAGATAGACATCGACATAAATCACATGTTGCGTTCCACCATAGGCTGAAACTGGTTGTAATACTGTAGAAGGGATTATCTTTTTGTCGACTTGTACAAATCCTGGGCAAAGAGTATTATAGCACCGTCTTATTAAAATCATCACCCTGGTGATATGAAATATCATATGGTAAGTAGTATGTATACAACATAAGATAATAGAATACTTTAGCCCAAAAACATTTGAAACTTACAGTCCAATATATAAAAAATCAAGTGAGGTTGTCATGATACAAGTTTGGATGTACCTGTCAATGTTAGCAAAAGGTCAATAATCCTTTCTCAAGTCGATTGCTTGTGACTTAGTTATACATCAAAACTCAAAAGACATTAGATTCATGAGAAAGGGGTTCAAATAAAATAGATCAGGAGGAAAATATATGTAAGTAAGATAAATTTGTAATGGATTTGATTGCTTACCGTCCATCCTGCTTGTATGTTATTCAATACGTCATAAGGACCATTTTGAGCCCAAACCAGTGCAGAACTAAATTGGCCATCTTTCACGGGTGGATTGTATTCATGAATATTTGCAGAAACTCCATGTAGCCTAATATTGTCCACTTTCAACTTTCAAGCTTACACGCTGAACAGCAGAACAGCAGTCAATTCAAGGTCTTGGTTACAGCATTCAAGACACAATGCCATCAAGATTATATATGATCATTATTGGAACTTTATATTAGTATTAGTATGTCTACAGGTTCATATTGATAGGGCTGTGGAAGAATCAAAACTGGAGCTGGAAGATATCTAAGAAATAAGTGATGTGATTGGTTGCAACTCTGAGTTGAAGAATATAGAAGATTTAGCTATTAAAAAATTTGAAGATGCTTGTGCTATGCAGGAAGCTTTATGGGCTGAGAAGGGGAGGATCAAGTGGCTTAAGTGTGGAGATCAAAACTCTATGTTCTTTCATGCTAAGGCTAAGGCACGAAGGAATAGGAACCTAATTCAGTCTCTTCAGAATGAGGAGGGAGTACTTCTGGATTCTTAGGATAATATAAGGAAGTATGCAGAAAAGTATTTTGAATCCTTTCACCATAGTTCAGGGAGAACTGTTCATCCTCAATGTCTTGAGGTTATTACGAATATGGTGACAGATGAAGATAATAGGATTCTTGATCAGATACATTCTAATGATGAAATTAAATCTGCAGTGTTTAGCATGAATACGAATAGCTCACTAGGACCAGATGGCTTCTCGGGAAAGTTCTTTTGTTCCTATTGGGATGTGGTTGGAAGGGAGGTATGTGCTGCTGTACGATCCTTTTTTTATTTCGGGAGGATTACCTCGAGGGGATAATAAAAACTTTATTACCCTAATTCAATAAAAAGGAGCAGTGAAACTGTCTGATTTTTGCCCAATCTGTGTAGGGAATTTTGTTTACAAAGTTATTCCTAAAATTTTAGCTTCTAGATTGGGCTTGTTTGTTGCTAAGTTGATTTCTCCGGCCCAAAGGGCTTTTGTTAAGGGTAGAGTTATTCATGACAACATTGAAATGGCCTTTAAGTTGGTGACTCTAATGAATAGGAAGACAAAAAAAGGATGTGTTACTTTGAAACTTGATATTCATAAAGCATATAATACATTGGAGTGGGATTTTCTTGTTGCAGTGCTTAACAAGTTTGGGTTTTCTACATCATTTACTTCATGGGTAAAATCTCTTCTCGCATCACCTAAATTGTCAGTAATGGTAAATGGGGGACCAGTGGGTTACTTTACTCCTGAAAGTGCGTTGAGACAGGGTGATTCTTTGTCACCTCTATTGTTTGTGTTAGCAGAGGAGGCCTTTTGTCGTGGACTTCAGGAGATGAAGGAAAAGGGTGTTATTCAACCTGTGTTTAATGGTAGAGGATTGGTTACTCCTACTCATCTCCTTTTTGCAGACGACATTTTTATTTTTATGAATGCCAATCTAAAAGCTTGTAGAAGTTTAAAGCAGTTTCTCGTGCTGCATGAGGAGTATGGTGGTCAAAAGGTTAGTCCTCCTAAAAGTAAGGTTTTTTTTCTCTTTTGATGTAATGGGGGTAAGGAAAAGAAAATTCTTGGATTGTTTATCTTTTTCTGAAGGGTGGTTGGGAACAAAATATTTGGGGGTAACTCTGTTCAAAAGGAGAATAAGGAAAGAATATTTTAATCCTATGCTAGACAGGTTTAAGAAGAAGTTCTCTACCTGGAATGGTAGGCTTCTCTCCTATGCTAGAAGGGTGGAGTTTGTGATATTTGTTTTAAGTAGTAGTTTTCTACACTCCTTTTCTGTTTATAAATGGCCTAGATGTTTAGAAAAATTGTGGAAAGCTGGATGAGAAACTTCATCTGGACAGGTGATCCGATGAAGAAGAAGTCAGTGATGGTGAAATGGGAGGTGATGTGTTCATCAAAGAAGGAGGGAGGGTTGGGTCTTCGTCGTCTGCATGAGGTGAATGATTCCTTGCTTAGCAAATTAGTCTAGAAAATCCAGAATGATGATACTACCAATGCTAAATTTATGAGGTGTCGCTATCAGAATAAAGATGGATCAGTCAGAAGGCCTCTTTGTACATCTCCAGTATGGATAAGTCTTAGATGTATATGGGATTGGACATCAAATCATTCAAGATGGATAGTTGGAAATGGTGAGAATATTAACATCTGGAATGATATTTGGTTGGGTAAATCTTCACTTAAGGATTAGATTGGATTAAACTTGGCTCAGTTCAAAACATGCATTGGCCTTTATCCAGATTCATATTGAATGGGAGATGGAATTAGCCGGTTGTTCAGTCTTGGATTTTGAATAATTATTTTTCTTTCGCTGAGTAGATGAGACTTGTACCTGGAGCTATAGATAGAAGAGTATGGATTGCTGATCACTCAGGGCGTTTCTCAATTAAAACGGCTTGGGATCTATTGCGGAAAAAATCAATCTCTCAACCTTGGTCAGATGCGGTCTGGCACAAATCTTTGCACCCTACTGTATCATGGTTTGCATGGAGATGGAGTTGGAGGAAACTCCCAACTGATGATTGTATTATGAAGAAAGGAGTAGTTATAGTTTCGAGATGCTCATTATGTTATGTAGTTGTGGAGTCTTTTTCTCACATGTTTTGTAGATGTGGATTCTCTAAACAACTGTGGGAGGAAGTTGGGCGACTGTTTGGGATTTGCATTCCAAATTTTGCATGCACAGATGAATTGATTGTATGGTGGAGGAGAAAAGCCAGAGTTATGGTCTTGCATCATATCTGGGTGGGTTTGTTGTATGTGGCATTGGAGTCTTTGTAGGAATCAAGGAATAATTCCATTTACAGAAATATTAGGAGCTCGGAGGTGATGGTTTGGGATAGAATCAAAAGAGGATGTAAGGGCCTCTCTATGAGACAACCAGCAATTATTAAATCTATAGAAGGTTTGAAAATATCTAGAGTATTGGATTTATATACAAGGCCGAGGCTTTCTGGTAAAATATTGGAGTTGTTTTGGAATCCTCCTCCTCAGGATTGGTGTAAAGTGAACACCGATGGATGTAGCCTTGGGAACCCAGGGCAGGCAGGTGCAGGAGGTGTAATCTGATCTGATAGAGGAATGGTTATTTGTGCTTACTCTGAGGCAATTGGGGTAGATATTTGTTATGTTGCAGAGATAAGAAGTGTCATACATGGTAATGATTGCTAGACAATTTGGTTTTCGGAGTATCTGGCTTGAATCAGATTTGACTGCAGCTATTAAAGCTTTGAGAGATGGAGAAATCCCATGGTCTATGATGCAGATTTGGAGGGGGCTAGTTCATGATATCTCAGATTGTCAAATAAGATATACTCTTTGTTTCCAGGAAGTAAATATTGTGGCAGATAAGTTGGCTAGGAAGGCAGCACATGATAAGGTTTCACAATCTTGGGGATCCTGTCCAGACTTTGTTGCTTCGGAGATGGTGTGGGATGCTTCCCATAGACCTCAACTTCGTTTTTTGTAGTCACCCTCGGTGGCCTCTACTGATGGCAATGCCGAAGGTAGAGGTTATACACCCTGAGAGGGTGTTTTGTAATTTCAATTTTCTAATATAATCCTTGCTTTTAGCACAAAAAAAAACACTATTAAGGATTCCAACCCAGAGAGAGAGAGAGAAGACCTTACTCCTAAAGTAAATTCACTCTTATAAGAATACTTAAAAATTTTGAAGTACAATTTGTGAAATAATCACTTACATGTTGTCCATGGAAGACAAGAGTTTTTTGACTGAAGATGGCAGGGAATTTTCTTGAGATGGATTTAGCCATTATCAGATCTTCTTTGGAAGTCCTGTGAATAGAGACTGTTCTTGGTGGGCATTCTTTGCCCTTCAATTTAACGTGCAATGGTTTGGCTGCTAATGAAGTTTCATCTGCCACTCTTCTTGTAAGGAAACTGGCTCTCAACTTCAGAGAAAATCCAATCACATAAGCATAATTGTAAGGGCATATTACATTATGGTAGGATTAAAACCGATCAGGACTGGACGAACTAGACAGACTGGAGACGATCTCTATATGGTGATCCATACTGATGTCTGAAGGTCAATCATGCGCACAACAGGGCGATTGGAGTGGATTTCTATCCCTATCTTGTTTTTAGTTAAAACGGGAACGGTTAAAAAAAGAGGCGTAACAGGTTTGGAACAAAGCAAAACAAGAATAGGAAAGTAAAAAAAAGGGTCAAACATTCGAGATGAAATCCTCTCCATCTATCCAATCGAACATCGGACGGCTGGGATACACCGAGCACACATCCCGATGTAATCCCAGCCGTCCAATGTTCGGCTGGACGGATGGAGAGGATTTTTATCCAAGAATAGTAAAAAACTAAAACGAATGGGAACAAATATAATACGGTATGGTGAAAAAACGGAAATATACTCATAAATGGAAGAATAATACCTAAATCAATAGGAACAGATAACCTTTATGATGTGTTAGTCATCAAACGGTGAGAATTATCATCTTCAGTCAAGAAGTTAATTAATGTCTTATGTTTGTCTAAAACTCCAACTATGAAGCCATAAGGGGAGAGAGAGAGAGAGAGAGAGAACGCTCGTGGTCAACAATATACATTTGTTACGTGTCACACCCCAATTCCGCACTGTACAGAATGGTGTGATAAACCGCTAGCAAACCAACGGTTCAACCAGGATCTCGAGCAGGTTATCCCCGCGTTACCTAAACTCTCATACATCCATAATCATAATCAGAGTAACTACACAATAGCGAAAATCTTATAGTAAAATGAAGAGAATCTAATGTGATATAAATATTAAATAGTAAATTATCGTATCAACCGAGACATAAATAATTATCAAATACATGTCTTTATTAAATTCAAAAAAGAAACCTAAGAAAATCTAATCGAATACACATGAGTTGCACTCGCAAGAGGAGTCATATGTATCTACTTCAGCTTCCTTCCATCGCGCCACATTCCCGTATCCGGAGCATTCATATAATCTTCAACGAATAACCGCACACAACTAAAAATATTCAATGTCGAGGGGTGAGCACACATCACGGCTCGGTGAGTAGACAAAACAAACAACAATACAAGCATGCAATCAATTCATATCTTTGGTCCGGTTTATAATTTGCAATGCGCAATAGAAAGGTTGGGTGGTCAAGGTTAACGTTTATTGACCCCGCCTCTATACACAGGGTGTGGAAGTCCGCCCGAAGGTTAACGTTTATCGTCGTCCCCATCCACCCTAATCATGACATTATACAACAAAGGTTAACGTTTATTGTTATATAATACTATACTAGCACGTAAGCCCCTGTTAGCGAGGGCTTACAAACTGGGCTCGCAACTAACCAATCCTAATGCCCAACAGTGTATCCAATGCCTCACCCCAGCATCCCTCAAAATATCCATAGAGATAGAGCTAAGGCCCCTCGGTAGAGTCAGAGACTACAAGGACCGAGACCACCTCCCCGATACTCACGACATAATAGTTCCGCTAAAGTAATGGCGATACGACGATGCTAATGCACAAGACTTGAGTTAGAGATAGAGTTAAAGTGCTGAGACCCGCCAAAGGTTAACGTTTATTGACGTTCTCATCACACCTCCCCTGATACTCGCTCGCATCAAGTACACCAACCACACACATACAATCACATGCATATTCCTATCATCATCATCATCATCATGTTATAAACAATAAAATAAATATGCATGAACAATAATAGAAATATTGGATGACATGTTGTATGCACATTACAAACATATTCGCATAAAATCAAGCATGGCATTGGACTCAAGAAATAGAAAACAGTTTATTATTAAGCAATTAGTTTAGAGTTCTGTTTCCTCACCTTAGCTTGCTAATAGATACTTTTTCAAGCTTTATAATCACATTTATATTGTTATTGTATTGCTAGAAGACCTAACAAAGTCGATAGAATTTAATTAAAATAAATTCTCAATTTAAAAATCATTCTGTCAACTGAGGGTCGGAGGTAGGGTCGGAGTCATGATCGACCCTGGGTGCGACCCCTCCCCAAACTCGAACTTCCCGAACTGAGGGTCGATGGTCAGTATCACCTAGGGTCGGATGGTCATCGACCGTCGGTGCGACCCTCGGTGCACTTTGGTCCAATTCCCTCTTTTAGTCCATTCTTCGTGCTTGGGATCTTATGGCTTGCTCCTACATTCCATTCTACATTCATTTCATGGTCTGAAATCATGTATAATCCACCTAGATAGCTTTCATGTAATCCCCCATGGTTTTCCATGAAAACCTAACCATGGGTTGATGATTTGGGTTTCTCCGAGATCACATTTTCATCAATATCTAACCTAAGGTCTGTAAAAACTCATGGAATTAGTATCCATACCTGAGAATAATACTCCTTCTCTGCAACTCTTCTCTTTTGGCTAAATTTCTCCCTTGCTTCTGTTCTTCCTCTTTTCCTTCTCTTCTCTTTCTCTCAATTCGATTAGGGTTGTGAAAAGGAGTGAAAGAGGCTTAGGAACGTCCTTTAAATAGAGTAGGAACATCCTAAATAAGTCACATTGAGATTAGGAAAGAATCTCAATCGAAAATTAAGAAATTTCCTAATTTCTATATCTTACGGTAACCGAGGGTCGATGGGAGGGTCGATGATCCCGTCGACCCTAGGGTTCAAGATGTCCGACCCTCCCTTCAAAATTGAGGGTCTGACTTTCTGCTTTGGGAGGTCCGACCCTGCTTAGCTGGGTATGCGACCCTCTCAAATTAAGTATTTTTTGGTCAATTTGATACCTGAGATCTCGATCTCCTTCACGTCCTTGGTCCATTTGACTCAACCATGATGGGTAAATCTGGTTCAAGGTGGTAAGACCGGGTTAGATTGACACGGATCTTATATTACGAGTAATAAAGTAATGAGTTTAGAAGCAATTATGGAAGAGTGATATCCCACATCGATCGGTTACACTTAGGAGGCAATAACAATAGTAAACGATATGGGATTAATCGACTCATTACTCATTGAAGATGCAGGTTAAAATACAAATACGGTACTGCACGCATATTAAACTACAAAGCTTGGAGTATAAAAGATTTTAAAATATTTTTGAGGTCAATACGACAATACGCATACTAATCGTTTGAATATGGTATGACTGTACGGTATACGTTTAAAACAAGTTTTAACTTACAGAGATTCACACTATGTTAACACTACATAACGTAGCGTACTTCAAACCTCTGTCGATACCCAATTGGACAGGAAAAAAAAGATCATTTGTTGTCCAGTCTCTCCTGTTGTGATCCAATGGCTAGAGATCATCCAGCCGCTTGAATGACTTCAGCCGCACTGAATGACAACTAGAAGAACTCCAGCAACAGGAGATGATCCAAATAAAAGAACAAAAGAATACATATAAAATAACAATTCTATCGTTTCAAAACATGTTCTCAACCTAGAATGCATGATCAACACAGCCTGAAGATAGAAATTTCTTCATAACTCCATTGAGAAAAATTAAAAATCTATTTTCTGAATAAATCAGATTTGAGTGAGGAAGTATCATATACCAAAAAGGTCTTGATAGGAGGCTTATTGAGAACCCTAAGCTGTCATTCCAACTCCAAATCTTCTTCTTCTGGTATATAATTGTTCCTGCTTTGCTGCTCAAAACAAATAAATATAAATGCATGTTTTTTTTTTTTTTTTTTGGTAAATAAAATATAAATACATGTTAGTTAGAAGATGCTAGCAATTTAATAAGAAACAAGGTTAGGAGAGAATTCTTATTTTTATGATAGTAAAAAAATTAACATTTTTTACTTGTAAATAGTATCAATAAAATTTACAGTGCCATCATGGCCGAACGTACGGTTGAGATAGATGAAACGTCAGAGTCGACTGAATTCACCTTGACTCGGCCAAACTAGACTCAGTTAACAAAGAAACGGATTTAGTCATTCTGAGTCGACTCGGACGTTTTAGTTGATTCGGATCCACGATCCATCCACGGATCTGGTCCAGCTAACTGAAACCTTGCTCACCCAATGGTTTTCAAAGAGTCAGATTTTAGAATAGAATGGAGATGCTATATATACCTGAGAGGTCGTTACAGAAGAGCCATTAAGAATGCTGAACTGCCTGATCATCCCCAAATTTTCATCTTTTGGTATCATCTCATTTCTTCCAACTTCAACTTCAACTTCACGGCTGCTCAAAACAAATAGAGCCAAAAATGCCAACCATAATGTAAGAATGCTCTGCAAACCCAAAGCCATGGGATTACCATTACCAACTGCAAGCGCCATCTCTTTCCAGTTCTAGCTTCATTTCATCTCACTGTGGCCTAATTATAGCCCAAAAAGATGAGAGGAGTTAATGCATTGGATTTTCCAAAGATAATACAAGGTTCCCTTCATTAAGCATAAGGATCCTCTGTAGCGACTGCAGGATCCTGGCCATTGAATCATTGATAGTGTATCGGGACACCTATCGATACACAATGAGTGGTCAGGATCCTCATTACCACTTGACAGTCATTATAGAAATCCCGATCCGTTCATTTAATGCAGCTCATAAAATAAAAGACAAAAATAGTTTTTATTTATTATTTGAAGCCCAAAATGAAAAAACTTACATTTATTATCTAGAGAGCTTCATTTCATCTCACTGTGGCCGACTTACTTATAGCCCAAAAAGATGAAAGGAGTTAATGCATTGGACCTTTCAAGATAATACTAGGTTCTGTTCATTAAGCGTAATGATCCATTGTAGTGACTGCCGCTAGCAATGAGGATCCTGGCCCCTAATAAGACATCAGATACATGTCAATGCACAATGAGCAGTCAAGATCTTCATTATCACTTGACAGTCATTACGAAGGATAATGCAACTCACAAAATAAAAGACAAAAATAGCTTTTATTTATTATTGGGAACCCAGAAGGGAAAAAGCTTACATTCATTATATGGAGAGCTTTGTAACCCCTCCCCAACGGTTGTCCCAACGGTTGTCCCAATTTTACTTTTTCAAGTATGCATAAAAATAAAAAAATTAACATATAAAATTTTAGGTTAAAACAAACCGAATGGAAACTAATTTCCTCCATATATTTTCCCAAGCAACTTTGATTTCCCTTGCAAAGATGATGCTAACTTTGCATCTCTATCAGAGAAGAAAGCAAAGGAAGTATGTATCAAACCCTAAGGAGTAGTTTAGTTGGCAAGGAAACCTTAGAAAACAAAAGGTTTTGATTTCAATTCCTCTTATCTTCGTGGGGCTACTCACTCAATAAGGTGTTAAGTGCTTTTTCTTTCCTACTTTGGGTGCAAGTAGAATGATTCTCATTCAACCCCAAAATGATCCAGTCCATACAGCTGCGGAGTCAGTATAAGTCTACGAAACTAGTCAAGCCAAGGGTCTGGATATCCATCATTAGCAAAATATATATAAATAAATAAATAAATATATATATATATATATATATATATATATATATATATATATATATATATATATTGACAAGAGATTGGTCATTTCCCTCTACTTCAAGGCATGTATTCCCACCAAACCTATAAAGTAACCCATAAAGCAAAGTCCAAGATCATGCTCTGGATCATCCTTTGAAGGGGTTTTTCCTAATAATATGTAGCATATTCTGCCATTGGTTGGTATCTTTTATTTTCACAGGAAATAAAAGATTGCTGAGGAATTCGGTAGATGAGCCACGAAACTATTTTGAGGCTGATCAATCTCGATACTGAGTAGTTAAATTTTATACAATTACAAGTACTCAGATGTTTTGGGAATAGTCCTACATTGTTTATATACTTGAGAGTCCTTCTACTTATTTGTTTGAATTTTTGAAATAAAAACTTGACAAAGAGATAAAATTTGGACAAAAATTCACTTATCAACAACAAACCAAGCACTAAGTTTACTTTACCAAAAAAAAAAAAAAAAAAACGCTAAGTTTAGTCACATTAGATGTAGATCATTGATCACATTCTTATTGAGAAAAGAGGACCCTTAGAAGATTGGGGCAACAAATAACAGTTGCCACCACGTCCACCAAATCTTAAACTATGCTCCAACTCCTTGCTTTTGTACCTGTCATCCTTGATGTCATAGCAATTTGTGTTGTTTACAAACTTTTTTAGGCCATCAGCATTCATGACCTTATTAAATCGATTCATAAATTTCATGTTTGTAAAGAAACATGAATGGTTATAGTTATCATATGGGAAGTGACCACTTCCCATTGGAGGGCTGATATGATCAGGTGAGGACTGTGCAACTGCTCCCCAAACAACAGAACTGGCACCTTCATTTAAATATGAGAATATAGCACTTGGCCAATAACCCACTACTATGTTACGATTCGTCACCATCAACCACCAGTTCTTAGTGGCCAGATCCTGTAATGGAAAATAAACAGATCAATCAATTCAAATAACACCAACACATAAAAATTTAAATTCTTTTATGTGTTAGATTAGAGGATCCACTGCTACAAACTGACTCCTGTTCATGTTTTGTTGTTTCATACCTTCTAAAATCATTGGTAAAGCATGAGCAGGAAACAATGTTAACAGAGGATCCTTGTCCCTGCTATTACAACTATGCTTGCCTTGTCAATCAATATGCAGCATTGGGCTTCCATCAGTTTGTGTAAGCTCCTTTATAGCTTGAGTTAGATCACTTTTACTTACAAGTTATGGCACCTTCTCATTACATTGTCCAATAAAGAACAAGGTAATTAAACAAGTCAGGTGCATTGTTATGATTTCATCCTAGCTAGAGTGATTTCCGTAGAGCTGTTAAAAGAAGGTAATAGTATCTCATACTTTTGCCCCCTTTTAGATTCTCAACAAGGGTGTTTAGAGGAAGGAAAGCATGATTGAAGATACAAGTTTGGCCTTAAATAACATGTTTTAACTATTATCATAGGAAAATGCCTTGAAACATGGCAGCAAATGATAATTTATTTTACCTGATAGACATTGACATAAATCACATATTGGGTTCCACCATAGACAGAAATTGGTTGTAATACCATCGAAGGGGTAAACGTTTTGTCGATTTTTACAAATACTGGGCAAAGAATATTAAAGCACCCTGTATTATGAAAACCATCAGCCTGGTCATATGAAACATCATATGGTTAGTATTTCTACAACATAAGATGAAAGAATATTTTAGCCCAAAAACATTTGAAACTTACAGTCCAATATGTAAATAATCGAGTGCGGTTGTCATGGTACAAGTGTGGATATACCTGTCAATGTTAGCAAAAGGTTACATCAAAAATCAAAAGACATTAGATTCATGAGAAATGGGTTCAAATAAAATAGATCAGGAGGAAAAAAATATATACAAGTAAGATAAATTTGTAATGGATTTGATTGCTTACCATCCATCCTGCTTGTATGTTATTCAATTGGTCATGAGGACCATTTTGAGCCTGAGCCCAAACCTGTGCAGTACTAAACTGGCCTGCTTTCACAGATGGATTGTATACATCAATAAATGCAGAAACTCCATGTAATAGGTTATCATTGTCCTTTTTCAAGAATACACGCTGAACAACAGTCAATTCAACGTCTTTATTAAAACATTTAAGACACAATGACACCAAGATGATATATTATCATTGTTAGTATTTCTGTACATGTTTACACAGCTATTAAGGATTCCAACCAAAAGATCTTATTCCTTTTTTTTTTTTGGTGGGGTGGGGGGGGAGGGAATCTTACTACAGAAAGCATTTACTTCTCTCGCTCTCTCTCTCTGAGATGTAAAACTCATATGGCCAAACTTGAAGACCTAACTCCTGGAGTTCATTGACTCTTTTAAGAATACTTAATCAATTTAAGGTTCAATTGTGAAATAAAGTTTCACTTACATGTTTTCCACGGTAGGAATGAGTAATTTTTTGACTGAAGCTGGTAGGGAAACTTCTTGAGATAGATTTAGCTGTTATTAGATCTTCTTTGGAAGTCCGGCGAATAGGGACTGTTCCTGGTGGGCATTCTTTGGCCTTCAATTTAACGTGCAATGGTTTGGCTGCTGATGCAGTTTCATTTGCCACTTTTGTTGGAAAGAAACTGGGTCTCAACTTCAGAGAACAATTCAATCACACAAGCATAATTGTCGGGGAAAATTACATGATGGTAGGATTAGAATTGAGAATCCATACCAAGGAAGACAAAAGCAGTGTGTAAAACTTTTTCTTTGAAAAACAAAGTACAAGAATAAAGTACCTGGACTTAATGATTTTTGAGCAAAGAATGATCAAAAGCAGGTTGCTTATACATATCAACACAGTCAATGATATCACCCTCTTCAGTCTGTGATGACAAAGGGAAAGTAATTAGTCTGCAAAGTTTGAATTCATTCTCAAGTTACGGTTGCAATGAAAAACCCTCTCTCGCATTCATTTTGCACCAGTGGGCAGCCATAGCCTGGCAAAAGACCGGTTGAGCTGATTTCAGCCCAACCATTCAATGATCTGACCTGGCTGGGCCTCATATATATGATTTTGTGGTTCCTCTTATGGTGTTAGAGATTTTGAGGATCAATAGTATCAGGTCAGTCCATGCTTGCTACTCAGATCCTCTCCAGAGGTGGACTGTCTCTAGCATGGATCCGACAGTCGAGGATCATGTGAGGACAATGGGAAATCGACGTGATCCTCCTCGGGATGGAAATGTGTCCTGTATCGATGAAGATCGATTTGTTCTGTTGGAGTCGCCACCTAGATTAAGGTCTAGGACCTCTAAAAATGTAGCCTCACCCTAAGGTAAGACTTATATTGACTCATGACCCAATGTATCGGTTCTTTGGTCTGCAAGAGATCGGGTAAGTATTCAGGGTACGGTTATGGGAAGGTGTTAGGCACCCAAATCGCCCGATCAATATCGGCCTCCTAAACTTTCCTTAAATTCTAATTTTGACTGTGCTTGGTCAACTGGATGACTAGGGTTCAATGGGGGATGTCCTAAACCAAGTTGCTAAATTATTCTAACCTAGGGTTTAGCCAATCATGTTTTAAAATAAATAAACGAGCAAATGTAATGTACAATATTATACAGTGAACCGAACCAAAGATGGTTCGGTCTTGGACTGAATTTGAGATGTGTAAGACATCTCAAACTGCCTACGTATTCCAATCCTGGAAATCAAGTCCAAAAACGTAGTTCGAAATGGATTATGTGATTAATGATTATGGAAGTGATTTATGCATTTGCTTCAATTAGATTCTTTGTTGTTCAAGTTGAAGTTTATGCTGGATGTATGGTTGATGGGTGGCTTTGTACAGTATTTGGGATTCTCAAATTGCCTACGTATTCTAGGGTTTGCCCTAGAAATCAGGTACGACGTAGTTCGAAAACTTGTGGGAGTCAGATTTGGAATGTGTACCAAAATCCTTCCATTTTTGTCAATAGGATCTAGGGATGAGACCTAAATTCCTACCATTTATTGTTTCCATTTTTGTTAATAGGATCTAGGGATGAGACCTAAATTCCTACCATTTTTATTTGGGATGTGTACCAAATTCTTTCTATCTTTGTCAATAGGATCTAGGGATGAGACCTAAATTCCTACCATTTTTATTTGGGATGTGTACCAAATTCTTTCTATTTTTGTCAATAGGATCTAGGGATGAGACCTAAATTCCTACCATTTTTAATATTTCCATTCTTAGGTTTTTAGGGTTTCCTATCCCTTTTCATTATGATTTTTATTTTTTAGGGTTTCATACCCTAATTATTCTCTTTATTCTAGGGTTTATTTTGCCCTAATTGTTATTTTTTATTTTTAGGGTTTCACTTTCCCTAATTATTGTTTTCTTTCCATCTTAGGGTTTCCTATCCTAATTGTTCAATTCTTTCTATTTCAGGGTGTATGTTGCCCTAATTGCTATTTTTTTATTTTTTCTCTTTCCAATACAAATATGGCAAATGAAAATATTCCAACTATATCCATGGTAGTATTCCAAATATAGCAGTGTAAGCATCCAAATATAGCATGTTGGAAATATATTCAAATTTAGCAACAAATCAGTCAAAGATGGCAAGTGAGCATGTGAATCAATACGAACATGGTAAGTGTGCATCCAAACATGGCAGTAATCATCCAATATGGCATGTGAGCATGTGTAACAAACAAATATGGCAATAAGCATGTGTAGCATTCCAAAACAACAAGAATCATGTAAGGACCCAAAGATAACATGTGAAAGCATTCTAAGTATAGCATGTGAGCAATGTGAGCATCAAATATGGCAATAAACATGTGTAGCATTCCAAAAACAATTAAGTTGGTTTGTTTTCGTCTTTCTATTAAGTTTTTTTTTTTCTCTCTCCCTCATGTCGGATTTCCCATCTTTCTTTTCTTTTTTTTTCTTTTTTTTTTCCTTTTCTCCTCTTTATTCTCTCTCTCCCTTTTTCTCTCTTTCATATGAGAATCAAAAAATATAATTAAACCTCACCACCCACTCTCATGTATTATATGCATGAAAACCAAAGAATCCAAATATAAATAAACTTCTCTATCATGTATTGCATGCAAAAAGATAATATAAAACTCATCCCTCTCATGTTTGCTGAAATTAGAAAATCAAATAAACAAAAATACTTCACTCAACAACATCCACTCATTCTCTCTCATATGAGTTGAAGCTAAACAAACTAATAAAAACAACATTCCACTCACTCTCTCTCAACTCTCCCTCTCTTTCTCTCTTAACCGAACCAGACCCTTGCACTCTCTCTCTTTATTTCTTTCATTCACTAGTCTCTCTCATCACTTATTGCTTAAACATGCCTCCTTGTTGAAGCCAATAAAACGAACAAAGATAAAAAAAGCACTACAACTTAAACCGTGTTTGACAAGCAATATGGGACCAACAAGCAACAAGGGATAAATCAATCTCTATACATTTAGGGAATAATATGAAAAGAAGACAATGATATACCTTATCGAAACTCATGCTCATACTTTGTCCCATGCTGAACCATGTCACGACAACAATTTCTTAGTAACTTGAGCACCTTTGTCCGCATCATAGTCCCAAACCGTACAGCAATATCATGAACCATGGATCTCTACAAATGTCAATTTCTTTTCATGGTGACTCTCTAAGCAACTCCAGTCACAGAATATCTTTACTCTAGTTGGTGGATTGAAAATTGCAGGGAGATACCAAAGAGGATTGACTTGAAACCAAACCAAGGCTCGAGAACGGATTGGGGGGTTGGGATTCGGTGTGGTGTATATGGGGTGAGGGAGTTGATGATGAATGATGGAGGGATGAAAGGTACAACAGCGGTGATGATCGATTTCAGGTACGAATGCATACATTTTTTCTTTTTCTTCTTCTTCATGCTTCTTTCTCTTTTTCTCCAAAAAAAATGTGAGCTTTCTCCCAAACCTAAGCTTTTCATGTTTTTTTTTTCTTTCCCTTTTTTTTCTCTTTTGGAAAAATCCCCTCCTTCTCTCCAAAACCGTGCCCTCTCTATCTCTCACGTTTCATTCCCTCTTTTCTCTCTCTTCTCCCTTTTTTTCTCTTTTGGAATATCCTCTCTACCTCCCCAAAACCGTGCCTCTCTCTCCCACGTTTCTTCCCCTCTTTTCTCTCTCTTATCCCTTTTTTTTTCTTTTGGAAATCCTTTTTTTTTCCTCTCAAAACCGTGCCCACTTTCCTCTCTCTTATCCCTTTTTTTTCTCTTTTGAAAATTCCTCTCAACCCATCCCCAAAACCGTGCCCACTTTTCTCTCTCTTATCCTTTTTTTTTCTTTTGGAAATCCTCTCTTCTCTCTCCCCAAAACCGTGCCCTCTCTCTTTATCTCAATCTTCTCCTTTTTTCTCAATCTTATTTGGATTTACTTCCAAGAAGGAAAACCTAATCTCTCTCTCACGTCTCCTCTCTCTCCTCTTTCCTTTTCTTCTCCAAAATCTTTTGGATTTTATCTCAACCCTAAATCCTCCTTCTCTTTCCCGTCTCCTCTCTCTCCTCTTTCCTTTTTCTTCTCCAAGATCTTTTAGATTTTATCTCAACCCTAAAGCCTCCCTTCTCTTTACGTTCCCTCTCTCTCCTCTTTCCTTTTTCTTCTCCAAGATCTTATAGATTTCATCTCAACCCTAAAGCCTCCCCTTCTCTTTCACGCCTCTCTCTCCTCTTTCCTTTTTCTTCTCCAAGATCTTTTAAATTTCATCTCAACCCTAAAGCCTCCTTCTCTTTCATGCCTCCTCTCTCTCCTCTTTCCTTTTTCTTCTCCAAGATCTTTTAGATTTCATCTCAACCCTAAAGCCTCCTTCTCTTTCACGTCTCCTCTCTCTCCTCTTTCCTTTTTCTTCTCCAAGATCTTTTAGATTTTATCTCTTACATATAATAACATATATTATATACACATATATTTAATAACATACATATATGTATAGTATACAATATATATAATATATAAATACTATGCACATGGATGAACTGATTCGAAATGGGTTGAGACCGGCTTGGGTTGATTGAGTTAAACTGATATGGGTTGAGCTAGGTTGGACCAGAACTGGCTTGAACTGAGTTGACTGGATTGATTGGAATTAATTGGATTTTCTCTCTATCATTTCATGGGTCATTTCATTTGTCATCCCGCATGGAATTTTTTCGATGCCCTCTATTCCAAATTTTTGCGTTCATTTTGTAGAACATTAAAAATGAGGAATATAGAAACTGGAATCACCTCATTTGGAAGTAAAATGGTTAACTTATGAATTTTTGAAGTTTAAGCGGACCAATTATCGATAATTTGGCTGACCATTCTGCATGAGATCCTTCGAAAGCTTCTATCGAAAATATTTTACGTCCACTTTGTAGAGCACTAAAAATGAAACATAATGAGACAAGAATCACCTGATTTGGATATGGGAGGATCAAAATATGAATTTTTGAATATTAAATGACCATTTCCACATGTAATTTTGCATGGGACCCTCCGGAGATTTTTACCTGAGATTTTTCACGTCCACTTTGTAGGACATCACAAATGAAGAACAATGGCCTTGGAATCGTCTGAATCCGACGTAGAACGGAAAAGATATGAAGCTTTGAAGTTCTAACGATAATTTTGCATGTAAGCTTGCATGGGACCCACTGGTGACTTCTAACCGAGATTTTTTTACGTCCACTTTGTAGAACATCATGAATGAAGAATAATGGCATTGGAATCATCTGAATCCGATGTCGGATGATGAAGATATGATGATTTGAAATTCAAAACAATCCGACTTACGATAATTTGCATGAAGGCCCCTGGGATTATTTATAATAACTTCATAAACCTCCCTTATATGTATCATCCGACTAAAATGGTCATATCTTCTTCATTTGATATCAGAATTGAGCAATTCTGGTCTCATTTCGAAGATAATTCTATGACCTATGCATCCATGCAAAATTATAACCCATGACCTTGCTATGGACCCATTGAAAACTTCCTCAAATTCACAGACCCATTGAAAACTTCCTCAAATTCGCAGTCAAAAATCCAAACTTTCGATCATCTTTCTCCTTTAGTTTTCCACACGCCCGCAAGGCTTTGTTTAGCTGGGATGGCAAAAATGGGATGCTTACAGATCACTTGGACCATATACCGATACATTAGTATGGATACTGGACAATCCTCGGCAGTTTGATGAAAATCCAGTGGTGGAGAGAATCTTTTACCCATAACTGTCTCAAGACGTGAGATGTGGCCCACTAAAATCCCTTTTACTAGGCCTTGCCTATTCACATAGTGAACTATGGTGGAATGTAAGAAAATTTAGATCCTTGAACTTGAAAAGGTTGCCTAGGAAAGGGATCCTTATTAAAGAAATTCTTTTCTGAATAAATCAGGTTTGAGCGAGGAAGTATCATATACCAAAAAGGTCTTGATAGGAGGCTTATTGAGAATCCTAAGCTGTTTTTCCAGCTCCAAATCTTGATATATAATTCTTCCTGCTTTGCTGTCCAAAACAAATAAAAATGATGTTAGCAACTCCTTAAGAAACAAGGTTTAATGAGGATTGAAGACCCTAATCAATTTTTAAGCTTTGTTTGGTTACAAGGGGAATTGAAGGGAAGGAAAATGAAATTTTTATACTTTAAATAGAAACTATTATAATAATTACAGTAGAATTGGTGTACCTGAGAAGTCATCACAGAAAATGTATTGAGAATACTTAGTTGCCTGATCATCCCCAAGATTTCTTCTTTTGATATGTCATTTCTTCCAACTTCCACTTCATGGCTGTTCAAAACAAACAGAGCCAAAAATGCCAACCACAAGGTAAGAACACCCTGCAAACCCAAAACTATTGGATCACCATTACCCATTGCAATCGCCATGGAGGAAAATTAAAGTTCTTTTTATAGCTCTAGCTTCATTTGATCTCACGGTGGCCTACTTACAGGTTATATAGACCAAAAATATGAGAGGAATTAATGCATTGGATTTTCCCAAGTAAATAAAAGATTTAGAGTTCATTAATGCGGCCTATAAAAGGAGAAAGAGCTTGTATGTATTACCAGAAAAAGATAAAACCTGTCATTTATTATGAAGAGAGTCTAGGACATTGGAGTCTCCCCTCATGTGTCTGTAAGTCCTTATTTGTTTGGAGGCATTTTAGTGGGATGGTGGGATAAGATTTAAGGGTTGGGGAAGTTGTACCAGTGAATAGTTAATCGGATGTTTGTTTGGAAATCTGGGGTGAGATTTGACACTGCTCACATGGAAACTGTTTTTCTTGTATTTTTCACCATATGGAAAGGTGATCGGGAAATTCTCACCGACGGATGTTCAGGAAATTGGGTCAGATTCAATGTATCATCTCATGTATGTCCATGAATCTTAATACATTCCCTTGTAAGATGTAAACCGATCGCATTCAAATCGAATATATCACTATTCGAATTTGAATTCGTTTACCAATTACTCTATCTGAAGCCGATCCGAAATTCATTGGATTTGTAAAATCCAAACTTGAATTTAGTTTTTAACCGGATATCTGGCTAAAATCCGATTCAAATCCGCAAACACCATTCCAAACCCTAGATTAAGATTTGAATCTGTATACACCATCTCCTCACATCTTCTTCCATTCTCATCTGCAATCGGCGGTCTGCAGGTACACGCAGCAGAGGATCCTCCAGTTTCCCCCTTTGTCCAAGAGAATAAGACAAAACGTTGAAAACCCTAAGAAAACAATTAGACTTAACCCTATATTCTACATTGTTCCTTGATACTTAACCGGAGTGGATTATATCTGATTCGTTTGAGTGAAATCTTAATCCGACCCAGCTACCCGAATCTGAATCCGAATCCAATTGTTCGAATTCAGATCCCCCTAAACTTATGGAAATTTGAATCGGATCCGGATTTTCAACTATCCATTTACATCCTTCCTCCCTTATAATCTTTGATTTTTTATTTTATTTTTTTCAATATCTTGTTGTGCCACTTAGCAAACATGAATTGGACTGAAATAAGTGAGGCCATCGAATATGTACCGGATTGGGATCATCTGTAGTGAGGCCACTCCTGTAGTGAGGATCCCATCCACTCAAAGTGGATTGGCATATATCCCGATACACTTTGATTGCCTCGGTATACATGCCGACCACTTTGAGTGGATGGGATCCTCACTGTAGGGTGGCCTGACTATGGAGGATCTTTTTCCCTCTGCACCAGAGAGGATTTGTGGCTCGTCAGCTGCGCTAGGTACAACAGAGGTGGTATACTGGTGATCCTAAGGTTTATATATAAAGGAAGAACTTACGAGGAAGAAGAGAGTCGATCTCCATTACCCTGAAGAACAAGTGAGGGAAGGCACTGGTGACCTTCAACAAAGGGGTTTTTGAAGACTCACTACAGTGTTCCTCGTGCAGGTTTCTTAAATTGTATATGGAAAAGCTACAGGTGTCGGCATCTGGGGGGTGCAGCCACCTCTGCTGCACCTCCCAGCACAGCAGACGAACCGGTTAAGATGTTAATAAGACTACATTGTCGATATGGATGGAGGATCTTTTTCTCTTTTTTATTTGATTGATCGTCTGTGCCTTCGTTTTTCTGTCCTTTTCTATGAAGTCAATCAATCAAATCAACTAGATTTAGTTATCCTATTCCACATATTTTGCCATATTTGAGGACTACATTGGGTCAATTGGTAAATTCTTAAGCAGAAAGATTTTCACCATAAACGCTGCCACTGAGATCTTATTATTATTTTCACTATGTTGTTGGGTTCATACTTGCATTTTATTTTAGTTATAGGTGAAGGGGGAGAGGAAGCCATTGTTCCATTTCAAAAAATAGCACAACTACTCCCCAATTACAACAATACAAAAGAATTAGACAAAGAGGGCACTCAATCAGCCCTCACGAGTACTGCCAGATCATTTCCACCCAACAATGCACTTCCGGAGGAACTTCTACTATACAATTTGCTACAATTCTTAGTCATCCACCTATTTACATCAAAACCAGCAGGGCCAGTGGCTCAGCAGATCCAAAACCTTTAAGTGGCAAGCCTCACCAACCACATGCCGAAGCATGCCATTGTCTCTAGAATATCACTTGGGTTAACGATGCATTTCCACAATTTTCTCATGCTCAGACTAGTGTCAGCATGTATCAGCTACTTTTAGATGTTCTTCATCCTCGTCATCCCGCTGTGTCATTCCGTCACCACGACAGCCCTGGTGTCTTGCTTCTTGCTCCCTTGTTTGGAAACACTTATCTTCACAAAGACAACCACAGCCTGGGTTCAGGATAAGGAATCAGTATTTACCCAACTGGACAAAAGGTGCAATTCAGCCATGCATAATCTACGCAAATATCACCCCTGCCTGACTGATCCTCACAAGCTCTCATCTGATAGGGTCCATGAGGAAAGGTGGCCACCTGAATCCCCAGTCAACAACTGCTTCTGATCAGTTGTAAGATGTAGTGCAGTAACTGGATACTTATGGAACTTAAGTACCCTGTGGAGGACCAATCTGTATTCTGGCCCTTGACCATTCAGCCCTAGCCCCCCCATTCCATGGGTAGTCGACTTGCTCTGGCTACTCGTCTCATCAGAGCAATGCACCATATGCCACACCTTGACAGCTCCACTCTGGTGACCAGTAACGTACCAGTTTGTGTCTTGCCAGTCGGAATATGCAGTACTCGTCACAGAGAGAATGAAATCAGATGGAAGCTGGGAGGTATTGATCACTGCAAGGCATTCACAGTTGATGCTCCATACAGCAAGCAGAACTCCAGATGCTGTCACAATCTCTCCCGTCAAGTCATTAACATGTATTGCTGAAACTGCTGCAGGAAACTCAGGAAGCTGCTTCACAAAGACCAAGGTGCTGAGATCCCACAAAATGACGCTGCAATCATCTGACCCACTCACTATCAGCATGTAAGGCTGGCTGACATAAAGGCATGTGATCTTCGCTGTATGACCACAGAGTGTCCGCTCCAAATTTAAATGTCGAATACTACGGGGTCCATCCTTACTGATTCTCCAGACTGAAACCAACCCATCATCAGCCCCAGTAACAAGAATCCGGCCATCATGACTGACACCTGCACACTGAATCTGATGACCCCCATGAAGACTCTCGTGTGTAGAGAGGAGTCTATCTTGATCATAGCTCATAAACCTCAAGCTACGATCTGGGAAACCCCATGCAACATATTTAGAATATTTTCTGGGTTTAAGCAAGTGATTTGTTCCAGCAAGAAGGATCTTCTCATGGGAAGTGACTATCTGAGTAATTTGAGACGAACTTTTACGGATTTCATGTGGAACAAGTTGGTTACAGTACCGAAGTGGATGAGGAGGAAGCTTCTTATCGACCCGCCTCTTCACATGAGGTCTGAGAAATAATTGTTTGGGTGTCTGCCCAAAGTGATTTATCTGTGCAAGTACAGAAGCCTTCATAGCAGGGTCTGTCACAGAGTCTATGTCCACACTCCCTTCGTATGTGTAATGATAGAAAACATTCACAGCTTCTTCAGCTGCCTGTGAATTTTTTAAGGGTTAAAAATATAAACTGAAGAATAAAATAAAAGTATTAACCTCAGGGGCTCCTACAAGATAATCAGACAAAAATGAAAGTCGCCATACACTAAATTAGTTGCAGAGGACATGACCAAAGGAGGAGGAGGAGGAGGAGGACGACGAGGAGGAGGGAGGGGGGGGGGGGGGAAGAAGGTAATACCAACAGGCAGATTTAAATTGATGTAAAAAACATTGTAGCAAATGAGGGGGCAAATAACAAACAAGTTGATAGGTTTCAAATCGACCTACAAGGTCTGGAACTTAACGCATTCTTAATTACCTAATTGATCATGTTAATATCGAGGGGGACATAAAGACAACAAATAGTTAAGACAAAATATTAGCATAACTGATGGTTAGGAAGAAATCTAATTCTGATATTCTTTCATATCAGAAAAACTAGGCTGGACATGTAGAAAAGCAGGCCACATCTTTACATGTGCACTACCCATATCGGTAACGAATAGCTACACGTTCTGTTAGCTTAGAAATCAAACAAGCTCACAAAAGAAGTGTTTCAACAGAATTTATCATATAACAAATGTCAATTTTTAATCAGAAGATGATGCCAAAAGATGAAGAATATCATACTAACCTTTCCTCTCTGTTTATATCCAAAGATGAGGTCTATCCAGTGGTGCAGATTTTCTGAAACAAAATCTGATTCCAATGCTTCCCGGTGCTTTCTGATGAATTCTCTGGCACTACCTTTGGCCCATGGGGGCAACACAACATCACCAACCTAAAATAAAACCAGGTGAGATCTTCAATGAAATGAACACAAACTTAAGTTCCGCAAGTAACAGTAACTGTTGACATAGTGATGAAATATGAGTGGGGAGTTAACAGATATTGGATATTGTCAGAGGTCAGACTACCTTCTCTCCTGATTGTTTCTCTCCCAATTCTAAATTAAACCAGTTTTTTAGGAGTTCTGGCATATAGAATAATTCTGGAATCAGTTCTTTCACGTCTGATGTGTTACCATTCCCAGCAGCACTTAACCATGTGTCTCTTACATTATTGAAAAGGCGATCAGCATGGTCAAACTGACCACCCTGTAGCTTCTGATTCTCTGCACTAAATGGTGGTAGCCGAATAAGATAGAAGAGAACAATTCCGGCGCTAGAATAATGTGAACCATAATGAAACTTGGGGACATCTGGGTCATCCCAGCTCTCATATCTGAGATTAAAAAGGAAATGACCAAAGAAGATCATATTAGTTGCATAGATCTTAGCTAAAGAAAGCATAGAGAGCATGCAAGTGAACTAAATGGATCCACTAACAGCTATAGCAAGCAACTTGCCTAAAGATAAGAGAAGAGAAAAAAATAAAACTAAATGTAAAGAACCCATGGGAACGCTGTATAAAACTGAAAGCCAACCTTTTCTTAAATTCATCCTCCCGCTCGTCTGTTTGGCATCCCATTGGTTTATTAAGTTTACGGTACGTGTTAGGATCGGACAAGTCAAGAGTCTCACTCTCATAGTCCGCAAGAACCCATGGGAAGACTGGGTACTGGGTGAGATCACTATATCCACGTCCTGCAAGAGTGTTAAGGTGCATGAGGTATTGGAAATTGCTAATTTCTCCATTCTGCCACCTCTTTGAGAAGGATTTAGCCATAATATTGAAAATACGGCTTCCCTCATTCCCTTCCTGTTTTGACAATCCAGAAATAGTTGTGTCCAACCTGTTTACACAAATGCACATTATGAATTTAATATAACTAAGTTCTATAATCTGACGAACTGAAAAATACGAAAAAGAAAGCCAACATTAGTGACATGCAGAACCATGATAAGAACCACAGTTAAAACCTCAGTTCAGGACATAAATCGCAGCAATTACCAGCTAAATGTTGATGTAATACAAAGATGAGAAGCTCTACCAAGGGAGCTATAAGACTTGTATCCTTGTTTTTATATAAGATACCCTCAAAATTTTCAACCACCATTTTCCCTGGTTGTCAAATCAGTTGGGCTGGTCTTTGAGTTGTTCACAGAAGCTGTCACCAGTGGCCTAGCATTCACAGCTCACAGAGACAGAAACTATTGACTGGTGAACAAACCAACTGGTACAATAATCAAACCATTTGATTGGGGTCTATCTGATCATAATCAAGATAAAAGCATTTTTCTTAAGTATGTGGAGAAAAAAAAATTGTAAGTTTGAAATCAAGACCTAAAACTTGGGTAGGTGCAGTGTTAACCACGTTAACCATGACACCACAAGTATGTTTTGAAAATAGAGGGACTTATATATTGCTCTCCAGTTTTCGCTTCCAACACTCCATTGCACCTTCAACATATACAGCTGTACCTTCATACCAAATTCCAGAATGCCTTTGACCAAAATATTGAATCTGGATCATTTGATACAACAGCAGGCTATTTCAGCTTCTTTTGGAAAAACTAAGGTTTAAACCAAAAAAACGAATTTAATGAACAAAAGAGTAAACTAAGGTTATGGTCATGGTTTGTGCACTTTGTTTGAACTACTTTTGAGTCATCAAACTAACGATTGATGCCATGGTTATGAAGTGATGGGATGAAATCAACCAAAAACATTGGGCACTAGCAATTACTTGTAGGAACTCAAAGACATTAATACCTTAGCAGTAGTTACAGCAAATTGAGTTTTGTACTGTGACTAAAAATAGGAAGAACCCAATTTTAGAAGCGTATGCATTCATTCAAAAAAAAAAAAAAATCAAGCAAGCAAGCAAGAGACATAAACAACATAATTCTTCATCTTACAATGCTACAAGCATATTTATTTCAACAGAGCCCAATGTTATGCTCCAAAGAAATGCCCAAAAATATTGAATAATCACAAAATATAGAAAGTAAGAAGTAAAACAAGGGACAGTAAACATCAAATACATACATGCTATTCCTCGGAAGATTCATGGCAACCAAATTTTTAAATACTTCCTCTCTCTCTTTTTTGTGGAAAACCAGGAGATCATTACACCCATCCATACTGAATATCTCAACAGCAACAGGACGCAGCTGGTAATCACGTTTCAAAATCTCATGAACACTATCAAGTTTCCACATGCGCCAAGGATGAGGCAGATTGCCACTAGTACACACTTTCTCCTTTCCCCAAGCGCCACCATTGTATGCCCACGCCCTTGCCCCAGCCCAAGACCTTGCTGTTGTACTCCACAAAGAAGACGATTTTGATTGGAACTCCATACTGCCAGCAATGTCCTTTTTCATACCCAAAGCCTGATCAATCACAGAGAGTTCATCTTCATACTCCTTCTTACATATGCACCCAGAATCATCAATATAGAAATTCTCAATAACGTATAAACAGAGCTCCCCAAGAAGAAAAATACCATCATGCTTATCAAGACCAACAACACGCTCACAATTATATCTGAACCGTATCTTTTCAAGAGGTTCCAGATAAGGTCTAATAAGATATTCACCATTATCAAGCAGTTCCCTTTCCAATTTATTCTCTGTAACTTTACTATCATCAATTTTTACAGAAGAGGACTGCCCTGGAGAACCAAGATCAGATTTCCCAATAATGCTGTCAGTTATTGGGATAGAAACAGAACTGGATTTCACACCAAACCCATCAGCAGAGTAAAGACTTGCATCATTTATACCGCTAGCATGGTCGTCATTCCACCCAATCATAGCAGAAGCAACATCCTCTTCTTTAACATCACCTATTTCTTTGCAAAGAGACTCACTCTCATCACCACCATCAAAGCATTTCTCTTTGGAACCATGACATAAAAGATGAAAGAATGAGTCAGAATCAGTTTCAGAAGCTTCCAGGCTGTTCTCATTTCCCCCTTTAGACAGCTCAGCTTCCCCCAATTCGAACTGTTCAGTAAGAACATTCTGAATTGTATCAACATTCAATTTGCAACGCTCAAGCTTTTTGCGCATCCTATATGGACCCTCAATGGGACAAAGCTGAAATTCAGGTCCTTCAGAAAAGGTGGATTTTCTCATAGGGAATATTCCTCTCTCATGTACTAGTTGTTGGAGATGGGTTTGCCACTCACTCTCAGCATGGAGTACCCAACCATATTTATCTTGACGAACAGATCTCAGCTCAGTTGCCATTGTATCACGAACCAACTCAAGGGCATACCGCCGCTCATTCACCTGCTCCCAGTGTTTTTGATCAAGTTTCAAAGTATCACGTGATCTTCTTCCCATCGCTCTTCTACGACGACCCTCCATCCCTTTTATCCTTACCCCAGGAAACTTTACTGATCCAGCAATGTACTGCACCCACATAATACCAGCACATTGCTCCAACACCTTATTAATCACCTGCCCTGAATTCTGAAGCCATTCAAAGAACACAGATGAACTTCCAGTTAACAGTCTATCAAAACCACCATGTAGAACATCAAGATGCTGTCCTTGGTTAGGTTTGGATACAAGCAACTCCTCTAATGCAGCACATCGATGTACCAGCATGTATTTGACAATATCCACTACCATGTTCTGTGCATGTTGTCTCATATCACTTAGAAGAAAGATTAAATTTATACAAAGACAACAATTTAGATCAGTATCAAGGTTGCACGGACAGAATACAATTCGTTTGTGAGCAACTAATAACTGCAAGACGGTACAGATATCAATTCCAGACTCTTCTGAAGAGCTCAAAGAAAAATTCTTCTTTGATTCCATTTGCAAGCCTAAGCATAAAAGAAGATCATCCTCACCTATTGTAGTCAAGAACAAGGGTAGGAAACAGTACATGATCATGCGGTTCATATTTTTCAGAAGTGCATGTATATATGTATCAAGCTGCCAGCCTGCTCTAGTTATTGGTAGCAGCCCTTTTCCAGTAGGGGCTGCTTCATCAATCCTGCCATCTTTGTTTGCTAACTCTAACATGGATAACAAGAACTCCAGAGTTTGTAGTACGCCACCTGGCTGAGGAAAAGCACCCATATACACACGATCCACTATCATCCAGCACAAGGCATCCAAATTCACAGACCACCTATTCTTATCCAGTTTTTTCTCATCTTCCTCATCATCACGCAACAGTCGTCTTTCAAGGAAGTTCATCAGTCTACATAGGCAAAGACCTTGAAAAATTAACACAGTTTCCTCATCAACATACAAAGGAACAATTTCTAAAATGCTCTCTACAACCTGTGCAGCTTTCACCTGTTCAGTCACAATATCAGCTAGAACTTCTGCCATAAAATCTAAAACAGCAGTAGCTCCTGCAGAACAAGGACCACCACCACAACCAGACTTGTCCATTTCAAGTAAAAGTTCTGAATTTACAGATAAGAATGTGTGTGCAGCAGACGAACCTTGAGAACTGGATTTTAAATATTGAGATGCATCATATTCACCAATAGAAACAGAAGAAACCATGGATGGAGTGGCAACTATTGGATATTTTCCTTCACTACTGCCTGTGCTGCCAATCCGAGGAGCCAGAGCAATCACGGGGGTTGAAAAGGGTATGAGTGGGATTTTAGAACTAGATTCCCGATCCAAAATGGGAGAATCAAGTATCGTAAAAGATCCAGAACAAGCTGAATCTGCCATTCCATTTACATTTTGGAAATTAGATTCATTAGTGCTGGAGGTAACTGTAGACATCTGATCAACACTTTCACCATCAAAAGCATGTACAGGCTTGCCATCTTCTTGAATGAATTTCTTGCTTGAGTCCGTCTGGGATACAGTTGTTTTCCCCTCTGTTTTATTGCCAAGCAAATAATTTCCAGGCTCAGGAATATCCTCAGAACTTGTACTTACCTGTCCTGGCTGAAAGCTTCCAACACTGAAGGAAGTTTTCACAGATTGCTCCAGTTCAGGAGGCAAGCTCGAGAATGTATGCTGAGAACTGTGAGAGTCATCAAAATCATTCAGATTCTTCTCTTCTATTCCTAGAGAAAGGTCTTTCGCCATCTTCACTGCACAAGCAGCCCTACAAGCACACAAATACACATATAGTCCACATTTGGGCCCAACAAACTGAAGGAATGCATAAAACAACTGTAAATACTTCAAAATGCACACCTTACACAAGAGAAATATAGATCTATACAACTTTCAAGAAATTCTACCCGTCTGCATACAGCAGAGAAAGCAGAACACATTTTTCCCAGATCAACCATGAATCTCAAGATTGCAGTTGCAGCAGCAGGGGCTGCTGCCTCCCCACCCATTAAACGTGCCGCATATGTCTTATGCATCAAGGCTTCACCCTGAAGTTCCCCTGCCATGTATGTTGTTTCTTCCACAAGCTCTGCCACAAGGCTAGCACTCAGCTGTGAAAGATTACCAGTTTTATGCGCAAGCATAGCCTGCATCCCTAACCTATCAAATGCCGACTTTGACATAGCAATCACAGATTCCAAAAGCTCCACAAACTTCAGTTCTCCATAACTTCCATCACTTGGCATAAGGGCATGGAAGTCTAGCATGCGGACTTCTGGTAGTCTTGGATAAACAGGCTTGCCAAATATTAGACAGAAGAGGATGTAATAGATTTCTGGGGAATCATAGAAGCTTGGAAGAACACGTGCCAGATGCTGGTAACCTCCACTGCTGTGAAATTTAAGTGAAAAGGTAGAAGAAGAAGCAAGACAAACACCAAGAAGAGTCATGATCCACCTCATACTGGTAGGATGAACAGATTCATCAAGAAAATATGTTATCAACTTTGATGAAACGATCTTATGCCATGGCTCAAGCAACTCTTCTGAATTTAGGGTCACTTGTAAATCAATAAGCATTTCCAGCAACATATTTCTTACAATAACATGCTTTCCCATTGACTCTCGAATGGTTTGATGGTGTTGTGTCATTTCAGGTGGATCAAAAGTCATAATCAAAAACCTGACCACATGCTCAAGTTCAGAAGCCAAAAATCCATCCTCCAGAATAACCCCAAGCAATACAACTAGTTTCTCTAGCACAGGAACTTCCACATCGCCCCTCTGCAAGGTCACCAGTAAATGTTGAACGAGGTTCATTCGACGTAAGACTGCAAGGTTATGACTCCTGTACCAATGCATGGATACAAGACGCTCAAGAAATCCAAGTAGAGCAATCTGAATTGAAACTGGAGCTGTCACCCATAAGGTCCAGTCCAACAGGACATGCTCAACCATATCTGCATTTGAAAGAACAATGCAGTTTGATGGTTTCAAGGACAAATCAGCATTTTCAAGCTCTGAAATATGATTAAATGAATCTTTTTGCACAGAGAAGTCATCAAGATCTCCATGAGATCCAACTGATGAAAATTCCTCAGGAAACTTTGTCAAAGCATGATCCTCATAGTTGGCATCATAAATGGCTCCAGCATGGGAGAGAATTGTATGCCTTTCCTGCAACTTCTGTGGTTCAGAAAATGAAGCCTCGCATGCAGCAATCTGGAAAAAGATCTCAAGACACTGCATGTTGAACAATGATATTCTACGGTGCAGAAAGAGTGCAAGCAAATGGTAGCCTCTGTAGGCATGCATATCTCGCACATTCTGAGGAATTTGATGAAGTGCACAAGCAAGTAATGCCAGGGCCATGTGCAGCATATCCTGGGTTTCAGCAGCTTCAATGAGAGCCAGTATAACAGGCACCCCACCAACAGTCCGGAGGCTATCCCCAATGACACATCGCCTGCAGATATAAATATCCCCATGTAGACGACCAAATCGAGGTATACCTGGAAATGAAAACAGAAACTTTAGTAGGAACTTGACTTTCCCAGTAAAAAGAAAAGAAATAGATCAGAAAAGGAAGTTGAGTCTGTTGAGATTTTACAAACCCCCAATAGGGGAAGCAGCCGCTGATAATGGATCAACAAGGTTGATCAAGGATAGAGTCCCAGATGTTCTAAGAGCTTCTGAAGATGTTCCATCAAATGCAAATATAAGCTTCTTCCCAGAGAGCTGTGATGAGAGTTTCCCAAGTCTCTCCAGATCCCAAACAACTCCACTGCCATCTGCCTTAAAGATTCCCTGTTTACTAGTGTTGTCAACCTTTTGTACATTGGACGCTAGAGGTAATTCAACATCCAACATATCCAATATTGCCATATTACCCCCACCACAGGCCTGGTCGGGAACAAACTGCAAAAGATCTGTATCTTGGAACAGTCCTCTATATCCTCTACCAAGAATGTACATGAAGAATATACTACCTGAAGTCAGCACCTCCTCAAAAAGATAGCAACAGCGGAGTCTCCATGATAACTCACTAACTTTCGCACAAGTAGCAGGTGTCCCAATGGTTACCTGCAAGGACTTCCCGAATGGAGATGGTGAATATCCCAGCTTTCCTGTGTGCCTCATCTTCCCATTAATGTACACATATGCTACACTAGCTTGGAAAAGTCCAGCCAATGCACTAGGTTTACTATGAACAACAGTAAGGTGATGCCACCTTCCTTCCTCAAGTTCTAACCCAGAAAAAGAAAATGAGCTGGAGCTGCTAGTGGCAAGAGTTAGAACACCATCATCCTGAAAGTAAAGTTCAGCATAAAATGTTTTTCCATCATCTACTGCGCCTACTGAAAACAACCGGAGAACATGGGCTCCAAGCTTCTGTGTGCTAGAGGAATTCCACCTTTTAGAAGGGCCAGCCCTGGACAGTTGATCTGGCTCTTTTGCTTGAGGTTTCAAGGGATTATGATACTGAAACCAGCAGACAAATGAATAACCAGCAGCAGGGGGCCAGGATCTCTCTCCTAAAGATGCTTGAATAGAAGCATGCCCGACTTTGCTCATGTCCATCTCTACAAATGGTGCCAGAGAAATATTTTCCATAACTTTATCTTCCAAGTGAATTAATCTCTCCATCATGTCAACAAGAATATGACCTGAATTCATCATTCTCATTTGCAGAATATATCTGACAAGCACACGCAGCTCCAATGACGACAACCTGTTCCAAAGAGTGTGATTTCCAGGTACAGATTCCATAGAAACTATAAAGAGATTGTCAAGTACAAAAATCGATTAGGATAGCCACCACGCCTATGACACAGTGATATACATGGGTTCCAGCACAAGTATTCATGCTGGAACAAGCCAAATCCTAATCTATTGGGTTAAATAAATAGCCCAACGGCTATGTGGGTCATCAGCTGAAATTTTGTAAGTTTTCAATTTTAATGGACCTATTTTGAAAGCTCACATGTAAAGGATAAGTGGCCATTACGAATTTAACTAGTTAGTTAGAAATTTTGGGGATATCAACAGGTTAATGAAGTTAGTTTCATTGTTATTAGAGTTATAAATGAAATTAGTTTTGTTGTGAGTGGAAAAAGGCCTTGAAAATGTAAAGGTCATTAAGTGTCTTGAAAACAATCCTAATGTAAGTCCTTGGAAATTTTCAAGTCATTAAGTCTAGGAGGTCCCAATGGGATTTAGAACCCCCTCAGCCCCTCTATAAAAGGAGTTGCCTTGTAAGCATTTGAAATCAAAATTTTGAATGAATTTAGTCTAGTACAATTGTATGAGAAACAGAGCTGCAATGAAACATTGTTCCTGGTGAGAAGCTGGGCTGGTTAGTGAGAAGTTAACCTAGGCTTGGAGTGACACTCTTCAAGTAATCTTTTCCTTCACATCTTTTCTTCAATCAAGCAATTCATTCTTTCATTTCTGATTTCTAAACCTTCACTATGATCTGGTTTTCATATTGAATTGCAATCCCTATCCTTAGGTGATTTGGCATTACACAATTAGCACTTCACAACCTGCCATATGGTAATAGGAGTAAGTCTAGGGATAAAGGGACCACGTAACCATCTTACTGGAAATTTTTCAGCCCAAATGAGTAAGGGAAGTGGTATATAGTTTTATCCAAAGTTTCCTAAATTACGAAAATTCCACAAGAGGAAAATGAATATAAAAAGTATAAAATGGTACCTCTATAATTTGAGCATCCTCCTCATTTTGAGCTAAAAATTTACAAACGATATGGATGTGGGGTCCTGTATCACATTGACCCACCAACGTCCTGCCATATGGCCTGTTGTACAGTTGTGCCTAGGAGCCAACCTAGCTAAGGCAATATCCCAAAGAAAGTAGGGGCAGCCTACTTACTACCACTTCTACGTTTTACAAAGCATAACCCTCGTCTTGCTTCTAGCAAAACTTCTACTTTGCTAATTGTAATGCACTATATGTCACCATGTTAGTGACATCTAATTTTCCCACCAACAAAACTAAAATGAACACAATTAGATACCTGTAAGAGCCTAGAACTTGCACGATTTGCAATGCACAGCTAAGTAATGGTGACGAGCCAGCAAGAAATGGGCGGATTTTCTCCAGTAGAAGTCCCACGCAACCTAAATGCATGCAAATAGAAATAATAAGACGGATATTTACATTAGTGGAGAATAAAACAGAATCACAAAATCCTCCATCTCATACCTACAGATGTCAGGTTTTCCTGATTGAAGGGGCCTGCTTGAGCAAGCTTTTCAATAAAGCTTAGCACTTCTAACTGCGCCTTTGGAGTAAAATGTAATAACAAGCGGATCAGAACACTGATGGCACTAGCATTGTATACCCGCTCCTTATAAGGAATAAAAGAGCCTGATGAAGCACTTAAAAGAAAAGACACAGACCCAGCTTCAACCAAATCAGATGATGGAGCATTCTCTGCTGTTGGTAAACTGGATGGGGGAAGTATCATTTCAAGTGCAAGTTCCAGCAGCAATTGAATGACTTGCTTTTCACAATTCACACAAAGTAACCCAGATTCAGACAGAAGATCATAAAATGTCTGAGATGATATAACCATATGCAACCTTGTCCTATTGACAGCACTACCACACACTCCAGCTGTCATAGCCCGTAATAGAAATGTGAAAAGCATCATCTGATCATCTGTCTGTGCTCCATCACTCTGGAAACTATGAAGTGTGGTAAGTAGAAGAGAAAATCCAGTGGCTTCACCAAAGACTCTTTGAGCTGAAGTATTTACTCCCAGAATGCGCCATAAGGCTCCGAAAGTGTCACATTTTGCATCACTTTGAAGCTTGTACTGAGTACCCGAAACACTTGTAACCATACCACTCTTTAGAACTTCAACCAGTAAACCTAATTCTTCCGGATAAGCCTGGTGAAATCAAAAAAACCAATCATCCATTGGTAGAATAAATATGCTCAAACAATCAAAATACAATACTTGGAGTGTCGATATGTATGTGTGCATGTCTGTACGTGCGTGCGCGCGCGCGCGTGTGTGTGTGCGTGTGTGTGCGTGTGTGTGTGTTCCGTGTGTGCAAACTTGCTGCTAAAGACTGGACAATAAAGATTCATTAAAAAAAAGAAAAAAAGGGAAATCCGAAGTCAATCTCTTCTCAATTTCTATGACATCAACCAATCAGGAATACTCAGAAAATAAGAAATTCTCTAAAAATGATATCAGCCCTCTGAATTTCAAGCCTATCAAGCAGCAAAACACAGAAACAATTTAATGGCCACAAACCTGTGCAACATCTTCAATTATCAAACAGGATAGTGTCCGGAGAACCCCAGGTCGGTGGATACCAGATACCAAAAATGGGAGAATGATGGTAACACCATTAGATGAACGAAATGACAATTGATTGGCTTCAGCCTTCTTCAATAAGGATACCATACAGTCCCATGCAACAGCTATCGTACTCTCAGTCTCAAAAAGAAGAAACTTAACAGAACCAGATTCCATGAACTTGGGAGAAGAAATTATAGCATCCTTGTCATCCATGTGTTTCTTGAAGCTGCTTGAACTGGACTTCCTCTCCAGTTGATTAGGGCTCCTATTATGCTGGTCTGAGCCAAAAATAAACTTGTGTTGCTTCAGGTCATCTAGGATAACTTCCAGAACACCAACTTCTCGCAAAACCCTTTTATACTGCTGATCAAATGATAAAAGTTTGACAAAGAAGGAAAGAATGGCATGCTTTAACTCAGATGTTATTGGTTGCTCTAACAAGCAGCAAAGTGAAAGTAATTCTTGCTCAGGAATGCAATTCACTACAGTAACTACATATTCTAGAATTTTCAAGATTATCTCCTGCAATGATGGAGGAAACCCAGTCATATTCAAAATGAAGAGAGGCACCGTACGCAACTGCTGGCACAACTTATAGTTCTCAAGATGGCTTGAGAATATCTTAAACATTCTATTTAATACCTCTGCCCTAAGTTCAGTGCTATCTGCTTTAAGAAAAATATCCTGTAACATTTGAATCGCTTCAAGGTCTTTAATTTTAGCATTTCCTTTTTCCAACATTTCATCACCAAGCCAATCAGAAGATGTTGTCTGAGTCCTAACATCGCCACTGGCCTTGCCCTGAGAAGATTTGGCAGATTTGCCTCCAGCAAATATACTTGGTTCACAAGGACCAGTTTGTGCCAGATTTACAAACACATCAAGTAACCTCGCCAGTGCTGGGGAAAGATGTGGTGGTGAAGAAGCCCAACCTTTTCCTGGGAAATCCTGACTTCTGACAGAATCAGCTGTACAGAAACCATCTGAAGCAGAATTTTCCTCAGAAGCATATTGGGACTGGATAAACTGAGAAACCTGATTCTTCTGCAAGTTCGATAGCATTAATGCAAATTGAACAAGAAAATGATAACCATGGGCATTATGAATATCCTCCCTGAGCCTGATTCCCCCAGCCTCTACACAAAAAAATAATTGAGCCCAAGTTAGGAGTAATTATAAAGCATACTACTTTCAAATAAACACAAGAGCAATTCAGATAATTAGATTGAACATATAAGATAGCATGCATCAGGGGGGAATGTATAAGATAGTAGAGGTAATCATGCAAGAATATGAAATTTGGTACAGATACATGAAAACATTTATCATTATCATTAAAACTTCATTGCTTTCGAACAAGCAATGTAAGAATATAATTTTGCACTTACCAGGTCTATATGACAACTCCACACATTCAAGTAGTAAATCCACAATGCCCAAAGTATATGCAGAGTCACCATATTCAGGATTGAAATCCTTGACAGACATTAAAAGAACTTTTATCTGGTCACAACAACAAGACACCATGAGGTAAGATATATTTCTAATAGATGAAAATAACTGGTCAAATTATAAGCCGTAATCCAGAAAAGGGATCCCATGATAAGTAAGGAACCATTCTTGACAATAAAATTCTGAAATAGATGCATCCATGACAATCTAGCCACTTTATAACCAAGGAATAACAAAGTCCCAAACCCTTTTTCTTTCCGATAAATAACAAATTTATTTAAAACATATATACATTGTATAAAGGGGTTTTCTTATTGACACCTCCTAAGGTATCAAATAATTTGTATCCTTACTTTTCTGCCTTCTTAGTACAACACTTCTTTTTTAGTGAGGGTAAATTTCTGTCATTTCACAATGTCTATTTGAAAAGCGTGTCAGACAAAGACATAATAAAAGATCAGTTTCAAAAACTTTATTAAAATCCTCTTTTACCCCCGACTAAAAAAACTTTTGAGAATAAAAATAAGGGAAATTTAAAGAAAGTGACATGTTCTAACTTCTAAATACACCTACAAATGTGTCATTCAAACAGTCCCATGGTATAAGACTCAAGTGCCTAATATGGCAAACAATATGAGAAAATGAGATGCCATTCCACACCCTTCATGAACCAATTAATCACAGCTACCAACTCCCCTCAATCACAAAGTCATTGTAGTTTCTCCAACTGCCAGTTTCTAACCTGTGCAATAGAGCAATTTTTGCCTTACAGAATCATCCTCAACCAAGGTCCCTAACATAATGAGATTCTATCTTCTGTGGTCTTCCATTTTACTTAGAAGCTGCAACTTCTAGCAAAATGTTAGGTCAGTTGTACATAGACGGGCGATAAAAATACAAAGTTTCAGCCTAACTCTACAAATGTTTAAACAAAAACCCTTTAGTCATCTTAGTGGCCACGGCTGAAATATTATAAACCATCATATGAAATGTGCATGATTTCAATTGGAACATAATCACTCCAATCAAAATCACGAATTTTAGTATCTAGGACCCCATTTCAACCACAATCAACCCTAAACACCTACTCTGCTCTCTCTTTCTAATTTCTATCCAACAAAAAAAAAAAAAAAAGAGAGAAAAAAAAAATTTAGAAAATTTATCTATCAAAAAAAAAAAAAAAAACCACTGCAAGAACTTGATTAGGTTATTCCATGGTTCTCAATTTCAGTAATTTAGGCGAAATTTCAACAAAATAATATTGCGGTTTTGAGGAGAACCGAAATGAAACGGTAGTCGAATTACAATGAATAATACCATAGTTTGACAAAATTTAGCAAAGCCATTAGGCGTTCCAAACTTTGACAAATTTTCAACGATAAATGGAACAGTAGATCAACATATGCACCTTCACAGCCCCATGATCTATATCCTACGTTGGGTTATCTTGCATATGTTGATCAGTTGATGATTCCACCTATAGGGCTACTGTGATGGACTTCGAGAAATTCTTCACGCAGAGGATGACATAACTGTCTTATGTCATCAAGTCTAAGCAACAGTTCTGCCAGTCCCTGGGCAACCTAGTGATTTGCCCCCTTAATATAGGGCTGAATTGAATGGTTAAACAGTCCCAAGGAGCAGGACCTTATTCAGAAATAACTCCAAAATTCCAGGATTAATATATCAACATGAATCTGCTACTACAAGACAGATAATATGAGATTAACAGTACCTCTTAATCAACAGGTCAGAAGGACCTAAAACTTGGATTGAGCTTTCCTCCAAGTGAGTGGCAAACTCGATATCAGTGGGAGATTGATTCAATGGCTGACAGATCCAACAATGGCACAACATAGGGAGCAAGTTTCATGCGAAATCTCAGAATTCCAACTAGAACAGAACCAGAATTAAATACCAAATTTGTGAGTGGTAGAAAGGTTGAAGAATACTTTGTAGAGTTGAAGAACAGAAATAGATGGGAGACTAAATATTAGATGATCTCTGCCTGCGCTTCCCACCGCAAGGGATCAAACATCAATCCATATCCTTGATCAAACACAAGGTTCTCCATTGGAGGAAAGGCAACAGCCAATATTTCATTATCAAATCGTGCTCAGGCTTGTAGCCCTTTACAAACCTATATAGAAGACTTAAAAATTAAAACAAGAAGCAAACTAGTCCTAGAACTCCTTCAAACAATAATTTACCTTGGAAGTAGTTTATTTCTAACAGAACTCTACCTAAAATAAAGGAAAGTAACCTCAAACACTTAAAAGCAATAAAAGACTTAAAGCAATAGAAGTATTATTCAACTAGATAAAGACTTATCTACCTAAACTTGAGTTGCTAAAACACTAATCCCGTACTACTACTTTATACCCATAGTTTAGGCCCATTAAAGTAGCCTATTACAGTGAAAACCCATGGGACCAAGGCCCAACATGTATATAACCCAACCCAAAGCCTATTTCCACTAAAAGAAGCTCATTTGCATGTTTTCTCTGCATCTACTCTCCCCATCTTAAAAATAAAAATAAAAAACCACCTTGCAGGTGAAGAATCAATTGCATGTGACGCATGGCCAATTTCAGTCCATAGCAATACTTTGGAAGCTCATGAGCGTCAAGGATGTAGTCATAAATGGATGGACCTTGGACTTCAAGTTATTCTGGTGGGATCACATACTCTATGTGTTCCACTTTATCACCAAATGTGAACGATGCATCTGTAGGTCCTTCTGTAGTCACTTTGGTGACATCAGCACTGATATCTCTTGCCACTTTGATCTCTACGAGGATAGTGACAACCTCTAGGATCACAAGTTCTTCCACAAGTGGTGGAGGAACTTGTTTGTCCAGTGGATCACTCAAAGCAGAGTCGTGCTTGATTGCAGGTTCTGATGGTTGACTCAGATCCATTGGAACCCATTGTAGACGTTGTTTAATGGCATCTAATTAGCAATTCATCCAAGTATCAAACTCCTTGAGTTCATGCATGACCTTATGTGAATCACCTGTGTGACGAGGGGTACAGGGCTGATCACCAGTGAAATAACTTCTTAGATGCTCTTTAAAGGTGGGTTGTAGTATTGTAATTCTTTGTGCACCCCCTGCCTATGCTCCTCCAGTTAAGAACATGAGCAGTAGAGATTGGGCTGGATGAATCTCATTATCAGGTGAGCATGATTGGCATGGGTAAAGGTAGCATCTGAGTCCCCATTGCTATTATTCGATCTTCCAGTCTTTTCTGATTCTCACAATCTTTACAGTTAGTTGCTTGAACATATTGGCAATAGCAACCATCATATTTGGTGGACCTAGAAGCCTTAACGGGGTATTATCTGCCATGCTCTGATACCACTTAATGTAGGGCTGAATAGAATGGTCAAATAGTCCCAAGGAGCAGGACCTTACTCAGAAATTAACTCCAAAATTCCAGGATTAATATATCAACATGAATCTGCCACTACAGGACAGAATACAGAAGAATAAGAGTACCTCTTAATCAGCAAGTCAGAAGTACCTAAAACCTGGATCAAGCTTTCCTCCAAGTAAGTGGTAAACTCAATGTCATGGGAGCTTGATCCAATGGCTGACAGATTTAACAATGGCACAACTTGGGGAGAAAGTTTCATGCGAAATCTCAGAATTTCAACTAGAACAGAACCAGAATTATACCAGATTTGTGAGCAGTAAAAAGGTTGAAGAATACTTTGTAGAGTTGATGAACAGAAATAGATGGGAGACAAAAATATTAGGCTGTGTTTGGTATCATTTTTGTTTTTTATTTTTGCCAAAATTTTTATTTTTGTGAATGTTAGGTATAATTTTTGGGTGTTATTTATGAAAAGAAAAAAATAAAAATAAGCCTCAAATCAAAAAGAGATTGAGACCTCTTTTTGATTTTTAGCCAAAAACCACTTCTATTACTTATTGCGCAAAACACTTAAAAGCATGTGTTGGAATCTAAGGGTAAGAAAGAAATTTTAACCCTTTTTATAAAACATCATTTCTTCAAGAGAGGAATTCTGCAGGAGCTTCTTCTCTAAGTTTGAACATCTAACAACACCAACACCACTACCTCCTCCTCTTCCGCCATCATTGGGAGCCCTACCAGCTCCTCTCCTGTTTGAAGATTCCACGGCTTTGCAGCTGCTGCCGAGTCATCGTCTTGGACTTCCTCAGGAATCACAACTTTAATTTATTAGCAGCTTGTATGGAGTTCAGACGTTAAGTTTAGGAATATCTCTTTAAGTTATTGAGGCTATCAATCATCTCAGAAACAGTGAACTGATTCTGTTGAAGGCGAATATGGCAAGCAAAAACAACGACATCAAATGCAAACGAAGTAAATTAGAACAAATTTCAGAGTGTGGTCTCAAACCCATCTCAGAGCTATCAATCACCTAGCTGAGATGTACCCACACTCTGCGGAAATTGGTGGAGTTGCAAAGATTTGATGGAGCAAAGGACTTGTGTTTGAAGATGAAAAAAGAAGAATTTGTACATGCAATTGTTCTACAGTCAGATTCTGATTTATCCCTTCATGAAATCTGTTTGAATGTTTGATGCTCTTGAGGTGTTGGAAGAAATGCCCAAAAGGAATGTAGTCACTTTGACCTCCAGGAAGGGAGTAGGTTCTTGTGTGGTCTGGCCTAGTTTTAAAACTGTGTCACAAACTACAAATCCCACGGAATACAAATCAGTTTCTTTTTCTTAATGTGTGCTTGAAACTCATGCAGAGATATATGAGATGAAAATTATCCTGCCGTTCATCTTGGTTTGTGTAGGCTATTTATTCATGGTTGGAAGGTATGTGTTAGGACACACTAGAAATGTTCCTTTCCATACACAAGAAATCAAAAATTAGAGGGCAACAAACTGGTGCACCATTTAGCACACATTACTTGAAACTCCCCTATCACGTTCACCAAAATTAAATATAATTTTCTCTTTCTGTCTGGGGGGATGCAGACAAGCATATAATCTGCACAGAAAAACAGCAGTAGGTTTACACCAAGTCTCTGCCTAATATCCATATTTGCACACTGAAAAAAAAAAGGTCTTATGATGTACTTGTTCGCCAATTATATGGTTTTGACTAGGAAGGCAAAAGAAATGGATAATAAAACGTTATGGTATTTTTATTTGTTTGCCATTGTTTTATTTAAGGGATGATATTATTGAGAGACTTATGTTTTAATTTTTCATTCAGTATAATTTTATTAAAAATCTTTATTAGTGTATTTTTAGTATATTTTTTACATAATTTTTTGATGATTTTAACAATTGATGTAATTTGGAGTAGGTCCCTTGTTGTTTGGGTTAATTTCTTGGTATGTTACGGATGGATCTATAAAAGTTATAAAAACTATTTTTAGACATAGATATACCAAATCTATTTCTTATTCTACAATCTATTTTTTATTGTAGTTACCAAACAATTTTTTATTTTTTATCAAAAATGGTTTTCAAAAATATTTTTTGATAAATAGACAAAAATCAAAAACAAAAATGATACCAAACACAGCCTTAGATGATCCACCTGGGTTTGCCACCGCAAAGTGTCAACTGGATCAAACACCAATCCCTATCCTTGATCAAACACAAGATTTTCCATTAGATGAAAGGAAACAACCAATATTTTATTCATCAAATTCGTGCTCAGGCTTGTAGCCTTTACAAACCTATATAAAAGACTTAAAACAAAAAAGCAAACTAGTCCTAGAACTCCTCCAGACAATACCTTCCCTTAGAATTCTAATAGAACTCTACCTAAAATAAAAGAAAGTAACTTATAAAACACTTAAAAGCAATAAAAGACTTAAAGCAATAAAAGCCTTATCCAACTAGATAAAGGCTTATCTACCTAAACTTGGAATGCTAAAACACTAATCCCGTACTCATTACACCAATAGTTTAAGCCCCCATTAAAGTAGTCTATTACAATGAAAATCCATGGGATCAAAGGCCCAACATGTATAGAACCCAACCCAGAGCTTATTTTCACTAAAAGCAACCCATTTACGTGTTTTATGTGCATCACCCCTGCAATAGTATGTGGCACCGAATTTGTAACTACGCTATAAACTTGTAATCAAACAGTGGGCAATTTGTACTTATCGAGTGTCTTTGATGACAATTATGTACAATTCTAATATTAAACAGTTTCACACTTTGATATTTGTGGAATGCTTTCTAGGACAGTGACATGGGAGCATCCAAGAAAACTAAATCCTTAATCTACCCAGGGATAAGGGTAGATGAGCTGCCAAGCTCCCATTTCTCATGCACCATACCAACAGGAGAGTTAGGAGTCCAGAGGAGCTACCTTAGGAGATCCATATAGTACGATTCAAAATGAAGGCTAAATTGATGAGAATGTGATGAAGGAGTAAGGTGCATAAGAAAGACCTGTTACATGCCATCTTCCTTTAATGTCATCAGTTTCTTTTTTTTCATAAGCAACAGAACAGATTTTATTAATAGACAAAAAAAACTATTATATGACAATGCCCTCATCAAAGAGAGGGAAACACTGACATTATAATACATCCCACTAGCGACGACCCATGATGTTACTATGAACCCTGTGAGGCTGTGACAGTACCAGAACAGCACAACCAGTACACCTGTACAGGTGAAGAAGAGAAGAGAAGAAAAGAAGAAACGAAGGCAGGGAAGTGGGGCAGATCGAATAGAGTCTGAATGACCTAACCGACTGCCCAATATGTTTATATATATTATATGAAATTACAAGTAACTCCCAACTTATAAAAGACACTAAAACAGAAAATATTTCTGAAATACCCCTCCTGCGGTAACACTTAAATATTTAAGCACTTTAACATTCCTGTAACAGATTACAAAGAATATAACCAGAAAACCAGAGAACAGAGAGAGAGAGAGAGAGAGAAGAGGTCGATTTTGTTATGTAGAACAAAATCGATCTCAGCTTGAATTAGATCTCCCTGCTGTGGTAACTATTTTAGAGAACCAAAGTACAAAGATAAAAGATAGGAATTCCACATGTCAACATGAAAAGGAGTTCTAGTTACATAATGAAATTGGAACTCCACATGTCAACATGAGAGGGAGTCCTAGTTATATAATAAAATCAGAAGAAGAAAAAAGAAAGCAAAGACTTAGTCAAACATCTATCTTAGATGATGTAGCAAAGTGTTAATATCACTGGGAATGGACCACGGTAATGAAGTCCATTTCCTTACGTTTAACAACTCCCCCTCAAGCTGGAGCATAAATATCACCCATGCCCAGCTTGGAACAACCTTGAAGAAACACATTCTTGAACAAGGCTTTGGTAAACAAGTCACCAAGCTAATGAGTAGAGCTGACAAATGGAGTGGAGATCACCTTTCAAATCACAATACCGCACACAAACAAACAATCAATTTCAATATCCTTAGTTCTCTCATGAAAGACAGGATTACTAAAAATATGAATGGCTGTCTAATTATCACAATACATATTAATAAGCTTATGATCCGGAAACTCAGCTCCCTAAAGAAGTGACTTTAACCACACCAACTCAACTGCGGAATGAGCCATGTTTCTACACTCAGCTTCAACACTAGACCTAGTCATCATAATTTGTTACCACCAATAAACGTCCAGTAAGTAGTGGATGACCTCCTATCACCTCAGCACCTGCTCAAACAGCATCAGAATAACCAACAAGATCAATATGGTCATGAGGTTTATAAATGAAACCCTTTCCTGGATCACCCTTAAGCTATCTCAAAATATGACATGTTGCATCCCAGTGAGCCTGCTTGGGATTCTCCATGAACTGGCTAGCTTATGATACCAACAGCAAATGAAATTTCAGGCCTAGTCACAATAAGATTTACCAACGAGTTTCCTTTACTCCTGTGATGGTAATGAATGCCCTAACACCAATCCATTCCTGTGAATACCCTGCCTAGCAAGCCCATAGCCCAATGGACAACCCTTAAGTGCACCTTATCAATCACCACTAACTCTGAAGGGAACTCACCACAGAATAGCCAGGCATTCCTTTCCTCCTATATACACAAGGCTACCAATAATGAAGCCTTCCACAGAAAATTGCCCCTACTTCCAAATGATGCCTAATGCCAAAACCACAGTTATAGTTATAGGTGCCAACCGAAACCACTAGTTTCAACCGGCACAACTTGGTTTCGAGCTAGGTCGGCATGACTCCAAGGGTCGAACCCAAAAAATACCAGGTTTCGATCGTAATCTGGTCCAACTCAACTAGGTTTCAACCAAAACCTGGTTTCAACTTGGTTTTGGTCCACCCTCCCCCACATATAAAATGGGGAAACTACGAGTACATCCCCTGTAGTTTCCCGTAATTCAAATACCTCCCAAACGTTTCAAACAACTACAAAGGCATCCCTAAAATCAAAACTAATTACAAAAAACCCTAGTCCATTAGTCATTTTCTGTTGGTTGACGACGTAAACACAAGCTTTAACTTTTAATTCCCAAAATGTAAAGTGAAGGGACTATTTTACCCTCACTAAAGAATGACCTATACTGTTGATGACGTCAGAGGGGACGCCGTGATTGATGACCTGAAAGAGTCCGAACTCCTGGCGGCATCTCAAATTTGTTCCACGATGTGAGATCAATAGTCGGAATTGACGCCGGAGAGATCAACAACAGGGATTACATCAAAGCTGGAAGGTGTGGTGGATGGAGTAAAATTGGGGAGGTTTTCAGGTGGGTGGACAAAGAATGGAGGAATCGTAGTGGCATCGGAGCCCATGTGATACCCCAGGTTATCACTTTTGGGGCTAATTTTGACTTTTTGATTTTCAGCTTTGGTTTTCTACCTAGGTTGAGCTCATGTGGAACTCAGCTGGACCCCAAGGGGAAATAGGTAATTTTAACTTGAGAATATAATACTATTAATATGAATTCATTTATTTTAATGTGTGTTTTCCCATGTTTGGTGATAAAATGGGGATTGATTGTGTGTGTAATGATTAAAGTTATGTGTTGATAGGGTATTAAATTATGCGTAAGTGTTGGAAGGAAATAATATTGACTTACGCATTAAATGGGAGATATGGTTTAAATAAATAAATGTTGGGAACTAAGGCATGGTTCAGCCACTTAGACTAATGGTTGAACCAATGGATGGGGTTTGGAAGGTCTTGGGTTCAAGACCTCATAAGAACAAAAGAGGGAATTTGCTATTATTTTTACACTATGCATAGTGGTGGGGTCCATTGAATGATGTGGCAGTCCCCTTTTGGGTGTTAGTGGGGGTAGTTGGGAGTGCATATCCTACTTGGCAAGAAGCCTTAGGTGGCTTGTTCCTATTGGGTAGGGGTGGACATGTGGCATGCATGAGAGATGACACTTGGCATAAGGATATGCATGCATAGGATGATGAGTGAGTGGAAATCCTATGTGGCTTTGGGAGCTTAGGTGGCAGCCCACTATTGGCCACTAGTACTTGCATTAATCCCTATTGGTTAGGTTGTTTTGTAAATTAGAGATTATGAGAAGGACATTCTTGGTACCTATATTAAAAGGGTACCATGAAAATATGATAGTGTTTCCAATGCAAGCACCTGCATATGAGGATTAAAGGGCATTTTGATTTATACACTTTTTAAGGGTACCCATCAAGTATGGGTGTATCTCCCATGCAAGACTTTTGAGGGATTCCAACAGGAACAATATAGACTTTTCTTAAATCAATTTTTAATCAAAACAAAAATATAAAAGTACAAGATGAAGTTTATGAAATTCCTTTGCTAAGAACCTATGAAACATTGAGAGAGAGAAAAGCTCCACTAGAAAAGGAAAAGAAAAGAAAGAAGAGAAATTGAAGGAGGTAGCAAGATTTTGAGAAAGAAACCTCCATTGTTGCTTTTGGAAGCTTGAAGAATTTCTTGTTGAACCAACTTGTGAAGTAGGTTCTTTATTGTAGTATTTTAGATTTCATTTTTCTTCTCATGCATGATAAATAAATCATTGTAGTGAACAAAGGGAGTGAATTCTGCAACTCTCTTTGTTCATGGATTGAAAATTAAGATAAAGGAATGTGAGATTGTATGAGAGAGGGGTTATTTGGAGAGATTAAATTGGGGGTGTATGTATTAAGATGTTCAATGGAAGTATAAGAACCTTGGAGTAGTATGTTAACACTCATTTCTGAAGCTAGAAGATGGGTGAACCATGTTTCACTTCACCCTAAATTGAACCCAACCCAACCCAACCCAACCCAAACCCAACCTGAATTGGCAGACAAGCACGAACGTAGTTAGGTAGCTTCTCCTAATTCCCCGATAGACCATATTATGAGGACGATGCAGGTGGAGATGTGGACCTGGATGGTGCTTACCCAGGAACAGAGGCTTCTGGTTCCGTTTGTTCCAGGATTTTCGAAAAACGCCGCACCCGCTTTCGTTCAACGGCGCCCTTCTCGTGTTTCTGGACTGACAGATTTACCTTTACTCAGTTCAGAGACCATATATTCCTATGTATATCTCAGAATAGGTTGATTCTAGTGGCATTAGAAAGAAGACTTAAAGATTGACAAATTTTACAGAAATAACATTTGTCTAAATCAGCCATTAAATAGGTCAAAATTATAGTGGAAGTACTTGTTACAGATATGTTTATTGAATAACTAGTCTGAACTGGCAGATTGACCTCTCTCAGTCCAAAGCTTACAACTTTTTGTATACAAATCCAAATGACTTGATTCCTATGGCATTAGAAAGAAGACTTGAAGATCTACATATTTAATCGAAATAACTGTTTTCTAGAATCAGCCTTTAAATAGATCAAAATTATAGTGGAAGTACTAGTTACAGATCTGTCTACTTGATTAACAGCTTGAATGAACAGAACAAAAAAGTCTTGTTCAAGCTAATTTTTCAACTTCTTTCTCTCAACCTGGGTACTTCGTCGAAACATGAAAGGTTTAGAACTCTAAGTTATCTTTTAAACCCCACTGGAATCATGTCATTCCAATATCAGATTAATATTTTACGCATATTTCCAATGGTGCACAGTGATGACAGGTTTTGAACAGAATACAAAGGTTCCATTCAAAATAATATTTGGACATTTTCCTCTCAACTTGGGTAGTATTTGGTCAAAACATGAAAGTTTTAAAACTCTAAGTTGTCTTTTAAACCCCACTGGAATCATGTCATCCCGATATCAGATTAATATTTCACATATTTTACCAATGGTGCACAGTAGAGTTGTCTAATAACTTTTTGGACTGTCTTAAGGCCTTTTGAACCAAATTGAGATGTTGCCTAATTTTTTTAGGATAAAACTAGGTAAGGACTTTGTCAAATATTTTTTTCATGAATTTAAAAAATATTTGGTAGAATTAAGAAATCTAATAGTAATCAATGACATGATTAATTAGGAAATTACCTTGTGAGATCAAGAATTTGGAGGATAGCCAATTATTCAAAGGCATATTGAAGTGAGTGATCCCTACCCGACTACCTGAAAGTTTTCAAATGTTTTTTGTGATCATTTTATTTCATTATGGACTGTTGTTGATTGAAAACATGTTTAGAATAATGTTATGAATTATTCATGAATGATAACATGTCTATAATGTTGTATGGGCTGAATGGTGATTATAGAATGTATTATTGGGTGTCAATAACATGATCGAATGCCATTCACAACATGCTTAGATGTAACATGAGATTGTGTTTGAATTGTTATTGTAGTATGTCGTGAATTGATTATGAGCTTGTGGTTGTTATAGTAATTAAGGTAATTGCATGGTTAAAAACTTTCCCAATGGGGCTGCTAGTGGGTTTAGTCTACCAGTGTTGCCCATGCAAGCGTGGGTGTCGGGTGGAATAAGGCATTGCCTAATCATTCCCTCTGTGCTTGGGAGTGGGTGAGCATGTCTTCGATATTTACCTGATAAACATAGGATACCGGCATGAGTGATAGTGGACATGCATCCCAAAGGTGGGGTTGTGCTCTCCGAAGTGACTTGAGAGTCACAACCAGTCCGGGATGGTGTCTAGTACTACTCCCAAATGCCACGGTGTAAACTGGTGAGATGTTCAGGCAGGGTAGGAGGTGGAGACCATTTATTAATTAGTGGATTCCTAGTGCTGGCCAGCCGATAAACTGGGGTCTAGACTATCCCTAACGAATGGAGATTCTTGGTTTCGACCAGCCGATAAACTGGACTCCAAGTCTGTCTGAAAGCTCACTTGTTACCACACTTATATACCAAATGGAGTGTTGAAACATCTTCTTATTGTTTGCAACTGAATATGATAATGCATGATCATCCTTGTTGTATGCTGAGTACGCATGTGTTAGGTGTAGGTTTTACTCACTAAATCATTAGCTATCAGTTCATTGCAATGAACATTTCAGATGAACCTGTGGTAATTGAAATTGAAACTAGCAAGGAGCAGCAGCATGAGACAAAAAAGAAAGTATGTTGGTGTCCCGGCAGTGCACATTGTCAGGACCAACCATGAAGATGTTGGATTTTTATATTTTGTTATATTGTGCTGTTCTTGTGTAGACAGCAAATGATCTGTTTATGGAACAAGTAGTTGGATCGTAAACGTTAATTTTACAAACCCTTTTGGTATCATGTCATGTATAAATTCCTTAGGGGTACTACTTTTATAAAATCTGATGTCTTTTTTCTTGAGATCAATGAATTATGTGATTGAGACAGAATTCCATGATTAAGTACGTAAATCTCTCATTATGGATTAATAGATTTATATTAACATGAATGGATTTAGTATTGTTTAGGAACAAGTTTTAATTTGGATCAAGAACATTGAGATGATGTGTATATAAAATAGATGAATTTGTTAGAAATTGTCACTAAGTAAATTGTGACACTTGGTCTAATATTATGGATGATGAGTAGGCATGATTTTTAGAAATTTCAAATTAAAAGTGAGATGCTATGTGCCATGTGTGAGATAATGAATGACAGATTGTCACCTAAAATGACCATTGTAACCTTAGGTTTTCCAGTTTTCCTAAGAGATCCTGGTTATAGTGTAGTTGTGTAGTTGAGTTCTAAAACAATGGAACAGTCTAGGACATATGCCTTATTATCGGCATGCCCCTAAAGGGCTGACCCACGTCCTTTTAGCCGGGGTTTGGGTCATGACAATCCACAAGGCCTTCAATCGTCGAATTGCTTCACCGTTGTTGCTCGATCATACTGAAGTGCCGGAAAAGTCATAAACTGGGAAAGCATGAGGGATTTGTGAGCTTAGCAGATTTAGGATCTGAGAGAGGTGAGTTCAATCCTACCATTAGTGAACCCATCAGATTAAACCAAATCTTCAGAATTCAAGTGATTTTGAATCAGAAACAACAGTCTTTCTACAGTTTGACGATCTCTAAGATACTTAAGATGGGATGTTGGTGGGACTTTATTTTTTTTGCTTGTTCTTATTTTAAAGACAAATCTAAAAGAAGAAGGAATAAGATTAATGGCAGGCAAAATTGGCATGGGTCTGTCCCTTGCTGTTGCACTTTGATGCACCAAACCCTCCACTAGCCATAATCACAACACTCAACCCTAACCTCACAACCTCCAAGCAAAGGCGCTCCTTTTTGTCATGGTCCTTGACTATATGGAGCTTAAAAGGGATCTGGCCGTCTAACAAGGGATGTGCCAGATCGGTAGCTTTGGTGGTGGTAAAGGCATAAAAGACATCCTCTAGCTTCTGCTGAGACTCTTCGTCGGTATCAACAGAAAGGTCGATGGAGCCCCAATCAGTGCCATCAAAGTCATTCTCGCACGTGTCAATGTCTATGCTATTTCATTGATTCTTTCGAAGGGAAAATGCTATTGTAGTAGAAGAGATATATAATGGAATCGGATCACTCTACTTGGATCTGATTCGAAGGTTTTTTCCAAAGGTTTAAGTGCATCTGGCTAATTTCCGACAAATTTTAGTTTGGATCGGAATGGGCATTTTCAAGAAAGAAAGAAGAAATGGAGGTGGAAACTTACCAAAGAAGAGGAGAGGTAGTCGATGCCAGAGTCGATTAGTTGAACGTTGGAGAGGAGAGGGCGAAATGAAATGAGATTTCAAAAATAAAGGTTTCGGAGGGTTAACTCAAGTGCCAACATAGAAGCTCACCGTTGGTGGATGTGATGCCAATAGTGCGGTTCGCAGCTCGTGATGGAGAGAAAAGTTCAAGACCAGTTTCATACAATTATTTGAAAGAAGAAAAGACAACAAAGTTTAAGTGAAAAAGGAAGGTTTAAAAGGTCATTTCCAGAAGGAACTAATTGTTGCTTTTAAAGCACCCAGGGGTATATTTGTCCATTTATTTTTAAGTTAACACCATCTACAAATAGGTAACAGTTGTAATTGTTTGAAAAGTTTGGGAAGTACCTGAATTATGGGCAAACTACAAGAGAGGTACGCGTAATTTTTCCTATAAAATGCAAGGTTTCGATCGAGACCTAGCTACTTTGACATGCTTCAGTCAACCAGGTTTGGACTCCAAAACTAGGAACAGTACACAGGAATAACACTTATTAAGCAGTTTTTATTTATGACTAATATCATTTAAGTAAATTCTGCCCTTCCCAGACCCTGCAGTAAGGGGAGCCTCGTGCATTGGGACGTCCATTTTATCATTTAAGTAAATGTTTCTATATTTTTATATTTTATTTAATTAAGATATTACTCATAAATAAGCAAACACCCCCATTTGAATCCAATAAAAATATTATAAAATTCAAATTCCAAAAGGATAAAAAAGTCAACCCTCCAGTTCAAGAACAAAAACCGGACTTTTGGGTATGGGGCGATTTTCAACTTCCAAATGCTAGGCTTCTTCCCAAATCTAAAAATTCCATAAATCTCATTATAGTAAAGCATCACAAAAAAACCAAAATTGCGCCAAAATAATCTCTTGCTTTAGTGCCTACAAAATTATTTTCAATTCTGACGACTTTAAATAGCATTCACGTACTCCGAACAAGATTTGACCGGAGTGTAACTCATTTACTATAACTAAGATTCAAGCAATCTCATATTTGCTGGAAAGTCGATTATACTAGCTTTCGTACAAATCCGAGATTGCTTAATCCGAATGAATTCCTCTCCAATCAAACATTGTTTGGTATAGGTATAAGAGAATGTTGTTTAAAGATGTCCTGGATGAAAATAATTTTTTGGGTATCAAAGTAAGAGATTATTTTAGCGCACTCTTAGTTATTTCTAATGCTTTACAATAACAAGATTTATGAAATTTTTATATTTGGCGAAGAGCTTAGCATTTGGAAATTGAAAATCGCCCCCGCATCAAAAAATCCGATTTTTGTTCTTGAACTGGAGGTTTGACTTTTTATCCTTTTAACATGGTTGTCAAGGCAACCTAAAGCATTAGAGGCCATCCTAGGCGACCAAGGCGTTCCCAGTGTATTTTTTTATTTCTAAAAGATTAATGCTATATTAATGTTTATATATATGCAATATTTTACATAAATAATCAACGTTTAAGACATAACCTAATTAATATGAGAAAACCAACAAATAATGAATAAAGTATAGAACATAAAAAAACATATTTATAAAAAACAAAAAAGCACAAATCAATAAACGAAGAAGTTAAAACATCATAGCAGCTTCCGGCGGGCATTTTATGGCCTAGGTGTGTGGCCGATAATGGGCATGGCTTTCAAGGCGTCTAGGCAACACTTAGGCGTCCAAACGGTTTTATCAAGCCTGGGCGTTAAGGCGCCTTGTGAATGTGAGAAAGGCGGTCGCCTAGGCACTCTGGGCGTTGCCTAGGCATCGCCTAGGGTGCCTTGGACGCCAAGAATGTCTGGGCAACCGCCTTGTTTTTAATGTGTCTTTTTTTTGTTCTCATTTTTTTTTTTTTTCTGAATTTTCTTCAAAAGATTTATCAGACTAGACAGGAACAACATTTATCAGACAGTACTTACTTATGACTAATATCATTTAAGTAAATATTATTTGAATTCAATAAAAATAGTCTAAAATTCAAAATTCAAAATCCAGAAGGATAAGTCAACCCTCCCGTTCAAGAACAAAAATCGTATTTTTGGGTGCAGGAGCAATTTTCATCCAAATGCTCAGTTTTTTTCCAAATAAAAAAATCCATAAATCTTATCATAGTAAAACATCACTAAAAACTAAGAATGGGCCAAAATAATCTCTTGCTTTGATGTCCCAAAAATAATTTACATTCAGACGACTTTAAACAGCATTCGCATACTCCGAACAAGGTTTGATAGGAGTGTAACTCCTTCGTTATAACTCGGATTCAAGCAATCTCGGATTTGTTGGAAAACTGATTATGCTAGCTTTGTAACGAATTCGAGATTGCTTGAATCCAAACTATATTAAAGGAGTTACATTCGTGTAAATTTGTTAGAAGTACGCAAATGTTAGTCATAAATACGTGTTGCCTACTTAACTCATTATTTGTTGCCTTGTTGGTTTTCTCATACTAATTAAATTATATTTTAAATGTTGATTATTTATGTAGAATGCTGCATATATATAAACATTAATATAGCATTAATATTTTAGAAATAAAAAAAAATACACTGGGAACGCCTTGGTCGCCTTGGCAACGCTGCGCCTAGACGCCCAGGATGGCCCCGAAAGCCTTGGATCGTTTGTCGCCTTGACAACTATGATAATGGGGGAGGGTTGAATTGTGGGTAAACGGAAACCATAAGGGACATATGAAATTTTCCGTTTAATTAATGATTTATATACACAACTGCAACAAGGCAACCGCCCAGGGCTTCAGGGCATCTAAGGCGATGCGTAGGCGACGCCCAGAAGACCTAGGCGGTTGCCTTGTGAACACCCACAAGGCGCCTAAACCATAATTTACCGCCCGAATGCCTAAGCGTCACCTAGACAACTATACCTTTTAGAATTTGAATTTTATACTATTTTTATTGGATACAAATGGGGTTGTTTGCTTATTTATAAATGATATCATAATAACATAAATGAAAGATAAAATAAATAATAAATTAAAGAAACAATTACTTAAAATAATTGTTGCCTACTTAACTTTGGACAGAATCCCAGGCCTCAGCGTACACTAGCAAACTTGGGTCCACACCACATATTATCATTTTAGATTTTTTTTTTAACTAATGTGGAAAATACGTGTAAAATGATTAAAATAAACTACACACAAAATATGATAAAAAAAACACTTTTGGGCCTCGAAGCCAATGTTTCGAGATGTCCCGGGAAAAGTCCCAGATTTCACCGAAACCTAATCGAAACCCAAGACAACTTGGTTTCGAGACCAATCACTGATCAAAACCAACACCTCAAACCTTGACCATAGTAACCCCACAATGTCATTGAGAAATGGCCGGTCCAAATGAAAAACTGAAAGGAAGTGCAACCATACCTTCTCAAGTGGATCAGGCTTTCTTTTTTTCCTTTCTATAGATTCCGATTACTTTTATCAATTAGACTAGGTTTTAACAAGGACAAGGGCTAGTTTGTAACAGATTGATTCATAAAACCCATCAAAGGAACCAACTACTCAGCTTGTATCGGTCCTCAGCATGTTGTTGCAAGGTCCCAGGACACCCAGGTCTGAGTCTCCTGACCTTCACCTAAAGGAAAAAGGCACCCCATCCCCATGGTTCAAAATCTCGACGAAATCTTGTCGAGATCTCGATATTCTTGGTGGTTCGAGAAGAGAACACTGGTCGAAACTGGGTCTCGACATTCTCGACCACTTCACAACCTAGTCTCAACTAGTTTCGACTGGTTTCAACTAGTTTCAAACTGGTCTCGACTTATCTCGACCAGTTTCGACTGGTTTCGAATATTTTGAACCAGTTTCAATTGGTTTATGACATAAAACAGCTTTCTCAGTCGAAATTTCGACCGAGAGTTATTTTCCAAGTCTCTTTTGCTCTGTTTTCCAACAAACCTCCTCTACTTCTTCTCCAACTTTCTTTTAAGCATAAATTTGGGTTGTTCTTTCCAAATCTCTCCACCAAAGTGTTGTTGGAGGCTCCATTTCACCAAATCTCTCCACCAAATAGTCGAGATAAGGTTTTTTTTCCCCCCAAAAACTTTCGAGATAAGGTTTTTTTTCCCCCCAAAAACTTACTTTTTTACATCAAAGTATTCAATACATGTCGGATGTTGATGAAATTCATATATGTGAAATACATGAGCCCAATCTACAAGCTCACCCTTTCGAAAAAAAATTTCTTACACATATATTTATTATTTTGATTTTCTGTTTAAAAAAACCTATTTTCCAGCAATTAAAAAATGAAAAAAATATTATCAATATTAATTAGATGGTGTTCAAAATAATATATGATGAACATCGTTGGCAAATCTACGCGGCCACTATTTCATTTTTTTTTTCTGTATATATATATATGCCGATCTACGCATTCACGGTTTCAGTTTTTTTTCTGTACATATCATTATTTTTATGAATTTCTAATTAATAAATCCAATTTTCCAGCAATAAAAAATTAATAAAAAAATATTAATACTTATTTGTTTGTGTTCAAAATAATATATGTTGAACACCATTGGCCAATCTATGGTTCCATGATGTCGAATTTTATTTTTGGAAAAAAATTTATTTTTATGTAATATCCGAAATTAATAATAATATCTAAATAATTCTGTAAAATGGGGAAAAATTAGGAAAAATATTCTGTTTTCTTATAAAATAGGAATAAAATTTTGGAAAGTAATTTCAATGTGTTTTGAGTTATATTCGCATATTTGATGCTCTTATATTCATCCATTTTAAGTTTTATTATAGTAAATCTATTGATTTAAGTTTGTCTATTTATCATCTTATGTAACAGTGTCTCGTTATAAATATAATGACTGCTTCGGGGTCTGGTGAGAGAGGTGATACTGGTCGTACTGATATGGCATGGCAGTAGAGTACTCCCATTGACGGTTATAGACGGAAAACCTAATGCAAATTTTGTGGGATTACCAAACTTAAGCAACACTTGAGTGGGACTTCTATAAATGTGGCGAAGTGCCTTATGGTTCTTGTGGAGATTTCTAGGGCCGTAGGCAAACAGATCAAGGGAGGACAGCAGAAAAAGGTTGAGAAAGAAAAAAGTTAATGCAATTTGATGATTCAATTCGAGGCACATTTCGTGGTTTGGATGATGATTCTTTAGATGATGATGGCATAGATACCGCAAGTATGACTAAGGAAAAGGCTAGAGATGTGAGACGGACATTAAATGCTAGTAAAGTCACCCTTCAATTGGACCAGGGTAGGTTGAGAGCCACCGCCATAGGGGCAAATGGCAATGGATCATTTCAGTAGCCTCAACCACAAACACAGAGTAAAGGGGGGTTAGCTTCTATGTATAGAAGATCACAAAGTACTAGAGCACAACCCCAGGCACCACCTACTAGGGAAGAGGATTAGTTGAGATTCTACGCCAGGATCCAGGAGTTTTTAGGAAGGCTAGCGCCAAGCAAAAGAGACTGAAGTCATTGTGGAAAGGTACAAAAGAATTTGTTGGGGATGCCTATGCTAGGTGGTCCATCTTATCCCAGCAAAAACCAGTGGTGGCCCATACTATCAGACCTTGTTTGATACAATTATTGAGGTTGGTCCTGGGGTTAAAGCCCCCAATGCATATAGAGTCATGAATGTGTATATCCCTAGAATTAAAAAAGAACTACAAGAATTGATAGAAGGGTTAAAGATTAACTGGGTTACATACGGGGTGACCGTTATGTATGATGGTTGGACTGGTCCTACTAGAAAGTCCATCAACTTCGGGGTATACAGTGATGGGAAGACATCGTTCATGAAGTCTATGGATGCATCTGCTGCCACAAAAAAGGTTAACTATATTTATGGATTGCTACAGACAGTGGTGGAGGAAGTTGGAGCTACAAATGTGGTGCAAATTGTGACAGACAATGGCAGCAACTACAAGAAGGCAGGAGAGATGATGATGATGGCTAATATGAACTACAATCTCTTATGGATTCCATGTGCTGCCCATTGCATTGACTTGATGTTAAAAGACATGGGCAAAATCCAAAAAATAAAGCAAGTGGTTGAACAAGCACGTCAGGTGACAACATTTGTATACAACCATGGCTATTCTTTGAACTTGTTGAGGGAGAAATGTGGAGGGGACTTGGTCAAACCCAGCATTACCAGATTTTTGCTACCAATTACATAGCACTGAAGAGCTTTGAGGCAAAGATGGTAGGCCTCAGATCAGATCGATGTTTACATCTGAGGACTGGTTTGGTTGGAGGGAGTCCAGCTCCTCTGGTGGGGTTCAAGCACAAACTACTATAGCTTCAGATGAATTTTGGAGAACACTGAGGATGTAGTCAAAATTCTGGAGTCAGTGGTGAAAGTGCTGAAATTAGTGGATACAGCATTCAAGCCCACCATGCCACATTTATATGCAGCCATGGATATGTTGAAAGACCGTATTTGTGTTGTGCTTCCACGTGGGAACAAAAATTTTTTGAAAATTATCAAAGAGCGGTGGGAAAGTCAGCTGATGCCCATTGCATAAGGCTGGTGAGTATATTTAATAATTTCTTTAATTTAGTTCAACTTAGTATTATATTTTAATCTAGCGACTCATATTTTGCAGCATGCTATTTGAACCCCAAGTATCACTATTCACATGTGCCTGGGCTCAATTCTGACCTTATCAATGCGGTAAAAGATGTGGCAAAATTTGTGCCAGTCTACCAAATTTGACTGTATAAGCACTTGTCAACCTGGAGGTGAGTTGTATGGTTTAAGTGTTTAATATGTTCATATATTACAATAGCTAATGATTATAAATTTTCAAATGGGTGTAGACTAAAACGTTAAGAGATGGTCTTGGAAAATTTGGAACTTCTGCCGCAGTGGCTGGCCGACAAAGTACCGATCCTAGTATGGAATTATAGAAATTGAAATTTCCAAGTAACATATCTTATTTAATATGTATATTAAAATGTTTTCTTCTTGTGCAGCTGAGTGGTGGTTGTTGTATGGCGAGCATGCAGCTGAGTTGAGGAGAATAGCAATCAGAATCCTATCTCAGACATGTTCCGCATCTGGGTGTAACCGAAACTAGAGTACCTTCTACCTTATCCATTCAAAGAGGCAGAATAGATTGGGCTCTCAACGGCTCAATGACTTCGTGTACACCCATTACAACATGAGACTAAGGGTATAGTGCATGAAGTATGAACAAAAAAATGAGCAAGCCCTGATCGAGTTCGCCGACATTTTCCAGCTATCTTCAAATGAGGAAGATCCCTATGTGGAGTGGGTGAGAGACAGATAAATACCAGTGATGAATGTGTCTGGTGGGATGCCCGACCCCACTATGGCTACTCCTATGGGTGCTAATCTAGAGTGATTTCTATCCTCGATGAGGGTCGTGTACACGTACAGTCGCCTCGACTGCTTGACCCCCCAGCTGATAGTGACACAGGCGGTGATGATACAATTGACGAAAGTGGCTGGTCAGCTTCTGGTAGTGGTGGTGGTGGTGGTGGTGGTGATGGTGGTGGCGGTGGCGGTGCCTCATATGATCCTAGACCCACTGCACTTATTATTAGATGGACTAGCGAGACTCAGTATACACATGCTAAACAGGATACATACTACGGTGGGCGCACATCTTCATCACGGCCTACGACTAGGTATACACGTAGGTCTCGTCAACGGGAACACCCTTTGCAACTAGTGGAAGAAGACGATGATTGTTCATGATCCTGATATTATGCCTGATGTTGAGATTGATAGCATGTCCACAAGCTTTGGAGGAATAAGCATTGAGGATAGCAGTGGACTGGAGCAGGGGCAATTGAGTGCTCACGGATTTAGCACCACTTCGGCGTACAGTTCTTATTCCGGTGACAAAGACCGCATGATGGGAAGTACACATGATTATTCCGCTGATGCTAGTAATGCTACTTCACAGACTGGCTCCAACTTTGTGGACAGTATTTTTTCAGTCCGAATTTCCAGAGAACCATGCACCCCCACCAGCCAATGTACGCTCAATTTACTCCACATTATAGTGAATTGTATCCAAGGTTAGGTATCTTTATAAACTTCCCAAGTGTCGTGTATAACAGATATGTGAACGACTACCAGACCTACTTTAGCCGGAGGATGTCGTAGCAGGACTTTGTTTATCAGACCAAGATATATTATCTTCAGCAAAGCCAATCTAACCAGATAGAACCTGCACGCCACTCTACATACGATTAAACATTAGGATGGACTGATGGGAAGGTATTATTTCATTTGGAGATTTTAAGTCTCTGAGATTATGAGCACTTAGTGAGTTGTGTCATTGTGTGGGATACTAGATTTTTGAATGTATGATTTTCTGACAATGTGATTAGTTTTTATTCTTCAAATGTGTTTATATAAGTTAAATTAATATTTTCCTACAATATATAGCTTTAAAATGGCCTTAAAATGGCCTTAAAACATCAAAAACAAGCATAAAACCATTAAAAAAAATGACGAAACTCCCATTTTTATCCTTGGGAAGTTTCGGCAGGTTCTCTAGATCTCGGTAATCTCGGTTTTCTCAAGGGTCGAGACACCCTCGAGAACCGAGATTTTGAACCTTGCCCATCCCTCCCCTCACCTCCTATAATAGTACCCACCATGGCAACTGTAATTGTAAGAACCCTTTATGTAGATCCCAAAAAAATTAGTTATTAAGACCCGTCATGTTATGACAATCTGACTGATTCCAACTTTTTAATGCTAAAAAGCTCTCACCATCCATGCTCTAAGAGTTCTAGTCCTTTCTTTCCCTTCCTCTACTTCCATGCTCTAAGAGTTCTAGTCCTTTCTTTCCCTTCCTCTACACCCCCACACCCATCCCTCTTTGAGTTGGATGCTGTAAAGCCCCTAAAAATAAAAAATAAAAAAAAAAGCCGGCAATAGGATATATTTTCTGTTGAAAAAATTTTCAATTGGAAGTTTGACCTCAATTTAGTCGTAAATCTTTTTTCATATTTCTTGTGTCTAGGTGGGCATTCTACATCAGATAATCGCTCTTCGAAACCAACAATCATATCTATTCAAATTGGGTTTACAAGAACCAAAGTATCTAATTTGGTGAGGAACAATACACAAGGAGATTTAAAAACAAAAGCCACTAAATTTTCTCAAGGAAGGAATTACTTATTAAGCATTTTCATACCACTAGGAATGAAGCTCTAATCAATTGTAAACAAAATAAGTCAACATTAATTGTTAGACCCAAGTAAATCTGTTAAGGTTCGTGAACCAAATATAAGATCTAGAATCTAAATGATAATAGCCATAGTTCAGAAAATGATACGAAGATAAGATTGGATTATTGAAATCCTTTGATTCACTAAACAAATAATGTATCATATCACAAATTACCAGATTTGAACAGCACACACAGTCACACACGCATATATATATATATATATATATATATATGGGAGAAAGAAACTGTCCAGCAGCTCCTCCTGCACCCTCTCACAAGGGGTGTAAAATGACCAGGGGTGGTATGGTGATTTCACACACCCCATGGGAGAGGGTGCAAGGGAGCACTGCTAGACAGCATTCTTTTCCCCAATATATATATATATATATATATATATAGAGAGAGAGAGAGAGAGGGAGAGAGATGAAACAACGGACCAGATGATGTTCGTGTATATACTTTGCTGTGCTTCCATTGTCATTGGCCAAAAGAAGACCAAGTATCTGCCACAATACACGAAGCAAAATGAGATAAAACATGAGTATCTGCACATCTCGCCACTTCAAATGTTATTGTTACCGAACTACTATCTGAATATTGATGTACCGTACCCACCTGCATGGCATGTCGATAAAGCTGAATCTTATGCAAGGGAACAAGGCCCTCTTTAAATAGAGAAAAAACGATCGAAGAGCCATTTGTAACCATCTGAAATAGTAAATGAAGTGAATCATCCTCAATTAAACTCAGTGAAGCTGATGGATGGCTCGCCAATGCTTTCATAATATGCACAATACTTCCCTCAACCTGCAAATAAAAGTTCAATATTTCTCAGTTAGAAAAATAAGTATCTTTGTCTCAATCTTTACCATCTCATGGAAGTCATCAACGACCTATCATACAACTGCATTGGTAACTTCGAAGTTTTTATCCTAGAAAGTGTGTGTAACTCTATATTCGTTATGGCTGATGTAAATTATACATTGCTTCTAAGAGTTCTAGTATATAGTATATGTATTAATATGAATTTTTCGGCCCTTTTTATTTTTTATTTTTAAATCAAATATGAAACATGTCAAGGTTCTTTTTTAGGCTTTGTGCCAATTTGCATAGAATTTTGTGGGTCTGACATTTACATGATACAAAGTCTTTTGCAAATTATAAATATTTATTTTGAAAAAAGTGTTCCTCACATTCCTAAGGCCTATGCCTTGCACCTCACACCTCCAGCACCAAGAGGCCTTTTTGTCTCAAGTGCACCTTATGGCCTGAACAACTATGATCTGTACTGCAATAAGCTTATATTCTCAAAATTTCATTACTTTGTGATGCAAGTCGGATGGAAGGGAAGGAGAGATAGTTGACCTGCCAAAAAAGAAGAAAAAAGACAGAAATAGAGAGAGAAGATCAACAGGAGAGTTCCAAATTTTGGATTTCGCCCCCATTCGCCCTCTGCCGAAGGCCCAAAACCTCAGTAGATTTCATCAGTTCATTTTAGTCAATTTCGCATGTACGATTTCACTAGTCATTTTGTTTTGCTTTCTTCCGAAACTTCAATGTTTCAGTAATTTTAGAATCATGGGGCAGAATGAGAGAAGAGAGAGAGTCAACAACCTCAATTCTAAATTCAAACTAACTACTTTTCCAGTAATCAAATCGTGGGTGAGGTGTAGCCTCTTACATACATTTATAAACAGGAAATAGACATAAAATAGAAGTCTAACTAACCTAAGCTTCCTACTAGACTCAAACAAAAAATAATAATAATAAAGAATGGAAAAGGGGAAATTCTACCACACGTGAGCTAAAGGAGAAGTCCTTAAATGACTCAAAAAAGGAACCTTATCTAATCCTTATCAACTATAAAACCAGAAGAAGATTCTAATAACTAACCTTATAAACTAGGAGCACGGGACTCACTAAAATAAAATAATATTTTGGGCAACCCCTTTAAACCCCCACTTTTGTGCCTTATAATTCAGCCCATTAAGATAAATAAACTGGAAAATTACTAACCCCCAACACTAAATCCTGGAACAAATTTACACCTGGCTTTAAACTGGAACTGCATTATTTTGTGAGTATAAGTTGATTTTCTTCCATTGTTGATCAATCCATTTTATCAGCAGCAAAAGAGGGGCCTTCATTGATTAAGAAAAACAATGCCTTTCATCAAATTATCCTATTTTCATGTTCTGAAATTGCTTAAGAATGTGACTGTTAATTACCTTCTCGTTAATCTGATTTTCAAGATTTTTATCAATTCATTCAATGTTTTTCTCTAATTTGATCTTGTAAAATATTCTTTGAATTGGTTATCATTTCGCTCTTTTAACTCAATAACCTAAACAGGTTGGTATGGTCTGCTTGAGGCCTTTAATTTGTTCGATTGTATTTGCCAATAGTATAGCTCATCCTATTAAACCCCATACAGCAGGCTTCAATATCATCACGCATCAGTATTATCAGTTGCAGACTAAAAAGGAAGAAATAGGAGACATTTGCATCTGATGTAATTTGACATCAGTCTCCAAAAGGCAGTGCCTTTTAGGCATACTAGGCTTAATATCTTGCAGTTGTTGCCAATTCTAGCATGTTTTTGTACTTTTGGGGTGTCCCCCTTCCTTCTTCTTTTTTATGGGCATCCCTTACATTTTCTCTTTTCCCTAAATATTCAATTTTCCATAGGAAACGAAATTAAGTAACCAAAGGAAGAAATAAAAGACCAAAGCCAAGGAGAAGAAGAAACGGTTTGAGAGTTGAGACTTCAAATCTCAGTTCAACAGAACTAGTAAATGAAGTATAACTGGTCAGGACTCTGAGACATAGAAAATAGTGTTTCCTCAAAAGAATGAAAAATATGCCCTTTGTAAGCCAAAGGGAATAAAATGTACTGATTTTATTATGAATAAGAGAAAAATGTTTCAATTTAGTAACTGAAACGACTTTGGAAGTAAGAATAATCAAGCCAATAAATTCAAAAGAATGAACTCGATAAAGACTTTGCATGACCAAACATTAGTGTTCTTTCGTAATTCAATTCAATTATCAGTTCTTTCGTAATTCACTCGAGCTATCAGTACTTCCTATTCTTTTTGTTGATTCCTCTGTAGAAACGATAGTGTTAATAAGGATGATCAACCTAGTTGAAGAATGGTAACAGGGCTACATTTCCTGCCCAGACCATCTTCGATTAGCAAATGAATATATTCCAGAGAGTATCCCAGGCTAATGCTTGATCTCTTCAACAGCACCTAGAACCCAGCAGTCACCAAAAAATAGGGACTCAGGTTACAAACTTACAATTCCAGCATTACTTTCAACTAATTTTGCCTGAAATAGGGAAAATAAAGTTTGAGCATTATATAGCAAGCTGAATCTATGTTCAATTATAATCCAAACAAGGAAACAGGTTTAGATATCATTATTACCATAAAGAGTAATCATAAATTATGAAAACAAGTCAATTTCCAATTCAGTTTTGTTTTAAAAGCTAACATGAATTTTTTTTTATAAGAGGCAAACAACGTTTTCACAACCTAGAGACAAGCACTTCACTACAAAAAATGCTATACAACTTAGGATGCATATCTGCTTGAGCTAAATAAATGCAAATGGTCAAAGAATGAAAGCTACCTCAAGCCAGCGGACTTGTCCTAGATCTCCATCATAATCTTTTTCAAATACCATTTCTTCGGAGCTGTCAGCTATGTGTCTTTGATTGGGCTCATCAAGACTGAGAAGAGCATTGAGAAAATGAATGAGGCAGCACAGGATCCCAGAATCAAGGAGAGATTGTTTATCAATTGGCTGTTCACAAGAAAAGGGTAAATCAAAGTTGGAAAAAAACGAGAGATCAAGATTATTTATTAATAAGCAAATTTGTAGAGTTTTTTCCCTCTGTCTGCTACAGAGTACCGAAGTAACTAAGCTCATGCGATGAAATAGATGCAGCCCAAAACGAATCTGCAGTTATAGTGCAATATATCTTGGCACAGCTTCTCTAGATGAGTACTTCTAGATGGTATCTCTAGAAAAGAAACTGTGGGTATTTTTTATCTGCCACTTGGCAGATCAGGTGGAGCTCAAATTTTCTGGACAAGGTCTCCACACCACCCTTGGCTTGTTGTGACCTTTAGCCCAAGCCCCAAAAGCACTTCATGTGGCAAAATCAACAGGGCTATTTTTATGAAAACTTGGACAACTAAGAAAAGCACATAGTAGGCCATAGGATTGAGTTTATCTTTGGAATGTGACAGGTGACCACTCCACATGGCCCTCTATCTATGCAAGTTCAACAAGAATTGCCACATAAGTCATCCATTGATTTGATAGCCGAAAATGCAAGGGAAGAAAATCAGAAAAATCAGCGGATAGTGGGTCATACGGTTGAGATAAGAACTTTGACTTGTAGGAAACGTAAGGTGAACTCTATCTATCAAACAGTTGGACTTGCCTCATCAGCCCTCTACATGACAGGACCATGCCACCCATCAAGAGATACAACCTAGACATGCTCATCTAGAGAAACTTCGGCCATGTCTGATTTTCATCTTCATTTCTCAAAAGTTTTTTTTTTTTTTTTGGGAGGTGGTGTTGATCCAGGTGCATGTGCCTGGCTAGAAGAAATAATCAAAAAGAAAGACTTGGTTGCAGGAACCGACGGTGACGAAGGTTACCGGATGCATATCCCAATCTGGGGACCGAAATAGAGGTGAAACAGATCCAACCCAGGATTCTGGGGTTGGTAGGGACTGATAGTGTAATCTTTTATTTATTTTCTTAATGTAGGATAGTTTCCAGATTCCTAGTTTGAGTCAGTTTCTATTTCTGTTTTAGGTTGAGATTAGAAATTTGTATATATATATATATATATAGAGAGAGAGAGAGAGAGAGAGCTTGTTATTCAACAAATTAGTCAAAGTGAAATATGGAAATTGGGTTTTTGTTTATGTTCGTGTTACGTGACCCGTGTGGCCTCCTTCCCCATCAATCCTATCCTCTTCCCTTCCAGGTGAGCTTTCTCTTAAATCCCTTTCTTTTCTCTGTTTCCTTTCTTTCGTCTTCCCTTCCTCCTCAATCCTTCTTAATTTCCTGTTACTGTTCATTATTCTCTTATCCTGTTTCTGCGCAGCACTTGCAGCCCAACACTTTAATATCGATCTCCCTCTCCCTCTTCCTTTCATTGTTCCATATCTCCGACCAGGGCCAGGTCCAATTTCAGAGGTTTATAGTAATTTTATAATTACTGTTTGGGACTGTTGTTGATCCATCCTCAGAGGTTTAAGGGTCAGGAGTCTGAGCCTGAAATCCCACCTTGGAAAGAGCTTAGTCAAGAGAGTTCTTGATACAGTTGCATTAAGCATTAATCCCTTAAGGAGGCCTATGTGCAACCTTGGGAGGCCCACAAGATGGTAGTATTGATGCAGCTGCACTTGATCATCTCTCCCATCACTGAAATGACTAAACACATTCGAGTTAGAGCTTCTTCTGAACTTGGGCAGTTCTCCCCAATTTTTGTTTGGCTTCTTATGGACTTTTATTTAGACTTAGTAGACTTTTATTTAGACTTAGTAGAATGCCACGTGGTTATCTAGAGCTTGCCTTGAGGCCAATGCAAGGGGGTGGAAAAGACATAGCTGCAAAGAATGAGATCCGACAGTCAATTCGTACTCTTTTTCCAGACAGAATTCTTCACCCTTGTTTGGCCACTTAACAAGGAAAATGATCTCCAACGACTTGACCACGTCTCTCTGTACAAATTATGCCCAGAATTTAGATCTGGCCTGGATGCATTAACAAAGTTTGTTTCCGAGAGAACCAGTCCCCAAGCAGGAGGGAGCTAAAATTATGACAAGCCCTATTCTTGCTAGTATAACACAGTCTGGATGTGATTAATAACGGTGTGGTGCCTACAATATCTTCCTCTTTGCTGACTGCTAGTTGGTTTCTATTGGTGCGATTCTGGTTTTCTTGGGTTATCTAAACCCTATCACTAGTTGGTTAGATCCCCATTAGTTCTCTCCTGAAATAGAACCAGTTTTATCGTAAGGAAGAACATAAATTCCTCTTATTTACGAGTCAGATCAGAATTTGTTTTCATAGTTGTTTCTGTTTTACCCCCTTTCTCTAAAAAAATCCCAGATTAGTCCCCCGTCTTTAGATTTATTTACCGTTATATTCCAGAATCTATTTCCACCAAAAGGGTTTCTAGACTTTCTCAGAATTTACAGAATTACCATTGATCACATTATTTTGTTTTCTACTTCGGTGGACCCATGCAGCTCAAAAGCAGCGGTTTGTGAACCAGGATTGCATCAGAGTGTATGGATTTGAACAACCAATGGTACAGATATATACCACAGTTTATCATATCATAACAAACTAACAGTATAAAGGAATGAAGTTTATCAGTGACAATTCAAATTATAAATAAAAAAAAGCAATATAACAATAAGAAGACAGGATATTCAAAATAAGAGAGTATGTTTAAATTATGTAGTTCTAACTTCTAAATGTCAAAAAAATTCAGAACATCTTTTCTTTTTCATAGGAAACCACAGTAAGGAACCTTTTGCATGATAATTAACAAGTCAATTTAAACCTATCAGCTATCTCACAATTGTAAGCAATGAGAGAAGAAAAAAAATCCACAATCACATGAATATTGCGCATTGAGAGGGTCAAAGGAACCATTTACAACATATAAAATAGCCAAGTTCTGTAATACATGATAACATCTTCACAAAATGGATAGTTTCTTTGAACTCATTCTCAGTTCACAGTTCACAGTTCACACACAGAAACGAGATGCTAAGAAAAACATATTTCTGGCTTGACCTTTACTTGACCTGCCTATATTGATATCTAGAACACCACTACGGACATGTTTGGGCTTTCTTAGGGTTATGATGATTCTGAACACAGTGAAGTCACAGGTCATTAAATAACATTCGCTACTTCTCACAAGTCAGGTGTATTGAGTAGAAGATATGAAAAAAATAACTCAGTAAATGATCTCCTTCAAGTTAATAAAGACGATAAATATATACCCCCAATATAAGAACTTCAATCGCATATAGTAAATTTGAACCAGGACAGATGCCATCCTGCACAAGAGTATCCAAAATATTAATTCAAAAATACTTCATCTTTTGGAATATCAGAGACAAGTAGGGAAAAGCATTTGAAAGCACACCTTCGTGACATCTGAGAAAAACCTCAAGACTTTCACAGCATCCAATGATCTTGTCTTGCCACTGATTTTCAACTTCTCAATATCTGTAACAAATGCTCTTCCAACAACAAAGGAGAAAATGTGTGTCTCAACTAACCTGTGAGTTGACAGCAGTCAATTGGTCAAATAGAAACGTCCACAATAAGCAAGACAGACAACAACATAGGTTACAATAAGCAAGAACGACAGCAACAAGAATGCTTGATCTTTTTCGATAAAAAGTGAAAAACAGAAATATAGGTTACAAAAGCCTCTCCAAGACAAAGGTTGAACAACTCCCATTCAGACTCATAATAGGAATAACTAACTGGGCAGATTAGCTCCCATCAAACAAACAGCATACCCACATAATTTGAAACTGAACTAATTCAACTCAAAACTAAATAAATCAGACCTGAGCAAACACAGCCCAATCTGGGTTCAATTGAACAACCAATATCAAAATAACCCTGATAGGCTAATCATTAATGCTTAAATAATTAAACTAAAGCAAAATAGTAACCAAAATAAGACATCAATCTCCAAGACTGAACCTGCCCTTCGATGCGGGCCAATGGGTTGGACTAGACATGACCCCAAGGGAGTCACATGAGACATACAACCCTAGTGGCTCATGTCCTACATGAATAAGAACTATCCTGCTTAGAGACTTAGAGAGAGAAAGGATTATATAAATGGTAACCAATCAGCAGAAGAGCTGTAAACAAGCCGAACCCAATCTTTATGTTTAAAGTACAAACTACGAAGGGTCTATGCGCAAAAAAAAAAACAATACTTTTCTCTTTCGTCTTAAAAAATTCATAATACCAATATATTGTGGAGGAAATAAACCATCTGTAGCTTGAAATTCACTGGAGAAAGGGAAGGACACAACACTCAGTCTTCCCATCTTCAAGTTCATGGTGCAGAATCCCTCTTGCTCCACCCTGCTGTTCTTCCCTTTCTTTTCCTGTGCCCCTGCCTTCTTTTCTCTACACCTTTTTCCCATGGGTTTCTGCACCTTTACAATATGGCTGACTGATCATATTGAGCCTCAAGGGCTGCCTTGTCACTCAGGCACCACCCTAGGTGATGCCATGATGCCTTGACAACTATGATTCTGCTCAAAGTCATATCTCTAACTAAAATTTTCTTACATAAAGAGGGAAGGAAATGCAAACGCATAAAATTGACTAGTGAACCCAAAAGCTTTGAAATGTACAAAACAATTATAGAACAATGAGTTCAAAAAACAAAAAGCATAAAAGGGACTGAACAAACATAATTACATATTCATATGGTCCAGAATCCTGCAAATACCTTTTCAATACTTATACATGTATATACACATACATATTTGTGTATGTATATACATACATATTTGTGTGTACACGTACATATTTGTGTGTGTACACATACATATTTGTGTATGTACACAACATATTTTTGTATATATGTATGATTGCTAAAGGTAAAACTGCTCCACAACAAGGATCATTTTTTCAAATATAGTGGTGTATGAAACATAGTCAATGAAGCAAGGGACAAATCATTTACATACATGCTAACTAATTGAGCTGCATTAGAGTGCTGCTTCACTAGTCTACAGAAGACATCTACAGTCATGTCCAAGGCCGTTTCTTTCTCCTGCAAGGAAGATTGACAAGTCATTAGCACCCTCAATTTTTTTCAGAAGTCACAGCAGCAGCAAAAGGTTGTAAACAACCAACATGTCATTCACCCCAAAAAAAAATAAACCACCACAATGTCTACAGAAAATACCTTTTCAGAGCTGGATGAGCGGAACTCTTCCCAAAACCTCTTGAAGTCCAACTCCAATCCATATGTGTCTCTGCTTCCATGAAAACATCAATCATTTGACAACATAAAGCGCATCTATAATGAATGCTTATGCAAAATGACTCCAACACAAGATAAGTCTGGATTAACTCTTGAATGGTAAGAAAGAAAATGATAAATTAAAAGGTATTTGCAATAAGATTCATAAGAATTGAACAAACAACCAAATTCACAGACACAAGATACTAAATGGTAGACAGAACAAAACAAATTATGAGTTTGTTATGTAAAACAAAAAGAATTGGAAACAATCGCACAAACCAGGACAAGGGTCCAAACTTCATGCCCTATACAAATAAAACAGACCACCACCTCACTAATTCACTACCTAACAAACAGGAGAACATGCATATATGAAAATCTGTTGGTGCCTCCAACTCTGAGCAAATAGAAGGAATAACACAACAGGAAGATGGTCTAGAATGAATGCATAGTCCAGCCAAAGAACCACGATGAAAGTCCTACTATAACATCAATGAGGTAAATGCACTTAGAGACTTTTTTTTTTTTTTTTTCCCTAAACACAAACAAAAAAGTTCAAATCCAATGACCCACTTGAATTCTCATTTCTCCCACTAACTTAACCATTTCCTGTGAATCATTGTGAAGCCCTCATTTTCAAAATAACCAATAGGGTTCTTCTTTAGTTTAATGTGGGAAGAGAAGATGAAGGAAATGCATGGCCCAAATCTTCCACAAAACATGCCTATCTAAGATCACAAAAACAAGAATAACACGCCAATACCAGAAAATCACTATGAAGCCAACGTTCATCACAAAGTTGTCAAGGTGTCCCCTAGGCATCCAAGCAGGTTTCAGGGGGTCAAGGCGACCAGCAGCTTATTATATCACGTCTTTTTTTAATTGATGCTATTTGTAGCATTTTTATTGAGTACATATATACACCATAATGCATGGAATCATGCATATGTATTAAAAACATTAAAAATTGATGCTCTAACCCCCTCTCCCTTCTATATAATCCTCTTATGGAAGCACCCTTACAACGTTGTGGGTATGCCTAATTGACTCGCTTTGTCACCAAAGCACTCAGGCAGCCCTCCATCGTTGGAAGATGAACCCTTACAACATCTTGGTTGTGCCTAGTCAACTCACTTTGTCACATACTCAGGCAGCCCTCCATCGCCTAGGGTGGTCGCCTTGGCACCGTGGCAACTATGGTTCATTGCCTTCATTCTCACACAAAACCATTTCAGCTCAACCATTATCAGCCTCATTAGTCATTATGCCCAGGACCAAGAAATTACAACCAACAAAGACCAAGAAACATTATAAAAGTAAAATCTGTAACTATACAACAGGAAAATCTTAATTTAGTTAGCCACGCAGCACCACTGATTCTTAAAAGACCATCAGTTCCAACAGGATCTGAACTCACCTTATAAATAAGTGACAGATGAAAACTTATGTTAACCATAACCTATTATCCTTCTATTCTGCGAAATTACTTATCTCTCTACAAATTCCTTATATTACCTCCTGTTACTAAAATAAGCAGCATCTTCAATGGGAGAAAGGAAGTGTCATATCGAGAATGAAACCCAATCTAGCAGATTCCAGTGCATTATCTCAAGATCACACCTTTCATGATGCCGCCGCATAATGCATTTCAGCTAAAGCTCCAAAGAGCCCAATTCTTTTTTTCTTTTTCTTTTTCTTTTTTTCTTTTTTTCTTTCGTTAAATCAACTCTTTAACAAGGACCGATAGATGCCCGTCTAAAAGCAATAATTAAAACAGAAACGAATTCCAATAAGATTTATCATCAAGTAACTTACCAAAAAAGCAAATTTGCCTTTCCTGCTTCAATTTTTTCCGTAAAATCTACCTTCTCGTCGGTACAAATTAAATTATGTTCTCATTGCTCATCATAAACGCCAGAATCGTTCGACGTTCAAAAAGTAAACAGAAAAGCAAAGAAAGCCTTTGAAAACGTAAATTTGATCAAGATAATTGACAATCTTTGAATGGATTAAAAAAAAAAAAAAAAAACACACAATGTGCATTAAGAAACAAAAGTTGAACCTTGAAGGAGACGCAGCAAAGTCATTTCTCGGCAACACAAAAGCTTCTGGTGTGGAGGCAGAGGGTGAAGGCGACGATGGATTTGAGGGTTGAGAAAATCCGACCTTCTCCTTGAAGTCCTTAAGCAATGTAACCCATTTCATCGTTTTCCCGAACGACTGAAACAAGTGAAAATGTCATCCGAAGAAGCACCTCCGGAAATCCATCTCCACTTGAAGAAACCCTAGATCATTCCCTTCTAACACGATCAAGAAGGAACAAAAACTCGAAATCTTTCTCAACCATCCCCGGATATCCCACCAAAAAATCAACAAAAATAAATGGTACAACTTAGTCTTTTGACAAATAGGTAGTTCGTTCGATTGAACTGATCGACAAGCAGCTCGATCCGATTGTTCGCTCTCTAATTCGCTGCTCTGTATTTTTTATTTTTTTTCCTTCCTGGGCTTTGCTTGTTCTGTGAGTCTCTATGTCTTCTTCCTGAATTTTGCTTTGATCTTGCTTCTTTCTTTTTTATTTTTTAGTTTTTCTTTCTTTCTATCTTTTTTTCTCCTCTTTCGCAATGAAAAAGTAAATGGATTTTAGGCAAGAAATCGCAACTTCCGTAGTGCCGTTTGCAAGAGAAATGCAAAGAATCTTCTGGAGGTGGGATCCACTTCAGAGTTCCGACTACTCTTGTCTCTTCAGACGTCCCTGCCATGTCATCGTGGGATCGACTTCTACTGGTATTCCACGGTGACGTTATCCGTTGGGATCCGCATCCTCTCCTCCCAGTGGTTCTGGGAGAACAGTGGCAACCTGTCCGGCCATCATGTGGTGCTCAATGAATTCGAGACCCATGTCCGAACCAACATCGAGTCAACAAGTAGAGCTAACAGGGGGTGTCGGCTCAGACATGGTATTGGGGGAAAATATCCACTGGAAATCAATCACATAAGGTAACCACGTAGTATCCATTTCAACCACAGAATATGACTACGTGGCGGTCATCCAGGATGTTGAAAAGGAAAATATTATGGTAAATCTTAAAAGATGTCTAAGTTCGATCCCTATATGGAGGTAATAACTAGACAGGTGTAGTTGAGCCATCGATGGGTCACTATCAATGGTCATAAATGCCGACAACAACCATTAATGCTAAATACTCTGATCTGACCCGCCGAATCAAAAAATTTCGATTTGAATCGACGAAAAGATGAAATATTACTTGAAAACAGAACCATGACAGGGACAATGATTGAGAATCCCGAAAAACCTGGCCCACAAAGGGGTCAAAAAGCAATCCTAAATGATCGAAAGGTGACTGATATGATGTAATGATCTGTACCAGGGGGTCGAAAGGTGGCTGACATGATGTAATGATTTATACAAGGGGGTCGAAAGATGGCTGACATAATATAATGATCTGTACCAGAGGGTCGAAAGGTGACTGACATGATGTAACAGTCTGAACTAGGGGGTCGAAAGTCTACTGGCCTACTGTACCTATATGGTCAAATCACAAACGGTGGCTGTCAGGAACTAACGGGTCTCGAAAAAAAAGGTTTATAATTTATTGAGTATATATATATGTAGTCCTATAAGGGCAAAAAGAAAAATAATAAATAGAAAAATATTCAAGAACAAAGTTCGTCTCTCTTTGGTAGCTTCTTTATTCTGTCTCATCTACCACTATTCTACCTGCTATCTGTGACTAATGCATGATTTTTAGAGTTATTGGGAATGTATTCAACTAATCACACATCATGAATCCCCTCTTTAAGGAGCTATTGAATCTTGTTGGGAGTTCCATACTGTCTGTTTTTCCTTTTATGGGTTCCATCGACAACACATGGGTCTCGGATTCACCCGAGAGCCACGTGGCGGCCATCGGAGATAGATTGTCGCGTCCTCCCAAAACCAGTGGAAGGAGACGATGTGAATCCTACGCGTTGGAGAACACTGCAAGACGTGTGAACCTCTTTCTCACGTCATCGATTTTCAATTTTTCATGTCCGGTAATCTTTTTTGCCCCCCGGAATCCGGATCTCTAATTGGATTTCCAAACCGCTAGTAATGGAAATCTCCCACGCCACATAAATCATGAACATAGTTTAGAGTTGGATTTCTAAACCGCTAATATTGGAAATCTCCCACGCCACATAAATCATGAACATAGTTCCGACTTCAGAGCCATAACGATGTATGGATTCAGGAATGACAAAGTATAGAAATGCATGCCATGAGGATATAGATATTTTTTCTCCCCCTTCAAAATATAGGGAAAATATGGATAAGGATTTCTATAACTATCCTCTTTCCTTTTGTGCCCTTGATTTCTTGGGTTTTTTAAAATTAGAGAATTTATCCTATAAATTTTGCAAGAGTTTACTTGTACAATTTCTTTTTTGTTTTTTGATAAATAACTTTCATGTACAATCGTGCATATTATCTGAAACCGTAGGATCACTGAAATGCATCATTTCGAATCCTCGAAATGTATTTCCTTATCCCCACAAAATGAATGATCTAATTACAAACTTAATCCTATATATAGGATTACCCTTGTTGTGGTTTTCTCATTCAATTTGCAAACCCCAATACTATTAGTAATTGACTATTAGAAAATCATCTACTGCATTGTATGATCCTATTATCATAATTGAATCTACATATGATTAATTGAGAACCACATTATACTGATAAGATCCATCTCTTACATTGATCACATATGGCTAGCATTTTATTCTAAACTGGTCATATATTAATCATTAATGGTTTATTTATGGGAGTTGTGAGAGTGTAATAATCGTTTTATGTATTTGTATAGAAACCAATAATTCAAACATAAAAAGGTCAATAAGCCAAGGACAAGAGTGTGGCCATTTTGTCAATCATGACAGGGACAAGCTTTATGGACAATGGGTGCAGCAACGCTGTCTGTGACTCTTGAGATACACTTGAAAGTACAAGTTTGAAGTTGGTTGCTCAATAATCTAATATCAACAATCATATGTGATAGCAAGTAAATGAATGATCTTTCTAGTGCTGCTAGAGCCACATTATTTAACCCAATAAAAATATCGGTTAACTCCTCATATAGAGCTTTAGTAAGGCATAGTCTTAAGGTTTTTATTTCCCCAACTAGCATGGTGGAGGAGGATGACATTGACTCTAACAAAGGCAACCCTGTAGAGTTTCTAATGATATATCCCAAACCTCGAACAAGACCATCAATTTGAAGAGAGGCGTCTGAATTCAACTTCGAATACCCAGGAGGCAAAGGGCATCAGGTTGGCAAAGCTGACATTGTAATGCTATCTACCACGAATGGAAGATCGATTTGAGACTTTGAGCTCAAGAATTCAACATGACTGAAGAGAGCCTTCGATAGAGTGACTTAAGGAGACCAATCTTCTCTGTTAAAGAGCATAGCATTTATGGCTAGCCATAAAGTCCAACAAATGTAGTGCACGAGCTAAGGATTTGGAATCGTATGAAGCTCTCAACCAAGTGTGTCAAATAAGGGCAAACAAAATCCGGTTGATTGGCCTTACGAACTCTGTAAGTAAGGGGAGTCTCTAACCAAACAGTTTTGGCAAAGGGATAGCTTAGTAGGATATGATCAACAGTCTTCGTTGCACAACCACATCGAAAGCATGCTCTCTTTGCGAGAATCTATTTTCAATGAAGTGCATTCAGAAGCAAGACCATTTGAGCTCATACTACACAAATGATTTCACCTTAGGGATGGTGAAAGCATTCCGAACAGCCTTCCATACTTGTTTGGGCACAACTACTCTATTTGAGGGGGTAGACAATGAAGGTCGCAAAGCATATATGGCTTCCTTCTGATTCCATAAAAATGGTAGGTAGATTTGATCATGTGAATTTTGTTCGGATGGCCCCTCGTAGGAGTTGATCCAGCCTATCAACATAGGTAAGCTTGATCTTGCAAACAATGAATCTCACGAGGGACAAAATGCAACCTACTCCTTGGATTAGTCTATGTGAGCAGTATCAAGAAAAAAAATGCTTGCGAATCTAAAGTATTTTTGACAACGTAATTGTTAACAAACTCAACCTTAATATTGTAATAGTTTCCACATTGATTTTCAAAAGTAATGTTATGAATATAGAAACATAAATAAGTCAATACATATTATAATTAAAATAAATGTTTGATTACAGTAATTCTGTCACATGCCAATCTTATAGCAAATAATGCTATGGTTTGTTCTTAACTATAAGGGGTTTACCCTAATGTAATAACTCTGATTCAAATGCAACTTAAAAAGTCCTACTAAATATTTTCCAAGCAAGATAAGAGGTGATCAAGGAGTAGACAACTTGTTATTTTGCTATTTTTTTTATTTAAGGCGAATCATTTTAATCATACATTCACATTCAAGGTACCTGTGAAGGTCAAAGAAATTTATTATTATTACAATTCAAATAAATAATTCACTAGATGAACCAATCCCAAAAACCATACTTGATATTCTAAAGTCAATGCACAAGGTTGAATAGATCCATTACTTTGTCCATGAAGCTTTTATGCGCTGGTTTAACACACCAATGGAAGCAACAGCACATATACATTTGGAACTCATATTAAACATAAATAATTGATTTATACCAAGGTATATATCAAGGCGTATACTTCCTTATTCGCCTTGTTTTTTTCTTCATCTCTCCATATTTTAGTTGAAATTTAAATCTGTTTATTGATCCATAAATAAGTTTCAAGCTGACAAAAGGGACAAGTATATTAAAAATAAAAAATAAAAAATTGACAAAGAGGACCTTTATGTTGCTTGTTAATCAAAATATATAAATGAAATCAATGGAAGCTTATCGATTCATTATACATGGCCATATCAAGCTTAAAAATATTTCTTTTCATCAAAGTGATCATATAGCTGAGAAGGTTCAACGAGGACAATCAACTTGGTTAGTAACTTAGTACGAAGCATTGTTCAAGTAATTAGTATTTGAGTAATAGGATTGATCGATTCTTATCGATTATGGACAAAATTGATCTCTGATCTAATCCTATTTTAATATTATTATATATGGTATCGGTCAAGTGCCAGTTTTTTACTGGATTCGTGACGACTTAATCTGGATTGGATCGAATTTAAACATGATTGATATCGAACATACAGTTTTCTTTTTGCAATGATTTTTTATATAACTTTGACATTAACTCCCCAAATGTGACGATGAACTTGAATTGATCAACCGAATCAAAATGATAATGTCCCAAAACTTTTGGTTTTAAGGTTTGGCGATTCCTACGGGGCCATAGAGAACAAGGTATTACGAATCTCCTCATTGTCTGGTAAATTGCACAACTGGATTGATTATGATTAGAGAGAGAAAGTTTAAGATAAGGCCTCATTATTTGATGGACCAGTCAATCAAAACTTGAGGGAGACCAAACCCGCTTGGTTAGGGTGCATTGGGCCGGACCTGGCAATTAAGCTGGCCCGAATTATATAAGCTGACTTCAAATTTAAGTATTTAACCATCTAAAACCAACGAGCATAACTTCCTCTTATATACCCGGGTGAGCCGGGCCGGGTCCAAACGCTTAAAACCAGTGAATCCCGTATCCACGAGGGGCCACATAAATATGAAATGTCTTGTCAATAGAAAACCATTTTCAATCTTCCATTCCATTTTGGATTAGGAGCTGTACTTTCCCGTTCGCCCGCCCGTCACGTGTTGATTACAACCAGTAAGATTCGGTTCTAAGCTTCTTTCCTTAATTTTAGGAAAGAAAGTGGGGAGGTGTTCGTTCTTGTTGATCCCACTATTGCTGTAAAAGTTTGATATTTAAATGTTTGTGGTCCCCACTCCCCACTCGTTTTGTTCAAAACTTGAAAAAGTGCGGGAGATGCGGTATGAAGTGGAAGGATTAGGGAATGGGTTGCAATCCGGATCAAGTCGAGCCGAAATCCTAATTGGTTATCATTATTGGATTTGTTTTGATTAATTATTAAAAAAGAAAAAAAAAAAAAAGGAAAGTTCAATTCTCATCAAATTGATATTTATTTATTCACCATGGTGTGGAAGAACGTTTTTAAATGGGGTTAGGTCCTCCGGACAGTCCTATAATCTCCAGCGTGGGAAAACCTAGAACCCACTTTACAATCACATGACCAAATTAATTGTTTATCTCATTCATTATGTCCCACTTAAACTTTTGTTCTGATATATTAATTGTGTAGTTGGGGTCACGATCATAGTAAGCAAGGTTCTAAATATGACGTCCGGCGTGGAATCGCCATGTCTAAAATCATTTGGAAAGTCTTATATCGATATAAATTGATCGATCTAATAGATCCAATGCCGGTACTTTGAATCATGATTGTGTAGGTGTGGTAAAACTTCTACTTGACCACTGTTCAGAGATAATCCCCTTTTTGTAGGGTGGCCTTTTGGGCAGATTGATCCAAATCATTCAAGCCCAACCCAGAAAATCCAGTAATGGGCTTTGTTTTTTAGACCACACTGTTGGACTTGGGCTGAAATTTTATAACCTAGTTGACTTGGATCAATCCCCTGATAATCCAAAACCCACTCAAGCCCGCAAATATTCTTTTTTTTAAGTAATAGGTAAAAACAAAGGTTTCAAAATAAAATTTTAATATTATATAATTATCATTTTTCTTGTATTGCATGTTTTCCATGTGCATGTGTAACATTATATCATTTTTCTATGGAAGAAGTGTTTCATGCTAAAATGACAAAAGTAAGATTTTTCTATAGACGGTTTACATACCGCAAGATTAAAGGAGAGAGGGTAGGTATATTACATAAATAAAGAAAGGAGATAATTCGACCCTTTGACATCTTGCTAGGTGCTACATTCTACTACTATTACTTAATACCTTGAAATATTGTAATAGAAAATTTCACGCATGTTGTGCCGCGTGGACCATGAAATTCAACATGTAAACAATCTTAAGGGTGCTACATGGATAGCCTTACAAAACAATTTGGACCGGCAATCAAATTGAGCAAACCAAAATAGCTTTTTTTTTTTTTTGATTGACCGATTGGTTAAAAAGTAGGAGGATCAATTGAGCGGTTCATTTGGTCTGGCCTATTTTGGCTTTGATCTTGATGGGTATAGCCCGAAAACAGTCCAATAAGGTTTCGATATGAAAAGCCTACATTATGACCGATAACTATTGATCTGGTTTGGTTTTGATTTCTTATTGGACTGGTATCGAAATGATTCGATTTGGATTTAGTTGACAGCTCAATAGTTAATTGGGCCAATCCCCATTAACTTGTAATCTTGTGTATGTCTTTAAATGGAAAAATATCCCATATAACGGGGAAGCTTTAGTATTATATCAGGCAAAAAAATCGTCTCCCGCCCAATTGCCGTCAGCTAAAGGCGGGATTTCAGCCGGCCCACCTCTCCATGTATTGGTAGGCGGGGCCGACTGTTCTCCAACCCTTGGATCAGCGGCAGGAACCTCCTACCGCGGGAGAGGATTTCAGTCCTTATATCAGCTTGCCGGGCAAGAAATAATTTCGTTTGATTCCAAACCGTGCCTATTTTTTTTGTTCTAAATTTGAACTTCCATATAAAGATTCCCGTCTACGTGCCCGTCTAGATAACCTGTTGGGTTATACGCCTTTTGGATTGTTGTGAGTTGTGACTGTGCGCTCCCCGGCCTCCCCCCTTTGGAGGTTCTACGTTAACTCAGAGGCTCTACCATAAGTGACCCCTGCAATCGCTATTAACGGCTCTGCATTCTGCTCTGTTTTGGGCCCTTAAACGGGGTTTCAAGTTGCCATGGCTGATTTTCAGACCTCAACGCATCGAGCCAAGTGGATTTTCACTCCAGCTGATCTTGTAATGCAATATCCTCTCGTATTTTTCAATTTATGATTTTTTTTCAGCAGTTATTGTTCTTGTTAAAGTTAGAAAGGATAGTTGAAACTTTTGTTTTAATTTTTTTTTGGGGTGTGTGTACCTTTTAGTTAGTGTTTCACATTTTAGTGCGGTATTTTTCAGTTATCTGATAAAACTAAGAAAAATTTGTCGTTGTTCCATTCTAATTTGAAATTTAAATCTGTTTTTTGAAATAGATGGAAAAATACAAAGCTACCAATCAAAGAGCTAGAAAAACTCTGGAGCAGGTACTGCACCTATCTGGGTTCTGTTGGTATATGCTCAATTGTTTATGAAGTTTATATGTGCATTTTCCTCCCCCATTGTTTAAAGTTATATATCTGTAGTTTTATTGCATTATTCATAAAAAAAGGTTTATTGCATTATCTTCAGCATAGAAATTCTGACATCCTTGCCTATTTGCTGGGGGGACTTCTTTGCAAGAGTAAAATACTAATACCTATGTTTCTTATATGTTTATGTAGAATTTTTCTTGGCTAGTTTTGACCATCTTTGCTGAGGCTCGTGATGAGCCTTAATATTGACCTTAGGCTTGGCTCCCTGATCTGTCCATCAATGATTCAGGTTAACAAGCTACTAATAAGTTCAATGTTCACACCTAAATAATTTATAGGGAAAAATGGAATATTTGGTAAATGATACAAACTCTGAGCCAAAACAGGGGAAAAAAACAGCAGTCCCTAGATCCAAGGTTCAAAACTCGAAGAGATTTCAAGAGTTTCAAAAATCTCGACATGGTCGAGACGAGACTCGATACGAGACGAGTCTCGAGTTTCTCAACCAGTTCTCGACATTTTCGACCAATTCTCGACTGGTCTTGACATAATATATGAATTATGATTATATGGTCTACTTGACTAATTTGGGTTTTTCGACTATGACAATTAACTATTTAAGTGTTATTATATTTATTATTCTCCTATAAATATAATTTTACTGGCTCATTTGGTCTTCTTTGATCTTCTACTAGTATAACATTATGTAGAATAACTAATATTACCCTAGGTTTACATTGAACTTTAGACCGACACTGTCAAATATGGCTGTAAACCCAACAACCACCATGTGTGATTATATTACAATTTTATTATTTAAATATATTTATATATACTAAAATATGGTTTACCTGGAGTATCAGGCCTTAAAATGATCATTTTAAAACCAGGACACTTTTTGAGCCCTTGTGGCTTTTTTACATTGGCTTGCCTCGACAGAGATCTCGGTTTCTCAAACGGTCGATACACCCTCAAGACTCGAGATTTTGAACCATCCCAGATCCATGACATTTCTTGTGATCATAAAATTAATCGAAAATCTAGAGGTTGAGCGAAACAACAGACATAAGGTCCACATTTCGACACATAGGAAGAGGAAGAGATCTTATCGAAGCACTGAGCGGAGAGATTTCACTCTTTGTCTAATTTTTCATCCTCAATAGGTATTCTCTACGATAGAATATGCAGAGAATGGGTCTGAGACACCATGCATATGGGGGAGGATGATGGCATAAGGGCTATGCTTTTCTTTCTCTTGTTTATGCTCCTCTTAATGTAAAAAAAGAGTCCTAACGAGTTTTTAAAATGAGCATTGAATGCAATTACTATAATCAACTAGCATAACTATGTAGCCCCCGTGCAATAATAGCTAATATATGCGATATTTAAGGAAGCCAACCTAGAATGGGCTGAAACCAAACTATCTAGAGTCATTCTTACAAAGCAAAATAGATTGGCATTAGGCTGAGGCTCATTTTGTGAGGTGCTAAGTAAGATCAGGCTTAACTCATGGCAATCTGAGCTCATGAATCCGCTCTCTATGAGACAATTTGACAGACCCAGTTAAAATCATCTTGTATAAGTTCCGGAATGTTGATTTTTTTTTCTCTTATAAAATATAAAATTAAGGCATTTTTGGCAGAAACCCAATCTGGGAGTATTGGTACTGAATCCCACGGTTGAGATCAAATCCAAGCTTTAGTTTTCAAATGCTTATGGAGGTTTGTGAAGAGGATTTCAAACACAGTAGAGTAGGACAGATCAGACAGTGCTGATCATGATCCAGATCGGGTGATCTGGCCTGATACTGGCCAATATTCGATGGGGATTAGTGGCATCAGCCTGTATCGACTAGATTTGTGCTGGCTGACGTTGATCCAGATTACCTGATTCATTCAATCTAATCCAAATCCCAATACTTGAATCCTTCTGTGAAGAAACTGATAGCCTATGCCATGCACTGATTGTGGCTAATCGTAGCATGCAAAATATTTAGGATACTCAACTGGTACAGGCCTTTTGAAAGCCATAATGAATCGTAGAATTTTCTTCATGCAGATAATTAAAGCAAAGGTGGAAAATGGTAATTTAACATCATTTTGGCATGAATTTTTGGTATAATGATAGAAAAAGTTTTTTTTTTTTTTTCTCTCTTTTTTATTTTTTTGGGTACAATGTGGTGATAAAAAGATGATGGAGGCCTTCCCTGATATTTATGCTATTGTAAAAGACAAGCAAGCAGGAGTTGAAGATATCTAGATAATTTGGAAGTGTGAGAATGTGCTGCTCTAATGGAACTACTTGAGAGTGGATCCAAATGAAAGGATATTGAAGTGGGAAAGGAATGGTGTGTGTTTTTTTTTATATCTTTTTTCAGTCAAATCTTAGTTGGCTACTCTGCTTAGTAGTCAGGATCCAGCAAATTTTCCAGATGATCTGAGTTGGGTTAAAGGATTGATGGCAAAGAGGGTTTAGACAACTCAAATTAACAATCCCTCTTTGCTACAGGATTTCTATTCAGTCAAAAAACAAAATCTGCAGTAAAAAGCAACGAAGAAAACCACTTATCTTTAAATTTAACCTTTAGAATTAGATGAAACTTGGCATGGATGATCTTTGTAACAGATGTGAACACCTTCTGAAGTTTGAGAGAAATCTGAGAAGAACTGCAGGAGTTATAAGCTTCGAAAACCTGCTGTTCCTGGTTCTGCCAGTACTTGGACAGGTCATAATAGATGTCGTCTATTAATTTGATTGTCACTTCCTCTGAAATTCAGATTACAGGAGAAGGAACCACAGAAATCGAGATTGGCCTGGAAACTTGACTGCCACAGTGAAGTAATCTGATAGTTTAGGATTTCTAGTTCCCATTGATCAACAAACACTTAACCAGAAATTACGGGATTGAAGATTAAAAGTGAGAAAAGAGTTGGAAGAAGTTGGAACTATAGTCGAAGAAATTGAAACACAGGAAATAACTTTGCTTGAGTCTTATAACCGATAGGACTCAACCAAGAAAAGCTGATAGCAATTTTCGGGGTTCTAAAGTCTCCCGCCAGCCTTCAACCACCTCTTATTTATAACTTGTAAGAGATTACAAAATAAGAAAGGTTACGAGAATGGAAATTGCAACCTAAACAGAAACTTCCTTTATAAGCTCGGAAAGTTTCTAAAACAAACAAATAGGAAGGTTTCCTAATCACTTTAGGAAACTTAAGAAATTTCTAAACAATGAAAATGCCAAATAACTAAGTGCTAAATTTTAGGAAACTAAATAACAGAAAGTCCTAATATCAATGTATGTTGACTAAACTAAATCTAGCTAGCGGTACTCCTTGGATGGATCGACTAGGTTGGGCTTGGCCCAACAAGTTGCAGTTGCTTCTTTCAACCCCTTCTCTTCTGCACTTGGCTTACATCAGCTCCCCCCGGCTTAGAAACATTCGTCTTTGACGAATGGATGAAAGACATATAACGGTCATAAAAGTCTGGATCAATGCGCTTGAAGTCATCCTCATGTATCCACGTGCTGTCATTGCGTGGGTGCCCTTTCCATTTGACTAAAAATGACTGGTAACCTCTACCATTGTGATTCATTGTGTACTTGGAGTAAAGAACATCTTCAATTTGGTCAGTTGGAGGAATGACAAACTGTGGAAGGCGTAAAGCATACTCCATATCCCCTTCGTCAGAATAATGACCCGTATAGAGAGTCAAATCAGTAACGTTGAAAATGTTACTAATAGCCATATTGGGTGGGAGCTCAAGGACATAAGCGTTGGCACCAATCTTCTTAAGCACCTTGTAGGGACCCATTTTCCGTGGATTTGGTAGCTTCACCGAGAGTAAATATCTCAGGAGTTATTCGAACCATTATCATGTCACCGGGCTTGAACTCCACATAATGGCGATGACGATCTGCATTAGCTTTATATACTTCATTGCTAAGCGCAATACGTCGTCGAACATCTGCATGTACTTCCGTAATATGACGGATAAATTCATCAGCTTTAATGCTTACACGCACTTGAGGTGGAAGCGACACAAGATCAATAGGCCTCTTGGGTTGTATGCCAAGCACTATCTTAAATGGTGGACGGCCTATAGTCCGATTGACGGAGCTATTATATGCAAACTCTGCTATATCAAGAATGGAGGACCAAATCTTCTCATAATCACGAACAAGTCATCGAAGAAGATTGCCCAAGCTCCGATTCACTACTTCAGTTTGCCCATCTGTTTGAGGATGGAAGGCAGTTGAGTAAAGCAACTTAGTATTTGTCTTCAACCATAATGTCTTCCAAAAATAGCTCATGAATTTCACATCCCTATCCGACACAATAGTCTTGGGCAGCCCATGGAGATGCACCACTTCCTTAAAGAATAGGACAGTAACATGCCTTGCATTAAAAGTCTTCCGACAAGAGAGGAAGTGTGCCATTTTTGAGAATCTGTCAACTACCACAAAGATAGAATCATATCGCTCCCTCGTGGTTGGTAAGCCGAGGACAAAGTCCATACTAATATGTAACCAAGGTGAGTGAGGCACCGGTAGTGGCGTGTACAAACCAGAATTATGCTTGGTGCCTTTAGCTAGTTGACATACCCGACTCCGTTGGATTACATTTTGCACATCATGGGGTAGGTGAAGCCAATAGTAAAGATCTGTAACTTATGCCATTGTCTTATCTCGACCAAAGTGTCCACCTAAACCACTTCCATGTAACTCCCGAATTAGATATTGGCGTAGGGACGTCTTTGGAATGCATAACCGTGTTCTCATAGACAAGTAGCCATCTTGAATTAAGAACTTTGGGTCGGTCTCATCTTGCTGTAAATTCTGATACATAGGACCAAAATCTTCATCTTTCATGTACTCCCCTTTGATATGCTTAATTCCTGTACCTTGGGCTGAAAAGGTACTCATTGTATTCACTTTGCGACTCAAGGCATCTGCTACTTGATTCTCTTTTCCAGGTTTGTAATTGAGTGCAAAAGTAAACTCTTGTAGGTACGAAATCTACTTAGCATGCTTGTGGCTAATGGTCCGTTGTGGATTAAGGAACTTGAGTGCCTCATGGTCAGAGTATAGGACGAACTCTTTCCCTATGAGGTAGTGTCTCCAATGTTTGATCACCTGTACAATTGCATAAAGTTCCAAATCATAGGTAGAATACCTCTTCTTTGCATCATTGAGTTTTTCATTGTAGAACGCCACCGGATGCTTCTCTTGCATAAGTACCCCTCCAATTCCCGAGTGTGAGGCATCAATAGCAACCTTGAACACACGGTCAAAATTAGGAAGGTGAAGGATAGGAGCTTCAGTTACGGCTTTCTTTATAAGGTGGAATGTTTTGGCGGCTGTCGGGGTCCATTGGAACGGACCTTTCTTCTTCTTCATGTACTCTGTGATAGGTGCCATAATGGAGCTAAACCCTTGCATGAACCTCTGATAAAAGGAAGCGAGGCCGTGGAAGCTACGAACCTCAGTATGAGTTTTCGGGAGTGGCCAATTGGTAATGCTCTCTATCTTGGATGGATCAGCTTCTACCCCTTATAAAGAGACAATAAAACCAAGGAAGACTACCTTGGGGAGCATGAAAGAGCACTTCTTCAAATTCAAGTACAACTTCTCATCTCGAAGGATTCTCATTACTCGCCATATATGATCAAGGTGGTCTTCATGGCCTTTGTTGTATATTAGTATATCATCAAAGTAGACAACAAGGAACTTACCGATGAACGGTTGAAACGTCTGAGTCATTACTCTCATGAAGGTACTAGGGGCATTGGTTAACCCAAAGGGCATAACCTTCCATTCATATAATCCGTCCTTCGTTTTAAAGTCTGTTTTCCATTCATCGCTGGGACGAATACGGATTTTATGGTAATCACTCCGTAAATCAAGCTTTGTGAAAATGGTTGCACCCGTCAACATGTCTAACATATCATCAAGCCTTGGGATAGGAAATCTGTATTTGACGGTGATTTTGTTGATTGCTCTGCTGTCGATGCACATCCGCCATGATCCGTCTTTCTTAGGTGTCAAGAGTGTTGGTATGGCACATGGGCTCATGCTTTCTACAATGAAACCCTTTTGCAACAATTCATCCACCTGTCTTTGAGTTCTGCATGCTTTGTAGGGCTTAGATGGTAGGTGGGAAGGTTCGGTAACACTGAACCGGGGACTAAATCAATTGCATGTTGTATGTCCCTCATTGGTGGCAACTCGTTAGGTAACTCATCTGCAACCAGATCTGTAAAATTAGATAAGAGAGATTGAATAGGTGGGGGAAGGTTAGTCTTTTCAGGGGGTACAATTTCCCTAGCCATGAGGGTTATCATTACACTACTTTCTTTACTTGTTTCTTCAAAATTTTATTGGTTGAGTATCAATAATGGTTGATCAGTTTGCTGTCCCGCCCTTGATGATTGTCCCTTGCCCTTGTTCTTACTAATGGTTGCTGGTTGGTCATTCTTTAAAGCTTGTAGGATTTGTTTACACTTCAATTGTGCAGGCCACAACCTGTTTTTCTTAGCTGATACATTAATAGGCTTCAATATCATAGGCTTTCCATCAACACCGAAGTAACATTGGTTCTTGGTGCCTCCAACCAACACATCATGGTCATATAACCATGACATTCCCAGTAGTACATCAGTCAATATCATAGGGATTACGTCACACCAAACTGTATCATTGTAGATCCCTGCTTGTAGTGGAATCAAACACCTTTGGCTTACTTCTAATGTATTGCCGTTGAGAAGTGAGACCTTGTACGGTTGAGGATGAGTTTTAGCTTCTAGTTTGGCATCTGTTACAAAGGCTTGTGACACCACATTAGCACTACTACCGCTGTCCACAATAATTTGAGCAAGCTTAGGACCACTAGACATCCAGGTGGTAAAAATACAATGACGTCGCCAATCTTCCCCTTTCGATTCAGCCACTAACATCCGACTCACAACATGTATCCTAAGGGATTCCTCATCTTCTTCAAAATTATAATCTTGTTCATCACCTAGGGCAATATTATCATAGGAATCATCTTCTTGTGGTTCCCAAACTTGAGAATCAGCATTGGCCTCCACAGAAGCCACTAGGGAATTGCCTTTCACCTTCCTTGGGCAATCCCTTGCATAATGTCCATAGGCATTACAATGATAGCATTGAGTATTGTTATTGGAAGCCATTGGTGTCACACCCTAATTCTGGTTGAACCAGAAGTGTGAGTGAACCGCCACTTGAACCAACGATTCACACCAGGATCTCGATAAGACCGTATCCACTTATACAAACCATTGCACATAACCACAATCAGATTATAAATAAATACAGTAGAAGTTTTAATATAAATGAACTGAGTATTCTATTGATACTTAAATAAATTATCCTAATTATTCAATAAACCAAAACGTAAATGAAATATCTTTACATTGTTTATAATATCCAACTGAAATAAATAAAATAACTAAATCAATAATATCCTAGAGGTACACGCAGTAAGGGCACTCGCATGAAGCAATATGCTCGTCCTCCCCTGCTTGCACTTCCAGAGCAGCAACACCTCCATACACCGGAGCATCCACGTAGTCCTCCACAGTATAACCTGCATTAACATCTAAAAATACTGTGTATACAAGGGTGAGCTCACAACTGATGCAGTCCAAGAAGGCCCAAGGCCCAAGCTCAAGTCGATAATGGGTCAGCCCAAAGAACCAGTATTGGTCCATTGGACCAACCCAAAGACCAACGACACTGTTCACGTGAACAGTGTTCACGGTACTGTTCACGTGAACAGTACCAACAGCAGAAATTTTCCTTCTTTTGTTATTTCTTTCCTAAATTATTCTTAGATTTTGTTTCCTAAAATTAAGTTATGGATTGATATTTTGTAAGTTGTTTTTTTTGGAAACTTTCCTAAATCTATAAAGGCAAGTTTTCCTTTTAATTTATCTTAAGATATTTTTTAGATTGGAAACTTTCCTAAATCTATAAAGGTAAGTTTCCCTTTTAATTTATCTTAGGATATTTTTTTTAAGAGGACTAAATCCTTCCTTATTTTGTAATCTTTCTTAAGTCTATAAATAAGATAAAGAAGAAGAGAACCAAGCAGATTTAGACCGAAAAAAAAGAAGAGAGTTTAGCTCCTCGATTTTCCGGTTGAGTCTCATAGGTTGTGAGACTCAACCGAAATATTCTGTTTTATGGTTTTCTTGTCCTTCTGTTAATTCCTTCAAGTTCTTATTATTGCATACTGAATTGCGATACCATTAAGTGCTGATTTGATCAACGAAAGCTCGTGGGATTAAAGATTAAAATCATATCGACCAGCTCTAACTAAACCAGTCCCGTTTTCAGATGATAGGTAGTTTTCAAAAAATCACATCTCTCTCATCTGTGATCGGATCATCTCCAACTTTGGATATGTCTTCAAGTACATCCTATAGAGTATTTCCCATCAAGATTCAAGTGATTTCAAGGGTTAGATTTCAAGATAAGTGGTTTTCTTCATTACTTTTCTCTCGCAGATTTTGTATTGGACTGAATTAAGATCCCGTAGCAAAGAGGGCTTGTTAATTTGACTTGCTTTGAACCCTCTTTGCCATCAATTGGTATCGAGCATGGCCGAGGAGAGTTCTAACTCTCCTAATCATCCAACAATCCCAATGACCTTGTTACTCCCGGTTCTCCAACGATTGACCAAAATGGATGCCAAGTTAGATAGCATGGATGGGAGAATGAGTAATTTAGAGGAGCTAAATCATCCTAGGCCTGCTAGAGTGGAAGCCCCTAGAAGGGAAGCCCTTAATGCCAACCTAATGCCAAGACGTATTCTTAGGGCTCCTCAAAGAGTTCCTAGAGAGGAATACCACAACCCACCCTATGAAGACTATGATGAACCTATCCGTTACCAAACCCATAAGGTACGGATGGACCTTAAAGAGTTTCATGGGAGGCAAGACCCCGAAGCTTTTCAAGACTGGCTAAATGCTCTAGATGACTATTTCGATTGGTTTAACCTTCCTGAACCTCGAAAGCTGCAATTGGCCCGCTCTAAACTTGTCGGGGGTGCTCGTGATTGGTGGCGTAACTATGAATATAGTCTCATGAGGAGTCGTAGAGAACCCACTACTTGGGAGGAGATGAAGGAAGAATTGAAAGAAAAGTATTTGCCTCGGTCTTTCCAAAGAAGGTTGCATGACCAACTGAACAATCTTCGTCAAGGTAATATGAGTATGGAAGACTATGTATACCAATTTGATCAATTATGTGCACGGTCAGGTTCACGAGACAATGATGATCAAATGATATCTCGGTTTCGTTTGGGGTTGCGTCCTGAGATTAGAGAAAAATTGGGTGTGGTTGATATTGTTAGTTTTAACGACTGTGTTGATAAAGCTTTCCAAGCCGAGGACCTTTTGAAGTCAACACTAAAGCCCACCGACAGTTCTTATGAATTGAAGCATCCTACACCAAACAGTAAAGCCATAGGGACTACATCTCATGCTACTCCAACAACAGATAAAGGTAAAACTCCCATGGTAGCAGCTACAGATGTACAATGCTATCACTGTAATGCATATGGTCACTTTGCTAGAGATTGTTCACAAAAATTAAAGGTAAACTCTTTAGTTGCTGCAATCGAGGCCAATCCAGATACACAGGTATGTGAGCCGCAAAGTGATGACACTTCTATTCCTAATACGGATGTCATGGAAGATGGTGAGGATTCATATGGAATCCATATAATCAGCAGTATGGTTTTGATTGCCCCAAAAGTAGATGTGGATAATTTTGATGCCTTTGCTAAAGCTCCAGGGATTGACAAAGGTGACCACAGTTTTGATGAAGACCACGGTGTTATGGAGACAATTGCGGAAGATGAAGAGTTGAACACGATAGTCCCCATGAATACCACGATTCTACTTGACTTTCCTCAAGATGTTGAGCATATTGACTTTGTGATACCGTCTAAATATCTTGAAGAAAGTGGACCCAAGTGATGGATTTTCTTCCAATATTGCAAACACAGCCCGAATTTCCGAATCCAGAAGACGTTGCCTACCGAACCCACTGAAATCATTCTTCATCATTATCGAACTCGTGGACGAGTTCATTTTAAGTGGGCGGGGAGTTGATGCAGTCCAAGAAGGCCCAAGGCCCAAGCTCAAGTCGATAATGGGTCAGCCCAAAGAACCGGTATTGGTCCATTGGACCAACCCAAAGACCAACGACACTGTTCACGTGAACAGTGTTCACGGTACTGTTCACGTGAACAGTACCAACAGCAGAAATTTTCCTTCTTTTGTTATTTCTTTCCTAAATTATTCTTAGATTTTGTTTCCTAAAATTAAGTTATGGATTGATATTTTGTAAGTTGTTTTTTTTGGAAACTTTCCTAAATCTATAAAGGCAAGTTTTCCTTTTAATTTATCTTAAGATATTTTTTAGATTGGAAACTTTCCTAAATCTATAAAGGTAAGTTTCCCTTTTAATTTATCTTAGGATATTTTTTTAAGAGGACTAAATCCTTCCTTATTTTGTAATCTTTCTTAAGTCTATAAATAAGATAAAGAAGAAGAGAACCAAGCAGATTTAGACCAGAAAAAAGAAGAGAGTTTAGCTCCTGATTTTCGGGTTGAGTCTCATAGGTTGTGAGACTCAACCGAAATATTCTGTTTTATGGTTTTCTTGTCCTTCTGTTAATTCCTTCAAGTTCTTATTATTGCATACTGAATTGCGATACCATTAAGTGCTGATTTGATCAACGAAAGCTCGTGGGATTAAAGATTAAAATCATATCGACCAGCTCTAACTAAACCAAGTCCCGTTTTCGGATGATAGGTAGTTTTCAAAAATCACATCTCTCTCATCTCGTGATCGGATCATCTCCAACTTTGGATATGTCTTCAAGTACATCCTATAGAGTATTTCCCATCAAGATTCAAGTGATTTCAAGGGTTAGATTTCAAGATAAGTGGTTTTCTTCATTACTTTTCTCTGCAGATTTTGTATTGGACTGAATTAAGATCCTGTAGCAAAGAGGGCTTGTTAATTTGACTTGCTTTGAACCCTCTTTGCCATCAACAACTTAGCTCAGTAAGAAAATCAAACAATGCAACAAGCAATATGCATGAGTAACATTCACATTTGGTCTTGTTTTTAAGTTTGCAATGTGCTATAGAAAGGATTGGAGACCACGGCACCTCTATACATGAGTGTGTGAATCCGCCCAATGGATCAAACACCACTCTCGTCCCACATGCACCCACCATGGAATAGAGATAGAGCTAAAGTGTTCGGATCACACACCGCCAACACTTCCCCTAATACCCTACTCATACCAACATGTAAGCCCCTATTGGCGAGGGCTTGCAAACTGGGTTCGTAACTAACCAATCCTATATGTCATCACAGTAGGCCCTATCCCAGCACAACTCCCTACGGCATAGAGTTATGGCTCGAGTCTGGCGACCAGGCCGGAGACCACAGTACCACGTCCTCCCCCTGATATCCTATCCGCACCAAGCATGCTAAGATAGCAGCGAAAAATGTGCCAGTGTGAGGAATGATCCAAGACCCCAGGTCCTTCTCATTCCACACACCAACGAAAACAATCACATGCCTAACAATCACATCCTAGCATAGCGAGTATGCATGAACAATATAATAACTGAAAGTAAAGATGACATGTGAATATGCACAAACAACATTCCACAAAACAATAATTATTAACAACGTTTTACTGTTATTAAGTTATTAGGGTTTAGGTCCGATTCCATTACCTGACGCTTGATTGCTAGTTTGCTCCGCGTCACAGAGTCCAAACTTGTTATCACAAGGTCCTATACGACATTAGGGTTTAGTTAGAATTTGTTCCATAGGTTTTACGTTGGTCGGAAACCAATTGGGTCAAAAACCAACCCATTCTGGACATACCGGTTGCATATACCGGTTGCAAGTCACTGTACAGTGGCGTGACCGGACAACCTTGGCAGGCTACCCGAGAGGTACCGGTCGCATATACCGGTCGCACATAGTGCCATCGGTATGGTAGACTGGTATGCCTCCGGAAGACCACCAACTTGGTGTTCGTCTTCCGTCGGTCACCCATTATGGCTTCTAGGGTTCCTCCTATGCATTCTAGGCCTGAGCAATGTTTTAGGGTTTGTTTTATCTTCCATTCAAGTCCTACGTTCTAAGAAACCTTAGTTTAGCATTCAATCTAGGGTTTCTCAACTGAATTAGGGTTTAACGGCAATTTAGGGTTTTAGTTCAATACCTAGCCTTGCATGGTATTGATCAGTCCTTAGCTTAAAGAAAAGTTCAGGCACTTACCGTTGGTTCACGAGCTATGGTGTTCTTCGTCCAACGGAGGCTCCTTTCCAACCTTTCTTAGCTCATTCTCCTCTTAGATCTCCTTCTCCTCTCTAGGGTTTGTGAAAATTAATCAAAAAGGTTTAAGAAGGTTTAGAGGTCCTTAAATAGGCTAGGATGGAGTTTAGGAAGTTTCCCTAGTTTAGGAAAGTCTCTAGGATTGAGATTTGGCAAGCAGGACCCACAGAGATCCGCTTCTGGATCTAACTAGTCTGCCCGTGCAGACATACCAGTTGACCGGTATCATGAGACTGGTATAACATTATTTCTCTGTTTTGGTCCGTTTTCGTACCTGATTGTCATCCGCTAGTCCCGTCTGGTCCGGTTATGATTGGAAGACCTGTTACAACATGAAATAGAGGTTTAGATCGGGTTTATGGAGTGCGGGTCTTACAACTCCCCCACCCTTAAAAGAAATTTTATCCCCGAAATTTGCATGTAGGTCTCACAATTGGTCCTTTTCCCTTTTCAATTATCGTAGGAGTAGGACGAGGAGCAGCCACTGTGCTCTTGGGATTTGTCATGGGTCTTTTGTTTTCATTATAATTTTGGGGATACCTTCTAGAAGTCTTTAGGAGCTCTTCGGCTTAAAAAGCTTTATCAACACAGTCATTAAGACTAACAATATCGACCACCCCCAGTTTTTATCTAATCTCAGGTCGCAATCCCAAATGGAACCGAGATATCATCTGATCATCACTGTCTCGTGATCCGGTCTGTTCACATAGCTGGTCAAACTCATACACATAATCTTCCAAGCTCATGGTTCCTTGTCGAAGATTATCTAATTTATCATGTAACCTCCTTTGGAAGGAACTTGGTAGATATTTTTCTTTTGATTCCTCTTTCATCTCCTCCCAAGTAGTGGGTTCCAACCCCCTCCTCATTAAGCCATATTCATAGTTACGCTACCAATCACGGGCACCCCCCATTAGTTTGGAGCGAGCCAATTTCAGTTTTTGTGGTTCGGGAAGATCAAACTAATTGAAATAGTCATCTAGGGCATTCAACCAGTCATGAAAAGCTTGGGGGTCTTGTTTCCCATGAAACTCCTTGAGGTCCATTAGAACCTTATGGGCTTGGTAACGGATAGGTTGGTCTCCATAATCTTCATAGGGTGGGTCTTGATATTCTTCCCTACGAACTCTTTGAGGAGCCCTAGTAATACGTCTTGGCACTAAGTTGGCCATGGGAGCTTTTCTTCTAGGGGCTTCTATTATAGCCGGCCTAGGATTATTTCATTCCTCCAAAATATTTATTCTCCCGTCCATATTATCTAACTTTACATCTATTTTGGCCAACCGTTGGAGAACCATGTTAATAAGGTCATTGGGGTTGGTGGACTGATTAGGAGAGTTAGAACTCTCATTAGCCATGCTCTGATACTAAATTGATGGCAAAGAGGGTTTAGACAACTTAAATTAACAATCCCTCTTTGCTACAGGATCTCTGTTCAGTCCAAAAACAAAATCTGCAGTAAAAAGCAATGAAGAAAACCACTTATCTTTAAATCTAACCGTTAGAATTAGATGAAATTTGGCATGGATGATCTTTGTAATAGATGTGAACACCTTCTGAAGTTTGAGAGGAGAAGAACCACAGGAGTTGTAAGGTTCGAAAACCTGCTGTTCCTGGTTCCGCCACTACTTGGACAGGTCAGAATAGATGTCGGCTATTAATTTGATTGTCACTTCCTCTGAAATTGGATGAGATCAGATTGCAGGAGAAGGAACCACAGAAATCGAGATTGGCCTGGAAACTTTACTGCCATAGGGAAGTAATCCTATGACGAATAGAATATGTAATCTAACCAGAACCAGCAATTTACTATGAGACAAAGAGAGAAAGAATTTTGGAGAATGGGGAGAGAGAGATCGGCACTGTGAGAGAGAGAGAGAGAGAAAGAGAGAGCAGTGACGTTAGCTCCTATCTCCTCTCCTCTTTCAAATATATATTAATGATAATTATAGTTACAAAAGGAGTCCTAACAGCAATAAAATTCTAGAGAATGTGAACAATATAAGCTCCTAGTTACGTAAGACTGTTATTAAAAGAGTCCCAACACTATTGCACTACTCTCAAAATAAGAAATAAGTGTTCCACTCGATGAGGACACTCCATACGTTGGAGCAGTCCTATCGAGTGGACTAGGTATATACGTAACACCCCCCTCAAGCTGGAGCATACAGATCTCCCATGCCTAGCTTGAAACAGTGGAGTCGAAATGTTGGTCCAAACAATGCCTTTGTAAGAATTTCAGCTAATTGATCAGAAGAAGAAACAAACGGAGTAACAATCAGCTTCTTGAGAATTGCATCACGAACAAAATGGCAATCAACTTCAATATGTTTGGTGCGTTCATGAAAAACTAGATTACTAGCAATATAGATAGCTGCTTGATTGTCATAGAACATAGTGGTCAGAGTAGCAAGGGGAAAAACCTCGTTGAGTTATAACAAGACTAAATTTATCAAACCAAGCACGTGGGGATTGTTTCAAACCATAAATAGCCTTGTGTAATTTGCATACTTTGGTGGAAGTCCCCCCTGAGCAACATACCCTGGAGGTTGATCCATGTAAACTTCTTCCTGGAGATCCCCATAAAGAAAAGCATTCTTGACAGCCATCTGAAATAAAGACCAGTCAAAATTGACTGCCATAGAAATAAGGATCTTGACAGAGTTAAGGAGAGCCACTGGTGAGAAGGTCTAAAAAAAAAATCAACCCCATATGCTCTGATACCATATGATGAATAGAATATGTAATCTAACCAGAACCAGCAATTTACTATGAGACAGAGAGAGAATTTTGGAGAATGGGGAGAGAGAGATCGGCACTGTGAGAGAGAGAGAGAGAGAGCAGTGACGTTAGCTCCTATCTCCTCTCTTCTTTCTAATATATATTAATAATAATTATAGTTACAAAAGGAGTCCTAATAGCAATAAAAGTTTAGAGAATGTAAACAATATAAACTCCTAGTTACATAAGACTGTTATTAAAAGTGTCCCAACACTATTGCACTACTCTCAAAATAAGAAATAAGTGTTTCACTCGATGAGGACACTCCATACGTTGGAGCAGTCCTATTGAGTGGACCAGGTATATACGTAACAAATCTGATAGTTTAGGATTTCTAGTTCCCATTGATCAACAAAAGCTTAACCAGAAATTACGGGATTGAAGATTAAAAGTCAAGAAAAGAGTTGGAAGAAGTTGGAACTATAATCGAAGAAATTGAAACACAGGAAATAACTTTGGTTGAGTCTCACAACCGATAGGACTCAACCAAGAAAAGCCGATAGCAATTTTCGGGGTTCTAAAGTCTCCCACCAGCCTTCAACTACCTCTTATTTATAACTTGTAAGAGATTACAAAATAAGAAAGGCTATGAGAGTGGAAATTGCAACCTAAACAGAAACTTCCTTTATAAGCTAGGAAAGTTTCTGAAACAAACAAATAGGAAGGTTTCCTAATCACTTTAGGAAACTTAAGAAATTTCTAAACAATGAAAATACCAAATAACTAAGTGCTAAATTTTAGGAAATTAAATAACAAAAAGTCCTAATATCAATGTATGTCGACTAAACTAAATCTGGCTGGCAGTACTCCTTGGATGGATCGACTAGGTTGGGCCTGGCCCAACAAGTTGCAGTTGCTTTCGACCCCTTCTCTTATACACTTGGCCTGCATCAAGGATACCCCATCAAGGTTCAATTTTACACGTGGACCACCTTATAGTAACATTCTTACTATTAATCACCTGATTTGAAGAGGTCATGTAGGGGCCATTGCTTGGAGCAATGGTAAAAGTTCAGGCTGGCAGGGAATGTCCGGGCTCGAGTCTTTAGAGCGGTTACTTTGCACAAAAATGCAGAAGGTTAGGACCGTTTCCAAACTCACCCCTCCCAGGACCTAGCATAGGTGGGACCAGCACTGGGTAATGACCTTTTGTTTCAAGAAGTCATGTTGTGTGATTCCTAAGTTTAAGAGATGCTGAAGCAGTAAAATCTTTCTTAGTGTTGCTCTTTTGCTACTCAATGTCAATGGAAACTATTGCTTATAAAGGGGTCATTCTTGCTGATTTTTTTTCACTCTCTTCTGGCGGTGGACAAAACATTTGCAGGGTAAAGGAAAGAGGTTGTGAATTCTTATCCCTTGAGCAATTATTTGGTGCCTCTGGAGAGCTAGGAATGATAGGACATTGATCATCATGTTGTGCTTGTGCATGTGGTGGTAAATGGTGTTCTACACAATCTTATTTGGTGCACCTGTTGAACTTAAGAATTCCAATGTGTTATTGTGTCTGATATTATATCCCAAAATGGAACTCTTAGTGTAGGTAATATTTTGTGTAGGGTTGGGCGTTCCATGTGTATAGCTTTTTGTTGAACCTATTAGTGCTGTTCAGTCATTTCTCATCTAGTGTCTAGTGTCTACTTTGTTGAAAAAAGCATAAATCCTGCATTTATCATGCTAATTATCTTCAACATGTCCAGTGTCTACTTTGTTGACTTCACCAGATGTAAACTGAATGTACCCAGTCTTATTTCTTATTTGTAAAAGATCTAATTTATGGTTCTCATAAATGATAGACAAATATGTCAGTGTTCTATGATAAGGATTATATGCTTCGCAGCTCTTGACACTCCCTAAAACTCTTATTTCTGTGAATGTTTTCATGTTCTTCCTGACCAAATAGCTTCATGTTGCTTAGTTTTTTCTGTTGGACATGCAAATGGCGCTTGTTTTTCTCATTTATCTTCTTTTCTAATATTTTTGAAGTACGGAGCAACACGTATGGAAGTAGATGTTGACGGGTCATTGGCTTACCCACAAGCTCAACTTGATGGAAAAGATAATGGTAAATGTGATTTTAAATTTTGAGACATTTCCCCCAGTTTAAGATGAACATGTCCTTGTATTTTTGTTACAATTTAACATATTTGCCTCTAGCTGAGAAGCACTCCCTTCTGAAGCCACTTAATATTGAGGAAGAGCAACTTATGCGGGTGTTCTATGAACATAAGATTCAGGAAGTATGTGGCGCCTTTGGATTTCCACATAAAATTCAGGTGTGTGATTTTTCCTTATGAACCAGGGACCTTATAATTGGGCTTCATCGTTCTTCCTTGAAGTAAAATTGGCCTTGCAGGCGGCAGCCATCATATACTTTAAAAGGTTTTATTTGCAATGGTCTGTCATGGAGCATCACCCAAAGCACATAATGTAAGACCCGATTTTTGGTATTTTTCATTTTCTTAGAAGTCTGATCCTTTAAAACATCGACAAAGATTGCACAGACTAATATGAAAAGCATGGATGTTCATGCACTAGAACCAATATTTGGTTTTTCTCAGGCTATAGCCTTGTCTGTCTTGGTGCAACCTTGATGGTTTCTCATTGGTCACCTACTGGAGATTGCCCTTAAACACTACTTTTCCTTTTTGTTGGTACTTTTATTGTTGTTCAATATTTCAGTCATAAACTGAAAATGACTTTTGCATTGTGCAGGCTTACTTGCATTTATGCATCATGCAAGATAGAAGAAAACCATGTATCTGCAGAGGAGCTTGGTAAGGGAATTCAACAGGATCATCAAATGATTCTCAATAATGAGATGATAGTTCTTCAGGCATGGATATGCTTTGCATGCCACTGTTATCTATCTTTTACTGATTTCAATCATTGTCTTACATTTTTTGGTTAATTTATATTTCTGGCTGGGATGCAGAGCCTGGGATTTGATCTTATTGTTTATGCACCTTATCGGTCACTTGAAGCTTTTGCTGATGATATGGAGGTCAGTTTGGACATTATTCATTTATCTAGATGACTGTATTTGCTCTAGTTTGTATGGTTGTTGTCCTAATGGAGGAAACCTGTTATGGGGGTGGTAATTGCACGCAACGAAAAATATTTCTAAGAGGAAAAGTGAACTGCAGTAGGATTTTCTTTTGATTTGTTATACGTTCACATAATGTGGCTATTCTTGACTTCCATTGTACTTTTTCTGCATTCTATGATATTATCGGTGCTTTTTAAGGAATTTTGCCAAGCGAAGGACGACCAGCTGCAAACGCGTAAGGTAATTGTTGCTTTCATTCTCCATATTGTTGTTTCTAAATGATTGTCCATTATGTTATGGTTTGATTCTCTCATTTGTTTGGTGTTTTTTTGTTAATCATTACTTTGATTTCCATTTGTTCTCTCTGGAAGATATTGGAGTCACATTCTTATCCCACAGGCTCTATTGATGAGCTAAAGATCCATTTGCGTGCTTGAAATGGTTAGCAAAGTAACATGTAGTTGTAAGTGAGCCAAGTAAAATGTGTCTATCATATATGCCACCATCCAAACCACTATAACAAGTGAAAATATATAAGCAACTTTCCAATCTGCGTCAACAAATAAAGGTGCTAGCTGGGTCAACTGGTAAGGTCTATGGCTTGTCATAGCGGAAACCTCAGATCGAGTCTAATTTCCAACCTCCTCTCTTTGTTATATATAACCCCCAAATACCCGAAGTGCACATATATACAAACTCAATATTTTTTGACTGAAGAAAAGGAAAAACCTGCATCAACTGATACCTTTAAATGAATTCAATGGTGGTGTACTAGGACCAACCGAACAACCATCCTCAGGTATTGCTATCAAGATAATCCATTGCTGCAATCATTTTCTAGCCACCTCCCTCGAGAGACCCTCAACAAGCCGTGAGATCTTAAAAAGGAATTGGATTTATTATGATTTTGGAATTTTGAAATTATGACTGATGATGGTCATTGCTATGGATGATTGAGCAAGTTCCATAATTCTATCCACACCATATCCATCCTGGATAGGGAGGAAAACAATTAGGAGGGGGAGGGGGGAGGGGGGAGGGGGGAGGGTGGAGGGTGGTGGGTGGCAGAAGTTCAATTGGTATGCAATTAGGTTTGGTAGGGTTATGGACTTAATAAAAAACCACAGCAATGACTTCATGCTTTTACTAAGAATCACCTTTTTAAATTATGACTGACGATGGTCATTGTTATAGATGATTGAGCAATTTACATGATCCCAACACCTTATCTGTCCCAGACAGGGGGGAAAACAATTTGGCAGGGGGGTGGGGTGGGAAGTTCAATTGGTTTGCAATTAGGTTTGATGACTTAATTAAAAAAAATGACTTCGTGCTTTTACTTTATTATGACAGTGGCTCCCCGGCCTCCATAAATAAATCACAGTTTCCCAAAGTTGGACTTGGCGAACTTCTCAGTTAGCATGATTTAATTCATATGTACAAAGTACAAGTGCAACATCAACATTTTTCTAGAAATCAGTGAATTACCTTAACTTCATGTGTCAACCAACTTTCAAGTACGAAGGTCCATGAAAAACATCATCCTCTTGTTAGGTCCTTGGATCAAAAAGGGTATCAAACAGGTGGATTGGATTATTTTGTTGGGGGGTCCTAGGGGGTGTGTGTGCATGTGGGAATAAAAGCTTCATTAAGCAAAAGAAAAAACTATGACACTAAATGTGCAGGAAAACAATTATTCGTTATGCTATTTCGTGAGTTTGAATGGAAGAGCTAGTACTTCTATTTGGCAATTTATAATAGACTTAAATGAGATGTCCCCTAGCCTTGCAGTTGGAAACAAAATTATTAAAAAACTTTATATAAGAACTTTGAGCTCCAGATCATCCATTAAACTATTCCAGCTATGACTGGTCATAGATTGGATCTTTTAAAACCGAAATGTACAATTAATTCAAACAGTCACTTGCAATTTTTCTAGAGAAGAAAAAGGACACGGGCTGTGTGTTGATCAGCCCATTATGGGCCAGAGTGACAGGTCTAGAGAGCATATTTGAAGCTTCAAACTTAATATATAATGAAAAGAATATGAACACTTTATGTAATCTTAAGAATCTGATTTTCAACAGATTCATCTGTTTAGCTTCTAGGGACACGACTGCAACAAGAACATTTCATTTTGAGACAATCACATTTAGTGATTTAGAGGTTGACCGGTATATTATTACTTCCATAGGATCATCATGAGTAACTCATTTACAAGTAGAAACTCTCCAAAATCATTTGTAAGGATGAAAAAAAAGAAAAAGGGGATACGGAATAGACCGCTTCGCTAACTGATTGTGAACTAAAGCGTCTTGTTAACAATCTCCGAACAAAAAATATTATTCACCACTATTTGTAGGGGAAATAAAAGAACATAAAGTTTTTCTCTACATTGCACAATAGTAGATGATATCTTCCCATCTACGTTAGGTGCATAACAATATATCTAAGGTTCCCAGTTATATGGTACCTCCCTCCAAATATTCATTCTTAATAAGCAAACAAAATTTTAAAATTTTAAAAATTCAAAATTATAGCTCTAGGTATGAAATGGCTATAATTGGCATGCACTCCGCTACTTATTACAATCTGTTTACCAGAAAGAGAAATTAATAAGTTTCATGGGAGATCCTATTGTCACTATCTGTTCTCTTCATTTTGTTGGTCTCATTGAATCTATAGTGAATAGAGCTTTTGTCAGATTTAATGATCGCATCGAGGAAAAAAAAGTTGATCGTGATTCATGAGAATTGAGAAGCATTGAGAATCAGAAGGGTACAGATAGGATTGCTAAATGAGAAGGAGAAAGTAGATTAGAAGCTATGAAACTGAGAGGCTAAGCAGAATGTCATGCATTCTTTTGAGATGGACGGTTCACAACTTTTAAGGCATTTTGATTAAACCATTAAGATCCTGAATTCAAGGCTTATATGTTATTATGTAAACTTCACTCAATCTCTCCCCCCCCCCCAAACCAAAAAAAAAAAAAAAAAAAAAATCTAGAGATGGATTTCCAACAGGATGTCCAAAGTCAACTATTAAAAAAAAGATCATTGACGTTTACATCATTTGGCAGTTTGGGGGTTTACTATTACATCAGATGCTTAATATCATCTTATTAGCCTGATTCAATTTGGCTTTTCACATTGCCCCACTCAAGGATCAAGGGGTGGTCTATATGAATTGAAAACGAGTTGTTGGGCATTGTCACTGTGCAACTATGATTTTATGGACAAAGGAGCATCATCCTCAATGTTATCAGGGAGCATTACACACTCCCCCAACTCCCATCCAGTTTCACATTTTCTAGACGACGCTTGCAGCCATTCTCAAGGCATCTTGGTTTTCAGGTAGCTAAAACAGATTACCATTTATTTTAATGATAAAAATTTCATGTCATATAAAAGTAGAGGATTAAATTAGCAGCTGTAAGTCATATTCTCACAAATATATTAGGGCAGTTTGCCATGCCAGAGGTGACAAACAATATCAGAATCAGCCCCCCCCCCAAAAAAAAAAGAAAAAAGAAAAAAAAAAAAGAAAAAAGGAAAAAGAAGCAAACAAAACATGTTATGATTCCTCAATGTAGAGGAAAACACCTTTATTTACAATCCCTTTCCCATAAAAAGGATATGTAGAAAGTGCTGTTGTCCCCCTATGAACTCATGAGCAATAATAAATACCCATTATAAAAAAAAAAAGATATGGAAACAACTGTTCAGAGTTCAATTTGACTTTCTGCTTAAGGAACCATCCAATCATGGGATAATTAATGGTAGTAGACATATTCCCATTAAGCCTGGTGGTCATGGGTTTGACTCTGGAAAAAGCCTCTCCGCAAAGTGGGGGTAAGGCTGTGTACATAAACCCCCTCCCCAGACCCCGTAGGGGCAGGTGCTTCGTTCATTGGGTATGCCCTTTTTTTAGATGTATTCCCATTAATATGGGCTAGAAGTGATGCAGTAGCAATGTCATGGATGGATCGACACGAGCCAATTTGGCTACCCAAGCCAAACCTGAACCGGCTCAAACCCAAACCAACCTTTTGGTCTGGAAAGGGTTGGTAGATGATTAATTAGATTAGGAAGTTTTAATTTATAGGTTTCCTTATTTACTATTTCTATTTTATGTCATAGGGATTAGATTTGATTTCATAAAGATGTTATTTACTTTCTAAGTTTACTTCAAATTAGTTTAGGAAAGTTCTACCTTTAAATAGAATATGTATTAGGTTTTATTTTCAGAATTAGAAGATTGAAGAAAGAAAAGAATGAATTGAATATTATGGTTGTGAGTCTACGAGGAAAATTGGTGTGCTTTCTTTCTCTTCCCCCTTCATCTCTGCGATCAGGGCAGACCCTCTTCCTTGGGCTGTTACCCTTCTTCCTTCCTCTTTCCCTCTTCTTCTTCCTCTCCTCTATTCCCTTGTTTCTGGGCGGTAAACCCAGTCCACAAAATCTCACTCATTCCCCCCCCTTTCTCTGAAATCTTTGGAAAAACCTCAACCCAAAGGACCCAAACCCCAAGCCCTTAGCCCCAAATCATACCTTGGCTGGGCACTGCAGCTCTAAACCCAAACCTGCAACTCCCTTTACCGCCAGGGTCTGTTTCAGATGCTTTGTTCATCAGTTCTTCTTGCTGGTTTTTTGTAATGTTGTGTGGATTCGATAGGCTAGTGGTTTAGGAATCTACTCCTGAAATTTCAAATCCATTGGAGCTGCATCGAAGAAGTTCTCCTCTCTCTAAGCTAACCTGTTTCCGCCTCTTGTTCTGTCGACAGCTTGAAGAAGACAGTTTAATCAGATTTCCAAATTTGCCCTTAGACTTATATATATAACTCTGATTTGTTTTCTTTAAGTTCCTTTCCAAAATTGTCCCCCTCCATTTAGTCTTTATTACAAGTACATCATAAGGATCTGTTTGGTTGTTTAGAGTTATTTCAGACTTCAGATTAATTACAAAATTGCCATCACTGGTTGAGTTTTGAGTTTATTTACAATTCTGCCACTGTTTGTTGAACCAAGCTTCCATGTTATTTGGTTGGGCCCATTAGCGGATTAATTAGGGTTTTCTCAACCCGGATCCCGCATCAAGAAGCCTAGAACATGATCTGAATTCCAATATCTTCCTTATTGTTCAGAAACTCCCGAATGGTGTTTCTAGTTCTAGAATATCCATTTATTTTTTGTTGTCTACTTTGCTAATGGAGCAGAGCACAGGGAATCCTACTTGTAAGCTGGAATCATTGGTTTACATTGACAACAAAACATATCACTAACTGAGAATGAGATAGACAACGAGTGCATAAATGTAAGAATTCAATAATTTTCAGTTCTTTCTCCATCCCATGAAACTCTGACTGACTTTTTAGAGAGATCATCTGCGAAAAAGAACCTAGTACTGGAAAATCAAATTTGAAGACTGCTGAAAGCATACATAGTGTCTTTAGTTACCAAATTTCCAGACCAAGTGCAGAGAATATGAGTTTGTCTGAAAAGCTTCATCCGGGGGGGGTAATAGCTTTCACTATTCTTTTTCCGAACAATTCAGTTCCATGTAAATTGAATAATGAACTTACCTACAATTCTCAAATAGAAGAATTGGGGGTTTGAATTCTGTGATTTAGTTCTGGACGGAATTGGGCCGGATTCCTTTTTCATTGATCCAAACAGGGATATTTTCAATTCTACAGATTTGGAAATCACGTGGACTTCTCAATCAATGCATCCAAACGGTCTTAAGATATTCTGGCAACGTTTGTCTCCTACTCTAAGATTGAAATATTGAATGATTTAGTGCAGTAACTGGATAGTGATCAAAATTTTCTTGCTGTAGGTCAGCTTTCTTTAGAAATGACTATGGTGGCTGTCTTTGGTTGCAAGGGGAATTGAAGGGAAGGGAAGGGAAATTTTTTAACTTAAAAAAGGAAACGTTTATAGTTGTAACATAAAATGATTGTATAAACTACCTAATTTTCTTAACATATTTAGTAATGATACTAATAAGATGCAAAATTTATTTTACTTTTTAAATGCAAGAGATTTGAATGAAAAGTGAAGTGTAAGTTAATAATTAAATATGGAATGATTTGGAATTAGTTACATAGCAATGTGATAGCATGTGTTGTAATCATTCAAAAATTTCCTTTTTAAGTTAAAAAATTTCACTTCCCTTTCCTTCAATCCCCTTGCAACCAAACACAGCCTATATGATTGTAGATCTATCTGTTTTCTTGTGCTTTATGCATAAGAATTGGACAATGTGATTTTAAAGTTTGTTCTCAGCATTTTAATATCATTTCAGGAATTGCAAGAAACTGCAAAATTGGACGCAGATAAAACCATGCTTACTGATGCACCGCTTCTCTTCCCTCCTGGCCAGGTATTCTCTGTTGATCTGAGTTCTTGTGCAGTGTCAGCTTTCTTTGTGCTAGCTCCTAGCAGTACTTGCAACCTAAGAATTTCGTCCAAGATGTTTCTTTGATTTGTACTAAGAATTAGATGGAACAATTTATGAAACATATTTTCATTTATAACAATCCCGTTTGAAAATTATTGCATGATCATATGGTTTTATAAATAATATGTTCAGTTTCCTGCTTCTGTCTTTCAGTTTGTCTTTTCTAAATTTTTTTTTACTTTCATATATAATAACCAAGTTTGTACATGGTTGCATGATCATTTGGTTTATAAATAATTTGTTGAGCTTCCTGCTTCTTTCTTTAGTTCGTTTTTCTAAATTATTTATTTATTTATAATATGCGGCTTGCTTAAAAACAATTTTTTTTTTGGGGTGGGGGGTGATGGAACATTTGTTTCATGGGGCCCCTTCCTAGCACATTGCAAATTGAGAAGACTTGATTAACACCTACTTTAAGTGAAACTTATTGTCAGACTCCAAGTTCAAAGTGTTAATTTAGAACTCATCTCCGTACAGTAACTCAATAATCATGCTGCTTCCTTAAAAAAGAAAAAAAAAGAAAAATTGTAAATAAGAGTAGTGTTTACCTGACTGCTGAGATTTGATAATGCAAGCTCATGACTGTTTTATCTCTATTCTGCATTTTGTTACTCCATTTTCCTGGAAAGGGAGTACAATGTGGAGAAGGCACATGCTAAGCGAATGAAATGATCGTGAGCTTGGATGAAATTATTGTGCTCAAACTCTTCACAAGGTCAATAGTCAATAGGTCAAACCCCCATGCCAAAAACACGAAAAGTAGCAATGACTAGTATGTTCTTTTTTTTTTTTCTTTTTGGTTGCCTTTTTTTTTTCTGCTTAAAAAAATTGTTCTTGAATTTACATATGAGATATATGTGGTATACCCGTATATAAATGTAAACAAGATGAGCTTTAACGGCCGCAAGAACAAAGCTAATGAATGAGCCAAACTATCTCAGCTCATTGATGGCACTTGGTGTGCATCCTTGTGTTGGATGATGGAGGGTGTTAGAGCCCTGGGTAACACCATTTACATGTCTATGCAGTTCTAGGGGGACAATTCGATCATAGAAAATATTATCAGTGCAGGAGAAGCTTGACATGATGTTTATCAAATGACCGCATACTAAACCTGCCCACTGTTTTTAGTTTCTTCAGCACCTGCTGCTGGTCCCAGTATTTATCAGGTAGTGATAGAATGCAGTGGTCGATACCCAACCCCATTTTGTCATTACATAATAGTATAATAGCAATATTTCCACGAGATTTGCAATTTTTCTTTTTCAATTCTTTATTTGGTGCTCTGGTCAGGGGGCTACCAAAAGATTCTCTAAACCTGCGGGTAATGGGCCTATAAAATATACAAGCTAACATTCACAAAACTTCCCACTCTAACACTGATGAACAGTAACTTGTTTCTAACCAAGAGTCCAAGACACAATTAAGCTGTCATGGAGAACTCAATACATAATTAAATCAATTGATGCTAAAATTTCGTTCAATCCTAGCAAAGTACCTTCTTAAAAGCATCCAAATAAAGAAAGCTCAGTCAAACTGGAAAAGTTGAGAAAACTTCCCATGTTGCCGGTATGTTCAGTCACAAACTAGCAGAGAGCTTTAGACTTCTAATAAAGTCAAACAACAGCTAAACAGCAACTTTCCCAGATCTTTAGTGTTGTATCTGGTAGGTATCCATAACCTCAATGTACCAGCATCGAAGAAGCAAGGTCAATAGTGTTTGTTAGCCATGTTATTGAGCTTAAGTACTGCGCAGATGGAGATAGCTCTGAGATTAAAATCATTAAATACAAAACTTAAGGATTCCAGCAACAAACAGTAGAAGCTTCCCTGAAATGGACCCAAGATTAATCACTTTGAATCATGGTAAACCGAAGGCAGTAACCTCACCAGATTCAAGAGACTATTTCCAAGATAGCAAGGTTGGCTTGGCGACAAGGTCCAAGGCATTGTTAGGGTCGCTGGATGCCCAAGGCGCCCTAGTTTCCAAGGTGCCACCATGGCGACTGGTCGCCTAGGAGGTGACGCCTTGATAACCTTGCAATATAATCTTAACAGAACCAGTAAAATCGCCACCAATGACAGGGATGAAACTAGCAGAAACAAGGTGGAGTGATGGCAATATTAGTAGAGATTATGGCATCAGACATCAGCAATATTGTAGTTTCAGCAGAAATATTAGAAGGAGATGCTTCTTTAACTCTCCAAGAGAAATGATGACCAACTGATCTGCAAAGACACTAACATATTCTTCTTAAATAGCTGAAATTTCCTAAACAGAAGGAAGGAAGAAGCAAATACTTCTATTAAACTTCCCTATGAACTTAGAAACTCTTCTAAGACTCTCCTTCCATATAACTGGGGCCCTTTTTAAAGAAGCAAAATTACAACTTGAGCCCCAATAAAAACTTAACCTTTAAACCACCAACTCCCTTCCTTCCTCCTTCCCCCCCCCCCCCTTCCAATTTTTTTTTTCTTGTCTTAGCCCCTCTTCTTTTAATTGAGGCCCATTGATGTTGAGATATTCATGGGGTGACCCCTGGTCCTCTTGTGTGGATTGGAGGAACATATGGGTCATGACTCATGCCTCGTCTCAGTTTCTGAACCGATGGGTATTCTAGGCCTCCATGATGCTCCATCACCCTCTGATTATGGTCCAATTCTTGCCAATTATATCCATGAAATCCAAAGAATTACAAGAGACAGCCCCAATGGGGGAAGAAAAGAGAAAAAGTACGCAGACAAACCTACAGGAGGCCAAAACCCCCCATCCCTATGGGAACAACTAGGAAGTTCCATTCCGAATCAGTAGAATGGAGAGATTCCAAGCAGAAACGATTTCTATTTCTTGGAGTATCAGCACCATGGGTTGGGAGTGACCAGTTCTACTTGGATCTCAAAAAGGAGAGCCCAAAATATGTTGGAACTGTCTTGACTTTGAAGTCCACCTTCTAAGGTTCCTTTCCATCTAAATGTGGAAGATGGTGGCACAGAACACCAATTTCCTCAGTTTGTTGAAAAGGCTCTTCCTTCCAAAGTTTCTTCTCACCCATTTCCATTCTCTGTCAAAGGAGCATGGCCTGTGTCTTGAAGAACAGCAGCAGTTTAGGATGCGGTACCATAGATGGGAGGGGCAGATGCAGTTCATCCCTCTATTTATACACATTAGATGATGGACCCTTGAGTTTAGTGTTTGTAGCTGAACCTGTTTAACTCCATGGGTTGATGAAATGAGTACTTGTGTGTATATTCATTACTTTATCTTACCTTTTCATTGTAATTTTTGTTTTCTTTGCTTTATGCAGTTGGCATTGGCTGCTTTGCGTCGATCGAATGAACTACACAGAGTTGTCGATTATGAGAGGTTCTCACCTGTTCCATTAAGTTTTTCAACCAAGTAAAGTTGAAAGTGAATTGTCTTGCAGCAAATAAGGTGCACTTTTTGTCCTAAATAATATTTCAATCTTTCTCCAAATTGTTGGAATTTTCACAGATATTTGGAGAGCATCTTATCTCGTCAACACTCTTTGCACTCCGTGTCAGAACTCTGTGAATCTTTGGATGCCATAGATTCTTTGGTAACTGTGAATCTTCCCTTTAATCTCATAATTTTAATTTTGGCTCTTTTTAACTTGTTGCTTGAAATCCTTGGCAATCTATGTTATTTAAGTGGCTCAGTCTATTGCTTTTGAGGTTGAGCTGGAGTGGGGCCATGTAGGTTTGGCTTCCGTAATGAGCAAACTGGCACACATTTTTTAAGATTACACATGTTGATTGCTTAATGAGCATAATGACACGCTTTCTAATTGAATGAACACTCCATGATCTCTCATCATTCTTCCACTAAAAGGAAAAATATCCAAGGCACAAAAGTGGATTAAAATTAAAAAAATCTAAAATGCCACTACCTCCCTCCGGATGTGAAATAGATAGCAGAAAGATGCAGTGGAATGTCCACTAGAGGTGAAGTAGATATTTCAGCCTCCAAACCCTGAAATCCCTCGATCTCTTGATAGTGTTTGAAGAATCCAATCAGCTATGTAGTTTAGTGAGAAGTAAGAACTGAGGTGTTTTGGGAGAAACAATTTAATTTTATGTAAGAAATGAACTTTATTTATAAGAAGAATTTATTTTAATGTGTTGATCTAACATCTAATTGGTTCATTCAATATTCAACTCAAGTAGTAAAATCATTCTACTGGGAAAAGAGGTGGTAGCATTCATTAATCTGATGGTAAATCCAAATGATAGATTATTTCAATTAGGGTACAATGGGATTGTTGAGATTCTTAGTTTTGGTGTTGTTTAGTGTCACACTAGAGTTGTCACTAGTAGTGGTGCTGTTTAGTATTATCTTTATGTTTTACTTTATCCTTTAGAGTTACTGAGATTAGTGTTAACAAAAAAGAATGGGACTGAATGCTTGAATGGTCTTTAGGGACCAGCCAACCTTTTGTATTTATAATAAAAGAGAGATTGACAAAAAGACTAAAAAGACCAGAAAAAAACCATAACAGGAATCAACAATAGGAGAGTTAGAATGCAAGAAGGAAACTCTAAATCTGACTCTAATCTAAACAAAGCTGGAAACTAAACAACACCAACTAGGTGGCACCTAGAGAACTAGACAAAATACCAACCAAACCATATTTTAACACTCCCCCAAGTTGGTGTACAGATATTACACATGCCCAATTTGGCCAAATTAGGATGAAAAAGTTTCCCACCCAAACCCTTAGTGAATACATCAACTAACTGGTCTTAGGCTCTGTTTGGTATCATTTTTGTTTTTATTTTTGTAGGTGTTTGGTATCGTTTTTGGTTGCTATTTCTTGTCAGAAAAAATAAAAACAGGCTCAAATTCAAAAAGAGGTTGAGACCTCTTTTGATTTTTGCCAAAAAATATTTTGAATCTTCTTTTGCGCAAGTTTTAAGTTGCACGTGTTTTTTTATTGCCAACGGATCAAAAAATGAAGGTAAAAGCGTCCATTGCTTATTATTTTGCAGCAACCGTCGTTTGAGTATGTTCTAGGTTCTTCTGAAATCTCTCTCTCTCCTTTCGTCCCACTTCTTCATCATTCAATCTTTGTTGAGCACGAATAAACTTTGTAGAACATTTGCAGCAGTTCTATCTTCTCCTTCAATGCAGAAATGGCCTCTCTCCTCTATCTTCATTCTTCAACCCCAACTTCACTCAACGACATCATTGACGAAACAGAAAGACACTCCAAGATCCAAACCTGAGCCAGCGGATTCCGAACCGGAGAATCTGGAATTTCCTGTTGCTGAGTTTCCCAAGAAAGAGATTACTGATTGGCCGAGACTGAGCGAAATACCGTTTCAGGTGAAGGTTGCCAATTCCGTAGTCTCATTGGATCAGTAGCAATGCCGGTTCAGTTTGAGTCGTCTCCTAATGGGAAATCCTGGGCTGGTACTATTATCACCCAGGAAAAAAACGACAGGTTTTCCTGCTATGTGGTGCGTTATTTCTGCCGTACTTAGTGTATTACCATTTGATTGAACCTTGTATCCAATATGAACTATCTGGTACTGTTTGTTTATTCTGTAATTGCAATTGGCTTTATGGTATAAGATTGACGTCATTCAAAGTTTGGTTCTATCGGGTTCTGGTATATGTAGGTGTGCTATATATAAGACCTGCACATATATGGAGAGCCAAGTGTATCGAGGGATGTCCACGGGATGGTGGTGGTTAAGTTCATATAGGAATTTAAGTTGTTTTGTTTGTGTCGTCGGGTTGCTCCCTTGAGTCAGTTATGGAACCATTATCAATTACTTGAGTTGTTAATGGGAAATAAGAGGATTCATTTTGATATTTTCGTTAGTAGAAGATTGGAGGGCGAGTTCGAACCAGTTGGAGAGTCTGGATTCCTCTCGAATTGAATTCAACAATCCTTCCTAATTGAAGGATCATAAAAAGTTTCCTTGTAAAAATCATATATCTAGCTTCTTTGGCTCTCTCTCTCTCTCTCCCTCTACCTCTTGCTTCTTTTGGGGGTGGGTTGTGGTTGGTGGTCTTGGTAAAATTTGGAAATGGAGGGAGATTAATGATAGAATGATAGGTTTCCATTTGGGGTTGATGATAGTATTACTGACATAACAAGAGCATGTGAAGTTAGAAGTGAGAGGGTCATGTTGTCCTATTGATGGCAAGTTCAAGGAGAAAATTGAACTCTCTAAGAAAATTATTTTTAGACATAGGCATACCAAATCTATTTCTCATTCTACAATCTATTTTTTATTGTAGTTACCAAATGACTTTTTATTTTTGATCAAAAATGGTTTTCAAAAATACTTTTTGAAAAAATAGCAAAAATCAAAAACAAAAATGATACCAAACACAGCCTTAGCTGAGCCTTTTCCCAAATAAATTGGGCCTGTTACATCTTCTGTTTCACAACTCTCTATGATCATGTTAGTTGCTAAACCAAGATCATTAATAGCTTTTCTCACTACTTCCCTTTGTCACTTTTGATCTACCCCTTGGTCTTTTAACTCCTCCATACCACTTTATTTTAATGGCCTCCTTTGTGAATGCCCAGACCACAGTAAATGATGCTCCAATTTATCTTCTATCGTGGTTACTTCTATATCGCTAAATTGTTCCGGTTTGGTCCTAGTCCAAAGAGTGTATATGTTTGTCTATTTATTTATTTTGTTATTATTATTATTTTTTATATAAAGATAAGTGTCTGTTCAGTATAGAAGCTACAAAGCAGAATACACTGATATATGAAACTCTGATGCATTGGGCCTTGGCAAAAAAAAAGCTTTTTTTTTTTTCCTTTTCTCCTGGAAGATGAGACTTGCAAATTCTATTGCAGATGAGTTGGCCAAGGGGAAGGGGATGAGTAGGAAGTCTTTGTATACTGCCCTTACACTGTGGACTAGTCCTGTAGGAGGGCTTTAGCCTTCGGCATTCTGTTGCTTTTATTTTTTGCTTTGTTGCTGTTGTTATATTTTATGCCCTGCTGTTGTATATGTAATCAGCTTCTTTCTTGGTTATCTATAACCTTAAGACATTTGTTACAACCACTTGTACCAAAAGATAGAGCTTTTAGGAAGGGTACACAACAATGTAATATCAACACCCCACCAATCCCACATGTGCAGGCCCACATACAGAGTACAGACACAGCTCTGCACATGACACCACCACATGGTTCCGAGGGTTCAGGGCACAGGGTTACAATAACACAACCCCCCACACCTACTAGGGATTGAACTCCTGACCTCCTGACCTCCTGATTCTGATACCCATTTTTTTTTTTTGGGGGTAAGTTCTGTTACCATATTACAATCACTTATCTCAAAATCTCGACCTGTTAGGAAGGACACACGATAATGTTTATCAACATCGTTTGGGGGGGTATATATATATATATAACTTATCATGTTTTGGGCTCTTAATCACTCACATAATCTGAATAAGAAAAACAAACTCAGAACAGGACTCTGTTCTTACTAATAAGAATCCTAATCCAAGTCAAATGCTAATATCTTAACGAGCTAAGAATACTACTACTAATCTTGTGTCTAGACCTCACTCTGACCTTATGGGCTTATAAATTGGCCATTACAACAAATAACACGTAAACAAGTGGCCTAAGGCCCATTGAACCTATCCATGGTCCAAAATCAGACCTTCCTAAGACCAATTGGGCAGCCTTAACTCTTAACTGCATCATTGGTTGGGTTGCCAATAAGTGGTACTTAATGCACAGTTGCTATCATCACCATGGTGGAAATTTACATCCAATAGTTTGAATATATTTATCTTACAGAGCTTTATATCTCAACGTAGCTTATTGGTTTTTGATTTTTTTTTTTTTTTTTTTTTTAATTGAGAACTCTTTGGATTCTTGCTAAACAAATTGTTTAGCCTACAATCACACCAAACGATAGCGAACAAATGTTGTGTTTTTTGTTCTTCAATATTTTATCTGATATGCACAAACTATCCAGTCCCTGACTGATGCTTATTTAATTTGGGCTCTATTCAACCCAGAGTAACTGGGCTTCCATACATGATTTGCTACCTCATGATGGAAAAGTAAATGTTCAGTAGTTTCTACTTCATTGCATTGAGTGATGTCTAAGAACTTAGATTTCACTGAAAATACTTAAGATTTAGCAGGTAGAGTGCCCCTCAAAACTGGGGTAAAAAAAATTATTGTGCTGAGGTAAGGTATGGAGTTTCCACGTGCATTTTTGAACAAATGATGGACTGCCTGTTTAGTCATCATTTTTTGTTTGGGGGGGGGATTGATGGGTCAGCCACTGCTTTTGTGATTAAATATCCAGGCCCAGTGGCTCGACAAACACAAAAATCCTTATCCACTCTAAAGGATAAGTTTATCGCAAGAATATGATCTGGAAAAAGTTGTCTCAGCAAAGATTCATTCACTCTTTTCTAACAGATCCAATAATAAGTTCCTTCACCCATTTGAGTTAACTGTTCAAATTTGGTTCTTGCATCTGAAAATCACGTAATGAAGGTATCCATGGATCCACCCAAATCCTAGTAGTGTAGCTATCATCCACCCTCCTGCACAACAATGTTTTTGCGTCCTAATCCTGAGTTTCTAAATTGTTTTGGTTGTAACCTATGCAGGTGAGTAAACTCAAGATCCCCACAGCCAAGGATATGAGGCACATTGATCGGAAACTCAAGTCATGTTGGGATCCGAGCTCACAGGATGAGTAATTAAGAACTCTGCTTTGCACTGAACAACTTTTTTTCATCCTTATATTCTCCTTGCTCCTTCAGCTAATGATGGTAATTGGTTGTAACAGTAAGAAACGAGAGAAGAAATCGAAGCACAAGTCTAAGAAAGCTTCAGCTGAAACACCAGGCGTGCCCTCTGTTGCTCCACAGTATGTTCTGTGCCTTTGTAGATTCTGAAAATTCTCACATTTCTTTTTGGGGAAGAATGGGGGATTATATTCAACAAAGCACAAGAAAAACAATTACAGACGGCTCAAAAGATTTGAGCCTGAATGGCTACAGGAAGCCTAACCACCAACAATACATTGTCAAGAGATTTGAAGGGGAAGATCCCATGAAGCCACAATGACTATTTCTTGGGGTATCCTCACACTTCTCTGTTGGGTCACCAAACTTTGCTCTGAGCTCAAAAGATATTTGAGTTTCAAATCTGTTCAAACGACTTGGCATTGCCAGTCCATTTTCTTCTCTCTTTCTCCATCCACAAATGATATTTGGTAAGCACAAAAAGCTAGCTTGCCAAGGTGATCGCAGAAGCTCTTCCCCTTAAACGAGTCCGTCACTCGTTACTGGCCAACATTTGCTAACAATCCTTATCCTGTTATCCATACAGAGGCAGAAAAGGGGCAATCCTTCTCACATCTTGTTTTGGGCATGTTTGATTTCAACATTTGCTCATTGTAATGCTCTGATTAATTTGGTTTATTCTTTTCAGTTGATGGTATCTTTCCCCTGTTCCATATCTCAGCCTGAAGCAGCAGCTTCATGTAGGAAATTACATACAACATTCTGAGGACAACATTTCATTGAAGATGATGTGCATCAAAGGTGGCTTGAGTGTAAAGGATACCTTAGCACGGATAATGTCCTCTGTGTATCAGTTTGATGAGGTCCACATATGGTTCTGTATCTGCCATAACCAAAAGAGAAGCATTCATGTTCGCAATAGTTTTGTGCGTAATTGTGTATTTTCTTCATTGCTACTAGTGTCCATTTTTGTCATTTTTGTGTAAGCTATTACTCAAACCTACCTCCATATTGTGGTAATTTTATCATCTTGGCTGTTAGCCATTGGTTCAAGGGCTTTTTATGTTACTGTTCAAGACATTCTCTTCTCCTTCTGCAGACAAGCTCTTCACGATGTCTTTTCCCTGGTTCCTCTGGCGGAGTATTTTCTCATTGATCTTGTCCCTTCCTATTTTCAGTGATCTCTCGTTATCCAATAACTGTACTGGTGTTTTTAGCTGGACCTCTCTCTTCAATTGCTTTTTGTCCAGTTCAACAGTCGGTTCTTCAGCAAGAGGTTTTTAGATGGTTTCACCATGGTTTCAGTTCACAGTTGGGGTTCCCTGATCCTTTCATTCCTGGTGGTTTTATTGTTTAAGGTGGTGGTTCTCTATATCTTTCATCCGTGGTGGTTTTCATTATTTGAGGGTTTTTAAGGATTAAAGTTTCAGGGTTTAAAGGTTTCAGTTTATGGTCGGAAGTCCAAGATTCATGGTGTTTTCTGGCAGTCCCTCTTTACTTTCTTAGTTCCCCGGCATATCTCTTGCATACTGCGACTTCTTCATTGGCAAGAAAAAAAAATATGAGTGGTTCAGATTTAATTTCACAAAGATTTAATGGCTATTGGTTGAGACATTGCACAATCCCTAGTGAATGAGCCATACAACAGTTTTTTTTTTCTTTGGATAGGTAGACCCAAGGAGAGTTAACTTCCTGATCTCTTTGAGGTGTTGGTTTTCACCTAGCTATCCTGAAGTGGTGTCCTACCACAGTTTAGTACTGTTGATTATATGGATATTTCTTAACTAGAAAGCAAAGCACCTATGTTAGTTGTTCAGATTGATAAAGTTACAATAGAAACAGCAAGTTTGGACGGGAAGCAATACTTACTAAACCCCTTTCTTTAGTGCCTGATATGTGTGTGGTCAACACTTCCTGAGCTGATTGTCGACCCTATATAACGAGCTAACTAGATCTTTATGGTTATTTCTGAAAACTTGCATGGTACTTTTGGTTATGGATACATAGTTTAAGCTAATAACTTGGATTAGATTTTTTCTTCTTCTTTAAAATAGAAAAAGAATATTATTAAAGAATGATAAGTTTAGAGACCACACAGGTGGTTCTATGCTGATAGAAGCAAAGAGCCCTTAGTTTTCCTATTCTGACTTGTATCAGATTAACCACTAAAGAGGCCTAATCGACCATAAGTATATTTAACGTTTTCAATCTTGTAACCTAGAGAGTACATTGGTCATGGTCTACTTTAGATTTAGTGGCAAGGCCCTAGCTTGAATGAACTGTTTCATTGTAGGTCCAAAAGTGGTTTATGCTAGTGACGGCGTACAAGTGTGCAACACAAGATTTGCTATGGCGAGCTTCAAATTTTTTTTTTTGGGAAACGTAATAGTTTATTTTTATTTTTATTTTTTTTAGTGCAAAGAAACATAATGTCCTAGTCTCCTAGAGTCAAATTTTTGTGAAAATTATTTATTAAGGTCAGGGATATTAAAGGGAGGAAGTGTGCCTGTACACAGCTAGGATCCAACTGTTGCGTTGGATTCCAGTCATTCCACCATTTATAGATATGGGGCTCATCACATGGGCTATATCAGCCCATGTGCATTTGAAGTACGTGTTGTTGGTAGGATTCATTAGTAGAAATCTAGGGTCATCAACTCTAGAATAAGAACGATGCTTTGTACAGTTGAAATACAATAAAAAAAAGAACAAATGAGATTATAAGGTTTAAAATGATATATTTTTTATGCGTATAGATGGATAAAAAGCATGGATCTCTTTCATGAACTATCCCTGTGATTTTTACCAAAAAAAAAAAAAAAAAAAAACTATCCCTGTGATTAGGGTTTTCTACAACCTCCATGAACTCTCTCTCTACATTCTCTTTTATGGGAAGTTGAAATAAAAGATTATGTGGCTATAAGATCCTAATATATATATATATATATATATATATATATATCAACCAAACTCATCTCCATAATGAGTTGGGTCAGGAAAAACACCGAAATCAGGAATGCGTTTAATAACCAGATCATGTATTAATGAGATCCAATAATAGTCAACTCAATTCTACCATGTCACCATGGATGAAAAAATTTTCTTGCTGTCAAATATGGAAAGAATTTGGAAAGAGTTTTCTTCATCCTGTGTGAAAAGAAACTGCCCATTATGGATTCAATATTAACCTCCACCACCTACGAAACGAATTCCGCTACTAGCCTTCCCATAATTGTGCTCATATGAGGCCCGAAAGGCTGAAACCATGGCTCTGAAGATTCTATCAGTGAGATTTGTTTTCGGCCTGTGAGGTGGGCTTGGCCACAAAACCAAGCTCGAGATGAGATGGGCCAGGATTTGGTTGTAAAACCCGGATTGCACATTGGTCTTCGTGGCTACGACACCCAAGTTGAACAGTAGAAGGGCAAGTATGGACTTGGTTTGGATGAAGAACCTCCCTAGTCAAGTGGGTTTTTTATTTTTATTTTTTAGGCGAGGGTAGGTCGGTCATCTCAATCTGTTTCGGATATCAACGCTCGTATTCGCCTATTTGGGACATTCGAGTCTCAGCTTTCTGGGTCCTGGTGGGAGGCTGGCAGCGATTCTGGTAGTTAACAATGTCCAGTTTCACTATCCTTTTTTATCCTTGATTTTCATAGAACTATCAAAAAGGATGGATTGATTGTTCTATGTTCTATCATCTTCTTTGATGTTATTTGAATAAAAAAATAATTAATTTTGAGGACGCATTCATGTTCGCTCACAAAATTTTTGCTATTACTGTGAATGTTAATGAAAAAGAAGCTCTAAACTAGGGATGTTATAGCTCACTTCTGCTCCGTGTGGCTGCAAGGGAGAAAAAAATAATAAAAGGGAAAGAAAGAGAAGTGAAATTAGTTTAAAAAAAAAACTTTTAAAATCATGATTGTATAACGTACTAAAATTAAATTTGACTATACTTAGTAGTTATATTAAATATTTCAGATGTAATTTTTATTTTAATTTTCAAATCCAAAGAATTTGGATGCAAAGGGAAATAAAATTTAATAATTATACTTGGAACAACTTAGAATTAGTAACTACATTATGTTAGAATTTAATAATAAAAACAAACTACATTATGTAATGATTACAAAATTTTCTTTTTTAGATTTTAAAGCTCTGATTGGTTGCAAGAGAACTTATGGAAGAGAAGTGAAACTTCGAAACTTGAAAAGAAAATTTTATAATCATTATAACACATACTCTCACATGACTAAATAATTAATTCCAATTCATTTCATATTTAGTTATTAACTTATAATTTAATTTGCAGTCAAATCCTTTACATTTGAAAAGTAAAATAAAATTCACATCTAATAACTATAATTACTTAATATGGTAAGAAATTAGATAGTTTATACAATCATGCTGTATTATAATTATAAAAGATTCTTTTTAAGTTTCAAAATTTTCGCTTCCTTTCCCTTTAATTTCCCTTGGACCCAAACTGAGCCTAAGGGAAAAGTTTTCCTGGGCTGCCAACTACCATCGATGGCCCAGCTCCCACCCCTCCTGTATGAAATGCCCTCCACCCTGCCCTCTACTTTATTTAATTTCACTTCATTCCCCAATAACCAGATGTAGCTTTCATGGAAGAATTTAATGTTTTTATAAAGAAAAACCATCCTAGATGAATCTCAATGTTACTGTTAACCTCAAACCAAAGATAAAAACTTATCACGAATATCATGTCACTTGTTTAATTTAAGAAATGAAGAAGAATATCATACCTTTTTTGACGATTTGAAAATTTCTTTTGTTAAAGCACTCACCCGTGATGAAGAACTTTTCGTTGTTGAAGAACCTATGATGATTAGACAAACAAAGCCACTTGATTTCCAAGGATCTCACAAGCAATCGGGGTGCTCACCCAAATTGGGACGGGTATACCATATCTTGGTATTTTGAACTTTTCCTCCCCTTGCCTGTGTGACCTTGAGATGTTTTTATATCTCTAGGGTGGAGATGACCAGCCATAAAGTCCAACCCTAAGTGAGATGCTAGCCTCCTAATGCCATATCCAGATTGCCTTTTGGCATACCTTGACAATTACCACAAGTGCCCCTAAATAATAAATAAGGGCACAAAATACAAAACTGCCACTTTTTTATAAAACCAAAAAGATTTTGCAACGAAAAATAAAAATAAATAATATTTTAGATTTATAAATAAAAAATATTTGATGCAAAATCAAACATAATAACATTATTCAAATTGGCAGTTTGTAGGTACGCGTACACTCTTATAATTGTCAAGTCACTGGCAATGAACATTAGGCACTAAGGTCACCACTCAACGTACACGTGGTCTTACCATGAGGACTTCACGAGGACCATATGTGCACTGACCGTCGAGAGACTAGTCCCTATGTCTCCCATAGTCTGAGCAATTTTGACTTGCACCCCTCAAACCTATCATGGTCCAATCAATGCCTATGTAAGCACATAGCGCATCATGATAGGTGCGGTCAAGCCAAGGACTACAAAGTGGCTCATTTGAATAATCATCTGCAAAATCGGTCCATTAATACAATAGACAAAAACAATGGTACCATATAACAAATTTATAAGCCACAAAACATGTAAGCCACATGTCACATATATATACCTCAAAATAGAGATAGAAATGCCCAAAGAGAATAAACCTGTGTTGGGCCACACAAAACCAACAGTTTTTATAACGTAGTACCAGAAAATAGGTCCAAAGTCACAAGTATACAACAAAAGCTTTCCTATGTGAAGATAAAGATATTCCAATTGAGTTCCGTAGAATTTATAGGACACGAGGAAGTAGTATGTTTGTATATTTTGTCATTAAACCTGCAGATTTAACAGCCAAGTACAAGGCAGCCTGTTTGTTTCACTGCAAATTTCAAAAATAAAAAATTTTCCATCAAAAGCCATCAGCATCTAGATGATATTCTTTCTTGGTATTTATAAAAATAAAAAAAATGCGACTTTTCCACACTTCCCAATTAATCTAAGAGATGCAACTCAGGAAGGGCAGTCAATTTCTGGTCTTACATAAGCCCTTTGAGCTAAGCTACGAGTGATCATCTTCTAAACTCTAAAATGACACAGGGTAAGGTTAGTTTTGGGAGGGAAGAAAGGAAAGGATCTGAAGTTCTGAACCTACGGGTCTTCTTTCAACCTCAACGCAATATGGGTTAGGCTGACATCCAAATAGAACAGAAATAGGATGGTCAACTATGGCTGTTATACAAGCTAATAATATAAAATTTAAGGAAATTGACAATCAACATAAATATTCCATGAGCTTTTCATTCCTTGTGACGGTCTTCTTTATCTTACCCGAAGTGCCAAACTGCTTACAAAGCCAAAAAGTTCAATCGAGTATAGTTTCTCGTCTCATATCCTTGTATCACTTACTTCTTTAACTAATAAATTTGTTTGGCTGGCCACTTGAACAAGCGAGCATTACACCAGTAACTGCAAAAATTAATTTCCTAGCAAACATATCTAATTAAATCCATGGCAAGAACACATGGTTGAAATTTGAGAGAAGGGTACACAGTTTGTAATGCCCACCAAACATTATAACGTAGATTTCAAACTGCTGAAACTGAGACAACATAAGGAGTTGATAATACCAAGCTTCTACATGGTAGCCTCTACTTCTTCATCATTTTCCATTGGCTCCTTGACAGAATTATTTCCACCTCTCAACCGTGATGAGACATTGTCAATGGCCGAATTGAGTTGGCTTATTTTTGCATTCAAGGTCTGCCTGGTCTTCTGCATTTCAAAAAGAGATATGAATACGTCCTAACATCCATAACAAAGTTGTATGCAAAGTCAAATGCGTTGAACATACCTCTAGGCCTTCATCATAATATATAGGTCGCCTAGCCCTCCGGAACCCATATTCATCTTCATTCAGAACAGCTCTTCTAATCTGCTTGCAAGAAAGCAAAATGCTTAAAAAAACTCATCAAATCCAGAGTGAAATTCAGTTTCTTCCAGAAGAAATGTAGGATGCTACACAGAATGACTAAAGCACAATAAAATACTCAACATGCATGCTTTTTCTCCTTACTGCTAGCTACCTTGAATTTCCAGGCCTGGTTAATGCATGATTGGCAGGAACTTGAAGATTGATTTGCCGATGACTATTCAAGGCAGACAGGGATTGGAATGTCTAGCAAAAGGAGCAAGTCATAAAGAGAAACTCATGATTGCAAAAAGTTTTGCCAGTTAGTGATGACCGAAGAAAAGGCCCACGACAGCAGCAACCAGCTTTGATGGGTACTCAGGTAGGCAGTGACAGATACAATAATTAATGACAACTAAAAAAATGATAATGCGTTTCAGGAGTAGTCTTATCATTTTATAATAGACTTTCATAAACAAACGAGCCACCAAATATTGGAGTCAGTAAACAAATACCACGTTTAGCACCTTTGCATGCCAACAATCATTGTGATATTGATGAAAATTACAGAAAATGAGGGGATTTTCTAATGCCTTAGAAGAAAAACTTATGGATTCATGTGTTTCATTGGTTCTTTAAAATATGCAAAAAGGGTTTTTTGTCCAAGCCAAGCATGTACACGGTTGTGGCGTCTGCCATTGGATGGGGAGAGGGGGACGGTTTGTAATACCAAATCTGCCACCCTAAACTAAACGAAGTGTCTGATGTGTGACCATGTACATACATGATTCATGTATAAAACTGGGTCCTTTAATATACTTCTGCGAATCTTCAGACAAAATTTTCCAGATTTTGATTCTTAGACACGCACAAAAAAAAGTTATTAAGAGAGGGAGAGTTTAAATAATTTTTGAATGTGTGTGTGTAGAGAGAGAGAGAGAGTCACCTGTGGAGCAAAGATATATGCCAGTGTTCCAAACACAGCACCTCCTAGAAGGAACCCAGCCATAAAGTCACCGCCACCACCTCTACTACCATCACTATGTATGTTGAACATAGTCAAGAAAACGCAAGAGAATGAGAAGAAACAAGGGCAGAAACATAACAACCAACAAAATTAGCGAAGGACATGCTTGTTGATTCTTAACAACCAAAACCAAGAACACCATAAGTTTAAAGTAACAAGTTAAAACTAGAATCATACAACACTAAGCATCTCGGTTTTCTTTTCATGAAAAACTAGAAACGTACAATATTATGCGTCTCTGATACCTTTTCACTTGTTTTCTCTTTTTATCCTAGTGTTTCCAGCTAAATTCAAATAATCATACATACATCATTCACTACACAACAAATGTGTTGAAGATTGTACGGTTTTGGTTCTGCTGTCTAGATGCACCTAGCTTAGTGTTGACTAGTTGTCCAAGCTGGGCTGCCTTCTTAGTCTTTGGGATTAAATTAAAATTCTTTACTTAGTCTTCCTTATCTTTAATTCATTTTATGTAATTAGAAGACTAGTATTATTGTCAAACTAGGATTTACTGTTTATCTAAGATTCCTTATCATGTTGACATGTGAAATTCCTACCTCTAATATAACTAGGACTCCTTATCTTGGAAAGTTCTAGACCTATCACTTTACCCTTTTTATTTTATCTATAAATAATGATTGCTAAGAGGAGAGGAACACACATCGATTCTCTATCCATCTTCTTCTTTCACTCTATCTTCTCTTTATTTTCTATTTTGTTACATGATATCAGAGCGGGCATCTTTTTGAGAGTCATCTAAAGTTCTTCGTCATGGTGTGCAACCACCGTTGCTGCTTTTGCTGCATCTAAAGTCCTGGTTTTGTTTTCTATTATATTTTCCATTGGTTCTCAATGTCCATTAATTAAGTACATTACTACTAATTCACGTCAGATCTGATCCATTACATTCATGTGCTATCTATTTGCTGTTTTCTGATTTAAGGAAGCCCACCTCAGTTAGAGCTTCATCATATCTCTCATATCGACCATTGGATCGTACCTAAATTTTGATGACTTATTCTCGTTGTCATTAATTACTTGCCTATCATTTTTAGTCCACATTTGCTGACTGGATCTTTGACTTTTCAATTAATGTCAAAAATCTACTTGCATCATTACCATAATCCTAGTTACACCAGAACTTCACCATATTTCTTAATCCGACCATTGGATGGTTTTGGAAATTTGGAAATCTTGTTCCAATTGTTATTCTACTCTGTATCATACAGTTTGATGTTTTCTGCCATAATTTGTCCATGTAGAATGTTCCATGTGAGCGGGAAAAGGTATATATATTTGCTCAAGTTCGTGTAATCTCATTGATGAGAGCCTAGCCTAATACTATCTACATGTGATGCAACCTCTAGTTGCACGTAATGAAACTTCTACTACCTCTTCACTCGTATTGGAGCAAACTTCTTTGCTCATGATAGAGTCTACCACCTGCACAGGATGCAACCTCTACTACCTGCACATGATGCAACCTCTTTGCTCGTGTTGGAGCCTCTATTACCTGCATGTGATGTAAGCCTACTTCTTTTTGCTCGCTATTGGTATCTACTGTTGCTGCTACTACTACTACTACCTAGACATGGATGACTTGCATGTCCCAACATGAGGGGGAGTGTTTAAGATTGTGTAGTTTTGGTTCTTCTGTCTAGGTGTCATCTAGCTTAGTGTTGACCAGCTATCCAAGCTGGCTGATTTCTTAGTCTTTGGGATTAAATTAAATTCTTGACTTAGTCCTCCTTATTTTTAATTCATTATATGTAATTAGGAGACTAGTATTATTGTTCATCTAGGATCAACTGTTTATCTAGGATTCCTTCTCATGTTGACATGTGGAATTCCTACCCCTAATGTAACTAGGACTCCTTATCTTATGGAGTCCTAGACTTATCACTTTACCTCTTTTATTTAATCTACAAATAGTGACTGCTAAGAGGAGAGGAACACACATCGATTCTCTATCCCTCTTCTTCTTTCTCTCCATCTTCTCTTTATTTTCTATTTTGTTACAAAATGCATTTAGAAATGATAATATATATGATGGACAAAAAGTCCAAACAATTGACAAGTTCATTTCAGGCTGCATCTTGGATGGCACTACGGAAAATATGAATTATGGAATTATCGTATGAGAAGCAGAGAGGTTTGCCAACTTATATCTAGAGTTAAACCAATGCTCTTAAAACCAAACTGGACGCAAATACTGTTTAGCCGTAACAGTCAGCAATTCAGATGTAGGTAAAAGGCACATTAAAGTTGCAAATCCTAAATAATAAGCCAGTAAAATGACACAAATATATGCATACCTAAGAAGTACAGGTTCTTTTCAGCCAGCTAAAGGTCTTGGTTAAACCCTTATGTGACATTCAACATTTATGGGACTCATATCCAATAACAGTGGTCAATGGTCCATGGTCCATGGTCCATGGTCCATGACTATCACTAGATGGTTCATCATCTGATCAAAACATTTTGACAATAATTTATAACCTTTGGACTAATCATTCCAGCCAGTGGTTGAGAGCATGGTTTAAAATCTCGCCGTGCGAGATCTCGGTGTTCTCGGTGAACACCGAGACGAGAACGATAATGGTTCTCGGTCTCGATGCAAGTTCTCGCCGAGATCTTTGTGTTATCGGCAGTTTCTCGGCGAGATCTTGGGATATTTTGTGTTATCGGTAGTTTCTCGGCAACTTCTCGTCCGAGATCTCGCCAAGATCTCGGGATATTTGTGTTATCGAATGCTATATGCAGGAGCAAAACCAAGTTGCTTTTACACTGTCTCGCGCCGAGATCTCGGGTTTTCCAAGAGGCCGAGACGCCTCCGAGAACTGAGATTTTAAACCTTGGCTGAGAGTGTGGCCACCTTTTCCAACAGTCTATGCTAAACTTACAGGAAAAATCAACAATTAGCAGGCCACATGAATGATAGGTTCATTAACAATTGGATTTTGGTGGCTGCCGTCTCAATGCAGGGAAAATGAGCTCTCTAAGGCAGGCACAAGAAGAGATTCTGTGTACATTGGGGATTATCCATCAGTGCCTGATTGGGAGTTTTTGCTTTGTTCTTGCTGCTGCCTGAAGCCTTTTGTACCTTCCTTTGCTTTAGTTTGCTAATATAATCATTATTCACCCCCCCCCCCCCACCACCCCAACAAAAAAAAAAAAAAAAAAACATTATTATATACATTTAGAACTCAAAGCATCTTATGCTAATTTCATGCTCTACCCTTTTGTTTTGGGTATTAATATTAATTCTGTACCATGCATGTTCAAAACATAATGCATATTATGATCTCACTAATTGCTTAAAGCCTTAAATCATTTAACAGGATCAACTTCATATATGAAACCAAAGTAATTCTATTACGCAATCATCAATTAAGAATTAATATTCACCAATGATGCAACAGAGAGGCTGCATGTGAATGTGATGGCAAAACAAGAATGGACCATGATAGGGGCATAAAACAGGAGGAAATTGTTTAAATGAAGAAAAGGGTCTACGATTTTCTCCCAATGAATATTGTGAATTAGGTAATGATTGGGTTGTGAAATCAGCTGGAAAAATAGCTTTCTATCTTAAATCAAGTCAGATAGAATGAACAGGAAAACCTAAACAACTAACTAGGGAACCATTCACCTTGCCAAGTAAAGCTTGATTTGTTGGGGAATCAGTCATCATGAATCTCAACAACACAAGCTTGAAGAGGTACTCAGTAAAATAAGTCGGAAAAACTGCACTTTAACCTAAGATGCAATTTTAGATGAGCATATAAAACGACTTAAGTGCAGCAGTTGAGCTCTTTCCATGCTATCTTTCACCAGGTAGTACGATGAACCTGAAAATAATAGGTTTTGGGAAAAGGCAGGCACTTTCTGAATTAGGCCTTCAGAGCTTGCATCAATGAATGAAACATCTTTATGTTGTTCAAGTAAAACTGTTGTATAAACATTCACCAATGAACCTAAGACCTGTCATCTCATATATTGTTCTAGTCCCACTTCAACCTGTTCAAGTCTCCAGTAAAAGAATATGATATAAAAAATTGAATTTAATGTAGGCATAGGTAGCAGTGCTTGCGTTAACAGCACCATCGCGGTGTGTTCATAAGGTTTATAGTGCCTTATTTGTTAGGTTCATAAGGTTCATAGGGTACGTATATTATATGTACGTTCTGCCATGACTCACCCTTTAATGTATATGTAGTTTTCTCTAGAAAGGTCTATGTGAGAGATTTCATGCTGATGTTAGTGCGAGATGTTCATCATTTAAATTTTGAAAGGTAACTGACGCTTAGTTTCTTTAACTGATGAACCAAAAGGTCATGAAGAATGAACCCATTTCAAATGTTCAAGAAAAAAGAACAAATGGCAGACAGAAAAGGAATAAAGATCATGATTGATACTCACGCAACACATACAACTTTCTCTACCCCGACTGGTGCAGTAGATACAACCATTAAATCTCAGCTAAAATAATCAAATCCACAGAATAACACATGGAAAAAAAATAGTTAAAATCAGGAAGTAAGAAAAAACACAATATAATATGTTAGTAAACCATGGAATGAGAAGAACTTCCAAAATGGTGAAAATAGAATTTTTTTTGTTTCAAAAAAAAAAGTGAAAGCCTTGATGGAGAGCAATAAAAGAAACTCCTACAAGATCAAGGACAATCCTCACAAAAACTGTTATGATGTATGTTTTGATCACCCCGCAAGGATAAAAGTACTCACAAGTTTATGATCACACATTCAGACAAGAACTATCAGTCTAGAGGAAAGAAGGTCCTCAAGCAGCAGCACAGCAGCACAGCAGCAAGTACAAGGGAACACAAGAAATTGATTTTCTTTTTCTTTGATAGAAAAAGAAGTTGGTTACTGCTAGATTTTGTTTTTCCTTGAAACACACCATCCTTGAATTCATTCAATGTCAACTTCATCATAATACTCGTTTAAAACTTGAGATTAACAATATTGATTCACGAGACAATGTACACTTAAAATTTACCAAGAAGGGTAATTATATGCACATTGTTGGGGGAAGAACGAATACAGATTTAAATTGGGCCGTTGGATGAAGCATTAATGAGGGATGATCAGGACCGTACACGTGGCATCTATTGAAGAAACAAGATATCTCTATTATGACACGGGAATTCCAACCTGGCATGAAGGAAAAAGATGCCGTTCGACCCCCCCCCCCACAGGGCCAAAACAGTGATAAGACATGTGTAGCGAGTAGGTGAGCATTAAACGCTCAGTGGTTAATGCTCATAAATACCGACAACAATCATAAATGGAGTGTGGGCTGACTTGACCTGCCACATAAGGGTGTCGAGGGACAGATCATTTGAAGGTTTGGTAAATCCATTTAAAAAATGTGGAGGACTGCCACGAGAGCGAAAAGGAGGCTGATGTGGACCTAAAGTGGGTCGAAATGGGTCGAAAGGGGTAGACAAGACATATATGCACCGTCCTATAGGGTCGTAGCCCCTTTGCCTACTCCTTTGCACTACTGACAGGTAAGGGAAACGGTAAGGAGGGGAGAAGCTTGCATAAGAAGCCACAGCTTGGATCTATAAAAAGGGGAACGATATTGGCAACAAGGGACTACTTTTCCGCTTCTTAAGGTATCTTTCTACCATTGGGATATCCCACAGAATTCGTTGATCCAGTTGTCTCCCATACTTTGCTGCTGTTTTGCTTATCAAATTGGGAAGGAGAGTCTTCTTGAACTCCCGTAGCTCAGTTACCCTGTTGTTTAAGGAACTCTAGTGTTTTACTTAGAATTCCATTATGCTTGTCTTGAAGCCTTACTAACTTTGGCACCGAAGTGGCCATGGGGTAAAACCCACCCACCTCATTGCTTTGTTCTTGTTACAGCCACGTGTTGGCATCTGGAGTACTGAATGAAATCCAGTGACAATAGATTGGCACCCACCGTGGGGCCCAACGTACTTTGTTTCTAAAAGCCTATTTTCCTTCCCAGTTTCTCTCCAGTTTCCATTCTATTTACGGTACCTGTGTTGTACCAAAGTCACCCATGGCTCTTGCAAGAAGGGAAGAAAGTGCCTACAACTTATGTGAAGCTCAAGCTCGTCGTATGAATGGGGATGTCCGACAAGAACGAGTGGATGTCCTTGTGGCTCCAAGGGAGCAAGTCCCAGAGGTTCAACCTGAAAACGGAGGGGGAGAGAGCAATCCCACCCAATTTGTTACTCTAGCCCAGTTTGACCACCTAGCACAGTAGATGGTTGTGTTAACAGAGCCATTGTAGCAAAGACCCGCGGGAGTGCCTGCGGTGTCTGATCCACCTGTGGACATCGGAGAAGCACCACAAAGGTCTCGACATTCTAGATGATTAGCGCCCCGCGCTTCCTTGTACTCTAATCATTCTGTAGACTCCTACCAGCAAAGGGGTCGTGAGGACGGATATCGAGAAGTCAGTGTAGAGTACATGCCCAGGCATGAGCCTACAGAAGTCATTGAGAGCAGTCACGTCTCCCTTTCCGAGTCTCTTTGATCCTCCATACATGACCGACTGGGGTCGAGGTACGAAGTTGGAGGGGGTGCTTGAAGAAGAGCAAACACTGCTCGCGATGTGGCTCGTGAGGCGCAAAGGTGGGTGGATGATGCACGGCGCGTTAGTTAGGGAAGAGGCCCAAGCCAAGGTCGATGAAGCTCAAAGAGCCAAAGAGGATGCACAAACCAGGGTCGATGCGGCCAGACAAGAAAGGGCTGCACCAACCCCTTAGGTTACGACCACCCCAGCCCCAAACGATGACACCGCCAGACTGGAGCAAATGGTCAAGGATCTCATAGAGCGAATGCAACACGTTGAGAGGGGGGTTGATCCAGAAGCCCTCCAGGACTATGACACTGAAACGGCTTTGACGGATGAAGTTATGAACCATCCATTCCCGAGCAACTTCGTCTTCCCAAATGTGGGGTGGTTAATGGAAAGACGGACCCGGAGAGGCATTTGGATAACTTCAAGGTGGGGATGGTCATCTACGGCCATCATGATGCTTTGTGCTGCAGAACGTTCCCTTCCACGCTGAGAGAGGCTGGGAGAACGAGGTTCAACAACTTGCCTCTTAAGTCGATGGGGCCATTTCAGGAACTGAGTAGGTTATTCCTCTCCCACTTCCAGGGGAGTCGAGTCCAGAAGAAGAGTCTGTCGCACCTAATGGCGATTAAGCAGGGAGAGAACAAGCCCGTTGGGCCCCTCATCCCCCGATTCTTAGGGATGGCCGGAGAGATCAAGGACCTGCAACCTAACGTAGTGGTGTCTACGCTATCGAAAGCCTCAACAAGAAGCGTTTTTGAACTCATGCGGAGATCTTCAGCCAATGTGATCGGTATGCATCAGGAGCTGAAGCAGTTGCAGACCTACCCAACCATTTGAACCCTGGCCTTGCTTCTGGAGATAAAAAGATGGTTGAACAATCAGAGAAAACTTGCAAATAAGGAGAATCCAACAAGAAAGTAAAACTTGCCAGGTACAGATCTGTACCCAAATTGGCCGGCACCAAAGTACACTCCACTCAACCGAACCATGGTGGAGATCATGAACATCAAGAAAGGGGATACTCTCCTTGTTCCACCCCCACTCATGCTATCCAAGCCTAGGGAGCGCAACCCTCGGCTGTATTATGCATACCATCAGGACCATGGCCATGACACCAATTCTTGTAGACATCTCAGGGGCTTGGTCGAAGATTTAATTCAGCATAGGCGGTGGACAGAGTTCGCGGGGCCATGGCAATCTCTTCCTCCCCCACCTCCTCCGCCAGCAGCAACCTTGCCTCAACCTCAAGAACAAGCCCCAGTTAAGGCTCTAGAGATACAACAATGAGCATGCACCCCCGTCCTGGTCACCGGGAAGGGGTTTCATGGGACTCGTAGACCTATTTCCAGGAGATGGTCGCATGGTAGCAAGGGGTCGATCCTCTGATAGCCCACTAACAGTTAGATGCAAGAGCCCACCAATAAAGGTATTGGGCAAAGCTGGACCTGAACAAGATTTGGGGCTGAGTGACGATAAATATGTCAACCACAACAAGAAAGAGTGCCTCACTGTTACAGTTTGGCCAAAGCATATGCGACGGGAGGTGCTTCCCATTATGGTCGAACCCGTTGATGAAGATTCAACCAAAGGAAAACACGTAAGGCGTAGAGATAAAGGATTCGAGGAGTCCACCTCAAAGAAGCTGCGATATGAGGGGTTCATATGCTTTGGGGATGATGATTTGATTGATGTGGTCACCCCTTATGAAGATCCACTTGTGATCAGCATGGCCATAGGAGACGAATGGGAGGTAAGTCGAATCCTGGTCGACACTGGCAGTTTAGTTGACATCCTCTACTATGACATCTTTAAAAGGCTAGGATACATAGACGAACAGCTCAAACCCATTAGGTATTCTCTCATTAGTTTCAATGGGGAAGGAGTGAAGGTGAAAGGGGGCAATTCAGATGGACACTCGGCTAGGGGTCTACCCCGCTCGAACATGTGTCAACCTGAACTATATGGTAGTGGATACGCGCTCCAATCACAATGCCATCTTGGGTCGAGCAGGACTCAACAAGCTAAGGGCATGCCTGTCAAGGTATTACCTTCTCATGAAATTTCCAGCAGAATGGGGAGTTGGATACTGTAAGGCTGATCAGACTGTGTCGAAGAGGTGTTACGAAACCACCTTGGCAGTCCAGGAAGAGGACCTACCAGTGCAGGTGATCCAACTCGATGAGTATCGTGACGACTTTTCCCAAGAACGAATTCAGATGTTTTCGCATGGACCGCAGAAGATATGCCTGGCATTCCTCGCTCCATCATGGAGCATCGGCTGAAGATAGACCCTCACGACCAACCCATCAGACAAAAGAAGAGGGCGGTAGCACCCGAGAAACAAGTGATCATCGATCGAGAGGTCGAGAAACTTCTGAAGGCTGGCTTCATCCGTGAGATACACTACCCAGATTGGTTGGCAAATGTTATATTAGTGCCAAAAGCTGGAGACCGCTGGCGTATGTATACCGATTTTACTGACCTGAATAAAACATGCCCCAAGGATTCCTACCCCTTGCCTCAGATAGATCAACTCATAGATGCCACTGCTGGGCATGAGTTGTTGTCTTTCTTAGATGCGTATTCCGGCTGCAACCAAATCAAAATGGCGAAAGAAGATGAAGAAAACACGGCATTTATCACCAGTAAGGGGTTATACTGTAACTGTTACACTGTCATGCCTTTCGACCTAAAGAATGCAGGAGCGACCTATCAGAGGCTGGTCAACAAGATGTTTGAGAAGCAAATCGGACGGAACATGGAAGTATACGTGGACGACTTCTTGGTTAAAAGCATGAAGGCCCCTGATCACCTGAAAAACCTAGAGGAAGTGTTCTAGGTCGTTTGTCATAATTCCATGCGTCTCAACCCCTCGAAGTGTGTGCATTTGGGGTACAATCAGGGAAGTCCCTTGGTTTCATGGTGTCTCAAAGAGGGATCGAGGCAAACCCCACAAAGATCGAGACCATCCAAAATATGAAGTCTCTGACCAAGCCCAAGGAAGTACAGGCATTAACGGGTCTTGGGAAGGTCTAGGTTGGTGGATCAATGCCTTCCTTTTTTCAAAACCCTAAAGGGATCCAAGGTATTCGAGTGGACCCCTAAGTGCGAACAGTCCTTTCGTAGCTTGAAGAGGTATTTATCTTCTCCACCTTTGTTAGTAAAGCCCGAAGTGGGGGACAATCTCCTACTATACTTGGCACTATCCCCTTGTGCCGTAAGCGCAATACTGATCAAAGAGGTCGAGAAGGTGCAACATCCCATCTATTACATCAGCAAAGTGTTACTTGATGCGGAGACTTGGTATCAATCCATTGAAAAGTTGGCCGTAGCTATGGTCACTGCAGCTCGAAAGCTTCGTCCCTACTTCCAATCCCATTCCATCACCGTCCTAACCGACTGACCACTGAATAAGTTCCTCGCTCGTGTAGATGATCTGGTCGAATGATTAATTGGGCGGTCGAACTAAGGGAGTTCGATCTCAACTTCCAACCAAGGACAACTATTAAGGCACAGGCGTTGGCAGATTTCTTGATAGAGAGCACCCTTCCCGGCGGAGAAGAAGAAGGATCGAATCCAGAAAGGTCGATCGAAGAGGCACTCATCAAGATTTTTCTTGGTCCAGAGGAGCCCTCGTGGGTTATGTATATATACAGGTCATCCAACAAAGAAGAATCGGGAGCAGGGATTGTGTTGATTAGTCCGGAAGTGTTCAAAGTGTTAACCTCTGTGCAGTTCGGGTTCTCCACAACCAACAATGTAGCCGAATATGAGGCACTCATAGTTGGCCTCAAGCGGGCCTCAAGCCTCAAGCTCGCCGTCAGCGTTTAATGGTCCATGGAGACTCGCAAGTGGTGGTGCGGCAGGTTACTGGAGTTTATGAAGCCCAGCGGGAACACTTGGCCAAATACTTGGCACTAGTAAAACAGTCGATTGAGCCTCTGGAGAAGTTCGAAATGGCTAGCGTACCAAGGGATCAAAACACTGAAGCTGATGCCCTCTCCTGTTTAGGACAAGAAGATTTGAGCAGCTTTAAAGTGCCAGTATATGTTGAGCATTTGCCGCAGCGGAGCATAGATCCCACATGTGAAGTATTAATTGTCGACGTAGAACCTTGTTGAATGGATCCCATCTTGACTTACCTACGTGAAAATGTGCTGCCCGAAGATCGTAACGAAGCCTGAAGTATACAGGCTAAAGCGGGGTCATATGTCATACACGAAGAGGTACTGTACAAAAAGTCTCATACACTCCCTTTGCTGCGGTGCATCCCTCCTTCAAAAGCTTAATATGTGATGGCAGAGGTGCATGAAGGGATATATGGGGCACACCAGTGCGGTCGAACCATGTGTTACAAGATTATGAGAAGGGGTTACTACTGGCCGAACATGATGAAGGACTGCGAGAGGTATGCCAAAACCTGTGAACCTTGCCAGAAGCATGCCACTGTATCACACCGGCCGTGTTCCCAGTTGCAACCAATACCGGTATCCATTCCTTTTGCAGTGTGGGGAATGGACATCCTCGGACCATTTCTAGAAGCAAAAAGCCAACTCAAGTTTATCTTAGTGGCGATTGACTATTTCACCAAATGGATCGAAGTGAAGGCAACGGTGAAGGTTACGGCCCCCAAAGTGGTTGAGTTCTTTGGACTTGAGGTGCTCTACCAGTAAGGGATCCCCAAGTGTTGATCACCGACAACGGCCCACAATTTCCCAGCCGGGTCTTTCAAAAGTTCTGTAGGGATCATCGGATTGGACATCGATTTGCATCAGTAGCACACCTTGAAGCTAACGGACAGACAGAGGTTACCAATCGCACTATGCTGCACAGTCTGTCGCAACGCCTAGAAGAAAACAAAAAGTTGTGGGTTCAAGAGCTGCCCAGTATGGTATGGTCGTATAGAACATTAGAGCGGACGACCACCGGGGAGATATCATTCAAGATGACTTTTGGGTCAGAAGCAGTTATCCCAGTCGAAGTAGTGGAAAAGAGTTACCGGGTGCTCCACTTCAATGAAGAGACCAACAGGGAGATCCTAGCGATGGTCCTTGACCTCCTGGAATATGTTCATGAGACAGCTCGATTGCACATTGCAGCCTACCAACAAAAGGCGGCCCACTATTATAACACAAGAGTTAAGGAAAATCTGTTCTAGGTGGGAGATTTGGTGTTGCGTCAGACAGTGGCTTCAGAGCCCACTCGACAAGGAAAGCTGACTCCCAACTAGGAAGAACCATATTGAGTGGCTAGGGCCACTAGGCCAGGATCATATCATCTGGAGACAGTTGGAGGGGCGGCTATACCTCACACTTGGCACTCCAAGAATCTGCGGAAGTATTATGTGTAAGGCAGTCACTTTTCAATGAAAAGCTAAGTGCACCTTTCTGAAAACTGTTACTTTGTGTCTTTGACTTCTGGCTTGAAAAGCAAATTGCCTACGGGCCTGTCGAGAATTCGACCGAGAAAAGTAAAAAAGTAAGCAAGTAGATGGTCTTAATCAAAGGCTAAGCCCATCGACTTAAGGGGTAGTTCTTTGACTCATGACTAGAAAAACAAATTACCTACAGGCCTGTTGAGAATTCGATTGAGAAAACTAAAAGAGTAAGCAAGTAGATGGCCTTAGTCAAAGGCTAAGCCCATCGACTTAAGGGGTAGTCTTTGACTCATGGCTCGAAAAACAAATTGCCCACGGGCCTGTCGAGAATTCAACCGAGAAAATTAAAAGAGTAAGCAAGTATATGGCCTTAGTCAAAGGTTAAGCCCATTGACTTAAGGGGTAGTCTTTGACTCATGGCTCGAAAAGCAAATTGCCCATGGGCCTGTCGAGAATTCGACCGAGAAAAGTAAAAGAGTAAGCAAGTAGATGGCCTTAGTCAAAGGCTAAGCCCATCGACTTAAGGGGTAGTCTTTGACTCATGGCTCGAAAAGCAGATTGCCTAAGGGCATGTCGAGAATTCGAACAAGAAAAGTAAAAGAGTAGGTAAAGTTCATCTACTTAAGAGTAAGTCTTTGACTTATGGCAATGACCTATAGATATGTGGACCCATTCGGCTAAGTAAAATATAGCATCACAAGGTTGTGTTGTTTACCAAATAGTGGTAGACATGAGCCAATACTACCAGGTCAAGGTAAATTAGTCAATATGATCGGATTAAGGGGCACAAAAGCACAAAAAAAATCGGATTAAGGGCTACAAAAGCACAAAAAGAAATACAAGGATTATTCAAGCATGGTCAAGAGAGGATTCAATCTGCTTTTCCTACTTTTCCGATGGAGGATCAGAAGAAGTGGCTTCGAGTGGTGGAGGAATGGGGGACAAGGGAGGAACTTTTCGAGAGGAAACCACCACAGTAGACAACTCGGCACCAGTAACAGTTTGAGGTACCGCGGCAGATTTCTGAAGAAGCTTGTCTCGGATTACCTTATTCATGAAAGGGCTACGAGAAAAGTCGTATGCAGGAAGATCCCGAGACAACTCCGAGTAAACCAAGATGAGAGCTTCCCGAATAGCTCGAGTCTTTTCCCTCCTGATATGTATCTCCAGTTCCTCGGATTCCATCAAAGCGAGCAAGACCTCCTCTTTGTCCTGTGCAAGAGCACTCTGTGCTTGCACCAACTCATCGGATACTCGAGCCACAAAAGTTTGCAGTTCAACCTTTTGTTCCTTGAGACGGGCCACTTTCTCCTTGAGGGATGCTTCCCCCTTGTTGGCTAAGGCAAGATCAGACTGCATTTTATCCTTTTCAGCCCCCAGAGGGTATGCTCTTCCACCAATTTGTCATGAACCTCCTGCAAAGTTTTCACCTTCCCTTCTAGATGATCATTAGCCACCTGCACGCCCTCGAGTTGGTAAGCCATGTTGTCTTTAAGCAATCATAAGTCGGCCAGTTCTGTCTCGGCTTCAGTGCACTTCTTGGCTCGAGTGGTGAACTGCTCATCCAACCTTCGATATTTACTCCTATCTTCAGACAAAAGCCTTCTGTTCAGCTCTAGAGAAGCCTCGGCCTGTTTCAGTTTGAAGTCGACCTCCTCCTTTCCTTGGCGAACTGTAGCCAAATCATCATGAAGGGCAGTCTTCTCCTTGGCCCAGGCTTCCTCTGAGTCGACGCGACACTTGATTGTTGTGTCACGATCTAAGGCAGCTTGATCGCGCTCTGCTCAAGCCTTGATAATTTCAACTTGGGCACGTTTGAGAAGGGATTGGAGCTGTTTCGAATTGTCCATCATTTGAATAGACAAGTTTCGGTAGAAGTTGCTGCCATTTATTAGCTGCAAAATGAAAGAAAGAACGGCTAAAAAAAAAAAAAGAGTATCTACATCGATAAAGGTGATATACAATGAGGAAAGAAAGAAGGGCTTATTGAATACAAAGCCGTGCATGGGGCCTCGTCTATTTTCTCTATTGAGGAATGCCAAAACTTCTCTTAGTCCCCCGGGAGACAAACATCGTGGACTATCTCTTGGGCTATCTTATAATGACCGATACTGTGGTCAGTGGAGAATACGTTCCAGTCAAGAGCAAAACGGACTTGCTCAGTTGGGGGGGGGGGGTTGTACCTGAAAAAGTAGGCCCACTAGTTGTTGAAGGGAAGGTGCCGAAAGTGCTCGAGGGAGCGGTGGTCGAAGAGGAGGAGAAGGCAGGTCCTTTACCTTTGGGGCAAGTATCCACCGAAGGGGTTGCCGCAGAAGATGGTTGAACGGGGCACGATCGAGTTGATAGCTGAGGAAAGGTTGAGGGAGCAAAAGGAACTTGACCAACACTAGTGGCCATTCCAATTGGCTGCACGGTGGTCACCACTGACAAATCCAAGGTGATGTTGGAAGGAAGTGTCGTAGGAAGTGCCTCGAAAAATGACCCTCCCTTCGAAGAAGAGCTGGAGGGAGATGAGGAGGATACTGTAGAGGATGTCTCTGAAGCTGCACTAGATGAAGCGGCAAGGATGGTCGAGCAAGCGGAAGAAGCAGCACCTAAGGAGCTGATGATCCCAGCACCTGTCGAAGTAGCACCCACAACCCGGGACGAAGTTGGCAGGTTAGATGGGCTACTGACTAGCAAAGAAATGGGAACCGTAGTGCTTGATGTCGAGGGGGGTGAAGTCGAAGTAACAGTTGCTGATGCGGAGGATTGGGGTAGGACCATGCGAAGGGGCGGTGGCCCAGAAGGGATCTTTTGCAGTACATCCTATGGGGTATCGTGTGCATCGATTTTCCTCTTTTTACGAAGTTGCAACTCGGTGATGGAAGCCTGGTCGTCATCATTTGCAACCCAAGAACTGAGGTCAATATGGTAAAAGCAGGAAAGCAAACGAAGAAAAGATCTTGGGTCGAGTGGCTGTACCTTCATCCAGGATATCAATGGTCGGAATGTTGGAAGGCTCAGTTGTTGTCAGAGGAGGGTCGAAAGCCATCACAAAAGGTGGCTTTGACCCATTTGCGGGAGACTCGGCAGATGCTGGTGTTTGATTACCTTTTGGGAGAGTCGACGGAGCATCGGTAGGGAGGGGAGGCGTGGTCGAAGCAACCTTGTCAAGGGCCTTTCACCTCCTGCCCACGACAGTGGCTATCTCCTCTTCCTCTCGTTTCTATTGCCTAAACAGGTTAACTCCCATCAAATCCTCCCACATGCTTGTCGTCTAAACCTTCCACTGCAAAACAAGATTCCCAATAAGAGTTAGAAAGAAAACAAAGCAATTCATTAAGGTTAGCTGGGGGTCAAAAAGGCACTTACTCAACCCGTAGGGGTACAAGAAGGAGTTGTCGCCCAGGTCCTTGTGCCTAATCACTCTCCCCTCTTTCACTCTCATAAGAATATCCCTTTCGAGCGAGGTTAGTACAGGAGGGACCCCCACGACCGAAGGATCGATGAACTGCCACTGATTGTCTACTGGGAGAGAAGACTGGCCTAGCAACTTATGCCCTCGTCTCACCATGGCACCAAAGAATTGCTCTTTCCAATGAGGAACAGAAGAAGGACTCCCTACTATCATCGAGAAAACATCTTCCAAGAACCGACAAGAGAAGTATTAGTTTCCGCTGGGTTCTGAACGACGGGTGACAGGGTTGACCCAGACTATGGAGGAAATGTCAAACAAATATTGGAAAAACCTTAAAGTGGGGGGTTCACGACAGCGAAGGAAGAAGATGATGAATGAATGGATATGGGCCCAAGAATTTGGAGGAATCTGAGTGGGGGCCAGGCCATAATAGCCCAAAATTTCATACACTAAGGGACGGCCAGGGAACTGAAAACCCGACAAGAACATGTTGTAGTTCACAATCATCCTATGGGAGTAGGGATGGCTGCCTTGATCTCCCTCATCGGGGGCCTCTGTCATCAAAGATTTCACCGCGGAATCGACTCAGGAATTCGGTACGAGACCCTAATTTCCTCCAGTTTAGCCTCTGTCATCAAAGATTTCACCGCGGAAGCCACGCAATAAGGGCCAAACTCACCGGAGGTAGTGGAGGGAGGCCTATCTGTGTTAGACCTAGAGCTACTCTCGCCTTGGGTATTTTCCTTAAGGTGCGGTCGGCACAAAGTAGGTTCGAATGCTCAAGAGGCAACAACTTTATCGCGCACCATGGAGAGTTAGCGTTAGATTGCCAAAAATAAAAAGAAAGAAACGAGAAAGGGTGTTACTTACTCTGGGTTGAGAATCGGCGGTGAAATATACCAACGAAGATAGTGTGCGCAAGGGCAAAGGGGCAAACCTTATCAGACGACGCAAATTCTAAGCCGATATTACAGTATCGCACTAAGACGAAGACGAAGGTGAAGACAAAGGCGAAAACGAGTATAAAAGAAGGCGAGAGAGAAAAAGAGAGAAAGGGGCATTCATAAATATCTGAAGGAGTGCGTCCCAAGAAGTTGCAATGATGGCCCTTGAGCAGCGCGACTGGTGGTAAAGGTATGGAGGCAACTTTCCGGTAGAAGCATGACACGTGGATGGTTTAGATGGCTGGGTATTTGGCGGGATTCGGGCAAATTTAAGGAAGTAACAGCTCACTTAAAATTGAGAAATGATTGTTTTGAGAACATATGGATTGAATGTGTATTAAAGGATGGAAGAATGCGTTTTCCCAAGAGGATTGCCCCCTCGAATCGACAAATGACACAGAGGGGGCAAAGGGGATCTGTTGGGGGAAGAACGAATACAGATTTAAATCGGGCCGTTGGATGAAGCATTAATGAGGGACAATCAGGACCTTACACGTGGCATTTATTGAAGAAACAAGATATCTCTATTATGACACGGGAATTCCAACCTCGCATGAAGGAAAAAGATGCCATTTGACCCCCCTACAAGGCCAAAACAGTGATAAGACATATGTGTAGCGAGTAGGTCAGCATTAAATGCTCAGTGATTAATGCTCATAAATATCGACAGCAACCATAAATGGAGTGTGAGCTGACTTGACCTGCCACTTAAGGGTGTTGAGGGACAAATCATCTGAAGGATTGGTAAATCCATTTAAAAAATGTGGAGGACTGCCACGAGAGAGAAAAGGAGAGGTTGATGTGGACCTAAAGTGGGTCGAAGTGGGTCGAAATGGGTTGAAAGGGGTAGACAAGACATATATGCGCCGTCCTATAGGGTCGTAGCCCCTCTGGCCTACTCCTCTCCACCACTGACCGGTAAGGGAAACGGTAAGGAGGGGAGAAGCTTGCATAAGAAGCCACAGCTTAGATCTATAAAAAGGGGAACGATATTGGCAATAAGGGACTACTTTTCCGCTTCCTAAGGTATCTTTCTACCATTGAGATATCCCACAGAATTCGTTGATCCAGTTGTCTCCCATACTTTACTGCTGTTTTGCTTATCAAATTGGGAAGGAGAGAGTCTTCTTGAACTCCCGTACCTCAGTTACCCTGTTGTTTAAGGAATTATGGTGTTTTACTTAGAGTTCCATTCTGCTTGTCTTGAAGCCCTACTAACTTTGGCATCGGAGTGGTCACGGGGTAAAACCCACCCACCTCATTGCTTTGTTCTTGTTACAGCCACGTGTTGGCATCAGGAGCACTGAACGAAATCCAGCGACAACACACATCATACAGTATATAATGAACATTGATGAAAAGAAGTCAAAAGCAGGAAATGCTAAGATGATATAGTCATCATAGATAGTTGATTAAGTAGCTGAAAATAAGTTTTGCAAGCGTAGTATAGTTTCTATATAGATGCAAGGTAGATGCATTAGTAAGTATATCTATGTAGACAGAGGGAGTGGACTGGTCAAGAAATTGTATCTTCTGTGTTGGAGGTTTGGAGGCAACTGCAATGTATCAAGAGATTCCACTATTCTGATTATGATGTGTTCGTTTGGAACGCAGCGTCTTCTGGGTGCTTCACTTCAAAATCAGCTTGAGACCTGGTCTGATCTACATGGGCACCAGTTTGTTGGTTTACAGGTAATATTCCAAGAAAATCCTTTTGTGCATGGAGGTGTCTTGTCAGTGCTTTGCCTATCAAAGTCGAAATATAAAAGTTGCTACATTTTGTTGTTTCTGTCGGACTGGTCTGGAAGATAGAGACATCTCCTCTTTCAGTGTAGTTTTACTTTTCTTATCTGGAAAGAAATTTGAATGTTGTGTAATGATTCGAAATGTCAAAGGCAGAATCTAGTTGATGAAGCTATTTGGGTGGAGAATGAGTTTGGGCATTCGGATTCCATTACTATGCTTGGCAAACCTACTTTTTGTGCTATTCTTACTCATATCTGGCAGGAAAGAAACTTCAGAATCTTTCGAAACAAGACCAAAACTAGACCCATGCTAATTAATGATACTAAAGTAGTAGATGCCTTGGATTGGTGTCGATTATTGAATTTGTCAGGAGTTGGGAATTAAAAGAACAATTATTTGGCTAGTAAATGGGAGGTTCACGTGGTATGGGTGTCTAATATCCCAAAAACATGTTCTTGGAGGTGTCCCACACTGTGATGGTTCACTAAATCAAGATAGGGCATCCTATGGAGGTATTGCTAGACATTATGATGGAAGCCCCATTTTTGCCCACGTGGGAAGGGGGAGGACAGATCTTTCTTGGAAATGGAGATTCTTGCGATTCATAAACGATTGTTGCTTTGTAAGGAACAGAGGATACAAAAGATTTCATCGATCGGATTCTAGGGTCGCAGTGGATGTCCTTGAAAGCAAAGCCAGTGGGCCCTTGTGGTGTTTTGTACTCAAGGAGTGCTATTTCACATATACTTGGTGAATTCGTTTAGGTGATATTTCAGCATGTCAGGAGAGAGGAGAATCAACCAGCGGACTGTATTGCTTCTATTCCTTCTTCAGAGGAGGAATTCTGTATCCCTAATGATTTTCATCTGATTTGGCTACTCTGGTTCATAATGATGCCAGACATTGTATTTACCAACGGTTGTAACTTTCCTTATCTTCAATGAAAATTTATATTATCCCTTAAAAAAAAATTTGTATCACCTGTGTGATGCAAAGTAATGTACAGATACCAAGTTCTCAACTAACAGATGCACTATCAAATTCATTTCTCAACAAAATAGGTCATGATGGATGAGGTTTACTATTGCTTCATGTTCAAATAGAGCCCTAAATCCTCTTGTTCTCTAATTATTCTATCATATATAAGGCAAGGGAAATAACTACATAAGTTTGAATAAGAGAGTGATTCTTCTCAAAAGTGTCACAAACGACATTTTGGTCTTTCTACATTCATAGTCATTAATATTCTTTCTTCCCTTCTTTGTTTTCTAGCAAGGGGAAATGGATTTGCAGATTGAAGTTAAAAATATCTTACTTGTATTCTGCACGAACAGATAGTCTACGATTGGATACCGACTGATTCAATTTCTTTTGATATGCCACTCGAGGTGAACGCCCCAAAGAACTGAGCTTCGTTGACCGGAGTTCACATGTGTTGAAATAAGATCCACCTACATCCAAATAAATGTAGTTGAAACACTATAATTCCTATAAAGAATAATCTCAAACTATGAAGTATGAATAAAATTTGAAATTACAAATCCAGTATTTAACGGAGACCCAAAAACCTAAAACACCACAGATTTTTCACAGATTTTTAAAATTACATATAAACAGATCTTTGCTCGTTCTGTGGAGACACAAGAAAATAACCTAAGATGTATTATAATTATAAAAAAAATAAAAGATCGAAAGGAAAAAAGAACGAGTGAACAAGTGGAATTCTTAACAAGTTATATGCAAGTCAGAATGCATTTCATCCGCGGTACAAAGAGGTAAAAGGAAATAGCCTTAACAAGCTGAATTTGTATCCTGATTAAGCATAAAAAACTTACCACTGACCGAAGTGCAAGAGGTCGCCATGGATATCGATTGAGCGAATTTGTATCCAGAGAAGTTCAAGTCCCAATACTGGAATTTTCATGGTTTTATAAACCAAAATCCAAACAGCTCTGAGTCTGGACGGTCGTCCAACCTTAACAGTGGAATGTGGATTCGTCCCAAATTATTACATGATACACGTGTCAAGAAGTCCTTATGCATACGGCGCGTAACTCGTAAGTGGGTTCAGTTAAGACCTTTAATTTCCAAAAAAATTAACCCTCAAATTATTAAACTACCATCTGTTCCAGAGGCTCGGCCGCCTGGGGCTGGTTGATACGTACCGCTTAAATCGTTAGCCTCCGTTGGATTAGAGGATTGAGTTTCGAATTCCAAGCTTTTTCATTGGTTGGTATGAAATGATAAGATTTAGGTAAAATTTCACTCCACTTCCCACTGGTTGGATTCAAATCGTCTCCTCCTTGAGATTGGGGATGAAGAATGGTGGCCTGGATAGATGGTCGACACCTGGCTCTCAGGTGAATCCGAGTTGTCTATCCAAGCCAACACCTCGGGAGGGGGGGGGGGGGGATCCCCCGACAAGGGTGTCAACGGGCCGGTCGGGTTGGTTTCTGTCGAACCGATGTTGGGTTTTATAGGCCCAACTCCAAATACTGTCCGTTAAGAGTTCGGGCTAGGTGGGTTGCCTCGGACATAATAACTACGAGCCGGTCGGTGTCGGTTTGTTATCGGTCCGGGCTTGCGAGGTGATTTCGGATTGGGTTCCCGGTCGTGGGCCGGTCTATCGGGTCCATTTTATATGTAAGATATATAGCCTATTTTATTATTTCTATCTACAAAATTAGCATCATTCCTCTTAACTATAGATTCACATAATCTTCCGGTCGGAAGTGAACTATAATAATGTAATATAATCCATCAAAATTTAAAATCACTCTCGAAGGTGCTCGGATTGGGTTTATTGATTCGGGCTGGTTGGGCTTCTTAATGGGTGGGTCGATGTGATCCAAACAATAGAGAAATTGCTCTGCTCCTTTTCCATCGCCCTCCTCCCGAATCTCAAAGAGGAGACGATGTGGATCCCCACTAGGTGCCTTAATAATATGCACCCATTATTTTTTGATCTTTCCTGATAATTACACTAACCTCCTCCATTTTTTGAAATAAGATTCTGGCATGTTCAGTTAATTGATGACGTATCTTCATCTTCAAAAATTTAATATAATAAAAATCATCTTAAAAGATTTAGTGGCAAAACAATTAATTTTATTAATATATCATTTTGAAACTTAACGAAGTTTAAATTTGGTTGAACCATAGAAGATAAAAAAAAAAAATCAGCATTCCACAGTGTCAGAGATTTCTTCTTCCTCAGTTATCCACCTTATTCTTCTTTCACTCTTGCTATTACTTTTCTCTTCTCCTTTTTGTTTCTTCTTTTCTTCTTCAAGTCCAAATCCTCTCTTCCCTGGTTCCTCGGCTCTCACCCTATTCAATCGTTGGAGTTGTGAGCCAGCTTGAACTCCAACAGATTCCAACAGTTGAATGGGATAGGAGCCGGAGAGCTGGGGAGGAGAGGATTTGGATAGTTCTTCTCCACCTCTGCTGCTTCTTTTGCTTCTTTAATTTCTCTATTGAAAAAAAAAAAAAAGAAAAAAAAAAGAAGAAAGGATGCTAGAAATATTGAGAAATCTGCCGAAACATGGAGAAATCGCTCCGTTCCTTTTTCTACTTACTGACAATCAGTTACAATCAATTTTAAAATTAAGCTTCTCTCCATCCGCAACTTGAAAAATAGAGAAATTGCTCTGCTCCTTTTTCTACTCTTTCAATGACAATCGGTTACCACGATTTTAAAATTAAGTTTTTCTCTCCATCTGCAACTTGAAAAATTGGAGAAATTGCTCAGTTCCTTTTTCTGCTATTTCAGTGACGATCAGTTACAGCCCTTAAAACGGGCAAACATTATTACCCAAATGCCCTTAGATTCTATTTCTAGGAATTTCATTTATCAGGTGATTCGACTGTATTAATTTAAGATGAGCTATTGTTTAAGAAAATCATGTCTGTTACAGCCACTAGTTGGCCTCGATTTCACACCCTCCCCACCATCCCCCCCCACACACACACACACACACACACCCCAAAAATCCCTATTTTATATTTTTATAACACCAGTTTATGTTAATAATAAGGGTAAAAGTGTAATTACCCAAAAAGGGTAAAAGTGTCCATTAAAGTTTTTTGCACAGACTTCCATGCTACAATGTTGGTATTTGAAGTGGTTGATTTTTTTTTTTTTTTGGGTAAAAAGTCTGGTATGATTAGAAAATCCCTATTACCATAAATATAATTTTGTCTAGATTGAAGGTTGTGTTTGGTTGAAAAGAAAATTAAAACGAAGGGAATGAAAAGTTAAATTTTAAAATTAAAATTTAAGTAATAATTACAACACATGCTATTATATTACTATGTAACTAATTTTAAATTATTTTATATTTAGTTAATAGCTTATATTTCACTTTACATCTAAATCTTTCCCATTTAAAAAATAAAATAAATTTTACATCATATAAATATAATTATTAAATATGTTAAGAAAGTTAGGCTTTGTTTGATAGCAAGAGGAATTAAAAGGAAGGAAAGTGAAAATTTTAAACTTTAAATATAAATTTTTATAATGATTACAGCATATGCTATCATATTACTATGTAACTAATTCCAAATTATTTCATATTTAGTTATTAGCTTACACTTCACTTTGCATCCAAATCCGTTCTATTTGAAAAGAAAATAAATTTTGCATCTTTTAAATATCATTACTAAATATGTTAAGAAATTTAGGTAATTTATATAATCATATTATGTTATAACTATAGTTTTCATTTAAAGTTAAAAAGTTTTACTTCTCTTCTCTTCAATTCCCTTTACATGCAACCAAACAAAGCCTAAATTTCTTAACATATTTAATAATGATATTTATAAGATATAAAATTTATTTTACTTTTAAATTTATACAATCATGTTGTGTCACAAGACTCACAACTATAAAAGTTTTCCTTTTAAATTTAAAATTTTCATTTCCTTTTCCTTCAATTCCTTTTGCAACCAAACATTGCCGAAACAATAGGGATAAAGGTAAAAATGTCCTTTAAGCTTTAAGGTTCTACGCCCCCACCCAACGTGCGTAAGAGAGGGGTTAGTTTTGGTATTTAAAGGGGTTAATCTTTATGGATTTGATAGCTTAAAAGTCGGCTACAACAGTCAGTACAACAAGAAAATCGGATTTTAATCCCCTCATATACTCATGTTGACATGAGGAAAATCCTGTGATAGTAGTTTACTAGTGTGCACATATTGATGTATTGGTATATGTGTATAGTAAATGATAGGCACAGGATTTTCCTCATGTCAACATGAGGACATGAGAGGATTTGAATCCCCATTAGCCTATAAACATACATTGTTGTTCTTTTAAGACTGAAGAGACCAGAGCATTCCGAAGCACACACACCTATATGCTTCTTCCCAGTATCCTTCTCTTTTTCCCCAACCCTTTGCTTCAATGGCAGCATTGGTGATGCTAAGTGGTGAAGGCCTGTACCGGCAAGTGTCTGTTGTGTGCTTTGAGCATAAAGATAACGTTCAATGCCTAAAACATGGAACTTGGTGGTTATTTTTTTAAAATAGAAAAGAGGAGACAGAAAGTCTTTATGCTCAGTGAGGAAGACGAAACGTAGATCTAAAACACTTGAACTAGTCTTATCATTGTCAGACTCTTTCGGTGAAGGAATTGTTATAGGTACGAGGTATCCACTTCTTACTTTTTTATTTTTAGCTTTCTTGGTGTTTGACAAACGTCAGCTAAGTCTAGACTAATCAATCATGGCATTGTTATGGTTTGTAGGAAATAATAACACAATAAAGCAAAATATATTGTTTAAGACTATTTAATAAGCATATGACATTAAATATAATATTATGTATCAAATCATATGATTATGTAATCAATCAATATAATGTAATATAGTAAAGTATAGACACATACCTTATACGATCTGAAGTAAGTAATCAACTATGGTTGAGTAGTGTTGGCACATTATCCTTAAGATTGTATTTGCCCCCTACAACGACTCCTCGCAAACCAACCTCAAAGATAAAACAACCTTCTACAAAGACACCAAACCAATGTGCACTCACCGTTGGATGTAAATAAAGACCCAACGGCTAAGGTTAACAATCCTTTAAAACAAGGATGTAACAAAGGATGTAACAGATTCTATCGATAAATCAGAGTAGAGAGTGAGTTGGAGGGAAAGAATGAGGAGATATATGAATTTTTGTATTCAAATCCTGAGTGATTTGGAATAAGGCAACATCCTCTATTTATAGAAGACAAGTGCCTCTCCAAGGGTCACTACCAAGGAGTATAAGTGTACCTCTTTATACCAAAAGGTACAAGTCACCATTATTCCAAAAGAGTACACATGAATAGGTATGTATCCACACCCATATTCATATCCATTTCCTTATCTATATCCATATCCATAACCATATTCATATCCAACTCAAAACAAAGTTCAAATTAAATTTTCCTCAAAATTAAAAACAAAACTTTGAATTTAATTTTAAAATTTTTTAAAACTTTATTTTTTTCTCGACATTAAAAACAACAATCCCCTATAAGTTTTAAAAGATTGATAAAATCGAAATTAGACTGTTAACCTCATGAGAACTATAAGTGACTTCGTTGCAGATGTCTTTCGACTTGAATTTACACTAAGTCTGATAGATCATGCTACAAAGTATAGGTGAAGCAATGCTCCTTGAACCTTTCCTCATTGGTGTAGTTGGCTAATCTATCGGCCACTTCTTATAGTTCGACCCTCGAAAAATCTTTTCATGGTGGACATATTTTTAAACCAGCCTTATCCTTATCCTGGTTAATGAATGTCTATGAGAGTTCGTCCTTAAAACTCTCATTGGAAGTGGTCACACTTCATATATTCAATAAGGTTAGCCCACAGTGTGTACCATAGTTAACACATCCCCATATTTCTCTGGGATAACTTTGTTTGATTAAGAATCCTTGAGATTCATCCTCTATTCATTGTGGTGAGTACTACTTTACAATCTAACCAAAATGAGTAAAATTATGATAATACTAAACAAGTCATCTGTGTGGTTTCATTTTTATCCATTCAACCTAATTCCAGAGATCTTCTATCACATAGATTGAGTTTCTATCACATGACTTATGCCATGGATTTCAAACTCATTCCTTTAGATGTATATCACCTTAGTGGTGAGAAATTAAGTAATTATACCAGTCAAACTTTTCAATACTGAGTTATATGATCAAAAGCATGCTATTCCATTAGCTTATCAAGATATATTGTATAATCGCCTAAGACCTACATGTCTTAGGTGTCCTTAGACATTTTATAAACCTGACAAAGACATATTTATCTTATTTGTATCATTTTGCCATTAAATTTACTTCTTAAAGTAGCATATCAATTTCGATTTTCATTATATATCTGTTATCGAGATATTTAGTCTTTGACCCGTATCTCGATTTAACTTTCTAGTTATACTTGACTATCCATGGTGGAATTAGTATAGCAAAGAGTCTTACCACCATCATGGTCATCTCTTTTCGAATCAAGATGATCTTTTTGAATCCAGGCTTATTGTCTAGATTCCATCTCTAAGTAGATATTAATCATTCTACTTTGACTTCATTCTTTTATCTTAGAAGAATTTAATCAAGCAAATACGTATTCTTTCAAAACCCCTACAATTCTGGGTTTTTCATACTTAACTTTATAAGAACTCTGAGTAGGTATAAGGTACACACTATTATTTTATTTATCCATATAAAATTCTTAACATCTCATGTATCCATATTAAACATAATCAACATGTTTCTTGATCTACCATATCTATGGTAAATAAACAACATCCATGCATTTTGATTATCTTATTCAAGGACCTTAATGGTCTCTTTAAATGATCAATATGCTAAGATTTTCATATTGAAAGTTGATTAGACAAACTATTTTGGTCATGTGACTTTTAAATGCCTTTCACTTAGACTGATTAAAGTTTAGGCAATCATGAGTCTCAATCATATAATCAGACAAATTGTTTAACTAACAATTAATTTATTTTCCAAGTATATGGAACAATATTCTTTAAATGACAATTAAATTATCTATATAATTAGTGCACCTCAGAAACATGCGACATTAATAAAATCAAAATCTAAACAAACCATTAATCATGTTATCAATAATTATAATATAAAATTAAAATTCACTATCGATTTTCATGGCTTGTCAAATAGAATCAAGATAAATGTTTCTAAATACACATCAATCTATTATAGGTCCAGTTTTATCTTTGTCTGTATTTGGTACTCACTTATCTTTTAACCTTTTTATTCATTTAATTTGTTAAAGCAAATCTGATCAATGAAAATATAAATAATTACCAGATTTTTTAGTTATAAGCGGTTAAATTAACAATCTAGAGTAAACTTCAGATGCAAAGTTTTTGATATTAATGTTTCTGTTATCATTTCAGGAGATACGTCCTTACTACTTCGAATTTTCATTTGCTGTAGAGGCATCCTCCTCAATGCAGTGGTGCTCCAGTTGAAAAAGGAAGGAAGTTCCGGTCGCGTCGTCAAGGAGTAGGTCTGAACCTCATGAATGATAAACACCATCGACGAGAAGGCCTTCTTCACGGAGCAGTAAGTGGACTCTCCTGCTTCTCTGACACCACTTTGCCAGCCAACGTGTGTTGGAGTTTATGTTGTCATTGTTGGCAACTTGGCTGATGTGACAGAATTTATGAGTATTCAGTCAGAGAAATGAGGAGAGAGAGTGTCAGTGTAGGAGAGAGAGTGTCAGTGCAGTGGCACAGATGTGGCAACTTCGCTTATGTGTTCTACAAGGTTCTATATGTGTTTCAGATGATTTACAATGAGTTAAATGAGATATTACACTGATTTTGATGAGAGAGAGTGTTTGTGGACCCCACTGGTGATGTGGTCGAGTTTCTGATGATGCGACAGTGTTCTTGAAGCTTTTCTAATCATGTTCATGTTTCTCATGTTTCTGACATTGAAGAGAGAAATTCAAGAGAGAGAAAGAAGAGAGAGAATCAGAAGAGAGAGAAAGAGGAGAGAGAAAAAATGTGAGTGGGACCCACAGGTATGGTGGCAAGGTGACATGCCAACACGGCAGCCCACGACACTTGGCATGCATGCACACAAAGTTTCGGGTTCAAATTCCAAGGTTTGACAGAGTTTTAACTTTGGATCTATTTTTGGTGGGTCCCGCGGAAGGTTCATGGAAATCCGACAGTGGAAAGATGTAGAGCGTCGAGTTATCTTTCCAACGCAACTTGAATCACTCAATTCCGACGTCGGATGAGAGAGATATCACAGTTTCTGTCGGATCGCTCGAAAAAGTGATTTCACAAATTGTTTAGGGGCAATTTCGGTATTTCATAAGTTATTTAAGGGCATTTTCGGCAAGTAACAAAGAAGAAGATCCGATATCAGTGGCCAAGAGAGAGCCACGCTTCTCAGATTCTAATCTGATGGACCAGATTGAGGCGGGCTAAGGTGTAGTGCGACGATCGCATCTTGATGCTCCCGCAACCCTTCGGATTGGGCGGATGCAGCTTATTATAATGCTATTTGTTGCATGGAATACTAACCTGATTCCGTGTAGCGCAGGTGCAGGTTATATAAGGAAAGATTCTCTTTCCTTATCCGAGATTAGCCAATCTTCAAACTGCCATAACTTCTTCATCCGAGCTCCAAATCGGTCCGTTCAAATTGCAGCATTCATATTTTTCGATGCCCTATCTATTGGGCACCGTTGGGAGTCGTGAAAAGGAAGAGAAAAATTAAAAAGAGTGTTTTGAAGGTAGAGAGAAGGTTTTCTAGGGTTTCGTGCCCTGTGGGAGTGATCAATCACCAACTACCTCTTCTTTGTGCATCAATGGAGTGCTAAATCCCTATGAGAGGTCAGTAGAGCTTTTATTTTCACATTCATGGTGATTATGGGTTGTGTGGAAGAGATTGAAACCCCGTCGATGAGGTGTGCTTGCTCGTGAATCGATCTCTATCATCATTGAAGACCGTTAGAGAGTACCTAAGGGCGGTGTGAAGCTTGGAGATATTGATAGTCATTCGAAGCAGTTGTAAGGTTTTTCAATTCCCTATCTATTTGTTGCTTTCAATATATTGTATGCTAGCGTAGGTGAAAATTATTGAATACCTAGCTAGTGGGGGAAAAATTGTAAGGCATAATTATAAGCCTAAAAAAATTGTGACTTGCTTCTCGTGGGTGCGAGTTAAGCGTGGTGTGTTCGGTGGGTCTTTGGACACCGTCGTTAAGCCCGAATCTTGGCGTTGGTGCGCCCTCTCGGTTTATGCTTCGGGAAAACCTAGGGTTAATATCCTTGTCTTGTTAGAGACTAAAAGTCGAGTGTTGAGTAAATACGGAGCCCGTTGGGCATTACTCCGGTGGAGTAGCCATCACACCTTGTGTTGGTGAACCACGTAATATCTCTCGTATTCATTGTGTTTATTTTTTTATTATATTTTGGAGTGCGTGGAATAACTTGCGGGATGGGTGTGCAAATCCGGTAGACCCGACCACCGAGTGGTAGCGAGGTAGATTTGCATACGCTTGTGTGTGTGTAAAAGAATATATCTCCATCAGCTCTGGGCAGCAGTAATTAATCAGAGAAAAATTTCAGACACTGATTCACCCCCCCCCTCTCAGTGTCATATCAAGTTCATCAACGTGTTCCACTTACAGTGCATCTTTGTATTCAACATCTATACCAAAGTAACACTCTTCTTTCAGTATAGATGAGGGCTATTGATTTAGAAATAAAGGGCCACTCGAAACTAAGTGCCCAGATGGCTGAAAAAATAATCTCGACGGGCTGATTTATCAAACTGATTAAAAATTACGTTCTATTGTCACACTTTTGACAAAGGAAAACAAAACCTACAAGCAAGTCAGTTCCGCGTTTAGTGCCCTCTCAGGCTTCTCTTAATTTATCAGATATTTTATTAATTAGTATAGTGAAAGAAACACGACGTTCCAAAAGTCATCAACAGTATGAGTCCCATTTGGATCCAAATTGTTTCCTAGCTGAAGTTCAGGGAGGAGGGAGACGCCCCCATCGGATGGTCGACACGTAATTCTCGAGAAAATTCGAGCCCCACGTCTGAGCTGATATTCCCTGTTAGCTCAACTTGTCGGCTGGGTCTCGATTTGAACGTGAGGTTTTGATTTTCTCGAGAACCACGTGTCGATCATCTGACGGGGGCGTCTCCCTCCTCCTTGAAGTACAGAAGTACAAAGAGGAGACGATTTGAATCCGTCCCATTCTCCGCGGACACAACTTTTAATAAGAGTGAACATTTTTTGAAAATAAATTAAAAAGAAAAAAAAATGTTCCTCAAAAAAAGAATTACCAATTAATTCATGACTCAAGGATGCAGATACGCCAACAATGAAGTGGTCAAAATATGTCCCCAATACTCACTTTATTTTTCCATATATACATCTATGTATATAAAAACAATATTGAACGAAGCAATCCAGCAGTCAAAACGGATACGAAGAATTAAGTCTTGATCATAACACAATTTTAAGAATTGTAGAAATAATAACATAACAAAACAAAATATATTATTTAAGACTATTTAATAAACATATGACATTAAATATAATATCATGTATCAAAATATATGATTATGTAATCAACCTATATAATAAAATATAATGGAGTATAGACACATATCTTATATTAAGGGTGTCAAAAATGGGTTCGGCCCAATAGCAAGGACCGAATCGGCCGGATATAACCCGAACCTAGCTCGGACCGAACTTTAATGGACAGATTTCTGTCTCGACTTGTAAAGCCCAATACTATTTCAGTCCAAACCGAAACCAGACCGGACCGACCCATTAAGAAGCTCGAACCAACCTGAACCAATAATACCTAACCCGAACATCGATAAGGTCCATCCGGGCCCAGTTTCTTAATTTTAATAGTTTTAAATTTTTTGATGGATTATATTACACTGTTATAGTTCACTTCCTGATCCGAAAGATTATATGAATCTATAATTGAAAAGAGTATGTTAATTGTTACAATTTACTGAATTACATACATATAGAAGGAATGATGCTAATTTTATAGATAGAAATAATAAAATAGGCTATATATCTTACATATAAAATATGCCCGATAAGTTTGATAAGCCCGGTCCGGACCGAATGAGTCCGAAATCACCTCAATAAGCCCAGCCCGATAACAAACAGACACTGGACCAGCCTGTTAGTTATTGTGTCTAGCACAGCCCATCCCAGCCTGAACTCTTAATGGACATGCATGTTTTGGCTAGACTTATAAAACCCGACACCTGTTGAAGTAAATAATCAATTAGGACCGAGTCGTGTTGGTACACTTTTTTTAAGATTGTGTTTGTCCCCTATACGGTATAACAGGTCTCCACAAACCAACCTCCAAGATAAAATAACCCTCTACAAAGACACCCAACCAATATGCACTCACCGTTGGATGTAAATAAAGACCCGACGGTTAAGGTTAACAATCCTTTAAAACAAGGATGGAATAAACTTTATCGATAAATCAAAGTAGAGAGTGAGTTGGAAGGAGAAGGAGGAGATATATGAATTTTTATATTCAAATCTTGAGTGATTTGGAATCAGACAACATCCTCTATTTATAGAAGACAAGTACTTCTTCAAAGGTCACTACCAAAGGGTATGGGTGTATCTCGTCATATCAAAATGTATAAGTCACCATCCTTCCAAAATGGTATATATGAATAGGTATGTATCCACACCCATATTCATATATATTTACCTATCCATATCTATATCCATATCCATCTCTATATCCATATCAAAGCAAAATTCAAATTAAATTTCCCTCAAAATTAAAATAAAACGTTGAATTTAATTTTAAAACTTTTTGAAACTTTATTTATTTTTCAACATTAAAAACAACATGGTTCCATAAAAATATGCATGCACTTATTACCAAAAAAAAGAAAAAAAAAGAAATATGCATGCACCGAATTTGTTTCTCTGCTACGACTCATGCATCGTTTTGCAGTAAAATTGTGTAATAACCATTTTCGTGGTTATAGTTTCGTGATTAGTATAAGAAACTGATGCATTTCGGATAATTAAGAGATTTTTATTCCTTTTCAGTTCATGTTTCTGCAACCTGTAAACTAAGGATTTTGTGTCTGATCAGAAGAAATTAAATCAATGTTTTGATTTTTTTATTAATTCAAATCGAAGTAATTTTGATTAAGAAAATTGTATTTTCTCATGTACCTTCTTATTCTGTGTAATTTGACAACTTGAAAGGACTATTATTTTCAGAATCTCATCTGACATTACAAATTTTGTAATAAAAATATTTGCATTTATTTTTTTCTGGTTAGATTATATACAAAGCGTGAGGGATAAGTGAGAATTAGTTTGATCGGGAAATCATCCTTCTCTGATGTGCTTTTGATTTCGGTATTACTTTGCAACATGAGAAAGACACTTTTTAATTATATTAATTTGTTTTTTTCTTGCTTGCAGAATTAATTGACGAACAATATTCCAAACAAACAAGCCATTGTTCAGGGGTAGCTTTCTGGTTTACCTCTTCGGTTTTGAGGAGTGTGTTCAGGCAGCTGTTAGCCGATCCCAAGGTCATCCCTGCTGATGTGAAAGCAAATCTACCCAACAATAGGTGGTCAACATGTGGCAAGCGACGTGCATGTTAGAATTCGAACTGAGGTATTTTGTCCATAAAAATTTTCGAAGCAGGATTGGATCATATAAATAGGTTTATTTACCAAGGTTATATCATTTCTGACATCATAAATTATTGTTCACTCTTTCTATTATATTCCAAGCTCACGCATTGATTGTTATTTGGATTTCTGACTCAAGCATGGGAGTGCACTTCTCAGACCATTGTTTGACCAATTTTCTTTGCTCGGTTTACGTTTTCTGATACACAGGTCTCCCCAATGGCACAACAACTCAGATTTCAATGGCAATAGATTGGCACCATTTGTGGAAATCCCGGGCCGAACGCAATAAGATCCCTCGACAATGTTGTGGCCAAAAGTAAGGAGGGGCCAACCCCTTCCTAGTAGACACGTTTTAAAAATCATGCATGTAGGCCTCCCCTCAAATTGGACAATATCACTGGGACATAACACTCCTCTCAGGTCTTAACATACATCCTACTTAAAAAAGAATTACGAAGTTACCAAGGATCAAACTTGATCCAGCTCAAGAAACTTGGCTTGACGCATTAAATTGACTTGGCCAACAAGAAACTTGGCCTTACTTATTGGTTTTCACTTAGCCTTGTTTGTTTCATTTATTTTTATTTTTTTTTCAAATTAATTATATCTTATATGAAAATTTTCAGAAACATTTTCTTTTCTATTATTTGATATGAAAACAACCAAAACCTTAGCCTAATTGATGTAATAGGAATTACAAGATCACAACTTTTACAAGCATAGTTAAGAAGATACATATGAAGAGAGAGAGAGAGACAGAGAGAGAGAGAGAGAGAGAGAGAGAGAGAGGGAGGGAGGATAAGTTCAAGTTTTGAGTCCAGATTCCAATCTAAAACCTCCAAATTAAACTTGTGCAGAACTTTGCAAATGCTTGTTCTCCTCCTCTCCTTCCTTATTCCCAGAATTATCGTCTTTCTTGCACCAAAATAAGATGCAGCAGCAACAACATACTAACTGACATACAAACAGGTTAAATAACTGCTCAAAGACATGAACTAAATAGTGATAGCAATATTTAACTAGGCTAACTAATAGGCGTGGCCCTACAGGACCGAAGAATAAGCAGCAGCCAATAACAGTACTCCAAATAGCAAGTGGTTTGTTGTTGGCTAGCACAAGGTATGTGCCAGCCACAAATGCTATTACCATCCCAATGATTGCAATGACGGTAAATAAATTGGCTTTGTTGAAGGAACGATCAGCCTTACTAGACTTGGAACGATCAAAGGTACTCATCACTGCATTTAAGTGGGTAAAAATAGCAGCAGTAGATAGTGCCATCGCTCCTGTGTTTGCTACTAGAAATATTTGGAATGCTGGTTCTGAGCTTAAATTAGCCATGCCTTCGTCCGGACCTTCGTTATTGTAACCTCCAGGCATTGTGAAACTAGCTGCAAAGGTCACTGTGGCAATCAAGGTTGCCACCAACAGTTCGATATCACGTAAATTGCCTTTTTCAGAATTGTCTCCTGCTACTTGCCTTTCATTGTCAAGGTCTTCCATCCTTTGGCTCCCCACTTTTTGAAGTTCTCCATCTTGTTGGGTGTCTTCCTTAGCGGCAACCTTTGGTGCTTCACTAGAGATTGCACCTGTTTTCTTCTTCAAATTGTTTGCAAGGGACTTCTGCAAAAAAAAAAAAAAAAGACTTAATTAATTTTTTAATGATATTCTTCTTTATTTATGTAAAAGAAAAACTCCAAAAATGGGTTTGGTGACTGGGTAACTGGATTTTCTCGATTGACAAAATACAAGGGCTCTGTTTGTTTGCATTGATTATTAGAGGGAAAGAAAGTGAAAAAATGATCCTTATAACTATAATACAACATGATTGTATAAACTAGTACTTGAACTTCTATGCCAAAAGGAAAAAACTAATTATCACCTAAGTAGGTAACATGTAGACTTATCACTGAGGAGTCTGAGCCATCAGATCTAACAACTCCTCCCTTAAATATCCATATGGTCGAAATTATGACATCATAGCTCAAAAAGGGAAGGGGGGGGTTAAGGATATTCTATCCTCACATGATATTAATGGATAATCAATTCTTAATATCAAGCTAAGAATCAAAGAATTTTAACCAATTCAAGCTCTATCTAAACAAATGAGTTTTGAATTAGTTTGAATTTTGAAATTGTTACAAATGGGTTGAGTTGTAACTGCATATCAATAGCTCCTAAGATCACGCAAGAGATTAGTGTAACCGATTCAAAACTCATCAACTAATTTAACCTCTATCCAAATGGATGAGTTTTGAATCATTTTGAATTTTAAAATTGTTGTAATGGATAAGGTATCCTGTATATATATGTAAGTATCCTTTGTTCAAAAGACATGAAAAATTGAGATTAATCAAATTGAGATTATTCTTATTCTAATATGGTATCAGTCGACCAGAGTTCTTCTCCTCAACCAATGACTTCCGCTTCCCCTACTTCGACCATTTCTCTCCCAAATGTCCATCATCATTTATCCTTCGAACTTACAGCTGACAAATTTCTCCTATGGAAAACCCAACTGCTACCTTTACTTCGCAGCTATGATCTCGTTGGTTATCTTGATGGCAAAATCCAGTGTTCCCCTGCACCTACGGCTACATCCTTTGCTGACAATAGTATTGCTTACGAAAACTGGACTCGTAAGGACCAAATGGTCCTCAGCTGGCTAATCAGCTCTCTCTCTGCTGACATTCTTCCATACGTCGTTGGTCTCTCCACCTCAACATTTGTTTGGAAGACTCTTGAATCAACATTCGAAACCCTCTCTCATACCAGTGTACTGCAAATTCACATGCAGCTCTAGAGTACAACCAAAGGCAACAAAACCATTTCTGAGTATCTTCGTGAGGTAAAGTACCTTTCGGATCAGCTTGCGGCCTCAAACAAACTGTTATCTATCGAGGAACTTAATGCAATTGTGTTCCGTAATTTGGGTCCGGATTACAACGACGTTATTGCCGCATTAGGATATTTTATCCTTACATGATATTAATGGATAATCAATTCTTAATATCAAGCTAAGAATCAAAGAATTTTAACCAATTCAAGCTCTATCTAAACAAATGAGTTTTGAATTAGTTTGAATTTTGAAATTGTTACAAATGGGTTGAGTTGTAACTGCATATCAATAGCTCCTAAGATCATGCAAGAGATTAGTGTAACTGATTCAAAACTCATCAACTGATTTAACCTCTATCGAAATGGATGAGTTTTGAATCATTTTGAATTTTAAAATTGTTGTAATGGATAAGGTATCCTGTATATATATGTAAGTATCCTTTGTTCAAAAGACATGAAAAATTGAGATTAATCAAATTGAGATTATTCTTATTCTAATATGGTATCAGTCGACCATAGTTTTTCTCCTCAACCAATGACTTCCGCTTCCCCTACTTCGACCATTTCTCTCCCAAATGTCCATCATCATTTATCCTTTGAACTTACAGCTGACAAATTTCTCCTATGGAAAACCCAACTGCTACCTTTACTTCGCAGCTATGATCTCGTTGGTTATCTTGATGGCAAAATCCAGTGTTCCCCTGCACCTACGGCTACATCCTCTGCTGACAATAGTATTGCTTACGAAAACTAGACTCGTAAGGACCAAATGGTCCTCAGCTGGCTAATCAGCTCTCTCTCTGCTGACATTCTTCCATACGTCGTTGGTCTCTCCACCTCAACATTTGTTTGGAAGACTCTTGAATCAACATTCGGAACCCTCTCTCATACCAGTGTACTGCAAATTCACATGCAGCTCCAGAGTACAACCAAAGGCAACAAAACCATTTCTGAGTATCTTTGTGAGGTAAAGTACCTTTCGGATCAGCTTGCGGCCTCAAACAAACTGTTATCTATCGAGGAACTTAATGCAATTGTGTTCCGTAATTTGGGTCCGGATTACAACGACGTTATTGCCGCATTAGCAACCAAATTTAAAACTCTCCCATTTGCTTCTCTTCATCAACTTCTTCTCAGCCATGAGACTCGGCTTCAAGCAGCACAAACTATCATTTCGGCCAACCTAAGTGTTGTATCACCATCAACTCCATTGATGCAATCAGGTAACTCTTCCTATCAAGCACGACAACCACCTTCTCAGTTCCTCTCACCACATCTGTCCTCTACTGGTTCTCACAATCATTCGCGGAGGCCTTCACAAAACCCAGCCAGATTTGGTCGGAAGGAGCGTTGTTAGATCTGTAACAAGCTCATTCATACAGCTTCCAGATGTTACTATCGTTATTCTGGCAACTCCAACCCCATACTGGATCAGCTTCTACTCATATGGGATTACTTCCCACACCTACTGGTTCTCTACCTAAATGGTTCCCTGACACTGCTGCTACACACCATATCACTCCGGATATCAACAATCTGCAAATTTCATAGAATTATAATGGTACGGATTCTTTAAAAGTAGGTAATGGAGTAGGTTTAAGTATCAGTAATGTTGGCGACTCCTCGCTTAATGCCTCACCCTCTTCATTTCATCTCTCTAACGTTCTCCATGTTCCCAAAATAATTAAAAATCTTTTATTTGTTCATCAATTTACTAAAGACAATAATTGTTATTTTGAATTTCATCATTACTTTTTCATTGTTAAGGAACAGGTGACCAACAAGGTGCTGCTCCGGGGACCTCTCAAGGATGGGCTATATAGGATGCTAGGTCTCCCGCACTCTGATTCTCCATCAGCTTATACCGTTACTTGCTTGAGTTTCATCCTAGCTGATGCCTGGCATGCCAAACTGGGCCATCCACACTCTCGCATTTCCCAACCCCTTTCGACATCTTCTATCAATAAATGTCCCCCCCAAAGGAATTATTAGCACTTCTCCTTTACAGTCTCATGTAGTCTTGCCTTCTTGAATTTATGAAAATGTCATTTCTCTAAATGAACTTACGTCAAATATCATTTTGATGGAAAATTTATAATGAAACAAACAACCCCTAGGAACTTGAGAACCTTACCTTTTCCAAACCGAGATCGTCCATTGATTCTGTTCCCGTGGCTTTAAGGATGTCCAAAGCGGTCAAGTTGTCATTGTTTCGGGCTCTTTTGTTGACTTCAGGTAAATCCATGAGAAAACTCAAAGCGTCATAGTTTGGAATTCTGGCAGCAAGATGTAAAGGCGTGTCTCCATTCTTGTCACGGTCGTTCACCATAGCCATTGAAATGCTTCTGAGCTTTTCATTTTTATTCTTTATAATGTACTTGATGGTAGAATCATCAGAGCTTCCACCTGCAACCGCAAAATGTAGAGTGGTCCATCCTTTATTATCGACCTGCTCGAAGCAAACTGAACAACGTTCAAACAACTCATCGATGGATTTAGTTGCGCCAGTATGAGCTGCGTAGTGAAGAGCTGTCATGCCATTTTTGTCTGGATGATACACAACTGAGTACTTATGATCATCATCAGGGCCGGCAGTAAGATCCAGCAACTTCTTAACTTTCTCATGAGAATCCTTAACCTTCTTATGGGAAGGTAAGTTTGCAGCATAGTGAAGTGGAGTTCGCTTGGATTCATCTTCTTCTTTGATGAGATCTGGTTTTGCTTCCATTAATTTTCCAATAATATCTAAAACTGCAGGCCAGAAGAAATTAATCAACTATTTGTCAGCATCTTGGAAAGCATCCCACAAGCTCTACCCAAAGTTGGAACTACATATATTCCCAAATAGAAACGACAACATACCTGTTTTTTTCGTTTCTCCTGTCTTTGCTGGGAGGATGCCATCCTTCGCAATCTTTTCTCCTAACACAAGGGATTGAAAGGGCAAACAAATAATGCATATTTTATAATATTATGCATTAATTGACTAGGGTCTGTCCCATTTGGATCCTCTCCAGCGGCCGGGCTGGCCAGTGAGTGATCCGACGGCAGCCCAGCCGCAGGAGAGGAACCAAACTCATGGTTTGTGTAGGAAAAATGGATTCAATATAGGTTTGAGATTTCATCAAATTGGCAAACTCAATATGATATGGTATGGGAACAACCAAATCAAGATTATGTGAATTAACCTCCAAGATAAAATAGTTCCTAAGAAGCATTCCCAGCTATATTGCACAAAAATACTGGGTCACGTCAAAACATTGAAAGGTATGACTTACATTCTTGAACATAATGGTAAAACGAGACATAATTTGTTTTGTCACCAATGAATCAAAATGATACACTTTCATATAGGCGAAGAAGAGATGCCACCAAAGATTTTCTCCAAGAATACTCATGTCCTTTCTCACAAAATATGTCCGATGATCATTCAGACACATCACTAATAGTCACATCCATTGATCATTTAGGTGTCTATTAGGTTCTCCAACAAAACCAATTAAAAAATATTTTGAATCTCTTATTTTAAAAACAATTAAAATTCCAACAGAGTGAGAAGAAGGTTTTATTTTATTTTATTATTTTTTTTTTATAAGATCTTGTTGGGGTTTAGCCCCACATATTTGACCAAACAAGAGTCTACAACCAATTATTAGTTCAAATTTTTGGGATGAAAACTTTGCGTGTTATCATATTCCATTTTCACACGTGATCTCAACCATACACTCTAACAAATTGTATAGTTACCACCGATCCAAATGGGCAACCAAATTGGAATATTCCAAACTATATACTCTTTGTAACAAATCAATACTCTATCCTAAATGTTTGGAATAGTTCACATTAATGCTTAGAGAGTAGAACCTTGTGTGACTTATATATGCGAGTCCCTCTATTTACAAGTTGGAATTTTTGAGTTGGAAGCTTAACATGGTATTAGAGCTCTAAGTTCACTCCATACGCTCACCCAAAAAGAAGAACCACATGTCACATATACTGTCACCTTGAAGAAGGACAACACGTGAGGGGAAGTGTTGGGAATAATCTCATATTGCTTAGAGAGTAAAAACTTTGGATGACTTACATATGTGAAAGTCTCTCGACTTACAAGTTTGAACTTTTAAATTAAAAACTTAACACTAAACAAAGGTACTGATTGAAGAATTGAAATTGAATTGAAAGATCTCAATGTTGTTGAAAATCAATGAGATTCCCTCCGTATATATAAAAAGGATTATAGATTATTTGACAAATAAATGAGACTCAACTCCCGACATATTCAATAGAACTAGGACATAAAAGCACACAAACAACACGCAAAAGACATTGGGATAGCTGCAATATTATTTTACCTTCTTCCCTTAAAAGAACTGCTACGTGCAAAGCCGTCGTTTTGCATGGGCCACCATATTCTGAAGAACAGCTTAAGAGCTCTTCCAAGAAGTCGTAGAGTCCTTCCCTGGCAGCTATGAAAACTGGACTTTCACCATCATCATTGATGAGATTGGGCAATTCTTCATTTTTATATATCAACGTCTTCACCACATCAAGGTACTCAGGCTGATATTTCCGATCGAAAAGGTGGTGATTTCTAAGGGCTTCATGCAATGCTGTGTCTTTCTTCGAATTCACCATGGTCACCAGGCTGACGACCTCATCAACGGACTTCGTCTCTTTAACGAGTAGTTTAACTACGTCAGATCGGCCTCCCCTTGCGGCGATGTGCAGCGGAGTATCACCTTTCAAGTTTGCTCGTCTGATAAGGGATGGACACAATTCGCATATCTTCCGAATTGGCCCCAACTTTCCACCATTTTCATATGGTGCTTTACGTGCTGCTGCAACTTTTACTGCAACATGAAGGACTGTGTTCTTTTCAAGGGTTTCTTGGGATTCTAGTTCTGCTTTAAATCCCTCTAGTTTTTCACACTCACCTACAACTGCGGCATTATACAACGCTATCTTCATGCTTTCTCTTTCTCTCTTCTCTATCTGTCTTCACATACAGGCTGCCCCAAATTTATGAGGCTGCTAAAGCTTGCTCTATATAACTCATTCATGTATTTCCATTTCTGATTGAGACTTTTACTGCCATGGAAAGCAACATGTATGGTGCAAACCACAGATTTATGCATTAGCTGCAACCACTTTCACTTTCATCAAGGATGTCAAAAATGACTCCTAACCATGAAAGTGATTATTAAACTGTTGGATTCTAGTTTCAAAAATAAAACCCTTTAGTTAAATGATTCAATTATGGTTTCAAAAATAAAACTGATTATTTGGTACTGTTTAAGTTTTTACTTTCATCCCTTCGTGCGTGCCGAAAGTTTATATTTGTAGAAATATATTTTATTTTGATGTTTTCCATTATTTTTGAATCGTAAATCCATTTTCATATATGATTAAAAATATTTTATTACTTTCCTTGATTTTCTCTTTCCTATTTTCTTAACTCTCATCCTCTCCCTTACGACAGTGTAACAATTTAACAATTGAAAAATCAAAATTAATTAATAATTGACTTTAATAAGCATTTTAAATTATTTAATAAATGTTTTGATTTCTTTATTTTACTCATTTCACACTCAGATGAAATCAAACTACACCTTTAAACCTGAAACCACACTACTTAACACCAAGGTAAGAGGTTACAATCAGACATACAATACGTAGGGTAACAGTGTTATGCGTCGTACAGACATTGATGGCTGCAGGTGTGGTCTGGAAAGAATCATATCCGGTTTATCACGTGAATCATTGGTACAGACATTGATGGCTACAGGTGTGGTTCAAAAAGGATCATATCCGGTTTACCACTTGAATCATCTGATAGGGGTTTAATCTATCCACAAGTGCGTATATGGGTTCGGATCCTTCCCAGTGTGTGACCTGGCTGCCCAGTCTGTGACCTCACGGCCGAGAATCACTCAAATGACGCATGCCGTCTCCTGTGGCCCAGCTGCTAAAGATGATCTTTGCTCGGTATACTCCTGTGGTTCTATGATTCATACATTGTCTGCATCAATTTTGTCGCCTTCTATCAATTTTTTTTTGGGTAGAAGTCTTCTATTATATTTGTTGTGCAAAAAAGTCATCTTCGTAAATTGACTCCACCATTTTGTCATCTTCTTGTGATTTTCTTTGGATCAAGTATCACACCATAAAAGTGGAATCTGATTGGAACAATGGAGAAGTAAGAAGACTTTGGCGATAACAGAAACAATGGAGAAATAAGAAGATTTTGGCGATAATTGGAACAATGGATCTATGAGCTGCAAACGGCAGATTCATACAGTGTTTGCAACAAATTTGATTTTGTCGCCTTCTATCATATGTGTGGTGCAAAAAAGTCATCTTTCTACATTTGCTCCAACATTGCGTCACCTTCTTATGAATTTTTTTTCTTTTTTGAGTTTAAGTGGAAAGAAGAAGACTTTAGAGAAATAGGAAGACTTTGGCGATTCATAATGGAGTATATTTAGAATAAATATAAATAGTGAAACATGAGGAGGTGCTGTCAATTAAGTGTCAGTGACATGGAAGATGAGATCGGTCCTATAACCTATGCATCAAAGGAAGAAGCAAGGACGACACTCTTCGTTGGACAATATAGTGTATCAAAAGCTGATTTCGAGCATTTGAACGGTAACCTTAGCGTACAAAGACCTTTTACTCCCTAGATAAGGAAGGCAAAAAAGAGCCTTTATAGTTTGGATCATCTGCATGTACATGTATTTTTATGGGATTCTATCACCATCGATGTGGTGTGGGATCCACCTCTAAAGTGTGAGACCTACTGGATGTGGACGGTGATAGGATCCCAAGAAGAATACAAGTGTATGCAGGTGAACTATTCTCCTTAACAAAACCCTAATTGTAATTGTTTCACCTGAGTGTTTTTTTGTAAACACTGACACCAAAGTTGTATGCCAACAGATCCTACATTTTAATCCCCTTAAAACATCAAAATTATTCCCTTAATCGCATGGCCAAGATGACAAGGTAAGAGTTTGCAATCTGACATACTCTACATAAATAGGAAAGCACTGTTATACCTAATAAAGACCTTGATGGCGACAGGTGTGGTCCAGAAAGAACATATCAGGTTTACCATGTGAATCATTTGTTCGAGGTTTAATCTCCTTAAATTCCAAAACTATCCCTTTGGCCAACATGCCAAGGTAAGAGTTTACAACCAGACAAACCCCACATAGATAGGGGAGCACTGTTATACCTAATATAGACCTTGATGGCGACAGGTGTGGTCCAGAAATAACATATGTGGTTTACTACGTGAATCATTTGTTTGGGGTTTAATCCCCTTAAATTGCAAAACCATCCCTTTGGCCAAGATGCCAAGGTAAGAGTTTACAACTAGACATACCCTATATAGATAGGGGAGCACTGTTATACCTAATACAGACCTTGATGGCGACAAGTGTGGTCCAGAAATAATATATCTGGTTTACTAAGTGAATCATCTGTTCGGGGTTTAATCCCCTTAAATTACAAAACTATCCCTTTGGCCAAGATGTCAAGGAAAGAGTTTACAACCAGACATACCCTGCATAGATAGGGGTGCACTGTTATACCTAATACAGGCCTTGATGGCGAGAGGTGTGGTCCAGAAATAACATATCTGGTTTGATCAAGAAATCCTCCTTTTCTGATGTGCTTTTGAGTTTGGTATTACTTTGCAACATCGAACATACACTCTTTAATTGTAAGACTCGTACCGAACTAACCGATCTTACCACCTTGTACCAGGTCTACCTATCATGGTCGAGCCACACGGACCAAGTGCGTGAAGAAAATCACAAAACCAGGTATGAAATTGACCCAAAAACAGTAAAATGGAGGATAGGGTCGCATGCCTAAACAGGTAGGGTCGACCCCACCTCAGCAGGGTCCAACCCATGACTTTTGAGTCCTAGGGTCGGATGACTTGAGACCCTAGGGTCGACGGATTCTGCGACCCTAGGATCGACCCTAGGCAAACTGACAGAAACCAAAAATTAGGAAACTTTTCAAATTCAAAGGGAACCTTTCCTAAACTCGTTGGGACGTATTTTGGGAGGTTTTTCTCTATAAATAGGACGTCCCTTAGGCCCTTTTACTCCTTTTGAAACCCTAATTGAAAGTGAGAGAAGAGAAGAGAAGGAAAGTTGGAGAAGGAGGCTAAGGAGAAGAGTTTCAGAGGAATCTCTGAATTCAGCAAGACTAAGGTATGAAAACATTCTCCATAAAATGTGTAAGACCCTATAATAGTATATAAAGAGGGTAGGATCTAGGAGAAACCCAAATCATCCATCCGTGGAAAGATTTCAATGGAATCCATGGAGGGAATCATGGTAAACAAAGTAAAGGAAGTAACTTAGAGTTTAAGCCATAAAACAATCATAGAATGGACCATGAAAGTAAGCCAAATGATCCAAACACAAAAGAGTGGACTGTAGGATGAAAAGTCGACTCAAATTACATCTGGTCGCACTTAGGGTCGACTGGTAACCGACCCTATCAGACCACAGGATCGACCCCTAGCTCTCGGGAAATCCAGGGAAGCTTTGGTCGCACCTAGGGTCGATGGATAACCGACCCTATGATCGACCCTATACCCTGGGGTCTCAGATACCTGCGACCCTAGCTTTACAGCAAGCCTAAAACTGTCAGAATGAATTCTAATTAAAATCTATCGACTTGTTAGGTTTTCCTATTGATATAAAGGTAATTCTTAAAGCTTGAAAGGGGATCTACACTCAGGCAAAGGTGAGGGAACAAGACCTAAACTAATTGGCTAATAATAAACCATTTTTGTTTATTGAGTCCAATTCCATGTATGATTCTATGATGGTATGATTGTAATGTGCATATCACATGTCATCTACTATTTCCGTTATTACTGTTCATGCATATTTAATTCTGTTTATTTACAACATGATGTTGATGATGATGCTAGGAATATGCATGTGAATGTTTGTGTGTGGTTAGTGTACTTGATGCGAGTGGGGCATCAAAGGAAGTGTGATGCGGTGCGGTCCTAAGCACTTTAGCCCTATCTCTACTCAAGTCTTGTTCACGGACATCGTCGTATCGCCATTACCTTAGCAGAACTATTACATCATAGGGCATCAGGGGAGGTGGTCTCGGACCGTGTAGTCTTCGACTCTACCGGGGGGCCTTAGCTCTATCTCTATAGACGTATTGAGGGATACTGGGGTGAGGCCTTAGATACACTATTTGGCATTAGGATTGGTTAGTTGCGAGCCCAGTTTGTAAGCCCTCGCCAATAGGGGCCTATTTGTTGGTATGGATAGAGCATCAGGGAAAGTGTGATGCGGTGTGGTCCTAAGCACTTTAGCTCTATCTCTATCCCATGGTAGGTGCATGTGGGGGTAGCAATGGTGTTTGATCCGTTGAGCGATTCCACATACTCGTGTATAGAGGTGCGGCGGCCTCCAAACCTTTCTATAGCACATTGTAAACTTATATATTAGACCACAGATATGAATTGAATGCATGCATATGTTTATTGCATTGCTTTGTTTGCTCACTGAGCCGTGATGTGTGCTCACCCTTTTGAATTTGAATATTTTTAGTTGATGATGCAGGTACGAGTGTGGAGGATTATATGAATGCTCCCGCATACGGGCACGTTGCTGCAATGGATGCTGAAGATATAGTGGAGATGCATGACTCATCATGCGAGTGCAACTCATGCGTTTTCGATTAGATTTTTATTTGGACCATTAAGGAAATATAATTTGATATTTTATTTACTTATGTCTCGGTTGATACAACATAATTGGGTATTTTATTTATGATTATCACATTTAGATTCTCAGTTTATTTAATATTAAGACTTTCGCTATTGTGTATTTATTCTGATTATGGTTGTGGATGTGTATGGTTTAAGCAAACGGACACAGCCTATTTGAGATCCTGGTTGAACCGTTGGCTTATTAGCGGTTCATTACACCGTTCTGAATAGTACAAAATTGGGGTGTGACATTAATTATGTTAGGGATAAATATAAACCCACGAATGAACGCACGACACATGTAAAGTGATCTGTGACTAGTCAACTAAAGTCAAAAGATCACCTCTCGAATGACCAGTCGACATGTAGACAGCAAAAAGAAGACTCGTCAACAAGGGCAAAATAGAGAAGAAAAAGGACAAAAGTGGGGCAATATCCATATTCAGAGGGGTAAGGACAGAATTACACCCCAAAGCCTTGCTTGACGTCAGCAACTACTAGTATAAATACCCCAACCACCAGAAGTCAAAGGAAGCCAATATTTGAGGAGTTTATCCCCCACTTACTCTGACACCCTTTCTAGTCAGCCTTGGACTGATATTTACTATAACCTTCCTACCCTGCTCAACATTTAAAGATCAGGCTTAACCCTGATTATTTGCGGCCTAGTATCCTAAATTTAGCATCGGAGAGGTCACGGGGCACATAAGCCCGACCCCACCTTTGCCCTGTTTATGTCGTGTGCAGGTCGGACCCATAGCGGAAGACCGACGCGCGGATTTTAGCGGCAACAGATTGACGCCCATCGTGGGGCACATAAGAAAATTTTGGCAACCTTCTGAGACTCGGCTTCAACAACCGACATAACCCAATATCTAACCCAAAGCCAAGGGATAAACCTCCCTCTCCAAGACAACCGAAATAGGGAGAGGGTAAAGGAGAACTTCAACGATGGTCAGAACCACGTCCCTCCCCCTCCTCACCAAGAATCAATACTGGAAGACAACCACCAACGCGACTATATCACTCGCGTTGAACAAGGAGCTATGGTGGAAGGAATGGATGATGCGTGTCGAGCGCAACCAAAAATAAATTACTCTACCTACAATGAATAGTAATGATAAGTAAAGATCGATCCACAGAGACTAGTTAATCAAATTGCCTACTTACCAAGAAAAATGGGGGTTTCCTTTTGTAATTTAATTGACAACAAAATTAAGTAACAAAAATTCAATGGAAGATGATGTCGATTCAAGGAAATTTACTCACGACTGTAAATTGATCACTTACCTCATATATATATATATATATATATATATATATATATATATATATATATATATTATTCTCTATTCAAATATTTAACCAAGGATTATCAAAAAGCCAGACAATCTTTACCTTCCCTAATTTCATTAATTTGAGCCCAGTACACAATTTAATTCTTATCAAAACCAATTGGTATTAAGTAATCCTCATGAATTTACTAATAGCATTACACTCTCGGAGGGAGTTAAAGATGAACAACAATCTAACAAGCGTCAGATTATTTAATTCATTCTATGTTTTCTTTAAGCAAGTAATAAAAACTTGGATCATAATTGTTCTGCTCAATTGCTACTTTTTCTGAACACCATAACAATTACGGATTATGGATTCAGGTTAGCTATATATCACACAACTCAATCAATTAATAGGTCTCTTAATAAACTGAATCATACAGTCATTAACTTGAAAAATCAAGAAACACAGATATTTGAATAGAAGAATAATTAAAATTAAGAACAAAGTCTCACAATTTTACTAATCGGATTGAATTTCCCTTGAATTAATTAAAGAACTTAGCCAGACATGATAGAAAAGAAAAACAAAAGAATAAAACTATCCTCTCAATAATTCTTGGATGCTCTATTATGTAGCTTTTACATTGCTTAAATAGTCAGAGTAGAGAAGTCTAAAACTGGTATGTCTAGAATTGACAATCTTATTACATGAAAATAAAGATTAGACAAAATCTTTTTGCCTAGATTAGATAGAGAATCATTCCATTATTAATCAAATGCCACCCCTAGACCTGTCAATCTTTGTAATATTCCATAGAGGTATATATTTTTCTCAAGATTTCTGTTAATCAATCAAATCCTTCCAATAGTAAACCTTCAATGTGTGGTAATCTTCCTTCTCAGGTTTGAATTCAAATCAACTTTTCAGATTAGATTTTTAGATCACGTTTGATTTCTAGAATTCTTTCCACATTAAAAACATGCATGAAATTCAGAAGACCATTATTGAAAATATCAAAAAAAAATTATTTTAAATATAAATTACCAATAATTTTCACCAATTTCTTATGTATAAAGAATCATCACAAATGAGTACTATAAGACATATAATATGTTAAATAGACTAAATATAAGAGAAATAAATATATAAAATTATGAATCCATCAATGGACAATCTGACTCGGTTGTTGCAAAGTTTCCAAACCCCTCCTCGTCCCCGTATAGACGAGCGCAAGGATGTTCCTCTACATCAGCCCGACCATGTCCCGTGGGGAGATGAGCGTGCGCCCTGGGGACCAGTAGACCAACAGGCACCAACCGATGTGGCTAGCAATAGAGATAGACAAGCCTCAATTCCCCCCCCCCCCCAGAGATGAGCAAGCACTGTCAGATTAATTGGGATGATCGACGATTACTGATGTGTCATCCCGACGAGAGAAGTGTCCCGCATCATGCTACAAGAAGCAGAGGCTCTCACGCGAAGTCATGACCAAACGGACTCCCCTATCCCTTCCCCACGAATTTCGATAAGAAATATGTTAGGTCCCAAAAGACACCCTAAAGTCAACCAGCATTGACCCCCGTACCAAAAGCGGGAAGACAGACCTCCTAAGGATCTTGTGAGAGGTACACCGCGGCCAACGAGGCCTTCCAACCCAGCAGGGTAGAAGTCGGACCCTCCGAGAAAAAGATAAACCATTGTTCCCTACAAAGAGCCCAAAAGGGAGAGAGTGGAAAAAGGCGATGAAGAACCATGAAGGTCACAAACATTGAAAATGAATCGACCCATCCTCTTCGATTCCGAGGTGGGTATATCGAACATCAAGCATACGTCGAAAATGAATCGACCCGTCCTCTTCGGCAAGACTGAGCAGGATGGCCCGAGGCGGGTATATAGGACTGCAATCATATATCGAAAATGAATTAACCCGTCGACGAGTATATCGGACTACAATCATACGTCGAAAATGAATCGACCCGTCCTCCTCGACAAGACCGAGCAAGACGGCCCGAAATAGGTATATCGAACTGCAATCATACGTCGAAAATGAATCGACCCGTCCTCCTCGACAAAACCGATTAGGACGACCCGAGGCAGGTATATCGGACTTCAACCATGCGTCGAAAATGAATTGAATACTCATCCACTTCCCCTCTGACAGGCCGAGACAAATGGCCAAGGAGGGTGGAATTTGAAGACAAAATACTCATCCACTTCCCCTCGGACAGGCCAAAACGAATGGCCAAGGAGGGTAGAATTTGAAGGCAAAATACTCATCCACTTCCCCTCGGACAGGCCAAAACGAATGGCCAAGGAGGGTAGAATTTGAAGATAAAATACTCATCCACTTCCCCTCGAATAGGCCGAGATGAATGGCCAAGGATGGAATTTAAATATCAAAATACTCATCCATTTCCCCTCGGACAGGCCGAGACGAATGGACAAGGAGGGCAAAATTTGAAGACAAAATACTCATCCACTTCCTCTCGGACAGGCTGAGACGAATGGCCAAGGAGGGTGGAATTTAAAGATCAAAATACTCATCCATTTTCCCTCGGACAAGCCGAGATGAATGGCCAAGGAGGGTGGAATTTGAAGACAAAATACTCATCCACTTCCCCTCGGACAAGCCGAGACAGGCCAAGGAGGGTGAAATTTGAAGATCAAAATACTCATCCATTTCCCATCGGACAGGCCGAGGCAAATGGACGACAAGGGAGTACTCAACTTCAATATTTCTTTAGCTCAGACAGGCCGAGCTATATTGGCCGAGAAGGACTGCTCGGATAAGCCCCAAGATCGAGCCGAGACACATGGCCGACCCGAGGGTAAATTCAAGACAAGACAAGGAGCAGGCCGAGCTATATTAGCTGAGAAGGACTGCCAGCACAAGCCCCTAGGCCGAGCCGAGACACATGGCCAACCCGAGGGTAAAGTTAAGACAAGACAAGGAGCCAACCGAGCTATATTAGCCGAGAAGGACTGCTCGGACAAGCCCCTAGGCCGAGCCGAGACACATGGCCGACCCGAGGGTAAATTCAAGACAAGACAAGGAGCCAGCCGAGCTATATTGGCCGAGAAGGAATGCTCGGACCATTTACCTCAAACAGACCGAGGCAAATGGTCGACGAAGACGTACTCAACTTTAAAATTTCTTCAGCTTAGACAGGCCGAGCTATATTGGCCGAGAAGAAACAAGCGGACCTTTCCCCTTCAACGGGCCAAGGCAAATGGCCGAACCAACCCAAGAACACCGAGCTGACTCAAAAATGACCGAACCGAAGGGAATAACCAACCTAAACAAATCTTCAACCGAACGTTTCTACTAGGAAAGGCCGAGGGAAATGGATGATGGCAGATATGTCTTCACTCAATATTCAACTCACGCGTGTCGAACTCTATTGGCCGCGAGGGGTTGCTCAATGTATTTCGATCAGAAACCAAAGGGAATGACAGATGGAAAATTTATTCTAAACAATCAAAGCGGACAAACCGAGCAATAGCAATCAAGGAAAGCAACTCAGGCAGACCAAACTATACATGAAAGCTTGAATGAGGAATCTCCTATGGAAGATAGTGCAAGCGAGGGAGGTGTTGTTGATGTGGAAGAAAAACCAACCACCCCCATCGTAGAAGCCTTCCTTCAGTCCCTTGAAGATGACAAAATATTTCTTACAAACAAAACCGTTATTTTGTAGGAAGAACTGTCGGCGGAGAGGGATCAGATTCTTAGGATCAGTGCAGACTTCTATAATTTTCGAAAGAAGAGGATAGAGGGAGATCGGCTTTCTTTAGTGACCAATGCACAGAGGGATGTGGTGAAGAGTCTGTTGCTTGTGTTGGATAACATTGAGCGAGCTAAAACCTATAATTAAAGTAGAGATTTTGAGAAAGGAGAAGATCAACAATAGCTATCAAAGCATGTAAAAACAGTTCATTGAGATTCTGGGTTCACTTGGCATTGCTCGTGTGGATACAATTGGGAGTCGTTTTGACCCATTGCCGCATGAAGTAACAATGCGTGAAGACTCCATGGAATTCAAGGAAGGTATTATACTTAAACAAGTCTACAAGGGTTTCAAACTTGGTGAGAGACTCTTTTACTTCCATTTAATGGTGAAGGTATCAGCTGGTGCGGCTAAGTAGACGTTGGATTTTCCAAAAAAAAGAAAAGAAAAGAAAATCACGATTTTTATTGGCTTTGGAGAAGGTGAGAAGATCAAGATTTATATTAATTTTCGAGCATTTGAGCGGAGATTCTTCGGCTAATACTTTGAAGTTGATTCTTGAGGATAGAGGCAAGGTTTAGAATGACGGGCAGAGATGACGGCTGCGTCTAATTTGTTGGCTTATTGCAATTCAAAAATTGTCGGGTTTATAAGAAAAATAATATGATGAGAAAAAGGCTCGGCAAGACCGAACAGTCTTGACCGAGGAGGGGTGCTCGGCCCAATCTGTTTGGGCAGGAGCAATTTAAAAAAAAAACGCATAAATCAATCACAAAAGCACAAAACACGTGGACTAATTGAACAGGAGCGACCAAGTCATCTTGCTCGGCCACTCCTCTTTAGACAAGCAGAGCGGCCAGGATTGGAAAAAAAAAAAAAAAAAAAAGGGAAACAGTGCGGCAATGTCGAACTATATTGACCGAGCTTTCCAGCTCGGCCCAAACGGTGCGGACTTTAAAAAAAAAAGAAAAAAAAAGAGTGCGGCGACTGAGACGTTATGCTCAGAAGCAGCTGACGTTGATTTTTTCAAGAAACAAAAGGGCAAACTGCTCGGCAAGGCCGAACAGAGTTGACCGAGCTGTTTGGCTCGGCCAAAACTGTCAGGACAAGCATAAGTTCCCAAAAAAAAAAAGAAGAAGAAGAAGAAGAACGCGTGTCAATGCCGAATGGTATTGATCGAGCTATCCAACTCGGCCCAAACGGTGTGGACTTTCAAAAAAAAATGCGCTGCAGCCAAGATGTTCTCCTCGGAAACGGTGGAGCAGTCAGTTTAAAAAAAAAAAAAAAAAAAAAGGGCTTGCAGCCATTCAGGCCACATGCAACCGGAGAAGCGAACCACAAATGCTACCTACCAATGCATGTTAGTTTCTGGAGCGGGTTATCGAGATCTCTAGGATGGACTATCAACATTCCAATATGGACATCCTATACGCAGAGGGAATCACTTCATCAAATGGGCTTGCATGCATGGACTTCTTATTCCACCAGTTGGCATAAGGTGGACTTCTTATTCCACCAGTTGGCATAAGGTAGCAACCTTGACACTACTGATGAGCATGATCCCATGTTAAGGTATCAACTCATTAGAGTACCCGCAAGAATCCTTAGGGAAACGACAAGTGTCTGGAGATGTTTGAAGTTGTTAGACTTGTCATCTTTCGTGTTGCCTTGAGTGACTATGATCAGTTCTGCGATGATGGTAGTGGCTGGTCATCGTCAACCTTCGACTTAATGATTCCACTTGGATACACGCCGAACAATGGTAGCCGTGCAGCAAATGCAATCTTCACTCGACCTGCTCGAACTGGCTTTAACCCATTCCACTAGGAAAGGCTGAGGAGAAGACACAAAACAAGACGCTCTACTAAATATTCTACTCGACCAAGATCTGTCAATACATTGTAAACGAGACAAATGGCCTCAAGGGCTCGTGCCAACGTCAAAGCAATCATTCAGACCATCCCCCTCAGACAGGCCGTGGCAAATGGCCTCAAGGGCTCATGTCAACATTAAAGCAATCATTCAGACCATCCCCCTCAGACAGGCCAAGGCAGATGACCTCAAGGGCTCGTGTCAACATCAAAGCAGTCATTAAAACCATCCCCCTCGGACTGGCAGAGGCAGATGGCCTCAAGGGTTCGTACATCAAGGCAAAAATTTAGACCATCCCCCTCAGATAGACTAAGGCAAATTACCTCAAGGGCTAGTGTCAACTTGAAAAGATTAGACAAGACTTCACCCCCTCAGCAAAGGAGAGAAAGCTAGCCTAAGGAAGGTAGATGGGGAGGGAACGCCCCACCCCAAAATTTTGTCTTCGGAAAACACCCCACCCCAAAATTTTTTCTTTTTTAGTAACTCATTTGCATCATGTAGATCCAAAAGAGCAAGGAGGCAACGGAAGGGGAGGGAACACCTCACCCCAAAATTTTTTCTCTTTTACTTACTCATTTGCATCCTGCAGATCCAAAAGAGCAAGGAGGCAACTATTATGGGTAAATATAAACTCGCGAATGAACGCACGACACATGTAAAGTGACCTGCAACTAGTCAACTAAAGTCAAAAGATCACCTCTTGAATGACCAGTTGACACGTGGACAGCAAAAAGAAGACTAGTCAACAAGGGCAAAATAAAGAAGAAAAAAGACAAAAGCGAGGCATTATCCATATTTAGAGGGGTAAAGACAGAATTACACCCCAAATCCTCGCATGACGTCAGCAATAATTGCTAGTATCAAAAGTCAAAGGAAGCCAATATTTGAGGAGCTTATCCCCCACTTGCTTTGACACCCTTTCTACTCAGCCTCGGACTGGTATTTACTATAACCTTTCTACCCCGCTCAACATCTAAAGATCATGCTTAACCCTGATTATCTGCGGCCTAGTATCCTAACTTTAGCATCGGAGAGGTCAAGGGGCACACAAGCCCGACCCCACCTTTGCCCTGTTTATGTCGTGTGCAAGTCGGACCCACCTCGGAAGACCGAGGCGTGGATTCTAGCAGCAACAAATTATATTAATTAAATTTTTATCTTACTTGCAGAAATTGAGCAACATCCCACACAAACAAGCCTCTGTTTCTAGAGTAAACAGAAAGCTTCTCTAATTAAATTGTCACCACTGGTTATGGTTTACCCCTTCGGTTTTGATGAGAGTGTTTCAAGCAGCTGTTGTTCCCCTTTTATGTGCATAAGTACCCAGTAATGTGTGGCCGACACGTGGCAAGTGATGTGTTGGGGTATTCTCGTCTATAAAAATTATGGAAGTGGTATTAGATCGTATAAATAGGTTCATTTACCAAAATTACAATACTTCTTACATGATCAAGTATTGTTCCTTCTTTCTAATCTAAGCTCATACATTTCTTGTTGTTCAGATTTCTGACTTAAGCATCAGAGTTTATCTCTCGAATTACGGCCCGACCCATTCTCTTTGCTCTGTTTATGTTTTATGGTACACATATCTTCGGACGACAGTCACGGCATAACAACTCGGATTTAAACAGCAATAGATTGGCACCGTTTGTGGAAATCTCTGGCTGTATGCAACAAGCTCCCTCGACGCTATTGTGGTAAAAACAAGGATGGCTGACTAAGATAGTCCCACCTCCTCTGAGTGTCGGGAGAGCTAATGGCTTACAAGTAGGGGCCAATTCTTCCAAGTAATTACGCGCATTAAAAACCATGCAGGCTTCTACTCAAAGCAAACAATATCACTTGGGCACAACACTTCTCTCGGGCCTTAACATCTACATCAAAAAGAATTACGAAGGATCAAACTTGATCCAGCTCAAGAAACTTGGCTTGATTAATTGAGTTGACTTGGCCAACAAGAAACTTGGCCTGACTTATTGGTTTTCACTTAGCCTTGTTTGTTTCATTTTTTTTTCATGCAAATGATATTTTATAAGAAAAAAAAATTTCGGAAAATTTTCTTTTTCATTATTTTACATGAAAACAAACAGAAACTTGGCCAAATTGATGTAATAAGAATTACAATATCACAACATTTACAAACAATATTAATAAGATACATATAAAAGAGAGAGAGAGAGAGAGAGAGAGAGAGGATAAGTTTAAGTTTAAGTCCAAATTCCAATCCAAAACGTCCTAATTAAGCAGAAGTTTGCGAAGGCTTGGTGTTCTCTTCACCCTCCCCTGCCTTATTCTGATCAGAATGATGGCCTTTTTCAGAACAAAATAGCATGAAGAACGGCTTAAAGACATTACCTAAATAATGATGCTTAGTTTCTTTAACTGATGAACCAAAAGGTCATGAAGAAAGTTTCCATTTCAAATGTTCAAGAAAAAAAGAACAAATGGCATACGGAAAAGGAATAAAGATCATCATTGATGCTCACGCAACACATACAAATTTCCCTACCCCTGATTGGTGCAATAGATACAACTTTTGAATCTCAGCCAAAATAATCAAATCCATAGAATAACACATGGAAAAAAAGGTAGTTAAAATCAGGAAGTAAGAAAAAGCACGATATAATATGTTAGTAAACCATGGAACGAGAAGAAATTCCAAAATGGTGAAAATAGAATTTAAAAAAAAATGAATGCCTTGATGGAGAGCGATAAAAGAAACTCCTACAAGAAAGGATCAAGGGCAATCCTCACAAAAACTGTTATGATGTATGTTTTGGTCACCCCACAAGGAAAAGGATAAAAGTACTCACAAGTTTATGATCACATATTCAGACAAGAACTATGAGCTAGAGCAAAGAAGGTCCTCAAGCAGCAGCACAGCAGCAAGTACAAGGGAACACCAGAAATTGATTTCTTTTTCTTTGATAGAAAAAGAAGTTGGTTACTGCTAGATTTTGTTTTTCATTGAAAGTTGAAACACACTATCCTTGAATTCATTCAATGTCAATTTCATCATCATACTTGTTTAAAACTTGAGATTAACAATATTGATTCAAGAGACAATGTACACTTCAAATTTACCAAGAAGGGTAATTATATGCACATCATGCAGTTTATAATGAGCATCAATGAAAAGAAGTCAAAAGCAAGAAACGTTAAGATGATATAATGATCATAGATAGTTGATTAAGTAGCTGAAACAAAGTTGTGCAAGTGTAGTATAGTTTCCATATAGATGCATGGTAGATGCATTAGTAAGTATATCTATGTAGACGGAGGGAGTGGACTGGTCAAGGAATTGTATCTTCTGTGTTGGAGGTTTGTAGGCAACTGCAATGTATCAAGAGATTACACTATTCCGACTTTGATGTGGTCGTTTGGAACGCAACGTCATCTTCTTCACTTCGAAATCAGCTTGGGACCTGGTCTGATCTACATGGGCTGATGGTTTACAGGTAATATCCCGAGAAAATCCTTTTCTGCATGGAGGTGTCTTGTCAATGCTTTGCCTATTAAAGTCGAATATAAAAGTTGTTCCATTTTTTGTTGTTTCTGTTGGGCTGGTCTGGAAGATAGAGACCATCCCTTCTTTCAGTGTAGTTTTACCTTCTCTTATCTGGGAGGAAATTCGAATGTTGTGTACTGATCCGAGATGCCAAAGGCAGAATATGATTTTGAGCATTCGGATTCCATTACCATGCTTGTCAAACCTACTTTTTCTGCTACTCCTACTCATATTTGGCAGGAAAGAAACTTCAGAATCTTTCGAAACAAGACCAGAACTAGATCCATGCTAATTAATGATACTAAAGTAGATGTCTTGGATTGGTGTCAATTTCTGTATTTGTCAGGAGTTGAGAATTAAAAGAACAATTATTTGGCTAGTAAATGGGAGTATCAAGGGGTATGGGTCTCTTAAATCCCAAAAACATGTTCTTGGAGGTGTCCCACACTGTGATGGTTCAGTAAATCAAGATAGAGCATCCTATGGAGATATTGCTAGATATTATGATGGAAGCCCCATTTTTGCCTATGTGGGAAGGGGGAGGACAGATCTATCTTGACTATGGAGATTCTTGCGATTCATAAAGGATTGTTGCTTTGTAAGGAACAGAGGATCCAAAAGACTTCAGTTCGGTCGGATTCTAGGGTCACAGTGGATGTCCTTGAGGGCAAAGCCAGTGGACCCTTGTGGTGTTTTGTACTTGAGGAGAGTGCTATTTCACATGTACTTGGTGAATTCGTTTAGGTGATATTTCAGCATGTCCGGAGAGAGGAGAATCAACCAGCAGACTATATTGCTTCTATTCCTCCTTTAGAGGAGGAATTCTGAATTTACCCTATTGATTTTTTCATCTGACTTGGCTACTGTGGTTCATAATGATGCCAGACATTGTATTTACCAACGGTTGTAACTTTCGTTAACATCAATGAAAATTTATATTATCCCTTAGAAAAAATTTGTATCACCTGTGTGATGCAAAGTAATGTGCAGAGACCAAGTTCTCAACTAATAGATGCACTATCAAATTCATTTCTCTACAGAATAGGTCTTGATGGATGAGGTTTACTATTATGTTCAAATAAAGCCCTAAATCCTCTTGTTCTCTAATATTCTATCATATATAAGGCAAGGGAAATAACTAGATAAGTCTGAATAAGAGAGTGATTCTTCTCAAAAGTGTCACAAACGACATTTTGGTCTTTCTACATTCATAGTCATTAATATTCTTTCTTCCCTTCTTTGTTTTCTAGAAGGGGAAATGGATTTGCAGATTGAAGTTAAAATTTCTTACTTGTCTTCGACAAACAAACAAGCCTCTGTTCGGGGGTAAAACAGAAACTTCTCTAATTAATTAAATTATCACCCCTGGTTCTGGTTTACCCCTTCGATTTTGAGGCAAGTGTTTCAAGCAACTGTTGTTCCCCTCGTATGTGCATAAAGCTACCCAGCAATGGGTGGTCGACTATTGGGAATAGTCCTACATTGCTAATGAGATTAGAATCCTATGATTTTATATATGGAGAGTCCCTCCACTTATTAGTTCAAACTTTTGAATTGGAAACTTAACATGGTATCAGAGTTCCAAATTTCCTCTCATATTAATCCTAAAAAAAAAAGAGGCTAAGTTACCGAAAGAGGGACGCAAGATGCACAAACGAGGGACTATAGTCACCCAAAGAGGGACGATCACCCAAAAGAAGGACTATATGTCACCCAAAGAGGGATCAGTCACCCAAGAAGAGAGACCAGTCACCTGAAAAGTGTCATGTAATGCCACATATACTACCACATATACACCACCTAACGGTGGGGTTACATGTGAGGGGGAGTATTGGGAATAGTCTCACATTGCTAATGAGATTGGAATCATGTGGTCTTATGTATGGAGAATCTCTCCACTTACTAGTTCAAACTTTTGAGTTAGAAACTTGACATGGTATCAGAACTCCAGGTTCCCTCTCATATTAACCCTAAAAAAGAGAGGCTAAGTCACCAAAAGAAGGACGCCAGATGCACAAAAAAGGGAGTATGGTCACCCAAAGAGAGACCATCACCCAAAAGAGGGACTATATGTCACCCAAAGAGGGACTATAAGTCACCCAAGAAGAGGGACCTGCGGTCACCGAAAAGTGTCATGTATTGCCACATATACTACCACATATACACCAACCTAACGGTGGGGTGGAGAGTATTGAGAATAGTCCCACATTGCTAATGAGATTGGAATCCTGTGATCTTATATATGGAGAGTCCCTCCACTTACTAGTTCGAACTTTTGAGTTAGAAACTTGACAGACTCGTGGCAAGCAATGTGTTAAAATTTGAGTTGGGGTATTTTCATCCATAAAAATTTTAGAAAGGGTATTAGATCATATAAATAGATTCATCTACCAAGGTTACATCTTTTCTTACATCAATTATTGTTTACTCTTTCTATTCCAAGCTCACACATTTACTGTTGTTCGGATTTTTGGCTTAAGCATCAGAGTGCATCCTCGGACCACGGCCCAACCCATTCTCTTTGCTCTATTTATGTTTTCTTGTACATAGATCTTAAGACGGCACAACAGCTCGGAATTCAACAGCAATAGATTGCAGCCGTCTGCGGAAATCCTGGACTGTATGCAACAAGCTCCTCTGACACTATTGTGGTAAAAATCATGTGGGCCTCTATTCAAACCGGACAATATCACTTGGACATACACAATACTCCTCTAAGGTCTTAACATCTACTCCAAAAAGAATTATGAAGGATCAAACTTGATCCAGCTCAACAAACTTTGGCTTGACTCATTAAATTGACTCGGCCAACTAGAAACTTGGCCTGACTTATTGGTTTTGATCATTTAGCCTTGTTTGTTTCCTCTCTTTTTTTTTTTTTTTTTTTTTTTCATGCAAATGATATTTTAAATGAAAAAAAATTAGAAAATTTTCTTTTCCATTGTTTTATATGAAAACAAAAGAGAAACTTAGCCAAATTGATGTTATAAGAATTACAAGATCACAACTTTTACAATCAAATATAGTTAATAAGATACATATAAAAAGAGAGGATAAGTTGAAATCTAAGTCCAGATTCCAATCCAAAACCTCCTAATTAAACTGGTGGTGCAGAACTTTCCGAAGGCTTGGTGATCTCCTCCTTCCCTGCCTTATTCTCAGAATTACCGTCTTCTGTGCAACAACAACTACAACATAGGGAGCCGCAGAAGCAGCAACATAGTAACGGATAACATAAATAAGGGAGTAAGCAAAATGAACGACCTTCAATCAGATTGCTAAAGACATTACCTAAATAATTAAAGCAAGATGGTAAAAGATCGATCTAGAAACAGTTTCCTAAAGACATTATTTAAATAATGAAAGCAATATTTAGTAGTTAAGCTAACTAACAGGCGTGGCCCAACAGGAACGAAGAATAAGCAGCAGCCAATATATAAGAGTAGTCCAAATAGCAAGTGGTTGGTTGTTGGCTACCACAAGGAATGTACCGGACACAAATGCTATTACCATCCCAATGATTGCAATGGCCGTGAAAAAATTGGCTTTGTTGAATGAACGATCAATCCAATTAGCCTTGGAACGATCAAAGATGGTCATCACTGCATTTAAGTGGGTGAAAATAGCAGCAGTAGATGGTGCCATCGCTCCTGTGTTTGCTACTAGAAATATTTGGAAAGCTGCTTTTGAGTTTAAAGTCACCAAGCCTTCGTCCGGACCATCGTTATTGTAACCACCCGGCATTGTGAAACCAGCTGCAAAGGTCACTGTGGCAATCAAGGTTGCCACCAACAGTTCGATTTCACGTAAATTGCCTTTTTCAGACTTGTCTCTGCAGCTCTCTTCCTTTTTTTGCTCTACTCCTCCTGCTACTTGCATTTTATTTTTGGGGTCTTCCATCCTTTGGCTCCCTGCTTTCTCAAGTTCTCCATCTTGTTGGGTATCTTCCTTAGCAGCAATCTTTGCTGCTTGACAAGAGATTGTACCTGTTTTCCTCTTCAAACTGTATGCAATGGATTTCTGCAAGAAAATTTCATCATTAATAGATTTAATTATTTTTGATAATGATATTCTTTATTTATGTAAAAGAAAAAATTCCAAAATGGGTTTGGGGATTGGGTGACTGGATTTTCAACCCATCACAAGATACAAGGGCCGAGTCTGGCTGCAAGAGAAATTAAAAGGGAGAAAAATATAAATTTTCAAAACTGAAACACAAACTTTTATAACTACAATATGACGGTATAAACTACAAACTTATAATACCAAAAGGAAAAAGTAAACTACAAACTTCTAATACCAAAACGAAAAAGCTAACTGTCACCTGACTGTCACCTAGGCGTCTGAGCCTATAAGGGGTGTTTGAAATTGTATCCTATTTATAAAGAGTACGACCATATTATGCATGTATTGGACAGCGTAATGATAAATTGCAAGTGGTGCAGTTAATAAATTATTATATCTTTTATTTTCCTGTTTTCGTGAAATTGATAAAAAGCAAAAGAGTAGATAGACAACGTATCGAAATTGAACTTGTGCAAGACCAAGTAAAACAACTTGGTTCAATAGTTAATTTAGATCTCAACCAAGAAACCAAAAATTAGATAAAAAAATTAGACCAAGTTTTAACCACAAATCTTGGTACTGAGGAGTTTTGGACGATATCTTTATCATGCTGAACCTCTTGGTAATATGGGAACGCTGAATCCCTCTAAACACCAAACATCCAACTTCTTCATCCTAGTATCTTTTATTAACATAAATTCTAGATTATTGGGGAAAAAAACAGTTTAAGGAAGAAATTAATTTTTCTGAAAAAGTTAAATTGATGACAATAAAACAGTGGCTATATACCCAACATGAAAAAGTATTCCAATAGCATAAGTGTCATCTCTTTAACCCTCTGAGGAATCCGATTCTGAAGAACCCCATTTTGAGACCTATCAGTGAAGGTGAATTAATTCCAGTATCAAAAATGCTTTCCTATGTTAAGCCTGCATACAACACACACCAGACTTGTTTGAGGGGTTTTGTTTCCTGATCCTTCTTATTCAAATTCAAACTAATAGATGGAGAGACTCCATGTATAAAAAGGATTGTAAACTATTTGATAATAGAAGTAGGACTAAACTCTCAACATATTCAATAGAAGGAATACATGGAAGCAAAAGACTTCAGTGGGACCCCAAAGGAATAGCTCAGTTGGCAAAGACCAACCCTTCAAAAAAGAAAAGATTATGAGTTCAAATCTCCTTAGACCTACGTATCAGTCAGAAAAAAAAAAAAAAAAAAAAAAAGCCATCATTGGGATAAAAAAAAAAGACATCATTGGGATAAAAAAAAAAGACATCATTGGGATAGCAGCAATGTTATTTTACCTTCTTCCCTTAAAAGAACTGCGACGTGCAAAGCGGTCATTTTGCATGCCTGGGCCACCATATTGTGTGGAATATTTTAAGAGCAGTTCCAAGCTCTCGTAGAGTCCTTTCCTTGCAGCTATGAAAACTGGGCTTTCACTGTCTTCATTGATGAGATTGGACAATTCTTCATTTTTTCGTATCAAAGCCTCCACTACGGGAAGAGGTTTATATACCAAATAGTAAAAGTTGCGACTTCTAAGGGCTTCATGCAATGCTGTGTCTTTCTTCGAATTCACCATGGTCAGGACCCCATCATCGAACCTCGACTCGTCAATGAGTATTCCCACTAGGTCATATCGGCCTCCCCTTGCGGCGATGTGTAGCGGAGTATCACCTTTCGAGTTTGCTCGTCCGATAAGGGATGGACGCAATTCGCATATCTTCCGAATTAGCCCCAACTCTCCACCACTCTCATATGGTGTTTTTGGTGCTGCAATTTTTACTGCAACATCAAGGACTGTGTTCTTTTGATGGGTTTCTTGGAATTCTAGTTCTGATTTAAATTCCTCTAGTTTCTCACTCTCACCTCTTGCCACCGCATTATACAACTCTTTCTTCATGATCTCTCTTTCTCTCTTCTCTATCGGTGCATTATACAGCTCTTTGATCTCCATGCTCTCTCTTTTTCTCTTCTCTTACTGTCACCACCAACAGGCTGCCCCACTCCAAATTTATAAAGCTGTTAAAGCCTGCTTTTATATAACTCAATCATGGATTTCCATTTTTGGTTAAGACTTGTACTACCATAAAAGGCAACATGTGTGGTGCGAACGGCAGATTCAAACACTAGTGGCTGCAACAATTATTATCACCTTTTATCATATGTGTAGTGCAAACGGAAAATTCAAACACTGATTGCAACAATTTTGTCACCTTCCATCATATGTGTGGTGCAAATGGTAGAATCATACACTGAGACCGGGCTCATCTGTCGCACTTAAAAGTGCTGCTGGACATGATGCACCCGATTGATGGACACTGGCTACATCAATTTTTGTGGCTTCTGATTTTTTTTTTTTTTTTTTTTTTGGCGGGGTTGAGTCGCACCATAAAGATGGGATCTGATGGCGATTCATAATGGGGTATCTAGAATAAATATGAATAATGAAACATGAGGATAAATATGAATAATAAAACATGATGAGGGTACTGTCAAGTGTAGTGACAGAGCCGTCCTAACGAATAAACGATACCAGTTGAGATTGGATAGACCAGGCCACCAAAGAGGCAAGGAGGAATTTAGAGCATTTGAATTGAAACCTTCTCGTACAAAAAAGACCTTCAACTCATAAGATCAAGAGAAGAAAAAGACTTACACTAACCCTAGCTGTTTAACAAACTCATTTGAGTGCTTTTTTTATGAACATTGTCACCAGTGGTATAACATCAGATCTTACATCCTAATCCCCTTAATTAGCCGCACGCATGACCAAGATGCCTAGGTAAGAGTTTACAACCAGACATACCCGACAAAGATAGGGCAGCAATGTTACACCTCATACAGACCTTGATGGCGGCAGGTGAGGTCTTGGAAGAACCATATCCGGTTTACCACGTGAGTCATCTGTTCGGAATTTAATCTATCCATACATTCATGGGTTTAGACCCTCTCCGGTGGCTGGGGTGCCCAGTGAGTGATCCACCCACCGACGAACACAACGCGCATACGAGTAATCCAGGGCCGTCAGATCACTCACTTGGCAGCCCAGCCGGTAGAGAGGAACTTTGCCCACCCGGTCTCCCGTGGGTTAATGAAAGAAAGGATAGTCAGTATTACAACCATTCCCCCGCCAAGGCAAACTACGAATACCTGGTATTCACATCCGATACACGATTGGTTGGAGAAAATCTGTTCAGGCTAAGTACGATTATTGTCCATGGGGGTTGCACAACTGCACTCGCAATGCTGAGTACATTAACCTTTGTTATTACATGAGGTGCATGCATGTTGCAGCCATCATAATGACTAGTTAAAAGTCTAAAAATAGAAGACATGCAAGTGCCTTGTCATCTAATAAAATTTTGATCTCTGCATCCGTCCTCTACCATCCTGGTTTGAACTGAAGCCTTACCAACACAGAAATTTTCAATTGAACATGATTGACCACGAAGTGCTTTCATTGGGTACAATGCCAGTCCACACTACAGCGAGAATGCATCATAGGGACGAAGTGCAGGCATTATACAGTGACCTAGCAAAAAGGCACACAGCCCCTCCCTCCAAATGGGCTCTTACAATGGACAACTCCTTGCTAAAAACCTACCATCCTGATGAGAAGCAGTCCAATATCTGGAGAATGTTTATATTCTTGATTGTAAGCTAGTGGGGCAGAAAAAAGAGTAAAAGAGAAAAAAGAAATCCAAACTTACAGACATCCGTTTGCAATGCCCCGCCTGGTGTTTAGACTTGGCTGGCTTTCATTCTCTTTATATACAAACAGCCGCGACTACCGCACCCAAAACCAAAGTAAATCAACAAAAGAAGAGAAGTTAAAAAGAAAAGGGAAAAAAAAAAAGTGCAGGAAAAAAATATAAAAGAACTTTGTGAGGCTATGAACAGATGGATAGATTCACTGATGGAACCCATAGATCAACCTTAGAGCTTGATGATCCTGGAATACATTGGGAGCATCCAAGTGTAGCCAAATTTACAGTGTTGACTGAATAATCTCTTAAGTATCAGAGAGACCACCAAAGAGAAGCCACGAAGTATTCACTTGGTGCCTTTCAGGCAGAAGCTGCTCTGTCCTAGAAACAGGCCTTCCAATCCGCTCCTTTTCAGAGAAAGGGAAGGCAAGAGAGAGTGCAAGAGAAGCTGTGGTGTCGCCATTATCATCTTCTTTCTTTTCTGTCAGTGGTTCTAGAAGCTTGTTATTGTTATTTTTCTCACTGATTGTCCGCCCAAACAGAGCCAGTCTTCCCTGTTTTGGCCCTAAAGCAAGCTCAAGATTAGGGACTTCCGACCCAAGCCTATCCTCATCAACAGGTGAAAGACCTTTCAATGGTACAGAGGAGCTCTCTAATCTGTGGTCCTTCACAAGACCAAAATCCATGGGAAAGAAGTGTCTTTCAATATCTCTCAAGTTCTCAGGGATTATCACATCCTCATAGGCTCCATCATATTTCTGCTCCTTCACCGGAAAACCAGGCTTTTGCCCATATATATGGGATGCAAAACTATCTCCTGAAGAACTTTGACCCTTAGAACTACTACAAACAAATGGTTCTCTGAAACACCACTTCATTTTCTTACTATCACTTTCTCCATCAACCATGACACACTCCGTCTTTTCTTTCAATGGAATAGCTTGACTTCTAGCAGTTGAGGCTTCACCAGAAGCAGGAGAGACCATTTGTTCAAGGTCCGAGTACGGACGTTTCTTGCTGATGGACACCAAACTAATGCATTCTTTCTCCACCATGTCCACCATTCCCTCATCCTTCACTTTATTCTGAAATCCTACTTGATCTCTGCTGCGGTTATTTATTACTTCCTGCATTTTCTCATGGCCTGTCTTCCTTGCATCAACACCTTGAGCAAGAGATGTATCAACAAGAAGCATCTTTGACGGAGACAAAGTATCGTGTTCTTCAATTGGACTATCCCACTGTGTATGGCCTGTAGAAACCATTTTACCTTTATTGAAAGAGCCATTCTCTCTATTTAATTGTTCTGGTTGACGCTCTAGCTCTGGTTTGCTCTCTAGATCGATATGTTCTACCTATAAACAAAACAAGTACACGTTAAAAAATATTGAACAGGCAGTTACCAGAAAAATTAATTACATCATAACTATGCCCACATTTCTCTCCAACAGAGAACATTGCTTCCATAAAAATAAGAATAAAATAAAGAGCTGCCATATTAATATGACTATTTCAACCAAGATCTTTCTGCGTCAGAAAAGCATTAACCAATGACTTGAAGCTTATGGATGACCTTTGGTAAGCTGTCAGAAACTCTGGCTTGTACACAAAGAAGGCAAATTTACTTCAGCAACTTTAGACAATGGCTCCTTGCAGAAGCACCATATGTTTGCATGAAAAAATAAAATGAAGATCCTTGCACCTTTTCTTTTCATACTTCAAAAAATGTGAACCACTAAATCGATTGTACGACTGTCATCATATGATTCAAACTTTATGATGCCACGATATTGAATAAAAAAAAATAATAAGAAAAACAAGTTCTTCCTCCTATTTGTTTGCAACAGTAGCTGCCTTTTCTTTGGTGACAAGTGACTACCAAAATTCTCTTCCCATCGGATAGGGAACAAGGAAGACACCCTGAACCGCAAGGGTTTTAAGATAATATACAAACGTGTAGCTATAGGCTTAACCTCTACATCAAAATTTTATAACACCTATATGAAAAGTTCATGATTTGTTCCTTCCTTATTATGTTGAATTATACACAATGATATTCAGATGATTGAAAAATGTTTGGATAATAAAAATATTTGAGCTATGAATGAGAGCAAAAGGAAGATTCTAGCATTGTAAAGCAGAGGCTCCATCTCCATGCAATTGTTCACCGGCACAGTATGTGCTAGACCGATATTGCTTCCCAACCTTCAGCATGTTATTGTCAGGAAAATATGCACACAGTTTATGCATGACAACCAGTAAAGTAATAATAAGATTTAGGAATAACATATGAAAGGTCGATGATATCACAATATAGCTAGACTGGTCCAGAAGGTTAGAAACATCATAACATAGTAACAGGGTCTGACAAAGGTTGAGTCAAAAACAAAAAAATGTAACAATAATAAACTAATACAGCTGATCTCTTCCTATGGATCGTCACTGGATTGTAGTCATTTATTTATCCAGCTCTGCATTCTACCTTTCACCAGAAAATAGTAGCAACTACAGCCTCAGCCTCTAAATCAATCAGTTCACAAAGACACCCACTAATTTCAGTTGCACGCTCAAGTCAAGCAAGAAGAAAAATGAATACCAACTTATCTTTTTAATTTTTCACAAATTTTACAAGGTCCCTCAAAATTGCAGCAGCAAACTAGATTATAGAATTGCATGCTTCTAATAAATATTTGCAGGTTCTGTGTAAGAAAGAAAGGATAACCGAGAAGAGGAAGGAAAGAAAGAAAAGGAGCTGACAGACCTGAAGTAAAGGTTCGACGTAATCAGTCATCAATACGCATAATCATATGGTTTGAAACACAATTTAATAAAATAATTTTATGCTAGCTTATCAACAACTTGTCAACTACAAATGGCCTACAGTTCTTGCAGCATACAGGGCCCATCTATTGGAATTTAGAATGTCAGAGGACCAGTAACACAGTCATAATAGACAATGGAAGCTCCAATTTCAGTTCAACCTCCTTCATATACTTGATGCGCAGAAATTTTTGTTATGAACAGCTTCTACATATGTTTAGGGGAAGGAGAAAAAAAGGAAGGTGGGGGGAATGGTAGAATATAAGCTTTTAAATTTTAAAAAAAAATTATCAATTCCCAACCAATAATGAAACAAGGAATGTTCCCCCTCCAAAGGTATTGAAAGATTCTGTTATTAAACAATACCAATTCCCAGCCAATAATGAAATAAGGAATTTTCCCCTCCAAAGGCATTAAAAGCTTCTTTACCAGAAATAAAAATAAATATAACAGAGCTAAATTTGCTACATATCATGTCAAAAGGCTTCAATGATGCAGGAGCATCCTAGAGAAGAATCACTGTTGTTTGATGAATTATTGGATCTATTTTGGTGTTTGGAAGAATGGTGTTACAGGAATTTCTTATTTCCGTCATTTTCTTTTAGGACCTATTTTGGAAGGTCAAAACTCATCCTAGTAGCTACCTAGGTTCAATCATAAATAAAGAGAGAAATAGAGGATGACATTGCACAAAAACCAGAGCAAGGTAGATGGAGGGGAGAGAAGTGTCCACGGTGTTGAGTGATCGACGTTCACCATTAAACAATATTTCACAAACAGTTATATGACCAGCCCTAGTTGTCAAGGCAACACCTTAGCGACAAGGCAGTTCTTGAACGCTTAGGCAACTGGTCACCATATTGTTCAAAGCATCCTGACAAAAATAAGGGGGACGATGCAGTACAAGTATACTCTAGAAGAAATAAAGGAAGCCAAACGAGAACCAAGCCAAGCCGATGGTCCAAACCAAGACTGCTTGATTTGAATTAGTTAATTTGATTTGCATTAGTATTTTATTGTGATTAGGATTAGTTATTTTATTTCAGTTGTTTCCTAATCAGATGATGACATCTACTAAGAGAAGGATTAGTTAGTGGTTTGGTTTGTTTTAGAAACTATTGTCTAAGTTTCCTAATCCTAGTTTATTTAGGACTTAGTTAAAGGCCTGTTTGATAAAGCTTCAGAATCCAGATTCTGACTCCCAGAGCCAATATGGAGTAGAATTGCGTTTGGTAAAACCAGCCGGATTCTTTATTCCCACGGAGTGAACCGGCTCCAAATGGACTGTAGAATCCAAAATTTTGGAGTACCAAATAGAAGTTTTTTTGCTTTGGAGCACAACTTGGTACAAGAGTTGGATTTCTTCAAGTTGTAAAATTTTCTAAGGATTGATATTTTGTGATCCCCTTATTTGATCGACCTGAAATTTGAAGACTCTTACAGTTTTTTCCTGGTTTTGACATCCAATGGATCCGATCGAAGGTTGAACGGCCATAAAAGTACAATGGAGGTGGTCAAAATCAAGAACAAGAGTTGGACTTCTTCAAGTTGCAGAATTTTTCAACTGTTGATATCTAATAATATCCTTATCCGATTGACTTAAAATTTGGAAACCCATACTGTGTTTTGCTATACTTGACAATCAACGAAATGGATCAAAGCTTGGACAGCCAGAAAAAGTGTTTTATTGTGGCCGAATCCATGAAACAAAGAGGGAGAAAGAAAGAGTGGATGAGAAGCTAATGATATAATAATACTGGTTTTACCATTTTACCCTCACTTAAAACACATGCTCATTAAAGTCTTGCGCAGAAACAATCAAAAACTCCTTTTGGCAAAAATAAAAAAGATGACGTCTTTTTGTTTTGGGGGCTATTTTTATCTAATCTTTCCATAAACAACACTCAAAAATGATACCAAAGATCTACAAAAACAAAAACGAAAAATGATACCAAAGAGAGCCTAAGGATAGACCTAAAATGAACATAGGAGAAGTGATGAAGAAATAAATGCATAGCCTAGAACTAGGAACAAGTATGCCTTTGAATAGAGTTGATTGGAGAAAAAAAGGTCCTTGTAGCCAACCCCATTTAGTTGGGAAGGCAGAATTGAGTCGAGTTGAATTTCGTTGTAGATAGCCTATTGAGTAAAATATTCAATGAGAGCAAGATTCTGCAATTCATGACAAATTTTTAAAGGAGTGAAAATTAGTAACAAGAGTTCCAACTTAGAAAGTCTAATTAGATTATGAGTTTTATTTTGGGTTTCTTTTGAATTAGAAGTTTAATTTATTTAGGAAAGTTGTTAAACACTCAAGGGAGTTACTAAATGCAATTTTAATCATGATCTTCTAAAGAATAAAAAAACACGACATAAGGTAGGGAATGAGGGGACTTATTATTGTCTGCACAAAGTAATGTAAACAACATATTTTGTGTGGAAAGGTTTATTTTTTGGTTATCGACCTATGGAATTCTAAATCTACCTGCATCAGTCATCCTCGGTCCTCTGGTTACAAGACCGAACATGCAAAGCAAACAAATTGAAGTTATCAGGCGGATTAAAATTTGCAGCAGAGACTATATATAACCGCATGAAGTACAATTCAAGCAATTTATTGTGATAAACAAATTCCACGGCAAAGACGCTAGCTTATTCTACAGTATCTCCACACATGGCTAAGACTCAGAGAAATAAAACAAACAGTTTTTGCAAAAATACTTAAGAAGAAAAATTCTCCCTCAGATAGCACAAGAAATAAAGCGTTACCAGTAGCGAGCCATTGCTTTTCACTGCAGTGCATTGGAAATCACTTTGAACCCTTGATGAGAGAGTGGTGCTGAGACCACTGTCGTTTTCCTCAAATTTTGTCTTGAAATCCAAAGACTCCATCTCAGGAGAAGATACTTTCGCCTCGCAGTTCAAATCCACTCCAGAAAATGGAAATTCTAATGAGACAGTGGATTTGGCTGCTTTTTGTTCACCAGATGATCTGTTGCATGAGGACAAAGATTCATCCATTTGACCAGATGAACGATTTATATGAGACACTGGTATGACACGATCTGATGAATCCTGATCCAAAGGAATGGCATCTGAACTAGCTTGAGAAAACTTCTTTTCACAATCAGGTAAGCACTCCAGACAATTGACCCTCTTTCCCCTAAAAACACCCCATAAGAAAAATAACATGTTCCAACCTGCCAAGAACAGATTGATCAATAATTTAGTAAATGTAAGCTCATTATATATCACACAGTTATTACATAGGACTAAGAGAGAACTCAATAAACGCTGAGTAGTAAGGACAATTATGAATGGAAAAAATGTATAATTGAGCCAAGCTTCCAATGCTAAAAGCCTTACGCTGGGATTTCTCTGCTAGCTGGCTTGAAGGGAAAACCAGAAGTTCAATGCCATCAAACTTTCCTTTGAGAGCTAAATCATTCTTAATCATTTTATTCAACAATCTCTTATAACTCCTGTCATAGCTGTGTCAGAAGAAACAAACAAAATTAAGACAACTGCATCAGCATGGAAGATATGCAAACCACCCCTCTGAAGTACAGTACATCCACAACCAACCTCTCAAGATCTTTGGCAAAGAAGTAAAGAGCAATGTTGTCGTCGGCGACAGGGTGTTCCTGAAATTGTACCGGCCATGTACTCAGGCGTGGTACCTCTTCCATCTGGACTTCAGAAGGAAACTTGTTCACTACTTCAATAACTTTGGGTGATGCTCGAGTTGATAAATGTGCTTGAATCCCATCACAGAGTTCCGGAAGCATCCCACTCCTCTGCACCTCAAAACCACCACTGCAGGCAAGTGGCAGGAGCACACAATTAGACAGTAGACATGCAAAATATCTACAATGATGTGTACCATGTATTTGACAAAAATAACATAGATGCAAGGAAGATGAAATATCATACTGCCATATATAATTGTGCTCTGGAATAGCTGAAAACTGTGATGGAGCAACCCCAGCAGAAGCTCGACTATGAAATTCTTTCACGAAGGGCTTTATTTTATTCCCAATTGAAGTGGTGGCAGCATCCAGTTCTGCTGCTTTGGAAAGGGATAACGCCCCCTTTAGGGGTACAAAATGCTGCTTCACATCATCGACGCTAGTGATTTTACTTAAGTCAACAGCAGGGCTCTTGATAAGCTCTAGCCCGTCATTTGTCCCTTCACCAGAGTTCAAATTCCTCAAGCAGCTTGAAGAAGTTGAAAATTGGTCTCTAGGTACTGCTTCGCAGCTCAATTCAGTGCTTGACATGGATAACTCATCAGATTGATCACGCGTTTTGTTATTTTTGTATAATCTAGGTTTTTTCAGTATAGCAGCTTCAATAGCCGCTTTCAGTTTATTGCTCTTACTCGTCACCTCCCTCAAACTTTTTGGAGAAGAAATTTCAAGAACAGAAACTCGAGGGCTACCAACGGGGCAAGACTGTTCTGCATGGCCTACTTCTTTACATTTGTTACATCGTACCTTTTGACCTCCAACTGGCCTTGAGTGACTAACAGGAGGCTCCCTAGTCCGTCCTTCCTGGTTTGTAGACTCCCGAGATAAAGGAAAGCCTTCTGGCATAATTGCATCAGGTTTGCTGCCAAATTTATCACCATTCCAGGTAGAACATGACACTGGTTCTTCCCTGGGGATAACTTGTCTTGGCTTTAGTTCAACAGAAGTGCCCCTTCCATTAGAAGATGGAGAACCAAGCACACTGGCTGAAGATGAGGTCTGCCTCTTGCCTTCACCAGATCCAGCTAGACCAGAAAAGAGAAACAAACATCACAGTGAACAAGAGCAACAGGTAAAGGAGACTATATGAAAATATGTATAAAGAATAAGTGTGGTCGAATATAAAAGGATAGGTATACCCAAAGCATTTGGAGACTCTTCTCCTCTATTTCCAGGAGGACTTATTGGCTTCCCAGAAGCAATCAATTTTCCATCAGGTTGAACAGCCTTCAGATCACGGTAGCTGGTGGCAGAGGAAAGTAATGGTGTAGTTTCAGCAAGAGGTGGAGTCTTGAGATCAGACTTTGTATTAGACACACTGGAAAGGGCAGTTGCTGAACTGCCAAGTGGGCGATCCAATTTAAAAGAACTCTTCCTTTCAACTAAATTTCGTTCTTTTGCTTGTTTAATTCCTCTAAGATCCTCAGTTCGGTTGAAATTGGAAGGAAGCATTTTAACTTTTGCTTCAGTTGCATTTGAGCGGCCCGTTAGTGTAGACTTGAAAGACATAGATTTGCTGATTGTTTTGACAATACCGTCCTTTTTTGTCTCATTCGCAGGAACCTCTTTGGCCAGTTTTTGCTTTGAAGGGACATCTTCCTGCATCAATTTTACTTTTGGTTTTGCACTTGAAGTGCTGAATGAATTTGACTTCAACAAAGTTCCTGCAGAAATCCACAGATATACCTTTAAAAAACCCCTCAAAAAAAATTCGTGCCATTTGCAACTAGAAATTTATTGGAAATGCAAGGGTTCTTCAAATTGTATCATAAGACTTTTACGTATAACGCTTACCCCGAGGCGACTGAAGTCGCGATTGGATCCTTGATGACTGATAACCGGAAGCTGTAGAAGAGTCTGCGGTTTCCTGAGAATTATTGGCAATGAGGTTCCCAGATAAAGGCATTTGCTGGGATGGTTTAACTTTTCCCTTATCCAGGTTCTTGAATGAACTCTCTCGAGACAGAACAGCTTTTCTTCCTGGGCTGGAAGCCATCAGTGATCCAACACTAGTTTCAAGCGCCTGTCTTTTTGCAGCTGAAGCAACTTCAACATTGTCTGATTGACACTTAGCAGGTAGAAGGTGAGTTGAGCTACTTTTGGTTCCTTCCACATCTGTGTCTTTGACATCCAACTTGGCTTCTTTGACATCCAATTTTGGAATAAGCCTAGCATCCAACTTGGCTTCTCTGACATCTAATTTTGGAATAAGCCTAGAACTGAATGCACCTGCACCTAAAGATTGATCTTTTTCATTCAAGCATGATGTTTTTGAGGTATCAGAAACTGTTTCCAACTTATCCTGTTTTGGTTTCTCAGCTTCCTCCTTGAGCTTGCATTCTTCACACAACCAATCACCTTCTGGAACTTTATTCAGCATTATTCGCATGCAATAACTGATTTAACAGAAAACATACTGTAAAATTTTTATACTAAAAGATGGAATTACGCATGTTTTTAGCAGATCTATAAATCTATCATGTATATGCCATTAATCAAAGATTCTATAAATCTTACGAGTGTTCCGCCCCATCACTGCACCTACAACAGAAGGCAAGCATTTCCTCACGACCAGCATCCCCACAGATATCACAAACTTTGACCTGTTCCAGATGGCAAAGGACAATCAGCATGCTAAATTATTCAAAAATACAGCTGAATAGAAAGGACACACAGACATCATAGATGGAGGTGCACCCCAAAAAAAGTGATATCTGAACTTTCAATGAACAGATGACTTCCATCAGGAGAAACACTTAACTGGTTAGATGAGGTTCTATCATATATTAGACAACCCTATATATATATATATATATATATACACTCTGCTATCATAACAATGTAAACCAAACTCGGTCACATTTGTTTTACATTCCCAGGCAAGTGTTTTGAGAAGCAAAACTCAGATATTAACACTACACTGATCCATAATATCGGTGATATATAGGTGCTGACCAAATCACTTTTCAGGGATTCAAATAATCTCAAAATCACATTCACAGGGAATCATAGTTATCAAGGCGTTGCCTAGGCGAGCTTCTAAGGCTTGGCGCCTAAGTGCCTTATCGCATGTCAAAAAGGTGGGCGCCTTGGCTCTCTAGGTGAAGGTGCCTAGGGCCCTAGAAGTCACCTAGGGCGCTTGGGGGCATTATTGCCTGAAACATCCATCTTCTTTTTTATATCTGCTTTTTAATCTTTTATTACAATATATTGATTCCAGTTATAACACATTTATTCGACTGTGGAAACAAGTCATGGTACACTAGATTATTAAATTATTCATCATTTACTTCATTTTTGTATACTTATTTAATTATTCAGTCCAAATGCTTCTCTTTTATATAATCCACCATCATATGATCTGTTTACTAGTTAGTTGTTGCTGCCCCTAATATATTGACTTCATTACTTGTTACTTCACAGGTTTACTTATTAATCTGTGTTATTTGTTGATTCATGATTGTTCAATTGATTTAATATTTCTTCTTTTTTATGGATGTTTCAGACTTTCAATCCTTTACCTTGTCGTCTTGCATATAATATAAAATGGATGCCAGTGGTAGTTGTTGTGCTGATATCATATTCTGCCTAGGTTGATTTTTGGGGTATGATATAAGTATACAAATAATAGTAAGTAGAATAAGGGGATATAGAAGGGGTGCATCTTGGACGCCTTATTGACGCATTGGCACCCCCCAACGCCTTGGCACCTTGACATCTATGCATGGAACTTTTTCTACAGCAAATATTCATAATAATACTTCTTTTTAATCTTACTAAGGAAGGGAAAGAAGGCAAGTAAAGTCAGAATTTCAAAGCCTTCAAAATCTTTAATGGTGGCATACCAATGGAATAACAAAGCTTTCATACTACCAATCCTGGTGCACCTCTTCACAATTTTTTCCAACTCAAATGGCGAAATTATACCCAATATATTTCTACAGAATCACAAAATGGTTCATATATTTTAAAAGCTGCAGAAATATTCCATCTCAAACCAATCAGGCAGTCAAGATTTCCATTTAAATCCAATAACCCTTCTGGGGTGACGGAGGGATTGTACCATTTGAGTCCATCTATTTTATGCTTTTCCTCCATAAACAACACTTTTTCTTCTCAACCATCTTGCTGGATTCTCAACCCAGCTATCAATTAAGCATTTACTCAACACCTTCTCAACAAAACAACTAACCCAACTTCCCCTTACCAACTCTTAACACCAAGAGACAAAGCGAGGAAGTTTTTCCTACAGGAAGAGGGAGGGAAAAGAGGGTTGGAAAGCACAGGGAAAGTCCTCAAGAATTTAACTTTGAATCACTGTGCCAATGTGGATTCATAGAAGGAGGTTGTTTATCAGGTGAGATTTTTGCTGTTCTGGGGGTTATAGGTCAGTGTCTTGTCTTTTTGGTATATTCAAGCTTGAAATTGGTGCCAGGCCTTGTTAATCCAGGTAGGCGTGGAATAGTCCCTTTTTTCTTTTTTTATTTTATGGCCACCACCTGGGGGGGGGTGAGTGGGCTTGCCACTTAGGTGCCATGTGGCTGTTATGGCCCCTATCCTGAACATTCAAAATTCAGGAAATAAAAGACACTGTGTTGTAAACAAATGATGAAACTATATGAGAGAACCTTGGACTGTTGCAATACATAATATTAACTTTATGAGCCCAATTATAATAAGGGCCAAGCACCTTTTGCTTCCATAAATAAGAATAACCAGTTCACTAAGGCTCTCTTTGGTAGCTTATATGTATTTTATGAGTTATTTATGACAAATCCTTTATTAAAATAAATTATGAATCATAAATAATAACCATTTGGTACCACTAGACATAAAGAAATAATAATAGATTATCACAATAATGATAAACACCTTCTAATCTATCTGTAGGTTTTAGATTATATTGATTTATTTTAAATATAAATAGATACCATAAATCATACCAAACAACTACAGATGTCATAATGTATTATATAATCAATTATATAATACATACCAAAGAGAGCCTAAGTAAGATAAAGAAACTTTTAATAAGTTCCAGACAGAATCGTACACCATTTGCATCAACAATAGAAAATTGTAAACAAGGCCAGCAAATTAGAGAGCCATACTAATTACTAAGCAATTTTTCCTCAAAAACAAGAGCACATGATGCATCACTAAGAAACAATGACTGGAAGAAATTGAAGAAAACAAATTCCTATGTGCAACAGAACTCAAACCTAAAAATTTCTCATGAAATATAAACACATTGAGAAAAGTATTTCAGCAAGATAAAAATGAAAAAAGATGTGGTTTCATAGGTAAAACTTGAAAACGAAGGAAAAAAATTAGTACTTACATCATCCTCCACAATATCTGATCCATCACTCTCATCAATGGGCTGAGACTGCACTGGAGGGTCGTGCGTGTCAGCTACCTCAGGTGAAGCATGGGACTTTTCAAATTTTCTCCTTTGTTCAGCACATTTCACAGCTTCAGTTTCTGGATCCTCACTATCAGTAGCACCTTCAGCTTCCAAGCATGGATAGACCTTCATTGAAGCTGAAGCAGCATTTCTGACAAGGCTAGGTATACTATTTTCCACTTTCAAAGAAATGTCCGCAGAGTTAAATGCAGTTGTTTTCTCGCCAACAACACCATCGCTTACTACCACTCTATCCAATGACGACTCTACATGTTCCATTGAACATTCAGAAGGTCCTCGAAGGTGAGAACAAGAATTCTCTTCTAGATCCTTGGCATCTGCATTACAAAAGATTGTTTTACCACTGTGAGAAGGAGAATTCGGAGGTTTTAGTTTTGGTGAATAATTGCTAGCATAGACATCTTTTGAAGAAGGAAACTCTAATGAATCAGTCTTATGAGGAAAAACCAGAGTAGCTGCAATCACAGGTCTCTTCTTTTGTACAGATTCTCTGAAGGGTATACCTGATATCCTAGAGTTATTGCGCCTCTCTTCCATTTCAAAAGGAAAATCAATGAGACAACCTGAAGCAGTGTCAATATTAACTTTCTTTTCCACACCTCCTGGATGAAAGCTACAAACTGAAGCTGAACTACATGATACATTCTTTCTGTCCATGTCAACATTATGATTATCATTTGGAACGTCTGCAAAATTAGCTCCACTAACACATGAACCGTTATCACCATTGCAGTCAAAACCTTTCTGCTCCTGATACTGATTTGAGAAGGTTGTCTGATCCATGTTAGATGCAGTATGACTGCTTGCTGAAATTACATCTCTCTGAACATTAAGAGTTTTAGAAATAACCTTATCTTGACCATTCATTCCACCTGAGGAGAGCTTTGGTTGCATCTCAACATCTTCAGATGCATCAGAGGTTCTCAAAGCCATTTTACTTTCAGCATTTTGAGAAAATGAATCATGACTTGAACTGGCACTGAGTAAGTTACTAGTTTCGCTAGCTGTAGGTTGCTGATCAATGCATGTTCTACTCTTAAAAGAAGGTAGCATACCAGCATCATTAAAAGAACACCGACTAGCTGCCTTTCCCCGACATGTTCCATCTGAAAATTCATCCTCAATTTTTGATGCCATGAATGAAGTAGCTCGGTTAAAATGCATACATGATGAGCAAGGAGCTGAGCACACATTACATGTCCCAGATTCCACCTTCATTTGCACGTTTTCACTTGGAAAATGCCTACTGAATCTTTTCTCAGCTCGAGATGATCTCTGGTGAACAAAAGAGTTAAATACATAAGCAAGAACGAATAATTCACAAACAAACAAAGTCACGTCGTAAATACAGTAGCTCCAAACTGCAAAAACACAGCCATCATAAAACAGAAATAAAATCGATAGCACCAACTGTACAGGTACAGCAATTGGATTGGAAATATTAAACTCAACTGACATGGTTTGATCAGGTGCAACCATGGCAGAACAAATGGGAAGGAGAGACACAGTGCTAGTTTGGGGGTTCCAAAAGATTAATTGGCAAATTATCAATTTTATTATAATACAAAAAAAGTGCAGGAGCTAGTGAGAAAAGATTTAATGACTATTAAAAAGAAGATAGATCCATATATAGACTTGGAAATGTGAAACACGATTCATGTGGCTAACCTCAAACTGCAAATGTTAATTGATTTGAATTGAATTCGTGCTCTGCTACTTTTCTCAGAGACATAATGAAAATCCAAGGAGCATAAATGGGAGAAGCAAACATCAAGTAAGGTGTAGAGGTTTCTCTTATGGAAGTATAGGACCATGGCCTACATATGGTGTATAGGACCATGGCCTACATATGGTGTCTATAAGGTTGCCTTTTCCTCTTTTCTAAGACACAATATATATAATATGTAGAGGATGGCTGTGGTGGCGTGGATAAATAGTCACTTATCCAAAAGAAAATTAAAACCTCCTACAATGAATTGATTTTGGAACTAACCAATATCAATGTTCCACTCTCAGCTGTGGAGCTATTTTAATCTTTCAATTTGCTCAACTAAGCTAATTTACTAGAACAGATTTGATCTCTACTGTGATTAAACTGATTTAAACAGTCCGCATATTTAGTTTACAGCTCAATCACTCTCTTCTGCAGAATGAAAGGGACTACAAATCAGAAAAAGGAATATCAAACAAGACTATAATACTTTGAGCATATAGGATATGATACCAATGGAACAGGGGAAGAAATGCACCAATTAGATGTCCTACTAGTTGTGAAGAGCCAATTCAAAGACAAAAGTCAGTTTTTTGGCTGTTACATATTGTGCCACAACTACTTTTGCCTCCCGACTAACTGAAATTTCTTACAGGATATGATACCAAGGGAACAGAAAATGCTCCAATACAATGTTCTCCTAGTTGTGAGGAAGAGACAAATCAAGGAATCCTCAGACTAACACACTCTTGAATTCAAGTTAGACTTGATTTAAGTTCTATGGGTGGATGGGTGTCTCCGCTTATTTTACCACTTGTAGGAAATCATTTCATTTTTTAATTCTCAATGAATTTGAACCTACGAGAAGATTAGTTGAAACCTAATAACCAAAGTAAAGCCAACATGTTTTAACATAACAAACTTCTGAAATTACAATAAATAATCCATGCAAATTCAACATGAAGAAAGGTGGCATACAAAAATTCAGGAAAAGTAAGCAGTCATGTATAATACAAGCACATATAATGTCAGACTAGCAAAAATACCAAAAAGAACCTGAAAATATAAGAGTCAAAATTAAACCAATACCATAGGCTTCAGAGGCACAAGTTTCATAAAAAACAAACCACATAACACCTTCCAAAATAATCAGAATAAGCAGAGCATCTTAATGACAGAAGGGTTTGAATTTTAGATGTGAAACCCCCATCCAGTGTCTCCTGTGCAAAAGGAAAATCCAAAAGCTTCTCCAAAATGAGCTTATTGTCTTCACTTAATACATCTCCTTAGATAACCTAAACCTTAGCCTCGTAGACTTGCATAGCGTATAGAAAATATAAGGTTACCATGGATAACCTTAAACTAAATAACCATTCTCCAAAATATATATATATTAGATACAACTTTCAGGAGCTCAAAGTAGTCATACGTTATAACCACTTGGCAAGGACCAAGACCTTACAATTACGAGGTCATGAGTTCAACTCTCTTGGAGCCTACCTATCCAAAATATAAATATATACAACGATGTAGCAGAAAAGTGTTGCAGGAGAAGTCTCCAATTGTGATGAAATTACCCTGTTAGTCAACGATGTCTCACCGTATTTGTCTGAATGTCAAGTTCCCCCTCATCCAGAGGTCCTTGCATACGGCAACTCCCTTTCAGGACTGGTGTGACCTAAAAAGCAGGTTAAATTCAGCATGAATATCTTCTCGAATAAACCAATACAATAATACCAAAGTAGCAGATTACAAAAACTAATAATATCACTGAAGCACATGCAGCTTCCCAAAAAAAAAAAAAAATGGAGGAAAAAATCCCGTTTTTTAAAGTATGCTATCACCATCAAAATGCATCAGAAACAAGTAGCAAGACCAAGATGGATTCAATTGTTTCCCGGTGCCTCATGTGCACATAGTAGACGGAAATAAATTAGTAAATGAATCACAGTCCAAAACCATCCAACTAAACCAGTAACTGCAATTCCAGGTTAATCAACACCGTAGAAGGAAAAAACATAATAAAATCGATTGGAATTTAACAAAACCAACTTCCACCATTGTAGGAAGCCCTAAAACTCAGAAAATTAAAACCAACCGACCATCCAAGACGAACAATCATCGAAATCTCCTACTAGATCAAACCGTAAAAACACCAACTTCTAACAGATTGATATCATCAAACCATAAATACCCATTAAAAATCAAAATTAGAAATTAGAAACACGATCATCCAACTCAAACAACAAATCTCGAAACCCTAATTAAACAGTGGATACAGAAAAAAAAAAAATAATAAATAAAAAGGTTAACATCTTTACATGCCTCCGGTTGCATAAGCAAATCAGTGACACCGTAAAGCTCTCTCAGCGGCCGTTCTCTGCGCCTCGCCATTGCAAAAACGACCAGATTACCAATCTAAACCAGTCAATCAGATTAATTTAGCGGTCTAAATTTCACCACCGTCAGCAACAACATAGGGCTCTTATATGTATATGATATCTCTGTCATCCAAGCAATTCGACCCATGCGAGAGCAAAAATAATGATAACAGGGAAGAAGAAAGAGAATCAGAAGAACAGATACAGAGCCGGAATGCTACCAAGAATTGGTGGGGCGTAAACTGCGCTCACAAAAGCTTAAGACGAGACCCCCAATTGTAACGGATCTATCAGGCAGGCTCTAGAGGGCCCGAATAACCATGGCCGATATAGCGTTACTCACACAACAACAGCGTCCCGCCTCTCTCTCTCTCTCTCTCTCTCTCTCTCTCTCTCTCGATCTGCTGTACTCTCTGTAAAATCTCTCTCTTTCTAATCTCAAATTTCTCTATCTACCGGCTACAGCAAAATGAGCTAATTGAAGAAACCTCAATTAATTCGTGATTTTTTGTGTTTTGCGTTTCGTGGGGTTCTGATTTGATTTTGAAGCGCCGATTCCGTGCCCTTGAATGTTAAGCCTCTTCTCTTGTTTTTTTTTTTGGGAGGTGACGAGTGTGAGCGTGTGGATCACACGTGTCACTCATCGTCTCGTGCTCTGATGACACGTCACATCGTGTGAGTTCTGTACACTTCGACTGTAGCACATACGTGTTACTAAGAAATTGCCGGCCTTCCTTTCCCTCCAAGCAAGGAAGGAAGGAAAGATTTCCATCAGACGAATCATAATTGGACACGTGTTTCGTAAATTGATTCATTAGTTAAAACTGGGCTTTAATGGACGGTAATGAGGATGTACTATCGCAAAGGGTCACCTCCATTTTCTTAGGAGCCCCATCCATATACCTGTATCCTTTATCCTATTCATCACCATCTTTGTTCATTTGGTGGTCTAAGCATTGTTGTACACTTTGGTAATCATATTTTTAAATTTTTTATTTTGTTACTTAACAAACTTTAATTGAACATATAAGTAATGATAAAATTTCGACCCCATAAAACTTGTTATATTTTACGATTTGGTAGATACCTAATCGGTTTAATCTAAAACGTTGATGATGTGGTCCAATTTGAATATAGTTTGTTTGGGATTTTTGGGTCAATCACTTTAATCACTGGACCATCGATCCGAGAGTTTTTAAATTCATGTTTATAAAAACCTTCTCCAATAAATAATATTATTAACAAGTCAAGAGGAAAATGTATAATATATAGCACTAAATTCTCATGTTACATACACCTCATGACGATGAGGCTTTTTTAATAATAATGACAAGGAAAACGAACTATATATTGCCTGTGTATTCTATGATATATATGTTAAGGTATAGAAATTCTCTACAGCCTGAGTTTGGGTAGGAGAGTTAGCAGCCCGGATGGATGGCCGCCACCTGACTCTCGGGTGGATCCGAGCCCTCCATCAAGTCGACTTTGATGAATGGCTCGAATCCACCCGAGAGCCAGGTGACGGCCATCCATCCGAGTCGCTAACTCTCCTGCCCAAATTTAAGCGGGAGAGGATGTGGCCTATGTTAACAGGGGGAAATGAGAATACAATGAGAACCGGTAACCAATTAATAAATGTAAGAAAGAAATATACACCAGGAGCATGTACTAGCTTCCCAAAAAATATTACTAATAAATTAAGAAAGAGAAAATCTTGGGGTCTAGGTTGTAAAAAGGATTCCTGGGTGGGAGCTAAGTTTTAATTTTTCTCAAAATTTTGTTTCGTGTAAACCTTAACGTTTGCGTTAGTGACCGAGATGTCTAGCGATAGGATCTATTTAAATACCATTGATTGGTTGATAAGATTAGCATAAATTGATCCCAAAGACGGACTGTAAATGGACGGTTGGATCACCATACACGTGTGGGTCGCAATAGAGACAGAAAACAGGAAGGTAGTGGCCCAGTGGTCCAAATCAAATTGAGGATGTGGATTGTAGCGTTTTATAGCGTTTTGGGTTAATAGATAAGATCATAAGAAGGTACGTTGAATTTTGGGCCACTCTACTTTACAACAAACTCATACAAGATTTTAATTTTGAATTTTTTTTTTGAGGACAAGACTGCCATTTTTTAAGGAGTTCAGGAATCACGCTTTCCTACATTAATGTGATCGGTCCGCATTTATTCTGTGGAATTTAAAGCATAATTTGTTTAACGATCTTAAAAAAAAATTATATAAATAAAGAGGCAAATTGTTCAGAATTTCTTAAGGTATTTATTTTGTGTGGGGATAGAAGATGTGTCTGTGCCGACCGTTGAATAGAAAGAATTTGATTTAGATTAATCACAATCGATATCTTCGTTAGATCAATGACCCACATTCAAAAGGAAGGGGAGGGGATAGCATTGTCACTCTATGATTCGATTGAGATCCCTTGAATAAAATCGAAACTCAGCCTATTGTTATTTTTTGGGTTAATTGATTGGTCTCGATTCAATCCAATTGGTCCAATAGATTGACCAATTAGAACCAATAAAAATGAACTATTTGCAACAACCGATTAAAACCGAATAGCCAAAATATACATATAAAACATGTTAAGTGATCGATTATCTTAATAAGATTGTAAGACTGATTGGTTGGTTTTTGGCATTTATGGATGAGTAGAAAGGAGTAATATATTATCTTTATACCACACAAAAAGAAGGGCCTGAATCGTCTCATGTCGTCCAATCATCTTAGTTATTCATCGGACGAGTTGGGATGATCGACACGTATGTCGATGCATCCCAATTTGTACGATGGATGACTGATGAACTAAACGACATGAGAAGATTTATATCCAAAACTAGATCCTCTTCTTGATAGGGTACCCTCCAAGGACCCGCCATCGATGAGGTATGGATGTAGAGCGGAACTTCTCCTGGAGATTATCTGCCATAAACAAAATGGGTGGGGAAAGAGGGTTCTTGATAAATTAAAATTTATCTCGATGACAATGAGGGGTTATAATCGAAATAATTGCATTATGTTTGAGTTATTGATATAAGATGGGTTGAAGGCGTGTTTAAGTGGATGAGTAATCATTTGCCAAGCTGAGCATCTTTAGCATCGAACATAATTGAAATTAACGAAACTGATTTGGCACTCAAGAGTCTGAAACAAAAAGAAACGCGACAATGTTTCCCTGATCCACTCGACAATGTTGGTGGAAGACACTCTCATTAATATTACGTCCATAAAAATAGCAAAGGAATTTCTCCCACAATTTTGTTGTTAATCATCATCTTTTATCAAAATTTTTTTTCTAAATGTTATGTGTTTAGTACAGTCTGATCTATTGTATGGTTAATGGTGGTACTAAATTGGATGAACTTAGTATATGACATATTAAATGATTTTATGTTACACATTTTATAAGACTTAAGACTTTTGACGTATCGATCAAATACTTAATATTTAAAATTAATTAAGTTGCATAGGAACATATTACACGTAGTGAAATCAATAGGGACTGGAGGTGTAATTGATTATTAGATTTTGAGTTGTTGGAGGATTGAAATTAATTACTGATTTGATTTCCTATTCGATACATCGATCACTGCAATTAGTAGTTAGAGGAAGTAGTGGTAATATGATCGGGGTATCATGATATGGGTTTTTACTGTCCATTAACATTAGTAAAAATGGATTCAAGAGAGACAGAAATTAAGAAGAAAATATCATTCTCACTGCTAACAATGATGCGGCTTAAACTCATACGTAAACAAATTTATCCAACCTAGTTTGGCTAGCTACATTATCAAATCAAATATAAACATAATTATATACATGGATAATATCATCACAAAGTTTATATGTCATTAGAGATTAGAAGAGGCAAAGAAGTTCAGGTTGCACCAATAATTTTAGTGTAGGTATAGTCTATATACTCGCCCGAATAAAATATATTATTATTTATAATGGAGAAAGTCTCTCTAGTATGCCCCTCAAATAAGAAGGGACATGGTCTAAAACAATCTCATCCTCAGAAAAATGTAAAACCTTTTTTTTAAATTACTCTCTCTCTCACAAGTAATGCATTCAAACCTCTTCCCTAAGAAGGAAGAAAAGAACTGTAGTATCAGTATTACTAGTGAAGGGTTGAAGAATTAGAAACTCAAGGAACTACGCACTCTCTGGAAAAAAAAAAAAAATACAAACTTTGGTTCTATCAAATCTTGTGAATTAATGGTAAACTCAAGAAGTAAAAATTTACAAATCAATGTAAAATTAAATGATAAAAATTATGAAATAATTAAGTATAAAATATTTACCATGTATTATGTTGGGTGGAACCTAAATTTTGTGGCTAGGTATATTTTCAGATCTTTTATCTACATGTCAAGTTTCAATCCTAATAAAATTGATTAATAGGAAAATTAAAGCTTTGAAACTCATAAAATTATAAGAAGATACAAATAAATATATGTACAACTAAAAAATGCATAGGTGAATATATATATATATATATATATATAATATATATATATATATATATATATATATATATATATATAAAGATAACCCTTCTTTTTTGGGGATTGTACTTTCTGCACCTTCACTCCCACCATTTGGCATATCAAATGGACAAATCTCAATTATTGAATGAAGGAGGAGAACATGCTCAGAAGCTATAAAAATTGGATTGTAATTCAATTGTATATCTAGGGCCCGTTTGATAAAACTTCTGCTTCTGGATTATGGATTCTGGTTCAAATTTGGATTCTACTCCAAGCTACTCTAGGATTATTTTGGAGTAGAAACTTGTTTGATAACGCAATTTTGAAATGGATTTTAGAGCATCTTTGGATTAGAAACATGTTTGATAACACACTATCCCTTCAATCGAAGTCTAGAAAAACAGTCGTAGTAGTGGTGGTGGAGGCGACGATGGTGGTGGTGGTGGTGGTGGAGGTGTGGTGGTGGTGGGCGGTGGTGTTGGTGGTGGTGGGCGGTGGTGTTGGTGGTGGTGGTGGAGGCGGCGGCGGCAGTGGTGTTGGTGGTGGTGGTGGAGGCGGCGGCGGTGGTGGTGTTGGTGGTGGTGGTAGAGGTGGCGGCGACGGTGGTGGTGGTTGTGGTGGTGGTGGTGGTGGTTGTGGTGGTGGTGGTGGTGGTGGTGGGTGGTGGGCGGTGGTGGTGGTGGAGGCGGCGGTGGTGGTAGAGGTGGCGGCAATGGTGGTGGTGGTGGTGGTGGTGGTGGTGGTGGGTGGTGGCGTTGATGGTGGTGGTGGTGGTTGTGGTGGTGATGGTGGTGGTGGTGGTCAAGTGATAGTCATGTGAGTGTCGATTCTTTTTTTTCACCATTTATTGTTGTACATCTTCTTTTTGTAATAGTAAGACTAAGCATTGTCATGCACCCTTTTTTTACTTTTAGTCAAGGTTTTAGTTTCAAGTATTAACTGTTGCCAAAACCAATCTTGATTGCATACGACTCCAATGGATTGCGACACATGGCCTATACATATTAAAAAAGAAAGAATAATCACGTATGCCTCACCATTGATAATGACAACTGAATTATTTGAGTTGCTACATAAAACTCAATATTGCCATAGATAATTTTTTTTTCTGGACTATATTACTTATAGTGCCCACAAGCTAGGCTATGCTACTTCTGTGAAGGGAAGGGAAAAAGGTATTTGGCACTCGATGTGATAAAAGGTTTTGAATTATAGCTTTACTGGGCCTTGCCACTCACTGGTTAGCTGCCTACCATTACGTCAGGCTATCGTTGCAACTTTAGGAATTCACGTAAGAGGGCTTAAAAAAAGTCTCATTAATTTCTTCTCATACGAGTCATCATGAAATGCTATATTCTCAGAAAAATTTATCAGATGCAGAGCTCAGTAGTCTTGGATCTTTATTCTTGATGTTGTTATAGATATTTCTAGTTGTCATTTTCTAATTGTGGGCCTCAAATGACCTCTGTATTTATTTTTGACTTGTCACAAAGAACAAAAATCACTTTGCCTTCGATTGTGGTTATCAACTTGGAGGTTGGCAACTTGCACTATAATAACACCTATTGGACCCCATCGTCTAGTAGAATACTTTATAATTAAACAAAAATAAATAATAAAATTGAGTGTAGTTGTTAAACTGATGTTAATTAAAATTATTAAAAATAGATGAATTAATGGAGCCCATTTGAAAACTCTTCCAAGAAAAATAAAAATTCCAGATTTTAAAACATTATTTATTTGGTTGTTTACTAATCATCAAATTGATCATCACATAATGGTTTAAGCAGGTTGGCTTAATTCACTAGATTAACAAGAGCATGATAAACGTGAATACATTATAGCAAATTCATAAACATGTAAGGGAGAACGAAATAGAATATTAATTATAAAAAATTGCCATCATGAAATATTGATTGAATGTTAAAGAGATATTTTTTTTTTGGGGGCTAAAGGGGTTGAGGTTGTCAATTGGAGCAAATAATTTGTGAGTTGATAATTAAGGAGTCAAAGAGATACAGTGTCTTACCAACAAAAAAAAAAAAAAGAGGTTTTTATAATAGTATTGTTAATGGTAGATAAATCTTAATTTTGTAGAGAAATTGACAATGGACAACCTAAACTTTATGTATATATATTTGATATGTCTATAAAATGTAATATAATACATAATTTCACATGAAGCAATTTTCATAAAATAATGGCAAGCATACATTTTTCGTTGTATTACATGACGTTACTTTCAAATTAAGGATATTAATAAAATTATTTATATGAAATTATTTCTCGAGAGGTCATTCAAACATAGATATTTATTAGGAAACTATGAAAATCATCTCTCCTAAAGTCGCTTCCACCCTTTAACATATTAAACTTGTTTAGCTATCATTTATGTGAACATGATTGTAGCTTTGTAAAATAAACATAGAGTAATATGTTTTTATACATTTACAAGTCGTTGTACATACCAATAGATGGATGAAAAACGCGATGATAGTTAGTTGGATTGATAACCATATTTATAGATAAACAAATATTCATATAATTAATATTAATATAAAATACTAGTTCATTTAAAATTACTTAATTAGAGTTATAAATAATGGAACTGACTTGGTTTGACAATTAATATAATTAGAGGTTTTTGGGTCATTTGTTTAATAAAATATTAATTGATTATAAGGGGGCTTAATGTAGCCGTATAGTACTAATATAAGCAAACCCACTTATTTCTCAAAATAGTATTAGATATAACTATATAAGAGATTATATATTTCTTTATAATATATGAAACATGGGAACTTGTTGACTTAAATAATACCAATGTATAATTCACTTAAAATTGAATGTAGTCAACATCTTTTCCATTCACTCATTATTTGATATATTGGTCTACACTTCTCAATTTATTTTACTCAGACTCTTTCAACTTAGAATTATATATTCATTCCACTTGACACTCTACATTGAGCTCACAAGGAAAATCCTCTGGAGATATATTTTACTTGAAATGGAATTGAATGACTTGTGTAATTTCTGCAATCTGTGTAATGGAGCATTTGTGTATCAAAAAATAAAGTTGTTTCTGTTCATCACATAAAAAAAAAAAAAAAAAATACTAACAAATTTTTAAGTACTCTTTTGATGTGGAGTTGGATATTAGGTTGGAATCAAACCATGATTATGGATTAAATAACTACCCAAAGCCATCGTATTAGCATTATAGTTGGTTATCTGTATTTTATATGTGGATTCATAGAAATCACATGGGCTTCATTTGGTTGCAAGTAAAGGGAAGGGAATTCACTTTTGAAAATAGAAAAAAGTTTTGTAATCATGATTGTGTAATTTACCTAAAACTCTTATCGTATTGGTAAACATAATTTTCAGATGTTATATATTTTATTTTTCAAATCAAAAGAAATTCATTGCAATGTAAAGTGAAGTTTGTTAATCAAGTTTGGTATATATTTTGGAAGTTATTTATAGTATCCTGTGAGATAATTAACGATTACACAATTTCTATTTTAGTATATTAATTTAATTTCATTTTGTTTCTATTTATTTTCCTTACAACCAAACAGAGCCATAGTTACAAAAATCATCAATCCTAAATTATGCAAGAACAAAAAATAATAATAATAATAATAATATTCAAGAAGTCTGGCTCATTCAGATCTTCAATCACTTTGCACAAAAGGGGTCTTGATCCAAAACTACTGTTGTCCATTGTTGATGCTAAGGTGGCAGAGACCTCTCTCTTGTTATATCTCACTTAGCATGTCTAACATGATTTCGAATTTTGTAGAGGTTGATCCAAAGGTCTTCTTTCACATGTCGAGTTTTATTGGTTCAATCGGAATTAGCTATGGTAAACTAAAACTTTCAAAAAATCCAAGGCTACCAATATGTGCATGCCAATAAATAATGGGACATATAAAATTGAATATAAACGAGAAATTTGACGAATCACTAGTCTGGACCATTCTCCAAATATCCAATGGATAGAATCACCGCAATAGCAATCCAAATGGCATGATGGGACTCTCTATAAAATCTTTTACCTTCTATTTAACTCAGATTTATTTCAAACCCTAAAACTCTAGGCTCCTAAGCAACCCTAGAAATTTTAACAACAAATTGAGAAAAAAAAAGAGATCCTTACCTCTTTCTTGAATGCTTTTATGTATGCCTCGTTTGTTTTTTAAGCATTGGTTCATCCTAAACTAAATCCAATCACAAATTTGCTAGGCGTTTTAATTTTGCGCTTGTGGTTTTTATATCATTGAACCTAACAAATTAGGTTCCTGTATCCCTCTAAAGCTTTATTTTGTTTCAACGTATGACGGCATAAATAATAATTGAATAAAATGAAAAGTTCCTTTACACCAGACCAGGGGGCATATAGGATATCTTTGAACAGAAATCGTCTCTCGCCTGGATTTGGGCGGGAGACTGGGCAGCCCAGATGGATGGCCGCCATGTGGCACTCGGAGGGATCCAAGCCCTCCATCCGAGCCGACCACCCAGTCAACAAGCTGAGCCGACTGGGGGGTCGGCTCGAATGGAGGGCTCGGATCCCTCCGAGTGCCACATGGCGGCCATCCATCCGGGCCGCCCAGTATCCTGCCCAAACCCAGGCGGGAGACGATGTGGATCCGATATCTTTACACCAGCATCCAAATTTTTGCACTTGGAAAGTCATGTCACTTTACACCAGCATCCAAATTTTTGCACTTGGAAAGTCATGTCACTATTGCGTTCACGTGGATATGTAGATAAATTCTTACAAAAAAAAAAAAGGATATGTAGATAATTATAAGTATGTGAATTCGTTACACAAATTAAGATCATACCTTAAAGAGGTCATGAGCTCAACTCTCTTTGGGACATGACAAATCCTAAAAAAAAAAAAAAAAAAAACACCTTTAGATTGAGATGGTGACTTATATCTTCCTGTATGATATTTTCTCCCATGTATGTACGTTAATCTTTTTTTCTATCTATACAATTTGTGAGAGTTGTCTTGAATTTTTCACCACTTATCGAGTTATTTTTGGATTGAAACTTGACATGTAAATAAAAGACTTTTGTGTTCGAATATATACAAAATTCTAGCCTCGTACAGAGGATGTTGGTGTATAAATACCTTCTATACCAACCTGTGTAAGGAAATCCACTCACAAAAAAAGAGAGCTAAATTTTTTAATGAAACACTTTCATGCCTTGCATGTCCATGTACGGTCAAAGCATCAGGCCTTTGTCCAGTAGAGAGAGAGAGAGAGAGAGAGAGAGAGAGAGAGAGAGAAAGAAGGGTTTCAGGATTGTGCCCTCTTGTTTTTTATGTGCCAATTGATGGGTGAAAGTATACTCTGCATGTGCATGGCCTCCTTCTAATCATGTAATTTGTTTGAAGGATACTAAAATTTTATTGTGAAACTTATTTTTGTCTAAAGAATATAAATTTAAGCAGGGAAAACAAGGTAAGAAAGTTAAACTAGAAGTAAGAAAATCATTTAGACTTACAAAGAGAGAAAAAGAGAAGGAGAAAAAGCATACTCAACTCAGTGCACTGCACGGGGTTTCCATCACTGCAAATCTGAGGATAGGCAGATGTATACAAAACCTTATCTCTTCTTAACAAAAATGTACCGTTTCTAAATTTAAACCCACAACCATTAAAAGATTGCAAAAGAACAATCTCACCATTGCATCGACGCCCACCCTGGTACAGCCATTTTGGCTTATGTGACATGTGAAGAAACTAAGACCAATTCAAGTGGGCATGTTGCATGCCAGACTCCTAACTCCTAAGTCCTCACAATAATTTTTTATTCATTTTTTTTCCAGCACGTTTAGAATGTGGACGGATATGGTCTATTCCATGATTTGTCTCTTACTCAGTCACGCTATAATCTGGAGCTCTCAAACAGAGACTTCCACGTGAATGGTGGCGGACCGCCACCTTCCCTCCTTAATTATTTAATAAAATCAATTGCTACATCCCCGAGAGGGCCCATCAATATAGAGTGGTCCACAATTCCAAATGCTACCCTAACTTCGGATTGCAGAATTAATTTATTTTATTCTTACATATGATCTTTGGTTCTGTTATGGACAATTTTAAAAGGTCTGGGGGTTGGGAATCCTGCCTAAAATTTCAGGTTGTTTAGATTTAATGTTTGAAGTATAAATTATATATAATGTTTGTTTAATCTATATAATATTAAGAGTTAGTTTATCAAATTATGAGGTTGGAGGTAATGAGAGATCAAGGACTCATGGAGAGGAGGGGAAACAGACATGGACATGGGTAGAGATTAAAATGGAGCCTCAATGACTTGTATCTGGTCTAGTACTCCTTTTTTTTTTTTTTTGGGTGAATAAATTGGGATTCATATCGTCTCCTCCCAGTCATTCTGGGAGGACAGTGGCAACCTTCTTCGGATGGTTGCCACGTGGCCCTCGGTGAATCCGAGATCCACATCCGAACCGATACCCAGCCGACAAGCCAAGCCGACAGGGAGGTGTCGGCTCGAACGTGGGTCTTGGATTCACCGAGAGCCACGTGGCAACCATCCGAGGAAGGTTGCCACCATCCTCCCAGAATGACTGGGAGGAGACGATGCAGATCCAATAAATTGTATTAACAAAACCTAGAAGGAAGAACATACATTGTTGATCTCTATATTTCAATCTATGTATATTACAAAACAACACACAAATGAAGCTGAGAATAATGTGTCCATTTTCTCTTATTTCAGGGACAACGCAAGTAAAGGCAATAAAACTGTAATAGCAGAGGGCAACACTAGAGTGGTGGATATGCTTCTAGCTTCAGTCATCTTCCAATTGGGAGATGATGCTCACAAACACCTCAAAGCCTTGGCACATATCGGAGAGAAGGCAATGTTCATTTTTTGCATGGTATGTTGCCATCAAGCCTGAATACATAAAATATGAAGAAAGGCAGAATTAAACTTTTTCCATAAAAAGGTGTCTTTCAAAGAAATGGAAACAGAATAAATCATACTTTCAAAAATGTAAATGGGTTTTGTTTCTCTTGGCTGGAGGACAGAGACAAGTCTAATCAAGAAAATGACCCCAAAAAAAAAAAAAAAAAAAAATTCTATGGAATAATTTTGTAGAAAATCTGAAGCCTAGAATGCTCTTTGCAGTTTATGGGACCTGTAATGTACATTTATGCTACCAGAAGCATTCAACACAAACAAATAATTAGTTTAAATCCCCTTAAAATAAACAGCTTATGTTATTGTAACTTGATAGAGATAATCCAGTAATTAAGACAAACTACCAATAATAAAGGATGCCTTTCACCAATTTTTTTTTTCAGGTATTGACACAAAATTAGCTTGTCCTTGATTGATTAGCAATAAATTTCGTCAACTTAAATATTAAAGAAAGAAAAATAAATAGACAAGAGACTCTGGCATTCTCTAAGTATCCATATAAAATCTGAAGGAAACCTTCACCAATTCTAAGACTCCATCCTTATCCCTCACCACCACAACTAACTGGGTGCTGTACTAATTGGGCTTTCCAATCTAGCATCAACCAGGTTAGCAAGTTACAGGTTCATACCAAATTGAAGGTGATTGGGAATTGGAAAGAAATCAAGATTGACTTTCCATTGCTTACTTTATGCTTCTCAAGAAAGTAGCACAGCTCTAATTGGAAATAGCACTTACCCTGCACAGCTGGATATGAACCAAGTAGACTAAAACATTGCAGCCATGGTTGCAAGTCAGTTAGGTTCAGCAATGTGTTTTGTGGAGTAATCTAGAATTGTTCTCGGAAAGATTGCTTATATAATGGGCCAAATTGGGTCTTGACCAGGCCAGCCCATTTGAAATCCTCCTTTGAAGCAACGAGTATGTGTCATAAAACTGTTGAACGGATTTTATCCCTTTCATCTTTCCTTGACCTTGAGCTGACACTCCCTTGGACACTTGAATTTTTCATTTGTGATATTCTTTCTCAATGTGCTTTCTACGATCTACATACTCAAATAACTAGGGTATGCGATAGAAGAAAGAAGTGAAAAACACATTTTTTCATAAATGACAAAATTCTTACACTCTCACTGACAATGATTAGTTGGTCGCACACTTAACTCTTTAATGAATATTTATACTTATGAAAGGCATAATCCTAGCTAAACCATATCCTCAAGGACCTCAACCAGAGCAGTTAATCCAGCCCCTAAATTTTGTTTTGTTAGCCTGTGATTAATAATTTAGCTGAAACAAAATCCAGATTCCATATCTCAGAAGCAAATAGTAAATATCATACCATATCCTACAGTTTGAACATCAAAGCCTTCATCCTGTCATCCAATAACAAGGTGTCAATCAATTTAAAGGATTAGAAGTCCAGAAGGTATATTCCACAGGAAATGACCAAAATCATACCTGCAACTCTCGAATCAACGGCAAACTCCCAGTGATAGAATAAGGTTTTACATAGCCAACCACTTCTTCAGTTGCTTTACACAACACATGGAAGCCACGAGAATCAAGATCACAAGCAACTCCAGACATCATTTCTTCATCAAAACTTATTGTAAGTCTGCAGAAAAGCCAGAATATAGCCTTAAAAGTTAAAGTACAAAGAGAGAGACTAACATGCACTGATGCACCTAACAGTCATTTTGTTTAAAATCGAGATGCATTCTGAAAATAAAATGCTGCCCAATCTCCAAGACCAGATAACCAGCTTTAGAGTAAGAGGTATATATATATATATATATATATATATATATATATATATATATATATTTTTTTTTTTTTTTTTTTGAGTATTTGCATAGATACAGACAAACACACCTTCCCCTAAGATTTTCTTCTGGGAGGACATATTTTGAAACTGGACCTCGTGTGTCTAGCTGCTCTATGTTGGCATTAATATCGTCAACATATTCCTGTAATTTCTTTCTTACATCGGTTGCACTGGAAAGGGGAACCAGACAAAGAACACGAATCAGCATTCTCTCTCTCTCTCTCTCTCTCTGTGTCGCCCTCATGAAAGAAGAAAAAAGGGGGGAGGGGGGTGGGGGGAGGGGGGAGGGGGAGGGGGAAGTAGTTAGTCTACTTACTTGTAGAAAGGAGTTAACCTGCAACACCAAGAAGCTCATGAAGTCAGTTCTGAAATTTCATCAACCGCATTACAACCATTGTGGATGAAAGAAAAGGACAAACCTGACATCTCCTGAGATTGTACACTCATAGGGAATTTGATTGACTCCACCAGCTGGATCTGGGATACATCAAACAGAGATTGAATAAGGGTAGTAAACATGGCTTATAACAAAGCTATTCTATTGTACCAACAATTTTTTTTTTTTTTTGTTGGGGGAGGGAGGTTTATTTGTCAATAATGCCTTTGTGATGCTAGGATCCACAGGTTAATTTAATTAGCAGATAACTTACAGATCCACTGAGTTGGTTTCATTGTTGATGGTGTTGCGAATTTATAGACCTCTTCCTTAGGGTGGGGAGGGAAATCACTGTAGAATCGCAGCTGGATCACTTTAAGTGCTTCCATGGATAACTCCAGAGGATTAATAGCCTACATACCAGGCACACTTTGTTACTAAGAAAGAATTTCGAGAATCGACATGCTTTATGCTTAATTTCCAGTTTAGCCGTCAAATAATTGATTTATGTCCATTGTCCATCACATGTATTATGTCCTTTACAGATTGAGACTTATATACTCGTATACATTGACTCCTGCTCTCATTCTTCAGCTGGAGACACTGTGGACTGTTTCTTGCACATGAATTGGCAAGTTGGAAGGAGGAAGGGCAGAGGTATGTCAGATGGTAACTGGGAATACATATCCTTGTCAGACTGTGAAAAGGCAATTTGGTTGAAATTACAATGCATGTAAGAGGTGGGAAAGTATTTCACCACAATATTTCAACATCCATGTGAATGTGTGCTAAGTTGCTTGACTATTGCAGAGAAGCAACTTAGGAGTTGCTTGATATTGCAGAGAGGCAACTTAGGTAAGGAATTATGTATTTAATAACACAACTCATATGGGGATGGATTGGCAGTTCAGGTCTACTAATATTGGCATCTATTTGCAATTAGCTTGATCAGTTTATTTAGTTAATTTCTGATAGGCTGATAGGCAATAAGCTGTGGTTTAAAAAGAAAAATAAATTGTAAAGCAATTTGGTCAACTATGGAAGTTCCTTATATAATTTCAAATAAGTCCATCAATAAAAGGTATATCAAATCACATTGCATCAAATTTAAAAAATTGGTTTTCTTTTTCTTTCTTTTTTTTTTCGGTACTAATATTCCGACAAATGGGTTTCCTTCCCTTTTAGTTTTCCAGTAGTACAATTTCCCCTTCCACCATTGGCAGGAAACTGGCACCATACTTATTTTGAGGAAAGCAACTCCAACAATAGAACATGGTCTTATACCAGTAGCCGTAAATTGGACTCAAATTAGGCCCTGAGTTTATCAAGCCCCTCAACTCTCAAGTCATGACACCATAGGATGTAACTCCTCCGAGCTGACGCTTTTGCGAAAAATAAATCTGTACTTAGCGAAAAGGGGAAGGAAGAAAACCAACTAGTTAAAAAAAAAAAAAGAGGGGAGGGGGGGGAAGATGTTGGTTTCTGATTATAGGCCAGGCAGGGGGATTGGTTAGACCTTTTTATTCTTCAGAAAAACCTTCCATTATAGACTCTTACAGTTTTATTTTCTGTTTGTCATGTCCTGGGGTGATCATTTAGTCCCCTCTTCCTTTTCCGAGGTTGTATTAGTATCTATTATTTCTTAGGTGTTATTTGTCAAGACAAAAAGAAATTGTTGGTTACTGCAGTGACAGAAATAGGGAAGCAAGGGTACCTTGTGAGGTAGACCACTATGGAAAAGCTTCCCGGTAGTTCTAAGTGTCCAAGCTATCATACCACCAGTGCCAATGCAAGGTTGTTTGTCCGCAGTATCAATCCAAAACCTATGTGGAAAACCAGAAGTTCCCAACAATAAACCCTAATCCCGCAAGCTTGTCACTTAAATAAAAAAAAAATGCTTCAATATACCCCTTTTTTCCCCCGGAAAATAAAGAATTTGATTACTCACAGAGGGCCTTGTTTGAGCTTATTAAGCAACCCATGTTTCACAAGCTCATCTACTCCAACCCCTGCAATTGATGAATTCTCTTCGTTTGCTATAAAGACTGCAACCACTGTGGACTTCAACTTTGGCTTTGTTTCCCCCAACCTCTGCATTAGTTCAGTAACCATAGCAACATGACCCAAGCAATCAGTTGTTCCACGGCCTTGAAGTTTATCCCCATCAATACTCAAAGAGAAAGGATCAAAATCCTGAAACAGAAAAATATTATGATACAAAAAAAATTCAGCACTTCTAAGTGAAATTAGTTGAATTCCATGATTTAATCCTTAAACACTCCATTCCTCCAATAGCCCAAATAAGAGGAAAAAAATTAATAAATCTCTTTCTACAGGAAGAATCTGGAATAAGTTGAAATGGGTAATCTCAAAATGATAAAAATATACGTCAACATGTAATAATCATGAATTTGATTAGAAACTGACATGGGTACTCTTAAAAAAAAAGCAGAAGGAATCAATGCAGAAAAGATGAAGAAAGATAAGATACTGTACCCATTCATCAGGGTTAGCAGTGACGACGTCCATGTGACAACCGACGAAGGACAAGACCTTGCCTGGAACAGTCCCTGGGTATTCAACAATGACGTTTCCTCTTCCCTGAACATAGGTGACATGGTTCACAATCAAAGGTCCTCCGCCAGTGGTGGTGCTGTAAGGAAGGAGAACGTCTAAAACATGCCTAGCTACTCTGTCCTCTCCAGGAATCAACTCTGGTGGGTTGTTCTGAACGTATTTGGATTCTCCGATTAGCTTAGAGAGGAGGGAGACGAATGAATCCTTGTTGAGTTGATCCAGTACTTCTTTCACAGAACCCATGGCAAAGAGATCACAATGTTAACAGAAGGGTTTTCTCTGGAACCAAATATATGAAACAGTTAATGCGTACGAGGAAGATAAAATGGAAAACAACAACGCTCTCAAGGGGTTTTTAAAAAGTTTAGAAACAGGCCCTTCATCTTTGCAAGCGCCAAAGGCGTGAATAGCTTCCGTAACGTCCAAAATTAGAAATCTTCAAGCTTGCAAGCTGAAATGTTCACGACGTGTCCCCCTCTCAGGTACACTCGGGCCCGCCCAGTGTAATCTCGGCCGTTCACACGAATATAAAATATTAATCATAATGTGTATTAAGTTTGGAGAAGAAAAGGGTAGAATCATGTGTAACTTGCAAACAAAGATCTCTTAGCTTAATATTCAAACCAGTTCCATCTTTTCATAGATAAATTAAATCAATTCTGATTACCAGCTAACAAGTCTTTCCTTTTACAATTTTCTCTTCTAATTTTCTTTTTTATCATATGCTATGGTTTTATGTGTAATCGAATTTTATATGCATGGTGATACTGGTATGAAGCAGTCAATCAAGTCAATGTATAGTTGATACTTGAAACCTTGCCCTACATTTGGCCAGCAAGTGGTGAAGATGGGGAACAGTACTACACTACAGCTTCAGGTATGTTGTCTCTAGCTAGGGTGGAGTTCCTGGGCCAGTTTTGTTCTTTTTTGCCAATGTAGTGTTATTGGGCCATACTAGGTCCTTCGTCGGCCATCAATGCTGGTGGTTTGTTAAGAGATGGGCTTGCAGAGAATTAGTGTTATCAGAACCCTATTGCTATGGGTGAGGTGCTACTCTTCAATCTGTATTTTTCCTTTACTATTCTGTCATCTTAAGGGGTGTTTAGAAAATTAGGGAATCCTCTGAGTCAAAGATTACCATTGATTCAATAACAATGTTGGCCTCGCTTCCCTCGGCCTCATGGCAGATCCCTGACTCCATTATGGATCTGATTTTGGATGACTCACTCCCAATCTTCCTTAATTTCTTTTTATGGGCATGCAAAAAAGAACTCTTTCCATTCATTGAGTAGGTGGTATTGTGGTACTAAGAGAAGTGGACCTAGGTCTAGTTCTGTTTGAAATATTTCTCATTAAGCTTGAAGCTCCAATTATTAAGCTAGGCTGTTCTATATATTTTTTTTGGTTAAAAGAAGTCAAGCTGGGCTGGGCTGTGCTAGGCTGGACATAACTGGATTTGGCTGTAATTACACAATGTCTCCAAGGAAGAAGAGTTCTTATAAGCCCATTGCCACACAACTTTCTTTTCTTTCCTTTTTTTTTTTTTTTGGTCGTCAAGATGATTTGCAATCTGACTATAGGATAGATAAACAATTATTAAGATGGATAACATGGCAAATTTTGTGGTATATCTCAACCAAATAAGTCATCATGTATGAGATTTTTCTCATATCTTTAGAATGCTTTACTTGTAAGTTCAGGACTTCAAGTAGTTCCACAAAGAATTGACTTTTAGAAACAATTTTAAAATATGGAGAAATCATATTGGATTGAAATTAAAAAAAAAAGAAGAAAAAAAAAGAAGGTGATGCAGTGGCAAAACACATCAATAAAATTTGGGCACTTTTAAAACTACCACATGGCAGTGAGCATGCATGTAGGGATGGTTCTTACAAGAGGCATGCAGGAATCCTTGCCCATTAAAAAAAATCACATAATAGAATAAACTATAAATATTTTCATTTATTAAAAAATTATGAGTACAAAAAGGAAGATTTAGTAAAAATAAATAAAAATGATAACAATAAAATGAATGCATATATATTATACAATACAAATAAAATTAAGAACAATAGGGAGAATCTCATATAAATAATTCATGTAACAAAAAAAATTAAAATAAAATATATACTCAAAACAGAACACTAACCCCCCTCCCTTGCGCGTGATTGCTAAATCAATAGGTCTAGAAGGTATCTCTAGATTGGAATCGATTTTTTCCACTTGAAAGTATGATATGGCAATTTTAATTGTATGAATATCTAGGAAAAATGGTCTTGCACTTAGATTCAGTCATGTATTCTCCTCTGTATATCCATGTATCCTTTCAGTAGTCCGTGCACCCTTTTGTATTCCTAAAAATTTTTAATGCTTTATTTTTCCTTGGACAAATTTTATTTGAACTAAAATTTGACATATGAGAATAGTGCATAAGGATCCATCTTTCCATAAAACTTTTGTCTCTATCTAATAATGTCATGTAACATATTTTTGCTCGTTTTGAGATATACCATCCAGACATACTAGACCACAAAAAGTTCATCCAAATTGATAATATTTTTTTTATTAATTTTGTTAAGGCAAAATCCCCCTCATCTAGTGGGCCCAAGCATTTTTTCTTGTCTTGTGACATGGAAAGATGATATGGTATTTTGGATCCTCAACAGTTTTACCTTTGACATTGCCATCAGAAAGGGATTTATCAAAAAAAATCAGCAAAACCTATACCTAGGACGCTCTTGAGCATCCCAACTCACCTCCCTTAGAACTAAAGAAATGTAAAATTCCAACAGCTAGAAGTCTGGGATTGAGTCGTAGATCTTGACAACCATTGAAGACCACATTCACTTCACGATAACAATACATAATACGCCACTCAATTCGACAAAGAAAATAGACGAGAATCATCCCATGTAATGACACTCTTTCATATTTGTGTCCAACAACCTCCTGATCACTCTTTCACATGTATATCCGACAACCTCCTCACTAGGTTCAAGTGTTTAACTCTTTCACAGAAAAAAAGAAAAGAAAAAAAAGCATGGGTGATTGCTCAAATAGGTAGGAAGGGCTTTATGGTTGATCATTGCGATGCAGATGAGGATGAGGATAAGAGAGAAAAGGCAATGATTACTGATAGGGTGGCTCGGAAGAAGAGCCCATGCATGCACCGACGAGGACTTAACCTCAAAATCATCTGCCACACGCATTGCTTTTGACGACCCCACTCCCTGGTGTGCGAATCTTGGTCGATTTTACTCTCCCTAATTCTCAGCCACAAGCAGCAGCCAAAGTGCCTCGGCGTTAGTGCAGGTGTGTACCCCTCTCTCTCTCTCTCTCTCTCTCTCTCTCTCCCCCCCCTCCCCCTCCCTTTTTAGGGTTTTTCTGGCCTCTTCACCCAATTACCAGTTCTGAATGAACTTTGGGTCATTAAATTGATGGACACTGAAATATATTCATGGTTTAATGAGGACTAAGGAGAGAAGCGTTGCATCTTTTTCAGCATAAGACAATAAGGGAGGGGACCAAAGCAGCCTCCTGCAGCTGCAGCACCTGCTAGCTAATACATTAAATGATTCGATTGTGCATTCTTAGCTGGCTATCCGCACTCCTGTTATTCTCAAACGTGAGGATATCTCAGTGAGGTCCCCTCCAGTTGATGAGTTCGGTACATTTACACTTTACAGGCTCCTACAATCTACAATTCCTAGAATACATCTTCACGGCCGGTCCGTTTGAATGTAATCGATCTGGTTACAATAGACTTTTGGCCCCTTTTTTTTTTTCCTTTTTTTATTACAACATGATTTTAGTAGTAGAGGGTAAAAATGTTATGCCAGTTTTTCCTGCATACTTTCAGAAACAGTGCAATTAAAAAGAATGATATTTAAGATCCAACGGTTAGAAAAACCGGTGATAAAATACAGATGTAACCCAGTTGATTACAGTCAGAAAGAGCTTATCTTCATGGCTGGTAAGTGGCGGAAACTAGCTACATAATTCACTGTCATAAAACTCAACTGGCCCAAATTAAGTCAATCAACCAGCAGATTAACCCAGTTGGTTTTGTGTCAATCAGTTTGATACTGATTAATTATTATAGTCAATTTGCTTCGAAAATATCTCTGACTGATCAGGCAGTGGAGCCGGGTTGATCCGGCCAGGACGATGGCCACTTTATCGGTTTAGATCACCACCTGCTGGTTCTAATATCTCTGATACTTTCTTCTCTTTCTTTCAGTCATGAAGTCCTGTTTTTGCTTGGAATAAATATTAAAAATATAGGGGCTGTTTAGTAGCCACGTACTGATGTGTCCTTTAAGCAACCCAATAGTCCTGAAGAAAAATATTACCTAATCCTTTGGTTTTCAATATTCTCTTGGATATTTATATTGTACCCCTTGAAAAGGCTCCTTCAGTAGATTCAGGACTTGGGAGAAAACATATGGACTTGCATGCAATGGTGGTGCAATGAAGCAATGCCACGTGTATGTAGTTTAGACTACACATTTCATGGGGTCCATACATAAAGCTTTAACGAGGTAGGAGAGGTAACACTGAATAGTAAATACCTATCTACTCTTCTCTTGGTATTAACTACATCTTAAAGATCATGAAGCTTCTTTATTGTGTGACAGGTTAATGAAAGAGGAGTGGGACAAATCCCTAACTGAGTAGTTGCCATCAGAGGGGAAAAGATGAGGCTTGTAAGAAATGGTTAAAAGAGCTTTGGGCTTTGTTTGTCTGTCTTTTACTTTTTCTTTACAGTTTTACTTTGGCAAAGGATCCGAGTTCAGATACAAGAGAAATCCATGTGAAATTATATTCTTGATCTGAAAGTTAAAATTCCAAGAGAAACGACAGAAACCCACAACTATTATTTAGGTGTTGGTCCATTAGAATGGGACAAGGCATACATACCCTTCTGTTTCCCACTTAACTTCTGCATTGCCATCCTATTGTGTGTTTTGCTATCATACCCTTCTGTCGATTAGGTTACATACAAGGGCTACTTTGTTTCAAGGATTTTGCTTCCCAAAAGCTGTTTCAGATTTGAAGAATCTCCTAAAGCTGAAACCCTTTTTGAATTGACATCTATAACTTAGATCTCTACATGCAACGAAAATTTCATATTCCACTCATTCATGTCCTTAAATTTTTTTTAATATGAAGGACGGCCAAGAATTTAAAATTGAAAACCAAAATTTTGCCATTAAAGGTGCAGTCTAGTACAACAAAAATCTTTCAACCATACTGTAATAGAAAAGTAAACTTTACAAGAGTTTTTTTTTTTTTTTTGGTATTTTAAATATCATCATCATTACCAGCTTGAACATGCTAAAACTTAAGAATAGGATTACTGTAATATTGTTCTCACAATCTTAATTAGAAACAATCAAGATAAATTAATATACTTGTAAGGGCTTCGGCAAAAAAGTATAGCTGGGTCGAGTTGATTTGTTTCATTTTGATGGAATCGGGTTTCTGTTGGAATACAGTTGAGGATATTGATCATTTATTCTTCAGATGTCCTTTTAACTTGCACCCTTTGGTGGGAAAGAAATATTAGAATGTGGACATAATTTTCTTGTTTTCTCCCTTAGATTTGGAGTTGCATTGATTTCGAAATCAAGTCCAATGTCAATTCTCTGAAAACCTCGGCTTCAGACTCTACTAAAAGCATATACATTGTCTCCTCTTGGGGGCTTCTTATCTCGCTTGTTTAAGATGCATGTTTCTTTGTGTCTTTCCTTATTTGTTGTTTAATAAATTCATCTATTTATTCAAAAATAATAATAATAATAATAATAATAATACTTATAACATTGAGTTGAGTTCAAATTACAAATTTATTATTTATGCAGAATTAAAATAACTTATATTATTATGACTGACTACTACTCCAATTTAATTTGAAATGCATTTGTTATCACTTCAAATTTTTTGCCACCTTAATCTTAGAAGAACTTTCTTTGATTCGTGCAAGTGATATTTGTGTGGGAAACAAAATACTCAAAGTGAATGATCTCCATGGAAAATGTGGAAATGATTCTTAGGATGAGAAGCAAAAAATTTTCTTCCAAAAACTACCACTCAAAAAGAGCAAGTGGAAATAATAATAAATAATAAAAAAATATATTTTGTGCCAGACGCTTTGTAGATAAAAAAATATCTTAGGGTCCTCATAAGCTTCACGAAACACTTTCACTACTTGCCACATGACCCCACCCATGTATTCTCATGTGTCAAATAGTTAGGAGTAACACTTCACTAGGCATAGTGTGGTTTTTACCAATATGTTAGTATTACTTTAGCGAAATGACGCAAACACATTCTTGAGTAGATCTTGAGAAGTTGGATCACAACGTAAATATTTTTATAAGGGAAAGCTTCATTCTATCAAGGGTTTAAAGTCTGCAAGCTGATTTTATGGTTTAAAGTTTAGGAATTAGTTAAGGTTGTCAAAGAAAAGCGTTTCGAGTTCCTTCTTCATTTAGTTGAGGTGCTAAATAATGTAGATTCTAGATTTTTTTACATAAAAAAGCTTTGTTTTCTCTCTCTCTTCTTTAATAGGTGTTAATTGTACGTAGTTTCTCATTTTGTAGACACCCACTTAGTTGCAGGCTGTTAACAGCCAGCCTTTGCAAAGAAGCATCATGAACTTTCTTAGGTTTGCAAAGATAAAATTGTTTTATATTTATATTCTTAAGTGTTATTTTGTTAACTTTTGTGTTGGCTCATCGAGTCATTGAATCAAGAAAATTTTCAATTTAGTTGAAATTTGAAAAACCTTTTTAGGTCATTAGTTACTGTTATTGCATAAATCTTCTAAAGATTTATTGCATAAGATTTATTGCATAAATCTCCAGTGTGGCAAAGCATTTGTTCTGTTTGGGATTGGACATCAAAGTATACTCGATGGATAATAGGGGATGGAACAAAGATTCATTTATGGAATGAAAGGTGGCTTGGCAATTTCTCTTTGACAAAGGAGTTGGGAGATGATATGGAGATGGGAAGAGGAATGGATTGCACCCTTGGTTGTTTTATCAGGAATGGAGAATGGAGATGGCCTGTGGTTCAATCCCTTATATTGCGATAATTATTTGCATCTGCTAGTGAAATTCCATTGGTGGAAGGAACTTCAAATCGCATAATATGAACTGGTGAAAATTCTAGTGCTTTTACAGTTAAGTCGACATGGGAGATGATTCAATCTCAGAAACAGAAGAAAAGCTGGTATGGGTTAGTTTGGAATGATTCTCTCACTCCTAGCTTGTCTTAGATGCTCTGGAGATGGTGTTTAAATGAACTCCCAACAGATGATTTAGTTCAGAAAAAAGGTGTGTTTATGCCTTTTCGTTGTTATCTGTGTCTTTCAGATGAGGAAACTACATATCACATTTTTTGCAGGTGTAATGTAGCAATTGAGATTTGGCGTATGATTGGTGTATGGTTTGGAGTTTCTATGCAGTCCTTTATTTCATGCTCTGATCTCATTTTGTGGTGGAGGCAGAAATGTAATGTTGTGTCGCATAGACATATCTAGAATGGTCTTCTTGCAGTGGGTGTTCATGCTCTTTGGCGTGCCAAAAATGATTCCCTACATAGGAACATTCGTGCAAGACCGGATAATTTAAAAGTATGGATTAGAAGAAGCAGCAGGGATCTTTCGACTAGGCATCCTTGTGTGATCAAGTCAATGGAGGATCTGCGTACGTGTTGCTCATGTTTTGGCTTTAATGACATGATCAACATCATCAAGGCCATTGTTGAAACTTTTCTGGTTTCCTTTGATGGTGGGTTGGTGTAAATTTAACACCGATGGGTGTAGTTTTGGCAACCCAGGTGAGGCTGGGGCGGGAGGAGTTGTTCAGACTCACAGAGGTGAGGTGGTGTTTGCGTTTGCTGAAACGTTTGGGATGACAACTAATTACTATGCTGAGTTAAAGGCTGTTCTTGTTGGTTTGAAGGCTGCCAAACGCTTCGGATATCAGCATATATGGCTGGAATCAGATTCCAAATCAGTGGTTGATGCTTGTATATCTTCCTCTCTCCCTTGGGTTTGGCAACAATCTTGGAGCGCATTAAAGACTCAATTGATGACATGTTGTGTTAGGTATACACACTGTTTTCGTGAGACTAATGTGGTAGCGGATAACCTTGTTAGAAAAGCAGCTTCTGAAAGGTATTCATATGTTTGGTCTTACTGCCCAAACGAGGTTGCTAGGGAAGTTGTATGGGATGCTTCCCATAGGCCAAGATATAGGTTCAATTAATTTTTTTGGATCTGTTGCCCGGGGTGGCCCCAGCTGATGGCAATGCCGAAGGCAAGGGTTTATCACTCTATTAGGGCCTTGTTTTCTGTTTGCTTTTCTTTAATATATTATTTTGGATCTTTAGCAAAAAAAAAACTGTGATTGCATAAATAAAATTTAATAATTATTTTTTTGGGTATAAGCACAGCTAGTTGTTGGGAATTATTAATACAACACATTATTATATAATTAACTTCAAATTATTCTATATTTGATTATTAATTTTCACTTATTTTGCATCCAATTCCTTTTAATTTGGAAAGAAAAATAAAAATTACATTTAAAATGTATCATTACTAAACATGTTAAGAAATTAAAGTAGTTTAAGCAATCATGTTTGGTAATAATTATAAGAATTTCCTCTTTAGATTTGAAAATTATCAATTCTCTTCCCTTTAATTTCCTTTGTAACCAATTGGAGTCGTAGTTTGGTTAGCTAAAGCTTCTGCTTCTTGTTAAGTTTCCATTTCAAAAGTTCAAAGTAGTAGGGACTCTCACATATATAAGGCACCCAAGGTTTTAGTCTCTAAGCAATGTGAGATTATTCCCAACACTCCTATTCACTTGTTGTCCCTCTTCTCAATGGCAGTGCACATGGCATGTGGTCCCTCGTGTCGGTGTTCATAAGGAGATCTCTTAAGCTCTGATACCATGTTAAGTTTCCATCTCAAAAGTTCAAACTGGTAAGTTGAGGGACTCTCACATATATAAGACACCCAAGATTTTAATCTCTAAACAATGTGAGACTATTCCCAACACTTCCATGTATAGTTATGGCCATGCTACTTTATATTTTCTACAGCTGCTGATGAGCTGAAAGAGCACTTGAAAAATGAAGATAGTGTACACCGATATATGACTTGAAAAAGGAAATGGCTCCAATGAGGCACTTATTATATGAGCTTATGCATTAATGGAGTTTCTTCATTTGTAATAGAATTCTGAAATAGCTTATTGCAGGTCTCTTTAAGGCAGAGCAAATCGATGAATACCAAAAGCTTTAATGGAAGAGAATCAAAAGAGTACTAGATTTATTGAATTCTGGATTCCTTCCACACCTTTTACTGAATTCTAGGTTCGCCCCCAACCCCACACACACATACACGCAAAAAAAATATTACATTATTTTGTTGAGGTTTCCTATCAAACACTGCTTACCATCCTCTGCCCACGTCAGGGCACCCAGACCAATCAACAAAAACAAAAGGGGAATAAAGAGAGAAACTATTACAATAAACTTAGGTTGTGAGTCCAATTTGAGCAAAATCATTCTGGATAAAAAAATGGTGGAGAAAAGACGAATCAAATATGGTCAATTCATCTTATGATTCCCCTTGGTTATTCTCTGAATTATTTATGAAGATATTTACACTGCATAATAATTACTTTCAGGTTTTTGTAACAGTTTAACTGGTTAATATATATAGGTAACAAGTCATGTATTGATTATTTACTATTTTACTATACTGATATCCATGTTGTCAAATCATCAATCGGTAGGACTTGCCTTTCATGAAGAAACACATGGTTTCTAACTGGTATTGCTGTCCATATGTTACTTAGAAAGTCAGCCAAAAAAAACCAGTTTAACAAGTGTACAAAAAAAAGATGGAGCGAGTTGTTCCCAAATGGAAAGGGAGAATGGGGCTGAAGATGATCCCGTGCTTAATTAAAGAAACAGAACTCTTGCCTGAAGTTCATAGGTACTATTTCCCTTCATGTGGCTGACTGATTTCCTACATGATTGCAAGGTTAAGTTTTGGCATGGGGCATTTTTGTCTTATTTAAAGTTCATTCTTCCAAAGTACATACTTAAAATAGATTGAAATCCTCTCCATCCTTGGGTCGGATGGAAATATGGCTGTCGACTCCTGATGCGCAACATGTGAGGATCGATTGAATCCGAGCCGTCCATCCAGTTGACAAGGTGAGAGATGAAAAGAGGGCTCGTCAACTGGCTGGATGGCACTGATTCAGCCAACCCCACGTGTAGCGCATCAGGAGTTGACAGCCGTGTCTCCACCCGATATCGAGGATGGAGAGGATTTCATTCCACTTAAAATAATCTAGTTTTCGCATGGTTATGCTTTCCAAATTGTGTTATAAGAATGATTATGCACATAAGGCTCTCTTTGTTATGTATTATAGAATTAATTATATAATATATTATGACATATATTGTTCGTATTTTTATTTAAAAATAAATTGATATAATATAAAATTTACAAATAATTTAGAAGATGTTTATTATTATTGTGATAATCTATTATTAATTCTTTATGTCTATTAGTGTTAAACGGTTATTATATATGACTCATAATTTATTCTTATAAATAATGAGTCATAAATAAGTCATAAACATAAATATAAACCATACCAAAGAGAGCCTAAGTACATCAAATCTATTTTTCATTCTATATCTGTTATGAGTAGTAGTTACCAAACACAATTTTTTTTAATCAAAAATGATTTTTTATAGATAGATCATAAACAAAAACATAAATGATACCAAAGAGAGCCTTAGAACACCTAATCTTTTTATTCTCTATTACTATCTAATATTTCTATTTGTTTTAGCTTTTTTTTTTTAAATAAAAAAATTGCTTTAGTATCTTCAATAAGTTCTTTCTCAAGTTACTCCTTGCTTTTGATCTTCATTCTACTGCCTATGGTCTAATGATGTTAGAGAGTCAGCAATTTAACATTCAATCAATCTTATTATCTTGCTGATTTTTTTACAAGTAATGATTCACTGAAGAAGATCAAAGTAGCTAGACAACCAAAGTGAAAATGTAGCCAACCAAAAATTACATACAAGTGGTTACTGTATCACACATTTAAGATATTGGATGCGTAGGGTTATGAATTGTTGAAGGGAGTTTTGTTTTTTAAGATAGGATTGTTGATGTATCAAGTATTTTGGATTTAAATGATTTGTATTATGAACATGATTTTTTTGTATTTTGAATTTAAGTGATTTGGATAATAAACAAGATTTAGACATTTATATGGATTTTGGATGTTAAACAGTGGTTATGTTTTGTGTATTGAATGGATTTTTTATTTTAGATGTATCATATTTTGAATGGATTATGTGGGTTCAAGAAATATGTACAATATTAATTTTATATATATTTAGTCAAGAAAAACTGTTGTGATACACTGTTACGTACTACACAAAAAAAATCCAGCAATTGGCATGGCCTTTATCTGCGTCTAAAAACTGAATCTATAGGTTTTTCAAACAAAGAGCCGCAGCTTAAATCCGCAGTTAAAAGCTTCACAAATAAAAAAATCTGCAACTAAAATCACAACTACAGATCTCATAACAAAAAATCCATAGCTAAAATCCGCAGCTATATAGCTTTTATTGCATGAAAATATGAAATTACAAAAGCGTAGCTATAAAATTTCGAGACGCAAAATTCCATAGCTAAAATCCACAATATTGTAGGATATTGCCACGGATTTTTGGACCTTTTACTGTGGAAAAAACCGCAGTTACATGCCTTCTTTGCTGTAGTGTTATACATATCAAAATTTTAATTTAGAACACTTACAAAAATTTGACAGTCCGTCAGCACAACTAATTAATGGAGTTGGTTGATTTTTAGATATTGCATTGACTTCTTCTAGGAGATATAACAAGATTCAAGATTTAGTTGGGCTTAGGCACATAGTGGTTTACGCATCAATTTAACCCAACCTGATCAAAACTACACTTCAATATATAGAAGATCAGATTGAGTGTTCTCCCTAATCAATGAAGTACTTACAAAGTTGCACCCTTTTAATTTAAAAAACACGGAACATGGAGAGACATCCATTATGTAGTACTAGTGCTGATCATATTTCTCATTAATGAATACCTACCGGGCATTTAATCCTTATTTTTCATGTTGGAATTCAGTCTAGTAGCTAGAGAGCGCCCGGTGTGAGGCTGTGAGCAACTCATCTCATCTCATTTCATTTTACACATGCAATAGGGTATGAGATTGGTATATCAGTGATGTGTGTGTGTGTGTGTGTGTGTGTGTGAGAGAGAGAGAGAGAGAGAGAGAGAGAGTTCTCACTTCTTACCTCCTCCATCTTTGAAAGGACTAGGGTTTCAGATTGGGAGGAAATAAATAAAAAGGAAATTCGATCACTCTATATATGGGATAGGTAGAACCCATTTCACTTGGTGCAATTTTTTCTTTATTATCAGAACAACTGTTATCTTTAGCACAAAAATGAGCCTGTGGAGGGTAAAGAAATTTCGCATGAAAACGACAGCCTCCTGTCTATGCAATAACAAAATTCAATCTAAATCAACCACCGCAACCATAATATCTAACTTTTGCATTGCTCGAAGTTCACATTCATGCATTGGATATGACGTTTCAATGGTTGCTTTTTAGCCAGGGATCTCATAAAACAAGCAGTCTTTAACATTAATACGCACCTGAACATGAATCTTTCTCTCTCTAGATCTCTTGAAAAAAGTTATTCATCAGTGGAAAAGCATATTGAATCTCAGTGAAATGGATTCATCTTGAAAGTAACCGATCGATGAATATAGGCTGTCGTGGCATTTCGGTAGTTAGTATGAACAAGGGGAGTAAAGAGATGGAGTAGCTTATGTGATGGGGATAGATATAATCCCCACGGAAGGGATGACCAGAAAACTGACACATAAAAAATGAGTAATAGAAAATGACACTGCACTGCAATCTGTGCCAATCCATCACTGCAACCCTACCTGCTAATTCCTTCCTTAATTGAACTCTTACAAAAATTTCCCCCCTTTTTCTTCATGCCTGGTTGCCATTGTTATGCCATTCCATCTTCATCTAGCACTATATACTGATCAAACCATGCATAATTCATGGATCATATGTTTACTGAATCAGTTGGAACTTGAGTTGGTATATACTCATCAGTTCCTCCTCAAACAATAACTAAGCACAGACCAATAATCACTAACAAATCTTTTCCAAAATTACTGTGATGGCTTTTGTCCCAGTCGAAGTTCTAGATCTAACTCTTCAATTGCCAAATCCTTGTTGCGATCATCATCGTTGTTGTTGTTGCTGCTGCTATTCTTTTTATTTTCACCGACGGGCAGTGAAGATTCATTCGTATGGATGCCTGGCGCCAGAATACTAGTACTCCTCAGATAAGGTGAGATAGTAAGACCTAAAGAGGGTGACTCCATGGGTGTAGGTGTGAAAACATTGGTGGTAGGGTTTGGTAAGGGGTAAAAAAGGCAACAACCACAATTGGTGAGAAATTCTGGTGTGGGGATTATGAAAGTAGAAGAGGAAGTGCAAGAAGAAGAAGAAGAAGAAGAAGAAGAAGATGGATCGGCGGCTGCAGTGGGAGGAAGCATTGTCGGCAATTGACGGAGCCTAGCACGGTCCCGGCGATGGACATTCATATGGCCGCCAAGTGCCTGAGCAGACCGGAATTCTCTTCTACAGAAGGTGCAAGTGTAGGAGCGAGGGGGCCATGTAGTACCCATAATATTTGCAGCATCTTCGGCAAAGGCACGAACCTCCCATGAATCATCATCATCATCTTCTTGAGATTGCCTGGGGTTCCACATCCAAGAGTCAGTAAAGAAGCTACCTTTTTGTGGTTGAGACAATTTCTGGAGATGGATTATGGAGAGTAGGCTGAGATGTGCAGTCATTGTATTAGTGGCATTTCAGAGAGACAGCATTTCAGAGAGACATGTGAAAGGTTGGACATGGAATGAACAGGAAGGGAGTTAAATACAAAGAGGATGAGTTTTGGAGGAGGAGCGTGGAGGAGACAAAAAAAAACCCTAGCTATATCACCTAGGTTTTTGCTTTTGTTTTTTTTTTTTTTGTGATAAAAATATCACCTAGGTTTGATGTAAGCAATTGGAGTACTAGTTCAGACCTCAGTAGATGAAGAGATAAGTTGCCATTATATTTAGCTGTTCAATCACTCTACTTGCCTACTCACCTATCTTTTCTCACATAAGGACACTGCCTTACTTTGGCTTGAACGCCCATTTTATTTTAGTACTCATCCTTTTAGTTTATCATCTTTTTTTTTTTTTTATAAGTATATTAAAAGAAAAAAATGATTAAAAAATTAAAAGATCCACTTTCGACATTGTCATTAGGAAAAGACTTCTAACCACAAATATAACAAGTCTGCTTTCTTATTTCTCTCCACATAATCTAGGTCTTACTTGGCTTGTTTTTTTGCTTATTCTCCATAGTATGTCTACAGAAACAGGATTATTAAATGTTCTCTTTCTTATGGGTTCTGAATAATTGCAATGAGAATTAAAAAGAAAGAAAGTGAAAATTTATAAAAGATTAACTTCTGTAATCATTACATGAAAATCACATGACTATATAATTTACTCTACATCATTCCATAGTAATTAGTTATTAACTTACATTTACTTTGCATCCAAATCCTTATTTTTGAAAAAAAAAAATTACATCTAATAAGTAATATAACTAAATATGATAAGAAATTTAAATAGTTTATACAATCATGTTGTGTTATGGTTATAAAAATTTTCTTTTTAAGTTTTAAAATTTTTATTTTTCTTGCAACCAAATAAGCCACAATTTTTTTTTAAAGTTTGTTGTTTTTGTTTTTTTTTTTTTTTTTTTTTTTTGTGGGGAGGGGGGAGAGTATTAATACAAGAAGTTTCTTTTTGCAATCACTTTATTTAAACCTTTTAAAGTGTTTGCAACAAAGGAACTTATTAGGTAATAATCCCATGTAGCCATAGCTTACGGTCCCCCCCAACTTGTCTGAAATCTGCCATGCCGGCTCAAGTATCTCAATGCAGAGGCGGCCCAAGGTGTTGTATGTGCACCATGACATGGACATTGCTATTTCAAGCATAATTACTTTATATTATTATTTCTGAGAGTCGCATTATTGCAATGGACGCTTGCTTTACATAACATAATTCAAATATACAAGGAATCCATGACATGTACTTTTACTGATCACGTTGGTGTCATGCATGGTCCTGATCAGGTCAGGAGAGCATGGTATTTTTTGTCTTCTCATGGAAAAAAAATTGTATCTGTGAACTATTATCATGAACTGTGCGAAATGATCCTGAAGAGCATGGCTTATAGATTTCTGAGACTAGGGTTCAATGCTCTTATATGTAACAAAAAAACTGCAGTAAGTTTCTCATAAGATCACATACCATCCACTATATATAGTTTGGATTAATTACACTTATCATTCATTAGTTCATGACAATATCACTTATCATCCATGACAATATCACTTATCATCCTTAATATCCAAAATGTGTAACAGAGAGGCCCAATCTGTTAATATATCTTCGTTAGATGATGATGTCAGTTAACATTAAAAAAAAATTATGGACAAGAATACCTTTAATGGAAGTTGAAATGTTATATTTACCCTTACCTTCTCCACCGTTGTTTTTTTTTTTTTTACTTTGACGAAAGAAAAAGAGTTGCAGGGTGCAACCTTCCAAATTTCTTGTTACGGGTTTCTTGCTTGGTTAACTAGAGTTTTAATTTTTCCCCATTGCATTGATTTGAGGGACGAACAGGCTTTAGAGCATATGGCCGCCGGAAAACATGGTGGCTACCGTGATACAGAATTCAAAGACCATGAGTTGGATCTCAACACTTCCAGGAGGAGAGATATTTATTACGCGAGGAAGAGTATCATAGCTGTCGGGCAAGTGAACATGACTGTGAAAGAGGTTGCAGTTGCGAGTTCAAAGGTAATGAGCCAGATGGCATACATAAGGCGAGAGTTAGGCAGAAGGATTAAGGAGAGAGAAGTGGTAAATGGTGGTTACCATTCTTCCTCAATCACTAGCAACTTTGGGTGTTGGGTTGGTGTCTTGTATTGTGTGGGATCCACACATTTATCAGGATTGTACTTGTATTAAGGTTTGAATCTATTACATGTATCAGGATTTGAATATGTAATTGTGTGGGGGATTAGGGCTTCTGGGGGGCCTATATATTGTCTCTATATGGGAATCCCTAGGTAAGGCTGACAGAGGAGAACATTTTGTCAGGTGGAGAACTGTAGATTTTTTCTTGGGAATAAAGGAGATCCCTCTTTTTTTGGGTGGAGGTAGGCATCTCGCGTTGGGGTGCTGAGCCACTGTAAAATCTTGTTCTTCGTTCTTTCTCTCTAATTGTGCTTTCATCCCTAACAAGTGGTATTAGAGATTGAAAAAAAGGTCATCATTGATTGTTTTCAACGTGTCTTCATTAGAGAAAAGAAGAGAAGTAGAAAGGAATTTAAAAAATAATAATAATAAGGGAGTACGGATTAGAGGTTTGTTTTCCAATCTGTGGGTTTTTTTTGAAAAATTTTCATATACACCCCAACAAGGATTGGGAGCATCATCTACCCCCACAAGATTGCAAAAACCTCAACCACACCTAACTAACTGACGGAAATCACTAAAATTGTTGAAAAACAGTTTCACCCTGGATATTATAAATTGAAAAATTAAAAAATTGTGTTGAATGACTACTTTGACCTTTCTAATGGAACTTATATTTTGTCTCTCTCCTTGTCACTCTCACCGAAGCCCTAACCTAAATATAGAGCCCATGATGATCGATTTTCAGACAGTTTGAAGCTTCAAACAACTGCTACTATCCTGCAACTAAATCGAATGCATGAACCAGAGGAACTTTGCGGCGATCTTCACTAAACCAGATCGAAGATTGATCTATTAAACGTAAACATTTGTGAACGCCTTCTCCCTATGAGACTTAGAAATTTACAAGCACTTCTGCTAAATCAAATCAAGAATCAGTCTCTTGCACAAAAAAACAAAAAAAAAAAAAAAAAAAAAAAAAAAAAAACCGAAAGAACATGCTGGAGAAGATGAGAGCCAACACTAGAAAATCGAACCAGAACATGAAGAAACCTAGAGCTTGTTTGCTTGCCTTCCATGTTGTCACAGCTCTATCGAGATGCCAGAGGAGGAATTCGTAGAACCATCACCAACATTGTGGAAGCTGGAGATAACTTAACCCCTTGAAGTCAAGGAAAAAGAGTTTGGAAGTCGAAAGTCACAGAATGAAGTCTCCAGAGTAGAGAGGATATAATTATTAATCGGTTTAAATTGTCGATTTTTTTGTTCAAAACATAATCGAAGTAATTTTAATCATCCAAGGCAAAGCATAACTAAACCATAGTTCAGACTCGAATTCGGCATCCCCGATTTCGATGCTCGCACACCCCCATTGCAACTCTTTTTTTTTTTATCTGTTGGAATTTACGGTTTCCATTTTGTATTTAGTTTCAGTGAACCCTAATACCAGGGACACCAAGGGAGTTCAGTTTTAAGGATTTGAAGAAGGCCACAACAACTTCGACCAGAAGATGAAGCTTGGGCAGGGTGGATTTGGATTGGTTTACAAAGCGGTACTCCCACAGGAGAAACTGAAGTTGCAGTGAATAAGTTCTCGAGGGAGATCTTGTAGGGATTGATGATTTCCTCTTTGAGCTCACCATCAGTAATCGCCTCCACCATAGACATTTCGTCCAATTAGTAGGTAAGGGCATCGAATGGTTCGGTGAAACTAAATATGCAATGGAGGCCTGAATCTCTGAAGATGTTGAGTTTTTGTTTTCTTTCTATGGTTGGGGGCAAAGAAAAGACTTCGATCAGACCAAAGAAGCAGGTATTGATGGTGGCGCATCAAAATCTCTAAAGAGGTTGAAGTCACCATTGTCGTTTTTTAGAGGAGGGATTGGGACAGAAGAACAATGACGCAAATGCGTCCCTTGTCCCTAACTGGTGTTTTCAGTAATCAATGTTTTCTTGTATTTTTTTTTCTTTGATAGCAATTTCAATATTTATTTCTACCATCGTTTTGAGTTTTTGATTGTTTTCCAATGAGTCACCTGGAGGTTCGCTTCTCCTTCTCTTTGCTTGTCTGCAACTGCGATATCAGTTTAAAGTAGAAAGAGAGAGAGAGAGAGAGAGACAAAGGAGATCTTGAATAAAGAGGGTGAGCATTGAGAGATGCAAAATCCGAAAGTTAAAGCAGAGGGTTTGGAAGTGAACAAAATAAAAAGAAAAAATAACTCGGTTTGTATGAGAAGTGTACCATTTGCTAAGAAAATCTTTGAGAATGTTATGTTATCGAGTTCTGAGACTTCGGAGAGAGAAGATGGTCGATTTGTTTCAGAAATCAACTAGAAATAGGTTTTGGACAGCTGTGTGAATAGTGAAGCTTGGATTCCTCTTCATCGAAATCATATCCACTATTCTGCTACTCAAGCTTGAAATGCCTTACTCTGTGAATGCCATTCCATGACACTGGATCTCATTCTATTGCTTGCAGATACCGATTACTTTAATCTTGGGTTGGACTCCACATAGGATTCGTGAACAGAGGACTCGAGAGTGGTTTTGATTTTTTTTCCAATTTCACTATTATGAAAGGAAATGGAAACTTGGGGGTAGGGTAACAAATGAATAAAAGGGTACCTTGATCTTTTCAGAAGCCTAAAAGGGTATTATCATCCATTAAAATTTTCAACGTATCTGACGTTAGCAACTAATGGGAATCTTTTAACATAGTGGACTTCGTTGATTAACGGATCAAAGTTTTTTGGTACTAGATGAGGTTTTTCCAATCTTCTGGGGGTCCATTTAAATTTTCCTTTTTTTTTTCTTCAACATTGAGGACGAAAGGGAAGGCCCAAGGTTTTTTTGCAGCGGTGGCTCGTTGGAGGATTCACAAAGGGAACATCTAGATTGTGGTCATGCTATTATGGCGCTAGAGTTGAGGCCGAGTTACCGTTAATCTACTGGTTTTGCAGTTCACCCAGGAAGATGGTTTTGTTGTAGGTTTAAGAAATATGGTGCATCTGTGGGTTTCTCAAACTGCTGCAAAGAGTTTTCTCGACTCTGGCGGTGAGCAGGTTGTAGTGCTCAATCCAAGGATCGGATCTCAGGGAGTGTGGGGGATAGGAGGTTGCAGAGTGAAGGAGCCATTGATTAGATTGATGGATTGGCACCGCTAGAGGTTGGTTGGTTGCTCTGTTTCGGTACTACATGTGCCCGACAGGCATATTTTATTATCCCACGTGGCGGGTTTTGCAGAGAGCGCAGAGGTACCTGTGAGGATAGTTGAGGCAGCAATAATGGCTGCTGGGAGGTGGACCGACTACCAGGCGGTATTGCATGTGGCTCTGGGTACTAGTGGAGCGGATAGTCAGTTGGGAGGCACTGATCGGATTGATGGGGACGATGACAACTATTTGTGAGGTTGGTCAGATTGGGGAGGTTTTTCCCTAGATATGACGGTTGTTTTGACTCCCGGCAAGGTGGGCATCATGGCCAATTGATACTACACCGTGGGGTAGGGGAGGATTGGCTGGATGGGACGAGGAGTCGGATCTCTAGGTTTGCACTGGAGGTGCAGAGGTGAGAGACTCGGGTTTCAGGTGCAATTGGAGTTGCAAAGGACTGTGAGTGACGGTGATCTCTCTGTTAAGTGCTACGACAGTGGAAGAGGTGGAGTCACATCACATTGTACGACGTGAGCTGTGAGGGATACCCGAATGGGGTGTGGGCTATACCAATTTGGGGTAACGGTTTGGCAAAGACGATGGAGACGTTTATAGAATCAACATCAACAGATTCTTCTTCAAGGTGGCTTGCAGAATCCAAGCCAAGTAGAGATTTATTGGATTGATGTCTTGTATTTTGTGGGACTCACACAGTTATCAGGATTGTAATTGTATTAGGGTTTAGTCTATTACATGTACGGATCTCTCTTTCTCTGAGTGAAAATAGACATCCTACGTTAGGGTGTTGAATCATGGTAAAATCTTGTTGTTCTTCATTCTTTCTCTTTGCTTAATTTCATCCCTAACACTGGGAGCAGTGGCAATGGTTTCCTGCAGGGTGGTTTTGCTGTTAGAATGGCAGTCCGTGAACCCAATGAGTTGTCAAGTGGGAGTGGATCTGATGGTGCTATTGCTTCTGAATCTTTGGTTAAATATGTAGAGGTTTCAAAGAATGAAAATGGTGTTAGGCCTCTCTAGAGAAGAAGAGAAAGTTCTCCCCGATTGTGTGGGATAGGGAAGAGGAGGAGGTGAGCAATTCTTCTAAAAATAAAAATGTTCTATCGAGTATGCTTCTTTTCTTCCACTTTTGGTTTTGTTCTTGACTAATATTCATTGTTCTGAACTTCAATTTCTCTTTCGGTACTTATTTGTTTACAAATTTGATCTGCGTTTCGGTTTTCTGAATGATATTTTAAGTTTGATTTTCAACTTCCTATTGGAAATCTTCTTCTTGTCACTTCTTTCTGCAATTAATTCTACACAAATTTCTTTGTGCGAATCTTTCTTGCACAACTTTCTTAAGATTTCTTGCAAGAATTTCTTCCATTGCAGTTTCGTTTATTTTAGGGTTTCTCACACTCTGTTTCTGCAAACTCTTGAATCGTGAGACTTTTTCTTCCTAATTTGTAGAGTTGTGCCAACTTGGGACGAGGGCAGGAAGAGGAAGAGATTTGTGGAAGAAGAAGACAGCTCTGAGCTTCTTCAGGACCCTTTTGGTTGTGTTTGGCCCGGATATCATGTTGATGATATTGAGCCGTCTTGATACACGCAGCGTGGCAGTTTCACTCCTTGTCTCTAATGGATGGCAAGGAGTTGCTTCCAGCGATAGGCTCTGGAACGGTAAGGTTGTTCTTGTCCCTTCTCTTCTCTTATATTTCTGGTGCTCTTTTATGGCAATTAGTTATCTTCTGTTTCTATAAATTTAGGAATTATGGTGGTTTCACTCTTATTTTGATTGAATTTTGGGTTTTCTTGCTAAACGAAGATGACACGACAGAGGTGCCACCGCCTGCAAATCAAACACCTCGATCGGAGCGTGAAACGAAGATGACAAAACAGAGAAGAGACAAGAGAGAGAGAGAAGCAGAGGGTATAATTTTCTTTAATTTTTTGTGTTTCTATTATTGGATGTAATTATCAAAAACTATTAGATGATATTAGATGATAGGTGATAGGTGATAGGTGATAGATGATATTAGTTCAAACTATAAAAGTAATAAATGTTATTTTTTCATAATAAATAATTGGACTCCGTAACCTGTTTACATGACATATATAGTTTATTTCCTCGTGTAACTGAGATGACATTAGTAAAATATCATTTTCTCCTTTGATTCCGTTTATTGTTTGTTTTGACATAAAATTTTATTGTAAATTTATATGTAAAAAAAATTTTAATATTTATTTTCAAGAAGAAAAATATAATGATCTATAAAAAGGATGGAAAAAGAACTTCTTAATTCTTACATACTGAAAACATACATTGAATTTTTTTTACACAAAAAATAAGACTGAAAAAAATAAGACTGAACTCCAAAAGCTTTGGTCAACCCCCAATTTTTTTTTAAAAATCCAAAAACTACAACGGAGTACATCAAGACTTACCCCTAAAATTTTTTAAATAATCAAAAGTTTCTTTTAGATAATATAATAATAAAAATATTCAATATATTGTAAGCGATTTTTGCCACTTAACGGCCCAACTGGAGAACAAATTATTTGATTGGCTCATGTAATTATTCCATCTAGGAGGATGATATGGTAATTTAATCTGTAGGATAGGAAGGGCAATGCTGGATTGGTCACATTTAATATTCAAATTCAAATTCAATCAAATGTTGCCATTGCATCTATGTCTATGCAACTATGTATTTTCAGTGCGTTATCCATGTATTGGCATATAACCTTATACAACCATATTGTAGCCTTAGATTTTCAAAATTTTATTTATCACTTGACCAACTCTAATTGGTTAAAACTTAATAGGTCAGCAAAGGATCTTGAGTTCTACATGTCCATAAAATTTAAGTCATTTGTATTGACAAAACAAGTTTTTTCTGATCTAGCTAACCACATATACTTCACTCTTATGTTGTTAAATAACATTTAGTTGAATTCTAATTCCTTAAAATTAGGAATTAATTGTATTTCTGTTTTTGCCTTTATGAGAAATATTTTAAATCTTCTATATTTTTTCATTGAGTTTTCTTTCACTCACGATGAGGAAAATATATTTTTATTCACAGGCTTTAATAATTAGAAGGGATTTTTGGAACAGTGAGGAGGGCATTTTAAACATTCTTCCAATGTGATGGAGTAATTATAAGATATGACTCGTGCAACCCTCTTCACCCATAGATAAAATTTCCCCCCCTTTTTTCACTTGGAAAAAGTTACCGGATTGTGAATGACTTCTGTAGTATAACAAATTCTCGACTATACCATCTAACTAATCCTAGACATTAATCTAATGACTTTGAATCCGATGATAAAGACATTCATCATCACCATGGGTGAAGGAAAACTGAATCCTCTCCCCCACGCATCGAAGAATTTTGAGAAGGGGATAATTTTTTGTCACCCATATTGAAGATGAATGTTTAAGTGAGATTTGGTAAGGGTTTGATGGGGATCTTGGAATAATTGACGGTAGAACTGAAATTCATTCTATAGGCTGCTTGTTTTGATGTAAAATTTTAGTATAATATTTTATTGTAATTTTTTTTTCTATTATTTATTTATAAGAGATAAATAATAATCATCTCTAAGAGGAAAGAAAAAAAAAGTTCTTTTTTTCTTTTACAACTTAATTTTTTTTATAAGATATACAGATGGCGTCCCCTCCTCTCCACCTTCCTTCTTCACTGACGGCTGAGAAAAACTCAGCCCAAAGGGAAACTTAAAACAAATCTCTGGACCCCCACGCCACATGGGTACACATGGGTCTCACACCCCATGGGGGAACCGGACTTGAGGTCTTCGGCCTTAAGTAGTATTCATGGGTCCAGAACCTCCGGTTTGGGCTGGAGCCTGTGCCATCTTAGATCCTGGCCCCACTTTAGGGCTAACAATGGCCATTCCACGTGTATCTCTGACGGTAAGTGTTTCCTACTTAGACGGTTCATTTACCGATGCAGCTAAGGGCAAATACAGAAAGCAGAGGGAATAATCTTGTCTTTTGCGATCTTTCTGGTTTCGGTCTCTCGGATTTCATTTTCTTTTCCCAGATCAGACAGTCCACAAACAGGTTATGCAATGAAAGGGTCTAAGCAGGATTCGAGCTCTGCTTTTTCTCTGTAATGGGTGCATCACAGCAGTCCTGCATTGGTTTCGTAGTCCTTACCCAACAGGAAAAACCGTGCTTAGGTAATCAGTTACAATCTCTTCTTTCCTTTTTATTTAACTGGAGGAAAAAAAAAAAAAGAAAAAAAGAAACTGCAATTTATGATGTTACTGTTGCAAACTCCTTTTTCTTTATTTTCTTTTGGGTTTTGATTGCATGCAATGTTTCTTGTTGGAAAGAAGAATGAAAACTAAAGAAAAGATTGAATATTAATTGATGTTGTGCACTAGCAGAGCAGACTTAGAGGGGTTCGTCTGACATCGTTTAATGGCTCATGCTATGTATTTTATATTCTGACTCAAATCATTATCCTAGATTTTTCCTGGGTTTGGATCCTCAAGGAAGATCAAGAAACATACTTCTAGTTTTCCAACTAGTTCCCAGAATGGTTTATTGTCGTTGATATCACTTCCTTTTGTTTTGAGCATATCTCTAATCTGGTGCTAGAGAGATGGTTGTATTTGTAACAGTTAAGGTGGAAGAGGATTTATTTATTTATTTTTAAATCTATATCTATGTTTTGCGAGTAAGAGATTTTATTCTCATCAACTTCCACAAGCTGTGGAAGAAATGTTGGGATAAGGTCATCTAAAGGCGCACGAATGATTTCTATATCCGTTATTCCATTAATTTGTCCGATTAACTCTATCCAACCAATTTAATATATAATAGTCTAACATCAATGTAGTCAGGTTGTCATTTTAGCTTGATTCATTCTCTAATTGCTTTCTGTAGTGGTAATGCGGCATTATATCTTCTAAGCAGATTGGAAATGGAGTTTTCCCGTGTATCTGGGACAAAGGTCCATTGAAAATTGAATGCTGAATTAATTTTCAGGTCAATAAGATTCCTTCTGGATAATTGTTGAGATGATAACATATTATCCATTGGTTTTCCTCTCTTGGTTAATTTTCCTTATTTTTTTTTTTTGGGTGGGGGGTGGGTGGAGGGTTCGAGGGGATTTGGTTTCATTGTTTTCATGCGTTATTTTATGCTTGAGAATGTAGCTGAAATTAGTTTTGGAATGTGCTATGGTGAGGAGACTGATTTTTACTGTATCAGTGAGGCCAGGATTATTCAATGTGTAAGATTATATTGGCTGATTGCTTATAAGGTGCTGTCTGTGTATTGGTGGGATATGGTCATTCATTGTGGACAAACAACAATGGTGGATGCTGTACAGTAGCTTCTGGCCGGATTAGCAGAAGTTTCTTACAGCATTTCTGGAAAACCCTTTTTTTCTTAAAATGAATACTGGAGGCTATCAGTAAACAAAAGGAAGTTTGTTCCATGTGGAGAAGATTGTTTGCCTGCATAGATTTGATTTTTGGAGCATTATGAGTTGGGTGATGGATCATCCATTTGTTTGATATGGATGTCATAACTGAGTATTTGGCTAATTGAAGAAGTGAGTTAGTTAAAAGCACAGAAAGATCAGGCAGGAAGAAAAGGTGATAATGGGATGTAATGTGAAAATTGATATTCTTTTTAGTAGACCTGGCTGAAGGAATTTATTTACGAAATATATGTTTAAAACATGAGAGAGTGACTTTCATAATAAGCATCTGGAAACAGTTCCTGAGGGTAGGATAGAGATCGTATGAAGTCATTCTTATTTCTAAAACTTCTTGCTATGTCTGTTTTGTTTGATTATGAAGATGGTTCTTCTCATTAAGAATTGGTTTTGTAGAAAATGAATGATTTGTCTCGACCAAGGGGGAAATTTTTTTGACTTGTAAACTTATTAAACTGGTGTTTGTTAAAGGGCCTATAATGAGAGACACGACTGAGTAAATTTTTCCAAAGAATTGTGGCAATTGCCACGCTAACCATAGTGAAGAAGGAGAATGACTAAATACTCACTTTGTTTGGAAAAGGTACCCAACCTTTTCATTTATTTTTTGAGTTGCCAAAAAATGTTTCCAACATTGTTCAATGATTTAATAATAATTTGGGGATGCTGTGAACATGTCTTTATTTCTAGTCACAATAATAGTGATGATTTAACTATAGAACATGTAAGTTATTTGATTGAACTAGTTAATACATGGTGGAAGCTTCTCAGGAGATGGTGCATAACTGTAATACCTCTGATTGACTCTAGTAGGAATACTTAGCTTGTTATTGTAAATAAATAAAATGATCTAGTGATCATGTCTCAGTGTTTTCGACCAGATGTTAATAATTGCTATCTTGGAGGACTGATTTCACAGATAATTAAAGCCAAAGTGATGCTTTCATGGAGAAAATATTTGGTTGATGAATGCATCTCAGTTTATGTTTGACATGAGATCAAACTGTATGCTAGCCACTCTATGCACACTGCCCTGTAGCTTCACTCCTCCATCATGAGACTAACTATGTTTTACAAGTGTTATAGTAGTGTAACTTAGGAAGAGTCATTTCGGGACTTATATGTCCTTTGTTTTTTAACCTTAAACTTTAATACAAGGGACAATAATAGGAGTCAAAATGCTGGATGGACAAAATCAATCCAAGCACTTAGAAATCCTCATCTACTCTATTTATGTACATCTTATAAATTTTTTTAATTTGTGTTTTAGAATTTGAAGAAAGTTTGGTTGTGGATCCTGCATCTCTGCATAGGTATTCCATCTCTTGTACAAGCAACCAAGTAAATGAAATTAATCTCTTGTATAAGAAACCAAGTAAATGAAATTAAAAAAAAAACTGTAGAATTTCCTCAAAAACAGCAAAACTTTCAAGAAAATAATAGATGTCTAAGTTTCTGACCACAACCTGCTGACGCTATAATTTTTTGGCATAGAATATCTTGATCTCTTGATGATAGCTGAAGAAGGAAAAGAACATGAGAAGCAAACTTATCATTATAAAATTTGGGCAAAACTATGCTTAGTATGAATAAAATATGACGAATTATTATTGTCACAAGGGTCTTCTTTTTCCAAATATCACAAGTGTTTTATTCTGCCACGTGCATAGATGATGTGTCCATTCTAACTGTTGGATAGAGAGGACATGATCTAGATTAGATATGTGTCTAATTTCAGAGTCTAATTCAATCAAATTCCATCCCTTGTATTGCGGTTTACATCCATTCATGTGTACTAGTACTCTAGATATTACTATGCACTCTCCCAACTCTAAGAATAGATGGTTTAGATTTGAAAAACCATAAAAATAAATTGCTCAGATTTGTCTTGTGTCTTCTGGAAATGTCACAACCCATAAATTATTCATGAGTAGATAATAACTTCCTAATGTATTATGTCACGAGAATTGAGGATAATTTGCTTCTCCAATTAGCAGTCTTACATTCTGATGACAAAGAGACATACAAAGGACAGGTTATAGATCAACAAGATAAAATGGACCCCTCAAACACCCTTTTGTACCTACATTGTGTGTCAACAAGGATCTACAAGCTAATTAATAATTGTAATAGAAAAGTGGCCACTCGGAGCTTGAAAATGACAAAGTGAAGTATTGAAAAAATGTGAATCCAAAACATCTCAACATTCTGTGCATATATGGATGCAAGTTAACTGGGGTCACTGAAGATCAACTAAATCATAAGAAAATCAAGCGCCTAAATAATATTACGTCATGTGCAAAGTTTGGTATTGTAGTAAGTACTTTCCCCAATTATGCAAGTTTAACATTATGTTTTGTTTCTTGCCGAGAGGTTGTCCATGAGACAAGAATTATGCAAAATTTAATGGGGCAAAGCATATGGAATCTGGGGGAGCCACCACAAATACTGGACAGATCGAGGTCTTTGAGTTTCATATGTAGTGAATGTATGCAATCTGCAGTCATTTGTATGAAGAACTATTGAGCTGAATCAACTGGCCTGCAATATTAACTACATGAACATATTGGTTTTTCATAATCAAGTAGATTATGCTCACTGCTAGTTATATCTGTTAAGAAGCAGTGTAGCTGGATCACCATGACTATTTTTGGGTGTATTTCAATTTCAATTTCGATTTCAAAGAGAGTCAATGTTCTTACTAGCTTTGAAAATATCTAAATTAATGTAATATTTAGTACGAAGTGAATGCTTTCATTTTACAGGTTGCCCCATCATATCATTTTAACACCTTATTTTCTTAACGTCACAAACTTAATGTCTTGATTCTTCTCCTTTTTTTTTAATGTATTTGTTAGTTCAGGACCAAAGACCAAAACCGGATACAAGTTCTCCTGTACTGACTAACTTATCTTCATACATTCTGTATAATGATCTTTCCCTTCATTGAGGGACTTTGGCTTTCCTATACTACATTCTTATACATTAATGAAATCTTACTTGTTATTGGTGTAAAAAGGGACAAACAAAAGAGTAAAAGAACATGGCAAAAAACCAGAGGGCTAGATATTATACCATAACCGGGTCAGTATTATGATGCCTTGATGGGTGGACTCTTCATTTTATCTAAAAAAATGTCAAACAAGATGGAAGTATCTATGTTCTATGTACTGGATCGTCCAATGTATGCCCCCCTTTTATTCTAAATTTATTTTAAATATGCTCCTAACTTAATTCATTAATTGGTATTGACATTAAATATTGTGGTAGAAGTCAAAATATGAATATCTACAGTGTCTACAATTTTATCTGTGCCCTTTGAACCTAATGCAGTATAGAATTTAGTACAATATTACATTTGGAGTTCTCAATGTCATGTTTCAAGTTCAGAATGGTACTTGTTTATCCTATTTATTTGATGTCAGTAATTTATGTAGACTATCAAAATAGTGCTTGCTTAATTTCTTGGAAAATATCTATTATTGTTATCATAGTTGTCAAGGCGTCGCCTGGGTGCCCAGGCGCTCAGGCCCCCAGGCAGCCTTGTGATACCTTGGAAAATCAATCGCCTTGGTCACCAAGGCGGGTGCCCTGTCAGGCCTCCAACGCCTTGGTTCGTCTTGGTGCCTTGACAACTATGATTATTATGCATGATTAATACTGGGTAAAGGCTTGGTTTAATTGAGACTGTTATATGGTGATGTATATGTGCACTCTAACTGATTGGTAAATGCATATTACCTGAGTCCCCATATCCTAGACCTTTGGGATCAGAGTGACCTGAACCAAACACCCGCACTCAAACCCATGTTTAATATCCAGGTCATGATCTATTAATTTTCCTTTGTCTGCCTCCATAAATCATAATTACAAGAGTTTACACTAGATTTGGGTAGTACATGGTTTCTCATAGCTGTTGAAACTTGTATGGTTCAGACTACTGAAAATGGTTTAACCCATTTAACTTTGTAGAAGTTGCTTTGATCCCAGAAGATCATAGGATAAAAGTTCCATGTCATCCACTTTGCCATCTATTATTGACTGCCTGGCTGAACTTCATGTAAACCTTCTACCATATGTTGTATGTTTTACGTGGTAACTGTCTAATGCACAACAACTAGAGGATCCAGCATAGATGCCATGGCATGTGGCACAATGCACAATGGGGAAAACCTCTTAACAGTTTCAGTAGTTAAGCAGAACTGGAGTATTCCTTTAGCCTACTATGATCTAATGCTGCAATTAGTTCTTTCCAATTTCTACATGATACCACTACAAACAGTTGAAGTGTTGTGCCATTCGGTCTATACTCCATAGTGGAAGGATCTTGGTAACTTATTACCAAAATGATACTACTTAAAGGAATCTATCTTCTTCTTTTTTATTATTTATTTATTTATTATTTTTTTTTGTGTGTGGGGGGGTATTGGGTGGGTGGGTGTCAAGGTTTAAAGTATCGTATCGTATTGGACGGCATCGATCGGTAATATCGGTATCGCCCGGTATCGATACGATAATTTATTTAAAAAAAATATCGAATTGTATCAGTCTGTAACCAGCCTGATACTACCTGATATGGTATCTCCTCTCCTCCTTTTGCTACTATTTCTTTGTTTCTTTTGTTTTTTTTAATATATGCATATGATCCTATGCTTGCCAGTGTATCTAAACAATATACACAATTGATTTCAAATGTTAGAAAAAGCATCAACTTACTTTGTTCATGATTCTTTGCATGATAGTGTGTTTTTAAATAATATACACAATCAAATCAAAATATTAGAAAATGCATCAATTTTTTTTCTTATATATATTGTAACAAAATAGAAAAAATAAAAGAAATAAAGGAAGGAAAGATTGTGTGTCAATAACCCATCCTCCTACTGTTGTATATGTAGAAAGCAAAAGAGAGCAAAAGCAGGAATTATGACTCTCATAGTTACAATCCAACTAGGTAGAAAAACCTAGTCAACAAGACCAATCTAGACTACTTAAGACACAACTGGCCTAAGTTAAGTGGGCCCACTCCCTTGCTATAAACAACCCTTATATCTTAACACATATGATACCATACATAACAATGTATGTAATCAATATATACAATCAAATCAAATGTTAGAAAGGACATAAATTTTCTATGAAAAATAAAAAAAGACGAACTTTGATTGAATTTAAAATTAACAAGTAGATCAGAGTATCATGGGGAATATTGTATACAAAAATTGGGTCCTAAATGATCTTACACATGGCGGATATTTAGATCCAACCACCTAGCACTATAACCAGACCTAATTACTACTTATTTTTGGTGCTTTATGCTTCAAATTTGTATTTTGTATGTTTCCTAAGCATTTCCATGTGTATCTTGTCCGTATCCATGCATATCTTATTGTATCTTGCATATCCTTGATACAATACAATACATCTTTTAAAATCATCCTTATGATATGACACCCGATACTGATACTTAAAACCTTGGTTTGTGGGTTTCAACCTCCTAGAATACTTAGGTAGTCATCCCCTTGTAGGTTCTATCCTTTCAGAGACTGTTCACTGATCAAATAAATTGGGAGTATTTTCCATTTATTTGTGTTCTTAAATGGATGATTTAGACATACTTGATCAGAGAACTCAATTTGAAGGCATGGATGGATTACGTAACTGTAGCTGAAACAAGAAAGAGGACAGGAAATGGAGCTTTTAAATTTTGTGATTTTATCTGTTGGCTTCGGTTTTAATGATGTATTATAATCAGGGAAGGGGTAGTGCAACACGGGTTGTGCCAGGCCATTCTCAATGGGCAGCCTTTAATTGCAATGTGGTGACTTAATAGATGGTCAGTTTTTGGAGGATGTGAACCCCTTGTATATCTATAGAATTTCAGCCCAAATGGATTTTACCTCCAGCTAGAAAGATTGTCAAAATTGGTTAAAAACTCAAGGTATGAGAAACTGTGCAACAGTTGAAAATACCGAAGGAGAAGTCCAATGCTAGGTGGGCATTAGGGTTGATTTAGGCCACAAATTTGACTTGTTATCAATCCAAGAAGTGGTCTATCTAAACAACAGTTCAGTACTTAAGATCAACTTGGTGGCTCGCAATGGGATGCTCCCTGTGAAAAGCCTAACAAAATGGCTGTTCAGTTACGTTTCTGCCTTATAATAAATTGAGTAGAAGCAAACCTGTATTGTTTTGTCATAACATGAGATTATGTATCTAATTGGGATACGCTGTCTAATCACCAATATTGTTCCAAGCCTCTTGTAATAATAATGCAGAAAGAAATAGAGTGATAGCCAGCAACACTAAGGCGATATGTGATGTACATTACAATCTTTCTATGATTTTATATCAAAATAACCTTTCTTCCTGGACTACATCCAGTGTAATGTTCTGGAAAGAAGAAAAAAAAAATATCAGGGTGGTGACCTCCTCTACTCCTGTAATAAAAAATTGAGAAATTTAGTTATAACCAGATTATGTTCTGAATAAATTTTTATGACATATTCTGTTCTGAGGTCTATGTTGGTTAAATGAATCTTGTCTTCCTGTCATTATTCAGCTGTGACTAGAGAATTCTTCTAACTGTAATTTAATTAGTGCAAAACCACATTGGCTCTGTTAGTCTCATAAACCATGTGGTCCCTCGTTCTTGATCTTTTTGAAAGGGTAAAAGATAACTCTCCATTTATCTAAGCTCCTGATAGACTGCCTGGAACAATTTGGTTGGTATTATATGAACCTCATTCTATTGAAGTCCACCACCTCACAATTCTATTATCTTTGGTATGTTCATTATGCCAAGTCAAACTCTAGGCCTGGAAATCATTCGATGCTAATTTTTTGTTACAAGAGAAGACTGAGGGCCTGCTGAATGGTGGGAATTTTACCAAACTCATGTATGTAGGAAGACCAAGTTAGTCCACGTCGTATCTGTAATTGCTGCTTATACTGTGCATGCTCTGGTGGGATCAAGCTATGTTTATTGCTCAGAAGTGGTAAGCCTTGTTAGTCATCCTTTGTCCAAGATGAGGGAAGGCTTTAATTTTTCATATATATATATATTACTTTTTTCCTTTTCTGATAGGCAGGCCCCAAGGAAAGCTGAAGGAAGTCATGTCCTCTTACTTGTGAGCTGTTGGTCTTTGTCAACTGAGCTAACCCCATCGGGTATTTCAAAGTTTTCTTACCAAATCAATGTATCCGTCTTGGTTGTATCCTTGAATCCATATTATTGTTTCTGCATATTGTCATGAAGCAAACCAATTTCCATGCTTCTACATTTTTACTTGAGGTAATCATCTAGTTTGTCTCTTCTGATTGATTTTGCCATCAATTTCCGAGAACATCTATAACTTCTTGCTTATTGTGGATATTCAGTATGGTTTATTATGTACTGCACTTAGGATATGCTTGGCAACAGATGCACTTAATGCACACACTGGTATGTTGCACATGAATGAACTCTGCATTGTGACGACCAACATAACTAATGTTTAACCATGCAACTTGAGATGGTGAAGCATTGATACACGTTGTCTGCTCAGGTATCTCCAATCTTTTTGTTTCTGTATGGATGGTCAATAGAGGGCAGTGAACAAACCGAAGCTGGGTGCGTTATGCATGCATAACCTATCTATTTGTGGGTTTTTTAGTTTTGAGTTTTTTTTTTCCCTTTGGGTTTGCTGGGGGAAAATGACTTTTTCAATTTGTGGTTTTCTTTTGGTTCATGGTGACTTCTAATGTCCAAGCCTCAAGGGCTGGGTGAGAAACGTGTTTAGATAGACTACCTATGCCAGTGCTGGTGTGAACTGCTACCCCCATCTGTCAGACTCTATCCCACACAGAAGCTTCTTCTCATCAATGGCAAGCTTAGTCTCCACTTCTCAACCATGGCAACTAATCCTTGAAAAGGTCAAGTTTGTGTGCTGACCCAAATTGAGTGTCCGTGGCATATCCAAAGAAGGAAATTTGAGAGGCAAACGTGTCACTTGGATGGGCAGCAAAAAGCTTCAGGAAGACATATCTGTAATAAAAGTGGCATGGATAATGGATTCACATCCTCTCCTCCCGGTGATTCGGGAGGAGGGGGGATGCCCTGTCGGATGACCGACACGTGGGGCTCGGGTGAATCCAAGCCCCACATGTTGGTCATCCAACGGGGGCGCCCCCCTCCTCCTAAATCATGAATCACTGGGAGGAGAGGATTTGAATCCCATGGATAATTGCTTATCTACTATTACATGATACGATACGTTTACTAAATAATACAGATAACTGATTAAATAGTAGAAGATTTACGGTTTATATTCTTTCCTAAAACATCTAAAGAAACCAACAATTATCCTCCTCATAGGTTAATGTTGTTCAAGCAACTTTTGACCTACATTTCTTGGTAGATACAACATAAGATAGACATGCCCCATATCTACATTTCTTTGTTGATACCTCGGAGTGCTTAAGCAAACATGATCTCTCTCTCTCTCTCTCTCTCTCTCTCTCTCTCTCTCTCTCTCTCTTTCTCTCTCTAAACAAAACTTGATAATGAAGTTGACCAAATTTTGGGTGATATGGGAGGATTCCTTGCGTGCGTTGGGAGGAGAAAGCAAACGAAAGGTGTTGCGCAAGGCACCCACAAGCAGGGTTTAGACGCAAGGAATCCCAAGCAGCTAGCAAAGAGAATTTCCTGCGCTTATCATTCTCTAATCTATCTACCCACCAATCAATGCTTTGTGCTTCCGACCCAACTCCCCTCAAATACCCTTTTCACCTTCTTCTCCAAAGAAAAAGCTCTGGTTGGATGGATACCTTCCCCCTCTTTTTGGCTCCCATAACAATGCTTTTCTTTTGCTTTATCTCTCAGTCAAATCTATTTTTTTAATTAAAATTAAGCAATTAATTAATGTTAATCCGGTTTGTACTCTCTTCCTTAATTATTTGACAAGTAACCTTAGTTTATAATTAATTAATCTTTGGGTTTCCATCCAATAAAGGAGAGACCCATTCACTCCCTTTTGTACAATGGAGAACCACCACATGGTACAAGTTAGTGGGGTCCATGTATATATATAAAATAGTGGAGAGTGACACTAGCATAAGCTTACTTTGTGAGTAACAAAAGTATATTTATATTGTGAGCAAAATTAATATTGTTTTCATTATTATATTACCAAAATTGTCCATGTTATTAGCAGAAAATGTTGATTTTAATATTTATTCTTAATGCAAAATAATATTTTGAACCGTAACTTTTTATTAAAAAAAAATAGTAAATGTGTTTGTGTGATAGTTTTGTAATTTTTTATTATTTATTTAAAATGATGGGATTTGTTAATTTATCAATACTATTACAAAAAAATCTTCTTCAAAACATCACATTAAAAACAATTTTGGCAAAATAGTAGACTGTCTATTAAAAAAATATAAAATCAGTGGAACAGTAGCTGTTGATTTAATTGTTTTCATTGGTGGAACTAATAACACTTATCAAGATGCAATTTGAATCCATTAATGGCTTCCTTCTTCTAGTTCAAATGTGACATGCATGCTACTTGGTACTTACCATGGTTCAGAGGAATCGGATCCCTTAAAAAAAATACCGAAATATGCTAGAGTCAAATCTAGTCTATTTCATTCGATATATCCGACCAAAATCGGCGATCTGATGCATTTCCTCACTATCAAGGTGCTAGCTTGTTTTCTCTTATTAGAGAAGATAAAACCTAAGTTAATATTTCTAAAGCAATACATATGGAGTATAACATTAGAAGTATTGGTTCCGTAAAGGAATGAGGGTGGTGGTTAAGGAGGAAAGAAGGGTTGTTTTGTATAATCCCATTGATGATGCTCTCCAAGGATTATTTGTATTTTATTCTTAAATTTATTTTAAAAAAAATAAAAAAAATAATGAGATGGGCCCACCAAACCCAAGTGTTTCAACACCACCGTCACGTGGGAGCGTGGGCGATAATCAAATCCCAAAGGACGCGAAAGCATAAAAACAGGGCACATGGAACCTATTGATACCTGTGCGGCTCGTGACACGCACGTGCGCACGATCGGATTTTTTAAAAACAATTTTGCCGTTAAGCTTTTGACCAAATCACAAATGCGAATGGGACTGCCAGTCTGCTGGATGCTACCGCGCCCGTGATGCCGTACGTACTTCAAATTTCATACCGTGTGGGAATACAGTTCGACCTGTAATAGCTAGCTAATACAGGACAGGCAAATATTTTTTTTTGTTTACCAATAAATAAATATAAGATACGGTTATCAATGATTATAATAAAAAAAAAATTTATTTATAAAAATATTATGTAAAAAGAGGGTTTTACTCAGTTGGAAATATTTCTAGCAAATTTCTTTTTTTAAAGCCTTCTTGTCGGACTTATGCTTTTTTATGTTTATTCATTTGTTATTAAAAATATCTAAAAATGTCAACTAGATTAGAAATATTTTCTGAAAAACCTCTAAGATATACTATGTGGATGTGAATTGTATGAAAACACAAAGACATTTACCAAAATCTTTAGTAAGAAAAACATTTCATTTTTTTTTTTCATCTAAAAAAATTTAGTAGACACTACTTTCACTTGCATGCTCTTGCAAGTTGGAATTAAATAACATAAAATTTACATAGAAAATAGATAACCAGGTCATATCTGATAGCTAAGGTATGATTCATTAATGATATTTAAGTCATATCAAGAAACGTTTGGCTACTAAAAATATCATAAAAATGAGTTAAGATACAAGTTGTTTGCAAAGTTTTCCTTTGAATATTTGCTTAAACAACACATAATTCGGAGTAAATGGGTAAGACTCCAGCAATTAACATAAGATACAAATACATCTTTGAGCTGTTTTATTAAAATTACAAGAAATGATATTACAGCCAAATATCAAGAAACAAATTTCCTTCCGTTTGACTGACAACAATTACTTAGGTCTGAAATAGGATAAGTAAGGAGATTTGGAACCATGATATTCTTGCTTCTTTTTCGGGTCACAGTGAAATATGTGTTGGTAAAAAATGTGTACACTTCATGCAATCAAGTTTCTCTGCATCCACATTGTCTTTATTGTTATCAATTCATACAATAGAAGAGGGGGGGTGATGGCTCTTGATTTTCTTGATTTTCTTGATTTTCTTCGTACAAAGCTATTTTATTTTTGAAAAATTAAAAAATAATTTTATTAATATGAAATGCATAGAAGAAATATATACCTACAACTCACAAATGAGATTCAAAAATCCCGTAGACAAGAGGAAACCACAAAATTAAATATAATCATTTTTTTGGGTGAAATATATAATCTTTTTTGTCCACTCTCTAGATACATATAATTCTCTTGTAATAGCTACACATTCTAGAACTTTCTCTTACTTCATAAAGCTAATTTTGTTTTTGCAAAATTATATATATATATATATATATATATATATATATATATATATATATATATATATATATATATATATATATATATATATATAATGTTTTATTAACATGCAATGCATAGAATATAGATATACCTTACAACTTGAAAATGAGATACAAAAATCCCCTCGACAAGAAGCAACTAGAAATCAATTATAATCCTCACTGTCCCTGGCCAGCCTATTTAAATACAATTCATTTGTGATAGCTACACATTCTAGAACTAACAATTGCCAATTGTTTACCAAAAAAAAAAAAAAAAAAACCCATAGCCAACTGGGTATTCTCTCTTTGAAAAAGACATTCTGTAAAAATTTTGGAACAAAACATGGAATTGCCCCAAATATAAAAAAAGGTACTATAATTGCTTTTTTTTCCCTTTGATAAAATCAATTAGGACTTTGCACAACAAGCAAATTAGGAGTGAGATATTATAAAAAATCATGAACCCAGTAAAAGTATATATGAAAGAAAAGGACATCATTGTGTTCTTCTAACAAGAACAAGAGGCTTGCTAGCTCTTTCATGCTTTCTTCTAGAAGACCTTCATTATCTAAGATAACTTCAATAACAATCAGCAAACCACCTCATGTTAAACAAGTTTTTTTGGGAAACTCTTATTTATGTCGGAAATGGGTTTCTTGGTGATTATCTAGACACCAGTATATAAGTAGTATACAGTGATATTAAACACCCCCCTTTCTTCTCTCTCTCTCTCTCTCTCTCTCTTTCTCTCTCTTTGTGATATGATAGTTATAGTATACTTGGCTAAGAAATTCTTGACCATTTTATACATTAAAAATATTTTTTTGAATTGGATAATTGTCACTCTAGACATGGTAGGATGTAGGTTTACTATAAAATGGATAAATTCATGATATATTTTTTTAATTAGATCTTTTGATTGTTACATTCAATAGACCTTATACTAAAAAAATTTATAAAATAATTCAAATTGTGTTGTTAAATATTTAACAAATTTTTATATAAGTTTACAACATATATTATATAATTTTTTTGGATAAATGATTGTCCATCATCAAATCAAAAATGTTTTTCTGATAAATAGATAATAAATTAATCTGAAAACTTTATTAAGAAAATGTTTCTTCTCCTCGGACTAGACAAGAGTACTTCTAATACAAAAAAAAATGGAGAATGCTCTATTGTTGGACTAGGTTCCTCTAGGTATTGAGTTCCCTTTAGGGTCATTCTCTTTATATATTCTTTTGTTTCTTTAATGTTTTCTTTTTTATAAAAATTTATTTACGGATAAAAAAAAGTTTAATAAAACCTCCCTTGATTTCCATCATGAAAAAGATCATTTGGATCATGTGGTATACATATAGAATATTATATATTTCTGTTCAACTTCAAAGCGCTAAATAGGGAATTTAATTTCTTACCCAATGGGTATGGCCACTTAGTTTCTGTTACAATAACAAATGGAGTCTCTTTTTTCTTAATAATTTTTTTTGGTTTAATGGAGTTTCCTTTTTGACCTGCTGCCAATTTGGTTTGTGGTTGAGGTTTGTTAGTTTGATTGTTCATATCACGCCCCTCGTGCACCACATTTACTCCATCCACCTCTTAGTTAGAAGTTAGAACTCTCCAAGAACCCTGACAGTGACCCTAAAAACACATTAAATCTGATGGCAGAACTTTCAGGTGATGCGATGTGATGTGGTAATCACAAAAGGTGCTGTTTGGAAGCTGGTTTTTTCTGTCCTGGTTTTCCAGTATAAGAGCCCATCTATATCCAACTTGGTTAATTTTAACTTTTCATTTTTCCTTTTTTATTTTTATTTTGGTAAGACTTGCCCTTTTTCTTTCTTTTACCCATTAATTCAAGGGTCTTCGTTCTCTCCTTAGATTTGTCACATGATCATTCTTTAGCTAGATTATCTTCCTAAAAAATATCGAAAAGAAAATCTGTCTATTTGATTTGTTCTAACATAACATTCTTATCTAATTTTAAAAAATTAACCCAAAAGAGAAAGACATGAAATATAAAAAAAAAATGTGTATACAGGCAGAATTTTATGATTATCCGGGTAGATAAATTTTTTGTTTGAGAGATCTAGAAGCCTTGTTTAGTTATGTGAAATCCGGCATTAATTACTGGGTGTTATGTGATTTATGGACACTAACTATAGCCACAAGTTTTGGAAACCTTGATCCTTTCATTCTATTATTTAGAAAAAATTCATCTACACCCCATCAAGGATTGCTAACATCACCTATATCCACAAGATTGCAAAAACATCACCTAGGTCTACTTAATTGATGGAAATCACTAAAATTGTTGAAATACAAATTTACTCCTCATATTATAAATCGAAAAATCAAAAAAATTATGTTGATATACTAATTTGACCTTCAAATCAAATTTATATTTTCTCTCCTCTTTCCTTTTCACTCTCACCCAATCCCTAACCCCTAACCTTGGAGTCCCCTCTGTGTTATGAGTCCATGGCGGCATCCCATCTCCGGCTTCCCAGCTCCGCCATTAGGTGTACATGCTCCCATCTCTTTTTACTGTTTGTCATCTTTCTTCCCCCTGTCCGTCATCTTCTCCTTCTATCTCCCTTGTCTGTCATCTTCTCCCTCTATTTCCCCTTTCTGTCATCTTCTCCTCTCTATTTCTTCTGTCCGAGAGAACCTGAAAAGTGAGGATGAAGATCGAAACAGTACATTGCATTCCAAACATTCACATGCTACATATTGGCAACAAAGAAACAGAACGTCGAAATTGGAGAAACAGTTGATCAAAGTGATCTAGAATCTCGGAAGAATGCACCTAAAACAATGACTGACATCTTTCCATTTTCATGTCAGTAACAAACTAAAACTCACAGAAATGATCGAACAACAAACCGGATCAAGCAATTGAAAAGCGGATGAAAGAAGTGACAAAAAAACATAGCATTAAAGACGAATAACAAAGAACAGAACAGTCAAATCTTTCGTGCAGAACGCAAGCGTTAAGAAATCCATCAGAGAGAATCCTAAATCTAGAGAGAGAGAAAGAGGAGTTCAATTACCTTAGCGAGATTGACATAGAAATAAAGAGGTTGCTTGGTGCTGGAGACCTGAATTTTGTAGTTCTTCTGCTTCTCAATGCCTCCAAGATTGGGCTTGGCAATGGCGGCTGCACCTGAAACTGCAATTGCTTCCATGAAAATCTCTCTCAAAGATCGTCACAAAAACACTCTCTTACGATCTCTTACCCGGCTAAAGGACAGCAATATAATGAAAAAGGTGCAAAGAAAAAAGTAGAATAGTAAAACTTGTAGGGAGAAAATGGCGATTGCTAGAACTGGAGCCTACGTTGATGATTATTTAGAGTGTACGATTCTATGAATAGTAACCCTTCTTTACCTGAAACTCTTTTATTCTATCTAATGATTTATTTGTTTGTTTTTAATTTATAGATTCAAGCACGTTACCAGCAGAGCTGCAGAGGCTTCTGAATACCATGAGAGAACTTGACTAGAGATCCCTCGGTAGGATTTTTACTCAACCTCCCAAAGAAAAAAAAAACACCAAATAGCTACAGAAAGATGGATGCCATGAAAGTAGCGCATCAACTTGGGAATCTCCAATTAAGCTCGATGAATCCCTTCCTTAATCATTCGAAAAGATGCAAATTGCAGATATGGATTCTGGCGAATTTTGGTCCGATTTTAGAGAAGATGGATCTTTCGTGTGAAAGTTGAGAACGTTGAGGGAGAACCTGAAAATATATACATTAACACACTTGAGATAAAGCAAAGTGGGTGAAAGAAGCAGATAAAAGGTGCCTTCACTCCACCCCATGAATACGTTGCGGTTTGTATCAACCATTATTAACTTGAGTTGGGTCCATTAAGAATACTCGGATCCACATTGACATCGGTAGCTGCAGCTTCCATGCCTCCTTTCGCAACTCTACTGATGATTGAAGAGGTAAAAGAGAAGAGCAGAAGAAGATTGAAGAAGCCGAGCAGGAGTTACAATCAGGATTGAAGAAGAAGAGCAAAAGAAGAAAGAAGAAGAAGAAGGGTAAAATGGTCTTTTACTTTAATTCTAAGGGCAATATTGTCCATGAAAAATTTCATTTGAGTTGACAATAGCAACTAACGGGAATCTTTTGACGGAGTGGACTTCTTTGTTTAGCAGAGCAAAGTCTTTGGATAGTAGGTGATGTTTTTTCAATCTTGTGGATGTAGATGATATTAACAATCCTTGATGGGGTGTAGATGAAATTTTTTCTATTATTTAATATGTGAAAATCCCAAATCCCAAGTCTACTAATCTTATAACAAATATTAGATCGCTTAACGGTATTGACTGTAGTACTGTACTAACTACATGTAATCTGTGATTAAGAAAATTGAAGAAGATACAACCGTCCCCATACGACGACAAAACGACAATTTTATCACTACTGGCCAGGTGGGATGCTCTTTTTCGTCGTCCTCCCTCAATAATTTTCTCTAAACTTACTCTTTGGACTAATTAAGATTTTAATAATCAATCGAATCTATGCTGCAAGGTGTATGATTAATACTTATGTTGGTAGACCCCAATTTGAAGCAATAAACTATTTGAAACATTGAATGATGCAACCATGGCTAGAAGAATATTAAATGGGTTCCAAGTTGGAAGAGTATAAGAAATTTAATTTAATTGTCAACTTGATGCTGATAAGACTGAAGTCCTAAAAGAAACAAAAGCTGATCACATTATTGGAAGCAGTTTTGCTTATCTGACTAAGCCATCTCTCTTGGCTTTGGTGTGGCTCATGCTGGCAATATTGGGATATTAGTAGTTCTTCAGGATTTTGGTAGGATCCTGATTTGATAGCCAGAGAATTTCATCTATTGATTAAAATCAACAGTTAGAAATACCCGTGATTTAACATATTAACAATGTCTAAGGACTAAAGGGAAATGGAAGGTGAATCCGATTTGGATTGACATGTTGGAGATTCACAGGCTTTAACTCTTTTGGTGTCTTGTTTGTTTGTATTGGGTGAGCAGTTTTCGCTTCATCAATGTGACTTTTCTAGGGGTTTTAGGGCATGTCCCTTACCCCTTATGAAGTTGTTTATATTGTTTTTATCTTTTCCCCTTTTTTTCCAATAAAGTAATATTACCTATTCAAGAAAAAAAAAATCCACCATCGGTGGTCAATAGATCAACTGAGAACCATTTTATCTTTACCATGAAAAATAGCTAGCTTATAAGAAAGATCCTAAATTTTGAATGGGAAGAGGTGCAGAAACCTCTAGATCAGTAAAGAGGGATTTTCTGCTTTTCTCTAGCTACCTCATGCATTAACAACTAATGTCTATCAAAATGAGTCTGATCATTTGTATTTGTTTCACCCAATCAGATATGTATATTTCTATCAATATAAGTAACATATTAATTAATAGGCACTTGTAGGATCCAAATGCATCACATATATAATTGGAGAACTTTAATTTTTATCATTCTCTAGAGGTAATTTCTACCCAATGAATCTAAATTGATGATACTTTTAATTGAAAGAAAAAAAAAATCTCAATTTGATAAAAATGAAACAGATAATGAGAGAAGACATACATAGTTCAAATCAATGCAATTTTCTAAACAAGTTGAATGAACAAAGACCTCTGTTATAGGTAGCTATTTACTAATAAAATCTGATTCTTAACCCCCCCCACCAAAAAAAAAAAAGAAAAAAACCCCCTTCTTCTAAACATTAATTTTTTCTATTTTTCTATTTTTTATGTCAATATTCTAATTTAATTTGCCCCTATGTACATATAATGGCACTGAATCTAACAATGGCTTGTTGAAACTTTATTAGTAAAATCATAATAGAATAAGTGAGCCTCGTGTTTAAATTAAAACAAAAAATTTCAACAGCCATCATTTTCTTATAATCCTTTCATGAAACTTTTTGAGAAACTATTACATATTTTAATATTTGACCTTAAATTCTAATTGCAATCACAGGCTTTCTATGTCTAAATTATAGATTATAGAAATGGGGAAGGGGTGATCCAATTATTTTGTAATTCTTTTTCTTCTTTAAGAAAGAGAAGTCTTGATACTTTGTATTGTTTTCTTCTTTAATAAATGCATTCCCAAACAGGTAAACTGAAAAAACAAAGTTACTTTGTGGAAATGAAAACCAAGTTAGTTTGTGATTTCTACTTATCTTAGTTTTGTTTAAAGACCTCAGGCAAGTTCCCATCATTTGAATGATTGAACCGAAGAATCTCCCAAAGTTTAGGCAGTACTCCTATTATATATCTTCAAATTTCATAATCAAGAAGCAAAAGACATGTAATATAAAAGACAGCAGTAGTTCTTTTTAAATTCATTATCCCCACTACTAACAAGTACCCCTTTTAAAACCATTATTGATTTTTTACTTGGATTTGTATCTATAATGCTATAATAAAAGAAATAGTGTTTTGGGAGACCATGTTTGCCATTCCTATTCCATTATTAAAATAGAAAACTTATTAGTCAAATTAAGAGGTGTTATTATTTTTAATCTTGCCCGTTTTACCTGCAATTCTTTAACAAAAGTGCAAGACTGAGTTTTATAATAGAGTGGATAAAAGATTCAACTCTTGTTGTGCTAACAAAGAGGTTTTGATTTAGTGTGTGAAGCTTGGGACTAATGACCTGACAGTTGAGTGTTTCTATACTTTAAATATTAAAAAAATTAGAGAGAGAGAGAGAGAGAAACCTGCATTTTTTTTTGTTTAGATCTAACTATTTGAGGTGTTACATGGGGTGCCAATATCTAGTGGGACTATTGAATGATTAAATATTATAAAAAAATTAGTTGTTATAAAGAAAAGGTTAAGTAGGGTCTTCGGACTTAAGCAAAGTTTAGTGGAAGTTAATTAATATTCTTGTGTCCGAGAACATGGTTTCATTGGTCATCAGTGATGTTATCGATGTGATTATTATGACAATTTTGTTAATTTTATAAATGAAAGATGACGAATTAGCGTAACTCTTCAGGCACTGTGGCCATTTTTGCGTGCAACAATCAAAATGTGTTGGATGCTCAAGTTTATTCAAAGCAATCAAAATTAAAAGAGAATAACCCAGATCGCATCCTAATTGGTTGTAGTTCAAGGTAGTAGTAAATAATCAGCTATTTTGAATAGCATTATCTCCAAAATTTTGAGCAACAGCTAAGAATCATTCAATTACCATCCACCAAAATATCCATTATTAGTTATGAATAATTCCTTATTCACTAGCTAGGTCACCAACATTATGTATCTTCTAATCATTGTTTTTGTACTCTTACATCCAAAGATATCTTATAGGGAATTTTATATTAAACTTGAGCTAAAAAGGGTTTGGAATAAAACAAATACATGCACACACAAATACAAGAACATGTAAGATGGTTTTATAAAAATTGGATGGCAAATAATTTAAAAGAAAAAACAAGTATCATTTTTTGGTTGCTAGGAACATCAGTTTATTTAAATATAGAAGTACAAAAGTTTATTGTATCCTTATAGAGATGTAAAAATAAATATAAAGAATTTTATATTTTAATAACTTGCACGTATATATTATCCAAGAATTAGGTAGTTGTCAAGCTTCCAATTCTATGTTCTACAACTAACGGCCCATCTAGGTTCAAATTTCAAAATATAATTGTTTACGTATTAGAGAGAGAGAGAGAGTGAGTATGGCCTTAGTATGTTTGGTTTTTCCATCATCTTTCATGAGTACTCTTTTGAGAGAGGGTAGACCTGAGGTGATATGTCTTGATGCCCTAAAATTCTGGGAGCTTTTCGTTGACAGAGTCAGGAGTCCCCCGAGGGAAGGAGGGGAGAGAGAGGGGGGTCCTCAAGGGAACTCAAGGGTAGGAAGGCTTTTAGCCCTATTTAGTTTTAGCGAAGCTAAAAAGCAGAGTCAAACGTTAAAACCAAAAGGGCAAACAGCGTTTTGTGTCTTCCCCCTGCAATCATGATTCCCTTACCTGACCTGAGTGAGCTCCTGGGTGGGCGGCAGGCAGGGTTGCCGTACCAACGGTGGAGGACCGTGTGCGTGTAATTTGTGTAATGGCACGGGTTTTACGGGCCAAGGAAAATGGGAGAGAGAGAGAAAAGAGAGAAGAGAGAGAGAGAGGTTTGACAAATTCTCGATGAAAGCGACACCTGCCCTCGTGGCCGACAGCTATACCCGCACGTGATCTCCTCCCTGCTCCACCTTTGCAACTTGCACCCTGATTGCCAGCTCAGACACATCCTCATTATTGTCATATAGCATAAGTAATATGGTTTGTAAAAAAGGTTAAAGTAGTAAATTTGACTTCCATCCTGGTCGTTTAATTGGATCGTCCCGATCTGATCCAGCCCGATCTGGTCGGGTTTTGTGGCTGGTGGTGTTGTGGTGGGAGTTTGAAAATGACAGCAGTACTAGTGTTGAGTATTGAGAGTTGCGTTGGATTCTCATCTGATGATCCCATCCCGACCCATCTCTAATTACTACGGCTGGTAGCTCTAGGGGGAAGATGGAAGCCCTTGGATTGATTTAAGGGTTGTGAGCTGATCCTGTCCATCCATATTAAATAGGGATTCCAATCTGATATATATTGGAGTACTATTTTTAATTTTATTTTTTTGGTAAAAATATGGAAGTAGTTAGTACTAATTGGATGACAAATTGAGCGGTAAAAGGGTATCGATTCTAATGGAGGGATCGGATTCATCCGAACCCAAAGTATGGACCATCCAATAGGGTTGCCGCCTCTCCTCCCAAACATTGGGAGGAGAAGATTTGGATACAGTACTAACTACTATAGATAAGGTAAAACACTCCTCTTCAACGTACATCCATCTATCCATCCATCCCATCAAGTTAACTCTTTCAATTTTTGAGTCTTTGACTCTTCCATTCCATCCCATCCCATCCCATCCCATCAAGTTAATTTGATTGGAATTTTTCTATATAAGAAAACTACAATGCATATGAATGTCTATGCAAAATAAGATTCGACATACTCGTAGTATAGAGATCTGTTCCAACCGGTGTCTGTCCAATCGATATTGTCTTCTAATGTACTCTGATATGCACTGCTCCACAAACAAAAGAGAAGAGAGAGGGGAATGATTTCTATGCACTCACTGTATTCTCAGACAGAAAACGTGATGGAGTTCTCAAATTTCTATCAGTGTGTATATGACATTACCCATTAGTATTTATAAGCCAACTATCTCCTTCCATCAAGGATGGACGGTGATCTGGGTACCAAATGTCACAGAATTCTAATGCTAATCATCAAACTTAAGTGGGACTAGGTGGTATGTGAGCCACCCAACTTACATTCTTCCACTTGACCCATATTGTCACATGGCAAGCCACTTTATGGTTATTAACATAATGTATAGTCATAAAGTAATTTTTGGATCATTTTTTATGGATTTGTTCTTTATGTTCACCATAAAACTCTCAACCCTTGAATCATGGCGGTGCATGTCCCAGTATTAAAGTATAATGGAAACACTTCCTTCCATGTATTACAATAGATTGTTTATTTTACGATGAACCTCAATTGTGACTACCCTACTTTATAGAATCAATTCAATAATCGATTCAAGGGTCAAACTTTATTGCCTAGAAAATTTTATAGGCATCTGTCATTCCAAAACTTTATATATACAACCAAATAAATGACAGGAAAAGAAATAACTTTATTTAGAATCGTCAAAACTTTATATTGTAATATCATAAATAAAACATTCAAAAAAACTTGATTTACATAGTCCCTTATGATCCACGTGAACTACATACACCTTGGGCGAAAGCCCTTTGGTGAAATGATCAACTATCATATCATCAGTGTCAATATGTTCTATCTGAACATGACGAACTCGAATGTCTTCTTTAACAATAAAATATTTTATCTCAATGTGTTGACAATGACTCACTGAGCATGTGTTGTTAAAGAGACATACTGCTGTAGTATTGTCACAGTAGATTCTTATAGACCTTTCAATAGAACTTATGACCTCAAAACTGTGATAAACTGCCTCAACCATAATGCCTGAGAAATTGCTTTATAGCACGCCACCACTTCTACTTCAATAATAGAAGAAGTTGTCTTAGGTTGCTTTACGCTGCTCCAAGACACTACTCCTCTAACAAATAAAAATGAAGCCAGAAGTATACTTTCTTGTATCTCCACATTTAGCAAAATCTGAATCTGAATAACTGATTAGCTTCAAAACATCAACATGTCTATAAATGAGCATGTAATCCTTGATGCCCTGTAGGTACCTCAGTACTTTCTTTGCTATTGTCCAATGTGGCAAACCAGGGTTCTTTCAAAATCTACCTAATACTCCCACTGAATATGAGATGTCAGGTCTGATACAGACCTGAACATACATCAAATTGCTTACTGCTGATGCATAAGGGATATTTTGCATTACCTGTTGTTTCAGATTGGTCTTCAGACATTGCTCCAGACTTAAGTCTGTCGCCTTTAACAAGAGGTGCTACACTTGATGAATATTGTTTCATCTTGAACCGTTCCAAAACTTTATCAATATAACCTTTTTAGGATAGTCCTAAGGTCTTAAGAGACATGTCCATGTGAATCTCTATACCTAAGACATAGGAGGCTTCACCCATATCATTTATGTCAAAGTTTTGGGTTAAGAAATATTTAGTCTCGTGTAGCATCTTTAGATCATTGCTAGCTATAAGAATGTCATCCACATATAATACTAGTATGGTGAAACTAGTCCCCTTGATCTTTATGTAAATGCATTGATCAGCTTGATTCTCTACAAAATCGTAGAAAATAATCGTGCTATCAAATTTCAAATACTACTGTTGGGAAGCTTGTTTCAATTCATATATGGATCTCTTAAGTTTGCACACTAAATGATCTCCTTTATCCGAAGTAAAACCTTCAGGTTGATCCATATATACCTTCTCAATCAGATCACCATTTAAAAATGTTGTCTTGACATCCATCTGGTGTAGCTCAAGATCATAGTGAGCCACCAGTGCCATGATGATCCTCAAAGAATCTTTTCTAGATACGGACGAAAATATTTTTTTATAATCAATGTTAGCCTTCTGATTATAATATTTTATCACGAGTCAGGCCTTGTATCTTTCGATATTACCGTGTGGGTCTCCTTTAGTTTTGAAAACCCATTTACACCCCACAGTGGAGGTGTCCTTAGGCAATTCTACAAGTTCTTATATCTGATTCTTTGACATAGATTAGATTTCATCCTTCATGGCATCATGCCATAAAATGGTATCTATACAACCCATAACCTGTGAAAATAATATCGGATCATCATTTATTCCAATATTAGTTTTACAGTTTTGGAGATACACTTCATAATCTAATGGAATTGTCGATTTTCTCTCTCTCTCGAGGGTCTCCTTAAAACTTGTGGCTCAGGATTAATTTCTTGATTCTGGACCATAGGTTCAAACGACAACTGGTTCCTGATGTGGTGTATCTTGATGTGGTAATTCATCATGAGCTTGTGGTGTCTCATGAACCACAGGTACTACTGGTAAAGGGATAAAACCCTGACCACCAAATGTGGAAGTGATTGTCGATACATCTTGTTCATTGAACTCAATATTTCGACTTTGTAAACTCCCACTGTTGTCGCCATCCTCTAGAAACTTAGCAACTTTAGAATCTACAATGGTAAGACTATATGAGGGACAATAAAACTTGTAACCCTTAGATCTTTCAGAATAGCCAATGAAATATCTACTGACTGTTTTAGGGTCTAACTTCTGAATATGTGGATTGTAGACTCTTATTTTTGCTTGACAGTCCCATATGCGAGTATGCTTCAAACTAGGTTTCCATCCATTCCACAACTCAAAAGGAATCTTAAGAATCGACTTGGATGGTACTCTATTCAAGATATATACTGATGTCTTAAGAGCTTCACTCCACAATTTCAAAGATAAACTAGAGTCGTAATCATACTCCTGACCATGCCCATAAGTGTCTGATTTCTTCTTTCAGTAATGCCATTTTGATCCCGAGATCCAGGCATGGTATATTGTGGTACAATACCTTGCTTTTGAAGATACCGTACAAATGGACCAAGTCTTTGACCATATTCTGTGGTTCTACTATAGTATTCCCCACCTCTATCTGATCTCACGATCTTGATTACTTTTCTAGTCTGTTTCTCTACTTCTGTCTTGAAGTTCTTAAAGACTTCTAATGCCTCATCTTTATAAACTAAAAAATAGAGATACATAAATCTAGAATGGTCATCAATGAAGGAGATAAAGTATCTCTAACCATTAAGACAGGGAATGGAAAATGTGCCATAGATATCGATATGTATGATTTCTAGAAGTTCAGTTGACCTTCTGATATATTTCTTGGTTTTGTTAGTCTGCTTTCCCTTGATGCAGTCCACACATAACCCGAGATCAGTGAAATCAAGAGTCTCAAGGATTCCATCATTCATTAATCTTTTAATTATTTCACTAGATACGTGTCCTAATTTAAGATGCCACAACTGAGAGGATTTCTCATTCATATTCATTCTCTTTATGCCAATATTGTTTACAGAGAATAAACTACTTTCATATGTTGGATTTAGATTTAAAAGAAATAAATCATCAACCAAAGAACCTAAACCAATGAATACATCGTTTTTTTTTTTAAATCCTTATTTCTGTACTAGAAAAATTAAACACAGAACCCAAATGTGTTAATCTAAAAACAGAAATCAGATTATTTGCAAAAGATGGAACATAAACGGTTTTTCTTAAATCCAACACATATCTGGATTGTAATATCAATCTATAGACCCTTATAGCTTCCACTTGAGATTTCATCCAATTTCCTTAATAGATATGTCTCTCAGTTTCTTTCGAAAGTATTGTCTGTAGAAAGCCTTGCATGGTATTGGTCACATGGATTGACGATCCAGAATCAATCCATCAGTTATTTGAATGAGAATCAACTAAATTTGATTCATAACAAATCATAATTCTCTGAACTGAGATGTCCCTCATGTGCATGATGTAGTTACACACATCATCCTTACCATTGTTACTTAATGAGTTTGATTTTTCCACTAGAGTGCTTACTAAAATCTTGTTTGAACTCACAAATTGAGCATCAATTGCCTTCATATAGTCAATGACCTTCTTACATTCAGGAATTGATCCTTTAATGCTCTTGTCGATATTGTTCATAACAAGCATCAGGCTCAAGTGGTTAGACCGCTCTCACTTATCATAATGAGTAATTTGGACTGACATACTAAAATCCGTGAGAGCAGCGGGCTCTTCTATACGGAGTGCCATATCCAAATTCATGCACTCCAAAGTCAAATAAATCTTCTATTTTCAATTTGAATAATTTTTCCTAGTAAGCATTGGAAGACTAATCTGGTTATAAACTATAAACAACAATAAGAAAATTTAATTTATTGGTGTACAACTTTATATTGATATCAATCCATGTCAATAATCAGTCACATACTAAAATTAATTATAATCTACCTGTGGGCTAAACTTATAATCAATTTCAACATGTAAAACTTTACACTAAGTTGATTGACATCAAACTTAAGTGACAGACTCATGTATCCTACAAAATTATCTGTGGGCTAAGATTATAGTTTACATCTGTCTAAGCCTATATTAATAAGACTAGAATGCTACACTACAATTCAGAAGGTTGTTCCACACTTGTAGGCAGAAGAAGGCTCCCACTGTCTTGCAGTTTCACATTCTAACTTATTCCATCTTCTCACATAAGAAAAGAATATTTTTCTATGGGGATAATATTCAATCCCAATGCAAAAGATGTAATTTTCTGATGCCTACCACTGTAAGGTATTTCAATCTTTTATGACATCCTTAAATAAGCACTTATATGTGTTAAAAAAATAAAACTAATTATTTTCTTGATTTTAACACAAAACTTTATTATAAAGGCATATTAGTCATTTATGACAACTTGAAAGACACACTTATATGTGCTAAAATAAACCTAATGGTTTTCTTGATTTTTAACACAACTTTATTATAAGGACATTTTAGTCATTTATGGCCTCCTTTAAACAACCATTCATAAGTTTTAACATAAGCGTAATAATCTTAAAGAGTTCCTAATGGTTTATTCTTTATTTTATTTAACATTGACTTTTAATAGTGTTTGTTACTATCACTAAAACAATGATATAACAACCTTACTGTATTCCTATATTTAGTGGCGTTTATTTTGAAATGTCACTAAACAGTAAGATAAACATTCTGTTACGTATATTTATATATGCGGCGTTCTTTATGTAAATGTCACTGAACAGTGCTTAATACACTCTGTTATGTATATAGATACAGTGACGTACTGTCTGTAACTGTCACTAAAAAAAACTAGACTTTTAGCGACGTTCAGAACATAATGTCAACAAATACAGTCACTGTTCTTTAACTTTTAGCGACGTGCAGAACTAACTGTCATACAAAGTGCAGTCACATAAAACAGTGACGTTCGGTTCGTAACTATAGTATGGTGATATATAATGAACACAATTTAAAAAAGTTAAATGTCACCAATCGAAACACCTGGTTCAAAAGGTCTGGGTCAAATCGGAAACAAACCAAACCAAAATGGTTCGTACCAGTTCGTCCAATCCGGTCCAAATAAATGGGTCCATCCCCGGGTCATAAATTGGTTCTTCATATCAACTCATATGGATATCGGATCGGGTTGGCCCGTAAAATAACCAGACCAGGTCTGGGGTACACTCGAAAGGGTAAAGATCTGGGTCGATCTGGTTTAGTCTGATTTTGGTCAAAATCGGATCTGGTTTGGCTTTATCCAGTTCAATTTCTTGAGCCAGTCTGAATGGAATCAAAACAAAACCCTAACTTCTTTTATATTTAACTAAAGATCCATCGATTTTATTGAACATGCCATCGATATATTTTCTCTTAATCTTTTCTTCTTCCCCAACTCACTGAACCTGTAGCGGCGCCAGGGACTTGCCGAGATATCCGACACTCCCCAGAAGATTCCGACGAAGGCGCCGGTCACCACCACTACAAACTTAAAGGGTCGGAGGACCTGGAAAAATAGAATCGAAAAGAAGAAATCCCCTGCTGCAAAACTGATGCAGGTTTGCTTGCGGCAACCTGCTGGCTGTGCATGGCCGCGACTGGTTGGCCCTTGTTGGCTGGTCTGTTGCGCCTAGCACGACCGGCAGCACTGCTCCGGATGGCACCTTATGTTTGCAGGCACTCGGCTGCCCTTGTTGGTTGTCGTATGCTTGCGGTTCCCAACAGACAGGTCCAAAACCCAAAGAATAAATAATAATAATAATAATAAAATATTTTATTTTACTCATTAGATTCTATTCTTAATGTATCAGTTGGTGGATGGGTGACTGAAACCCTGCTCTGATACCATAATGTAAGAAAACTACAAATCCATATGTATATCTATGCGGAATAAGATTCGACATACCCGTAGTGTATGGATCTGTTTCAGCCGGTGTTCGTCCAACCGATGTTGTCTTCTAATGTACTCTGATATGCCCTGCTCCACAAACAAAAGAGAAGAGAGAGGGGAAGTATTTCTATGCGCTGACTATATTCTCAAACAGAGAACGTGATAGAGTTCTCAAATTTCTATCAGTGTTCATAGGACCTTATGATCATTATCCATTAATATTTATAGATCAACCATCTCTTTCCATCAAAGATGGACGATGATCTGAATACCATATATCATAGGATTTTAATCAGATGGTATCTGAACCACCCAACTTACATCCTAGTCTGACTAATTGTGTTAAAAAAAAGATGATTTCACACATGGAATCCGCATTTTTCACGGGTAAATCAAGTCCAAGTCCACAAACCCTTTTATCTGGCAGCGTTTTTTCTTTCTTACTTTTTCACTGAAACGAAATGGGTGAACAAAATGACCTCATCCACTACAATTTCAACACTGTTCTTTGTCTCTTGATGACTCTGACCAAGCTAGATCTAAGCTCTAGCTGGATAGAGGATAGATGCAGTTAGGACTTAGGAACTAGGCTCGATGGATGGTGTGTCTGACTCCATGCATGACTCTCTCTCTCTCTCTCTCTCTGAGAGAGAGAGAGAGAGAGAGAGAGAGAGAGAGATTACCCTGCCCCTGGGAAATGGAGGATCGTACTCAAGTTTCAACAATATGACCTTTTCGGCTCAGACTTTAGGCAACCAAATTTTCGTCAATTCTTATGTGCAAGAAGCCACACCATTTTACCAAAGAAGATGGAATGTAAGAGGATGGAAGCTGGGTGGGTCCGCAGGAGGGCGTGATAGACCCTCCCAATCTCTCTCTCTCTCTCTCTCTCTCTCCCCGTCTGTGCGTGTGAGTTTGAAGAAGAAATTGTCCAGTGGATCCCACGAGGAATGGATTTGACGTTTTAGATTGAGATGTTATTTTGAACCTGCAGGAAATCCTTCCCGCGTTTAAATTCTCTCCAGCCGATGGACAGGTCAGGTCAGCGGCTGATCAATGGCGGTGATTAGTTGGCGCGTATGCTCCTACAATACTCATACATTAGTATGGGTGTCCGTCCCATCCTTAACTGTTGGCAACTGTCCACACAACATCTCAATCATGTGTTCGATAGTGGGACCCTCTTAAGAACAGAACACGTGTGATAGGAGAGCCCAAACCAATCCTCTCCTCCCATTCCTATACTAACACAACATCGTTGAATATCAAAGGTGACGGACGCTAAGAGCTGATGGGGGGAAGAAGGAAGACGTACTGGATATATGAGGGCTTATTTCATTTTCTCTCTATTTAATGGCAAAGGGTTTTCTGGTTTTGTTTGTACACGGCCGTGCATACATATTATATGGCTGCCATTACTATCATTAGGTGGGGAAACAGATGGACAATATGTATTATTAAATTTATTTTTCCAATAGACCGAAAGACTTAATGTATAACCATGTATATATATATATATGATGTATGCATACAACCTGGCCACATGTTCAAAATTAAAACTGGGTTCTTATTTAATTTTAAAAAATTGTTAATTAGTTTATTTTTTATTTAATTATTTGGGTTAGATAAGTCTAATTAATGTAATCCTCTCCCTCTCCTCTTATTAATATTATGTGACTTTTGATGAGGTCTCCTAACTTTGGGTTCTTATAACTAATCTCACTCTATGAATTATTTTCTCTCTACGTCTTGCTTTTGAGACTTCTCATCTGTTTCTTGTTTTCCAATATTCTTCTTTACCGGCAATTAATTGTTAATAAACCCCAAAAGATTGAGAAGAAAAATATAGTAAATTAAAGTATATTTTTTGTAGTGATTAATTAAAAGGTTTCATTTGGGGAATACATTTCTTTCTTTTATAAAATTTGCTGATGTTTTATGTTTGGATAAATTCATGATGAAAAAATAATTGTACTTTTTGACTTTGAACCAAAATTCTTAAATCCAGTTTTTGGATTTTTATTTTTTATTTTTTTATAAACAAATTAATTAACCAGGATCATAGTCGCCCTCATTCCTTTCCACCTGGTTCAAAACTGAACTAGCTTAGATCAGTCAACCCTGAACCCCATAAACGGGTATGTCAATAATTGGATCCAATTAGGATAACCAATGAGGAGTCAGAATTAGGTTGCGGAGCAGAACAATAGCTACAACCAAACAAGCCCCCTCCCTATAAGGATTATAGAAAGCCGAGCCAAGTCAAGGGACAACGAAGGCGGCTGCAGCTGAAACCCAATCCAATGCAAATAGAGAAAGGAGAAAGCCAAGGTGGGGCGAGGGCGAGGGGCGAGGTGGGCCGGTCCAGGTTGGAGACAGAGGACAAGAAATGGGACCCACCCGCCGCAGCTCCACCAACTCTCTCCCACTTGTCCCTTCCCCTCGTTTTCGCATTTCGTAAGCCTTTTTTGAAATCTTAAAAAGACAACGTAGACTACGGCACCAATCAAAACAACTTTTGTCACGTAAAATCTCCTTTGGATAGATTCTCATCCAACGGTTTAAATCCATCCCTTTAACCCATCCTTGTCAACTTCCTTAACCATGGTTTCCCGAAAGGGTTTAAAAACCTTCTGGCCAAACCCAAACACATTCCTATTACAACTCTCTCCTGCTCTGGTCTCTGGAATCTGTGTTGCTTGCTCCCTGTCCCTGTCTCCTCCTCCCTTTTATGTTTTCTCCTTTTAAAATACTAGAATACAATTTTATAGACAAAGACTTAAACTTTATTAAGGTGTTTGTGGTAGAGTATAGAAAATGGCTGCTGGGTTCGCTTCTTTATCTTCTCCCTCGTCTTCCTTCTTGCCTTCCAGTTCTCTGCACTTGATCCTCCTCGTTGTTTTCTATTCTGTGTAGGGTTCGAGCTCCGGGTTTCTCTTTTCTTCCCTTTCTTTAATCCTCTCTCCACCTTATATATAAAAAGAAAGAAAAAAAAAACCAAATCAAAACTCTTAGCTTGAGCTCCTATTTCAATCCTCCCCTTTTTTTAAAAAATAATAATAATTATTACTTGGTTATTTATATATTTTTTTTTTCTTTTTTTCTGGGTTTCTTTTTATGTGGGCATGGCGGGGTTGGATTTAGGCACAGCATCTCGTTATGTTCATCAGCTTCACCGACCAGAATTGCACTTGCAGAGGCAACAAGATTCTGATGATGAAAACAACAGAGGTCAGTACTCCGGTGATCAAGACGATACAACCCACCAAGGACTCGACCTTATCTCCCCTAATTCCGGTCATGGCGACCTCGTGGGTCGTCGACCCAGAGGACGACCACCTGGTTCGAAGAACAAGCTCAAACCACCGGTAATAATCACCAGAGAAAGTGCAAACACTCTTCGAGCTCATATCTTGGAAATCGGCAACGGCTGCGATGTCTTCGATTGCATCGGAACGTATGCTCGACGCCGGCAGCGTGGGATCTGTATTTTGAGTGGAAGTGGTACTGTTACTAATGTAAGCTTGAGGCAACCGGCATCGGCAGGTGCGATCGTTACCCTACACGGGCGGTTCGAGATATTGTCGTTATCGGGTTCGTTCTTGCCACCACCAGCTCCACCTGGTGCAACGAGCTTGACGATATTTTTGGCCGGCGGGCAGGGTCAGGTCGTGGGTGGAAGTGTCGTGGGTGCGTTGATTGCTGCTGGACCGGTTATCGTGATAGCAGCTTCGTTCACGAACGTGGCGTATGAGCGGCTGCCGTTGGAGGAAGAGGAGGCGCTTCAGATACAACCACCGGTTTCTCAGTCTTCGGGTGGAGGCGGAGGTGGTGGTGGTGGTGGTGGTGTCATCAACCCATTTCCCGATCCATCTTCGGGTCTTCCATTCTTCAATTTGCCGCTCAACATGGGGAATTTACCTGTGGAGAGTTGGGCAGGTAACCCAGGTGGACGGCCTCCGTACTGATTAACTGATTTTGAAAACAGTAGTTTCTGGAATCGAAGAATGAAACTACTGAAGGAATGTTGAGTTGAGAGCAACTGCATCGGATAGATATGGTGGTTCTTTTTCGATTAGAAAGGTCAGCAAATTCATGGATCATCCATTACCTCTTCTTCTTACTCCCTTTACACACCTCTTCATGTACAATTTAGTTTCTTCTTCAGTTGTTTTTTTTGTTTTAATTTTTATGGAAATCTTCTCTGGTTGTTATTGTTGTTGTTTCTTGATCTTCATGGCTGCTCGATTTAAATAGGAAAAATCGTTACTCTTTTCTTAGTATGCAAGGGTTTTGAGAATTTGTGATTCTGGGTTTACGGTGTCGGATATATAAATATGTCTCAAATAGCAAGTACCAGTTAACTGCCTACCACTTTGACTGCTAATGTTACTACTGCTGCTGCTCCAGTAAGCATTATTACTAGTGCTGATTAAGTAGTAACAGTTAGTGGTGAAGCCATAAACTAACTTCTTTTTTTAGAATATTATTCTTAATTCTCCTCCTTTTTTCGTCTAAATTTATTTTTTATTTTTAGAAAAATGACTATAAAAAATGAAATAACAAGAAATAATTAAAATATGCATGCTTCAAAACATCTGGGAAGGTAACTAGCAAGTACTGGTTTGGTCTTATTAACATAACTTACATTAATTGAACAATACATCTTCTCTTCCTTTTTCCAAAGTTGTTTTCTTTTTTCTTTTTTTTTACTCTTATAATACTGAGAGAGGAAGTTAATAAAACCTCGACCTACTTTCTATGGTCAGATTAGAGAAGGCACTTCTTTACCCCCAAAAAAAAAAAAAAAATAGAGAAGGCGTTTTTATAATTGATAATATTTTTAGTCCCCAACCCTGCAATAGCATGAGCCTCGTGCACAAGGATGCCCTAGGTTGTATAGATTAATTTGTTTTATTTTTTAAGTAATTCCTTTTTATATTGTAAAGCTATGTCTTTAGATCAAAGCATCTTTGCCACTTGCATCATGGGTTTCAATCTCTAAGCATTGGTTGGGTTGGGTTGGAAGTAATACCTAGAGCTTCTTGAGGTGCTTTGGAAACGTAATTAATTAAGTTTCTAGTAGTGCAAGCCTGCTTATATGTTAATAATCTTCCTCCTTCTCTGCGTTGTCTCCCTTCATGTAGCTTAATACCTCCACAACACAACATATAGTCCATCTTTTCATAGGGAAGTATGATCATATGGAGATAATGAATTTATTGATCTCTCTTAGCCCCATATCCAGGTACATCAATTCATCATGCCCGTCCTTTCATGTGTAGCATGTTAATAATTTATATGTAACTTCAATATATTAATATTGTTACTAATCCACAATAAAATTTTAGAATTGAAAAAGGTTCACTCTAGCAATTGGGTGAATCTTATCTCTGTGGCAAATGTTCCCTAAACTTGAAGCCTACTTCTGAAATTCACACAATTCAATTGCAAGAACTCCGCGGGATGCCTGTTTCTCAGTGCTACTCCAAGCAAAAATGGGAGAGGAAATCATTGTCACTCTCTATACGCTCCATAGGTGATTTAGTTTCGGAAAACAATCTCAGTTTTTTTTCTCTTTTGAACTCAACTTGACTGACAGTTTCTATGCAAAACTTGTGGCAAATTTCCTCAGACTATTGCAACCAAGATAACTGCTTGAGATAAAAACTCAGTATAGTTTGAAACTGTGTCAGATAATGCAGTATAAGACATAATTTACTTATTTTTGGTAAAGAAATGATGTGGAAGTTCTCTACCTTCAATATAAAAAAAAATTCTGATTATTATTGAGTTTTGGGTTTAGTTTTTATAAGAAGACATGAGAAGCAAAAGCGAAATGTTGTTCATCATAGATGGGTTTCATTTTCTTATCCATTTATGGAAATCTCCTCAAAGCTCAAACTTGTCTTCTGGGAAGACTCCCCAGGATGAATTCAGCCTGGTTACAAGTTTCAATCATGCTTCAACCAATCTTACCTACCAAAATTGGATATGGGCAATGATGAAAATTCAAGTAATCTTGCTGTATTTTGTCTTTTTCTTGATTGTGGTCTATCTCCTATTAATCCAACTTTGGAACTGACATATGATAACCTGAGCAAGACAACAAAGATAAGAAGAGTCCACACCGTTCCAATCATAATCATCATCATCAGCAACAGTAGTATTTTAGTTCAGTGATGTATTATTATGGCAGAATGTTTAACCAACCTTTTTTTTTTTTTTGGTAAATGAATGTCAACGAACTTAGGTATGAAATTTAGTCCACACTACAAGTTGTCTGTAATCTTGTATATGTATATATATATAAGTTGGTATGAAATATAGCCCACACTACAAGTTGTCTGTGATATATATATATATTCTAATTTTTTTATCTATCCAAGACCTCAGGACTCAAAAACTTCTAGTTATCTATTTGCTGGATAAATAATAATTAATGGGGTTCCATCACAAGACCTTGGCAACTCTTTCGCTGGGAGGGGTGGGGAATTTAAGGGGTGAAAGTTCCAACTTCTCCTAGATTTTATGGCCCCCGACCCTTCCTCTTTTTTGTAACTTCTACTAGATTTTATGGCCTCCGGCCTTCCTCTTTTTTGTTAGATTGCTTGAGCAGCTTTCATTATTGGGAAAATTTCTTAACGAAATTACCAACACTTTATGATAAATAATAAAAATATGAACATAGAGCAAGTTATGTTATAATATTCATAAGTGATTCATTTAATCACTTACAGGTTTCTATTAATATAATAAATTCAAAATTTATAGACATGTGATTAACTATTATTTTTATTCTATATTTATATTTTAATGATTATACATATTTAAAAATGGAAAAAAATGTGGCTTTCCTTGATCAAGTTTGACTAAGCCTGAGTCACAAGGTTTTGAGTAAGACGAGTCAAGTAAAAATAAAAACTTGGTTTTCCAACAATTGTCTTGATATCATCGAAAAAGTTAATAGCATAGAATTAAAATATGGGGAAAGGTTCTCTGCTCTGTAAACTAAAAAAAATCGAGGATGGGGAGACAGGAGGAGAGGGCAGAGGCGGAACTTCGTAAATAGGGGTGGGTATTTGATGTTGATGTCTGCTAACGGGTCGGTAGAGCAAAGAAACTTTTGCCTTAGAGATTATCAAAACTAGAATTTTCACTAGTGTATAAGAAGTTGAGTTTGTGGCTGATCAAAAAAAAAAAAAAAAGAATTGCTGTTTCAATAAATAAATTAGGCTATGATTGGATGTCAAGAAAAGAAATTTTTTGAAATGAAAAAGAAAGATAGGCACATAAATTCATCATTGTCTCGTCCTTACTTTTGTTTCATTATGTTTTTTTTTGTTTTTTTTTTCTTGACATTCAAACATAGCTTCCGTGACTAGAGAAGAAACCCAAAGTTAAGTTTAATTGGTGCATATCGTGCTCCTAAGTTCACATTTACACTATAGTACAAGCACTTAGGTTTTCATCAATAAACATTTGAGGGGCATAAACATAGTTGATTATGTAAGAGACATTTTTTTCCTGAACTTTTGGTTCCATTTCCACCTTATTTTCATCCCCATCTTTGGACCCGGTTTATCCAGTGAACTTAACATCCACTTCTCTCACCTTTTCTTTCTTTCTACCCATTTATCTCCCGTCTAGTGGGAATGATCTCGGCATGTCTGAGAAGGTTCTCATGGATAAACTTAATTAATTTTTTAGTGTCTATGGTTTTATCCACCTTCACAATCCGTGCTTTTACGTCTGTAATGTTGTAAACACCTGCATTCATTCATCACCATTAGCATTAGACTCTTGAAATTTGACTGATAGTGGAATGTTTGATTATTTCATAATTTACTTGCACCAGTTTTAGCAACTTCTTCTTCAGGTTATATTAGCACCATCCACAGTGCATGTATAAGAATAAACTATTGTATTCGCTGCTTCAACAAATATAATATAATGTAAGCATATGACAAAGTGAACCTCCTTTCTTCTTCTTCTTCTTTTTTTTTTTTTTTTTTTTTTTTTTTTTTTTTGATGAATACAAATACAATAAAGTCTTATCACACTAAATGAGATCGGTTATATGGATTCTTATTTTTCAATCAACTTTGTTCGATATCATATTTAAAACAAGACCTAATTAGCTATGCATGTCTTTTCTCGCCACCTCTCTTAGAGTCATCTTAGGTCTGTCCTTAGTTCTTTTAGATATTTTAATCTGAATTAAATCACTCCTCCGTACTGGAGCATCTAACGGTTTCCATTGAACATGGTTGTACCATCTTAAACGATTTTCTTGTAACTTATATGTATCGACTCTATGTCAACAAAGGGACCAATACATACTAAAGAATGTGTGATGAAATTAAGTTGGTTTTCGATTCCATTACGAATGAATGTTATAACCAAATCAAACAAGATAACCATTGACTCAACAACCCATTTTAATTGGCAAACCTATTTCTGATCAAATGACCAATCCAAGAGGCGTGTGATTTCCTCATTTTGATAAGATCTGCTAAATATGGGGTTAGGGTCCTCCAAGATTTTGTTAAAAAACACTACTCGAACAAGATAATTGCTAGCTAACGCGATCAGGAGAGATCTTTGGTGCTTTCAAAGGCATGTATACTGGAGAATCAGCTCAGCTAGTAACAACAACATTAGAGCAATTAATGATGAGTCAAAAAATGTCAGCATTACGCTTTAGCCGAATATTACAATAATTAATAGTACTAATACAACTTTTTCTTTGCATATAAGTACATAGCTAGTTTTGCCAAAACTCTCAGCCACAGATCATAGATGCCCTCACCCCAAATGTCTGAAAAAGAAACCTGGACATCTCAAATTTGATCTCTGATCTGAACTTGTTTTAATATTATTATATACAATATTGGTCATGTATTAATTCTCTATTAAATTCGTACATTAATTCGGATCCGATACCGGAATGTAGAACCTTGGTTGTAAATTCCCATTTGAATTAAAATATATGAGTGTCATAGATCATGGCATGTAATGTGGTGTGCGTTCTTTTAGTTAAACTAAGTTCTAAAGGAGTTTAGATGGGAATACAAGGACTATCTACTATCTATAGGGTTGTCGATTTCAGATAATATTGTGTGTATCTCTTGGAGATTGGGGGCCACTCTTTTAGAGATGAAAGATTCCATTTAGACTTTACTCCAGTGGTCGTGATAATGAGATGTGGGATCAGTCAGTGTCCGTTAATATATAAGAATTAAGAAGCCACCATTTCCGGATGATCTTTCTTCTTTAGGTTTATAAAGGAAGCTCCACAACAAGATGGTACACCCTATCTAATACAATACAAATGAAGATTATAATCCAATTCGCAAAGAAAAATATTACAATTTCAAATTACTTCTTTTTGAACTAGTTCTATGGTGGACACTTACTTGGTCCACTTCACAAAAACAAACCACACCAATGGTTGTACGGAGAATATTATTATCATCTATATGGGACCCATTTGATCAAGGAAGGAGTGGGAAAATCCTCTTCTTTTTTCTTTTCTTTTTTTGGTTAAGGAGTGGGGCCTGGTGACTTTTTACTCATGTGGTCATGTGTAAAATTGAGTGAGTGATCAAGATCGATGAACAAACTTGACAAAGCATTTAAAACATTAGAGAAGAAGTAGTAGAAAATAATTTTTTGGGGAAAGGTATATCATTTCCTAATAAGGTTCGAGGATGTTGAGGTTTGATACAGAGTTTATGGAGGAGAAAAAAGATTCTCTGTAGTGAGGCCACCATGTAGTGAGGATTCCACCCACTCAAAGTGGATCGACATGTATTCAAATCCACTCAAAAGTGCATTGAGGTACACACGAAGTCACTTTGAATGAATGGGATCCTCACTGCAGGAGTGGCCTCACTACAGAAGATCCCAATCCCATGGAGGATAAAACCAGAGAAATGCTCTTTTCTTCCTTTTGTTAAGCTTTGGTCACCGGCATACAAAATGAATCTAGAACAGTACTGCAGAAAATTGGTGGTTTAACCTAGATACTGTTATTAAGTTGTATGTTGTATGTAATCCTTTCCCTCTTTTCTCCACCTACTAAAAAAGAAAAGTAAAGAGACACAGAGAGTACATAAAAAGTACAAATTAACTACAATCACTAGTTCTTCTACTCAAGCAGAGGTAGACCCATAGTTAGTAAAACAGGAATGGAAAAAATAATAAAACGGAACGGAACAGGTTTTAAACGGAATAAATCAAGAATGGTACGGTAAAAAAAAGGTCAGCAAGCATTCTGACAATGGCAAAAAAACTAAAACAGTCCGGGTTTTAAACGGATCATATATAAAACGGTACGATAAAAAAAAATCAATATACTCACATAAATTGAAGAAATTGTTCCTAAATCAATGGGAACAGATGACATTTATGAAGTGCTTAGCTATAAAACAGTGAGAATCATCATCTACATTCAAGGAGTTAATTGATGTTTTATGTTTGTCCAAGACTTCAAGCATGAATCCATATGAGGGGGAGAGAGAGAGAAAGAGAGAACACTCTATGGTGGCTTACAATATACATTTGTTGTGACCCACAACCCTCAACCCACGTTAATGAGTAATAAAGTAATTAGTTTCGAAGCGATTATAAGGAAGTGGCAGCCTTTAATCCCATATCGATTACATGTAGAAGGCAATAAGAATATTAAAAACGATATGAAATTAATTGACTCATTGCTCTTTGAAGATACAAGTTGAAATACGGATACGGTACGATAAGCATATTAAACACGTTTTAAACGCCAAGGCTTGGAGTATGGAATATTTTAAAGTATTTTTAAGATCAAAATGATAATATAGGTTTTAAACGATTGAATTGAATATGGTACAACTATAGGTTATGCGTTTAAAACGAGTTTTAACTAACAAAAAACCAACCATCCAAAATGAAAGAAGAGCAAAACTTATAATCAGTAAAGTCCTCTAATGATTAGTCAGGGTAGGCATATTCTTGGAGTTGGAACCACCAATAAGCATCTTTCCCTGCCCGCTAGGATGGGGCTGGGTTGTGTTTTAGTTAGCCTGGATGGTAAATTGAGATGGGTTGCTTCCAAGCATGGTACCCATTGTCCGTTCTTAGAGGTGAGGCTAAAGCAGTGCATTACAAGTTGACGTTGGAAGTTCAAGATGGAAACCAACATATCGAGGTATGTTATGATTCCTTGACTTTGGCATGCTAAAAATGATTTGGGGAGTCTACCACCGAAAGAAGTTTCCGGTTTGGGGTTTGATATCAGATCACTACAGTGGCAGGATTTGAGTTCTTTTCAATTTGTTTCTAGATCTTTGAATGTGGTCGTTCACGGTGTTGCCCATTGGGCTTTAGATTTTCCTGTTCCGGCGAAGTGGGATTCTACTATTCCAACTGATCTACTTCCTCTCGTAATTAGTATGCTTCCCTTGGGGATGAATAAATTTTGCCCCTTCCAATGCATTTCACACACACACACACACACACACATACATATATATGAACTTCATCTACCACAACATGCTACTGAAATAAATGGGTGCATCTTGTTGTAACCAAAGTGGTGAACTAAGAAAATATAACTATCTTTTGATTGCTCTTTGTTTATAAATAAGTGCATCTCGCCGAATGTAGTCAATGATTCGCCAAACTATATTCATTATGGGCCGAACTGTAATAAATCGTGAAGCTCTCTATAATGTGCCAACTTAATGTATTAATTCTCCGAATTATAGTCATTACTATGCCGAATATATGTCCTTAATTCTCCGATTATAGGTATTAATTAATTCCCTGAATTATTGTGTAGTTCGCCCGGGTCAAATTCGAGCTTATAATTCGCCGAATTATTTCTATCGTTGTTCGGTCATGTCGAATACAATCATATGTACTAAGCGAAAACATTTGATTGTTATATGGATTGCTATCCTACTAAAAATGGAAAAATAATCATGGGAATGCACAATAGTAGGATCCTCACTACCGGCCAGTTGCATTGTAGAAGATCTTGATCCTTAATTTACTAATTTATACTGCCCAAGAAAACCCTAGATATACACTCCACCACATGGAAAATGATACTCTTCAAATTGTCTAGTCCCTCCAACTATGATCCAACGGCTGAAGTTTAGGGTATGCACACTGACTGATTCCAATCACTGGATCACGACTCGAGGGACTCCACCAAGTAAGCCTTTGGAACAACATTTGTAGTGATATAGCTGTTTTACAAACAATTCTTCCATGGAATTGAGGTACAGGCTGTGCTTCTCTTTCGTCCATTCTGTGAATATAGATCCGGCCATCTGAAAGCCCAGTGAAGAGATTAACAATGTGAGAAGAACATAAAACTTGCAGGAAACAAATACCAGATACATGTGAAAATATTTACTATTTCCAGTTTCTAAAATAATAACAAAATATTTTCAGCTTTTTAACGAATTTACTCTTACTAGATCAACTTGATTTGAACTTCCTTCAATGCTTTCAGAAGTGCATTTATAAAATTTAGTGATCAAGATCGATGGTCATGTAATAATATATGCTATAATGATTCTAAAAATTTCTTTTTAAATTCAAATTTTTATTTTCTTTCCTTTGTATTCACATTGCCATCAACCAAAGCCTTAAAAAATAGCAAAATATAGGAGGAGGAGAAGAAGAAAAAGGAGATCCATTAACCCAATTAAGCCTATAAAAACAAACCACATCAAGTAGTTCATTTAGTTGTAATTAAGATATTTTCTCTTTTTTTTTTTTTTTTTTTTTTTTTAACTTCAATATAGAAGGATGTACTACCCAGTGCACGAGGCTCCCTTCACTGTAGGGACTTGGAAGGTGTTAGCTACCTACTTTTGCCTCGTTGAGAGACTCTTTCCAAGATCCAAGTAGGAAGTGGTTTGTCAATGGTCCGTCTAGTTGTCAAATAGAATGATAGAAGGAAAATGTGGTAATTCGGACCATTTGATTTTTTGAATCTTTATCTTCTCATTTGACCAATTCAATTTGTGCCGGAACTTGATAGAAGTGTAGTTGAGCAAAACCTTGGATCCATTTGTCTATAAAATTTTGGTCCCACTTGAACTGCCGTATAACAAACGTGAGAATGTATCGGAAGCCCTTCGAGAATGTATCGGCCGAAGCCCTTCCTTCGTGGCAATCTAGGAAGCCAAAGCTCTTTTGTCCCCGTGACTTTGAATATTCAATGGGTTCTTGGGCATCAAGCCTTTCCTAGCAGGTTGGTTATGGGTTTTTAATTTCACGAGCCTAGCATTTTTGCTTTACACAATTGGGCCTTGATGAATCTGAGTGGAGCCCAATCCACCATAGATATGATCTAAAGCTAAGTTGATCCAACTAATGCCAAATAGGGATTAGTGGGGGGCTCGGGGCAGGTAACCCATTTAATCCTCATTCTATTATGGGCCTAACATGTAGTCTGGGTCCAGTCATGAGCTTCATGGGCCTTTCAAATGGGTAGGGCACAAATATTATTAATTAACATTTTAATTTTGCATCCCAATCCCATGCATTTTACTTAGAAACTGTATATATCATAAGAAAGAGAAGGGAATCACCCACAACATGGTATTTGAACTCTTTGGGGTACATGAATCGTGATGATCTAATCTCAAAAGACAAGACTGCCTTCATGGCAACAGGAAAAATTGGAATTGCAGGAGAAACTAACTGCTTTCATAATTTCCAATGGAAAATCTCGGTAATGCAGTTTTTTTCTTATCTCACAGCAAGTAAATTTGACTCTTAATTCAGTTACATGAAATATAATGTAATCTTGGGGGGATAGAGAAACAGAGACTTCGGAAATTTAACACATTGATTATTTTCCAGTTTCAAAATAAAAATTGTGGACTAGTTAAAGAAGCTCCAGTTTTCCAGGTAAAAATTGAGGAGAGTAGTAAAAGAAGCCAATCTCTAATTCTCTGTTTATAAATGCCTCTCTACTCTCTAGTGGATTCATCTGTTAACAGCTTAAGCATCGGAAAGTAATATTGTCTTCTCTTCTAAGTCTTTCAAAGATGGCTTCTTTCAATGTAGACATTGGAGGTGTTACTGTTAAGACCACAGTGGTCAAGTCTGCTTCAATGCTGGACTCTTATGTTAGCGAGCTGAGGGCACTACTTTCAGCCACTGGCAGTAGAAATCCTATAATTGGACTAGATGTGGAGTGGAAGCCAAACTCCACAGCCCAACGAGTTTCAATTCTGCAGCTTTGTGCAGGCACCCGTGTGCTGATTATACAGCTGTGTTACCTTAACGTAATCCCACAGTCTTTGAAGAACTTAATAGCTGATGCTGGTATCTCCTTCCTGGGTGTTGGAATCACTGAAGACATTCGTAAGCTTAGCAATGATTATGGTCTTGGTTGTAGTTCTGCGATTGAGTTGGGCCCACTTGCTTCAAGGGTTCTCCGGAATCCTGACTATTCCAACTCTGGGTTAGCTGCTCTGGCCAGTCAAGTTGTTGGGCTTAATATTGAGAAGAGCTCGAGTACTGTTACTTGTTCGAACTGGGCCAATGACCCTCTAACTGCTGAACAGATAAAATATGCTACTATTGATGCCTATGCTTCCTACCTCATTGGGAAGAAACTCTTGGAATGAGTTGTGTCTATCATTCTAAATAAGTTTGATCGTACTGTGTTCTGTTTTGGTTCTGGGGGGGGAGGTTTCTTTTTTGCTTCTGTGTTTGTTTGGTTCTGTTTGTGTTGGGTTTAGTTTCTAAATCTAAAATGCAGTTATATGAAGTTTCTTAATGAATTTACATTGTGGGCTCGTGACAAGCTATCTGGTTTTTTTTTTCCTGGAACTATGGCCCTTTTGCTTCTTTGCTCTTAGACATTTAAGTTTCATTTATTTTCTTTGACTTTAGTCTCATACCTATCTCCATAAGCAGAACATGAAAATATGTTTTGAGTATTTGATCCTTCAATTGTGGATGATGTTAAACCGATGAGTGGACGATGTATAGTAATCCCTTTGTTTTGTTACCAAGACAATTTTCTGTGGGATTTGCTTGAATGGTTCAAGAGGTATTTCAATAAAAAAAAGAAAATTGGTTCCATAAGGTAATACTTTTGAAAGTTGATATTTGTCCTCATAGCTAAATCATAACAAGTTCAGTCTGTAATGACTAAATATCGGCAATGCAGAAAAAAAAAATATTGTAATCTAATAATTTTAAAGGAGCATCAGTGTTATTTCTTCCTCATATTAAATCCGAGATCATCCAAAAAGTCTCATTGCCAATGAATTGCAGCTTTTTTAATGTGAGGGTTCTGCCAACCTGAAGCTCACTGCTAGTAGAATGGTAAAAGGTCCTCAAACGGACATCCAAGCAGAACAAGTAAGAATTGAAATAAAAAGATTACAATATGTTCCTTTTGCTTCATTTTATTGATTCTTAGTGTGTGATGCATTTTTAACTTGGTTCCTGAGGTGGTGTATTGGAGACAGTCCTATCCTTTGGCAATTTCACAAAGTTGCAGCTCTCAAGACTTGAAGCATGTCCCTACCTTGCCTGGTATACAATACAACACTTCTATTACAGTTAATATGTCCAGAGAACAGGACAAAATGAACAACCTTTTCTCCTTTCACTGGACGGGACAAAATGAACAACTTTTTTCTCCCTTCTTTTTATTTTCTTTTCCTGGGAATGCTATAAACAACCGGAGCAACCTGAAAATCTTAACATATGCCCAAAATAATGTAGCATTTGATTAGTGTATATTATTTCTATGTCACATGTCTAAATAGCATAATAAAAAGAAAGGGTAAATTACACTCATTTCTCTTGTACTTAGGTCCAATTACACAAACCTCCTCTCATAGTTTAGAAATTACATAAAGTTTCAATCAATAACATTCCTACCAATCTAGAAGACTAGAGGAAGATTTAAATGGAATATTGGCTAGGAATTCCATAAAAATAAGTGGAAATAGCATTTTTGTTTTGTGAAATTGCAATATTCTGAGGACAACATAGACCTCATCTTACCATTTGCAATTGATAAGATTATCTGAACATGCAACTTAAAGAATAATTTCAACTATAAAAGGCAATGCTGATGAGCTTGATATTTTAAACACATCTTTGTGTGGTAGTAGTTCTACTACAGTACTACAAACAGCTGTAGCTGTTGCTTCTCAGTCTGAAATCCGCCCAGTGTTCATGGATCGAGAGTCGGTTGCAGCAAAAGATTCTTCTAATCCCTGTTGTCCTTCCTTGTATGATGGGAGGAATAAGAACATCAGAGCAGCTCTGAAGGGATTGATCATGGTGGTGTTTCTTAGTTGGTTCATCACTTGGGTTATGTTGCCGACAAAGACTTACAAGAACAATTGGATACCCAAGCTTAAAATCAAGGCTAATTCTACATATTTAGGGGGACAAGGTTCCATTTTTTTTTTTTTTCTTGGCTTGAATTATTTTTCTTTTTCCTCTTTCATATCTGTAATTAATTCAGAGTTGCAGGCATAAATCTTCTGCTCTTTACATTTCCAATGATGTTGGTTGCCGTTTTAGGATGTGTCTATCTCCATTTGGTAAAGAAATTTGACAGTACATCCACTCAGAGGTATATAAAATTCCCTTTATTTTAGTTTGATCCACAGTTATAAGATGCATGGAGACTTACAGAAGATTTTGTTGAGTAGGTTGAACAGCCGAACTGGCATGATTCCTCGTCACAGATCCTGGAGATTGCCAATGTTTGTGAATGCCTCACTTGGGATTGTTACAACTATGGAGCTGGCCTTCTCAGTTATGTTTATTGCACTCTTATTCTGGTCTTTTGCCAATTACTTGTGTGTTAGCTTTGGGCACCTACATATGCACAAGGCAGGGGAGAAAGTGTAAGTAATGAAGATCCTTTCCATTGAATTAATTTGGTTATCAGAAGTATGTGCTAAGTAGTTCAACACCTGAGATTAGAATGGATTTTGGGCAGGTGGGAAGCGAAGTTTCGAAGCGTATCTCTCAGACTTGGGTACGTTGGAAACATTTGCTGGGCTTTTCTATTCTTCCCTGTAACAAGAGCATCATCAATCTTGCCCCTTGTTGGGCTCACTTCGGAGTCTACTATCAAGTTCCATATATGGCTTGGTCATCTCTCCATGATCCTCTTCACAGCACACAGTGTAGGTTTCATCATCTATTGGGCCATGACAAATCAGATGGCCTTGGTACGTATTTTACATTGATCTTAAACCATTTCATTGTAATCATTATTATCTCTCTCAGTCTCTTGTGGTGAACTGGTGATTAAAGACTGAAGAACCTTTTGTCATAAGTTTACTGTTGAATCTTTTATTATGATGGCTGATGTTACTCTCAAGGATGGCCTATGGCATTGAAAATAAAATGATTCCAGTTCATCTTTAAGAGAAAAGAACAAGGAGTAATGGACCACTTGACCTTTTCCTTTTTAATTTTTTCTTGTCCTCTCCCTCTCTCTTCTTTGTTTTATTTTTCATTTGTGTAGAGTTGAAAAGGGAGGGGACAAGGATGATATACCCTAAGAAACCCTGACAGATAGAATCTTCTGCCGGGACCAATCTACGACTGGTCTTTGAGTGGATGTTCCCGGAGTTGATGGTGACCGAGTTTTATAAACAGTTGCAGAGAGCTTGAAGTCCCTGAACAAGGTTAAATTATTATTTCAGTACTAAATGTTAACAACAAGGAAAAAATAAAAATAAAACCTACAACTTTTTGATCCATGATTTTATTTAAAGCTTAAGGATCCCTATGATATTCCTAATCTTGGAAATGAATAATTGGAGTTAGCAATACCGGACATTTCTTATTAAAGAATTCTTGGCATGGAGTTTGCTATTAAGTTGTAAAGAAAACCAAGGAAAGAAAATAAAAGAAAGAGAGAAATGGTGGACAGCTGACAAATAGGAGTGCAGGGAGTTGGGGAATGTGGAGGTGATTAGAACAAGTGTAGCGAGTGGGAGAGAAGAGGAAAGAGCCTTTCTCAATTTTTTTCTACTTCTTATTCTTCTTATAAGAGAAAATATTGAGCAATAAAAATGAAAATTTAGGTCCTAAAGTTTCTGTTATGCTTTCCTTTTCATTTGGATTTCTTTCTACCACCAAACTATGAAAATTAAGTTTGTTCTTATATTCTTTTCCTTTTGTTCAATTTCTTCCCAATAAAAGAGTGCCTACTATCCTCTGCTAATGTCAGTTCCTGCTCTTGATTTTGCTAATACCATCAAAATCCATTTAAGGGGATCTCCATGCATATTTGGGGTCCTAGATCTCACTGTACTTGCAGTCCTACCCCATACACGCCTTTTTAAGCCCCTTGAATAAAATATATCCTCACCACACATGGGAAATTTTACATCCTTTTGTTTATATCCATCTGATGGCAAATTAATTGTAGCTATTTTTTTATGCCCCTTAATATCTTTTTCTCTTCAGCAAATACAAATTCTGTTGTAAGAAAATTACTTATAGTTACTTTCTTGTTCAGAACTCACAGAACGAACCCAGCAATATTGTATATGAAGCCATCCTGGCTTAACTAGCTAGGCTTGTATGTCAGCCATGCCAACTCAGGAAAATTGAAAACTCACTGAATCAACATGCCAACTATGCTTCTTGCTGATGATTGAAACAAAAAAAAACAAAAAACAAAAAAAAGGACAAGAAACAATGCTACTAGTGGCTTTTCAAAATAAACTGATGGCAGTATATAGGCGTTGGTCAGAATTGATCACGATTAAATTGTTTAAACTTATATACAGATGCTAGAATGGAGTAAAACTTGGGTGTCAAATGTAGCTGGAGAGATTGCTTTTGTCTTTGCATTGGTGATGTGGGCTACAAGCTTTGCCAAAGTGAGGAGAAAGATGTTTGAGCTCTTCTTCTATGCCCATCATCTCTACATTCTATGCATCTTCTTCTATGTGTTGCATGTCGGAATTGCCTACTTCTGTTTAATCCTTCCTGGTGTCTTCCTGTTTATAATTGATCGATACCTGCGATTTCTACAATCACTAGATCAAGTTCGAGTTGTTTCTGCACGTCTTCTACGATATGAAGCCACTGAGCTGAACTTCTTCAAGAGCCCAGGTGAAGTTCTACTCTAATTCTGCATCCATGTCTTGGTTGATTCACTTTATCCTTCCATTCCTAAATCACAATGATGATTGTTCTTATATGTGTTCTTCCTTCCAGGGCTAAAATACAATCCTACAAGTACTGTCTTCATCAACGTCCCTAGCATTTCCAAACTTCAATGGCACCCTTTCACTGTCACTTCCAATTGTAATACAGAGCCAGATAAACTAAGCATTGTCATCAAAAGTACAGGAAGCTGGTCTCAAAAGCTTAACCAAACACTTTCTTCACCTTCCTCTCCAGACCATCTTGAAGTCTCCATTGAAGGACCATATGGACCAACTTCATCTCAATTTTTAAGGTGTGCACTAGGGAATAGAAAAGGAAGAATAATAAACTTGCTACAGTTAACTTCTTTTTATGTCACGAGAAATATATGGATCTCACCTACATTCTCATTAAGTTTTGATTTAAATGGCTCAGGCATGACTTGCTTGTGATGCTGAGTGGAGGTAGTGGCATTACTCCTTTCGCTTCTATTATTCGAGAGATCATCTTCAGGAGAACCACACCAGGCTGCCATACACCAAGAATTCTCCTTATTTGCAGCTTTAAGCACTCTATTGAGCTCTCCATGCTAGACCTTCTCCTACCATTCTCAGACACTCCCCTTGATGTTTCCCACTTAGATCTGCAAATAGAGGCCTATATCACCAGAGAGAAGGAGAATCCCACCACCGATACCCAGAACTCCATCCAAGCTATTTATTTCAAACCGAACCCATCAGACAAGCCAGTCTCTCCAGTTCTAGGTCCAAACAGTTCGCTCTGGCTCAGCGCCATAATATCAGCTTCCTTTGTGATGTTCCTCCTCTTCTTGGGTATTCTTACTCGTTACTATATATACCCTATCGATCATAACACCGACATGATTTATCATTTTTCCTTTAGAGCCCTTTGGGACATGTTCTTTATATGTATTTGTATAGTCATGGTAGCCACAGTTGTGTTTCTCTTGCACAAGAAACAACATACTATGGAAGGAAAGCAAATTCAAGATATGGACATGCCAACACCAATAACATCGCCAGGTATCTATAATGTCAATCAAGAGATTGAAAGCCTCCCCCACCAGTCCCTTGCTGAAGCCACCAAGGTGCACTTTGGTTCAAGGCCTGATTTCAAGAGTAGGTTCTTCTCTTTTACTCTGTCTCTACAAACTATGTTGAGATTAAAGTTCTTACGAGATGTGTATGTTGCCCTTTGCAGAAATTCTATTTGAGTGCAAAGAACATAGTGTAGGAGTTTTTGTTTGTGGGCCAAGGAAGATGCGACATGAGGTTGCCAAAATCTGTTCAGCTGGTTTAGTTGATAATCTGCATTTTGAGTCCATCAGCTTTAATTGGTGATCGATTTTATTGTTTGGAAGGATTGCAACTTTGTTCTCGTTATCTGATGAATATGTGCAAAAATATTGTATCATGCATGTGAGTGTGGTAGAACTGGAGGACTTGGTTTGATTTATGGTCAATAAGTGTTCCACAAAAGTTAAAGACTAGGGAGGACTTGCATTCTTCTGCTTCTGCCCCTATGTCCTGACCAATTATTTTATGATTATCCAACTTGAAATTACAATAAACTTGTTGGAAGACAAATTTTCAGATCATATCATATAGTGAAGTCCATTTCTCAACCTGACTGCCTCTACAAAGTGTTAAGATAAAGACTTGAATTTCATATATATAGCATTTTCTGTTCCACAAGGAGAAAATGAACTACACAAAGAGCTTTTTTGAGGGTTAGGAGATCAATTAACTGTGATCACCATTAAAAACCAGTTTTCGTGGATTGGCTATCTGGGTCTTAGTTCTGATTTCATGTCAACAGGAATGAGAGCTCTGATATACCAGCACGACCGACCACTCCAGCTGCTCCAGTTTCATCATGTATCCGGCTGCTGGCACCCTCACCGTAACCCCTTGACCTCTGCCTCCGCTACATCTGGCTGCATTCCTCTACCAATATGATTAATCATCAAACCTTCTTCATCACCTGTTGGGGGGGGGGGAACATCACCCAATAAAAACCTTACACGTGGCACCTAAAACTGTCTAGGCTGACCAGGCTCGATAAAGTGGTGCTCGGCCTTGTCTGCTCGGAGGCACATTCCCATTTGGGTATGTCTCTTGAATGGAGGAACAGTCCTATCAGGACACGGTGTCTGGTCGGAGGTATGATCCTATTGGGATACGTAAGGGTGTCAAAAATGGGCCCGGCCCAGTAGCACGGACCTAGCCGGCCCGACCCGGCCCGGTAGCACGGACCGAGCCGGCCCGAAATAACCCGAACCCAACCCGGACCGAACCTTAATGGACAGGCTTCGGCCTCGGCTTGTAAAGCCCGACACCGTTTCAGTCCAGACCGAAACCAGACCGGACCGGCCCGTTAAGAAGCCCGAACTAGCCCGAACACCGGTAAGGTTTATCCGGGCCCAATTTCTTAATTTTTATGGTTTTAAATTTTGATGGATTATATTACACTGTTATAGTTCATTTCTTGATCCGAAAGATTATATGAATCTATAGTTGAAAAAAGTATGTTAATTGTTACAATTTATTGAATTACATACAAATAGAAGGAATGATGCTAATTTTATAGATAGAAATAATAAAATAGGCAATATATCTTACATATAAAATTGACCCGATAAGCTTGATAAGCCCGGTCCGGACCGAATCAGTCCGAAATCACCTCAATAAGCCCAACCCGATAACAAACCGACACCGGACCAGCCCGTTAGTTATTGTGTCCAGCGCAGCCCAACCTAGCCCGAACTCTTAATGGACATGTTTTGGGCTGGGCTTATAAAATCCGACAATGATTCAGCCCGGACCGGCCCGTTGACACCCTTAGGGATACGTCTCCCGGTCAGAGTCCAAAGTTCTAAGACGACTGGCTTATGTCGTAGGAGTCTTTCTCCTAGTACAAAACAATACCGACCATCACGGACATATGACCAAACGGATAACGACACGTGTTACTCTTATCACTAACTGACTTGGCTTCCTTGGCTACAGTATTCTACTCCTACTCGGAGTCTATGACTTGGACGCCCCATAGCACGACACCTGGCAGTCCTATTGGAAAACTACCTCCCAGAGTCCTGGTACCTCTCTGTTTTGTGCCTACTTCTATAAATATAGGACGACCCTAAGGTAATGATTCACTTACTATTCACTCACTCTTTCTTTCCTACGCTCAAACTCTCTCCACATTCCCCTCTCTTTAAACTGGAGATAGCTTCTGGCTATCTCTTGACTATTTACATTGTGAATCTGACTTAGGCATCAGAGTGTATCCGGGGCTTAGTCGCCCAACTCCCTTGTATAATCTTTGTGATTATAGGTTATCCGGATCGCAAATCGGCGGGAAAATTTCCAACCGTAACATTACCAAAACGAACGTGATCACTGTCTTGGTATGGTAGAGAAGTGGCAAGGTTGCCAAGATCACCCCAGGCCTGCTACCAACCCCTCTCCTAACCCCCTTGTTCTTGCCAACCCCCCTCCCACCCTTCTCCCTCTAAAGTCATGTCCAAGTAACTTTTAGTGTCCTCGGTAATAACTAGTACTTTGATCCCTTATTCTCCTCTCCCTCCCCCTCTTCTTCCATTTTCTAAAAATCCATTTCCCTTCTTATTTCGTTAATCTTGCAATGTTTTACCACTAACTCGGATGACCTCACGAGGCACCTTAATAAGGAGTTATCGGACAGCGATGACTCATCCTTAGAACCTTCTATGTCCCCTCTTGTTAGGAGGAAAATTATTGTAGCTTTACCCTTCCCCTTTCGAGAAGAAGCAGTTGTCGTTGAAGGCCTCTCAGACATTTTGAAGACGTGATCTTTTCTATATTTTGTTGGACTGTTTCAATTTGGACCTTTTGGAGCTGTCTTTTCTAGTGTTTTTAGGATTCCTCTCTTTTCTTAGTTGGTGCTCTTTTTTGGCCGCCTTTAATTGGGATTCGTCTTATTGGGTCAATTATTTGTTGGCGTTGGTTTTCTTGTTTGTTGTTTTGCCTCCCATCTTTTGATGGCTTGTTACAGTGGTTATTTGTGGTTTTTTTTCCCTATTGTGTTGAGTGTTAATTTTCCCGTGTGTAATCAATCTATTCATAAAGAAAATAAAATAAAATTTGTCAAAATCAGAGGACATAATAGGATGCACCTGATTCAGGGTACCAATTTGCATCAAACGATGCTGTACGAACTGCTATAAACGCTTCAGCATGCTGATGTGCTGAAGGAGCTGAAACCAGATATCATTTGGAGGAGGGGTTGAACCGATTATAGCACTGTGTATCATTGTGTTATTACAGCTCTGACAGACAGCACAGAGGGTTGGTGGCTGAGTCTGGTGATTGTAATAGGTGCGACTAGAGTCGTGTTTATCCTTAACAGCTTTGGCACCACTACGAGCTCCCGAAATCTCTCCCCCAAATTGCTCTGGTCATCTTCTTGATCAAATCATCATCTTTGACCTCTCTTCTCTCCCTTCTCCGGCTGCCATGAGAGATACCAACACCAATGATAGCGACGAAGACCCATTCCAGCCCACCGGCTTAATCACTCGTCACTGCTGCTCCAGTTCAGGCTACCAGGGAGGCTCAGAGCACTCTCCATGGATGCGGGTTAGTTCATCCTTTTCGCCGTGAGGAGTCGCACCCCTTTCCGTGACCCTCAGAGCAGCTACACTCATCCATGCCTCTGCCGCGATACCCTGCATCGAAACTCCCACTCGCAGGCCGGGTACGAGTGCCTCGATCCCTCAGCCCCACTCCCTGGTTTTTTTCTGTGCCGCCATCACCGCCTATCACGAGGTTGAACTGTTGAAGCTAGGGTAATCCACAGTTTCCCATTTTCAATGTTTTCTCCATGATTCTCTTGTCTTTTGACGCCACAATTCCAACCAAAGTACCAAACAAATCTTTGCTTATTAAAAAAACAGTGAACCCCGTCGTTGGGTAATGGATGGAAGCATATAAGTATAAACATAAAGACTGTGCAGCATATGAGAGCTTTTACATGTCTGGTATCAATGATTCATTTTGCCTTATTTCGTCTCCTGCTCTTCTATTTTTGCTCATCCGAAGCGAAAGGTTCTGTCTAAGGAACTTTGAATCCAATGAAATTAGCAATTCTCTCAAAATATCAACATTAAGTCCCAATAATGGGTCTCACACTTAAGAAATTTGGGTGTTAACGAGAAGAATGAGAGCTTTCTGTCTGAACTCTGAATTGAATCAATATCAATTTTTAGAACTTATTAATGATAAATACATTTAGTCGTTACATTTATCAAATGATATAGTATACAACAAAGATGTAAAAAAAAAAAAAAAAAAAAAAAAAAAATTTAGAAAGAGGGCATCTTCTCTTCTTCCTGTCAATTCTTCTTTTCATGTATCTTGAGCATAGAAATCTAAAATATCCTTGAGGTCGAGTTTGAACAGAGACGAGCAGTCATTATACATCAACCAGAGCATGTGTTCAAACAAAATGGCATCCACATCCACAAATATCACATCTTTCTCTTCCTGGGTTCTATAGAATCTCTCTTTGCTCTCTTTCCTCATCGTCTCCATCAAGAACCGGAAAGGATCTTCCTCCAACACAAAAGGGTCTACCAAGAATTCCTTCTTCTCCTTCCCAACAACCACTGTCACCTGCCCACCTGAGTTCACCAATCCTTCCTCCAACAGAGGACGGTAACCGAGCCGTGAACTAGAGAATCGCCTTCGCAATATCGTAACGGGGACAACCAAGCAATCCATGTAGTTGTGCAAAAACCTGAAGCTAAAAGCTCTGCAAGGAGATAAGATGAATTTTGATGAATTTGGTGTGCTGGAATGATTTATAGATCGATATTTCACTTTGGTTTCTTCGAAGAAGGGGGGATTGCTTGCTTGATTGGTTTGAGTGATGGACTTTGGGAGGGGAAACCGTGAAAGTGACAATGAGGGGGAGGAGAGGAGCTGAACTAGTTTCTGATTTAATTGGTCACCCAACGGCTCTCTGTATATCAAAGTGATCAGCTTTGGAAAAGAGCCGTTGAGAGTCCATGCGAATCTCTTGGCCTTTGTCCCACGAGTTCAGTCAACACCGTCTGATTCAATGACCCTCCACTTCTGATTCCGATCAGAAGTGCAAGAAGTGGATATTTTGGTATGTAACTATATGGAAATGGAGATGAAAGCATGGAATCATCCAGGCGTCATGTGTTGTCGTGAATCGGGTAGGGAAGGGGTGGAGGAGACGATAACGCGGTTTGACTCTGGAGGCTCCCCGACGTAGATGTGGTTCCCACTTCCGACCTCGTGCGTGTCCACATTCCTCACACGGACCACACCGCCCCTAGCTGTGACCAATTGCGCTCACTGTCATGGCTGGCATAGGAGACTAATTAATAGTTCATCTGTACATTACATATATTTTCATGGGATTCTAACATATTTATATTCAATGGATCCTATATTTGAGATTTTATGGGAAATATATATACATGCATATGATCTAAACTCAAGTCATTAATTAAGGTCATCTATCCTATAAATTGTGGTTTCGATGATAAACCAATCAGCATAGAGAAGAATCGGTCTCAAAATTACTTGTAACCGACTCTGTTACATCTAGACGGCACCTGTCATAAACTGTTTTTGACATTTGATGACAACGACAATGATAATGATGATGATATTATTGTAATCGAGTTTGAAGCATGTTAATTAATAATAGAACCCACGAGCTCAAGTCAAGTTGTAAATCATTATGAAGTTTGCTCTGCCAACAATCAATCCGTCTCAATGGAGATTTTTTGATATAACTTGACTTTCTTCCTCTTTAGAGAGTTAGGAAGAAAGTAAATAAATAAACATTTGTATTACTCGAAGTTGGTACGTCTAAGAAGAAAAATGAAATTAGGTACAAGTGGTAAGGGACCAAATTTTGAGATAAAAAAAGAAAAAGGAAAAGGAAAAGGAAAAGGATTGGCTGGAGGTGGTTTTAGGTAGTTTTTACTCCACTCCAATCTCCGACTTCTAAGGCTTCACTCAACAACAATGAATGCTATTGTTCATACTAAATTGGTATCTGTAGACATCACTTTGTATTTTTGGCAATTCTTACTTCTTCTCATCCGGAATAGTACTTCAACGGCATCTACTTATATATTCTCTGAGATTCCATCATTGTCTATATCAGTAGATCCCACATCACATTGAGTCGTCGACGATGATAGAAGCTCATGTAAAATTCATGTACATAATAAGTGATCCAAACTCTAGATTAGACGTCCCAAGTTCCTTCTTGTTTTTAATTCTTTGTAGAAACACTCTTTCTATAAAATACTATTTTACTATAAGATTGATTTCAATCACCCCCACGACACTCGTTTAAGCCCTTTTGGCTTGAAATCCAACTCTAGGTATGTTGCATGGAAATGAAATTTTTTTGATAATCCTGACTATAGGTGTGACAGTAATGTTGTTATATTACAACTTGATTGGTCACAAGTTCAAAACATAAAAACAACCACATTTTGGGGTAAAACAGCATACGTTCTACCTTTCTCTATTTTATTCTTCTCTATTTTGGGGTAAAGCAGCATATGTTTTACCTTTCTCTATTTTGGGGTAAAGCAGTATAAGGTTGTTATATTTCAATCTGATGGTCACAAGTTCAAAACGTAAAAACAGCCACATTTTTGGGTAAAGTAGTATACGTTCTACCCTTCCCAAGTTTTTTCTTATTTTTAATTCCTTGTAGAAACACCCTTTCTTTAAAATACTATATTACTATAAGATTGATTTCAATCACCACAATGGTGCTCATTTAAGCCCTTTTGGCTGGAAATCCAACTCTATGTATGCTGCATGGAAATGAAAAAATTTCGATAATCCTAACTATAGTTGTGATAGTAAGGTTGTTATAGTACAACTTGATGGTCACAAGTTCAAAACATGAAAACAGTCACATTTTGGGATAAAACAACATTCATTTTACCATTTTCTATACCCTATAGTAACAAAAGCCTCGTGCACTAGGATACCTTTATGCTAACAAGGTGTTTGGTTAGCTGGCTAGCTCTAAGAAGAAAAAAGTAAAATAGCCTCTTTCCCAATTAAAATGGGCCTTAATGGACATTTGATGAGCCGAAACTGATCTAAACCAAACTCCACTGTCGGATCAGGGTCGGCCTTTGAATTTTTTTTTTTTTTTTTAAGTAAGATGGAGTACTGTTAAACTTTGAGACAATCTTTCCCATCTAAAAGTATAGAAACCCCAAGTGAATATGTGATTGTTCCAACAGAAGGAAGTAAGTTTAATTATTGGCTCTTCTTATTGTCTTGAGACTACTCATACTGGGTGTTAAGTGTTATTTCTTTCTTACTATAGGTATAAGTGGAATTGTTCTCATTCAATTTTATAATGACGGATCAGTATGGGCTTGAGATATTAGTCAGGCCAAAGGTCTGGATACCCATCGTTTAAAAAAAAAAAAATTAATTATCGAATACGTAGGGCCCACATTGCTAATTGGAATCTTCTGAAATCTAAATACAAGCCTCGATCTCTCTTTAGTCTTTTTATATGTAAAATGTACCGGTATCCGTAAAACATTACTAATTAATTAATGGCCACAAAAACGATCCCAACATATTCTATCCGTGTTCCACGTGTCAGCTAACGTGTCATTAAGTTATGGATCGACCGACGTCCATGTTCTCTCTCTCCCTCTCATGTTCATAACGGTTCCCCCCTAGGTAATCAATCTTCTGCAACTAATTAAACGCAAAACGACGCCGCCCAATGGATAAATTCAAAGGAGGGTCTGCAAGATCCCTAATGGTTTCACTGTTCATCATCGTCTCTCAATTGATGATCCTATCCACAGTTGGAGATGTAGGAGATGCAGGTGCTGATCCAGGCCCAATCCCTGTAGAAAGAGCCGTCAACTTCATAACCCCTCTGGAAAAACTTACGTCTTTGATCAAACTTGCTAGGGATCGCTTGAGAATCCCTGATTCAGAGTCAGTTTCTTAATTTCACATATCTCTCTCTCTCTCTCTCTCTCTCTCTCTGAATAATTTGATTGAAATATGGAATCTGCTGGGTTGTTTTGATCTGTTTTGATTGTGAGATCGATGTTGTTGTTAATTATAATGGTTGTACGTACGTAGGAGAATAAAAGCAGGAGGGTCCAATGCTGGGGAGTTTATAACAAACGCTGCTGTAAAAAGTTTTGAGGAAACTGAAGAAATTGCTGAACGCTCCGCGAAAGCTGCCGTAGATGCAGTGCATGAGACGGCCAAGAAGTTGAAGAGACTCAAGACAAAGCAGCATAACGATATCTGATTAACTAACAATATTTATCTTAGCTAGCTAGGGTCTCTACTTAATTTATTAACTGCATTCAAACTTCCTCCTTATTATGTCCATCTATGGATTCTCTGGATTTTGTCTCTTCATTCTTCTTTCTTCTCCTTTTCTTTATCTATTTTTTTACTGAAAAACCTGCACATATAACATGTCTGCTGGATGGAGTCGGATCCTCCTCCCATGCTAACTATCCCACACTTTTGGAACCGATCGATAACTCCCAATACCATAAGATCGTTGCCATGTTGAAGACCATTTTTTATTCTCTCTCCTCATCCTTCACATTTAACTCTGTAAATACCAATTTTAGGGAATACGCTTCCCATTCCCATTGTCTTCTGTGTTGATCTCCATTATATTTCAAATGTCATTTCTTTAATTTTGTTTTTATGTTCTTTCTCTACATGGTTTTGGCACGTGGTAAGATTGATTGGATATGATTAATAGTTAATTAAAACAGGAATTACCAAAAAAAAAAAAATCCTTATTCCCCATGTCCTATTTAAATTGGTTTAGAACTTAAAGGAAATGGTCAAAATATAAGATCAAGCATTTCAAGAATGGTAAAAAAGGAAAATAAACGGAAAGGGTTTTAAACATTTAGAACTAAAAACTATGGGATAAAAAAAAAATTATAATATACCATTAAATTGTGTGACCCCACTTGTGTTTTATTAATTAAAATATTAATATTTGATATGTGATTCATACATTTTTATAATATTTAATTAAGTTTGTTGGAATTGAGATTTTAAGTTTTTTTTTTTTTATATGTAGTTTTCTTCACTCAAAAAAAAAAAAAAAAAAAAGAGAGAGAGAGAAAGACTCACAAGAAAACTAGTTTAAAAAAAAATGTAGATATTTTGTAACACAAGATATATAAAAATTTCAAATCCTAATTAGTGAAAAATCCCCAGAAGGTATGTGTGCGGCTCCTCCTCTCCATTGTTTTCCAATAGAGAATTTTGACAATTAACAAATACTTCCATCACATTGATTTCCATATTTTTTTTATCAAATTGTCAATTTTCTATCTTATAGATTTGTGATCTAAGTAAGTTAGCTATTAAATCGGTTAAAGGCATATCAATAGGTCAGTTGTTACAAATTTTGAAATAGTCCATTTAATTGTTTCACCTTATATTGATTTTTCTTTGGTTTTTTAATGGTTCATGTGAGTTAATGTTCTTTTTTTTTTTTTTTTATAGTACTCTACAAATTTTTACAAACTTAATTTGATAATTATAATGATTGTTTTAAAATAATCTCAATAATTTTATTGCACTAATCATGGTATAAACAACATGTCTTATCATACCAAAATTAAGGTTCACATGAGCTATACCCCCTTGAGTGCAATAGAATTCTATCCCATTAAAATATACAGTCACAAGCAACCTTATTACGCGATCATTAGGCTACTCAGGTGAGAGATAACCTTGAGAAAATTAAGCTATATATTTTATTTGATAAGTAGGCTTTAAGGACATACCTGTTAATTGGGAAGTGTAAGGTTTTTGTCAACTCTGCTATACCTATACCGTATGGATAATATTACTATTTTAAAAAAATAAAAGTTATCATTCATTATATGTTTTAAGAAAATTGATTATATTTGAGTTCTATTTTTCTCTCATGAAGTGGGAAAAACTAATACGTTTTTATTAGTTGTAATAATGTATTTTTACTTTCATATATATTTGCATTAGATCCAACTGAAATACGAAACTATCTCTCTTATATTGTGTTTCCATGATGGCCCAAATGAATTTAGAATTCATTTTACATGGCTTAAAATTTAGAATTTATTTTACATAGACATGTATCAGATGACATTTTCATTCTATGTCAAGAATGCATTCTCTATTCCAAAAATAAAAAATATGCATTCTCATAGTGGAAATACATTCCAAACATAACCTTTAATTTTGTCTATGCTCGTTTTTTCGGTTATGGGAAAAGATGGGTTATGGATGAATGGACAATGCCATTATTGTATGACTAAAGGAGAGTAATTTTTAGATCTGGGCTCACTAGACTAGTTGAGAAGTCAATTTTAGATGGATTTCGATTCGATCTTTTTTTTAATATTATTATACATGGTATGATAACTTATCAATTTTCTATTGGATCCATATAACAATTGAATCAATTTTAATCATGATCGATATTGTATCCAATACCTAAATTTAGAAGCTTAAGTAGAAGCAGCAAATGCAATATCCAAAACCCTAGCAAAGCAGTACAAAATGTAAAACTGTAAACATTTCATTTGAATTCCGGACGAATCGATAAACTATCTCTCCCTCTCAGTCACGAGTCTGACGACTCACGGATCTTCACTCCGAAAGGAGTTGGCTTTTTTATCCCCTATTTTATTAAGAAAAAAAGGAAAAAGAAATATAAAATCATCTTCCTTATTTTATTTAAAATAATTATAAAAATCCAAAAATAAATGGATGAGTACAAAGAAAATTAAATTATCTAATATAATCGATTATACAAAGAAAGAGTATAACGAAATTACCATTTATCAAATTATTTTTCCTTTATCGGGAAGGCTAGGATCAGTTGGAGAAAAAAAAGGAAAAAAAAGCTTTCGTTTAAACCCTAATTCTGACCGCCTCTAAATTCTAAACCCTAGAATCCCCTTCCTATCTGAATCGACTCCACAAGCCGCAAGGTAGTCTAATTTCTCTCCATTTTTTTTTATAAATTTTGCCCTCTTTTTCTCTTCTCATTTTGGTGAATTCGGCTCCGAAAAAGGAAAGAGAAAAATTTCCCCCATTTTTTTTTTCTCAAAAAAGCTTTTTGATTAAGTTTCGTCTGTAGGGTTGATTTGAAAGTTCGAAAGGGAATCGAACTTTTTTTTTTTTTTTTTTTTTTTTTTTTTTTTCATCTGTCTATAATTTTTTATATTTTTTAGAATGGATGCAAGGGAAGCTACGAGGTTAGCTTCATCTGAAACTCCAGGGATGATGGTGGGTCCTAACTCTTACGGGATGAGCTTTCACACCACTTCAATGCTCAGTCCCAGCTCTGCAGGGATAATGCACAACCTTCGACTTCCATTTGATCAGGTTGTAACTCCTGTGTCGAGGCCTGACCCTTCAAACTCTACTGGGTATCAAGTTGAGGGCTTGAAACCATGTGGGTTTACTGTGACCGAATCTGCAAAGAAGAAAAGAGGAAGACCGAGGAAGTACGGTCCTGATGGGAGCATGGGGTTGGCATTGGCTCCTCTCTCTTCTGGGGCTCATGCACACTCCAACAACAACAATAGCAACAACAACCATCATGATGAGAGCAGCACCCCATTGTCTGAGCCTCCTCATAAACGGAACAGAGGGCGGCCTCGAGGTTCCGGCAATAAGCAGCAGCTAGATGCACTGGGTAAATTCCCATTCTTACTATTATTCACTTGTTCATTGTCCGGTAGGTAAAAGTGTTAAAAGTGTTTATGAATATGCGTTGGTGACAGGGGTCCCTGGTGTTGGTTTTACTCCCCACATTATCACTGTTAAAGCTGGCGAGGTATGCTGATTTTACCCATCAATAGTGAAGTTTCATGTATTAATATTGTAAGAATGTAGAGATAAAGAGTGAAAGTGCTAGTCAATTTTCATGGACAAAGTTTCGTGCTGGCGTTTTCAACTGCTTGTAATTCACTTCAATTGGTTTATTAGTTTGTTGTTACCAAAAGAAGTAAGAGGTCGTGAGTTCATTAACTTTTAAATCACTGTGTTACTCATGTCCCTCTTGATTCTTGAATGTTATCTAGAATTAAGTTTCAATATTTGCTATGTGTTATAAGTCTTACATTATAATCTTCCATGTGTTTGCAACCTTTCCATATGCCATAGTGTTTAATTTGCTTACTGTTTCTTTTGTCTCAACTCAGCCCAACCTTATCCCAACTAAATGGCCAGCTCCATGGATCATTTTTCGCCCACGAGCTCTGTCAAAGCCATACTGCTTTCTTGTCCTAAGCTATGCGTATATTTCTTCACCACTTCTTCTAGAGTCATTTTAGGTCTATCCTTGGCTCGTTTAATTCCTTCAATCTGAATCAAATCACCCTCCGTATTTTTGGGGTTGGTGTATGTCCCAAGCTATGCTTCTCTTTCCTCACCAATTCTTGCCTCTACCATCAATAAATGCCTTTTGACTTACGAATGATTGACTGTATATAGTCCATTTCCCATAAGTACCATTCATACGAGGGAATCCTTCCCGATATGTGGGCATGTTTGATTAATTACAAGGCCTTTGTGGCTTATGTGTTGTTCTTGCTCTAATAGCTCTAGTTTGTAAGTAGCAAATAAGGACATGCATATATTTGTTTGAGAAAAAGGAGTATATTCTCTTTCTAAACAGAAAACCTGGCAACATGAACCTAAAATAGGAGTTCATTGATTGAATGGCTGGATCATGTGCAACAGAAACCAAAGTTGTTGCATTACTTTAGTGTTGGCTGCGTAAATGCTGCACCAGTACCACTTTTTTCACTCTATCAAGATCTCATCTTTTCTTGATCCATGTTCTTGTTGGCCTTCACCTTGCCCTTATCCTTTGAGGCATAAGGTCAGCTAAATGTTAGCTTTAGTCAGCTTAATGTTAACTTTATTATTAATTTTTTGATATTTCTGGGCTCCCATTTTTATTGATCAATGAATAATGACTTTGCAAGGATCCTGACAAAATATAAATGCTTAGAGCTGAAGCCTATATGCTAGGTTTGGAAGCTCAATAGTCATTAGTTAGGAACTTAAGCAATTTTACATGCTATAGGCTGTTACTAAGGAGAATCCTTCATGATGCTATTTAACAGTTGTTACACCATGATGAGATAACTATCTGTTATATATGCACACCAAAGAAAGGAAGTTTCATATGTTTGTCTTTGTATTGATGACCTTTAATAGTTGATTTCTTTATTATCTTCAGAAGAAAAGTTGTGTTGACGCATATATTGAAATTAGGCTCATAGGCTGACATATCATTTGATCCTCTATTCCTTTCAGCTGCATCCTGCTTGATTCATTAGTTCAAATTGTGGCCTTGTACATGTCATACTTCAAGGGCAATCTTATAAATTAATCACTTTAATAATGACAGCTGGATCTTAAATGTGTTTCCATTATGATAGGCTTCTGTTCCTGTTCGTGTTCATTTTTTATGTGACATCATGGGACTTGGATCAAATGGTTGCTTGTCTCATCATGATTTATGATAATGACATTGGGGCTACTACATTGTTTGCAATTATGTACATTCACTTAAAAAAGAAGAAAAAAGAAGAAAGTAAAATAAATGAAGGAAAGGAAACGTAGAATTCTTTTTCTTTTGTTATAATTTGAGTTTATGTTTATGGAAGATCTAATTACATTAAAAATTTGTGCTCAACTTTCTGTTCTTTCTTAATCAGATACTACTATATGACTAATTGGTGATCACAAAACAATCAACTGATGTTGAGATGGGAAGTTTATTCAATATGTTCTCTCACCTTTTGCTAAGTTGTCATTTTGTTGCATTGTAGGATGTAGCATCAAAGATCATGGCTTTCTCCCAGCAAGGATCACGTACAGTTTGTATCCTCTCTGCAAATGGAGCAATCTGTAATGTCACACTTCGCCAGCCAGCAACTTCTGGTGGCACCGTAACTTATGAGGTCTGTTTGAATCTACATTTAGATCTCATTTTCACATCAATTGAAGATATATGTGATTTAGATTATTAGATATAAGTTTCTTGGTTCTTGATAAAGATGAATCTCACACGCTTAATGTGGAACGTGTTTCTTTCTTTCTGATTTTGGCCGTCAATATTGAAATGCAGCACATGGAGGTACCTAAAAGTCTTTTGAGAAAGATATCCAGGCTTCTTTAATGGAAATCATCATCTTGGTGTATTTTAAAACCAGAAAAGGTTCTCTGCATGGCCGATATGGGAAGGCTTCCTATGTGATCCACCTAATTGTGCCACTTGTAAGGATGATGTGGGAACTCGGACCATTGGATAGCTAAGGCATAGTCTGGATTGCCCATGTTTAAAATTTCATAGGCGAAATTTAATGATATCCCCCTCCATGTATTGGTGCTTCCCATGTATTTTTCAACCATCCATTTGTTTTTGATCATTTTCCAGCAAATTTGTTTTCGTAGTGGATTTTTAAATCTTTATTTTGCCACATACTCTACTCTCGGGTTGATACTTGACATGTGAACCAAGACTTTGGGCCCCAACTGATCCTAAAATGCCCCTTGACTTCATCTGGGCTCAATGTGAAGACAACCTCCTTTAGATCCATGAGTGGAGCCCATGCCTAAAGAAGGCGTACGTAGTGCATCAGGTTCCCGCCACTTGGGCTCTAGGGAGGGGCTAATGTACGCAGCCTTATCCCCGCTTGACGGAGAGGGTGTTTCCAGATTCTAACCCATGACCACCAGATCACAATGGAGCAACCTTACCGTTGTGCCGAGGCCCGCCCTCTGCAACAACGGTAAGATCCTTTGAAAAAATGACTAAATTGTCCTTTGGTCATAATGTTTATGAAGCAAGTCCCAGAGTATTGCCGCCACAGCCCCTGGACCAAAATGGTCCCATCAAGGTGTGGTGGGCTTGTAAGAGTTCATTAGTGGTATGATGCTGTGGAGACGGGAGGCCACTTGTTATGGAAACTATTAATAGTCAACTATTAATAGTCAACTATTAATAGTCTTCCTCTCGTCAAATGAGCAGGGGAGACCAGACAAAATTTGCGAGAGTACTGCTACTCTCTACTCTATACATCGTAACAAGAGAGTGCTTGAACTTTGTAGCTAAGCCAGAGGGCATAGAAAGCTCATCACATGCCATCATAAATAGTGCCTCATGACATTGGTGTTTCTTTTTATTGATCATTAATCAGAGGGTATACTCTTATGTAAGAGTGAAAAAATGGGAAACTGAACCACACCTACCATCAACCAATACTGAATTTACGCCTCAAATTTTGTGTCAATCTCAATTCATGAATTTGTATGGGTACACTTACTTCTGTTGTTAATTGTTCTCAGCATTTTGATTCATCTTACTTCAATTTATTTATTACCTGCTCCTTTCATTTATTGTAGTGTTTTTTCATTGGGCAGTGAGATCAACAGTGAGACTTTGATTGTAGGATAGAATTTGCATCCTCCCTATGTTCGCTTACTACATATACTAGGTAATGTGCCACCCCTGTGCCTAAACCTAAGGTTCCATCTGGGTGCAAGTGAACAAAATGAAGGGAAGTGAAATTATTTTAAAGAAGAAAATGGATACTGCTAATCATAATTCTGTAAGTAGCACAATATCTTACCTAATTTGGTGACTGGAGTTTTCAATTGAAATCTTTATTTTCATCCAAGGTACTTAGTAGAAAAGTAAAGTAAAACTTAATTACTAGATATAAGCAAAACTAGTTACGTGATCATTGTTGGTATTGATTAGAGAAATTTTCATTTCCCTTCCCTTCTAACAAGACCAAGCCTAAGAAGAAATTTTCACGAGTAGGGAAAAAAATTTAGGAAACCTAATGCTTTTTTCTCTTCCATTGTTAGTTCTTTTCTGCCTAGATCAACTGGTCCTTCGATGTTACAACAATTTGCAAACTACAACAAATTCTGAAATCTGATCAACATCTTCATGAGAAAAATGAAATATAGGGAAAGGAATTCACAAATAGAGAAAAGCGGAAGCCTATAACCAGGGGGCTCTGCATCTTGCACAATATTTGTAGAATGGGATTGTGTAAAGTTGCTGTGTTTTGTGCTAGGTAGAAATCATTAAGGGTAAGATAGAGTCATAGAACAGAGAACAATGCATAAAACCAGAAAGTGAAAAATAAAAACATGACAGCACAATGTTTGCAGCATACCCTGGAATATCTTTTTGGCAACCTATTCCACTCTCAGTCAGTTGAGAATTTGGCAAGAGAGTTATATGGATATTTGACGATAGTAGAACATTTCAATGTTTGCATATATATTCCTATTACCTTTTTTTGTGGATAGGTAGGCCCCAAGGAGACTTGAACACTTGACCTCTTTGAGGTTTTGGTCTTTCCCCTTGAATATTTTAAGATTGAGCACATTAGAAGTTGACTTCGGGGGCCACTAGGTGACTTTATACTTGGAATAGTGGATGCTCTTGTTCATTCATTGGCAGGGTTAAAACATGTCTTGTGTTATAATCTGCATATTGATAGATGAGTATGACATATTGTAATTAATTCTCTTTCCAAAATAATGATGAAATCAATGTAAGCACTGTGAAATAGTTCATTGTTTTTTGTTTGAAGACAGTTGAGTCCACTTCCATATATTTTTTGTTATGTTATTAATGCCTATTACTAGGGAAATTTTTTTCTTTCTTCAATCATTTGAAATTGTTTGTAGTTTTCGTCTTCAAAAGAAAATATGAAAATTTATATTAAACAACATAAGGGAGCCCCCCTCTATAGTAGTTACTTGGGGTATTTATTCTTTTTTGTTTTTTTGGTCAGCCAGAACTGATATTTTGTACTTATAAGTGGGGGCATAGGGGGGACAAGGAAGAGGGGAGGGTGAAGGCTGGACAACAAGCTGTTCTGTGATCGGGAACTGGCAGAATGGTTGGACTGCTGACAGACATACTCTCAAGTCAGTTCTTTTGAGCTAAAGCACTCAAACTAATGAGTTTGCGTTTGGTCATGACAGGATATTACCACTTAAAGTAATACGGACGGCATTGGGCATAAAAGGGATATAAAAAACAACCCAAAAGGGAAAGGGAGAGAAAGGGATGGGAACAAAATAGGAAATGTTGACATTGGTATAATTTTAGGGAGTCAAAATGAAGAAAGACAAAAATAGGGAAAAAGGGAAGGAAATATTGAGGAACCACTAAGAGCGAAGGGAAAGAAATCGAGAGAGGGGAGAAAGAAGCTGTCGAAACTGCAAGGGAGGAAAGGATCATTGCCTAGAGAAATGGAGGGAGGGGAGCTGATAAAGAGAAGAGAGAGAGAGACTTATGTGAGGGGGGAGAGGAGCAGCCAAGAGCAATATTACTTCTTTTTTTGAATCATCAGTCCTCTCAATTTCATTAATAAACTTGCCTTTATAAGGCTTATAGCTCTAATTGGAAAATAACTCCAAAAATCAATTAAAAATAGAAAAATAAAACAACTCAAAGACTAACTAATCAGTCCACGTCTAAAGGGAAAGACCCACATCTAAAATAAAAATAAATAACAAATACCTACCTAAAACGTGGAAAAATAAAATAACTACTCCTAATTAAAAACTCCTAAGCCTAATTAAACTCCTAAATAAAAACTAAATAACATCGCAATTAAAAATTACAAATATATCCCAATTAAAATAACATCCTTTAGAGATACCAATCCAATGGATCCTGGCCTGCATCAATTCTCACCCGCTTAAAAAAAATTTGTCCTCGAATTTTGTAGAGACGAAGAAACAATCTCATAGAGGACACATCTCTTGCTAGTTCATAACAAAAATCTGGTAACAAATGAGTGGTAGGGATGTAGTGCAAGTCGAGGAGTCCGTCCTTTCAAGAATGACTATGGAATCACATATTCTGTGATTGCATCATCATGAACAAAATCGCCGAAGAGATCCTTCTCAATTGTTGGTTGCAGAATGTCATCTTGAACCATGCTCTCAACCTGTACCACGCTCGCAACCTCGCTCTTGAAATCATCTACCATAGGAACATCAATGGGGAATTCTGCCTTGTCATCAAGAGTTGATAGAAGCACTTCATCGTGTACATTGGCTTCACACACTGATGCTTCCATATCGGTTGAAGGTGTTGTGTCCTCTTTTGGTGCAACATTAGGTTCTTTTGCTATGATCGGATTTGGAATACCCAAACGTCTCTCTAATCGAGCCAGGCTCCTATCTAGGTCTTGGACATTGTGGGAAAGATTGTGAATGCTGGTGTTGAACCTTTCTTGAGCAACTCCACTGGCATTTATGGCGTCAAGCAATCTTTCAAACTACTCAGACGTCATGGAGATTTCTATGCACTGCCTAAGCTCTTATACCGATTAATGTGGACGGCATTGGGCATAAAAGAGATAAGGGATGGGAACAAAATAAGAAACGTTGACAATGGGATAATTTTAGGGAGTCAAAATGAAGAAAGACAAAAATAAGGAAAAAAGGGAAGGAGATATTGAGAAACCACTAAGAGGGAAGGGAAAGAAACTGAGAGAGGGGAGAAAGAAGCTGTCGAAACAGCGAGGGAGGAAAGGATCATCGCCTAGAGAGATGGAGGGAGGGGAGCCGAGAGAGAGAGAGAGAGACTTACGTGAGGGGGGAGAGGGAGCAGCCAAGAGCAATATTACTTCTTTTCTTTAATCATCAATCCCCTCAATTTCATTAATAAACTTACCTTTATAAGGCTTACAATCCTAATTGGAAAATAACTTTAAAAACCAATTAAAAATAGAAAAATAAAACAACTCAAAGAGTAACTAATCAGTCCACGTCTAAAGGGAGGGACCCACATCTAAAATAAAAATAAATAACAACTACCTACCATAAACGTGGAGAAGTAAAATAACTACTCCTAATTAAAAACTCCTAAGCCTAATTAAACTCCTAAAGAAAGACTAATTAACATCCCAATTAAAAATTACAAATATATCCCAATTAAAATAACATCCTCTAGAGATTCCAATCCAAAGGATCCTGGCCTACATCATAAAGTGTCCGTTTTTTTGCTAAATGCTTAACTGATAAGTCTATTAGATCATGAATTCATGATAAACTTTTGTTTCTTGATTTGGGTTTTGTATAGGAAATAATAGAAAAATTATTTTGATTTCTTGATTAGCGTTATTAATTTCCCTTGATTGATGGGAATTATTAGCTCCTTAGGATCACATTCGAAAGTTTAAACTCTTTCCTTTATTTAATGGTTTATAAATTTAATAGTTTCAAAATTTTGTGAACTCTAACTCTCTTTTGGCGCCATTTGTTTCCAGTTAAAACCATGTAAAAGGAAATTTCCAAGTATAATTGTCTTTTGTTATATAATTGTTTTACCTTATAATTTTCCTTTTACATAGCCTTTAGGAAAGTAAATCTACATTGGGTATGAGTTATTGATGTAGAAACAGCCCAACCGACAGTGCGTCGTTGGAGTGGGGGTCAGCCAGCTTGCAGCCCATTACAGCCCCTTGATATCAAATATGGTTGCAAGATTTCGCAAAATCAAATCAAGATCAAGAACTGATCTGGTGAAGCTGTTCAAGATTTGCTAGTCAAGCTCTCCCAAGTCAATCCCAATTTAGTAGATTATCATACCAAGTTTTGTAGATTTTAATAGGATGTTTTATTTCCAATGTTACTTACCTTCCTATTTGATTAGGCTTACCTTTTTTAGGACCTTATTTCAATTCCTATTTAAATCATTTAAAGGCATAAGTCAAAGACAGTTTAGATTTGAATTAATGAAATGAGCTTGGTTAAACTTAGTGCTGTAAGAGACAGCTGGAGTGAGAGACTCTTGAGGTGGGAGACCTCTGGCAGTGAGAGGCTGCTTAAGCCTTGAGGTGAGAGGCCTTAAGTCATATCTCCTACCCTATTCCATCCTTCGCATCATTAATTCTTTTCCTTTTCTTGTTATATCAAACATATCAAAAAAAAAAAAAAAAAAAGGTACTGTTCACTGTTTACTGTTCATCGATCCTATTGTGAGGCTGGTTCCTAATTTTGTTGAGTTTTGGGGACTGTCTCTACATTATTTGGTATCAGAGCTTGGTATTGCCGTGGAGTTTGAAAAAGGTGAAGATCAACAATGCAACGGAAAATTTTTTTATGGATACGATGGTGTTCCTAAGGACATCCCCTTCACCGCTGGCTCGTTTCATAAAATCGAACACATTGACTTCGTGATTCCTCCACAGTATTTTGAAGAGAGTGGACTTCCTCATTCTCGTATGCAGCCAGAATTCAATTCTCATAGAGGCTTGAATAGTCACCCCAGCATGTTGGTGTGGAGCCAATTCAAAACTTGTGATTGAGTTTTTTTAAGCAGATGAGAGTTGATGCAGAATCAGCCCAACCGACAGTAGGTCATCGGAGTGGGGGCCAGGCAGCTTGCAGCCTATTACAGCCTATCGATATCAAATATAGTCATAAGATCTCGTAAGATCAAATCAAGATAAAAAATTGATCTGGTTAAGTTGTTCAAGATTTGCTAGTCATGCTATCCCAAGTCAATCCCAATTTTAGTAGATTATCATATCAAGTTTAATAGATTTTAATAGAATATTTTATTTCCATTGTTATTTGCATTCTTAGTTGATTAGGTTTACCTTTGTTAGGACCTTATTTCAATTCCTATTTAAATCATGTAAAGGCATAAGCAAAAGACAATTTAGATTTGAATTAAAGCAAAGTGCTTATTTAAACCTTGTGCTGTGAGAGACAATTGGAGTGAGACTCTTGAGGTGAGAGACCTCCGGCAGTGAGAGGTTGCCACTTAAACTGTGTTTTCACTCGATGGAAGTCATTTACCCAAGTAAGAGAGGGAAAGGGGGACACTACACAAAAACTCAATCTTCCCCAACATTTTAGCATCATCACATAAAAACAATTCAGAGAATCAAGCTGAAGCACCTAGAGATACTCTAGCTACAGAATTTTTCTTGGTTTATGTGGCTATGGATATAGATGGAACTTTTGCTTAAATCTGGTTTGTTGTTTCTTTTTTGAATTATTAATGAAACAAAAATTTTCTATGGTGAATATGAGCTGGAAATTGTTATTCAACAGTTCGAAGTGTGATTTCTTGATTTACAATTCGTTTTAAAACTTTTTCATGCAGGGCCGGTTTGAGATAATATCTCTGTCAGGTTCATCTTTATTTATGGAGAATGATGGCACTCGCAGCAGAACCGGTGGTCTGAGTGTATCATTGGCAGGATCAGATGGTCGAGTCTTGGGTGGTGGAGTGGCTGGGATGCTAATGGCAGCAGGCCCTGTACAGGTTGCTGTCCATGACTTTCGGTCCTCTTCTTTCTTGTATCTTCAATTCTTTACTTCTCTATTAATGGTTACGTTTCCTGTTGGACGACTCCAGGTTATTTTGGGAAGCTTTGTTGCTGATGGCAAAAAATCGAAGTCAGAACGCCAGCCTACATTAACATCAGCGCCTCAGACTGTAGGATTAGGGGCACCAGTTGCCACAGGTAGCCCTCCCTCTCAAGGGGCCTCAAGTGAGTCATCTGGAGAGCCTGCTAGCCCCCTTAACCACAGCTCTCGAGCCTACAACAATGCTGGCCAATCCATTCAGGGCTTCTCGATGTACTCTTCTATGGGATGGGGTTCTCATTTGGCAAACCCTCACTAAAATGACGCTGCCTTGATTTTGCTGCACAGCTAACTGTATCTTGGGGTTTTAATCTAGTTAATAGTCTACGTTGAAGGTGCTAACTTTATCCCGGGGTTTTTAATGTAGTTAATAGTTTACATTGAAGGTGAATATCTTTGATGTGCTAACAGAGTATGAGATAAATACTTGAGGAGATCATCTTGGTCTTGGAAGGATATTATCTTGGTCACTAGATAGAATTGGGTGTTCCCATAGAATGGTTCACAGGGTGGATCTATAGTGGCTCATTGCCTAATACTCGTTGCTAATTTTGAGTTGCTGACACATTCTGAAACATGTCTCATCTGTTCTAAGCCGTGAATATGGCCACACATTCTTAGGAATTTTTTTTCCTTTTATTATCAATTATAATTTAGGCTGTTACTTTTTATCCTCGAATGTAGCTTCTTCTAGTTATCCTATGTGGAGATGATTATGAGTATACTATTTGAATCTTCTGCATCTATGGCTGTTGGTTGAGCTTTGTTCCAGTAGGTGTGTCTGTGTGCTTACTTGGTTGTGGCTGTAAAAACTTGTTAACATACAACCAGGATGAGTATGACAAACTGAGGTTCAATGCTCAAAGACACCCTGTCTGACACTGTAAACCTTGTTCAGTTTCTGAAATCCCATTAAGCTGAGTGATGCTGGTTTTTATTTAATTGTGTGTTTTTTTCTGGTGTGGCCTAATTGGGAGCCCATTTCTGGGTTGAACTCACATTATCTCTGTATCCCTTTTGGTTGTGGTCAACTTTCAGGTCTCTGGTTGTTCAACCCTTGGATGGAGTGCTACAATGGCTCATGAATTTTACCTCTGTGGGGTGACCTAAGTTTGCTGTTTGATGGTTTGAAGAAAAATACGCCTTCAAAACCAAAGTTAGTGCACAAAAATGTGTTGGGTAGTCAAAAAGGGTTAGAACATAAGCTGGAAGCCTCACAGTTTCTTGCAAACCATTTTCTTTGGTTGACACTGTCAACTACATATCGAACCATCCAACAGTGTTCCACAGTGTGGATTAAAATGATGGACTTCCAATGTTACTTCTTTTAATGTGAAGGAAAAAAACACATTAGATTATGGAAATAGGAACATTTGTACAGAGAGGTTCTATCAACAAGGCTATTATTTGCTTATCAAAAAAAAAAAAGAAAAAAAAAAAGGCTAATTTAAAAGCATAAAAAAAAAAAAGAAAAAAAAGGCTATTATTTAAGCATTAAAAAGAAAAAAAAAAAAAAAAAAACCAAATCTATTATCAGCTAAAGTCTGGGTGACCATGATAAGAGAACGGTTCACTTAACAAAATAAGATAGACTGAAAAAAGTTTAAGTTAAGATGCAGTCTCCAAAAGCACACAGGGAAGAGTTGCCAAGGCCTGATACTTGAACTTCTGCAGAGTCCACTTCAGGACGGATGGATGATCGATCAGTCCAAAGCTGCAACAAACTGGTGAGTCCGACTTCTTAAGATCTTAAGGCTGTTTTAGAGGTCCTGCAGACTCGACAGTAATCGACTTTATGTGAATGACAGATAAAAGTAACTCAATATTTGACAGGGACCACAAAACCATCCCCAGAACGCCAACAAAATACCAACAGAAGAAACAACAGGATGTCGCTGGAACCACACCAAAGGGAAGATAGGTAACAAGGCAGAAGTATGGTTTGGTTTGAGGTATCGGTATAGTATCATGTTGGTCGTATTGATCGATTTGTATTGGTATTGGTTGTGACCGATACGGTATCATTTTGTTGAATAAGTATGAGAACCAATTTTAGCCGACACGTAATCAATAAGAACCGATTTTGATTGATATTGATTGATACCAAAAAGATATGTTACATCAGCATAAACCCTATACTGATCGACCCTCGTCATGAGTGAAATAGTTCAACCAAAGGAAGCATCATAAATACAATGGATTTATGTTATTTCTTATTAAAGGTGTTAATTTGATATCAAAATCAATACTGTATCGTTTATATCGACATCTGGATATCGTTTGGTATGATAATGTTTTAAGATTTAATATTGTATATTAATTGGTATGATATAGTATCATATTGATATACCGATGTACATAAACACCGTATCCTGTTTATAATTAACTTTATATACCTGATCACACATGCATTCCGTTGGTCTATTTCCGAATCTAAGGTAAAATATATCGTATTTTGTATCGAATTAGAACTGCGTTTTGTACCAAATTAGAAACTATATTATTAGAAACTATATTTTGCATCAAACAAAAATCGCATTTCATACTGAATTGGTCCCATAATGAATCATAGTTTCTATAGACCATTCGATTGGACTGCCGTCGTACCATTTGAGTGCTGCTTGATCTGCCAGAAAATCAGAAGCCCCTTGAAGTCATCGAATAGCAAGGAGCCATCTAATCGAACAGTGAGATCATCCATTTATGATCCAAAGCTTCAAGACATTGTCTACCTTAAGCAATCAAAGAAGGCCTGCTACTTGCTCTCCATGCTGGGTTTTTATCTGGAAGCTGAGGATTCGCTTGAGGTGATTAAGGCCTTAGGTGATTGCATTGATTGAGGACATTCACTTATTGTCATAATCTTATTAGAATCTTTTCATTTTGTCTCCTTTAAACACATTAACACATAGGATAAAATAAAATAAAATCTTCTCTTGTTCTGCCGTTCCTCCAACGATTCAATTAGTATGTGTATAGGGCGAATTTTAGCTATTGGATCACGACTGGAATCTCTCTCCAACGATAGGAGAAAATCCAAACCTTAACAGATCTGCTAATAATAAAAGAATACAAAGCAAACATGGAATGACATTCCACCATAGACATTGCAATCAACAAAAAACCTTCCCCAAAAAGAATAAGACTAAAGAATTACCAGCAACAAAGCGTCAAGAAACGTTGGCCCTGATTTACAGGTGTGGTAACGAGAGGGCAAAGCTTCAACATTCTTAGCAACCACCTTTGAAAAATAATCCACCACCACATTCTCTTCGCGCAATACATGAGAGATTTTCCATGTAACCTTTAAGAAGTAAAAGAAAATGACCCTCCAATTATGAAGGAAAAACCAAGACATTGATCTATTCTAAACACAGGCCACCGTTGCCTTCGAGTCACATTCAACCCATAATTTCTGAATCCCCAGTTCACCTCTTTTCTTCTCTACCTGTCTATGTTCGTGTGTACACTTTTTTTTTTTTTTTCCGTTGATTCTATGGAATGAAGAAAAAACTCTTGTATGAAAATTAAGATTGTTTATGTTTTACTTAAAATTGAACCCAGTAGATTTTCTATTTATGATAGAGCACATCCCCAAAGACTATACAATTCAATGTCACTTATACATCCAATCTAAAAGGCAGGATTTTATTTAATTTTTTTTTACCGTTTTGAATTGAAAAATGGAGTTAGTTTTTGTACATGAACGTGTATATTCAGTATGAGCCATTCATGTAATAGGAGAGGAGTAGTTTTGAGATTACATTTTTTCATCTTATAGTTGAAAATACAATAATGTATTTATACGATTGTATAGGGATCCTTTTGGCTTAAAAAATATAGCAAAAATGTAAAAGATAAAACAGTTGAATTTATTGATAAATAAAGCAAAGCCTTATTTGACCCCCTTATGCTAATCCTCAGTAAATTCCGAATGCTAGAATTTTTGTTAACAATTAACAGCATTTTAATTTAGTCTAATTCTAAAAAAAATTAGATAGAAAATTGACTGAATTGAGGAAATGAAGTTCATAGCATTAAAAAAATAAAAAATAAAAAGTTGATAGCATTAGGTGGAGTTTTCCTTTTTACTAAAAAAAAGGAAATCATTATAACTGCAATTTGATTAATCTTCTTGGTTTATCTTATAAGATTTCTCAAGTTTTTAATAGTAAAGATTTCAAATCAAACGGAATTCTTTTTTGTAAGAATCTCATGATGACCAGAAGGCCCCCCAATCTTGAAAGGCAGTTTTGACGCGGAAAAAGTGAAAGGCTGCATGTGTACAACCGGAAAATGGAAAGAGATCTGACAAGACTACTTTTGAAATTCTGAATCAAATTCGCTGAATGATCGTCAACCTTGGTCTTTCAATAAAACGAAACTCTTCTACAGTTCTACACCTGGTTAAGCCACGTCATTTACATACACTATTCATAGTTGCAAATCCAGGGCGAGGAAGGGCTTGGAGCATTTCGGATTCAAAAAAACGTTAGCCCTAGATTCCAAATCCCACCCTCAATCGACTTCGCGTAAGATTTTCGGTTTGGGTTTCTGAATTCACCGAGGTTCTTTTCAGTTCGCGATCCACGGGATCGGAGATGCCGGTGGCGGCTTCCGCTGTCTATTTTCTGAATCTCCGAGGTGATGTTCTCATCAATCGTCTTTATCGCGACGATGTCGGGTGAGTATTTAGGATTTCACAAATAAAACTTCTTTATTTCATCGATCGTTGTTGTGAAGGAAGTGTGGGTTTATTGGTTTGCGTTTTGAATGTATAATTGGTTGTAATCATGTGCTTGAATGGTAGTGTCATTTCTTCAATTTCTAAGAGCGAGAAAGAGACAGGTTTTTTGGATTATGAATTACGGTATTTCAATTATGCTGGCAATAGGTATATCCAAAAACCGGTTTCTGTTATGGTTAGAGTAAAATTGTGTTTTTGAGCAAAGTTGGATTTCAAACACTAGTCCTGTACGTTAACAAGCTAGATCTTCTCTCTTTCGGAATGCTAGAAGAGGTGAAGTCTCAACCTGAATATCTCCTTACCCATCAAGGAATGTGGGTAAACAGTTTGCATTATAAAGGGAAAATCTTCCTATAGACCACTTGCTATACCTGTACAAAGTTTATGGGTGGAAGTGAATATGCATAAGACAAGGAAGGAGATACTTTTTACCCCCCTTTTCAGTTGTGACTTTTATATTAAAATCATCTTACACAAGCTTAAGTGCTCAACAATAAACTGATTGGCATGAAACCATATCGATTGATTCAGATATTTGAAATGACCCAAGCAGATCAAAAGCCAATAGCGACCATAACTAAGACTAATCAGATTTTTTGTTGGTTCTTAATAGAATTACTTTGTAACATGTTAATACTTATAAGGTTGTCACGGTGTAATTCCCAAGGCGTCATCAAGGCGCTTAGACGCCTAGGCGACGCTGAATACTTCCATCAGCCAGTAGCGATGGAACTGCTGAATTAAAAATTATCATATGGTCATCTTACCTCTCTGGTTTGAGTATCCTAATAAAGTACCTTGACTGTTCCTTTAGGTGTTGTGGATTAGATTAATTCCATTCATATTGAAGAATTGCCTCTGCAATATACTTGGGAGAGTGATTGCACTTTATGCTTTCTTCTTAGTTCTACTTCATAAAACAGAGATAGTCATGAGCACATAATTTTTCTCTCCTCAAGTCTATTTTACAAAAGGGAGATGAGAAATGCTAGTACTACAAACAAGTAGGCTACAAAACTTACCTAATGCATCCTCCTCCTTTGACGTGGGCTGGGCTATAGAGAGTGTGAAAAACATAAAAATTAGATTTTAGAGCCCATGTATAGGAGAAAGGGTGGGCTTGTAGAGTTTGTAGCGTTACCTATTTGTATGCTAATTACATAGTTGTCAAGGTGCCAAGGCGAACCAAGGCGTTGGAGGCCTAACGGGGCACCTAGGAGGCCAAGGCTCCAGGCGCTCAATTTTTCAAGGCGTCACAAGGCCGCCTGGGCGCCTAGGCACCGCCTAGGCGACGCCTTGACAACTATGGCTAATAGTCCTCGCAAGAGATAAATCATGGACTACCAAACTCCTGCTGTAGGTGAAATTAATGACCTGATATTCATCATCCCATATGATCAAATTGGCATTACAGCCGTTATATCATAAGCACATGCCCTGTCAGCTTAATGAGATTACTGATTTGGTTCTATGTTACTTCTTGAGTGCTTCTATTTGGTTGACCTGGTTGAGAAATATTCAGGCTGACACAGCATAGTGCTTGTTAGAATTTGTCATGTAGAATTGGTATCGTATACCATATTATGGTTGTGCTTCTTCTTCTGGGGTATTGACATGTTTTTATTTATTATTGTAATGATTCTTCTAGCGGGAATATGGTGGATGCCTTCCGAATGCATATAATGCAAACAAAAGAACTTGGTACATGTCCTGTTCGGCAGATTGGAGGTTGCTCTTTCTTTTATATGAGAATTAGCAATGTGTACATTGTGATTGTTGTCAGCAGCAATGCCAATGTCGCTTGTGCATTCAAGTTTGTTGTTGAGGTACAAATCATCTCCTATTCTTGTTTGTGTGCTTCCATACTATTTTGTCTTTCTTCATAAACATTGAGAGCAAGCTACAGCTTTAATTTGGGAAAGATATTAGTTGAAAATCTTTATCAAGGGTTTCTATTGCAGTGTGTGTCACAAGTGTAGTCATTGAACATTGATCTGATTAAATGAAACTGGACAGTGGAGGTTTCAAGTTTGCTAATTTAGTTCCATTACTTACTACTTAGTAGTAGGAATCTGCTTCATTTTGATTGTACTGCTCACTTGAGGAAATTTTGTGTTGGCTACCTGATGCAGCATGCTCTTTTAGGCCCACTTTACATGCATTTATGTGCCCTAATCTTATAATGTTGCTCTCTAGTGCAAATAAATTGTTATGTAAGGTCATTGATGTCCTTTCCTTTCCCAACCTTTAACAGCTCCAAGAAATATGAGAAGTTCTCCACATGGAAAGAATTTTCTAAAGAAATTTACTTGAAAAGGTTCTGAACTACATATTCCACTGACAGAAAGAGAGGATCTGTCCATACCCATGGGAATGAATCTAATGCCTTTGATTAAATTATCATATATCTGTGGGTTGGATGATCTTTACTGAGGGAGCCAGGGCAAATAAAGATTATGCTTTTGCATTCAAACCTTCCCTTATTTTATTGTGCCCATAGGTTGGCTTTTTAAAGGTCCACAGTCTGGTATTTATGTGTCTTTTTATGAAGTTGCTGCTGGCACATTCTTTCTTATTTATAGATCTCAAAGTTTGTTTTTCTTTATCATTGTTGAATGGGTATTTATTTGATCAAAACATGTTAAGAAATGTAAAGAAATAAAAGCAGCTTACTTCACCCACATCCATTTCCATCTCATCTGTCTGTCATTATCCATCACCTCCCTTACTGTGGTCACTAATGTCAACACAGGCATGCATCGATCAAACCCATCAAAATGGGTTAGGAGATTTCTGTCATCGATTGGATGTTCTCTTTTCCTTTACAGTCTAGACACAAGTAAAGCCTTCAAAAAATCTTGTAGAAGTCTCACGATGAGACTACAAGGACTTGGTATATTCTTAAGAAATTCAATAAGAAGAAAACTTAGAAGAAAATAAAAAAATACCCACTTTTCACAAAACTTAACAATGGAGTCATTATTCAAGTAAATTTTATGGCAAATATTTAACAAAAATATGTAAAACGGAAGTCAACAAGGACTTGATATATTCTTAAGAAACATTCAATAAGAAAAAACTTGAAAGAAAACAAAAGGACCCACTTGTCACATATCTTAACAATGGAGTTATTATGCAAGTAAATTTTAGGGCAAATATATTTAACAAAAACACGTAAAAGTGGAACATTCATTATATCTTTGATATATAAACTCTTTTGAAACTTACTGTCAGTTTGATAGTAAATCGACCTGTTCAAGAAGTTGTATTTTTGAGAGGGTTTGTTTTTATTTCTTAGATCATCATTTAATTTAATAGCTTCAAAAGTTGCAAGGATGGACTCCTTTTTGTTAGACTTAATCCAAGCATATGTTATTTTCTCAAAATCATCAACTTATTTCATAACAAGATTCTGAGAATATTTGTTTTCTACGAGCTCATACGTCTATTTGAATTATATATGTGCAGGCTGTTAACCTGTTCAAATCTTATTTTGGTGGAGCATTTGATGAAGATGCAATTCGCAATAACTTCGTTCTGATTTATGAGCTTTTGGATGGTATATATTTTGAACCATGTTTCTGACTTTGTAAAGTGTGCATCATTAGTTTCATAATAGCCTTGATATTCTATATTTTTGTAGATTCATGCAAATACTGTCATGATTATGACATGCTCTTGGCATTGCAAAGTTGCAAACGATCAAGATTTTTAATATGTTATGGGATAATAAGGCTCAAAGGATCAGGATCTGGGGTGTGATCCATCCCAATTAATCCCCAGTCTGGATGTATTAGCTGGTCCTCTGTCACTTTGGACCAATCAAATTATCCACCATGCAACTCATTTATGATAAGTCTGCCAGTCCTGATCCGGAGCAGTCAGGATGGACCAATTATTGAAACCATGTGGAATACTGCTTTATAATCCTGATAAACATTCTTTCCTATTATGACTGCATTTGCCAATTATCCACTAGGATGTTCCCATGAATAGTTCAAAATACTAGTTACTACTGCATAAGCCTTAGGGTTTGTTCATATAAAGATCAGTTGAAGATTATAACCTCATGAGGTTTCTGAATACACCACTGATCTTCCTTCGCCAGAATTTCTTTTTAGATGTTTTGGTGACATGAGGTATTAATTATTTTGTACCCCCCACAACATAAGCATTTCTTAATGACAATTGTCAAAAAGCTACTTTAGGTGCATTATACATAATAATTTTGGGGTCTAAGTCCAAATTTGGGCTTATATTGGACAAATTCATAGAGTATTTACAAACAAATACAGTTCGGCTGAAAGCTTAAACATTTGATTTGAACCACTGGTGAAGAAAATATAATAAGCATTGGTTATATTCCATAAAACAGTGTGCTGTGCCTGAATGAGAAGTCAATAAACATTGATATGAGCCCACGAACCAACTTTTTTTTTGGTGTGCCCTTGGAATACATTTATGAGTACTCATTTGATGCACTGAAATATTTCAAATAATGGGTTTTGCTCATTGTTCTGTCAAAAGTTTGATCAAATTGCTAAGATATACAAATCCAACTCTAGCCATCATCTTGGCAATGCCACATTCTCTCCTTTGTCTTTATCTGGTTTTGATGGCTAATTGACCACTTGATTTATGTCTTCTTCTTAATGAATGATTTGATTGGCTGTTGCTTTCTGTAATATTTTGTTAGAAATTTTCATTTTTGTTTCATTCGATTGTGGTTGAGAGCAGTTAAGTGGAAATTATATTTCTAGGTATTCAGTGCATGATTATTGAAAGACTTGACTTTGATAAGTTGCTATGGTGTTGGATCGTGTTCTTTCATGTCAATGGTGAAGAGATGAGCAATTGTAGAATCATCTATCTGAAAGTGATGGGTTGTGAAAGCTGACAACTTTCCATGGAAACCTGTGTGGGAAAGAAAAGGTTATTGATAAGTGCAAGTGGCTGGTTGGATTGGTCCGATTGGAACCTGCTTTACCTATTCTTTATTGGAACTGGATGAGGAAGAAGCAATGTTTACCTAAGGTTAATGGACCTGTATGGGTATATTTTATGGGTCACCTGACTCGCCTCCCATTTCCGTATGAAAATAAGTATGGTTAATAATGTGGGGAAGCTGAGTGATACTAGCGTCTTAACTCTGAACTGATATGTTCCAGAAGACCCAAGGGAGGTTAATGAAATTATCAGGAACCTCTCCATTTTTTTTTGGGGGTGAATAAGTAATATATTAACAAAACCCGGAGAGCTTACAAGAGTAGGGAAACCAATCAAGGGGGAACTCTGAGGGGGTGTTTGGTAACACTCCAGAAGTTGGATTCTGACTTCTGGAGCATAAATGGAGTAGAAGCCTGTTTGGTAATCCGGTTCGGACTTCTGGAGAATCCATGAGTGAACCGGCTCCAAATGAGCTCTAGAATCCAATTTTTTGGAGCATCAAATAGATGCTTTTCGACTTCAGAGCATAATTTTGGAGTAAAAATCACCCCACACCACTACTACCACCAACAACCACTACCACCGCCACAACCCACCAGCCACCAACCACCACCCACCACTGCCACCACCCTCCACCACCCACTGCCGCCACCACCACCACTACCACACTGCCACCACCCACCGCCACCTACCATCGCCACCACCACCAGCCACCGGTCACCAACCACCGCCACCTACCATCGCCACCACCACTAGCCACCAACCACCGCCACCACCACCTACCACCACCACCAACTATCACCCACGACCACCGCCACCACCACCACTCCCCGTCGCCATCACCACCAACCACCCACCACCGCCACCACCATCCACTACCACCCACTGCACCTACTATCGCCACCACCACCAGCCACCAACCACCACCACTACCACCCACCACCACCACCAACTATCACCCACCACCACCGCTACCACCACCACCCCCCGTTGCCACCACCACCAACCACCCACCACCGCCACCATCATCCACCACCGCCACCACCATCCACCACCAACCACCGCCACCTACCATCGCCACCACCAACAGCCACCAACCACCGCCACCTACCATCGCCACCACCACTAGCCACCAACCACCTCCACCAACTATCACCCACCACCACTGCCACCACCATCCATTACCACCCACCACCACCGCCACCACCACCACCCACCCACCGCCACCCTTCACCACCATCTCCCACCCACCACCACCGTCACCAACCATCACCATTCACCACTAGTGCCACCATCCACCACCCACCAATACCATTTTGGAGTTCATGACTAAATTAAGTTAACAAACATGTTTCTACTCCTATATACTCCTGAATCCTTTTGAAGTTGGAGTAGAAATTTGAACCAGAAGTAAGAATCCCAGAGTTGAAGTTTTAACAAACAGCCCCTGAAGATGCAACACAACAAACCAGAAAAGACAAGGGAGCTCCTATTCACATTATGGATGAATAGGTAAATTCCACTCAAATAAAATAAGCCTATTTCTAAGCGTATCTGGGCTGGGCTTGGGGATAGCACAGACAATTCCACAAACATCAAAGAGAATGGCCTCTCAAATCTGCAAGAAGTTTATAGAATTAGAACTCCAAGAACGCAGATTCCTTTCCATCCATATATGATATATCGTCGCATAGAAGGCAAGCTTGCCCACCATCTCACAGGGCTACTTCCCTTGAAAAAATTTATGAACCCATCTCCATTCCCTCTCGAAGGATAGAACCCGCCTAGAGAAAGGCCAGCAACGTTTAAGAATATCTTTCCAAATATGGTTGGAAAACAGCAAGTCAAAGAAAAGGTGCAAGATGTCTTCTTTTGCAGACCAGCAAAAGCAGCAAGAATCTTGAACCTGTATGCGACTCTGCAGGAGGAAAGAGTCGAAAGACCCTGTGGAAAGGAACCATGTAAAGACTCTCCAAGCAATAAAACTATGACGGGGGATGTGCCCTTGGAACCAGATCGCATCGAACCAGAGAACTGGAGATGCACGAGAGCGGATAAGATTCCACCTTGCTGTGGTTTTGTTCAACCCTCATATCATAAAGGGGAAATTGTTATCAGCAAGATTTGTGTTCTGGAATTTGTTATCAGCAAGAGTTGTGTTCATCCAGAAATCCTCTTTAATCCACTTCATTTTTTTGGCCGCTTGCATAATTTGTCCACTTATATTAGAATCGTTGAATTTTTGTTGTATTGTTAAACAATGTTCATAGTTGTCAAGACGTCGCCTAAGTGTGTTTGGGCGGATTTGCTGGGCCAAGGCAAGCTGTCAGCTTATTGTCCAAGATTTTTTTGTTGTTGTTGTTGTTTTTATTTCATTTCCAATATTTCTATGTGCTGATGAACTAATTTCTGGTGCACGGCACCGCATGGAATCATGTTCAACCAAAAAAAAAAAAGAACAAAAGAGTGATATGTGAGGTAATGAAACCCTTGATCTTATCAAGAAAATTGGAAAAACGAATAGAAATCTTGGTCGGGAGCACAAGCATTCTCCTCGTGACTCCGGCTCTGCCGACAGAATGTGACCATGACTCTGGCAATGAAATCTCGGTTAGTTTCTTTTGCTTCATCTTCTTCTTCCACTACTCGTTTTTTCTTTCTTCACTTACCTCTTACGTTACCAACTTACCGCTGAACTTTTGCCCCCTCTTTCTTCTTTGATTTTCCTCCTTATTTCTTCTCTCTTTTCCCCCTTTCTTCACTTCTCTGTTATGTTGCTACTTAGCTTTTCCCCCCGGATCCACATCCTCACTTCCAAGAGAATCTAGAGGAGAGGTGGCGCCCCCATTGGATGGACGACACCTGGGGCTCGGGTTCACCCGAGCCCTTCATCAGAGCCGACACCCCCTGTCGTGTCGGCTCGGTGTTGGCTCGGATGATCGCATGGAGGGCTTGGATTCATCCGAGCCCCAGGTGTCGTCTATCCAAATGGGGCGCCACCTCTCCTCCAGATTCTCTTGGAGGAGAGGATTTGAATCCTTTTCCCCCCCTATCTATGGTAGTGGGAGTAGTAGTGGCTGCTGTGGCAGGCTTTATTCTGAGATATGTGATTCTGTGATTCGAATTAAATTGTTCAACTGTTAGTATAAATAATATAATTCTGTGGTTTTGTGATTGTGTAATCTGTGATTATGTGATTCACTGATTCTGAAATTCTGTGATTATATAATTCATTGGTTGTGTAATCCACTTGTGCAATATAACCCTGAACAGCAGCATCTAGGTTCAACCACTCATGCATGCCCAGGGGTAGGCACCTAGACACCCCTCCATTGCCTTGGGTTGCCTTGACAACTATGACAATATTTTTGAGTTTCTCTTTAAAAATAGAATAAAAAAAAATGCAGCAGTAGATCAAACCATAATATTTTTATGCCTGAAGGACATATTGATTGCATTGTTTATGGTCCAAGTAGATGATGTTGTTTCGTCCTCATATTTCATTTATTTTGCCATGGCTACTTAGCACCCTCTTTTTTGTTGGGACTTTTTAATTGTCTTATTTTCTGCAGTGTTTTGTGTAAATTCTCTCATGATCTGCATTTGGTTTGTTTCCTTCTGTGGCATTTTGAATCATCATGTAGCATTTTGTGCTTTCCAAATCATTTTGCTTGAAATGGATGGCCAGCAATCCTTTTGCTTTTATATTTTTTATTATTAGAATTAGTTTCATCTAAACAAACAAAGTATCTCTTTTCCAATATGCAGAAATAATGGACTTTGGTTATCCTCAAAATCTTTCTCCGGAAATTTTGAAGCTTTACATCACTCAGGAAGGAGTCCGCTCACCATTCTCGTCCAAGGTTAGATTTGAAAGATATAATCTCCCAGATTCATCATGTCTGTAGGTGGTCTTCTAGGCCTAAATTTTGAAATATATAGATAGTTGTTATAATGATGAATGATCTGTCTCAGGGGTGTCACGGAGGCAAGGAGACCCAAGGCGCTGTCACTGGGTGCCCAAGGCACTCACATAGGTGCCCAAGTTTCCAAGGAGCCACCAAGGCGCCTGGATGCCTAGGCGAATCCTTGACAACCTTGACCTGTCTTGCTCTAGCAGTCTAGCATCTAATTTATACATATTACAGGGATGTGCTTGGTTTAGCATTCTTGTGTGTAATACGTGCATGCATAATTGCATATAAGTACACTTCCATGCATGCCTTAATACATTTATTTATGTATATATATGTATGAACATTGAAGGTTCTCTAATTAGTTACTTTTGCTATGTAAAAAATTGGCAGCCTGCAGATAAACCAGTTCCTAATGCTACTCTACAAGTTACAGGTGCTGTAGGCTGGCGAAGGGAAGGCCTTGTTTATAAGAAGAATGAGGTGATTTTATTTTTCGTGCTTTTCTATGTTAAGAGTTAAAACTGTAGTGTGGGAAGGTGAATGTATTGGATTATCATGTGTGTTACAGGTATTTTTGGATATCGTGGAAAGTGTCAATCTTCTTATGTCTTCGAAAGGTATCTAATGGGACTCCAAGATGTTTATTTATTCCTTGCACAAGCATAATGCAGTTCTGTTTTTTGATAGATACAATACGTATTCTTGTTAGTTTATTTATTCCTTGCACAAGCATAATGCAGTTCTGTTTTTTGATAGATACAATACGTATTCTTGTTAGTATTGAATATATTGGTGGTTGCAGGTAATGTTCTGCGTTGTGATGTGACTGGGAAGATCCTCATGAAGTGCTTTTTGTCTGGCATGCCTGATTTGAAGTTGGGATTAAATGACAAAATTGGTCTTGAAAAGGAATCACAACTTAAATCCCGTCCAGCTAAAAGGTAGCTTTTTGGGGATCGAACCTGCCTTATTCTTAGCGGATTTTATTGGTTAATATATTGTTTTATTTTCCAATTTTGTTAATATTTTAATAATTTATTTAAGTTAGAGTTTTACTAGCTTACTGTATCAGGTCTGAGCTGTTAATGATCAATACTTTACTGGCAGTTGATTCTGGGATTTTACAGTTGCAGTGCTAGATCTAAGAGAGAAAATTTAAATCTTAGTAAGGTAATGTGATCTCTCAGCTAACCAACTGGGGACGTCTGCCAGCACCCAAACCAGCATTACTTTCTGAACAACCTGCTTATCATTTTCATGGGTGGTCAGTGTCTTGTTGCAATTGGAGACCTTTGGACCAGAAAAATGAAATTGGATACCTAACCCATCAGAGGTAGAGCTGGTACTTAACAGTTCTCCTATGATAAGCCATCACCTTCAACTGCTAGTTGAATATCTTTGTATACCAGCCTACCAGACCTTGACGTGCTGCATAGACTTGATAAGCCTTCTATTGAAGCACCATTCCCATGTCAGATAGGCCTCCATATCGGATGTTTTCCAATTGTAGGGAAGAGGTGGTAACACAAGCATATAAGGGGTGCAAAAGTATCACCCATTTCTTGAGTTGTTGGTTTTGTGGTATATAACCAAGGTGGCTTAAGAAGTTCAGGACTCTTAAATCTAAGAGTTTCATCCTTCAAAACCTTGAAAGCAAGTCCACCTAATGCAGATCGAGAAAGGAATCTGCAAGTTATGGGCTCAATTAAGGATTGGAGGAAGAAGACTCTAATTCGAGGGACAATATGGCCAGATCTGAATACAGGTCTAACTGTCAAATTTCAAGAAATTAACTACCAGATTTCCAAAATTATTTTTCAGAATTAAATCAGAAAATAAAATTCCCAAATATTTGAAGTCAATGGGAGAAGTTGATATGAGAGAGAAAAGTAAAAAAAATGTAGGTGGATAGAGAAAATTTAGGAGAAGATGGAGAGGAATCTGATTTTTAGGATAGAAGAAACAAATCTAATGGATAAGAAATATCAGATCTGATCTTAAGTCGATGATCAGATTTAGAGAGAAATATTATCAATTGGATATCAGAATCGTTGGCTGAAAGAGGGAGGAAACAAAAAGTATCGATTGGAGGGAGAAGAAAGAGAAGAGACAAAATCAGGTCTGAAAACAGAATTGAAAGCATAAAAAGAAAAAACTTGGGAGAGGAAAAAGGAAAGAGAATATTAAGAAGAGGGGGAGAGAGAGAGAGAGAGAGAGAGAGATATCAAGAGGGAAGAGTGAGATATCTTACCAAATTGAGAAGAGGGGACAAACCATGGACCAGCAGGTCACACAGGGGCTAGCTCAACAGCTTTCGAAAACTCTATCAAGGTTTAAAATCTCGGATTTCGATTTCATCTCGATCAGACCGAGGTTGCTATGATCTCACCGAGATGCTGCATTTTTTTGGCAGTGGTTCAAACTTGGAAGTACATGTATGATGGAGCCAATATAGTGATTAAGAGGTTGAGATTCTCAAAATTTCGGAGATCTCACCGAGATTTTGTTTAATTTGGTCCATGGTCTAATTGAGACTTCCAAGATTTTCAAGTTTTTTAATTCTGATGTTGTTTCGTTTTGATGAGGTCGAGATTTTGAGATTTTGAGATTTTTGGAAGATCTCGCCGATATTTTGTTCTAAGTTTTCTGTAGCATTCCATTCAAGTCTGAATAATCGTGGTTACTTGGATGTATATAAAGAGAAATAAAAAGACTCCTAATTACTAAAACAGAAATAGAATTCAATAAGGAAACTAAGACTCCTATTCATCCTCTAAAATAGAACATTAGAACTTGAAATCTAACTTGGGGCTTTAACTCCTAATCTCATATGCAAACTTAATCCCCAACTATGGGCACATAACAGAGACCCATTACATCAATAATTCTAAAAACAAAGCCTTAAAGCCCATTGTTGATTTTTTGGGGAATGAAGGATTGTCAATGACAGTCCCACAACTTTATTTATAATAAGTGAGAAATAGAGTAATAGAGTACAAGTACATAACTACCCTTATACCCATATTACAACAACCGTATAACCCAACCATGGGCCAAAATAAAGTCCTCAAAGGCCCAAATGGCTCGGATTGGACACCCTTAACTGCTGCATCACCACCTTCTTGCAGACCTCAAGAAGGAGAATTGATGACCTTCCTCTCAACACCCAGAGTATAGATGTAATGCAGTCACATTGCATTAGGATTAAGAATTTCTAGTCATAGTAGAATTTGTATGATGGCAAAGAGGGTTTCAACACATTCCTGGAACAAATCCTGATCTGCATCATTGTATTTTGAAAGTTCTATATAAGGATTGATGCAGTTCAAGGGAGAAGAGTATTCACATGTTACTGTTCACGTGAACAGTGGTCATGGTACTGTTCAGCTGCAAGCTATATTGGGAAGATTCAGCTGCTGGAAAGAGGATCTTGGAAGTATCTGTTGGAGTGTGCTACAAGGATGCCAGCTGCAAATTACTTTTAGAGTTTCTATGTTTGTGTTAAGAGTGTGCTACAAGCAAACTTATATGGCTGGGCTTTTATTAGTTTCTATTTTCAGTTGTTAGATTACATATGATTTAGTTTCTGTTTTCTGTTTTATGGAGTTTTCTTGTCAAGTTTGTATAGGTTCAGTGATTTCCAAGTTATATGTTTCTATTTTGGAATCAGATTTGATTTAGTTTCATTAATAGTTTCTATTTTCAAGGATTCTTGTTTGTCAAGTCAAGTAGTAGGGAGTTACTAATTTTTGGCTTTCTATCTTTGTAATTCTTATTCGCAATTATTAATAAAGATGAAGGAGAAACTCTTCACAGATTTGAGACTGAGTTCATTAAAAAAAGTTGTGTTCATGTGTGGACTATGAGAGAGACAGCTTAGGTGGGAAGCTGTTGGGAACTGTCCCACATTGCTTAAGATTGGAACCTTGGGTGCCTTATATATGTAAGAACCCTCCACTTACTAGTTCGAACTTTTGTGATGCAAGCTTAACATGGTATCAGAGCTCCAGGTTCCTTCATTATGGTCACCCAAAAGAGAGACTACGGTCACCCAAAAGTGGGACTACATTTGCCATGTGTACTGTCACCCAAAAGATGAGCAACACGTGAGGGGGATTGTTGGGAATAGTCCCACATTGCTTAAGACTGGAACCTTGGTTGCCTTATATATGAGAGAATCCCTCCCTTATTAGTTCGAATTTTTGAGATGGAAACTTATCAAAAGCCTGGTGGCAAAGGGGTTTAGGACAACACAAATTCACAAACCCTCTTTGCTACAGGATCCTTATTCAGTCCAACACAAATCTGCAGAAAAAAGTAATGAAAAAAATTACTTATCTCGAAATCTGTCTGTCAGAAATTGATGAAATTTGGTTTGGAAGTCCTTGATGATATTTATGAACACCCTTCTTAAATTGAAGAAGATCATAACAGAATTGAGGAAGCTGTGGGGCCCGCAAGTTGGCTGGGCCTCATAGCGCCTAAATCTGAGCAGTGTTAACTATCAGCTTTATAATCTAGACTCAGTTCAGCAATAAATCTCAATGGGTCTGTAGGAATAGTGTCGCCAGCAAAGGAGGAAATTTTATAACTCAAATTAAAGGTTAGAATATCAAAGAAGAAAGAAGAATGATAGGTTGAGTCTCACAACCTGGTGAGGCTCAACCAGAAAATTTTAACTCTTTAAATTTTCTGGAAAAACTCTAAGAGCTGCCGCCAGCTTCTACTCCTCTTATTTATAATGAGAATCCGTACAATTAAAATAGGAAAGAGAGAAAACTATTAAAAACTAAGCCTCCTTATAACATAGGAAGGTTTTAATACAATGGAAAGAAAACTTTCTAAATCTGAAAATAGGAAAGGTATGACTTGGAAAGCTATGACTTGGTCTCCAAGTAATTGAACTTTTCAACTATCCATTCCATATATTAGGAAACTAAGTAAACAATAGAATTAGGAAACAAACTAACTATCTATTAGTAGGAAACTTAGGAAACTAATAGTGCTGAAAACTAGTAGTGCTGACTAGGCAAAAGTGCTAGCAGTACTAGAGAAAAGTGGTCAGCCCAATTGGAAGGTTCTTCTTTCGGCCCCTTTGGGAGTAGACTTGGGCTGCATCACTAGGGTTGTGGGAAGCAACTGAACCCACATTCCTTAAGGCTGAAACCTTGGACGCTATATGTGAGAATCCCTCCCTTACTAGTTCGAACGTTTGAGAAGGAAACTTAACAGAAGCCTAGGGTTGTGGGAAGCAATTGAACCAAAGGTGGAAGGCCTTTGGGTATATCATTCTTGTTTATCTTCTTTCTTTCTTTCCTTGAACCTGTGAGCAAAGAGTGTTGCTGTAGATATTAGTGGTTGTTTTTATTTGTTGGCATTCTTCACACCATACTACTGTTATTGCTGTTAGGAGTCCTAAGAGTGAAAACACCTTGTTGCCAGTTGTTGTTTTAATGTTTTCCCTGCTGATTTGCATGCTGTAACCTGCTGGCATCACATAGAAGTGAATCTGCTGTTGAGCTGGTAGCTGTCAATTCTAGGATTGCTTCTACATTAGATAATTACCCTGTCCTCTAGCTATACTAGATTGAATGGAAATTTTGAGTTTTGTTAAGCGGTTTGACTGTTTATGAGTTTCAGCCATGGCTGAAAGTTAGCTTCTCTAATCTCCTTCTTCCTTCATCTGAATTCCTACTACTCTTCTCTGATTGCTATCTTTTTTCTTCTTTACTGTTCAAGGTTTCTGTTCATGGTTACTGTTTACAGTTCTATAACAGCACCTACTTTCTTATTCTTCTATTTTTTAAACCCTAATCAGTTTTATCCAATTCCCATCACCCTTACTTGTAGTTCAGCCATAGAAAAACTATCAATCAAGGCTTTATTGTGTTTGTCACTTATTGAAAGTGTTTCTTTTTTACAGTGGTAAGACCATTGAGCTTGATGATGTTACATTCCACCAATGCGTGAACTTGACGAGGTTCAACTCAGAAAAAACTGTTAGTTTTGTGCCACCTGATGGGGAGTTTGAATTGATGAAGTAAGCATGCTACTTTTTCTTCGATATTAATGTCTGTATTAGCTTTGGTTTAAATGTTGTGAGCTGTAGTAAAGTTAAAAATGGATCTACAGATGTTCACTTTGATGGCATACTAATTATATATGAACGTTTCTTTTATTTGTAGAATTTTGGCAGTTATCTTCTTAGTAAACATCTCTTTGTTTAGGAGTCCAGGATATTAAAACAGTTTGATCTAAGTAGATAGAGAAAAACCTTTTGTTACAGTAAGTTTGGTACTTAATTTGCATATTAGTAGTTAACATGGACTTCGTTTCCCCTTCATTTCTTGTTAGTGACATTCTTCGCTATATGCAGGTACCGCATTACTGAAGGCGTAAATTTGCCATTTCGGGTATTGCCAACAATCAAGGAATTGGGTCGGACACGCATGGAAGTAAATGTTAAGGTTTGTAGATGGCATTTTAGAGGAGGAAATACTCATAAATGATTTTGGTTTGGGAGTTACCTAACTGCTATCGACCTTCAGGTTAAGAGTGTTTTTGGTGCAAAAATGTTTGCCCTTGGAGTTGTTATAAAGATTCCAGTGCCAAAGCAAACGGCAAAGACAAGTTTCCAAGTGACAACTGGTCGAGCCAAGTACAATGCTTCTATTGACTGCTTGGTTTGGAAGTGAGTGTTTCAGTATTTTTAGGAATTTTGAAATATGTAATGTAGACCAGACTTATAGGTTCTATCGTATGTTAAAGGAGGTATTGTCTTGTATCATTTCTTCGTGTGGTTTTAATTTAAAAAAAAAAAAAAACCAGATATGTGGTCAATCAGCCATTCTGCTGGTAATATCTGCCCCCCCTCTCTCTCTCTCTCTTCCGATAGGCCTCTTTACTACACGGTCCAGACCAGATTGGCATTTCCTGGGTAGTGATCTAGGGTCTGAGCTGGATCTTTTTATCCTTGTTTGTACTTGATGGATGTGCTTTTTTGCTAACTATTCTGTTCATCTACATTCTCAAGCCACTCACTCCCCTAAAAATATTAAGGCAACTAAGATTCCTCACGCAGAAAAGAATGAGCCCGACCGTGTACCCTACTTGCGCTGCTTGCTTTGGAGGGAAACTGAAAACGTATGATATATGAAATGCAACATGTTGATATTAGTAGAAAGTGGAAACACTTTTTTCCCTTAAAAACTATTGGAACAAGAAGCTTCTATGTCAGGGTTTTATTTTTTTATATTTTTTTTTTTTGAGGGGGTTGGGGGGGGGGGAAGGACTAGCAATGTCTAGCTATTGCATTGCAAATTCTATTAGGAATGTATATTTGGAGAACACTGTTGGCCTTTTATCCATTTGCAACTTCTACTTTTTGTTCATGCTCTACCCAATTATGCATTAAATTTGCTTTTTTGCTTTCATTTTATTTTTCTATTTTCTTCTTCTTTATCTTCTTCTTCTTCTTCATTTTTTTTTTTTGGTGGGGGGGGGGGGTTAGTTGATTTCTGATTGATCTGTATAATCTTTTTTATAATCTTTTGAAACTCTGCAGGATACGGAAATTCCCTGGACAAACAGAACCAACTATGAGTGCGGAAGTTGAGTTGATTTCTACAATAGCAGAAAAGAAGTCTTTGACTAAGCCGCCAATCCAAATGGAATTCCAGGTGCCATGACAGTTATACATTACCATGTTATAAATTCTTAATAAATTGCTAAGTTTATTTATTGGGAGAGGATTGGCTGTTGTGATTAAGCTTGTAATGTCTAATCCAACAGGCTGTGTGGCAAAAGCATGTACCTGATCCCAATTATGGCTTTATATATTTGGCTTTTGCTCTCGTCCTTTTATTTTCTCTTGTGGTATGTGTATATACATGTGTAGACACTTACAGATACATATATAGTCCAATGAGTTTGACATGGGAGGTTTTTTCACAAGAAATTGGTGATGGTACCAGGTTTTCTCAAAAGCGAGAAAGTGTGTTGACCTTGACAAAACAAAATGAGCTATGAAGCCTTTACTTACCAAGGAGAACAGAGAAGAGGTTTCCCCCTTCTTATAGAGGAGATTTTTCTGCTCCGTGTTTTCTGAGACGTGGTTGCCCATTAAAGTTGCTTAAAGCCTGAAATTTAGCAAGTGATGTACTGTTAGTTCTTCCCTGAATATCATACACAATGTACATAAATATAATAATAGTAACAAAAAGAATAAGAAATTCCTATTTTGGGTGGGGATTTCTGATCCTATCTATTTTGCTTCTTTGGTGCTTGGGTTTGGACATTAACAATTAGTAGTTTCAGTCTCTTTCCTTGTATTGCTAGATGGTAAAACTGTCATGTTGATGTAATTTGTCCTCTGTAATTTGTAATTCGTAATTCCTGGCATTTCATATGGCATACCACCATGGCACCATATGAGAACCAATTCTAATTGGCTACATAGACATGCGCATAGGCTTCTGTAAATTCTTAAATAATTTTCATTCTTCAGGTTACAACATTTCTCAATCCCTTCTGTGGTGTTACATTCAATAAATTATCAGAATATTTTATGAATTGAAAATATGTATATTTTTAATGATGTAGTACTGTATTAATTAGTATGTGACGAGCTATCAAGGTTTTGATTTTCTTTATTTTGTTGAGGAAGATGGTACCATGTTTGGAGATATATAAAGATGAGAAATATGTTGGAGATGTTAAAGGATGAAACTAGAATTGAAAAATCTACCATATTATTGATTTATTTCTTCAGTCTTGATCTTCCATTGTACACATCTCCATGCCTAGGGAGAAATAACCAATTTGGTGAACTGTGTTTTCTGCAGGTTCCAATGTTTACAGCGTCAGGTTTACGAGTCCGGTTTCTCAAGGTATGCATATGAAACTGTCCCTATAAGCCTATATTGCTTGTCTATTCAGTATGGATGTGTTCTCATAAAGTTCTACCTCATCAACCTTCTGCAGGTGTGGGAGAAGAGCGGATATAATACTGTTGAGTGGGTTCGATATATTACCAAAGCCGGGTCATATGAAATTAGATGTTAGAGACGTGAAGACTATTTCATACTTCTTTAAAGAATTGTCGGGGTTTACATTTCCTGTGACGGCCCAGATCATGAGGTGGCAAGGGCTAATGATTCCAAGTCTTTTGCAAAAAATAGAGTCCACAACCCCACTAAAGGTGCAGCTACTAGTGTTCTGCTTTCTTGTATTATTAGAGTCGTTTTTTCATTTTTGTCGTTGCAGTAGAACTCTGTCAATATAACGATTACTACTGGAGTGGCGGCTGGCTCAATACTGGTTCTGTAAATGTTACTGCTCATCATGATTTGTCACGATTATTGTTGTTTAGCTGTTTTATAACACTGTTGATTTGAGAATGGCAGTTTCCTAGTTGTTGTTCTTAGCTACTTATCAAACCCACATTTACCCCGTGTTGGATTGAGAAATCAAATTGAGAATACATTAAGCCTGTATTGAACACCGAGATCAGATGCAGCAATGTGGCTTTCATTCTCAACAAACAAGGCAATATCAAGGTTTAAAGGATTGCCTATCCTTGTGAGAAGTCATGGCTAACTCAATTTGACTTTTATTAGGATAAGATTGGCAGATCTGAACCAACTGATGAGGATCAACCCAAGGGGTTAGATTTGGTTGATCCCGACTGATCCGAATATGTTTTTGACAGAACTGGATGATATGATTTCTGGACCATCCAAAGGCTTAAAAACTTTGGGATATGTAGGTTAACTAACCAATGGACAGGTAGGTTAACTTCTCAATTGTTCAGGTTGTTAGTTCAACCAAGGCGTTGGTTTTTTTTTGTTCCTTGTATTTTCAGCCAGTAAGTATAACTATTTTAGAGTTAAGTGGTAGCAAAATGCTTTTAGATTGGCATGGAACTTACCAAATGAGTAAATGGTGACATGGCCAATATATCTAAACAATTTGAGTGACATCTAAGCTATCACGTGGCAAATATTTGTGGAAATTTACAAATCTTTATCTTGGGGCTTTGAAGGAAACATTCACCGCAGATATATACCAACACCAAAAATTATTTCCTGGGGGAATTCTAAGAACACCTTATGCTGGAAGTAACAACATACTAAACGCTTCAGGGGGATTTCAGAACAGAAAAATAATGGCTCTCAATCCTAGGGAAAATGCTAGTACTTTTACAACCCTCTCTTAATGCAAACCTAACATTGTATCTTATTAGGTTATTAATAGAAGCAAATGTCACAAATGCTAGAATGTTATTAGAATGAATTGATCAAATGATCCTAGAGCAGACCAGCCTGTTGATCAACTTCATCACTTGAGAATCTGGAGCTTTTAGTTCCTAATTTTCCCAAATAGATTTTCATTTTTTAGGTAGACCTCTACTAAACCAATGCCTACTCACTTGCTTATTATTGATTTATATGCTAATGAGTATAAAGTGGAGACATATTATTTCTTCATAAAAGGGACCAACCGAAAATTTGAATAAAGTTAGGAAAAAGGAGAAAAATAATAATGGTTGTCCTTATCTTACATTTGGTTTTTCCTTATCTATTCACTGCTTATTGATGTCAATGTATATTGAGTGTAAACTAGACGTTCTCCTTGGTCCATATTAGAGGACGGGCCTTGATATGTTAGTAAAGTTGTTATATTGCAATTTAGTGGTCACGGATTTGAAACATGAAAACACTCTCTACATTGTAGGGATAAGGTTATATACATTTTATCCTCCCCAGACCTTGCAATAACAAAAACTTCGTGCACTGAAATGCCCTAAACTGGACCTTCCCCTTAATTTTCTTTAAAGACCTTAAAATAAAAAGAGGGAATAAAGTCATGTTTTAGTGGTCAATAAAAGAAAAATTGTTGCAATAGATAGCTACAGGAGTCCTATCCAATCGCCAAAACCCACATATGAAGAGATGCTCTTCATCATGGTGGAAAGAAAGTGAATCCAATTATGATTCTCAGTCTCATCTGATTTACTTAAAAAGGAAAAAAAAAAATTCAAAACTTACAATGGGATATCATTAAAAAAAAGAAAAAGAAAAGAAAAGAAAAAAAAAATAATATAAAAAAGGGCAGACGCGTGTTCATCTTCTGAATCAATCCACTTGAAGGCCCACAATTATATGCATATTCTAACTTTAGGCACTGTTTTTTTTTTGGTAAGAATTTTAGGCACTGTTTGGATCAACAGGGGATATCCGTTCCTTTAATTAATTAATTGACCCACTCCGGCCAATCCTCATCCATCCATCAACTAATTAATTAATTAATTAATTAATGATAAAAAAAAAGTAATTATTTCGTTGTTCACCAATTTTCCAAGCATTAATATTTTCTTATTTACAAAGTTAAAGCAAACACGCGAGAGCAGTAAAAAAGGTTTGGTCACACTAGGGAACTTTGCAAGTCAGAAGCCAGACGCAACTACCCAAAATCATGTGTGATTCTGCTCTCCCTCGCTCTGCTCCCTTCCTCTCTCTTCTGCTCTCTTCTTGTGCGACAGCCTCCTCGAAATCTGCCGCTAACGAACCCCTCTTCTCTTCAGGTCGGACCCTTTAAAGCTCGTACGCAGCCACAACTCCTCTCATCTATCACTCTCTCTGTCTGACTTTCTTTCTCTGATCAAGTGCACTCGAAATGAGATTTCTAAGAAAAATAGCGGGAATACTTGGGTTTCCGGCTCACGATGGTCACGATGCTCACGATGCTCACGATGGTCACGATGCTCATGATGCTCATGATGCTCACGATGAAGACGACGATGAGCATAATAATCGTGAACATAAGGCAGAAACTCGTCGACCCACCAAAGGGTTTAGTGTTCAGGCTCCAGTTGCAGTTGATAGAGCGTATTTGGGTCCCGTTCTTACCCCCTGTGATCTCGGCGATGGCGGAGTTCAGGTTTTCATTCCCTCTAATCCCTATTTGTCTTTTCACATAATCCTTCTACTTTCGTTTCTTCCTCGAATTGTTGGAATTTTTTTTTTCTGTTTGCAGTTAATTACTCTCTTACATATGTGTTTCTGAGGCTCTAATTATTGGTGAATTGAATAATGACGTGAGTTTGGAAAGTCTAATTATTGTTTTCGTTAATTTTAAATCTTCGACAACTAAACCTGTAGGAATTACTACTGCAAGACAAAATAAGCTTTTGTTGGCTTTTTTGGGGAATCAACTTTAATTTGTTCTGATTCGTCCAAGTTTCCTGCTACTGAAGCATCTCTAATGGCCAAATCAATGGTTGTTCATTTTTGTTCCTAAAACAAAAGAAGAAGAATGATAAAAGATGAAAATGAATCGCAGCTGTTTGGATCAGCAATAATAGCTTGGATTTCTCGCTCCAATTAGTAAACTTAGCGGACATAAATGTTGTCTTAGGCATCATTCTACCATTGAAGTGCGCATTTTTGGAATATATGCTAGAAAATCCAATATAACTTGACATTAGGAGAAGAAAATGCAGGTTCCTTAAGTGGTTAAGTAGAAAAGGTAACTTGTTTGCAGCAGAAATGTGTTAGACTTGAGTAATAACATGGAAAAAAGATAAGGGACTAAAATTTTTATGAGATGCTTGATAAGAAAATGTGTTGGGTTCCTCCTCACGTCAGTGGAGGGACCCACCACTACCACCTTTCCTTTGGAAAGGTTCCTTAAGGCGGTTCTCTAAAACCATTCCCCAAATCTCCTTTATATTCTTACCATTCATGTTATCTCTCAAAATCTCACTTTATATATATATATGCCTTATCAAAGGCCATAAGAAACATATGTGTGCAATCCAGTTTTGTAAAAAGAGAAAACTAAGAGTCGAAGTCGAGTTCTCTTTGATAGAGCATTACCCTTCTTTAGTGAGAGATTGGAGAAGAAGAAAGAGAGATAACAAGAAGTTTTCATTCCTCGTACGTGATTACAGTGCGACGGCATTCTCCTTGTTCAAGGAAGAGAGAAAGGTGACACTTCTTTTCAGTATTTTGTACGTCGGCATCGAGATGAGAGTATTCTTGTGATTTGGATTACCACCAATTATTTTGGTGAGTTATTGTATTACCCAATAGTGGGTTGTTTCTATTGGAGATTGGAAACCTCTAGTTGTGACTAGAGAAGATTATATTGTGTACCCATTACTATCATAGTGAAGATTTACCTGGACTAGGTCCTGTGGTTTTTTCCCTTTCACCTTAGAAGGGTTTTCCTTGTAAAAATTGGTGTTTTCTCTTGTGGTTTGATTGTCTCTATTTATTTCCGTTGCTATATATCTGTGCATATTTTTGTGGTTGCATATTCCAATGGTTTGCATACAAGAGGGAAAAATACTTTTGTGTTTTCCCTAACAAGTGGTATTAGAGCTAGGTTCTATAACCGTGTGTGAACAATGGAGGGAACCCCGACAAGAATGATTAGTTTGAATGGGAGCAACTGGATGATTTGGAAAGCTAAGATGGAAGACTTATTATATTGTAAGGAACTGTACGGGTCCGTACAGGATGAAACGGCAAAACCAGAAAAATTGTCTGACATCGAGTTGAAGACCTTGGACCGAAAAGCTGTTGGCTTTATTTGGTAATGGTTGGACGACACAATTTTTCATTATGTTTCTACAGAGATGTCAGCAAAATCACTGTGGAATAAATTAGAAAGTCTGTACGAAAGGAAGACTGCTGGCAACAAAGCGTTTCTGATCAGAAAGCTTTGTAAACCTGAAGTACAGAGATGGATACTCAGTTGCAGAATATTTAAATGAGGTACAGAGTATTGTGAATCAGCTATCTTCCATGAAGATTGCATTAGATGACGAGTTACAAGCCCTATTACTACTCAGTTCACTACCACACAGTTGGGAGACACTGGTGGTCTCTTAGCAATTTTGCACCAGATGGAAAAATTACAATGAGTCAAGTAATAGGAAGTCTGTTGAATGAAGAGACAAGAAGAAAGTCTTCGGGTTCATCTCAACAAGAGGCACTTGTGACAGAAAGTCGGGGGAGAAGCAAATACAGAAAATCCCAAGATCGTGGGAAGTCAAAAGAGATATTCAAATCAAGACAAGGGGTTACATGTTACTATTGTAAAAAGATAGGACATATGAAAAAAGAATGCAGGAAATTCAAGAGAGATTCTAAGAAAGGAAATGGAGAAGAGAAGAACGAAGATACTGCTGCCATCAACTCAGATGGAGACATTATTATTATCTTAAGTTGTGAAGAATCTTGTCTTACATCTTCATGTCACAACATAGATTGGATTGTCGATACTAGTTCTTCATACCATGTTACCCCTCGCAGAGAATTATTTACCTTTTACAAGACAAGTGACTTTGGTATTGTATGAATGGGAAACAGTGGTGTTTTAAATATTATGGGGATAGGTGACGTGAGTATAGAGACAAATGTTGGATGTAAATTGACTCTGAAGGATGTGAGACATGTTCTAGAATTCCGTTTAAATTTGATCTCTGCAGAAAAATTAGATGCAGAAGGTTATCACAGTCACTTGGTAATGGTCAATGGAAGCTTACCAAAGGTTCTCTAATGGTGGCAAGAGGAAACAAATGCTGCACTTTGTATAACATAAAGGTACAAGTGTGCAAGACTGAAGTGAATACAATAGAGGGTGAATCCGCTACAGATTTGTGGCAGCGACGATTTGGTCACATGAGTGAGAAAGGGATGCGGATCCTCACAAAGGGCAACCTTCTTCCAGACATGAAAGATATGCCTCTGAATCGTTGTGTTCATTGCTTTGTTGGTAAACAACATTGTGTTACTTTCATAAAGAATTATCCTCATAGAAAAAGAAACATTTTGGAATTGATATATTCCAATGTTTGTGGTCTTATGAAAGTGAAAACAATTGGTGGTGTTTCTTACTTTGTTACTTTCATAGATGATGCTTATAGAAAAATATAGGCATATGCTTTGAAAACTAAAGATTAGGTTTTGGATATGTTTAAAAATTTTTATGCTATTGTTGAAAGAGAAACAGAAAAATCTCTCAAATGCATTCGTACTGACAATGGTGGTGAGTACATTGGCCCATTTGAGAAGTATTGTAGTAGTCAAGGTATTCAGCATGAGCAAACAGTTCCCAAGACCCCATAGCATAATGATGTAGCAGAAATGACGAATCACACTATTATGGAAAGGATTAGGTGTATGCTCTTACAGACAAAGTTGGCACAGTGTTATTGGGGAAAAGCAATGCGTACTGCAGTCTACTTAATTAATTTATCTCCATCAGCTCCTGAATGGAGATGTTCCTGAGAAGGTGTAGAGCGGGAAAGATGTTTCCTATGGTCATTTGAAAGTATTTTGTTGTAGGGCATTTGTACACATTCCAAAAAATGAGCGGTCAAAGCTTGATGACAAGTCAAAGCAGTGTATTTTCTTGGGATATGCAAATGAAAAGTTTGGATACAAGTTATGGGATCTGGTTGAGAAGAAAGTTATCAGAAGCAGAGATGTTATCTTTCTTGAAGATCAAACAATTGAAGACTTCGAGAAAATTGAAAAACCTTAGCCGTTGTTGATGTCTTGATTGATCTTGATCCAATTCCTCTATTCGTGGTACATGATGATGGGGGAGATGTGCAAAATGATAATGATGATGTTCCCATAGAGGATACAGGTGATGTTGAACAGGGAGAGCAACCCCCTCCAGAGTCACCAGTGGAGACTCAGTTGAGAAGATCTACTAGGGAGCGACGACCATCTACTAGGTATCCACCAAATGAATATATTATGCTGACAGATGCAGGCGAACCAGATTGCTTTGAAGAAGCACAGACTGATGAACATAAAGCTGAGTGGTTAAAAGCTATGCAGGAAGAGATGGATTATTTACATAAGAATCATACTTATGATTTAGTAAAGCTACCTAAGGGTAAGAAGACACTAAAAAATAAATGGGTATTCAAGTTAAAGACCGAGCAGAACAGATCACAAACAAGGTACAAAGCAAGGTTGGTTATGAAGGGTTTTGGACAAACAAAAAGAATTAACTTTGATGAAATTTTTTCTCCTGTTGTGAAAATGTCATCTATTCGAGTTGTGTTGGGTTTAGCTGCAAGTTTGAATTTAGAAGTTCAACAACTCGATGTCAAGATAACATTTCTTCATGGTGATTTGAAAGAAGAGATTTACATGGAGCAGCCAAAATGTTTCAAAGTTAAAGGTAAAGAACACATGGTTTGTAGGTTGAGGAAGAGCTTGTATGGTTTGAAACAGGCTCCAAGATAATGGAACAAGAAGTTCGATTCATTTATGATGGATCATGAGTACACCAGAACAACGGCAGATCATTGTGTATTTATTAAGAAATTTTCTGAAGGTGATTTTATTATTTTTCTACTCTATGTTGATGACATGTTGATTGTTGAACAAGATGTCAATAAAGTTGACAGGTTAAAGAAAGAGTTGAGCAAGCCTTTCGGCATGAAGGACTGGGGACCAGCACAACAGATCTTAGGCATGCAGATCTCTTGTGATAGAAAAACAAGTAAAATTTGGCTATCACAAGAAAGGTACGTACAAAAAGTACTCGAAAGGTTCAATATGGAGAAATCAAAGCCAGTCAGTTCTCCACTTGCAGGTCACTTTAGATTGAGCAGTGAGAAAAGCCCTTCAACTGAGCAAGGAAGAACAAAAATGAGGAAAATTCCCTATGCATCAACTGTAGGAAGTTTAATGTATGTCATGATGTGTACAAGACCTGACATTGCATATGCAGTTGGAGTTGTGAGTAAATTTTTTGCCAATCCTGGCAAAGAACATTGGGAAGCAGTCAAGTGGATTATGAGATATCTCAGAGATACATCTTAATATTGTATTACCAGAAGCTTGAGATACCCTCAATGCCTAAATAGTTGGCTGGTTTTTCATGGATTCATTCAGGTTAGGAAGATTTGAGTTGCGTAACATTGTCGAGAATCCATGCTTGATTTATACCTTAATGCAGTAAAAGAATGAACAAGAATACCCAGCCCTCTATAATGAAAGCTACATCTTTGGTTGGGTGGCATAACCTTCCTTGATGTCATGAAGCATTGTAAGAAGGGGAAAGAGAAGGGTTGACATCATTTAAAGTTCCAGCTATGTCAAGAATCCTTGGTGGTGCTTTTTTTTTTGTTTCTTTTTCCTTATAGTCTGAAATTAATATAAGTTTCCCGTGGTGACAAGTGTGTCTAGAACATCATCAATTTTATTAGTTTATAATTTTGTGTGTTATAGAATCGGGAATTAGTTAAGCTCCTGCAAGGATAAGGCTGTGCTATGGTTGATAAGTAAAGTTTATTCTTTGGGGACGTTTACCTTAATATGGTGGTCTTGGCTCTTACAAACCGAAATTTGATATCCATTCCAGCTATGATGGGACTATTTTTGAGTACTGGTATGGGAAACAAGCTTTCTCCTCTTGTGAAATGGTTGATCTGATTGATGTGATCTCCAACACATTACTAGAGTTTTTTCCGCCTTTCCTTATCAGATAGTTGTTTGTTAGGATCTTCTACAAGGGTTTTCTTCACTTAGTGCCTCTTCTTTTTGCTGTGAGTTTACTTCCCTATGTATTTTCTTCACTACAGGAGATCCCTCAACAAAATTCTTGCTGGCCATGTGCTTAATTCATCTCACATGCCCAATTCGTATTGTGCGTCCATTTCTTTTCTTAATAAGATTTCTCATTATTCATCAAATCAATTGAAAAACTCTGCAATGGATTAGTGGAAATTGATGACTGAGAATACAGGAATGGATTGATTGCCCAGGTCTAACAAGTGATGGTGGCTGTCTACATGTGGACTTCAGAAGAAAATCAGTTCAATAATCTTTGAATTGGTATACTCCAGTGGATGTCCATACGTGGTTAGATTGAGGATGGTCATGCTATACCCAACATAGCAAATCTCAGGAAATGAACAGTTATCCACAAACATCCATTATGAAGGGGAAATTTGCATGTGATTATTGCTAGTAGCAGTTGTTTCAACAATATATCAATGAAGATGGCATTTCCTGATGAGGACATCTAAGAGTCCTAGTAGGTTTAGGATTCTATTAGCTGTAGGATTCTATTTATTTTTTATTTTGTTTTATTCTGTTTTATTGTTGTAAACGTGGGAATTTTAGTTTGTTAGAGTTGTGGGTCCCAGCTGTGGGCCCTTTTTGAATTTCAGTTTGTTAGAATTGTGGGTCCCAGCAGTGGGCCCCTTTTTAGTTGTTTAGTTAGCTTATTATTAGTTTTTAGAGTTATACTCTAATTAGGGTTATAAGCCTTATAAAGGCTTTTTTTAAGTAATAAAAATTCAGATTATGATATTGAATGCAGAAAAAAAGAAAAGAAAAGAAAGGCTCTCGTACTCCCTCTCTTTCTCGTCTCTCTCTCTTTTTCTCGTCTCTCTCTTTTTTTCTCTCTCTCTCTTTTTCTCTCTCTCTCTTGCAGGTACAGCAGCTATCTTCTCTCTCTTGCAGGTACAGCAACTACCTTCTCTCTCTCTCCTGTGGACAGTAAACTTCTTCCTTCTCTTTCTGTTTTTTTTTTTCTGGTTATAAGAACAATACAGCCCCACTGCTGTAACGCCCTTATAGCTGGTTCTTTGTTTCAGTCTAGTAAGTCTACATCTTCTAATTTTCTGGTTCGCTATCATATCTATTTTTTTGTTATCGTTTCTTCCCATTGTTTTTGCTGTTTATTATTTCAGTTACATCTATGCTTTGCTGTAAGTCTATTCCACACAATCTCTATCATAGTCTAGTCGTGTTTAGTACTTACTAACATGGTTAGCACTGTGAGAAGTTTCTTTATAGCTAAGCCTTCATATTTAGTATGTTATGATTAGGATTTCATCTCTTTGATTATTGGGAAGTTACGGTTTTGCATGTTCATTGGTTTACCTAATCATTAGGCATTTAATCTTGTTAGTTTTAAGAGTTTTGACATCTTTTGCACATTAGTACTTCTTAACCTATGGTTTATTATGAACATGACATGAAACCTAATTAATAATTGCTTAGTTGATCATGTTACTTGGCTTTATACTGTTCTTTACTTGTGGTTATCATGATACTAGTCTCGTAAGCATGTCATGTGTGTTGCTGCCCATAACAGTCCCTACACATTAGTTAATTATTTCTTTAATCCTTTTGTTAGTTGGTCGTGTAAGAGTAGGATAAACTAGAGACCCTAGGTTAGCCTACATCAGTTTGGTATCAGAGCCTAGGTTAGAGCGTCCGTTAGGTGCTAGTTAGGATACTTAGTGGAGTCAATCTTGTATGTCCATTAGGAGTGGTAAAAATTACAAAAATATGTCGAACCCATCCAATACCTCCATAACCTCTGAGCAATTACAAGAGATATTAAAAGCTAACAATGAAGCGTTGGCATCCAATCTCCAACCCATGATCCAAAGTATCCAAGTCCTCTCTGATAGACTTACTGCCCTTGAAACAACCAATCGGAATGCTCATGGGCAGCAAGGTCAAAATGGCTACGGCATTGGACCTAGAGTGAACAATCCCAACACTATTCCGGAAAACCCTAGGAACGATAGACATCATGATTATATTGATGACCATGATAGGGTAGATGACAATTTCCACGGTCAAGGCCACGGTAGGAATAGAGGAGGATTTAGAGGTCGAGGATATCGAGATCAGAGACACCACTCTCCTCTTGGAGATGATGATGACTATGGACATCGAGATAGAGGAGTGGATGTTAGGAGGATGATCAAAGTAGATGTTCCAGACTATGATGGACAAATAGATGCCAAGATTCTTTTTTTGGATCAATCGAATGGATAGGTACTTTGAATTTTATGAGTCCGTCTGAAGAACTTAAGTTTAGGTTTGCCAAGATGAAGCTCGTTGGAGCTGCTCAGGATTTTTCGGATTGAACTAGAATATCAAGAAGAAAATCTAGGTCACGAGCACTGTCTCAACTTGGCGTGAGATGCAAGAAAGGCTTAAGCAGGAATTTCTACCTCTCACCTATAGGCACCAACTCCTAAAAGACATGACTAACCCGAAGCAAGGTAAGATGTGCGTGGACCGAGTACATGGCTAAATTTAACGAATTGAAAATCCGGGCCGGACTCGAGAGGATGTTGATCAAACACTAGTTAGGTTCCTTGCGGGACTTAATCATGACATCCAGTTACGCCTAGCACCTCACCTAGTTAGAAACGTCCCTCAAGCCTTCCGTATAGCACTAGAATTAGAAGGGACTATGAAGTTCACACCACAGAAGAAAAGCGGATTCCCATCTGGGGAGTCTAACTTCCGAAAGCCATTTTCAAATACTTCTACCCCTAACCCTCCACGTCCACTTGACAATAAGGGTAAAGGCATTTTGGGAGAAGCGCCCAAAAAGAGTGGCCAAGCACAGTGTTTCAAATGTAAAGGTTATGGTCATTTTGCTAGGGGAGTGCCCAAACCGAAACTTGTATGTGGGTGAACCGGAGTATGAAGAGCCTATTCCGGAGGATACCCAAGAAGGTGAATACGAGGAGCATAGACCTGATGATACTATCTCGGATGAGGATGATGAAATGGCAGATGTCTCTAGGCTAGGAGTTGTCCGTTGTATGATGTCGCAACCCAAGAATAATGATGATTGGCGACGCACCAATATCTTCATTACTTACACCTGTCATCAGGGTAAGAATTGCCGTGTCGTCATTGATAGTGGTAGTTGCATGAACGTCGTGTCCCAAAATGCTATAACGAGAATGGGGCTCAAACCAGAAGCACATCCTAAGCCTTACAAGGTTGCCGGGTTGACCAATCTACAATTCCCGTCACTTTAAGGTGTTTAGTCCCCTTGCAATTTGCAGGATATGAAGATAAGGTATGGTGTGATGTCTTAGAGATGGACGTTGCTCACATAATCCTTGGTAGACCTTGGATATATGACCGAGATATCACTAATTTTGGGAGGGCTAATACTTATGTCTTTGAGTTTAAAGGTAAGAAAATCAAATTGTTTCCTAGTCCCTCTAAGGAGATAAAAGTCCCAGAACATAAGGGAAGCACATCCAAGAACACCCCTTCGAAAACACTCAACATCATGAATGCAAAACAGTTTGAAAAAGAGTGTAAGGATACCGGGGTTATTTATGCTTTAGTAGCCACACAAGTTAACAAAGAACTGCCCAATCCATTTGTTGAGGCTCCTAAAGAAGTTCAACCCCTCCTGAAAGAGTTTGAGCGATTGTTTCCGGATGAACTAACCGAACTACCACCTATGCGTGACATTCAACATGTTATCGATTTGGTTCCGGGGGTCTTCACCGCCAAACTTGCCCCATTATAGGATGAATCCCAAGGAACATGCCGAACTTAAAAGACAAGTAGATGAGCTACTTGAGAAGGGATTCATTAGAGAAAGTCTTAGCCCCCGTGGGTACCGCTCTACTTACACCCAAGAAAGATGGAACTTGGCGTATGTGTGTTGACAAGCAGAGCCATCAACAAAATCACCGTTAAGTATAGGTTTCCTATACCTAGACTTGATGACATGCTAGACATGATGGTTGGAGCGAAAATCTTTTCCAAGATTGACCTTAAGAGTGGGTATCACCAAATTCGGGTTAGACCTGGGGATGAGTGGAAGACTGCCTTCAAAACAAAGGACGGTCTATATGAGTGGCTTGTCATGCCTTTTGGTTTGACCAATGCACCGAGTACATTTATGAGAATTATGAATCAGGTGCTACGACCATACAATGGCAAGTTCTTAGTGGTTTACTTTGATGATATCCTCATCTTCAGTAAAACACAAACCACTCACCTAGATCACTTACGTAAAGTCTTCCAAACACTTCTGAATGAAAAACTTTATGTCAATTTAAAGAAGTGTACCTTTATGAGTGATCAAGTCATTTTCTTAGGATTTATTGTCTCAGAACAAGGAGTATCTGCTGATCCTGAGAAAATAAAAGCAATTATTGAATGGCCTGAACCGACTAACACCCATGAAGTACGAAGTTTTCACGGCTTAGCAACCTTTTATAGGCGGTTCATCCAACGGTTTAGTGCCATCATGGCCCCCATCACCGATTGCATAAAAAAAAGGAGAGTTCCAGTGGACTAAAGGAGCTGCTAAGGCTTTTGTAGAAATCAAAAAGTTAATGACTGAATCACCCGTTCTACGTCTCCCTGATTTCTCCAAAGTCTTTGAAGTGCAATGTGATGCCTCTGGCACTGGAATTGGTGGCGTCCTTGTTCAAGAAGGACATCCTGTTGCTTATTTTAGTGAGAAGCTTAATGAAGCCAAGCAACGGTATTCCACCTATGACAAAGAATTCTACGCAGTTGTCCAAGCTTTGCGCTATTGGCGACACTATCTCTTACCACAAGAATTTGTTTTATATTCAGACCACCAGGCATTGAAATATTTAAGTTCTCAGACCAAACTGAACCCTAGACATGCCAAGTGGGCTGAATTCTTACAAGAGTACACCTTTGTGCTCAAACATAAACCTGGTGTTGATAACACTGCTGCTGATGCATTAAGTAGGGTTCACATGCCCATCTTTCCACAGAAATTAGTCAAAAATCAGGTTAAGGCATTGCTCCAAACCATGAGTATTGAGGTTGTAGGGTTTGAGCAAATTAAGGAACAGTATCCTACATGCCTAGATTTTAGTGAGCCTTATACCCTCTCGAGCGAAGACCCATCGGCAAATCACTCAGATTACATACTCAGAGATGGATTCCTTTTTAAAGGGACTCGGTTGTGTATTCCCAGGACTTCATTAAGAGACTTTCTAATCTGGGAATTACATGCTGGTGGGGTAGCCGGTCATTTCGGTCGAGATAAAACCATTGCCCTTGTTGAGGACCGATTTTACTGGCCTAACCTCGAAGAGGGATGTATCTCGAATTATTAGCCGTTGTCGAACATGTCAAACCGCTAAACAAACGGAAGCAAAATATCTGGCCTGTATACTCCTCTTCCCGTTCCTCATACCCCATGGCAAGATTTGAGTATGGACTTTGTGCTAGGATTGCCGAGGACTTCGAGAGGTCATGATTCTGTTTTTGTGGTAGTAGACCGCTTCTCAAAGATGGCCCATTTTATTCCATGCTCAAAGACTTTTGATGCCTCCATTGTAGCCAAACTCTTCTTTAGTGAGGTTGTCAAGTACCATGGCTTACCTAAGACAATAGTGTCAGATAGGGATGTCAAGTTCACTAGTCATTTCTGGCGAACTTTGTGGCGCATGTTAGGTACTAAACTCTGTTTTTCATCAGCTTTCCACCCTCGGACCGATGGTCAAACCGAGGTCATAAATGGGAGTTTAGGAAATCTGTTACGTTGTCCAATAGGCGAACACCTTACTAGTTGGGACCGTGTCCTTACCCAAGCCGAGTTTGCGTACAACCTTTCAAAAAATAGAACCCTTGGTTTGTCCCCTTTTGAGGTTTGTCTAGGTCATCGCCCTGGGACCCCCATGGACCTTATCCCTGTTGTGTCTAGCTCTAGGACATCCCAGTCAGCCGAGTCTTTTGTGTAGCACATACATGACTTGCATGCAGAGATTAGACGCAGGATAATTCTAAGTAACGAACAATATAAATCTAGGGCAGATGTGCATCGACGACTGCAAGAGTTTCAAGAGGGTGACATGGTAATGGTCAGAATTAAACCACGCCGTTTTGTCAAAGGAAAGTCAAGCAAGTTACATGCTCGCGGTCGCGGGACCTTTCAAAATTCTTAAGCGAGTGGGAGCGAATGCTTATGTGCTAGAGTTACCTCCGGGACATGGGAATCAGCAACATTTTCAATGTTGAGGACCCGGGTTTCCTACCATGACCCCGCTACCGCCCCTTCGGGTTTATCCCGATAGCCTTGTGGCTTTTCCTTTCATCGCCGATACTTTTGCATCCGACCCTATTAGCCATACTACTACCTCTACCCCTCCTATACCCCATATAGAGCAAGTGAGTTGAGGAGATTGAGGAGATTATTGATGAGCGAGTCACCGCTACCCATACTGGCGGTTCTCGAGAGTTTTTAGTTCGATGGCGTAGACGACCAGATATTGATTGTACATGGGTTTCTATGGAGGAGCTACAGCGACTTGACCCAGATATGCTTGAGCATTATATCGATTGCCTCACCCGAGGTGACATCTTCAGCGGTGGAGACGGAGACGTCAGACTTCCCCTCCTCTCTTGTGGATTGACGACGCATTCCGAGGATATCACCTAGCTCGGGGCAGTGGTGATGAGCTCCTAGTCAGGCGCAGCAGTTTGTGGATCGTGCGAGTTTATTCACCGGAGGTGAATTCTTCCCAGCCGGGGAGAATTGATGAGGACATCTAAGAGTCCTAGTAGGTTTAGGATTCTATTAGCTGTAGGATTCTATTTATTTTTTATTTTGTTTTATTCTGTTTTATTGTTGTAAACGTGGGAATTTTAGTTTGTTAGAGTTGTGGGTCCCAAGTTGTGGGCCCTTTTTGAATTTCAGTTTGTTAGAATTGTGGGTCCCAAAGAGTGGGCCCCTTTTTAGTTGTTTAGTTGGCTTATTATTAGTTTTTAGAGTTATACTCTAATTAGGGTTATAAGCCTTATAAAGGCTTTTTTTAAGTAATAAAAATTCAGATTATGATATTGAATGCAGAAAAAAAGAAAAGAAAAGAAAGGCTCTCGTACTCCCTCTCTTTCTCGTCTCTCTCTCTTTTTCTCGTCTCTCTCTTTTTTTCTCTCTCTCTCTTTTTCTCTCTCTCTCTTGCAGGTACAGCAGCTATCTTCTCTCTCTTGCAGGTACAGCAACTACCTTCTCTCTCTCTCCTGTGGACAGTAAACTTCTTCCTTCTCTTTCTGTTTTTTTTTTCTGGTTATAAGAACAATACAGCCCCACTGCTGTAACGCCCTTATAGCTGGTTCTTTGTTTCAGTCTAGTAAGTCTACATCTTCTAATTTTCTGGTTCGCTATCATATCTATTTTTTTGTTATCGTTTCTTCCCATTGTTTTTGCTGTTTATTATTTCAGTTACATCTATGCTTTGCTGTAAGTCTATTCCACACAATCTCTATCATAGTCTAGTCGTGTTTAGTACTTACTAACATGGTTAGCACTGTGAGAAGTTTCTTTATAGCTAAGCCTTCATATTTAGTATGTTATGATTAGGATTTCATCTCTTTGATTATTGGGAAGTTACTGTTTTGCATGTTCATTGGTTTACCTAATCATTAGGCATTTAATCTTGTTAGTTTTAAGAGTTTTGACATCTTTTGCACATTAGTACTTCTTAACCTATGGTTTATTATGAACATGACATGAAACCTAATTAATAATTGCTTAGTTGATCATGTTACTTGGCTTTATACTGTTCTTTACTTGTGGTTATCATGATACTAGTCTCGTAAGCATGTCATGTGTGTTGCTGCCCATAACAGTCCCTACACATTAGTTAATTATTTCTTTAATCCTTTTGTTAGTTGGTCGTGTAAGAGTAGGATAAACTAGAGACCCTAGGTTAGCCTACATCATTTCCTCTGGGCTGTCTCAAAAAATGGTAGATCCTTAGATTGGCTGATAAATTAAAGTATCACCTTATACAGGAGGAGTTCTAATGAGAATTTGTAAGGACTGCCCCTAGGTGGCCTTTAGTCCAGCTGGTTCTTAGGTCTTGCTGGGGTACTTTTACAAGCCAAATTTTGGCCTAGTGCTCCCACTCCCTTGGATATTAAATATCATAAAGAGAAACACATGTTGAATGTGTGCTTGTGTGTAGTTTGCATAAAATGTGGACAGATATGTTCTTTTGTGAATAAATTGAAGTGGCCGCACTACACTCAACATGTTTCAGTGCAAAAAACAAACAAATGGTGCACAAAAGTTGTGTGGGGAACTACACTTAAGACCAATTGCTACACACAAAAGCTCATAAAAAAGTGGTGAGAGGGCATCTAACATAATTGGGGTATTCTACTTGTAACAAGACCTTGTTACAAGTAGACAAGGGTCTTGACAACGTCAGATCCCCAAATGAAATACCAAAACTACTCCCTTGTATATTGAGGTTATCATGATGATTCCATTCAATATACACTCGTTGGGTTGTTACAAGGCTTAATGTAACAACCCTTGTTACATTTAGACTTACCCTACATAATTTTCCCCCTCTCCCCCCAACAAATCAGATGACAAAAAGAACTGGTGCATTGTTGCATTATAGAACACTTGTATAATGAGTAATACTGTAATATTGCATAACAGAATAGAAAAGCAATGAAAGAGAATATTATATATGTAATCTTGACTGGGAGGTCACCTTGGTGAGCACCTTATTACTCAGCCTTGGCCTGTCACCTAGCCCCTTTGGGACCGTCGTATCACCAACACTAGCATGGTGAATATCTTCTACCTGAGCAGCTCAATTACTTTGTTCAATAGCTGGTTTGTCTTCGTATCTCATTATTCTTTTTCTTCCTTCTTTATCTTCTTTCCTCCTCTACTTCTCTTCAGTTCCCTATAGAAATAAGTGATAAAAAGGGAATTTTTTTTTTTTTTTTTTTTTTTTTGGGGGGGGGGGGGGGGGGGGGATGAAATGTCAATTTATATCCATTCTAAAGTTGTCTTCTTGAAATATTGCACTGCTCCCATATTATCTCCTTGCCTGGGAAAGTGCTTCACTGAAAATAACTATTTAGATGTACTGCTGGGAAGGGTTTAATTGTATGACTGAAGCATCATTCATAATGAATGAGCAATTACATTGAGGCTTATGATGATTATTTGGAGATCTGTAAGAGAAAATAGAGACAAAACACTATACTCTATTGATGATCACAGATGGTGATGCTGGAAAATCATTCATGAGGATTGCGTGGATTATTTTCATAATATGACTTAATTCTTGAGATTTGCCAAATGAACTGTCACCGGTGAAGGACTTTCAACAGGTAATTGATTTGCTCTCTTGTGCCATTTTGGCAAGTCCTTTAGCATGTAGAATGGACCTATAGGAGCTTATTGAGCTTTTCTATTGGTGGTGGCTCTATTACTTGTTGGTTTGGAACTACCCACATAATTGTAATGACCGTCTCTTTTTCCATTCATCCCTTCCCCTGTCCAATCTATTTACTTAAATTCCATTTATTAATTTTGTTTCATTCTAGTTTATTCTTTGATAATTAACAAAATTTTGTTGATGAGATGAAAAGAACGTATGATAACAACAACAGATTGTCACATAGACCAGGTGATACAACATTAGATGAATATTATAAGAACCCACATACAGGTTCTGTCTATTTACTCCAGATCTCATCTCTTCATCTGCTATCCTTTTTGAAAGACCTCATTCTTCAGGAACCCACAACACGTTAGGCTTCTAGCTTTTCTGATCTGGTGCAAGTACCTCCAAGGACCTCCAGAATTAGACACTAGCACTTGATAACCAAGCCTGCATTACCTTCAATTATTTAAATCAGAATTGGAGACTAATAAATTGTTACAGTCTAACTGGTTCCTCTCATAATATTGATTGTTCTTCAGCTGGAGGACAAATAAATAAAGAATATGCATACAGTTGCCCTCCTTCAATGTAGGTACAACACAGGAGAATTGGATTGCATACATCCCCCAACCCTAAAAAAAAAAAATGTCTAGAAGAAACTCCCCTTTGATCGCTTGTGGTCAATCCACTTCTTCATCTCTCAATGAGCTGTTGTCAGTGAAATTTCGTCTTTTGTTAAGGGTCTAAAAGTCCTCCATTGTTTAGTTTTGTAGATAATGTAATAGTAGAATTTTTCAAGTGAACTATCAGATTGGGAGAAATAGTTTTCTAGGATGTGTTGTAAGGGAATGTTGGACAGGGATGTTGGGAGTGGATGATTATTCTCTAAGAAATGAGTTGCAGTGGCATGAATGAGTGTTCTAGGCATCTAGCATGTAATCAGGATGTTGTTTCATAGAAGGAAATAAGTCGGCTTTCCAAGATCAAATATGGTGCTGCTTCATCATCCTTTTAACGATTCTAGATTTTATTGAATATATAATATAATGAAAGGGGCATTAATGTAGGTTGTAGTTCATTGTGTTTGGTTTCTTTGAAGATCTGTACGTATTAAGACTTATTCGCATTTGTGTTTTTTTATTTTATTTAATTAAAAAGTTCTTTGAAGTTTTATATGAAATAATGAAGTTGCCATGTTATTTTCTTTGTAGCTGTTTTCAAACCAAGTTTTATTTTAATTAGAGCAATGCTGCCTATTCAGCCAATGGCCTGTATGTGATTTGTGGGTGATTATTCTTTATTTCAACTGACTAGTAGCTATCTAGAATTCCTGCAACATGATCTCAAAGTGTTTTGGTCCATTCTACATTATTAGGTGTTGTAGCTCTACTGTAAGTTAGAAATTTGTTATATAGAGACCATTGAGCAATGGTGGTCAAGATGTCTTTGCTACAGTTGTAGGTTATGGATGTGCACTAGTTTTTGAGGCATTGAACCTGATGCAAATCCAATTACTGCCCTATGTACAAAGCACAAGATCTGGGGTACATTTGCTAGGTGAGTGTGAGGAGTGCAACTTTAGGAAATACTGGAATGGAAATGGACTGGTGGAATAATGGCCCAAAGATATCAAAGAAGGATTGTTTCTGTTATCTTTGTTTGATAATAAGGTTTTCATTTTTTATCTTTTATATGTCGCTAGTCGAGAATTTTATTGATAGAAAGAAGTGAGGCCCTTTATACTATGAGGTCCAAAAAGCAAGGAGTAAGAGAAAAGTTGTTCAATCTTTAGTTAGGAGTATAAAGTGGTGGAAATTGATGACCCATAGATGGCAGATAAGGATCATTTCTGTTGCCTTTGTTCTGTTTGTTTGTGCTATATTTGATAAGGCAGGAAAATCTATTGATGAAATGAAGATCCAAAAAGCTAGGGGTGAGGGAGATTTTATTCAATATTAGTTTTTTTAGGATTGAATTGATGTCTATCAAACTAGAACTAGGAGGATGAAGTGCAGAAAGTGCTTTGGTGTATTCTGTGTTACTTTTCTACTTTAGGAGGTGAGCTAGGGCTTGAGATGTGAGATGTGAGATGTGAGATGTGAATGTTGAAAATGGATGATGAATTATAAGAGCAGATGTGGATGGATTCAAGAGAATTGAGGAGTAGTACTTATACATCACAAGATGGAAAAAGTCATTGACATGGTTTGGCCAAATAAAATGGAAGTGAATGTGGTGCAAGTTGGAGGTGTTCGCAAAACTGAAGGGACAGGCAACTTGGACTGAATTGCTGATATAAGCCTTTATCCCCTACATGGCTACATGTTGACAGAAGATGGGTAGCCAACCCAAGTAGTCAATATAAGGCTTAGACGAGTGGGGTTAGGTTTAGGTTCTCTTCATCTCATTTGTGATTGATTTGTCTGCTGAAATGTGTGCTGGTGGAAATAATGTACTATGATTCACTGACTTCAACAAATTGGAGATATGGAATAAGAGGGTTATTACTCATGAGAACTTAAACAACTACCAGCCTTTGATATGGACTTCAGTAATAGCCTATGGTATCCACAGACTTAACATGATTCATTGCACTGTGTCTCTATTTCTGTTCTATTCAATGGATTAATTGTTACTATAACTGAAAAATGAAAAACATGACGGTAAAAATGAAGCACAACATGATTGAAGATGGAGAAGGCAACTTGGGTCTCCTGATTTCTGCTACATGGCATGCCGTGTGGGTCAATCCAAACCGTTAAATGGAAGGGGATACGCTGTAGTGGGCCCGTGGTCACATGCCAAATTTGAGGCCCTAATTCCATTATATGCATGTGTCGGACATTTCCCATTGTTTTATTAAAGGTCGAAAATTGTCCAACGAGTAAATTTTTAATTATTTTTCATTACTTTATTCAGACATGGTTTATAGCATGATTGACTGAAATCTGACACATGAGCTGGGGGGAAGTGGGGGCTGCCTCCACACAATTTGGGTCGCAACCAACATGCCGCATAGCAGAAATCATGGAGACCTGAGTTGCCAGCTTTGAAGACGACAACACTGTTGTGCATTCACCTTCCCAAATATGATTAACAAAAGGGATAAACTATACTGAACTTCGTAAACATCCATCAGGAGGTGAATGGGTCAGTGGAACACACTGTATTCATTCAGATAAATATTAAGCTAAATTGAAAGCATAGTAGGACACTTTTTCCGGGTTCCCAATTTCTTTTGCTTTGTCAGCTTCTGGTTATTTATGTATTTCTTTTAGCTAGAAAGATGCCTAAACTGTATTGTACAACAAAGTATTGTTGCAAGGAACCTTCACATTTCCATTTTGGGTCAGGGCTTGAGATGGCGTGCAAATCAGCTAAGGATAGATGCAGATGGGGATGTTGCTGATGAGTTCCTTGACGAGGTCTTACCAGGAGTGCAATTTCGTGTAGATGAACATAAACCATTACCAAAGTTTGAGGTTAAATACAGCACACGACCGGCTAAGGTGAGGAATCAGGTCATGGCCATTGATGGAAGAATCAACCATGGTGTGGAGTTCCAGGGCAGATTGCTATGGGTGTAGAGATTTGTCAGCAAGGCAATCGGTTATTCTTCTGGGGATAGATTCTCACCTGATTAGTGTGGAGCACCAAGGGCTTAATTTCTGTTTCCTTCGCAAAATTTATAATTTTTTGAAACGTATTTTCCTTATTTCAATTAATTTTGTTTCTGAGGACTTGGGGTTTGTACTATATCAAGTAATTGATACAAGGGATCAAGAATGGTTTCCAGATGCACATCAGCCCTGGATAGCTACTCAATGAGAAATGCATACAGCAAGAATTGAACAAAATTCACAAATTACAGGGTTACTCTATCTGGTTTTCAATCTAACAGTGTTTGAACACTTTGGAATATGTTAGCACAGTCGGACTCTGTAAACAGTCATCGGTTTGATGTCCATTTATTATCAACCCTCAATGCACACATTCTAACATGTACTTCTGTCTATTTTTTTCCTTGAAATTTGGATCCCTTTTCTCATTCCCCTCTCTCCAAGTAAACCGCCGATTTTTATAGTACTCTAATTTCCTTGTTAGCATCTAAGATTTCAATATGTCCCCCTAGCTTATAGATCCTCCTCCCAATAATTAAATGAGGGTAAAGCTGGGCTAGATGACTTATTTATAGGTTTCTGGTTTGTTGGGTGGGATGGGACTGTAGCTTTGAAGGCTTTAATTGGCAATGGGAGCAGCTTTGAGAGTTGTTTGAACAAACCCAGTGGATGAGAATAGGACCTTTTGGCTTTGGATTCAAATCGTCTCTTGTCATGGGGTCGGCGTCAGCAGGAGACTCGGCTGCGACGAGCTGATGCAAGACATGTGGGTGTTGGCTGAATGTGAGCCGACCAGTCGTTTGATAAGGTGAAATGCAGAGTGCTTTCACTTTATGCACTAACGCTGGCTGGTTGGTTTGGATTCAATTGACACCTACGTGTCCGGCATTGGCTGGTCGCAGTCAAGTCTCCTGCAGACCCCCTGACAGGAGACGAAGAATGAACATCCTTGTTTGCTCCTCCATTGTTCCTCGTTTTTCTCACCATGTTAGACTTATTTTTGTAGTGTTATATGGGAGATAATGAAGCAAATCACTTCAATAGGCACATTGGAGGATAGTTTTTTCCCATAACTATGGAAGATCGTATTACTGAGCCAGGGTTCTCAAACCAGCTAGTGTTTGACAAATCGGTAGACCATGGGCCTAGATTTCTTTTCTATAGAATAAGCGATGAAACATTTAAGTTCATAAGCATTCTTTAATCTCCTTGTTAGATATGTTAATTCATCTTGTTTTTTCTTTGATGAGTTGACTAAATTTTACCACCAAAAAATAAAAAAGTGATGACTGATAAATTATGATACTGCATTAAATTTCAGAGAGCTCAATTTCCACTTGACCGAAATCTTGCTTACACATTAGATGCCAATTGCCATGTGGCAAATAAGATGGGACCCAAAGAATGGGGGGATATGATTCTATGAATACCCTTAGATCCCCTCGTCTGTTAAGTTTTAATCCCGTCGGAATTTGTGATGTGATAAAATTGAAATAGAAAAATAAGGCTATGGAAAAGTACATAGTAGCGGTTAAAATACTATAAATGTGTAGATATACATGAAGATGCATGTCAATACGGGAAAATATTTGATTAAATTAAACCCTGAAATTTGACACCTTGCTACTCCAGAACATGACCAGAACATGACCTCTCTATCTAACGATCAAATACCCACATCATTTGGCCTCGAGACAATATTTGAAGTGGGCATGTAGTTACAGTTCCTACGTACATATTACGGCATAGGAACCCTTTTTCCTAAATTTCATATTACATTATTTTTTATTGATTCAACTTATTTTGATTTTTCCTTTTACCAAAACGGTTTGCATTAGGAAAACAATTGTGTCCCAAGCAGGGATCTAGCTAATTCACCTGCTCAACTTAATGGGCAAAAAAGGGTATCTAAGGCAGGTCTTGTATAATAAAAAAATGTCCTTCAAATGCATTTTTCTTTCATGTGATACGGATGGGTGACTCAGCTGGCTGCCTGACTCCCCCACGGGTGACTCATTGCTATTCTTTGTATAACTAGAATAATAAAGATATGTATCAAATAGCAAACAAAGACATCTAAGATTATTTATGTTAGTACATGCAAGGGTGGATATTAGAGAAAATACCCTTAGATATATTTTTCACTCATTGAGTTCAGCTCAGCCCACTTGAACCCAGGTTATATTATCATAATTCAGGTTATATTCACATTAAGAGAAGATTTAATTATTCTTAGCGAGTATCGATTTTATTGGATATAGTTATTCAGATTTTTACTTATATATATATATATATTCAGATAAACCTCATGTCAAATTTAATTTTTGTTTTGGATGAATAACGATTGATATTCAATAACCCAAATAAAATACAAAGCTCCCTGTGATGGGACCCAGGAAAGAGGAAAATAGTGATAAAAAAAATTTCTTGTTGAGGATTATTAGACATCTGAATCAAAATACTTGTACCAAAAAGCTGGACATGCAAAATCTGCTATCATCACTATGTAATTTGCTACAAATCTTCTCCAATTAAGAAATGAGCTATCTAGAAATCTAAAGTAAGTTGGGGTAGGGAGTAGTCCCAGTCGTGTTTATGTTAGTGTTAATGTTAGTGGAGGAATCTCTAGTTCCCAGCAGGTTGGGATCTCCACCAGCACTCACTGGAAGGTGGTCATCAGCTCCAAGTTCCGGGTGCTTTGCCATCTCCTTTTCGACTTTCTGTGCAGCCTTTTTGACATGCAAATCCATCTCGGCCTCTGCTTCTCTTGCCTTCCTTATCTCACTAGCAACATCTAATCTAGCCTTGGCTATTTCTTTCTCCTCCTGCATATTTCACATTACATCTATGACATTATTCGAGAGTGCGTAAAAAAAATCGAAAGGTACGTTCTATCATGCATATCATATGTTGTTCATATCATCATCTAATCATAGATTAATTTTCAATATAATCTATCATGCATCACATAACGTATTAAATAAACTAGAACTAACAACTCTTCATTATTCTATTAGAACAGAAATCTGAACTTTCGATTGCCACTTTTCTCAATAATATTTGAAGGAGTTCATTACTAGCTCCAAATCTGAAGGAGTGACACATGGCAGTATCATTGGACCCACAAACATTTCTGATCCTCTGACATTGCGATTGGTTTAGAAGCAGCATATCCAAACCCGGCCATCAGGAAGAAGCTCATGCACAGATAAGGGTGCATTAGGGATACGTACCTTTTCTTCGGCCTTGGCTTCAGCTTTGGCCTGGCGCATTGCGCTCATGTCCTGTAACTTCTCCTTAATAGCCTGCATCTTTTTTTCTTTTTTATTTTCTTCTTTCTTAGATTTCTAGCAAAGCAGTAAAAAAAAAAACAACAGAAGATGATGATGGTATCCACAATATGTATATATATGTAGATATTGCCCTTTTCTAAGCAAACAAAGAAGATCCATGAGACCCGTTCATTCTCTCATCGTCCACATCTTTTTTACGGCATCTACCTTCACTTTTCATTTTTGTAATGCTCTGTTTTTTATCCACAAGGTAACCCTATTTGAAAGGGTGAGCATCCCATGATTTACTCATTAGTTAGGTGGTCTCTTTTTCGATACTCCCCTGTTGAATTCTATCGTATTTTTCAATTGAGAAATGTAATAAGGACCAAGGGGTATGACCGTTTTGTTACTATCCATCTCTTTTCGGCTGCATTTGATAGGCATCTTAGGTCATGTACATGTTCTGAGATGACAAAAACAGAATTTGATATATATATATTATCATTCTTGGATCATGGATTGCAGCCCATTTTAGAACCTGTTCTTTACACCCATTCTGCATTCTAAGATCAGAACGGCAACACCTCCCTCTCGCTCTTTATCCTATTCTCATTCAATTTTTAGAATACTTCAGAATGGAGAATGCATACCACAGCAGCTTCTTTTTGTATTTTTCGCTAATGCCGATGGTGAAGCTCTACTAGTACTAGTTGGAAAACTTAATTATAGCAGAACAAAAAAAATCTTTGGAGAAAACAAGTTTTAAACCTTAAAAACCCAATTTCTCAATTTAAAAATTGTGCTGCAAATGAAATTGTATTGATTTATAACTTCAAAATTCAAATATTATAACTCTATCGATCACAAGTTTTTAAAGTGGAGAGACAAGCTTTTGAGAAGCTGCCCTGAAGTTTACCCCAACATGCACATGATGGTTGTCTTAGAATCGTTCACAAAAATTTCACCCCATTTTGAAGACCTAGGTTGTGGTCTTCATAGATGCCAAGCTACTAGAGAGCAGGGAATGAACAGAGAACCCAGGATGGATGGATGGATTATGGGCTGTCAATTAACTTTTTTACTTCTCAGACACCTGTATGGGCACATGCGATGCTAAGGAAATGGTAATAATGGTTAAAACAATTACCAAGTTTTTACTCTCATTGCTATGTGGGTAGTTGAATTGAATTTCTGAAGAAATTGTTTACAATGCAAAGCCCACCCAATTTAGCTACATTACCAAATACTGGACAGTTCATAGAATCAACAACGGGGAAATGAACAAGGTGCATTCAGGTAGATGTTTGCAAAGCAACAAGGCGAAATTTTTTTATCAAGACACTAATCATCTTAAATGAGAAGATAAAAAATCTGGCATAGATTTTTTGACATGTGAATCACTTCATCTTGGTCGTATACTGCATTTTTACTTACATTATGATTTCTGGGTTCACAAAATGTGATTTTATCTCCTTGTGTGGGAGAACCACTACGCCATTCAGGTATATTGTGTCCCTAACATGGACATCTTCCCCAAGAACTGACATATTGCTGACCAGAACTGACTCTCCAATGGTTGAATACCATCCAATGATACTGCCAGACACGTGAGCAGAACTCTTCACTCTGACCCCCCTCATCAGTGTGCAGGACGAGAGCCTCACTCCGGATTCTACCACGCAATTAGGGCCAACAACTACATCAGGTCCAATAATGCAGCCTTCTCCAACTTTGGCACTGCTGTCAATAAGAACATTTCCAATAATATTGGGTCCTCCAGAGAGTTCTTGGGGTGAATTCCTTCTTTCGTGATCCAAGTACAATCTCAAGCCCTTAAGATAATCCTTGGGCTGTCCAATATCCATCCAGAACCCTGTTAAGACCATGGCAAAGAGGTTTCCTTCATTTGCAATGGCGGGGAAGACTTCTCGCTCTATTGACGTAGGCCTTGGCTGAATTCTGTTAAGAACGCAGGTGTTCAGGAGGTAGATTCCAGCATTTATCTTGTTACCAACAAAAAATTTTGGTTTCTCCACAAAGTTCTTGACCATCCCTGTTTCCTCATCAAGAACGACAACACCATATTTTGAAGGTTCATCCACCTATCAACAGAAAGTTTCATTTCTTTTTATACTGCTTCTCTCTAATCTTTTCCCTTCGGGGGAGGGAAATGATCGTTTTCATTGCATTTTATAAATGTTTTCCAGGAAGTAATGTAGGCATCAAACAAAGAGCTAGTAAAATTCACCTTGGTGACCAAAATTGATGCTTCTCCTCCATGAGCTTTGTGGAACTCAATCATCTCATTCAATGGATACCTGCAGGTAACGTCACTGTTGAGGACGAAGAATGGCTCATCAGACTCGCACAGCTTTTCTCTCACAAGGGCCAGTGGCCCTGCTGTACCCAGAGGCTCTGTCTCCTGTGAGCATGTAATCTTGATCCCAACCTTCGTCTCAAATTCCTCTAAGACACTCAGCATGACCTATGGTAATTGATGGCAATTAGATGAGCATAAAATGAGCTAAGGTTTAGTGGTTACTGCATCATCCATACCTGTGGTTGGTAATTGATGGCCAGTATGACTTCAGTAACTCCCACATCTTTAAGGGCTTCAATCTAATAAAAAACAAAAGGATTCAACAACAGTTACAGCATTGTATTCATAGGCTTAATTCTCTAAATAATTTTCCAATAGCAACAAAAGGGGAGCTTGACTAATCAAATTGGCATCTGCACCAAAAATTTTCCAAGGGAATACTGATTGTTCAAAGACTCAAAGCTAACCTGATGCAAAATAATTGGCTTATTTACAAACTCAACTAGTGGCTTTGGCTTAGTGAGTGTCAAGGGCCTCAAGCGGGTACCAAACCCACCAACAAGGATAACCGCTTTCATTCTGATATCCTTCCCTTCTGCAAATGGTGATGGCATTTAGAACAGCTCCTCCATGAAAAATCAGATCCAAAAAAAGAAAATTTGTAGATAACTTCACTGATTTAGGCTATAGATAACTTCACTGAGTTAGAAGTAGTAATTGGAAATTGCTACAGAAGGATAATGAGAACTGAAATCTCAAAACAGTGCATGAATACACAGCGTAAGTGATTTTTGGAGCCATGAACCTTCAATACAGGAATGATTTACACAATGTATCAGATCATCCATTTTGACTACTAAATTCTGAGTGCACACAATGAGGCAAAATGATAATCCAACTTCCCAGAACAGATAATTGATCCAGACAAATTAAATTCCAATGCCTCTGACCAAAACAAACACAAAAGTGAAAAGTACCACATCTTATTATTTGGTTAATATGAACTAAGCACAATGACACTTGCTAACAGTTGTATTAAGTGGGATAATTATTTCTACTAAAAAATATAAAGAACTATGAAAAGCACTTCATTAAGAAAAATTTACATTGCAAGAGCTCAACCAAAGTTTTCTTTTAATTTAAGAAGACTCACATTCAGATTCTTAAGCACGCAGCTACAGAAGGGTTTTAACAAAATCGAGCGATGTTAGTGCCCATGAGAATATAGCAAGGGAGATGTCAACGACAGTCAATAGGTTAAAGAACCAAGCTTAGATCCAAAAAGTTCAATAGAAAGTAGAAACCAAAAGTTAAAACATCTATCATGAAGATAACAAGATGAACAACGCAGTCTTGGCAATCATGCAAATTTCATAATCAAGTTTGCACGTTTAACCACCCTGTAGCCAAACCCATTATTTCGTTCCTCAACACTCCCCTTCTTTCACCAAAGACCATTCATCCCAAACTCCACTAAGTAAAAAAGAAGATACCAAAATATCCTATAAAAGACAGAATCATCCATATCTTGAACCCTAAGCAAAACAACATTAAACAGGGCTGACCCATATCGAAGATCATTTAGGACCTACTTTGTCGAAAAAAAGAAAAAAGGATGTTTCTATCTCGTCTCAACCAAGTTGACAAAATCTTTTGATTCTATTCAAATGCTCTAATAATAATAGGGATGATAACTCTCAGATATCAACAAATACATAGAAAATTCGAAATAGATACAGATGCCGAATGTGGAGAGAGAAAGAGAGAGTGTGTCACTGTGTTGGTGATTCAATACCTCGTATTGAAATTCCTGAAAAAAATGAAGAATCGCTATGGTAGTGGTAGTGGTAACAAACCGAGCTGCAAAGCCTCAAACAGAGAGAGAGAGAGAGAGAGAGAGAGAGAGAGAGAGACAGACAGAGAGCGAGGAATAAGAACGGCTGCAGGCGAGAAGGAATAAAGAAGCGAAACTCGTAGAGGAAACGCAACGAGGGCAACGGATTATTTCCCGCCGAATCTTTGCTGTTCCACCATTGCGGGGTCTTGTCCTTACTTTAATTATACGAATTTACGACGTCACCTTTTTCTTTTATTTATTTATTTATTTATTTTTGAGTGGAGAAAATCTCTTGATGGTCAGAACTCAGAAAACATTTTAATCGGATTAAACTCAAATATACAGTCCTTGTAACCGTGTTTCAAAAACAGGTCATTCAATCGTATCGGCCTCAGCGAGAGCCTTCCTAGCAAGAGTTTGGGCAATCCCATTACAAGCTCTTGGAACAAAAATAAATAAAAATAAATAACATTTTAGAATAAAAGATGAGCGAGATAATATACTGTACGGTACAATTGAGATGATAGAACTTGGACATCTCTCCCCTTACGAATTTAAATTTTCCATAAGCTGTTTGCTATCCGACTTGACATGAATATGCTCCAAACAAGAGGAAACCGCATCCAGCAGCACTATTCTTACTACTAAAGCTTCACCTTCAATGGCTTCCATAAAAGACCACGAATTATAAACCATTTTTATGATTGGTCCTTCATTATCCTTTAAATAGAAACCTAAATCGTTTTCATTTGATCCTGGAAATAAATTTGCATCTGTAAAAATACTCACTAAATGCACATCCTTCAACTTAAAAACAACTCTCCCTCTCTCTTGAGCCTGTTCGGATTTGTTCAAGTTATCCCAAGCCGGTTCATATCGGACTAGGTTAGGATTTTTATATGGGGGAGGGGTTTCCTATTTGATTGTGCGGCTGATGTGCTAGCATTGGGACCAATGGGAACGCATTGCCGAATATGAATCTTTTTTTCCTTTTTATATTATCAAAGAAAAAGGGAGAGAGTTTCCCACAATGCCAGTGTGGGGGAATCTCCCAAGCCACATCCATAGGGAATCAGGAGACGGTATCACCATAAGGGGCCCATATGGTTAGGGAGGAAATAGTATTAGGGACCAAAACTGTTTACTGAAACCTATCCACATCGTTTACACCAGAATTGGCAGATTGTTTAGTAAACAATTCAGTTATGTTCAAGTTTTCTCACTGTTTACGTAGTTGGGTTGGTGAGGGTTTAAACTGTTTAACTGACTATTTCACACTAGTTGGAACCGATAACCTGATTACGTCTCAACCTGACTATGAACCATTTACACTGTTTAAATTGAATAGAAATTAGAAATCCCTAAACACTAACCTAAACCTAAACCTAAGCCTAAATCGTAAAACAGTAAAACACAAACACTATGTCACTTCTATCTCTCTTACTCTCTCTTACACAAACACAACCACGATTTTGCAAGCTTAACAAGATTAGCCACTACATCGTTCCTACATCGTTCAATAGTAACCGAGTTATTTAGAAACTGATTAGAGAAATAGATGTGTTAAACTGTCTATAAATTGCAAGCAAAATCATTTAACAAAAAAATGAAACGGTTAAAAACCAGATCATCGAAATCAATTAATAATTAATTCTGATAGTAATTTCGATACCGTTTAGTTAATTGGTTGATTTTGATTTTACCTTTGCACCTTAGCATTAAATGATAATAAACCGTTTTACACCCTTAAACCCAATATTAGACCGATAAAAATTCATTAAGTCAATTTTTTAATACAATGTCCTTTTAGCCACAAAAAGAAAAAGTCAATCTTTTAATAAATATAGGAAAATTTTCATGTTGTTTCGGCCCAGATCCGTCCTGTGGGTCCTCTCCGTGTTGGCTGGACCTGCAAGACAAGGAAAGACAAAGAAGGGAGAGGGCTGGATGCCCTGGGTCCACTCCGATGCCAAAGTCAGGCTCTGTGAACAGTCAATGGGCTCGGTGTCGAGCCCACTAAGATATTATAAAGTGTGGGGTGAGGTGAGATTATCCAACCTCAGTGTCAGAGCGTGAATCTCAAGGAGTAATAAATGAGCAGTAAATGTTGCGTGTAAGAAACCTCGGGATTCGTCCTATTTATAGTGAATAGTGCGAAATCCCAAAATATCGATTTTACCCTTTGTTCTTGTGCTTGAGGGGCAATACCGATTTTACCCTTTGTTCTTGTGCTTGAGAGGCCTTCTTATGTCGAATAGGAGATCTCCACGTGGCTCTGAGATTGAGTCCTACGTGTCAGGGTTGTAATTTCCAGCGTGGCGTAATTCTCTAACACATGTACTATCCAAATTCTTTTAGAAACATTATCTACCACCCAAGTTTTTTGAAAACATCATCTATCATCCAAAATTCTCAAACATTATCCCATTAACTGACAGAAGAGAGTTGAAATGTTGTCTAGACATTTATACCCTTCTCATTTTAAATTGAGAAACATCACCTACCACCCACTGGTTCCTTCTCGACAACATCGAACAAGATAAATCTAAAGAAAATAATATTTGGATTAAAAAAAAAAAGGAGGGAGGCAGTGGAAGAAAACCACTGATTTTGGTTTCGGATTATGAGTTGTAGTTTCTGATCTCTTTTCAATAAAACCATACTTGAGTACCAAAGATTTATGATCTGATTTCTTTTCAATAACCCTTGATTTTTGCTTTGGGTTTCTAATCTCTTTTCTTTGGACCCCACTAGATCTCTAGTGCTACTCTCTTTTCTTTAGACCCCACTAGATCTCTAGTGCTACTTTCAAGTGGTAAGAATGGAGAATGAAAGAAGTCAGAAATCGATTATTCCGATGGAAGGAGAAGTTGAGCGTTCCCTGGTAGAGCTCAAAGAGGTCGTTAGCGATTCCATTCCAAAATCAAAATGGAGAATCAATTTCAGTGGAATCCCTAGTGTTAAGTCATTGTCTTCACGTCACAAGAAATCTTTAACGTCTATTTGTGATATGTTCCAGTCGTCAATCAACCTCTCTGGCAACGTCGACAACTCTGTGCAGACATTTTACAAAACTTGTCAATCCATGGTTGGAACGAATGAACATGTAAACACTAATTTATTATGAAGATGAGAAAATGAAGAATGTTGGAGATTGTTGAATAATAAGGCATGTCAACCAGAGAATTGAAAAGCTGAATAAGGTACACTTCCCCAAAACCATTTTGAATAAATTTCAGAGCAATCACTTATGCGGTTTTGTGGTGTTTCAGGGATCATGATTGTCCGACCATTGGCTTTACCCAAAAAAAAAAAAAAAACTATGCTACCATTGGTCTTGCAGCCGATCTTGCAGCCGCACAAGACAGATGAGGGGCAGCCTGAGTACGTTGATTTTACATCTCTCCGGTGAATCTGGTTTCACTTTCTCGGCTTTACATCTCTCCGGCGAATCTGGTTTCTTCCTATCAAACATACATCCATTCATGCATGTATACGCAAAATCACCTATCACAAGAGCCCTAGAACCGAAGAACTGGCTAGAGAAGGATTTATACATAACCAGACTATAGGAGAAGTAAAAAAGGAAGAACAAAAACAAAAAATAGGAAGCACATTGACTTGATATGCCTAAACGAATTTTGTTGGCATTCAACTTCATCAGGTACAAGAACGCAACAACATGTTTCAGTTCTATTTTAGCAATCTTACTGTGTTCCCGTTCTATTGTAGCAAGTTCACTGTGTTCCCGTTCAATTGTAGCAAGTAAACTATGTTCGTGTTCACTTTCAGCAAGGTGTTCGAAAATCTCTGTTGGGATCTGTACTTCCCTTATATTGATGGAAGGAACATGTTCGTTCTTCTCCCAATCTTCTCCACATTCTTATCTCTCTCTCTCTCTCTCTCTCTCTCTCTCAAGGACCTGTGCATCCCCATTTGGAGCAATTGGATTAATTACAGTAGAGACCGTCGATTTACAAAGAAGAAGAAGAAGATGAATTGGGGGTAGAGTTAAAAATTACTTAAGGATAAACTAGACTTTTCCCCATAAAGTAAGGGTATTATTGTCAATACAAAAATAGTTTTAAGATGACATCAGCATCTAACGGTTCCGTCTTAACGATTTGGGCTTTTTTGATAAACGTTTGAGAATTTTGGGTGATAAGTGATGTTTTAAAAAAACTTGAGTGATAGGTGATGTTTCTAAAAGAATTTGGATAGTACGTAAAATTTTCCCATAAATATATGTATGAGAAACTACAATATAATGGATATCACCACAATAGTGGACCTATAAGAATCTACTAACACTATATAAGACTTATAAGAATCTACTAACATTATATATATATATATATATATATATATATATATATATATATATATATATATATATATATATATATAGAAGATGATGTTTCATAAATAAAGTGAAGAGATAGATTTGGAGTGTTATGTGATTGATGTATTCTTTTAACATTTACATGTAAAATTTTGTAGGGCATGTAGTTATTCGACCGACTATGATGTATGATGCACAATGTTGCGTAATTAAGAAGCATCATATAAATAAATATAGTATAATTGAGATGTAGATGTTGAGATGGATAAAACAAAATTAGAAAAAATAAAATAAAAAATGACTGTATTAATGAAATATGATATTTACAAAAAAAAATGAAATATGATCAAAACTATAAAGAATGAAATAAAAAATCACCGTATTAAATGAAATATGATCAAAACAATCCAATTGTATTAAAAAAAAGGGTGTGCATGATATAATTGAATCAATCCGAAAGTGGGCCTCATTGATCAAAATATATATAGCCAAATAAAATTATTTCAAAGACAATATTTTATGATAAAAAAAATACCCTTAGATTTAAAATTTGCTCCAATTCGGAGGCCCTTTGGTTTTTTCACCAGTCAACCTCTTACGAGCGTTTTACTAAAATTTCAGGATATTCTATTGTTTTCTGGAAGTTTCTTATGTTAAATGAGAAAAAGAAAGAGAAAAAAAAATCATTTTTTTTTCCTCACTTATAAGAAAATGATACATTGATACAATACGTGTATGGTTGCCAACAGGGATACATTATTCAATTGCCCAACACATATACAATTAAGGGTGTTAAAATGGTGCAGTTTTGGTTTAACAGTACGATTTGATTTCAGTGTGTAATGAGTAAAATCAAAATCGAACTATTTATTTTATTGAACGGTTTAAAAATGCTTACCAAAATCGATTATTAATCGATTTTGTTTTTTTGGTTTTAAATGATTTCATTGTCTGAAGGGAGAGGAAGAGAGTTAGGAACAAAGTAGAATGAAAATTAAGGAAATCATTAAAATAATTTTAATCATATATGAAATTGGACTTATAAATTTAAAAGTTTGCCATGTGAAAAACATTAAAATAGAATTTGTTTCTACAAATATAGACATATAGCATTAAGGGATTAAAGTAAAAGTTTAGTCGGTTTTAACTGTTCCAAGTACTCGGTTTAAACAGTTTCATTCTTGAAACTAGAATCAAACCATTTAATTATCAATTTCACGATTTCTATTTTAACGGTTTAATTTGATTTCAGTCGTACTTGGTTTGGTTTCATTTTTGACACCCTTATACACAAACAAGCTTATAGAACCTTTAGCTTTTTATATTCATTTTCTTTTTGGCAGGTTTATAGCCCTCGTTCTCTAGCTTCTAAGGGCCCATTTGATAAATATCTTATTTTCAATCCCTTGAACTTGGTCTGGAGCAATTTTGGTATTCCCATATTTTTTGAGAGTGGAATATATAATTTTTTTTGGTAACATTGCTCTAGAATCCATTCCAGATTATATTGAGAGCAGAAACTCGTTTGATAAAAACCAATCTGAAATAGATTCAAGAGTTGATTGAGATTAGAATCGATTTAAAAACATTAATCTAGAATCCAAATCTTCATAAAATAATTACAAGAAATGCTATTTATATATTGAGATTTTCATTAATAATTTTTACAAACCTTTTCTGTTAACAACTTTTTAAACTTGCCATCTTATTAATAACTTATTACATTCATTGAAGAAGAAGAAGAGGAAGAGGAAGAAGAAGAATTTGGAGATAGATGGGAATGAAACGTTAGGTCTTAGGAATTTGATGGATTTGAAAACTTCTAGAGGGAGGGAATTGAGTAGTGGAGAAGGTTATGAGGTGAAGAGAAGGATGGACCGAGGTTTAGGGATGTCGATCGGATTAAAAGGGTTTTGGATTAATTTGATGATGGAGATAATTGTTCCACTTTATCATCCCTGCTGGAATTTTATTACACGGACCGCTTGGTTGTGGAAAGATGTGGACTGCTAATGAAACTAGGCCCCATTTTATTTCAGCTACTGAAGTTGTTTATGGTGTCTCTAGTACTTAAATTTTTTTATTTGGTTTCTATTTTTCTTACTCGTTCTTTTCATTTATCTGCAACCAGGTTATGTGTTTGATATTTTGGTTAAGTTTCTTTTGGTATATATTATAGAATTAATTATATAATATATTATGACATATGTAGTTATTTGGAATAATTTATAATACGTACTTATATTTAAAATAAATTGATAAACTCTAAAATCTTCAAATAGATTAGAAGGTGTTTATCATTATTATGATAATCTATTGTTACTTCTTTATATCTAATGGTATTAACTATCAAATGATTATTATTCATGATTCATAATTTATTTTCAAAAATAATTTATTATAAATAAATCATAAACAGAAAATTTTAATTAATCAAATGAGTTTCATATTGAGAACTTGTTACTTTATTTTAAAATTGGTCCAATCGGTGGCTGTTTGATTTTTTGACCAGTCAACCTCTTACAAGTATTTTATTAAATTTTCAGGATATTATAATGTTTTCTAGAAGTTTCTTATGCTATCCAGAGAGATCACAGGAAACTGAAATACATTAAACAACAAATTAGTGATCGAAGCACAAAAGAGGAAATTAATTTATTTACACAAATTGTCACGTACATATCTTAGACATGTTTATCAAACAAGGAAGAAATATATATATACATATGTGACATCTAAGGGTGGTGAGTACTGCATTATATATTCTGTGAGATTGTTGAGGGGTTCTCACCAAGATATAACAAGTACAAAATGACTTGAGAGATCGATAAAAGTGCATAAACTTAGTCTTACATTGACTAAGGGGAAAAGATTAAGCTAACTAATTGTTAACCCTTAGTTTCCTCTACATGTTAAGATGTGTTCTGAAACCTAAATCTCATGAGCCAAATATGACAATATCTTGGCCTGTTACAAATGATATTTTTTTAAAATGTTGTTTATGTCAAAATAAAAAATAAGTTTTAAATATTTCATTTTGAAGAGAACTTTTCAATATTTTTATTCTCTTGGTTTTGATTGTGGGAACTTTAATTTGGCTCACATTGCTTGGGGATAGAGATGAGGAAAGGTATATATGTAATGTTTGGATTAATTAAAGAGGTGTTATTGGATTAATTAAATAAGTATGTATTATACCATTTGGAAATGGGTGTCTCTCTACATATTTAAAAGTAGAACCTTTTGAAAATAGTCGTGTCTTTACGTATTTATAAGTGGATGTACGTACATCCACATATAAACATATGTATTATATCTTTTGGAAAGAGTTGTGTCTCTACGTATAAACATATGTATTATATCTTTTGGTATAAAGACAAGTTTGATATTTTTCCATGTATGAAAATGTGCCTTTAAAAGAAAACATGTATGTATAGACGAAGAAGTGCAATCACAACCTTTAGTTTAGGAGTCCAATGGATAGATCACATCTAGGCTATCCATTTTAAATGGCTGTACCTTTCAATTGTACCCTCTTGAATGGCATCATTCTTCCATAAACAAAGGTAGCCATGGTCCAAATAACTTGATAGAAGTCACTTTTCTCTCTCTCTCTCTCTCTCTCTCTCTCTCTCTCTCTCACACACACATTTTCTCCATCTCCAACTTTCTCTTTGTGAACAAATTGTCTTTTTGTTTTTACTTTTTTTTTGAGAGTGTTGATCACGACCATCGGTTTTCTGATGAGGCTCGACTTTTTTAGTGCATCATAGCCGGAGGAGCCAACAATGGCTGTTTCATCTTGAAGATTGATTCATGGTGTTGCCGTTAGAATTTGCACCAAGATCTTCCAAAGTAGGACCGACTTACAGAAGACAAAACAGGTCAAAAGAATTTGGGCTTATAATCCCAAGGTCACTCCGATTCTTAAGTCATGATGCTAAGCAACTAACAAATAGTGTGGTCAGACCATTCCGAAGGCCGACCAGAGTTATAATGAAAGCGGGGATAGGAAGTGTTATGATAGTAAAAATAACGGGAGACCTAGTTACCGTAGTGGTAAGTTGGGGAGTCATGTCATGGCGAAATAGAGGGTCAAAGTATAAAATATTCAGGTGATTTGACCTTGGTGATTGAGTCTATTTATAGGGATAGTTGAGAGAATATTATAAGTGGGTTCCGTGCACCTTTGGAGTACATTGCCAAAATTGATTATATGATCGATTTGCCCTTGACTTAAGTTGATAGTGGCGATTGACCCATTTTGAGTGACCTTACGGTGGATATACAATTTTACGCCTAATGACTTGGGGCTTTTGATTTTTAAAAATGTCCATGTGTCATGTCTTCGTTGGTTGATGATATTTATACTCAATATGCATGCGAGAACCCTTTGTAATAATAGGGGTGAATACAATTTTAAGAATAGTGACCGATGATACTACTGAGTCCTACCATTGATATTGCATGCAAGTGAATGTTACCTCATATTTGTAATTCATTTACATAGTTAATTTGTTGTGCATACATGCATACCTTCTTCTTTTTTTTGGGTAAAAGTGCATACATACTTCACATGTTATTAATGATCTCACTGTTTCCATATCAAGTTTTAACTTTCACTGTTTCCATATCAAGTCTTAAACTTACATATTAAACCTATTTTTACAACACAAAGATTTGCGTCTGGTTGGGTTTCACACGGTGAAATTCGAAATGTTTGTATTTGCATTTTAAGAATGTGCAAAATCTCAATTAATAATTTTACCAAAAAAAATCTCAATTAATTCTAAAAAAGGCCAAAATTATTATTTGTGACACTATCGATCCTTTAACTAGTTTTTGACGTGACACCATGGCGTAATTGGTAAAATTCCCAGTTGTTTATAATAGAGATTAGAGAGAGGTGGTATCCAAACTCCAAAGTTCTGTCTCTCCTGGTGGGGTTTGATCAGGGAGAGTGTTATTGGTTGGGGTGTTTCCTTGTAACTTTTTTTTTTTTTTTTTCCGGTAACGCTTGTAACCTCATATTTATAACAATATAATGCATGACTGGCTGCGTAAATTCACGAGGTCAATAGAATGTAGGATTTGCACATGTATATTGCCAGCACTTGAGTCATATAAGATGGTCAACTTCTCTAAATAATAATAATAATAATAATAATAATACTAATACTACGTACGGTCTATTGCATCAACTTTGACCATGTCTTCTTGCTTTACAAGAAGCTCTTAACTAAGTTGATAATCTTGTGAAGCAAGCAAGATATATAATTCCAGTTCCTTAATCTCTATCTGAATCTTATCATTTCTATTCATGCATCTTCGTGAGCAACTTTTAATTTGAGATGAGATCTGTGAGCTTCAACAATTCAACAGTAAGTACCCTACTTTCTTCCCTTTCCTGTTGTTTTTACTTGTTTCTATTACCACTTTGCATGGCAATAAACACCATTAGTCCAAGTCGATCAATTATAGATGGAGAAACACTAGTATCAGCAGAAGGCATCTTTGAATTGGGGTTCTTCAGTCCTGGTAACTCTACCAATCGATATGTTGGGATTTGGTACAAGAAAACCTCATACACACAAGTTGTATGGGTCTTAAACTCCATTGCACCGATCACAGATTCCTCTGGATCTTTAACCATCAACAGTGATGGGAATCTTGTTCTTTTAGATGGGAAACAAAATATCCTTTGGTATACAAATGCTTCCGCTACATCCAATAATAGGGTTGCAGTACTTGATGACTTAGGGAACTTTGCACTCAAAGAAATTAAATATCCATCTGTCCTTCTTTGGCAGAGTTTTGATCATCCTTCCAATGCTTTTATACCAAACATGAAGCTTGGAGGCAATGATGAACTGGGTATATATATTACATTAACATCTTGGAAAAGCGAAAACGATCCAGCTCCAGGAAATTTTTTCTTGAACCGAGATAGAAAATCACTGCAGCAAATATTCATCGTAAAGGGCTCGGTTGCAACCGTCTTTAATTGGACAGATGCAGTGAAGCACTGGAGATCAGGTCAGTGGGATGGCCGGACCTTTATCGGAGCACCCAGTATGAGTCAAGACTACATTAATGGTGTGACCTTCAACAGGGATGGATATGGAGGGCAATATTACACTTATTCCACATCCAATAGTTTCAAAATAACGATTAAAGTTCTAGATAGTTCAGGAAATATTGTGCAAAAAGATTGGGATGAAGGAAAGAAGGAATGGGTTGATGTAGTGGTTGCAATCACTAGTCAATGCGATATTTATAATACGTGTGGGCCTTTTGGGATTTGTAATAAGATGGAATCGTTTATTTGTAGGTGCATGAGAGGGTTTCAACCTAAGTTCCCTGAGAAATGGAGAAAAGGAAACTGGAGTGATGGATGCGTGAGAAGTAATCAATTACTGTGTGGTTCTGACCATGAAGGGTTTCTGAAATTGGAAGAAATGAAGTTACCAGATTTTGCAGAATATTTACTAGTTCAGAACCAGAATGAATGCCGGGCTAGATGCCTCAACAATTGTTCTTGTCTGGCTTATGCATATATTAGTGGACCAGGGTGTTTGGTTTGGGTTACAGACTTGATTGATGTTCAGCAGTTCTCTTTCAATGGCCAAGATCTTTTTCTCCGTCTTCCTTCTTCAGAATTAGGTACTCTCTCTCTCTCTCTCTCTCTCTCTCTCTCTCTCTCTCTTGTATTTATTAAAATATTATGTGTTATTAAGTGTGATCGTTGAATGACTCGTCTATAGGTATATTTAGATGACCATATTAAAATTTTCAATTGCCTATTTTCTTATTTTCAAAAGTTTTTTTAAATTAAAATTAAAAATGATTTTCAAAATAATTTGAAGGTCTAATCACTATTACGTCATTCTCATGAATAATTAGTATTTAAACACGTTTCAAGTAACCTTGATCTTTTATCCTCGTGAAATAATTATGTTATACTAAGAACGCAAACAAGGGTGGAGATTTTCTACACACAATCAAGTCCATTGTAGAATCTGTTGACAAGTAGAAATATTTGGCATAAAGCATCATGTGAGCTGAATTTTTTTTGGATTGATAGGCCCCAAATTCCCTTGCTTTTATTTTAAGTTTTAGATCCATACTTACATATAGCAACATTTAATTGTGCGGTAATATATTCACCTGCTGGAATAGAGGTTTAAGGGAATATAAGGGGAGAGGGTGGGGTCAAGGTGGACTTATCTAAATCTCAAGTTTATTTACCAAGAGATCTTAGCAGCAAAGCTAGGAGAAAGGTAAGATCTTAGCAGTAAAGCTAAGAGAAAGCTAAGATCTTTGCAAAAAGATCTTTCTCCAGCATTGGAGGGATTTCAGTGCAGATTAGACAGTCGAGGATTATTCAGCGTTCATACTAATGCAATTGGCATGCACGCTGAGTGATCCTTAGCTACTGGAAACGCTTTGGACTCTCTTCAACGCTAGAGAGAATCTGAGTCCAAGGATTTTTCTATATCATTACGAACACAATGGTGTCACAGGAAATGATTACAATGGATATTCGATTCATATGGTTAAAGATTGAGAGAGAAAAAAAAATCCATATGAGAAAGTGTAGGGTACACTAAGCAGCGCGGGGAACTTTTTTCCTGATGCTTTATTATGTTGCTTTTGTTTCAATTTTTTTACAAGCCTGCCTATATTTTATTATTTAGTTGACCTGATTGTAGGATTGTGGTTTGTGGGTATTAGATGATGACTATAGAAATATATATATATTTTTTTAATATAATTTATTTATTTAGGGGTTGTTTCGTGGAATCTTCTATTCAACAAAAATTAAAAATAATTATGACCTAAACAAAATAACTCCACCATACATTTATCTATGCGTTATATAATTCCTCGTACTTAAACAAAGTTAGTCAACAAAATTTACTTAATTTCTTTTAATTATAAAAAAAAGAAGAAACTACAGAGGTACCAAGGATCCTTGACTCATTAGGCAGCCACAAAATACTAGATCAGATCAAAGAAACTCAACAAACTAAGAGAAAAAAAAATATTTCCATATTCTTACTAACAAAATTTAATCATACACTATTTAATTATTACTGTCTTGCTACACAAAATGCAGTAATTGAGCCACACGATAAAAATTTTTATTCTGTGGGTTGTTTGTGAGAAGGTAATTTATAGTAATATACAAATAATTTTTTTTTTGTAATTTAATGTAGTTAGTACCTTTCTACAAAGTTATAGATTTTAACTTAAATAAGATGAAATTATGGGTTGTAATTCATTTTTACTCCAATAAAATGCAGACAAACCAAGCAAAATAAGTGCATTTTTTATAGTGCTCATAGCAGTTTTGGGAACATCTTCAATCATGCTGGTTGCCACTCTGTATAAATGGTATCGATCCAAAGGAAAACAAAAAGGTAAAGTATGGAACTTTCCTTTACTTATATTAAAAATAACTGTGGCTTTATAATAATTATTTTATGTCTTTTCAAATCTCAAAAGCAGGGACAGATAAAAAATTGCCAAATACAATATCTGAATCTGTACAGGCAAGTTTTTTAAAAGATGGCGTGGAGCATGGAGAAGATCAAGAACTCCAAATACTTGACTTTGGAAGTGTCAAAATGGCTACAAACGACTTCTTACTTGAGAACAGAATAGGAAAGGGAGGTTTTGGCCCTGTCTATAAGGTAAAATTAGTTTTGACCTAAATGATTATATAGTGTAAAGTCTCTTGGAAACCCTTTTTTATGGAAAGGGAGGTTTTGGCCCTGTTTATAAGGTAAAATTAATTTTGACCTAAATGATTATATAGTGTAAAGTCTCTTGGAAACCCTTTTTTATTTCATAACTTCTTTTAGGGTTATCTACCAACTGGACAAGCTATAGCAGTCAAAAGACTTTCAAGAACATCAGGACAAGGAATGACAGAGTTCAAGAATGAAGTCATGTTAATTTCTAAACTCCAACACAGAAACCTTGTTAAGCTTGTTGGTGTTTGCTGTGAAGGAGAAGAGAGGATTTTGCTTTATGAGTATCTGCACAACAAAAGCTTGGATACAATCTTGTTTGGTAAGTTTGGTGCACCAGTTCTTCATTCCTATTTATTTTTTTTTTGGGTAAATCTTGATTCCTACTTCATCTAACAAGGTTTTCTTGATGCATTCTATTATCTAAGAAAGATAATGCATATACATCAAACAATATTTTTATCATCTCATAATGTGTTCTTGACTTAGAATTCATTGCAATAATGTATATTAAATTAACATAGCACAAAAGTGGATGTAAATTTTCTTCTTCAAGATATACATTCATTGATACTTTAGCAGATAATTTTTTTACTCGGTGATGATAATCGGTGATCAGATGCAACAAAACGAGCAGAATTAGATTGGACTAAGCGCTTTAAGATCATTGAGGGGATTGCATGTGGGTTACTTTATCTTCATCGTGATTCTCGATTAAAAGTCATTCATCGAGATTTGAAGTCGGGCAACATTCTTTTGGATGAAGAAATGAATCCAAAAATTTCTGACTTTGGCATGGCAAGGATCTTTGGCAAGAAGCAAGAACGAGCAAATACTAATAGGGTGGTTGGAACATAGTAAGTATGAACTTTATTTAATGTAAACTTAGACACAATCTATACCATATAAATGACCATTTAATTAAACACATTGTTATGGAAAAACTGCCTTTGGTGTAGTGTAGTGGAAGCTACCTATTGTGGTAGAGCCCAATCCTAGACTTGAAGCGAGGTTCGACATCTAATTTGACATTCCTCTTTCTGGGGTCCCACTTATTGGTGGTGGTTGCACTTGTCAAAAAAAAAAATTCTTTATATTTTAATGTCAGTATTATATCTTGCTAAATGTTTTATGCATTCACAGTGGTTACATGGCACCGGAGTATGCTATCTATGGAATATTTTCTGAAAAATCAGATGTCTTCAGTTTTGGTATCTTGTTACTAGAAATCATGAGTGGAGTCAAGAATTCTAGCTTCTTTCATGATGAATATCTAAGCCTTCTGGGTTATGTAAGTTATATTTTGAATGTCTTTTTTTATGTTATATATTTTTTAACTGATTATGGTTTAATTTTTCATCTTGAATTCTTCCTAATGACATTTGAGAATATTTCAGGCATGGCAATTATGGAATGATGATAGGGGACTGCAGTTGATTGATCAAACAGTAATTAGAAATTGTGATCCTCTTGAAGCAATGAGATGCATCCATATAGGGCTCCTCTGTGTGCAAGATTTTGCACTGGATAGGCCTATTATGTCTGAAGTAGTTTTCATGCTTAGTACTAAAACAAGTCTTCCTCCTCCAAAAATGCCTGCATATATAGAATATAGAAATCAAATTCATTTGAATTCATATGGGAGTGATGTATGTTCTGTAAATAAATGTTCGATGACAACCCTAGAAAGCCGATAAAGAAGTTTTATTTGTTTTATTGTAAAAATTTTCATGTCAATAATATTTTACATGAAAATTTTCCATATAATTATTATCAATATTCTCTTTTTTGTATTTTACATTAAAACATACTGTGAGAAGTATGATTTTATTTGAATGAAAATAGAAAAACTGTCTTATTTGTTATGAAGACGAAAAATGAGGTGATTGTGGCTCATTTACTTGGTATTATAGGATTTTATCATAACTAGAAGTTTGACCAAATATATCATACAGTATGAGGCAGTGAGTAGTCAGATATTCCTTGTAATGCAATTCCAGTGGTATCTCCTTATTTATCCTCTGACCTTTCCATGGTTTCGATTTACCCAATTGATATCTACCTGCAGGTGGACTATACTTCTGTGAGGTTATGCGAGAGAGAGAGAGAGAGAGATTGATTTCCTATTCATAGAATACCTTGGAAGTAATTTAGTTTCTTTAGCACATGCTCTTGGTTCTTTAATCTATCATTCACCGGAACATCTAGGTTCATGTGATCTTTGTACATGGATCCATAGTTCAAGCAATTGGTATGAGATTGATCGACTTGTATATTTTAGACTTGATTGATTTCCAATTTGATCAATTTAATATTATTATATTTGATATCGGTCACGTGTTCTTTTTCCATTTGATCCATACATTGATCCGATAGTTTCGGACATGGCCAATACCGTATTCGATATCTAGATTTAGAATCTTACACGAACCCATGCATATACACAATCCTTCATCCAATAGAGGTGGGTAGTTATGATATTACACATTTTTCTTTCTACATCATCCAATGATAAAAAATGCACCAGTGCACAACGATATTTAATAGGACATTATCGCATTGGTAAGATGATTGGTACTTGGTATTAAGGGGGGTGGCTTTAATGATCACATGGTTATATGCATGAGCGTGACCAATATATACATATTATTTTTGGTAGGCATGTAACCCTAGTTCTGTAGTTTTTATCCTATTAAAAATAAATCGAAACCAAATTTGATCATTTATATCGAAATGATGAAATTGATTATTAAACAATTAAACTCTGGCTTAAAAAATGAAACCTTTAAAATTGATTATTTGAAACGATTAAAACTGATTAAACTTATTCCTATAATCCTTTAGTACTTCTCAAAAAAATAAAAAAAATACCAAAAATTTATATTTATAAAAAAAAATTTTATTTTAATACTTTCTATTGTGGTCTACTTTTAAATGATATCCACTTTCATATATAATAAAAAATACTTTAATGTTATCTTGGGTTTTCCCTTTCCTTTGTTGTTAATTTTTTCTCCCCCTTTCGAGGGTGGAACAGTTTAAAAATCAAAAACCAAAACCAATTAATATTCGGTTTTGAAAAACATTTTAAAATCGTTTAATAAATTATTTCGATTTTGATAGTCATTACACATATTCGAAACCGAATCATTAAACCGAAATCACACCGTATAACAACGAATCACTAAGAAAGAAAAAAAAAAAAAAAAAAAAATTAAAACCTAGCTTCTGAGTGTTGCCGTGGTTGTGCCTGAAATCTCCCTTCCTCGCTGTTTTTCTTCTCTACACTCAGAGACCGAGGGAGATATTATAGAGATGGGCAAGAGAACGGGAGGGCGATCTCCTTCCGTCTTCGATCGTAATATTCTACTTCGTCGCATCGAATCCTGTAAGCATAAGTCGAGCCTCGAAGATATAGTGGAGTATCTGCGTTCAAGCTTCCCCGATTACAAGCGAGTCAAGCAACAACCCTTCACCAAGCACGTCCAACAAACCCTTGAGTGGCAACAGAGAAGACTATATTTCTCTCCTTCCATCTCCAATGCCTCCGATGAAGTCGACCAAGACACTGACTCCACAACACCCTCTAACACCCCTGCTCGTAAGAAGCTCAAGAAGATCGATTTCAGAGAGAAGAGGTTACTCCGAACAGAAGCCGAGTACATTCGACATAAATATGGAGAGAAAAATCATCCTTCGACCTCGTTGGCGGCATCATCCTCTTCGACGGACGATGAAGATGAACCGGATGGTGCGGTTTCCACGTCTGAAGATGCAATTTATGAAGAGAAGGTGGAACCTGAATTCGATTTGATCAAGTCGATGCTTCGTTCGAGTTACAGTGCATCGAAGAAGGATAGTGACACAAAGTTTAAGGCTGAGGAGAAGAATATGGAGGTGGAAGTTGTTAATAAGGAGAAGAAGATTGACGTGATGGGTGTAGATGGGATTGAGACGTTAGGTCCCAGGAAATTGACGGATTTGAAAACTTCTAGAGGGAGGGAATTGAGTAGTGGAGATGGTTATGAGGTGAAGGGGAAGGATGGGCCGAGGTTTAAGGATATCGGTGGGATTAAAGGAGTTTTGGATGAGTTGATGATGGAGGTAATTGTTCCACTTTACCATCCGCAGCTGCCTCGGTGGCTGGGAGTGAAGCCAATGGCTGGGATTTTATTACACGGACCGCCTGGTTGTGGAAAGACGAAACTTGCTCATGCGATTGCTAATGAGACTGGGTTCCCCTTTTACAAAATTTCAGCCACTGAAGTAGTTTCTGGTGTCTCAGGTACTTAAATCTTTTTATTTGGCTTCTACTTTTCTTACTTGTTCTTTCCATTTATCTGCAATCAGGCTATATTGTGCTTGTATTCTGATTTCAGAGAGTAAAGTTTTTTTTGTTTACCCAAGAAACTCTGTTTAGTTATCAATGAGCTTCATATTGAGAACTTGTTACCTTCCACTCCATTTTTTATCGCTCCTGTGACAATGTTATTGCTGTTGTTTTTCGGATGTGATGCCTTCAATTCCATTCTGTTTCCTTACCCAGTCTTTTTCTTGTACGGATGTGTGCTTCTTATTCCATTCTGTCTCCATGGTTAAGTCTTCTAGCTGTTCTTAATGCAGTTTGGATTTTTAAAGTGCTGTGCCAAGGTAATGGTTGCTTTGTAAACACAAAAACTGTTGAAAGGTACTGATGCTTGGGTACGAAGTTGTTAGGCTTCATTTTTTGCATGTACTACATTGTTTTATATCTGGACTGGAAATCAAGCTTCATTCCTGAAGCAGATTTGTCTACAGTCCATACAACATCTGGTGCCTAATGATCTCAACTTCTTGGTAGCACCACACTAATTGAACGTTCTTCCGTCAATGTTGACAGCAAGTAGTTTGATAAGGTAGGAAGTAGACAAACTAGTTAACTAGTTATACAAAGCGTCGTAGAAAAGGTCTCCCAACATAGACAAAGCTGCAGAAGGGACTGCTCCATGGGCCATGAACAAATTTCCATCAACCCCAACAACATATGAATGAGAGAGAGAGATGCTTAGAGAATTAGAAACACTAGCCACATCCATGGCATTGCGAGCACTACTTTATGCGTCATGGTAGGTGCATGAAAAAGCAGTCTATATAAAACTAGAAAGAAAAGGAAAGGGGGAGGGAGAGGAGATGTTTCTGTATCATATGGATTGTGGATTAGAGATAGTTAACGATGGAACTTGTGTAGAAACCACTGTCTCAGATGTCCGGCCATCCAGAACTATTGGAGTTGACAACTGAATTCTCTCTCAATATGATGTGAACTGTGGTTCTTTTAATGGAATAATTTGAATCCTTTGAAATTTACAGAAACCGAAGTAATTATGTAAGTGTTAGCTTTAGGGAAGGTTTAAGGCAATATCCATGATCCCCAGCCGATGTAGACATTCCCCTTTTTATAGGATAAGTATCCCTATTGTAATGGCTTATAGGTTCGGTCTTCAGGACCCACAAAGAAGCAACCCAGAAGAAATGAACATGAGAGAGAGAGAGAGAGAGAGAGAGAGAGAGAGAGAGAGAGAGAGAGAGGAATTCCTGGATCGCCAGAGTGGGGCCATGACTGTCTAAAGAGACCTTACTGAAGGGAGAAGGGGAGGGCCGGACAGAACCCAAAACCCTCTCTCTTGTTTGTCTTTGTATTTAGATGTTAGAAATACCTTTACATTTGGCCATGTGCATGATTATCTTACTTAGAAAAAAAATACTTCAAAAACAGAAAAAACTGTTTTAAAAGTTAGTTTTTTTTTTCTTCCCTTCTTTGGGTTTTGGAAAACAGGCCCTTTTTTTGCTTTTAAAAATGGTTATTTCGAAAAAGTTTTTATTTTTCAAACTTCCAAACCATTGAATGTTACAGAAAAACAGTTTTGAATAACATTATCAAAAAAAGGCCATGGTCGATGACAGGATTACCGAATTTGATAGGGAACATAGATTACAAATTTCATTGTGAGAAATCATTGAATGGTCGTATAACATCAAATTTGAAAAAGTTTCTTGCACTGCAATGTAACGATCTATTGATTGATCTCTTTTAGGAGTTAGTTGAGTTGAATTTGATGACTACCTTTGATTTTGAGTGCACCGACTTAACCATGTGATCAGTTGATGCCCACTAGTGAATGAAGCAATAGATAAACTGAAACGTGGATACAGGTCTCATTAGTGTTTTTTTTTTTTCTGGATGAGATTTTTAGACAGGCATCCTTGACTTTATTCACATCTGATTATAAGGTTCGTAGAAAAAATATATTCAGCTCTTTGTTGACTGTGAACTAGGTGTTACAAATAAATGTTCTTCTCCTCTTGTGCTACCTATTCATTTGTTGCACTCTAAAGTGTTATGAATGGTATGACATACTATTAACAGTTCATCTTGTTCTGGTATTCAATCAGATATATATAGGCCCCAAGGAGAGTTGAACTCATAATCTCTTTGGGGTGTTGGTCTTTACCAACTGAGCTACCCACCTTGAGGTTAAAGATAGATCATTTGCTACTAAGATGAAGAACTATAGTACCAAGGAGTGATACTGCAAGTTTTAGGCTCTGAAAAGGACAAGGGGAAAGCCAAAAGAGATGTGGGTTTAGGATATTTTGAGAAGATTTGCTGACGTATGATAAGCTGGAGTGATGGCCATAAATATAGTGAATGGTAGGACCAAGGATTAAAGTATCGCGTATTGGTAGGGCAATTTTAAGAGACTTATTGTATCGTATCGTGGATACGCTAGGATACGGGGTAAAATATGCACGAGAAAGATTAAGGAACATGCAAAACATAATTTTTTAGGCATAAAACACTATAATAAGAAATCTTGAAGTATTTCCAAGGATTAAATGACATTCAATGAGCTACAACCTTTGGTTCGCATGAACTGTAGGTATTTAGCAAGGAAGAAGACAAGGAAAGTGGAAATTTTCAGTTGTATCAATTTTTATATGTGCGTATGGACTGTATCTGTTTGTATCGAGGTGTATCAAACATTATCGGTTCATATCAAGGTGCATTGAGCTTTATCGGTTAGATACACGTCAATACAAGTTTGTTATAAATATATATATATATTTTGGTGAGAAAGTGGAAACTTGAATGTCGATAGTATTGAATGTATCGATACATATGGAGTGTATTAACCGTATCAAAGTGTATCGAGCCGTATCGAAGTGTATCGATACATGTGGATTTCACTTTTTATTTAAAAAATGATACGTAGTGAAGAGTATTGTATCGACCACTGTCATTACAAATACGTATCGGTCAATACGGGGAGTATCGATACGATAGTTAAAACCATGGGCATGACCGAATTTGGGTGACCCTAAATGTTGGTGAGAGACTTATTTAGTTAAATTTTTCAAGATTTATAATTTTTATAGCACGAGTATAATTTTAAAGGGAAAAAAGATTACTGCCCAGCAATGTTGCGCTGCCCCCTCTCACATGGGGGTAAGGGGTTTGAAAAGACCACCCCACCCCTGGTCATTTTACACCCCCTTGTGAGAGGGCGCAGGGGATGCTGTCAAGCAATAATCCTCCCTAATTTTAATTATCAATATATATATATCATTTCTAATTCTAGTATTCTAGCAAGGAATTTTTTTATGAGTCAAATACTCCTGCTGTTATTTAGCATTTTTTTTAGGGAAATTGACACATACTACCCCTATTGTTTACCTCGATTCCAGATACTCTAATAAGTTGTTGAACTGGCTGGACTCATACTACCCTTTCACTTACACCATAATGACAAAACAGTATAGCCATATGGTTTAACCCATTTATTCTCTTGAATATGGCCAAATACCCTTTAGTGTTAGATGGAAAGTCTAAAATACCCTTTAACCCATTTATTCTCCCTCCATCAAAACATCCCCATTAATCTCTTAAATGTCAAGTTTTGCTCCCGACTGAAAGAGAAAGACGACTCCCGACTGAAAGAGACGACGACTCCCGATCGCGTTGAGGCTGATTGAAAGCTCGGGTTTTCGCTACTTTTAGTTGCTGCTTTCTATTTGGCCAGTTCCCTCTTGGCGAACACGACTAAAAGCGTGCCCTTCGAATCAACAGCAGTTTACAGAAAAGGGTTTCCCGCCTAATCACTTCGAGTACCAGTTGCGGAGAATAATCCAACAACAAAGCTATTTCTGCCATTATCTAAGGCTCTTCGATCATTACAAGGATGCAATGATTGTATTTCTCAGATTGTGTTCTTGGCCATATTATGAATTTTACCTTCGAGTGATTGATGAATCGGGTAGAAACAGTACATGCAATGAAATTAGCAGCAACAAAGTGATGCAGTGGTGCTTTTCTCCTTTCTAGGTTTCTTCAATTTTGTCAATCCAAAGCTAAAATGGTTAGGGAAGAGAGGAGGACTCTGCAACATATGAACATATGAAATAAGAGAGGGTTCTCGATACTATCTTTAATGGGATAAAATGACCACCCCGCCGGAGATCAATTTGCCGGAAGAGGGATTAAGCCTGGATTTCCAAATCGACGAGAACAGAGCCCTAGGGGAAAGAACGACCCTATATCGACGCTATTGAAAATTTCAGAGCTTCTATATATATTAAATGTGTTTATTTGGATATATAAGATAAATCAGAAGTTCTGCCTTGTCACTATCTTCAGTCGTCATCTGTTAATTTTTCCCTCTGGGTTTCCATCTTTAAATTTTCTCTGTGTTTGTGTTGCTATAAGAACCCCTTTAGAGGCTTTGTGTATCTTCTTGTAAAAGAAAGGCTCGAAAAGATGTCCCAGAAAGAAGTCTTCATTGGGGCGATTGATCATGGAGTGACCAGTATGAGATTCATAATCTATGATCAGTCGTTTCAGGTTATTGGTTCTCATTAGACTGAGTTCCAGCTCAAAGGAAGACCTCCCCTAAATTTCCTCTGCCCACGACTCCAGCGATGAAGCAGGGATGAAGTAGTCCTGTCCAAACCCACCGATTTTCTTCCTCCCACAACTCCAAAGAGTAAACAGTAACAGAGTCCTCTTTTTTAATAAGAAATGAAAGGTTAATTTTGTCTTTTGAAGAAAAATGTAATAGTGTTACAAAGGGTAAAATTGTATATTTACCCTATCTTTTTAACAACGGTTGAACCAGGGGGTAACTCGTCCGGTTCAACAACTTATTAGAGTATCTGGAATCGAGGTAAACTACAGGGGTAGTATGTGTCAATTTCCCTTTTTTTTATTAGTCAAATACTCTTGATCTCATCTAATATGTTTTCTTCAAATATTTTGCTGCTTTCAAATGTTAATTACTGCCTGATGTTTTGTTTTGGGAAACCAAAATCATTGATACTTCGTTGTACTTATTACTCTGTGATGTCTGCAATTTCATTCTTATGTGATTGCTTCAGGTGCATCGGAAGAGAATATACGTGACCTTTTCTCAAAAGCATACAGGACTGCTCCATCAATTGTCTTTATTGATGAGATTGATGCCATTGCTTCTAAAAGAGAAAATCTGCAGAGGGAGATGGAACGGCGAATTGTGACACAGCTGATGACTTGCATGGATGAATCACACCAAATTATGAAGTCAGTTGATGTAGGTTCGAATTCAGAAGCATCTGATTCCAGACCTGGTTATGTTCTTGTAATTGGAGCTACAAATAGACCTGATGCTGTTGATCCTGCCCTCAGGAGGCCTGGAAGGTTTGATCGCGAGATTGTTTTGGGTGTTCCAGATGAAAATGCACGGATAGAGATTCTGTCTGTGCTCACACGGAACCTTAGGCTTGAAGGTACATTTGATTTTGCGAAACTAGCCAGATCTACACCAGGCTTTGTTGGAGCTGACTTGGCAGCCCTTGCCAACAAGGCGGGTAACCTTGCTATGAAGAGGATAATAGATAGGAGGAGGTCTGATCTAACCAGAGAACCTACAGATGGGGGTCATAATGAAGAATGGTGGAGGCGCTCATGGGAACCTGATGAAATGGAAGGGCTCAGCATCACAATGGTTGATTTTGAGGTAACCATGAAATAAGTAATTCATTTCACCTAACAAAATTGATTGTGGACATCCACTTGTGTATGATATGCATATCATTATTCCTGTAGGTAAATGTTGCATGTGACTTTTCTCTATGCAGTTTTTACCCCATATTAATGACTCTTATAAGAAATGTAGTCCTAGACGGTACATTATTGTCACAAGGAGCCATAGGCCTTGTGAGAACATCTGGACGCTTGTTGCACCCGATATGTGGAAGCCGGAATTCCATAGCTCCAACTTTTGAACGTAAAGCATGAGTCACCCTTGGCCGCCGCCTGACTCCTGCCCGCTTCTGTCGGTTTGTACCTTGGAAAACACTCTGATCTCCTATCAGAAAAATTCCTAGCTCTCCTTTTGGAGTTTTCACTTACATAAAGTTCTTGTTTCGGCAATTCAAAAGTGGGAGAAGGCTTTTTACTAATGAATCAATATTCAAAATCATTTCATTCGGAATCCTAATGCAAACAAGGATGGTCATAGATCAGCTTACTCTCCTAGTAGCGGTGGCAAGGAAGGAGGGGTGATTGTATTGTTTTTGAAGGACAACTAAAATACATTTAATTTGGCATTTAAGATGTATGTCTCGTATTATTTTTTTTAAGTCCCTTAGTTTCAACTCCCTTTTTTTTTTTTTTTTTTTTTTTGCTGAATTCAAAAATTTACTCACAAATGTGATATTGGGGCACAGTTCCTACATTTTTGTGAACCTTTTGTATTATCTGATCTATTTTGAATACATGTGTAACTCTTTTTTTTTTTTTTTTTTTTGGGTGGGGGGGGTGGAGATGAAGTTTGTATTCATAAAATAATAGATCCTATTCTATACATGGTTCTCCTTGTGTGATGGAGATGTGTGGATGTCTGACCAATTCTATGCATGGTGAGACCTATATGCATGTAAGAGAGAGAAAGAAAAAAGAATAGATGGTTTTTATCTCTCTCTCTCTCTCTCTCCTCCCCTCCTTCCTTCCCTCTCAAATATAAATTCTTCTTTAAATAAAAGTAATCTTCATGTTCACTTTAGCAAATCATATAAACATTCGTGTCTATTTCTTCATTGGTTTATTTTGTATGATGGTAATATGGTATTGACTGCTCTGTTTTTGCAACTTCTGCAGGAAGCAGCTAAGATGGTTCAGCCTTCTTCAAGAAGGGAGGGATTCTCTACAATCCCTAATGTTAAGTGGGAAGATATTGGAGGGCTTGATTCCCTGTGGAAAGAATTTCACCGTTACATTGTTAGACGCATAAAATATCCTGAGGAGTATGAGGTAAAAATTACCCTTTATTTGTTTAATAATTTTTATCTTTTGACTTCAATAAGGCCAACATATAGAGTAACATGTGGGACATGTGGTTTTGATCACTTAGCTGTTTTCTATTTATCCCAAGTTGATCAATTCTTTCCTTCCCTCTCTCTAAATTACGTTCAGCTCAGTAGTCTTATCCCATGTTGTTGGGTGTTGAGGTTGGTTACAAAAGTCAAGGTCTTTGGTTCTACTTTATATCTTTCTTCATGGGTTTCCTTAAATATCAGATTTATAAGTAGTGAGGGGAATGTTAAGATTAACTGTATTATAAAATACTAAAGCCTACTTGGCTATACATTGAACATGACCTTTATTTTGATTAAAGGGACCTTTATTTTGATCAAAGGCTTTGAAGAATTGAACTACCCTACTTCTCACTTCTACTCCAGTCTGACTTGTGGACACCAATGTTTTGTTTTAGAATATATAATACTGTACATCAAGGTTCATGTGCACGGACTCGGGTATAGGATCAATCGCTGGTGATTCCAATTCGATTCCCTGTCGGATTGGGCTGAACTTGGCTCAAAAACCCCAAGAATCTCCTTACATGTGTGGAAATTCTGATCCGATGGCCTGACTTGGAATGCTGACTTCGGGATCGGCCAATCCAATCCGTGCTCTAAAACCATGATGTACGTAGTAAATTAATAATATGATGTGTTTTGTCATATTTTTCTTCTTTAAAATCATCTGCTGCAACCTGAATTCTTAAGTTTTTTGTCACATCGTTTAATCTGTAAATGGGAATGCCATTCTCTGGAAGTCCTCTGAGATATTTGCTTCTGCTTCCGTTAAGCAGATGATGTGGAATTTAATTCTCTCTTCGTGAGACTATTTAAAAATTTTATTGATTGCTTCTCATCAGGAATTTGGAGTGGATTTAGAGACTGGGTTTTTGCTTTATGGACCTCCAGGCTGTGGAAAAACGTTGATTGCCAAAGCCGTAGCAAATGAGGCGGGAGCCAATTTCATTCACATAAAGGTTTATTTTATCATCCTCATCACCTTCATCTTTGTCATGGTGTTATATTTTGTTTTGAGCGTTTGATGGGCCCACATATTCACTTAAGAGAACATAGTTATGACCTTGTTCTGTTAACTATTTAGGGTCCAGAACTTCTGAACAAGTATGTTGGAGAAAGTGAGTTGGCAGTTAGAACAATTTTCGGTCGTGCAAGAACATGCTCTCCGTGCATACTTTTCTTTGATGAGGTACTAGTTTCTTAGTCTCTCGCAATTTTTACTCTTTTGGTTTTAACTTTTAATTTGATATCAATCATTATTATTTACCCTATGGTAGAGAAAAGGTTGATAGTGTCAGTTGTCAATGAGTGGACCTTGGTCCGGTGATAGGTAGTCGTAACAAATAGAATGGTGTGATATATATGGATTTTAGTTTTGACTTTGATCAGCCATCTAATTACGATAGAAATCTTTGTGTCCTCAAACACATTGGGTAACGTCAAGAAGGGTCTGTGTTGCTTGTTGAGGTGTGGCTTTTCTCTCATTGGGTGGTGCCAAGGTTCGTAAATCTCGACCGAGGCGGTACGTTTTTTTGCCCATTAATTTCGGTTGGCCATCTCGTGGGCCAAATGGGCATTGTAAGATTTGATACTTCAGAGAAACCTTATTTTAACACATATAAACATAAGTCAACCCTTAGTTTGTAATAATAATTACACATTGTGGTAGCAAAAAGTTGTACTCATACTATTATTATGCTTACAGTCTTATATGAACAGCATTTGTTTATGTTTATTTTTTTTTATTTCATTTATTTAAGATATTATTATAAATAAGCAAACACCCCCCGTTCTAATCCAATAAAAATAGTTAAAAAATTCAAATTCCAAAAGGATAAAAAAATCAACCCTCCAATTCAAGGACAAAATTCACATGTCCGGTTGTGGGGCGATTTTCAACTTTAGGGGTTTTCTACAATCTAAAATTTTTATAAATTGTATTATAGTAAAGCATCACTAAAAATTGAAAGAGCACTAAAATAATAATTTGTTTTGATGTCCAAAAAATTATTTCCATTCAGATAATTTTAAACAACATTCGCGTACTCCGAGCAAGATTTAACTGGAGCGTAACACCTTCCATATAACTTGGATTCAAGCGATGTTAGATTTGTTGGAAAGTTTTAAGAAATATATCTGTTCTTGAACTAGAAGGTTGACTTTTTATCCTTTTGGAGTTTGAATTTCAAATTTTTTTATTGGATTCAAATGGTGGATGTTTGTTTATTTATGAATAATATCTTAAGTAAATATTTATTAACTTTAATAAACATTTATTTAAATGATATTAGTCATAAATAAGTACTGAGTGTTGTATACTGTTCTTTCTATGTAGGTCATCGGGTCTAAGTCTAGTGCTAAAAAAATAAAAAATAAAAATTAGGTTTCAGTCTAGAAAAACAAGTCTAGATCGAAATTTCGACTGAAACCTGCTGAGATGTACCAAAATCTCGAGATTTCTCAAGATTTCGGTTGACATACTGTACACTTAGTGTCTCGGGTGTGTTCTCGTCTCGATCAGGTTGAGATTATTGAGAAATTCGAAACCTCGGCGAGATTTTGTCGAGATTTCAAACCATGGGTGGTGCAACTACTGCACGGTCATAGAGGAAAGGATCCTGTGATTATGAAACTCATTTGTTAGCAACCTTATTACAGATGATTAATCAAAACTTCATTTGACTTGTTAGAATAATCAGAACAGAGTTCATGTATTCAAAATAGAGCTTAAGGTAGAATTTTGAATGGAAAAAAAGAAAAGAAAAACTGGTGGTGGGATGTTGTACTCATGGATATCTTCTAAGGCGTTTGTGTTGATGTTTCGGCCTATTCATATGGTTTGCATCATGGGAAGTAGGAGCTCTTAACCGGTGCAACCATGATATCTTCTAAGGCGTTTGTGTTGATGTTTGGGCCTATTCGTATGGTTTGCATCATGGGAAGCAGGTGCTCTTAACTGGTGCAACCATTGGTTCATGGGGATCTTGAGCAATAAGTCAAACTACTATATAAAAAGTTGCTAACGATAGAGCTTCTCGTTCGAGTACGAAGTTTTTGGTTTTTCTTCTTCCTTCTCTTCAGTAAGAGTAGGGCATTCATTTTCTTTCCTATCTCATTATAGTCCATTTCTCACTGCGCTGGAGCTCTTTCTCTGTGCTTTGATTACTGGTTTTCATTCCACATGATAGAATAATCTCAACTATGTTTTATTCTTGTTGGATTCTAAAGTCACCTAAGATGCATTCATTTCCGAGTTTACCTTTCCTAGTTTTCCTAGTCCTTATATCAACATCCTTAACCCTGCTTGTCTATTCATTGTTTTATAAACTTTTTCTCTTGAGTTTAACAAAAATGCTGGTGACATATATTTCAGGATCACAACTGCACTTTGCACACTGATATGACTTTGGGCTGTCCTTTGTAATATTTCCATCCTTATGGATGAAATAACCCGAGAAAATTAAGTGAATAGGGTTATTGATCAACCTTCCATCTTAACTTCTGTTTTTTCTTGTGGCAGTACTGTACTAAATTTTCCCTTCAGGAATTTGTTGACTTTTGGCTTGTAACTACTAGATTGAACAGCATCTTTTCTCAATTCAGTAGTCAACTCTAGGAAAATAGAAGGAACAGAAGAGCGGAGCAATGTATCTTCAGGGAAGACTGAATTGGGGACTTTAGAAGATGAGAACTTTCTATTACATATCCTTTGCAACTAGGATTGCCAGTTCCAGATTCCTGCCACTCCTTAAAGCCAGTGATGTGGAGGAGTGGAGCTGGGGAAAAATATACTATTGATATGCGGGACAAACATTGTCATGAGTTGACCAAGTTTCCAAGATAGAGTTTCTTTGCACGAGTAAGAAACCGATGTATTTCCACTGATTGTTCTTGTTCCGTATATGAGTTTTTTTGAATTTTTCGTCTCGTTTTTCGTGGATTAGCATTTATACAATTATTACCTGTCTTTGCTCGTTTTCCAGGAGTGGTTCTGAGTTTGTGCATCCACTTTTCCTACGGTCTACTTTGCCACATCATAATCTGTAACTACTGGGTTGAACACCGTCTGTTCTCGATTCTCTTTTTTCCATTTCGCTCTCTTTGGTTCCATCGATCAACTGTACATAATCAGCATAAAATACAAACTGAGAAGCCTCTTCCTACTTAAGCTGGATTGTATCTTCAGTGAGTGGGTCTACAGTGACATTTTTCCATCTAAGAGCTGCTTCTACTGAGTTGTAATGGGTGGCATACTGAATTACCCTTAACTTGTAACATCATTGTTTGACTTGGTAGTTTGTGTACTAAATCTGTATGTACATCTTGCTTACTTTGCATGCAGATGAACAAAAATAAGGATAGCAAACTTAATTTTATTCTATTATTACCTTAAAAAATATTGTGAAATTTTCTTAGTTTAGACCCCTTTGTTGTGGTGTATTGACTGGGAGTTTTAGGTCTTGGTTTTGGGATTACCTTCAGTCCTGCTGATGTTCAGCTTGAATTGCCTGTATTGTAGGAGAGTTGGCTGATAAGTGTATTTTTTAGAAGCCCAAACTAAATTTAAAATTTGAAATTATTTGGTGGAACTTGTGACTCTGACCTTTTAAAATATATGTTAACTTGTTGATTCGGCAACTGCAATTTCTGAGCTGAGTATGAATTGAGGGTTCTTACTGTGTTCTGTTTTAGTATGGCTCCCTTATTTACGCCTTTAGACATTAAGGCTTATCTTTTGTCACACACTTTCTGTAAGGAATACGTTTTATGTTTATGTAACTTGTGGGATTTGTTACTTAAATTTTGCAGGTGGATGCTTTGACAACAACACGTGGAAAAGAAGGGGGATGGGTTGTTGAGCGGCTTTTGAACCAGGTAAACTATGCTACAAACAACCTCTCTCTCTCTCTCTCTCTCTCTCTCACGCACACAATTTCTGCAAGAAAAATCTTGGAATTTTTATACCTTGGGACTAAGAAATGATACCTTGGTAATTGCAGTTGCTCATAGAGCTAGATGGTGCTGACCAGCGGCGTGGTGTTTTCGTCATTGGTGCTACAAACAGGTATTTCTTGTTTATTTTTTTTGGGTCTTGCTTTTGTAGCAATTAAACCTTTCTATTTTCTTTCCCATCTATTTTATACTTCATTTCTTGCTATGGTGGTATGAGCAGGCCGGAGGTGATGGATCCTGCTGTCTTACGGCCAGGCAGGTTTGGAAAACTTCTTTATGTACCTCTGCCTAGTCCTGATGAGCGTGGATTGATTTTAAAAGCACTTGGTCGCAAGAAGCCTATTGATCCTGATGTTGATTTGATGGCCATTGGGCGGAAGGATGCTTGTGAAAATCTAAGTGGTGCTGATCTTGCAGCAGTGGTATGAATATGGATTTCCCAAGTTTTCCCTGGAAGATGTTTAATTTTGTCTTCAGATTTTCTTCTTGTGTGATTTAGAGCTGCAATCAATAACTTTAACTTTGGTTGTCCTGGGTGTATTTATTTATTTTTCCCTTCCAAAATCTCCTGCCAGATGGATGAAGCTGCAATGGCTGCACTTGAGGAGAAACAAGTATCCTGCCAGATGAATGAAGATGCAGTGGATGCACTTGAAAAGAAACAAGGATCAGGTCCAGGCAGCTCAGATGCAAAACCTTGGACCATCAAGGCAAAACACATTGAGCGAGCAGTGGAGAAAATATCTCCATCTGTCTCAAACAAGGTATAGGAACTCTTGTGTGACTAATTGAAAAAAATTGAGATTATTTTATGTCTAGAAGCCTGGTCTTACCCACCCTCCCCCTCACGGTTTATTCTTTTTGGCATGTGATGCAGCAAAAGCGTTACTATAAAGTTTTCTCACAGAGCTTCAGAATGGCATGAGCAGTGAGTACAGTTTTTGAAGTGTTTCCATTCATCATCTGTTACCTGTTACAGGTATTGTGTTGATGTTCTTCTGCATGCCCAATCACCACAGTAATCATTGGAGGCCTCTATTATAAGAAAGAGAAGCTTTTATCAATTTTGATCGTCTTTTTTTCTGTTTATGTTTTCATTTACACCTGGTAAGCATATCAAGGAAACTGCTTAGATGTAGGTACTGAAGATGGTTTTGTAATAGAAGAATTGAAAATTTGATATAATACAATACTAAATTAAATTCATTGTTCATGCATTTGCTGAGAGCTAAGATATTGATTGTGGATTGTACAATGGGCCCTCAAATTTAAACACTTGGTCTCATATACTCTAGGCAGCAGTTTTCTAATTTGTTGGAACCTACATCTTGTTGTAACCCAAAATTGTGAACTTAGAAATTGTAATCTCCTTTTCCTTGCCCGTTGTCTTATTCTCAAAAGCTCTTGACTTGGGTGACAAATGTTAAAAATAATTTAGAAGTGATTTATGATTTTAATTTTCATCATCATACACGTTTTTTCGAGTGGACATGCGATATAGTCAAATTATACATTCATTAAAAAAATGTGTTAATGCTAAAAGGGTCAAAAAAGATATATCAAAAAAGTAAGGTTATACCTTTTTTTTAGGGACTTTGTTTACAACAAGATTAAAATTGCATTAGATGTTGTCAGAATCTCAGCCCTTTATATCTATGAAAGATTGCATTAGGGGCATCCCAGTGCGCAAGACTTCCGCTACTGTAGGGTCTGTGGAGGGTAGAATGTACACAGTTTTACCTCCCACAATGTGGAGAGGCTGTTGCCGTGTTTTGAACCCGTGACTATCAGGTTACAATATGACAATCTTATCGTCACACCAAGGCTTGCCCTATATGAAAGATTGCGTTAGAAAACCAATTAACTTTGAGCTTCTTTACCCCTTAAATTTACATCTTCTTTAGAATATCAAAATGTGTTCTCTTTTTTGTGGCATGGTAAAATAGTTGACTTGTGAGGTATATTCTTTCGATTTTTAGTTCATTATCCTTCGCTTGAAAACCCTTTCTGTTTTTTCTTGTGCTAAAAATTCATTTGATTATTTAAAATAAAAATTTACTGGTTAGTTTATGATGCAATAATGAGATTAAAGTCAAACATGACAGTCGTCTCTCACGTATACATACCAATGCTTATATTTCAATGGTCGTATTCTAACCACTATATTCAAACGCCTGTGTTGTAACGATTCTTTTACCTTCCCTTAAATTTATTTGTATTTTGGTTTATATGAGAAGAGAATGTTGGGTATTTTTGGGTTTGCAGATGTGTCATTAATGTGTTGTGTAGTGGTGAGTGAATTCTACACTTGGGTTGAACAAGTCTGAAAAGACATAAGAGCTAAGTGGTTCTCTCTGACCTTCGGATTAAAAATAATCTTTCAAGAACATTCTTATCATATAGTTGTGTATTCATTTTGCGATAAACTCTTGGTCCTTTTGGGGCAAATCAATTTAGGAGAAAAAAAAAATCATTTAGACGAGTGTCTTTGTGTTGTGAAATTGAGCTTGTTTCTAATACCAAGTGGCACTCTAGGAACCAACAATAAAATAGTTTTGGAGCTTTTGATAGCTATGAATTAGTGGTGCTTTGTAGTTCCGCTAAGAAAATATATCTTTATGTATACAAGATTTGATGTAAAATTAAAACAAAATCAAAATGAAAGTTTTGTAATCATCTCCAACGATAATTGTATAACTAAATGTCACCAATTTACCTTCATTTTTTCATCCAAAATATCACTAAAATTTTTTTCCACTATGTAAAGTTTAGTTATTATATGAGTGGTGGATCGACTTGATGATGATGCGGGATGAAATCTCCCCAAATTAATGGAAGCACAAATTGGGTGCAATGAGATGTACAATGTAATACAAGAGAGTTAAATCCATGACTTTTTGTGTGCCTGTATTCAATTGGCATAACATTATCAATTGTGCCAAGTTGTTGTTCATATATGTTGTTAAGTTAATTACATAAATTATTCTTCAAAATGATTGCAAAATAAATAATGTTAAACTTCACTGATACGAAGGTGTTGGCTAGTCTAGCCGGTAAAGAAGTTGGTTTGGTGGTGCCATGTTCTAAGATTGAGTCTGACCTGGTTTGAGGGTGGGTGACCACTTGACTTTCCCTTTCCCAAAAAAAAAAAAAAAAAAAAAAAAAAAAAAAAAAAAACTGAAACATACCACCCAAGCCATCCAAGTATTGTAGTAACGGGCCAGGCTTAATTTGAGTGAACCTTTAATATGTATATGTATTTTTTTTTGGTAAGAGGTGAACCTTTAAATTAAGTGCAGGAACATCCAAACCAATCCAGATTATTGCATTGCTGGATTTGTATGATCCGAATTTTGGGGCTGGTTTTTGGTCAGATTGGTCCGATAAACAGCATTAATACTATCCAAGGTTAGTTCTCGCAAGGCAACACTAAAATCATCATTACATTCTTATTATTTTTCCATAATAAAAAACATTCTTATTAATGATTCATATTAGTAATACCCGAGAGTACTGCATCATACATAAGACTTTTTACTGATTTTGTAAAGAAATTTCTCTTCACCCATGGTGAAAAAAGTATGAAGTCAGCCCTGCCTTTAGATTACCTTCCAACCACGCACAGTAAGGACAGGGAATCTCTACGCCATACATGAAGAGAATCTTGATCGTTTGTTTATTTTTATTTGAAACTTAGTCACTTTCAGTGGCTGAACATACCAAAGCTGGTATTTGCAACCGTAAAGCCTCCATCAATGACAAAGTTATGGCCACTCACACATCTTGATTCATCGCTCCCAAAATAAACTGCAGCCTCAGCAATATCTTGTGCGGTCAAGGTAGGTCCTTTGAGACTAGCCAACGCCCCAACCCTCTTCTCAATCTCATCATCATCATACTTGGTGACGAGTTTCCTAACTAAAGGTGAAGCGATCGCAAATGCGGATACACAATTAACTCTAATACCAAACTGACCCAGCTCCGCAGCTGCATTCTTCGTGAGACCTACTACTGCATGCTTAGAAGCTACATAAGCATGAGAGGCTATCCCTCCCACGATTGAACTTACACTTCCATTGTTGATAATGCTGCCTTGTTTTGCCGGTAACATCACTCGGGCTGCATGTTTGGTCCCTAAGAAGACACCGGTGACGTTGACGCCGAGGACCCTTTCAAAGTCGGATGTTTCATTCTCCATTATCTTTACCTTTGGAGGATCAATGATCCCGGCATTGTTGAACATGATGTCAAGTTTTCCAAATCTTGAAACAGCCATATCCACTGCATTCTTCACATCATCTTCTTTGGTGACATCGCAATGCACGAATAAGGCCATTTGTGGGCCAATTTCGTTGCAGAGAGAGTGACCCAAGTCATCTTGGATGTCAGCAATAACCACCTTACAGCCTTGCTGGGTGAACAATTTGGCAGTAGTTCTACCAATGCCCGCAGCACCTCCGGTGATCACTGCAACCTTACCTTCTAGTCTGTCAATTGTGAACATCATAGTTAATAGTAGACTTTTATCATGAGAAATGTTTTTCATTGTCTATAAGATCACCGTTAGACGTCAATGAAGACCCTCCATAAGTGGAGGCCTTTTGGTTGGTGAACTGGCCCTCCTGACTGGGAGTCTGTGTAAGGGTGTCAATTGGTTTGGTTTGATTTCGTTTTATATCATAAATAATAAAAATCAAAACGAATCAAATAGAAGTTGGTTTTCATTTTCAAAACCAGAGTCAGTTCAGTTTAAGTTTCAATCCTTTGAATACAATCTTGACTAATCATTAATCTCAACCTCCCTTTAAATAATATAGGGTCCATAGCAGCAAGAGCTAGCAGCAACAAGGCCCGCAGGCCATAGCTGCTCGCGCATGGCCATGCTCTCCCGCAAGCAAAGCCGAGCAGCTCATGCCACAAGCCCATGCTCATGCTTGCCAACCGTTTGATGGTTTGCCAAGAGAGAGAAAATATCTCTGGAAGAAATCGACTGAGATGTGTTTGTGTGCACAAACAGCACAAACACTGGTTACAGAGGAGTTTTTGAGATTTGTTGAGGGGCATTTTGGGTATCTAAAAAGGGAGGAGATTCATGATCTACGGAAAGGATGGAACCACCCCAACCTGATTCTGATCTGGCGGCTTGATAAATTGGGGATCCAATAATTCTCGGAGATCCCGTCGAGATTCTCCCGCTTGCATGCCTATTGGCTGGGCACAGGTTATAATCGTGATCCATAAAATACGAAGGTCAAACCTTGATTCCATGTTCGGCCCGTATCGTGTGGCATCACGCAACATCAAGATCCAACGGCCTCGAGTGGTTCTGATCGCGTCAGTCGCTATTAATCAGATCGGACGGTTTAAAATAAATCCATCCATTTTTTGTGAGATCCTACGGCCAGAAGTCATGATGCTCTCTACCGCCAATCAGAGATCGACAACGATGCTTTGTCTTGTCGTGACTGTGGCTATTCAGTGTTGCGCAAGTATAGTGCGGCTGCGGCAATGATCCAGATCCGATGGTTATCTTCATTCCTGATAGCGTATGACGTGATGTATACCGATCCATCGGCTAGACCTTGATTCAGCACAGTTTCAGAGATCCAAGTCATCGTTGAAAATACCATGCACCTTAAATCGGAATTCGACACGCGTATCTGTGTCAGTGCCGACAGAGCTATGGTGCGGCGCAGGTCCATAGTTAGGTCTCAAAGATTCCATTTGAAATGATTTCGATGACCAATCTTCTTTTGTGCATAACTTTCTCATCTGGAGTCCAAATCGGACGATCCAAAAGCCCACGTTCGTGATTTTGAATGTTCTACTGTCTGAGAATGATTTTGGGGGAAGAAGAGAGAAAAAAAAATGGGTGTTCCACATCGTCTCCTCCTTGAGATTCGGGAGGAAGGGCGGCGACCCCAGTAAATGGTCGCCATGCGGGGGTCGGATGAATCCGACCCCTTCGTTCGAGCCGACAAGGGAGTGTCGGCGTGTCGGCTCGAACGGAGAGGTCGGATGAATCTGACCTCCACGTGGCGACCATCCACTGGGGTTGCCGCCCCTCCTCCCTGAAGTACGTGGGAGGAGACGATTTGAATCCCTCTTTCACCAACCTTCCAGGTATGTAAGAGGGCTTCATCAAGGAGTATTAGTGAGTCATAATGGTAGTGAACCATTAATGGTGATGAGCTAAGAAAAAATTCAAAGGAAAAGGGGAAAAAGGGTTTTGAAGGACTTTCTTTGTGTTTTTGAGGATTGGTTTAGTATTGAATCACCATTCAACTTTTTTCTATTCATTAATGGAGTCTTGAAAGGTTAGGAGAAGTTGGTGGAGCTCATTTTGCAAATATATGGTGATTGTGTGATTTTGTGAGAAGGACAAAGATGGTATGTAATCAAGGAGTTGCCTAAGGAGCTGAGTTGTCCCAACATTGGGAGTTGTGGGAGATTTTACTGAGCCGCTGGAAGTGTCTGAGTCATCTCTGAAAGCCTCGAATCATTGGTTGTGAGATTCTCTTAACTCTATATGTTTATGTTGCTTCTATTTACATATATGCTAGTGTATGTGATTATATTGAATACATAACTAGTTGGGGGGGGATCCACATCGTTTCCTCCCAGTGGTTCTGGGAGGACGCGGCAACCTATCTCGGATGGCCGCCATGTGGCTCTCAGGTGAATCTGAGACCCACGTCTGAGCCGACACCCCCTATTTGCTTGGTTTGTCGACTGGGGGGGAGGGGATCCACATCGTCTCCTCCTAGTGGTTCTGGGAGGACGCGGCAACCTATCTCGGATGGCCGCCATGTGGCTCTCAGGTGAATCCGAGACCCACGTCTGAGCCGACACCCCCTATTTGCTTGGCTTGTCGGCTGGGTGTCGGCTCGGACGTGAGTCTCGGATTCACCGAAAGCCACGTGACGGCCATCCAGGGCAGGTTGCCACTATCCTCCCAGAACCACTGGTAGGAGAGGATGCGGATCCGGGGGGAGGGAATTGTAAGGCATTATAAGCCTAAAAATTGATACTGCTTGCTTCTAGTGGGTGTAGGTTAAGCGTAATGTGTGCAGCGTGTGTTGAACACTGGTACATCGATATCTGAATTCTTAACACATGTGTGTCCTCCTAGTTTTATATTGGATAAAATAGATATATGTACTTCTTATTGTGTAAACAATTAAAAGAAACATATTGAATACAACATAATAAGGAACCGGGAAAAAAAGAGAAAAAGGAGAAAAAAAGATACCTTCTTCCGATAGAAGTATTCATGGTGGTAGTTTGGCAGTCTCTTCCCAAAGGATGGCTTGCTTGGATATTTCTTGTAATCGTAACAAGACTGAAACTATGTATATATAGAACTTTTCACACACAAACGCACCCGCAGAGAAGGAGAGATGTCTTTCTTTAATATAAAAACTATGCCGTCTGTCACGGAAATCACAGTTTCCCAATTTCTATATTTAAAAACATTTAACAACCCGTATGCATGTGCGAGATATTGCATCCTGACAAAAGGAAGGTAGGTGGCGTACAAAAATATTAAAAACTAAAGAAACGGATGCTTCCATTAAAAAAAAAAAAAAATGAAAGAAAAAAACCAGTGCAGTATCGTAAGCAATCTGCCGTCATCGTGTTTGCATGTTTAGTTTCAGTTCTTAAAAAGAAAAAAAAAAAAAAGAGAAGTTTATGTATCGTTTGTGGATCTAATCTCTCCTCCCACGGGTTTGGGAAGAAGGTGATTCTCATTAGCTAATGTTCGACACGTAAGGGTTGGTTGGATCCGAGTCTTCTATTCGAGTCGATAAGGTAAGCTGACACCCTCTGTCGGTTTATGCATCGACTCGGATGGAGGGTTCGACTTCACCAGCAGACACCGACATGGGCATCGGCTGGAGGGAGTCGTCTCTCTTCCCAAATCCCTAGGAGGAGAGGATTTGAAGGTTTAGTCTCACATCATGTGTGGGTGTGTGAATGTGTTAACCATGAGTTAGTTAATTTTTTTGGTATTTGCCTGATGTTGGTTCTGCCCTTACCAAAATGAATATATATTGTGTAAGAGTGCAATATTTGCATTGAAATCGTTTATCGAAATCGAATCGAACCGTTTACACTGAAACTGAAAGACTGTTTAGTAATTGATTCAGTTCTGGTTTGAAATATGACACCGTTTAGTTAATCTGTTTGATTCGGTATAAAACATGTTTAAATCGATGGATTACACATGGTAGACACCGATTAAACCGAATAGGATGAACCATTTAATTCCCTAAAAGCTAAATCCTAATCTCAATAATTTAATATGTTATTTTCTCAATACCCTAATCCTAATCCCAATTAATATAGAGTAAATTACACCAGAGATACCTGACGTTTTGAGAAATTATTCCAGAGGTACCTCACGTTTCAAAAATCATACCAGAGGTATCCGACGTTTTGAAAAATTATACCAAAGATACCTGATGTTACAAAAATATTACACTTGGGGTACCTTTTATTTTTGTACTTTCAAATTTACCCCTGTTTAGCATAACTTTCTAGGTCCCCTTTGGTCACTCTCTCACCATCCCATTGCCGCAACGACTCATCACTCGGATTCCCATGTGCTCATCGCTGTCTCAATTGCCCACCCCCTCTCCTGCCCCTGTCCTCTCTTGTGACCCTTCTTCACCGGTGGTTGCTCATCATCAAGTCATAAATCTCTACTATGGTACACACCTCCGGTGAAAACTCTACACCCCAACTTATTGTTTTTCCGATGGGTGTACTAATGATTAGGCACCAAATAAGGGTAGTTCAACAAGAAACGATCAGTCCTTGAAAATTTGAGGTAGATATAATGATTAACTGAGAGGATGCCAACGTTAAATAGGGTTAACGTTGAAAATATGAGAAGAGATACCTCTGATATGATTTTTGAAACGTGAGGTACCTTTGGTATGATTTCTCAAAACGTCAGGTGCTTGCGGTGTATATGACCCATTAATATATCATTTCCCCAAAACCCCAACCCCAATTCCCAAAGGCCTAAATCATAAAACCCAAATGGAAAAACATAATAGACGTATATCCAAAAGATACAGGAAAAACATTTAGGTTTAGAACCGTTAAGTCATGTAGTGATTTTAATATCCAACACAATAAAAATATGAAATCAACACAACTGAATACTAATTATCCAACCCAATTCCCAAAGGCCAAAATCATAAAACCCAAATGGAAAAACATAATAGGCGTACATCCAAAAGATACAGGAAAAACATTTAGGTTTAGAACCGTTAAGTCATATAGTGATTTTAATATCCAACACAAAAGAAATATGAGATCAACACAACTGAATACTAATTATATGTAAAAATTTCAGACTAATAAAAATTCCTCTCCCTTATCTATGATTCTTTCTATTTTTTGCACAATTGGTTAATAGTTTGATATGCTTCAAAACTTATGTTTATGACCACTTCATTTTATAATTACATAATTTAAGATTCTTTTTTTGAATGTTCTGGCATTTGCATTTTTAAGAAGTCACATTAATGTCTAAAACTGACGTACATTGGTCATTTGTCCATGAGTCAAGAGATTTCAAATAATGGGCATGATAATTCGATTGAAGGGAAAAATGGGAAAACTTCAAACATTCGAAAATTTGGGGAAGATAGAAAGAAAATACCAATCAATACTTCACATTAACCTCGAACTTGTGCTCAAGGAAGGATTTATAACCAATACGTTAAATTGTTTATAAACCGCAATCAAAACCCATTGTAAACCGCAATCAAAACCCATTGTAAACCGCAATCAAAACCCATTAATGAAAAACCTGTAAACCAAAATCGATTACTAATCAGTTCTAGTTTCAATTTTGACATCATTTAGTCAATCGGTTCGATTTTGATTTTACCCTCTTATACACTGCACCGCATAGACCGGACCATTAAAAAGATTACAATATTTAACTCTTTATACAGGATCATTCAAGTCAGGTTTCTTTGTTATTGGGATAGGCGAATTCTTACGGATCCATCCTCCAAAGGAACCGGACATGATAATTTTTCATCATCCCAATATTAAATTTCTCCCTTTTTTTTTTCTTTCTTCTATGACAAATCATGATAGAAATCCACATGTTATTGATGTGCGCTAGATTGCAGATTACTTTTATATTCCTTTTCTTGCACCTAGTCGTTTTTCCTAATTTTTGTCTTTTTGAGAAATTAATTTCCTAAACTATGCTTTGGAATTTTGATTGTTAGGAATTTGAGAGAATTTTACTTGATGAGTTCATGTTATGTTGAAACTTTCAAAATTATTTTTTCTGGGTCCAAATTGACGTCTTTGCAGGAACTATTTGAGTGGAATTCTCTTTACAGGAAAAAGTTTGGTTTTTTTCTTCTTATATGTGCATCTGGTAGGAGTACACCTGAAATTCTTGCTGAAGTGAAGGTAATACGTTGATTTCTTCATCTATTTTTTCATGTTTATTGATTCAATTGGTACTGACATATTTTTGTTCTATCTTTTTTTTTTTCTTCTTTTTTTCGGTTGGGTGGGGTGGGGGATGCAGCTTACAGGAAATTTTTTGTTTTCCACTATTCAACATGAAAACAAACAGAATCATATTGGAGAAGAAGTTTGTCTCTTACCATATAATGTCTATCCAAACTGGGCTGTAGGGTGAGCCATGCATTTTCATGTCTGGTCCTCTATTCAATTTCGCTGAATGTTTCCTCACCGATCCGGAATTAAAATTACCTTTTCCTCTCTTGCTTGATGACTTAATTTACCCCTTTCCTAGAGATCCTGGTACATAGGGGGATCTCCTTGTCTGTTTAAATTCATGCTTACAACTTTAAGTACATAGCCAACAACATAATCTCTTTACCAAAAAGTTAAAAAAAAAAAAAAAAACAACGACATAATCTCAATGACTTCGGTTTTCATTTCAACCCACCGAAATGGTAGAATGGAAGTTTCACTGAAATGTTAGTAGGTGATGTTTTTTCAAGTTTATATCTTCTTAGTGTGTGTTACGTGCTTCCCTACAGATAGATAGTGTGTAAGTTAGTAGGTACTAGATATCACAAATAGATGTGAACAGCATGCCAGTTGATTGTAGGCATCTAGGAGGTCATGTGTTCGATTTTTCTGTTTCACTTTGGGCAAGTAGACAGAGAGGAATGAAAAAAATAAAAAGGATATCACTTGTAGATTCTTAACAGTGAAAGCATATTTTACACTAAGAAATTTATGAAAATATTATCCAATTTAGGATTTTGTTGATTATTGACCATTTGGTTACCTTTTTTTCTCAGAAGAAAAATGTAATTTCCTATGAGAATTTGTGATTACATTGTGCCCAGATAATATGTACATATGAGGCACTTGCAGCTGTTTTTTAACATATTTTTTGTCTACTTATTACACAAATCTGCTTCTAGTCGGCCACTTTACTTTGGCGTTTGCTTCGTTTTGTTACAGAAGCAGTACCCAAACAGACCCATAGTTGAGTTTGAGATTGCAGCACAGGAGCAGATGAAGATAACCGAACTACGTCTAAAGGCAAATCTCCTCCGGTTGGTAGAGAATATTTTGTCACCCAAATGACAAAAGCAGAAGGTATCATTTCTGTATTAAACCTGCTTTTCACCTTACTTCGTCAAGTCACTTTGAAGAATTATATGCCCAATTCAGTTCGAACTATGCATGGCCACTTAACTAAGTGCTTAAGGTTTAATTTGGCCCATTTCATCAACATTTTTGTACCCATCTTTTGTTCTTGGTCTGGTTATCTTGTCTTGAGCTACTTTAATGGACTCTACCAGAATCTTGATAAATTTGAGATTATTTTTAGTTTGAGGATAGTCTTTACTTCTTATGTGAATAGACAACTTTATAAAAAGTGATATAATGGCATGAATTGCAGCATACATCCTCTGAAGCCAGCCACAACTTGAGTTAATCCTAAGACGAGTACACTTCTGTTTATGGTAGGAACTGAAAGACCTCTGTATGTGTCATTGATTTAAATTTGAAGTTTGATTCAGTCAACCCTTTTATCGTAGAAGATCGTGTGAACATTATTGGAGCCCATCTGACTGCAGCTTCTGGAGCTCCTGCCGTCAAAGCTTCTCAATCTCCAGTTAGAACCCGCCCTCCTATCTCAACCCATGTCCTCGATGTCTCTCGTGGATCTCCAGGTATGGGCATTGAGGTATGGCTGGAGATGTGGAAGGGAACTCAACCACTTCCATTGTTTGGTGAGCCAGATTCTGGGGGTAGGATATTTCAAGGGTCTTCAATTACAGACAATGATGGACGGAGCGGCCATCTGATGAGCATTGTAGATAATGTGGAGCCTGGGATTAATAAGTTTCAACACTGGGAAGTACTGTCCTAATGGCTTCTTCCCCTATGTCTCCATCATCTTTGAGATCAAAGAATCTCAGAGATCAGAACATTTTCGTGTTCCTCTTCTTCTCTCTCCATTCTCATTCACTACATACCGTGGGAGCTAGAGTTTCGTGTTTGTTGAAGCAATTTACTTCCTAATGTAAATGTAATGGACATATGTTTTTTCTCCAGACATTGCTAGAATCTGTGGAAATAATTATAAACATGTTCATACAATCTGGAAAATGTTGGAGAATGTAAGTATACCGAATCAAAGTTGCATATGCAAGACCTTTTGCTTGTCTTGCAATTGTTTGGGATTGTTTTCTATTGTCTTATGCCTGAAGATTCACTTTTCAGATTAGGTTCTAAATTAAGGTGTAATATGAGAAATAACCAGTTATGGGCCTGTGTATATTAAAATTGAGATAGTTTCCTCTTAAACACTGTATTTTAAAGTATTAAGCTTGATTTTGGCATTTTTTTTTTATACAAAGCTCATGATCAAGGAGAAATCGGTTTGAAGTTTGAACCATAGAGAGTTGAATTCAATGGCTTCCAGATTCCAGAAGACCTGTAAGTTTTAAAGGAAATACTTATGGGATACCTATGTAAATGGGACAAGTTGAGAATTAATTCAATGCCCAACCAGGTCAGAATGTTTTTCCGGGCAATGTCTTGCCTCTCTGAGCCTGACTTGATGAAATAATAAATCTAGGTAATCACCAAGTTCTGTAGTAACTAATCCATGGTGATTTTGTAAGAAATAATAAAAAAACATTCTTATTAATAATTCATATTTATTTTTGAAAAGGTGTAATACATTATTAATACCCATGACTGCATCATACAACGCGACTTTTTACTGTTTTTGTAAAGAAATTGATCTTCTCCCATGGTGAAAAGGATGAAGTCCGCCGTGCCTTTAGATTACCTTCCGACCACAACTAGGACAGAGAATCTCTTTGCCATGAGTGAAGAGAATCTTGATCCTTCGTTTATTTATTTATGCCACACCAGACAGGTGACCAGACAATGTTCGGAGTGACTTTTTGCCAGTCTGGACAGTGAATCCGATGAACAATATAATGTCAGAAACTAAACCTTGTGTAGGGTCTAGGGAGGGTAGAATGTACACAGTTTTACCCCCTACAACGTGGAGAGGCTGTTGCCATGTTTCGAACCCGTGACTATCAGGTTATAATATGACAATCTTATCGTCACACCAAGGCATGCCCTATATGAAAGATTGCGTTAGAAAACCAATTAACTTTGAGCTTCTTTACCCCTTAAATTTATATCTTCTTTAGAATATCAAAATGTGTTCTCTTTTTTGTGGCATGGTAAATTAGTTGACTTGTGAGGTATATTCTTTCGATTTTTAGTTCATTACCCTTCGCTTTAAAACCCTTTCTGTTTTTTCTTGTGCTAAAAATTCATTTGATTATTTAAAATAAAAATTTACTGGTTAGTTTATGATGCAATAATGAGATTAAAGTCAAACATGACAGTCGTCTCTCACGTATACATACCAATGCTTATATTTCAATGGTCATATTCTAACCACTATATTCAAACGCCTGTGTTGTAACGATTCTTTTACCTTCCCTTAAATTTATTTGTATTTTGGTTTATATGAGAAGAGAATGTTGGGTATTTTTGGGCTTGCAGATGTGTCATTAATGTGTTGTGTAGTGGTGAGTGAATTCTACACTTGGGTTGAACAAGTTTGAAAAGACTTAATAGCTAAGTGCTTCTCTCTGACCGTCGGACTAAAAATGATCTTTCAAGAACATTCTTATCATATAGTTGTGTATTCATTTTGCGATAAACACTTGGTCCTTTTGGGGCAAATCAATTTAGGAGAGAAAAAAAAAATCATTTAGATGAGTGTCTTTGTGTTGTGAAATTGAGCTCGTTTCTAATACCAAGTGGCACTCTAGGAACCAACAATAAAATAGTTTTGGAGCTTTTGATAGCTATGAATTAGTGGTGCTTTGTAGTTCCGCTAAGAAAATATATCTTTATGTATACAAGATTTGACGTAAAATTGAAACAAAATCAAAATGAAAGTTTTGTAATCATCTCCAACGATAATTGTATAACTAAATGTCACCAATTTACCTTCATTTTTTTCATCCAAAATATCACTAAAAATTTTTTCCACTATGTAAAGTTTAGTTATTATATGAGTGGTGGATCGACTTGATGATGATGCGGGATGAAATCTCCCCAAATTAATGGGAGCACAAATTGGGTGCAATGAGGTGTACAATGTAATACAAGAGAGTTAAATCCATGACTTTTTGTGTGCCTGTATTCAATTGGCATAACATTATCAATTGTGCCAGCATCGATTGAATCACAAATTGACGTAGTAGCTTAGATAGATCGAAAAAGCTGTGAAAGGGGTTTCAGTTCTTATTTTCCCAGGGAAGTTTTTGTTCATATATGTTGTTAAGTTAATTACATAAATTATTCTTCAAAATGATTGCAAAATATATAATGTTAAACTTCACTGATACGAAGGTGTTGGCTAGTCTAGCCTGTAAAGAAGTTGGTTTGGTGGTGCTGGTTTGGTGGTGCCATGTTCTAAGATTGAGTCTGACCTGGTTTGAGGGTGGGTGACCACTTGACTTTCCTTTTCCCGAAAAAAAAAAAAAAAAAAAAAAAAAAAAAAAACTGAAACATACCACCCAACCATCAAGTATTGTAGTAAGGGGCCAGGCTTAATTTGGGTGAACCTTTAATATATATATATTTTTTTGGTAAGAGGTGAACCTTTAAATTAAGTGCAGGAACATCCAAACCAATCCAGATTATTGCATTGATGGATTTGTATGATCCGAATTTTGGGGCTGGTTTTTGGTCAGATTGGGCCGATAAACAGCATTAATACTATCCAAGGCTAGTTCTCGCAAGGCAACACTAAAATCATCATTACATTCTTATTATTTTTCCATAATAAAAAACATTCTTATTAATGATTCATATTAATTAGTAATACCCGAGAGTACTGCATCATACATAAAACTTTTTACTGATTTTGTAAAGAAATTTCTCTTCACCCATGGTGAAAAAAGTATGAAGTCAGCCCTGCCTTTAGATTACCTTCCAACCAGAGTAAAGACAGGGAATCTCTACGCCATACATGAAGAGAATCTTGATCGTTTGTTTATTTTTATTTGAAACTTAGTCACTTTCAGTGGCTGAACATACCAAAGCTGGTATTGGCAACCGTAAAGCCTCCATCAATGACAAAGTTATGGCCACTCACACATCTTGATTCATCGCTCCCAAAATAAACTGCAGCCTCAGCAATATCTTGAGCGGTCAAGGTAGGTCCTTTGAGACTAGCCAACGCCCCAACCCTCTTCTCAATCTCATCATCATCATACCTGGTGACGATTTTCTTAACAAAAGGTGAGGCGATCGCAAATGCAGAGACACAATTAACTCTAATCCCAAACCGACCCAGCTCCGCCGCTGCATTTTTTGTAAGACCTACTACCGCATGCTTCGAAGCTACATAACCATGAGAGGCTATCCTCCCACGATTGAACTTACACTTCCATTATTGATAATGCTGCCTTGTTTTGCTGGTAACATCACTCGGGCTGCATGTTTGGTCCCTAAGAAGACACCGGTGATGTTGACGCGGAGGACCCTTTCGAAGTCGGATGTTTCGTTCTCCATTATCTTTACCTTTGGAGGATCAATGGTCCCGGCATTGTTGAACATGATGTCAAGCTTTCCAAATCTTGAAACAGCCTTGTCCACTGCGTTCTTCACATCATCTTCTTTGGTCACATCGCAATGCACGAACGAGGCCATTTGTGGGCCAATTTCGTTGCAGACAGAGTGACCTAAGTCATCTTGGATGTCAGCAATAACCACCCTACAACCTTGCTGGCTGAACAATTTGGCAGTAGTTCTACCAATGCCTGCAGCACCTCCAGTGATCACTGCAACCTTACCTTCTATTCTGGCAAGAGTAATCATAATTTGTTAGTGATCTCTTTTCAGGACCAATGTTTTTTGTGATATCATATAAAGTTATAAATGCAAACAGGTGGAAGCCAACTCTTATAAACCGACCAATGTGATCTCCTAGTCTTGGTCACGGAGTGCAAACCTCCATCATGAATCCATTGACACCACTACTGTCTATAAAAGTTGTGTCTTTTAATTATTTATCCTCCGGTGTAAGTTCATAAAGCCCCTTGGCATTAATGAATTTGTCAAAGCTTAATTTATTTTTCACTTGGCAAACTTCATTAGTGCTTAACATGTTAGTAGAAGATTTTGAGATCTCCATCCATGGAATTTTACAGAATTGAAGTGTTCCAACAAAGAAATGTTTTCTAATTGATCCTACCAAGAAAATCCAGCTTTACTTCTTTTATAACCTAACAGCCCCCCACCCATTTTCCCGATCGTAACAAATGGAGCCTTGGGAAACTATTATCGTGCTTTACGGGTAAAACATAGAATTTGAACACAGTATAATCATGAATGAGAGAGAGAGAGAGAGAGAGAGAGAGGAATACCTCCTCCCGATAGAAGTAAGAAGCTTGTCATAAATCATGGTGGTTGAGACTGTTCCGAAGGAATTGTTTTCCTCCCATCATATGTCGAGACCGAAAGAACATATATATAGAAAGACCCTCCTCCCAAACCACATGTATGAGGGGAGAGAGAGAGAGAGATTTTGTGTGTGTTATTAGGGCTGCAACAGGGCGGGGTTTTTCAAAACCCTAGCCCGAATCCTGACTATTTAAACTTAACCCTAATCCAGTCCAACCTTGTCAAGGTCAGAAAATATACAACCCTAACCCTGACCCTGGCAGGGTTGGGCCTAATCCTAACCTGCCCTGATTGACCCTGACAAGACCGAATTGGGCCGGGTTAATCCTAATTAACCCTGATTCAGGAGGAGGTAAAAAGAGAAAAAAAAAAGATCACCGTAGGTAAAAAGAGAAAAAAAAAAAAAGATAACGATATCAATCATACAATTCATTTAAAACTCATTTGATAAAAAATAAACAAGATGCAAAGACACAAATATATATGTGGTTTGGTACCGATTTTATAGCCTACGAGCTAATCTTAATGAAGCTATTTTTGCTATATTAGAAAAATTACAATCTATACCTCTCACTTTGACAACACAATACATAATTCACACATTCAACAAAGAATCTCATTAGTATAATTCCTATAAATATTCCTATAATAAACATCCATCCAAAAAAATCGTATATCCCAAAAGATCTTACGTATAAACCCAAGCCTCAAACAAAAAACCCAACCTCGAAAGGATCCGCATCCTCTCTTCACAGAGACTCTAGGAGGACGTGGCAACCTTGTTCGGATGGCCGACACGTGGCTCTCGGTGAATCCGAGACCTACGTTCAAGTCGACATCCCCTGTCAGCTTGGCTTGTCAGCTGGGGTGTCGGTTTGAACGTGAATCTCAGATTCACCAAGAACCGTATGTCGACCATCCGAATAGAATTATCACCGTTCTTAAAAAAATTACTGGAAAAAGACGATGTAAATCCACCAAGGCTCTAAGCTCAATTTCAAAACTCAATTTCCTTAACCTTAGTTGTCTTATGTTGTTGATAAAACTTATTTCTTTCTCCCTTTCATTTATCCGTCGGTGATTTATTGCGGTACGGAATTTCAAAGTCGTATTCAGCAGTCATGACAAGAAAAATAGAAAAAAACAAGGGAAAATTCATTTCAACCAGATTAAATGGGTATCATCAAAATCACATTTATATTGCTCTCATAACTTGCATAGCTTGCCGCCAATAAATGACAGGCATTATTGGATGCATTATTGGAGACGTAATAAATGACAAACATTATTGGAGGCGTGATAGAGGAAGGTGGGGATTGAGGTTGATTGCTCCGCCCTAGACAACTGAATTCAATTCTTCTCTATCTTTGGTTTGAGAGAGAGAGAGAGGTGGTAATATCATTAGATGATCGATACTTAAGATTCGAGTGAATTTTAATACTTCATTTGAATTTACAAGTTGAATAGACACCTAATTGTTAGTTCGGATAGAGAATTCGGATTCACCTGAATTCTAGGTGTCAGCCATCTAACGGGGTCGTTCCCTCTACATCCGAAACCAAGGATGAAGAGGATGTGAATCTCCAACTACCTCACGTTCAAATAGAAATCCTATCCAGCAGACCAGCCAACCAGTCAAACATCAAACGGGTTGGAATACATCGATATATATACCAATGTTTCCAGCCCATCTGATGTTTGATTGATGGATTGGCATGCTATTTCAATACTCTCTTTAGATATTGTTGTTGTGTAAAGGAAATCTGTTCGGAGTCGATCCTGGAGGTTTTGGAATTATTAACTCGTAGTTGTGTAAAGGTATATTAACTGGGATACCTCCGAGTGTCTTCGATTTCGGTTTTCTTAGTGGGTTTTGATTAGTTTTGTTGATCCCTCCGTTTCACCTAATAGACACCTTTAGTTCCCCCTCTCTTTTTTACTCTTAATTTTAATTAATGAAATTGTTGTGATCTTTAACAGAATTTTTTTTTTTTTTTTTTGAATTCCACAATCAAAGAATCAACATTATATGGTTTTAATTGACATGTGATGCTTGTGGATTTCTTTAAACCAAGAATGAAACAGATGTGATAGGTGTGGTAATTTTATTACAGGTATCTGGAAAGGGTAGGAGTTCGTCTATAATGGTCGTCCTATGTGGCATCTGTTTGATGGATGCCAAGTGGACATCCAAGCATCCAACGGTCTACATTAAAAACACAAAAAAATTGCTGATAAATCAAGTAGTATCAGAAATACCCCAAATCATTGGCGTGGAGAGCCGGAAATTCTGTCTCTTCTTCCTCTGTTCTCCCCTCTCAATAGAAACTCTGCGGAAACCATCTTAATTCTGTGCATTTTTCTTGGTGCGCATTAGAGATATCTCATAGCGTTTTGTTTGCATGAATATTGTGTGACTATCAAGTCATGCATGTTGATAAAATAGGGCTTGTCAAAGAAGAAACCGTCTTGTTCCTTGTCTTTTCTCTTATGTCAGGATCTTTTTATTGGATGGAAATATAAATTCAGTTCTTGCATTTCTTATATGAATCCTGCTCACCACCTCTCCAATCTGATTCTAATTTTCATACTATTTCTGGGTTTTGATGGGGAAATGAGATGAAATGGTGTTGTATATATCACTTTCAATATCCCTCACTAAAACCAGTCAGACCCCATTAAAGTTCAACCTGAAGAAATTGATTTGCTTTATTTTAGTTTAATTACCAAAAGTACACAAACATCAAAATCTCACACCAAAGAGTAGAGCTCCCATCTGCAAGGCAGGTGAAAATGAAAAAGCAATTCTTGTGTATGGCCATAGGATCTATAGGATCATCAGCTCAAGAAAGATTTTGAACCTTGATAGGAATCACAAGGGCCAACATATGATTTTATTATTTTTTTATGCATCCAGATACAAATAAGGTGGGAATCGACTCATGACATCAATCTGAGAAGGAAACTGAGATTATTTCGAGAGAGGAGAATTCAGGGTCCTAATTTATGAACATAATAATGGGATGTGAATATCAATGTGACTCTTGCAAACCAAACTGACAAGGTTGAAAGTTTCCGCAGAGTTTCTACTGAGAATGAAAAAGAAGGCTTCCGTAGAGTTTCTCCTCAGAAGGAAGAACAGGGTAGAACAGAGGAAGAAGAGGCGGGATTTCCGGTTCTGCAAGCCAACGATTTGGGGGCATGCATGTTAATAGCGTTTTTTCATTGTAAACCGTCGGATGCTTGGATGTCCACTTGGCATCCATCGAATGGATTGAATCACTACAGACGAGCTCCTTCCATGCTGTCTGAATAACCACTATAATCCAATATAAAATACCACCGACACTTGTTCACTGTATCATATTAACGTCGACATCACGATCTGCTTTTAATACCACATTCAGGGAGAGCGAAAAGAACCACCACAGACATGTTTTTTTAACGCTTACCCAACCACCCAACCGCACATACTTTTCGCGTGTATTGAATTAAGAAGCATAGGCTGCCAATAAGAAACGTTTTCTCATTTATTTATATAAAATGTGTTTGTGTTGTGGCTCTCCTACACCTCATCGGTTGATCAGTTCTACTTTTCCCGAAAAAAAAAAAAAAAACTGAAACATACCACCCAAGCCATCCAAATATTGTAGTAAGGGACCAGGCTTAATTTGGGTGAACCTTTAATATATATATATATATATTTTTTTGGTAAGAGGTGAACCTTTAAATTAAGTGTAGGAACATCCAAACCAATCCAGATTATTGCATTGATGGATTTGTGTGATCCGAATTTTGGGGCTGGTTTTTGGTCAGATTGGGCCGAGAAACAGCATTAATACTATCCAAGGCTAGTTCTCGCAAGGCAACACTAAAATCATCATTACATTCTTTTTATTTTTCCATAATAAAAAACATTCTTATTAATGATTCATATTAGTAATACCCGAGAGTACTGCATCATACATAAGACTTTTTACTGATTTTGTGAAGAAATTTCTCTTCACCCATGGTGAAAAAAGTACGAAGTCAGCCCTGCCTTTAGATTACCTTCCAACCACGCACAGTAAGGACAGGGAATCTCTACGCCATACATGAAGAGAATCTTGATCGTTTGTTTATTTTTATTTGAAACTTAGTCACTTTCAGTGGCTGAACATACCAAAGCTGGTATTTGCAACCGTAAAGCCTCCATCAATGACAAAGTTATGGCCACTCACACATCTTGATTCATCGCTCCCAAAATAAACTGCAGCCTCAGCAATATCTTGTGCGGTCAAGGTAGGTCCTTTGAGACTAGCCAACGCCCCAACCCTCTTCTCAATCTCATCATCATCATACTTGGTGACGAGTTTCCTAACTAAAGGTGAAGCGATCGCAAATGCGGAGACACAATTAACTCTAATACCAAACTGACCCAGCTCCGCAGCTGCATTCTTCGTGAGACCTACTACTGCATGCTTAGAAGCTACATAAGCATGAGAGGCTATCCCTCCCACGATTGAACTTACACTTCCATTGTTGATAATGCTGCCTTGTTTTGCCGGTAACATCACTCGGGCTGCATGTTTGGTCCCTAAGAAGACACCGGTGACGTTGACGCCGAGGACCCTTTCGAAGTCGGATGTTTCATTCTCCATTATCTTTACCTTTGGAGGATCAATGATCCCGGCATTGTTGAACATGATGTCAAGTTTTCCAAATCTTGAAACAGCCATATCCACTGCATTCTTCACATCATCTTCTTTGGTGACATCGCAATGCACGAATAAGGCCATTTGTGGGCCAATTTCGTTGCAGAGAGAGTGACCCAAGTCATCTTGGATGTCAGCAATAACCACCTTACAGCCTTGCTGGGTGAACAATTTGGCAGTAGTTCTACCAATGCCCGCAGCACCTCCGGTGATCACTGCAACCTTACCTTCTAGTCTGTCAATTGTGAACATCATAGTTAATAGTAGACTTTTATCATGAGAAATGTTTTTCATTGTCTATAAGATCACCGTTAGACGTCAATGAAGACCCTCCATAAGTGGAGGCCTTTTGGTTGGTGAACTGGCCCTCCTGACTGGGAGTCTGTGTAAGGGTGTCAATTGGTTTGGTTTGATTTCGTTTTATATCATAAATAATAAAAATCAAAACGAATCAAATAGAAGTTGGTTTTCATTTTCAAAACCAGAGTCAGTTCAGTTTAAGTTTCAATCCTTTGAATACAATCTTGACTAATCATTAATCTCAACCTCCCTTTAAATAATATAGGGTCCATAGCAGCAAGAGCTAGCAGCAACAAGGCCCGCAGGCCATAGCTGCTCGCGCATGGCCATGCTCTCCCGCAAGCAAAGCCGAGCAGCTCATGCCACAAGCCCATGCTCATGCTTGCCAACCGTTTGATGGTTTGCCAAGAGAGAGAAAATATCTCTGGAAGAAATCGACTGAGATGTGTTTGTGTGCACAAACAGCACAAACACTGGTTACAGAGGAGTTTTTGAGATTTGTTGAGGGGCATTTTGGGTATCTAAAAAGGGAGGAGATTCATGATCTACGGAAAGGATGGAACCACCCCAACCTGATTGTGATCTGGCGGCTTGATAAATTGGGGATCCAATAATTCTCAGAGATCCCGTCGAGATTCTCCCGCTTGCATGCCTATTGGCTGGGCACAGGTTATAATCGTGATCCATAAAATACGAAGGTCAAACCTTGATTCCATGTTCGGCCCGTATCGTGTGGCATCACGCAACATCAAGATCCAACGGCCTCGAGTGGTTCTGATCGCGTCAGTCGCTATTAAGCAGATCGGACGGTTTAAAATAAATCCATCCATTTTTGTGAGATCCTACGGCCAGAAGTCATGATGCTCTCTACCGCCAATCAGAGATCGTCAACGATGCTTTGTCTTGTCGTGACTGTGGCTATTCGGTGTTGCGCAAGTATAGTGCGGCTGCGGCAATGATCCAGATCCAATGGTTATCTTCATTCCTGATAGCGTATGACGTGATGTATACCGATCCATCGGCTAGACCTTGATTCAACACAGTTTCAGAGATCCAAGTCATCGTTGAAAATACCATGCACCTTAAATCGGAATTCGACACGCGTATCTGTGTCAGCGCCGACAGAGCTATGGTGCGGCGCAGGTCCATATTTAGGTCTCAAAGATTCCATTTGAAATGATTTCGATGACCAATCTTCTTTTGTGCATAACTTTCTCATCTGGAGTCCAAATCGGACGATCCAAAAGCCCACGTTCGTGATTTTGAATGTTCTACTGTCTGAGAATGATTTTGAGGGAAGAAGAGAGAAAAAAAATGGGTGTTCCACATCGTCTCCTCCTTGAGATTCGGGAGGAAGGGCGGCGACCCCAGTGAATGGTCCCCATGCGGGGGTCGGATGAATCCGACCCCTTCGTTCGAGCCGACAAGGGAGTGTCGGCATGTCGGCTCGAACGGAGAGGTCGGATGAATCTGACCTCCACTTGGCGACCATCCACTGGGGTTGCCGCCCCTCCTCCCTGAAGTACAGGGAGGAGACGATTTGAATCCCTCTTTCACCAACCTTCCAGGTATGTAAGAGGGCTTCATCGAGGAGTATTAGTGAGTCATAATGGTAGTGAACCATTAATGGTGATGAGCTAAGAAAAAATTCAAAGGAAAAGGGGAAAAAGGGTTTTGAAGGACTTTCTTTGTGTTTTTGAGGATTCGTCTAGTATTGAATCACCATTCAACTTTTTTCTATTCATTAATGGAGTCTTGAAAGCTTAGGAGAAGTTGGTGGAGCTCATTTTGCAAATATATGGTGATTGTGTGATTTTGTGAGAAGGACAAAGATGGTATGTAATCAAGGAGTTGCCTAAGGAGCTGAGTTGTCCCAACATTGGGAGTTGTGGGAGATTTTACTGAGCCACTGGAAGTGTCTGAGTCATCTCTGAAAGCCTCGAATCATTGGTTGTGAGATTCTCTTAACTCTATATGTTTATGTTGCTTCTATTTACATATATGCTAGTGTAGGTGATTATATTGAATACATAACTAGTTGGGGGGGGGAATCCACATCGTTTCCTCCCGGTGGTTCGGGAGGACCGCAGCAACCTATCTCGGATGGCCGCCATGTGGCTCTCAGGTGAATCCGAGACCCACGTCTGAGCCGACACCCCCTATTTGCTTGGTTTGTCGACTGGGGGGGAGGGGATCCACATCGTCTCCTCCTAGTGGTTCTGGGAGGACGCGGCAACCTTTCTCGGATGGCCGCCATGTGGCTCTCAGGTGAATCCGAGACCCACGCCTGAGCCGACACCCCCTATTTGCTTGGCTTGTCGGCTGGGTGTCGGCTCGGACGTGGGTCTCGGATTCACCGAAAGCCACGTGACGGTCATCCAGGGCAGGTTGCCACTATCCTCCCAGAACCACTGGTAGGAGAGGATGCGGATCCGGGGGGAGGGAATTGTAAGGCATTATAAGCCTAAAAATTGATACTGCTTGCTTCTAGTGGGTGTAGGTTAAGCGTAATGTGTGCAGCGTGTGTTGAACACTGGTACATCGATATCTGAATTCTTAGCACATGTGTGTCCTCCTAGTTTTATAATGGATAAAGTGAATTTATGTACTTATTATTGTATAGATAGCTAAAAGAAACATATTGAATACAACATAATAAGGAACCGGGAAAAAAAGAGAAAAGGAGAAAAAAAGATACCTTCTTCCGATAGAAGTATTCATGGTGGTAGTTTGGCAGTCTCTTCCCAAAGGATGGCTTGCTTGGATATTTCTTGTAATCGTAACAAGACTGAAACTATGTATATATAGAACTTTTCACACACAAACGCACCCGCAGAGAAGCAGAGATGTCTTTCTTTAATATAAAAACTATGCCGTCTGTCCCGGAAATCACAGTTTCCCAATATTTAAAAACATTTAACAACCCGTATGCATGTGCGAGATATTGCATCCTGACAAAAGGGGGGTAGGTGGCGTACAAAAATATTAAAAACTAAAGAAACCGATGCTTCCATTAAAAAAAAAAAATGAAAGAAAAAAACCAGTGCAGTATCGTAAGCAATCTGCCGTCATCGTGTTTGCATGTTTAGTTTCAGTTCTTAAAAAGAAAAAAAAAAAAAGAGAAGTTTATGTATCGTTTGTGGATCTAATCTCTCCTCCCACGGGTTTGGGAAGAAGGTGATTCTCATTAGCTAATGTTCGACACGTAAGGGTTGGTTGGATCCGAGTCTTCTATCCGAGTCAATAAGGTAAGCTGACACCCTCTGTCGGTTTATGCATCGACTCGGATGGAGGGTTCGACTTCACCAGCAGACACCCGACATGGGCATCGGCTGGAGGGAGTCGTCTCTCTTCCCAAATCCCTAGGAGGAGAGGATTTGAAGGTTTAGTCTCACATCATGTGTGGGTGTGTGAATGTGTTAACCATGAGTTAGTTATTTTTTTTGGTATTTGCCTGACGTTGGTTCTGCCCTTACCAAAATGAATATATATTGTGTAAGAGTGTAATATTTGCATTGAAATCGTTTATCGAAATCGAATCGAACCGTTTACACTGAAACTGAAAGACTGTTTAGTAATTGATTCAGTTCTGGTTTGAAATATGACACCGTTTAGTTAATCTGTTTGATTCGGTATAAAACATGTTTAAATCGATGGATTACACATGGTAGACACCGATTAAACCGAATAGGATGAACCATTTAATTCCCTAAAAGCTAAATCCTAATCTCAATAATTTAATATGTTATTTTCTCAATACCCTAATCCTAATCCCAATTAATATAGAGTAAATTACACCAGAGATACCTGACGTTTTGAGAAATTATTCCAGAGGTATCTCACGTTTCAAAAATCATACCAGAGGTATCCGACGTTTTGAAAAATTATACCAAAGATACCTGATGTTACAAAAATATTACACTTGGGGTACCTTTTATTTTTGTACTTTCAAATTTACCCCTGTTTAGCATAACTTTCTAGGTCCCCTTTGGTCACTCTCTCACCATCCCATTGCCGCAACGACTCATCACTCGGATTCCCATGTGCTCATCGCTGTCTCAATTGCCCACCCCCTCTCCTGCCCCTGTCCTCTCTTGTGACCCTTCTTCACCGGTGGTTGCTCATCATCAAGTCATAAATCTCTACTATGGTACACACCTCCGGTGAAAACTCTACACCCCAACTTATTGTTTTTCCGACGGGTGTACTAATGATTAGGCACCAAATAAGGGTAGTTCAACAAGAAACGATCAGTCCTTGAAAATTTGAGGTAGATATAATGATTAACTGAGAGGATGTCAATGTTAAATAGGGTTAACGTTGAAAATATGAGAAGAGATACCTCTGATATGATTTTTGAAACGTGAGGTACCTTTGGTATGATTTCTCAAAACGTCAGGTGCTTGCGGTGTATATGACCCATTAATATATCATTTCCCCAAAACCCCAACCCCAATTCCCAAAGGCCTAAATCATAAAACCCAAATGGAAAAACATAATAGACGTATATCCAAAAGATACAGGAAAAACATTTAGGTTTAGAACCGTTAAGTCATGTAGTGATTTTAATATCCAACACAATAAAAATATGAAATCAACACAACTGAATACTAATTATCCAACCCAATTCCCAAAGGCCAAAATCATAAAACCCAAATGGAAAAACATAATAGGCGTACATCCAAAAGATACAGGAAAAACATTTAGGTTTAGAACCGTTAAGTCATATAGTGATTTTAATATCCAACACAAAAGAAATATGAGATCAACACAACTGAATACTAATTATATGTAAAAATTTCAGACTAATAAAAATTCTTCTCCCTTATCTATGATTCTTTCTATTTTTTGCACAATTGGTTAATAGTTTAATATGCTTCAAAACTTATGTTTATGACCACTTCATTTTATAATTGCATAATTTAAGATTCTTTTTTTTGAATGTTCTGGCATTTGCATTTTTAAGAAGTCACATTAATGTCTAAAACTGACGTACATTGGTCATTTGTCCATGAGTCAAGAGATTTCAAATAATGGGCATGATAATTCGATTGAAGGGAAAAATGGGAAAACTTCAAACATTCGAAAATTTGGGGAAGATAGAAAGAAAATACCAATCAATACTTCACATTAACCTCGAACTTGTGCTCAAGAAAGGATTTATAACCAATACGTTAAATTGTTTATAAACCGCAATCAAAACCCATTAATGAAAAACCTGTAAACCAAAATCGATTACTAATCAGTTCTAGTTTCAATTTTGACATCATTTAATCAATCGGTTCGATTTTGATTTTACCCTCTTATACACCGCACCGCATAGACCGGACCATTAAAAAGATTACAATATTTAGCTCTTAATACAGGATCATTCAAGTCAGGTTTCTTTGTTATTGGGATAGGCGAATTCTTATGGATCCATCCTCCAAAGGAACCGAACATGATAATTTTTCATCATCCCAATATTAAATTTCTCTTTTTTTTTTTTTTTTTCTTTCTTCTATGACAAATCATGATAGAAATCCACATGTTATTGATGTGCGCTAGATTGCAGATTACTTTTATATTCCTTTTCTTGCACCTAGTCGTTTTTCCTAATTTTTGTCTTTTTGAGAAATTAATTTCCTAAACTATGCTTTGGAATTTTGATTGTTAGGAATTTGTGAGAATTTTACTTGATGAGTTCATGTTATGTTGAAACTTTCAAAATTATTTTTTCTGGGTCCAAATTGACGTCTTTGCAGGAACTATTTGAGTGGAATTCTCTTTACAGGAAAAAGTTTGGTTTTTTTTTTTCTTATATGTGCATCTGGTAGGAGTACACCTGAAATTCTTGCTGAAGTGAAGGTATAATACGTTGATTTCTTCATCTATTTTTTCATGTTTATTGATTCAATTGGTACTGACATATTTTTGTTCTATCTTTTTTTTTTTCTTTTTTTTTTCGGTTGGGTGGGGTGGGGGGATGCAGCTTACAGGAAATTTTTTGTTTTCCACTATTCAACATGAAAACAAACAGAATCATATTGGAGAAGAACTTTGTCTCTTACCATATAATGTCTATCCAAACTGGGCTGTAGGGTGAGCCATGCATTTTCATGTCTGGTCCTCTATTCAATTTCGCTGAATGTTTCCTCACCGATCCCGAATTAAAATTTACCTTTTCCTCTCTTGCTTGATGACTTAATTTACCCCTTTCCTAGAGATCCTGGTACATAGGGGGATCTCCTTGTCTGTTTAAATTCATGCTTACAACTTTAAGTACATAGCCAACAACATAATCTCTTTACCAAAAAGTTAAAAAAAAAAAAAAAAACAACATAATCTCAATGACTTCGGTTTTCATTTCAACCCACCGAAATGGTAGAATGGAAGTTTCACTGAAATGTTAGTAGGTGATGTTTTTTCAAGTTTATATCTTCTTAGTGTGTGTTACGTGCTTCCCTACAGATAGATAGTGTGTAAGTTAGTAGGTACTAGATATCACTAATAGATGTGAACAGCATGCCAGTTGATTGTAGGCATCTAGGAGGTCATGTGTTCGATTTTTCTGTTTCATCTTGGGCAAGTAGACAGAGAGGAATGAAAAAAAAAAAAAAAAAGGATATCACTTGTAGATTCTTAAGAGTGAAAGCATATTTTACACTAAGAAATTTATGAAAATATTATCCAATTTAGGATTTTGTTGATTATTGACCATTTGGTAACCTTTTTTTCTCAGAAGAAAAATGTAATTTCCTATGAGAATTTGTGATTACATTGTGCCCAGATAATATGTACATATGAGGCACTTGCAGCTGTTTTTTAACATATTTTTTGTCTACTTATTACACAAATCTGCTTCTAGTCGGCCACTTTACATTGGCGTTTGCTTCGTTTTGTTACAGAAGCAGTACCCAAACAGACCCATAGTTGAGTTTGAGATTGCAGCACAGGAGCAGATGAAGATAACCGAACTACGTCTCGCCAAGCTCTTTACTGTTAAAGGCAAATCTCCTCCGGTTGGTAGAGAATATTTTGTCACCCAAATGACAAAAGCAGATGGTATCATTTCTGTATTAAACTTGCTTTTCACCTTACTCCGTCAAGTCACTTTGAAGAATTATATGCCCAATTCAGTTCGAACTATGCATGGCCACTTAACTAAGTGCTTAAGGTTTAATTTGGCCCATTTCATCAACATTTTTGTACCCATCTTTTGTTCTTGGTCTGGTTATCTTGTCTTGAGCTACTTTAATGGACTCTACCAGAATCTTGATAAATTTGAGATTATTTTTAGTTTGAGGATAGTCTTTACTTCTTATGTGAATAGACAACTTTATAAAAAGTGATATAATGGCATGAATTGCATCATACATCCTCTGGAGCCAGCCACAACTTGAGTTAATCCTAAGACGAGTACACTTTTGTTTATGGTAGGAACTGAAAGACCTCTGTATGTGTCATTGATTTAAATTTGAAGTTTGATTCAGTCAACCCTTTTATCGTAGAAGATCGTGTGAACATTATTGGAGCCCATCTGACTGCAGCTTCTGGAGCTCCTGCCGTCAAAGCTTCTCAATCTCCAGTTAGAACCCGCCCTCCTATCTCAACCCATGTCCTCGATGTCTCTCGTGGATCTCCAGGTATGGGCATTGAGGTATGGCTGGAGATGTGGAAGGGAACTCAACCACTTCCATTGTCTGGTGAGCCAGATTCTGGGGGTAGGATATTTCAAGGGTCTTCAATTACAGACAATGATGGACGGAGCGGCCATCTGAGGAGCATTGTAGATAATGTGGAGCCTGGGATTTACCGAATAAGTTTCAACACTGGGAAGTACTGTCCTAATGGCTTCTTCCCCTATGTCTCCATCATCTTTGAGATCAAAGAATCTCAGAGATCAGAACATTTTCATGTTCCTCTTCTTCTCTCTCCATTCTCATTCACTACATACCGTGGGAGCTAGAGTTTCGTGTTTGTTGAAGCAATTTACTTCCGTAATGTAAATGTAATGGACATATGTTTTTTCTCCAGACATTGCTAGAATCTGTGGAAATAATTATAAACATGTTCATACAATCTGGAAAATGTTGGAGAATGTAAGTATACGAATCAAAGTTGCATATGCAAGACCTTTTGCTTGTCTTGCAGTTGTTTGGGATTGTTTTCTATTGTCTTATGCCTGAAGATTCACTCTTCTGATTAGGTTCTAAATTAAAGTGTAATATGAGAAATAACCAGTTATGGGCCTGTGTATATTAAAATTGAGATAGTTTCCTCTTAAACACTGTATTTTAAAGTATTAAGCTTGATTTTGGCATATTTTTTTTATACAAAGCTCATGATCAAGGAGAAATCGGTTTGAAGTTTGAACCATAGAGAGTTGAATTCAATGGCTTCCAGATTCCAGAAGACCTGTAAGTTTTAAAGGAAATACTTATGTGATACCTATGTAAATGGGACAAGTTGAGAATTAATTCAATGCCCAACCAGGTCAGAATGTTTTTCTGGGCAATGTCTTGCCTCTCTGAGCCTGACTTGATGAAATAATAAATCTAGATAATCACCAAGTTCTGTAGTAACTAATCCAGGGTGATTTTGTAAAAAATAATAAAAAACATTCTTATTAATAATTTATATTTATTTTTGAAAAGGTGTAATACATTATTAACACCCATGACTGCATCATACAACGAGACGTTTTACTGTTTTTGTAAAGAAATTGATCTTCTCCCATGGTGAAGAGGATGAAGTCCGCCGTGCCTTTAGATTACCTTCCAACCACAACTAGGACATGGAATCTCTTTGCCATGAGTGAAGAGAATCTTGATCCTTTGTTTATTTATTTATGCCACACCAGACAGGTGACCAGACAATGTTCGGAGTGACTTTTTGCCAGTCTGGACAGTGAATCCGATGAACAGTATAATGTCAGAAACTAAACCTTGTGTAGGGTCTGGGGAGGGTAGAATGTACACAGTCTTACCCCCCACAACGTGGAGAGGCTGTTGCCATGTTTCAAACCCGTGACTATCAGGTCACAATATGACAATCTTATCGTCACACCAAGGCATGCCCTATATGAAAGATTGCGTTAGAAAACCAATTAATTTTGAGCTTCTTTACCCCTTAAATTTATATCTTCTTTAGAATATCAAAATGTGTTCTCTTTTTTGTGGCATGGTAAAATAGTTGACTTGTGAGGTATATTCTTTCGATTTTTAGTTCATTACCCTTCGCTTGAAAACCCTTTCTGTTTTTTCTTGTGCTAAAAATTCATTTGATTATTTAAAATAAAAATTTATTGGTTAGTTTATGATGCAATAATGAGATTAAAGTCAAACATGACGGTCGTCTCTCACGTATACATACCAATGCTTATATTTCAATGGTCATATTCTAACCACTATATTCAAACGCCTGTGTTGTAACGATTCTTTTACCTTCCCTTAAATTTATTTGTATTTTGGTTTATATGAGAAGAGAATGTTGGGTATTTTTGGGTTTGCAGATGTGTCATTAATGTGTTGTGTAGTGGTGAGTGAATTCTACACTTGGGTTGAACAAGTCTGAAAAGACAAGAGCTAAGTGGTTCTCTCTGACCTTCGGACTAAAAATGATCTTTCAAGAACATTCTTATCATATAGTTGTGTATTCATTTTGCGATAAACACTTGGTCCTTTTGGGGCAAATCAATTTAGGAGAGAAAAAAAAATCATTTAGATGAGTGTCTTTGTGTTGTGAAATTGAGCTTGTTTCTAATACCAAGTGGCACTCTAGGAACCAACAATAAAATAGTTTTGGAGCTTTTGATAGCTATGAATTAGTGGTGCTTTGTAGTTTCGCTAAGAAAATATATCTTTATGTATACAAGATTTGACGTAAAATTAAAACAAAATCAAAATGAAAGTTTTGTAATCATCTCCAACGATAATTGTATAACTAAATGTCACCAATTTACCTTCATTTTTTCATCCAAAATATCACTAAAAATTTTTTCCGCTATGTAAAGTTTAGTTATTATATGAGTGGTGGATCGACTTGATGATGATGCGGGGTGAAATCTCCCCAAATTAATGGGAGCACAAATTGGGTGCAATGAGGTGTACAATGTAATACAAGAGAGTTAAATCCATGACTTTTTGTGTGCCTGTATTCAATTGGCATAACATTATCAATTGTGCCAGCATCGATTGAATCACAAATTGACGTAGTAGCTTAGATAGATCGAAAAAGCTGTGAAAGGGGTTTCAGTACATAGCCAACAACATAATCTTTTTACCAAAAAGTTAAAAAAAAAAAAAAAAAACAACATAATCTCAATGACTTCGGTTTTCATTTCAACCCACCGAAATGGTAGAATGGAAGTTTCACTGAAATGTTAGTAGGTGATGTTTTTTCAAGTTTATATCTTCTTAGTGTGTGTTACGTGCTTCCCTACAGATAGATAGTGTGTAAGTTAGTAGGTACTAGATATCACTAATAGATGTGAACAGCATGCCAGTTGATTGTAGGCATCTAGGAGGTCATGTGTTCGATTTTTCTGTTTCACCTTGGGCAAGTAGACAGAGAGGAATGAAAAAAATAAAAAGGATATCACTTGTAGATTCTTAACAGTGAAAGCATATTTGACACTAAGAAATTTATGAAAATATTATCCAATTTAGGATTTTGTTGATTATTGACCATTTGGTTACCTTTTTTTCTCAGAAGAAAAATGTAATTTCCTATGAGAATTTGTGATTACATTGTGCCCAGATAATATGTACATATGAGGCACTTGCAGCTGTTTTTTAACATATTTTTTGTCTACTTATTACACAAATCTGCTTCTAGTCGGCCACTTTACTTTGGCGTTTGCTTCGTTTTGTTACAGAAGCAGTACCCAAACAGACCCATAGTTGAGTTTGAGATTGCAGCACAGGAGCAGATGAAGATAACCGAACTACGTCTCGCCAAGCTCTTTACTGTTAAAGGCAAATCTCCTCCGGTTGGTAGAGAATATTTTGTCACCCAAATGACAAAAGCAGAAGGTATCATTTCTGTATTAAACCTGCTTTTCACCTTACTCCGTCAAGTCACTTTGAAGAATTATATGCCCAATTCAGTTCGTACTATGCATGGCCACTTAACTAAGTGCTTAAGGTTTAATTTGGCCCATTTCATCAACATTTTTGTACCCATCTTTTGTTCTTGGTCTGGTTATCTTGTCTTGAGCTACTTTAATGGACTCTACCAGAATCTTGATAAATTTGAGATTATTTTTAGTTTGAGGATAGTCTTTACTTCTTATGTGAATAGACAACTTTATAAAAAGTGATATAATGGCATGAATTGCAGCATACATCCTCTGGAGCCAGCCACAACTTGAGTTAATCCTAAGACGAGTACACTTTTGTTTGTGGTAGGAACTGAAAGACCTCTTTATGTGTCATTGATATAAATTTGAAGTTTGATTCAGTCAACCCTTTTATCGTAGAAGATCGTGTGAACATTATTGGAGCCCATCTGACTGCAGCTTCTGGAGCTCCTGCCGTCAAAGCTTCTCAATCTCCAGTTAGAACCCGCCCTCCTATCTCAACCCATGTCCTCGATGTCTCTCGTGGATCTCCAGGTATGGGCATTGAGGTATGGCTGGAGATGTGGAAGGGAACTCAACCACTTCCATTGTTTGGTGAGCCAGATTCTGGGGGTAGGATATTTCAAGGGTCTTCAATTACAGACAATGATGGACGGAGCGGCCATCTGATGAGCATTGTAGATAATGTGGAGCCTGGGATTAATAAGTTTCAACACTGGGAAGTACTGTCCTAATGGCTTCTTCCCCTATGTCTCCATCATCTTTGAGATCAAAGAATCTCAGAGATCAGAACATTTTCGTGTTCCTCTTCTTCTCTCTCCATTCTCATTCACTACATACCGTGGGAGCTAGAGTTTCGTGTTTCTTGAAGCAATTTACTTCCGTAATGTAAATGTAATGGACATATGTTTTTTCTCCAGACATTGCTAGAATCTGTGGAAATAATTATAAACATGTTCATACAATCTGGAAAATGTTGGAGAATGTAAGTATACGAATCAAAGTTGCATATGCAAGACCTTTTGCTTGTCTTGCAGTTGTTTGGGATTGTTTTCTATTGTCTTATGCCAGAAGATTCACTTTTCAGATTAGGTTCTAAATTAAGGTGTAATATGAGAAATAACCAGTTATGGGCCTGTGTATATTAAAATTGAGATAGTTTCCTCTTAAACACTGTATTTTAAAGTATTAAGCTTGATTTTGGCATTTTTTTTTATACAAAGCTCATGATCAAGGAGAAATCGGTTTGAAGTTTGAACCATAGAGAGTTGAATTCAATGGCTTCCAGATTCCAGAAGACCTGTAAGTTTTAAAGGAAATACTTATGTAATACCTATGTAAATGGGACAAGTTGAGAATTAGTTCAATGCCCAACCAGGTCAGAATGTTTTTCTGGGCAATGTCTTGCCTCTCTGAGCCTGACTTGATGAAATAATAAATCTAGGTAATCACCAAGTTCTGTAGTAACTAATCCATGGTGATTTTGTAAGAAATAATAAAAAAACATTCTTATTAATAATTCATATTTATTTTTGAAAAGGTGTAATACATTATTAATACCCATGATTGCATCATACAACGAGACTTTTTACTGTTTTTGTAAAGAAATTGATCTTCTCCCATGGTGAAAAGGATGAAGTCCGCCGTGCCTTTAGATTACCTTCCGACCACAACTAGGACAGGGAATCTCTTTGCCATGAGTGAAGAGAATCTTGATCCTTCGTTTATTTATTTATGCCACACCAGACAGGTGACCAGACAATGTTCGGAGTGACTTTTTGCCAGTCTGGACAGTGAATCCGATGATCAATATAATGTCAGAAACTAAACCTTATGTAGGGTCTGGGGAGGGTAGAATGTACACAGTCTTACCCCCTACAACGTGGAGAGACTGTTGCCATGTTTCGAACCCGTGACTATCAGGTTATAATATGACAATCTTATCGTCACACCAAGGCATGCCCTATATGAAAGATTGCGTTAGAAAACCAATTAACTTTGAGCTTCTTTACCCCTTAAATTTATATCTTCTTTAGAATATCAAAATGTGTTCTCTTTTTTGTGGCATGGTAAATTAGTTGACTTGTGAGGTATATTCTTTCGATTTTTAGTTCATTACCCTTCGCTTGAAAACCCTTTCTGTTTTTTCTTGTGCTAAAAATTCATTTGATTATTTAAAATAAAAATTTACTGGTTAGTTTATGATGCAATAATGAGATTAAAGTCAAACATGACAGTCGTCTCTCACATATACATACCAATGCTTATATTTCAATGGTCATATTCTAACCACTATATTCAAACGCCTGTGTTGTAACGATTCTTTTACCTTCCCTTAAATTTATTTGTATTTTGGTTTATATGAGAAGAGAATGTTGGGTATTTTTGGGCTTGCAGATGTGTCATTAATGTGTTGTGTAGTGGTGAGTGAATTCTACCAATGTTTCCAGCCCATCTGATGTTTGATTGGTGGATTGGCATGCTATTTCAATACTCTCTTTAGATATTGTTGTTGTGTAGAGGAAATCTGTTCGGAGTCGATCCTGGAGGTTTTGGAATTATTATCTCGTAGTTGTGTAAAGGTATATTAACTGGGATACCTCCGAGTGTCTTCGATTTCGGTTTTCTTAGTGGGTTTTGATTAGTTTTGTTGATCCCTCCGTTTCACCTAATAGACACCTTTAGTTCCCCCTCTCTTTTTTACTCTTAATTTTAATTAATGAAATTGTTGTGATCTTTAACAGAAATTTTTTTTTTTTATGAATTCCACAATCAAAGAATCAACATTATATGGTTTTAATTGACATGTGATACTTGTGGATTTCTTTAAACCAAGAATGAAACAGATGTGATAGATGTGGTAATTTTATTACAGGTATCTGGAAAGGGTAGGAGCTCGTCTATAATGGTCCTATGTGGCATCTGTTTGATGGATGCCAAGTGGACGTCCAAGCATCCAATGGTCTACATTAAAAAACGCAAAAACATGCTGATAAATCAAGTAGTATCAGAAATACCCCAAATCATTGGCGTGGAGAGCCGGAAATTCTGTCTCTTCTTCCTCTGTTCTCCTCTCTCAATAGAAACTCTGCGGAAACCATCTTCTGTGCATTTTTCTTGGTGCGCATTAGAGATATCTCATAGCGTTTTGTTTGCATGAATATTGTGTGACTATCAAGTCATGCATGTTGATAAAATAGGGCTTGTCAAAGAAGAAACCGTCTTGTTCCTTGTCTTTTCTCTTATGTCAGGATCTTTTTATTGGATGGAAATATAAATTCAGTTCTTGCATTTCTTATATGAATCCTGCTCACCACCTCTCCAATCTGATTCTAATTTTCATACTATTTCTGGGTTTTGATGGGGAAATGAGATGAAATGGTGTTGTATATATCACTTTCAATATCCCTCACTAAAACCAGTCAGACCCCATTAAAGTTCAACCTGAAGAAATTGATTTGCTTTATTTTAGTTTAATTACCAAAAGTACACAAACATCAAAATCTCACACCAAAGAGTAGAGCTCCCATCTGCAAGGCAGGTGAAAATGAAAAAGCAATTCTTGTGTATGGCCATAGGATCTATAGGATCATCAGCTCAAGAAAGATTTTGAACCTTGATAGGAATCACAAGGGCCAACATATGATTTTATTATTTTTTTTATGCATCCAGATACAAATAAGGTGGGAATCGACTCATGACATCAATCTGAGAAGGAAACTGAGATTATTTCGAGAGAGGAGAATTCAGGGTCCTAATTTATGAACATAATAATGGGATGTGAATATCAATGTGACTCTTGCAAACCAAACTGACAAGGTTGAAAGTTTCCGCAGAGTTTCTACTGAGAATGAAAAAGAAGGCTTCCGTAGAGTTTCTCCTCAGAAGGAAGAACAGGGTAGAACAGAGGAAGAAGAGGCGGGATTTCCGGTTCTGCAAGCCAACGATTTGGGGGCATGCATGTTAATAGCGTTTTTTCTTTGTAAACCGTCGGATGCTTGGATGTCCACTTGGCATCCATCGAATGGATTGAATCACTACAGACGAGCTCCTTCCATGCTGTCTGAATAACCACTATAATCCAATATAAAATACCACCGACACTTGTTCACTGTATCATATTAACGTCGACATCACGATCTGCTTTTAATACCACATTCAGGGAGAGCGAAAAGAACCACTACAGACATGTTTTTTTAACGCTTACCCAACCACCCAACCGCACATACTTTTCGCGTGTATTGAATTAAGAAGCATAGGCTGCCAATAAGAAACGTTTTCTCATTTATTTATATAAAATGTGTTTGTGTTGTGGCTCTCCTACACCTCATCGGTTGATCAGTTCTACTTCTAAGTGTTTAATTCTTCCGAAACTCCATAAACCTCCTCTCTGCAAGATAAGATAGTTCCTCCCATTTCTTCTTTCATGGCCACTCGTTACCCATTCAAGGAAGAACCTAATCAGGTACTAATTCTCTCTCTTACACACACAACGCCACGTATATGGAAGAAAAACCAAGGCTTATTGTCTGCCTCGTGCATCCCTTTAGAGTTGATCCTTCTCTTAATAGGTTGGCCCCTTTAGTACTCCAGTAGTCATAAGTCCTAACCTGGTAAAAGAGGTTTTCAACAGGGATCTGTGCTATTTATTTATAGATTTTTCTACTTGACATCAATTCAATGTCAACTATTGTCTATCGAATAGGTGCAAACCTCCCTATAGTTCACCCCTCTTGACACAAATAACAAATATACATTATGTATATCGTGGTATTGTGGTGGCGCAATGAGCATGCACTCACAAAAGAGAATTGATGTCAATGGCCATTGATACAAGTCTGTGTGAAGAAGAGAGAACATTTATTTCTTAAGTTGGAGATGCCAACATAAATCTAAACTACGTGATTAAAAATTCCACATGGAGTGCCCCTCCCTAACTCTCTCTCTCTCTCTCTCTCTCCTAGGTTCTGTTCGAAGGAAATTTGTGTGTAAGGAAAGTGATATTAAACAGGCCTACGAAACTGAACTGTCTTTCATTCCAAATGGTATGCCGAGAACACTGAATGCTTATTTTTATCAATCTTCAATCATATACCGTTATTTCTGAACCTATATTTTCCATGTACCCTTTATTTATTTATTTATTTTTTCTTCTTTTGTTCATTGATAGATTTCTCAAATGTCAAAGAAGTTGAAGGAATACGAAAAGGATTCCAACGTGAAATTAGTGATTTTGAAGGTAATAATTTTATCTTCTTTCTTAAGACATGAGATTTTGAAGGTTGCTTATCTGTACAAGTCACTACATTCCACTTACTTTCCGAATATTAGGTCAACCAACGCAAGCTTGCTTTAAATAGGGCAAGCTTGGATCCGGGGTGGGACTTACGTTGAGAATAATATAAGAATAGATGACACTAATTTAGTGCCTAATCCAATTCAAAGATGTCACCGTAAAACTGATGTATCAATTTGCAGGGAAATGGAAAAGCATTTTGTGTTGGTGGTGATTGTGTAGCATTTGTTCACTTCTGCAGTGCTGGTAAGGATTTCACTTTAACTTTTGTTTTTTGATAAATAGATATTTTATTGAATTCAAAAGGCAAAACACAAACATGCTAGACTATTAAAAGATTAGAGTCAAAACCCAAACAAAGACAGTCCAAATAGCATACCATCTCACCAATGATCCATTTATACTAAAAAGGACTTGGCGCCTCAATTTGAAAAAACCAACCAGTCCCCCCAAAAGCATACACGTCTTCGAGACAATTGAGAACCTTTCAAACGTGGGTGCTAGCTTCTTTTCACATAAGAGCCATGACTTTTTATATAGATTAATTGCTTCAATCATTTGTCATTTGCTTCCTTATCTCCATTCGCTTCTACGGTATCCAAAACCTTACACCTATTCCATTGTTGTCCCTTGCACTTGTCACTTTCATCTCTTCCCTCAGAACTTGATTCAAAGTCAATATCATGAGCTAAATCATCATTCGGTAGGTGCTCCTTATTTCCACCCACTTCCACTGTAAAAGCAATTCCTACAAGCTTTTCTTTCGCTCTATTCTCTAAGACACCAAGTTGGTTGACAACATTGAAAGACAACCGTCCTAACACTACAACCTTTTGAAGGTATTGAAATTGCCTCGTTGTTTCTCTTTCTTTTATTTTCGTATGGACCTCCCTGCGTCTCCCACCATCAAATTTCGTATGGACCTCCTTGCTTCTCCCACCTTCAAACCAAGTGATTTTTCCATATTTGTCGTTAGCTGCTGCTTTATCTCCTGTCTCCTTTCTGTTTCCTGAAAGGACAACTCCATTTAAAATATGACAACTAGAAATGAAGTTCAATTCATCTCCAATTATTGGAGGCTCCAATAGTCAATCCAACGATTGAAGTTAATTGGGTACGTCTATCAATACATCGGTAGATGCACCTAGTTAACTCCAATCGTTGGATTGGCAATTAAAGCCTCCAATAATTGGAGAAGAATTCAACCCCTAGACATGTCCTCAAAGCTGTCCTTTTTATCTCATAAAATAGCATATTGATTGGCATGCTTTTTTTTTTGAAAGCCCTTTAAAAAAAGTATGCTAAAGAAAAAAAAAAAGAAGGTTATGAGCTTTGTCATTTCTAGATTCAAATCGTCTCGAGCCGTTGGAGACTCTCCAATGTGATCAATACATTGAGATCTGATGGATGAACTCCAGCAATTGGAGACGATTTTTATACATCATTTCTTCTCACTTTACTCTATCCATTGAAAATTTCCCTTTAATTTGCATTCTTCCCTCGATTGAAAAACCCGTTTCTGTAGTTTGATCAACATCAAAGTAGTTAGAAGCATTTTCCTCTATCATTACTTAAAAGAATCATGACTATAAATTGATAGCTCTGATACAAGATCTGTTACAATATTAATGAGATTTTAGTATATTCTTTTTGGGTTAATTACACAGACACCTCCTCTACTGTAGTGAAAATACATAGAACTACCCTGTTTTTACAAAAGCTACACAGAATACCCCTCTAACAATCCTATCATACAATCTCACCCACACCGTTACTTTTAACTTAACGGCAGAATGTCAACTTTTTTTTTAGACAAAAATACCTTTACTAAGTGTCTTTTAGACAAATTTTTTTTTAAAGGATTTATTCTTTTTAGATGCTAAAATGACTTTTTTACCTTCAAAACTTTTCAATTTCATTTTTATATTTTTTTTGTGATTTTTTTTTATTTTCTTTTTCATTTTCAAAAATGCACTTAGTAAGGGTATTTTTGTCTTAAAAAAAATTTGACCCTCTGCCGTTAAGTTAAAAGTAACGGTGTGGGTGAGATTGTATGATAGGATTGTTAGAGGGGTATTCTGTGTAGCTTTTGTAAAAGTAGGGTAGTTCTATGTAGTTTCACTACAGTAGAGAGGGTGTCTGTGTAATTAACCCATTCTTTTTTAATAAGCAAGTTGTATTAATTATGCATGAGGGAAACAGGAGACAAATTTGTGCAAAAAGCAAGGGCCCATAAGTTTCGTTCGAGAAGAGAATGTCAGTGTGAGCCACATGCTCATTATGTGTGCAAGCATAGGAAGAGATCTTTACTCCGACATTGTTGGGATCTTTTTCCCTAGCTTTATGTTATAAAAGTATTACACAAATATTATATTTTTACTTGGGAAAAAATTGTGATTGATGTTATATTAGTTTTGAATGAATAAGTAAATGTTGATCTTGTTACTCGTAATATATTTGACTAAATGTATCAGGAAATTGGACTTTTGGTGCAAGTTTTTATGGGAAACAACTTACTCTCGACTATATTCTAGCTACACATGATAAGACTTTGGTGAGGTGTTATCGTTATAATTCACACACACACACTCTCTCTCTCTCTCTCTCCCCCCCCTAACCCTCCCAAAAAAATAAAAAAAATAAAAAAAACCCCCCAAACCCATACGGATTTGATCATAAAAAAGTGGATTGTGAAGGTATCACTTATTGATGGAATGGTGATGGGAGGTGGTGCTGGACTATCCATGAATGGAAAGTTTCGAGTTGTAACTGAGCGAGCGGTAATTTCTGAAACTCTCAATAAAATTTTACATATTATTAATTTGCATGTATTAAAAAATGATTATCACTATTCACTAACCAATATGGTACTAATAATATTTTATTTAATTTTGTGACTTCTCATTTTATTTAAGTTTTTTTTTTTTTTGCTATCCCTGTAATAATAGAATCTGACGTTTTTAGAAATCTCAAGATAAATCCGAATCATTTATTTTTATGTTTCTTTTATTCTAAACCTTTTGTTCTTACTTAGAGTTGGTAAAATGTAGAGTAATATTTAGAGTGCTATCACACACGCATTGACATAATGTGATATATGATAATATAAATGAAGTATTTAATTAAATTAGACCCTGAAAGTTGACATTTGGCTAATCTATAGACCATGTTCTCTCTATCCAATGGTTAAAATAAACACATTATTTGCATATATGGTAGAATAGATTCTTTGTATCGTTTGAAATAAATAAAATCCCTAATTACCACAATAATTATTTACTTTTTTTTAGTTTTTCTTATTACATCTTAATTAATGCTTATTTAGTATACAATTACAAATAGCAGTGGCAATGAATTTCATTTTTTAGCTTTTGACAAGCAGTGACAACCATGTTAGTAGCATTGCCAGTCACGTATATCACAGTAGGAAATATTTAAGGACCATTATATTTCAATTTAAAGATAATAGAGATAATAGAAACCAGGGGTAATGTCCAACGCTTTGTCCTTTTCTGCGACGTAGACTTTTATGATTTGGAAAGTTGGCCATTGAATAGATGGACACCATCGATAGGTCACTGGCAATTTTGATGACATATCTCAAATGTTTGTTTATCTTGTATAACTATTTTTCTTTTTATTTTCAACAGTTCAATTGTATGTTTTTCATAGACTTTTCAAACCTCTTAAAACAACTACAGTAGCACACAAAGATGTAAAATGGTCTAAATGTTTGTCAATTGACAGGTTATTAGTTGGATAACATACCTCCATATGTATTTAGGGCACGAGTAAAGGATTTATAGTTCCTAATATGACAAAAGCCAGCTCCCATATTACCAATATATTTTTCTGTTCATTTTCCTGTAAGAATAAAAAAGGTTAAAATAAAATAGATCAGCACCCTTGATGGAATATAATGTGAAAAACGATAACAAATTTTTTTGAATGTATTTTTATTCTTTATTTAGAATGCAATCCACATAATATGTTTAATATAAATTGTTTTCACTACTTTTTTAGTACTAAGGTTTTCTTTTCTATAGTTTATATTTATATTTATGAGTTATTTATGATAACTCATTTATGAGAATATTATGAATCATAAATAATAACTATTTAATACTACTAGAGATAAATAAGTAATAATAGATTATCACAATAATTATAAACACTTTCTAACCTATTTGTAGATTTTAGATTATATCAATTTATTTTAAATATAAATAAGTACTATAAATCATACCAAACAACTACATATGTTATAATGTATTATATAATTAATTTTGTAACACATACCAAAGAAAACCTAAATAAATAGGTATAAATAATATAATCTTTTATACTATAAATATAAATAGAAATAATACAATTAATTTTTATAAGGACGAACTTTCTTATATCTTCAATGTGGAAGTCTTTTATTTATTTATTTATTTATTTTGCATTTTATTCCTTTAATAAAACATTAATATGTTGGTGCGTGAGTTTTCACAGATATTTGCAATGCCCGAAGCAGCTTTAGGAACATTCCCAGATGTAGGTGCATCATATTTTTTGTCAAGGCTCCCAGGTTTCTTTGGTAATACTTTTGACTATTTCTTCCTTTGAAGGCAATTACTATAAATTTGAAAGCTAATAATAAAACAAGTATATCATAATTATTACCTGCCACGTGTATGTTGAAAGTCCAAAAAATCCTTGATCGTTCCCAGTGTTCCACCCAATGTATGAAAACTTTTGGTGAAGAGATTCATCGTCGATAAAAGAAAATTGTTCTTAAGTCTTTAATGTGTCATCACAGCTCTACACTGCTTATATTCAATTTTGTTTCACCAGAAACTTGACATAAAGATAGACATCGTCAACCACTAGTTGACCAAATCTAAGCCACACATAATTTAACACATGGTAAATATTAGGAGAATGCGAGAAGGCTTATTCAGGTGAGCCAATAGGTAACCATTCCCTAATAAAGAAGAAATTGTCTTTATGAAAATCTTTTTTTTTTTTTTTTTTTTAAGTTTTAGCTCAAAGATTTAATAACTATGTATAAAAAATAAATATCTTATTCCTTTAAAATGTTATTGTCGAACAATACATATAAACTTTAATGCAAAGTATTTTTATATATTCAGTGCCATCGTGAACATTTAAAAATATCATTCATATCCCAAATATCATTCAGGAGAGTATTTGGGCCTTACTGGTGCACGATTAGATGGAACAGAGATGGTTGCATGTGGCCTTGCTTCTCATTTTGTCCTTTCCAAGGTATCTATATATAAATATATATATATATATATATATATATATATATATATATATATACTCTCATATCATTTTCTCTTTTTCTAAGGACGTTATATTTTTCTTACATTATACATTAATTTCGAGTTTTAACCTTAGGATTTACCTTCGTTGGAGAAGGAGCTGGATGGAGTTCATTCTTCAGATCCAGCTAATGTGTCTAAAGTCATCAATAAATTCATGAAACCGAAACAGCCATCTATCACATCTACAAGTGCTTTTAGAAGGTAATGATAACCACAATCTTCTCTTTTGTTCTCATTAAGTGATAACCATTAAAATAATTTTAATTTATTTCTAATGAATAAATTCCCAATGTTAAGGCTCTGATTGATTGCGAAAGGAATTAAAAAAAAGGAAATAATTTTTTTTTACTTAAAAAGAAAATTTTTATAATCATCACACCATATGTTATCAAATGACTACGTAAGTAAATTCAAATCATTCTATATTTCGTTGTTAATTTATACTTTACTTTGCATCCAAATCCCTTACATTTAGAAAGTAAAATAAATTTTACATATAATAAATTTCATTATTAATTATGGTTAGAAATTTAAATAGTTTATACTATCGTATTGTGTTATACCTATACAAATCTTCTTTTTAAATTTAAAAATTTCACTTCATTTCCCTTTAATTTCCCCTACAACAAAATTGATCAGGAATAAAAATAACAAGGGTTTAATATGTTCTAATTGTTTCATATTGATACGTTTGGGTTTAAGTGATTTCATTTTTGAAACCAGCATCGAAGCGATAATCAATTTCACGTTTTCGGTTTAAACAATTTGATTTGATTTTGATAAACGATTTCGATTCATTTTTAATAAATTAGACCTTAAAATTTGACTTGTAACTAATCTAAATCATGTTCTCTCTATCCAATTGTTAGAATAAACACATCATTCGTTCATGTGATAGAATAAATGACTTGTATATGATCATTTAAAAAAAAAACAGATTATTCTTCTGAAAATAACAATTTACTTAATAACAAAAATGTTTTTAAGCAAAGAATAAAAAATAATAAGTGATGCACCAATCATGTAGAGCGTGTTCTATAATGCCTATGTTCTCAATATCTATAATCTATCCTGATAGAAGTTTATTATGATGATGCAGCATGGATATCATTAACAGATGTTTCTCAAGAAAAACAGTTGAAGAAATATTATCAGCATTGGTAAGATCAGAAATGAAACAAAGGGCCTTAAAGGATTTAGAAGAACATTTTTGTTAAGTATTTAATTTTTCATTCTCTTTTATATTTTTCTTCTATGCATTTTCTCTTTTTTACTCTTTAATTTCCTAATTAATTGTTACATGGATAAGAAATTAATATTATTAATGTTAGAACAAATATAATATTTTGTTTGTTATAGGAAAATGAGGCTGAGAATAAGGCAGATGTATGGATTGTGATAGCAATCAAGTCAATGAAAGCAGCATCGCCAACTAGCCTTAAAATATTTCTTAGATCAGTAATAACTTTTCACTTTACTAATTTGATTATGAATATAAGAATATTTTCTTCATTGCTTTTGGTGCCATCAAGAATTCTCCGGCAAAATCAAATTGTTAAGGCTCAATTTTTTTTTTCTATTTAATTGAAAATGCATGTATTCCTTAAACAGATCAGGGAAGGCCGAGGGCAAGAACTAGATCAATGCCTAATTCGTGAGTATAGAATGAATTGTCATGTCATGCGCAAAACAGTGAACAATGATTTTTATGAGGTCTCTATATGATTAAATCATGATTATTGTTTGAATTTACATTGTATTTCATTTGATATATTTCTAATATTTTTCTCCAAATCCAGGGCTGTAGAGCAATGTTGTTTGAAAAAGACAAACACCCAAAGGTACTAGAAGATTCTCTCTCTCTCTCTCTCTCTCTCTCTCTCTCTCTCTCTCTCTCTATATATATATATATATATATATATATATATATATATATATATACTTTAATTTGATAGATTAATCTTAATCTCTTATATAATAATTACAATGTTCATATTGTAAAAGCGATACTTATCATCTCTCTCTCTTGGAATATTCCAGTGGGAACCTTCAAAACTGGAATCGGTTAGCAATGAAATGGTGAATCAATACTTCACTAAAGTGGAAGATGAAGATTGGGAAGATCTACGGATTGATGCTAAATCTGATAAAGCCAATTTAGTTAGAGCAAGACTCTAATGTTAAAGCATATAATGAAATAAAAATAAAAATAATAATTGGAGTACATGAATGTAACTACTCCTTGTTGAAGATACACCTTATAACCTGTAGGGTATCTATGTTTTTTTCTGGTTTATTAGATATAAATATGCTTCTCTTTGAGGTTAGAAAGAAATAAAGATGGTTTCAGATTGTGGATTTGAATAAATGGGGAGCGAGTGCCTGTGGAGGTCGGTTAGAAGGTCTGGATGAACACAAAAATGCCCCAAGCTCACGGATTCACATCTATCAAACTTTGGAGTTTCTGAATGTATTCCAACTCTTTTGTTTGAACTGTTGTTTACTGAATTATATATATTTGGCTTATATAAGCAATTTTTTTGTTTTAGTAATTTTCTTTTATTATAAGCATGTAAGGGTGGATAAGGTTGCTTTTGGTGAACAAAAGAATGCGGTTCTTTGAGAGAGAAGAATGTTTTCTTTTTTTTTTTTCTTTTTTTTTTTTACTTCAGCTCTTCTGGCTTTTCATTTGTTGACCAAGTCAAAAGCTTGCAGGTCTTAGACTGTTGAGTATGCAAGCCTCGGCAGAGCCCGTCTTCCCTTTTCTCAAATTTTTATTTTAATTCAAATTATACCAGAGGTATCTAACGTTTTGAGAAATTATACCAGAAATACATCACGTTTTAAAAATCATACCAGAGATACTTGACGTTTCAAAAATATTACATTTAAGGTACTTTCTATTTTTATACTTTAAAATTTACCCTTATGTAGCATAACTTTCTTGGTCCTTTGGTTCACGCTCTCACCGTCCTATTGTCGCAATGACTCACCACTCGAATTCTCATATGCCCATCGCTATCTCAATTGTCCACCCTCTCTCCTGCCCTTGTCCTCTCCCGTGACCTTTCCTCATCGACGGTTGCTCATCACCAAGTCACAGATCTCAACTATGGTACACACCTCCGGTGAAAACTCCGTACCCCAACTTGCTACTTTTTCGACGGGTGTACCAATGATTAGGCATTAAATAAGGGTAGTTCAACAAGAAACGATCAGTCCTTAAAAGTTTGAGGTAAATCTAATGGTTATCTTAGAGAATACCAATATTAGATAAAGTTAATGTTGAAAATATGAAAGAGATACCTCTGTTATGATTTTTGAAACGTAAAATACCTCTAGTATAATTTTTTAAAACGTTAGATATTTCTTATGTAAATTACCCATCCTTAAAATATGGGTTGGAATTTGAATGGAAGTTCTTTTGATTTTATCATATAGCAGATTTTAGGTGTATTTAGGAAAAGTAATCTAGACAAATCATGTATGGAGGAGGTGGAATCATGGATTTAGTTTATCGTATTCAAATGTGTAACGAAATCGATATCGAAAATGGGTACCGGCTATGTGTTGACGTGACATATTTTTTGGTATCGGTCCATATCGGTCATTATCTGCTAATATTGTCCCTTATTAGTCCTGCGTATTAGTCATGCTAAGATCGATTATGTATTGGTCAGGTATCGATTTTGTATGGATCCTTATACCGATTGAGAAAAATAATATCATATTAATCAAGTATCTATATGTCATGATCGATACCAATACGAATCAATTGATTCTGAAGAGTTTTATTTGGTCATGATTTTTTTTTTAATATGGCAGCTGGTCTATTGGGGCCTAAATTTCACAAGGTGGTTGGCCCCACCCTCTCTTACTCATATGTCATTTTTGGACACAATTGTATCATTCAATGCTTCCAAGCTAGGCAGGGTAAAGTAATTAAAATGAGAATAGTTCACTTTTATATACTTGTATTCTATTTGGGATTTCATCACCATCCATATCTGGTGGGTCCCATACTCTATAGGTGAGTCTCACATTACATTGATGGTGATGGGTTCCTATAGAGAATACATGTACATGCATGTGATCCAAATTCGATTAAAATTACTAATGGCGGTTGGATGATTATGCACAATTGAAGAAAAAAAAAACACTACGTGGAAATTGTGTAACACCTATTTGTTCAAGAAGAGGGAAGCATCATTCATTCAGTCTATAACTAAGTTTTATTATCGCCAACTTACCCTAATCAGTTTTACATAATTTTTTTAGACCCATTTTGGCTACGAAATGGTAAGCAATTTCCCATAGTCGTCATAGTATATAGAATCAAAGACAAACCTGTATAGAAGTTTAAAGAATATTATATCCCTTATGATTTTCATCAACCATCCTAAACCTCCTTGTTGGACTCATCCTGAAAGATAAGACTTAGTAATCGGACCAGACACTATCCATTTCTTCTCCTCAATATATTCCTTTATAGCTCTGGCCACTTTCTCCGGCACGATTCCCCCATTTTGGAGGAATGAATTCCCAATATGTCGGCCTAGAACGACGGTATCTTCCAGTGTTGAACAACCACCCTGACCAAGATCCAATGTTGTCGGATGCATTGCATCTCCTACAATTGTGATGTTACCTCTGCTTAGATTTTTCCATAGAAGGTCCCATGGACACCTAAGTACTAAAGTAGCACAGAATGTTTGACTACTTCTAAGAAGTACTTCGGTGGGAAGTCTTTGGTCAAGTTTTCCATCACTTCCTTTTGGATCATAATTGGATCTCCTGGAATTTCATTACTTAAAAAAAAAATCACGGTATCGATCATATCCAAAATATTTGATGTTTTGTATGAAACACAATGAACATACATGATGCAATTAAGGTTCTATATTCAGATATCAACCACGGCATCGGTCCTATTAATGTACAGATCCAATAGAAAACTGATACATGGCTGAATAGTATAATAATAATAATAATAATAATAATAATAATAATAATAATAATAATAATACTCATCGGGGGGATCTTTGAGGTTCAAGATAGATATGAATGATACTTTATAGCAAGTAAAAGCAAAAGGAAATGAAATTGGTTAAAAAAGAAAGAATTTTCGAATCATGACTGTGTAACTTACAATTCTTACCAGTTTTTGTTAAAAAGTAAAATTTTAAAATCTGTTTGATTCTATGTAAAATGACGAAAGAAAAAAAAAACAAAAGAAGGATTTTTATACATGGTAGCATGAGGTACACCAGCCATGTTTTATAGGGGACATTTTTAATATTTGAGAGGGAGCTTTTTTCTTTATCTGCTGACTTCAACTGCAACAATGCATATGCACGGTTATAGATGAAATTTTTTGCTCTGAAAAAATAAGAGCATTTTATAGAGAGAAATATTTTCATGTAAAATATTATTTGTAAGAAAAATTTTACAAGAACAAACACAAGTTTAGGAGAAAATTTTCTTGCATTCATAAAATATTTATCCACCATTATGATATCATAATTACTCCCTCTATTAATGAAGGTTGGAAATGTCATTGGAATTATTCCTCGAGTCCCATCTAACTGTCAAAAGGGGTGGGTTCTTTTATCCATTAAAAAGTGGTTACCTTCTAAGATTCCAACAGGGGAGGTGAAAAGAATTTACCATAAAATTAAAAACCTGATTTGAAATGGTTTGAAGTTAATTACATTACACTTACTTAGTAATGATTACAATTGTTTTTATTTTTAATTAATGTCAACATCATTTCCCTAGCTTCCAATCAACCACGTTCTATACCTAGCCAAAATAAAATATTTCTGAAATGTTTTGGCCAAAATGAAACAAAAATTACACCTTGGAGATACCATTAAGCAAATGAGGAAAAGGAAAACTCACCTGTAAATTCAAAATTGTAGAAGAGGAATCAATAAAGGTCATTATCATTTATAGGAACAAAACCACCCCTTAAACCTGGTTTTACAAACTGATGGAGTGCTTGGCTAAATCCAGGGCCTTGGGGAAATATGCACAAATAAGCCACACACGTCGGAACGGCCAGGCGGCACCGGAGACACGAGACCCAACCACTGTGCCACCACTTTGTGAACCCCATCACAACCTATTACCACTTGTCATATATATGGCCTAATATTCATATATACTCACAAGCTTACAAAACGAAATTTATAACTTACACTTTCTATCACTATAGCTTTATGCACCTTAGCTTTGATGATTGTATTTGTAAGATTATTCGACATTGATAGGCTTGATAACTGAATCAAAGTAAATGGTGATTTTGGTGTAATTAGATTCCATGACCACATTGGATCAATGGTGAATTTATAATTAATATAGCCCAAGTAAGAGATTGTAAGATATTTTTATGGATTAAATTAATTATAAGGTTTGTTGATTTAGTGGGAGTCTGATTACAGGTAAACTAGTTTAAGTATGATTAGAGATGGATTAACGTGGTCCACTGTGGGACTGGTCCATGGTTGAAGATGGTATTATAAATATCAATGGTTAGGGTCTCCACAGCCACAGTGTTATTTTCATCTCCTGTTCCCATATGTAGAGAGAAGATCAAGGGATCCCGACAGGTTGTGGAAGACTTTGATCCAAGCATTCCAAGCATTCAGAGAGAAAGAAACTGTCGAAAATCAATCTACAGCAAGAGGTATGTGTCTTATCATCTCTTTTCAATACCCATTATATTATAGTAATCTGTATGGTGTATTCATTAGAATTCATGGGAAATCCCATGAAAGGGGGATCTAAAAAATTCTTGCAATGTCTTCCCACTTGAGGATGGCAATGCAAGAGCCTTCAGGTGTTCTGTGGGATTGGATGGACATGAGCTTTGAACAGTAACAAATTGTACCTAGAGATAGTTCCTCTGCAAGGGACTCTAGTAATTTTCTCTTGTGAACAACTATATATAGGTCCATTTCTCCTAGATTTTCAAATAAAAAACACTGGCTTGTTAGTTCAATATAGTGGTCCAAGCAAATTGACACAAGTTCCCTTGTTAGTTCAATATAGTGGTCCAAGTAAATTGACACAAGTTCCCTTGACTGCAGATTTTCTCCGACCTGATAACCGTTCCACATTCTTGTGAGTCGTCCATGGGTGTGAGTTCTATAGTTCAGAGGTGGGTCCTAAGGGTATAGGATCATTATCAGGTGGGGACAGGATCCAAACTTAGATCCCAATAGGCTAAACTCGACCAATGGTGTATTATATATTTAGGCCAAAAATTGGTGCATTATACTGCAGATAATGTCATGAAGTTAGTCAAATTTAATACACATTATATTTACTAAATGGCAGGTCATATCGGATTGAAATTTTTTAGTTTCGATCGTAAAAGTTCGAAGTAGTAAATGCAAGAACTCTCACATATATAAGGCACCTAAGGTTTTAGACTTAAACAATGTGGGACTATTCCTAACGCTCCATTCATGTGTTACCCCTCTTTTTGAAGAAATGTGGGTCCATTTTTGGACAACCGTAGTCTGACCTTTTTTTGAACTGTAATTCTATAACCATGTTAAGTTTTCATTTTAAAAGTTTGAACTATTAAGTAGAGAGAGTTTCAAGTATATAAACCAACTATTCTTAATAATCTCCCACACATGTTATGAAAACTAGGTTAAAAACTGTAGATATGTTTTGCCATAGTCAAATGTATTAAATCAAATTTTACCTTTTCAATTAAAATAACTCTTAAATATTTTCATTTTTTGAGTTATTCGTGACAGCGGTTGAGCCAGCACCGGCCTAACTTTTTTATTTTTTTTTTGGATTCTCAGTATACAGGAAATTTTTCCAAACGGAGCATATAAGAAATTAAAAAAAAAAGGAAAGATGTACGAACCCTTCGATCCCAGAGTAAGAAACCTCTTTGACGGTACCGTTAATAACATTGGTGATTCGACCCCTGAAAACAGTAACACCACCACCAATACATGAGAGTAGTATTTCACCCAGATTGATTAGACCAAGAAAAGGATGACAAAATAAAGCAACACAGGAAAAGAAAGTAAATGTGCATGTTTTGTTACTTTTGGGTAGGTACATAGAAGGGCAAGAGCTTGTGACCTACACCAAGAGTTTCAAAAGCAAACTAGACATTTGAGTAGAGCTCTAGAGCTGCACCAGTGATTTGTAGCTCAGGCCATCTCTCCAGTACTAGCACAGGAACCCCAACCCTCCTCAGAGCTACAGCTGTCGCAAGACCTGCAATCCCAGCTCCCACGATCACTACCTCCTCCAACGTTTCCATCTCTCTCTATCTCTCTCTGCAGGTGAAAGTTGAATATTTTATACAAGGAAATATTGCAGCCAACATGGTTGAATGAAGGTTTCATGCAAGAATCATGTTTATGACTGACCTCAAGATTCCTACTCTGTGGACACTTTAATTTCTTGGGTCCATTAATATGAGTAGGAAAGAGTAAGTGGAAGCTAGATTCCCTGTGTTTTAATTTGGATATTTTAATCAATGAGGTGTTATGTTGTGTCGTCTTGCAATAATTGTAGTTTCGACGCTTTTCTTTTTTATATGGTTAACTAATGGTTCACATAAGAATCATTGTTTAATCCTGTGAAATCTGGGATTCTTTCTCTTCTCCAAATCGTCCGTTACCAGTTTTCTTGTATTCTTAGTTTTTCCACTAACGTATAAGATATCAATATATCTCATTAGCATGTAAATCTTCCTCTCTTTTGATATAATTAAGTTCGTAATGATGCCCCAAAAAAAATAATAAGAAAAGAACACAAATGATGAAATATATCTAATCTTCTGAATGGCCTTAATATATTCAATGTGGTATGCAAGTGGGATTCAAACTCAGTAAACGTGCAAGACTTACACTATGACCCAAAAGAGGAAAAAAAAAACTCAAATGTAAAGTAAAATCAACAAATTATTTACAACTTACTTTCAATAAATGTTTCATTAAAAATTTTATTTTTATCTTGATTTTCTTGAAATCCGTATTTTTTTGGGTTCAAATTTTCTTGAAATCATTCAATCAATGAAAAGTCCCCCCCCCCCCACCCCAGCAAAAAGAGTCTGAATGTTCATAAAAAAAAGTTATATTTTTTAAAAGCAAAAAATATTCTTCACGTAGCCCTGTTGAGGGAGGCTTTTCCTTCAAGGTCCATCATCTTGAGCCTTGTGTGGATATCTTATTTAGTAAAGCTGAACAGCCACATGTTTCGAGTACTCATGTATTGAAATCCCCTCCCTTGTATTTGTATTTGTTAAATCTAAGTGATCAAAAGTAAAACTTTTCAACTATTTTACAGTTTTATCTTCTCCCAAGCAGCACATATATCTAGGTCGAAACATTACAAGTTGAGTAACATATCTACTAAGTGTTTAGACTTTTCTAGATTTAGGGTTTCAATTAAATCTATGACAATTCATACAAAAACCTTAAAATACAATGGAAATAATAAAGAAATAATTAACTAAGACAAAACCTATGCGTTGAAGATTGATTTTCACCTAATCTTTATTCAAGTTTTGATTCGAGTCTCCACAGCCCACTGGAGATCCCCCTTTCATTTTCTCTACGCATGAGAATAGAGAGAGGAACAAAACAACTAGGGCTTTAAGGATTCTGAACCTAATATTATAATACTATCCCAAACCTTGAATAACCTCCACAATAGATCATGTTGATTTATCTCTAACTCATGACAAAACAAGGTTTTGAAACCATATTTACTCAAAAAAAAAAAAGTTCTAAAACCATGTATCAACATTGTCCAAAATCAATACCGGATCATTGTATAGATCCAATGGCAAGCTAAAACGTGGCCAATACAGTATACATATAATGTTAAAACAAGATTAGATCAGGGATCAATTAAGTCCAAAACTAGTACGAATCAATCAATCTGACCAATCAAATACCGATTATTTGAATCATAGATACAAGAAAGTTCTAACATTCATTATGGTGACCATCTTGGTTACTCCCAAAAAAAATGAAGTTTTGGTATTTTTTTTAAATTTTGAACCTAAATTCCCTAGAATCTTCTCAATCTATTACCTATTCCTCTTGTAAGAAAGAGAAGAGAAATGGTTACTCCCAAAAAAATTGAATTATTGGTATTTTTTAAAAATTTTGAATCTAAATTCCCTAGAATCTTCTCAATCTCTTACCTATTTCTCTTGTAAGAAAGAGAAGAGAAATGAAATTGGTTTAGAAAAAGGAAGAAAGAAAGAATTGATTGAAGCATGATTGTCTATTCTACTTATAATTCTTACTATATTTTTTTAAAAGTAAAATAAAATTTAGGTTGTGTTTGTTTCTACATAAATTGTAATAAAGATATTTTGTATCATGTACCAAGTCTTAGCTCAAGGAAACTAGCAAAAATCACTAGAAACAAAAGAGGGGAAATGTCTATACGTAGTGAGTTTGATGATTTTATATGACTTCCAAATGTGGGATGTGATGAACCCCAATAGTTTCATATATATGCGACAACTAGAATTGCCATATCATCCATATATCTTGCAATGCTAGCTATAAGAAAAGACTGGCAAACCATGATCTGCCTTTAATTGAATTAACAACAAAATTTGACATATGATACCGTTTCCATTAGTGCATGAGCTGAAGTGTCTAGATAAAATGGAATACATTGTAGGCCATTCTATTTCAATAGCAGGTTTAAACGCACAAATTAAATAATAATATTTCAAGGATTTAGCTTTTCTATCGAAACAAACACCCTAATCAATCTTAGTCTGAGCATCTGACTTAGAAAGTGAAGAAACAATTGGCAACTTGCCACAATCATATTGTAGGTTAACAACCCTACGGAAAAGAAATCCATAGAAGATGGTATCCCTTAAGAACTTCATAAAGAATCCAGAACCACCTTGCTGCACCCAACCTGAAAGATAAGCCCCGGTGATCAAACCAGCAGCACGCCATCTTCTCTCCTTCACATACCCTTCTATAGCTTTAGCTGCATCAAGGACCACAATAAGCCCATGGCCATTCGGGTTTGGGAGAGAAGATTTTGCCAGGTGTCGTCCAAGGACGACTGCATCTTCAAGAGCTGAACAACCACCCTGGCCGAGATCCGGTGTCATTGGGTGCATTGCATCACCTGCAACCGTGATGTTTCCTTTGCACAAGTGGCCAAAGATTAGGTCCCATGGATATCTGAACTTCAATTGAGCCCACGTCATTGTTGCCAGATCAGCATGTTGAACGACTTCTAAATATGATGGAGGGAAGTCCTTGGCCAAGTTCTTCATTACATCATTTTGTAACAACTTGGGGTCTCCTACAGTCTCCTCATCTGAATAAATGATAAAATGCTTTTTACCAAAAAAATAAAAAATAAATTTTCTACGGGCAAAGAAACCTAAGCCAAGCATTTACAAACTCAGCCCAGATCTACACAAGCTCATTGTTGGGCCTTGTCCTTGGACTTGAGTATTTATTGAATTAAAATGCATATACTTGGTCTAATTAATGGTTGCTTCTTCACTTAAGGCCCTATTTGGTTCAGTGTAAATTAATCGTGCAAATCACATTTTACCTTAAAAACAACCTCTAGTTAAAAATTTTCTATTTTTTATTTATTTTTTACTTTAAATCAAACAATCGAAATTAAAAAATTATCCAATATCAACCTTTTTACATAGAAACGAGTGAGCCTGAGCATGGTTTTAAAAACTATTGATTCATATCAGCCAAGGCCAATACCAATTATTTTATTTTTATTTTTTTGGGTAGTATCTACATGTTGACGTAACCATTGGCTCCATACCTGATTTGAATTGGTTTTCGTGTCATTACCGGGTCTCATACCTAAAACTAAAACCTTGAGCCTGAGTGAAGATTTTGGTAGGATTGTAAAGATCACTGAATTAATTTTAAAGAGGTGGATGACCTAATGGATAGTTTGGCGAAACAATGAGTTGAAATTGAAATGCTACCTGTAGAATTGTAGACTAAGAACCAATAGAGCTCCTTATCATTGAGGGGAGCAAAACCAGCTCTTTTGCCTTCATCTAAGAACCGATAGGATGTCTGCTTATATCCATGCCCTTGAGGAAATACAGCGAGACCACGTATAGCTGACCGGCCTGAATTCACTGGAGCTGTGAGTCCCAACCAGCGGGCAACCACTGAATGTACTCCATCACAACCTATCAAGACCTGTTTCACCACAAAAGATTTATAAGAACAATACAAAAGTGATGCGAGATGATTTTTTTTTTTTTTTTTTTTTTTTTTGTGGTGTGTGAACTATTGAATTGAAGTTAGATTCTTTAGAGACAATGGCCATTCTCTGATTGGAGATCATTAAGTATCTAACCTTGGCCTTGATGATCGTTCCATCCTGTAGACTTATGATGGCAATGGAAGAAGAAACTTCATCATCTATTGCGACGATTCGGATGGAGGTAAGCTTTGAAGAGAAACGAATGGTGCCAGGGGCCAATTCTCCTGCTAGTGTCTCCAATAGGGCTTTCCTGTGTACTATTACAGGTCCATTGCTAGTCCTGCATCCAACATTAAGATGTATTCATGAACCTGAATTTAATTTCAAATCTTTATATTGAATCATCAACAAGATTTAAGATGTATTCCCTCTCAGGTATCAAGAAAATGCAGGGCCATTTCTGAATTAAAGGACGACATGGTAAATGATTGGAGAGAGAACTCACCCGTTAATCCTCATAAAAGATACCTGTTGAGTAGCTCCATTAGCAACATTTGTGAAGTATCCCCTATCAAGAATTCCAAAATCAGTCAATGTGTTCGTGTGTATGCCAGAGAGAGAGAGAGAGAGAGAGAGAGAGAGAGAGGGGGTTAGTGGTTAATTACTTTTGGATGGGAGAATATATGGAGGTGAGTTTGTGAGCAACACCCAGAGCTTGGAGAGCAAGCCATGCATTGGGCATAAGTCCAAGAGCTGCACCAGTGGTTCGTAACTCTGGCGATCTCTCTAGTACCAACGATCCAATCCCAACCCTCTTTAAGGCCACTGCAGTTGCTAACCCTGCAATCCCTCCCCCAACTATCACTACCTCTTCATTTATTTCCATCTCTTAATTATCTCTGATGATCTTGATTCAGAGAAGCAGGGCAAAAAATTAAAATATAGAAAACACAAAACCAACCATTCCTACAGAAAACCAATAATTCCTGAGATGAGATGAGATGAGACGGGATCATGAGGATGACCAATTTATGGCTTCAAATAAGACCTAGGAAGCATCAGCTTAGACGCAATCAAAGGTCATTCGTGAGAGCTGATCTTTTTGGACTGTACTTGCTGAAAATTGGATTCCATGAGGTCATCTGACCATGAGTGGCTTGAAGTTAGTGGTTTATTGGTACTTTTTGAAAATTGAATACCATGAGGTCATCTTGTGGACTAGTATGGTATTGTTGAGAATAGCCGCCTCTGCGATCAGGGTTTTCATTGGTCCTTGAGAATCATGACAGAATGGACAGGTGGAAATTAGTGGAAAACTGCTGATCAAAGAGGGTCAAGAGTGGGTAATTCTGCATAATATATCAATTGTGAAGGGGGTGTCCCAATAAATTTCTCTTTAATATATTATATTTGTGTTCATGTTATACATGTCTTTCCTAGCCAATTTTTCAATTCTTCATTCAAAGACATGTGTTGCAGATGTTTATATATTTCAAACAATTTTCACGTAATATATCATGTATTCAAGTTCTTGCAAATTTAATGTTTACTTATTCATTCTTTATTTTTATCCTTTCTAGTTTTATCATTCATTCATCTTAATTCTTCGTTTCAACCTGTGTTTGATATGTATTTTTAGAATGCATTCTATACTAGAAACACATTTTGAATTGATAATAACAGTGTTTATTTTCATTCTTTGTGGAGTCAACTCAAAAAAAACTTGAGATTCAGGGGAGAGACCCCACCCAAGGTTATAAGTCAAGCACCGACATAGTACTACTTGACCAATGTAAGACTAAATCCGTTCTTACAAATACATCCACGTAGGCTCTCTTTGGTTTGTATTATATAATGTATTATATAATATATTATAAAATTTATGATTGTTTGGTATGATTTATAATGTCTATTTATAATTAAAATAAATCAATATAATTCATTATCTACAAATAGGTGAGTAGCTGTTTATCATTATTAGAATAATCTATTAGGTGATTGTTTATATTTCTCATTATATAATGTATTATATTTACTGGTACCAAACGGTCATTATTTATTACTCATAATCTATTATCATAATTGATTTGTCACAAATAACTCATAATACATTATATAATACAAACCAAAGAGAGCCTAATAAAGCTACGCTATGACTTTACCGGCCAAACATATTCATCACTTGCTTATATGGGCTTTAGTTGGGCCTTCTAGGTCTGACCCAACTAAATATTTCCCTATTTTCTTTACCATTCGTACCAAAAGGTTATGAGGATGAAAGAACCAAGGAGATTGTTACTTTAACATTTTTTTTTTTTTTAAATTTCTTCCTTCTTCTCCCAACCCCAATAAAAGAAAAGGGATAGACTTTTGAATCCCTGATAAGATAAATAGGAATCCCTTTCACTGGACCCCAATTAAAAGGAAATCAGCCATTTAAGTGAGGTGCTACTCGGCCATATGGATAGATGATGTAGCGTGTCTTTGTTTTATAAGAAATCACCGTATTTGAATTAGCCATGTGGCAAACTTCATTCTATAATTACATGTAAGTCCATACATTCTTACGATACTTTGTTTCGTTTCTTTTTTTGGTAAAGAAAAAATCTATTGATAAAACCGGAAAAGAGCCAAGGCTTCATTAACATCACCTTCGTGAAACCAATAAGTGGAAAGTGATCAATCAATCTCCCCAAAATAGTTAAGGCTTTTTTGGCAAGGGTATGAGCTGCATTATTTGTTCTCTGGTTATAACACAGGTTGGATGGTTTATTCCCGATCTTGCAACTGCTAAATCACTCTTGCTATTGAAAGTTGAGCCAAGTGTGGGGCAAAAATGAACAAAAGACGACTAACCAATCTCTCTTTGAAACCAAATTCCCGGAGATGTTTGATCTACTCTATAAAATACAAGTATGTTTTTACCGCACTGTATAATAAAGGCATGAAACAAGAAGAAAACTTTATTCTTTTTATGGTACGACCATGATATTTACTAGTACTCCTTTTCATCCTACTTTACTGAAAGAGTATAGAGTCGATTTTGTTGTCGTCCATAGTCTCATCGCCCATGCTTCTTTGTCTTCGATGAATTGACTTAAGAGTAGGACCTTGGAATAAAGAAAAACTTACACTTTTGGAAGGAAGCAGCCAACAGCAGAATGTCTTGTATATGATAGGGGCAAAATACTTTGTGACTATTCCAAAGATGATGTGGTTGGTGTTAGGGTTGGGAGAGCACAAACAAGAAAATTTATCTGGTTCAACACCCCATCGTGGGATGCCTACATCCACACCAGAGAAAGATAGATTTCTTCATTCTCAAGAAAAATCTACAATCTCTACCTGACAGGCTTATCTCCTCTGTCAGCCTTACTTAGGTTTTTCCACACAAAGACAATATATAGACAAACCTAAAAACCCTAATCTCCACATAATTACTGATTTACCCCCATATATGTAGTACACCTAACCCCTAATACAAGAACAACACAATAACTGTGTAAACCCCACAGAATACAAGACACCAACCCCACAAATCTCCACTAGGCTCTGCAAACCACTTTGAAGAAAACTCATTGATGTTGATTCTGTAAACTCGTCTCTGCCAAATTGCTACGTCCAAACTGATATAACCCACACCCCATCCGGGTGTCCCATACAGCTCACCGCAGTACGATGTGATGTGACTCCATCTCTCCCACTGCTGCAGCATCATTGAAAAAATCATCGTCACTCACAATCCTCCTGCAACTTTAATTGCACCTGGAACCTGAGCCTCTTACCTCTACACCTCCAATATAGACCTAGAGATTTGATTCTTTATCCTAATCCACCAGTACTCCTTTGTCTCACAGTGCAGCATCAACTGACCATGATGCATACCATACCGGGATTCAAAACCCGTCATCAGATCTAACATCCGACTAGATCCACGAACAATTGTCATCACCCCATCAATTCGATCAAGGTCTCCCAACCATCGCTGACCATCCACTCGATTACCACCAAGACCCACATGCCATACAACCTAGTGTAGTCGCTCCACCACCATTCGAGGTCTACTAAAATTCCCTCGCAGATCTACTGCTTTACCAAGCTGAACCATACTGGATAACCCTTGCAAGTCTGCATCACTAAATCTGCTTCGATCATTCTTAGAAATAACAATTTTGAATCCTTCTTCCATAATGGAAGTCCCCTTGATCCCCCGCTATCTCTCTGTTTTTTTTTTTTTTTAAATAACTTCCAACCATAAAAAATAAAAAATAAAAAAAAACCACTTTTTTTTCTCCCCAAGCAACCGTGGAAACAAAAAAAAAAAAAAATTTAAAAACTCATAAAAATGTCATTATTACACTTTCGTTTTTCCCCTTTTTTTTTTTTCTCTTTAATCTTTGAGAACCCAATGTTCTCCAGCACTTAGCAAGTGAGTCATCTTTCCAGCCATTAGCCTCAACACGGCTACCGACGACCCTCTCTGTCTCTGAGATCACAGAGACATTACCGTTGTAGAGCCTTCCGATCGTCGACATCTTGAGCATCCTACCAGGATCTCCCTTCGCTTCGCCTCCATCTTTGCCTGCAACAGGACCTGTCGATGTCAACCTTGCTCCAACCTTGCTCCACCAGAGCAGAGAGAACTCTTCTCTGTAGCTTGGAAATAATCCACGAGATATTGCAGGGATCGCAACCTTCGCTGGAAACGAATCCTTCCTTTGACCAGATGAGACCAGCATCTGGGATCTCAGATCCACCAAGCAACTCTCGCAAGCAGTCGCCATCGCCATCAATCCAGCAACAGAGAAGAGCACAAGACCGATGCCTTCAACGTTCAATCCCATCTGCAGAACATCCGCCCACGCCACCGTGTGATATCAACTCAATCGATCCTCCGTCGGAACCAGTCCAACGATCGTAAACCAATCTGCTGACAACCTTTGTGCAACATTTCTTGTCACACCTTAATTCTGGATGAACTAGAAATGTGAATTAATATTCATATGAACTAACGGTTCACGTCAACATTCTAAACCATACATATTTTCACACAATCAGAGATAATAAGATAAATAGCGAAATTATATTAACACTGAACTAAACGTCTAATGTGATAAGTAAATATTAAATAAATTATCTCCAAGTAAACCAAAACATAATTAAATAAACTATTATATATCTCATAAATCAATAAAACTAAACATAAACATAAACACAATGGAAACACTCGCATGAAGAGCCATGCTTGTCTTCCACCGTTTGCACATCCAAAGCAGTCACGTGTCTATACGACAGCACGTTAATATAATTTTCAACAGTCGTACCTACATCATCAACTAAAAGAAATACGATATCATAAAGTGAACACACAACATATCTCAGTGAGAAAACAAAATAATGCAGAAACATATGCATGCAATCATATTCATATATTTGATCTGGTATAAATTTGTAATGTGTTATGGTAAGGATAGGCAACCACCACACTTCCATACACAAGAGAATGAGCACACCCAAAGGATCATACACTACTATCGCCCCACGTCACCCACTATAGAATAGAGATAGAGCTAAAGTCTAACAGATCACATACCGCCAGCATTCCCCCTGATACTCTACTCCATACTGGTTTGTATGCCCCTACTGACAAAGACTTGCAAATTGGGTTCGTGACAACCAATCCTAGATGTCATCAAACTTTGTATCCAAAGCCTTATCCCAGCATCCCTCAATATGCCCATAGAGATTGAACTAGGATCCACTGGCAGAGCTTACAGCCACACACCGCGATCACCCCCTTGATACCCTATGACGTACTAGTTTCATTAAGGTAACGACGATACAACGATATCAGTGTGGTGAAATGTTTGATGCTCCAAAATCTCCCCACTCAACACACCAACCACATACAATACATGCCTATCCCTATTATCATCACAACATGATAAGAATAATAATAAAAATGCATGAATAAAGAATAGCAATTATTGGATGACATTTGAGATGCACAAACAATCATACAAGTATGGCATCAATCAAATTAATAGAAAGTAAAGGATAATTTGTTATTAGCCCATTAGTTTAGGTATTGTTCCCTCACTTGTAAGTGATGTTTGTTCTCCTTTCAAGCATTGGAAACTATCTTGAATTAGTGGAAAGCCTAAACGAATAATAGAATTAAATTAAGATTCTATTCCGTCAAGTTATTGTACTCTGTTTCATTGTCCGGTCTCCTATACATGCTCTTTAAATACTGTTCGATCGAGTCCCCGATCTTGTATTGGTTGACCGATGAGTCCACCGGACAAAACTTTGTAGACTTCCCGAGAGTAACCGGTCGCCTCACTGATCTCCTATATAGTATACCGGTCAAGGGACCAGACAACTCTCGAGTCATATCCTAGGTTTGTCTTCTAGTTCGGATTCCTTCTGAGTCGATTTTTGGGCTCAACAATGGGATCCATCCTAAGATCATTCTATGGCCTTTATTTCCTTACGGTTAAACCCTTCAAAGAACCCTAGCATCTAGCATTAACGTAGATTTATGTTACACTCTTTGAATCAGAATTACTAGCTTGGATTTGATCTAACAAATTGATATCCAAATCTAACCCTAACATAGTCTAATTCTAATCTTCTACAAAGATAAAGGCATTTATCGTGGATCCTTGTTGTGGTAGGTTAAAGTTCCAACGGCAATTCCTCCTTCTGCAGAACCTCTTCTCCTTCCTTTAAGCTTTCTTTCTTTCAAAGTTTTCTTCTCCTTGCTCTCTTCTCTTTCTCTTAGTTCTAGGGTTTGGGAATGAACAAAAAAGTAAAAGAGGATAGAGGGACATCCTTTATATAGAGAGAAAGTCTCCATATAGAGTCAGAAAGTTTCCATATAAAGTCATCTCTCAATTAAGAGAGTAATCTCTCTAAATTAGGAAACTTTCCTAATCATGGAGTCTGACCGGTCGACTCACCGGTCCCTAGTCCCGAGGATCGAACAAATCCTAAACCACCAATCGAACAACCTACGAATGTTTGGTTTCTCTTACCTGGCTTGGTGGTCCATCTTCTAACTGGTTCATCCTGACCCGATTATGATGGGAAGGCCTGGCACGGCACGGTTAGATCGGGTTAGTGGAGTGCGGGTGTGAGGACAATGAGATAACTTGTATCCTCAAGAATGATCAAAGAAAATTTATTGTTAGAGTCGCCACCTAGAATAAAGTCTAGGACCTCTAAAAATATATCCTCACCATAAAGTAAGACTTCTATTGACTCATAACCCAATATATCGGTTCTTTGGTCTGCAAGAGATCGGATAAGTATTCAAAGTACGATTTTGGGAAGGTGTTAGGCACCCAAATTGCCCGATCAAGATCGGCCTCTTAAATTTTCCTTAGACTTTAATTCTTACTATACTTGGTCAACCGAATGACTAGGGTTCAATGGGGGAAATTCTAAATCAAGTTGCTACGTTCTTCTAACCTAAGATTCAGCCAAACATGTCTTGAAGTAAATAAACAACCAATGTAATATACAATGAACCGAACCAAATAATGGTTTGATCTTGGACCAAATTTGTGAATATTCTCAAACTACCTACGTATCCCTTGAGGCTTCGTCTCTTAAGAATCAAATCCAAAACGTAGTTCAAAAGGATTGTGTGATTAAAGATTATGGATGTAGCTTATGCATGTGCTTCAATTAGATTCTTTGTTCAAGTTGAAGTTTATACTGGATGGATAGTCTATGTGTGGCTTTGTACCGTATTTAAGAACTCTCCCAAATTGCCTATGTATTTTAGAAGTCCTAAAAATCAGGTACAACGTAGTTCAAACTGTGAAATTTGTGTATTAAGGTTTCTAATGGTTTCCTTGCCCTAGTAAAGTTTCTGAGGGGTTCCTTGCCTTGTCAAGGTTTGTAAGCGGTTCCTTGCCCTGTTAACACTACAAAAAATACGATTTTATGCGGTGGTAATAACAGTCATTAATAGTAGTAAACCCTTCGCTATATCATTAGCGACAATTAAATGAACCGTCGCACAAGTGACCCTAAAAGTCCTGACACAAATGAATAGCGATTATTGGTACTGCCTATGTTTCTTATATTTAGAGTCGGTATTTTAACGGCGGTTTATTAACCACCGCAAAGAATCAATAGTGTCGATTACTTACTGCTTGTAACAGGGTATTGCCATTACCTGATATTTGCCTCAAATATGTACACTCATCATTCACATATGGTAACAATTAAAAATATACACATAAAAATAATAACTTAATTTTAAACCATAACTAGCTATAAAAAATCAATTTGACTAACAAAGTAGATAGATCTCACACATTGTCATGTAACTTCTCAAACTATATTATCATTTGTTAAATTTAATTGCAACATTAAACAAAATGATGAGTACAACAGAGCACTATTCTATTACAAAAGCAACATCTAAATATACTCTTTTATGAACCACTGTTCATAAAAATGGAAAATGCCACTAAGAAAAATCCTATGAACCACTGTTCATTCCAATTGTTTGCCAAGTTCAAGAGCTACATCATTGAAGGTAGACCTGTATAGTACTATTTTGTAACTCAGGCAATTATAAGTATGGTTCAATGCTCCACCCTACCTTGACCTCCCAACTCCCTTCTCTACCTCATGGAAAATATCATATGTATAGTTTGTGATTTTTATCATGCCTATGTCAAAGAGTATTCAGCTAACATGGTCATTGTTTTTCCCTCATGAATACCAGAAAACTACTAGCTAGTTGAACCACCCATGGCTTGCACCCCATCCACTTGTTACATAGAGGTCAGCAATCAACTTCCAACCGCTATGCAATCAAGGGAATAGCTACAAGCACATTATGTCATCATGCAACATATGAAGAGTTTAACCTATCATGGGTATAAAGGGCAGAAAACATGGTGAGAGAACCTCATAGAGTTGCAGCTATAGGAATAAGCTCAAATCATTAGCCTCAATTGTTCAACTAGATCAACATTTGATAGAGGCTACTCCCACAAATGAGATTATGGTAGTCTTCACACTGGAGTTGAAATGTGATTGGCATATTTTCCTTACACCATATCAGGTGCCTCAACTTTTCCCCACATCTAAATGCAGTTAAGGACGAAATCACTTCCACTTGGGTAGATTCTGCTAAATATCCCAAAGTTTTGTATTTTTTTTAGAAGAGCATATTTCAATATCTTGTAGTCTACAAAATGCACAAGCTTATGTAATTGACAATCTATTTAACAATGCAGCTTCTTTGGAGATTCCTTCTTCACATATCTTGTGTTTTCTTTCTAATTCTTCCTCTTCTCTCTAATCCTCCAAATCTCAAAGTTGGGGTTTGGGTGCATGGGACTGATTGGAATCTACAATGCTCCTGTCCCTGAGAATGTTGGAATCTCAATCATCAAAAAAGCTTTTAGTAAAGGAATCACTTTCTTTGACAAATTAGTACATGATCATGTTGCATCTTTAATTAGGATTGCTCAAATAGGGAATTCTTCATTAATTTAATCAATATACATTGATTTACAGATACAATGAAGCATGAACTACAACAGAATGATCAAATAGCTTGCAAAGGAGATTTAAGAAAAGAAACACCTAGTTTGGTCCATGATATTGTCACATCTGGGAAAATAAGGAACCAAAGCATTAAACTTTTTTTTTTAATAAAGGAAAGCAGAGAAACGAAAAAAGGGAAAAATAAAAATTCAAAGTAATATCTAACAGCCACAGTGCCATATCAGTATTCCATCCTAAATAAAAATTTCTCAATAAGACTGAACTTTACGACTCACTGTAAAAATCAAAGAGCATGAGGCAGCAAAAAGCAAAGAACTTGAGTAAGGTGTGTTTGGGATAATCGAGTAAGGTGTGTTTGGGATAATTTTTTTTTTTTTACGTAAGTCAGCAAATGCAGGCAGACAAATGGAACTTGAATCTAAATTTAAAGAAAGCAGAAAAATGAACAGCTGATTCAGGGGTGCTGCATATCCACAGAAGCACATTCAGATTTCTAAAAAAAAAATCCATTTGTGGAGAGACCCAAAAAAAAAAAAAAAACAGAATCCCTTACATTTTTAGTGTATTAGGTTCTCAAGTTCTTATGACTAGATAGAGTGGAGATAGAAGATTCAACCTCCCAATTGATTCCATTTCAAGGATTTCTAATGAGAAGTCGGGAACATTGAATCCTGTTCAAGATCTAATTCTCTATGAACAAGATCAGTGAGGATGCTTCAAATTTTAGGTCAGGTTCCATTTTCAGCCTGCATTTCTTTTTTTTAAGGTAAGAAAACCTGCAGTTCTTTGTTGTACAAGAACTCACTGTTTGAATTTGTTCAATTAAATTTCTTCAGCTTTCCTCCATTCAATAAAATTCCTAAATTAACGATCACAGGAAAATAACTTGGAAAGAAAAACAAAGTATAACACTAAGCACTCATTGTCATCAATGTACAGATTTTGGTTTTTCTTATCCACTCATTGAAATTCTTTGATGTAATAAAAGTTATAAGCATGTTCCTTTTTAAGAAAGTATTTCTAAAGTGGACTTTTATATAGAATACTATTGCCATTTCATGGCCATATTGATCTCTTCCCTCTCAATGTGCAAGCTGTCATAATTTCAGCGATATGGAATTATTAACTTTCTTTTGCATGGGTTGTTTCTGGCCTTGCCACGAATGTCTTTTCGGCCCCGGCGAGTAAGATCGTCGTGTTGGTCCAAAGTTTGTGTGTTTCAAATGCCTCTTTCAGACCCCCAAGGGTGTCCTAAAGTTCCTCCACCAAACTGTAGTACAAAATCATCCCCAAAGATCTCGGTCTATTACTTTTGCAGCAGAGGCCATGACCTTGGCAAGTAGCCAAGTAGCAGTGACCAATTCCAACTCAAGGGCATGGGAGCAACCCAAGCTAATTGACACAGAATACAGTTGATCTCAAGATAAAGAAATACCAACAAGAAATTTCCAGAATCAAACACTGGGCATGACCAAATGCCATTTTCCCACTTTCCCAATTCAGAGTCAACATTAACTGACTGAATACCTTTTATGGGACCTGAAATTGACTCAGGAGCCGATAACATGCAAAAGAGATAGAGCTAGGGGCAGAAGCATTGTAGATTCCATTCACTATTTCTTGAAGCTCGATCTCTCCCGTGGGACTGAGCCTTCCGAATGAGAAAGACCAAAAAGTGATTCGTTTCGTTGGTAATCTACATGGTTAGGAATGACCAACAGAATGCCAGAACCTGCATTTAAACACAGACTTGATGACTCAGGTCATTAATAATGGAGCTACATGCGTATTAAATTCTGGCTCCAGCTCATTCTTCCAGATAACTTCATTTGATTCTTCACAATGTATTATTTTTCCAAATGAAAGTGCCATACATACAGGCTCTTCATAAGTCCTAAATACCCTAACAGATCACTGCACTTATTGTCGGTGTAGTTTTCATCAATATGTAACAGAATCAAGAGAGTTGAGCAAATGAGATAAATTCGTACCCTCAAAGACTTGTTGCCCTCAATCCCTTTAGCTAGAGCAGCAGCACCAAGAGCACCGCCATAATTGCCACTAAGAATAAAAAAGAAATGACACATAAATTGCAGAAAAGCAGAATCAAACTAGAATGAAAACTCATGAAAGCTCTAATCGTTATGAACGTCAAAGATATGGTGCGCCTTCCAAATATTAATTCAAAATTTGAGAGACAAATTTGAATTATCAGGAAGGAGGGTCATTACTCACTTGAGATGTATTGTCCGAATTGTATTATTCTCAAGAAGTGACTCTGCAAGACTTGAAAATCCCTACCTCCACTTGCAACACATAAAACTTAAAATGTAAGAATCTCATACAATTACTCTAATTACAGTTCCATATAAATCTTGAAAACCAAGAAGTTCAATAGGAATGACATACAGAATAGTCTATCATGTTATTGTCCAACTCAATAACAAGCTTGAATTTTTTTCAGCATCTCTGAAATAGCCTTTGCTCCCTACAGAAAAGTTATGAACACAGAAGTAACGTCAACCCTAAAGCAGTAACAGTCCTCCATGTGTAACCAAAGACATGTATGTAAGAAAATATTAATTCAATTGTTTCAGAATTCGAGCTAACCTCATCACTTAGACCAAGTAGTATTCAGCTGGAGCTTTTGAATACCACTATTCCCCACCAAAATATCAGACAGACACTGCAAAATGCAAATAGGGAAAACATCAATTAGCATATCTCTAAGAAAGGGCGAACCCAGTGCACGAGGGTGATCATCAAGCTTGAAATCTGATATCAAACACCTGGATGAACTTGTCAAAGTCTAATCATGTTTTGGCAGAGACAGAAAATATAAGACCTGTATAAGTAAAAATTAGACCTGCATGAGTATATAATATACACCCACATAAAAAAAAAAAATTGGACATGTCTAATCAGTTTACTAGCTAATTATGCATGATTTGAACAAGATAGAAAAACTAGATTTCAAACTCTATCAAAAAGTCTAACCTGATTCAAGAGACTGCAAAGTAGCAACAAATAAACCTCATTTAATCTTCTATTTATTTCTCAAAAAAATCTGCAACACAATAGCTGTTTGTTACCCTTCCTTTACCTATGCATACCTTCTCCTCTACTCTGACCTATTAATTGGCACTCTTGCCTTAACTAGAACCTGAGAGAAAAAAGGAAAAAAAAAACAAAAAAAACAAAAAAAAAGTAATTGCATTAATGCCAAGCTCCTTGAATACCCTTTTGACCTGAACAGCCTTATGTAAAACCCAATATGAGAAGTGATTTTAGCACGCAGTGACTAAGCATTTGGAAGGTAAATAGACTTTTCAAAGCCACACAACTTCTGGGAAAAGAATCCCCAGCTCTTATACCAATGTTTTTGACAAGGAGAAGACTTCAGATTGATAAGGAGAGAGATTTATCTTCTCCTTCTTCTCTCTCTCATTTTTTTTTTTTTTTTTTTTTTTTGGGGGGGGTGGAACCCTCCTTTTTCGAGTGCTTCCACCCTTTTACCATTTTCACCACAAAAACAGACTCTAATTTCTCCATCTAAAATAGTGAAGCAAGATGTCCAAATCACTGAATAGTCATCTGGTGTTATAATACCTTTCGAACTAGTTAACTAGTGTTAAAATACCTTTATAACATCACAGATCTAAGATTGTAATGATGTCAAGTGAATCCATCACGGTCAGAATGGTTGAATAACAAGACTGACCCGTTATATCTAAAATTATTTCTGGGTTTGGAAAACTTTGCACACTGCAGTGGCAATTGACAACTGGAGTAGAATGCAGAATTCTCAGCAGTAGAGAGTTCAGGTCTATTCCTTGTTACAACAACAAATGCACCAGCCCCTTTAAAATGCTTATTCCTTGAGGCACGGGAAAGGACCTGTTATCACCTAATGTCTCCTAGCAATCACTCATGACCATCCTGATCCTCAGCAGTAGCATTGTTGCTGCCTCCATCTATTTAGAGAAAAGAGTAAATGATTAAACTCATTCTCAAATCCTTCAAGAAAAAAGGTGCTTTACTGAAATGGTTCTTGAATACCTTCACTGTCCTCTGATGGAGCATAAACAAATCGTCTAGAACGTACTTTCTGTTGTGGAGTGGTCTGAAACGGGCAGAGACAAATGCAGACATTAATTCAACAGTGTCAATCTGCAAGTCTTTGCAGGTAAGGCAAAACAGGAACAACCAGTTAAATATTAAGACTTTATTCTGTTCCAGTTATAATTTTCCACTTCAAGGACTCATTTACATTTTGTGAATTTTAAATATTTCCTGTTAGTAAAACAATTAGAGCAATGCAAGGTCACTTGCAATGACTTGAGGTGGAACCTTTAACCGTACAAGTTACTTGTAGATGCATCTTCAAATTTTCCATGAAATTTAGTCTGGGCAACTATAGCATGAGCACATGGTGGTGTAAGAGCCAGAGCCCCAATAAAGACATCCATTTAAAGCTCCATTCTTTGCCATTGAATAGATACCCCAGGTTGGCTTTGACCCATGTCTCTTTGTTTAGTATCAGATGGAATGTGTCCATGTGGTCCATGGTGGATGTTGTTTGTAGGGGCAAATTTTTATTAATGAGATAAGTGAGAGAACAAAAAAAAATAAAGTAGTTTAGAAATCTTTAGAACTCAGGGGGTTCAAAATAAAAAAATGTAGCTAAGGCATAAACAAATGGAGTTTACCTATTGGAAGGAATAAGGACAGAAAGAGATGCCTTATTTAAACTTGATGATCAAGATAACATTCCAAAGTGATCACTTTCGATGAATTTCACGCTACTATGTCAGAGGATTTAACTGAAATAAGAAGAAAATTCATGTTAAAATAAGTTGTTATGAGTATTGTAAGGACATTTTAGTCTGTATATACTAACTTTTTCTTCATTCTCCTTTGTTTTTTGACATATAGTTTGTTCTTGTGGTTCACGAAAACTACCCACCAGCTCTACCATCCTACTTTACATGAGATAGTTAATTGCTCCTTCTCTCTCAACATTTTCTTCTTTCTTCTCATTTCCCCTGTTTAAGATGACAACTTGCATTCAAAATGCAACTACCTTTATAGGAAAATGTCTGTACTCTTAACCCAAATGGTCCCACTCAATGCTGACCATTGAATGGATGAGTTGTACAGTTAAGATAATATCACATATTCACCCTTGAAAATCCTCCCCCCCCAACCCTCTTTCATCCCCAAATTCAGTCTCTCTCTCTCTATGTAAAACCCAACTTAAATTCCATCCATCTTGGGCAGTGATTTAGAAAAGCACAAAACTCGATAGCACCTGCCTTTTTTCTCTGTAAACCACTGTAACACAATTACAGACTAGAATAAATGAAGCTTAACTGCTTACCCTTCTCTTTTCCTTAAGCCATATTGCAGTTAAGGGGTGACTTGATAGACTCCATCGCCAAATCCGTTCCATTTTGGCAAAAGTCAAAACCTGAACAAGTAGTTTTTTTATATTATTATTTAGAAGTTAACCATTCTTCATTTGAAAATTGCTAATTCTTCTCCATATGAATGAAGATGACATAAAGTGATTTGGTTATAATGCTTTAAGGCAGTTAATGTTGATGAATGAAGATGACACAAAATGATTAGTATATAATGCCATCAAAGATTATAAAATAATGATTTAGCAGCACTAAAGACTTAACATAAGCAGTAGAAAGAAAACTGAAATCTGTTTCCAGAACTCAATCATAAACAGAGAAGTTCAAGAAAATCAGTTTGGAAATAAGACTATGAAAATTGGTAGAAAAATTGATTTTTGAATCCCGTAATAAACTAAGACTAAACCCAACAGTCAGATCTGAAAAAGAACTCGAGAATCAGATTCTAAGACTGAGAAATTCTAAAATCGTACTTAGAGAGGGGCAAAGGAATCTCAGAAATTGATGGAAAAAAAAATTTTGATACTGTATCTGAAATCAGACTTTAGAACTAATGAACAGAATTAAAACTCAAAGTATAGAACAGAAGAATAGGTAGAAGAATACTAAAGTAATTAATAAACAGAACTAAGGAAAAGAAAATCATGCGCATAATAGGAGACATAATTTCTGAACTGTTGTAATCGATGGAAGAAGGAGAAGAAGAAAAGTAGAAGAATCAGGAATCACCACCTGATCCTCTGTCTGGAAACACCACCAATAAGAAATGCAGAACATGCAAATCGGTAAAAGAAATAAACACAAACAGGAAAAAAAAAAAACCTACAACACTTACCAGAGAAGTGTGGGAACTAACAAGGCTGATCCATAGATAAGGATTGGAGCTAGGGCTTCAAAATCAAAGAAATAAAGAAGAATAAAAATCCACTGTAGAAGAAATGCACAAAAACAAACAGAAAAAAAAGCCTAAAATTTACAAACTTACCAACAAGTGCGGGAGTTAGCAGGAATGTTCAACAGAGAAAGACGATGGAACTCACTGCTCGACAGAGCCGGCAGTGGAGCGAGCTTGGGCTTACCAGAGAAGACAATGAAGCTATTCCCTTCCGATTTGCTCTTCGACAGAGAAGGCGATGGAGGTTGGGCTTACCAGAGAAGACAACGAAGCTAACCCTTCCGATTTACTCTTCGACAGATAAGGTGATGGAGGTTGGGCTTACCAGAGAAGACAATGAAGCTACCCCTTCCGATTTGCTCTTCAACAGAGAGGAGAGGGCTGCCGTTAACAGAGAAGAGTAAATCAGAAAATGTTCATTAATAGAGAAGGGAGCGTACCTCCAATATAAACAGAGATACCGCTAGATTCGATTGATGGTAGAAAGCAAAGATTTTACGGGAGAAAGAAACCTAGCTACTACCTTAGAAACCGCATGAGAAGAAGAACTTGGAGCGGGAACTGAAAATGTAAAAGCTTATTTCTACTAAAGAGTGAAAAAAATTTATTTTTTTATTAATATAAATACGTATAGCAGCGGTATATAACGTCTCTATTTATTTATATGGAATCGGTAGAAGATACCGACCTCAAGTGGATTTACAATATAATCCTTCCCTTAAGAAATATATATTTAGCGGCGGTTATTTTACTGCCTCTAAAAAAAACTAAATAATTATGTCAAGAGTCGGGCTATTAGTGATTAGAGTAGGAAGGGTACTAATACCCGTCTCTTTACGTTGTAAAACCGTCTCTAATTAGCATATTTAGAGACGGTAATTATAGCCGCCGCTAAATATTTGGCTAATGTGTCGCAGTTGAGGCGTTTTTTGTAGTGTGATTTAATAATTGTACGGGCTTGGCCAGGCATATAATCGGAGATGCTCAACCTACCTGAACCTGTGAACGCACATCTAGTTTATTTTTTTTATTTTTTTTTGGATAGTAATAAAAGTATATTCATTAAACCCCCAAGACCCAAAAATGCTCCCCAATGTAGGATAAACCAAAAAAAGAGAAAAAATGGGGAAGCAGTCGAGACAACAAAGGAAAGCGTGGCTCCTCAATTGAACCTTGTTCCAACAACACGGATGAACCAGATGACATGTTTGAGTAGTTAGGTGTCCAGACGGGGCATCATCGAAGATACCCCTGTAAGGCTCGTAGATGTCCTGAGGGCATGCAGATTGGGTATTAATTTCTCAAGAAAACATGAACACAAGATGGTGAACTTTTGGAGCTAGACATGTCTGACTGGGGACTTATATCATCAATCATTCAATGATTGTGGTACCTCCTGTAGGAGGAATGAGGTTGATAGGCTTGGCGACGGTGGGACCATTCTCTCCCTCTTCAAGGGAAGGATCCGACTTCTTCTGACACATCACCTTCCTTCTCGGAGTCATAGTCAAGACTTTCAGGATTGAAATCCTCTCCTGCGGTATGTGCACCTGCCAAGGGTTAGATTTTAGTCGACACACATACCGATGTATTGAAATACGTGCCGACTGAATTCATGCCCTTGGATTCTAGTTGGAATCCCTCCTGCCGCAGGAGAGGATTTCAATCCACACTTTCATCCTCTTGGACCTTCCATTAAGGACCATTAAATTATATTTCATTTCAAGGATAATAGAAATTAGGGGTAATGCATGTCTCACGCTTTGTCCTCATTGAATAGTTGGTCATTCACGCAGGTTTGAGCACCCATGATGTTGCAAGGTTTAAAAATTACAAAACGAATTAGTTCTTTCCTCTTTGAAGTTCTACTTTTGATGTACAGGCTGTGTTTGGTATCATTTTTATTTTTGATTTTTGTTCAAATTTATAGTTTTAAATGGGTTTGGCATAATATATGAGTGCTATTTATGAAAAATAAAAATAAAAACAAGTCGAAATTCAAAAAGAGGTCTCAACCTCTTTTTGATTTTTTGTCAAAAATTATTTTTGTTGTGTTTTGCGCAAAACACTTAAAACATGTGTTAAAATAAAGGGTTAAAAAAGTAATTTAGTTTTCTTTTATAAAACCACCATAAATCAAACCTTCAAGCACTCTTCTCGTTGACAAACGAAAGTAAAGCACAGAGACGCAGACGTGCAACTTCGTCCTAGAGACGGCTCTGACGGCGACGACGACGATGACGACAATCATTCCAACGGAAGCGACGTCGTTTCTCCAAAGACAGTTCCTGGTTTGATTTCATTCCATAATCCCTTGACAGAGGAAGAGGAATAGACGCTCCATGACAGAGGGAGAGGAGGACTTTCAAAATCATTTTTAGACATAGTATGCCAAATCTGTTTTTCATTATACCATATATTTTTATTATAGCTACCAAACAACATTTTATTTTTGAACAAAAATCATTTTAAAAATGATTTTTATTAAATAGATAAAAAAACAAAAACAAAAATGATACCAAACATAGCCTTTAATCTATCAACACCAGATTCTCTGCAAATGTTCAAAAACTTGAACAGCAAACAAAACAACAACATGATGTTGCAAGGTTTACGTATAGGATGAACGAAAGTTAAGAGCTTTAAGTTAGCGTTAGACAGATTGGAGACAAGAGGTCACAATATTGTTCTGCAACTCCAAAAGATATGGGAAGGAGAAGATGAGGATAAAAACATATAAAATGAAATAAATAGGGATATTAAACTTACCTCCAATCACTTGAGAAGAGAACCTAAAGGTTGCAATCGAATTCCGAGAGAAAGGCAAACAAAATGAGAAAAAATCAGAAAGGTGGGAATGGGATCGATTGAGGGAATGTGATAATCATATTCGTGGGAAATGAATAGCTTAAAAACTTCAATATGAGGACCAAATCGATATCCTAAAAACGTGGGAATGGATATTTCTATCCTTAATATAAAAATCAATAGGGAAATTTACTCAGACACCCTCTTGACAATTGATATACTACACAAAACTACCCTCGCTTAACAAATGTTACACGAATTATCCCTAAAATAATGTTTTATAATAGTATAGTCCACACCAGGTGTTATAAACTGACAGAAGAAGTTCCAATTTTTATGAGGTTGATTAAAACATGATTATTCCTTGAATTTTACAATGTTAATCATTTGATATATTTCTAATATCTTTCTCCAAATCTAGGGCTGTAGAGCAATATTATTTGATAAAGATAAACACCCAAAGGTACGGAAAAATCCCTCTCTCTCTCTCTCTCTCTCTCTATATATATATATATATATATATATATATTCGATCAACGAGACATTACCACGTTTATATTCAATCTAATCAACGAGACATTACCACGTTTATATTCGATCTAATCAATCTCAATCGGTAACTGATGTTATGCTAATCAAGTAGAGGATCAAGCATTAAACGAGATCCAGTAAAGAGATTCAATGGGCAATTCACTGAACCCTCGCAGGAGCCACGACAATACCATCGATGAAAAGCTAGTCGATGTGGGGATTGGGAGGGGATTCCAATTCTTGAATTCTTTATGAGGGGGATTATGTGGGACCTATACATCCAGCTCGATACCAAATTATCATGAGTTTGGAATCCAACCCCCGAAAACTATCCAACTATTTGGGGGTTTCCCTTCCATGCTTGTAAGCCCAAAACCATCCTCAACACGTGGATGTGGAATCGGAGGAATGGGGATCATATGAGGTCATGAAAATGAAATGTAACGTTAGTCTGGAATCTGGATTTTGATTTCTACCGTGTATCAATTATTTCATATATTTTCTGGATTATTATTTTACATCTATCGATCATTACCGTCCATATGATATCAATTATTTATAAAATGGCATTATTACCGTCTGCATTGCTGTCTGCTGTGCTTTCTCCGTTTGCCTCACAGATTACAAGTTACACGCAGCGGCAGCGGCAGCAGCAGCAGCAGCAGCAGAGTCTAATCTGAGCATCGGAATTTTTTGGAAGAGAGAGAGAGAGCTGAGCCATGGAATCGGGTTTTGAAGAGAAGGAATTCCTGGCGTGCTGCGGTAGCACTGCCTTCGCCCGGGAAATGGCTGCCGTCGCCCCTTTTGCTTCCTTCGAACAAGCCGTCGAAGCTGCAAGATATATATGGTTCAATAAGGTCCTCTCTCTCTCTCTCTCTCTCTCTCTCTGTATGTTTGTGTTTTCAGGTTTTGGAATTTGGTTTTGTGTTCTTCGCTGAAATTCGATGTTGAGTTGCTGTTTTATAATTGATTTGCAGGTTGATGTTAATGGCTGGCTTGAAGCATTTGCTGCCCATCCGCAGATTGGGGATACCAAATCCGAGAACCAGAAAAGTGAAACCAGTAAACAGTTGAGATTTCTCTTCCCCCCCCGGATTGAACTGAATGCCCTTCTGTTTCTCTGGTGCTGGTAACTCATGGTTTAGCTGGAAACAGATGGCTTATTGAACTGAATACCCTTTTGTTTAATTTTTTTGGAACAATTAGTGCCAGTGCTATCTGCCTTCTGCCTGGGATGAATTCTATTCGACGAAGAGTCGTTGTAGGAATTTGCATGTGTGGGACTTACACTTCCCCCAATATTGAATGTGCGCTAGATTGCAGATTACTTTTATGTTTCTTTTCTTGCACCCGTTGGATAGTACGTCTTGTTCTGTTATAGTTGTGCTTTTATTTATCATGTATTAATTTTTGGGTAGGTGGAGCAAAGGTGAGCAATCAACTGCATTAGCAACTGCTACTGATTCTACCCTACAGGTTTGCATACATTATTTCTTCAAAATGTTTGGTGGGGGTGGGGGGACCATTAGTTTGCTAGTTATAATTGAAACGATCTACTTGAATTTGAAGTGGAATGAGGCCATTTTCCTTGTGCAGAGAATCTAAGATTTGTTTTCTCTGATATTGTGATAAATCATCAATTATGGCCCAAGTATGGTTGTGATAATCATAATTATCTCTTTTATGTTTTCCTGTCTTCATTTGAGCGCATTGCACCATGCCTCATATTCAGGACACTGTTGTATGCTCTATCATTATTAGGAAAAATGAAAATTTGAGAGTTGTGTATTTTAAAGAAGACTTTCCTGTTAGGGTGGCTTTCTATACTCATTTTTCTGCAATTTCCATGTTCTCTTGTTCCAGTGTTTTTGGTGATGGTGCGATGGCAGTTATTGATAGTTGGGTCCAGGGACTGGACTTATGGGGCATATTTGGTTGCTAGACCAACCACATGAGTATTCACAATCAGCTCTTCTGGCTTTTCAATTTGTTGACCAAGGCAAAAGCTTGCAGATCTTAGACTGTTGAGTATGCAAGCCTCAGCCAAGCCCATGTTCCCTTTTCTCAAATTTCTGTTTTAACCCTATTTTTAAATTTCATTGCCTTTCTTTCTTCTTTCTCAAAACACCTTGATGGAATTTAGAGCAAAAGCAAATCAAACCCTAGCCGTTTGAATGAATAGTGCCGGCCTAAACTAGCTGGGATTTTAAACTATGGATTGGAATCTAGATGGAGACCTTAGCCAGTCCCTTTTTCTCAGTGTTCAAGTTTCTAGGATGCAAACCTAATATTAAGCTTTGGATTGGAGTTAGGAATTTGGATGGTAAAAAGTTTACTTGATGGTTTTGTCTTCTTTGTGGGAACTGGATTGGCAATTCTCAACCTGGTGCTACAATAAATGGAAATAGTCTGGCCCACCAGCCCTAATACTAAATGGGGATTGGCTAGGCATAGGGCCCATATCCAACAGCCTAGCATGCCCCTTCAGCTCCAGCCCAGATCTGATCATCCCCACCCAATTCCCAACTTAAAACACATTTTTATTACTATTGAAATGGATTTTTTCCTTTCATATTCTATGAAGGCTGCTGAAACCTGCCTAATTAGAAATGGGCTGGGTCAAGTATGTGTACCCCCTGCTGATTTAATAATTGTACGGGCTTGGCCAGGCATATAACCTGAGATCTAGCTCAACCCACCTGAACCTGTGAATGAACATCTAGTATTTTTTTTTTTTTTTTTTGGGGATGGGTAATAAAAATATATTCAATAAGCCCAAGGCCCAAAAACGCTCCCCAATGTAGGGGAAACCAAAAAAGAGAAAAAAGCGGGAAGCAGTCCAGACAACAAAGGAAAGTGAGGCTCCTCAACTGAAGACGAACCAGATGATTTGTTTGAGTAGTTAGATGTCCAGGCAGGACATCATTGGAGATACCCTGCAAGACTCGTAGATGTCTAGAGGGCATACGGATGTGGGTATTAATTTCTCAAGAAAACATGAACACAAGATGGCGAACCTTTGGAGCTAGACATGTCTGATATTGGGGGACTTATATCATCAATCCTTCGACGATTGTGGTCCCTCCTGTAGGAGGAATGAGGTCGATAGGCTTGATGATGGTGGGACCATTCTCTCCCTCTTCAAGGGAGGGATCCGACTCATCATCTGACACATCACCTTCCTTCTCACAGCCATAGTCAGGACTTTCATCCTCCTGGACCTCCTCCTCAAAGCTCGTATCGGATTCATCATCTGCTATAGGAACAGACGGTTCAAGGATGGGCTACAAAGAATGCATATGCCTACGTACTGATTGCTATTTGATTGACTGATTTATCCTTTATGGATGCTATTTGGTGTTGACATCTTTTTTTTGGTTGCTATATTGAACCCGTGACTATTCACCAGTCTCGACAACTTTTTGACCAGGTCAAAGACTACCTGTTCTAAAACAATTAAGTTTTACCCCCCAACAAGAGAATTGAGTCAGCTGCCAGCTTGCACCTAGTCCTTTTTCCTAATTCTTGTCTTTTTGAGAAATTAATTTCCTAAGCTACTTTGGAATTTTGATTGTTAGGAATTTGTGAGAATTTAACTTAAGGAGTTAATGCTATATTGAAACTTTCAAAAATATTTTTTCTGGGTGCTATATGATGTCTTTGCAGGAACTACTTGTGTGGAATTCTCTTTACAGCAGAAAGTTTGGGTATGTTTTTCTTATATGTGCATCTGGTAGGAGTACACCTGAAATTCTTGCTGAATTGAAGGTAATACATTGCTTTCTTCATCTATTTTTTTTCTGTTTATTTGATTCAATTGATACTGACATATTTGTGTTTGCTTCTTTTGTTACAGAAGCGGTTCCCAAACAGACCCATAGTTGAGTTTGAGATTGCAGCACAGGAGCAGATGAAGATAACCGAACTACGTCTCGCCAAGCTCTTTACTGCTAAAGACAAATCTCCTTCGGTTGGTAGAGAATATTCTGTCACCCAAGTGACAAAAGCAGAAGGTATCATTTCTGTATTAAATCTGCTTTTCACCTTACTCCGTCAAGTCACTTAAAGAATTATATCCCCAATTCCATTGGAACTATGCATGGCCACTTAATTAAGTGCTTAAGGTTTAATTTGGCCCATTTCATCAACATTATTGTGCCTATCTTTCGTTCTTGGTCTTGTTATCTTGTCTTGAGCTACTTTAATGGACCAGAATCTTGATAAATTTGAGACTATTTTTAGTTTGAGAATAGTCTTTTCTTCTTATGTGAATAGACACAACTTTGTAAAAAATGATGTAATGGCATGAATGCATACGTCCTCTGGAGCCAGCCACAACTTGAGTTCCTAAGACGAGTACACTTTTGTCTGTGATAGGAACTGAACGACCCCTGTATGTGTCATTGATTAAAATTTGAAGTTTGATTCAGTCAACCCTTTTATTGTAGAAGATCGTGTGAACATTATTGGAGCCCATCTGACTGCAGCTTCTGGAGCTCCTGCCGTCAAAGCTTCTCAATCTCCAGTTAGAACCCGCCCTCCTATCACAACCCATGTCCTCGATGTCTCTCGTGGATCTCCAGGTATGGGCATTGAGGTATCGCTGGAGATGTGGAAGGGAACTCAACCACTTCCATTGTTTGGTGAGCCAGATTCTGGGGGTTGGATATTTCAAGGGTCTTCAATTACAGACAATGATGGACGGAGCGGCCATCTGATGAGCATTGTAGATAACGTGGAGCCTGGGATTTACCGAATAAGTTTCAACACTGGGAAGTACTGTCCTAATGGCTTCTTCCCCTATGTCTCCATCATCTTTGAGATCAAAGAATCTCAGAGATCAGAACATTTTCATGTTCCTCTTCTTCTCTCTCCATTCTCATTCACTACATACCGTGGGAGCTAGAGTTTCGTGTTTGTTAAAGCAATTTACTTCCGTAATGTAAATGTACTGGACATATGTTTTTTCTCCAGACATTGCTTGAATCTGTGGAAATAATTATAAACATGTTCATACAATCTGGAAAATGTTGGAGAATGTAAGTATATGAATCAAAGTTGCATATGCAAAACCTTTTGCTTGACTTGCAGTTGTTTGGGATTGTTTTCTGTTGTCTTATGCCTGATGATTCACTCTTCAGATTAGGTTCTAAATTAAGGTGTAATATGAGAAATAACCAGTTATGGGCCTGTGTATATAAAATTGAGATGGTTTCCTCTTAAACACTGTATTTTAATGTATTAAGCTTGATTTTGGCATTTTTTTTATACAAAGCTCATGATCAAGGAGAAGCTGGTTTCAAGTTTGAACCATAGAGAGTCGAATTCAATGGCATCCAGATTCCAGATGACCTGTAAGTTTTAAAGGAAATGCTTCTGTGATAACTATCCAAATGGGACAACTTGAGAATGAATTCAATGCCCAACCAGGTTAGAATGTTTTTCCAGGGCAAAGCCTTGCCTCTCTGGAGTCTGACTTGACGAAATAAAAAATCTAGGTAATCACTGAGTTCCGTAGTAACTAATCCATGGTGATTTTGCAAGAAATATTACTAGGTTCCATTGGTTTTGAACTTTTGATACATGAATGCAGCTGGTACAAAGCAGAAAATATTGCGGTCCATATTTGGTTAAGGTCCTAAGCGCTATAGCTTCCAGCGTGAGATATCCTACTCTCTTTTGAAAGTTATGGTGGTCTTGGGGCAGAATTGATATTTTGAAAGGTTTTAGAAGTGAAAAGAGGTTTGAAAGGGATCAAGGGAAAATGGACAATTTTAATGGTCTATATGACAAGAATGTAGATTTCCAGTGAATGGGCGAGAGATGTACATGAAAAGAAGCTAACTAACAAGATCAGGTGGTTTATGACATCCTGATGAAAATTCAAGCGATTGCGGAATCTTAAATAGAAAAAGACAGTAATATACATCGCAGCTGGCGCCATAGCAGCAGTAGCAGCAACGTGAGGAGGAAGAAGAACAAGAAGAAGCAACAGCAGCAACAGTAACCACTGCTACTGCTCCCGCAAGTTGAAGAAGATAGAAGGAAAGAGGAGAGGGAAGGTAGCTCTTTGCCTTTGCTTACAGTGTTGAATCATTTGTTGCGGTGTTGGATCTATGTTGCTGCTCACTAGGTCATCCAGCATCAAGAAAGGGAAGTAACCATTCTGTTTGGCCAAATGTCCGAAAAAATAAACTATCTAAGTCAAATCAAATGCATAGGAAAACCAGAGCACGGCTTCCTTCGCTTGGTTGTTTATGGATATCTGGGCATCTTCATTTTAACTTCCTTTTGTCATCAGTTCCTTTATTTGTTTGCCCTCATTATGGATGATCTAACTAGAGACATTCAAGATGAAGTTCTTTGGTGTATGTTGTTTGCTGATGATATTGTTTTGGTGGATGAGACAAAAGCAGGGATTAATGCAAAGTTGGAGCTATGGAGATTATCATTGTAATAAAAATGTTTTAAGATAAGTAGAACGAAGACAGAGTATATGGTGTGTAACTTTAGTCACACAAGAACGGATGATGGGGTGGTGAACATTCTTGAGAGGGAAATACAGTAAAGTGATCATTTTCGGTATTTAAGTTCAATCATAAACAAAGAAGGTGATATAGACGATGATGTTTTACAGAGGATTAAAATAGGATGTATGAAGTGGAGAAGTGCGTCTGGAGTGTTGTGTGATTGGCGTATTCCTTTAAAACTTAAAGAAAAATTTTATAGGACAATTATTCGACCGACTATGATGTATGGTGTAGAATGTTGGGCAGTTAAGAAGCATCATATTGATAAACTTAGTGTAGCTGAGATGAGGATGTTAAGATGGATGTGTGGCAAAACTAGGAAGGATAAGGTAAGGAATGATTGTATTAGAGCTGATTTGGGAGTAGCGTCGACACATGATAAGCTACGAGAAAGTCGTTTGAGATGGTATGACCATGTTCAACGGAGGCCGTTAGATGCTCCTGTTCGGAGGAATGATTTGATTTAGATTGAAGGGGTTAAAAGAGCTAGGGGCAGACCTTAGATGACTCTAGGAGAGGTGGTGAAGAAAGACATATATAGCTTTGACCTTGCTTCAAGTATGACATGAGACATCGAACAGAGCTGATTGGCGGACAAGAATCTATGTAGCCGGCCCCATTTAGTTGAGATAAGGATTTGTTGTTGTTGTTGTCGTTGTTGTTGTCGTTGTTGTTGTTGTTGTTGTTGTCATCAGTTCCTTTCGTCATTGATTCCTAGGATATTTCTTTCACCAGTATCTGAGCAAAAGGTTGGTGATGGTAAATTCTTGTTAATGTATGCCAGAATCAGATATCTGGTCATAAACTTTGGAGTGAATGCAGAAACATTAGTATAATAGTATCCCAATCTTAACTGGTATTGAATTATTTTGTAAGAATGTTTAACTTCACATCTAGGCACCGTCAATTTGAATTATGTCACCAGTAATCTCTGCAGGAGCAAGTTCCATTCTTGAAATGGTGGAAACGACTTCGATCCCGAACAGTTATCTCCCGTTGATAAACCTTTGAAATAAGTTTCATTGCAGAATGGCAGTCCAGGCAGATCCTGAGGTTCTTTATGATGAGAATTTCAGCACTGGGCTTTGTCTTCAGAAGACCAAAACTGATTGCCAGCTTTTCACTGTGTTGCAAAACCAAGTCTTCCTTCTTATCCTCATCAACGTTCAGCAGCACCTCTGATGTTTCTGGAACATAGCCTACTTGTTTCAATTTTTGGGTAACCTGATCTAGCATCAAATATATGTTTTCTGTTTCTGGGTGAGAATGATCTCTAACGAGAAACTCATGAGCAATTCCATCAACAACAATTGAACTGCAACCAGGTGTTTTCTGGATTCCTCTTTCGTGCATTAAACCTCTCAACTTGCTCACATCTTCCCATTTTTTCTGTCTGGCAAAAATGTTCGACAGTATAACATAAACACCATCATTTTCTGGTTCGAGTTCTAGCAAGTGATTTGCTGCTCTTTCCCCTATCTCTACATTGTTAAAAACTCTGCATCCACTGAGCAAAGCACCCCACACTGCACCATTTGCCTTCATGGGCATTTCCTTTATAAAACTTTCAGCTTTTGCCAAAAGCCCAGCTCTGCCAAGAAGATCAACCATACACCCATAATGCTCCAACTTTGGAACTATTCCGTATTGAATTTTCATGTTTTGAAAATGGTGGTTCCCTTCTTGGATCAATCCAGCATGACTACAAGCTGACAACACCCCAATGAAGGTGATATCATCTGGTGTGAATCCGGTCACCTGCATGAGAGCAAACAGCGCCAAAGCCTGGTCACCGAGACCATGAAGGGCAAGTGCACTGATCATGGTATTCCATGAGACAACATTTCTTTCCACCATGCCATCAAATATCCGTTGGGCAACATCTATCCGTCCGCATTTTGCATACATGTCTATGAGTGAATTCTGCAAACTAGTGGAATAATTTAGCTGGGCCCCAACAACATATGCATGGACCCACCTACCTAGATTTAAATCACCCAACTGAGTGCAGGCAGAAAGCACTGCCAAGATAGTGATCTCATTTGTTTTTTGGTTTGCTTGAGTAACCATCTGCTTAAACAGCCTCAATGCCTGGCTACTTTGATTGTTCCGAGCATACCCAGAAATCATAGCAGACCAAGCAAACACATTTCTATTCGGCAATGCATCAAACACCTTTCTTGCAGAATCAAAGTCTCCACACTTGGCATACATATCGATCAGGGCAGTCCCAAGAACAACACATACCTTCATGCCAGATTCCTCAATGCGAGAATGCAGTTTCTTACCATATTCCACATCCCTTAAGTCTGCACAGGCAGAAAGGAGACTCACCATGGTCACTTCATCAGGTTCTTGTCCTTCTTCTTCCATCTCACTAAAAAGAAACAATGCCTCTTTAGGGTAATGATTCTTCACATAGCCACCAATCATTGAAGTCCACACAACTTGGTTTCTCTGACTCATGTTTTCAAATACTACTCCAGCTGAGAATGGATCCCCGCAAGCTGCATACATTGTGATCAGTGTGGTTGCAATGTATATGTCAGAGTCAAGGTCTAGCTTCACAATTTGACAATGTAAAGCCTTCCCCTCATTGAAAGCCAAGGACTTGGCGCAGCCTTTCAATAAAGAAGGGAATGTGAATCTGTCAGGGGGGGCTGCAGATCCTTGGAGCATCTCCATATAGCCTAAAAGTGCCTTTTGTGGTAGGTTGTGATTCACATAGCCTCTGAAGATGGAATTCCAGATTAGTATATTAGGTCTTTTTGTGTGGTTGAAGACCATGGTGGCAAAAGCTAGACCTGTTGAGTCTCCTGAGAGAGAATGGGCGATGAGTTTGGCGAGGGATGGGCTGTGATGGATGTATCCTGTGACAATCATTTGAGCATGGATTTGTTGGAAGTCTCTCAGGAATGAGCACTTGTGTCTCTCCAAAAGGTGAAAGATGGGCTGAGAATCTCTGGTTGAGTTCAAGTTGGGTCTTGGCGTTGTTGAAGTTGGAGGATTATGGTGTACAGAGAGGAGTGGAAAAAGCATTGTTTCCTGAGATTTGATGATAAAACAAAAGGGCACCTTCCAAATAGGAGTGTTTCTTATATAAAGGTGAAATGGAGAAACTGACTTTCATATTGATACCTTCTTTAGCCTGAGGCTCTAATGCTTATCTGTTTTCTTTTTTCTGGATGACGTTGGTTTACCAGTTTCTATCAGGGTTGGATATTTTTGTTGTTTTCAGATTATTTAGGCAGAATGAAAATTGGGAGCTGGCACCAAATGCAAGGCCAATGTTGCTGACAGCACCAGGTTTGATTTCTAACCCTATCTTGTACATAGGAACATTAACCATCTAGTTGGTGCCTAAGGTTTCCATTATCGCTTTCAGCAGTCAATCTGTTAGTTTTATTGTTATTGCACGTAACCTGAAGATAAGTTGATGAATTACAGATGAATATTTATGGCCAGCCAATGGGAGGTTCAATAAAATGAAAATCACATCTACAGTGGAAGGGTTTTGGATGTTTCCTGACCTTGTGAAAGATGCTTTAATTAGGACAGGTAACTATCTAAATACGAGAGATTGGCCGAGTCCATAGAAACTTAGCTCACTTCATTAATAAAGATCAGGGAAGGATTGAACTTTTAGATCTTTCATTGATGTTAGTCATCAGCGAACTGATAAAGAATGTGTTGGCTACTGAGAATACATAGCTTTCTTTCATATGTCACAATTTTCTCCTCTGATAAAAAAGTTGCTCTTTACTGTGTTAGGGGCCTTAGGGCAACGATTGGAGCAGCATAACATGCCTAAAATCTGTAGTTCTTGTGATAAATTTGAGTTTCTATTTATCTTAAGAGCAATAGTCGAGGTCAGCATCACATTCATTGTGTAAGAGTAGGCTTCCTGTTGTTTGTGTTTTAATAAACCGTAGAATTTAGTCAGAATGTACTTGGAAGTTACTTAGGTTAAAGATTTTATTGTAATTATCTAGCACAATTTTTTCTGAACATCCTCTGTAACAAGTTGCTGTTGTTCATTCAAAAACTCAAGAACATACATATTTGGGGGTAAAAATACATTGTGGTCCACGTTAAATTGGGAAAAAGCTGTGCATCCTTGTCTGTTCTGACTACAATCCCAACTTAACAGTCCTCTTATGGAATCACTTCACACCTTAAACCTGCCAAAACTGCTTATTCAACAAAAGCAAAAGAAGAAAAAACAACTCTATACATCCAGCAAAAGCCGCCTGTTGATAAAGGCATTGAGTGAGATGCCGTAAGAAGAAAGAATAAACTCATAGGAGTCTATAATCCGCAACCTCGCAATCTCAGTTATTGAACTTTTCATCGGTAGTGCTTGGTGAAGCCTGTATCATTCAGTGACAAACAGTTAAAAGCAGTACTAAAGCACTAAATCAAGGATACTGTTTGAATTAAATAACTTTTGATAAATTCATTTTGTAGTATCATGTGTCTTTAAAGGCTCTGCCCTTCACAACTTGCATGCCATTCAGAGTTCTCTAAAAGATTATAAAAAACAACTGTTAGGATTTCGAGAAATAAAAATCTAGATGGTACAGAGTTTGAGGAAAATTGTACCTCACTGCTTCCTGAAAAGCACAGGCAACAGGAGCAGTACCATATAATGCATATATTCAACACCCTTCTTCATATACAAAAATCTAGATATTCTACTGTATGATAAGCTGTGTTGTAATCTGCAGTGTGTGGATGCAAGAGTCTAGTTAGTCTTAATCTAAATGACAAGGAGAGTGGCATCTCTTTTTGTGTGTCACAAATATGAGGTATCTGACTTGGCAATTTTGGAAAACCCAATATATATATATATATATATATATATATATATATATATATATATATATATATATATATATATATATATATATATACAATTTACTTTGTGCTTATAAAGAAATTTAATTGAAGTTCGATGTATTCTGTGATATAAAAATAAATTCAGAAAAGTAAATGTCCTTGTTACATTTTTTTAACATAACTTATATCTAAAGGCAATTAGTATGTACAACCACTGAATGGACATGGTAGTTTGCTAGCTTGGAAAAATCTTGTGGGAAAAAGGCATTGAGCGCACCGAGTGTTTTATGCTTGGTATGCTGATTTAAAGGCCTAGATAGGGAAGCACAGCATTTCTTTTTGGCAGGCACTAGATGTAAATCCATTTAGGAGAAACCAAGAAAAACTCTCCTGGTGTGGTTGCTTTTCTCTTTAAATAGGTTTAATGGTTATAAATTCTAAGTGACCAAACTATGAGAAATTTATTCTTTAGTTCTATTTGTTGATTTTCTGTTTGGGTATCTAATTTTCTTTGTGATCCATATTGCAAAGGCTGTAAAACAAACATCAATGAGAAAATAAACTGTCTAAAATTTCACACATTGTGGGAGAAATATTTGAACTGATACACGTACCCCAACTGATGTCACGAAATTGCAAACTGCACATTTCACAGACCGTGCTCCATACTGATACATCAATAGCATCCGGCAGTTACCACAGTTGACATGTGCTACCTGATTTGCTGGCAATAAATGTGTATTGAATACTTTAGCATGTACATAAACACAGTGCTTTGTTGCATTGCTTTTTTTTAATCTATATTAATGATCCTTGAAACCTTCTTCATTCTTATGGTAGATGGCTACAAAAAATGGACCCATTCACCTAAAAAAATATTATAGCTAGGTTTCATGACTATCCTCACAGATCTCATACCTTCCATGGCTAAGTTGATCGTGTGACAACATGAACATTGTACGCTTGTAGCTCCACGAATGTACATCAGTAAGGTGTGGCATCCTCCACAGACCAACTGAGCCATCTCTGTGCCTAATAAGAAACCAAACCAAACAAAAGTATTAAAAGAAAATAGAAGATGTCGACAGTGCTCAGAGGAAGAAAACACATAGAGAAGAAACAGACCTGGAGGTGGCACAGCAGTCACTGCATTGCAAACAGCACAGCATACAGAGGTTGCACCTACAGGATAGAGAAGAAGGTTCCGACAGCCAGAACACACGAGTTGACTCTGTGCACCTGAAGAAAAGGGTTTTGCATAAATTTAGATTAAGACTAACAAATTCTTTACATTGTCTATCCAAAATTGGTGAAAGAAAAAAATATTAATGGGTCACAAAAAGCAAGAAAGCTTGGGGGATCTGTCCTGCCCCAGGCTACAGAGCTCTCTAATATTCTGAAAATCTTGTTAGGTGACATGACAAGATTTTAGAATTGTACCAAGAATTATATCTCTTAGATACCATATAAGCATCAGTACGGATGCACATCGTCTCCTCCCAGTGATTTTGGGAGGACGCGGCAACCCATTTTGGATGGCTGCCACGTGGTTCTCGGTTGAATCTGAGACCCACGTCTGAGCCGACAACCCCTGTCGGCTCGGCTTGTCGACTGAGTGTCGGCTCAGACGTGGGTCTCGGATTTACTGAGAGCCACGTGGCGGCCATCCAGGGCAGGTTGCCACTGTGGTTCTGGGAGGACAGGATGCGGATCCGCATCAGTACACTGTTAGGATTTTCTTAGATGCCAGAGTTCTTAATAAGAGCATTTATCTGATAGAATAATGTTAGATCCACCCCAAATTTCCCAACAATTCCTTGAACTGAAAAACCTCCAAGACCAGCACAGACTGATGCTCAAATCTTGGGACAGTAATGCATGTTTTTGTAAGATAATCTCCATTAATGTAGTGATTTTTTCTCAATTTCGCATATGAAGAGAAGAAACTACTTCAAAATTAGACAAAACAGAAGGGAATTAACATTGATTTGACAGGCTGAAATTACTGGGAAACCAAGAGGATATACCGTTTGGTGGTGTAAATGGTACCAGAGGTGTCGGATACGGAGCAAGAGGAACAGGCATTGCTTATCTGACAATCTATCCTTCTTCCTCCAAGCTCTATAAGGCCGGCTGCCTCAAGGAGAGGAAAACCGAATTCTGCTTCCCATGCCCACTATTTCTGGAAAAGTGTGGAAAGGAAGAAAAAGAACAACAAGACTATGAGATGAAGAAGAAATAGAAACAACAAGACTACGAGATGAAGAATAAATCAGAAAGGCTCTGAGTAAACATCATCGATAACCAAAATAGCCATACTCTTTAGTCCTTTACAGAGTTTGCAATAACCGAGTAGAGATTGATAAAACCAAATGAAAACAAAGAAATTAGCCAATACCCAGATTGATAAAACCAAAGGGAAACAAAGAAATTAACCAATACCCATTTCAGAATTCCTAACAAAAAGCAGGAAAAAAAATACGATCAATTATCAGAGAATCTCACAGAAAAACAAGTGTCATGGTATACATACACAGAAGAGAAAATAAGATGAAGAACCACAAACGAAGCTGAGAAATCACATACCCAGAGAACCAAAAATCCCCATGACACTTTAAATTTCAACTTTTAAAGTGGGGCAACAAGCACGCACCCCTGCAGTTTCAGGTGAAGTATAGATGGAGATGATATATATAGAGAGAGAGATTTTATTTTCAAGGATAATTGGACAAGATTAGATTGAGAAAGGGAAGTGTCAAAACATAAAAGATATTTTTTTTTTACCTCTTCTTTCCCCTGTCTGAGCTCTGGGCTTAGGTGTCATACAGCATTTGCAAGGAGAAAGGGTGACTTTTTTCCATTTATGATGGTGGCTTTTTAAGATCAGTATGAGTCTTTCAGAAACCATGGACCACCACAACACTCACTCTGTCTTATCTCTTTCTCTCTCTCTCTCTCTCTCTCTCTCTCTCTCACACCATTAACTGTCTTGCTTTTAGCAATACACATAACATGCACGTGAGTTACATCCAAACCCAGCCACACGCTCCTTTCTTTCAGGAAAAGTTGATGGATAAGAATTGACCACGCAATTTGACAGTAATCAGGGCCGTCTAAGACTACGCCTTTACTATTGGGTGCCATGTAATCTGAATCCTGAAGTGTGAATCTCTACAGTAAGCTTAACGTACTTTTTTTTCAATTATTAATGGACGTATACTGTATTCCACGTAGGGATGTCCCCACTTTGTCTTCCTTTTCATTAGAAGTTAAGGTGGTCCGTGGCTCCTTTGTGACCATGTATGTGTCTTGGCTCCTTGGGTGAAATAGGTGGTCAGCCAACTCTGCCATAAGAAGAAAACCAGCTAGTCCCTTATATGCCTTGTTGATATTGTGGGTCCCTAATCTTTTAGGCCTAAAAAATGTTTAGGCTGTGTTTTTTATGCCTTCTTAGATTCCATGCATTAGAATGAGAATGAGCTAAGAGAGTGAGGCATTTTGGTTCTATGTTCAGAATGTAGAATGGGCTGAAGAACATGTTTGATAATAGACCGCATTCTTTATGATCTAAGAACGAGAATGCATACCAAATGTTATTTTTGTCATCTCAGAGTGTGTTCTTCAACTAAAATGTATTTAAAAAATGCATACCAAGCGTAGCCTTAGTCCATCTTGGGTTCTATCCAATGTCGTGTATTCGCATCCAAGCCTCTTTGATTTCATGCCTTTTATCTTATTTATTTGTGTAGCTGTAGATGGATCAGCATTTCTGTTCAAGAAGATATAGTTTCTTTTTCCTCCCCCCTCTTTTTTTTTTAGAAGGGGATTGGGTTGGGGGAAGGGAAGAGGAAATCAAAGACAACAAGTGCAAATTGCAATTCTCATAAGTCCATTCACATAGATAATAGATATAATCAGGTTCAGCTGCATTCTAAATGGTCATATCTATATCATGATCTGATTTGCACACGTGGACTTGAGGAGCTGATGATCCTGACCACAAATTCCAGAATCCTAATTCTACTGGGTTATAGGTATATACCAATGCCTAGACAGGATATGGCATTTTGTGAATCCTGATTCAATTTTAATGATCAAAACCCAGTACAACTAGATAAACTTGATTAGAACTTTGATTTGACTGATTTCATTTTCACACCCTAAAGATGGGCATTTCCATTATTTTTGTTCCATCATATATATATATAAAACAGGATTCTGCTCAGATAAGATGTGGGAGGCCAAAGAAGTAACTTAAGACAACCACATATTAATGACCACTTACAATTTAAACCTAAGATAATTGAGAAGGAAGAGATCAACATCATCCACTTGGTAATCCAGGCAGACAAAGGACAAAAGTTGGGTTTTGGACCTTTTTCTAAAGTAGATCTGGTCAAGATCTAATCAGACCTTTTTCTTCCTTTTATCTCCATCACCATCGTCCACTTGGCCAGCATTGACAATCTCCACCTGATAGAACCATCTTGATTGAAGGTCCTTTAGGTCAAGAAATTGGACACAAAGGAGTCATTTCTAACAATAATAGCTATCTTCACAGTTCTTTTTTTTTTTGGATAGGCTTCTTCACAGATTTATGATTGGGTGTAACAGCACAAGTTATTACACACTGTAAAACTAACCAGGCCTATCGCATATGCAGGGAGACTTCAAAACCATGTAGATCACACATACATGATTTGGTACCAATACAAGGCTGGAGAAAGGTTCAAAGTGGACCAGAAGTTGTTGCAGCTTATGGTTCTTTAAGCATGGCTACTACGGTAGAAGCCCATATTGAATCTGCTCAAAAGTTCCAATCATTGATTTTTTTTATTATTATTTATTATTATTTCCTTTTCTTCTTCTTTTTTCCCCCTTGCCCATAACAAATATTGACTTTATAATTATCCATTTCCCCCCAGTTTCACAAAAAACGAAAACTTCCCTCCAATCTCTTTTCTTTTTCTGTCTTCCCATTTTTTCTGTCTAATTTTTAGTGCAGTACTTTGATGTTGATGGGTGTCTTTTATTTCAATTGTAAACCACCCAAAAATCCACTGGTTCACTTCTAATGGAACTAATTTTGTGTTTTTTTATGAGAAAACATGACCATTTGACCGGAAAACAGTTTCCAGTTCAGAGAAATAATTTTGATAGATATAACCAAACACCAAACAGATGCTTATTTGTATTCCATATTGTCTTCTTCTTTTGTGGATTTCAATAACTTACCATAGATAGAATTGAAATCAAAGAATGAGAAAATGCTGATCAGACAATCATACTTGGAGATTTTTCAGCCTGTGTTAGTTTTTAAATGGAGCTGTAGTACTTACATTGATAGTGAAAGTGCATCATTAAATGCATGTGGATCCAAAGCTCTGAACCTGAGGTCCTGAGTGTTGCATGTACATATGGAACTGTAATTGCAGCAACACACGCTCAAGTCTTTCATGAAGGATCAAAAAAGGAAGTCGACAATCAGCAGTCAGTGAGACATGGCGTCAATCGCATGTGGTATCAAATCTTCCAGGTGGAAGGCAAGAGACATTCATCTTATTGAAAACTAGTTTCCAATATACAGATAAGCACTTAACAACCTACAGTTGTGACATATGCTCTAACCAGAAAAATGGGCCAGTACCAACATTATTTTTTTCTGAGGGGACATGATGAGTAGCCCAAGGTAGATGAAAGAAAATGGAGCCCATTGATCAGGGTTTTGTAATGTATGATGGAAGAACTATTGACAGCACTTGTAATGAGGGGCCCTCCAGAGAAGGTAAGTCCATGGGATAAAATACATACGTTCATTTCACAAGGTAAAATTTAATATAAAATGATAGGAAAAAAGATTTTCACAATGCTACTGTAGGGGTCCCTTCGCACACCCTTTCACATTTGGACCATTTTTCTTCCCTCTCCTATCATGTGAACCCCAATTGGAATACTATTTTCTTCACCTCATTGGTGCGGTATGGAAAACTCCCCTACACTGGCGTTGTAGAAAACCCTCTCCGAAAAATGTATTCAAAGTTTCATTATAAAAATACTACTACTTTACTGCAATATAATTATTAGCATTCATTTAATTTTTTTGTTGGGAGTAGTCTTTCTAATGTGGCAGTTTTGGAGAGTATATTTATTAGGGTTTGCAATTTGGGGTTTGGAGTTTAGAGTTTGGAGTATTGGGTTTTGTGTTTATAGTTTGAGGTTTGGGGTTTGAGGTCAGGGTTTTGGGTTTAAGGGTCAAGGTTTAGCATTTATGGGTTGAGGGTTTTGTGTTTAAGGTTTAGGATTTGGGTTTATATTTTAGGGTTTGAGGTTTAGGGTTTGGTATTTAGGATTGGATTTTGGGATTGCGATTTAGGGTTTAGGGTTAAAGGTCCGGGGTTTGAGATTTGGGGTTTTGGATTTCAGGTTTCAGGTTTAGGATTTAGGGATTCAGGTTTGGGATTTAAGGATTCAGGTATGGGGTTCTTGGTTTAGGGTTTAAGTTTTCAAGGATAGGGTTAGGAATTATGGTTTAGGGTTTAGGGGCAGGGATTAAGGTTTTAGGTTCAAGAATATACGGTTTAGGGGTTATGGATTTAAGGTTTAAGATTTGTGATTTAGGGTTTAGAATTTTAGACTTTAGGGGTTAGGGTTTAGAGATTAGGGATTAGGGTTTAGGGTTTAAGGTTTGGGATTTAGGTTTTTGGTTTTAAGTTTTGGGGCATAGGGTTTGAAGTTTAGGGTATAGCGTTTTAGGGGTTAAGGGTTAAGGGTTTAGAATTTAGGGGTTAAGGTTTGGGGTTTATGTTTTACGATTTACAATTTACTTTTAGGGTTTAGTATTTAAGGTTTAGGGCTAAGGATTTACAGTTTATGGTTTAGGGTTTACGTTTTAAGGTTTAGAGGTTAGGATTTATGGTTTATGTTCTAGGGTTTAAGGTTTACGGTTTATGATTTAGGTTTACATTTTAGGGTTTAGGGTTTATGTTTTAGGGTTTACAGTTTACGGTTTACGGTTTGCAGTTTGAGGTTTAGGATTTAGGATTTTCAGTTTACGCATTAGGATTTAGAGTTTAGGGTTTACGGTTTACGCCTACGGTTTATGATTTAGGGCTTTAGATTTAGGAATTAGTGTTTTGGATTTAGGTATATATATCATTTCTTGAAAACTGAGAAGCTTTTAAGGTATCAATTCAGGGTGAGGCTTTGTATGACGATAAGGTTGTCATATTGTAACCTTGCGGTCACAAGTTTGAAACAAGGAAATAACCTTTTTACGTTGCGAAACAATGAGAGTAAAACTATGTAAATTCTATCCCTCCCAGACCCTATAGTAATAAGAATCTCACATACTAGAACGTCCTTTTTAATAATGATCCTCTAAAACACATTTAAAGTATTAAAACAATCTCTTTTACGGGAGATGATTAATATGTAAATGCGGGATATGGAAACTAACTTCACTATAGATCCTTTAACTCTCCACTGTTAAAAGTAATTTTGGGTTTATACTAACAAAACATTTTTCCTTGTTACTAAACAAGCATAACCAATCATAAATTAATAAAAGAGACCTAAAAATGAAATCAGAATCGAGAATATTCTAAGGTGATGCTGTTGATTCATATTTTCTTATTAAGAAATCTCTCACTAGAACAAAGGAACAGCTACCTTGATCGAGAACCTTCATGGATCTTCTATCATACAAGAGGCTTCATGAATGATTTCACTATAAAGCCAAAACAGCTAAGCGCGAACAGCAATTTCCTGCCAACAATTTTGGAATAGCGTGGACAGCCAAAACACCAAGCGCCAAAAGCAACCTCCTGCCAACAGTTTTAGAATAGCAATGACAAGCCCCCCACTCCCACCAAATCATTTTTTTTTATTTTTTTCTCTTGGAGACTTCTGAAGAATAGTGAAGGACAAGCTTCAATGAATCTATTGCCGTAGTTGCAATTTAGGATATGTTTGAAGGGTAAAAAAATAGAGAGAGAGAGAGAGAGAGAGAGAGAGAGAGAGAGAGAGAGAGAGAGAAACGTATAAACTGCTATTTTTTTAATCTTATTATAAAGGGTCAAACTGAATCCGAACCAGTCTCCTACATTAGAATTTCATATCCAGATTGAATAGTAAATGAAATAAAAAAACCATTTACAAACTTAAACCATTAAACTATATAAAAATAAAAAGTAAAAAAAACATCTTGAAACTTTTTTTTTTTGGGGTAAAAAAGCATCTTGAAACTTAAACCATTACTTTATCTACCTAGAATATGCTCCATTAAAACAGTATCAATAATCAAACCAGGTGGACTTTTTTATTTTTTTTGGATAGAAAATTCTTGGGATGAGATCAATAATCTAGTGGAAATTTGGACTCTCCTTGTTTTGTTTGTATCTCAAAGTTTAACCCAAGTAACAGAACACAGTGAATGATATTCAGATTATTCAATTTTCTTCCGCTGTATTGTGACATTTGTTGGAGAACAGGCAATAACGTCAAAATTGTAAAAGGGTACAGACTGCAGACAGTTCCAATTTAATCCCTTCAAACAGATGTGTACAACCCCTGAGAAATTATATTGAATAAGGAACATAAGACAAGAAGGTCTAATAAGCCATACATCATCTCTGGGCATAAAATTACAGTAACAGGTAATAAACTTTACAAGATTTTTTGAGACATTAAGCATTCATAGCTTCGTGATCTTAGTGGGCTTCTTTTGTGGGCGCCGAAATAATGAGAAAAACCATGACCAGAAGCTTTTCTTCTTCTGTTGCTGAGTTTTGAAATCCTTCATTGCAACGAGATCAGTCATGTACTGAACAACTTCCTGATAAATAAGCAAGAAAAATTTAAGATTTTGAAGATGTCAGGAAAAGCTAGTTGATATTTTACTACATATAATTTATCTAAAGTATGGGTTGTTTCATAGTTTTAATACCTGAGCCCCCAGTTTAATTATTTGTCTTGGTGGCACTTCTAATGGTGTCCCTTCTGCACGAAGAACTCTCAACTTGGAGAGGAACCTGAAGGATTCTGGTAGAAATCTTATCTGGTTGTTACTTATATCCAATTCTTCAAGCTTTGCAAGATTGCCAATTGACCTTGGTAGAGCTGTTAGATCCGCAAAATTATTCCCAGCATTCAGTTTCACAAGACTGGTTGCTACACACAAGTTCTCAGGTATATTTGCAACTTCATTGAAGCTGATGTCAAGTTCCTTCAGCCTGGAAAGATTACCAATAGTAGTAGGCAACCCTGTAATTCTGTTATAGTGCAATGTCAGAATCTCCAAGCATTCAAGCTTTCCAATTGCTTCTGGAAGTGCTTTTAGCTGATTGAAGTCCAATCTCAGCTCCACAAGTGATGAACAAGACCCAATGGTACAAGGGAGTTCTTCAAGCTCGTTTGTTTCCACATTCAATCTTTTCAAGTTTGTTAGATTTCCAACTGTTGGTGGCAGGACAGTAAAGTTGTTTGAACCCAAATCAAGAATAATAAGATTTGTCAAGTTCCCAAAAGAAGCTGGTAGAGATCTTAATCTATTCCCATGTAAGTCTAGCTCAGTCAGGTTAACAAGTTCCCCAAATGATTCAGGAAGGTTTATCAGTTGGTTTGAGTGGATGTCAAGCTTTGTCAATGCCTTGAGGCCACCAATGCTAGTTGGAAGAGCCACGATCTGGTTCTCAGATAAGTTCAACTCAGTAACATCAGATAATTTCCCAATTGACACTGGAAGCCACTCAACCTTGTCCATTAACTTTCTTCCAAGGTCAAGAACTCCAACCCCAGTTTTAGCTGAGGTTTCAATTAATCCTGCAACCTTCATTAGGTTTAATTTCTCTGGATCTCCTTCACCTGTAAAAACACTCCAAATTACGTTCAGAGCCACAATCCTAACCCATATGGTTGATTAGGAATGCAAGTAAACAAAGTCATTCAACAAGACAGGATGAGATACAACAGAGAATACATCACTTTTTCAGGTTGGCTCAATTAGCTTCCCATCTCAATTGAACTTCCATAGTATTTTGAGTAACAAAACAGATTTCCAATGAAGATAAAAGCATAGTAAAGATGAAAAACAGATAAACTAAAATCCAGCAAAGGTACAGTTTATTTAAGGGAAAAAATTCTTTTGATATTAAGAGAAAACTGCAAAGTTGGAAGTGAATAACTGATTTTAAAGTAAATGAAATAAATAGATGTAACCATAACTTTTCTGACTTCTAAAATGGATAACAGTTACATTCCCTCTTCTTAATTTAAATAGATCAACAGTTCTTTCTTTTCTGCCCCAATTTAACATTTCTTATTATAAAAACGAAATTTACTAAATCACGTCTCCAATGAATATCATAGCTATCTCTGCATAAATGAAGGAAGTCAGAAAAGGCAGAAACATTGATAACAAAAGGAAAAGAGCTATTAATAGCAGGAAATAAAAAAATAAATAAAAACAAAAATTACATGCTAACTAACCTGCAGGGAACTCAATCTTTGAGACATCAGATTCAGCTTCCTTCTTCTTGTTCATACTCTGATCACTATTAACAGCGACTGCTTCACTTTTAGGAACCGGGGTAGCCAAATCAATCGGATTTTTATTCTGGGTATCTCCAGAAACCAACCCAGATGCTCTCTGAATGAGATCATCAATTGTCTGAAACATCTTGTCCAGATCAACCAAGTAACGAGCTACTCTGCTTTGCTCATGACTCTGCAACATGATCGCGTTCTTCTTTACTTCCAGCAACACAGAAAACAGCTCTTTTGGGACATTCTGGGGTATCTGCTCTTTGGCGATCTCCTCAAGCTTCATCTGTTCTTCAGTATTTACAGTTTTGAGAACAGATTTCGCTGCTTCAACCTCCTCAATAGAGGGTCTGGGTGGCAATGATTTATAGATTCTCATTATCTCATCCACAGTTTCTATAAAGGCAGGTGATGGATGCTGCTCGGACAACACAGCCATCTCTGATTTTTTTGTTCTTGGAATTTGGGAATTAATACAAGGGTTTTAGAGGGAGAACAGGCTTACACTTTTCAGGGTGTAGAAGAAGCAAAGATGTGATTGTAAATGGGTTTAGGGGGAAACGAGAGAAAGCAATTCTGCTTCAGCTTTCAGCAGAGAAACTGAGAAACGTTGATTTCTAGAAGTTCCATACTCCCAGAAACTTCATTTTGAAAAGATGAAGAAAAAAAAATTGTACGGTGGATCCCCTGATTTTCTTCCGGGGGGTCTTTTTCTCCGTTCATGATGATTATTATTACTGCCTGTGATTTCTTTTATTTTTTTGCTTTTTTGGTAAAACCTGCCTGTGATTTCGCTGATGATATAGGATATAAGGTCTCAATCTTGCGTATATTTCTGTGGTTGAACAGATCCCAAGTCAAAAGTCATATATGATTGAATGATCCAGACCATCTGATCTAGAACCAGATTAAAGTAGAGGTTCAAACTTGCTGGTCGAAAAAGAACTCGCAGCACCTGGGGCCTGGGCAATCCAATTACAAGCAAAACCGGGCTTGATAAAAATGGTTCAGAAAACCTGCTAAAAAGACTAAACCTGAAGAAAACGAAGCTGGTTTTCATGGAATGAGAGTCAAAACAGGCCCAACCAACCGTCTTATACCTTGCCTTTTCAGTTAGCTTCTTGAAGCAGAAATTAGGCCAACCAGGGTCAACTGGAACCAATCAGATTGGCCTTTTCGTGCTATTTCGAGTTTAACTACCATGTCTATAACCACTTGTCAAATTTTGATTTTGTGTTGCTTAATTTAGAAAAAAAAATTTCCCCTTTTTTCGTAAAAGTGTTTTTTTTTTTTTTGCACATACATGATGGATCCATATCGTCTCTTCCTTGAGATTAGGGAGGAGGGGCGGCGGCCTAGATGGATGGCCGACACCTAGCTTTCGGGTGAATTGTAGCTAAGGGTGTCAAAAATGGACCCGGCCCGATAGCACAGACTGAGCCGGCCTGAAATAACCCGAACCCAACCCGGACCGAACCTTAATGGACAGGTTTCGGTATCGGCTTGTAAAACCCGACACCATTTCAGCCCAGACCGAAATCAGACCGGACCGGTCCGTTAAGAAGCCCGAACTAGCCCGAACACCGGTAAGGTTCATTCGAGCCCAATTTCTTAATTTTTATGGTTTTAAATTTTGATGGATTATATTACACTGTTATAGTTTACTTCTTGATCCGAAAGATTGTATAATTTATAGTTGAAAAAAGTATGGTAATTGTTATAATTTATTGAATTACATACATATAGAAGGAATGATGCTAATTTATAGATAGAAATAATAAAATAGGCAATATATCTTATATATAAAATTGGTCCGATAAGCTTGATAAGTCCGGTCCGGACCGAATCAGCCGAAATCACCTCAATAAGCCCAACCCGATAACAAACCGACACCGGACCAGCCCGTTAGTTATTGTGTCCAGCACAGCCCAACCCAGCCCGAACTCTTAATGGACATGTTTTGGGCTGGGCTTATAAAACCCGACACCGATTCAGTCCGGACCGAAATCGGCCCGGACCAACCCGTTGACACCCTTAATTGTAGCCATCCATCTGAGCCAACACCCCTGTCGGCTCAGCTTGTCAGCTGGGGTGTCGGCTCTGATTGACTACTCGGATTCACCTGAGAGGCAGGTGTCGGCCATTCATCCAGGCAGCCAGCCCTCCTCCCGAATCTCAGGGAGGAGACAATTTGAATCCATACACGATCGTTGCTTCCTCCATTCAGTAAGAATAGATGTATAATGAGTAATATTAAATTTATCTTTACAATTTTGTTTGGTTGCAAAGAGAATTAAAAGGAAAGGAAGGGAAGTGAAATTTTTAAACTTTAAGTGAAAACTTATATAATGATTAGAACACATACTATCACATTACTATATAACTAAGTCCAAATTATTTCATATTTAATAATTAACTTAAATTTTACTTTGCATCCAAATCTCTCTCATTTGAAAAAGAAAATAAATTTTATATCTTATAAGTATCATTATCAAATATTTTAAGAAATTTAGATAATTTATACAATCATGTTATGTTACAACTATAAAAGTTTCTATTTAAAGTTAAAATATTAATTTAACGTTCCTTCCTTCAATTCTTCTTTACAACCAAACAAAGCCTACATGATGAATGAAAAACCGATATGTATAAAAGTTCTGGTTGTTTTTTTAGCAAAATTGTTTTGCTCATTTGATCACTTGATGGTTTTTTTTTTTTTTTTTTTCTTGGGGTAAAGCACTTGATGGGCTTTGGGATTGTATACTTTTTGACATTCTTTCTCTCAATTGCTTTAAGCATGCATTAACCTTGATGGTGTAACGTCACTAATAGAAGGTACTGCATGTTTCTTGTTTGTTATTTAATAAAGTTTAAAGTTAAAGAGGTGTTTAAAAATCATAAAATTTATGGATTAGTGCAATGTGCTGGATGCTTATCTCCACATATTGTCAAACTTTTATTTGTGAGTTGATCAGGATGAGTAACTATTGACCCCAAAACGGATAGAAAAAAAGGATCAAATCAATTCAACACATGTCAAATTAAATATTATTCGATTACTCTAGCAGTTCTATTCTTAGGAGATTCTAAAAATAATTATTTAGATGCAAATTTTATTTTGGGTAATTTATTCATATCATCCCTAGAATGCAAACTTACTACGCATCACTCTATAAGTTGACGATATTTATTCATACTACCCCTAAACCTCTATGGACCATTATACCCTTAGTCCATTTTCTAACAAAAAACCCAATAGTCATTTTTGCCATTTTCAAAACAAAAAACCCAAAATACCCTTTAAACTTTTTTTAGAGCATTAAACCCCAAATCTTGTTCTTCTTCTCTATTGGGCTTCAATTCATTCTTCTTCTCCATCGTTGGTCTACGGTGAGACAATCGGTCTTGGATGCTGGTAGATATTTCTCTTCTTCTCCACTTCTATTCTTCTCTTCCATTCTTCTCCGGTTCTCTGGTTCTCTAGTTCTCTTCTTCTATTCTCTTCTCTTCTTTCATTCTTCTCTAGTTCTCTGGTTTTCTTCTTCTATTCTCTTCTCTTCTTCCAATTCTCTTCTATTCTTCCACTCATAATGAAGAAGATGGGTAGGGCCTACCAAACAAAGGAACAATGTCTCTCAGTTGGCCGTGAATCCAATGGACAGATCTGAATATAGAGAACAATTCTTGTAAATTAAGGGCTCCTACCAAGAGCACACAACAACTAAATGGGACACGCAAGTAGAACAATTTCAAGGTGCTGTAAATATGGATCTAGATCCGCAAGGCAGTAGACCACAACCAAGTCGAGCGGCTTTGAAGATGGGTCTAGAACTGCTATGAATAGAGATATCTCGAACAAATGAGAATCTCCTGTTGGAAAAAAAAAACTGAATCTCGAAGTACTGCCCAGAAATAAAGCTGTTTAGAACAGGAAAAAAAAAAAACCTGAATATGTCGCTTCTCCATCAAACCTGGTCAACTACTTCTTCTCTGCTTCTCTGCTTCTCTGCTTATCTTCTTCTCTTCTCTCTTCTTCTCTGTCTTCTTCTCTTCTGGCATCCTCATTTGAGCAATAGCAGACAAGGAGTGAGGGATCTAGAGAGAGAGAGAGAGAGAGAGAGAGAGAGAGAGAGAGAAAAGAGAAATGGCATCCACTTCCGTTGTTGCTTTTATTAACTTTCACTAACCACGAGAGGCAACCTCAGAGCTCTGACGCCTTCATCAAGCCTTTTCTAGTGAGAAAATCATCGAAGGCGATAACCAGGAAATCATCAAGAGCGGATGCAAAGCTTGAAATTCAAGCATCGTTGAAGGAGAAGGTTGTAACATGATTGACGACAACTACTTTGACAGCTTCTATGGAGTTCCGAAGGTGGCTGACACTGCTGGATTTGGGCTATCTCCTTCACTTAAGAACTTTCTGCTCAGCATTGTCGCTGGAGGAGTGGTGCTTACTATTATCGTTGGGGCTGTCATCGGCATTGCTAACTTTGATCCTGTCAAGAGAAGCTAAGAAGAATGGGAGAGGAGAAACTATGATTTGCAAAAAAGTTAATTTTCTTTTCTTCTTTGTCTTCTTTTGTGTTTAGTAATTCTCTGCAATTTTTAAACTCTGTCTTGTTCTTCTTGTTAATCTGTTACTTTTAAACTTTGTTTTTATTTGGTGATCTCAAGAGGAAATTCGATAGGCTAGAATTCCCACTTCCCCGCCAAAGAAAAGAGAAAATTTTGCATACACCAAACCAAAATAAAAAAATGGGAGGAAAATTGGTGATATCGTTGAAGAATAGCCGCCGCCTCCATCAAAACAGAGTTACACTCCAACGTAGACGTTTCCATCGAAACAAAACTGCAAAACACCCACAAGCAAATCCTTCATGAAAAACCAAATCCAAAATCCCAAACACTCCTTCCGTCGCCGTCGCACTCCACCATCACCTTCTCACTCGTCTCCATAGTTGGGCTTGAGGTTCCTTTGAACTGCAGAGATTTTGGGGATGAAGTCAGATTTTAGGCTTTAGTGAAGGATATCTATTTTAGTTTTTTCACCATACCCATAAGGGTAGCTTAGATATTAAAAGAGTTTAACTTTGATGACATCATCATTTTTGGGTCTTAGTGTAATAAAGTTTGAAAAGTAAGGGTAGTATGAATAAATATCGTCAACTTATAGGTTGTTGTGTAGTAAGTTTGGATTCCAAGGGTGGTATGTGTAAATTATCCTTTTATTTTATATTTTAAATACAAGGGATTTGGATGTGTAAAATTTGGAATTAGCTACATAGCCATGTGTTAGTATGCGATGTAATGATTACAAATTTTTTTTTTTAAATTTAAAATTAATTTTCTTTTTAAGTTTAAAATTAATTTTTAATTCTTTTCTTTCAATTCCCCTTGCAATCAATCAAAACCTTAGGGATAAGTTCAAGTGACTATATTTTGTTTGATTGAGAAGTATCAGTAACCCTATAGAACTGTTTAATTAATGGCTAAACTGAAAATTAGAGATGCTCTCATGTTGCAAATTGGTTGATTAAAGAAGCAAAGTAAGAACTTGGTCAGCCTTCCTCTCACTGAATTAAAGAAAGTTTCAATATTTTTTAATCCATCTATGCCTTACCATTTGGGAATCTCGAGCCAGGTACGCATCCATTAATTCGTTCTCCCCTATTGAGGAAAAGCTTGGATTTACCATTAATTAATTAATAGGTAGAAACAAAGCCTTGAAATAGAAATGGAATCGTGCAAACCTTTAATTAACAGAAAGAATGGTTTCTAACAACTTAAGATGTACATGTTGTATCAACTTTCCAAAATAAAATAACTGTGATTAAAATCTCCTAATTAATCTAATGTGAGCCTCATCATATAACCATGACAAGTAGTTCATTAAATTAAATTTTTTCTCAAAATCCAAATTTGACTGGGGATCAGCACAGATATACCTACCTCAGACCCAAAGCCTCCTATTAATAATTAATACCAGATTATTAGCTTGTGCCAATCAAAAAGGAAAGATATTATTACATTTCTAGTTCTATATATGTAGATCACTAGTAACTGCCATGCAATATCCTGATCTTGTTCATTTTAATATATCCAGTTGAAGAAAGATAAGTTTTTTTGAATTTTTATTTCCATGTGGAAGAAGAGCTGGTTATATTAACTCTATGAAAACAAATTAGTAGGTGCCATGTCACTCAAAATGTAAATTTGTTTTCCAGAAAAAATAGTCTTCCATGAATAGCTGTGAGAGACTATGTCCTTGTCTTCTACTGACATAAGTTATTAATAGAGGGGCACTAAGACTCCTATTAAATAATTATTATACATAATATTCTAGTTTTATTTCTGGAAAAAATTTAAAAAAAAAAAAAAATTGGTTCACCTTGTAAAACCAGTCGTCATGGTTTCAATTTTACAATTTCAAATCTCTTACCCATTGTATTAGTCCTTTTCCGTGGGTTAAGACCATGGATTTTATTGGAGCATTGGACTATAAGGCTTCATCTGGTTGCAATTACAAAGAAGGGAAGGTATAAAGGATATGGAATTAATTTTAAAGAGAAAATAAAAAGTTTTGTAATCATGATTGTATAATCTCATAACGGCTCTTATTAAATTTGATAATTATATTTTTCAGATATATTTTTCATTTTCTTTTTCTAATCAAAGGTATTTGATTGTATAGTAAAATATAATATAGTGACGAAATTTAAAATGACTCAACATGGAGTTGAAAAGCAATTGATTTTTTCTAGAAAAAAAAAATTAAGACCATTCAGGCCTATGTAAGGTCATACAAATATTATTCAGATTAATTTTATGAATCATAAATTTCATCAAAATTTAAGTCAAGTTGGTTGATACATGTGACCTTAAACATAAATGGAAAAGGGCTTTGAGTTTACCTTAAAAAAATAAACTTATTCAGGCCTAGAAAGTCAAAGATTGTAGAGTTCCTTCATATTTATCAACTGTACGTAGGAGTGTCGTCATCACATCGTCATCGGATTTTGTTTTTTTTTGGACATGGCTGCCTCTTACAAGACAATCAAAGATTGACTATTTTTTTTCCCTTCATCATTTACACTCGAGAATCTAGTTCTAATATCACTTGTTAAGGGAAAACAACTCATTTTCCCACCTGATACCACTTGTAAATTTGTGGTTATAAAAAGTATGTACGGAGGCTATTTTGAAAGAAAACCTCCAGTTTTGCTTTAGAAAAAAAGTTTTTGCTCATATTTGAGATCTTGATTCTAAACTAACATAAATAACAAGCAAAATATTATGATTAAATTTCAATAAAATGCTTAATATCAATGGAGATTAGGTACCCAAAGACCAACAGAAATTAAAATATTTTTGGTCATCTTAAAATCCAGCATCCATAGGGTCCTACAACTACCGGGGGAGAGGAGAGGAGGGAGGGGAAAGTGAGAGGTGCAATTTTTTGCATATAATGGAGGCATTAGAGTTGAACCCTTGGCCTCTTTGGTGGTTACACTCAGCTGTGAGGTAATCGATCAACTGAGCAAGCAGTTGTCTTCAAAGTTATAATATAGAGAAAGAAAATACATGAACTGGTTTCAAATATTTGGTAGGCCCCCGAATGATTTCCACTCCTAATGGAATCTGTGCTCGACAAGCTGCAAATGGGATCCTACCTACTACTAATTATAATTTTGGTTTTGAATTCATCTAATCATTCAAAATGATAGTGGTATATAATTGATCTGATGTGGAAGAAATTTCTACTTGTATTTTCTTCTTAAGGAAACTGCTTACATGTTTGAGACCTATTGAGTTGTAGGGGAGAATTATCAAACAAATAGATGCATATGTTATTTCTTATATACTAAGTTTAGTATAATGAACACAAGATGATGAGAAAAAAAGAATTTACAGTTTTTTTTTCTTTTTCTTTTTTTGATGGAATATACATCTTTGTTTGCAACTACAAAGAAAATAAATAATAAATCAGGACTCACAAAGGCACAAACCCAACCTCTGTTTGGAACAAAATTTGGTTTTTTTGGTGAAATTGGAACAAAATTTGTTGAACATACTATAGTCAACAGTTAGACCATCACTGAAGATGAATTAATGTCACCTTGAATCATTCAAGAATTTCAAATAATCCTTCATATCACTAGGGAAACAAGGGTATTGCTGCCATGTATTTCCGTGTAACTTGAGGATCTTTACTGCTTTTTCCTTCATTGATGAATGCCCATCAACATGTAACAACACCATAAGCTTCTTCACCGATCCAAGAAGTAACATCTCTTCTAAGACCTTCATTGATGGATGAGAACTGCAAATCAACCAGAAGATCTTCACCCCAAGTTTAGTTACAGCATCTGAAACACGTAAGATCTTCTTGGACACAGCAGCTATCCCTAACCCATGTTCAACTAAGGCCAATCTTCCATCAGCACATTCACAGAGCAATTTGATCAGCAACAACAATTTCTCACATTTGGATCCATAGTAATCTGGGAGAAGCTCAATCAGGACACAAACTGCACCAGCTTCAACTGCCCTTACCCTATTCTTTTTTGTTGATCCAATGATGTGAATCAAAACTTCCAATACATATGACCTTGCAGTGCTGTTGATCTGATCATCTGATAAAAACTCTAATAAAGATTTGAATAGATTTGTACTTTGATCCTCAATAACCCAACTAAAATTATACTCAGATTTAGCCATCTTTTTGAATATGGAAACAGTCTGAAATCTGCCCTTAGAATTTCCTCTTTGAAGCATCATTGCCATGGCTTTGATGCCTTCAGGCTTCTGAAGATCAGAAAAGTCTAGTTGATGTAAGATAGACAAAACCTCCTCACAAGCTCTAAATGTGATGAAATCACAAGATTCAGAGAAACTTCTGATAATTATCTGGCTCACTACTTCAACCCCACCTGATTGAACAAAATCAGCTTTGGTCTCATCACCCAGATCGATTATTGATTGGAGTTTTTTCAGAGAACATATCTTGAATGGAGTCAAATGGATCGTGGATAACAAGGACACCATCTCATCATGGTTGCTTGCAGAGTTGAAAGGCTGAGCTTTCTGATCTTGACTCCATGAAAGTATGAGCCGCTTTAGCGTATGATTAGGGGTGAGGATGAAGTTGTCGATGATCTGATTTGTGGCCGGGCAGGTATGCTTCTTGTAGGTTAAGAACCATTTCTCAATGTTCTTCTTTTCATACGTGAGACCAGTAGAGATGATAACAGGGTCCTTCATGATCTCCATTGAAATGGGGCACCTGAAATATTGAGGAATCTCCATTGTAGAAAGACTGAAAGTTTGAAGAACAATACTAACTTATATAGAGATGAAAAGGAAAGATCAAAGTCAAACACAAGTGATGCTCTTGCAAGCTGTAACAAGTATATGGTTCTCCAATAACATAACCTTTTGCTGGAACATTTGAATTTTATTTTATTTTTTTCGGAAAAATAAAAAATAATTGGGTTTTGACTTTTGTAAGTGGTTGTCAGTATAATACTTTTATTCCCCCTCTTTGGATTAGAGCATTAATTTATCTTGTTTGATCAATTTTGTCGGTGGTCACTGCATTCATCCATGGTCCAATCAAGGTCAGAATGAAAAATCATAATCATCCTTGCCCTAAATCACACACATAACATTATCTAATACTATTTGTGCATTTACAAGTTTTTTTTTTTTTTTTTTTTGGGTAAACTACATTTACAAGTTCTTTCATTCAAAAAAAAAAAACATTTATAATAGATTTTTTATCCTGATTTATTTTTTTCAAATTAATCATCCTTTATTACAGCCTGTTGGGGGGGGTGTAAGATGTCAAACAATTTAATTTTCATGGACAGACTCTTGAAAACTGGTGCAATTAAAGAGATAGTTTTGGTTTTCAAAGGGAGTGATCTTTAAAATCCATCGGTTACAAAACCAATGACAATGTCCAATTGATCAACAAAAATGATATGACCATCCTTGTGCTTCAATGAGATTTTGGAATCTATCGAATCTTCTAACATAGTTATTAAATTATGAATAGGGTTTTGATCCAATGTTCTAAAAGATTAGAACCCGAGACGGGCGCCACAAAATAATAAGAGGCAACGATTTCATATATGATCATAGATAAAAAAGTATAATCTCGAAACTATTTATACCTTATTAAATTAAATGCCGATACCATGATCATGTACATACTCCACAGACAACCTGTGTACAAAAACCATGTCCAAAATAATAAAAATGATTAATTATAATGAAGATTTCAATAAATAATTAATTGAGATATTAGTGAAAAGTAAAAGCATTGAACAAAGTAGAGTTGGAGATGATAAGAGTGGAGGAAGGGGGCATCCCACAATCTTATTTTTTTAGGTCAAATGTATTAGATGGTGATTGAAATGGCTCCACCACATTCATTAGTCAACCCTAATTTATTTAATTTTTTAAAAAACACTTAAAATGAGAGAGATGCATCATCCACATATAAAGCATAGTGGGAAAATAATTACGTAAGTTATGATGGCACATGAGATTGGGTTTCTGTTACTCCATAAGAATATTCGATCTGATCAATTTCTATGGCTGACTTTCTTATCTTCAACCCATTTAGTGCGTCTTTTGGTTCCCTTCAATCCATAAAGATGACTTTATTCTCTTTGAATCTTATCCTAAAATTAAGGCATGTAAAATACAGCAAGTTGCATTTCTTTGATAATATTGGAATCAATTTGCTTAAGTAATTAATTATTAATTAATTAATTTCTAGCTATTGTTTGATGGTACTCATGACGATCTAGATTAATTTGTGGACATGTCTCATTGCATTTTGGAAAGGCAAACCACTCTGTGATCTTGTGATGACCTAATAGTGACTCAGCAAGTGTGCTTTTCAGTTTCAGCTGTATTTCGGAATTAATGGTGAAAAAAAAAAAAAAAAAAATATCTACCACATCCCCTGTAGGTTATTGTAATCTCACCCACCCGTCATCGTTTGCAATAATATTCCTAAAACCCCTTACTTTTGAAAAGCTGTATCCATCAGACCCCTCCTTTAAGATATGTCACTCAATCGATGACATGTCACCATTTTAATTTATTAAATGACAAAACTACCTTTCTCTTTTAATTTTATAGAACTTAAAACTTTCTTTTTTTCTTCTTCTTCGTCGACAGATTCTCATGAGTTTGATATGGCTAGAACCCGACTGCGAGCCGGAGAAATCTCTTTTGATATCACTGCTTCTCCGGCTCGTAGTCGGGTTCTAGCCATATCCAATGAGAATCTGTCGACGAAGAAGAAGAAAAAAAGAAAAAGATTTTAAGTTTTATAAAATTAAAAGAGAAGGGTAGTTCTGTCATTTATTAAATTAAAATGGTGACATGTCATCGATTGAGGGACATATCTTAAAGGAGGGGGTCTGATGGATACAACTTTTCAAAAGTAGGGAGTCTTAGGGATATTATTGCAAACAATGGTGGGTGGGTGAGATTACGATAACCTACAGGGGGTGTGGTAGATATTTTCCCAAAAAAATATTATCAGATTGTATTATATAAATGGGATAATCAAAGGATCTATACGATGGTGGGACATATTGAAATCTTATACGTTAACATATTTTTAGTCTTAAAATGGGAATCGAACCGTTGGATGAGAGGGAACTACACAGCTTTTCAATCCCTATATGAATATTTCTTGTCGAGAATAAACTTATATCAATTAAGTCTCAGACCTTCTGTGTATTTATATAAGGGTGCCATCCGATACGGTACTCATTATGGTTTTGGTATGGTACATAAGGCAAAATGTTGATACCAATACCTTATTGTATCGATTTTGGTTCCAATTTTCTATATCACTACTGTATCGGCTCGGTATGGTTTTTATTCAATATCATATACGGTTTTTATTTAGAATATATACGGTTATATAGGGGTGTCAATTTTAGGCCTGTGTTGTATGGCCCAACCGTGCCCAACCGATTATGGAGCGAGATTCACTGGCCCGATTATTAAATGTGTCGGGTTTAGGCTTGTACAGATGACTAATTAACGAGCGATCATGGTGCAAGGGTGTAGCCGATAAAATGAACCGAAAATACCTTTAAACCTAACTGAATCTTGTTTTAAACCAAACAAATACAACCCTAAAACTAAAAACCTATAACATTAAATTGTTTCTTACTTTCTTTCGTTTCTTGAGTTTTCCACTCATTCTTTCGGTCCTCATCTTCGTCTATATAGATGATCACAAGTCTAAAAGAGTCTTTTACAATCCTACAAGAAGGTATCTAGTCTACAACATGAGAACAAATAAGAATTTGATCAAAAACCAACATCTCTCTCTATTTATATTTACACTTTGGCATACGCCCATTACAGCTCGCTTACAGACTGATCAACCTAATTAATTAGCATAAGACCAACTATGGATCGAGATTGACCAAACCGAATATAAACATGTCCATGCCTCACCGAAGAGGGACTGATTAGCTAAACGTGCTGTCATGGTATGTTGTGTTAAAATGATGGGGACCAATTAAGTTCGACTGAGACCGACCGATTGACACCCCTATGGTTATATATACGATTTCTTACAAAATTTGGTGTACAAGAGAGACAAATTATTGATCAGTGTGAATTCATACTGATATATATTTGGTCCAGTTTTGGTATTTAGTACCTACAGACTGGTTCGGTTCATAATACCAATACCATTCCACTTCAGTTCGTTCCATTTTTCATATGGATCCAGTATGGTTTCCATTTAAGTATACGGTACCGATACCGATACCAAATTGACACCCTTATCTTAATATACCATGTTAAATAGTATCACTGAAGTACTCAATTGGGCTACGTTTTGTAATTATATTGTTATATTATACCATCTAAACGTGTTTCTATTTTTATTTTTTTTTTAAATTTAAAATACTTCTTACTCAAGGGTACTAAATTGGTTTCTTTCCAACAAACTATTTCTTAGAAAAAGTAACTTACAAAAATACTTTTAACTTAGAAGAAGCATTTCTTCCCTTATTTTTTTAGTTTGCTTGTTTGTAAGTGAGAATTATTTTTTAAGAATTGGTTGGTACTAACAATTGGATATATCCTATCATTTCTAAGGATAAAATAAAACAATGGGAGAAAATTTTTAATACTAAAAGTATCAAAGCTATGTATGATCGATATATGACATATTTCTCAGAATTCTTTAAGTCATTTTCAGTAAACATGCAGGAGCATATTAGGTGTTAATTATCAATTAAAATCTGTTGTTGTAAATTAATCTATATCCATCTGCTCCACTGGAGGTTAGTTTACCATAATACCAGTTGCAGACAAACAATTGAGTACATTCAATTAAAATCTCTCTCTTTCAGAGAACTTTGTAAAACTATATATGTTGTGTTTGTAAGGTCTCATGCATAGTCCTGGATTCCTGGGTTAGTGCTGCAAGAATTTACTGAGATATGAATAGTAGCCATGTTAGGCTGGAGCAGTGTTTATGGCTTAAATTCAGCATGTCCATGCATATTGTGGGTCCAATATCAGATTATCAGGGCCCATTTTTCTGCATGGATTGGGAAGAATTTTATTTCTTTGAATCTTTTTTTCTATTTTAGTGATAATTTTTCAGCCTTGCATTTGTGTTTGCTATGATTTGTACTGTGGCTGAAGAAGAAGGTAGGAACCTCGATCACATATTAGAGGTCCACACTACATGTTTGAAGTTCTGGGTTTGGAAGTCCTTAATTGTGGTATGTTTGTCTTGAATTCTTATACCTGCTTAATTTGCAGATTGATCCATTCTGATAAATTTGGTGGTGAGTTGGGAATTTTTCTGATAAGGCCAATTACTGATTTTGTCTGGGGATTCGACCTAAAGGAGTGATCCGAATGATCGATCTGACTTTGGAGGAAATATAAATATTGTTTCTTTCTTCTTCTTTTTTGCCTTGTTGGCGCCCTAGCCACAATGACGGGTTTGAGAAGAAACTTTCAAGCTTTTTAATTTATTTTTTTATTTATTTGGGAGAGACATTTTAATCATCATCTTCTTCAATGGATTTAAGACATCACACGGGTGTGTGAACCATGCTAAATCTCTACATCATTCTTTGTTTGTGTTTGTCTTAACAAATTATTACATTATCATCTGACACTTCCTTTGAGCCTGATACAAATCTCGTGGTTTGCCATGTTAGAGATTAAATCATTCATGGACAAAAAAAATGCTCAAATATCAGTCCATGGCAATTCTGCATTTACACAGCAAAAACTTTCGACATTAATAGTAAGGGTGTTAAACAGTTTATAATGGATTTAATTGTCTGGTCCGATGCAGTGCGGTGTATAAGAGGAAAAAATCAAAATCGAACAGATTAACTAAACAGTGTCAAAATTGAAACCAGAACGGATTAGTAATCGATTTCAGTTTACCGATTTTTAAACGGTCTTTCATTAATCGGTTTTGCTTGCAATTTATAAACGGTTTAAAGCATCGATTATTAATCGATTTTTCATAATTAAAAAATAAATGTTGTAATGTTGTTATGTCTAATGGAGTAATGATCAATACCTATTGTGTTTTCTAGTTTTATCGTTTTGACTTTATGATTTAGGCCATTGGGAATTGGGGTTGGTTTTTAAGTCTTGGGAAAATAGTGTATTAAATGGGATTAAGGTTAGCTTCTTGGAAAAATAATATATTAATTGAAATTAGGGTTAGCTTCTTGGAAAAATAATATATTAATTGAAATTAGGCTTAGCTTCTTAGAAAAATAGTATATTAATTGGGATAGGGGTTGGTGTGTTCAATCTTGAAAATAATATATTAATAATATAGGGAATGAAATTAAGTTTTATTAGTTTAGCTTTTATGGAATAAACGATATACACTTTATTTGGTTTAATTGGTTCTAGCTAGTGTAACCCGACATTTAAACGGTTCAATTTGATTTCGATAAACAGTGTCAAATTTTAAATAAAAAACGAACCGATAAAAATTGGTTTTTTGATTTCAATGTAAATGGTTTGATCCTATTTCAATAAATGATTTTGAGACAAATGTTGCATCCTTAATTAATTGTTCACATCATCATCATCTGTCACTTTTTTTGAGTCCAATACAAATTTCTCATGTGAACATATAAAAACGGAAAAAAAAAAAACACAAATGAGAGAAACTAGGCGACATTGTTCGGTCTGGCCGCCTGCCAATACATTGGGGGGTGGGCCGACTGAAATACGGCCCTTGGCAGGCGGCAGGACGCAGGAGAAGATTTGGTTGCCTCGGTTCTCTAGTGCTTTTGTATAGAATCAGATTGTCAAAAAAATGCATTTCTGTTTTTGTCTGAGCCCGGGTTCGAACCGGGGACCTCTAGTGTGTGAGACTAGCGTGATAACCGACTACACCACCCAGACATACCTCGTTTTCTGTTAAATTAATGCTACGTAAATTAAACAATCTAAAACTTATTGTCATTGTCTAAACCATGGACCATAACAAGACGTCAAGGTTTGTATTCAAGATGGAGACCGAATAAAGAATGAAAAGAAAATACCTATGCTTAAACATAATTGGGATCGGGACAGTGGACCACAGCCATAATTAACCGTCTAAACTTGGAAAAAAATCATTTATAATACTCTATTGTAGCAAAGTGCATCTAGACCATTGAAAGTGCATCGGTCATAAGTCCCGATGCACTCTCAATGTCTAGAATCAAATCCACTATACCAAAGTGCTACAGATGATCCTGACCCTCTAAACCCTCCCCATCACTAGAGCGAAGAAAATGGAAAAAAATGGTACCCACTCAATGTTGAATGGCTCAAGGTTTAAAAAGATACAAGAAGAAATATGTAATGCTGGACCTTACAATTGAATTACGTTTCAAAAGTTTAGAAGCTAACCCATAGTTTTTATATAAGAGATTAAACCGGTGATCAATAATTAACAACAAAAGAGAGAGAGAGAGAGAGAGAGAGAGAGAGAGAGAGAGAACCACCCTCTCTTGGATTGGTTTAAAAACTTAAAACCGGAAAAACCAAAACCAGCCCCTTTAGGATTGGTGCCTGAATCATTTGAATGACTATTATTTTTTTATCAATTTATTTTGCTCTCAGCCCATTTGAGATTGGGATCTTCTGGAGTGAGGCATCCTAGTCACTCAAAGTGCATTGGGATATCTTCACTGGCCACTCAAAGTGCATCAAGATGTAGTCATTGGTCACTCAAAGTGCATCGGGATGTCTTCACTAGCCACTCAAAGTGCATCAGGATATCTTCACTGGCCACTCAAAGTGCAGTCGGATGTCCTCACTAGCCACTCAAAAAAGTGCATCGGGATGTCCTCACTATACCGATGTGGTAGCCAACATTCACGGGGCAATCTCAACGGAGTTCTTCTTGTTCTATCAAGAAAAATTACAAACCACACCTCTCACTTTGACAACACTGTACATGGATCCACAATCAAAGAATCCTCGCCAGTACAATTCCCACAAATATTCCACAAGAAACACTCACCTAGATAATCGTACACCCCAGAGTGAACCCAAATCCAATACAAGAAACCTAACTCAAAGAAAACCCAAAGCTCATCACTCGCTTTCCCTTTTTCTCTTAAACTTCCTAAAGCTCATTGGTTGGGTTCTATTGTGATTGGGTTCTATTGTTTACAATTAGACTCCCTCCCTTTTATAGAGGGGAGGGAACTCTGTAAACTCCGTCATTCAAACTTCCATAATCACTTGGAACGCAATTAGTAAGAATTCTTTAATAGACAGCAATCATCACGGTTTGTAACCCAACACAATTGAATGCAGCTTCACTTTTTTTTTTTGGTCTTAGTTTCACATGGAATGCAATCAGTGCATTCACAGGTCACATCACCCACCACTATGTCTCACCCAGCATTACTGTTCACACACTATTCTATCATCCCTTGGGTAGTACTTCTGCAGAGATCAAGAATTTCAGCAACTGAAAGAGAGGGTGGAGGGAGTGGGGAAGGACCACATTCATTTTCACGATTGAAAGGTAGTTGAAAAGAAAATGAGAAAGCTGAATGGATCTATCATTAATTGTTAAATGTACGTAGTAGGGTGGTGGGATGATTGCAGCCATCGAACAAAGAAAAGGTCGAGTACTTTCAGTTTGGTTATGGTTTTCCTGGTTGGATTCTGCTATATATTGTGGCTTTAAACTGAACGGAAAGCCAGTTTAATCTAGTTTTAAAAACTATGGTCACTTCCATCGTTCAATCTCCTTGCCTGGATTTATGGCTATGGTCCTGATTCTTTTATAATGATAAGATAGTGAGAATAAGAAAGGTATATATATATAGTCCTAACATCAGTCATCTGGGACCTTGGATGTTGTGTTTTAATATTCCCTTTGCATGGATGATTTTAGTTATTAATACATTCTTTAAGGTTTAGGGTTGGATCTTCTCCATGTCATATTTCATCCTCAGTTGGGGAAATTTTTTTTGTACAATGAGGATCAGTTCCTCAAGAACGGAGAGGAAAACCGAAAACTACGGGTGTCAAAATTGGGTCATATCAAAAAGTAAAATCTAATGAACCAGTCTTATTCAATGCAGACCAAACTAAATTCCAACCTTATTGGATCGTAATTTGGCTATGTTTTTAGGGCCTTGTGAAAAACCAAATCAGATCAAATTGATTAATAGATCCAAACTAAATCGATCCATTATATTCAAATTGAACCGGTCTGACAATGGACCAATAAGAGCCATTAAGCCAACCTTTTACTAAATATATTTATAGAAAACTGAAATCAAACTAGTCCAATAATGGCCCGATAGAACCAAGCCAATTAAGTTATTTACTTACATATATAGAAAATTGAATAGGACCAAGTGGATTGATAAAAATCCATTAATCCAGACATTCCAGACTGATAAAAGCCTGTAATTGATCCAGACTAAAACCAAAAACCAATCAATCCAAATCGAATCGAACCATTGACAGCCCTAAATTATCTACATTGGACATCTATATATATATATATATATATATATGAAAAAATTTCATTTAACCCCCAAAAAGGATGTCAAATTCTATCTACTACCCAATGGTTTCCAGAAACTTTAACCGGCCCCATTTAACTGACAGAATTGACTGAACACGTGAGTAGACATTCTTACCCTTTCTATTTGAAACTTTAAAACATTAAAATGAGATAAAGTTACTAATTTACCCCTTTAAAACATTAGATTCAGAATTCCATCAATAATCAAAATCACAAATCAAATATTGGAAAAAATGCAATATTTTCGATCATCTCTCTCCCAAGAAGGAACGGAGCAAAATTCTCGATCGTCTCTCTGGTCCAACTGTAAGTCTATAACACATATTTCTCTTTCTCCCTCTAACAAAACCAATAAAACATGAAAGAAAATCTCTCTTTCTCTCTCTATCTCTTTCTATCTCCTCTGCTCACTCTTGCTTCTACAGCTATTCCTTCTCTTCTCCCACACTTCATCGCACCTTAACCAGCTTGAAAGACACTCAAGAAGCATCACCTATTGACCAGACCTCATGAAGTTCTTCCATTAATGAGAATGACCCGTTTCTGGGAAAAACTCGAAAACGATGAAGATTCCAACCACAGTTTGAACTATTGAAATCATATCAGCTTGGTTAGTCGACTCATATTGATTTTAGCCATGGCCGATTTTTTTTTTTTTTTGGGTAAGAGTCGATCCTTATTATTATTATTTTTTTGAGAGCCGATCCTTTTTTTTTTTTGGTAAGAGCCGATCCTATTTTTTCTCCCATAATCTTCTCTCACTCCCTATTTCTTCTCCCGCTGTTTTTCAGTTTTCAATCCCTATTTCTTCTCCCCTAATCTTCTTTCAATCCTTATATAGATCCCCTATTTCTTCTCCCTATTTCTTCTCCTGTATTCTTTTTTCAATCCCTATATAGACCCCATATTTCTTCTCCGATAATCTTCTTTCAATACCTATATAGATCCCCTTTAGTTTCTTGTTTGGATTTCATTCATCCATAAACCCTTTTAATTGAAAAAAAAAAAAAAAAAAAAAAAAACAGAGCAACAAACACCCTTTTAACTGAAGTATCTTCAGAGAAATGAAAAAAAAAAATTTGCAAACATTGAACTCCGATGTAGGAAACGATCAGAGGAGGATCCCCTTATTTCTTGCACATCGTCTCCAGATTTCTAGGGTTTGGGAAGACAAAAACCTAAAAAACAGATGGGAAGATGAATTTTTTTTTCATTTTCTTTTTACTTTTAATGTAGAAGATGAAAAATTGGTAATTAAAAATGTTTTTTACTTTGGGGGGAGGTATTATGGTCTTTTACTTTTAGAATAAGGGCATTATTATCATAATATTTGCAACTAACGGGACTCTACTAACGGGTAGGTCTCTTTGATTAACGGTGGAAAAATTTTGGGTGGTAGATGAGACATTTAGAATGTTTTGAGTGGTAGATGAGACATTTGAAAATTTTTAGGGTTAGATAGAATTTAACATCCTTTTTGGGGGTTAGATGAAATTTTTTCTATATATATAGGGACAACCCTTACATGTCCATCTATGTTTATTTGAGAAACAAGCTTTGGAAAACATTTCCCATCAGTTCCTGATCTCATCTTCTTCTGTATTCATCCATGGAAATCACAAAGTCACTCCTTATGGCCACCTCCAATTCACTAAAGCCTTTGCTAGATGAGCTCCCTAGGGTTAACTGGTGGGGTGACTTTGCTCTCTACCAATGGGAAGGCTTCTGGTATGTACCTCGGCACCTCGAAGGCGCCATCGAAGCTCAATCGCATTTTAAAGCACACGATGCTGATGTTATCTTAGCTTCTTCCATGAAAACTGGCACTACATGGACCAAGGCCCTCGTTACCTGCATCATGAATCGTCCATGTGAAGATAGCATCAATGGTACTGATGAAGCCCCTGTCAATGGGGATCCCTCTAAGCAATTGGAGGACCCTTTGGTTACTAAGAATCCTTCTGCCTACGTAAAAACCTTAGAGATTCATCTCTATAAGGGAGACCCAACTCCTCCAGACCTCTCAGGTATCCCTTCTCCTAGGCTCTTTCACACTTACATGCCCTACAAAGTTATGCCGGAATCAATCAAGAACTCCGAGTGTAAGATCGTTTATGTGACTCGGAACCCTAAAGATACCTTCGTATCGCTATGGCACTTCATGAACTCATGTAGGACAGCTGAACAAGGACCATTTCCGATAGAAGAAGCATTTGAGAGCTTCTGCAATGGAATTCATGCTTTTGGTCCCTTCTTTGATCATGTCATCGAGTATTGGAATGAGAGCTTCAAGAGGCCTGAGAAGCTACTGATGTTGAAGTATGAAGAGCTGAAAATAGACCCAAGGAGAGAAGTGAAGAGGCTATCTTCGTTTCTTGGAAAACCATTGATGAAAGAGGAAGAAATTGATCATGTGCTGTGGAACTGCAGCATAGACAGGCTTAAGAACTTGGATATAAACAAGAATGGAATAGACCCTTGGATTGGAGTAGCCAATAGTTCATTTTTCAGGCTTGGTGCGGTTGGCGATTGGAAGAACTACTTCACCTCTGAGATGAAAGAGCGACTCGATCAACTCACTCGTCAGAAATTACAAGGATCTGGCGTGGATCTTGAAATATGAAACTTTAATTAGGGCAAAGCATCTGATCTTATGTACCCTCCGCTGCTTTTTTTTTTTTTTTTTTTTTTCTTTTTGTGTGCACCCGAAAGATAAGGATGCAAATCCACTCGTGTGGTCAGAGAGGCACCAGCCATGCGATTACAATTGATGCGACTGACTTACAAGACACAATTTTTATCCATAAAATAATGTGTAGCCCAGTTCAAATACAAGTAAGCGTATATACTCCACGGGACTTGATCACCGTCCATGGTGTGTGGATCCATCACCCACTGAATATGGATAATGATTGGGTCCTATACAGAGTACACGCACGTGCAGGTGAGTCGCCCTCAATAAAGTGTGGATGCCTTCGTTTTTTTTGTTTGGGAAGATGTCCCAACTGTTTATTTCTGCAAGTGTTGTTGTAATTTAATGTTAATGTTTACTTAATCAGACTCTCATTTTTCTTTGGGAAAATATTATGCATCTTTTCTACACTTTACCTTTTGCCTTTAATTACATAAATCTCTCTTTAATTGTTATGACATGTCTGTTAACTTATGACGTGGCCTCCTCTAAAATATCTTAATCCCAAAACTATCCACATTCTCTCTGCAAATTCACTATTTCTCGTTTTTTACTCAACGGAATCTTCATTTTATTCCCAGTATGGAGCCTGAATCTGCAGACCATATTCTTCTCTCTTGCCCTTTTGATAGGATGGTTTGGTTTGGATCATCCTTTCTCATATGGCTCCTTATGATGACTCTATTAAATTTTATGAATGGTTACAATGCTAGAATGCTCTTTTTAAAAACTCAAAGGCTTTGGTTTCCTAGTCTTTCTCATTGGCCTCCTTTATCTGCTAGTTTATATGGTTGGCCCGGAATGACCTTCAGTTTAACAATAAGGATTAGAGCCCTTTGAATGTGATTGCAAAAAACGAGTACACTTTTGGTGAGTTCGCCTCTATTGCTTTCCCTGATATTGCTTTGGATTATCCTTCCTCATCGGCATCTCCTGCTGCTGTCTCTTGGTCCCCTCCTCCTTTGCATATGATCGAAATTAACATTGATGCCAGTTTTCAAACTGATACTTCTCATGGTGGATTGGGTTTTCTTTTTAGAGATCATCATGGTAATATTCTTAAAGCTATCTCATGTCCGTGGAAATTTGCAAATGCTTTGGAATGTGAGGCTTTTGTGATAAGGTCGGTTGTCCCAAGGGGAGCAAACAAGTTGGCTCACACCCTTGCTAGGGAGGCCTTGGACTCTTACAATTTGGTTTTTTGGTCATGTTTCATTCCTTGGCTATCTGAATCTGCTGAGAGTATAGCCTCAGCTTGTACCTGTTTTCTTTCTCAATAAATTCATTTCTTATCAAAAAAAAAAAAAAAAAACACCCTCAGAGGTTGTTGCCTTTGAGGCAAATTTCTGACGGAGTACAAATTGCCGAAGCCGGGGTAACCTTAGCCTTGGTAGGGCCTTGGCCCATTAGCTCTGTCTCGGACTTTTTGTAGGGTTGGAATCTGTAAAATTTAAAGTTTAAAAACATAAAAGATATTTAAATTATCTTTGTTGGAGGCCCATGGGCTAAAAACCCTAACCCAAGGCAGAAAAGTTTCAGGCAGGCTTCTGTTTTTTGGCCCCAAGTTGCACCCCATGATTTCCATGAAGAGTTCAAGTGGGATGGGATTTGTGGTCAGGAAAAATATCTGACTTGCAAGAGAATATTTGTCCTCAACCTTTTGTTACTCTTTGGGCCCTTTTGGTTGATCCAAATCATCTCCTGCGAGGGTATCTCGCAGAAGACGTTGCTGCTTTTGTCGGATGGATGTCACTTGTAGTAATTTTTATATATCCAACGTCTCTAGACATCCTGCTGCAGTAAACCAATCGTGAATGTTAAGCACCATATCGATAGTCATGGTAAATTAAACTCTGTGACTCCCTTCGTTTTATCTTTATCCTTAGTGCCACAGTTGTTCGATAGCTTTTCGTGGGTGTTTTGCAGGTGACTGGAAAGACTCCGCTCAACTACACTCTCTCTTTGAACATACTTGGTAAAGACTCATTGAACGGAAGCATTAAACGAGACGAAACAGAACACAGAAAGGGTATGAGATTACATATTGCATAAGCATTTTCTCAATACCCCTTCATAATCGCCATTTTTTTTCTTGAGCAGGTTGAGCTCCCTAACGCAAACACCGGGTTGAGATGGGCTGTCGCCACACTTTCTCTTTCGTTATATCAACCCATTTCTGCTCCTCCAGATTATACCTTTTTACATTACATATATAAAACAATCTAGACGAACAGAGACATCAATAATTATTAAAATAACCAATTAAGAATGTTACAAAAATTGCTCTAAATTACTGCTTTATCAAACGATCCAGAAGAAAAAACAACGTTTCTTACCTCTCCTCAGACCACCTGTGATTAGACGCCTTCAGCAACTTCTGTCGTTTGCTGTTGAAAGCACTCGGTATCTCTTTCTCTCTCTCTCACGTTTCCCACATGATTTTGCCTTGCGAATCCTGTTCGAACTTTCACGCTTCCTCTTCTTCCTAGTTCTCTTTTTCTCTTCGGTTTTTATTTCCATTTCTACTTTCTCATCTCCTTTCTCCTCCGCAGATTCAAAATCGATCAAACTTTACTTCTTCCTCGATTTCCTTTCTCCTCCGCTGATCTCAACTTTTTTTTGGTGGGTATTTGAAAGTAGGAAGAAGAAAGCTTGTAGTTCGCCAAGAAAGGGAACCTAAGCTCGGATCTCAACTTTCTTCTTTCTTCTTCCTCTGCCCTCTCTCCTCTCAGAAACAGACCTCTTGTCTTCAAAATGGTTTCATGGGAATCAAAATCGACAATCGATATATGGTGCTTACCATTTACGGTTTGGTATCTTGCGACAGGATTTCTTGAAACATCAGATATAAACAATTACACGTGACATGAATCCATCAAAAGCAGTAACGTCTCCTGCAGATGCCCTCGCAAGAGACGATTTGGATCCCTAAAAGAGTAGGATGGAGGGATGGGAGAAGGACCAAATTCATTTTCATGATTGAAAGGTATAGTTGATAAGAAAAATGAGAAGCTGAATGGATCTATCATTAATTAGTAGGGTGGTCAGTGGTGGGATGATTGCAGCCATCGAACAAAGAGAAGATCGGATACTTTCAATTTGGTTATGGTTTTCCTGGTTGGATTCTGCTATATATTGTGGCTTTAAACTGATCGAAAGCCAGTTCAATCTGGTTTCAAAAACTATGGTCACTACCATCGTTCAATCTCCTTGCCTGGATTGATGGCTATGGTCCTGATTCTTTTATAATGGTAAGGTGTTGAGAATAAGAGAGGTATATCTATAGTCCTAACATCAGTCATCTGGTACGTTGGATGTTGTGTTTTAATATTCCCTTCCCATAAATGATTTTAGTTTAGTTTTACCAAAAAAAAATGATTTTAGTTATTAATACCTACTTTAAGGTTTTGGGTTCGATCTTCTCCATGTCATATTTCATCTCCAATTGGGGAAAAAAATTTGTACAATGGGGATCAGTTCCTCAAGAAAGGAGCGAAAAACCTGAAACTACGGGTGTCAAAATTGGGTCAAATCAAAAAGTAAAATCAAATGAACCAGTCTGATTCAGTGCGGACTAAACTAAATTCCAACTTTATTAGTTCATAATTGAGCTAAGTTTTTAGAGCCTCGTGAAAAACCAAATCAGATCAAATTGATTGATAAACCCAAACTAAATCGATCGATTATATTCAAATTGAACCAGTGTGACAATGGACTGACAAGAGCCATTAAGCGAACTTTTGCTAAATATATACATAAAAAGCTGTAATCAAACTAGCCCAATAGAACCAACTAAGCCAATTAATTTATTTACTTACATATATAGGAAACTGAAACAGGACCAAATGGACTGATGAAGCCCATAACTGATCCGGACTAAAACAAAAAACCAATCAATCCAAACTGAACCGATCCATTGACAACCCTAAATTATTCACGTTGGACATCTAGATATAGGGACAACCCTTACATGTCTATCTATGTTTATTTGAGAAACAAGCTTTGGAAAACATACATTTCCCATAATTCCTGATCACATCTTCTTCTGTATTCATCCATGGAAATCACAAAGTCACTCCTTATGACCACCTCCGATTCACTAAAGCCTTTTCTGGATGAGCTCCCTAGGGTTAACTGGTGGGGTGACTTTGCTCTCTACCAATGGGAAGGCTTCTGGTATGTACCTCGGCACCTTCGAAGGTGCCATCGAAGCTCAATGGCATTTTAAAGCACACGATGATGATGTTATCTTAGCTTCTTCCATGAAAACTGGCACTACATGGACCAAGGCCCTCGTTGCCTGCATCATGAGTCGTCCATGTCCAGATAACATCAATGGTATGATCACCAAGGATCCCTCTAAGCAATTGGAGGATCCTTTGGTTACAAAGAATCCTTCTGCCTACGTAAAAACCCTAGAGATTCACCTCTATATATAAGGGAGACCCAACTCCTCCAGACCTATCAGGTATCCCTTATCCTAGGCTCTTTCACACTCACATGCCCTACAAAGTTCTGCCGGAATCAATCAAGAACTCCGAGTGCAAGATCGTTTACGTGACTCGGAACCCTAAAGACACCTTCATGTCGCTATGGCACTTCAGGAATACAGTTAGGACAGCTGAACAAGGACCATTTCCGATGTAAGAAGCATTTGAGAACTTCTGCAATGGAATTCATGCTTTTGATCCTTCTTTGATCATGTTATTGAGTATTGGAATGAGAGCTTAAAGAGGCCTGAGAAAATATTGATGTTGAAGTATGAAGAGCTGAAAAGAGACCCAAGGGGAGAAGTGAAGAGGCTATCTTCGTTTCTTGGAAGACCTTTGTTTGGTGAAAGAAGAAGAAATTGATCGAGTGCTGTGGAGCTGTAGCATAGACAGGCTTAAGAACTTTTGGATGTGAACAAGAATGGAATAGACCCTTGGATTGGAGTAACGAACAGTTCATTTTTCAAGTTTGGTGCTGTTGGCGATTGGAAGAACTACTTCTCCTCTGAGATGAAAGAGCGACTCGATCAACTCACTCATCAGAAATTACAAGGTTCTGGCCTATGCTCCCATCACCATCAACGTCTACTGAATCCACACTCCAAAGGTGGATATTCCCTTCTCCTCGTACGCTTAATGGAAGATCCACAACCACCCCAAGATAATTAGGCTTTCATATCTATGGGTTTGTCAACGGATCGGTCCAGGCCCATTGGTGTTGAGTTTTATAGGATCTGACGGAGATATATTTATTAAGATATTCGGACTGGGTGGGCTGCATGTGGATATTAATTAACGGGCCTATCTGGTTTCAGATTGTTATCGGGCTTAGCTTATTAGATTGGTATCGACGATTCGGGTTGAATGCCTGATGGGAAACTCATTAAGCCCATCCAGAAGGGTGAGATTGTAAAACTAGCTGGGGTTTAATATTTGGTTTAAATTTGTCTAGTTTGGACCATTGTAGGCTTCTGATTCATTGGTCCAATTTCAGACTAACCCCGAGCAAAACGGGACTGATAAGATACGCAATACCTCAACCTGAAAATATTTCCAATAACATTTCAGTCTAGATTAATTTGGAATTAATTCAAACCAACTCGGTCCCAAAATTAAAATTAATACCCCTAGTCACGTCCCTGTGTAATTAATTATTGAAGAACTAAAGAGTTCATTTGCTAAAATGTTAACGGAGTAACTTCGTCTCACATTGACCTTGACCTTGTCACTTCATAAAATTATGGGAATTGTAGGCTAACTCTAGCGTTCTGGACTCGGGGTGTTAAAAAAAAAAAAGAAGTTGATTTAAGACATTATCATTTTACAAATTTCCTTCAATTGTTAAAAATTTACTATCAAATTAACCTCATCATTTTTATTAATTTAATTAGATCACAACCACCCCCCATGGTAATTAGGTTTCTATTTTTTGGTAAAAGATAATTAGGCTTTCACATTTAGGGGTGTCAATGGGCTTATAGGGTTTGATTGAAACATGCCTTAAGAGATTTGGGTTAGGTGGGTTGTACTATGCATATTAATTAACGAGTCTGTCTGTTTCGGATTATTATCGGGCTTAGTTCATCAGGTTGGTATTGGATTGATTCGAAATGGTTTGGGTTGAAAGCCTGGTAGAAAACTAATTGGTCCGGTTCAGATCATTATCGGGTTCGGACTCATTGGTCTAATTTCGAACTAACCTGGAGCAAACTAGGACCGATAAGATATGCAATACCTCAACTCAAAAACATTCCAATAATTGTTCTCAAAATTGATACCCCTATTCATATCGAAGAAGCAATTATTGAAGAACAGAAGAGTTTATTTGCTAAAATGCTATAACAGAGTAACTTCATCTCAAATTGACCCTCTCCTTGGCACTTTATAAAATCATGGTAATTGTATGGTAACTTTAGAGTTCTAGACGCAGGGTGACAAAAAATAAAAATAAAAAAAGAGTGATCTTCAAATAAAAGGATTGTTGTTTGAAGACATTACCATTTTACTACTTTTCTTCAATTGTTACAAATAATTTACTATGAAATTAACCTCAAAATTTGAAATTTGCCAAAAGATGAAGAGTAAAAATAACAAGAGAAAAAAAGAGCAAGAAATAAAACTTATAATTTTATTAATTAAAGAATTATCTATGACCGATCTCGATTCTAACTTATTCCAATTGTGTCAAATTCGGTATCAGTGGAAGCCGATACTATTGTCAATTCTATTTTCTTGAATCTTGTCAATATCATATTAGACAAAGTATTGAGTTTCTCTTCATTGATTCTTGTCTTTATAGCGGTTGCATGTGATTCTAAAGGCAAAATTAGTATAATATTAGGGAGATAACATTTTACCAAAACGAAACAACCAATAAGCAATGAAATTACAACCTTATTTCTAGAAGGAAAAAAAATAATGATGATCCACAATGACAAATGAAAAAACAAATTGTATAACTTGAAAGCCTTCATAAATTAAGCAATGAAATATAATATAGCAAACGTTTTTCTAATCGGCATGCCAAGTATTTAACACGCGATTTGTCAACATCTTTTTTCAAAAGTGAGTAAAAATCCTACTTTCTATTTCTGAAGTTTAAATAATATATGACAAACAAACAAATTGTCAAAAAATAAACATGATTTGCTGTCAATATTGAGGATACAAAAGAAAAAAATAATTCCTTTTTTATTACATATAATTTTGGTTTTAAACCTTTTTTTTTTTTTTAAGCATGAAAACTTCTCAACTAACCATGCAGCCTGTCTCATTCCGTTACCCCACCAAAAAAAAAAGAAAAGAAAAAAAAGAAAAAGAAAAACCATCAGCCTTCTCTTTCATGGTCAGCTGCTTCAAATGTCAAGTATATATATAAAATATAAATATAAAGAAAAAAAATACTTGACATAAAAAATGATAAAAAAACAAAATATAATTTTGATTTTCTACTTTTTTTTTTGTAATTCAATATGTAGATTCTTCAATTATGTCATTGATAGAAATTTCTATTGATGTCTTCGACATTATGACTTTACATTTGGGTTTTGTTTCTTGTTCATTTTATTACATTATTAATTCTATTAATTTTCTTGTCTTCAGGAACCTTGATTATCCTTGTCTAGGTGTTTGGGATTTATTTTTTTTTTTTTTTCCTTGTCCATTGTATTAAGTTTTTTTACCTGTTGTTGGTTTATAAAAATAAATAAATAAAAAAATAAATAAATAAAGTAAATTTGAAATTTAAGGATTTTTTAATTATTGTGATATATTTGGTAGTTTTGAATAGTTTTTAATTTTTAAGGAGATCTTCCTCTCTTATATATGAGCCTTTCTCTACCTCCACGTTGGCGTCTCGTTTCTCTCGCTCTCGCTCTGTCAAATTTCTCCTCTCTTTGTCTTGGCCCAGTGAGACTCGATCTCTCTGCAACTCAGACCGAAGCGAAGAACGGGTTTCTCAACCAATCGGTGAGATATCTCATTTATTTAATTCCATCAAAATTTTCGTTTCATTTTCTATCGATCCTATCCATTAATAGAAGATTGTAACTTCTAACTTCTCCGATCGTCAATTTCAATCACTTGTTCTAGGGTTCTTCCTTTCGTTTTCTTTTATATTTACTATCTTTATCCCGATTATCCTTTAAATATGGGCTGCACTGTAAGAGAGAAACATCTCGGAAGCAATCGGAAAGCTCGATCAATGAAACTTGAAATCGATACCCACCATCCAGACAGAACGGGGCTCGCCGCTACCTTGCATGAATTCGGCCTGAAACTACCTGATCATCGACTCTCCGATGATGGTGAACACCACAGAAACCCTAATATTAATCCTAACTCTAATTACGATGAGGGTGGTTGGGGGTACTGTACTGAAGACCAATTAGAAGAACTACTGTTGAAGAATCTTGAATTCTTGTATAATGAAGCGATTGCGAAACTAGTTGCCCTTGGATATGAGGAAGATGTTGCCTTGAAAGCAATCCTCCGTAATGGCCATTGTTATGGTAGCATGGATGTCCTAACCAACATCCTCCACAACTCGCTTGCTTATCTGAATAGCACCTGTAGCAGTAACAATGGGAATTCTGATGAACCTGAATCGGTTTTTGTGGATTTGAGGCAACTTGAGGAATACTCACTGGCGGGTATGGTGTGCCTGCTTCAGCAGGTTCGACCCCATTTGAGTAAAGGGGATGCTATGTGGTGTCTCCTCATGAGTGATCTCCATGTTGGCCGAGCTAGCACCATGGAGATCCCAGTCCTCCCTCCCTCTAACTCTGGTAGTAATCCTACTGTTGGTAATTCTGAAACTGTAAATGGCCACAACATTGGAATTGCCCCTGGGCACTGTAAATTTCATGGAGGTTGGGGATTTGGAGGTGGAGGACCTTGTGATTTTCCTGTTTACGGGGGTTTCTCTTCATGTTTTGGAAATTCATTGACAAAAGACATTGAGTGTCCTAAGAGGTTTAATCTATCCCCGTCTATGAAGATTCTGTTGAAAAGGAATGTTGCAATGTTTGCTGCGGGATTCCGGGCCAACACAAAAGCAACTGTGGTACAAACTCAGGTGCAATCACAGTCTTGCCCTAGCTCTTTGTCAAGTGGTGAACAACCCACGGGGATTGTATCTGGATCTGAAGTCCAATCTGAGCTCCTTGAGGAGCCTCGAGATTCGCAGAACTCTGATGTGGTGAACTCTGTGTTGTGTAGCTTGGGTAACTTGAGTCTTGATGATAAACCAGATGGTGGGGCAGTTGATCAAAAGAATGAGATGATCATGAATCTAATCCATCAGATTAGGGAACTTGAGGGACAGGTGAAGGAGAGGAAGGAGTGGTCCCACCAGAAAGCAATGCAAGCTGCTAAAAAGCTCGGCAATGATCTTACGGAGCTCAAAATGTTAAGGATGGAGAGGGAGGAAACCCAGCGTCTGAAGAAGGGTAAACAGGCTCTTGAGGACACTACCATGAAGAGGCTCTCAGAGATGGAGAATGCTCTGAGGAAAGCTAGTGGTCAAGTTGATCGTGCAAATGCAGCTGTGAGACGGCTTGAAACTGAGAATGCTGAGATCAGGGCAGAGATGGAAGCTTCCAAGTTGAGTGCATCAGAGTCGGTCACAACCTGTTTGGAGGTTGCAAAAAGGGAGAAAAAGTGCCTTAAGAGACTTCTGGCATGGGAGAAACAGAAAGCTAAATTGCAAGAGGAGGTTGCTGAGGAGAAGCAGAAGATTTCGCAGTTACAACAGCAGTTGCATCTGATCAAGGGGACTCACAAGGAAACTGAGGTGAGTTAAACAAACATCTTATGTTTGCGTATTCTCTTTGCTCTTCTGCTCTATATGAGGTTCAATTTTAACGTAAAGCAAAGGAACACCATGGGTAATGATAATGTTAACCAAGGGAATATGAGTTTCTCACTATGTATATCACCTGAGGCTTATCATCCTTTATAAATCATCGATCACACGTCACATTTGTGCTCTGTAAGGACACTGATGTGATCATTCAATCAGTTTTCCACATCTTATATGGGTTTATAATTCTGTATCAATCATATGGGATGCTTCCAATGACATTTGGACATGTCTTGCCTCTAAAATGAACTTTTTCAACTAATCTTTTTTTCACGACGCATAACCAAATTAGTATCAGTTCCCCTTTATTTAGACTGGATTTTATTCTCTGCCAACATTCAAGAGTTAGTGTATTAAGGTGCACCCAGTCCATTGTATTAGCTCTCATCAACTCTCATGATATGCTGTCTTTTCTATTCAATTTATTTGGTAGTGGAAAATGGTTTCGATTCCACTTCCTCTTATTGACATAGTTGAATTAGATAGCCTTTATATTTTTGGAATCTCCTTATTACAGGGGAAGTGGAGGCAAGAGTTGAAGGCTAAAGAGCTGGCCATTACTCAGGCAGAGGAGGAAAAGAGATCCAAGGATGCAACTGAGGTCAGTGTTAAAAGAAAACGGGATGCCTTACAGCGCAAAATAGAGATCGACTTCCAGCGCCATAAGGATGATATCCAAAGACTGGAACAAGAACTCTTTCGCCTCAAAGCATCAGCAGAATCTACTCAGCTAAATCTCCCATCAAATACCTTCTGCACGGGAGACTATGAAACAGCCAAGTCCCAGAAAGAAATAAATGCAAGAATGCTTCAAGAATTGAACAAATTGCAAGATTCTTCAGATAAAGAGGATAACTTCGACAGGGAGTGCTTAATTTGCATGAAGGATGAAGTTTCGGTTGTTTTCCTGCCATGTGCTCATCAAGTTCTGTGTGCCAATTGCAATGAGGAATACATGAAGAAGACCAAAGCTACTTGTCCATGTTGCCGTGTTCAGATTGAACAAAGAATCCATGTTTATGGTGCAAGCTCCTAGGTCCATTGAATAAGTGCCAGAGAACAGTCCTTTGGTGGATTGAAAATATACTTTCGTACTTTCTTACCGTTGGAGTTGCTGGCTATGTTTTTTCCTTGCACCGTATAACATATCCAGGTGTGTCAGCATAATTAGTTTCAATAAAAGAGTAGATTGTCTCCCAGGCTGTTCTTTGATCTCCCATAAGAGGAATGCACAATGCTGGTGAATAAAGTTGAACCTAATGCTTTACGAAAATGGGATTTAAGAAAATGCTTATTACTTTTGTATTGCTTTCCATATATCAGATAATGTTGAAAGAACATTTATATCAAATTGCCAATAATTGCCAAAGTTTGTGGATTGAATCTTATGTTCTTGAATCGGAGTTTGTCTATGCTTGTGGCTATGCTTGTTGTGTAAAATACTTCATGTTTGTTTGCTCGTTATGTTTAACTTCTAATAATTTTACGCTATACTTATTAGGCTGTATTACATATACATGTATATTTTTTGTATAAAATTGGATACAAATCGAGCATCCAGTTTGGTTGTTATACTCCAGTTGCCATGGATTGCAAAGATTTGACGATCTTTACCAAATTTGAGGTGAACATACCCAAGTTCAGTATGCAATCAACTGTCCTGGTTCTTCCCCAGTTCCTTCTCGGACCTGGAAACCTACCTGGCCAGAAAAGTTTAGCATGTTAGCTTCAAATGGGAGTCTATAAAGAACCATGGAGATCATTTGGGTGTAGTCAGTTTTGCAGGTTAGAGAATTTTTGTGGGGTGTCCCTTACTGAGATCTGCTCTGGAGAGACTGAGACCTTCTTACCCGGTATAGTGCTTTGGGTGTCCTGAGCGGTTGCATGCTTGTTGGTGGAAAATATGTTGAAAAGACTTCTTGGATTAGATGATTGAACTGTGAAAACTGTATCCCATGTCTTTGAACCATTTGCCATAGTGCTAACTGAAACAAAGTTTGTGATATGAACATTCAATGTTCTTCCATTAGTCTAAGTTGAATCGTCAGACTAAGTTGAATCGTCAGAATGCCAATTGGTGGGCCTGAAGGCTTTGAGCTATCTGAGGCTGTCTGTTGACTCTGTTCTGAAAACCATTGATTGTGGAGAGGCCTACTCAACCACTACTAAAGTTTGTGCATGGTATTGTTTAATGAGGCTACGCTTAGACGTGCTGGTTTGTTCTCTTTTTATAAGAGGAAAAGAGAAAGTTATCCTTTTAACTAGGAAGTAATTTTGGTTTTCTGGGTACTTATGTTTTCTTTTTATTTTATTTTTATTATGGATTTAAAAACTAGAAATAGATTAAACAGAAGTGGCTGTGATTGGTGATGAGAAAGGCATATACCACACACAAAGACCATTTCATGGAGAGTAAGAAGTGGTAAGGTGCAATTTACCTCCAGAAGTTGAGTGGTGAAGAAAGATATGGATTCATTTGGTTAACTAGAAATTAGAACTTTATTAGTTAAAATGAAAATATAAAATATTTTATTTTTTAGAAAAATAAAAAATGTACAGAAAAATATAAAACATTAGTACACTTACCCTGTAAAATATTAGTGAGCAAAGACAGTCAACAATCCCTTTTGAACATTTAACTCGCTCCTCTTACCTAGTGTTGCATTGGATTGCTTGGTTTCAACCTAAACTGAAAATTTTATTTCTAGTGCTATACCCATTGAATTTTGAAAAGCTAAGGTGATGTTCTGAAAATGGAGTCCAAGAGTCAAGCAAATATTTTTTACCTGGAAAGAGTATAATTTGAAATTAAACCCAGTAAAAAGACTATCCTTCTAATTTCTAAATGGGCACAATCGAGATGTTTCCTAATTTAAACTCTATCCTACCATCAGTAATAAACCTTGCCACCCAAGCAGAGGGCTTCTCCACAACCATGTTTAATTGTATATTCATATTATGATGAACGAAATTTGAGTATGATTTTGGTGAAAAAGATGGTATTCACTTAAATGCTACAACAAACCATTAGCAGACAACCAATAGCAACGAGAAAAGCATCTCATGATTTAATTGTTTTTCTTATCTGTTTGATCTGATTCATATGATCAAGAGGAAATTAAACCATTACAGTGAACAGAATTGCTGCTGGGAGATATATAGTCGCACAGCTCCTGGGGCATTGAGAACATGATGGCTTGTTGGCCTTGTGGTTTAAATCTGGGGGTCCTCCTTCACTTCATCATATCAGGTAGACTCTGCTTGATTATTCAACACAGGAAAGCTTTCATTAAATCTTCTTCACATAAGATTAACACTAGGTTAACGGTTAACCCATACTACACATTTCTCCTCCATGGCCTCACCTTGCTTGCACCAGGCCCAGGCCCATGCCCAGCCAAACTATTTTTTTGTTCAAAGTTAAGCTCGATTGTCGCCTTACTTGCACAGGTTCATGGGCCCATATCATACCAATTATGAATTATCTAACTGTTCTGAAGTGGCCACACCAAAACCAATTGCTCTTCCCGTACAGGCACCCTCCCATAGATCCATCTCCATGGTGGGATCCACGGCCTCCGGTACCCTTACGGGGAGAGAGAGAGGATCCAGGCCCGGCAAATTCTGAGGTCGGACCAGGTCCAACTCTGGATAGGTATAATGGGCTGAGGCTGAGATGATGTATAACTCTTGTCCCACATAAGACCCTTCGAAAGGTATCTATCAAAAAAAAAATCTTGTGCACCAGATATTTAAAATTGTAACTTTTTAGCCACGTGTCAAGCCTAATGATGAACCATCTGGCAAACCATGGTCTTCATATTGAGGAGTTGAGAATGCACGAGAGAGAAGGCAGAAACCACAATTTATTGTCAAACTGTTTCCTCATTCATGTGAAATGTTATGTTAGGTTAGGTTAACCATCCACACTGATGCCTGTCCAGTTGAAAGTCAAAGTTACAGTTACGGCTGTGAGCATTACTCGTGATCTTTACGTGTTCGAAAAGCTGTAAAAACCCATATTGGACATTTGGACCCAAACCATCTGATTGGTAAAGCAGGTTAGTTTGGGGAAGAAAAAATCAGGGCCAAAAGTCTGCTGTAACCAGATCGGTTAAACGGACCCTTTGTGGTCGATTTTAGGTTAATCTCGTGAACCAAAGTCAATTTGGTTTTCGGTTTGGTCCGACCCATTAATGATATACACTTTTTTCAGTTTATAATTTCATGAATTGATTCCTTGCATCTCAGTCAAGATTTTAATGATTCACATATCTGGCTCCACAAATTTCTGCAACCAAAGTTCAAACTTCAAACCCACCGTAGAAAATGGTTGATGAATTATGGGTTTGGTTCGTATTTTCAACCCAAATACAACTAACCGCCCGGTTCAGGTATCAAAATTAGGCAATCTCAACATTACCATGTTTTAGACATCTATATATAACAAGTGTTTTTCAGAGTCCCAGAGAAGCTCAATGAATTGCAATTTCATTATATTTTTAAATACCAAATTCACTAGCAGATTACAGAAATAAGAAAACTGTAATGAGTTCATTGTATATTTGTCTCCCTCATTTGTATTTTCACCCCTGGGTTCTTTTAGTGAATTGGGTTTCTCCTGTGGACAATTTCACATCTCACACATGAAAGCAACAGCAACAGAGCTTTAATTTACTTTAATGGAGCACATGTGAATGAAGAAACATCAGTGGTCTCACCCAAAGTTGCATACAAAGTGATTACTTGTCTGCAATAGTCCAGACTCTTCCCACCGGCCTCATACACAAACTAGATTTTTATTTTTTTTTCATTTTTTAAAATTAGGTTCTACCTCATGGTCTCATTACTTGGAATCTAACAAATATACATAGCTGTTGAGATTCTTGTGAACTGTTATATACCCAGAGAGTCATCTAATCAATTATAGGAAGATTGATGTTGTGTACTGATATCCCCCCCTATCAGTTATACAGCTCTATTGTTTAGGCCAATCAAGGACTGTTTCCAATAATTTGGGCCTTCAGGCATGGAGATGGCCGGAAATCAAATTTCTGGTGAAGGTGATGTTCCAGTGAAGAAGACATGTATGGATATTTTGTTGGAGAAGATGAGAAGATTGCCTGGGTTAGTGTGGCAAACGACATTGAAGGTTGGTGGAGAAGACCCAAGAAGGGTCATTCATTCCTTGAAAGTTGGACTGTCATTGACATTGGTCTCGCTATTGTATCTCTTGGAGCCATTGTTTGAAGGTATTGGACAAAATGCAATTTGGACTCTCATGACTGTGGTTGTTGTGCTTGAGTTCACTGCAGGTGAGAATTTGCTTAAGGTAGTTGTGTTAGTCATTTTTAGGCATAGAAATCTAATCTCCAATCATAGATATATTTAGATTATTGTTTTTTTTTTTTTAATTCAACTTAACCCAATCATGTAAACTGGTCATCTAGGGGCAACCCTTTGCAAAGGATTGAATAGAGGACTTGGTACTCTAGCAGCAAGCTTGTTGGCATTTCTGATTGAATTTGTGGCAGACAAGTCCGGTCATGTATGTCGAGCTATTTTTATTGGAGTTGCAGTATTTCTGATAGGTATATTCTTTCTGCATGTTTTGAATCTTTATAATTCCATTAATAAGACCATCTTTATATGATTACTGTTGGTTGCAATAAGCATGAGTCGTCACTCTTCCAGCATTTTCTTTTCTTTTCATCTAAGAAATGTGTTTTGACATATAGAAGCTCTTTTTTTGACTTTTCTCCTCTCCTGTTCCTCCATTTTATTTTGGACAGGTGCTGCGACTACATACACGAGATTCTTTCCTTATATAAAGAAGAATTATGAATATGGAATTGTAATTTTTCTGTTAACCTTCAATCTGATAACCGTATCCAGTTATCGTATCCATGATGTGTTAGCATTAGCACATCAGCGGTTCTACACAATTGCGATTGGCTGTGGTATCTGTCTTTTCATGAGTCTACTGGTTTTTCCAAATTGGTCTGGGGAGGACCTCCATAATTCTACTGTTCTCAAGCTTGAAGGGTTAGCAATATCAATAGAAGGTATGTGAAATCTTACACAAGTATGCACCTGGAACTTCATGAACATTTGACCTGCTGATTCAAGAAGGAAATCAGAAGAGTAATGTTGTTTCACTCTTGAAGGATTATAAGTCATGTAGGCTGCATGGTTTTATTGAAGGATACTAATGTCACAGCAATAACACCTGAATGCAAACCATTGGATATGAGAATAGCAATAAGATGTCATTTGACACCATTCCCATGTTTAACTAGGTCCCTCTGAAGTGGCTTGGGCTGGGTTGTGGCTGGGTTGTATTTCTTTTCTTTTCCTCTTTCTTTTATCTGTTCTTTGCTTCTCCTTCTTTGATGAATCCCTCTTGGATCATTAGGCTAATTGAATACAATCTATTTACCCATCCCCCCTATAAAAATAAAAAAAAATTGCTTGTTACAGGCACATCATTTGCCTTCTATTTACATTATCTGTAGGTTATAAGACCCATCCAAATTATCAAGTCAAATCACTTTGTCAAAGTCATGATCTTAATAGCAGGAAATTTGAGCCCATGTACTGATTTTTGGAAAATTTTGCAAGTATTTTTACTGTCTCATGTAATGAGTCACTACTTATGGGTGTAAATCTTGCAGCTTGTGTTAACGAGTACTTCCAAGAACTGGAGAGCCAAGGTAATGAACATAAATTATCTGAAGACCCTATTTACAAGAATTACAAGGCAGTTCTGGACTCTAAATCCAGTGATGAGACACTGGTAACTTATAGCATTCTCTGCTCCTTTTTATATAATTCAACAATGCCTAAGAACTATGTGTCATACCATTTAATTGTCTTGATCCTCACTCCTATGATAAAATGATATCTTACATGGTTACCATTGATGACTCATAGAGATTAATTTTAAAGTGGCATCCCTGTTCTCCAAGTACAGACTAACAAGTTTAAATTGATCAGGCATTACATGCAAGTTGGGAGCCAAGGCATTCAAGACGATGTAACAGATATCCATGGCAACAATATGTGAAGTTGGGGGGTGTTCTTCGCCATTTTGGGTACACAGCTGTGGCTCTGCATGGATGCTTGCATTCTGAGATTCAGGTAACTTGCATTATCATTATCATCATTCAATTACATATTTACTTTCAGATTCTAGTATCGTTTAACATAACATCATTATCATTGTCATCTTGTTTTCATGTGACCTTAGGAGATCCCTTCTTGACCAAAACTCTGTCCTTGGCATTCATCTTTTTCTCAAACAGACAGTAGCATCATATCCCTCTGATTATAATTGAAAGTATGCTGAGACATGCCCATCAGCATTATTAGTTCCTTTTCAATGGAAAGTGATAGGACATGTCAGGCACATGATATAGTGATGTTCAAAAAGATCAATTAGTGACAAAACTCATCCTATATTAAACCTTTAATTATATAATTTAGAATGTATATGTGGCATCCAAGGGATTGTTGTGGTAGTATGAACTTAACACGGTGAATTCATGCATGCCACATAATAATGAAAGAAGCAATTTGTTAGTAAACAAAGTATATCTGACATTAGTAGGAAGAGTTTTGTTAAACGCCCATCACTTTCAATCCATACATATACCCTTTCAAATATATGTTAGTCCCAGGACATTTTTACATATTTTATGTTTCAGATATGATGCAACAATGTTTGCTTGATACATCAACCAATATTTTTATTGACTTACCGATTGATGCATAGGCTAGTTGTGCTTTGCAAAGTTGACATGTTGGAAATCTAGATCCAAGTTATGTTGGTGCCTACATCTTTTTTCTTTCGTCTGTGAGGTTACAGTAAAGAAAACAAGGGACTGGATTATCATAACCCATTAAGCAGAGCAGGTTAGAATGGGAAGAAAATTTCCCCTGTTTGGCTTGTAGTCTTGTATGACTCGGTACACCAAATTCTGTCACCTTTAAACATCATTTTAGTGTATTCTATTTAAAATGTCATTTTTGTTTCCTTCTTTAAGCCAGTTCTTCTTCATTATTATTGCTCGTTTCTGTTCTTTAGAGAATATTCATATACTCTCCATGAACAGAGTTAGACTGCATACTTATATTATTGCGATCAAATACAATATTAGATTTTAAGCCCTTCTGGGACTTGTATTCATATATCTTGCTAAGATGCTCAAAATTTTATCCTTAATTGTTGTTTGGATGAATATGTTCAGACCACACATTCAGTTCGAGCTCTCTTTAGAGATCCATGCATCCGAGCAGCAAAGGAACTATCAAAGGTACTCATGGAACTTGCTGACAGCATTAAAAACCACCGCCGCTGCTCTCCGGGGCTACTTTCTGATCAACTCCATGAAGCATTGCAAGACCTCAATACTGCCATAAAATCCCAACCTCGGTTATTCCTCGGCTCAGATCATAATAAAGAAACCAACATGCTTGTTCTGGCTGCTGCCACTGCAAATCAGAAGTTTAACAAGGACTCAGGGAGGTTATCCTCTGTCAAGACCGACAGCTCAGCGTTGCTCGAATGGAAGGGTAAAAAGGTTGGAGAGCAGTTCAAGGAGTCTGAACGTAAAACCTTAAGGCCAACATTGAGTAAGATTGTTATCACAAGTCTTGAATTCTCTGAAGCACTCCCTTTTGCTGCCTTTGCTTCTCTTCTAGTGGAGACAGTGGCAAGACTAGATCTTGTTATTGAAGAGGTTGAAGAATTGGGAAGGTTGGCATGCTTCAAAGAGTTGAAACCTGGAGATGAAACCATAGTAACTTGTGAGAGAACGCCAAGAAAGAACATTAGAAATCCGCAACCACAATTTATTTCTGAGGGACTGGGCTGATAAATGGTGATTCTGCCTACTCTTTGATGGCTACATGGTGCATCTCTATTCCAGACAATTAGTTATTAGCATGAATCAGTTATGTACTTTTCATATTAATATTTACCAACCATAGCTGGATTTCATTGTGGAAGACTCGTTCTTATTTCTTAGTAACATAATTTAAGTTGAATTACAGAAATCAAAGGCATTAAGTTTGATTTATTTCTTGGCCAAAAAATGTGCATTTGCTTGACGGTTTGGGTTCATCAAAAGTTAGCTTAATTTACTAGGTAGGAAAATAAGTGCTGTCTGTGTTGTTGTTTTGTGGGTTTTTTATTCCTTTTCTGAATTGGTGTTTGTCTTGCTTTCAAGGTTCAAGTGCACAGAGTCGGGAACGGGATCTGCCGCTGGTGATCTGCCTGTTTTCCCTGAAAATTGCCTTACCTCGCTGAATGGAAAACTTAGAAGGTTTGAGCATGTTTTGTGCACTTGAAATCATTGGCTAAACATTATTATTATTATTATTATTATTATTTTACTTTGAGTCATTAGAAATCTTTTATGTACTATCATATTATTGACATATTTATGTACGGTTCCTGTTTCTTGCCCTAGCAACCACAATATTATATGTGCAAATGGATTAAATACGTATTTCATTTACCTGTATTCTTGTCAGGTTTCAAGCTATTCCTAGTTGGATATTTTTCTTCACCACAACTCCTAGATAGAAAGTTAGAATCAAGTACTTAACAAAGAAACTGAGATGAAATAATAAAAATCTTTTATCCATGTGCACTTTATGAACCCTTTTTTTTGGGGGGGGTGGCAGAGGGAGGTTGCGCATTGATTCTCAATTTTAGCATTATAGGTAATATGAGTAGAGTAGAGGGAGAATATATTTAGATAACACCACTGGCACAGAAAGTGTGTTTTGGATAGGGAAGACCTTAAAGGAATTCTTAAGGATCCATTGGTGCAGCTTCTTTAAAAAGATTCTTATGGAAAGTAAGGAGGCAGAGAACAAACCTTCTTTTTTTTTAGAGAAGGATATATGCTTCTTTCTCTTCGATTTCATGGCCCATCACCTTTTTCATGACTTCGAAGAAGCTTCACTTTGCTTATTGCTCTTACTTGAATGTTTGAGGGTACTTTAAAGTTTCTGCCTATGCCTTTCTTGGTTTTCAAACTGGCGGCTAATACTCTTGATTGAAAGTTGAAATAAATTATACATAGAGCATGTAGGACCCACAGCAATCACACTAGTTAGATGAAGGACAAAATTTAAGAATCATTTTGGGGGCCTAAGAAGAGTAACTAGATAAGTAAAGAGATGTTCTTTGACTTCAGTTTCAAGAAAGTAATACAGATTCACAAAAACGATGCATCTGAATTCTTTATGAATAAGGATTTACTGGTTAAGGACTGTATTCAGCATGAGGCTCATCCAGCATGGAGATTTGAACTACTTTCCTAGCACAGCATTGCAGAACTAAATCTGAACTAGGAAAACTGCATATTATAAAGCACTATGGACATTAAAGATACTGCTACTAATAAATTATTTTAATTTAATTTTAATACCCCAAACTATATAAAATCTGTAGGCATAAACTGAACATTGGGTTACTAATGTGATTCAGTTAAATACCCTCTGGACTTAGTCAACTGAACCAAATCAATATGACCCAGCCAAGAGCTCAACCATTCACACGGTAGCCTCACAAACTATTCTTTATTTCCAAGCTCTTGTCCTTCAGTGGAATACATTTTAGCTGTTACCGCTTCAAGTCCATATTCCAACTGTCTGAATCCAAAGTTCCATAAGAAAGAGTATAGCTTGTTTCTGCATCCCTTTTCCTCACTTTCTCCTTCTTTTTTGTTTGGGGGTGGGGGGCGGGTTGTTAAATCTTGTTGCTACATCCACTAATACACAAATGAAGGTCATTCAGTGAACTACCTGTCGCAAAGATACCCTAGGGTGATTTTATTTTATTGATCGATATTTTAGTATTTTGGTTATGTTTGTTTTTTACTTGCGCGGTTTAAGTGATGTTAGAATGTCTTTATTATTATTATTATTATTATTATTATTATTATTATTATTGAATTCACCCCAAAGAAAATGTCTGTATTAACTGATGTCGAACATTGTGTTGTGTGTCCATTATTGCATTTGTGGAGTTTAGATGGTATTATTCCACTGAAAGAGTTTATTGCGTCCCACTTCTATACTTCATCCTAACTTGGTCAGTGCTACCAACAGGATACATAGGAGGGAAAGCCAATAATAGAATTCAAACTTCTGCATATATAATACATGGGACAGCTGGTGATGAAACTAAGTTCATTATTACATTAGAGCATAGATAACAAACTGTTCACACTTCACCACTGAGAAACTCCAGGTGCAATCGTTAAAAGTGATTGCCGCCAAGACTTGATACTTAAGAAAACTAATAGGGGCGGTACTTGGAATATTATACTCCAAGAACAATCATTAAAAGGTGTTGTCTCAGAGATCCCGCTCCTGTTGATCAACTACAATAATAAGCACATAAGAAAGTACTAGGACAATCTATGCCAACCCCTCCCTACTCAAGGCTACCTCACATGACAATCACCCAGTTGTCCTCTTGCAACCACAAGCCGCTTAACTCTCCCAGACTCCCGTCTCCACTGCTTTGTCTGCAAATTGGAGTGGGGTTGCAAGCTTCAAAACCTGCATTTAAGCTTTAATGAGTGACAATGATCTTTATAAGATAGCCCCATTAGAAAATGTGGTATATAGTGTCACACCATTGATGAGCTGGTCTTGGTTTCTCAGTGAATCAGTTGAATTGAAGCTCTGATATGTTCTGTCCTCATCTCCATACAGGCTCATGTAGTTTATTGGTCCTGAATAAGGTGACATACAGCTGATTCGACTAAGATCATCTGCCAGATCAACTTCCTCCATGAAGTTAGAGTAGGATGATGTGGGAGAGATTTCCGTAGAATCGGAATGTTGCCATGAAGTTTTCGAGTTCAGAAACTCATGATGATGAAAACATTCAGATCCAACATCTTGACCCTGGGAGTAATCCTGTGATAAGTCGCGGAGAAGTCTAAGAATACTATCTCAAAACCCAAACCATCTTAAAGAAGAAAATCAAGCACTACATTAACCCAAAGCTATCACACTTAAAATTGTTAGTCTAGCGTATTTTCTGTCAATATAATACCTTTGAAGAGTCCAGAATTAGATTAGGTGAAACCCAGAGGCCTCTTCCATCATCCTTGTTTGATTCCTGCTCAAACTCTGGCACCCTTGTAATTTCAAAAGGGGAAGTAACAGGACTTGAATAGTTACTCCCATTGTGTAGGTTAGAAGCTTGAGATAAACTTTCTCCAGGGTTCCTTAAGAGCTCAGTTGAGACTCCTGATGTCATGGAGTTCCCTCTGGCAGAAGTGACCCCTGCCCTTTTGGCTTTGGGTCCTCCTTGGCGATCACCCATCTTCTGTCCATTATCGTTCTTCTTAATTACACGACACAAAGCAAAAGTTCCCTGGAAAGAAATTCAACAACCAAATACTGTCAGAGTTAAAACTTAAAGTTGATCACTTAAGCTATTCCATAATGAGATAGTTGAATGTACCTGAAAACCAGATGATCCTTGAGAAAGATCATCACAAAGGCGATATTCATGCATCACCCAGTCCGTCCGATCTCCTAAAGGTGCTCGTCCACGATAGAACACTAGGGTCTTCCGAAAAGCAGTCGCAGCAGACTGGCATACTATTTTGCGGTCTTTTCCGGTGGCTTTCCAATATCCAGCTCCAGTGGCTCTATTTGTACGTGAACCATTTGGATATTTACGATCCCTGGGGCAGAAGAAGAACCATTCCATATCCCGTTTTGGGAGGAATGATTTGTCTATGATTCATGATAAACAATGCAGATTTCATTAACTTCCCAATGAATTAAAATAAAGCAAACAGGAAACTATGTTGTGATTACTTTTCCCGTAAAGGAAGGAAAAGAAACCCAATTGAACTGGCTTTTAAAAGAAAAAGTGAGATACCCCACAAAAATAATTCTTCCAAGTGGTGGAAGTTGACAAGAACAACAAGCACCTTCTTTAACACACCTAAAGAAATACCAAGTGATTCGATTCCTTACTGATATTATATCAGCAGAACCATATCCTGCCACAGTAACACACTTGCCAAACCCATATCATGAAAACTTGTGGATATAGATAGTGCAGAATCTTGGGGATGGTCTAGCTTTCTCTAAATAAATTAGTACTCTTTAGGGTAGTCAGAATTCAGAGACTCAGTGAATCAAACTTTGGTGCTCTTTCTCAGGTCTATGAATCAGAAAGCCAGCCAACTTGGCGTGCACAGTTTATGGTCTGAATTGCCTTAGCCATAGCTCATAAGCAAGGCTGGAGCTGAATTGTGGCTTTTTTTTCTTCCCCTGGGTAAATGGTAATTCAAGTAGCCTGGCAAATAAAGACGCATATAAAGATCATATACTTTTATGATCTCTGAGGAATTTAGCATATAAAGACGCATTGTTGTGTTTTGCTGTGTAAAATTAGAGGATATTTTTTATCCACAGCTCTTTTCTGTTATTGAACAGAAAATCCAGTATGGAGAATCTAAAGCTTATATTATTTTAAAAGAAGATAATGCCAAGTAGCGAACCATTTACAATTATTTACTTTCTGAACTATCAAAAAGGTTTAAAGGGTACCTGGTAATTCCCATGGATCAAATTTATAAAGATCGATCTCCGGGATAACTTCAAGCTCAATCGGAAGTCCTTCGATCTTCCTCTTTAAGTAATACCCCACCAATTCCTCATCCGTCGGGTGGAACCGAAATCCAGGGGGAAGCGATGCTCCTCCCATTATATACCCCCCAAACTATTTGAATCTCCGTAAACAGTGAAAAAGAACAAAGGTGGCAGCAGCTAGAAGAACAACAGTTTTGAAATTTACAGCTACCTGTATCTATTGAAAATTTGGAAGATCCAAAAATAAAAGCTTTTGTCAACACAGACACAAAATTTGTTCTCAAGAACCGTATAGAATTTCCATAGGATGCACTCCTCGTACAACAGAATCATTCTCTCCAAATTCAAGTTTGTTTCTTATAATGAGAATCTCACCCACCTACTCAAACTCTAGAAGACCCAGAAGGCAAAACGATTTTTTGAAAAACAGTCGTTACTTCGAAGTTGTGAATCAGAGTACCTGAGAAAAATAATCCAAAAACCCCGTTAAAACTACTAATTTTGCAGTTTTCTGCAATACCCAAAAGCCCAAAACCAAACAAAATCTAAAGAAATTTGAAGTTTTGAATAGACGAGGGTTAAGGATTGATCTTGACAGAAGGACCCTTTGTGTAGAGACTGAAGGTGTTGTTGGGTAGAGTAGAGCAGAGGAGTTGTGACCGTTATAAATAGATGCGGAAGGGGACGCGGCAGTCCAATACAACACCGAAAGGTTGAAGTTGCTTGTCTGAAGCGAACTCAAAATTCCAAAAGGAGAGGTCTCTACCTAAACCCAGTTCACACTATGACCCTACTTCCCGCCAAATTATTTATTACCGTTAAATGGGTATGTCCACGTCACCATGAGTAGGACAAAACCCTTTTTAGTTTCTTAATAATTACATGTTGCTTTTGGGCCATGACTCATGGGCCCTATATGGTGTGTTCAAGAAACATTTGAAAGACATTTTTGTTTGTTCGAAAAAAATTTAATGGAATGCTTTAGAATTTTGAGTCTATTTAGATGATTAATGTGTCCTTCTAGTCAAACTTCTTATGTGTGAGTCAGTAATTATTTCCTATATTTTATTTCCTAAATCTTTTTATATTACAAGTAAGAAATTATTGTTTATGTTAATTTGGAACTGATCATTTTTTTAGGGAAAATATCTACCACACCCCCTGTAGGTTATCGTAATCTCACCCATCCGCTATCGTTTACAATAATATCCCTAAGACCCCCTATTTTTGAAAAGCTGTATCCATCAGACCCCCTCTTTTAAGATATGTCCCTCAATCGATGACATGTCACCATTTTAATTTAATAAATGATAGAACTACCCTTCTCTTTTAATTTTATAGAACTTAAAACTTTTTTCTTTTTTTCTTCTTCTTCGTCGATAGATTCTCATGAGTTGGATATGGCCAGAACCCGACTGCGAGTCGGAGAAATCACTTTTGATATCACTGCTTCTGTGATCTTCATTTGGCCGGTCGTGAAATTTTTTTTTTTTTTTTCTAATTCTCTCTAGTTGCAATGCTTTGTTGCTCAAGACTAAAACAGAAGGAAAAGAGGTTTAATCAAACCCCTTTGCTATCTCTGCTTCCGCAATCATTATTTAGACAGCCAAAGTGAAATCCTTTTTTTTTTTTTTTTTTGATTCTCTCCGGCTGAGCTGTCTAGTGTAGACTAAAACTGAAGGAAAAGAGGTTTGGAGATCCTGAGATCTATAAAATTCCGCTGATAGTTCTCTCAAGTGTTTGACAAATTTCCTGCTTCAACACTTCCCGATTTCACTTCCTTTGTTTTGAGCAACGAAGGTATTTCCTTCTCCGGCTCGTAGTCGGGTTCTGGCCATATCCAACTCATGAGAATCTGTCGACAAAGAAGAAGAAAAAAAGAAAAAGGTTTTAAGTTTTATAAAATTAAAAGAGAAGGGTAGTTCTGTCATTTATTAAATTAAAATGGTGACATGTCATCGATTGATGGACATATCTTAAAAGAGGGGGTCTGATAGATACAACTTTTCAAAAGTAAGGGGTCTTAGGGATATTATTGCAAACGATAGCAGGTGGGTGAGATTACAATAACCTACAGGGGGTGTGCTAGATATTTTCCCTTTTTTTTTATTTATTTACTTTGAAGGGGGATTAGTTTATAAACACTAGTGATTTCACTTATTAAATGCTAGCCAAAACAGAATTGGACAAGTGGCAAACAAATGAAATTTCTTTACGAAAAATGAACAATCTAAAATACAAGGAAGTATGCAAATACATGGGCGATCGAATATATGATAGAATTCTAAATTTAACATGCGGCCAATCTTGACCATATCCTAGATATCTATAAAGAAATTGTCACTCTACCTTACATTCCGCATTGCAAAACTTAATAAGATTAAACCTTCCAAACTTGCCAATCTAGACAAACTTTTGTCAATAAGTAAAGAAGTACCTAGGGCTCTATTTGTTTTAATGTGAAACTTTATATAACATTTTACGTGTTAAATTTTTTTCATATTTAGTAATATATAATAATCTCTAAGGGGTAAGGAAAAAAAAATTCATCTTTATTTTACCTCATGAAAATAAATATTAGAAAAATAATTTACGTAAAAACAAACGAAGCCATATGTGAAAAATGAAATTTTGTCAAAAAAGAAAAAAAGGGTCTTTGGAAATGTGGAATATCAAAGGATATAAAAGTAAGTTGAGAGAAGAAGATAGATTAGGATTACATTTAAGCCTACCATAGAAAAGATAATGGTGAGCTTAAGATAGATTTTTTTATGAAATGTAAGTTGTGGAAAACACTTAAAAAAAGATTGTCTATTTTGAATCATAATGTGAGAAAATTTGTAGGGCTTGGAGGTGTTTTTATGGGGAATTGGATTGACTACCCTTCCTTATCCTTGTCTCTCTTAGTCTTCTGCCTGCCTTTCGGTCCTTTGTCGATGGTGTGATGAATCAATCCACCCACAAACCAATGAACCGTGATCTCTGGAAACCCTCTATTTTTCAATAATTCCAGATCATTTTACATACCAATCTGATAGAATACAACCCATTGCTCATACCATTGGATTAGGGTCTTTCATCTCATTTCCATAAGTTTGGAAGGCCATCGGATTCAATTATTACATCGAATACTATGGTAAAAGATTCCAATCTAACGGTCATACTGCATTGGGTCTGCACTTTTTGCACTTTGGGTAGTTGGGTAGGTTTCAATTACAATGGACTTTAAAGGTTTTGAGACTAAAGTGATGGGAAAACTCTTGGGGACTATGGAGTTCTTTGGCGGCGTATGCCAAGTGTCTTTTAGTTATGATATTTGGCCTTAGTTGGAAAAGGCAGCCTCCAAACCCTATTTACTTTAGCAATTGCTCCAAAAGCCAAAAAGCCAAAAGAAAAAATGCCCCACCTTCAAAAATTAATGAAAGTATGTCCCACCAATTATATGGAATGCAATTACATCCCCAGTCAAGTCATGCTCGTGAAACAATAATGGAATACCAAGACTTTATAATATATGTATGTATGTATGTATATATCTATGTATGTATGTATATATATATCAGTTATTAAGTAATTCCGTTATGGTTTCAAAATATAGAATCATTGAATTAATCATTTTGATTCAGTTTTGCATACCGATGGTTTCAAATCGGTTGACAATCCTTAAATCGAATATGTAAAACTGATAGTGAACCATTTAAATCGAACTAAAACAACCCTAAATCCTAAAAATTATCCAAACCTAAAAGTCGTAAAAATAAAAAAATTTCTCTCTTATACTTTAATAAGAATGTAAAAATTAAACCGAAACCAACCCGTTTAAAAACTGTTGCAATTTCAGTTTTTACTTATCACACAACGAACCAAATCGGTTAATTGAAACCGAACTGTTTAATGCTATTATGTATGCATATTTGTTTGTCCGAGACAACAGTAGTGGTATATATAGGCTTGAGAAGAGTGACACTTTGGATTCCCTGTTTTGGTGTGAGATTAGAAAACAATTTTGGGAGCTTATTTATCAGATGAACTCTGCAACTTAATAGTTCACCTCAACCTTCCACGGGATCTCATGACCATCCATATCTGGTGGATCCCACATCCCATGGATAGTGATGGAATCCCTTGGAGGGTTCATGTACATGGAAGTGATCTAGACTCCAACTTATCAGCCTTGTTGCTCTACCTCACCTGACATCAACTTAACATGGACATAGAAATGCATTAGCATGCGCATTCGTAGGATGATATAGGATTAACTTCTATCAATTCCTATTTGAATTTGAATTTGAAATTTGAAATTGACTAAAACCCTAGAAATTAAAAGAAAAAAAAAAAAAAAAAAAGATACCCAAAAATAAATATCAAAGAACACCCATGTCTGCTTCCAAAAAAAAGCTATGGGTGAGCTATATACATCATGTATAACAACTGGTTAACAGTAGAAATAAAATTTTTACATTTGATTAATTTGCATTTTTTTTTTTTTGTGGTAAAAAATTAATTTGCAACTTGGGTTAGTTATTATATATTTAAGTTTTCCAACACTGTGACTGAAGTAGTACCACCAGTCATTGAAGATAATGCTTTGGGCAAAATTATTGGAGAGTAAGAAAATAAGTGGGAGGGGGTTTTAGGGGTCTACCTTGATTTGAATTCCAGCTCAAGACTCGGGCTTCAAAAAAAAGTTCACAAATTCTTAATCTTTTTAGCTTTTGAGAGTGGTGGTCGAATCCCTTAGAGCATATGATTGGATCAATTTTATCCAATAGCATTTTGCTCTGATATCACTCTCAGATGGGGGGTAGGATACAATGAGATTAGGGATTGAAAAAGTTATCAGACGGAACCTAAATTTTGAAGGCAAAAATAGAAACTCGAATCACTACCAAATTTAGGAAAATAGATCACCTCTTGGACAGGGAGAGCTTCACTGGGACCCATTACCATCAACGAGATGTGATGATCCTCACCCCTCACACCTGTATAGTGGACCCATATCGCATGGACAATAATGGGTCCCAGGAAACTCCCTCCCATGCGGAAAAGATCCACACCCGAAAGATCCTCTTGGTGGGTACTTTTCATTTGGGTCTAAAACATGTTATGATGATTCTACACAAATGATATTCATCAAATTCCGTTGTCGTCCAGCGGTTAGGATATCTGGCTTTCACCCAGGAGACCCGGGTTCGATTCCCGGCAACGGAATTCTTTTTCTTTGTAAACTTTTTTCAAATGGACAAACTCACAGACTAAAATTGAGAATCGAACTGTCCAAGAGAGTTATCTGAATCAGCCCAGCTTACTTCTTCTGATGGTTTGTCTAAAATTGAGAATCGAACTGTCCAAGAGAGTTATCTGAATCAGCCCAGCTTACTTCTTCTGATGGTTTGTCCGTTAGAAAGAGAGACGAGAGGCATTTCCCCCTGATTAGGGCTACCCAGGTCAGTTGATCTCTCTCTACCCTTTTTTTCTTTTTTGGTTCTCTCTCTATCTCTCTCTCTCTCTTCACTGCATAATATCTATTTAGATTTTGGAAGATTAAATATAGATAGGGATATGGATATGATTTTGTGAAGCAGAGTTCTCTCTTATTTCAGGAACACAGCCATGGCTGCTAGTGTCTCCACGGCTCTGGATTTCCATTTCACCATAACACATTCATCTGACACGAAGAAACCCTTTTTGTTTTCTTTACCTCCCAGACAACAATCCACCAAGAGATTCACTATTCTCTGCAAGTCCTCCACAAACACCAAATCTTCTCCAGATGTAGCAACAGATGCAGAAGCAGGACCCCTACCACAAAACCCATCCCTATCTGACCAGCTGAAACCTCTCTCCCTCAATCTCCTATCTAAGACTAAGGAAAACCAACAACCCCAACTCCATTCTAAACCCAATTCCACCTGGGTCAATCCTTCTAGGCCTAAACGCTCTGTTCTCTCCCTCCAACGCCATAAACGTTCTTCTCGCTCTTACAACCCTCAACTCCGAGACCTCAAGCTCTTCTCGCAGAAGCTCAACGATTGTGAACCTTCTGAAATCGCCCTTTCTGCTGCTCTCCAAGAAATCCCCCACCCACCAACTCGAGATAACGCACTTTTAATCCTCAACAGGTTGAAGCCATGGCAAAAGACCCTCTTTTTCTTCAATTGGCTCAAGACCCAGAACCTTTTCCCCCTTGAAACCATCTTCTACAATGTCACCATGAAGTCACTTAGGTTCGGTCGGGAGTACCAGCTTATTGAAGACCTTTCCCGTGAAATGATCGACACTGGAGTTGAGCTGGATAACATCACTTACTCCACCATCATATCTTGTGCCAAGAGATGTAATCTCTTGGACAAGGCCGTGGAGTGGTTTGAGAGGATGTATAAGACGGGTTTAATGCCTGATGAGATTACTTACTCTGCTGTTTTAGATGTTTATGCCAAGCTCGAGAAGGTGGAGGAGGTGTTGACATTGTATGAGAGAGGGAGGGCTAGTGGATGGAAGCCTGACCCAGTTGCTTTCTGTGTTCTGGGAAGGATGTTTGGTGAGGCTGGAGACTATGATGGCATCAGATATGTCCTGCAAGAAATGAAGTCTGTGGGGGTTGAACCCAATTTGGTTGTTTACAACACTTTGCTTGAAGCAATGGGTAAGGCTGGAAAGCCCGGTCTGGCTAGAAGCCTCTTTGAAGAGATGGTTGCATCTGGTCTCACACCTACTGAGAAAACACTTACTGCCTTGGTCAAGATTTATGGGAAGGCAAGATGGAGTCGTGATGCTTTGCAGCTCTGGGAGTCAATGAGATCAAACAAGTGGCCTATGGATTTCATCCTCTATAACACATTGTTGAGCATGTGTGCTGATCTTGGATTAGAAGAGGAAGCTGAGAAGCTCTTTGATGATATGAAGCAGTCGGAAGAGTGTCGGCCAGATAGTTGGAGCTACACTGCGATGTTGAACGTATATGGCAGTGGGGGGAAGGTAGAGAAGGCAATGGAGTTGTTTGAAGAAATGCCTGAGTCAGGTGTTGAGCTCAATGTAATGGGTTGCACTTGTTTGATCCAGTGCTTGGGAAGGGCCAGGAAGATTGATGATCTGGTGAGGGTGTTCTCGGTATCTATTAAGAGGGGGATTGTGCCTGATGATCGGCTTTGTGGTTGCTTGCTGTCGGTTTTGTCCCTTTGTGAGGAAGGTGAGGAGGTGGACAAGGTCTTTGCTTGCTTGGAGAAGGCCAATCCTAAGCTGGTTTCCTTTGTTAAACTGCTGGGACATGGGGAAGCTAGCTTTGATAAGATCAAAGAAGAGCTCAGGTTGATACTCAATGAAACAGTTGTTGAAGCCCGGAGACCTTTTGTTAATTGCTTGATCGACGTCTGTCGAAGTCGGAATATTCCTGAAAGAGCTCATGAGCTGCTTTATTTAGGAACCCTTTATGGGTTGTACCCTGGTCTACATAATAAGACTGCACAAGAGTGGTCTTTGAACCTTAGATCCTTGTCAGTGGGTGCAGCTTACACTGCCTTTGAAGAGTGGATGGGGGCTGTGTCAAAAGTGGTAGAGCGTCAGGAGGCTTTGCCAGAACTGTTTTCCGCCCACACTGGTGCTGGAACTCATAAGTTCGCTCAGGGACTGGCAAACGAATTTGGTTCCCATTTGAAGGAACTCGCTGCACCATTCAAGCAAAGTGAGGAGAAAGCTGGTTGTTATGTGGCAACCCGGGAGGACTTAATATCATGGTTTCAGTCCAGGGTTCCATCCGTCGCTTGTTAGTGTCTGTGAGGATTAGCAACAAAAGCATCACCACTTTGCTTGGGTGCTTGTAGTGCCAGACCGTTATAAAACTAATTAGAAATGTTTGCCTTTCACTATATTTCTGCCATTGGAATCTCAATCAAAATTAGTCTTCCAGTGCCATTCTTGAATGTAAGAACGAAGCAATGGTTTCAGAAAGATGTCCTACGTCAAGTTTGGGCAAGCATTCGGTGGACCAAAGGATCTGATTGCCCTGCCCGACAGTCAAACCGAATGTTAATACACTGGTATGACAAACAGTCTTTGGAATGAAGCAGATCTAGTACTTCAGGTTGGAAAGTCTATGATCTGATCAAATATCTGAGGTTTCTTCCAATTATTCAGTTTCACCAACAACGAATCCCTCACTGGATCCAGTTCTGCAAATTTAAGTAGAAGTACATTCCATTTCCCATCTCAATAACATTTCTGTGTTAGTTTCTTCACCTGTTCGGCTGGTTACAATGTGGACGTTAATTGTCTCTGTTTCTAGAATGCTTTGTTATTCTGAAGTACAAGGGTCCTGAAATTTCCATTTTTTTTCTTATACCTGTGGCTAAATACCACCTACAAGATTACAAATGCTCATTTTTGACAAGGGAATGTTCACAATAAATAAGAAATACACCCCCTCCCCTCTCCCTTTTTCGAAAACATATACCACCATCCCCCACCCCCCCAATAAAGAAAAAGCTAAGTTAAACAAAAAAGAAAGAAAAATAGAACGGCTCAAATGAATACCAAAGAGCCTCCCCCCTCCCCTTCTCTCTTTCTCTCTGCAAAAATTCCAAGATGGAAAAAGCAACACTGGACCCAAAAGATCTTCCCATACTGTACCACTAGCAAGCTCCAAGTGTTCATCCTGAACCCTACCATGGCAACTGTTTGTGAAAAGAAGCAGCCGTTCTGCATATTTAGCATCAGCCTCAGCCAATCAAAGAGGGTTCTCTAGCTGGTGCTAATCCCAGCAAGTACAAGATCAAAGAATATTGTGTGGGACCCATGAAAAATGGTTCTGTCAATGGAACTTGCCAAATTGGATGACAGATCCGTCTTATGCTGAATTGGCTCAATATCCCAAAGAGATCACTTAGGTGGACTCAACTTATACACCTCACAAGTATTTTCCGGATGACTTCCATATTCTTCCTTCAAGTGATATCACCATAACAGTAACATCATCATGGTACTTTCTGCGGTCTCCTTGTGGAATATCCAGTAACTCATGAAAATCCATTCCTGCAGGGAAGGTAAAGTTAGTCTAGAAAACATTACATAACATCCATATGGTTTCCATATCAGCAAGCTAACCAAGGCAAAGAATAGAACAGGCTCCTTCAATAATCTGAATAAAAAGAATGCTTATTGCACACAAATGTCCTGCAATCCAATGGTGGGATCCCATGGTACAGTGAAACCATGAATGACCTAGACTCAGGCATGCTTCACAGAATACAATCATGTAGGTGCCATGTTCTAATCTAAACAAAAACCTGTGAATTATGTTGATGAAAGAGTCTCCAATAACAGAGTACATTTGAAATATACAAAACATGATAACTCTTTATTTCCCACCCCAAGTCGGTGCACTCAGTGTTGGATTCAATTTCTACAGACAACGTGTTATACAAAGGTGCGCTCCAATTTTACAGTGTCACAAGTTAGAGATCTATGATGCTTGCCTTTGCTAGATTTCACTAGTTTTTAATATGAAGCATGGTTGGTGTGTGCTAGGGATTTGTTTTTGCTGCAAAATAATGAATGTGGCCATTCCAAAGAACCACGAGTGTATCAAGGACTAGACCACTAGATCTTTCTAAATCTATTCTTCTACCAGTAGTTGACTTCTTAATAACCCCCTCCCCTTCTCCCCCCTCCCCCAAAAAAAAAAAAACCTTTGGTAAGTGGTAAGTAACCAAAAAGAGTTTATCACCGAAAGAGAACAGGCAGGCAAAGCCATGCAAACACAAAGACGTTGACCCCTCCCTTAGCTGAGCACATCCTCCAGGAAAATGAAAATTCCATCAACCACAGATGGACCTAGCTTTGCTTTTCATGTGTGCAAGTATCTGCAGGTCCCCATTGACGAGGCTTGGAACCATCTATCAACAATAAAGTCCTCAATGATCACATGCAACCAACTATTAGTTGTTTATTATTGAAAACTTCTCTTCCAACATCTTATCTGTTTCCTTTTCCCTCCAAAGCCTAAAAACTCCACCTTCAACCCTAGCCAGAATCTAATCTTACAACTATCCCAAAACCACCGAAAAGCCAGGACTTAGAAGAAGTTTTCAATAGGCAAAATCCCATTGAAAATTCAAAAGAATTAGCCATAAAATACTCAACACCTATTTGTAGCACATACTTTTCTTCGGTGAATTATAGATCTTCATAACTCAAAACTTAAAGCCACTGCTTTTTAAGATGGACTGGACCAGGCAGTCAAACTAGATTAAATCACAACCAATTAACCAAATGCTTCTATGGTTCAAAGACCCTCCAAAACCAGATCGGCGTCAAAATTGCGAAATTGCATCTTGACAGCCAGGTTTTATAGTTTTCATGCAAACCAGGCACTTTTTAGCCAGTTTCTAATTTTATTTTATATTAATTGTAGAGTCTTAAATCCTATCTAATAGTTGTTTTCTATTTTCTATAAATACAAACTACAAGGAGAGGAGAGGAGAGAAACACATCGATTCTCTCCATCTTCTCTTATTTTTCTATTTTGTTACAAATTGTTTATACAAACTAGTTTTAAGTTGAACAGGGACAAATCGAAATTGACCACTGAAACGTCTGGTCTAAGTGTGCAGTTTTAGAAATTATTGTTTACCAACTGCGATGGGATCCAACCCAGGTCCATGCTATCATCAGCCACCAGAGATGACTGCTGAGCTGCAATCAAACTGTTACTGTAAGACACACCACCAAGCTTGCCATGGGCCCCTTATTTGAGCCAAGTGTGGAAAGATATGCAGCCATTCAACTGTTGGATGGGGTCCATCATCAGCCATCAGAGATGACTGCTGAACTGCAATCAAACTGTTACTGTAAGTCACAATACCAAGTTTGCAACAGCCCCTTATTTGAGCCCAAGTGTGGACAGATATGAAGCCATTCAACTGTTGGATGGGTGGGAGACCAAAGAACCACTCAATTGGCCATATTATAATTATCAAGTTTATGACTATGCATGAAATCCAACATATGGAACAGAAGCACCAGATGATAGCATATAACAGATGTAATGTCTCAAGTTATCTTACCAGCTTTCTTGGCTGCACGGAACAAAAGCTCCTCAATCAAGTGTTGAGCTGGATCTCCATCAGGAAACTTCCCCATGAAACTCTCAACATGAGAAACAACCTCCTCATTACTAAAATACTGATATAGACCATCAGATGAAAGAATTAAGAACTGGTCATTGGGACCAAGTTTATGGTGACGAAGAGAAGGACAGCAGGATATGTATGGTGCAGTACCAATATAATCATTGCGGAACATCTCCAGTAACGCATTATTCAACTTAGGCTGCACCAGAACACATACAGCACTTCATAATAGCCAAGAAAGAAACTTTTTGACAACTAAAACACAGGAAGAACTTAAATTAGATACTCTCCAGTAGACCATCAGGATGGACTACAGAATGTTTACTGTGGTACACATGGCACAAAACCTGCATTACTGATGATGTTGGCTTATTATCACAACTATCTGATCTACATTGTATCCCATTTTAACACTTCACAACAGTTTTTTAGGTGGCCAATAGTATGTGGAAAAAAAAAAAACAGCAGACCGAATACTTAAGATAATTATGACGGGTGATTAAACTAGCTTGGATCAGCAAAATAGGATCTCTAAAATGGTAGATTGCAAGTTTCACATTATTGTTATACATAATGCCATTGATTATGCAGGTAATGCTTACAGTCTATATACCGGATGCATTGCACCCCACCAAAAACTGGTGAATCTGTAACCACCAGTAAGCTATTGACAGAGCATTCATGCCTTCAAACCTACAAATTTCATGGAGCAAATCATTCTAACACACACACACACCCTACTAACATTGCATTTCTTTTAAATGTCACGCCCCATTGTTATAAAAACCAAGGAAAAGAATACATAAAGAACAAACCTGTTTGAGAAATCCAGCACCAAATGCACGGGTCACCTTTAGACGACCTTTAACCCTATCATTGACAATACATTGGCTGTCATCTGGGTGTTCCTCCTTGATTCTTATGACTTCCTGTAAAAAATTATGCCCATTATAATAGTTCATTGGCCAAGCTCAAACAAATTTTACATGTTTAAGTACAAAAAAAAAAAACACGTTAAAATTACACACTGAAACCTCTTAGTCTCATTGTGAATGCACACAACTTTCATGCATGTCAATTAACAACAATACCTTTTCTAATAGTGTCAACCAGTAACATCTTAGAAAAACCTTGTACTAAACCAATACATCCTCGTACTAAACCAATACATTTTCTCAACCCCACCCCAACCCAGATTAGTTGTCCTTTTTTAACCCATAATGATAAGTCTGATGACAGTTGCTTGTTTCGTTAAGTGCATCTGTTAAAGTGTAGATGTTACAGCAGGGGTAGTTTAAGTATATGTGCTATCTCTTAAAGTGTAGGTACTACAGCAGGGGTAATTTAAGTACATGTGCTACCACATAAGCGTAGTTTATGTTTGTAACAAAATAGAAAGAAAGAGAGAAGGAGAAAAGATGGAGAAATATAAGACTGTTTCAGGATTGTAATCAGTACCATGAACTATACCGTGAATAGTAACTCATGATTAGTGTTATAGGGAAAAGAGAGAAAATTATGTATGCTCTCCTCTCTTACAGTACTATTTATAGATATTCAAATAAGGAAAATAGGAAACGTATAAGACTCCAAATAACATGGAGTCTTAGTTACATAAGATAGAGGAATATTATGTGTTAACATGACAATGAATCCTAGATAATACGTAAATCCTAGGTAGACAATAATACTAGTCTCCTAGTTAAATAAAGACTAAAAGATAAAGAAAAAGACTAAGTCAACAATAATCCAAAGACTCAAAGGCAGGCATCTTGACAGCTGGAAGGCACTAATCCCAAGATGGGATAGCACCAATAGATACATTATTACATCCCCCCCCCAAGCTAGAGCATATAAGTCACCCACGTCCAACTTGGAAAAGATATGAACTACAACATCAATATATAGCTGGAGATGCCATGGAACATAGAAAGAACTTCTAGTTGTAATACCAAATCACAAACATTAATCAGCATAGGTTCTTCCTAAGTAAAGCAAGTAGTAACAGCAAAACAGATAGCAACTGAATAAAGGTCACTGCAAACCAAGTAGTAGTAGCAACAGCAGAGAGAGGGTATTAGTTGGCTTCAACACGAGTGAACAAACACAAACTAATAGTAGAGATTGCATCGCATGCAATTGGTAGTAGAGGTTGCATCGCGTGCAACTATAGTAGGCTCCAACACAAGCATAGTAAATGGTAGTCGACTCCATTATGAGCAAAAAGGTAAACTCCAGCACGAGCAAACAGGTAGTAGACAGTAATAGATTCAAGCTCCATCACGAGCAAGGTAGTAGTAGGTTAGGCTATCTTCAATGAGAAGAGACGAACTTGAGCAAATATATATACCTTCTCCCCCTCACGTAAAACATTCTACATGGACAAATTATGGCAAGAGACTTCAAACTGTAAGATATATAGTAGAATATCCATAGGAACAAGATATCCAAAATTCAAAACCATCCAACAGTTCAATTAAGAAATATGGTGAAGTCCCAGTGTGACTAGGAATAGGGTAACGATACAAGTGGATTTTTTACATTAATTGAAAATCAAATATCCAACAAGCAGATGTGGACCAAAAATGGAAGGCAAGTAATTAATGACAACTAGGATAAATCATAAAATTTGGGTATGGTCTAATGATGGATATGCGAGATACCATGAAGTCCTAATTAAGGTGGACTCGTAAAACCAGAAAATCAGCAAAACAGTAACAGATTCAACCAATAACAGATTTCGATAGCAGTCAACGACTAGGATCAGATCGACAACCAATGGTTGAAGTCTTATTATATCAGAACTAGATTTAACCATCTCTACTCTATAACAGCAATAGCCATTAATGGAGTCACAGTTAACAGAACCGGTAGCAGAAATTGAAAAGGCCATTAATGGAGGATAGCTGTAACCAGAACCAAATTCAGATATGCAGGAGGCTAGTAGCAGTAGATCATATCAGATCAATATTGCAGGCAACAGATCACTAGTAATGGATCTAGCATAGGCAGTGGATGAATCAGTAGCAGATCAGATCGATGGAAGATCAGATCAATAGAAAACCATATCTGATCGATAGGCACTTGTAGCAGATCAGGTCGACAGCAACAATAGATCAGCAAAATATAAAATATAGCAGAGCAGGAAATATCTGTATTAAGAGATCAGATCTGTATTAACATATCAGCATATAGATGCTTGAGGCAGCAGAAAATGGCAGTGAATAGCAATTGGTTGATTGCAGATCGTAGCAGAACACAATAGAGGATTATCGCATTATAAGTTTGCAGCAGATTGAAGGCAATAATGGTGACTGCACACCAAAACAGAAAACCTTAAACGACTCTCAAAACGGAAAATCAGATCAACCGCTCTGATACCATGTAACAAAATAGAAAGAAAGAGAGAAGATGGAAAAATATAAACTGTTTTAGGATTGTGAACAGTACCGTGAACTTCATGATTAGTATTTTGGTGAAAAGAGAGAAAAGTGTGTGTTCTCCTCCCTTACAGTATATTTATAGATACTCAAATAACGAAAATAGGATAGGTCTAGGACTTCACATAACATGGAGTCCTAATTACATAGGAGAAAGGAATTCCATGTGTCAACATGACAAGGAATCCTAGATAAAGTAAATCTTAATTAGACAATGATACTCGTCTCCTAGTTGCATAATGACTAAGAAATAAAGAAAAAGACTATGTCAACAATAATCCAAAAACTCAAATGCAACAGTTTGATAACTAGATGGCACTAATCCCGAGATGATATTAGCACCAATAGATTTATTATTGACAAGGTTTATTATCATCTTTCCTTATGATTACATGTCAGTAGGGGTTTGTAATTTCCTTTCTAAATTTATTATAAATAAAATGATTGGTTGTGAGGATTACAGCTCCAATTGATCTTCCATTTCCCCCCTTCTCATCTCTATTTTTATTTCCTCTCTTCTATTTCTAACCATCTATTCCATTGCAAGTTTTCTTTATTTTACTTGTTATATGGTGTCAAAGCAAGACTACTAGTAACTATATACCCATTATTGCTATTTTTTTAGTCGGTTAATGTTCTTCATTGTGGTTTGCAGCACCACTAATGCATATGATATTGATGGAGAATGGCTTGTTGTGGCTTGATAGTAGTGTGAGAGCTGTTTTTTCCTTCTTCTCTCCCCATCTTCTTGGTTCGGTTCTTATATCCCAGTTCTCTTTGTTCTCCTCCCCTGCGTTACTTGTCCACGTGGAGTGCTTCACAAGAGGGGGAGCCAAAGCTTATTGAAGATTATTGCTTGTCTCCTTTATCATTGAAGATTATTGTCTACCTTCTTCATGAAGATTTGTTATTGTGGATTTCTTCTAATAATAAAATAGAAAATAAGAGAAGATGAAGAAATAAAGGAAAAGAAAGTGAGAGCAAAATCGAATTAGTTGGTTGCTGCTCTCCTCTTTGTAGTTTTTATTTATAGAAAATAAAAATCAACTATTAGATAGGATCTAGGGCTCTATAAGTCAGAGTCCTAGTCACAAACTAAAGACAAAGTAAATTCAAAATAGGAAAAGAAAACTAACAAGCCTAATTGGTAAAAGAAACTGATAAAACAAACTAATAAACTAATTAAGAATCCATCATGTGGTACATGATTAAGTAATAGCATATTTTATATCATTACGCTAACACCCCCTCAAATTGGAGCACGGGGGAATGTAAGAGCTCAGCTTGAAACGATGTAACAACGAAAGCAGCATCAATAGTGTGAGCTTCAGCTTGAAACAATGTATCAAAAGAAGCAGCAGCAACAATAGTAATAAAGCAATACAATATAGGTCACTGTAAACCAATCAGAAACAGTAGCACAGTATAGGTCACTGTGAACCAAGTAGCAATAGTATCAGTAGTAGCAAGAGCAACAATACTGGTGGCTCTAACCCCCGCAAAAATTAATAAATTGCATCACATGTAACAAGTAACAGTCTCTCTTCAATGAGCAAATTTAAATAAAAATGTTGCATCTTGTGCAACTGAACAAGAAGGTTGCATCTTGTGGAACTGATAATAATCTCTCGTCAATGAATAAACCTGAATAAATGTTGCATCACGTACAACTGAATAAAAGGTTGCATCTTGTGCAACTGATAATAGTCCATCGATAATGAGTAGACCTAAATAAAGATTACATCTTGTGCAACTGAAAAATGATTACATCTTGTACAACTAATAATAATCCCTCGCCAATGAGTAGACCTGAATAAAGGTTGCATCTTATGCAACTGAATAAAAGATTGCATCACGTGCAACTGAACAAAAGGTTGCATCTTGTACAACTGATAATAGTTTCTCATCAATAAAGATACCTAAACAAGGTGATAAAAAAGCCTCTCCAATGAACAGACACAAGTCTCTCTCATAGTTGTCAAGGCGACAAGGCGATCCAAGGCGTTTGGGGCCATCCTGGGCGCCTGGGCGCCTTGGCGCCTAGGCGCCTAGGCGGGCCAAGGCGTTCCCAGTGCATTTTTTTTATTTCTAAAATATTAATGTTTATATATATGCAACATTCTACATAAATAATCAACATTTAAGACATAACTTAATTAATATGTGGTGTGGACCCAAGTTTACTAATGTACACTAAGACCTGGGATTGTGTCTAGAGTTAAGTAAACAATTATTTATGACTAACATTTGCGTACTTTTAACGAATTTGATCGGAGCGTAACTCCTTTAATATAGTTCGGATTCAAGCAATCTCGAATTCGTTGCAAAGCTAGCATAATCAGCTTTCCAACAAATCCGAGATTGCTTGAATCCAAATTATAATGAAGGAGTTACACTCCGGTCAAACCTTGTTCGGAATACGGGAATGCTGTTTAAAGTCGTCTGAATGTAAATTATTTTTTGGGTATCAAAGCAAAAGATTATTTTGGCGCACTCTTGGTTTTTAGTGATGATTTATTATAATAAGATTTATAGAATTTTTATATTTAGAAAAAAAAAACCTAGCATTTAAAAGTTGAAAATCGCCCTCGCACCAAAAAATATGGTTTTTGTTCTTGAACAGGGGGGTTGACTTTTTTTCCTTCTGGAATTTGAATTTTAGACTATTTTTATTGGATTCAAATAGGAGGGTATTTGCTTATTTATGAATAATATCTTAAGTAAATGAAATATAAAAGTACTGCCTGATAAATGTTGTTCCTGTCTAGCCTGGGCGACCGCCTTTCTCATGTACACAAGGCGCCCTGGCGCCCAGGCCTGTACAAACCGCCTGGACGCCTTGAAAACTATGGTCTCTCTTCCTTGAGCGACTTAAACAAACCGATAAAAGTGTTTTCCACGAGCAAACACAAGCTTGAACAAAATATATGCTCATTCTCCCCCCTCACGTAGACAAAAAAACACAAGAGAATGCCCAACAAAGAACAATCATCAATAATAATCTTCAACCACCCCTTTCTAGTAGCAAATAAAATCCCAAAGAAACAGGTATAGCAATAACAAATTTCAAACCATGACAATTCCAAACTGATGTGATTTAAGGCATTCCAAAGCAATAAAATTGAAAAATACAAGGCCAATGGCAAGTCTGTAAATTTTGGCCACACTTATAAGCCCACCCAAGCAAGATAAGTGCAAATAACAAGTAATTAATGACTGGACGAAACCATGAAATAATCCCTCACGACCCTCACGACAAGAGTAGAGGCAATTTGTAATTCCAACACTGTCAAATATCCCTTTTGAATCAAACAAACAAAACCTTAGGACTAAAAGGATGAAACTAGAAGCAAATAGTAAGTAAAAGGGTATTACTGGAAATCCAGATTAAAAACTTAAGTTGATACGTTGGGGAAGGATGGTTGTCTTCTTCAACCTCTAGGGAAAAAAAAACAAAACATGGCGTAAACCAGATTTAATAAAAATAAAAAAAAACAAAAAAAAAACTCCTTCTACAGGTGTCAGAACAGCCTGAAATTCGAAGGAATAGTTTATAACCCACTGATCTGTGATTTCTAGATAACAAACCATCCAACCAGCAAGGGACGAGAGGATATCTGAGATGAGATCTGAAGGTATGTCTGGCGGACAGACTGGTTGCAGGTATGCTTTCAGGTCGGAATCTCTCAAATCACCCAAGATTTAGCCATTAAACAAGTTGGGTTGCCTAGAGCAGGGTAGCCTACGATTCAAATTTCAGCCCAAACGGATTAGAACCCAAGGAACTCTATCGATTTGAGATCAACCCAAATATATCGCAGGCAGCAGCAGTACCAGGGATCTCGATCAGAAATATACCAACAAAGGATGATCATAACAGCAGCAACAGTAAAAAGCAGATTCAGTAGCACTCAATCAAGGGGAGAGAACTAGTTAATCAAAACTAGAGTTCTCCAGCAATTGATTCCAATCTTCAGCACTTGCAGAGAACATAAAGTAAAAAGGCAGAAACAGCCGAGGCTCAATAAACCAAAATGAAAAACAATTCAGCAAACCAGCGACTGAAACTTGCAAAATTTTCATTCAATACTCTAGATGCAACAGTGGTGGCTGCACACCACAACGGAAAACCTTAAACGACTCTCAAAACGGCACTCTCTCTGATACCATGTAACAAAATTGAAAATAGGAGAAGATGAAGAAATAAAGGAAGAGAGAGAGTGAGAGCAGAATCGAATTAGTTGGCTGCTGCTATTCTCCAGAGAGAGTGAGAGCAGAATCGAATTAGTTGGCTGCTGCTATTCTCCTGGTAGTTCATATTTATAGAAAATAGAAAACAACTATTAGATAGGAACCAAGACTCTATAAGTCAAAGTCCTTGTCACAACTATAGACAAAGTAAACTCAAAATAGGAAAATGAAACTAACAAGCCTAATTGGTAAAAGAAACTAATAGAGCAAACTAATAAACTAATTAGGAGTCCATCATGTAGCACATGATTAAGTAATAGCGTATTTTATATCATTACACTAACACTTCTAATTGAAGATTTATTATTTATCTACTTAGATTTCTTATAATTGAATATAATTGTTTGTTTTTTGTTTTTTGTTCTTCTCTCCCCATCTTATTGGTTCAGTTCTTCTCTCCTCAGTTCTCTTTGTTATCTTCCCCTATGTTATTTGTCCACATGGAGTGCTTCACGTGAGAAGGAACTGAAGCTTATTGAAATTTATTGCATTGAAGGTTATTGCATGTTGCGTATCTTCTTATTGAAGATCATTAACTGTCTTCTTCGTGAAGACTTGTTATTGTTGATTTCTTCTTGTTGAAGATTTCTTATTTGCCTGTGTGGATTTATTCTTATTGAAGATTTCTTATTTGTCTACCTGGAGTTCTTTTTTGTGAAGATCTCTTACTATTATCTTGACGTGGTCTCAGATTGGAAAACCCTGCTTTAGGATTGCTTTTGCCCCTCCCTCCCCTCTCCCCCCCAAAAAAATAATAATAAAATAAGCTCAAATAATAAGGGTAATGGCAATATCGTAGATATCATGAACAGTCGGTACCCCTTTCAAACGAAGAAACAGAATCTGAATTGAAATCTTGAAGGAAAGTCAGAAAAACTGGACAGATTTAAAAATAATGCATTTTGAGGAAAAACTAGTTCCCCAAAAAATTAGCAAACAGTACATAACCCTATACTTATGAGTAAATAAATTTAGAATTTCAGAAATAAAAAGGAAAGATGGAATGGTAGACATGGACTTCTTAGTGGGGTTATAACCTCTTAGGCTCTCATTTTTTTAAAATCATTTTTTTTATCAAAAATAAAATGTTGTTTGGTAGATACTATGCATAATAAACTCTAAAATGAGAAATAAGTTTGACATTCTATTAAAAATTAATAATCTATTTTTGTTTCTCCAAGTTGCAAAATTTTAAAGCATGATATCTTGTGATTCCCTTATCCGATCAAAACGAAATTTGGACACCCTCATGGCCTTACCTTTTTTTCCTGGACTTGACATCCAACGGATCTGATCAGAGGTTGGACAGCCGAAAAAGTACAACTGAGGTGGCCAAAATTGAGAACAAGAGTTGGATTTCTAAAAGTTGCAGAATTTTCTAAGCTATGATATCTTATGATCCCCTTATCCGATCGACCTAAAATTTGGATGGACTTACCGTTTTATCTTGATTTTGACATCCAACGGATATGATCGAAGGTTGAACGGCCATAAAAGTATAACTGAGGTGGCCGAAATCAACAGAAATTTTCAAATCTTGATATTTAGTGATCTCTTTTTCCGATTGACTTGAAATTTGGAAACCCTTACCCTTTTTTTACTATACTTGACATCCAATGGAACAGATCAAAGGTTGGTCGGCCAGAAAAAGGGTTTTATGGTGGCCGAATCCAAGAAACAAAGAGGGAGAAAGAAAGAACTTGCATGAGAAGCTAATGTTATAAAAAAAATATATTGATTTTACTATTTTACCCTCACTTAAAACACATGCTCATTAAACACTAGTGCAAAAACAGGCAAAAACACTTTTTGGCCAAAAATCAAAAAGAGGTCATTTTGAGGGCTATTTTTATTTTTTCTTTCTATAAACAACACCCAAAAATGATACCAAACACCCATAAAAACAAAAACTTGTCAAGAAAACAAAAATAAAAATGGAACCAAAGACAGCCTTTGTCCTTTCTGGTTATGATATTTGAGTTATAATGGCTTCAGGAAGAAATTTCCATCTATTTACGCTCCCTTCATCTTTGCCAGAAGTCTAATCTGTTTCTTCATTGTAAGATTTGGGTTATGAAAATTGTGAGCTCTGAGAAACAGTATATTTCAGGTTTGTTATTTTAAATTGGTTATGAAAGAGGATGGAAGAAAGAAAACAAGGGATAGGGTCCCCCATCCAATATTCATGGTATTCTCCCTTAGGAATTCCAATCATTTGCATTATTCTTCATCCAAGAAAAAAACCTTTCGCATTTTCCACGGGTCTCTGTAGCTGCATGTTCGGAGAGGTGAATGATCCATCTCATGGTGATCTGACTACATCCTTTTTGATAACAACTAGTTGTAGAGAATCCAATACTAGAACCACTAAGAAGATCTGTATTATCCTTTAACTGTTTTACATTCCGTGTCCATTCAGTTGAATAAATCCTAGATCAGTTAACATGCCATTCCTCCAACCAAGCATAAATCTTGACTCTTGATTTCAGAAACCAAGAAAACCCTACATCTTGATATTTTACTTCGTACATCTATTCATACACTTTTCTTTTTTGTGATTATATCAATTCATGCTTCCTGATTTCTGAAGCCCTAGATCAGGTGCTTGGATGATGGATGAGCAGGGTTCTACTCTTAATTCTGCTAATTTCCACATCTAACTAAGTTATCCAAAAGGCTGACAAGGCATTTAGATTATCTCTGTTGCTCCACAAGTATGAAACCTGCAAAGGAAATCTGGACTTCTCTCTATCTTCTCCTTTCTTTCTTTTTCTCCAAGAATAAAATATGTCTGTCAATAGGGCTGGATTTACTTACTTTTCAATCAAATCCAACTCCTAGAAAAGAGGAGATAGGGCATGGATTCTTCAGGACCATGTCGTTAGGTTGGAATTCTAGCAAACAATAGGGGATATTTACTGTAAAGGGAACTTCGTGTACTCCTCAAATTCTAATGATGAAATTCTAACCTCCCCTTCATCACCAGCAACTCCTAATAACATACCCAAACAGTAGGCAAGTGTCTATTTGTTATAATTTATGCAAATGATTGACAAACAATTGTACATAATACCTCTCGAATCTGGATTTTGTGCAATCAATGATAGTACCCCACCATATACATTCTCTTCATATAGAGGTGATAGTTTCCTCATTGAGCATTACCCAATGCCCTTAGCTATAGCTTGAATTGCATTGACCTGTGGGATATCGAAGTTACAAATAGTTTGGTGTTCTATATTCAGTCATACTCAAGTGAGTGCAAATGATTAAGATATAAACACCCTATTGTATCACAAAATCAAATGTATAAATAATATAACCAATATGTAAAATAGAAGAGAGCCTAGAGGATCCCACACCCTCTCTTCACCTTTTTAGGACTCTCAACATTGCAAAGGAGGCAGCATCCCACTCATATCCCTAAACTGTTTGGGCTATTGGAAAAAGAGAAAGAAGTTTATGAGTAGCTTACGAGCAAAATCCTATTGGCTAAAAGGGTCAAAGCCTAAAGAGTAGAGAACCCCAAAGGATCCCACACCCTCTCCTAGTCTACTCTCCTTTCCAGGATTCCCAACATTTGAAAAGGAAAAAAAAAAAAGAGGGTCATAAAACACATATCCCTAAAACTTACAGGCTATTGGGGAAAGAATAATGCAGAGAGAGGATTATGAGTAACTTGCAAGCCAAATCATATTGGAAAAAGAATTATGCAGAGAGAGAGAGAGAGAGAGAGAGAAGATTATGAAGAACTTGCAAGCCAACTCTTACTGGAATATTGAATAAAAGAGTCAAAGCCCCAAGTGGAAAGAACCCTACAGGATACTTCCATAAAAAGAGGAGAAGGCTTCACATCCCCTCAAACATATTGGCTATTGAAAGAAGAATAGTGACAAGGCCACATTTCCAATGGGGACTTCAAACAAATGCCAATACCTACAGGCTACAACGAATAGCACCAGCAATGGTGCACTAGATCACAAACTATAGCAAACAAAAGAAAATTTTCCATACTAGTACAGCTGTAAGGTACAGTTTCGAATATGTAGAAAAAGCCCTCTCTCTATTAACAGTAAAAATATGCAGGCATTCTTGGATATCTATTTAGCAAACTCAAATACAAACGTGCATTTGTGATTACAGTCCCCCACTTGCAATGATTGAGATACAATCATCCTATCATAAATAACATCATCAATTGATCAAATGTTTCAACTCTACAGCTGAAACACCTTATCTCTTGTCCAAGTTTGTGTCCAAGTTTGTCATTGTATCGTAGCTCTTCTTCTAGCTTCTAAAATAGAGCTTAAGTATGTCAGTTGTACATCTGTAAGGTATGGTTTTGAATATGTAGAAAAAGCCTATCTCTCTATTAGCAGTAAAAATATGCAGGCATTCTTGGATATCTATTTAGCAAACTCAAATACAAACCAGCATTTGTGAATACAATCCCCCACTCGCAGTGATTGAGATACAATCACCCTATCATAAATAAATAACATCATCAATTCATCAAATGTTTCAACTCTATAACTGCAACCCCCAATCTCTTGTCCAAGTCTGTCATTGTATCGTAGCTCTTCTTCTAGCTTCTAAAATAAAGCTTAAGTATTTCTCAGCATGTGGAGAGTTTTTAACTGTGTCCCATATTCAAGCTTCCATTCCTGCCATAGTATCACCATCACCACATTTAACTCCTCCATAAATGAGTAGTCTGGTTCTGGCAAAATTATCCTTTCCCTCAGATCAAAACCGTAACTCCATCCTGGCTCTAGCAGATTATCCTTTATACCTTGGATAAAAGTTGTAACCCCTTCCACCAAAAGAATATTTGTTGAAGTTCATAAATAAAATGACAGAAAGGGTTCTCAAAGCAAGCGGGGGTAGACTAAGCCCCTCGTAGAGATTTTTCTATTCATTGTTTTCTCTTTCATCAATATAATTAATAAAAAATATGTGAGGGGACCAAGTTTAAACTTTAATGTCCCAACAGAATTTTTAAACACGATTGAATTTTTCAAAACAGGTGCATTTACAATGGCTGAGACAGGGAGCGAACCTTCAAATGGGTCAAACTGGCAACAACAACAACAACAACAAAGCCTTAACCCAACTAAATGGGGTTGGCTACATGGATTCTTATCCTACAATCAGCTCTGTTTGATGTCATACTTGAAACAAGGCCTAAACTATGCATATCTTTCCTCACCACCTTCTCCTAAAATTATCTTAGGTCTGCCCCTAACTCTTTTAGATCCTTCAATTTGAATCAAATTACTCATCTGTACTAGAACATCTAACGGCTTCCGTTGAACATGGTTGTACCATCTCAACATCCTCATCTCAGCTACACTAAGTTTATCTATAAGATGCTTCTTAACTGCCCAAATTCTGCACCATACATCATAGCTGGTCGAATGACTTGCCTATAAAACATGATCAGAACTGACTTACAAAAGAATATGCAAGATTAAGAAAATGGCCATACACAAGGGATTCATCCTTTGATGAAATCTTAGCCACATGCTAAGAAACCAATCTTAAACAAAATAATATGCAAGATTAAGAAAATGGCCATACACAAGGGATTCATCCTTTGATGAAATCTTAGCCACATGCTAAGAAACCAATCTTAAACAAAATACCCACAATAATATAAGATTGCTAAGGCAGTGATGCAGAAGAACCACATCACATTGCCCCTACAGATTGAAGAGAAGCTAAAGAAGAATAATGATGACTAATCAGGAAAAGTTGGAGCAATCACAGGAAGGCACAACGAGAAATTAGTTGAAAGCTAATACTGACTCCTAGTAAGTTTTGAACTTCAAACATTTCAAGAGCAAGGAGAAGCCTTAGCGTCCTGGAAAATACCAAAGGATCAATACAAGTGAGGATGGCTTCAACAATGTTACAATCAAACCCAACAAGAAGCAAGGGTTTAAAGGCCAGTATTGGAGACTGGATGTGGCTGCCAATCCCAATCCAATTCAGCCACTCCAGCCTGATCTTTTACCGATTTACACAGGTATCAGCTGGTATCAGCCAGGATTGGCTGGATTGGTGACCACCGATCCTGCTCCTTGAAATAATGATAATGAGTAAGGACTAAGGAAGGACAGAAAAAATAGTCATTGAACATGAGGCCTAACTACTTGATCTGGATATAATTGGTGGTTTATGAAATTTATGACACTGCCAAATGAATAAAGATAGGTTTTGCTCAACTGTCTTCCAAACAACATGAACTGCAAAAGAAAACTAAGTGAACTCCATATTCACTCTTTTTTTATGCTTACTCCATATTCACTCTGATAAAGCATGAGTGCACCATCATCCTTCTAGGCTGCAGAAAAGTTGCTGCAGAAAAGTTGGGACTAATACTAATTTGCACCCATATCCATACAAGGTAATGCAGGCCTAATATGCCCCTGTTTCTCCAGGTAAACATTCTGAATCCCCTGGGAAGACCTACAGGGGGCTCTATAGTCTATATGAATGGTTTCCCAGTCCTTTCAAGCATTCCTGTTTCTTGGTCTCCATTACTTAAATTATTGAAGTCAATACCACAAGGCAATCAGATGGGAGACTAAAGGAGTTGAGCCTGCGTATAATAGCCAACTTGGTAGATCAAACTACAACATTTTCGCAGATTGAGATTTTCTTTCACAACATTAATCAAGAGACCATAAAATCCTCAAACAGCCAAGCTTTATCCACTCCACAAATGGTAGTTCAATTCCATTGGAATTCTATAGTTTGTACTTTTCCCTTTTCATTCCCAAATAACACTTAGGAGAAGACCATATAGACCATGCACACAGGCAATTTCCTTTATGCCTAACATAAGCAATCTGCTCCACATCTGTTACATCTCTTAATCCAAAAGCTTCCTGCAACTCATAAATTCCATCAATACTACACTGTCTGCTTTGTACTGCTATTTCATGGCATAAAAAGTTGTGTTGACACCAATCAAAATTGATATACCCTGAAACTCCAGCCAACTGCCGAACTTGAGCCACTAGAGAAACTTGGCAAAGTCATCGGAAGAGCAAACAAGCATTCATATTCAACTACATGATTTTTTACATCATCCTTATGTGATTTTCTGCATATTTCCAACAACGTAATGCCAAGGAATGGTTCAAGGCATCTACACTATAAGAACAAAATGAGCAATTTTAGATGTGATTATCCTAACATAAGTCCGGGAACAAAATACAACAGCAACAAGTTGATTTCATTTCCACCTAAATGAGGTTGAATTCTTCAACAGTCGCTAAGAATTTTCAATAGCAGAGAGATCAAAAAATTTATTAAACTTCAGTTCTTTCAAATTAAATCTTACTTCTTCAATGCTCGTGCTGTGGTCAGTGGACAACTGCAACGCAGTCAACCTCGTTCTTTCAGCAGGAGCCTTGTCTTCCACCCTACCCACCTCATCAGCACCAACACCAGCCTCTTCCACAATACCCTCCATCTCTGCCCCATCACTCCCACCCCTTTGATAGCTACTACTTCCAATCGTCTGCGGCTGATTCTGCGCCACAATCGCACGACTATCACCCACATTCATCACATACACATCCTCATCTCTCATTAACACAACCAACAAACACGAACCCATCAAGGCCAGCTCTGGGTACGGACCAAGAACCTTATCAGTCATCTCCAAGTATGCAGACTCGGTGACCTCAAGAGCCCTCGATAAAGCCCTCAAAACCGACTCATGATCAATGGGACCCACTGTCCTTTTCCTGAAACTCCTGCAACTTCTCTCATCGACTCTGTTTTCAACCTCAGCTTTCTCTTTCTCTTCCCAATCGTATTTCCATGGGAACAACTCTCTGCTCTGCCCCCCTTCCTTGTTCTTGGCGAATCCATATCTCAGTTTCGACAACAGCAGCGACGCTCTTCCTCTACTTGAACCGGCATTACTAACCCGTATCGCATCGTCGACCGAAAACGCAAACCGGTCCGATCCAGAAAGATCAAGCCCATCGTCTGCATTCTCTTCTGCAAGAAACTCCCAAAGGGGCTTCCTCACAGATCCACTGCGCTGCTCCTGCTGGAACGTCACACGCTTCACCGACACTCGCGGATCGTTCGCCACCTGAGACGACGGCTCAGGTTCCGGTACCGGTTCTGATTCAGATAGTGAAATACCATCTCTGCCCCGTCCTTCTTCTTGCTTTGGAGCTGTAGCTATCGAGCAGTCCTGGTCATCATTCTTCCAAAATAATCCTTGGAGCTCATTAAAAACAGCACGGTAGAGATTACCCATCAAGAATTCCGGTGCATCTGGGCCATTGAAGCCATCATAGATCCCGACGAAGAGCCACCCGTGTTCTTCAGACACCACCACGTGAACCCGATCCTCTCCGGCCTTCCCATGGGCCCACTGTACACTATCATTCTTCGCCTCCGACTCAGCACTTCCACCACCATAAGCCGCAGCGGTCGCTTGCGCAGCTGCCTGACCCTCTTTCCGGCCGACGAAATTCAGAACGGGGACGACCCAAGGTCTTTTTTTGTCTGAGAAGTTCCTGTAGAAAGCCTTCCGAATACCCGAAATACCCTTCTTTCTCCTCCTTTTTACGTAAAGGCCACCGAGCGGAGCTGAGAAGTGAACTCGGTCGCCGTCGGAGGCCGCGTTCACATCCAGCGGACCGGAAAGCGCGCCTCGCTCGATAGGACCGGACATAAAAAAGCCCCGGTCGATCGGACCTGAAGCGTCACCACCACCGCGAGGGACTGGTTGAAGCGGGAGAGCACTGAAAGACGAAGTACTCTCGAAGCCATTGACCACCGTGCTGGGCCTGGAAGCGGCACCAGCAGTACATTCAGTGGCATCGTCGTAAATATGATCGTGTTGGAGGACAGTTCTGGGAGCGGAAGTGTTGGCGCTGACAGAAGCGCCAGAGATGGTTTTGAACAAGGTCGTTTTGGGGTCGTGAGAGGGTGAGAGACGAAGAGACTGAGAAGGTGAGAGACGGTCCGAGTGTGAAGGTGAGAGGAAGCGAGCAGAGGAACGAACGTAGCAGAAGCTGTGGCCTAGGGTTTCGTCGAGAGGTTCAGAAGCTGTGAATATCAAATCCCCTTGGTGTGTTTGGTCGGCGGGTTTGAGGCAGGGGAAGATACGCGAAAAACCGCCTCCCATCACATTTGATTCAATTCCTGCTTCCCTCCGAGTTCTTAGCCCCTATACGCAGAGATCGGAAAAGCTCTTCCCGGGCTACTCCTACTCCTTTGACATATTTTGAAGAAAGGAGAACAGAGGGAGAGAGAGAGAGAGTGGTTTTGTTTTGGTATGTTTTTATATTTTCTTGATGTTTTTATTTTAATGGCGGATCCTGTTACATGTCACTGGGCAGGGTAATGAGTGTGGATATCACGGAACAGTGAAAGCCCATGGCGTTGATAGATGGGTTATTTGAAAACCAGGGTGAGAGTTGTCATTTTGGAGTGAAATTGAGAAATGGCGCCAAAAATGAGGTAGACAGGGCTAAAATAGTAAATTTAACGTCGAGATTCTGAATGGAGTGGAAAGAAGGAAAGAAGCAAGTTTCAGTTGCCGAGGTCAGAAAAGGGAAAGTGGATTTGTTTTCGTTTCCACGGCATCGACCCAGTTTGACTGCATGTGCCACGTCATTTGTCCATGTCAGAAAGTGTTGAAATGCTTGCTTTTCTGTCTTCCACTTTTTCTCTGACCCCTTAGGATACCCGAATTGACGAATATGTCCTGAGTAAACGCCCCTTTCTCTCACCCCTTGATTCCGGATTGACGAATATGTTTAAACGCTTTTTCTTTTCCCAGAGTACAGTTCCCCTTTCAATTAAAAAGTCTGAATGTCACCTAAGTGGGATAAAATTTTCCAATTGGGATGCATCGATCGATATGTGTGATGTGTATCTCAGTTACTCCAATTAACTACTAACACGAGGTGATAAAAATCGTCTCCCATTGTTTAGTTCTTCAGTTGTCCATTGAATGAACTGGAATGCATTGGCGTGCTTGGCGAGTACATCAACTGATCCAATAGACGACTAGCACGACTGGGCGACAATAGACGATTCAATACCATCCTTAACAAAAATACAAGGTTGTGTTCAATGCAACCTCCTCCTCTGGAATGTCTATATACGTCAAATTTGAGGTGTTTCGCAGACAGAAGGTTCTTAATTAAATCAACTTACCATTTGTTTCTAAATCAAAAAAATGCCTCTGTCTCAATTGCTTCTTCCTTTTCAACTCATTTCGACTTTGGTCCTCGATGCCAAAATCAGTTTGGAACTCAATCTAGCAACTACCCAAGAACTGCATCGCATACAAATGGCTACAGACTCGGTATGTTAAATATGTGAATCAAAAGTTGAATCCATTGTTCATATACTATTTGCTTGTCCATTTGCAAGGGGAGTCTAGTTTGGCGGCCGCTTGTGTCATCAGATATGCATGCGTCTCTTTAGGTAGTGTTCTTTAATTCCTTGATTAAGTGCAGGATCGTAATAAACTTCCGTTCTAAGATAAGGTAGTTGTGAATGAAACTCGAAAAGCCTTCTATTTTATGTAAGACAATGTCGTCGGTATCCACTCTTTGGCTTCGATGTTTATGTAACTTTGAAGCCTCGGCTTTCGACAACGTGATAAATAAAAAATAAAAATCATTGGTGAGAGAGGAATGGGCTTTCTAGTAATTTGAGAAAACAGTCGTGGCAGTCCGCAATCACGGCCCGCTGGTCGAGCTGGACTGTAGTAGCGGGAAGGAATAAACGGACGGTGGAGGTCAAATCTGAACGAAAAGGACGACTGAGGACTCTTAACTGTCAAAATAATACAAGATCGCTTGTCTCCTCTCTCTCGTGTCTCTCGTCTCCATCCATTATTATAAAAGAAGAAAAAAAATAAATAGTTATTTATTTGAGAAAAAAATAATAAAAAAATAGAGATTTTGGTTTTCTTGAACGCTTTCCCACATCGGTCAAATCCTAATCCACCTTTAATTATTAACTAAATACTAAAAAAAGGGAAATAATTAAAAAGGAGGAATTTGGGAAAGATAGAGGGGGAGAGAGAAAGAGAGGAAGTCAAAGAGTTGTTGTTGGGTGGAGCAAAACGACAAAAGCATATGTATAAAGTGAAAGTCTGATGTGTCACATGCAATATACGTGTGTCCATGTGCTTTATTATTCCATTAAAACCCAAATTTTCATTTAATTAATTTAAAACCCCTCCTTTTCAAACTAATTATCATGTATCAACCCATACCATATTTTTTTTAAGGTAAATAACCTACTCCTGAACCGAATCCATTGGGGGGAGTTGGAGTTTGAGCTGACTCACTCTTCCAATGGTTGGATAGAATGAGAACCGGAGAGCCATGAAAGAGAGGATTTAGACGTAATCCATTCCATTATTATTGACCTTAAATCCTCTTTTGTCTCTTAGTTATCCATCGAACTGGCTGGAATATTCGGCACAAGCGGGAGAAGAACATCTTTTTTTACTATCACCCTCAAAGTCTAGATGGTTTTAAATTCTAATCAATTTTTAATGCTATTTTTGATGGATTGAAGGTGATGGGTATGAGTGGGTCCATTTTGCATCAACCCAGCAGTCAACGGACGGATGACAGAGCCCTATATGGCTATATATGGAGTGGACCCCAACTCTAGGGATGTATATAGTGTCATTATCATTGTTGGACTTCTGTTTTTCTCTATTAAGGGGGTAAATGATATTATGCTACCAAACACCATGGCTACAGATGACCTTGTCACCGTCTGATGTAAATAGAATATCCCAATCCTAGAATGTCAAAGGGCGCTCAAGAATAATGTGGATGAGTGATAGAAAACATGAGGAAATAACCCCGTAAGGGCCCACCAAATCGTTTCCTAAATAAACAATATGAAAACAAATGTGGATGAGGAAATAGAAGGCAAAGTTTGACAAAGGGGTAAGATTTCAAATTGTAGGCGTTAGGCAAAGGGTTGTTTAGACTCTTATAGGGAGGGAGGGAAAATTAGGGCAACAAAAGTCTGCTTCATCACCTTATCGACTTTTTTTCTTTGTTTCTTTAGCAAGTTTGCTTTATGTTTTTTCTTCCCATGTCTCTATAAAGTTGAAATCAAGCCGCGTTTGCGTTTGATCTTTTTATATTTATACCCTCGTAATTATTATTATTATTTTATTTTTTTTTCATTTTGCTTCATGTACCTTTTAGTTTTGCATATATATATCCTTTGTGGTTTGAGTTAATTTAATTTTTTTAGTGAACTAGAGTCATCAAGGGTTGATCAAGGTGCCACATGTCGTATAGAATTTTACGTAAATAAGGGAGTTACATAATTTAATACGGCCTCCCACTCACATCTTTTAGTTTCTTAATATTTTTTTTAAGATGATGGTTTTCGTACAGGGTTCATGTATGTACACGGTGAGTATCAGTGCTTTATTTAATAGGTATGGAATAATTTTGAGATTACGCTTCTTTGTTAGGCCGTTCAAATAAACAGCACATTTTGCTCTTCTTTTTTTTTTTTAGTTTACACTGATTTTACTTTTATGACAATCTACATTGGTAGCTAGGGATCTACATTCTCTCCATCCTCAGTTTCGGATGGAGAGGGGGCGGCCCCGTTAGATGGCCGACACCTAGGGGCCAACCAGAGGATGTCGGCTCAGCTTGTCGGCTAGGATAGAGGGCTCGGATTCACCCGAGTCTCAGGTGTCGGTCATCTAACAAGGCCACCACCTCTCCATCAGGAAACGAGAATGGAAAGGATTTGAATTCCATTGGTAAGTTTTCTCCCACTATCATTTCTCATATTTTTCTAATTACTCTTCTAGTACCATATTGATCTGTAGTTCATGTATATTGAAAATAAAAATATTTTTTTTGTAAATGAAATACATTTAAATTGAAAAAAATATTTCACCTTCAAGTGCAATGTCATACCTTCATACCTATTTGTTAACAATCATTAGCCAATTTAGGTGATGGGAATACTTAAATTTAAATAACACTTATAAGTACTTCGCTCAAAACATCAATCAAGTTTCATAACTAATCATGGCCATTAGTACAATGAATAAATTTCAGCTGCCCCTCATAATAGTTTCGAAACACCACCTATCACCCATACTTTTCAAAAAACATCAATTACACCCAAGTAACTGATGGAGGTGACGGAAATGAGTGTTAGACCGTTTTAGCCTTTATGTTTTTAATTGAAAATTTTTAAAAACTAACAAAATTACTAAAATAACCCTAGTCATTTCGGTTTTATAAATAGCCCAATCCTCTTAGGATTGGACTCTCCTCCTCTACTAAGAACTACTCATGTTCTCCTTTTCGAAGAGAAACCTACGATTGTCATAGCTGAGGTCCGATTCTGTTGTAACAGTTGCTGAAACTTTTTCGGCCATCGGTTAATAGGGTTAAGTTATCCCCTTAATCCCCTCTCTTTCATTTCCTCTCTCCCTCCCTCATCGTTCTCCCCTCTTTCTTTTCCTTCGTTGTTCTCCCATTCCGAAAGATCAAGAGATCAATTCGAGAAGAATTGGAGGACGATATAAATGATTTGCGCAAAGAAATTCCAGACTTAGAAAATCCAAGAACCAGCAACTCAAAGAACTTGGGGACTTGAAAGAATCTCGCAGCCCAGATCGACGGATCAAGAACCAGATCTGAATTCCTTTTAGTCGTTTCGATTATCATCGTCATAGTTGTGAACGGTCGGCCATTGAGGAGGATGAAGAGGATGAAGAGAACCAGATCTGATTTCCACATCTCCTCACATAGCAGATTGTTTTCGAGAAGATTCAAGAACAACAGCAACCTCGAAACAAGAGAAAAAAAAAATTTGCTTGAAAAATTGTCTCGATTTTGATTTAACAGAAGGAAGTTTTTCGTCTCTGATACAAAGACAGAGAATCTAGTTTAGAGTGGCAGCAACAAAATAGAATTGGAAAACCAGGTTCAGAATATGAAAAACAAACCAATACTAAATTGAAATAGTACATAAGATCATCGAAATCAGTCTAAATCTGCAAATCCGAGACAAACTAAACCCCATCAGTAATCAGTAACCTTGTTACAGCAACAATCATTCAGTAACATCCCAAACCCAAGAGCAAGTATGTTGAAGAAGCAAAACCAAAAAATAGATCTATGACAATTTCGATGAAGTGTGGATGAAATTGAAAACAGATCTGCCAATAAACTAAAACAGAATAACTTACTTGTTTAATGGAGGATAAGAGAGAGGACCAATGCGGCGTCATCATGGGTGATGGGGAAGAAGAACACTGCGTCGTCGTCGGCGAAGACTATCGAAGAAAGTTTCCTCTGCTTTCTTCCGTTGAAGTCGGGCTTACCATTTAGGGGTTTAGGGTCAGTTTTCATTTTTTTTTATTTTTATTTTTTATTTTGCTAAGAGGGTCAACTAACTTTGTGGGGGTAAAAAAGTCTTTCAACTTATCTATTTGGGTATTATAGTTCAATTAAAATTCGTTTTTGATGACATCAGCAACTAACGAGATTGGTTAAATGGAATGGACCTATTTGATTAACGGTGGTAAACGTTTGGGTGATAGTTGATGTTTTTTGAAAAGTATGGATAGTAGGTGATGTTTTGAAACTATTATGAGGGGTAGCTGAAATTTATTCTTAGTATAATTGTTCAACCATATGGAATGCCTTTGTCTCTCATCTTCTAAACAAGATCTAATAATAAAAGGGTTGTAGCTTGGTTGTCATTAAAACATGACAAATGGGGAATATGAAGACCTAATATCATTATGGGAAAAGTATGAAAGGTCCCCCATAACCCCTATAAAATGTTGCTCATGACCCCTGTTGAGTCCTTGAGGCACTCTCCCATTGGTTGAAATGCTAACACAATGCTGCCTGCACAGTCATATACTGATCCAAAGCATCTCTCGATAGAGATCGATCATCAAAATTAAGTAAAATGACATACATGAAAAAAAAGGACATACTATTAAGACTTGTTGTCAGGGAAACTACTAATGACCATTGAACACCATATGAGTGTTGTCATAGATTTGCCCTATGAGGTAAGGCAGAGGGCAACCAAGGTGTTAATGCAGTCTCCATTTAATTCTGAATAGATGCCTTTGAAAGCAAATGATTAATGAAACATTTATCACAAGGCAGATGTCTAAACACATAATACTATATTCATGCTATTGAATTCCAACTCATACCTTCATAGATGCTTGCATTTGGTTGCACTAGTAAACATTAACGGAAAAAATAAAAGTCAGAATTAAGGGGAGAAGGTTTTATTTGGAAAAATATATTCTCTTGTTTACCTCTAATAATCGAGATTCAGTAGTTGGAATTGATCTGGTACACATAGCAATGTATTGATATACATATCAAGCGAACTCCAATTGATGAATCATGAGTGAAGTCCCTCCAATGATAGGAAATAATCCAAACCTATTTTTCTCCACACTGATTAGAAAAAAAAAGAGGGTAATTTACACTAGAGGTATTCGACGTTTTGAGAAATCATATTAGAGATTCCTCACGTTTTAAAAATCATACTAGCGATACATCTTCTCATATTTCCAACATTAACCCTATTTAACATTTGCATCCTCTAAGTTAACCATTAGATCTACTTCAAATTTTCAAGGACCAATCGTTTCTTGTTGAACTATCCTTATTTGGTGCCTGATTATTGGTACACCCGTCGAAAAAATAGTAAGTTAGGGTACAAAATTTTCACGAGAGGTGTGTATCACAATTGAGATTTGTGATTTAGTGATGAGCAATCGTCAGTGAGGACGAGTCACAGGAGAGGACAGGGGCAAGAGAGGGGTGGGCAATTGAGACAGTGATGATCATATAAAAATCCTAGTGGTGAGTTGTTGCAGCAACGGGATGGTGAGAGAGTGAATCAAAGGGGATCAAAAAAGTTATACTAAACAGGGATAAATTTGGAAGTATAAGAATAAAAGGTATCTCAAGTGCAATATTTTTGAAATGTCAAGTACATTTAGTATAATTTCTCAAAACGTTAGATACCTCTAGTATAATTTTTAAAATGTAAAGTACCTCTAATATAATTTTTCAAAACATCAAATACCTTTGATATAATTTACTCAAAAAAATCTAAGAGAAAAAAAGAGAGAGTATGAGAGGAAAGGGAAATATTATAACATAAAAACCTAGAGAATGTAAAATGGAAGAAAAGGAATTTTTTTTATCTAAATTTTAAGGTAAAAAGTGTGACAAAACAAGGAAATTTTACATGAGTTAATTTTTATGAAATATTAAATTTTAGAATTTCCTTAAAAACGTAGGTTTTTTTTTTATTATAATCGGTAACAGGGAATCTATCAAAACTGCCACGTGTTAGAAATTAGTCACCGTAAACGGAAGGCAAAGCAACATCTATCTACCTGTCTGCTCCATGCAAAAATAAATAAATAAAAAAACTTAAAAAACATAATAAAATAAGAGGACAAGAGTCAAACACGTTGCAGGGTACTCTTCTTATGGTCCCATCTTTTCCTTTGATGGCAGGCCAAAGTCCAAAGACCGGAATCCCCCTGGTCTAGATCTCAGAAAGGGATTGATTGAACCTGGTGTCAACTCAAACCAGCAAAAGGGTTTCATCCAAATTCCCAATTGTTAACCAGCCTAGTCCTCGTCGAAGTCAAGCTGGTCTGGGTATTTCCTAAACCGGTCCAAAATCTTAGTGGTCCGACCACTGTCAGCTTCTGCCACAGATTTCATGCAAAAAAAAAGAATGAAAATGCTCGTGAAACCTGACAAGGTCAACCATGTTAGGCAGCTATCAACTAAAAAATCCAAAACATCAGCTCTGGACTTATGTATATATGTGTCCACCACCATCCATACAGGTGTAAATAGACAGTACGGTCCACAGAGAATCTCTGGTTTTTGCCCAAAACATTTCCATGACGGCTTAAACAATGTCTTCTCCAAAAAGAATCAAGGAAGTCTTCCATGAGATAGATTGGGAGTAGGGAAGTCTGTCTTCACAGCCATTGGGCCCCACAAATTGATTTAATCAAACGGTTGAGGCCTCCCAATGATGGGGATAAGAGGATGGCGTTGAAATCATGGTTTTAGGTATTCGGCTTGAACAGTTGGGTACCGATACGATACCTGATATCTTCATCCCTTCTTTTAATATAGTATCAGTTTTTTGATTGAATATTTCAATATAATATCAGAGCCATCAGGTATTAAACATCTTTTATGTACAATCATCTAAAAAAAAAAGCAAAACGCTAAAATACCTTGATATACTTAATTACTTTCTCCACCTACTAACTTAAACTTTAGAATTAAATATCATAATCGCATCACGGCAACTTGAGAGGATCAGCAGTTGCAGACGTCACAGCCAGCACCAATCACAAAGTCAACAGAGGGAAGGCATCTTGGAAATTCGCCTGCGTTGGACCATTAACTTGTCAATAATTTTCAATTGATCTCCAGTTGGAAGGGTTGAAATGACCATTGGATTGAAGGTCAGACCCATAAAGTGGGCCAAACTCAAAAAGTCACCTGATCTTTCAACGGCTGACACAGCCATGGTTGGGTGGAGATTCTTAATCTTCAGCAATAACTCAAATCAATTCCTATTACAAACCATTAATCCATTAAACTAGAAAGGAAACACAAATACCCACATGACAAGAGGGACCAGGTTGGCATCTTCACTCACCAAACCTTGTTCACCATTCCCACCCAACTCCCAACTACTTGGCCTTAACCGACATGAATTCTCTTCATTTCATTCTACTTCAGCTGTCTTCAGGCCTTATTTACTCTGCGTGTGTGTTGCCTGTATTTTATTATATATATATCAGCTGTTAGGTCAGTCATTCATGACTTCTCCTACCACATTGACCCAAGTCATTTCCGGCTTTCCCTAGTTGTTACAGGCAGTAGAGCCTTAAATTGGACCATAAAACATTACTACTCACTGGTGCATTCACTGGTCTTCATTGCACAAGATAAAATTATCTGAGTCAACTTCCCCTCTATCTAACTAATCTATTTTGATATCATAAGGTTGGCACCGTCCATTAATGCAAGACCCAGCTGTTTCACCATTCAAAGACACCCCAAAGCTTAACAATTGAAAAGTTCAAAGGCTTGAAAATATTCCAAAGTACTAATTGGTCTGAAGATGATTTTAATGACAAAACCTTTTTATATACTTTTCCACTTTCAATACAAATGTATACAGTGTTAGTGTGCTCCATATGAAAAATATGTATATACATAGAAGAAAATAAACTTAACTCAAAAAGAAAGGAAGGGGGGGGGGGGGGGGGGATGGGAATCATTTTGGAGAACTAACAGTACATCAGTAAAGATTGCCTTGAGAAGTAGTTATCTCCCTCATGTTGATGCAGACAATAGACTTCCTAACTGTGTAAAGCTTCCAAGAGGTTCAAATCTGACCTGCCCGTATGTCTCTGTCAAGACGATCTGCATTCAGTGTCCCAGGAAGCTCTCTGAAATTTTCATTGAAGATTGAATATGCACTGCAAATAAAAAGATAAACGGTAACTATGGGCTCTTGAGATCTCATATAAATAGAGAATAGCCAAGGATAAAATGCACTCAGTTTTCTTTTGCTCAATTAAGTATTTGCCGCTCAAAACTAGTGAAGAAAAAATCCAGGTGTTCACTGACAGAAAGAATTAGTGAATGTTAATAAAATGACAGAAAATATCAGCAAGGAAAATAACCACAGGCATTAGAAAATAAATTCATCAGCATAGAATATTGTTCCCAATTTACTATTTCAACCCTAAAAGAAGTGTTTCTACACGTCTGTGTGTGTGTGTGTGTGTGTGTCTGACATAGGATATGCAAGCTGTGAAATGGTTTGGGTGAGTAATGTATTACGGTGGTTCAAATCTGGACCAACATTATGTGTTAACTCAGAACTGACCCACTAGTAAAATAAAAAAGAACTCCAAGAATTTTTCAACATTATATGGTCACTTCCAGGGATGGTGATGACACGGGTTAAAGCTACAGGGGAGAGTCGGGTAGAGTACTTGAAAAACACATGTTACCTGCCCCAATCTGTCCCAGACCGTGAGTACCTGACCCAATTATGTAGTAAAATTAGGAAGCCCCATGCATGTCCATCTGGGTATGGTCTTGTTGAAACCTGTGGCTAACCCAACCTGTTACCATTCCTACTCACCCCCTATCATATGTAGAAAGCATCTGCTTGAATCCAGATTTGCAGGCTTTAGCTCTGCCTTCTTTTTTACACCCAACCCAGACCCATAACTTATCTAGATATCCCTATGATATCTCCATCTTCAATAAGCTTGTTTGATTCTGCTGGTGGCAGTGGATGGTGCATGAACACTTGCCATATTTGGTATCACTCTGGACAAATATCTCCATTTGTTTTGTTAATCAATATTTCTAACAAACTTACAGTAATAAACCTAAACATTAGAGGTTCCATTAAATTTGGCGTGACTGGCCCCCTCGACACTCAATTCAGGCTATTCTATGAGATTTGGGAGGGTGGCAGTGGCCATTTCTCCATATCCATACCTAGGATCCAAGTATATGCAATGTTAAAAAAAAAAAAAAGGGTGTCCCAATGCATGAGGCTCCTGCTACTGCAAGGTCTGGGGAGGGCAGAATGTACGCAGCCTTACCCCCAGTATATGCAATGTGTTTACATGAAATCTCACATCTAACCTGGTTCATTGCATGCTTTACTTGATAATTTTTCTGATTTAATGCAAATAATACATACTAAGAATGATTAGATAAGCAAATGAAAGTGTGATAAATTACAGAAATACTCTACAATCAATAAGAAAATAAAATCACATTTTCTCTTTGTTATTTATAAATTGTTTATTTATTTTGACTAGGGCGGGAAAGTTAGTTTTTCATATCATATCCAGTCTAAAACTAACACATCAACAATTATTTAACTAACAAGTCTACAGTAAGTCATCACACCTGAGGTCACCATGTTGCCGCTGCCCAAGATTAAGGAGAATAATACAAAACCCCGTCCCGAGTATCTGTAAAAAAATCACAAAGAAAAAATCATGGAACTCAGGTTCTACCCCAAACAAATAATAATAATTGGGGGGGAGGGGGGATTGGAATCATGGGCCTATGGCCGTTTTCGTTGTCAAAGAAATAAGTCCACTCACATATAACGGTCCAACGTCCCATCTGTGTGCAACAGGTGCCAGTGCAAACCATAAAATGATAACAGCCCATGCCTTCAGACTGACGGAGAAAATTGCCATCAACAGAACATCTATCGATAATGGAGATGCAAACTTGTTATTTAATCTGGAATTACTTTTTAAGCACAAAAAGCTACACTTCAAGCAGGTGCTTACGAGGCAGCTTCAATTTGTCATGAAGGAAACAGAGAAGCCTCTTCTTCCACCAATTTGCTGATTCTGGAATCTGAAACTTCTGAATATTCATCAGAGATTAGAGGGGAAATTCTATGTTGTCAAAGCACAAGCAGAGAGTTAGTTGAGTGAAATAGAGTAAATGAGATTTGATTCTAACCAGATCATCATCATCGTCGTCATCATCGTCATTAAATCCGTTTCGAACATGTTTAGCAGGTAGCTTTGGTTTAACAGCTACCATCAGGGAATCTGAAAACACAGAAAGGAAAAAAAAAAAAAGCATTTTAACTCAAATCTCAAACAAAACAATGGCTACTGTCTTACTTACCAGTTACACCTAGTCTTTTCTTTTGGAAAACAAATCAAATTTTAGAGAAACGATATCCCCAAATTATTGATTTAATTCTTCAGTAGGAGTCTAGGAGATCATATAACAGATAATCCACGAAAACTAAAACCTCCCTCATTTAGATATGGCACAATGTCTAGGCTAGAAATAATTAATATTGCAATTCCTCATTAGTACTCGATAGGAAAAAATAACCAATACATCTACTTGATATTAGAACCCATGTGATAGTGGAAGGAATCCCAAAATAGCCAGAATCACAGTCAACAGGTTAGAACCAGAATATAAAACTCATAAAATCAAGATCCGGTGGTTGGATGAGAACCAGGTTGTAACGCAAGGTAAGGGATGATGTTGGGATCACTATATCCAGATATGAAAGTGATCCAAGGGTTGGATCAAGAGATATGGCAGAATCCTAAGACTACTGGACTAGTGAACATACGCAAGTGTTTTTTTGATGAAAACTTGGATCTCTAAATCTAATCAACGCATAGTTGTCAAGGTGAAAAGGCGACCCTAGGTGTTGTAGGCGTTGCTTAGGCGACCAAGGCATTCCTGGTGTTTTTTCCCCCTCTAAAATATCAATGGTACCCCTTCCCAAATGTACAAGCTTCTTCCAAAGCATACGGCTTCAACGCACGGCCGTGTGCCTAGCGGTTTTCCGATGTTTATATATTATATGCAATAATGCAATATGCTACATCAAAAATCAACATTTAAGGCATACCATAAAATCCTAAATAGAATGTAAGAATTAAAAAAGTATATTTGTAATAAAAAAAAAAAGCACAAAGCAATAAACTAAGAACATAATAGCATATAAAATAAGAAACAAGAGTGCAAGTCTATAATACACGTAAAAAACTAAAGATGTAAATTGTGTGTGGCTGATAAAGGGGGATGGTTGAGTTGCGGCTAAACGGAAACTTTAACGGAGGTAAGTGAAAATTTTCATTTAATTAATGATATATGTAGACATCTGCAACAAAGTGACCGCCCAAGCCTTTAGGGCATCCAAGGCGCCCAAGGGACCCTAGGCGGTCATCTTTTGAACATCCACAAAGCGCTTAATCGCTTAGGCCATAAATTACCACCCGGACGCCTAGGCGACGCCTTGACAACTATGAATCAACGAAAACAAAAGATACAATGAAATCCTAACAATGATGGTCACTACCTTGGATTCACCACCAAGAACAATATAAGATCCACTCCGGCTTCCTATCACAAGGTGTCAACTTGATCAAACACCAGTTCCTTTCCTTGATCAAACACAAGGGTCTTCCATGGCAGGAGAGGTAGCAGCCAATGATTCATTCATTAATTTCGTGCTCAGGCTTGTAGCCCTTTACAAACCTATACAGAAGACTCAAAACAAGAAGCAAACTAGCCCTAGAACTCCTCCAGACAATAAATTGCCTTGGAGGTAGTTTATTTCTAATAGAACTCAACCTAAATTAAACGAAAGTAACTTAAAACAACTTACAACACTTAAAAGCAATAAAAGACTTAAAATATTAAAAGTCTTATCCAATTAAATAAAAAATCCAACAAGATAAAGACCTATCTAACTCAACTTAGGATGCTAAAACACTAATCCCGTACTCCTACCTTATACCCATAATTTAGTCCCATTTAAGTGGCTTATTATAACGAAAACCCATAGGATCAAAGACCCAACATATATATAACCCAACCCAAGATTTATTTCCACTAAGATAAGCCCAATTCGGTGTCGTATCTGCATCACCGTGCAACAGGCGAACTCATGAATTGCTATGTGTAAGAGCTTGGTGTCAACAATGTCCAGGTAGTTCTCCAGGGTAGAGAAAGTAAATGCAGTATCCATGGCCTCTCTGTTGGGAATCTGATGCAGGTCTGATATATTCTCTGAAGTACCAGAGGAAGAAAAGGAACCAGGCCAAGCCCCTAAAAGGACCTGCAGTTTCCTATTGAACCTGCTGGTTCAACCGGGCCAGATTTGAGTCTATCTGGTTCAGGCCAAGCCTTTTGCCCAGGTGTTTTGCTGGTTCAGTCAAAACCAGCAGTGGATGACAGGCGTTAGTTTTAAGTTCTTTTAACTATTTCATGTTATTTTGTTAGTTATGGGCTGGAACAGGTGCTATTACTTCAGGCCCATATTAGGCATATTAACCCCATATCTCTTTAGGAGATATAAGGCCCGGGTTTTAAGTAATTAGACATTACTAGTAGTCCACGATTTATGAACACAGCTTTCTATTCAGTTTAAACTTCTTTTCCCATGTAATGTTGATCTTCTTTTAGATTTCTATTTAAGGATGTAAAAGGGGACACCCCCAACCGTTTTTGGTGGGATGCCACTGGGTGGTGGGACTAAGCCGAGCACTAAGTGGGAAAGTTAGTTCATATCTTCTTCTTCCTCATCTTCCATCATATACCAAGTAAGTTTTTATTTCCTGCACACCATTCTTTTAGTTATATTCTTGAAGCTTGCTGGTTAATCTGATTGCTGCCATAGCGTTCCCTTCTCCAAAATCCTGAATCTGGTTTCCGGCACCTAAGATCTAATCGTTTCTGTTACTAAAATTGGAATGAAGGTTCAGGTTCTGTTTCTGTCTTCTGGTTTCAGCACTCTGCACATTAATCCTTTATTTATTCCTGCTGAATCTGGCTTTTGAGTTAGATCACTCAATTCCTTCACTCGGTTCTCAGATCTAAGAAATCCTACCACAAACAGGATTCTCCAGATTCTAGGAATCAGACCACTGGATTAGCTTAGAATTTTGATATTTTGTTCTCTCACCTAAATATTATTGTTTACCAGATTCTGGACCATATCTGATTCTTTACCTTCGGATATTAAAATTTCTTTTCAATTCTGGTTTGTTCATTCACTGTGATTCTGGTTCTTCCACAAGTTTCTGAACCTATCCTGTTAGGCTTCTAGAAACCCATCAGAATCTCTTCCCATCCTCACACACCATTTTCTAACTATGATGAATCCATAATCTAGGATTTACCAACTTCGCTTATTATTTACCATTTACACAATCAAAATCATCATTGTAGTAGTTCATCCAAACATTATCCAAAGTATTTGAGTCAGCTTACATAAATCCTACGATGGCAGGTCATTCTATTGGGTCCTTAAGTTATTGTCAAATCCTTTCTGCTGACTCAACTATCTACCCTTTCCCTCGTCCATTTAGACCCTTCAAGTAGAAATCGTTTCGTTAACTATAGAATCTACCAGGGGAAGATGATAGGCTGCCTTCTCAGCTCAGCATTAAACCTAATTCAGCTGAAGCTGTATCCCAACTCTTTGAGATCGGCTACATTTCAACCACAAATTATAAAAGGTAATATCTCCTGTCAAATCATAGGTCATCAAGTCTTTTCTCACTATTTCAACCCAAGTCCTTTTAGAACCTTAATCTTTCAATGAATTGTTCTGTTTTATTGGTGCACCCATCGGTGTTTGTTGCCAGAAAATGCTGGGATGGATAAAGCAAAGACGCATGGGTAAACCATCTCAATTGAAATTTCCCTCCTCTTGTCACCTATTGAGGTTTTCTCACTACTGCATTCATTTCTATTTTCATTCTGCTTGGGATAACCATTCACTCATCTCAACCCTAGTCTAGGTTATTTAGGTTTTATCAACATGTCGTTTCCTGATAGTTCAACATCATGTTAAATAAAGCAGGTTTGGTCTTACGTATGTGTGTTTTCCCTTCAATTCAACTGTATACAATGGACAAAAAACATAATCACACTTCATCCACACCAAATCAGGTTCACAAAATCCATTAATCATTAACTTCCTTTCTCTAGAAACTAAGATCAAAGCACATATAATGTGTCCAACATACTTTCCACTATCAGCACAAAAATTTAAACTTCTCCTTGGTTTCAGTGAATGATGATCCCAGTAGATATACTAGTATGTGATTCCAGCCGCCAAAGATGCTGATTAGGAACAAAAATAATGCCAATAGCTAAACTAGTATGTGATTACAGGCATCAAAAGATGCTGGTTAGAAACAACAATGATTATGAAAACAAATATGATGAAATGCTAAGGTGACTTGTCTTTATGCAGAGAAGGATACATGTGTTCAATCAAAATGTTGATACCATCGTTCTAATTTTACTTTCTTATGCTAAATATCCCCATCCAGTCTTTTGAAGCTTATTTTAATGGGGTTTTATTAGTTCCAAAGTCATCAATCAGATTAGGTATAATATTCCATTCATATTCTCTCACTTGAAAATATAAAGAAGAAAATTGTCAAAAAAATTAAGGGGACAAAGGAACTGTTGAAAGCACTCTTTAGGAAATGAATGCTTGGATGGTTTTTAGGGACCAGCCAACCTTGTATTTATAATAGAATGATAGAATTACAAAAGGACTCAAAGACTTAAAAGACAAACTCACAATAGGAGTCGAAAAGATGATAAGAGAGTTCGATAGTTTAACTCTAATCTAACTCTACCTCTAATCTAATAAAAGTTGGAAACTAAAGAACAAAGATTATGTGACAGCTAAATACAACTAGGTGACACCTAGACAAAACCGAAACATATTTTAATACTCTTTCTCTCAAGTTAGTGCATAAATATCACACATGCCCAACTAGGCCAAATTAGGATGAAAAACTTCCCCACCCAAATCCTTTGTGAATATGTCAGGTAAGTGGTCTTCTGACTTTGCGAAGGGCATACAAATCGGTCCATTCTCAAGCTTCTCCTTGATAAAGTAACGGTCGATCTCCACATGTTTAGTAAGATCATATTGCATGAGATTATGGGCAATGTTAATTGCAGCTTTGTTATCATAAAACAATATCATTGGAAGATGAATAAGAAGACCAAGGTCTTCTAGTAAAATTCTAAGCCAAAGTAATTCACAGATCTAGTGAGCCATAGAATGAAACTCTGCTTCAGCACATGACTTTGCAACAACATTCTATTTCTTGCTACGCCACGTGACATGATTACCACCAACAAAAGTAGTATAACCAGAAACAGACTTCCTATCCAGAAATCAACCCCAATCAACATCTATGTACGTTTCAATCCGCAAATGATCATGAGGAGATAAAAGAATTCCCTTTCCAAGGGCTGACTTCAAGCAGTAAAGAATACGAAGAATAGCCTCCATATGAGAAGAATAGAAATCATGCATAAACTGACTTACCAAACTCACAGTAAAAACAATGTTTGCTGGAAGTGTGAGAGGTAGATCAACTTTCCCACTAGCCACTGGTAACAACCCTTATCAACTAGTTCACCATCCTTATTCTTGAATCAAGTATTAGCTTCCAAAGGATTGTCACAGGGATGGCATGTCACGACTCAAACCCGTACAAGGTAAGAGTGCAGCCCTCACGAGCATTGGTCTGACGACCGGTCAAAATAATTTAAAAATTTATAATCAAACTTCAACTTATCACAAATCACACCAAGTTAAATCCATAACTAAAGTAAAGACATTTCCCAAAAACTACTGGTGGCAGTCTACTGTTTGTAATATTTAAAAACAAAGTATTCGTTTTTGAAATTAAATTTAAAACCCTATACAACCATTCTAATAAAATAGTAAAAACAAGCTATGCTAAGCCGAGGAATAATCCGACGCCGCCTTTAAGCTCCCTCTTGTTCTTCGGCAACCACCTCATCATCTGAGATAGTCATGGTAAGGGGTGAGCTCAATAGCTTAGTAAGAATACAACAGACAATGATTACTAACACTTCAATTAATTCACTCGAGAAGATAAAACTTATCTACATACAAAACATTTTAATTTTTACTTTTGACCAATACATAGGAATAACCAATCAGCATTGCTCTAGTAGAGGTCATCTACAGCTTGTTTTCACATTTATTTATGGTCATCCGTCCATGACCTTTTCTCACTCATCCGCTGGAGTCATAGATCTGACCCAGGTGACACCCCACCCATAGAGTCTATTTCCCTCTACCAGACACAAAGTAATTGATTACCCTCACTTTACATTTTCCACATTATTCCTTCATCCGGAGTGTGACAAAACACAATTTTGAAATACTCTTAAAACCATGAGCAACAAAAGATGGGAGTAATTGACAATCACATATCTCATTTAACATCCATAAGCATACCATCACATATCATGAACAAGACAACAATAAATAAACATTGACACCAAAACATAAAATTAAAGCATTGGAGTCACTCTAATGGTGCACTCCTGCAGTATTTCCACTTACCTCTTCCTCGCTCACAGATTGATCGATGCTTCAATACTAGGTAGTACCGACCCTACATATATTATCAAGTATACAAACTAATTTTGAAATAAATTTCAGTTATCCCCCATAATAGTTTCGAAACATCACCTACCACCCACACTTTTCAATAAACATCAACTACCACCCAAACGTTTAATCAAATAGGTCCATTCCGTTTAACCAATCTCGTTAGTTGCTGATGTCATCAAAAACGAATTTTAATTGGACTATAATACCCTAATAGATAAGTTGAAAGACTTTTTTACCCTCACTCAGTTAACTAACCATCTTAGCAAAATTAAAAAAAAAAAAAAATGAAAACTAACCCTAAACCCCTAAATGGTAAGCCCGACTTCAACGGAAGAAAGCAGAGGATTCGATAGTCTCCGCTGACGACGATGCAGTGGTCTTCTTCCCCATCACCCACGATGACAACGCATTGGTCCTCTCTCTTATCCTCCATTAAACAAGTTATTCTGTTTTAGTTTATTGGCAGATCTGTTTTCAATTCCATCCACGCTTTATCGAAATTGTCATAGATCTGTTTTTTGGTTTTGCTTCTTCAACCTGCTTGCTCTCGGGTTTGGGACTTTACTGAATGATTGTTGTTGTAACAAGGTACTGATTACTGATGGGGTTTAGTTTGTCTCGGATTTGCAGATTTAGATCTGATTTCGACGATTTTATGTGCTGTTTCAATTTAGTATTGGTCTGTTTTCCATATTCTGAACCTGGTTTTCCAATTCTATTTTGCTACTGCCAATCTGAACTAGATTCTCTGCCTTTGTATCAGAGACGAAAAACTTCCTTCTGTTAATCGAGACAATTTTTCGAGCAAAATCTTTTTTTTTTCTCTTGTTTCCAGGTTGCTGTTGTTCTTGAATCTTCTGGAAAACGATCTGATATGTGAGGAGATGTGGAAATCAGATCTGGTTATCTTCATCCTCTTCATCCTCCTCAATGGCCGACCGTTCACAACTATGACGATGATAATCGAAACGACTAAAAGGAATTCAGATCTGGTTCTTGATCCGTCGATCTGGGCTGCGGGATTCTTTCAAGTCCCCAAGTTCTTTGAGTTGCTGGTTCTTGGATTTTCTAAGTCCTGAATTTCTTTGCGCAAATCATTTATATCGTCCTCCAATTCTTCTCGAATTGATCTCTTGATCTTTCGGTATGGGAGAACAACAAAGGAAAAGAAAGAAGGGAGAACGATGAGGGAGGGAGAGAGGAAAGGAAAGAGAGGGGATTAAGGGGATAACTTAACTTACCTATTAACCGGTGGCCAGAGAAGTTTCAGCAGTTGTTGCAACAGAATCGGACTTCAGCTATGGCAATCGTAGGTTTCTCTTCGAAGAGGAGAACAGGAGCAGTTCTTAGTAGAGGAGGAGAGTCCAACCCTAAGAGGATTAGGCTGTTTATAAAACCGAAATGACCAGATTTATTTTAGTAATTTTGTTAATTTTTAAAAAATTTCAATTAAAAACATAAAGGTTAAAACGGTCTAACACTCATTTCCGTCACCTCCATCAGTTACTTGGGTGTAATTGATGTTTTTTGAAAAGTATGGGTGGTAGGTGATGTTTCAAAACTATTATGGGGGGTAGCTGAAATTTGTTCATTAATTTTTAAATCAGTACCTTGATTACCCCTCTTAAAATTCACATCTTCTGGTGGCAAAGAGGGTTAAGACATCTCAAATTAACAAGCTCTCTTTGCTACAGGATCTTAATTCAGTCCAAACCCAATTTTAACAAACAAGAGTAATTGAAATTGAACAAATAATTCCACAACTTCAGATCCGTCTATAAGCATGCTTCAAAATTTGGGATCATTGATCCTTAGGATATGAGGAGCAATATCCTAGAAGATGAACTTGATCCGACGGGTGTCGAAACCAATCTTGCCCGTAGGTCTCAGACAAATATTTTAATAGAACCAGAATTGTATAACAATAGTAAAATCAACTTATCTTATAATCCAACCGTTGGAATGCCTTCAAACTTGGGGAAGATCTTCTCAATCTTAATTATGAACACTAGCCGAAAGTTGACGCAAATCAAAAGAAGTTGGTAGCAGCCACAGCCTCTGCAGAGTGGCTGCAATAGGTACCGCCCAAGCTGGGATTATGTTCAATTTATATTGATGGAGATCTCATTGTAATCTTCAATGGGTGATATTAATGATGAAGAAAAACAGTCGTGCAACAATAATGAAGGAGAGAAACTAGGAGAATGTAAGAGAATTGAACAAAATAACAATTGGCTGAGTCTCACAACCGTGGGAGATTCAACCAGAAAAATAGGAGCTAAACTCTTTTCTTTTTTCTGGTCTAAATCTACCTCTTGCCACCAGCCTTTCTTCTCTTATTTATAGCTTTGAGAAATTACAACTAGAATAGGAAAGTACAAATTGAAATTAAGGAAAGCTAAGACTCCTTTATAATTTGGGAAGCTTCTTAAAACATGGAAATAGGAAACTTAAATTTAGGCAAGTCTTAGTCTCCAAGCAACTAAGACTCCTAAACTAGCTAGAGTACTTTTTAGGAAACTAACCAATAGGATTAGAGACACTAATTAATTAGGAAACTAAATAAAATAATCCTACTTAAAATAGAGCTGGCGGTAAAGAGATCTATTACTAAAGATCTCGATTTTCTGGAATTTCTGGAATGGCGACAATTCTGGAATTTCTGAACTTTCTGGAATGGCGACAATTCTGGAATTTCTGGAATAAAGCCTGATCTGCATCGTTTTCTCCTTTTAGTTTCTTTAATTACCAAATCGGTTCTAAGGATCTGGACTGATCTAATCTGATCTGATTCTGACACATATCGATATAATTTTGACTGAAATACACATATAAGCTGATACAAATCTGACCAGTAGTATGACATGAAACTAGTATGGAATCTGACCTTAAAACTGACCCATAATGTGGACTGAATATAAAACATACTAGTATAATACTAGTCATACAATCTGGTAGAATTCTGCTTTGGTGACTGACATGAAATCTGATATGGTATACATAACATAAAGAACTGAAATCGATAGGATTGTATATACAATCTGGATTACATATTAAAATTTACATAATCTGATATACTCATAAATCTGTTAAGAAGTCTGTTAAAAAAATCTGTGTAATATCAGAAATATAGTAGGATCAAGATCTCACAACAACTTTGGCTGAAATCTGCAATAATGACAGACCTAAAATCTGATATAAAATTAACGTATAAATCTGGTATATGGTACTGCATAGTAAAATCTAACATAATTGATTTATAACTCTAAGGATTGTGTAAAACAGATTCAAAATCTGAGGTTGAAACTATTCTGGATATGAAATCCACATATATATATATATATATATATATATATATATATATATATATATATATATATATATATATATATATGTATATAATAAACTGTATGACAATCTGTCATAAAATCTGTTTATAAATTTGTATATAGTACTGTATATGAATTGATATATATATATATCAGTATACGGTTCAGTATAAATTCAGTTTACAAATATATATATAAACCCACATATACGTCATAAAAACCTGTATAGAATCTGTACAAAAATCTTGTATAAGAACTATTAAAATATGTATACAATATGTATAGATTGAGATATCAATATACAATTTTATATGTATTAAGATGATGATATTTATAAATCAGATCTGAAATAAATAAAATCTGTGAAAATTATGATATACATAAATCTGTTTATATAAAATTGGTATATATTAAATTTGATATGGAATCTGTCCTTGAACCAAATTCGATTCTGGTGGTATCTAACTTGGTAAAGGAATCTAAGACACTGTTTAGAACAAAACTAATAGGTATAGATCAGATCTGAAACTGAAATAGGAACCTAAGATAGAGCTGAAACTAAAGGCTTAACTAAAAAAAATCTGACTAGAGTTTACCTCCTTATTCTTCTTCTTCTTCTTCTTCTCTCGGTTTGTCTTTCTCTCTCTACTCACGGTTTCTCTTTCTTTTCTTTTTCTTTTCTCTTTTTTTTCTCTCTCGGTTCCTCTTCTCTCTCTTCACGGTTTCTATATTTCTTTTCTTTTCTCTTTTCTTTTTTTTTTCCTTTCCTTTTTTTCCTTTCACTCTCCCTCTAGGTTTGAGATTCTATCGTCTTCCCCTTCTTTTTTTTTTCTTTCTCTTCTTTCCTTTTCTCTCACGTCCCCTTTTTCCTCTCTCTCACTCACGTTTCCTCTTTTCTCTTACTAATTTTGAATTTGTATTTTATTTATTGTTTAGTAACTAATTAGATAGTCTTAGATAAGGTTTGTTTCTTAATCCAACTCTATTCCCATATGTAGTGGGTCCCACATACAATTAGACAGGATTTGTTTCTTAATCTAATTCTATTGCCATATGTGGTGGGTCCCACATACAACTAGTGTTTTAAAATTTTAGGACACTTACCTCCTTAATAACTCTAATGCTAATTAATTAGAAAATAAGATTCTAATCCCCTTTTTTTGTCAATAATCAGAAATTAAACTATGTTATTTCAATAAAAGTGCCATTATTTTAACCCTAAGGCTAGTAATATGAAAATATATACTTTTTTTTTATTGTTATTCTTTTAAAAAAGAAAACAGCAACTTGGGGCATTACATGGCAGTCCAACAAACTAGTCTCAGATAGAAGATCAAGGACATATTTTCTTTGGGAGAGGAAGATGCCCTTCGAAGATTGAGCTAATTCAATTCCAAGAAAATACTTTAATTTTCCAAGATCCTTTATTTCAAACTCACATCCAAAGAAGCTCTTGAGGTGAGTGATCTCATCATTGTGATTTTCAGTGACAACTAATCATCAACATTGACTATGAGGAGCGACTTTGTCACCAGATCGCTTAATGAACAAAGTATAGTCAGCATTACTTTGTTTGTACCCTACTGAAATCAAAGCCTTATGAAACCTACCAAACCATGCTCGAGGAGACTATTTCAACCCATAGAGTGCATGTTTCAATTTGCAGACTTTGCCATGAGTTGTATCAGAGGAATGTCCATGTATAATTCTTTGTCAAGTTTCCCATGCAGAAATACATTCTTGACATCAAGTTGTTGGAGATCCCATCTCAAGTTGATAGCATACGATAATAGAACTCGAACAGTATTTAATTTGGCAATCAGAGCAAATGTCTCCTGGTAATCAATCCCATATGTCTAAGTAAAGCCCTTAGCTATAAGCCTTGCTTTGTGTCTGTCCACCATTCCATCAATTTTCTGTTTCACCACAAACACCCATTTGCACCAAACAGGTCATTTTCCTAGAGCAAGAGCAACAAGATCCCATGTGTCATTCTTTCTCAAAGTCTTCACGTCTTCCATCATAGTTGCTTTCTACTTTAGATTTGCACAAGTCTCATGCCACTTATATGGAATATTAATAGAGGAAAGGGAAGATACAAAAGAACGATAGGTACTAAAAAGAAAGTCATAAGAGACAACATGAAATATAGGATGCTAAGTACAAGCCCTAGCACCTTTACGAAAAACAATAGATAACTTAAGAGAGGGGGAGATCTTACAGGATGGTGTAGACGACTCTGGTTTAAAGGATGACGACGGGATGATAGAAGGTGCAATAGTGGCGGTGGTCTCACCTTGCTTTTTCTTTTGAGTTCTTGTAGACCAAAAGAGTTAACTCATTTAGATTCTCCTGCGGTTCCTCCTGGACTAGAACTGGTGTCTGTGGCTAAAGTTCCTTCTGAACCGAGACTGGTGGTACTAGAGGCGGTTGCTCTCCCTAAGTTGCTGGAGTATCATCCGGAACAGGGATGAATCTCAAGAACAGATATATCTTCACTATTTGCTGTAAGAACCATGCTCTGAAAATCCGGTCTAACCCATGGTTTTATATGGTGACAGGTCTCCCAATCATAATTGGACTGGAAGGCGAAGCCGGGTGACGAACCACATAATCCAGGTACGAGAACCATGTGTAAAACTGTAAAGTTTACATACCGGTCTTAGTACCGGCGGTATGTGCGACCGGTATGTGCGACCGGTATGTGCAATTTCGGCTGGAGACGAACTCCAGTGGGTCCTACACTCCGAATCGAAATTTTGAAAAGTTCTAACCGTGGGAAACTTTCCTAGAATGGTCTCCCACTATTTATATACACCTTAAACCTCCTTAGATCCTTCCCAAAACCCTAGCCGTCTGGAAGAGATCTGAGAAGGAACAAGGAGGGAGGAGACTGCTCAAGAAGAGGATTTTCGTTGGAAGAGCACGCTGCCAACCGACAAACACCGGTGAGTGCTTAACTCTCTTAGTAATGATAGGATTTCGGATCGGAGCCGTGAAACAGCGCAGCGATCCAAAATCCTAGGACTTTCAATAAATCCTAGTTTTTCATTAAGATCCAATCTGGGTATGATGCGGCGTTATAGTTGAAACCGAGAAGGCTAAACGAGTATTTGGACCTTAGAATGGGTTAGGAGAAACCCTAGAAACCAAGCCGATGACCGACGGGGAAGGGAGATCCGAGATTAGGCTCTCGGATCCAAACTGCAGAACATACCGGCTGGACACAAGGTCCTGCGGTATGGGCCTGCGGTATATACCGCAGGGCATACCGGTCTCACTCTACTGAGACCGGTACCGCAACCGGTATGCCTTCCGAGCCCTGTTTGCTTGGCCAAACATGGTTTTGACCAGCTGTAACTTTAATAATTAATTCTAACCTATGAGTATGATCATGTAGGACCTGTAGACAGCGTGAGTAGACCCTGGGACACAGAGCGGATTTGTTATCACGCGTCAGGTAAGGGACAAAACCCCAAACCCTAATTAATTAAATAATAGTAAACCGTTGTGAATAATTTGTATCTGTATTGATTGCCTGATGTTTGTGCATTTCACATGCCATGGTAGTTGTTTAAATTATTATTATTTGTTCATGCATTTCATATGCTAGGATGTTGATTGTTTAGGCATGTGGATGTTTTTAGTTAGTGTGTAGAATGTGAAGGGGAGTGGAGCCCTGGATATATCCTCACACTAACACATTTTTGTATCACCATCTACCTTAGCGGACTTGGTGCGAATAGGGTATCAGGGAGAGGATGTGGGATTGTGGTTCAGCCTGCCCACCAGACTCGAGCCCTATCTCTATGTCGTAGGGAGTCGTACTGGGGTAGGGCCATAGATACTGTATTGACATATAAGACTGGTTAGAAACTGAACCCACTTGCAAGCCTTTGCCAATAGGGGTTCAGGTATTGGTACGGTATAGGGTATCAGGGGGAGGACGTTGGATGGTGGCTTAGCCTGCCTGCCAGACTCTAGCTCTATCTCTATACCGGAGTGAGTGATGTGGGACAACGGCAGTAGTGTGGATTATTGTCTGACTGTTGGGTGTGATCACACTCTCGTGCATGGAGGTGCGGTGGCCGCCAAACCTTACCATAGCATTTTGCAAGTTATACCTGACCCAAAATTGTAATGTTATCTCATGCATTTTGTATGTTGCATTGGTTTTGTACTTACTGAGCTAAATTGTGAGTTCACCCGAATATATATATTCCATTCTTTTCAGATCTCGATGCAGGGTATACCGTCGAGCACTTCATGACTGCCCCAGCGTACAATACAGTCGTTGTCCTGGATACACAAGCAGTAGAGGACGAGCATGACGCATCATGCGAGTGCTCATTCTGTGTTTTCCTTTAGAGATGGTTTATTTTTGAAATAATACATTGTAATATTTTACTATTTAATTTTGTGAATGATGAAATAATTTGGATAATTATTTTAATTACAACATAGAACTCAGTTCATTTATCTTTTGATTCCGCTGCTATGTATTATTTTCTGATTATGTTAGACTGTTTGGAATGGTTTATTGACACGATCTATTGAGATCCTGGTGTGAGCCGTGGTTTGGAGACGGTTCACTCACACTTCTGGTTCAGCCGGAATTGGGGTGTGACATTTGCATACTCCCCCTGAAGAGGTGGCGATGAGTAATACGGAAGGATCTATTGGAAGAGAACATCCACGGTCACCAAGGTACGTCATGCAAAAGGATGGTAGCACTTGTAGCCCTTCTAGCCGAGTATCCCAAAAATATACACTGGAGGTCACAGGGTTCTAGCTTGTCGGAAAAACACACAACCAAAGACCTTGGGAGGAACAACGAAGGAGCTGAAACCATGCAAAAAGCAATCGAGGACCGAGACACCAACGTGTGAGTGGGCATACAGTTGAGGAAATAGACAACGATGAAGACGTTATCACTCCATTACTGAGATAGAACATGGCGAGCAAACATGAGAGCATGGGTCACCTCCAGGAAACGGCGGTTCTTTCATTTGGCTAACCCATTCTGGATCGGGATGTCAACAAAACTAGTCTGATGGATGATCCTAGAGTCCGCCAAAGAATTTGAAACAGTCCCTTAAGATACTCCGGCCGTTATCGCTACGTAAAATTTTAAGGGTGGCATTAAACTGTGCGGACCATATTATGGAAGAGCTGAAACAACGAAACACCTCACTTTTATGCGGCATCATGTACACCCATGTAATGCGAGAATAGCAGTCAATGAAAGTGACAAACCATCAACAACCAGAAATAGAAGCACGACGAGCAAAACCCCATACATCAGAGTAAACCAAATGGAAAGGAGATGCACTTGTCTTATTTAATGGGGAATAACTAGAATGAGTTTGTTTGGCTAAAATAAAAGCCTCCCACAAAAAAAATGATAAAGTCCCTAGGGGGGGATGTCCTAAACAACAATGCCATTGATAAGGATTTGAAGAAGCTGAGTGTAGCTGATGAACTGGTGGAGCTTTCGCCAGTGGAGGAGAACTATCGCCGAGCAAATAGAAACCACCATGTACCTTACCACATCCAATTGTTTTCCCTGTCATTAGATCCTGAAAAACACAATGGGTTGGAAAAAAGTGACTTTACAATTTAAATCCTTAGTAAGGCTACTAATGGAAAGTAGATTTGTAGTAAAATTAGGAATATGTAAACAGAACATAAAGTAAGAGAAGGGGAGCAGCAGATAAAACCCTTTCCAGAGACAGATGAGAGAGTCCCATTAGCCACTCGAACTTTGTCTTTCCCTAAGGATGGAGAGTACTGGATTCAATCAAGTCATCAGTCGCATCGGAGTTAATGATCCTGGGGCTAGAGACTACCGATGGACAATGACCACCAAACGAAATACCTAAATAAGAAAAATTAAAACCTGAAGGAGCATACACAGTGAAGAAGCCTGGATAAGTCTACAGAAAGCTTGTAGTTCTTCCAAAGAGAGGCCACTCAGGCCAGTGTCAGAACTGAAAGTAGGAGCAATTGTCTCAATGTAGTAGGCCTTGTTCTTGGAGCAACCACGACCATGTTTGAATTCAAAGTCTACTAGTTTCCCGTGAAGTTTCCAACACATAGCCTTAGTGTGCCAAGATTTGCTACAATGGTCACACTTAATTACCTCTTTGATATTGTCACTGGAGTGTAAAGGTCCATCAGTAGTTGGGATGGAACCGGAGATACTCTGTAAAGACGAACAATCGGTAACAAGAGACTGAAGCATGGCAGATCTAAGGCTGTCCTCAGTATGTACCAACGCGTATGACTGCTCCAAGGTGGGAAAAGGAGATCTATTGAACACTTGAACCACAATCTGATTGTATTCAACATTCAATCCAGCTAAAAAATCATAACCCCTTACTTATCAACATGTTTCTTGTAGGAAGCAATATCGCTTGCATTGGTAGGCTGGTAATCCACATAATGATCAAGTTTGCTATAGACTTCGAAGTTCAGCATAGCACTGAGAGACAAATTACTCCTTCTAAGTGGTGTCATGAAGTTCATTACGTAATTCATACATCTGAGCATCATTCCCTAGCTGACCATAAGTTTTCTTAACAGCCTTCCAAAACTGAGTGGAGTTTAACACGAGTTGTAGTAGCGGTCCTTCTATATTGTATTAACAATCAAAATATGGTCGCAAGAAAAAAATCTCTATTTGATGGGGCTTCTTCCTATACCTATGAATTCCATTGGACTTAGAAATGATACATTATAAGAATACCCCTAGCAGTATTTGGTAACACAGAGTTGAGAAAAAAGGACATAACTAAGGAATCATTAAAGATCCATCGATCCTGAGTAGTACCAGCAGTAGAAGTTTTCTCCGTTGTACAAGTAAAATGTCTTCTGAAACCACGACTAGCAATGGTCAAATAGGTCGATTGAGACCAGGTCAGGTAATTAGTATCATCACATTTTATAGAGATAGCAGTGAATGGTTGGTACTTGTGACGATGCTGTCCATCAGAACTAGTAGAGGTAGAGGTAGAGGTAGAGGTAGAGGTAAAGGCAGTAGTAACATCCGACGTCGTAGCAAAGAACTTAATAGAAATTGGTAGAGCAAGGTATTATCAAAAACCGAAAATAAATGGCTCTGAAAAAAAAATATCACAACTCCAAAAACTGATCTTGAAGTGCAGTGATCCAGGACAAAGAATGATCGGTCTAGATTAGCAAAGTACATGCTCATCCAAAAAAGAGAGATCGATACTGCTGAGGAGATATCGCAAATCGATTAATCTTTGGAGAAACTTGCTGGAAAAGTTAGATCGATTCTGATCAGATCTGCTAACAATATCGCAAGACCAAATCTAGTAGCAATATCGCAAGACCAGATCCAATGTTGTAAGGTCAGATTTAATATCAATAGCACAAGAGCAGCAACATCGCAAGACCAATAATATTGATATCAATAGCAAAAGAGCAGCAATATCAATAACACGATCAGATATTGATATCACACATTGCAAGGAGAAACCAGAAATCACAGGGAGCTGAATTCTGGTCTAGGAAGGAATAGATGCCGCCAGTAATCTCGAATTTGGATTTTGGATCCCTAATGAAGGAAGACTCGACCTTCAATAGGAAGGAATAACTCGGTCTTCGAACAGAGAAGAACCAATTGGAACAGCACCTGTTAATCTTCAAGGAAGCAAATCATGCTTTAACGGAGGTAAAGTTGAGGCAGCATCTGGATCTGTATAGGATCACTTCTTTAAGTGCTGCCTTTTTTCAGAAGCAGAATACCAAGAGTAAGGAAAGAGAAAAAAAAACGATGGAGAAAACTGTGAGGTTGTTGCGGAAGGGAGGAGGATCAGAATGAGAGCTCTAATACCATGTTGAAAGCACTCTTTAGGAACTGAATGCTTAGATGGTCTTTAGTACCAGCCAGCCTTGTATTTATAATAAAAGGAGAGAATTACAAAATGACTCAAAGACTAAAAAGACAGACTCGCGATAGTAATCAAAAGAGGATAAGAGAGTTAGAATCCAAATAGGATAGTTTAATTCTAGTCTAATAAAAGCTGGAAACTAAACAACACTAACTAGGTGACACCTAGATACAACTAGGTGACACTTAGACAAAACCAAAACATATTTTAACAAGAACATATGACACAAAAAGAATATTAAAATATAGGTAATTCACAGTTCTATGAAAGCATGATATCGAAGTGCATAGTATATGGCAATAAAGCCGTCAATCCAGATGCAAGAACTGTCCATAAAGAAAGTGGTCTAAGTTAGTGAACCAATCCCCCACCCACAAATATGACTCAACACTACCTGCTATTGCCAGCCAATCAGACTCTCTAAAAGCCTTTGAGGGTCAATTCAATCAAATATCAATAAGCCAATTGCCAACAAAATCTTTCAAGGATGAATACTATCTTCAAAAGTACTATTGTTGCTCTCCTTCAATAACCTCACATCTTCAAAAGTATTTTTTTATTACTAAAATATTAATGTTATATTAATGTTTATATATATGCAGTATTCTACATAAATAATAAACATTTAAAACATAACTTAATTAATATGAGACCAACAAATAATGAATAAAGTATAGAAAATAAAGAATTGTATTTATAAAAAATAAAAAGCACAAATCAAAAAATTAAGAAGTTAGAACATCATAGCATATAAGTAAGAAGCAAGACTACAAGAGGAAGACTATAATAAACTTAAAGATCAAGTTACTAAAAAAATATTATATTATCGTTAGTTGTTATCTCTATGATGCCAAAATAAGTGTTTGTGCCTCTATTCCTCAGTAACTCAGTGGTAGAGCAGTCGACTATTAACTGGCAAGACGTAGGTTTGAATCCTACTTGGGCATCCCAATCTCGGACTGGATTTTAGTATAAGGGTAAAAAAAACTCTTTTCATCTTTTTCGTTAGGGAACTTAATAGCATGTAGCCGATAATAGGGGATGGTTGAATTGCGGGTAAACAGAAACCTTAAGCGAGTACGTGAAAATTTTCATTTAATTAACGATTTATATACACATGCAAACAAAGCAACCACCCAGGCCTTCAGGGTGTCCAAAGCGCCCAAGGCGACGCCCAGAAGACCTAGGCGGTCACCTTTTGAACATCAACAAGACACCTAACCGCCTAGCATATAAAATACCGCTCGGACACCTAGTTGACGCCTTGACAACTATGCCAATAATATTTAAAGTTTATACAATTACACTATATCACACTATATCATGTCAAATTATCATGCCAATAGACCCAGTACACTTTTAATGGCATTGCAAGTCCTAAAGCCATAGTGAAGGTCAGTGAAATTACCTTAACATTACCTAGGCATCACTGACTATAGTACATAATAAATATTGAAATTTTGGAAAAGAAAGAAAACTTCCTGTCCTACACGCTAGTTTGATAACTTCATCTTCAATTGACTAACTTATTGGAGCTCGTACAGATGTAATTAAGCTTTATAATAAATTAATCAAGGAAAAAAAAATTTCCCATCACAACAAGTTCATAATAACAATAATGAGGTTTCAAATATACTAGACTAAAATTGAAAAACTTCAACAATGTCATATTCTCTCTCTCTCTCTCTCTCCACATTTTTCTTTAAAGGTTCAATGAATATCAATAGTTTCTCAACTAGTAAACATTAATATAGAAAGCATAAACAAGTTACTAATAGTTTGTAAGTTAGAGATACCTCCACCACACAGCCGGAGGTACACATCATCCCCATTTTTGCTATCACATAGTATCTCCCCTCGTAAGATAAGCTTCAATTGCTCAATTGGTAGATGGCGATTTTTGGCAATCAAGTCTCTCAAATCAAGCACCTGAATATGGTCCAACAAATGGAGTATTGCAACATGAGATCACGTCCTTATCATTTGAACATAAGTCTACTGAACTTAACCTTACATGCAAGGCCAGGTACACCCAAGCCCATTTTCGTCACTAGTTCTTACCCAAAAATGACAAACAACTCATCCAAAAAGAGAAACAGAGAACACTTCCTTAGAATCCTTAACTATTTCATGAATTGGAATAAAGTGTTAACCAAGGAGTTCCCATGGAAAATATGATTGTTTTTTTTTTTTTTTTTTTTTTTTTTTTTTTTTTTTTTTGAAGTCAAGTAATATGTAAAAGAAAGAAGCAATAAGACAGAATGTGGAATTTAGGGGTCTAGGTCACAATAGAGCTGAAGATGAAAGTAATATTGGCCAGTCAGAAAAACCACTAGAAGACATCAAACAGGAGCATGGAAACCTATGCAATTAATCTTCACAATCATTGAGAAAGGATTATGCTCCCTACAAGATTGAGATAAAAGAGCATGAATTCTAATGGCCATACAAGCAGGTCAGCAAGTCAATTTAAAGATTTCATCTTGATTGACGTCTAATATCCTTTATTTGACTACTTTTATAGGGTGTGAACCATTGACACATCAGATACTAAAGCACATGATTGCTAAATGGCTGTAGGATCCGATCAATTAACTTTAAGTAAACTCCCTTGAACCAAATGAAAATGGAAATACAACATCAACTGTTTATGAATAATACCATTAGAGTTACCAATCCAAAAGAATACAAAGAAATATTTGGAGTCTAGATATGAATACAAAGGTAAACAACATTAATGCTCACCACTTCTTCTTAACAGATTATCAAGAGGCACGCTATGGCAATAACACATTCTTAACATTTGCCTGGGACTTCAGGTCCCATAGTTAACAAGGCTTTATTAATAGCAACAAGTTAAGCTAGTAGTAAGAACTCAAAGTTCAAATAATAGTCTTCACCACCTATCAACCATTTATCTGCTAAAAGAAAGGGCTATAGGATACCCAGTTCACAAATTCAAACTCTACTATTAGCAAATCACCAAATGCTTTGTGAACACGTAATAAATACCACCTAAACTGGGCCACTTGGGTACATGTTTCACTAAACTAGTTCCAAATTCACAGGTATCTTATAAGATCAGGTCAGGTAACTTTGCCTCAGACTCAATATCTGACAAAACCTTCAATTTGATAGGCAATGCATCCAGTATCTGGAATCAACGAGTCTGGAGAAATGACCATTCTGCATAGCAGGTTAAATAAACAAATGAGGATATTGAGATCGATTAGTAGTAAATCTATACACAATAAAATAAAGAATGAACAAATTAAAGCTAATTTAGAAGTAGCTCCAATACATAATAAGTTGAGAGAAGCCGTTTGAGGTGGCATGGACATGTGCAATGGACACATTTGAATGCATTGGTAAGGAGGAGGATATGATTCAGATTGGAGAAACAAAAAGAGCAGGGGACAAGCATAAAATTACAAAGCAGTGTTGAGAAAAGACATGCAGAGCTTAGAACTGATAACAATTATGGTTTCGAGTTGTAACCGAGTTCATTTATTAGGGAAGGCTGAGTTCAGTTTGTAAACTTAACAGAGGAGTCTACCATAGTGCATATTGATTGGTATTTGATAAACTATTGTTTTGCGCTTGCCAGCTTTAGCATCCCACTCAATCAAGACACCCATACACCAAACCCCCATGACGACTGATGCATGCCATACATGTTGAAAACATTACAAAGTTGAGTGGAGATTGTGAAAGAAAATAACCAGTTGACCACTAAATCCTAGAGTACATTTGTACATGTTATAAATGATAACACATTGCAGCGACCCAGAAACTTCCCTTGCGGTTAAAGCAAATAAAATAATAATTCATGATAAAATAATAATTCATGAACCCAATATCAGCAGTAATGCAAATGCTTCAGGCGCCTTCTTCTGGGTCACTGAGGAGCTTTTAAGCCCTTTTGCAGCGTTTTTGCAGCGTGGGATGAATCTAGGATATATATATATGTTTCGGCCGAGGTCATCTCCCCCAAAGAACCGTTGGATCCCCGGTTCGATGACCTCTGGCAGGGACTCGGTTGATAAAGCCCAATAGCCCCAACGTGTGCCCATAAAATTTTCTTCTCTTTCTTTTCTGGGTGGCTGGATAATGCCTAAAGATTTACTGATTGTCAAACAACAATGAAAGGGAAACTCCATCAATTGATTTGTCGAAAAAAATTCATCCTTCTCGAGCTAAATCGGTCACAAATAACGAATTCCTTATGAAGAACAAGCTGAATATGTTAATTTGATTTTCTTCACGTCTATTTTCAGACATTAGAAAGAAAGAGGGATAGATAGATGGGGAAAGATGAGCTTACTTTGATATGAGAAGGAACTCGTAGACGAGAAGGACGGGCAGGCCCTATGGTTTTGAGGATGATCTCCACCTCCTCCTTGTAACTGACACAATTCTCCGCCATGCCGATTAGCTTAAAGCATCTGTACCCGGCGTCACCAACAGAAGTTCCCTTTAGGCTCTGCTAACATCAATTTGACAGAAACTCGTTAGCATTGGAATTGAAAGCCTGAACCTCTCCCCGACAGGGTACCCTCCAAGAACCCATCATCTTCCACGGGTATGGGACCCACGTGACATGAACGGTGATGGATCGTATCCGGTTGGGGGGAGCAAACACCGTTGTTAGCGTGTAAAAATAATCTGTTATAGGATTTGTCTTTCTGCTATCGAAACCGTTGGATCAGAATTACCGAAGCTGAGAGAGAGTGTCTAGGACCACAGCCGAAAAAGATGGATTTGGATCGCACGATCTTAACCGCAGCGATATTGCAGAGTATCTTTGCTGATGATGGTTGATTCTACTGAAGATAATGACAATTTTCTCCCTTTAATATGTTTCCAGATTCAAGAAGAAGAAAAAGAGAAAATATAATGACAATTTCATTTACTTTAAAAGTAAAAGGAAAATTATATATACTACACCCCTATAGTTTGGACTAATATCATCTACCACTCAATAATTTTCGACAATACCATTCGCACTCATTAGTGATAGAAACTCAAAATTTTGAAAGACATTTATACTTTTATTGTTTGAAATTGAAAAAAATAAAAATAAAATCATTATTTTAACCTTATGGTTTTAACCTTATGTAGATAATAGGATTTTGATTAAAAACGAGAGGCACTACAACTATTGGATCGATTAGAAATGAGAAACACTACTGCATGAGACATTTAATTTACAAAGGACTGTACAACCAATTAATCCCACGTTGGTTTGAGAAATAAATAGTAAAATATTTACAGGGGTGACAATTTTGGAATTAGAATGAGAGCAGACAAGTTTCGGTTTAGCATGTTATAATATTTATTAGTCTCGGTTCGGTCTGGACTATCTCAAAATCGAACTATTAAGAGAGACCAACCAAGCTCAAACCAAACTTCATCCTAACCTGAATTATTAAACCAAATGTTAGGAATTTAGACATATGACAATTAATTCCATCGGCATCAAAGTAAGATGATATTTTTTACTAGACTAGAAAATAAACTTGAAATTGATCCGGTCCAAAATCAGCCGGTTAACAAACCAACACTCCATCGACTCGATAATTAATGTTATGTGGGACCCACCAGATATTAACGGTTACACGGAGAGTACACGCACGGCCAGTCTGTGTGGGGACTTGAATGTAAGAGTCGTCATTTTCGCGTTGACAAGAACTGGAACTAATAGAGTTGGGCCGACAGAAAAGAAAAAACGGTGGATCGCAATTAGCAACACTACTTGTGACTTGTGAGCATTAGATGCCCATGGTCATCAAGAAGAAGAATTCAAGGGAGTCAAATGAATTCGAAGACTCCCAATTTCCATTAAAGAAGGAAGACGAAGCTGAAGCTCTACTCGTGCAGATCCCATTCTTCAGCTGAATTCTCAGATCTTATTTGTTTTTTTAAACCCAACAATTGTGAGTTATTTCTTCTTACTCAGAACTTCGAGTTGGTTCCATTTTATGAATCCATTACTTTCCTTTCACTTTATTGTTTTCTGCTTTTTGTTGTTGCTGTTGTAGTCTTTTAGCTGTTACTCTGAAATTAACTGTGGTTCGATCCTTTTTAGCTTAGTTTTATTTTGTCCCCTTTTTCTTATTTAGATTGGCTCTTCTTTTTTCGTAGGAGTGAAATGTATTAGTACTAGATTGGCTGTGATTGTATATCACGAAAAATGAGACGAAGACCGGCGGATTTTCGACGGACTGTGAAGAGGAGATTTTCGAAGGCGTTCTGGTTGACATTATCTGGTTTGGTCATTCTGCTTTTCATTGTGTTTTTTAGCCAGGTCAAGCAGCCTGGATCCAGATCTACATTGGCTATGGTAATATTTCTCTTCTTATTACCAATCCAAAAAAAGGAAAAGGTTATGAGATTATGTATTAGTTCCATTACTCAATTGGTTACTTAGTGTTCTAGAGTTGCTTACATGAATGCAAGAAACTTTGGTTCAAGTATCAAACTAGTGTGTCTTCCTTTGGGATTTTAACTGGAAGACCCGGAATATATATGGGGAGAGGTATGGTGAAATATTAGCCCCTTCGGTAAATTAGGTCAGCAACAGATAATTTTCGAATGGTCACAACTGTTTGTCATGGATTCTCTCTTAAAAAAATTACTCTTTGATTGTATGCGTCATTTTATTTTTAATTTTTAAATCAAACATAATATTTATATCTTATATCTATACTACACATGACCCAAAAGGCCTTCCAACAGAATCATTACAAACTACATTCACTTCGCTTACTACCCTCTTTCACAAGACACTAGTTTATTCAGCCAGACTGGAGGTGACCCTACCCCGAAACTGGTTATGGAATTCAGTCCTACCCTCTGACTACCCTAGCATACTAACTTTGCAGTACAGTGTAAAACATACCAAGGCAACAGTAGAGATTCAAATTTATATAGATAGGAGATGGGCAGCTTTGAGTCAGTTTAAACCTCCACTCTGTTGTTACCACAACCCTGTGCAAGTTTTATTCCTCTCCTCTATGGTGACAGCCTTCATTTAGGGACCTGGGGACTTCAATTATCTCATTCTTACTTTAATAAAGTCATTGTCAGTCACTGATAATGAAACCTGCATATATATATATATGAATTAGAAGAACAAGGGTGAAGGCCTGAACATTTCAAGAATCCTTACCACCAGTATCATTAAATTATAATATGATGCACCACAATTCAATTTGAACCACCCGTTTTCCGGAAGAGACCACTTGCTTGTTCTTGTTTCTGCATCATTCATATGTAGCTGTTCCTCATCAAACCTCCAGGTTCCAGCTGAAGTGCTTATTTGAATTCCATTCTTGCAATTGCTTCTTTGTGTCATCTACTGCACTTTTTTGTTTTTATTTTTTGATTTTCAAAAGCAGCCTTATATCCTAGTTTGCAGATTTTTTTCATTACAAAGCCAGCCTTAGCATTCACTTAAAATTTTGTTTTTCAGTTCATCGAGGTACCATATTTCTTCTAGTTTCCCTTTGGTATGTCTGATGGAAGCACCAATATTACTTCCCTGCTGGGTGCACCTCACCTTTGTCACAGTTGAACAACACATGTAGTTGCACTTCTTCTACTTTCGAAGGCACAAAGCTGTCACTTTTGAATCCTCCTCCAACCTTTGACTCAACTCTACTCTTGTGGGTATCTTATTATGAATGCATCTTCATTGTAAAAGAAGAAAAGAATCACTCATGGAGGTAATGGAATGTTCTAGATAAGTTGTCCAGGGAAAAGCCCTTAAAACATGTCCTGATTTTTCTGTCTGATGTCATGGTTGGAAACTGGGTCATTTAAAGCATCTTTTACAGTGGATCCATCATTTTTATTTAACCTACATATTAGAGAATCTTTTATAATTCCTCTTGAAACTATAATGCCTACTACTCGCTCTGCGATATTTCTGTTAAACATTCTAAAAATTAAACCCTGGTTCCACAATTCTGGTTTTCAGAATTATATTGGATCAGAAACCATTCTCACTGACACCAGCTGGTTTAGGAGTTCCTGGGCAATTATAACATTGTCTGAGGCTTGTCTAGATGGATACTCTCATAACAGCTGAGCTATCCTAATGAAGTCTGAGTTGCTTTCTACAGACACCTGTCATTTTTTTTTGTTAAATAAAAGACACCATTAATTCAGGCAGGATATGAATAGGAAGTTCAGAGAAACAAACTAAATGACCATTAATGTGGGCGGGAACAATACTAGTAATGCAGGCAGGAACATCTGGGATGAGCAAAATGTGTCATCAGTGGGGTGTTCCCCAGTGTATGCTTAATTGAGGCTGATCTGGAGATACTACTACCAAGCTACAACCTAGGCTTCCTGATGCATGTCAAGCGCAATCAAAAATAAATTACTCTACCTACAATAAATGGTAATAATAAGTAAAGGTCGATCAAAAGAGACTAGTTAATCAAATTGTCTACTTACCAAGAAAAGGGGGGGGGTTCTTCTACAATTTAATTGACAACAAAATTAAGTAACAAAAATTCAGTGGAAGATGATGTCGATTCAAGGAAATTTACTCACGGCTGCAAATTGATCACTGACTTCATATATATATATATATATATATATATATATATATATATATATATATATATATATATATATATATTATTCTCTATTCAAATATTTAACCAAAGATTATCAAAAAACTAGACAATCCTTACCTTCCCTAATTTCATTAATTTGAGCCCAGCACACAATTTAATTTTTATAAATAAATCAATTGGTATTAAGCAATCCTCATGAATTTACTGATAGCATTACACTCTCGGAGGGAGTTAAAGATGAACAACAATCTAACAAGCGTCAGATTATTTAATTCATTCTATGTTTCATTTAAGCAAGTAACAAAAACTTGGATTATAATTGTTTTGCTCAATTGTTACTTTTCCTGAACACCATAACAATTATGAATTATGGATTCAGGTTAGCAATAAACCGCATAACTCAATCAATTAATAGGCCTCTTAATAAACTGAATCATGCAACCATTAACTTGAAAAATAAAAAAACACAGATATTTGAATAGAAAAATAATTAAAATTAAGAACAGAGTTTCACAATTTACTAACCGGATTGAATTTCCTTTGAATCAACTAAAGAACTTAGCCAAACATGATAGAAAAGAAAGACAAAAGAAATAAAACTATCTTCTCAATAATTCTAGGATGCTATATTACGTAGCCTTTACATTGCTTAAATAGCCAGAGTAGAGAAGATTAAAACTGGTATGTCTAGAATTGACAACCTTATTACATGAAAATAAAGATTAAACAAAATCTTCTTGCCTAGATTAGATAGAGAATCATTCTATCATTAACCAAATGCCACCTCTAGACTTGTCGATCTTTGTAATATTCCATAGAGGTATATATTCTCCTCAAGATTTCTGACAATCAATCAAATCCTTTCAATAGTAAACCTTCTATGTGTGGTAATCTTTCTTCTCTGGTTTGAATTCAAATCAGCTTTCCAGGTTAGATTTTTGAATCATATTTGATTTCTAGAATTCTTTTCATATTAAAAACCTGCATGAAATTCGGAAGGTCATTATTGAAAATATCAGAAATTTTTTTATTTTAAACATAAATTATCAATACTTTCCACCAATGTCTTATATATAAGGAATCATCACAAATGAGTACCATAAGACATATAATATGTAAAATAAACTAAATATAAGGAAAATAAATATATAAAATTATGAATCCATCAAATTCCCCCACACTTAGCTCTTGTACGTCCTCGGCAAACTAAATACTAAATATATATATATATATATATTATTATTTTTTTTTTTTACTTTCATCCCACAGCATTCAAAGAATATGTGTACCATGAATCAGAAACTAATTCAAGAGATCAAGAGAACAATATATGTCATAGTCAAAGGTCACTTAGTAAATATGAGCAATATTTAACATACCAGTTTTATTCAAAAGTGAACATGCTAATGTTTAGTAGATTTTTTCTTGGGATTCTCTCTACTCACTCAAGAATTAAAGGTTTAACTGTTCACTCAAGATCTTCCTATGAAGATGCACTACCATAGGCTTGCTTATTCATCAAAATCTCTATTACTTAGAATATACACATACATGAATCAAAAGGCCTTTATCAAGATTGTAATGGGGCTAAGGTTCAGCGTACGGATAGGAAAAATGTACTGATGTTAAAACCCAAGAAACTAATAGAGCATTAAGACAAATAAAAATTGAGCAATCAAAATGATAAAGGCTCATAAATAAAACTCTTCAACAAAACATCCCAAACTCTAGTTTCTTTTTCTTTTCATTTGAGAACTATGCTTTGTTACTTGAATTTTTTTTTTTTTTTAGAAGAGCATAACATTTCAAATATAACAAGGAACATTTACTCCCATTACATCCCACTTCTTGACATACAACCATCACTTTTGAGAATAGCACCCCCACACTTATTCAATACATATCTTTCTCAAACCCATTAGATAATTCTCAATGCTCTACTAGCTCAAATGTTGGTAAAACATGAGAAAAACAAACAATTCAAGGCTCATGGTTAAGGGTTCAATGAAGAATAAAGTTTAAAAGCTCAAAGTGGGTCCACTAAGGGTAAAAATATATAAGGTTGGCCATTTAAGCTAAGTAGTTGTAAATCTTATTTGCCTTTATCATCTTTATGTCTACACATATCAATGTAATTTTGACACGGTTCAAAGCAAGTTCTAGAGATACAAAAACATAGTAAAATATCACTCTTCAAAGAAAATAAAGACTGACATAAATTTCTCAGTCTAGTTTGGCTCAAAAGCTCGCTTGATTGGATTTCATCTACTAAACCTGCATGCTTTACCTCTAAATGCAACTATCAATGTTATTCAAAGCTCATTTAGCAAGTTGTTTCAACTAATTCATATATGTAATTTTTTCACATTCAAATAGTTCCAATCCATGGCATACATATTTTCTTAGTCTATTGAAGTGAAATTATTATTATTATTATTATTATTATTTAAATTCAACCATTATTAAATTTTTTTTCTAACACATCATACAAAAATTAAAAACAAAACTTAAAAAATAAAAATAAAAATAAAACAAAAGAGAAATCTTGATTCCTCCCCCCACACTATCTGACATTGTCCCCAATGGAAGTTAAAAATGTAATGGAAAGATGTCAAGAAAAGTAATTAAAAATGATAAGAAAAACAAATCCGATTTCTTGGGTTGCCTCCCAAGTAGCGCTTGTGTTTAACGTCGTTAGCTCGACTCAATACTCCTCAATCAAAATAAATGGGATCCCCCAGTTGTACTTCGTCTATAGTATGCTCATGAAAGCCTTCATAGAACGTCTTGAGTCGATGCCCATTAACCTTGAAAACCTTATTAGTTTCGAAACTTCGAACTTCAACTGTACCATAAGGAAACACTTTAGTAACTTCAAAAGGTCTAATCCAACGAGAATGTAACTTACCAGGCATCAATTTACGTCTCGAATTATAAAACAAGACTTTCTATCCAATTACAAATTGCTTCCTCACAATCCTCTTGTCATGAAACGCCTTAGTCTTGTCCTTGTATATGCTTGAATTCTTGTAGGCTTCAAGTCGTATCTCTTTTAATTCTTGCAACTGCAACTTCCTTTGCTTACCCGCTTCTTTCTTACTGCTCAATTCAAAAATCTCTTGTGCAAACACATCAACCACATCAATAGAAAACACAGATTGAACATCATTACTAGGGTACTTCATATCCTCAAACATGTTGAATTTAGCAATCTCTCCTTCAAACTCCATGGTAAGGGTACCATCATGGACATCAATCTTCGTTTTAACTGTTTTGAGGAAAATCCTTCCTAGTAAAATTGGGGCAGGGTTTGAGGAGGTACTGTCTTCCATATTCAAAATATAAAAATCAGCAGGAAAAATCAACTCATTCACCTGCACCAAAACATCCCCAACCACTCCCTCAGGGTATGCATTAAAACGGTCAGCTAACTGGATAATTACACCCGTTTTTTTCGAAGGACCCAAATTTAGAGATGCATAAATTGAATGTGGCATAACATTTATAGATGCACCTAAGTCTAACATGGCACGTTCAAACTTAATATTACCAATCACACATGGAATCATAAACGTACTTAGATCCTTGCATTTTGGGGGTAACTTACGTTGAATAACTGCTGATACGTTCTCTCCTACACTAATTTTCTCATCACCCCTCAATTTCCTCTTTGAAGTGCACAATTCTTTGAGAAATTTTGCATATCTTTGGACTTGCTTAATGGCATCAAGTAGAGGTATGTTTACTTCTACCTTTCGAAAAGTCTCAAGAATTTCCTTCTCTTGTTCTTTTTTTTTTTATTTAGATAGTCTGCTGGAAAAAGGGAGAAGAACAGAATTAGTAGAATTACGCACAACTGGTTGAGATTTTACCTTTGACAAATTTACATCATCGCTGTCGGCTTTTGTTTCTTCTTGAACTGTCGTGGCCGAATCTACAGATTTAGCAATGAAGGGCTCAAGTTCTCTTCCATTCCGTAATGTAATGGCGCTTGCATTCTCACGTGGGTTTATGATGGTATTTTCCAGGTCCTTGAGCTTCAAGTTTGCTTACTGAAGTTGCAAGTTGATTAGTCTGCTTATCTATATTCTGAATGCTATCCTTTGTCTCAAATTGAAACTGTTGTGTATTACTTGCCAATGCCTTAACAATCTCATCAAGTGACATATTCTGATTTGCTTGCTGCCTAGGTTGGAATGGGGGCTGATAATGATTCTGAGGAACTTGATTCCCATAACTCATATTTGGGTGATCTTTCCATCCAGGGTTGTATGAGTTTGAGTATGGATCATACTTTCGCTGAGGTTGCCCTTGAAATCCTCCCATGACATTTGCTTGTTGGATTGGTGCATCTTCTTGAAATGTGGGACACATATCCGTAGCATGACTGGTGGCTAAGCAAATGTCACATGCTTTAACTGTTGCAAATTCTCTACAACCATTTGTCTCACCAAAGAAGTTAGATCAGAAATCTGACGTTCAAGGTTTGATGTACTTACCTCATTAACTTTCTTCGATGTTTGCTCCATCCTTGTACCAAATTGCTGCGAATTTGCCGCCATATTAGAAATTAATCTTTTCGCGGCTTCTGGAGTTTTGTCAACTAAAGCTCCTCCACTAGCGGCGTCCACCATACTCCTCTCCATTGGTAGCAATCCTTCATAGAAATATTGAATCAGAAGTCGGTCACTAATTTGATGGCATGGGCAGCTTGCGCAAAGCTTCTTGAAGTGTTTCGAATACTCGTATAATGTTTCTTCATGGTGTGCCGAATTCCACATATCTCTTTCCTTATATTTGCCATTTTAGATGCAGGAAAATATTTCTCTAAAAATTGACGTTTCATCTCATTCCATGAATTGATTGTACCAGAGGGAATGTAGTACAACCAATCTTTAACATATTCATCTAAAGAGAATGGAAAAGCGCGCAGCTTGATCTATGCCTCTGTAATACCCTGTGGTTTCATGCTAGAGCATATTACATGAAATTCCTTCAAATGTTTGTGAGGATCTTCTCCTGCAAGACCATGAAATTTGGGAAGTAGATGTATTAGTCCCGATTTTAATTCAAATGCCGTTTCTAGATTTGGAAATTTAATACACAAAGGTTGCTGGTTTAGATTAGGAGCAGCCAGCTCTTTCAAAGTCATGTTTTCAGCCATGGCTTCCTCTACTTGCAACTCATTAGCAACTATATCAGAAACAATTGCTCCTTGTGATGTTGAAACCTGTTCTGCCAGAATTTTCTTAGCTTCTTTCCTTAATCGGTGCAAAGTTCTTTCGGGTTCTGGATCAAATATCAATTTACCAGAGTTAGAAGATCGAGTTATTAACTAAGATACACATACAATGGATAAAATAAATAAATAAATAAATAAAAACTAATTAAAAAAATCCCAAAGAAAAATTCTGACCGACAACACAAAGTGTACGAAAACCAAGAAAAATTTAAAATATTAAATCATGCTCTTTTTTTTTTTTAATGTTCTTCGAAATAAGCTTATTGTAGCGACCCTAAGTCGTCTGCAATTTCATGCGCAAGCAATACCTATCGGAAAAACTATGGACACCTGAAACAGAAAAAAAAAAAAAAAATTCACACAAAGGTAAGAACATAAGTGACTAAAAAAATTAAATAGAATAAAAACAATCATAATCTGATTAAAACTAGTTCCCGGCAACGACGCCAAATTTTGATGCGTGTCGAGCGCAACCAAAAATAAATTACTCTACCAACAATAACAAGTAAAGGTCGATCCACAGTGACTAGTTAATCAAATTGTCTACTTACCAAGAAAAAGGGGGGGTTTTCTTCTGCAATTTAATTGACAACAAAATTAAGTAACAAAAATTCAGTGGAAGATGATGTCGATTCAAGGAAATTTACCCACAGCTGCAAATTGATCACTGACTTCATATATATATATATATATATTATTCTCTATTCAAATATTTAACCAAGGATTATCCAAAAACTAGACAATCTTTACCTTCCCTAATTTCATTAATTTGAGCCCAGCACACAATTTAATTCTTATAAATAAATCAATTGGTATTAAGCAATCCTCATGAATTTACTGATAGCATTACACTCTCGGAGGGAGTTAAAGATGAACAACAATCTAACAAGTGTCAGATTATTTAATTCATTCTATGTTTCATTTAAGCAAGTAACAAAAACTTGGATTATAATTGTTCTGCTCAATTGCTACTTTTTCTGAACACCATAACAATTACGGATTATGGATTCAGCTTAGCAATAAACCATATAACTCAATCAATTAATATGCCTCTTAATAAACTGAATCTTGCAACCATTAACTTGAAAAATAAAAAAACACAGATATTTGAATAGAAAAATAATTAAAATTAAGAACAGAGTCTCACAATTTACTAACCGGATTGAATTTCCCTTGAATCAACTAAAGAACTTAGCCAGACATGATAGAAAAGAAAGACAAAAGAAATAAAACTATCTTCTCAATAATTCTTGGATGCTATATTACGTAGCCTTTACATTACATAAATAGCCAGAGTAGAGAAGATTAAAACTGGTATGTCTAGAATTGACAACCTTATTACATGAAAATAAAGATTAAACAAAATCTTCTTGCCTAGATTAGATAAAGAATCATTCTATTATTAACCAAATGTCACCTCTAGACTTATCAATCTTTGTAATATTCCATAGAGGTATATATTCTCCTCAAGATTTCTGACAACAATCAAATCCTTCCAATAGTAAACCTTCTATGTGTGGTAATCTTTCTTCTCTGGCTTGAATTCAAATCAGTTTTCCAGATCAGATTTTGGATCACGTTTGATTTATAGAATTCTTTCCACATTAAAAACCTGCATGAAATTCGGAAGATCATTATTGAAAATATCAAAAAAAATTTATTTTAAACATAAATTACCAATACTTTCCACCAATGTCTTATATATAAGGAATCATCACAAATGAGTACCATAAGACATATAATATGTTAAATAGACTAAATATAAGAGAAATAAATATATAAAATTATGAATCCATCACTTCCCAAGATAATTCTGTTATGCAATTCGGAATCTGTTCCAAGTAAGAAACCCAATACCAGTGGTGGGGCCAAGGATTTTTGCTTCTTTTTATTTTTTATTTTTTTATTAGTTTTTTTTTTTTGGGTGGGGGGGGGGGGGGGTAGTGTCTTGGATGGCAACAAAGCAGGTCAGCTAGTCAGGGGATAGGGTTTGGCAGTTCCATACTTCCATTTCCAATCCTCTTAAAATATAGTTCCAACCTTTACCTTTGCTGCTTCATGCTACCCAACCCACAAATAATGCATAGAGTTCACTGAATTTACATTGCAATAGGTTAGATACCTAAAAAGCAAGGTAAAGCAAGATGGATACCCTAAGTTCTTCAAATACCATACATCCATACCTTGATCTTCAGAGGTTGAGCAAATACACTAGGTTCTTCAAATAATTAAATTCCAAGTCCGAAGGTGAATACTCCAGAATAATTATCTTTGCTAAGCATGTGTGGGCTTACATATAGGCCTTGGATCTATTTCATCATCAACAAAAATGAAAAAGAACAAGTCCAAACTAGTAGCACTTGACAGGCCTATGGACTAGACCATAGCTATTGAGTGAGTGTTGTGTACCTTAGTATGTTATCCAGCAACAATATAAAAAGGGAGTGGTTTGGGAATCACCAAATTAGTTAGTTTTCAATGCCGGATGTTGTAAAAAATTTTCAGGGGGAGGGGAGTTGTAGGATTATCGTAGAACTGGTTGTATTATATCTGGAATATCCATATAAATGTAAAGGACTTTTGAAATCTTAGGGAGGTCTTGGCCTCTCCGGCCTCCCTGGCTCAGCCTGCCCTATATTCATTCAGTACTTGAGTTTGATAAAACGCTTGATATTCTTTTCTTTTGGGGGATTGGAAAGAAAATCCTTTCCTGGAAGCCATAATTTGCTGCATGTCTAAAAATTATGGCATACCGTGTAAGAGGTCTTATATCAGGGATTTCTGAGATCGCGAATGAGTTTGATCACTTTTTTTTTTTCCAGGTTGTTGGTGTTTATTTTGAGACATGATAGGATAAATTAAAAACCTAATGGTATTAAAGACGATGAATCGGAAGCATAGTTGTCAAGGCGACAAGGCGATCCAAGGCGTTTGGGGCCATCCTGGGCGCCTAGGCGACCATGGCGTTCCCAGTGCATTTTTTTTATTTCTAAAATATTAATGTTTATATATATGCAACATTCTACATAAATAATCAACATTTAAGACATAACTTAATTAATATGTGGTGTGGACCCAAGTTTACTAATGTACACTAAGACCTGGGATTGTGTCTAGAGTTAAGTAAACAATTATTAATGACTAACATTTGCGTACTTTTAACGAATTTGATCGGAGCGTAACTCCTTTAATATAGTTCGGATTCAAGAAATCTCGAATTCGTTGCAAAGCTAGCATAATCAGCTTTCCAACAAATCCGAGATTGCTTGAATCCAAATTATAATGAAGGAGTTACACTCCGGTCAAACCTTGTTCGGAATACGGGAATGCTGTTTAAAGTCGTCTGAATGTAAATTATTTTTTGGGCATCAAAGCAAAAAATTATTTTGGGGCACTCTCGGTTTTTAGTGATGATTTATTATAATAAGATTTATAAAATTTTTATATTTAGAAAAAAGCCTAGCATTTAAAAGTTGAAAATCGCCGTCGCACCCAAAAATATGGTTTTTGTTCTTGAACAGGGGGGTTGACTTTTTTTCCTTCTGGAATTTGAATTTTAGACTATTTTTATTGGATTCAAATAGGGGGGTATTTTCTTATTTATGAATAATATCTTAAGTAAAGAAACATTTACTTAAATGATATTAGTCATAAATAAGTACTGCCTGATAAATGTTGTTCCTGTCTGGCCTGGGCGCTAGGACGCCTGTACAAACTGCCCGGACGCCTAGGCGTCGCTCGACGCCTGAAGTTTATTGGCTAAAAGACTTTCTTAGGGACTAGATTTTAGGGTTCAACTTCTGAACTTCTTATACTCAAGTAATATATGATTAGAACCTTGTTTCACCAAGTAGGCAACACACAGCCAGTACATGGCAGGTTGATCATCTACAACCATACTATTTAGAGCCAGGTCCATTTTGTGTTTGAGCATCCATGTACTGTTGTCATAGTTGTCAAGGCGTCGCCTAAGGCAACAAGGTGGTTACTGACTCCTAGGCGGATAGGTCACCATGTTTTCAAGGCAACAGACAGAAAATAAGGGGGAAAAGAAAGGAAAAAAAATGAGGGAAGAGGAAGGAAATGGGGGGAACAAGAAGGAAAAGAAAGGAAACAGGGAGAAAAGTTAAGAAAACAGAGGAAAATAAGGAACAAGAAGAAAGGAATCTGGAAGCAGCAGAACTACTGCCTTTGCGGCCACCAACACCGTGACAACCGTAGCAGCAACAGAGGTGTGAGAAGAAGAAGAAGAAGAAGAAGAAGAAAGAGGAGGAAGAAACTAGAGAAGTTACTTACCTTTTTGCAGTTTCTTGCTCTTTATCTTCCGAGCCTTTGAGATGGTCTCCGACATTGTCCGGCATTGAGGAGAGGAACAGACGCTGCAATTGCTGCTTCCTAGTGGCCTCCATTTCTTTTTTATTAATTGAAAAGATTAATATTCTTCATTTTACCCATAGCACCCATTTCTGAAATGACATGGGATGACATGGTTTAGATATAGTGAATGTGTCAATCCTCCAAATCCGTACTTTCTTTATTTTGTTTTATTTGTCTTTTTTTTTTTCCCTTCTTCTGAGATTGAGTTTTCTAGATTGGTTTCTGCCCTTTTTTAGGAGGCACCTCAATATAAATTATGGACCGTCTATGTCCTCTTAACCTTTCCTTTTTTTTAAATGAATGCATCAAAATTATGAATGTTTGCTTATAAGTTTTATGTAGTTTTTATGTTTTCTATATTTATGTAACTGATCCTATTGGTGGATCCATATTAGTCAAGTTCCTGTATCATACAATTTGACAATGAGATGGATCTGACTCCTATACATGTACCAGCGGTCCAGCGCAGCACCCAACACCTTCAACTGAATCTGTATAACCTGTCGAGTGTCGATACTCTACCTTCTAGAGCCTGTTTCAGGAATAAGTAATGCCCTTGTTTATTTCACTTGCAAGATTATACTGTTTACGGTCCCTTGCTGAAACTGCATAGAGGTTTGTGATCGATAAAGCCTCTGTTAGAATTACTTTTGACTAATGATGAACCTCCACTCAAAAGAAATTAAAAAAGAAGAAGAAGAAATGGTGGGGGTGGAGACATTGCACCAATTACAGGGAGGTGGTATGTATATAGGGGTCAGTTTGAAAGCACAGCATCCTAATGCATAACAAGTTGTGGTTCGTATTGTGCACTGAGTTATAAGCCTGCAAGTTCTTCCATGACTTGGTTGAGTATCAGCTGCCGAGGAATGTCTGAGAACATGTCTTGCGTGCATGTTAACTTTTCTCTTTGACAACTCATTAGAGAGAAATTCTTCCCATTTATCCATGTCTAGAATCATCCAAATAAACAAGTTGTGCTACTGTTTGGCTTTGAATTGTATTTCATAATTTCATTAAAGTCATCTAAAGAGAGGTCAGAGATACTGAGCTCTCTTCTGTATAGAGTGTATGGATGCCTAACGTTTGACTTAAGGACCATGTCTAGATGAAATTATATGTTTGTTCTGGCTATATGCAGCGAGATTGTTACAACATGGCAGCCTGCTATCTTTTGCTTTTTTTCAACAAAATCATTTGCTGCATCCAAGAAAGCCTAAATTGTTTATATTGTTCTGCAGAGATCTTCCAGGCACTATAGCATCACAGAAGGTCTTAATGTTACGGAAGAAATGTTGAGCCCCGACTCAATAACAAGGCAATTGGCTGAGCAGATTTCTCTTGCGAAAGCTTTGGTTGTGATTGCAAAAGAAAGCGACAATCTCCAATTTGCGTGGGAGTTAAGTGCCCAAATCCGCCAGTCCCAGATACTTCTGTTGGATGCTGCAGCAAGGAGAATTCCATTGACAGCAAGAGAATCTGAAACTGCAATCCGTGATATGGCACTTTTGCTCTACCAAGCGCAGCAACTTCATTATGACAGTGCAACCATGATCATGAGGTTGAAAGCCAAGATCCAGTCTCTCGAAGAGCAGGCAAACTCTGAGAATGAGAAGAGTTTGAAGTATGGGCAAATAGCTGCTGAGGAAGTCCCAAAAAGTTTATACTGCCTGGGTAATAGGTTAACTGTTCAATGGTTTAAGAACCCTAATTTCCAACGGAAACTTACTGTTGGAAGGCGAATTGCTCAGAAACTCAAGGACAACAATCTCTATCATTTTTGTGTCTTCTCAGACAACATTCTTGCAACCTCTGTTGTTGTCAACTCAACTGCTATGAACTCTAATCATCCAGATATGGTTGTTTTTCACCTTGTAACTGATGAAGTCAACCATGCTCCAATGAAGGCCTGGTTCTCCATGAACAGTTTCCGAGGAGTGACGGTAGAGGTTCAGAAATTTGAGGACTTTAGCTGGCTCAATGCCTCTTATGTCCCTGTCCTAAAGCAGCTCCAAGACTCGGACACCCAGAATTATTACTTCTCTGGCAACACTGATGATGGCCGGACTCCAATCAAGTACAGGAATCCAAAATATCTATCTATGCTTAACCACCTCCGGTTCTACATTCCTGAGGTTTTCCCCGCATTGGAAAAAGTAGTATTTTTGGATGATGATGTTGTAGTTCAGAAAGATTTGTCAGAGCTGTTCTCTGTTGATTTGAATGGCAATGTGAATGGAGCTGTTGAGACGTGCATGGAGAAATTCCACAGATACCACAAATACTTGAACTGTTCACACCCTCTCATTCGTGCACATTTTGATCCAGATGCCTGTGGGTGGGCATTTGGGATGAACGTATTTGACTTGGTTCAGTGGAGGAAAAAGAATGTCACTGGCATCTATCACTACTGGCAGGAGCGGAACGTAGACAGAACATTGTGGAAGCTTGGGACTCTGCCTCCTGGACTGCTGACTTTCTATGGGTTAACTGAACCTTTGGATCCCAAGTGGCATGTTTTGGGGTTGGGTTACAACAATGTTGATCTCCAGTTGATTGAAAAGGGGGCTGTGTTGCATTTCAATGGGAACTCAAAGCCCTGGTTGAAGATTGGGATAGACAAATACAAGCCTTTGTGGGACAAGTATGTCGATTATTCACATCCAATGTTGGAGCAGTGTAATTTCCTTTAATTTTGGCATGGAAGTTTGGTATTATCTGCGGCAAGTTTGCCTTGTAATGCGATCAAAATTTTTATTTTGGAGTGCCTGTAAAATTTCCCAAGAACCCCCCCCAAGGTGGGGTGTGCACTAATTTTTTATGTTTTTTTTTTTGGGTAAGGATAAAGACAACACACGTCAACACCAAACAGGTTAATCAGGGTGAACCATCCCTGGGTGTCAATAGTGGAGTGGTGTAAATAACCCTTTTTGTTATGTAGATTCTTATTTAATTTTTCCTATGAAAAATTACTGTATTGGCACTAGTACCTGCTAGTATCTTAGCTAATTCTCTTTTCTACGATATTATGGTTAGTCAAATGTGTCAATTAGGCAAATTTGAAGGGCATTTGGTAGGTCCATGTGAGAGAGTATCTCCACTCCCATCTCCCTGCTAAAATTGCCTAAGACAAATAGTGGAATTAATTAAAAAAATAAATACTAATTTGAGAGCGGGTTTTCTATAATACACAAATAAGTATGTAAAAATCAATATCTTCAATAGGGATTCACAAGGTGAGGAGGAGAGACAGTTATATGACAAGTGGGATTTTTTTCCCTACTTAAAATAAAAAAAATACCATTTCTTTATTTTGGACCAAGGTAACTATTTCACTGGATGGAATCTAACGACACTCGGATAATATTTGTGGCTTTAAAGTTACTGTTAGATCACTTCTACTACTGGCTTTAAAATTTAACTAGTGAGACAGTAATGATTCCGAACCCATTCTGCCCACTCATGGTTGATAACATTGAAAATCGTGACAGATACAAACTTCAGCCCCCCCCCTCTCTCTCTCTCTCTCTCTCTCTCTCTCTCTCTCTCTCTCTCTCGTCAGCTATATTTGCTTTCAGTTTGAGGCTTTGAGCCAACCAAGCTGATAGACCAGATAAAGAAGATAATATGGCTCTCAGAATGTGGGCTTCTTCAACAGTCAATGCACTTCGAATCTCTTGTTGCGCCAAGGCCTCTTTCGCTCCACCCTTCGTTCTCACTAGATGCTTCTCTTCTGGTACACTATTCTTCCTTTGAACTCCTAGTTAACTGCTTGGCTTCTCTCTCACTTTCTCTCCTCTTTCGTGTGTGTGTGTGTGTTTGTTTTTTTGTGTGCTTCCAGAGTTAGTGTTTTTTTGTGTGCTTCCAGAGTTACAAAGGACCAGTGCTTTCCACTCTGTTTTTAATCAAATGGGTCTTCTTAGATTTTGAGTTGCTCAATTCTTTCACCTGATTTTTGGGCTGTTTCGTTTCCATTTTCGACCATAGTAGGGGCAAAGATACAGTTGAAAGATACTCTAAGAAATATGATGGTAATGATTATTTTGAAGTTCGGTATTCTTTGCAGTTTTGGATGGATTGAAATATGATGCCTCACATGAATGGGTGAAGCATGAAGGGCCAGTGGCTACAATTGGCATCACCGATCATGCTCAGGTTATTATTTTCTATTGCTCCACAGAGTGACCCTTACGGGTCTGTTTGATATCCATATACTCTTGCAGTAACCTCAGATCTTTTGCTTGCATGCTATATGAGTTTCATTCCTTCTCACTGTAATTTGTTTTTCTTGAATTATAATTGTAGCAGTGCCTATTTCCATGCATTAGATTGTCTCTTGGTTGACTATGAATTGATTCTGTTCAAAGCCTATTCTAGCATGACATATGATTAGTTTATAGAGGTGGAATAGATTAGAAGGACCTGATTTCCATTTGTTGATGGGTCGTATGGGAACGAATGGATAGGCAACTTATTCTGAGTGATTTTGTCCAATTTTTGTTCAAGATCATAAAATGGTTGAGACTTTATGACTTGCTTCATGCGAAGGTTGGAGGCTTATTGAATTTCTTCAATTCAAGATGCTGTGGGCACAAGTAAGGAATGAGGATGGGGGCCATGAGCATGGTGGAAGTCTGGACCATATAAATAGAAATAGCATAAACCAAGCACATTTTGTCATGGGAACTATGGTACAGATTTAGATGGCCACTAGTATTATTTATTTTACCACATGGAAGAGCCCTTTTCTTTTTAAGGAAAAGAAATTAGTTACTGGTTCTTCATGTTGATGATTTGCTTTGTCCAAATCTTATATGCCTGCCACTTTAAAGCTTTATGCAAACTGGGTTACAGGATCATCTTGGAGAGGTGGTGTTTGTCGAGTTACCTGAACCAGGAGGTTCAGTTGCTAAAGGTGGCGGCTTTGGAGCTGTAGAAAGTGTGAAAGCAACCAGTGATGTCAATTCTCCAATTTCAGGCAAGGTCATTGAGGTGAACTCAAAGCTTACTGAGTCACCTGGTTTGGTAATTCCACCACTCTGACCCACCTTATTTGCTTTTTTTTTTTTTTTTTTCTTTCTTTTCTTCTAGTTTAGGCTCATTGCATCCATCATGTAGATCAACTCAAGCCCATACGGAGATGGATGGATGATCAAAGTGAAACCAAGCAATCCATCAGAACTGGATTCCCTAATGGGTCCAAAGGAATACACGAAATTCTGTGAGGAAGAAGATGCTGCCCACTAGAATTCGACTGTGTTTTCAGGTTATTGGACTGATTGTTTCTGGCCTTCTTCTTTTCATGAAGAGGACCTCAGCCTCTTGATACTGTCAAGGTTACTATTACTGCAAATCTCCCTCTTGGATATTGGAAAGCCAGAGAAAAAAAATCCAGTTAGCAGTCATCTATGTTTTCTTTCTTTTTTTGTTGTGCGTGTTCATGTAATTAAAGGCCATTTCCTCCTTCCTAAAAGTATATCTGTTCCATTTTGCAGTGGGTCTTATTTTGCTTTCTGTTATTTAAATGGTTATGATTGATGTCTCTTTAAGTATTGACATGAAAAACCCAATGTTCAATTCAGACTCTGTTTCCATTTGAACAGAGTTGTAAGTCATCTGTCAAGCATAGTCATAAGAGTAGTAGACGCTTGATCTGCAATTTGTGCTATTAATAATTCCTCATCTACTTGTAGTAATGTGCAATTTGGTTCCTGTTAATTCTCAAAACTGTAGATCGCTTAGGATCCCATATTGCATTGACTTCTCAAGAAGTCTTGCAGCACAAACATCAAATGTATCGGCATCGGCACCTAGACATATGTGCATACAAATGCTGCGGTTCGAAAGGACATGGATTCCAATATGGATGCTGGGATCACGTAAGCAAGAATGTGTATCTTGTGGATCTGATAGCATGGGGAATAGGAGGAAATATAATTTCAGATGATATTTAGATAAAAGTCAAATGACATTTCCCTATAACCAGCACATCATTGCTTTATTCCTACAAAAAGATAAAACACACTGATAGGAACCATCCGATCCTTTTCACTCTATATTATTGCTGGCAGTTGATTACGATGATGATGATGATAATAAATGTTCATAGCTCATTTATTTCTGGAATCAAAGTAACAATATAAAGATATGATGGTATGATATCGCTGAGTTTATGTGGCTGCTGATGAGACCTTCCTGATTCTTGCCCGGCAATTGTCCAAGGGCCTTGTATGGGGTAAGTACATCAGTGGAGATCCTGGATTGAGCCGTTCGAGCCTGCACATGGACAATTTAGATTTAAAATAAGGTAGTCATTTATGTCTTTATGGTGATGGATTTGTATATAGCCTTTAGAATGCTTGTAGAGAAATTCTCCCTCTTTTTCTTGATAAAAAAACATCTCAATACTGTTACCTTTTTTTTTTTTTTTTTAATTTAAAATTTCTTATGCAAAGAACACTCTAAAACTATCAATACCATTTCCATTTTCATTTGAGGGGGAAAAAAAAACTAGTTCAGATAAATTTAAAGAAGAAACAGAAGGGATATTGAACTCACTGATAATTGAGGAGAAAATGGTGGAGAAAAATAGTTATTTCCAGCTTGGCAAGATCATTTCCAGGGCACAGCCTGCCTCCTGCTCCAAAGGGAAGGTAAGTTCCTGGTTTTGGAATGTAATTCTGGACACAAGCATATTACATATCAGACAACAGAGCACATAGGCCTGGCCATCATGGATACATGTTTATATTAACAGGAACAAAAACAAATACATGATATCACTTACATCCCATCTGGATGGATTGAATTGCATTGGATTAGGGTAAATTTCAGGATCCAGATTAACAGTCCTGAACCAGACCAGAACTTTCCATCCCTTGGGTACGAGGTAACCTGTGAAGCAGGGAATTATTTTTCAGTGAACTACCAAATATCATGAAAAATCATGCTCATAGAAAGGAAACATAAGAGAACTGACCACCCAGGTTGAGATCTTTCCTGGCCTCCCGGAAAACCATTAGCGAGATATTAATGATACGCAGAGTTTCATCGACCACCTTCAAAACCAAGTGCGATTGTTATTGTTTAAATTTGAAGTACTGAATCAACTTGTGAGAATCACAAATTTGAAACCTTGCACAGAGTAGATACCTTTGAAATATAATCCAAATTTCTAAGTTCCTTTAGTGTCAATCCCTTCTGCCCTGGTGGTCGATTCTTTATGACCTCCTCTTGCTCTGCCTGAATCATTTCAACAAAGTTCAGTTGGCAAGCAACATTTAAGCACAATCATAAAGTAAAACATAAGTTCATATTCCCTAATTGGTTGATGAAATGTCAGGATTTCTGAAATTCATTTTTAACACATCAACCTGATTATAGACCCAAAAAGGATGACTGAGTATCAGACAATATTCAACTCCAAAAATAAACCAAGGACTAGAAGTATTCATGAGTGATAGCTGGTTTCTCTGATCGCACCTTGGCTTTCTTGAAAACTTCTGGGTGTTTTTGTAGGAAGATAGTAGCCCACATCGTGATGTGACCGGAAGATTCATGACCAGCATTCAAGTACATTAGAAGAACATCAATAACCTCCTCATCACTCAATTCTCTACCCTTCTCATCTTTGACCTCTAGCAGAGCATCCATCATGTCTTTCCTCTTGCCAGGAACAGAAATCCCAGCAGCTTTCCTCTGCCTTCGTTCATTCACAGCAGACTGAAAAACTGCTACCAGGTTTTTTCGAGCCTGAGAAAAAGTTAACCCATCTCAATTCCAATAACAGAAACAATAAGTTGAATTGTGATAAATCACTGGTATTTAGTAAAGAAGCTTGTTAAGGCCTCACCTTGAGTGCTCTATGATATGCGAATCCGGGGATATCAATGGCCATGGCTCTGACTCCATGATTAAGAACAGTATATTCCTTCTCCAGAGCTGCAATTACTTGATCGTTTTCGGTGCCAAGGAAAATGTGCATAATTATCCTGAAAGTGAACCTCCTGATCTCTGTCAAGAACTCAATTTCACCCATACCAGACCATTTCTCCAGGGACGAGACTGCAGTTTCTTCAATAAACTTTATGTAAACAGATAATGCTTCATGGCCATTGACAGGAGCTTGGGTTAGCTTCCGGAGACGCTTATGCTCTTCGTCCGAAATGCCAATGAAGGATTTCTTCCCCATTAGTTCCACAGTGGATTTAGGCCAACCGGTTCCGAAATTTTCATCATCCATCAACACCTGCTTTGCAGGTTCAGGTGCTGTAACCATTATACATGGGTTTCCGAACATGAAGCCTTTGTAAACTCCAGGTTTCCGGCTATATCTGCGTTTATGAATCGAAAACTGTCAAAAGTTCCCATCAAAATCAAATCTACCAACATCATTATGAACTATCAAGTTTTGCTGCTGAGTTCTTCCTCTGCGAGATTTGAAATTTTGAAATATTAGGCTGGAAGTTAAGTTGTATCCATTCTGTATGTCCTGGGCCTGGGCCTGGGCCTGGTCCTGGGCCTGGTCCTGGGCCCATCCCAAGATCAAACTTGAAGGCCCAAAGGAAAAGGGCTTACTATGTAATGTACCAAACATGGCTTCTGTTTTGTGCCACACTCCAATGCCGACATGGGTATTACCTCCCCAAATCAATCACCGTCCATGTTTAGTGAGTCCCACACTCCAATGGTGGGTCCCATATCTGATGGACAGTGATAGATGATGGGTATGGGTAGGGTTCCGGTGTGAGGAGAGGAACCGAGTATGATGAAACCAATTCAACAGAATCGATCACACCGGGTTGAAATGACGAATCAGCCCTTTATGGGTTTTAACATTCCACGTTCCCAACACTGAATTCTTTTTTGGATTTTCTCTATTTAAAATAAGGGAAAATTACAGCAGAATGTTTTGTTATTACTTTCCCTTCATTTTTAGTCGTAACCTTCCTCGTGACATAATGGAAAACCCTCGTGGGGAGGTAATACTAAAACTTTTCAAGTAGCCCAAAATGGTAATTTTATCAATAAAATATGGTTGCACTTGCACGGCCGTGTATAATCCATGGCTTCTCCTGCTGGATAAAAGGAGAGAAGAGATGTTTAAAACCAAATATGCCCCTGCTAATGAATAAGGGTCTGATATGGGACCGTGTATGTACATGATGTATAAAAACCAGAACTTTGAAGAGAGAGAGAGAGAGAGAGAGAGAGAGAGAGAATGGTGACTGGATTTCAAAGCATCTGATAGAGAGAGATGGTTACAAATAGTTCAATGGGAATCATGATTCAAGGTATCGGTCATGTTGGTTTTGGATTTGATCGATATCTAATCTGATCTCTTTTTTAGTATTATTATATACGGTATCGTTCATGTCGGTTTTGGATTTGATCGATACCTAATCTGATCTCTTTTTTAGTATTATTATATATGGTATCCACCATGTGTCACTTTCCTATTGAAACTTTAACTCCAATCTAATCCAGATCAATTTATTTAAACATGGCGGATACCTAAAGTCAGACCCTTTGATAGGAATGGATCAGATATAGACCACTGTATTTATGGAGGAGCAGTTGCTGTCTACGGAACAAATCAAAGGAATCATACAAAATACATCATGGTTGAAGGTATCGGTATTAGGATCCGGATCAGTCTCGGCCAATATGAATACGGTTCTGATCCCTTTTTTTGGATCGGCACAAAAATCAGTTAGTATCAGTTTTATTGTATTAAAAAACTAAATATAAAATAATTTTAAGTGTAAATGGTTGACATGTGTGAGAAATGAAGTGGACGGAAACCGATATGAGTCTGGGCCGATCTGATACACCTAAATAAAGAATTAAACACACAAACAGCGGAAAAGAAAACAGAAATGGCATTTAAAAATGCAAAAAAAGAAAAGCCTCTGCTTTCTAAGAAATTTTTGTTTTAATGTAACAAAACATTTCCTCCTATTCATCGTCCTCCTAAGATATTCCTCAACAAACCAATCCATTAACAGACAGAACCCAGATCGATCGATCTTCTTCTTTTATAGAATTTGGTTCTGATTAATTTATATTTATCATTGCTTCCACATTCATACTAAACTTAGGAAACTATTTCAAAGGAAAGAAGAAAAGTTAGAGAGAGAGAGAGAGAGAGAGAAACTGACCTCTGGAAGTAGTTTGTGAAGAAGGAATCAGGATTATCGGACTTGAAAGCTCTGAGAAAAGTCCACATATTACCAATCAAAGGCCAACCCAGATCTCCTGGAGGGAGATTAAACCTTTTCTCACCCAGTTTAGATTCATAAAACCAGGCATTCACATTCTTGAGAATCCCCAAAAACACAAAAAACCCACCAAGCAAAACTGTGAAACCCACCCACAGTAACCCACTCTCGGCCATGTTTTCTCTCCTTTCCTACTTAGTAGCCCATACGCTTCTTGCTAGTCCCACTGACCCATCTCTACCTCTACATCTGTATTTATATTTATAGTTAGAGAGAGAGAGAGAGAGAGAGAGAGAAATGAATGTTGGAGATTCAAATCCTTGATAAATTTTTTTAAAAAAAATCCAAAAAGGAAACGCAATTCTGAGTGAGTGCGGCTGTGGTACTCATCAGTTAAAATTTCTTTTTGGGTAATCTCTATTCACCAGTTATATATGCTTTAAGGGTCTTTAATGGAGTGGAGTGAAGTGATCCTCAACGTACACACAAGAATAAATTCCAATCTAACGGTTGAAAGATAAGTATAGTCCTTTTTATAGCATTCCCTGTTGGGTCAAGACTCAAGAGACGGTCAGCCTATATTTGGAATTCTATTAGGGCTTGTCCTTTCTCTAAAAGCCTCGATTCCCTCATATGTTAAATAATAATAACAAGGTGACACAACAGTAAACTTCACTGTTTCTTTCTCTCTCCTCCCTTTTGTGTATTATATGTATGATCATGTCTTTTGATAATACACAAAAAGACATGAGCTGTGATACAACCTAATCCATTGGATGGGTCTGCCTCGGAATTTTAAATGTAGTCATATATTTTGTATGGTAATCAGAGAAACAAAAGTATGGTATGAATTACTTATAGCATATAACAATTAATGAAATTATTCATAATCTTTTTTTCTAAAGAAAAGATAACAAATCCTTGATTAATGAAATGATCCGCTTTTTATATAGTATAAATACACGATCGGGCATTAGACGTTTCGTCCATGTGGGGGAAGATTTGATATTACACTTTGTTCTTCTCTTTCTATTCATGTAGACAGTAGACATAGTTGTGCATAAAACTTTCACCTTAAGAAAAATAAATTCACACCTTGAATATTTACTGTGAGCTTTCACCTAAATACATAAATATTAAAAAAATAAAGAATAAGAGGAAGAAAACAAAAAATGAGCTAGTGGGAGTTGTGGGGTAGAAGATTGAGTTGTTCTTGGACTCCATGAATGCTGTATTTTTTTGGTATTTTCCTATGAGAATTAATCAGCCAAAGTTATATCAAGTAAAATTCAATAAGACTTCCTTAATTAATTTGGTGATTCGACTTAAAACAGGTAAGAATCCTTCAAAATTTCCATGGTTTTTCCTCACTCAAAACTTTCTATATTTTTATTGGGGGATGGTTTTTAAGTTACAATTGCTATTGTCTCATGGTCTAGTGGGTCCATTCGTTTTAACATGATATTTTTTGTATTTGAGATGAGGTACTTGAGCTCCATTTGTTTTGACGTATAATTTTAGGTGTAATATTTTATATGTAAAAAAATTAAAAAAAAAATGCAATGTTTGTTTGTAGGTAAAAGAAAGACAAAATTCTTTTTCCATCTCTCTTAGAAATCACTATATTTTACCTCTTGGAAATAAACATTGAATTTTTTTTATATATATAATATTACACGTAAAATTTTACGTCAAAACAAACGGAGCATTAATATTTATCTGAAGATATCAAGTAGGATTGTGCACATACACTGTCGTACATAAAAGAGCATGAGCTGTGATACAACCTAATCCATTGGATGCGCTTACCTTGGAATTTTAAATGTAGCCATATTTTGTATGGTAATCTGAGAAACAAAAGTATGGTATGAATTACTTATGGTATATAACAACTATTATAATTTTTTTGGTTTTTTTTTTTTTCCAAATAAAAGATAATAAATCCTTAATTAATGAAATGATTTGTTTTTTATACAGCATAAATACACGGTCGGGTGTCAGACGCTTCGTCTATGTGAGGGTAGAATTGGTATTACACATTATTCTTTCTCCATCCGTGTTGGCAGTAGCCACGACCATGCACAAAACATTTTACCTTAATTAAAAATAAATTTATACCTTGAATACTAGTTAGGTCTTCCCCCTAAATATATATAAATTAAAAAAATAAAGAATAAGAGGAAGAAAAAATGACCTAGTGGGGTCGTGGGAAACAAGATTAAATTGTTCTTGGACCGGACCCCATGAATGCTGTGTTTTTGGTATTTCCCTAGTAGGAATGAGTCAGCCAAAATTATAAGACTTCCTTAATTAATTTGGTGATCCGATTTAAAACACGTAAGAGTCCTTCAAAATTTCCATGGCTTTAATTTCCTCCCCCAAAACTTTCTATATGTTTATTGGGGGATAGTTTTTAAGCTCCGACTGTTATTGTCTCATGGTCTATTGGGTCCATTCGTTTTAAGAGTAATATTTTTGGTATTTGAGATGAGTTACTTGAGCTCTGTTTGTTTTAACGTAAAATTTTACGTATAAAATTTTATATGAAAAACAAATTTCAATATTTGTTTCCAGTAAATAAAAGAAAGACGAAGTTCTTTTCCATCCCTTTTAAAGATCACTATATTTTATCTCTTGAAAATAAACATTGAATTTTATTACATGTAAAATTTTTCGTTAAAACAAACGAAGCATTAATGTTTATCTAAAGGTATCAAGTAGGACTCTGCACATATATGGTTATACATGTATGTCATCTTATTTTTCTTTTTAAGAAGAAGCTAACTGAATATTGACCAAGTCATGTCAAGGATTATATATAGTTCTTAAGAAAGGTTTAGAATCAAATGGAATAGTTCTTATTCAATTCAGGAATGATAAGATTCAAATGGTTGTGGGGTTAGTATGGGACCACGGGAATAGTCATGGCTAAAAGTTTGGATAACCATTAACCCAAAAAAAAAAAAAAGAAGCTCTAGAACCATAATGGAACCATAAATGGGAAAGGAAAAAGGTTTTTTAATACAATATGTTTAAAACAATTCATAATTTAAACTAGACAACTAAAAAAATGGTCAAAATTTTTAAAAATGGAAGATATTGTGCCGAGAAACTTCATCACAATGCGTCTATAATTTACTGATAAAGAGAAAGCATGCCTTCCCAAACGAATAAAAATGTTTATTTTTTATTTTCTGGAAGAAACTAATTGAATATTGACCAAGTCATGTCAAGGATTATATATGGTTCTTAAGAAGGGTTTAGAATTAAATAGAATGGTTTTCATTCAATCCTATAGTGTTTGGGTCCAAATGGTTATGGGGTCAGTATGATCCCGTGGGACTAGTCAGGCCAAAGATCTGAATACTCATCGTTAGCAAAAAAAAGAAAAAAAAATGAAGACTTTAGAACTATAATGGAACCATAAATTGAAAAAGGAAAATGTTTCTTTTAGTAGAACGTGTTTAAAACAACTCATAATTTGAATTCGATGGTTAAAAAATATGGTCAAACATATAAAAATGGAAGATATTTTGCTAAGAAACTTCATCACAAGACCTCTATAATTTACTAATAAGGAGAAAGCATGCCTATCACAGACAAAGAAACTACAGGGTGTGGACCTTTTACAATCCCGTCGTTGTAAGCTGAGTCACTCGCTTGACCATTACTCCTTCTGAGGTTTATGTCGCTATTCTTTCTTCCCCCGGTTAAGTCTAAGTCATTTTCTTTTCCCGGTCTTGCAAGTTAAAGGTCTTTGTATGAAAATTTTGCATTTTTTTTTCTAATATTTTATTAGTGACATCTTCAAAACCCAAACGACGGGGATAATGAAATGATATGACACTGAGAGGGGGGGGGGTGAATCAGTGTCTGAAAATTCTCCTTAATTATTTACTGCTACCCAGAGCTACTGGAGACCTAACTTTTCACATACACATAAACGCATGCAAATCTACCTTGCTACCACTCAGTGGCCAAGTCTACCAGATTTGCACACTCATCCTGCAAGTCATTCCACGCACTCCAAAATATAACAGAAAGCAAAACAATGGACACAAATATTACATGGTTCATCAACACAGTGTGTGATGGTTAATCCACGGAGTAATGTCCAACGGGCTCCGTATTTACTCAACACTCAACTTTTAGTCTCTAACAAGACAAGGATATTAATCCTAAGTTTTCCCAGCATAAAACTGAGAGGGCGCACCAACGCCAAGATTCAAGCTTAATAGTCAGTGTCCAGCACCCACTGAACACACCACGCTTAACCCGCACCCACAGGAAGCAAATAACAATTTTTTTTTACTTATAAATTTATCTTATAATTTTTCCCCATTAGCAAGGTATTCAACAATTTGCACCTACGCTAACATACAATAAATTGAAATCATAAATAGATAGGGAATTGAAAAATCTCACAAACAATGCTTTCGAATGGCCTACAATATCTCTGAAGCTTCACACTGCTCTCAAGTACTCTCCAACAGCCTTCAATGATGATAGAGATCGATTCACATAACACATTTCATCCACAGGCTTTCAATCTCTTCCACACAACCCATAATCACCATGAATATAAAAATAAAAACTCTACTAACCTCTCACATGGATTTAGCACTCCATTGATGCATAGAGAAGAGGTAGTTGGTGATTGATCACTCCCACAGGGCACGAAACCTTAAAAAAACCTTTTGTCTCCCTTCAAAAATGTTCTTTTCAATTTTTCTCTGCTTTTTTTTTACTTCCAATGGCGCCCAATGTATAGAGCATCCGAAAATATGGAAAGTGCAACTTGAACGGATCGATTTAGAGCTCGGATGACAAAGTTATGACGGTTTGAAGTTCGGACAGTAGAATTAAGCCAAATGGAATCTTTTCTATCATTACCACGCACCCGCGCTGCACCATAGCCGCGCCGCGCCGATGCGTTGTCGAGGGATGATTGGCTCTCAAGGGATCTTTAGCATAAACCGTCAGATTACCTTAAAAATGTGAGATTTGATATCCGCCTTACGATCTTGCAGATCACGTCATCGACGATCGGAGTAAGCAGGATCCATACTATCTGGATCAATCGCGGCACTGCACCGTACATGCGTCACATTGGATTTAGAACTAACATACATGCAACACAAACCACACTTTAAACTGCATTCAACCAATCCGAGAGCGCGTGATGGAATCTCGACGCTATCTTCGCATCACACGTAATCCCACAACTTTGAAAACCGTTCGATGAGAATCTTGCATGCGTGGCTTCTTTTGGATGACCGTTCGGATCTTCTTCATATTTTTCTTCCTAAAAAGCCCCTGAGAACACTTTTAATGGCGTCTGCAACCATTTTTTTATCAATCCAAACCCTGTACAATGATTTCATTCCCGAGAGGTGTTTCTCTCTAACTAACCTATCAAACACATGGCTTCTCTCTCTAGACCCAATATCAAACAAGTGATGGGCAACCAAGCCATGCGCACCCATGCCATGCGCGGCAGTGGGCTTGCAGGCCTTGCTGCCTGAAGTGCAGGAATGCTGTATGACCGAACTCGAACTCGGCGGGCCTGCTGTTGTGCTTGGTGCATAGCTTGCACCCAGCTTGCCTGTGGTGCATGCTTGTTGCTGGGCTGCCTTGCTGCGGGCCATGTGGCTGCCACTGTGGTGCCGCGGCCCTCGGCCAGGCTGGCTGCCATGGTGGCATGCCACCTTGGCACAATGGGTCCCACCCACAACTTCTCTCTCCTCTTTCTCTCTCTTTTCTTTCTCTCTCCTCATTCTCTCTCTACATCTTTCTTCATGTAATGCTTCAAGATGCCGCAACACTGCCTCATCACCAGAAAATTGGCCACATCACCAGTGGGGTCCACAGATAATTTCTTTCATCAAATTCAATGTAGAATATCATTTAACTCGCTGTAAGCCATCTGAAACACACTATAAGAGATGTAGAACACTGTAAAACCCAACTACGAGGTTGCTCGAGGTTGCTCCAGCTTTGCCATTGCACTGACACTCTCTCTCCTTATTTCTCTGGCTGTATGCTCACAAACACTATCACATTAGTCAAGTTGCCAATGATGACAACATAAAGTCCAACAGGGGAGAGGTAGGAAAATGAATTTTTGAGATGAGATGGCACTTTTATTATTACCGAAGATGTCCTTACTCTAGGTTTAAAAAAGCTTAAGCTTGTGCTTGAAGGCAAAATGAATCCCTTATAAAGTAGCTCTTGTGCCTCTCAACCAATCAGCCATCTATTTCATGCAGACGGAACTCTTCCTTCACCAATGGAAGTCAAAAGTATCTCTACACTCAACCACAGATTCAATTCAGTCCACTAATTTTAATTAAAAACTTTGTAATCCCTTCCATTTCTATGGTATTATGAATATTTTTTATGCACTCGTTGGAACTTAGTCTCATATTTCTTATATACGTACGTCTACCTCCCGCCATCGGGCTCTTTTGGTTCACCTCTATCTTTTGTTGAGGGAGCAGCCCAATTTGGCACATTAAATTGGTCAAAATATGTGAAATTTCTTACTTTTCATGGAGGATTAGATCCAATAACAATAACAGGGGGTCTATGACTGACTGATAACACAGATCATCATTTAACTATTACAATTCTTTTCTTGATAGCAAGTCACATGTATAGGACCAATTGGGGCATTGGTCATGGCCTAAAAGTATTTTAGAGGCTTATAAAGTCTCATTTACAGTCTAAGGTCATAAAGGCCTTTATGAGATCCTACAAACGTTAAGACATGCTCAATTATCTCTCAACTTAGCTATGTTAGGGTCTTTAACTTTATATACTCAACAGTCCTGAAATTTAGACAGATATGGAATTGTGATGCTGGGATCTTGGGTAGAAACAGGTAACATGTATAAACGCTTGTAGGAACTCAATATCATAATTCATATATCTCTAGCTCATAGTTTGATTGGACATGTATGTTATATTCATACTGATTTCAATGGAAAACGATCCTCTTTAAAACAAGGCTCCGAGCGGCAGCAAGTTGCTGATACTCTGAAGAAACAGCAAAAGAAACAAAAACAAAGGTGCGAACAACATGGAGCAAAAAAAAAAAAAAAAAAAAGAACAAACAAAAAGGGTTTTAAACGCTTAGGTTTGAAAATTACAGGACAAAAAAAGACAATATAATTATACACCCATAAATTGGGGGACAAACTGCTCTTGTATTTATCAAATGGGTAGTTATCCATGTAACAATGGATTATGACATTTCTGAAATCTCAAAACAATATGATCTACTCATTTTTATGGATTTTTGAGAATACAATAATGTTTAGAATATCCATACACATGGATAGACATACATTGGATGCATGTTAATTTAAAAGGAGTATTTAACTCAATTAAACCTTGAATTTTGATATGTGATTAATCTAGATCATGATCATTTTGGATTCAAATCCTCTCAATGCCATCATGTTGGTATGAGAAAAATCCTGTGACTATCATTCACTGTACGTGTAAATCAATAGAACGCATCATCTACCTATGATAGAATATTTTCCTTGTCACATTTAAAAAAGACACATCGTCTGCCCACATCATCTAACCATGATAGAATATTTTCCTTGTCACATTTAAAATAGACACATCGTCTGCCCATAGCAGAATCTTTTCAAATGGATTATAAAATGACCCCTACCCTTCCACTTAATAGTCCCCCATTGAGGTAGCAGTAACGCAGAGAACCCTTGACCTTTTTTTCATTTCCAACTCAATCCCTGAAACTTCGATGTCTTTCCTTGTGCTTGTGGCCACAAATCTTGACTTGACACATATGGAACTGTACTTAGGGTCATGTATCTTACTAACATCGAATACTACAAGAGCGCCAAAAAGATGACAGCCTCCAATCAATCAGACATGAGTGAAATCCTTTGGCGACAAACAAAACATAAAGAAAGTAAAATAGATGAATATTGGATAATGAGAGAGTTTCATCAAAAATAGAAAAAAAAGGACACTGAAGGTGATCTTCTGTAGGTATAGTTTTGGGGGAATCTCTCAAGTTTAAACACTTTTTCATTGTTTGCATAAAGAGATATCACGTCAAGTCATAAAAAGCCTTTTGATAAAAATTACATATATGCTTGATCATGTTCCGTAAAGCAACAATGGTGATCAGTTGCCTCATGGTTCCCCTTTCAACTTGTGGGGTCTGCTGCTCTTGTTTAAACATTATCAGTTTATCTTCTTTCAATGGAAAACTAGAACTATTAAGGGTTTTTTTATTTTTATTTTTTATGATTAAACTTCTTACCTTAGTTGCCTTGCTCATTATTGTCAATTTATATTAACATGAAAGTTTATGATTCATTTAATCTATGACTTTCAGTATTTCCATCATTTGGTAGTTAAGGCTACATTTTAGTTTAACTTTTCTCTCCCAAGTTTAATTTAAGGTGCTTGTTTTTCCATAGTTTGTAATACATGAAGGCATCCTATATATAAATGGTCCTATGATGGATACAATGTGTCGACAAAGAATAAATAAAATAAAAAATAAAAAAAAAATCTTAGAATGCATTCATTTGTATCTTTCATCTTCTTAATTCTATAAACTAATTGGAGAAAATGAAGAAATAAAATCATAAGTGACGCTGACCCCTCTATGTTGAGTATTCAAATCCTCTTCTACGGTCCTGCCGCCTGCCAAGGGCTAGATTTCAGTCGACACACCTCCAATGTCTTGGCAAACGATCAGACTGATCCCAGCTCCCTTGGATCGGCGACAGAAACCTCTTACCATAGGAGACGATTTAAATCCCTAATGCTAGTAACACCTCCACTGTCGATCTTAATTTAATTCCACTGAACACCCATGGTGAAGAATGAAGATATTATTCTCCATCATGAATGACGAAAACCTCGATCCAATCAATTTTTCAATTTTATGGGAATCATTTATTACAGAAAATATCAGCCATTAGAATCAAAGTAGCTTCCAGAGGTATCACAACTAGATCTTTAGGTGATGTCAAATCTTGCCTACTCTTGTCACAAGTTTCACAATCACCCACCCAACCGAGCTGTGGAATATAGTGGAGGTAGCTGGACAGGCTTCTATTTTTTTCTTCATATTTGTTTCCTGAGCAGCTGAGCTTCTGATTACCCTTGGGAGCTTGTGGGTGAACTCATGTTTCACCCTATTTTATGGGTAATTATAGTAAAATTGGGTTAATTTTACTTCATACAATTGTAACTGTGAATCGATTCAGAATCGTCATCCTCAATTCTATCATTTGTTGAAATCCCAGTGTAACATTCTATCCAGATTTCTCTAGAATATCATAAACATTGAAATTACTGATTGCAATGGTTTTAATCTTCCTTTTACCACAGATCTAGTGGGTTTCTAAAGAATGGACCCAGATATTTAAAGGACAAATGGGCCGGGGAGATAACCAATGGCATCCTTGTCAATTTTTTTGTCCATCACTCAAGGGCTAAGAAGCAAACTAGTCAAGCAAATGAGTGGTAGACTGTTAATTTGAATCAAGCCGGTTGATCCAGCCTCAAGCTAAACTACCACAATAAAGTGACACCCACCATAAATTGTTTAATAGATTTTAAAACCTGACTGAAAAGTGGTTGAACCAGAAAAAAACCAAAACCATTATTTATTTTTATTTATTTTTATTCTTGCCCAGTTTTCTTTTCCTCAAAACCACTAAAAACCGGGGGGAAGTGGGGCATTTTTTGGTTAGACCGCAGTCCAATCTAAAGAAACAGTTTTAGAAGAGGTACATTATTATGACTCATCTGCATTAGGAAAATAAATATCATGGGACCTGCAAGGATTACAAAAAATGAATCAACTGTCACAAAAAGCATTTTATATAGCATCATAGTGAAATGGTACATCTAAATGGAATTCATCTTATTGAAATGAAATAGTACATAGCATTCAACAGAATGCAAAAGTTGTAGGCAAGTTACAAAACAAAGTCCCGGCAGAGATCTTGTTTTGTCATCCTCAATGCATGGATACTATCTCATTGACCTAGCTGCTAGATCAGTAGGGAATCTACTAATCAGGGTAGAACCACTTCCCCGACCTTACATCACAATTTTTTTAAGAAATGAGGCTACGGCTCTAGAGCTATTAATTTGGATAACCAGAGAACTAGATTTTCATTAAAGGGAAAACTTTGATGGATGTACAGGACTTTTTGTACAGCAGTTATAAGTTGTTGGTGCCGCATCATTATTCTGATATTGAAAAACTTAATCAATGTAAGAATTTAAATATGAATCACTACAGTGCAAGCAAGGATAGCACATCCATTTGAATGACACTGAAAGAGGATTGCCAGATCCTACAAACCCTAGCCGCACAACTTGGTTCTGAACTGCGACTTTAGGCGAGCGATCCAACTGCGCTTGCTTCAGTTCAGCCAAAGGTCCAATCAGTCTCACACTCTCAGTCCTAGGAAAGCAACCTCTCAAGGTAGAACATAAAACATCCCTTAAGATTGGAGTATTACAAAGAAATTCCAAATTCTACTTGAATTACAACTCAGAATACAAGTCGTACAAATACCATTCTTATAGGGGGGAAAAAAACAAGGGAAAGCTAAAGAATTCCATTTACTTGTTCACAACTTAAAGCTTGAGTTTGGACCCACAATAATACCATACAACTGATAAACGACATCAAATCTAATATAGAACACAGTTTTGATAAGTATTGTTCAAAGGATAACAAAGAAAGCGAAGAACTGAACATCTTAAGCCTACATAATCCCACCAGCCCCCATCCAAAAGTGAAATGACAAGACAAACATAGCAGAGACCCAACTTAGAATTTTTTTTATTATTACCTTGTGTAAATTTTGCTTGGTAATGTTGTGTCCCTTTCTTTTACAACAAACAAAAAAAAAAAAAAAAAAAAAAAAAAAAACCATCATAACGCAAGAGGCTCCTACTACTGTAGAGTTTGAGGAGGGACAAAATGTACAAAGCCTTACCCTTATAACATGGAGAGGCTATTCCTGTGCTTTAAATCTAGGACCACCAGATTGCAATAAAACAACCTTACCATATCACTCGCCCGCTATGTCCCTATAATACTAAGTACTTTATTTTTTATAATTTTCTGTACCCTTTTTTTTTTTTTCTCAAACACAACATAAACCAACTCCCGTTCCCCACCTCTCTTTTTAGTTCTAATTTCAATTCTTGTAAGAGCCCTAGGCACACACTACTTAAGCTCACTTCAAACTTCGAATTTTTAGTCATATCCTCTGATAGGTTCCTCTTTTCAGTTCCTATACTAAAATCTGAAAAAGATTCTTTCAAGATCATTAGAATCCTATATGGACACACAAAATATGGAAATGGTAGTTTCCAATCCTTGTATTATGGCTTCATGTATCTAGTAATGCCTTGCAGACCTAACAAGAACTTGAGTGACTTCTTGAGATTGTGTAGACATAAACCCAGAGCCACAAGGAAAAATGCCACATTTGATGGTTCAGAAAGCAGGATACAACACTCCATCCATATCTCACACAGATAGCAGAGAGATGGATATGGATGTCAGCATCTGGCACATCACCTGATGATTACAGAGGCTTATAAGCCTTCCATAGTTACATTCAAACAGACACTGTTCCAACTCTTATTGCCAGAATATAAGAAATATGACAGGAGAAGGGCATCTCATCATAGAATTACTCAAATACAATATCCTACTGATTCTACTGCACTCCACAGCTGCATTAATCCTACAACTACCATACCTATCCAAAAGATTAAAAAATAAAAAAATCCTACAACTAATTAGTGCTTCTGGTTTACCAAACAAACAAAAAAAAAAAAAAAGATGAAGAAGTAGAAGAAGAAGATTTGGCATGATACTAATATAGACAACCACAAGGTCCAATATTTTTTGGCACTCACGTTTATAAAATTACTCGTTTTGAGCTGTGCTCTTATACTCGTTGTGGTCACATTCAAAAAAGCAGAATAAATCCAAACATTTTGGGAATTATATAGGAATTTTAATAAAATGACTACTCAAAATGTTCCAGCAGACAGCATTGTGTGAATGGTGATCTATGACATTATTTCCTCGTGTTGATCTGCAGATATATAACAGTACTTATCTATGGTTAGTATACCTTCCCAACCAAAAAAAGCCAATACTTATCTTGGAAAAATTACCAAATTTTTTTTAAGCATTAATATCTGAACCATAAACACAACAATGAAAATAAGCCTAGATTCTTGCTACACACCAGAACTCCACCCACACAATAAGCAGAATTACACTGAACACTCTAAAGATATGAAATTCTAGCATACAGTAGAATATAAAGCTTGAGGGAATTTATCTGTTAACCAAACCAAAAAATCATATTTGGAAAGCCTTAATACTGCAATCAGTGGGTTGTGCTCACAAAATGAACATTTCAAGCAAATAGAGCATTTGAAATAATTTATAGACAAAGTTATCTTTAGTTGAAAAAGGGGGAAATGCAACTAAACAACTAGGAAATACTACTGGAGCATTGCTTTCAGAGTCTATAATATTTAATCCATATCAAATCCAACAAGACACACGTAAATTAAACAGTTACATTTCACCTATGTAAATTAAGGAAGCAGGAACTAGGTAGGAAACAGAAATTGAGATCTAATTCATTCATTGGCCACGAGAAAGCTTTATCAGTGTAAAAAGAACATCCATCACTATACAAGTGTAACTAACTTTTATTTCTCTGTTTATGATGACACCAGAAGAAATAAAAAGAGCAACAACCAAACGTTGAAGGTAAAACCATCCACTTAACACTTGTAGTTGTAGAAAATAACAAACATCGTGAATCTAATATTACAAGTAGTTCCCACAGAGAGAAAACACTACTCCCAGCTAAATTACAAGTAGTTTCCACAAAGAGAAAACACTAATCCCAGCTAAACCTCAAGATTCTCCAATGCAGCAGGAGAGGTTTCAATATCTGCGTAGGAAATAGAAATCAGCTTAGACCTATACTTTTCAGTTGTGTCACTCTCTTTCAACTCAACTGCATTTGTGCCGTTTGATTCAGATGAGAGCTTCACCGCATCCGGCATGCACTGTGAGATAGCAATAAGCGACTCACGGACCAGCTCCTGAGAATCCCCCTTGCCGGGTACTTTGGTATCCATAAAATTTTGATGTTTTCCTCCTTCAAATTTCAAACCCCATTATTCCATTTAAAAATTAGTTAAAACATAGAAACATGACACCAGGCGCACACACACACACACAAAAGATATACACATGTCTCAGATTGCAGCAGAGCATTAGTCATGAAAACAATCTGGAGAATGTGATAAGCTATGCAAAATGTATCTCCGGAATTATAAGAAAGCAAATTTAATAATGAAAGAATGCAGAATTTCGGGTAATCAATACTGGAGGCGATGGAAAAAACATTTGGGTCATTCAACTCATCTCAAGAACAGCAGTAGGCATTCAATTAACATTTCGTGCAATTTTTTTGCAGTCTAAAGGATCCCAATGGAAAATTTTGCAACATTGAGACTTCAAAAGAAAAGGTAAAGGAATCTTGAAAAAAATTCCGTTCCCTTAGTATGACTAGTTTTATCTCAGGTTTCCAACAACAGCCTCTCATTGAATAGTAAGGCTCCACGAAAGACTGAATAACGGTTGATCATCCAAGGAGTATAAGCATTCAGCAATGCAGATCCTATCAAGCTGTTTGTCTTGCCAGTGGGAAGTCAAACCATACTATTGCCCTCAAGATCAAATGGATATTGACATAATAAGAGTAATTGGTAAGTGTCCATAGTTCATGAATTAATTAACTACAACTTGAAATCCAAATAACCGAAGTTTCATAATTCTCATAGTATTATTCTTCCAGGGGATCCCACAAAAAAACATTACTCTTTCATCACGTCATGCGTATACTAAAAACTGGGGATACATGATAGAGATAAAGTGCTCAATTTTTCAATGCAGACGTATTCAACCGCAAGACTTTCTCATCGGTTCCTTCCTTTTGAATGAAATTCCTCTTCGAAAAAATTCTTTTTTTTTTGCAGGCGTACGAAATATAGAAGGATAATAAGCAGGATCCAAACCACAGGCCAAATCATGTGAACCTTGTGAAAACTATGCTCTTTCACCCTTGTTTGAAAAAACATGTCCAATTTAGTTCAAGTTCTTCAGTTTTTCACTTTTCCCAATCACATCACCAATATACACACATACATAATAGACTACATACGCCAATACATACGTCAACGCAGAAAAAAAAAAGCAGAAACAAAGAGAGCGAGAGACAGAAGAGTTTAAGATCGAAATCAAGTAAAAACACAACAACTTAACGAGAACCCTAAACAAAATACGATTAGAAAAAAAGAAAAAAAAAACAGAAATACTAACAACAGATCGAACACAAGAACTAATCCCTTCCAAGAAATCAAAGCAAATAAGCGAAAGCAGCTTAAAGAGAAGACAGAAGAGAAAAAGGAGAAGAGACGAGGGAGACAAAGAAGAGCGGAATGGATCGAACCTTCTGCGACTCGCCAGAATTTGGTTTGACTGAGAAACTCCGAAATCCTCGACCCTTTCCCTATTAAAGCGGATCCTATTAAAGCACGCTGTACAGATCTGATACGGTGTGGAGCATGCATTGTCGAAAAGGTGTGTTCCACTGCATCATCATTTGGATACTACCTCGGTTTTATAAACCGTTAGATTTCCTCATCAGATGCCACTCTACGTCTGTCAAAAAAAAACAAAATAAAAGGATGCGCGTAACGAGTGCACAGGTGCCAGGTGGTAATTTCTCATTGGGTTAAATACAAATACAATACAAATCATCGGCTCTGGAACACGCGTAAGGAAGAAAAAGACAATTTCTGGAAATATGTATTTACCAATAACACCCTGGAGGCATTTTTATATTTTAAATTTCAGATCCGTCTGTTTCAATTGAACTCATCCCAATTTGGAAACGAAAAAAAAAAAAGGGAAGAAATGCTGCTTAGAATTCCGCATACCAACATAGTGGCCATCTAATGTCGCGACTGGGAGTTGCGACATTTGAGCTGTAGAGCTCAGGCAGACTCGGGGTAAAGCTGCCACTGCATTGAACTGGGCTGGGTTAGGATTAATAAAAGCCAACAAGAGGTTTGGGCCGTGGGCCTTGGGCCTTGCATGGATTAAATTAGATCCAACTGGGACCCGCTCAAAACCTAATGTATGGTGTGCATGTAACTATATATGTAGAATTTAATAATAAACGGTTTGATTTTGGTTTAAAAAAATGATACTATATGGTTAAATTGTGCAATTCTAGTTTCAAAAATAAAATTGTTTAAAATTGATAGTTTGGAATTGTTAAAATCAATTAAACCTTTACTTTAATCTTTTGCCACATGGCCTATTGTGTCTAAAATCATAAGCCCACCTTTATAATTCCTGGCTCTGAAAATAAATTAAAATTATTTTAATGCTTCCTCTCCCTCTCTCCCCTCTCCCCTCTCCCCTCTCCCTTTTTCCTAACTTTCTCCCTTCCTCCCCCTCTCACGAAACAGTTTAAAAACTAGATAATCAAAACCAATTAATAGTCGATTTTGATAGACATTTTGAAATCGTTTAATAAACGATGCAGAATTATGGTTTTAACCCATTTGTACCAAACCAAATCAAATTGAACCGTTAAACCAAAACCACACCATTTAAAACTCTTATGGACATATCTTGGAATTGTTCATTAGCCATCAAAGTTGGTGGATTGTTATGCATGCCATCGCTCGCTTAGCATTGTTTATCTACCAACCTAATGAACAATTATTATATGCCCTAAGACTGCAAAATTAAGTGGGAGGGAGACTCCATGCATTTTATGTCAAAGAATAAAAAATAAGAAAAAATGTGGGAAAAAAAATATCAATATTTGTTGTTATTGTTTGGGCCTTTGGACTTTGGGTGTATTCAGGTTCTTGAAGCAAACCCATAAATATGCTGGGTTGATTAGCCTCAAGTGCATAAAGCAAGCATCTAGCATAAATCTCATAACAAGCCTACAGTATGATGTATATGTTAAATATATATAACCAGGGTTTTAGGTCTCATCGTTTGTCTTAGCTGATTCGTGTGATCAATACCGATACTGATACCAATTTGACACCTGATACTTATTATTTTTTTTAATACATACACGTCACTCTATCAATATTGGTTCTGAACCAATTCGATTCTGATCTTGTATCGGTTTTTAGAATGATCGATACCGTGAATTAAAACCATGAATATAACATTGGCCTATTTCGATCCATCCCTATACTTCTAACGACTCAAAACTTCTTTTCTTATTCTCTCATAAAAGCAATCCTTCACCTTTATTTCTCCCTTGGTACTTTAAAATCCGTAAATAATCCATGGTGTTCCCTCATGCAACCCCTCCAAACATGGCCTAGTTGTTGGGCTACTCCTGGCCCAGAATTATTATTTGCACTTCCAGATCAGCCATGGTCTGGTGGGTTGCTGTGAACATACCCTGATTTTGTTTTCAGTCTCCCCCTCTCGGACCCACATGGTTTCAAGTATCAATATCAAATCGGACTGATCTGTGGATCCAGCTGATACAGTGGCCAATACCACCGATGAAACCTGATATCAAGCTGGACCAGCTGATCCGGCTCAGGATCAATCTTATCCGATCTGAACAACTTCCTTTCTCCTCTCCTTGGTATCAACTCTCTAATGGACTTGCTACCTTGGGTTAACTTTGGTTGGCCAGGCTTGGTTCTTAGTGTTCAATCCACAATCAAACCCAACAGTGGGTCAGTCTATATGAGCCGCAATTGACCTGGGTGGCTTGATGGTCTGGCCCACGCAAACCAGCCCAAACTTTCATCCACATTCATAGCATATACCACATGTTCCAATATTGACGAGGCAATCAAATTGTCAAATCGAAGATTTTTTTGGTAAAAAAATCCAAGATTAGACCCTTCCGCTATCTAAATTAGTAAATATTTTGTACTAAACATTGAAGCATAATTCCAACATGGAATGGATTGAGACTCAGATAGTAGCATCTTGATGCAATTTCCGGCGGAAAATAGCTTCAAAACATAAACTGCCGACAGCTGGCCGCCCCTCCTAAGAAAAACCACCTAAGCAACGGGGAGGACTTCATCAGGTGAAAATAGTGGGCTGCAAGGAGAGGAGAACGGGTGCACGTGTTAGATTTGTTGTGGGTTGAACTTTAGTATATGGTATCTTATTGTCATGCCTTGGTAGATTATTTTATTTTTTTTTTTTTTTTTGGTAGGGGGTAAAACATTCAACTATTCGAGAGATAAAAGATGGGATACAACTGAGCCATCACGATAACATAAATCATGAAGTCAAGAAATGGAGATTGATCATCTAGTCACTCTCGTAAATGACGTGGCCTAGAATATATTCTATGATTAAGAAAGAGCGTGCATTCCAAAGAAAATTTTTGTCGTCTTAGAATGGTTTCTAGACCTAGAATATATTATAGTACAATAACAAAGTTTATCCTAACTAAATGGGATCGGCTACATGGATTCTGGTCCTCCAATCAGTTCTGTTCGATGTCATACTTCAAACAAGGCCTAAGCTATGCATGTTTTTTTTCACAATCTCCCTTAGGGTCATCTTAGGTCTGTATCTAGTTCTTTTATATCCTTCAATCTGAATCAAATCACTCATCCATACAAGAGTATCTAACGGCCTTTATTGAATATGACCATACCATTTCAAACAGTTTTCTCGTAATTTATCATGTATTGACGCTACTCCCAAATCAACTCTAATACGATCATTCTTTGCTTTTATCTTTTCTAGTTTTACCACACATCCATCTCAACATCTTCATCTTAGATACACTAAATTTATTTATATGATACTTCTTAATTGCCCAAATTTCGCATCATACATCATAGTCGGTCGAATAACTGTCCTATAAAATTTTCTTTTAAGTTTTAAAGGAATATGCCAATCACACAACACTCTAGAAGCACATCTCTATTTCATCCATTCTATTTTAATCCTATGTGAAACATCATCCTTTATATCTACTTCTTTGTCCATAATGAGGGCAAACAGATAAGGACTTAAAGCTAATCCTTGATGTAACTCCATTGTAATTGAAAATTCACTATTTTGATCCCCCATAATTTTCACACTAATCACCATATTATAATAAATATCTTTAACTATGTCCATATATTTGCTTGAAACACTCATCTTCTCTAGTACATGTTAGATTGACTCTTTAAAAACTCATAAGCTTTTAATAGATCAATAAAAACCGTATATTCTAAGAATGCATATCAAATACAGCATAAAGTGTTAAGTACCCTACAATCTGTAAATGACAAAAGGGTCCAACTTTATGTCATTGGTGACAAAAAAAATGCATTTACATTGGTTACCTTAGAAACTACAATATAGAAGGATTGCTTTATTATTCAAGAAGAAAAATATATACGAGATATGACCGTTTAATCCCCTCAATGATAAGTTTAGTACTTATCACCTAAATGGATGACAACTAGCTTTTCCCATGATAAAAAAAACCCCACCATGTGAAACGATAAGCAACCAAAAGATGCTCAACCAGTGCATTACTGTCTTATCTTGCTTGGAATGATCCCAACCGTCCATCCATGAGATACTTGCAATTTATTCACCAACTCTATATCTTCTTTATTTCTTCTACAAATCAATCATTTGAAGGAAAAAAAAATCCCAAATGGGACCAAACTGTCTATTCTAATGTCAAACATATGACATAGAAAGGCCTCTAAGCATCTCTGTCTTTCAACGCTTAGCAATCCTACCAGCTGTGTCCAGGGCAAGTCATGAGTCTTGAGGCCCCTGATGTTCCTCTTTAATGTAACAAAAAGGAATGGCTGAAACTAGTCAAACCTCTAATAAGTACAGAGAGTTAATTTTTCAAAAAAATTATGGCAAAATATAATGGAGAAAGATCTAGAAGTTAGCGAGAAAAATGAGAATCAAGAAGGACTACTGACTGGATTTCAAGAAAGAGAAATAGATCAGATAGAATTCATTTTCCCAAAATTAATATAAGAATTTTAATTATATTCTAAAATTTGTCTAATGGGTATCTTCTCTTTTGTGCTTAATATATTAAATTATGTTAAAACAAATCTATTTTAGATATGAGGGTTGATTCCATTCAGACAGAAAATAATTATGTTCCAAATATTTTATTAGTGCCATAAAATTCTTTATGAATGTCTAAGCATATTTCAAAATTCTATGATTTATCTTATAGATATCTCATCTTTTCAACTTATATAAGGAAACTAATCTGATTCCGAGATGTTTGATTTCTCTAAAAATGAAAGGAGGAGAGGAAAAGTGTTACAAATAAAGTATCCAATGCTTCAATAATTGAGAAAGTTATTAAAAAGTTGCCTCTTTCAAAGCAATTATCTGGAGAAGATCAATCAGAATTAGAAGCTAACGCACATATCCACCCATTTCACCCATTAGTGCAGTTTCATTTGGACTTTTTCTTAGGTGGGTTCTTCAGAATGTTCTTAGATTTGATGTATCAGACAACATAAATTCTGAGTGATAACTTTTCTTAGATAGTGGCAATACTGTTTATTTTGTGGAAATAACTTTTCTGCTTATAGTGACTCTTCCTAGATGTAGTGACTTTTGTAATTGTGGCCTGTTGTAGTAATGAATTTTAGGAGATTAGATTGATTTTTTATCTTGATAATCTTTCATATGGGTCCCTAGATAGATGGTAGAAACACTAAATAATTTTATTTAACTTGTTTTAGATCTGAAACATGCAGTAGATCTATTCATGTTACTCTATACCTGTAGTTCTAATGGCAAATAACAATGAAATACTAAGATTTATTTTAATCATAAAAAAAATATATATATTATGTCTATTATTACTGCATTGATTTTGTTAATTTTTTGTTTTTACATTTTGGATTTTAGTTCTCTTTATTGTAAGTTGATCACTATAGACACTGTTAATTAGCTAACGTGGATAAAATGTTGAGAGGATTTTTGAAATCTTCTAAAAGCTCATAGGATTCAAGTTGGAAAATTTTCAAGCGTATATATAGGACCTTATCTTTCCCTTTTCTTGATCTTCCATGGTTACATGTTAAAAGTTACATTGTATTTCATCTGAAAAGGATTTATAATAGAGACAAGTGAAAGGTTGTTGCAGTCCGTCGACAAATTCTGACTCAATCGATGACTAAACGAAAGACTTATTTTTGGTTGATAATTTGAATGGTGGTGGTTTTCATCTAAAGAATCTGCTAATTAATCATTTTTAGCACACCTGATTATGCTGATTGTGTGGCATGTAGTCATCATTGTTGATTTTGTAGGATTGGAGATACGCAAAAGAAAACACAAGAATTAATGTGGTTCAGCATCCCATCGTGAGATACCTATGTCCACCAGAGAAAAAAAAATTCTTTATTCCAAAGAAACTTCTATATATAGTTCTCTACCTGACAGACAGATCTCATCTGTCAGCCTTATAGCGCCTTCAACTCTCCACTGTCAGAGGATTCTTCAACTCTCCACTGTCAGAGGAGAATCTTTTGACAACCCTTACAGCCTTACATAGGTTTTCCCACACAGAGAAAATATATAGGGAAACCTACAAATCCTAATCTCACCATAATTATAAGTTTATCTCGTACATGTAATAGACTCATATTCTAATACAAATACTATCCTTATAATTACGTGGATCCCACAAAATACAAGACACCAACCTAACAGATTTATGTAAGACATATCTCTAGATGTTATCTATTTATGGTATAATCAATAGGTGAAACATGTTGATTCATCATTGTTGATATCTATAATAGTGTTTCCATCCTTGAATAACTTCCGGAACAGTTTTACCAAATGTTAACTTGATCCAAAGAACACAGTTCTAGAACAGAGACGAAAAGAATAATTCTGTGAAATGAGCACATTTCCAGAACAGAAACATTACTAAATGTAGCTTTAGATTTATCCAAAGAACAATTTATGTGAAAACAAATCACTTGAATTTCATGCCTGTCCCTTTATGAGCTTTATTCCACTTACATTAGAAAGAGGAAAGAGTAGTCGGGAAAATTTTTTACAGCTTGACAATCACGTTATTATTTTGCAGAATTAGTACATTAACCTCAACTAAAAGTGGTTCAGGAATAAGATTTCATGGGATGTGTTTTTCTTTTTTTTAATTTTTTGGTGGTGGAACGTTATGGAATTCTGTTGATGGCATTGCCTAAAGTGAGATCTCATATATATATATATATATATATATATATATATATATATATATATATATATATATATATATATATGTTTATATTTTTATTCTAATACAATTCTTGCTGACTTTTAACCAAAAAAAAAAAAATTGATTCAGCAAAGCACACTTTATGAGTTTTATTTTACATTTTTCTAGATCCAATGTGGAACATATTACTCAGCCCATTTCTCTCTCTTTTTTTACTTTTTTCTATGGGTCGGTTAGGTAAGTTGGAATGAAAGCCAACACCTAAAGGTTAGAACTAAAAAATATTGTGCTACAATTGGTAGAATTGGCTTTAAATCTCCACTTACTTGAAACACTGCATCTTTCCATATCCTCATGATCTCTTTTTTCTCTTTTCTTTTCTATTGGTGGATTTGGTAAAGCTGGAATGAACTCCAAAACACTAAAGGAACTAAAAAAATATTGAGCTATAAATTGAAGATCACGAACCACACATTTTTTAAACTAGATTTTTTGTTTATAGTCACAACATGGAGGTGCAACAGAGACAATAGCCAGTTTTTTTGAGAAAATGCCTTATTTTATTTATTTATTTATTTATTTTAATAATGATAAAATCCTATCATTTCACATATGTACTCGAAAAAACATGTAAGATATATATATATATATATGAAAAGACAGTCGAAATGACGAAGTATTCTTTATGGTTCAAACTGTACCAGATTAATTTTCTTATCACCAACGAGCATGCGCATTAAGTACCCGTGAGCATATAGTGCCCTATTTCACTATCAATCTGTATATTTGAACACACTTGGAAGAAAATTGGTTGCAGAAGAAACTTTCAAGGACCCTACTTAATTTGGTATAAATTCACAGAAATTCTACACCCCTCTTCAAACTTGTGGTTCCAGTTAGTTGGAAGAGTCCAATTGTGATTAGAGGAAATTTTGGTCCCGTCGACCCTTTCTGTTTATAGTGGTTTATGTCTCATAGAATTCAACTTTTCAGCAATAACACTATGCTTGGATAGTGGGATAAAAATTGAAGCACTAAACCATGATGAAGTAATCCACCATTAGCATTTATCATTATTATCATTAGGTTAATGTCATTTTTCATTATTATTTTAATTAAATCTGTCCACCATGTTTACTGAAACACTAAACTATTATGAAGCACACATAACCCTTGATCACAAGGTGAAGTTAAACCATTCTTTGTAGCTTCTCAGGCTCCTAATATACCCACAAAGAGTAAAACAAGAAAACTGAAACTGATCACTGGAGTATATAGCACCATCCCTATTAGAAAAAGAGGGAGGGGGACTGAAATCCTCTCCCACGCGTCAGTCAGCCAGCCAATAACATCTGATGGGCTGGAATACATCGATATGTGTGTCGGTGTATTCCAAGCCCTTAGATGTTTGGCTAGCGGACTGGCGCATGGGAGAGGATTTTTTTTGGAGGGAGGGAGGGGGAGGATCTAAGAGTGAAAGTTACTAAACAAAGTTGGGTCAGGGTCACCACCACACAAAGTGGAACCAATTGAAATGCTAAAGGGTGCTAGCTTGTCATACAAGAATGTCATTGTCTGTCAAATCATTTTCTTGGTACATCAAATCATGATGTAAGACTGATAATCATCGGTATCGACGTATCGCTTAGGTGGGATCTGACATGTCGCCGTGATATTTTGACCTATAAAAAAGTGACAGAATAAGGTGGAAATAATCAAGATCTCCTTTTCTACTTATATCATCTTGAGTGCTTCAATTGACTGCATAGGCTGCTGTTATTGATAAGCCAGTCATCAACAATTAGATATGTACATTTGCTTTTCATTATCTCACTTTGATAGTAAATTAGAAATTTGGTTTCAAGTCTGACCTAATATACTAGTTTGTATTCAAATTCTGTTTCTGTAACTAGCTAGTCATTAGCATTAGAAGGCTGAAAAATTGCCTTTAATATTGCAGGATGAGAACACCAAATCGAGTGAGATCTCGGATCCAATGGCTTTGATATTGACATCTGTTTTTTTTAATCTTGTTTTCTGCTTTAATTAGTAATTTGGGTTGGATTACAGGTTGTCCAATTGAGCTGCAGGCTTGGAGCAGTTGTCGTATTGGGCCTGCAATGGGTATAAGTTGGCCCACTATAATTAGGTAAAAGCCATAAATGGTTTGTCTTTACAGTTTTTATACCATCAAAAATAATATATAATTAGGGCGAAGCAAAAGACATAAACCTCGGTATATGGTCCCCATAGAATTTGAACACATGAGGTGATTCATCAAGTTGCACTCAATCTGATCAAATCATGGATTTTTTTTTAATTGCTATTGTCCATAAAAAAAAGAAAATTAGGTCAGGCCATCTTGGTTTTTGGCTTTTACCAAACAAATCTATTATTGTTTATTCAGATTCTGATGATATCTCAGATCATTTTACTTTCAGTTTAAAGATCTTATGGACAAGAAGATAGTGAAATTGATTCATTCATTTCAAATGGCAAACAAACGCAGCCTAATAAAACCATGCAGGCTCTTTTATTTTATGCAGATCCATCCTCAAGTGAAACCAATCAGACAATCCATGTTTATAAACTATACCTTGTTATTGCGATTCTTGATTCTGTCCATAGCACCATCTATGTCTGAAAACAATTTTAAATAAGGGGCTGTCTGAATGACACCTCTATTGGTGTATTTAAAACATGCCTTCTTCTTTTAATTGTTGCTCATCTTATTCCCATATATTTTTAAGTGAAGGATAAAAGGGGTTTTCAAAAAAAATATTAAATAAATAAAAAATTATAGTAACCCATCATTATGTCATTTTCATTTTCTATCACATTTTGAAATAAACATGTGAAATGACATAAATTTACCTTCATTTCAAAAACAAATGTACTGTTGTAAGAGGACACAAAAATAAGATTACAAGTTATTTATGTCAATAAGAAAACCCTTTAAATAAAGTACCTTGAGAGGACACCTACTTAGCTACTTCGAATAATATTTCCCAGGCAGCTTGCCCCAAGTAAGAAATTCTAAAAAAATATGTTACATAATTCAATTATTTGTGGCCATTATTGGTTTACCAATTTGTGGTCAATATAACTTTAGAAATCACTATATATATATATATATATATATATATATATATATATATATCTATGGGCGATATCTTATGTCTTAGCAATTAAAAGTACAAAATGATCAAATAAAATGTGTAACTGCTTCTCTAATTCAAATGTAAACAACATATCATAAAGGCAGATAAGATTTCCAATATGAGAAAGATTACATACATAATTGAAGAAAATATAAGGTTTATTGATGCAAAACTAATCATATTTAGTTCTTTTATTCCTAGAGATAACTTCTTCTTATTACCAACATCTTTCTTTCTTATCTGAAGTTTTGGGTGACATCATTGTTGCAAAGATGATATGTTTGCATCAAATGCTTCCACCATTTCCTCTGAGTTTGATGTTTCATGACAATAAGGGTCTCTTTTACCCTAAAAAAAAAAAGAAGAAAAGGAAGACAATATGGGTCTCTATCTTATGAGTCAGAAAGACTTTGTAACAATACTAATATGAAAGGTATGAAAGACTTGTAACACTAGGAAACCACTTGATCTGTTTTTGATCTCTCAAAATCAAACTGAACTTGTGAGAAACAATATTGTGGAAATTTGAAAGAGACTCATTTAGGCTCTCTTTGATATGTATTAAATATATTATGATATTTATAGTTGTTTGTTATGATTTATGGTATTTATTTATATTTAAAATAAATTGATATAATCTAAAATCTACAAATGGTTTAGAGGGTGTTTATCATTATAATGATAATCTATTATTACTTTGTTATGTCTAGTGGTATTAAATGATTATTATTTATAAGTCATTTTTTATTCTCATAAATAATTTATGATAAATAACTCATAAACATAAAAATAAGCTATACCAAAGATAGCCTTAAAATTGAGTCTTTCTATTTGACAACGGCCTTAATTGACATCGATTTCCATCAGGACATATTCATTGGGCCATCATAGAAATCACAAATTAAATAAATACAAGAGAACAGTATTGATATTTGAGACAGAAAAAGTGGAGAAATTTTGTATCGATCCGACGGATACCAAGCGCCAATGTTAACAACCAAATCGATGTCAAGTAGAATATCCCTTTACAATTTAACCTTGGATACAACAAAGTCATACATCCCTTTCACCACCCCAACAATTTCCAAGTGATAGTATGCTGGATAAATTGACCCATGTGGGTCTCATCCTCTATTTTGTCTAATTTCCACCGTCCATTTGTCCCTCTCTCCCTCTATATATACTCTTCTCTACTTCTCTTCTTTCTCAAACTTAGTTCTGTTACAACCAGCACTAGCTACCTGCTCTTCTCTCATCTTCTCCTTATACGAGTCCCTTCTCAATACCAACAATAATGGCATGCTTTGAGGTCTGTAAGAAGGTGAGTGATATTGATTCTAATAGAGTTAACAGTCTTCATAACTTTTTTTCTTACTAGTAAACTTTGCCATTTCTCCTTTCTTCCTCCTTTTTTTTTCATGTTCACCTTATCATATCATTTTTGGATGCTTCATATAAGTCTTTCATTTGTTTCACTGATACACTTAAGATTAACACATGCATTACTGTAACTAATCTTTTTTTAATTTTTTTTTCCTGGTTAAGATAAGGGAAGTGGGAGGAGAAACAGACGGTAAGAAGATCAAAGAAGAGCAGGAAGAGTACACCCTTGATGGCACCATCGATCTACGCGGTCGCCCTGTAATCCGTCAACAAACCGGACGATGGAGTGCCGGAATTCTTTTACTTGGTAATGATCTCCAAAACTAGAAATGTTACAGCTTATTAATCTTCTTAGTTAGAACTGCTTTTTCTTTCTTACTATTAATTAATTAGTATCTAGCAGGTTCATGCATCTGTAGGTCTTGTGCTTAACATCAACACCCTCAGCTTTCCACATCTCCTTTTAGGGTTGGAAAGCTTTAGTTTTCATCATATAAGATCTTCTATGTCTGTAAACCATATGAGTGAAAACAAAAAAGACAAGAAAAACGAAGGCCCACTTTCATATACCAACATGTGTTTGAAGCTCTCTCTCCCATGATGGATTATAAAAACCAGGTGACGAAAGATAATGGTCCACATAATAAATTTGTGTCATTTTCTCTACTGAAAAGCTGAGTTGTTGGTCCAAAAGGCTCCATTCAAAACATGAAATGGATAGAGAGAACACGTGTATATGATTTCTGTCTCTTTCCTTTAACTTTTGACGGGATTTTTTGGCAGTTCATATGGGTGGGTGGCCATGCAAATCACCACCACCACATTTCGTAGTTCCAGATATATCACCTTCCACTAAACATGGAAGGGTGGGGCCAGATCATTTGTAGCATTTGTGTGGAGTAAATTTGATTTGGTCATTGCGAGTATATTAGGACTCTTAATTGATGCATTTTTAATGGTCTAGAAGCAGTGTTACAGACGATTTTTTTCAGGAAGGGTGTGGATTCACTGATACATATCAGCTATAGCAGAGGTGGTATGCTGAAGAGAGGTTAGGAATGAGGCACATCACCCAAAAAATTGAACCCATGAGATGAATATCTAACCCTTTGTTCTGGTTTAGGTATGGGCCATCATCAGATATAGCCATGCATGTGCATGCACACTTATGATTTGAAAGAATGGAATGTGAGAGTTATTAATCACATGAATAGGAAATTATACTAATTAAGGGAAGACGTACCAACCTAGCTGTTTTTGAGTCCTCCCCTTTAGGCTTCATTAAAAGACTTTAAGTTCTTACCCAAAAAAAAACAGACTCAAGTCCAAAGGAAGAAGGAGTCAACACTATTTAAGGGAAGACGTACCAAGTCATTTATAGATTTAAGCCCAAGGAAGAAGGTCTATGGTTTAAAGTCATTACTGCTCCACACCTAGTTTGAGGTGCATGTGAACCAAGATCAATCTGTTACGAATAACCAATAATATTATAGGGGTGGTGGAAAAAATCTCAGTGATAATTCTGTAAATATATTATGATTTCATGTTATCAATACATCCAGATCCAGTGCTTTCATATAAGGATCTCCTAGTAACTTTACAAAGAGCATGCTAACAAAACCATCGCTATGCCAGCTTAAGATATTTTACAATTGCCACATGACAGTCCATATGTAGCATATAACTTCAATTTATATATGACTATGTCCCATCATCTCTGTCCTGATATGTTCATAAGGTTTGTAGGGTTTCATTTTTTAGTTTCATAGGTTTGTATGGTTGACGTCGGTTGTCTAGGCCCTATTTGCTTCCTCGTAATAATATTTTCATGCAAATGATATTTTACATAAAATTTTTTCTATTTTTTCAATACCGTCTTTATATTTTATGTTAAAACAACAATGAAAAATTCTATAAGAAAATTATTTTTCCATTATTTTTCATGAAAACAAAAGAGTCATATATTTGGCTCTCTTTCTTTTTTTCGCCAAATAAAATGACTGAAAATATTTTTTAAAAAAACAAAAATAAAATAACTATTAAAAATACATGAAGAAAAAAAATTATATGAAATAAACCTTATGATTAAATTGTATCAGCAACAATCAACCACGTGACTTAAATCGATGGGACGTTAGGCCAAAGTTGGCAAGATACACCAAGGTTCTGCCAGACTTTTGCCTATTTAATATTGTCCTTGCGTGTGGTTGCTTTGAAGGATGAAGGATCCAAAAAGAAAAACATGAAATGCTTAGTTTGGATGCAAAGTTAGGTCTAATTAAGTTTAATAACCTAATACAAGGCTTTGGCTTCTTGTCAATTATGCATGGGTGGAGGGTTCAGCTTTTCAGGCTTCATTTCAGCTTCTCAACAAACTTTGTTCTTCGAACTTTTTAGGTTATGAAACATGAACTTAAGATTTTAGCACAGGAAATCCCACAAGTGGGACAAATCAAAATTGCATGTCTCTTCTTCATGTACGTGCATGCATGCACCATAGTGTCTCTTGAATCCTAATGAAGCTTCAAAGTTTATGTTTAGTTCATTAAAATCAAGCTCTGAACTTGGGTATTTGTTTTTTGTAATAAAATGATGAAACAGTGAATCAAGGACTGGCTACACTGGCATTCTTTGGAGTTGGAGTGAACCTGGTTTTGTTCCTTACAAGAGTAATAGGTCAGGGCAATGCTGAGGCTGCTAATAACGTTAGCAAATGGACTGGAACTGTCTACATCTTCTCGCTTGTTGGCGCATTCCTCAGTGACTCCTACTGGGGAAGATATAAGACCTGTGCTATTTTTCAGGTCATCTTTGTGGTTGTAAGTAATCCTCATTTCACATGTACACCCCTCTTCAGTTTGACAATTTTACTCAACAAAAAACTATAATCTTTGTTGAGCTAGGACTCGGTTAGTTGACCCACTGACACAGTTGGGTTAACCCATTTCTTTGGTTTACTGAGCCTAAGGTGAGGTTAAGAAATGGATTGGGTTTGGTTCTCATGTTGGTCCTGTGAATCATGATCCAATTAACAATCCTCCAATAAGAAATCATTTGCATGATTAGCTTTTCTAAGGCCTATCATTATATTGTATCCTAATTACTCTTCTTTTCGTGCTTTTATGACAGGGTCTGGTATTATTATCACTATCATCATACCTTTTCTTGGTTAAACCTAGTGGTTGTGGGGATGAGCTATCTCCATGTGGGCCTCACTCTTCATTCCATATAACCCTCTTTTACCTATCTATTTACCTGGTTGCCCTAGGCAATGGAGGGTACCAACCTAACATAGCCACATTTGGATCAGATCAGTTTGATGAAGGGGACAGCAGGGAAGCACACTCAAAGGTGGCCTTCTTTAGCTACTTCTATTTGGCTTTGAACCTTGGCTCCCTCTTTTCAAATACCATTTTAGGGTATTTTGAAGATGAAGGGATGTGGGCACTAGGGTTTTGGGTATCTACTGGCTCAGCATTTTTAGCATTGGTCCTATTTCTTGTTGGGACCCCAAGGTACAGGCACTTCACGCCAAGTGGCAACCCCCTCTCTAGGTTTTGCCAAGTGGCCGTGGCCGCGTTCAAGAGATGGAGGGTCGAGATACCAGAAGGTAAAGAAGATCTATATGAAGTGGATGGAGATGATTGTGCCATCAAGGGGGGTAGAAAGCTACTCCACACCGATGGATTCAAGTAAGTTTAAAAGCAATAGCTTCATTTAAATTCCCTTGTCTCTGCTTTCCTAGATAGTCCTAATTTGGTATTCAGTCTTTATTGAGAAAATGAAAATAACTAACACCAAATACATCATAGATGACAGATCAATCATGGCTTTTAAGTGTGATTGGATGAATAAAATATGATATCTGTACAAGATTAATTGCTTAATGGCTAATGCAATCCCCGTAATCATTCACTGATTAAAATATTCAAATTGATGGACTACCACTTTGTGGTCCTCCTGCCATCACTAGGATGCTATTGATATCTGTAGGAAAGCACCATCAAACTTTTTGGGAGGTCTGTAGTACCAAATATCTGTGATTTGGTGATCCAAATTCTTGTCCTGATAGACTAACCGACATGTCTTAGGTTTTTCCCCTTTTTAGATTGACTAAACCAATTGAGTTTAAGGAAAAAAAAAAAAAAAAACTGGCTAATCAACAAAATTGTTCCGGGTGATGTGGCTCACTGTTATTCCTGTTTACATAGTATAGAATGGGCCAGGCCGGGTTTGAATTAAACCCACTTCTGAGTCAGTGATCCATTTAATTGAGAAAATTGCATTGCAAATTACATCTAGTAATGTTTTCTGATATTACTTTACTCTCATGTGCAATAAGTATAGGTTCTTGGATAAAGCAGCATGTATCACTTCGAAGGACATCTCCCTACAGACCAAGGAGGGACTTCACAGTCCTTGGAATCTCTGCACAGTTACACAAGTAGAAGAAGTGAAATGCATACTGAGACTTCTCCCAATTTGGCTATGCACCATAATCTATTCAGTGGTATTCACCCAAATGGCCTCCCTTTTTGTGGAACAGGGAGCAGCTATGAATACTAACATTGCAGGCTTTCGTATTCCTCCTGCAAGTATGTCTAGCTTTGACATTCTTAGTGTAGCAGCTTTCATTTTCATTTACCGGCGACTTCTCGATCCTTTTGTTGGTAGACTACGAAAGACAAATGGTAAAGGCCTTACTGAGCTTCAAAGGATGGGAGTTGGACTCATTATAGCAATTATAGCAATGGTCTCAGCCGGAATGGTGGAGTGCTATAGGCTAAAATATGCTCAAGGTGATTGTCTGAATTGTGATGGTTCAAGTTCTTTGAGCATCTTGTGGCAGATACCTCAATATGCATTTATAGGAGCTTCTGAGGTGTTCATGTATGTGGGTCAATTAGAGTTCTTCAATGACCAGACACCAGATGGATTAAAGAGCTTTGGGAGTGCTCTTTGCATGACTTCCATTTCACTGGGGAACTATGTCAGCAGCTTGCTTGTATCTATTGTAGTGAAGATCTCAGCAAAAGACAACATGCCAGGATGGATCCCTGGAAATCTTAATAGGGGTCATTTAGACAGGTTTTTCTTCATGTTAGCAGTTTTGAGTACTGTTGACTTTGTGCTTTATGTGACATGTGCAAAGTGGTACAAGAGTATCAAGTTGGATGCAAAATTTCAAGAAATGGACAATGAAGATGATGACAGTGATGAAGAGAATGACAACTACAGTGTCTAGCTTGGAGTATCTTGCAGCTTCTACAAAATGTTACGTAAATAAAACAGGAAGGGAAGTGGGGAATTTTGTCCCACTTCGCTACATTAGGAACTGTATGCTAAAAGAATTAGAGTGTGGTGTAAGACAGAAACCCCAATTCCACTCACTCTCTACACCTTTTTATTCCTACCCTATTGTCCCGGACCCAAATGTAATGTAAAGGTTAGAGCAAGGCTGACCAAGGAGGGATTTATGAGGTGGGAGGTATTGATCAAGTTCCTTATTCCCACTGCTTTCATTTGTTGATTCTATTCTAGGCATAGAATTGGCATAAGGTTATAGGGAATTTTGAAGTAGGAGAGAGAGTTGGTGCTTCGTATGTACTTTCTGTCCACTTGAACTGCTCACTTTAATGTTTAATGACAATAAAACTATCTTTTCTTTGATTCTCTAATTTCCCTTTTGCTGATATGGTTTCAAGAAAATCTAAATTCTCTGATTAGAAAAGCAGGATGGACAATTTACTCACTTTTTGGATCCTAGGCACAAACGTCTTTCCACTCTACATACCTTAGTTGAGGGATTTGGCCTCATTATCTGCTGCTGGGGCTGGACTTTAGCCATAAACGTCTTCAATACGTTTTCAATTTCTCATCATAAAATTTTCCAGAATCAATAGATTTTACCCAGTTAGATCGAGCATCCTGTTTACCTAAAAAAAAAAAAAAAAAAAAAGCAGCCTACTAGTCTTTTTCGCAACAATTACCATATGCTTTTAGGGAAAGGGATCCACATGCTGCCCGCATTCCAGAGTATCCACACATCCACCAATCCGGAAAATATATCTTTATGAGAATAATGCGCCAAAAAATCAGCTACTGCTCTCTTTTCACAAAATAATTAAAGCAAATACACTTCCATCAGATAACAACACACAATATATGGCTAAAACAGTTGCTGCTCAAAGTAATTCTAAAGTAGAGAATTACTTTACCTCTTCAAGAGAAATTATTATAGGAGACCCACGGCCCCACATACAGTTCAAAAGATACCATAAGAAAAATAATCTCTTTCTTTGCCTGGCAGAATGCCTCTCTCCTCCTCTTTGTTTGCGCCCTAGGAGTCAACAGTGACAATGTACTTGTGATTAGTTTTGTACCTAAATGTATTGATTGGATGAGTCGAGTGTGAAACCATTCAGTCATTTCAGGATTGATTCTGTTCCCTTCATAAATTTCCTGGGGTCCTTTGGAAGATCATGAACTTCCACTAACCATTTCATTCCAATTTTAAAAGAGAATTGCAAAACAGCCTAAAACTTTCTGGTTTGTCAAAAGTCATGAATTCCTCTGTTTCTCTTCCTCATTGGTGACAACGTGAAACATTTTGATGCCAGTAATATAAATATAGGACGTAGTTTGACTAATAAATAATCAAGAATTTATCTTGATTAAAAACAACAGGCTCTTCCTAAGCACGTAGGTCAGCCTTTGACCTTATGTAATTTGACTAATAAATAATCAAGAATGCATCTTGATTGAAAACAACAGGCTGTTCCTAAGCACGTAGGTCAGCCTTTCCTAAGCACTTAGGTCAGCCTTTGACCTTACGGACTTGAATATGATGTGTAGATTCTAGTCGCCATATAGGTTGCAATCCACTTTGAACAATGGTGACATGCTCTCCCTCCTCCAGCAGATTCTTGTTCTGGCAAATGGAAATTTTCAAAAAAGATTTACTATATGGAGCAATCATCTAAGTGAGGTTCAGAGGTAAATCAAGGAATAATTAATACCAGCAAAGTATTTAGTGCTCGAGTGAAGGTCTCCTCTGCATCATCTGAGAACTGCATATATATGGGCATCACACCATGATAGAGCGCCAGTCGTTGCTTAACCCGTTTCCTGCCAACAGGAAGTTTCAATTTGAGAGTGATAAGAGAAAATACGAATAATACTTTGCAAAATAATTTCATGCAAGGAGGGAAGGGTGAACTCTTAACATCCTTATAAATGATACACCCAAGAAGGGTATACAAAAGACCCAAAAATTTTAAAAATAAAAGAAAGGGGCATTTAAATTTTAAAATGCTACTCATTTCTCCTATTGGCTCATAATAGTTAAGGCTTCTTACCCAAAAAAATAATAATAATAATAATAATAGTAAAGGCCAAGATAGCTAATTCAGTTATCAACAGATTCCACATTGGGCATCCATCAGCAAGGCCGGTAATGCAAAGCATTTTATTAATAAATTTCAATCTTCTCACATTATCCACTGGTGATTATACTGTTCACGTACTCAATGTTGAAAACAGGAAAAAGTTATATAAAACTTTCCCAAGACAGAACTGGAATAATTAACAAGTATAACTTTGACAACAAGCTTTCTGGGGTCCAGGGCTCTGTGCTTCGTAAAAAAAAAAATGGAACCGGAGGATACTGATTTCTGAGTGAAAAAAACTTACACACTTGTGAAGGCAAATATTGTTGCAGAAGGCCGGTAATGGCTTAAAAGTGTAGCCATGGATCCTGTTCTTGTAAAGACAATGATGGGAGTGCCAAGGGTGTTCGCCATTGTGGTTGCATGGAAAGCGAACATAGTACTCATATGGCTCTGATAGAACATTCAAACAAAGTTCGTCAAGAAAGAGTGCCAGGTGTTTGCCATTGTCGAAAGCAAACATATACTTACATTGCTCTGATAGAAGATTCAAAAGAAGATCGTCAAGAAAGGAAATTTTATTAAGGAGCGCCTTGGCATAAATAGTAATGAGGATTTCTAAAGCTAATTGATTGGCAGTAGTCCTTGTTTCAAGTTCCATACCCATCGAACACAGGATGACAAATTTCAATTACCACAAACTAACAACTGCAACCCTCATCCAAACGGTAGTCATGATGTCAAGTTCCATATCCATCGAACCTAGAATGGTAAATTTCAATTTCCACAACTACGGAAACCTCATCATCCTACACCATATTGAAGGAAATTGAGGCAAGCCACTTCATGTTACTATTTATACCTTGATGGCAGCAGAATGAATAGGAGCAGTAGTGCTGTTCGGCATACTTGATTCAGTCCTCAATGCCACTGTGTGCATTACTTTAACTGCTTTCAATGGATACCTGAAGTCAATGTCATAATAGATGTTCATAAGAAATACTGAAGTAAGCTCAAGGAGAAGGCATGGAAAACAAACAAAATCAAACAACATCCTTTACTTAAAATTCATCTCATTAAGTAAGCATTTGGGGTGGGGAAAAAAATGTACAAAAATGAACAAAGAATTATGAAGTTGTGTTTTAAGTAACTGACAAGCCAAAGCAGTTCAAACAGGAAAATTAAAGTCAGTAAGAACTTGCAGGTAGAATATTAATTTCCAACAATGATTTGAACCATTGAAAAAAGGAAGAGAAAATGTTACAAAGTTTAAACAGGTAATAGACAAGAGAGTGGCAACAAGTTCCCATCCATCCACATAAAATGTCCAACCCAATTATCAGATAGGATCTGGCCTAGGCCTAGAGGCCCATTGCTGGATTGGCATTTGCAGACCCACAGAAATTAAAACCAGCTAAATTCAAACTCAAACCCTGGCGTGCTTGGGCGCCTAGGCGTACCTAGACATACCCAAGGCGTTGTAAGGGTACATTTTAATAAGAGGATTTATACAAAAAAGAGGGGGTTAGCGCATCAATATTTATTGTTTTTAATACACATGCATGATTCCATGCATTATGGTGTACATATATGGACTTTATACAGCTTAAAAGTGCTACAAATGGCATTAATTAAAAAAAATAAACAAATAAAACAAGGCGTGATACAATAAGGCAACCAACTGCCTAGCTCTATCTGACTCACCCGGACGCCTAAACCGTTTTGAACTTGGTATTATATACGTTAATAAGCAAAGTACTAATTACAGAAGTATATGTTACATACATTAATATATATAAATACTGCGAATTTTTTCTGGACCAGGCCAGGCCCTGGGCAGGTATTCTGTTGCTTCAGAGTTCAGACTGTAGTTGACCCAAAGGTTAAGGGGTTTTGATCGGTCCCAATTCATCCCACCAGCCCAGTCCACAAGGGATTGCCAATCCATTAACAGGTCAGAGAATTCCCTTTTTTATCAGGTCCAATCTTGCTAGCAGATTAGAAGATCCACTATGTTTTATGTGGACAGGCTGATGATCCTCAAATCTCGGTTAATCTTGCACAAGATTAGGTGTTGCCATCTGGCTGAATCAAGTGCAGAGTGCAGTTAACTCAGATATGAATTTATTTTCTCTGGTTATCTTTCTTTGATGAGAGTGCAAAAGATACAACCTAAGAATATGTGCGAACTTAGTATGATGCTTTTGTTTTCAGCAGAGAAACTAGAATGTGAGCCTTTGTTCCTGTCTGAAACATGGCAAATTAGGTGGACTATTTTAAACAGTATGAAGTGTTCAAGTAATTAGAGTTTTTCCTCATTCTTTTTCCGGGGTGGCGACAGGATTCAACTGCTTTTGGTGAAAACATTGAAATCTTTCTGTTGCAAACCACCAGACAGCTTAATCTGAATTTTTTAATCAAACTAGGTCAAATGGCACTCTGTAAACTTTCTGACAGTAATTGTATTCGAGAATCCTGAAGGCTTAGTGATGCGGGACCTGGGTTGGAAAAACCCTATTGAATCCACTAATAGGCCCACCCAAATAATAAGTATCCCAACTTAAAGGAATAATGGCAAAACTGTAATTTCAGTGATGATGTGAGAACATGTGATAGCCAATCAGGGTCTTAGGATATAACTGGAATTAGAATTAAAGGTGAGGGCTAAAATTGGAAGCAATCATAGGAGATGGGAATAACTTAAATGTCAGGGGTAAAATTGGAATTCAATAATGGAGGACAAGTTTGAAAGATTGACGTGGCTGAGGTTGTTTCATGCAATAGAATAGCAGCAGGCGGTAACCAGGTTTGCGTTTCTTTGTCGGAACACCTCCAAATCGACACGGATGGAGCTGAAATTGCAAGGGTCAATCCGTAACTAGTCAGCCTATCAAACCCAACCAACCTTGCATCAAATAAAGGGCCATATGAGAGAACAAAAATTCCCTAAAATCAGTCTAAATGGTAGAACTGAAACCAGATCTGAAACTGGTTTTTAATCTCATTAAAACAGAACTTAGATGGGGTAAAACTATGGGGGATTGGGTCATTTTGTGAGAAGGAAGGTCTCAACCAGAACTGAAGGTGACAGGAAGAGAGAGGAGAGAGATCGAAGTATTTCAGTTGGGCTGTTTCTACCACTCAGAACAGGAAACGAAACAAAGAAGAAAGAAGAAAGAAGAAGTAGGAAGGAAGAGAGAAGGGAAAGAAAAAGGAAGAGGAAGAAGAAGAGAGGGAGAAACCAGTCTAAGGAGCAGACTGTTCTTGGGCGCAGAGATGAAGGAAAGAGAGAGAAGGGGAAGGAGAGAGAGAGAGAATGAGAGGGAACTCTCGGCCAGCAGACCTACGCAGCAACCCAAATCTAATTTCTTCAATTTCTTGCACTAAACTCTTCGCCGATACTACTCAATTACATGTTCTTTTTTAAGGAGAAATCTTCCAAAACTAATTGAAATAACTTTAATAACTAAATATGGAATAAAATCCCTAATACAATAAAATCTCTAATCAAAATAGAAGTCATAAGTAAGGAAACTTAAATTTGAAATCTTCCTATTCTAAACTTAACTAAAATAATTCCTACCAACCCTGTCAAAACCATAAGGTTGGTTTGGATTTGGACCAGTTCTGGTTTGGCTTGGGTGGTCCAAGTGGTTCACGTCGGTCCATCCATAAGCAAGCTACTGCATCACTCAGTTTGGTTGCAAGGGGGTAGGGAAGGGAAGTGAAAGTTTCCAAACCTAAAAAGGAAACTTTTATAGCCATTACCTAACAAGATTGTATAAACTATCTAAATTTCTTACCATGTTTAATAATGATACTTTTTATATGTAATTTTTATTTTACTTTCAAATGCAAGGGATTTGGTTGCAAAGTAAAGTGTAAGTTAATAAACAAATATGGAATGATTTGTAGTTAGTTATATAGTCATGACTCATGAGATAGCATGTGACATAATGATTACAAAAAAAAAAAATTTAAAATTTTCACTTCCCTTCCCTTTAAATCCGCTTGCAACCAATCACAGCCGAATGAAATTGACTTCCCGATTTACAGGTAATGGCAGATTCTGGATCCATCAGTGAAGGATGATCCAAGTCCCAAGAAAATTTATAAACAAAACAAAAAAATAAAAAGGGGACAGGTCTACATGCCAAAATATGCAACCAAGATAACTTACTTTCCATGTGCAGTTTCTCCAGACAGCATGATTGCATCAGCACTTTCTCTTACTGCAATTGCAATGTCAGATACCTCTGCCCTCGTTGGAGTTGGATGAATTATCATGCTTTCCAACATGTTTGTTGCTACTATGACTGGTTTCTGCATGCTATGACACTTTCTGATGATCTCCTCCTGTTAGAACAATTACAAACCATGAGAAACCCTGTTAAACATAAGATAATTGCACTACTGTTTTATGAACTTGTTAATGCACGTAAATGCATTTTGTAGGTATCCTCTGTTTCTGTCTGCCATTTGATGAGGCACATGTAGCTGTAGGGATTCACAGCAACATCATCTATGCCAAATAAGCTAATGGTGATTAGCCCATTTGAAAGGATATTTCTAGTCCCCATCATAGCATCCTGATGTGGAACCAAACCAAGAAATAAAACAAACCAGAACAGGATATAGCAATCATGGATTTGTCTTTGGATTATTTCCAAATGTCAAACCATGGGGTTGAGTGTATTTATATACGGGATTGATATTAAATAATACATATTGGTTTTTTAAGGGTTATTCAAGGATCTATATAATTTGTTTTTAACAACTTCTTTTCAATACTTCTAAATGTTATGGATATCACTATACAGTAAACTGCAATTTTACTCTCTTATAAAATCCTGAAAAATTACTGTAGTAATTTATATTTACTGGTTTTTGGTAACTTCAGTTTATTGGCTTTAGTATCAACAGTCCTAGTCGTTTATATGAAAATATATCCAGACAATATTAATCTTTCTTTCTTTTAATCATTTAAAGAGTTCATCTTAGTGCAACAGTATTTTTCAAAAGACTCAAAACACTGTAGGAGACCCTGGTCTAGGAGTGGGTCCTATTTTTAAAGGATGTTGCTTTAAAGTGAAAGTAGAATTCTTTTTTATTTTTTATTTTTTTTTCACTCGGGATTGCTAGAAAATAGAAACCTTCCCAGCTTCCCCTGCCCTATTGTACCCACCATATTGCATATTTCAATTACAGAAAAAAAAAACAAAAAAACAAAAAAAAAAAAAAAATATATATATATATATATATATATATATATATATATATATATATATATATATATATATATATATATATATATATATATATATTGACTACATAGCTGTCTTACTAAATTTTAAGTTTCAACATATTTGATGACAATTCACCCAAAAAAAATATATATTTGATAACAGATAACCTATAATACTATTATACAGCTCTTGTTCGCTGAACACCAAAAACCTTTTGGAAGAGAATCAAACTCAATATTGTTTAGTTTGTACTTGTTTTTCCACATGACAAATAAAAAATGATAGTATGTAACACACCCCCCACCCCCCAAAAAAAAAATTAACAATAATAATAATAATTAAGAAGTAGGCTAGTAGCCTATTCAAAAATATTACTAGCTGGGTAGTCACCAAGCTAAAATGGCATAGTCAATTTTTCCATAGCCATTTCTAGGCAAGTATCACCAAGACTCCCCAGACCCCCTAAATGCATAGGAGTCACCTTGACAACCCTCTGGGTAGGGTTTAGACCAGCTTCTATTTATAAGAGTTTTATGATGTAATTCAGACGTTCTATTATATGGAAATGTGAGAGCATCATCTTGAAACAATGTAACAACAGAAACAGCAGCAATATTAGTAGTAGTAGCACAGTATAGGTCACTGTGAACCAAGCAGCAGCAACAACAACATAGTATAGGTAACTGTGAACCAAGTAGTAGTAACCGTAGCAATAAAGCAGACACCTAGCAGTAACAACAGCACAATATAGGTCACTGTGAACCAAGTATTAATAGCAGTAGCAATATTGGCTGCTCCAACATGACCGAAGAGGTAGTAGAGGTTGCATCACGTGCAAGTAGTAGAGGTTGCATCACGTGCAAGTAGTAGAAGTTGCATCACGTGTAGGAAGTAAAGGCTTCATCATATGCAAGTAGTAATGGGCCTGGTGGTTGCATCAGGTGCAAGTAGTTGAGGTTGCATCACGTGCAACTATAGTGGCTGCATCTAGTGTAGGTTGTAATGGCTACATCATATGCAAGTAGTTGTGGTTGCATCAGGTACAAGTAGTTGAGGTTGCATCATGTGCAATTAAAGTAGGCTATAGGTGGTAGAGGTTACATCAAGTGAAGTAGTTGAGGTTGCATCACATGCAACTGTAGTGGCTTCATCTAATGGACTTCATCATGAGCAAGGAGGTAAGCTCCATCACGAGCAAAGTAGTAATAGGCTAAACTCTCTTCAATGGAAAGACACGAACTTGAGTAGATATATATACAATATCCCCCTTATGTGGAACATTCCACGTGGACAAATTATGACGGGAGACTTCAAACTGTAGGATATAGATTAGAATGTCAATAAGAACAAGATATCCAAATTTCAAAAAAATCCAACAACGGAATTAAAAAAATATGGTGGAAGTCCTAGTGTGACTAGGAATAGAGTAACAATGCAAGTGAAATTTTGACATTAATTAAAAAGTCAAGGATCTAGTCAATAAATGTAGACAAAAAATGGCAGACAAATAGTTAAATATAACTAGGATAAGTCATTAAAATTTAGGGATGATCCAGTGGTGGATATGACTCATATGAGAGATATCAAGAAATCCTAATTGAGGTAAAATTCCTTGATTCAGAAGCAAGAGGCTAGCAGCAGTAGATCTGATCAGATCAAATTGCTCATTACAGGCAACAGATCTCCAGATCAGATCAATAGCAGTAATAAAACAGCAGCATTAGCAGATCAAAATCATATTAGATTAGTAGCAGTAGCAGGACAGCAACAATAGTAGATAAAAACCAGATCGAATCAGATCCATGGTTCAACCGTTCAAAATATCGGCATTCTCAAACAGGTCAAGAAGAAATCTCATACGAGACCTAGTCTCAACCAGTTCTCAACTAGTCTCGACCAGTTATCGATTGGTCTCAACATTTTCGACCAGTTCTTGACTAGTTCTCGATATTTTCGACCAATTCTCGATTGGTCTCGACATAATGTATGAAATTATGAATTATGACTGTATGGTCTACTTGACTATTTTATATTTTTTTACTACAACAATTAACTAATTAAGTGTTATTATGTTTATTCTTCTCTTAAAATATAATTTTAAGAGCTCATTTGGTCTTCTTGATCTTCTACTAGTGTAACATTATGTAGAATAGTCAATATTACCCTATGTTTATATCCGAACTTCAAATCGGCACTGCCAACCATGGGTGTAAACCCAAACAACCATGTATGATTATTTTTTTTCAATTTTATTGTTTAAATGTGATTATGTATGCTAAAAGAGTGATTCCCTAGAGTATTAGACTTTAAAATGACCATTTGAGCCCCCAAGACACTTTTTAAGCCTTCGCAGCTTTTTTACAGTGTCTAGACCGAGATCTCAAAAATCTCAGTTTCTCAGAGGGTCGAGCCACCGTCAAGACTCGAGATTTTGAGCCTTGAACAGATCTGTATAGATCGATAGTAGCAATCAATAACAGTAGCAGATCTGATCAAATCTGAGCAAAATAGTACATCAGATACTTGCAAGAAGATCTGAATGATGGCAGAGAGCAGATCAGTGTTGACAGCAACAGTAAATCAGCATCATAGAAGGTTGTGGAGGTCAGGAACCAGCTCTGTAGTAACAGATCAGCAACAATAGATCAAAGTAGCTTTGAGACTAGATCTCAATGGTAATAGTAGACACACAATGACCAGATCTGAAAACTGATCACAGAAGGCAGCAATACTCACGGTAAAGAACAGATCTCCTTGAGGCAACAGTAGACAAGCAAGAACAGATCTGGAAATCTGATTACAAAGGCAGCAGTAGTTACAGCAATAAGGCAATGAACAGATCTGGAAATCTTGTCACTGAAGGCAGCCATAGTCACAACAGATCTGGATTAAATAGATCTGAACAGCAACACCATATTGCAAAGAGCAGCAGCAAGTAGCAGGACCAAAAACAAACCATGAACTAATAACAAGATGCAACAACAGCAGTGGTGGCTGCACACCAGCACGGAAACCTCTAAACAACTCTCAAAATAACACCCACTCTGATACCATGTAACAAAATATAAAATATGAGATAAAGGGAGGGAGAGAGAGAGAGAGAGAGAGAGAGAGAGAGAGAGAGAGAGAGAGAGAGAGAGCAAAATCGAATCAGATGGTGCTGCTCTAGGACTCAAGTCAGAATCTTAGCCACAAATTAAAGACAAAGTAAACTCAAAATAGGAAAATGAAACGAACAAGCCTAATTGATAAAGGAAACTAATAAAGCAAACTAATAAACTAACTAGGAGTCCGTCAGTCCACATGATTAACTACGTTGACTAGTCAGCAAGAGCGCATTTTATATCATTACGCTAACAGTTATAAACAGAATTGCAATTACCCCTTGCTTCTATAGTTCAAGTTCTCGTGTATTTCCTTAGTCTAAATGCACCACAGGTGGGTTGATCATGGATGGAAGCACAAGAAACTACCATTAGCCCCCAGTTAGCCTCATTGATCATGTCAACTTAAAAAGTTTTGGTTCCTGATCAGCAGCAAGAAAGGCTTCCAAATAATGCCAAAACCCAATTTAAATATCAAAAAAAAAAAAAAAAAAGACAGCCCATTAGAAGATGACTAAAAATAGACAACCCAAAAAAATAACAACTAAGCTCAAATTTGATCCCAAACAAAATCATTTTTTTACCCAAAATACCATGAAAAATTCCTCCTACCCGAATAGGATAAATCTATTAATCCCAACTAATCGAGCCGTCCCAACCCCCCAGCAACTTTTGAATTTTATAATGCTTCATGGATCCCATGACCTAGATAAGCACTAGCATCATCCCCACAAGAAATCAGCTCCTTGAATGGTTCCCACTATACATCAAGTGCTCATTAAATTGAATTTTTCCAGCATAGATCTCATTTCATTAGATCTGTGGAACTAAACAAAACTTACCCTCACTTTCTGTTCCCATCTCTAAGAACCAAAACCACAGGGACCCGAACTGTAGAATTTTATTGGCAGTTCGGTACTGGACCTCTTCTCTTCATTTTTTTTTCTTTATGCACAGATCTTTCACATATAATATTTACCAATAACAAAAAGTATAGAATTTGTATACAATACATATGAAATAGCGCAGGGTTGAAAGCCATAGAAGCAAAACACGTACAAGTATAGAGGTGCCTATGAACCTTGAAACAGAAGGCAAAAATACTAGCACCCTAACACCCATAACACAAATCCCATTTCCAAATTTCTAATTCTAATCTTCTTTCCATCTAGTTCACTCCTTGACGGCCATAAGCATCTTCTCAGTCTTTCCAAAAGAAAGGCTGTATTTAGCTATGATCATGAACATTTCTCACACTTTACGACCACTTTTATTGACGAGGACAATTTAATTATCAACAAAACAATGTTTGAATGCCGTGAAACTGTTTCATCCTGTGGAGAACACCAAAAGGTTATAGAATAATTATCAACCATGCTCCATATGTTTAACAACTGACAGCTAGCATACAAGCACCATAATACTATGACTCTATGAGTGACTGGGATTCTAAGAAACAGCAAAAGCAAATAAACTGGAAACATCTCAGACAATAGTTAAGACATGACTTACTATCCAACCAAAATAAAATAAAAATACCTGCAACAAAGGAACATCTTCGATTGGAAGTTCAGCACCAAGGTCTCCTCGAGCAACCATTGCCTATCAGAAAGAGTCAATCAAAACTACTTAAGAAGCAGTTTTCTTCAAATTACTGTATATATCTTTCACATATTGTAGACAGTTTGGTTTAAACATAAGATATAAAGTTATCCCAAACAATCCATTCTTAGACGCTCATTGACACTTGACAGCATGAGAAGAGAATAGGAGTCGAAGTGTCAATCCCAAAGACAAACTTACCCCATCGGATGCAGAAATTATTGAATCAAGATTTGGTATAGAATCTGCACTTTCTATTTTGACGACGACATGAATATCCGCATTGCAACCTACCAGAGAAAATATATATAAGTACGACTATGAGTTTGGTCGGTAGGGCATGGTTGGTTCTGAGCTACTGCCTACAGGCAACATTGGCTTAGGCATAACTTTCGCTTGACTTCTATGCCAGAGCACATCTTCCTTGTGAAACTTCCCAGGCAAAGTATGTAGAATTGGAAAACAACTAAAAGATATAGAGAAATTTTACTTTTGAGATAGTCTTTCAATTCATGGACTACTTTAGCATCCTTTACAAAAGACACAGCATAGAAATCAACTTCATTGTCCACCCCAAACTTGATATCTTCCCAATCTTTTTCTGTACAAATAGAAGCCACAGCACAAGCATTGATATTAGAGAGTTGACATTGTATAACAAATACAAAAGGAAAAATAGAGGAGGAAAGAAGAATATTCACATCAAAATTGTTGCAAAAAAAGAAACAAAAAGTGACCTGTTATTGAAGGGAGAGTTGCACTTTTTCCACGAACATTTAAATGACGCCTTGATTTGAGTTCCCCACCATCAACAACCTCACATTTAACCAAATCCTTTGTTTTTGACTTTACTGCCAATGACATCATTCCTCCTGTCATAGTGACATAAAATAACTCATTAAAATTGACTTACAAGGCAATTGACATATCAAGTACACATTCAATTTCTGGCAAAACACGTTTGCAGTAATCACTACCTTGGGAACAAAATAATTCACAATCCATGAGAAGCCACATGTGAATATAAATAATTTTCTTTCATCAATAGAAAAGGAAAATGATAGAATGCACCTTCACAAAGGCTCAAGAAAAGTCACCAAGCAAAACCACAGGGAAGAAACAAAACCCATTATAGAGATGAACCCTCACAAAATGAAAGCCCCTACCTGGTTTTCTTCTTCTTCTTCTTCTTTTTCTTTTCTTTTCTTTTTTTTTTTTTTTTATTTTTTTTTTTAATATTTTATGCTTAGCCTGGTCGTCTTCTTATTAGAACTAACAAGTTTAAAAATAAGCCACAAAACAACCCCAAAGCTGCAGATCAAACCCACCCTTATGATGATATAATAACAAGAAACATTTATAAAGGCAAAGCTTCACTTCCACCTATACTCTAAACACATCCCCCTCTTGTCAATTGAGAGTAATGCATCAAGACAATACTCTAAACACATCCCCCTCTTGTCAATTGAGAGTAATGCATCAAAACAATAGACTTGAAAATTTTCAATGCGTTTCAACATTGCCAAATCAACATCTCTCTCACTTGAAAATTTTCAAGGCGTTTCAACATTGCCAAATCAACATCTGTGAACTCATAGTAAGAGTACGATTGGTTCTCTCTCTAAAATTTTTTTCATAAACACATGAAACAAATAAGTAGGCATCTTCCAGAAGTTCAAATTTTATATTAAAAAAAAAGACCAATAATTTAGAGATAAGAATGCTGTCAAAAATGCCATTAGATTATGATTCTTCCATAATAACAGAACAGAGCAAGTGAGAATGTGAGACAGGAGATTTGAATGTTAAAGGAAGCTTTGCCCATTGGAACTGGGAACAGCTAGGAGATGGTTCAGTCCACAAATTTTATTAGGGTAGTTTGTAGTTTTTGCAGGATCATATCATTTATCAGCAACACCGATATTATTTCTAGGTCAGCTATCCAGAAGATCTTTAAGCATATAACCCCCCCCTTTCACACGTGGGAACTAAATAGCCACTTAAGACTCTTGTACAATAAACATTAGGGAAAATAACACCTGCATTCTTGAATAAATAAATAACGAACCTACTGTAGTTCCTACATAAAGCTGCTTGAAGATTCAGGCCACACCAAAAGTCAAGGTTTTTGGTTAAATTCATCATGATAAATGAAGGTTAACATAGAACTAATAGAAGACATGATGCAGAGAAGGATAAAGATATTGACCTTATCTCATAGGCATGCCGCATGGCTAGATAGGGGATATCAAATAACTTGTGCTATCCACTGCTCTTATGCCCAAGCATAAGATTAAGCTAATTAAACTTGACAAGCCAACCCAAGATACGGTAGGGTTGGACCACTACAACTTTAGTTATCCAACCCATCGAAAGGCTAAATGGGAATACAAATAGAAGTTAAACAAGCTTCAAGTTGAGAAGAAAATGTATTTTTGTTCCTATATACGAGCATTCTTGAGTGTGGGTTGAAGCTTTCAATATCAAGGGTACAAAAACAAAAAGGAGTTAGAAGCATAGCCATATAAGGTCCGCCCAAAAAGTGTTTTTCCTTTGACATAAAACTTTATTACATAGAACTACTCCCTTAAGTATTTACTGTTCTTTTCACCATTTCTTTGAGGCTACTAGACTAGTTGGGGGTAAATTTTTCAAGTTCAAGCAATATCAAAAAGAAAGGACCAATGGCATGACAGAACAGTAGAAAATTTCATTTGGTAATAAAAAAAGAGAAAGTAAAATATTTCCCTTCGGTTGAAAGCACAGAATTGGGAGACTGGACTGAATGCTTGGATGGTCTTTAGTGACCAGCCAGGTCTATATTTATAGTAGAAAGACACAATGGCCACATCCTCCCCCCACCCCCCACCCCCAAATGACAGATTCTATTATAGAATCGGTTCCAGAGGAAAGGTCCATACTGCCCTTGCGGGCTTACATTTTCCAAAACTTACCTATATTTTTCTCCAAAAATCTAAGGAATCTAGTTGAAAATTTTAGTTCCTATATGTAGAAAATATTTAAGTTAGTAACACTAATTTAGCATTTTAATTAGACCTTCCTTCTCTTTTTTAAAATTCATTTACATCCAATCAGACGGAGCATAATAGATTTTAATTAATTGGAAATATAACCGAAGTTTCTAGGTAACACTCTTTTCTTGGGTTGCACCATCTCTCTTGTTCACATTATCAACACTTACCATCAACCAGCAGTATGTCTCCAGCCTCAACATCATCCACAAAGTCATCATAGTTTACACTAACAGTGTTCTCTGTGCTGACTCCTCTTTTAATGGTAAAGTTGAATTCTTGGCCTTCCTTGAGCAAAATTGGTTGTGGCACATCTCCACTCCGAACTTCAGGACCCTACATGAAGAAGATTCCAGTGTGAGAAACCATTTCTGTCATAAAGAAAAGTGAAAAAGGTAGTAATAGATCCGGATGTAAAGAACATAACAAAATACTTGAAACATTATTCTAATCTAAATATAGTATAGTGTTAATACACATTATTATATATATTAAAAAGAGAGAGAGAGAGAGAGAACAGTAACTTGGTGCACACCACAATTTTACAGGGTTCCAGGACCAGTGGTCCTAACATTTAACGTTTTTTGCACCAATTGACCGCCCTCAGACTGAAACCTACCATACCCTTTTGGAATACAAATAATTCAAAAAGTAGTAGTATGATAAATTGTCACCAAGAGGTCATACTCACATCACTGCTTTCTTCTTTAGTCAAAACTCTTGCTCTTATTAGTATCCCCACCCCCCCAAAAAAAAAAAAAAAAACCTTATTTAATTTAATTTTTTAAAGATTGTTCTGCTGCCAAGGAAACCTATTTAACTTGACCCTTCCAAATCAAGCCAATAGCCTGTCCATCAAATGCCACAAAATTATGCATAATCGAAACCAATCAAAATCAAAGAGATGACAGGAAAATGTGTGTGGAGGTTCCCATGGTTACATCTAGTAAACACCAAGGATAATGGCTAAAGTATGAAGCCCGGGTTGAAGTGGGCTTCAAATTATTGGATTAGCAAGTCCATAACCTGGAGAGAAAATAAAGTAGATTGACATCTGGGCTCTGGCAGGATCTGTCCAGTTGGATCAAAAGAATGTCCAAAAACAACCCAGTCCAGATTAAAAGTAATCCCAACCCATAATGAGAGAAAAAAGTATGGAGACTCAGGCTTGGTCAGGCCAAGAGTCAGGCCAAGAGTGGGAATAAGAAACTTGATCAATACCTCGTTTTCTGGCTTTCTACCCTAAAATAGTTTCCTTGAGCCGAGATTATAATCTTCTAAACATGTAGACTTGCTTGAACAATAATTTAGAGGTTGTAGGTATTGAACATACCTTGGTATCAAGCATTATGGCAATAACCTTGTCTTCAAATTGTGCATTGTATTCTTTAACCAGATCAATAGTTTTCAGGTGTGAAGCATGATCTCCGTGGGACATATTTAATCGTGCCACATTCATTCCAGCTTCAGCGAGCTTCCATATCATTTCACGAGTACATGTAGATGGACCAATCGTACAAACTATCTTTGTTTTTCTCCGAGCATTTTTACTTATCTTTCTCCCTCCCAAGTAATTATTGCTTGACTGAATGACAAAAAGTAGAGTTTATCTTATCCTGAGCAACTTAAAAATACCAAAATTATAAATAGAATAGTAAAACATATTAATCTGAATAATGTAACAATTCGAATCATAATCAATACACCAAATGGCATACATATCAAAACATATGAATCTGAATAATGTAAAATTCAAAGCATAATGAAAACACGAAATGGCATACATATAAACAATCTCACAATGCAATTAAAAGTAACGTATCCTATTCTGATATTGCAAAACAAATACATAATGAGATCCCAAGAGAGATGCAAAAAGAATTTATGGATGCCATCCACTTAGGAAACCCAGCCAGTGAACAATTGGGGGGGGAGGGCGGACTGCGGAATACCATCAATCAAGAGAACAGGGCAGGTTAAACATAGACTCATCTAGCCACTAGGGAGTGGTGTACCCCTAATAACAAAAGACTTTGGCCAGTTATGCCAAAGAAACATAGCCCCATCCCAGTTGCCTTTTAAACTGGTTAATCTTTAACATGTTTCAGAAGTTAGGTTGAGTTAGGATTGAACGATATCTTGATATAGCTAAAATTGCAAGGAGGTAAACCTAATGAAAAATGGAGTGGAAAATATAGATTAAGAACAATCAAAGCCCAAATGAAGGTTATCTGGGGAAGACAGAGCTGTGACTGAAACTGAAAAAAGTTAACCAAAATCAAACCCAAATCCAAGCCAGGTCCTATAAGCCTTACTAGTCCATACCTCTAAAACAGATAAACGTGGACGATCAAATGTCCAACCACCTCATGGATCTATATACCATGAATTTCTTACTTCTCATGAACTTATCAAGGCGATATGTATTTAAGTTGAGAAAATCCAGTCCCCATCCCCTGTTTTTCCCATGAAAAAGTTAATGCAATTGACTGCCTCTAAAAGATGGTGTGACATTCCAGTCATTAAACTGGAACTAGTAGATATCGGCCTCGAACTGTAATGTCATAGCCAACAAATAGAATTCATCCCCACTTCCATCCACAGTATCAATAGCTTCCTCCTAGGAATAAATGGAGAAGAGTTATATCTCCAGTCAACAAAGCCAAACCTGTATTTCAAAAAGCATGACACTGAATTGCATTTCAAGGAACAGGACCCAAGGGTATACGTCAAGCAAGGTGACAGTCAGTTCTCTTATTGAATTTCATAAGTATATTACGGTGCCCAAATTAGTAGCAATCAACCTCTGATGCAGCCCAATTGCATCCATGTTCAACAATTATATCATTACATCAAGGCCCAAACCCACTAAGCCCATTTGACCCAAAATCATTTGGCCCAAGACCAAGGTATGAACCAAGCTACAAAAGAACCAATGACCTGGCCCTTGCTCCTTAGAACCAGCCCCTTTTTGGTGACTTTTCAAGTCTCTAGTAGAGAATGATGTGGCATTTTCTATTCAATGTTTCTAGAGTCTTCTATACATTGGAGCTTGCATCAAGACATGGGAATTTACATCAAAACTTTGGAGTTTGCATCAATGTACATTGGGACAAGTTTCAATGCCTTGGAACAAGAATCAACACATTGGGACAAGTTTCTATGTATTGAAAAATTTTAAACCATTTATATTTCTTTTTTTTATTTTCTCTATGTACAATCTCAACCTTAGGATTATAAAGGATGTTTGAGATTATTTTGAGTTATTTAAGATTTGTTAAACCTATAAATAGTGGCTTATTCTCATGTAATAGAAGAAGATGATTTGGTGAATGAAATTTGGATTGAAGTTTATCTTCTTCTTTGAACCTTGAAGAGTTCATCTTGAAACCTAGAAGAGTTTCATTTCAACCTTGAAGAGTTGGAGCTTTCTTATCCTTTGAAACCTTGAAGAAGTTTCATTTCATCCTATAAGAATTGAAATTTTATTCTTCACCTACTTCCTAGAAGAGTTGTAAACCACATTTGGAGTTGATTTACATCCTAGAAGAGAAGTAAGTCACCCCACCTTCACTTCCATCAATTATATCATTTTTATCTTTAAAAAAAATTCCAAAATTTATTTCTGCACTTCACCTCCCTTTTGGTTCCTTTGATTTTATATAAATCCACTCTCCCGATCCATTATTTCCATATGTCCAAAATCGACTTACATCAACCTCACATCTCATGATCTTCCAGTTCAACTAACAATCACCTCTATTTTTTTTATTTTTTTATAGGTAGGCCCAAGGAGAGTTGAAGTCATGACCCGTTTGAAGCAATGGTCTTTACCAACTGAGCTAAACCCCTTGGGGTTGACAATACCATATTCCTTGTACGTTTAACATAACGAAGGGAATAATTAGTGAGAGGCAAAATGTTATGAACCACTGCAGGAACAAACGACTTCTACAACTCGGTATCAGCACTTATGCCAGCGCATATGAGATTACCAATCAATATGTGATGGTAAAGACAGTCAAATCTAACAAAACTAATCACGATATAACGAAACCCCATCTCCATCAAGGAACTCTGACCATAACTCACCAAATGCTTGACCTATGAAAGCGGTCAAACATCCAGTCCATGAAATAAAAGTTTTAAAATGTATTCACTTCATAGGCCAAACACTTTTAGCAATGCGAAATGATTTATTGCTACATTCCCAGACGATAACAGAAAACTGCATCTACAAATACAGAGCTCCGGTTCAAATGGAAGTATGTAACAGCAAATAAAGCTTCTCCTACACGAAAAGATTCAGTATCTTCGCGAAGAAACTTGAAAACCGTTAAATTCTTAACTATTTTGCACTTGCCACCGTGGGGTTTAAATGAATTTCATCCGCTCAAACGAAACACACAAATACAACCAAAAATAAATAAATAAAACCTTCAATCAAAGCGAAGACTTACAAGATCCAAAGCACCGTTGACAGACCCCAAATCAACAACCTGGTCCTTTTCCGTGGTCTTCATCGACAATACAGGAAAGAAGGAAACATTCCTACCACTTCTTCTTCTTCTTGTTTGAGTCGAGAATGATGAACTCGTACTTCTCAGCGAAGACAGACGTTCCGAACCTTTAACAAACGTCATTACCCTCCAGAGATTGAACTCCGTAGCAGCTGCTGTAGTCGTCCCCGCCGTCGCCATTACCGATCGAAACAGATAGATGACAGCTTGAGAGTGGAGACTATTTTATTGTTATAAGCTTCTGCAAAGAAAGAGAATAATACCAAAACCTAAAAACATGGATCGACTGGAGTAGCAGAAATAGCAAAGAAGAGAACAGCGACTGGATCTTTCTTATGTTATAGAAACCAGGTGCTGTTTGCTTTGTCTGCGTAAAGAGACAAGTGTGCCAACAGCATGTTCATGCGAGCGTGGAAAAGCACTTCAGCGGTCTCTGACTCTCTGTTACAGAAAACCAATCGAAATAAGAAGAGGAACATGCATTTAATTGCTTGGAGGACCTTATGATATGTTATTTTATGTATTCGTTATTACATAATTACCCTTCCTCTCAGTGGAATTTACGAAATGAATCTTGTTGTCTGTGGTATATGCCTGCCTAGGTGGAAGTTAGAGTCAGTTCTGGCGGAGAATCAATCCTACGTGAGATTCGCATTTAACTCATCGACGCCGGGCGTTGTGCTGACTGTGTCAAAGCGGTTTATGACGATCACAACGATCACGGACGACCCGGAATTTATGTTTGGTTCAAAGTTGATAAAATGGGAAATTTGAGTACGTATCAATGAAAATGAAATCTAAACATTACTAAACTTAATTCACTTGTAGTAATTATATGATATATTAAGATTGAAGTAAGAATATTGTATACCTAAAATATCTTTTCCTAAGATATGTGTATGTAATCATCATATTGTAGTTTATTAGTAAATAAATTTAATGGTTAATGGGACATCTATGTCAATATTACATCAATCAAGTTAAATAAGTTTGTCTTTTCTTTTCATTATAATAATGCTTTAAAAATTATTAAACATATCTAAATATTTGGAAATGTTAAGTGATAGGAAATCATAGAAAAAAACATCCCAGTGCCCCCAATTTTGTACCCCATACGCCCCAGGCCCCGGGCCCCGCCATATGTTGAGGAATACAACGAGTTTCCCACGTTTCTCTCTCTCTCTCTCTGATAGCAGTGAAGCCATTTAAAATTAAATAATAATCATTTTAGTAAACATTTTGAAACTATTTAATAAGTCTTCAATTTTAGTTTTACCTTATTAAGTACTGAATCAAATCGAATTGAACCATTAAATCTAAACCATAAAACAGTGAAAACACAGTCCCATCTAATTAACCATTGCTTTTTAATGATTCCCCAGGTTATCATTTAAGCGATAGGTCATTTGATGTATCACATTGGATAATAGGGACCCACAACGACTAATGTTAATATTTCAATACCCGAAAAAAGGTTAGAGATATTGGCAATGGCTAATGTCTAATGGGTACCCACATCAAAACCAAATGATTGGATACAATATGAATGTGGGTTTCGGTTTGATTTAAAACTGTGTTGGGTTTTATAAGTTCAGACCGAAACTTGTTCATTAAAGATTCAGGTTGGGGTGGATTATGCTGGATCTAAAATTAACAAGCTGGTCTGATATCGGGTTGTTATTAGATTAGACTTATCAGGCTGATTTCACACTGGCTCAATCTAGGTTGGGTTTATCAGACTGCCTTCGTATATGTTAGTCCAAATCACCTGAACGTACTAGAAAAGTTATTACTCTTGTAGTACGCTCTTTGAACGACAAATGTCTTATGAAGTTAACTATGCTAACTTCCATAAGCTAAATAAAATATATTATTTAATTTCTTTTATTTAAGTAATTGATTTGATAAATTAGCAATCACATTTTTTTAAGATAAATAATCTATTAGAAATAAAACTCTAAAAATTTTAAAATACGTAAATCAATTAAAAATAAAACTCTTAACGATTTTTAAAAGGAAAAGTAATTAGAAATAAAACTCAAGATTTTTTAGTTCAACAGAGTTTTATATCATTAAAAATAAAAACGTGATTTCCCTTTTCTCTCTAACTTTTTTTTTCCTTCAGATTATGTTATTTTAATTCAAGAGAGCTTTGTCTAATTAAAAAATAATAATAATAATTCTTTAGATTTTGTTTCAGAGTTTTGTATGTTGGGTTTTACTGGGATTTCTAAAGATACCCAACTCAATCCCCGTATTATCGATTGCTAATTGTATACTAAATATTGAATGTTAGTTATGTGTAATCTGCAGAACTTTTTACTCTCAATTAGAGTTTTCCCATGAAATTTCCCATTGACTTTAACGAATGCTTTACACAGATAACTGTAATATAATGGGCATTAAAAAGATATGATAAGACACATACCTCTTGCTATATATTAATTTTCGATCATTTTCCTTAGCTTTGAATGCTTGGATTAGAGTCTTCCACAGCCTGCCGATGATCCCTTGAATTCTCTCTGCGTATGGGAACAGAAGAGGAAATAACACTGTGGCTATGGGGACCCTAACCGTTGATATATAATATCACCCCAACCCTGGACCAATTCTATAGTCGACCAGGTTGGTCCATCTATAATCATACTTAAACTGATATATCTGTAACCAAACAGACTCCCACTAAACCAACTAATTGTATAATTAATTTAACCCAAATTAATATTCTTACAAATCCATCATTATAATAATTAAATCTATTTATCTGTTTTTGTAACATATTTGGTTTGTCAATCAAGATAGGACCCTATGTGGTTCATCATTTCATAGTCCAATAAGTTTACTTCATTGTTCTAATCATGTTCATCACTTCATGATTTATATTTCACTATCTAAGTCTTTATCAATTGGAAATAAATAAAGTATTTTGCAAGAGATGATGTACCCTCTTCAATATTTGAAAATTTTTGATTTTTTAATTTACTTATAAAGCTCTGTTGAATTAAAATAATAGAATCAAGGAAAAAAAAAGAATTTGAGAGAGAGATAAGGGAAATCCCCCTTTTTTTCTTTTAATGAGATAAAGCATTTGTGGAATTAAAAAATAGTGAGTTTTACATTTTTATTAGAGTTTCATTTCTATTTGCTTTTCTTTTTAAAAATCATTAAGAGTTTTATTTATAATTGATTTACTTACCTTAAAAGTCGTTAGAGTTTTATTTTTAATAGATTACTTACTTTAAAAAAATGTGATTGTTAATTCATCAAATCAATTACCTAAATAAAAAGAATTAAAAAATAGGATTTATTTTGTTAACAGAAGTTAGCATCGTTAATTTCACAGGACACTTGTCATCCAAATAGCGTATTACAAGAGTTATTACTCTTCTAATACGTGTATGTGATCTGAACTCTTCGCATGTAGCTATTTTCGTATGAAAATATTTTTTTTATGGTGTTTGTTGTTCATATTTAATACAATTGTAAGCGGTTGAATTTGGATTGATCTATGGGCATCTGAGCAAGGATGATGGAATGCATATATGCATTTATTTGTTTAGAATCATTAAATCTTTGATCAATTGGTTATTATTTAAGCAGCAAAAAGAATCAGTTCGAACTAGCTCGGGCTTCTTAATTAACTGGCCTTACCAGTGTTTGGGTTGAGTATTATCAGTTCGGGCTTCTTAATTGGCCTTACCAGTGTTTGGGTTGGGTATTATCAGTTTGGGATTTTTAACCGGCCGGTCCAATCCAGTATCGGTCAAAGCTAAAACGATGTCCAGTTTTACAAGCCCAAAATGAAACCTGTCCATTAAGGACTTGGTCCGGATTGAGTTCGGATTATATTGGGCAAGTTTGGTCCGTGCTAATGGATCGGGCACAGATTTGACACCCTTAACAGGAAACATTTGTTAAATTTGGAGAGTTTATGAATAGTTCTTGAATAATTTAGGCTTCATAATTCATTCATTAATAGCAATTAGGGGAATGACCATCAACAATTAGCATTATGATCAGATCCTCAACACAATAATTTTAAAATAATATAAAGAATTAATTATTAAATCAATTCGAATTTAGCCATTATTCAAGAGTCTGGATCATTTTTTTTTGTTATCGGCTATAAATAATTAACTATTGAACGAAGTCTAATATAGCCGTTTTTTATTCTATAATCAAGATTTTTGATCGGAATTTAAAAACAATAAAATGAATTACATTTGAAATTATCTAATTCTGAAATATTATGGACGTGAATTGGAGTGACATAAAGATACTCTCAATAATTAGAAGTTGTAACTGAAGTACTGAACATAAGTAAAAATTAGAGAAACAGTAATAGAATTTTAATAATTAGATTTAAAAGATTGACCGATTGACCGAATCTCGTTATTTATGATGGAAACTTGACAACGGAAGCCTGACAACCCAACGGTAGGAAAGCAACGAAGCGAGGACAATACAAATACTCTTCAACCTCTCTCTAAGCCACAACTGCTTCCAGCATAAGTGAAACCCCAGAAATAGTTATATTGCTGCTGCTTCTGCATTTTTCATCTCGTGTATTCTGATTGAATATGCTTCTTGGGGATCAATTCTTACCCATTTTCTATACATACCATACAGTTACTTTTTATTGCTAATAAAAGTTGGCATAGTTCAGCACTATAACAGAGTTACTACCTTAAGATGACTGTTTTTAAAATGGCAGATTTCGTACTCTTATTTGGTTCTTCAGGTTGCTGGCCCTATGCTCCTAAACTGAAGGCCTTGGAAAGTTTGCATGATGGTCCGTGTTTATTAAATATTATAAAATTCTTATGACACCACCCCCCCCCCCTACCCCGAAAAAGAAAAGAAAAAGGTTGATCTGCTTGATGCATTGCTTTCTTACTTTTGAAGTCTCAAGTTTGTTTCCTATTTTACCAGAACTTGGGTTCATGCATTGTGATTCAAATGAAAGGGAAAAAAAGAACATTTTCATATTCTGGAGACATCTATATTCATCTATGCATCTCTCTCTCTCTCTCTCTCTCTCTCTCTCTCTCTCTCTCTCTCTCTCTCTCTCTCTCTCTATATATATATATATATATATATATATATAGTGAAGACAAATATGGGATATGACAACTGATTCATAACAGTTCCCTGTTTCTCTCATTTGTCCACCCTCTTTCCTTTCCATTAAGCATAGTGGGAGTAAATCACTTCCTTTAACATAAAAAAGAACTAATCACTTTTACAAATTCTATTTAGGTGGCACACATTCTGGGGTGTTGGACTTGTATTTAGCCTGATCTGTGTGCTTTATTATATATTTTTAAAGGTTAGGTGTGCCAACTCCCTGCATCTGCTGCATGTGTGTGAAGGTAGCTCCTTGTTTATGTTCACATGCACTCATGGACCCCCTTTTTTTTTTTTTTTTTTTTTTTTTATGGCAGTGCAAGAACCCTGGATGATTGTGAGTCTTTTTCTAGTGGTCAAGTTAGTTCTGAGACTGACAATTGATATGGTTCTCATCTAATATTTTGATGATTTGCAAGTTGTATCACCGTATTTAGTATTTATCAGTAGTTTTGTATATGAATTTTCCTATGGTTAAACCTTTTCAATTATTATCACTTCTGGATGGTTTTGTCTTAGCACTTCTTTCTCTTGCTTTGAGTGCTGCAGCATTTTCATTTTACTGCAAGCGCATAACAAAAAACACCAGGAAGATGCTCCATGCAAGCCTGCTCTATCTTCTTGTATTTATGTTTGGGATGCTATTTCATCACATATCTGACGATAAACAGGGCCTTGTGGAAACAACTCCTTGTCTGCTTGTCGAGCTAACATCATCAAATTGGGAACAGGAAAAATAAAATGACTTCCAGATCAAACCAATGAGTGAGTCCTCTATCAGGTTCCAGCCACGACCCCTTGTAGCATACGCTTCTGTTGCTCCATTTCCTTCTTCCAGCCCCTGTGTATTAACGCCGGTTCATGAGCCTAACAAGACTAGTTTGTCTCCTTGAGTGTACGTGTATCTATAACAATGGCTGAATTGCAGATGGCCGGTAATGTTTACTGGAGGAGTGCTTGAACATTTTGTTTGAGGCTTTTTCCTTTCCCCCTTCCTGTGACGGGCAGGATTGAGTAATGTTTGATATTGGTGATTGATTATTTTTATTTTTTTATGGGAGGAGGATCAGTATGTAGCATCATATATTGGAATCTCCATTGGGAGTTGCTGAGAGAGCATCATTATATAGATTCTTGGGTTGGGGGGGGGGATAAATAAGGAGAGAATGTGGGAGAGTGCTCCCATACTGATCTTTCTCCCATTATTGGGGGATGAATTTCACCACAAAAAGTAAAGGAAAAAAAAAAAAAAATTGAACTGTATCGTGTTTCTTATTCTTTAATGTTTTTTCATTGTTCAAACATGACACTTTAAACTATGACTTGCCATAACAGGGATAATGCAAGAGAAGTTCTTGTTAATTGTTATCACCTGGAAACGCAGGAAAATTTTCAATTTGGAAAGTCACCTCAACAAAAACATAAATTCTGTGGAACCCAAACAGTTAGAAGCAGTGAAGCATAAAATTCTTTAGTTTTTTGGGATAAAAAGGAAATCCAAATAGTGATGTGCTTAACAAAGATTGTAAATGTTTGTATAGGCCTTTTTGTATCTTCTTTCATGGATCCCTTTTCCATTGAATGGACACATTACTGGGGCTTTTGATAAGTTTATAGTTTGAAAAATTTTCATCTAACCCTCAAAAAGGATGTCAAATTCTATCTACAACCCAATGGTTTCCAGAAACTTTAACCGGCCCCATTTAACTGACAGACTTGACTGAACATGTGAGTAGACATTCCTACCCTTTCTATTTGAAACTTTAAACATTAAAATGAGATAAAGTTACTAATTTGCCCATTTAAAACATTAGATTCAGAATTCCATCAACAATCAAAATCACAAATCAAATATTGGGGAAAATGAAATATTTTCGATCATCTCTCTCCCAAGAAGGAATGGAGCAAAATTATCGATCGTCTCTCTGGTCTAACTGTAAGTCTGTAACACACATTTCTCTTTCTCCCTCTAACAAAACCAATAAAACACGAAAGAAAATCTCTCTTTCTCTCTCTATCTCTCTCTATCTCCTCTGCTCACTCTTGTTTCTACAGTTTTTCCTTCTCTTCTCCCACACTTCATCGCACCTTAACCAGCTTGAAAGACACTCAAGAAGCATCACCTACTGACCAGACCTCATGAAGTTCTTCCATTAATGAGAATGACATGTTTCTGGGAAAAACTCGAAAACTACGAAGATTCCAACCACAGTTTGAACTATTGAAATCATATCAGCTTGGTTAGTCGATTCATATTGATTTTAGCCATGGCTAATCTTTTTTTTTTGTTGGTAAGAGTCGATCCTTATTAATTATTATTTTTTTTTGGTAAGAGCCTATCCTTTTTTTTTTTTTTTTGGTAAATCCTATTTTTTCTCCCATAATCTTCTCTCACTCCCTATTTCTTCTCCCACTGCCATTCAGTTTTCAATCCCTATTTCTTCTCCTGTAATCTTCTTTCAATCTCTATATAGATCCCCTATTTCTTCTCCCGTAATCTTCTTTCAATACCTATATAGATCCCCTTTAGTTTATTGCTTGGATTCGACTCATTAGTAAACCTTTTTAACTGAAAGAACAAAAAAAAAAAAAAAACAGAGCAACAAAAATCCTTTTAACTGAAGTATCTTCAGAGAAACGAAAAAAAAAATTGCAAACATTGAACTCCGATGTAGGAAACGATCAGAGGAGGATCCCCTTGTTTCTTGCACGCCGTCTCCTGATTTCTAGGGTTTGGGAAGAAAGAAACCTAAAAAACAGATGAGAAGATGAAATTTTTTTCATTTTCTTTTTACTTTTACTGTAGAAGATGAAAAATTGGTAATTAAAAGTGTTTTTTTATACTTTGGGGGGTATTATGGTCTTTTATTTTTTGAATAAGGGCATTATTGTCCTAATATTTGTAATTAACGGGACTCTACTAACGGGTGGGGTCTCTTTGATTACAGGTAGAAAAATTTTGGGTGTTGGATGACACATTTAGAATGTTTTGGGTGGTAGATGAGATATTTGAAAACTTTTGGAGTTAGATAGAATTTGACATCCTTTTTGGAGGTTAGATGAAAATTTTTCTTATAGTTTTAAATGTTGAATTGAATTGCTAAAAAAATTGAATTGCTAAAAATTTTCAAAGTTGAATTTCCAAATAATATCAAACCTTTTGTTCTTTTGGCAAAATTGAAATGGGTAGAATTTATCAAATGTATATTATGAACTACATACCCAACAAACTTGATTACCTATGGAATTATCCTTTTCTTTTCTTATTTTAAATATTCATACCAAAAGAATTGCCACATGGCATTTAAGAGCCTATCGTGAAGGTTATCAAATAATTTTTTGCCTATGATTAAAATTTATATTTTGTTTCCTGTAATCCTAGTAATTGCCTACCACTTGAGCCCAGGTTGGTTAATAAACTAAAGTGATAGCCACTTCGTAATTGTTATAAGGGAAAAAAATATTCATGTTGGGCAATGTGTTCCAACGTCCTGAAACAAGAGGCATGAAATGATCATCCTATCCCCTAATTGGAATGTCTGTGTGTGCAATCCTCATTGGCCTCTGTTTTAGTGTAGGAATCAAAGGGGATGGTTTTTTTACACGGACATGGATGTGTACAATCAAGGCATCAAACCTTCATTTAATAGGAGAGGATAGTGTTGAGATTACAACTCTTTCTCCTTGTCTCATCCTGGCAGTTGAAAGTATGATCTAGCCATGTATGTACAGGTAGGTGTACACGAAATTTTTTGCTTTAGGGAAAAAACACTTACCTTACCTTAATGACAATTGAACATCCAAGTTTTAAGAAAAGAGAAACGGGTTCAATTTTCAACGGTGTTAAAGTTATATTTTTTATGGATAACTCTACCCCTGTGTCTATCTTCTTTCTCTTTCTCTACCATCCCTCTCCCTTTCTCTCAATCCGTCTTAGTTATCCGCACATTTCTCCTTCCCTACAGTAATCGAAATCGAAAGAGAAAAAAAAAATGACATTTTCTCCAGCTGGCCATGGAGAACTATAAATGCCACTGGGAGATTCATCTTCAAAGGAAGAATATTTGTTGCTAGACAAAAAACTTTGTTCACTTGACATTGCAGATATCTGAATTATTGGAGATCGGAAAACTACAGTTCCCAATCCAGATAATTCCTCATCCTCATGGGAATTCTACCAAAAAAAAAAAAAAGAAAAGATGCGATGACCAGAGAGGATGCCAGAGCGATCACCATTGGCAATGCGTTGGATCTCAGGCTAAAGATCCTTGATGACCGGTAACTTCGATTTGAAAGTCTCTCGATCTGTTGCGCCGTTAAGCTGGTATCCGCCGTGGTATTCAATATCTGTATAAACCTTCACATGATGGCATCGATGGTTTTTTTTTTTCTTTTTGGTGAAGAGAAAGCCCACCGCCATCGTCTCTTTCATTCTTTGTTTTTTTTTTCTCAAGTCAATCACCCTTGTAAAAAAATATTGGACTCATTTAATAAAATATTCTTAATGATATAGATTTATTTGTATTTTAATAGTGTTTTTAAGAAAGATATTTGTCATTTCCTTGGTATTCAACTGTTTTTTAGATCCTAAAGGTAAATACACATCCTACAATAGTAAGGAGGTAAGTGTCTTTTTCCTTTACTTATTATAAATAATCAAGTTGCAATCATAGACTGTAACTTTAGTATACAATCGCACAGCTTGGATGCGATTTTCTTGAATTTAAAATGCGGAGTACTCCTCCATCCACGTTGCACGACAGGGTGCTGGGCTTTCATAGATACATGGCAAAAATATCCATGCGCTCATACTTATAGTTAACTTGTGTCTGTAGGGAGCTGTTATTCATTTTCATTGTCAGTTCCAAGTTGTAGCTTTCAGATGGCTTTGAGCTTCCCCTGCAATGCTTCTCTTTATCTTCAACAGCAGCAGCACCAAGAAGGTAACTCTATTTTCATTGGTTCTCTCTCTCTCTCTCTCACTCTCACTCACTCTCTCACATAGTGTACAGAACTTTCTTCCCTGCAGTTAAAGAGAAACAGAGGAATTACAACAAGGGTCTTCAAGCCGTTAAAAACCTTATCAACACGATTGGAATCCCTTCGATTTCAGTCTCCCCAAACGAATCCCTCAGAAAAGGAAATTGGGTCAAGCTCATCTGCGGCGCTAGCTTCGAGGTATTAATTAAAGCCTAACTAAACCCTCCAGACAAGCTGAACTTCCATATTTTTTACCCCTCAAAGCTATATTTCAGGATATCGTCGATATCAGAAATCTCTCTCTCATTTACACTCTCGCTGGAGGTGAGGAATATCTGTCCGTCTGGCTTTCTGTTTTACTGGCTAAGCATCTTTCTCAATGTCGTGTTTTGGGATGATGAACGCTTGTAGTTGATTGCATTGATTGTGCGGCCGATGAATCGGTGGTGACTGCGGTGAATGAAGGTATTGATGTGGCGGGAGAGATTGTGGGTCTCCTTCGGCGGCCTTGGGTTATGATCAGTGTTAACGACGATGAAGATCTCCACTTCCGCAAAGCCGGTAATATTGCAATACACTTGCAATTCTTTCTGTGTTAGCGTAAGCGACTGATAGTTTTTTATTTAATTTATATAAATAATGATAGCAATGATGATGATGATAATGGTTGTGATATATTTGAACATTGCAGGAAAAATTAATATCATCTTGAAAAAAAAAATACAGGTGAACTCATGAACATATAAGGAAAAAAAGAGAGAGTGGAAGTTAACTCTTAAAGTTGTTTAAACAGGGTTATTTAAGGTAGTTGTATGAGGAGCAGCTGGTGATTCCATGGGTAATATGCGCATTGTATGCCCCTTATACAATATGTAAGACAAGTGGCAGACCCTTGGTTAGACCAAGACCATGTTAAATAGGCATGGTGCCATGTCCGGCTCGGATTTCATCTTTCAGGGTTTAGGGTTATAGCTCTAAACTATACCAAGAGCATCGCATGGATGATACTTCACACATCTAAATTAAGCAAGTTACCGAGACTTATGATTAACTAGGGCGCAAATCCAGCAAGCATTTGGGCAGAGTTGAGTTGATCTACGAGCACCTTTGCGCTCTAGCGTGTGCTGTAGTTTTTTGCTTGTTCTTGATCCAGGAGGTCAGTGTTTGTGCTCCATTTTGGAGATAATCTACATCAATGAAATAAAACATATAATTATCCTAAGTGTATAAACAGTTAAATTCAGTATAGGCTGATGAATAATACTCTGGAAAAAGCCCATAATTAAAAGGCGTGGGATCAGTAGTTCAATGTTGAAATTGAATATCCGTATCGCCAAGGTCATCCACTTGATGCCTTATTGCACTGATTAGAAAACCGAGGATCCATTCTTCATAAGAATATTATTATCTTAATATATCCCCTCACATGGTAGCGTAACCCTCCATCCTTGTGGGTAAATGAATGCTTCTCTTTAGTAGGTCAGACATAGTAGATGACATGTTCTCGTACACTGAAAACCGGACTATATTGGGTACTTGTGAATAGGGTAACTATAACTTTCATCCTTAAGTAAAAAGGGAAAAAAAAAATTGGTCATCTTGTGGAACCTTTTTCTTTAAATTAAAATATTGTGAGATTGGGTGGGTATCTGACATACACTACCAATTGTAACCTTCCAAATGTTGGCTGCCGGTCCCATGAGCAGGAAGTATGTACTTAATCATGATATTGGTAACTTTTTTTTTCCCCCTGCTTTTGATTGTTTGGTTTCAGAACTTACCTTCATCCAGTGCTATCTTGGCAGAGTTTGATCCAGAGGATTGTCCACATGATTGTTCAAGACCATGTGAAATGGTTTGTCCTGCAAATGCAATTTCCTTAGAACTGATACCAAGGGAAGATAAATCTACTCATGGCAAAGCTGCATTTGGTAAATTCCAGGTGTTTTATGGAGTCAATTATTTAGTTTTTCATCTTCATTTATATTGTTTAGTTGGTTTCCTTATGTCCAATTAAAGATGAGAGTTATATGTAGGGTGGAGTTATAACTGAACGCTGCTATGGTTGTGGCCGGTGCATTCCTGTATGCCCCTATGATAAAATAAGTACGTATTTGTCTTTCTTTTTCTTTCCTCCTTTCATGTTGGTTCCCCCTCCGCGGGGGGGGATCCACTCCATCCTGATATCCATTGATGCCTGTGCTGAAAAAAGGAATAAAGAAAATCTTTAAGGCATGAGGAATTTATGTGTCTTATTGTAAATGGACCTTGTAAATTTCCTCTCTTTTTAATTTCACTAGTGTCGGTATTGATGTTCTAGCATTGATAGTGTTCCACTAAACTAATCTTGGTTAAGCTGCTTTAGGAGCTGTTACATATGTCAGAAATGCTGCTGAGACAGCTCAACTTCTTAAGAGAAGCGAGGTGGATGCTGTAGAGATACATACTAGTGGAAGGTAGTGGGATGAATCTCTCTACAATGTCAGCAGTTCCAAACTTGATACTGTAGGGGTTATTGAGCCAAGAACTTCTTAACCTAACTAATGCCTCCTTAAACTTCTCACTTTCACTTTTTTTTGTTTATTTATAGGCAAACTGATTATTTTGAAGAACTCTGGAATAGATTGGGAGATTCAATTTGGCACGTGAAGCTAGTTGCAGTAAGTACTTTACTGTTCATAAAGTATGGAAATTGAATTGGTATTAGTAGGCTTTAAAATTCGAAGGTTGTATTTGCTTGTCACCTGGAATGAGATCATCTCATTTGGAATTCTATAGCATTTGAGTGCATGAGGTGATGCTTAGAGCTCGACCATAGTTCCAAATTTTGGCCGAAATGTTTCAGTTTTTGGCTAAATCGAAACAAAACTGCAGGTCGAAACCAAATAGTCTCATATTTCGGTAGATTTCTGTTGATTTCAGTAGATTTCGGTATTTTGGTAGATTTCGGTCAAAATTTTCGGTCGATTTCGACCGAAAGAAGCTAATTTCGACCAAATTTCGGTGAAATTTGATTTTCTTCCAAAATTTCTTCATTGCGTGCATTAGTTTAATACTTTATTTCTTCCAAAATTTCTTCATTAGTTTATTACTTTGTTTCTAATTTACTACCATTCTCACTCATTGTATACATTAGCATGCTATGATGTAGACATAGAATTTCCATTTTTGATTTTTTGTGTACAAACGATGCAATGGATATGTTAAAAAGGTTAAAATTGCATTACAGAAAAAAATCGGACTCACAAATAATTTGTTTGGCCACCGAAACCAAGTTCAAAATTTGAATTTTTTTTTTACCTGGTTTCAGCGAAATTTTGACTGAAATGGCTGAATTTTGGTTTTTGGCTTGGCCGAAACTAGGCATGAAGCCGAAATTCGAATCCTTGAGCTAGACTCTTCTTGAGTCTTGATGGGTTGGTGGTAGACAGTAGAAACTGTCATTTTAGGTTTCCACCAAATAAAGCCCCAAATAAAGTCAATTGAATTGTTTGTTCACGGTCAGCTAATGATGTGTGAGTTGACATGAGTCCATTTCCTGTAAAGATCTTTTGCAAAAAGATGCATTTGGATGATTTGAACTAGAAGTGTGAAACTATTATTGGTTTTTTGGGGTTCATCAACTAACGTTTCAATTCATTCAGGTTAGCGTACCTTATATTGGGAATTCAACTGTTTCTACAATGAAAACTATTATTGGTTTTTTGGGGTTCATCAACTAACGTTTCAATTCATCCAGGTTAGCTTACCATATATTGGGAATTCAACTGTTTCTACAATGAACAAAATATTCTCAATCATGGATCCTCGCCTTAGCTGCTACAATCTATGGCAGGTGCGGTTTGCAATCCTTGGAGTTTAACTACATGAAGCTTATGATGCTTATGTCAGTTTGTACCAGTCAAGTTAGCCTTTGCAGTTCTCTATGTCTTACACATTCTGTTGTCCATAGCTGGATGGCCGTCCCATGAGTGGAGATATTGGAAAAGGTGCTACCAGGGAAGCTATTTCATTTTCTGTTCATTTGGCTGCACTAAGGGATAGACCTCATGGTATGTTGTATTAAATTGCCCTGTTAACCAAGGACCAATGATACTGACATACAGTTTTTACTTATCTGTCAATACTGCCGAACCTTGCCATATTGTTCTTGTGCGGAAAGGTTTTTTGCAATTGGCTGGTGGCACCAACTTACAGACGGTTGATGGTTTGAAGAAAGCAGGACTTTTCCAGACAACAGAAAATGGTATTCTGCTTATCTTTTTCAATTTATTCAGAGCCTTTATCTTCTCTTGATGAATATTTGCGTGAAACTTTTCTCTATACTGCTAAATTTTCTTGGGGGTTGGCCCTGCATCAATGGGACCTATGTATATACAAGGGCACGCCCCACGCACGTGCACTACACACGTGTGGCTCGACCGACCCGGTTACCCAGACACCATACCCACTGACTAGTTTGGACGGGTTGGTCAACTGATCCGGAAACCCGTGTCCAAGATCCGAACCATTGACCCATTTATTTTCCCTGGGAACCCGGAAACTTGACCTGGATACCCGACTCATTGAACCGGGTTGGTCCGTTGGTTGGCCAGAGGTTGAACCTTTGAGCCAAACCCCGGTTAGTTATAAGGGGCTTTCAGATTTCTGTGCCATTTGGACAGGTTACATGACTGTTCGAGGGCATTCATTTGGAGATTGGCCGCATGAAGAGTTCCCCCCTTCCACTTAAGTCCCCTAGTTCTGCTGACCTCATGCTAATCCATTTGAACTATCATAGGAATTGCTTCTTAAATAAAGGCGAGGGCAATTAAAGGCCCTGTTTGCACGTAGCAAGTCACCTCATGGTGAAAGTTGCCATTTGAAATGGAGATAGGGTTCAGAGCTTCTGAACCCCTTTTACCAACATTAAGATGCAGTGTGAACTCCATATGTTATTAGGAAACCTGCAGTATTCTGCCTGCACAGGTTGCAAGGCCTCTCTCTTGTGGGTCTGTCAACTAGTGAAGCCTAAAAAAAAGTCTCCCATCTGTTTAGGAATTGAATGAGGTTGAAGGTTGGTATTCTTCTGCTAGTCCTGTCTTTCGTGAAGTAAATATTTCTGATTTCCTACCATGTAATATAACACCATGTATCCTATTAATCTCGCAACAGCCCTCTGATAAGGTAAAGTAAATATTTCTGATTTGTCTATCCTCCTTGACCACAAGAACTGTAAAATGTAGCACTGTGTATCTAGTTAATCTCATCGGTCATACGGATGTTTGCTACTATCTGCACAAGTTTATATTCATGGTTGTATTTTGTTCACATTGTTGGCTGTGCTCGACATAGAAATTGAGGGGGTGAAATGTGCAGGTTCACAGCAAGCTTTAATTGGTGGGGTAGCTTATGGTGGTTATGCAAGGAAGGTTGGTCCTGTTTCTTCAACTGAAAGCCTTAATTTTTTTTTTGTTGTTCTATTGTTGAGCTCTAGATCATATTAAGCTAACGTCATGATCAACAACCCTGTATCAATATCTCTGTAGATTGTTGGAAGAGTTTTAAGCCAGATACAATCCCATTATGGCCTGATGAACATAGAGGATCACCCTGACCATCTCCTGGACGCACTTAGAGAAGCCCTCACTTTGGTTGGAACTGTTAAGTGCTACAATATTCCTTACTGATCTTTCCTAGAAGAAAACCATCCAGAAGTGATCCTCTGTGAAGTTTGATGACGAGTCATGCACCATTGCCTTCTTGGCTGCATCCTCCTCGGCAGAGCAGATCACATGCAGAATAAAGAACCATGTGACCTTCCCATAGGGGACTACACAATTCATGTAATTATAGAATACAAGCTCATGCATGAGGACTGAGATGAATGCGGTACTATGACCGGAATTGCAGCGCATGTCAGAATCGACGCATACATAAAGATGTGCCTGACATGGTTTTATATGGTGGGTTGTTGGATGCTTGATACCACAAAGTGTCCTCTCTCATAACTCCTGCAGCGATGTCCTAACTAGGGTTTGTTGGACTGCAGTTCAAACTCTAGGCCAAGCAGGAGTGCAGGACTCAGAGCAATAAAAATCCATTTGTGGAATGTTGTTTTTTCATAGCAGCGATAACAACATGATGTTCATAACTATGAATATGGAAGACCGCGTATAATAAGGCAAAAGGTGTGGTCTGAGGGTTTCATAAGATTTTGGAAGTTTTCATTCTATTGGTCAAGCCTGTTAAAGAGGGCTAGATTTTGGCAGTGTAATTTATTGCAAGGGGTATCCAAATCCTCTCCTGCGCGCCTCCCACCCCATCCAACCTTTGGAGTTTGAGCCGGGGAGTCGGGAGGAGAGGATTTGGACGAGGAATTAAAGGGTGGGAAAGCAAAATTTCAAACTTAAAAGAGAAACGAGAAAATTACAAAGACATCCCATCTACAGTTGAGTAACTACACAGAATTATTGTCTTTATAAAAGTTACACAAACTATTTTTCTAACTATGCTTAAATACATTATAACTAACATCGTTATGGATTTGGACTTGGACTCAGAAGGGGAATAAAAGGGTGGGAAAGTAAAATTTCAAACTTAAAAAAGAAATAGAAAAAAATACACAGGTGTCCTTCTACAATTAAGAGACTATATAGAACTATTTTGTTTTTATAAAAATTACATAGATTACCTCTCAAACTATGTTTAAATACACTATAACCTACACTGTTACTTACAAATTAATAGGAGATTGTCAAAAAAATTTTAAGACAGTAATATCTTTAATGGATGTAAAATAATCTAAATGGGTTTAGTGTTGGGTTTTCCAAAAAAAACCCTAGGTCCTGAAAATTGTCCTTTAGAGTTCGTTGTTCACTCTGTAATGGATTTAAGCCTACCCTTCCTCTGTGTCCCTCTCGATTTCTTATGAATCATTATCTCTCGAGTCTCTACCTCTCAACAGCTCTCTCAATCTCTCCCTTGCACTGCCTTTCGTCTGCATCGCTCCCTCACTTGCTGTTGAATCTAATGCACTAATGGATGATATTGCAATAAACATATGAAATTGCTAAATTATTATTTAATCTCACACTCATCTCAACTAATTTCACCGGAAAACTTCCCATTGAGATTGCGAACTTGACCTCTCTCAAGTTCCTCAATCTCTCCTCCAATGCCCTGTCTGGGGAAATCCCTAAGGTAGTCGCTGGAGGATTACCAGAGATTGAGGTTTGCGACCTCTATAACAATGACTTCTCCAGAACTCTACCACTCGAGATCGTCAAGCTCAAGGGGCTCAAGCATCTGCATCTTGGCAGCAATTTCTTAACCGGAGAAATCCCTGATATGTATACTCTGAGCTACAGAGTTTGGAATACTTAGGTTTGAACGGTAACAGCCACACCGGCAGGATTCCTGCAAGTTTGAGCCACCTATCAAACCTCCAGGAGCTTTACATGGGATATTACAATATGTATTATGGAGGTATTCCGCCTGAGTTCGGCTCTTAAACCTCTCTTCGGAGGCTCGACATCGGCTCCAGCAACCTCACCGGCGAAATTCCGACAAGTTTGGGGAATTGAAGCAATTGGACACGTTGTTCCTGCAATTCAACAAACTTTCAGAACAGATTCCACCGGAGCTCTCTGGACTCGTCAATCTCATGTCTCTCGATCTATCTAACAATGATCTTATGGGAGGGATACCAGAGAGTTTCTCTGAGCTAAAGAAGCGTTACTTAATCTGTTTCGCAATCAACTCCACGGTCCAATACCAGAATTCATCGCAGATCTCCCGAATCCCGCTTCTTAATCTGACTAGTTTAGGGTTTCAATTTCACAATTTCATATTTTTATTTGAGAGTAACTGGTTTCAGGAGTACGTTCTTCATGGATTCCTAAATATAACACCGATTGCTGGAAAATAGAAAATGGAAGATGACAATGTTTATAAAGGTTTTTTTTTTCCCCAGAAAATTTTCATCACTGCCGCTCAAGCCATTTGCGGAGCCTTGCGGCTCAAACCATTTGCAGAGTTCTACTGCTCAAACTTGAGAATCGTTTGAGAGAAGTAGAGGAGCGATTTGATTCAGCGTTACCTCCATGAAATGTTAGTTTTAATTAGCTTAATTTTTAAGGGTATTTATGTTAATTTAAATTTCAAGTTAACGATTTTAGCAAATAAATAATGGAATGTAAATCTAAACTACACAAGGTACTTCTATACAATTTATCAACTATAAGCGAAGTGTCTGTAATTTTTTCAAAAGAAATATTTTTAATGTTAAGGTAAAGGATTGTCACATTTCAAATCATTTCTTATTTGATTATTAATTTTTACTTGAAAAAAATTAAAAAAATATTTATTTTAAAGTATTATTATTAAAGATGACAAAAAATTTTAAAAATTTATATAGATAATAATTATAACAAAATCTATTTTAGGTTCAAAATTTTTCATTTCACTTCTGTTTCATTTCCCTTGTAAGCAAATGGAGTTTATTGGTTTTTCTCACAGCAAGGGAATTACAGGTTCCCTTAAAGGTAAGGTGATAAGATGAAAGAAGTGTTAGGATTTTTTTTCACGCTGGTAAGAAAATGTAAGAGAAGGAATCAGGGATCTCATTGATCTTGATCTGATTCTGTCTTTTTTTTTGGGGGTAAAAGATCTGGTTCGATCTATCCCAGCCATAAAAATTGTAGGAATTGCTTTTCAAGTATGCTGGTAGCCGATGGTGCCACCCCATGCTACACAGGATAGCGCTGACCCATCCGATCCAGATCCTTGAACCCTGAATCTCTCTTGTTGTTAGGTGAAAATCATAATGGATACAAATCTAACTGTCAATGGAGAATGTAAGATGATCCTAAAGAAAATGACACGTGGCATACATCTAAGGCGCAATGAATGAGAATAAGAGATGTCTAAAAAAGGAACTCGTGTTCGACCCCCTAAGGTGATCCTGACATAATGGGACCGGTTGATGGGGGTAGTTGGGCATTTAATGGACCACTATTAATGCTCATAGATACTGACACCAACCATAAATGCCAAGTAGGTCGATTTGACTGGTCTGATCACCATATCATGGGCCGAATAAGCTAAAAGCATGACCAGCACTCGATAAAAGTGTAAGGGCAGAGACAAGCATAAGAAAATATGGGGGACGTGGACTATAAGGGGGTCAAAAAAGACCAAGGAGGGTCGTAAGCAGCTGACAAGACGTCTCAGCGCCGCCCTAAGGGGTTGTAACCTATCAAACCTACTGTTTCCTAAGAGGCTGGTGATTGAGATAGTGGTAGGTGTGGAGAGACTTGTTTGAAAAGCTTCATCGGGGACTTATATATAACAAAAGGATCTCAATTGCAAAAAAAGAGAGAAAAAAGAATATTCATGCCATAAGAAAAGTACTCAAACCAGGTATTAATCCTTTAGCGTTTTATTCTCTTTACAGTTTTAGTATCTCACTTCACCAAAGAGGAAGGGAAGATGGTGGTAGTGCCAACATCTCAAGGAACTCCATCTTCAAAAGAGTTCTAGTGTATCATTAAGAGTTCCATTCTACATGTCCTTGAATGTTTCTAACTTTAACATCGGAGTGGCCCCGAAATATATCCCACCCCTCTTCTTGTTGTATAAATGTTTCATCTATGTGGCAAGATCAGAGAAACTGAATAGATTCCATTGCAACACTTGTGACAGTTGGGTAAAAGTATTCTAGTGACCCGAACATATTTTGATGATTCAAGTTCTGGACAACAAGAGTCATCAAAAGAAATGACTTTTGATATTTGGGAGCAAACCCATGGGCCATGGGGTTGTAGATTAAAAAAAAAGGGATATTACCCTGATTTTTGTTCGTGTTTGACATCTGAGGCCTCAATGTGAGAGGTGATACGAGTGTTTGAAAAAGAAGGGAAAATGAGAGGTGATATGAGTGTTTAAAAAAGAAGGGAAAATGAGAGGTGAAAATATACTTTATCGGAGAATTAGAAAAAGAAATAGTATTTCAGATGGGAGTTGATAAAAATAAGTTTAGGGACTGACAAAATCTTTCTGAGCTCGAACTAATCTAATCAACCTCGAGGTTGCAGGGAAGAGAGAGATGAAGGCATCAGTGACAATCCGAGAAGAGCAGCAGCACAAGAACCCAATCTTCCGAGCAAAGATCCCGGTAAGCGTCTTCGGTCTACCCTTCACCTCTGCAATCACCGCCCGAGACCCAACAGACCTCAGCTTCAACCTCCGCACCAGCTCCACCTCTGGCCCGTCGCTCAAGCTCTCTTACAACCCCAACACCACCAACCCTTTCTCTATCTCCCTCAAGTCCGGCGTCGGCCTCTTTGGCTCTTCCAACAACTCCCCTCTCATTATGTCTGCCAATTTCAATCCCCTCGGTAACCCTAATCCAACTTTCTGCGTCCAAATCAAGCCCCAATTCGGTGACTTTTTCCTCAAGAAAACAGCCCTTTCTGCTTCTAGTTCTACCTCCAACGACAATGATCATTCTAAGGAGAGCGGTAGCGACCCTGAAGGGTCATTTGTTTGGAGGGACTTGAGTGAAACTCATGGCAGCCAAGATGGGGTTTTGTCTGGAGTTGCGGTGATGGCGAAGACGGTGTTGCCGGTGACGAAAAGGGCTGTGGTTAGATTCAGGTGGGGTGTAAATTTTCCTTCTCATTCTGGCGGCGGGTATAAGAAGCTGCCCTTTTTGACCGTTGATAAGATTGGGATTGAGAGGGTTGAGGAGGAGCAGAAGGAATCGAAGCCTAAGAGCAGTAGCTGCAGTGATGTCGGGAATTTGGAGATGCTGCCCAAGAGCAGTAGCTGCAGTGATGTCGGGAATTTGGAGATGCTGAGAGGTATGTGCTTGTGGATGAATAGAGAAGTTCAGGTTTTGCAGAAAGAGAATAGAGAGATGAGAAACGGCTTGGAGGAGATTAGGAGAACAGGGGTGTCTTTGAGGAATCCTCATGGGGAAAGTGATAATCTTGGGAGGAGGAATCCGTTGACATCGCCTGTTGAAACCTCTAGCGAGTTTGAGAAGTGGAGGAATAAGAAAAACGGCAATGGAGAAGCTGGTCGGAGGGAATGAAGAATCTCAGTGATTCTGAAAGTAGTGTGGATAATGACGTTGGAGAAGAATTGAAGAGGGCAATCACGGCTGCGTCCTCTTAATTAATTAAGTCTTCATGGGTTTGAATTCCCTCAAGAATAACAGTTCCAACTTTCAAGGTTCCCTTTTCATTTATTTATTTTTTTCAGATTCTGGTGTAAATTTTGTATATTTCAATTCAAAATTCGCTCCTTGGTTTTGTAACTGTTCCCTGAGTTTCTTTGTGAGGGCACAGAATGCAAAAATATCACTAAGAAAAACTTCTGCGCGGCTGTCTTATGCCGCCGTTTATGATTTTGTACTTTGTCATCCATCCTTTCCATCCTTATTGTCATCCGCACTGCATCCTAACCCCTTCTCCTACTACTCCTTCCAACTCCAGCGTTTCTGCAACTGCCCCTGGGAGCGGGGAGGTGCAGATGCAAGAGAGGGTGTCACCGTGGGTTGCAGCGGCTAGCCGGGAGAGAGAGAGAGATTTGGACAGTGCAGCAGCTGGTGTACTGAGATTGATGCAGTGGTGGATGGATTTTTCAGTTGGTTTATTTGCTCTCTCTTTGGTTTGGTAGCTTAGTGCAGCAGACAACGTCATTGCTTGATATTCGGCCTCCACCGAAGAAGAATGGGAAACAATTGTTTGTTTGTTTCGTGGTCCGCCACGTAAAGGGACTAGTGTCAAGAAAAGTAATATAAAACCGGTTGTAGATCAAGACAACCCGCCCAATCCGAATCACAATTTGTATAAACGTATAAGATTGATGTGGCAGCCATAAAAACGTCGTGACCAAGAGTGCCTTTGAGGTAACGTAAGATCCGTTGGGCAGCCAATAAGTGGGACATGCATGGCTGAATCATGAACTGACTCGGAACATGAATAACAAAGCAAGAACCGGGTCGAGTAATGGTCAAATATATGAGGCGACCAACCAAGCGCTGAATAGAGGAAGGATCCTCCCATAAATTCTTGTGTATGTGGGATAGCTGGAAATGTTGTTCCAATGGAAAACTAGCATGACGGCAACCTAGAAAACCAACATCTTAAGAAAATCAAGGGTGTACTTTTGTTGAATTAAAAGAATACCATAAGGGACTTACCAAAATATAAATAAAAATACCATAAGGGGAATAAATCCTTAAGGCCCAATAAATAAGTGTACCCAAATCTTTTATGCAAAAATGTTTCAAGATATTGTGCACATTATTTCTGATTATAATAATATCATCCATGTAAATAAGAACAATCTTACCAAAAAAAATGTAAATAAGAACTTTTTTTTTTGTAGATAAATAATGTAAACAAGAACAATAGTGAAGAAAGTGGAAGATGCTTATTATGAGTTTAATTAATTACGGGGTCCATTGGCTAGTGGAGTTCGCATTATAGGTTTGAGCAGTTTTGGTCTAGTTAATCACGGATTAGAGATAAACTAGTATGGTCCTTTGTGGGGTGCACGGCTAGGGTTTGGGATGGTATATATATATATATATATAAAAGATGAAGAGAATCTGTAGCCCAAGTGCATAATTCATTTGTTTGCTCCTATACATAGAGGGAACGAAAAGGGATCTCTAGTGGGTTGGAAGGTTCGAATTAAAATTTGGATTGGAATAAACAAAAATTAATCTTCGACGCATAGATATGTCTGGATAATCTTTTTATTATTTCTATTACTTTATAAGGTTCTTATATGAAAATCCTAAATCCATTATATTCTACGAGGGATCGAACAATATAGGTAAATAAAGAATAGAAATATCTAGACTAGGTGGCTATATAAACTAACGTGGTAAAAATTGAGTAACATTTTATATTAAATACATTTTTTTAACTGAAATCCCAACAAAGGAAATTTTATTTAAAAGAAACAAGCTAACTTGCAAACCACGCAATCTGCTGTTCGGTTTTGTGTGCATGGATATGAAATCGGATTCAAATCGTTTCCTGCGGTAGGAAGATTGCAGCCAAGGGCTAGATTGCATCCAGCAAGCAAATCCATACATCGTATGTTCTGGATAAAATCCAACCCTTGGCAACTACAACTGCTGTAGGAGAGGATTTCTATACATATGAAATCTGCTCTTTCCTTAACAAGTAGGATTCCATAGGATTCAAATCGTCTCCTCCCTGTACTTCAGGGAGGAGGGAGACGCCCCCGTCAGATGGTCGACATGTGACTCTTGGGAAAATCCGAGCCCCACATCCGAGCCGACATCCAGCTGACAAGCCAAGCTGATAGGGGTTGTCAGCTCGGACGTGGGGCTCGGATTTTCCCGATAGCCACGTATCAGCCATTTGACGGGGGCGTTTCCCTCCTCCCTAAAGTACAGGAAGAAGACAATTCGGATCCGATTCCATATGGATGCACACAAAACTATTTGCAGAAAAAAGTTCCATTCTTATTCTATGGTAAATATATATAAAAAAGAGGGTATGTGAAATGATGAATGAGAGCACGATCCGTGACCCACGGAGCACGATAGACTTGGTAAGACTAAAGCCGTAACAACACACTAGACAATCTAAGGTGACAGGGTTTGTTAATTTCAAAGGGGCGGTAGTCACGTCGAGAGAAAAATTCCATTTTTTACCTTTTTTGGGATATGAAAGAGGGAACCAAATCGTCTCCTGCGGCGGGCGGTTCCTGTCGCTGATCCAAGGGTTTAGGATCAGTCTGGCCACCTGCCAACACATTAGGGGGTGGGCCGGTTGAAATCCGGCCCTTGGCAGGCGTCAGGACCGCAGGAGACGATTTGGACGCATGAAAGAGTATCTCTTTCGTCAATCCATTTAAAGGAAAAGCTCCTACTGGTGTGTACTTTATTTGCTTTTTCTCTCTTTCTTTAAATCGAGGTCTCATTATTTTCTGTTGGTATATATTTGCTTTTTCTCTCTTTCTTTAAATCGGGGTCTCATTATTTTCTGTTGGTATATATATACCAACAGAAAAATGGGCCCGACCCGGTTGCACGGACCGAGCCGGCCCAAAATAACCCGAATCCAGCCCGGACCGAACCTTAATGGACAGGTTTCGGTCTCGGCTTGTAAAATCCGACACTATTTCAGCCCAGACCGAAACCAGACCGAACCGGCCCGTTAAGAAGCCCGAACTAGCCCGAACACCGGTAAGGTTCATCCGGGCCCAATTTCTTAATTTTTATGGTTTTAAATTTTGATGATTATATTACACTGTTATAGTTCATTTCTTGATCCGAAAGATTATATGAATCTATAGTTGAAAAAAATATGTTAATTGTTACAATTTATTGAATTACATACATATAGAAGGAATGATGTTAATTTTATAGATAGAAATAATAAAATAGGTAATATATCTTACATATAAAATTGGCCCGATAAGCTTGATAAGCCCGGTCCGGACCGAATCAGTCCGAAATCACCTCAATAAACCCAACCCGATAACAAACCGACACCGGACCAGCCCGTTAGTTATTGTGTCTAGCGCAGCCCAACCCAGCCCGAACTCTTAATGGACATGTTTTGGACTGGGCTTATAAAACCCGACATCGATTCAGCCTGGACCGAAACCGGCCCGGACCGACCCGTTGACACCCTTAATATATATATATATATATATATATATATCCCCAAGCAGCATCCATATCACAAAGATGTGTTAAAGATAAATTTATCCTTTGTGATTTCACTCGGTGTCTTAAAAATGTGTTGAAGACAAATTTACCATTCAAATATCAAATACAACATAAGAATAAAAAGGGTTAAAGTAGTACAATCAAGCATCTTCATCCCCCTCCCCAAGCTCTTCCTTTTCAATTTTCTCCCTTTTCACTGTAGAATCATCTTCCTTCTTCCAATCTTTATTTTCTTTTTTCTCCAATCTATAGATTGTCATCCCGTCTGAGTAAAAAATCGAAGACACAAAGGAATTTTGGAGAAATTCAAGAATTTCATTGGAAGGTAAAGAACGAAATATGTATTTCACGTAAATTACCATTTGCTCAGAAATAGTAGTTCAAATCAATTATCGATAAAGCGATTTGTTAAGAAACCAATAACATAAACCATTTGTAAAACTGAAACCGTTATAAAAAGGTTCACTTGAAACTGATTAATAATTGATCAGTTTAGGTTCGATTTTCATCAATAACACATCAATCAAACTGATTAATTGATTTCAAACTCTCTTTTTTTCCCTGTGGTAAAATATAGTGGAGGTACTTAATGTTTGTAAAAATTATGTTTTGGGTTTCCCATGTTTGAAAAATTACGTATGAGGTTTCAAAAATTGGATAACTTTAACTGAATGTGTTATTTTATGATAGTGCTCCTTTCGAATACAGGATTGTCAGGACAACAAGTTAAGGCTCGGTTACCTTTCTTGTTCTCCCTCCAAAAATAAGAAAAAATGTTGGTAAACAGGTTGTTCGCCTTTGATTCACATATCTCGACTCTGGTACACACTTCTAGCGAAATCTTCACACTTTAGCTTGCAACTCTTGACCGATTAATGGAGATCGCTAATAGATCTAGTCATTGGTAACTTTATCTACATCGTTGGCTCTTTTTACGCCACCTGTGAGAGCTACACAATCTTAAAATCAATCCCCCTGACATTATGATAGAAATTCTCTCATGATCTCCATGCTACCAGAAAGAAATCCAGTAGTCGTAGTTTACTATACCCAAATATCGACTTATTGGTATACGCACATAATAGATGACACTCAATGGATTTTCTCACGCCGGTATAAGGTATGAGAGGATTTGAATCCCTGACTTTGTTACTGAGAAAGCAGACTTGCGAGTGAATGATCCCTCTCTATCTCTATGATTTATGTAAAGGTTTTCTAAGGTATACGATCATATCCGTTAAAAATATTCAGCAACCGATTGAACTACCACCACTGAAGATTGAATTTTTGTTTATTAGATGGTACTGAACTGTTTTAACACCTTGAACTTTACATTGCTATAACCCGGTTGAGCCGCCACCTTAGCCAAGGAATTAAGACTTGCTTTTCGGGCGAGAGCTCTCACTCCGCTTTTCTTTCTATTCTATTGAATTTTCATGCTCCAATCCTCGATTAAACTTGCATTCCCCAGCTGGGATTGACCATAATTTACAAGAACATTCTGTAGTCTTAGTAAGAGGAGGAAGGGTTAAGGATTTACCTAGTGTGCTCGGTCAACTCCTACTTTCAGAATGACTAAGGTGGTCTTGATGGGCCAGGTGGACACGCGCCCATCATAACAAGACAGCTTACGGATTAGTTGCGGCTCAGTTGAAAGCTATGAGACTTTTTCAGAACTCTGTCACTTCATATTGATTTGTCACCCAGGACCCAGGTAGGTGATAACCAGCTTCTCACCGAGGATCTAAATGTAATATTCGATAATTTTTGATAGGATCGATAACAACACTTTTATCATTGATACTGAAATAATTATACGTGGCAATTCCATCTCTCCACGTGTTTAGGGTCCTTCCCAACTTAGAATTTGAAGCGGGCAAGGAATCCAAATCCTTTCGTCCTGGAGGTTGAGGAGGAAAAGATTCTTATTAGAGTATCGGGATGGATTGAAATCCCCTCCCGAAGAGGATCCTGCCATTGATCCAAGGGTTGGGGATCAGTTGGTCTATCAATACATGGAGAGGTGGATCGATTGAAATTCAACCCTTGGCCGGCGGCAGGTGGGCGGAGGGCGGGAGAGGATTTTTTAGCGGGATCGGATCGGCCAAATATCTTCCATTTTTAGTAATGCCACGTGTTACTCTGTAATTAGTTCCGTATTGATACGACATCGATTTCGTATCGGATTTTAAAGTGACCGTTAACTCCAACCATGCGCGTCAGTCAGACGCGGACTCCGCTGTTCTGAACTTTTCTCTTCCGAGGGTATTTGAGATTGGCAGCTAACCAGAAGCAGGAGGACGGAGATAGAGGAAGCCGGAGAGGGGGAGGGGTAGACGAAATGGTTGCCGTACGTGGAATTCTCCTGAACGAGTTGGTCCTCTTCACCGAAAATGACGAAGGAGATGTGGGTTTTCAGGCAGGAGCAGAGGCTCTTCTTCGTAGACTCAAGTATTCCAATCTCCGTGTGGTATCTTCCGTTCTTATCTTCTACGTGTTCATTCTCTTCGTTTTCTTTTGGACTATATATCTTCTACAATTTATGTATGATTGCGCACTGCTCTTGGGATGATTAGTCAATTAAATGCACCAATGGTAATGGGTCTGTCCAATTTCTTCTTGAAACATCTGTATACGTATTTTATGAATTTGTTTGGTTCATCCACCCATTGACTCCTGCTTTGAGTGGCATTCTCATTTTTTTTGGGGGAAATTTATTATCATTGGTTTCATTATTATCTTTTCGCATCGTCGAAATGGGTCTTCTAATGTCATGACAGCGGTAGGTTCAGAATCTTTTAATATTGCGAATTATGTTATAATCTTACGGACGCAATTCAACAAAATGGTAGAGACGTATCACTCCGATCTTTAGGAATTGGTTAAATGTATTAATTGATGGATAAAAAGTTATTATTTTGTGTTCTTAGGAAGAACGTCATCTAGTTGATGTAGTGTTGGTCTAGTGAGTGAAGAGGAGACTAACAGAGCAGATATTCTTTATTCTTCTCCAGGGCCCCGGCTTATACCATCCCCTTGGTCTTGGGAGTTGTATTGTTGAAGGTGATACTGTTTATTGTCATCATTTGGATTTGAACTTTTAATAGTATCAAACAGATCTACTTTCACATTTTGTTTTTTCACTTTAGCTTTGTTCTTTAGTCCCCCGTTCATCTCAGGTGCGTCTATTAGTCCATGTACGGTGTACCATCCTTAATTGTAATACGTTCTTATACTTTATCATCAGAAGACTTTAAGAAGAGAATGATCCTAGTTGAAGGGTGGACCTATAGGGGCCTTAGTGTTTAAATTAACAGGTACCAGTCATTTTGCATAGTTTTCTTGCTAGCATATTTTGTTAGGATACAAAGTTGCATCGGTGCTATTTTATTTATCTTTTTCTCTTTTAAAACGAGCTTATCATTCATTTCAAATAACTTTATTAGTTTTACTTGTTCGCTGATTAGTCTGTTTCTTCTATGGAGAAAATGCTTCTAATCAATGAACTTTTTAATTTTCTAATGTGGGCTAGGATTCACTCTTTTCTGTTTCAACTCTTCTTATCATTTGAAAGCATGGTTTCACTAAAAATTCCGATTGACAGATTACATATGTATCATTGAACGTCTAAGTAACTATCGTTACAAAAACAGAGACAATGAGATGATAACTTACAACTTCTATTATTGGAGAAACTGTTAAACGAGCATCTACTGCAACAAAAATAGAGAAGTCGAGGGCCCGCAACAAAAAGGGTGTGCCCAATGCACGAAGCTTCTGAGTACTGCCCCTGCGGGGTCTAGTAAGGGGCAGGCGTATGCAGTCTTACACCTGCTTTGCGGAGATGCTGTTTCCTGATTTGAACCTGTGGCTATCAGATTGCAATGGAGCAACCTTACCATTCCCCGTGGGCCCACAACAGCTAAACGAAAAAGACAATCTCATTTTTCTCCTCTCATAAAGGAAAGGTATACCCGGGAGCACCATCTAGGTCTTACAACTCCCTGTTTATCCATCAGATTAGCGAACTCATTTTCTGTCCTTCACGTCCAATGCAAAGAGACATTCACTTTTGAAGCTGAGGCTCTAATGAATGATGAATCTGATACATGTCCAAATCTCCTTGGCCATCCTAGAATGCATCTCCAGGGTCACTGAAGCTAAATTGCTCTCCACTAAAATATCTCCATTATCCTCTAATTCTATATTGGTTCTCTGAATATCCAATGTAGTTTTATTTTGTGTTGTGGAATGCCTTAAAGCTAGAACTCGGCCTTGTTGTTCCCCCTCAAACTGCACAGAACTTTTGTTGTATACATTTATCTTTGCAACTAAAAAAATGTGTGCACTTTTTTTTGTTAATAGTAGTTTTTATTATTTTCCCCATGTTACTTGAAAATGATAAACATTGAAAACACACACGCATTAGCAGAAAAAATACAGATTCCTATAGGAATAGTGAATGTATTTATTGTGGTCAAGAAAATTTTGGTCGAAGTCAAACCCCAAGTTATTTTTGGAATCCCTAAATATATAGATGCGTAAAATATGAATTGATGAATATGTTGTTTTGCCATATGCTTGTTTTGTTCTACCATAGCAGAATCCTTGCAAAATGGGTTGACCTAACCTTGTAGTGTAGTTGTTCTGACTTGTATACTGTTGCCTTTCTTGCAGGGGATTTGTTATGCAGCGGGTGTTTCAACTCAGAAGGTGCAAATTGCTTTTTCATAATGGTGCTTATTTTTAATTAAATTTTACATTGTTCTTTCGTGTATGTTAATCTTTTCAACTTGGGCCAGTCACTGACCCCAAAAAGAGAGACCCCAAGATGTTCTGGAATTAGCATCACTCTTGCCAGGATGCCATACACAGAGTTGATATTAGAGTTGGTCATTGGGATATTACTTTTCTATTGTTTGCTGGCATAGCCATGGATGGTATTGTACAGGATGGGTTTGAGATTCCTATTCTTTCCCAATGTGGTCATTGTTAGAATTTGGATTCCTCCTGCCAGGAACTGGCACAATTCTGATGGTCATTCTTGGCCAATCTGGGATTCTTTCGCATAGGTAGACTCTCTAGATATTGTTCTGGTGCTAGCATCTCTGCATAGTTAGGTGACTGGTTTGGGTGATTGCTTAGATCTAAAACTATGGTGCTTCTATATGGTATCCATCTTGCTTTTTTGCTTGTTATAGTGAGGTTGTTGATGGAGGGGAGAAGGGTGAGATTCTCTCATTTTATTTGTCTGATTCTTACATGGGAATGTCCAGACTCCAGACTCCACTGGAGCCTTGTGCACTGGGTACGCCCTATTTTTACATGGCCAGAGGTGCTATGGGTGATGCTGTCACCTTATCATAAAGAAAACATTGGCATCGACTCTCATTCTAGTGGATGCCTATTTTGGATAATTTCATATTTGATGAATTGCTCAACCAAGAGAGTCTCTTGGTCCTTTTTGGTTTTGGGACCACTATTCCCATGTAGTTTTTCTTGTTATCAGTGTTTCATTCGCTTTCCTTTTGCTGGTTGCCTTGTGCCTATTCTAGGCCTTATTTTGTATTAATCTTTGAATATATTTTCTCTTATCAATGCATATGCTGCCATTAAGCAAAGAAAATGCATGTGAATCAGCATTACCTAGTTTCCAGGACTTCCTTTCCTAGTAATTTGATCATTTGCATACAGCTTGAACTCCTCTTCGTCCTAGTTGTGAAGGTCAGCCAATTGGGTGTTTCATTTTGCTGTTTCCACATTTTTTTTCTTCTTTTAATTCAATTTTACCTATCGTTTGTTTTGGGTTGTTGTTTACCTTTGAACTATTTTCTCCTATTTTCTTAATTTTTTTGTCACTGATTAAGAAATATGATTCTTTGAGAACTTCTGAACTGAATTAATCCTGATGATGTCATAATTAGCTGTACAATTGATGCCTCAAAAAATGTTCTGAACCCTATTTTTGGTTTTCTCTCAATGTTCTTTTCTTGTGGTGTATTTAAACGTGAATCATCTCCTTGTAATTTGGATTCCAGTTTAGTTGGTAAAATCTATGATTGTTGATCCCACAAACCTGGGTTCGGAACTTGTACTCTCTTACAAATAGTCATTCCCAAGGATACAGTTTTTTGCGTTTTAGGTGGCTGTTTCTGAATTCCCTGTGTTTTGAAAATGCCAGCATGCTTGGTTGGTAAAATAAGTAAGTGTTGACACTATTACTTGGGTTTCAAATCTGTAATCGCCCACTAAAAATAGTAAGTCGCAGTCACTGACCAGCTTTTCTATATTTAAAAAAAAGAATAAAAAAAAGAAAAAAAAGACACCATGTTGGGGCAAGTTGGCAAAAGACTGATTGGCAGTAGTATTTGCATTTTGTTTCTGATTCCATCTTACACAGGACAAGTCTTGTGTTCATCCATGTGACTCAATTCAGTTAGTAGTTTCTGAAGATGTTTCATTTCTTCTTTTGTATAAGGAGATCGAAGGCGTCCTTGGGGTAGATTATGAGGATGGCTAGTTTGTGGTATGTATTGAATGGGTGGAATCCATCAAATAGTTCTTATAGGTAGATGCTAGGTGGTGATCTAATATATGGTCATCTTGACCGAATGATTGCAAGTAAAATGTCTGAAAAAATGGTGTAGAAAAGTGATTGTACATGGGATGGTTATAAACATCTACTTTGGTGGGTTTCTATTTGTGCTATATCCATTGTAATGTCATTTTTGTGATTTAGCTATTGGTGAATCTCAGCTTTCGTCTTTAACATTTGTTCCTTTGTACTCCTTTCTTTTACACAAGCGCAACCAACTTCTTTTTTGTTTCAAAATATTTGATATAACAAAAGAGTTTGTTTAATGTTACAAATCCTGCTACATTTTGGCACACCTAATACTTGAAAGTTTTCCATGATCACGAGGAGTATTCACTTCATTTTTCTTGAGCTTGACTATCTTCCCTGCTTTGCATAGATGACATTTCTTAAGAGAACGACAACTCTCTATTTGTTAGATTGCTTTATGTGGAATGCATCTTCTGTGAATGATGATATCCATGAGATCTTGCTGTCATGGGGTGACATTGGAGAAAGTTGTTTCTATGTTGCTACTTGTGAAGACGAGGACTTCACTCTTAAGATCAGTAATCATGGCTGGATCCCTGTTGTTAAAAGTGAGTTCCTGATCACCTCTTTGGAAGTTGAACATGAAATTTTTCGTTGCCTTACCATTGGGATGTGTATACACAACTTTATGGATTAGTCAACATCCTGAAAATGTAAATATGGCATATATGCATGAGACCAAGCATTTTAAAGTCCCATCAAAGGATTTGTTAGTCAAATCTCATTGGTTGAGGTTATCCATATAGTCTGTAACTTTCTTTCAGACCATTTGTGACACTTTTCTGACTGCAGAAGATTGGTTATGACCTGAGACACCCAAAAACAAATAGGAAATAGATACCATTATGATTTTCTGTTAACATGCCTTAAATTTTGTTCAAATTTCTTTCCCCTGTCTAAGCATTCTTCCATGACTAACTTTCCTTTTCTTTTCCTCTTTTTTGCGGCTACATTATGCGAGCCTTTCTGACAATATAGAAAACAAGATGAAATTATAATAGGATAACCCCTTGGGCATCAGATTTTATGGGTCACAAGACTCACAACCACAGAATGGGTTTAATTTATGAAGTATAAGATCTCCAGCTTGGGAAAAATCAGATGTTGGGTCCCTTATGCCCCAGATTAGTGTAATGGATACTTGGATAGTATGCCTGTAGTTCAAATATGCCAATCTTGGTAAGTTGTGGGCGCAACAATATTTTTACAGGTTCAATTGCTGGCCTCATAGTTGGTTTAGAGAAGGATTTGAGAAACCCTTTCTGTATCCTAAGAAACTAGCAGGCTCAGCCCTAATATTATCCATGTGTCTTATCTCTTTATTTATGTGACATATAGTCATATAGATAGATGGTCTTTTGTGTGTGTGTGTGTGTGTCATGTATTTAAATTATATTACAATTGATTCACACTATGATCAGAGTGCCTTTTTATGTGAACCTCATCTCAACGTCTGCCCTGCAATTCATGATAATACACTGAAATAGAAGTTTCTGAAAACTTCAGTATGACCATGTCAGTCATTTGGACCATGCCCTTGTGAAGTCTGTGTTGGTGGATGGACCATATCATCATATCCTCACTCATTTATTACTTACATACGTTTGTTGTATTAAATATAATTGAGTTATACAGTACAAAAAGAATGTTATGTAAGTTTAAAGGAGGAAATGTATAAAAACTACAAGCTTCTCCTCTTATCCTCCACATAATATTCAACCCCCTCCTGTGCACTTTTTTTTTGATAATTGCTCCTGTGCAACTTTCTTTCCTTCTGCCACAACTGCTGTCATGCAATTTCTATCTTAGCCGAGCATGACTGCAGCATCACTGACTGATAAAACAAGATTCTGCTTTTCTCTTCAGGGACTGAAGGTGTCAGTACAGCAGAAAATTTGAACTTGCTGCATATTAACAAGCTTGAAGAATTGCCTTTCACTGTTTGTCGTTTTTATAGAAAGGTTGCTGGAAGGAATTTTGGTTCCTATCTTTCCTTTTCAATATTTTTCAATCTAGGATTATTTCTCCTGTGAACATGTTACATGCATATAGTTTATGTTTATCTGATGGATGGCATAGAGGTTTGTTGAGCGCAACTATTAATTGCAAAATCAAGAAGCATTGGCCTTTTTTATTTAAAAGAAGGCAACTAGTTGGTTATTTTTATTTAATTTCTTTATGAGTACCTATAAGATTTAAGACCAAGTCATCAGTCTAATATGGAAAGGCTAGAAGTAAGCAACTAATCTCACTTGTGAAGGATTAAAGAAACACTAGAAAACATAATATGTAAAAGAACTTGATGAATCAGAAACCACTTAGTGTACTTTTTATTTCTGTGATATTTTGTTTCAGTTTTCTCTCTCTTTCTATTTCTTTTACAATTTGAATATTATATACGTGTTTCACTGGTCTGGTGTAGTGAATGAGAATTTTCGAGGGTCCTCATGAGGCAGAATGCAGACACATGTCGCAAACAAAATGATCTCCATCTCTCAACATTTACCTGATTAGATGAATGCGACCATCATATATATCCTAAATTGATTTTAAAGAACAGCCATTTGCCTAACAATTTTGATTCTCTAATCAGGCTGATTCTGGCCATTGATTGGTTCATGAAAAATTATTGCATTGATATATTTTATTTTCACTCAATGGTAGTCTGTAGATGGAATCTATTTATCTATCAACAAGGGGAATACAAAACATGTCAGGAGGAATTCTTCCTTTTGCTTGTGAAGAAGGGATTGGATAATTGAATTCCAACCCTTATGCTTTTCTCTCATACTTATCTTGGATTTCGTGTACTCAATTCCCCTCCATTCAAATGTAATGGTGGTGCAAGGCAACTTGACTGTCTTGCCCAAGAAAAATTTTCTATTCCCTAGCAAGCATTCCCACCCAAACCTGGACCAGGCCTGACAAGCAGATTGTGAAGGGGCAGACAATTCAGGTCATACAGAATAGGAATATTTATTATCCTTATAAAAATCAAAGGGGTACATTGAATGTCCCCCACCTGAAAGGTAAGAAAATAAGAAAGAGTTAGGAAATAAGTAGAATACTGGGAAAGGGACCATACTGGTGGTAAGTCATATATGCAAGTATGCCCTAGAAATTCCACTTCTAGCTAGTGAATTGGTCATCTCATTGGCCAATCTTTGGGTCTAAATGACTGAGGTTTCCAAGCTGAATGATATGCTCCATTTTTCTCACAAGTAAACCATTCCACTAACCATAATCAAAACTCTCTCTGCCAACATCTTCCAAAAATTCCAACCTGTAGAAGTGACATAACCTGAACTCAAACAGCATACCACTTCCTGCTAGTGTTTTGAGTTAAAAAGATTTTTTTTTATCACAGCAGCATTTAAGAATGCTTCCCGACTACAAGAAGGTCTTCGGATCCTCAAAGAGAACTGTGTTTGATGGAAGGAAAAGGCAAGGGAGACCAAATTGCTGTAGTGTAGTGCAGGAGTGCGCTATGTATGATTGCTGAAAAATAGTTTACTGATAGAGATCCATTGTACCGTTCAAGACAGTTTTTAGCTAATGAATCTTTAAGAAGGAAGAACCGTGTCATGAAAGATTCTGGCATAGCTAAAAGTTTAAAACCTTGAATAACTTGTTTGGATTTGGACTATCACCATGCTGGCTATTATTGAGCTATCAAATGAGACACCACGTTGCTGCACTTATAATTTGGCACATTAGTTTTGGTTATTTGTTTGTTCCTTCTCACTTACAAGATGGTTTTGCTATACAAGTTTTAGGTCACGAGTGCAATCATGGAGCTTTCAACTATATTAGCAGGCCTTTCAGTATATTTGATTAGATTTTATTGTACTTTAAATAAATCCATAACATCTGTTTTATGTTTGCCATTATACGCAGGGAACAGGTAGTAGTGTTGTGACCGTTGGTTATATAATGAAACCTTCTCGGGAAGATGATTTTGCAAAGGTAAGTCCTCTACGTAGATATAATAGTGGTAAGTGTAAATGTGAGAAGTGATCCAATATGCAATGACTGTACACCATAATTTTGAACTACTAAGTTTAGAGGCCTACAAAAGATTATGTATGGGAAACGGGACTCTCCATTCATAGGATTTCAACTAGGAGATCTGATACTGAATACCCGCCTTGTTGAGTCTTTACAACCAGCATAACTATAAGTATTTTATGTGCCATTTGTTTATTTTGTGAATAAAATTGATAGATCGGCTAAAATCATATGATCTGTGCCCCCAACCCCTTGATTGGTTGGACCTCATAAATTGCCTGGCCTTGTTTGTACTTTGCAGCAATACTGTTTAAACCAACAGATGAAGTTTATACCATTTTCAATTTAACTTCTTCTTATTTTAATTGCCTTATGAGGCTTACTTCTCTTCTGGTTTTGCTTTTGGACAGAGAGGTGCATTCCCTATGTATCCTACTCAAAATGGGTTGATATTTGTTCCTCTCACATTTGATCTCCCTCTTGAATCTCAACTGCAAGAAGTTGATGTAGTTCTTCATAAAGCAACTGATGAAATTGTTACCATTGATTTGAGCAGTTCTTCAGAATTTTCAAACAGAATCTCTTATTCCAAGGGCATGCAGGAATTGGAAAGGTATATTCAAAGGCTATTTAACTGCTTACTGGTCATTGTGCTTAGAATAATCAATAAAAAATGGATTAACATGACTTCGTTTAATTAAGCCCTTGGACTTGAGAGAAATTATCCTTCCATCTCTTTCTTCCCACAAACATCAGAATGTCACTAAAGGGATGGCCCTACTTCAAAATCTTCCTCTAAGCAGATTTGATGAGCATCCTTTGACTTACATACCTTTTCATTCTTTGAAGGAAAGGTTAAATTTAGCAGCACTTCATGTGAATCTCTTCCTCAGAATTCACAGTATACACTATGAATGTATTCCGCATCAAACTGACAACGCAGCTAGTTTTGATTCTTTGCAAGAGAAAAAAGCCTATTGGAATATCCTGACTGACCTTAGATGGAGCTAATGCACATTGTAAGGGTGTGTCCAACTTGACAGCCCTAAACTCAACATGGGAGTGCATTTGTATATGTATATAGTAGTTACATTCTTCCTGTGGGCAATCTCTTAAGCGCAACCAGTCTTGAGAGCCATCAACTCTGCTCTAGTTGTATCCTCTTTCCCCATGGTGCCTAGGAATTCATCAACCACAACACCTCCACCAGATAGTCTAACTACTCCCCTTATTCCTGAAGGTCCGGGGTTCTCTAGAGAACAACAGGCTATATTTAGCTTGGGCACTCCATCAGGAGGTGGCTGCCAAAGAATTATCCTATTTGATCTTCTTTTCATAAGGAGCAGAGGAACCTGGGTGTTCTTCTCTTAGACCTTGTATGATTTAGAACTGTAAAAGGGGACAGATCACCCTGTTTAGTAAATTATGTATATATAAAACAAAATTGGAAATCAGTTCATCTCTTATAAACACGGATTTAAGGGATGTAGATAATTTTAAAGCTTATTTTCTGTTTCCAGTGATGCAAAATGAATAGTTTTTCCTACAATTTCTATCATTGGACTTTTTCTTACACAGGTATCTTCAACATCATCCGGAATGTTGTGTAATTGACCCACTCAATAACATATATCCTGTGCTGGATCGGCTAAGGATTGAAGAGATTCTACTTGGGTTGGAAGATGTGAACAGAGAAGGTCGATGTAGAATCAGGGCCCCACATTATATAAAGGTTTTTTGGTCAGATGGTGCTTATTTGCTATTTATTTTGAACTTCCCAAATTGAATGGAAGCAATAACAATAATAAACTTACAATTTCAGTTTTCTTAGTCATCTAAAAAAAAGATGATACATTCGCTTGTCTTATTCATGTATTGTTGCTCTACATACTGAATATTAACAAAATTAGCTAGTTCCTAAAATAAAATTCACGAGTTACTTTGTTAAGTGGTTTCATGGGTTCCCTACTGCGAGAATTTTAAATCTCTAATATTTAATTGTGTATGTCTTTATTGTTTATTTGGTTGTTTTAATGGTTTCATTTGTAATTCTTTTGGTGTAAGCAAGTGAAAGATACATTACCATTGCCTTATAATTTTAACAAGCATTGGACCTGTGTCTCGTGTCCCTAACTCAGGTTAGCTTTGCTTGAAATACATTGGTATCATCTCGAATCAGTTGTTCACACTTGTGCATGAAGTTCATTAGCATTTGAAGTTGTATATCATTTCAAATCAGTTGTTCATACTTATGTATGAATTTCATTAGCATTTGACTTTGTACTGAGATACATATTCTCTTCAGGGGAAATCCTCCCTCTCAGATGCTTAAACAGAACACTGATACGGGCCCAGGATATTCAGTAGTTCCTGAAGCCCAAGACCAAAAAAGTGGGTTGGTTATTCACTACTCAGATCGTTTGCATTGTGCATCACTGAACTCTTTTCTCAACTTATATCCTGTCAGTCTCTACATAGCTATTAGATCCGTTAGGGAACTTCCAATCTTACTGTGAACAATAAACCAATAATAAATCTTCTAACTTGGGATCTGATAGATCTCTGGCTAAGGCTACCCCTCCAGATGAACCAGGAAGCTACAGATAAAGTCGGTGGAGTCAGCCCATTGGAACCAATGAATTGGAGAGGATCATAAGGAGAATCTGTTATAAAGAAAATTTCCACATTCTTGAGTCTTCTTTTCTTCCCACTTAAAACAATCTCTTCCAAGTCTTGAAGGATCTGTAAACACTCATTTACAACTTGATATTGGAGAAACCTTCAAAATAAGATTATCAAAAAGCACCCATCTTGCATCCTGAAGTAGCGGTTGGTTTCTGAGATCTTGTACTGGGGGACCAATCCATTTAGCTGTGGTTATCTTTCACAAACTCACACCACCTTCAAACTGTTCATTCCTGGAAAACTATTCCCCTACATATTTCTAACTTTCAATGACTTTCTAGTCACAAATTCACCATATCTATTGAGTTTTCCAATGGGTCTAATCATGATCCAGATTCAAATCAAATTTGATCTGGTTTTATATAGGGTGGATTTTGTTGGTGTGCTACTTAGAAAAGACTCTTTTAGGGTTGAAATCTGCTACCGCGTACTGGAATTCCAAACCCTCTAGACAGACTGACCAGGGACCTTTGAACCCACAGTAACTTCAGACAAAACCAACTTCTCGACATGGGGAAATTAAAATGGTGAAAAGCAGTGGAGTGAACATTTTGGTAAAGGTTCAAAAGGGTTGGGATGGACAATGTAGCAACTGGAGAAGTCCAATATGGAGTGGCCATCTGGTTGTGTTGGACCATGTGATCAAAGACAATTCCCTATGCCCCAGGGGGGGGGGGGTTGTTCCCCTCATATTTAATGGTTGGAATGATCCATCAGTCATCCACTTAGCTCAAGTATTTGTTCTGAGCTTCTGTAAGCAGCCTATTAATATTATTAATAATGCTAGTAATTATTATTGTTATTGTCATCATCATGTACCTTCTGTGCTGGTTACATATGTAACTAATCGTTTTGTGAAATCTTAATTCAGTTCTTTAGTTGGTCAGTGTTATGTTGTGACCAAGGTTCTCAATTACGGTTTCGGGGCTGGTTTCAGCCAGCCTCAAAGCCGAAACAAAAAATATTTCGGCCGAAATGGGGCTGAAATCTGGGATTTTATCTGGCTGAACTTGAAACTTTAATTAAATAATAATAACTTTTATATTTCATTTACTTAAGATATGATTCATAAATAAGAAAACACCTCCCATTTGAATCCAATAAAAATAGTTTAAAATTCAAACTTCAAAAAGATAAAAAGTCGACTTTCCAGTTCAAGAACAAAGCTGGATTTTCGATCGTGGGGCGATTTGCAACTTTTAAATGCTAGTTTTTATCTCCAATCTAAAATTCCATAAATCTTATTAGAGTAAAACATCACTAAAACCAAGATTCTGCCAAAATAATCTTTTGTTTTGATGTCCGAAAAATTATTTCGATTTAAACAACTTTAAATAGCATTCGCATACTTCAAACAAGATTTGACTGGAGTGTAACTCCTTTAATATAACTCGGATTCAAGCAATGTTAAATTTTTTGCAACGCTAGCATAATCAGCGTAACTCTTTAATAAACATTTAGTTAAATGATATTAGTCATAAATAAGTGTCATGTGTCGTATATTATCCCTCTCCCTCCTGTATATTGTTCTCTCTCTTGTACCACTTTGACTTTTGAGTGAAAAAGTAGAGATTTTGGAGAAAAAATGAGGTTTCAGTTGAAATCTCCTCGGAACTACCCCTTTTAGTTGAAACTTGTATTTTATATACTATGGTCAGGCCAGGTTTCGAACGAAATCACTGTTTCGGTCGAAACCTGGTTGAAAGAGTCCGAAATTACTTACTTTTTAATTTCAAAGATGCATCTAGTTTTTCGGCCGAAACCACTAATTTCGGCCAAAATTTAGAACCGTGGTTGTGACTATGTGGTACGTTCTAACCTCCAAGGTAGGCTAATCTGAATCATTTCTGTATCCATTTGGATTCTATGTCAGATCCAATAATATTAGATCTGTTGGACCTTAATGAGATCTAGATCACACATGTTATTAATTGGATCCAGATATGCCTATAGCCGATTTGAATCCAATACCTTTTCAGCCCTAAGACACATCTTTCCAAGGAAAATCATGAGAGGACTCATTAGTTCCATTTGACTGGTGATTGCAAGTCCCATATTTGCATCTAATCACCATCCATCATGTAAAATATATTGTGATTTTATAGTTGTTAGACCATAATTCCCTGTGAAAGTTGAGAAATGAACATTGGTGGTATGTAGCTCCCTTCCCCCTTCCCACCCCCTCTCTCAAAAAAGAAGTAAACCTTTGAATTGTTGAGATTTTTCTTTTCAAGAAATTGGATTTCATCTCCTAGTTCATAAAATAGGTTATCTATGTTGCGGTTGAGGATAAGGGGGATTTCTCCATTGGCTCTGTCCAATTTTGGATTATTTTAACTTTCACTTGTAGTTTCAGAATCAATGGGTATTAAAATGTATCCCCGAGTTATGCATAAACTTTCAAGTGGATGGGATCAGGTGAGAGTCTTCTCATTTGGAGATGGAATAGAAAATCATTATGGATTGGATGAGATTCAGGCTTGGGATGGTTTTCACTAATAGGTTAGTACTTTCCAAGCCAATAAAGGTGTGTCTTTTCAATGAATACTAGGGATTTTATTTTCTGAAGGTGTTCAGATTCTTTCGTATCTTCACATTTTGTGTATTGATCTGTGCATATGTGAGTTTGCTGACATCTTTACCCTTTTTATTCTCAAGTTCAGTCATATGTGTTCTTAATATGCAGGTTGACAATTTCAATGAGGCTAATTTGGGAGAAAGGCTATCGGAAGCCAAATTGCATCTTCCAAGTATTGTAAAACCACAAGTTGCTTGTGGGGTTGCCGATGCCCACAGTATGGTATTAAGTTTTTGCCTTCATAGTTCCTGTTTATTTTGAGGGTATGATTTTATATACATCTCAAGCTTCTTGTCTTATGAAATTCAAATTTAATATCTTCACTCAAAATTGAGCTGCTACTAACTTAACTTGGATGTAAGCCTGTAAGTATTAAGCATTAACTGAAATGTGAAGTTTATAGAAATTTATTTTGATAGGAGAATTTTAAAATCATTAAACAAATTCACCAAGAAGTCTCCCTACCTCATTTTCTAGTATATTCTCCAAAATTTTAATTGATTTAGTTGTAGTGAATTTGGAAGTCAGAAGCAACTTATGTTACATTTGCCTGTGAGTACTTATGTTAGGGATGGGAAGGAGTCATTCTCCTTGCTGCAATAAATTTATCATTACCAAAAAGAGGTTGAGCCATATTAGGGGTAACCACTTCTTTACCCAACTCATCTGACTTGATTAGTTCCAGGAAACAAATGTCTGCTTGAGACCCGGGACAGGATCTTACGATCAGTTATGGTACCAGCTCATGTGTCCCACAAGGAACCAACTTGTGAGTTTCTGGCCAACCCAAGGACATTTTATGGGTCATAGCAAAGAGTTAAAGTTTTATTCAAAAAGTAATTTAAAGCGTCTCTAGCCATGAGGTATAGGCATATAAAATTCTATTTAGATTTTTCACCATAATTTTGTTCATATTCCAAAACAAAAGCAATTATCAGATTTTTTTCCCCCTCTGATCGATTGGAATAATTAGATCGTTCTGCGCGCATGTAACAAACTAAAGGTTGTGCTTCTAAGAAATCTCTGGTGTTGCTAGTTTTAGAGTAGCTAGTATATACTAAATGTCTAAAGTTTATTGCACATGTCCTGTACACTTTTGTATTTTGTAAAGCCGGAAATATGGATGGCAATTCCAAGACCATCCTGCCCAGCCCGTCTGAACCCCAGCTGAGTAAATGTTGATTAAGAAGCAGGCAAAATTATTGGGTTGGCCTATTAGCACAATTAATAAATGTTCTCGGCTCTTGCTTGGTCACTGATCTGAAGTGCTGGAAGCCTCCCTCTGTTCCAGCCTGAATCTGCCCGATATGTAGCCCAAGGCATCGTAGCTCAACCTTCCTGGTGGCCACCCCTTCCATGGTACTTTTGTTTATTTATTTTTTCATCTGGGTTTTGGCGCCTTATTTATTTATTTATTTTTTGGAGTGGGGGGGGGTGTTTTATGTCCTCCATGTATACCTCCGTTTCAGAAATATTGGCCACTTTTTGGCTTCTTATTGTCCCATACTTTTAGCAAGCACAATTCCCCCCTCAACCCCCACCCAAAAAACAAAAAAAAAACATACAATAACCCTTGATATGGTATGAACTTGTCTTTACTTTTGTTAGGCCTTCTAACATCTATATAATAATTACACGGGGAGTTGAAAACATGCTTTGATAAGTGGGAGTTTGATGTATCAGTCAAGTCTTTTTTGAATCTGAGTTATTCAAAGAGGCCAGTCATTGGGGATGCAAGAACTATTATTTGGAATATATTTAAACGAGGCCAAAAGTTCTGTACATGGCCATGTACGTACATGGTTGACACTTCAGCTATCAGATAAGAATAAAGTTACAACTGTGTAATACCATTTCTGCTCCCCTACAGGATGAAGGCGGCTGAGTGCATACATGACCGTGTTTGAAAATTAGATGCTTTTAATAATGCTTATTTTTTAAGCATTTATTTTAAACTTTTCCAGGTATTTTCATGGTTAATAAATTTGATACATGTTCGTTTTGATAATGGGTATCTTATCATCCGGAGTCAATACCATATATCAATACTGCCAGGACAAGTTTGGATGACAATTTCTTCATGACCTACTTATGCTACTATTCTCCTTCCCTTCCCCCTTTTTTTTTTCGTTGTTGTTGTTGTTGTTGTTGTTTGGAATTCATTAATCATTGTATAGTTATTTAATTTGCAAATCAATAAATTTGTCTCATTCTGGTTCTGGTAACTTTTTCTTATGCTGTAGGCTATTGCCTTTAGAATTGAAGATTTTGAGGACCTATCTGTTCCTCTTCCAGCTGTTATTCAGGTACACAATAAATGATTCTTTTGTAATTATTTCATTTTACCTTACTTTTTGCTTCAACCTTGATAGTATCACTATTTTGATGATTTCTACTGTTCTTGAGGGAGATTGATAATAACTTGACAGCCAACTTTTTCATTGATTAGATCACTATTACTCTATCTACATGATATATATGATGGGCTAGCTCTATACTTGAGCATTGATTCAGGATCTTGGACCATTTGTTTTTCTGATGCAGTCAATCAAACCCTAGATCTTTATTTAGAAATTAAGGCTATGAAGGCACAACACAGGCCCTGATTACAATAGAAACCAGAAAAAGAGGCTTGCTGGATTCTCTGTTCTGGCAGATTGTAATATAAGATTATGAAAGAAGCAGAGAAGAAAAGAGGGAGATAGGAGGAAATGATAGGGAAGGGAAAAGGTAGGAGGGGAAGAGATTGAATCGATGAGAGAAAGGGGGAGAGAGAGAATATCTTGCTGTCCAGTAAGGAAGAAGAATGACAACCGCAATGTGAGAGAGAGAGAGAGAGAGAGGGTTGGGACGGGAAGAAAAAGAGGTTCACAAACACACAAACTCTTCAAAACTTCCATTCCATAAAATAAAATAAAGAAAAGAGTACATCTGTATTTATAGGGTTTTGGACTTTTATCTTACTAAAAACAAAAAAACCCAGAAGAAAGTAGAAGAGTTAGGACTTTAAGAAACACTTACTTGCTACTTAAAACTTTCCTAGGATATATAGGGAAAGGGCACCACAAGATCCCCATGCAAGCTAAGATGTAATACCTAATTAAGCTTCCCTTACACGACATATATGGGCCCACTAATAAAACTTAAATAAAATACTATTACAAAATTTAAATACTATCCCATGTTTCAAAGCCTATGTTATTACAACATACCCAAATGACAAGATACAATTTGGAGGTCCGAAGATCAATCCGCATCCAGTGGTGGAGATAATGCCCCTCATCATTTTTGCATTTGTCCTTGATCCTAGTGGACAAGTTCTTTACCATATGAAAGTTCTTGACTAATTACATGAATCATGTGATCCGAGAAATGGTTCCAATTGTGGCCTGTGGTGCTTCTGCACAGAAGATTAGTTTTATTTGGCCTGGTTTTCTTGCAAATGGAAATGATACTAGTTTCGAACAAATAAAACTCCTATAGATTGATTCTAATTGACAAACATCCAACATAGCTGATTCTTGAAGATCAAACCCTCCTAACATAACTCTGATATAATATTGAAAGACTAGGTTTATCATTTTATTAGACCAACAGATACAAAAGACTTATGAGATACAAAAGACTTTCATAAGTAAGTGGGTATCTAATTAATTAACTAGACATAGGAATTATAACCTCGAGATACTACTGAAAGAACCTGAACAGTTTATAAGTCTGAAAGATCTAAAACAGTTAATAAGTCTTACTGTTACCAAAGCACCTCTAAATAATAGATTTACTATGTCCATACTTTGATTGCACTTAAGCCATGAAAATACCCTTGTGGGGCCAAGAGAAGAAATCCTTCTTTCTTATTGAATTTAGGGTTCCCTTGCAGTGAGGGAGAGATGTTGGTGTTCTGTAAGTCCACAGGATGAATTCTCAGTACATGAACCATTTGGTTCCCATGTCTCCTTTAACGTTTGAGTCTTCCTAAGGAAAGCTCATAGGAACAAGATACAGTTCATCTGATCTTTAAGGTTTACTACGTTCCAAAATTTCCTGTCTCAGTGAGCAAGATAGAGAATACATCAACCACTTTCACCCTGCCACTTTGTCTTATTAGTATGCTTTCCAAATTTTATCACAAAGTTAGACCGTCAGGGTTTCCATGTGGTGGTATTAGAGCTGTTTCTGAACCATGGAGGGTGGCCGCAAGGATTATTTACATTTATGGCTTCCTCTTTACCTGTGGCCGAAGTGATTGCTTTGGTTTGTTGTCCTCAACTTTGGTGAATTTTGAGGCATGAAATTCCTGTTTTATTTAGAATTAGGACCCCATTATTTTGGAAGCCAATCTCGGTTTCGCTCCTTTCTAGTGTCCAATCTCTTGTTTTTTGAAAAACTCCTTTTTTACTATGGTAATAGTAAAGTGTTTTACGCCATGCATTAAAAGGGGAGGGGGGAAATTGAAACTGCTGCTTCCAAGCTGGAGTGTTGGTCAAAGTTTTGAGACCAGGTGTTGATGAGACTGACTATGATTGCGGTAAACAAGAAAAGTCTACTTAGATACTGCTGTCCTTCCATTAGTTGTTTCCTCCTGTTCTTTGAGGTAATTTCTGTATGATTCGGTCTCACTCTGATCATTCATTAAAAAGGACGTCCCAGTGCACGAGGCTCCTTTCACTGATCATCTGATTGAAGCTTAACCATCCATTTTCAGGCCGAGTTACCATTTTATCAGAGTTGCATTACCCTCATATGGTTGTATGTCAATGATTATGGTACACTACTAGGTCAATTTTAGTCGACTGGAAATTATGACTTGCTCTCTTCTTGTGCAGCATATGGAAAAGCAAATATTTATTATCTTTAGTAGCATAGATTTTTTACCCAATTATATGTTTAAAATGTAAAGGTGCATATTGTTTGAACTGCAGGAATATGTAGATCACTCGTCTTTGCTGTTCAAATTTTATGTCTTGGGTGAGAAAGTTTTTCATGCTGTCAAGAAGTCTATGCCTAATGCGGATATTTTATTCTCTTCATATGAGAAAAATGGACTCAAACCTATTACGTTTGACAGGTGCATCTCTCTCTGCTTTTTGTCCTTTGTTCTATCTGTATTCAGGTTTCAGTGACAAGATCATATCTGCCCGTCTTTCCTTCTGCAGCTTGAAATCTCTGCCCATTGCTAAAGAAGATGAGCAATGCAGAGATGAGGTCTCCTCCAAGACCAATAAACATTCTCTTGATCTGGGATTGGTGACAGATGCAGCAAATTGGCTTAAGAGGACACTGGATCTTACCATCTTTGGTTTTGATGTTGTTGTAAGTAACATTTCTAATTTGCAACCATGATTTCCTACTGTAACAAAATAGAAAATAAGAGAAGATGGAGAGAATCGATGTGTATTCCTCTCCTCTTGGTAGTTACTATTTATAAATAAAATAAAATGGGTAAAGTGATTGGTCTAGGACTCCACAAGATAAGGAGTCCTAGTTACATTAGAAGTAGGAATTCCATATGTCAACATGGCAAAGAATCTTAGATAAACAGTAAATCCTAGTTAAACAATAATACTAGTCTCTTAATTGCATATAATGAATTAAAGATAAGAATGACTAAGTTATGAATTTAACTTAATCTCAAAGACTAAAAAGGCAGCCAGCTTGGACAGTTGGTCAGCACTAAGTTAAGTGACACTTAGACAGGCTTAGGTGACATTCAGACATCATAACCAAAACCGTACAATCTTTAACACCTACAATCCTATGTTTTGGTGTGTCTTAATGGATTCTAGTATTTCAACCTAGATTTCCTACAATCCTACGTGTTGGTGTGTTTTAATGGATTCTAGTATTTGCAAGAAAGGAGTTATATTATCACAATATGAGTGAACTGGAGGAAAGTGTTGGGCCCCCAGTATGATGTCAAATAGAAGTTACATATGCTAGCAGACCGTAAGTGTGGAGTGTATATATATATATATATATATATATATATATATATTAATGCTCCACAATCCGGAAGACTCGGACTTGTTGCTTCTGTGTGGTCTACACCATCTATGAATGTGAACCGATTGATAGCTTACTCTCTTTTTCTGGTATACAGTCAAATTGGTTGCTAAAAATCTAGCCCCAATATATATGACTATTTATTTTACTACTGTTTTCTCCTCCTCTATTTCTTTTTGAATTGTTAATGTGTGCCTTGTGTTATTCTCACTATTAATGCATATATATATATATATATATATATATATATATATATATATTTTTTTTTTTTTTTTTTTTTTTTTTTCCCAATTGGAATTTTCAGATTCAAGAAGGCAGTGGAGACCATGTCATTGTGGATGTGAACTACCTCCCTTCATTCAAGGAACTACCCAATGATGTTGCCATACCTACATTTTGGGATGCTGTCAAGGCCTCATATGATTCAAGAAAGGCCAAGCTAAGAAAAGGCCCATTTCCCTGATTGCTTTTTCTCTAGGAGTTTTGGTCTCTACAGAACAAAGTTGATCAAGAGAGGATGCACAGCACTAGTTCAACTGATCAATGGCATCATGAAATGAATTTGGTTGATACAGTTTTTCTGTTGTACTTAATCGACTTGGGACTCCACAATACCCATGTATGTCCATCTTATCTATCTGATTATCTATTTTCAGCCATTTACAGATATGTCTATGCATCTAGTTAGGCCCTGGATTTTAAAAGCTTTTTTTTGTCACTTGCAGAACTCTGTTTGAATTGAAACATTGACATTTAATAATGAGACATTGCGATCTACTTATTTATAAGATTTAGGGTTCCATCTGGTGTGCCATGTGGCAGATATTCTAGCCATTCTATAACATTTGACAAATGTGATAAAATCAAGGCGAATAAGTGGATCTAGCTCTACTTCCATTCTTGGTGTTCAATATTCAATGATCGAGGGAAAATGCAAACCTCGCAGATTTCTTTTTTTATCTTCAATAAGAGGGATTCTGATGCCCAAGTTCTGATGTGACAAGCTCAGATAACACAATTTAAGTCATCGTGGTGAGGTGAGCAAAAGTCATTTATGAGTTGCCATGCAGTCTTTTAATCACGCTACTCCAATGTTGCTCATGATCAGGTGATCGGATTCTGCCTAAAATTAGAGATGTAAATAGATACGAGTATGGGGATCCGCATCGTCTCCTCCCAGTGGTTTGGGAGGACAGTGGTTCTCCGAGAACCACGTGGCAACCATCCGAGATAGGTTGCCACTGTCCTCCCAAACCACTGGGAGGAGACGATGTAAATCCCGAATATGGATATCAATTGAATGGATACACATACAGATGTGAATCGAATTTGGATCGATTATCTGTTTACATCTCTGACTTGTGCAACCTGGACCCTCCTTCCTCCTGCGGATACGATTCGATATCAATCCATGTTTCTTATTTAATCTAGTCTCATTTTTTTTTTCTCATCCTTGTGAATCTATCAAATCTTCAAGAACCCTCAAGATTATTATCTAATTGTTATTTATTATTAGTTAGATGTTTCTTCTGATAGATTATGTTTCAGATTATCCAATTTCAGATCTGGATACCTCTCCAAATTCAGATCCGGATACCTCTAACAGATATGGATGCAAAGTTCGAAATTTCGACTATCTGTTTATGTCATTGATTAAATTTAGTCAATTTGATGAGGGAGATCAATGGCATGGCTGGTACCAAACGATCGGTGCCAACAGATTATGAATTCAAGATCAGCAGTGGCATGGACCACATGGTTCATAATTCATAGGGTCCTAATTCCGGAAGGTCTGTTCCCGGTTCTTCAATGGCAAAGCAAAGCAAGGAATCGAATCCTCTCCTCCACGGCTCCCCGGCTCCCACCCCATCCAACCGTTGGAGGGGATTGGAGTTTGAGCCAGCTCACCCCTCCAACGGTTGGATGGGGTGGGAGCCGGGGAGCTGTGGAGGAGAGGATTTGGACGCAAAGCAAACGGTTTGGGTTTGGGAGACTGGGATCATTTCTATCTTGTTCCGGCTTTGTTTTAAAGAAATTCCTGTCTAACCCAATATTCCGGTATAGTGATAGCTAGGCTCGGCTCTCGAGTGCCACGTACGTATGTTTCAATTTTGTTTTTGGGTAAATTACACAGACACCCCCTCTATTGTTGTGAAATTAACAGAACTACCCTGCTTTTTCAAAAGTTACACAGAATGCCCCTCTAACAATGCTATCATACAATCTCACCCCTACTGTTACTTTCAACTTAACGGCAGATGGTCAAAATTTTTTAAAGACAAAAATACCCTTTGTTCCTCTTTATTCTCAAACGAAAATCTCTCTTTGTTCCTCTTTCTTCTCCAACTACCGCCTGTGTGTTCTCCAACGATTTGGGGAGGTCTATAGATTTGGGAAATTGGGAGAAATTAACAGGGAGTTTACCAGCTTCAGGTATTATGCACGAGACGCCGTCTGAATCCGGATTGCAGCCCATTCTTCCTTACAACCTTGAAATCCTTTGGTGGAGCCCTAACGACAGTAGCAACTGCAGCACTAAACGCATCAGCCACGGATGAAGAATCGGAAGTCTCTGATCCCGCTCTCGGCCCACCTTTAAAACCCTTCCATGAAGATCCAAAGTCCGCTGAAATGCATTAAAATCCACTGACTAAATAATCCATTAACCTAGTGAAAGAAGAGAAGAAAGTATTACATAAAGAGGAAAAAGGCAGTCGGCGGTCTCTCAGGCGCATTAGGATCCTTCACTTTTTTCCCTGATTTACTTTTATTTGCTTTTGGTTCTGATGATGCCGCTTTCCTCTTCCTTTCTACTGTTTTCTTCTTTTCTACTGGTTTATTCCCTTCTGCAACCCTATCTACAACCCGTGCCTCTGGTCGAAAAGAAAACACAAATATCAAATTGGAGCCAATCGAAGGAAGAAAACAAAATTAAAAGCAAAGAAATCATATGGAAAGCAAAAAGGCATACCTAAATTCATCTTAATTCTAGACTCAAGGCTACAGTTGTGCATATCAATGAGCACCACTAGAACATCTTTCTTACATTCCTCACTGCAAATCACCATTGTCACGTTTAACAAAATATAAAACGGAAACTACAGAAAATTCCCAAAAAAAACCTCTTCAAAACCAAAAAACAGAAGAAGCAACTTGCAAACCCAATAACAAATGGAAACCACAAGCCAATATTAAGGTACAATGCCATCGAGATCATAGCTGAATCTGTAACAATCTCGTTTGAAAATAAAGAGGAACAAAGGGTATTTTTGTCTTTAAAAATTTTTGACCATCTGCCGTTAAGTTGAAAGTAACGGTAGGGGTGAGATTGTGGTTCAGGAAGTATCTCCCCCACTTACTATATAGGGCTGATGGCACTCAACTAAGGGACTTCAGGCTAGAAGAAAAAATAGACTGTTTACTGACGGGACTAAGGAACGAGACGAAATAGATCTTTGGCTTTTGAGCGCTTGAGCACCTCCTTCCCTTGTCAGGCCTTTTCGTCGAGATAGGGAGGTCTTATTCGAGTTCCTACTGTAAGCCTAAGCCTAATAAGGTTCTTTATTCCTCTTCATTTTCCCTAAAATCTCGTGATCCTAACCCTCCCTATTTTTTATACTCGGGACATAGCATTGTTAGAGGGTATTCTGTGTAACTTTTGAAAAAGCAGGGTAGTTCTGTTAATTTCACAACAGTAGAGGAGGTGTCTGTGTAATTTACCCTTTGTTTTTTCTAACCATGGGTATCCCGTGGGTCTATATACAATCGCATGAACCGGATCATTCCAAAGTCTCTACTCAAAGAATAGTTCACCGGCATATATTTGTATTTATCACCGTTCATATTCAGTGGATCCCAACTTTAAAAGTGGGTCTTAAAGTATGCCACCTGTGCATTGAAGCTAGTAATGTACGATTAGACGACAAAGAGACGCTGTAGAAATCCTGGAAAGCGAGTCAGCCAGACGATAACGGAGTTTGTTCATCGTTTCTCTCGCAAGTCCGAGAACTGGGCAGAAGCAGAACCACCGTCGTTTCAAAATTCTGAGACTCGAGCTTTTGAGAGAGAGTGTATGGCGACACGGCCTGCATCAATGGCAGGTGGTGGTGGTGGTGGCAAAGAGGCAAGTAACCCAGATGGGTCGGCGAAGGCAACGGTTGCTGAACAGATATCTCAGGCCGTTCAATCGACTTCCAATCTTCTTCACCTAATGAAGGAATCCTCTCCTTCCCAGGTCTCCTTCTTTCTCTCTCTTACCCATAAATGATTTCTCAGAAATAATGCGTGCAGCACTTGCAGTTTTGTGTTATATCTTAATTTTGAAGTATATAGTCATATTTAGTTCAATTGAATTCATTGACTTTATAGAGCCTTGTCGTAAACTATTAGGGTTTCTATTTTTCCGAATTAATTTATGTTTTTGAGGGGTTTCTCTTAATAATGGTCACATTACTCATGCTTAATGAGGAATCGATGGAAGGTTGCAAGTGTCGCAAGTTGTGGTCCTAATATAATGGTGGTGGGCTCTTACCGTTGAATATTAGGTTGCCAAGGATTTTAGCTGTTGAATATGTGTTCTGAACCTAGGGGTATGAGGTTGACTCTCGCAAACTTAGATTACCAAATGAATGTATTTTCTGTAACTTTGGTGTAGCTCCAGTAGCTGATGAGATGGATGGTAGTTGCTTCAGATGGTTCAGTATACATAACGAAGGCAAATGGTGAATGTTGAAGTCCCTTGAAGGCCAAATAGGAAGGCCGCAAAGGATTTGTGTGGAAGTCGGACGTAGCAATCGAAAAGTCATGTTGTTTTGATGTCTTATGAATTTAAAGGAAGATATGATTATCTGGATAGAATGGGATTCATGTTTTGATCCAAGTGTTTGGGATAAGGCTTTTTTTGAGTTGAGTTGTGGAGTTCACAGCTTCAATTGGATAAGTATCCAATATATTTGTTCTCCCTCTAATGCAAATCATCAGTTAATTGAGGAAGCATGAAACTGAAAAATGCCAAGTTCACGTCATCCCTCTCTTCTTGGTCTAATCTATTGAACCATTTTCTGCTTTTACTATGGAAAAGGTGGCATATAGAGGTCAATGCTCATTGTTTGTGTGATTTGAGTTTCCTTTTTTACTTGAAATTATAACATTAGATGGGCTTCAGTGCACAAATGTACTTAAGGCTTTGTCTGGCTGCAAGGGAAATGAAAATAAAACAAACTAAGATGAAAACTTTTGTTATCATTACTAGAAATGATTGTGTAACTAACTATAAATCATTTTAAATCTGATTACTAAATTTCTCTATATAATGCAAAATGAAATTCCTTGGATATGAAATAGAAAGTAAAGATTCCAATTGAAAATTTTAGTTACCATATTGGTTAGAGTTTCAGGTAGTTACACAATCAAAATAACAAAAGTTCTTGTTTTTATTTTCAAACTAATTTCACTTCCCTTTCTTGCAACCGGACAGAGCCTAATCATGTAGTACATCTTGGAAAAAGATCTCAGTTTGAGATCCCCTTTTAAATTGCCTATGTAGTCTCCTACCAATTCTGTTGTTGTGTCCCGAAATATTCCGTGTTATAGTAGTCTACTAATGATAATATGAATGCTAAAATAAAGTAATTTCTTTACTCGTATCTCCAAGAGTTTTCTGTTGGGAGCTACACTTGCCAGTTTATTGTAGTGTATATGGATTGCCTAGTCTTTTTGAGATTCCAGTCATGAACTGTTTTTCTTTTATAAAATTTCTAGTTCTCTGGAATGCTATTGATGGATGGTTATCAAGTATTCTGAATATCTGATGATTCATGATATATATATGCACTTTAGGAATTGGTTTGCTTTTTCAATCCAAGCGTTCAAATGGTTTGGGTAACGGTTTCAATGCCAGCTTCAGGCTTGAGAATAGCAGTTTGAAGCACAGAAAATCTACTTATTCATTGTTGCTCATAATTTTGTTGTGTAATATTTTGCAGGCACTCCTACTAAAGCTTCCAAAGAACCTTTTAGCAAAGACCTCTACCATCAAGAATACAGGGCAAGTAGGTGATGCCTTGCAAAAGTTTTCGCTTTATGATAGGATACTTTTTCTCCTTTCTAATCTTCTGGTTGTTCTTGTGGTATTTAAAGTAGGTGCTGGAGCAGATGCCTCGGGTGATTTCATCCTTGGATGCACATATGGAAAATGGACTGCACAGGTTGGCTTTCTTGTATTTTGGTGATTACATCTTGTTAAATCTTTTTTTTTTTTATTGGAAATAAGATAGAGATAACCTTTTTTTAAATTTTTTTAAATTTTTTTAAGAAACAAGCTTGTTAAGTTTGTTTGTTTTTTTGTTGTTTTTTTGGAGTGGATGATTGTCATGCCACTGACCTGGGTTATAAGATGTTGTCCCTTATGGCTCAACCTCGCAACTGTTATCCAGCTTTCCTGTCAAAATATTATTCTCATTTGACAAGCAAGAAACATGTAGATAGTCGAGGGATTACTATAAAAGAAGAAAAAAGTTGATAGATTCTATAAAAGTTACCACAGGTCACAATGCGTTTCTAAAGAGTTGCTTTCTTTTTCTTATTTTGCTAATTTCCTGCTTTGTCTATCACATTAATTATTTTCATTGTCCTAAACGGACTCCCCTTCCCCCTTGCCCTTACTCCTCTCTCTCTCTCACTCACATGCACGCGCATCCTATGTGGGGTTTTTTCCGCTTATTTTATTACTCCTGTCTAGACACGTTCCTTAATACTTCATTCTTCCCCCCCCCCCAACCCCCACCCCACCATCACCTTCCACCTTGGTTTTTTTTTGCTTGCCACCTCAGCTAGCATTTCTTTCTTTTAATGGATCCCATTTTATTTTCTAAACCAGCTAACATTTCAATTGAATTAGAATTAGTCAATTATATAATAGATTTGATATTCATTTAGATCAAATAAACAAACAATTGAAAAAAAGGTACTTCTAGGCTATGCACATACACACACGTACACAAGATGTACATTCTGTACGTTAAATTTTCTCAAATAAAAGAAAAGGACTGGCAAAGTGATCAGATTTTTTTTTATCATCTGAACATGATCTTTGGTGGAAGAGACCTCTAATGACCTACTGAGAATATGCAACTCTATTTCATGGACGGGTATTCTGTTTGTTAATCAACATATTTGGCTAGTACTGAGGTTTTCAAATTGTTTAATCTGGTATATGTAGATATTTGGAGGGAGGGGGATGGTTTCCTATACCTGTGACTGATAAACTCTGTAGTACTTGGGAATTTCTGGAAACCTTGATCTTCCAGTTCCCTGCTTCTCTTCTTTATCTTGATTGTCTTAGATAAAGCTTTTGATTCTTGCAGTGTTCCTCATCTGAAGACTGTAATCCAGTTGCTTTCTAACATGGAAAGCTCCCAACTTAACTATGGCTCTCAAGTTCATCAATCCCAAGAGGTAAAAAACATGATCTTGCCTTGATGCTGAAATCATTTTGCTTTCCTTTCTTCGGTTTATGTTTTCAGAAGTCTCCTCTACATGCTATAGTTTGATTCCTTTTCTCAGAAGACCCCCCATAGTTTTTAGATTCTTTAACTCACTCTCTTATGGAGTTGCTGAACTCCTCTGAGGAAATTTACAGACTTTGGTACCTGCTCAATATCTCCCCTTTACTGTCTCAGGAATTGAAACCAGCAGAATGAGGAACAGAGGCACTTTCACGAAGTTAGCAATTTAGGCAGTACTGCCTTGTTATGGCATATTGTTGTTAAAAGTTGAGAGGGGAGTAACTAGGGCTCCCCTAAGTGATCAGTGGAAGTTTGTCACTCTGATTAATAGAATTGTCCGATAGCTGTAATCTTCTCTGATAAAATGCAGTGGAATGACATTGTGTTTGGTGTTTGGTTTATGGAGATTTGAAATCAATCGACATGTATTCAACAGTTAACATGTATTCAACATTTTAACTGTATTTAGTAATGCAGGTTTTGAAAAGTGATCACGGTAGTGTTTTGAAGTGAGTTATTGTTGCTGAACATTCACACATCTTGGTGGGTTGCTTCCTCTAGAAGAACTAGTTGGAGCAAGACAATTGAGAAACGGAACACAAAATATCAGTGGCACCATCACCCCCATCGTGATAATGGAAATCTCATTTGAAGCAAGATGGGAAAGAATTCAGAAGGCAAAAGTTTGGTGAAGTTCAATATCATAGTGAACCTCCTAGTTGTAAGCACTCATTCAATACAAGTAACTGATAATGAAGTACAAAGAGCATGTTAGCAATCTTTTCTGCTCTCATTTTTTGTTGTCATTTATACTGTCTTTTTTGGATAATAAACTAGTTAGGTTCGTGAGGTTGTAATCATCCTACCACTATTTCATTAGCATAAATGAACGCATTTTGGTTTTCTGTCTGTTTTTGTGTGATCTGATCAGTAATGAGGTGGCTTTCATGGTTAATAGACTCATACCATCTGTGTGTTGATTGTACGTGAATTAACTGACACAACTGAATTGATGTGTTTCTAAACAGAATTGAGCTAATGACTCTCCTATGTTTGATGGGAATCGTTTACCATATGCACATTCTCTTTTCTGTGATGAATTTTTTAGGCAGCTATGCATCTGCAAGGACAATTGCAAGGTCTAGCACTCTAGCTGTTCTTGCTTGGCTGGGCTGAGCTGAGCAGGGGAGCCCCCCAATGCCCCACAATTATCAAGTGCATTGTTCCTGAAACCTTGTTGTTGACTGATTCCCGGAATATTGTACCTTACGTATGGGTTGGAAGGATAGAGCTTTTCTTCATCTTTACCTTATTTGCTATGAATTATTGACTAAATGGCTTCAGCTCATAAACATCGCTCTCTCTTATTTAGTAACTGAAGGAATACATCGGGTGTCATTTGAAATTTGCTCATAAGCATCTCTCTCTTATTCAGTAACCGAAGGAATACATGGGGTGTCTTTTGAAATTTCAAGTTCATATTCTCTACTGACATTGTTTTGCAGACATTGCAACGTATAGGTTTGTCAGTGCCTTCCCCACTGTTTCAAGTAAAGCTAAACGGTTCAATTTCTTCCTAGCAACCCCTCTGGTTGGTTTCTTAGGTTTGTGAACTTCATAGCAGCTCAGATATTATTATTATTGTTGTTATTTTTTAGATAGGTTGGCCCCGAGGAGATATGAACTTGTGATCTGTTTGATATGTTGGTCTTTACCAACTGAGCTAAGCTGCCCTTGGGGTTGCTCAGAATACAATTTTGGCTGGGGGAAAGGATCATGTATGTGCTTAGGTTATGTTAGGTATGCATTCTTAGATGATAAAAACAATGTTTGGTACATATTTACGTTCTTGGATCATAGAACAAGTTAGGGAACCCATTCTGAAATACACTCTTTAGCCCATTCCACGTTTGAGTCCAGAATGGAAATGTTTTGCTCTTTATTCCATTCCCTATATTATCAAATTCCAAAGCTGTATATGTATGGATGATCAATGTAGATTGAGTTTACTAGTAAAAGGAAAGATTTGAAGACCAGAGGCACTTTAAAAGGGATCATATCCCTTCTTCACCTCCCTATCATATGCACTTTGAAAGGGATCATGTACCTTCTTCACCTCAACAAGTCAATATCATAAGAATGGGCCTATTTAAAGGAATAAAAATCGTAGTCTGAGTGTGGTTCTGCATTATTGAGGGGCTAATTAATACACCCATAAATTAAGTGACTAAAGGAGTTGATTAATAGCCTCTAATTCAAGGTTCAAGGTATCGGTATTGGCAGATGCTACAGCTGATTCGGATTGGTGGTACAGCCAATAGGACAATGACACATTGCATAAACAATTTTAAAATAATAAAAATTGATACCGGAATAATATGTGTGGATCAAAACCAACATGAATCTAAAACTACGTTTTAGGAATCCGAAGGTTTTGAGTTCAACTCCTCTTACCGTTTTGGGATCACTCACACGGGGTGTTAAGTGTTCTTTTCCTGCTTTGGTTGTAAATGGAATGGTTCTCATTCAACCCTGGAGTTGGGGGGAAATATGACAGATGGGATCCGAACCATCCAAAGACGATCAAGAAAAACGCAACAAGAGTTGTACACATGGCTCCCATCAGGAAGGTCCATATATGCGCTAGATAAAGGGAAGAATCTAGCTCGATCTATTGGTAGCAATTCGATTCGGTTCATAAGATTAATATTGAGGAGATTTGGTAGCATTAATTGCGACAAACGTGCATTAATTGCACTATGATAAATGCCCATAAATGCGAATAGAGTGCATTAAATGTTTTTTACGTTGACTAGACCCGCCACGAGGAGAGAGATCCTAAGTCTACTCGAGAGAAGAGAAAAGATGGCCACTCACATCAAATAGCCCAAATGACATGGACGTAAGGGGTCGAAAGAGCAAGAGCTTGAAGATATGCTCCACTCTAGAGGGTTGTAGGCTCTCTTGTGCTAAATAGGGTGATGATGGCTTGGGAAATTGGAATAAGCTGGCTGAAGAAGACAGCTTCATGAACTGGAAGGGAAATGTTTTATAGAGCTCTTGTACCTTAGTCCTTTCTCTCTAAGGAATTTAGGTATCTTATCCCTGAGTTCTATTCTACTTGTCCTGAACCATACTAACTTAGGCATCAGAATGGTCATGGGATAAAACCCACCCATCTCATTGCTTGTTTTTGGTCTACAGATATGTAGCAGCATCTTGTGCACCGGATGAAATTTAGCGACAACACCTGTAATGACCTGGTCAATGCAATTGTGGGGTTAGTATGGATCCGTGGGATTAGTTAGGCCAAAGGTTTGGATATTCGTCATTAGCAACAAAAAAATATGAATTGAAACTATGCTCTAACCCCTTTAACTAAGAGAAATCATGTTCATAGGGAAAAAAAAAAAAAAAAAAAGGGCGGAGGGGGAAGGGGGGGCGGTGGACAAAATATTCAAATCACAATGAGACGATCCAAGCCCATTGGGTGGACTTAGATGCAGCCTTTGCAGCCGCATTCAGGCCATTGAGAATGCGTCTGCATATCCGTCGAAGCATTCCAATAGATCAGATATAGCTATAGGGATTGAATGGTTGCAGACGATCCAAGCTCGTTGGGTGGACTTAGATTTCCTTATTGAATTCCTCTCCAGCAGGCCAACCCGTTAGTCAAACATCGGACGTGTTGGGATGCATTGGCACACATACTGATGTATCCCAATCTGTCCGATGTTTGGCTGATAGACTGGCCGGCTGGAGAGGATTTCTATCCTAGATTTCTTGCAGCTTTGCAGATCCTATTGCCACATTTGAGCCGTTGAGAATGCATTTGTATGTGCGTCGATGCATTCTAACAGGTCATTTCAACAGATTGGATATAGTTGGAGGGACTGCACAGATGCAGAGGATCCAAACTCGGTGTCAGGCAGTTAATGTCTCATATGGAGATGTGGATATGGAGTCAGTCCAGCTAATTTGTCAACTGTCATTTGCCAATGTATCCTAATTTGTGCGATATTTGATTAACAGACGGACCAGTTGGAGAGGATTTCTATCCTAGATTTCCTGCAGCTGTGCAGATCCTACCGCCACATCCCAGCCGGTGAAAATCCATCCGTACATGCGTCGATGCATTCTAACAGATCATTTGAACAGATTGGATATAGTTGCAGGGGACCCCACAGGTGCAGAGGATCCAAACCCGGTGTCAGGCTGTTAGCGTCTCACATGGAGTATGGAGATGTGGATAAGGAGCCAGCCCAGCTAATTTGCCAACTGTCATTTATAATAAGCTGATAGATCTGGACACCACGATAAGATAACGTTAATACTTAAATATTAGATTGGAAACCCCTTAGGCCCAATGGGTCCCTCAGTATATGATCATCCGATCGGCTGGCCTAGTCAGTTTTTAGGCCGCCCTTGATCCGGCTCGGCCAGAACCGTCAAAAATGACACGTGGATTTGATATCAAAACCATTTCTGGAAAAGTGAAAGAAAAAAGGAAGGCCAACTACGAAGAAGATTTAGAGTTGATTTTCCTCCCCTTTTAGAAAGTTTAGCCACGTGGCATACCAAGACAAGTCATAAACTGACCAGTTTTATGTCCTTCCCCGTCATTTTGTCCAAAGGTGTTTGAGCTTTTCGTCTTCGCGCTAGAACTTTCGTGTAAGCTAACCCGAGCCCTCACCGTTCGGTCATCAGTGTCTACACACAAGTACCAGAAGGGCCAAACCCAAAAACCGCCATGGAAGCTCTCACGGTCCTTTGAAGTCGAGAGCAACGACAGTGCATGAAAGTGTGAGAAAACCATACTTAAATCTGCAACTTTGATATATTGATTCAGAGAATAAGGCGATGGCCTCTCTCGTTTTCTCTCCATCGTCGTCTTCTTCGGCACTGGTTTCCCGTTATTCTTGGAGCTCTGGATGCTTCATCTCCAACGACTCTCGCCTTCGAATCTCTCCTCGGAATGGCGTGGTTAGTAATTTGTCTCTCCTCCTGTTAATCGTATTCACTTGAAAAGCACGATTTCGAGTTCTGAAATTTTTGCGGGAAATTCAATTTTATTAAGAGTGCAGTGAGGAGCCCGAGTTAGCTGTGTGTTCTGGTTTTGAATAGCGCAAAATTAATTTTTAATCTTTTTATATGATAAATTTTTGTGATGTCATGTCTTTGACCGACGTGAATGTGTGAGCATATGTATAATTCGATCTTCAATGTAACTTGTAGCGTATCGGAACCGGAAGGTTTCGACCAGTTCTGATGGCTTATTTTGAGTTGAAGTCTTCTTACTCGTTGCTGCATATCTAATTTTTTTTTTTTATTACCCGTGTTTTTTCCAATAGATTTCCTTCTTATTTTTGTTGATGTATGTTGTTGTTAAGAGGTGTGATTTGGTGGAGCCGTTAAAGCTTGATAATGGAAAGCCACACATGCCAGTCCTGGATGGGCTGGCCGTCCCCAATTTCCTTTCTTCGAGTCACCTTGAAAATACAATTAACAAGAGTGATACCAGGCTGCGTATTTTCTCTGGCACAGCAAATCCAGTCCTTTCTCAGGTAACTAGTTTGTTTGTTTTAGCTTTTTGGAAATGCAGATTAAAGTGAAATTGTATGCATAATTAACTAGATGTGAGAATGTGTCTGCAGTTGTAAGAAGTTATTTCGTACAGTATTGTAATAGTTTTTTGTTTTGTTTGTGAAGACTTATCATTTTTATATGCTTCATTAATAATATAAGTATATCTGATTGCCCGTCTGCCTCGGTTTACTCTGAGCGTTTCATGCCCAGTTAAAGGGTTCATAAAAAACGAGCAAAGTCCAGTGAAGAGGACAGACCTTGTTATTTTCCTTGAGCTTTTTGTTTTCTTGCATTTCTAACTGTGAACTTAATAAGTTGGGGTTCGTGTTTTAAATAGAGAAATATAGAATGTTGTCTCTTTTTATTTATTTATTTATTTATTTTTTTTTTTTTTGGGGGACAAAAGGGAAGAAATCATTCATCTATGAAATGATTCATATTACAGTCCTCCTAAAGACCGATTTGGAACCATATGGAAGTATCTGAATCATTATTTGGAAGCTTGCTTACACTTCTTCATCGTCATGTAGATATCAATAAAACAATGCTTATTCTCTCTAAACCTGGTGCATGCTACAGATACAGGGGAATACAGAAGTTTATTTTTTATTTCTTTTTGTGTGGTTCTGATCCTCAATTAGCTGTGGAGCTAGATTTGTGACTCTTTGCCTTTGAATGGTGCCACATTTTGATGGCCAGTATTTATGGATGCCAGCCACTCCTTAAGTGTTCTTTTACAATATTTTTGGTGTGCATATAGTTTCAAGTGAGATAGCTTCGTGCATGGAAGTACCATCATCTACCTTCAATAATATTTCGTATGTAAATGATCTTTCCTTGAAATTCTGACGTACATATTCTATAGCTATACTGCTTTTTCAAAATTTGAGTCTTCACTTGGGGCTGCCATATTAATTATAGTTTTGGCTAAGTATGTAAATAGATAGTTGAAAATACAAATTCGAGTTGCATTTGTTTAGGGGTATCTATATTGGGTCAGGGATATCCGAGTTCAGATATTCCGGAACATAATCTACCTGATTCGAATAAATATCCTTCTAATGAAAAAAAATAAATAACTAATGATCTTGAGGGTTCTTGAAAATTTGACAGATTTTAGAGAATGAGATAAAGAGAATCATGAGACTAATACAATTGGGAGATATGGATTGAAAGCGAATTGTATCCACCAAGGGGAGGAAGGTCCGGGTTACACAAGTCAGGGATGTAATTGGATAGTCGAAAATCCATTTCGTTTCTCATCCATATCCACTTAAGGGTATCCGTATCAGGTCAGGAGGTCTCCACATCTGATCATATCCGGATCCGAATCCATATCCAATCCGTTTACATCTCTAGTTTCAACCTTCTTTTAAGAGAGCGAGGGATGGTAATTCTACACCCTTTGTTGTGCTAAAGATTCTTTACCAAGCTGTCATTACAAGTTGTTTGAGCCTAAGTTCTCAACAGGTTGAATGATTTCTTTTCCAATAGCTAGTAGATTGAGCTTAGTTGTGGGCCTGTGGCGGAACATTAAGATTTTTGTAGTGCAGCTGCAGGTCAACTTGGTGGTCCATGCCCTTGATATTAGAATCTGATTGTAGGTGTTCAGAAGTCCACTCTAATATTTTATTTTATTTTTGGATAGTAAACTGAGACAATTATATTAAAGTAAATGAGTTAGCTCAGAGAGCAACATATCAGACAGTACAAGAAAACCAATTAATAGAGCCACCCATAAACCACTACACCCGCAATAAAAGCCCTGAAAAAGAAGGAAAAAAATGACAACCAATCTTGAATATCAACAATAGAACCTGAAAGCTAGCACCAGCAAACAACAGTGAGAAAAGAAAATTTTGTCCTGTCACCATAGTCCATTCCCTTAATTATCTCTAAGATCTCTTAAATCAGCACTCCGATTCACCAAATCCTTCATTCCAACTTAATAACCTGCACCACTATTGACATTTCAGAGCTTATCACACCAGAATGGACAAACGGGGAAGATTGAAATAAATTTCTAGCTGCAGCAATCCTTGAAGACTCAAATGCATCTTATCATTTGCTTGAAATTAGACATGAATTCTATTACTCAAAGATAAGGTCTTCTCCACAATCTAATCCTGATGTTCTTCTCGGCTTTCACGATCAAGTCAGTCTCCTTCCCCATCAGTCCACCCTCCTGATCACTTTCTTGAAACTATTCCCTTCTCCCCTCCTTCTGACAATTAGATAATCCCTCACCCCCCCCCCCCTCCTCCTCCTCCTCCTCCTCCTCCTCCACTCTCCCAGATAGGTAGGGTTTGCTCCCTGGCCTGAGTTTCAGCAACTCTTAGGCTTTACAAGTGAACTATGCTGTCACCTTCATTTTTTTGCCTTAGGCTAGGCAGTGCTTTGAGAGTTGAGACAGGATTTGATCCCAGGTCTATTCTGTCATCAGCTATAGACTTTGCCTCCAAAAGTGATATTTGTGTTGTTATAAGGCTACTTAGTTACCAACCTGCCCAACCTACCTATGCAAGTTGCACTGAAGAAATGGTAGTGTGTGGAACTCTGCCTTAATCTGCTAGATCTCATTCTTGTTGTTTTGGCGCATTTTTATTATAAATAATTCTCCTATTAATTATGGGTTTTCTTGGAATTCTTAGTCTAGATTAACAGATTTTCCCCCTTGTAGAAAATATAAAGTAAAGGTCTCTTTCCTTTTTTCGGGGGAGGGGAGGAGGTGGAATAAAATAAAACTCTTCCAAGTTTGATAAAAGGCTGTAGAGTGTGGGTTTTTTTCTATAGGTTGGCTATCTACGGTGGATGTATAATATTGAAGAAAGATGTGAAAATTAGAATATTCTCTTGGCAAGTCACTATGTTCAATGCAAGATGTGAACCAATCTATCATAAAGGAAGCTTGTGTATTTGCATGGGGATGGTTGCTTTCAGTTCTTCCTTCAAATATTGTTCTAGTTCTTTATTTTCATATACTCTGACAGATTGCTAACTGGATCATTTTCCATAGTATTGTTCTTTTATTTTCAAAGGTAACATGGTGGCGCCATGGTATGAAAATATCTTTAATTCTTGTGGGGAATCAATGAAACATTGAACCCTCCACTGAAGAACCACCCAACAGCCTCTGCCATTATGCATCCCAAAAAAAGATGATACTCTGTCATATGTTGTTTCCACACATGATGCAATTGTTGGATTTCTGAAAATCTCTTACCAAATCCTGATGATAGCATCCACCTTTAGATTACCCTAATCTTTTTTCCATTTTTATTTTCATTTCCTTGGAATTTTTTTGGGGAGGGGGTGATAAAACTATCAATTCATTTATAAAGCATATAACGATGACATTTGGTATTGGTGAGAAAAGTACATACATAGATTATCTACAAGTAACTTTAGACCTTGGTAAATCGTTTATCTTTTCTCCAAATGCATTATAATTTTCCCAGGAAATTGCATGCTATATGGGGCTGGAACTCGGAAAGATCAAAATTAAGCGATTTGCAGACGGCGAGATCTATGTTCAGTTGCAAGAGAGTGTTAGAGGATGTGATGTTTATCTGATACAACCCACCTCTCCTCCAGCGAATGAGAATCTCATGGAGCTTTTAATAATGATTGATGCTTGTCGGAGAGCATCTGCCAAAAATATTTCTGCGGTTATACCATATTTTGGATATGCTAGAGCAGATAGAAAGGTAACTCCCTTCTCTTGGTGGGCATGCTATATGAACCTGGACTTGGAGAACCAACCCCCTCCCCCCCCCCCCCCCCAAAAAAAAGAGAGAGAGAGAGAGAGAAAGATAACCTGTAGCTTGAGTCCCATAATTGTAATTTACTGTCTACAAACAAAACTGAATAAATGGTGATGAACATGCATGGATTTTGGCTGATCATTGATGGATGCCACCTGGATATCCTTGATCGAAAAGTAAACCTGATCAGATGAGCAAAGCATTCAATCCAATGACTTCTCTCATCCCTGCTGGTTGTGACGACCCTACCAATGCTGAGCCTGAGGAATTTCATTATATTTTTTCTAGATAGACTTCTATTTGCAACTTTAAGTCATGGATGATTCACTCTATGTTGACTGATACCAGTTAGCTGTTTCCTGCATGGCCAATCTAGGAAGGCTTTCTTATATGGTCAAATATCTGCCACATGGCAGGTTGGATGGGGCCCTAATTTGGGACAGGTAGACCTAGATCCCCTGCTCACATGTCAAGTTTCAGCCCAAATGGAATCCACCGGAAAGTAAAATAATGCCTTGAAAATTCAGGACTACCAAGATAAGGGTGGATCAATATGGGAGAATATATGATTGAATTAGGTTCTGAAAATTGACAGGTGGCCAATCCTGGCCATGCCCTTCGTATCCAATGGTCATAATAGCTAAATCATCCTTCTGCATGGCAAGAAGTAGGTGTGTTGTATAGATAGGCCTTCTATGTTGGCCATGCAAAAGATCTTTGCCTTGTCTTATTGTTGTAGGAGTACAGCTAAAATAGTGGTAGTTTTGGAGGCCTCTGATCTAAATACTGTTTTACCATATTGGTTCTCAGAATTTTGGTCCTAATAGTTGCCTCCTGTGATTTTGTTTCTTCAGACTCAAGGACGTGAGTCTATTGCAGCTAAACTTGTAGCAAATCTGATTACAGAAGCAGGTGCAAACCGTGTTCTTGCTTGTGATCTTCATTCTGAGCAGTCCATGGGTTATTTTGATATTCCTGTAGATCATGTACATGGTCAGGTAATTTTCCCATTGTTATTTAGTTTGTGCTACATTATCATTGATATTGTGCTTCATTGCTATAGTGAGATTCTTTTGTCTTAATTGATTTGAGTGTTGCTTTGATGATTTGCTAGTTACTGTTTTTTCTTTTCCTATAGCCTGTGATTCTTGATTACCTAGCGAGCAAGAATATATGTTCTGATGATCTGGTAGTGGTCTCACCTGATGTTGGAGGTGTTGCTAGAGCCCGTGCTTTTGCGAAGAAACTATCTGATGCCCCTCTTGCCATCGTGGATAAACGGCGCCATGGCCACAATGTTGCAGAGGTAGGATTTGGAATGGTTGTGCTGATGGCTTTTGACTTATATTTTTCAACCTTAGAACTGTTAGGAGAGTGCACATGGTGTTTGATTCATATGCTGCTAGTCATGCCAATCATTTGTCAGATCCCACTAAGGGGATCTCCCAAGCCAATTTTAACTCAGTGAAGTGTTAGATTCTTGGGCTATACATCCACATTGTATACCTCCATGCCATATATTCTTGGGCAACACATCCAGATTTTATTTTTCTTCTGTCCTTTTTTGTTAGCCATAGAAGGATATTTAGCATATTCTTTTTAAACTACATATTATCCAATAGAAAATTTCAAGGTGTCAAAAAAGAAGCATCTATTTATGCCCTATGCAAATTACAAGGCGTCCAGGGTTTTACCATTATATCCCCCCCCCCCCAAACACACAAAACACACACACACACACAGAGTCAAGACTCCTTGACATTCATCGTATTCTGACTCAGATGTTTGTGTCCATGCAATACATCTCCAATCAAGGTTTCAATGATGTCTACAAACTTTTATAAATTGGAATTTGGACTCTTTGACTTTTTAGTTTTGATTTTTGTTGAGGATTCAAGTTTGAGGAGGCTGATGTAAGCCAGGTGGCTAATGACCAGTGGATTGCATTAGTCTCAAACTCTCAGTGAAAAATGGATCCTCATCTTCTAGTTTCTACAATTGATTGGCAAATAGGAAGCCAAGAATCATCATTCATGACTTGGTGGAATTTGACAACACTAAGAGGAGATTACACTCAGCTCACAATTCTTACTCTAAAATTAGAATCGTAAGAAGTCCTGAATTGAAGTCCTGAATATTCAAAAATTCTCTTCGTACAAATGAATGTGAATGTGATTAGTAACAGATTCAGTAGAGAGCAGCCCTTGGCGCAACAGTAAGGTTGCTCCATTGTGACCTGGTGGTCATGGATTCAAATTTGGAAACAGCTTCTCCGTGAAGCAGGGGTTTCAGCTGCATACATGTTCCTACTCAAAACCTGTATGCTGACCAGCCCTTGGAATGAACATACATGGGAGGGAGGGACATGGTAGCCAAATGTCATGATCCAGTTGGATTGTGGTTTTCAATTAATGAGCATGATGCTAGCATTCCCCCTGCCTTTAATTAATAAATCTTATAGGTGTTCATGTGTGCCAAAATTATAGCTTACTGGGTGGTTGGATTTTGGAGCTTAACACTTGTAGATGTATAGAAAGCTTGTTTGGTTTGTCGTACATTGAATGAGTTAAGCTAGAACAAGGGTCAGTGAACCTGGCTGTTCGTTGGTTGCTCTGAACAAAGCATGGGCCAATGGATTTGACCGGCAGGCTTGTCTTAATAATTGGTCTTGTTGCAACGGGTCTCGTATAGTGGTTTCAGGGTTTGTTCACTGGCTGCATTGAAGTTCTATAGTACAAGTACAGAATTAAAGTAGGACCAAGGAAAATTAGGTCTGACAAAATGAACAACTGTACTGGAAAAGCTTTTTAAAATTTGAGCTTGGAGCTGCTGCTGCTGCCTAATTTGCAGGCATATCAGACTTCACCAACAATAAGAAACATATTTAACTTTAAGTGTATGAGGGTTGTGCTATGTCGTCTAACCACTGAATTTTATGTTATATGCTCCTTTGCAGGTGATGAATCTGATTGGTGATGTCAAAGGTAAAGTAGCAGTAATGGTGGATGATATGATCGATACTGCTGGTGAGTCGAGTCTTAATAAATCAAGTTGTATAATATTCATTTGGCCTTAGAAATGAGGTTTTTTCAAATGCATCAAGAAATCTGCTAACGTTTCTAGCTATGGTAGCATAGTTGTCAAGGCGCCAAGGCGAACCAAGGCGTTGGTGGACTGATGGGGCGCCTAGGAGACCAAGGCAACCCAAGGCCGCCTGGGTGCCTAGGTGATGCCTTGACAACTATGTATGGTAGTGAAATTAATAAATAGTAAACTAGATTCATTACAAGTTCCGGAACTTTCCACCCCCCAAAACAACCCCCCCAACCCATAAGATGTTAATTGAACTACACATGTTCTAGGGGGCTCCTTTGTTGGGTCATGCATACAGTTTGTTTTGTGTATTTGTACTACTTCCTATATTTTAGGGTTTTCTCATGGTTGTTTATTGTTCTCTTCATTGGTCATTTGCTTGAAATTTCCAGGGACTATTACAAAAGGTGCAGCGTTGTTACATAAAGAAGGGGCTAGGGAAGTCTATGCATGTAGCACACATGCTGTTTTCAGGTATCATCTACTTCAAGTTAAATTCCTCTTATTCCTTCCGTAAAGGATCTGTTAGATGGCCTTATTATTTTTATGCATTTCAGAAGGTAAAAGGCCTATTTTTGGAATGGACAAAATAAGGTTCTAGAATCATATGCTTCCATTTTCTCCTCATAAAATTTTGGTATTCCATCTATTGGCTTATAAATGGGTGGTTTTGGTGCTGGCAAGTTGCAAAACTCTCCTTTCTTCTTGTGAACTACAGGACAACTATCAGTTTGTGCAACTTCAGAAAACTTGATCTCAAGCTGGATTTCAGCAACTTTAAGTTCCCAGTTCAACTTTGACTGCCTCCCTCCTGGCTCCAACCCTCCTACCCTTTCCCCATCCCCTCTTCTTTTTTTTTTTTTTTGTGTGTGTGTGTGTGTGTGTAGTGGGGGGAGGGGGAGGGGGAGAGAGAGAGAGAGAGAAAATATTATTCCTTTTCATTTGGTTGGGGACTCAATGGGAATGTTAAAACGTAGTCCATCAATGTAGGTGATTCACCACTTTACTGGTGAGATGGGTTCAATAAATCTACTTCAAGGAAATTCAACCATCAAATGATTGCCATTATAAATCCAATCTCCACAATTGTTTGGACAGTCAGGAAATATGCTACGCTTTTAAGTTGAGCTTTGCAGATATGCAATTAGGTTGAACCTCAATGTATGCACTCTCTTCAATGGAGCTATTGAATATTCAATTCTCATACTCTACATGTGCATATAAATGGAATGTGTGCCAGTGTATAACCTGGAAGAAGAACCAGCAGAAAAGAAACCAAGAGGGAGAGAGAGAGAGAGAGAGAGAGAGATGGATTGTGTCTCTACCCCCCATTACTAGCTTTATTTATGACAACAAAAAGGGGGTGCTGTCGACTAGTTCAGAATCAGAATAGGACTCTAGCCAACAGTACAAAGACGTAGAAAAGAAAAAAAGGGAATCTCCTATCCTAGAGTTACAATAGAAATAGGAAACTATAACAACTATCCTAATAGATATTGGAAACTATATCCTAGAGTTACAATAGAAGTAGGATTCGAGGAAATTAATCGTAAGTTCGTAGCAGAATGTTTAATGAACTGTCTTTGACAAATCTATAACATCAGGATACAGAGTGCCTAAAAAGGGCCATTACCTAATGCTGGCTTATGTGGGGTCCTGAGGGGTGAGTTTGGAGACAGTCCTAATCTTCAACACTTTGCGCGAAGTGGCTACTCTAAGACTCAAAGTTGGGCATTTGCCCTGTCCGCCTGAGCTTTTTACCATTGCTCCAAGCAATGGTCGGTAGGCTACCGGGTGATTTTTTATGCAAAATGGTCACTCTCAAGACTTGAACCTGGACGTTTCCCTGGTAGCCTAAACCTTTTACTATTGCTCCAAGCAATGGCTCCTAGGCTACAGAGTGCCTGAAAACTAGATTAACATTTTCTCTTCGATGCAGTTTTATAGCAGTTTTTTTATATTCAAGTTTTAATGCAATTTAATATAATGTCCTTGCACCCATTTACTATTTGATTGTGATTCTTTTTCTCTGGCAGCCCTCCTGCTATCGAGAGGTTGTCAAGTGGTCTATTTCAAGAGGTGATCGTTACAAATACCATTCCAGTGGTGGAGCAGAATTACTTCCCACAGCTTACAGTTGTGTCTGTAGCAAACCTATTGGGCGAGACCATTTGGCGTGTCCATGATGACTGCTCTGTGAGTAGCATTTATCAGTAATTTAGGCTATTAAGATAATGACATTAGCTCATTCTTATCCATACATGGTTTATTGCAACTTTTATTGTTCCTTCTGTCCTCCATTTTCCTTGTCCTTTTTCCCTCCATTCTTTGACTGTTTCTCTCCTTCCTTGTTCTCCTCTTTCACTTTATTTGTCAAGCATTACTTCTTTCTTCCAATAGAATCACTGATCATGTTGACTCTGGGTCTATCTATCACTTAGAAAAATACTTGAATCACTGAGCTTGGTTCTGTTCCCTTAAATCACATTTATGAAGGTTGTTCTAACATCAATCAACTGATCCCGTTCCAAAATTTCAATTCTATTTGCTTCTTTCAGTAAGATCCTGATATGAGATATCAATCTGGTTCATCTTAAGCATGAAGGTCAAGCTCTTCTTTACTTGATTTTAATTGAACATGTTGGAAATCATCATCAGTGAGAATAGCTTCATGATGGACTCTTTCCTCCCTCTTCTCCCCCTTTACTGGTTGTCAGGGTAGCTTTGAACCCTTTTCGAGCCTGGGTATTGACTGAAACAAAATCTCAATGGTATTGTACGCTCTCTCCCTGCTCTCACTGTTACCAGTAAATTACTTCTTTGGAAACAGAGGATTATCAAATAGGATATCAAATTTCTACCCTACGATTTTTGTGCTGTTCTTTCTGGTGGGGAGCTCTCTATTTGCTATATTACATTAGATACCCTTCTCTATTCTCAAACTTCCCATTTTCCCCTAAGCTATAGTGGAGGTGTAAAGATTGATACATATCATTTTCGATGATGGTTGATGTGTAATGTAGACTGGTTGATGGAAACATTTCTATGTGCTTGAAGTGCCCTTGGTATTGTAGATTGCAGGAAGTGTAACTTTAAATTTTGAAATTATTTGTACCTCTGAAGGTACATATCATTGTGTTCCTATATCTGCTAATGACCAAGAGAATGTAATAGATCACCTATAGCAGATCATCTGATTGAGTTGATTCCTATGGAGGACAGTTTAGTGATGTATTTTCCCCTTTGCAAACAAAGATGTGCTTGCTGAGAACTGATTATTAATTGGGGAAAAAAAAAAAGGTTAAAACTGCGACTGGACTTTTTCTTAAATGGTTGGACGAGTGTCAAGCTTATTCTCTTAAAAAATTAAGGCTCGATGATTAGTTTGTCTTTGAAAGTCTGCATGGACTGATGGCCTAATATATCAGTCATGTGTGTGTGGTTGATTTTGCAATTTCATTCTAGTTTTATTTGTTTTGTTGAAAATTTTTTCATGCAAATTCTATTTTACATACCTCCCATCTAGTTTGATTGAATATCAACTACACTCCAAACCTTTTGAACAATTACAACTGTCCCCTTTTTTTTACGGTATTAAACTTAACAATAAATGGACAAATATACCCTTGGGTGCTTTAAAGGAAAAAGTCACAATGCAACTGGAGTAGGAAGAGTTCCAGCAATTCCATCCAAGTTTAACTTCAAGATCTGGAGCAAGATGTCTGATAGGTTTCACATAGTAATCAGCATCGTTGGCAATCAACTCTTTGATTCTATTAGTGGCCACGAATTTGATTTGGATAAGCATGGAATTGATTGACCCAATGACCCAATTCAATAACCCTCTTTCCTTATTTGTTCTTCTTTTGCTTTCTATTCTCTCTAATTAGTAACCAGTTTGTGCCACACGGAGAACATCGGATTTTGTTGCGGGGGGGTCTTGCCGGAGAGATAGAAGAACCTACTGCTCCACTAAAGGGGGTGGTGTTGAGGCCTGAGTCAACGGGGGAGGTTGCGGATAATCAGTTTAGACCCAGGTTAGCGCTTAGATGCTCTTCAGAAAAGATCTGATCACCCCTTCCCATCCTCGCAGAGAGTGGGGTCATGAATCGAGTAAGTCCTCGCCCTATGAAAATCTAGACAAGTTCAGGGGGCCATTATCCAAAAGCCTCCACTTCTGAAAGTACCCCTCCTGCTGATCCCTCTGTGAACCTAGCCAACCCTTTTTCGGTGCTTGCAAACCTGGCTTTTGATTCAGACACATTCCTTCCTTCCTCGTTGGTCTACGAGATACCCAATGGAAGCACCCATTTCCACAGTAGCTTGGGCAATCGTGGTATAGTGTCCCAACTCCAGCTTCCCATGCTTCTGGCTTTTGCCCTTTTCCTGCCAACCCTTCTCAAAGACCTGTCCTCTTTCCCCCCAAACTTCCTCATTGATGTTTCCCCTTGGAGATCCTGCTACCTAGACATCCACCCTTCCCAGCTTGAATAGAGCCTCATTGACGATGGATTTTCTGATGATCTTGTAGATCTTGATACACTCCTTGCCGTAGCCACACGAGATCATGCAATTGACGATTGACCTGAGGTTGGACATGGCGAGGGTGGAGAAAAGCTCGATCTCGTTGATGGATTTGGCGATGAGCTGAATCTTGGTTTTTTGTAGAACCCATCATGAGGAAGAAGAAAAGAGGGAGGTTGGGGCATTTTGGGTATTAAAGGTTTAAGTTTATGTTTATGCTAACAGAAAATAACTAACGTGTAAATGTTTCTATTATTTATTTGGATTTTAGGGGATGTCCTTGTAATTATTCAAAAGGTTTGGGTTGTACCTGATATTCGATCAAACTGTAGAAGAAATACCCTTTATTTTTCCAAAAATTTTTCATGTAAAAATGTATTATTTTCCCTCTTTTTTTTTTTTTTTTTTTTCATTTTATGTTGAAATAAGTAACATATATCTTGATGAATAACATGTCAAATTTCAAAGCAAAACTAATATCATGTAATTATATCCCACCTTCCATTTGTTGGCATTTTGTCCCTTTTTTTTTTTGGTAAGAAATAAATTTATTGAGAAATCGAGATATAGCCATGGCATCAAGTACAATGAACTCCTAAAGCCAAGGAGAGGAAGTAGGCCACGAAACCGATCTCGAAACGGTAAGAGCCTTCCTGACCAGGGAATGGGCAAACCCATCATTTGTTTGATACTCCTATGAATGTCAGCTCGTGTTGGTTACCTATGTGGTCGCCCTCACCAGTGAAGGATGCGGCTCCTGTGCAAAGGAAAATTGAAAATCCCCATTCCACCATATGATATGGGAGATATTCTCCATATCATTATGGGATAAAGCAACGGTTCTGGTCCCTATGGGACCCCTCATAGATCCACTAGTCCCTCCTGTTTGTAGCCATTTCGGTAGAAGAACCTTGAATGAGCCGCACGATATTTTACCCCTTTGTTGGTTACTTCTTCTATCCGTTTATTATTTTCCCTAACCTTCCTTGGAACATAAGAAAAGCAACACTCCTTACAAGATGAAGCCAGATAGAAGGGTAAAATGCTCGTAATTTATGAGGGAATAAAAAAAAGGTCCTACAGATGGATTTTTTTGATACCAAAATCCGTTGCAACCCTTCACGGCCAATAGCTGTCTGGCTTATTCTCGGGGTTTAAATAGCAATAGTTATGGTTGACTATCTTTAGCTATTAACTTTGAAAAATGATCTCCTCATGTCCTCATGTTGATATGAAGAATATTCAATGGCTATCATCCACTGGAGTTATTGATGTATTGATATACGCACATAATAGATGACAGTCATTGGATATTCCTCATGTCAACATGAAGATATTAGAGGAATTTGGTCCATTAACTTTTAGCTGCAGTCTACATCTTTTTTGTTTACGTGTGCACAGTTACTAATTAGTAGTTACTAGTTACCATACACTCTCTAAACTCTCAAGGTAGTCGGAAGTCCAAACAGCCCTCCCTTAGGTCTCCTTTATCCTGTGGGTGACTCACCCTCCATCTTGTGAAAAGATTATTTATTGGTTTATGCGACAATGATATAAATACCTCATATGCCTCTTAATCATGGTTTTAGGATACCGATCAAATTGGCCGATTCAACCCAATACGGATTGGGATTGGTCTCACGCCTAAGTCACTCCGTCGAGTCGGGGTTTCCACACAAGTAAAGCATTGTTCTTTTTTATGTGGGGGTTGGCTGAGTCAAGCTCGAATCCAAATTTGGATCCAATAGTGGTACGGCTTAACTTGCTGATTTTGCACATAAAATTGTTTTTTTCTTCTTCTTCTTTTTTTTTTTTTTTTCTTTTTTGTAGAAGCATATAAAATTGTTTAAGGGGTAGGTCGTGTAGTTTTTGTCAAGAGAAGATAGTTTTGTATCGTAAATCTCAAAAAAAGAAAAAGAAAAAAAGAAGGGATTTGATCCATTTGAAGAGACAAGAGAGAAGCAGAAATTGTCGTTTGTGACAAACCTGTTAGACTTATATGTGGGCTTAATTAATTACCTAAATCAGTTATTCAGTGAGAGTCGGAGTGACACGGTGAAATCGATTTGATTTGGTTCATGACATGGTATGAGATAGGTTTGGCAACCCTAATTCTACTATGGGAAGGGATTTATGATTATAGTAGTATTCTATAAATACTGGGTTAGAGTTCCCACAGTTACAGTTAATCAGTTCTCTTTGTACCCATTAGTAAAATGACAACAGGATATCTTCTGAAGGCTGTGGAAAACTGTCACCGAAGGATTTCGATCAAAACTTGGAGAGCAGCGAAAGCGTAGATGAAATAAGTATTCACAAACAGATATATCTTTATTATACATGTTCATATTATCTCCATTGTATTCTATGGAAACTGTATGGATTGGGATGAGTTTCATTGAAACTCTAAGTATAATAATCTATAATTCTTGGTATCAGTGTCAATCATATAGATCTAGGATCAATGGAGATTGATTGTAAAGACTTGTAATGAATGATAAATAGAAGATAAATTTTTTTCTTGTGTTTTGAATTGAATCTATCGGAGTTTCTCATCGACGAATTTTTTTTGACCGGTGAAAGGTCTAATATTATATATCAAATTGAAAACCTCAACAAAACGGTTTCGGTGATATAAAGATCGCCAACATCGGTAGTATGATGCACCGCCACTAGCCGGCGATAGAAACGAGTGAACCTCACTAGTGGGAAAGTTTTTTAAAAAAATTTTTTGATAGCATTGTTGACCCAGTCATCGCCGGGTCAACTCTGAAACCCTAACGGGTTATCCAAGCCTCTGACCAAGTTGACTCGGCTTTAACTAGATGCCACAGGCAACACGTGTGACCCGCTGACCTTTGGTCTGACCCAGTCAACAGACCCACCAACCTTGCAAGACTCGCACTCCATGAACCTGATCTAAACCTTTAATTCATGTCGTAACAGGTCTTCCAATCATCACCGGACCAGATGGGATGAGATGATGACAATCAGGTACGAAAACGAACCTAAAAGTATGATATTTTTTATACCGGTCTATGGTACCAGTCAATGGTACCGGTCGACCGGTATGTCTGCGCGGGCAGACTGGTTAGATTTGAAAATGGATCTCTGCGGATCCCACTTTTCATGTCACACCCCAATTTCGAATGAATCAGAAGTGTGAGTGAACCGTCACTGAACCAACGGTTTACACCAGGATCTCTATAAGATCGTGTCCACTCATACAAACCATTGCACATAACCATATTCAGAATATAATTAAATACAGCGAAAACCTTAAATTAAATTAATTGAGTACTTCTATTGATAAATAAATTATCCAATTATTCAAAATATCAAAACATAAATAATTATCCTTACATCTCAATTATAAATTCAACTGAAAATAAATAAAATAAACAAATCAAATATCCTAGAGGTATACGCAAAAAGGACACTCGCATGAAGCGTCATGCTCGTCCTCCCCTGCTTGCACTTCCAAGGCAGCAGCACCTCCATATATTGGAACATCCATGTAGTCCTCCATAGTGTAACCTGCATCAACATCTAAAAATAGTGTGTACACAAGGGTGAGCTCACAACTTAGCTCAGTAAGAAAATCAAACAATACAACACACATCATGCATTAATAACATTCACATTATGGTCTAGTTTTAAGTTTGCAATGTGTTATAGAAAGGATTGGCGGCCACCGCACCTCTATACACGAGTGTGTGAATCCGCCCAATGGATCAAACACCACTGTCGTCTCACATGCACCCACCATGGAATAGAGATAGAGCTAAAGTGTTCGGATCACACACCGCCAATACTTTCCCTGATGTCTTATCCATACCAACACGTAAACCCCTATTAGCGAGGGCTTGCAAACTGGGCTCGCAACTAACCAATCCTATATATCATCACAGTAGGTCCTATCCCAGCACAGCTCCCTACGGCATAGAGATAGGGCTCAAGTCTAGTGGCCGGGCACGATTCTAGTGGCTAGGCCAGAGACCACAGTGCCACTTCCTCCCCCTGATACCCTACCCACACCAAGCATGCTAAGACAAAAGCGATACGAAAAGGTGCTAGTGTGAGGAATGATCCCAGACCTCAGGCCCTTCAGCATTACTTTGTTTTATAACCAATCAATATCATAGCTCGATGAAAACGACCAAACCACGCTCTTGGAGATTGTTTCAGACCATACAAAGCTCGCTTCAACTTGCAAACTTTGCCATGAGTTTTTTGAGAAGCAAATCCAGGAGGGATGTCCATATAAACCTCCTCTTCAAGTTCCTCATGGAGGAAAACATTTTTTACATCAAGTTGCTGAAGATCCCATCCTTGGTTAACGGCACATGAGATGATTACTCTGACAGTGTTCATTTTTGCTACTAGAGCAAAAGTTTCCTGATAGTCGATCCCATATATCTGAGTGAATCCTCTAGCAACTAGCCTTGTTTTATATTTGTCTACAGATCCATCGGTTTTTTGTTTGACAATAAAGACCCATTTGCATCCTACAGGTTTCTTTTCTGGAGGAAGAGACACCAAATCCCACGTGTCAGTCTTCCCAAGTTACCTCATCTCTTCATTCATTGTCTCTTTCCACCTTGGACTTGCTAATGCATCCTGCTAGGATTTAGGTGTGGAAATAGACGATAACAAAGAAACAAAAGTACGGAAGGAGGGGGACAGAGAATCATATGCAACAACATTAGAGATGGGATGCTGAGTAGATGTTCTGATACTCTTACGAATAGCAATAGGTAAGTCAAGACTAGGATCACTAGGAGAATCACTAGGAAGAAGAGACATACCAGAGGAAGGATTTGGAAGACTTGAATTCGGAATGGAGGATGACTGGCTAGGTGCAGTGGTGTTGGTCTCTGGCATTTGCTTACGTCGAACAAATACTTTGAGAGGTGGTTGAGCCGGTTAAGTAGGCTCCCCTTGAGGTTGGGACGGAGTTGAAATCTGTTCCTGACTTGTTACACCCTCAGCATCAGTTTCAGCCACTATAAGAGACTCAATTGGAACAATGATAGGCACATCTTCTAGAACATCTCGAGTAGAAGACTCCCCTTGAAGAGGGGCCGGATAATAAGCTTCAGACTCATGAAAGACAATATCCATGGTAACCAACAGTCGCTGAGTCGAAGGATGCTAGCACTTGTAACCCTTCTGAGTAGCAAAGTAACCAAGGAAGATACAACGGAGTCCCCGAGGATCGAGCTTGCCATGGGCATGGTTACGAGCAAACACCACACAGCCAAAAACCCAAGGTGGAACCACAAAAGAAGAGGAGCCCATGAGCACATCAAGAGGGCAGCGAAAGGCCAAGACACGAGAAGGCAGCCGATTGATAAGGTAGGCTGCCATAAGAACTGCATCACCCAATATTGAGGAGGGACAGTAATAGTGAACAAAAGAGACCGTGCCACTTCCAAAATATGACGATTATTTGGTTCAGCGACACCATTTTGAGCAGGAGTATCGACGCAGCTAGTCTGATGAATGATCCCATGATCAGACAAATATAACTGAAAGGATCCATCAATGTACTCTTTGCCATTATCAGTTCAAAGAATCTTCACTTTAGCATCAAACTGGTTCTGAATCTTATGAAATAACTAAAAACAGTTGGCCACATCACTCTTCTACCGCATCAAGTAGATCCAACTGGTACGACTATAGCAGTCAATAAAGGAGACAAACCATCGGTAGTCAAAAGTGGATACACAACGTGCAAGGCCCCAGACATTGGAATGAATTAAACTAAAAGGAACTAAACTTCTATTATCAGAAATAGGATAAAGAGCTCTAGTTTGCTATGCAAAGATGCAAGCATCACAAAAGAAATCACTCGGATTACATTTCTTAAAAACTGGAAACAAAGTACATAAAATTTTGGGAGGAGGATGACCCAAACGACAATGCCATCGATATAACTCAAATAAAGCAATAGTAGAGGAGTCGAGGTGAGAAGCCTGAGCCGCCAAAGGTGATGGAGAACTATCAAGCAAGTAGAGACCACCAACCACTTTACCATTGCTAATCGTACGATCCGAATTCAAGTCCTAAAAGACACATCGATCAAGAAAAAATGTTACTTTACAGTTCAAATCATAAGTAAGACTAATAATAGAGAGAAGATTAGTAGAAAACTTCGGAACATGTAAGACAAAGGAAAGGGACGAGGAAGGAGTACACTGGATAGAGCCCATGCCCGAAATAGTGGAAAGGGAACCATCAGCAACACTTACTTTACTATTACCAAACAAAGGGAAGTACCAAAAAAATTGATTGGAGGATCCAGTCATATGGTCAGTGACACCCGAGTTGACTATCCAAGGAACAGAGACTACTGAGGCACAATGGCCACCAAAAGAAATACCTGAAGGGGTAGAAGGAGATGGAGTGGAAGGCACTGGCAGGTTTCCTGGAGGATGGTGGCGGACGCTGCAGATGGCGTTCAGGAAGGTGATGAGTTCAACCTGGCCATTAGATGACGCAGAGTCAGTAACTCCTCTTGAGAATATCGTCAACGGCACTATGGTGCGCCGTGACGGAGGCTGGACAACCCAGACCACAAGACGGCCATGTAATTTCCAACACTTGTCTTGAGTATGTCATTTTTTCCCACAGAAATCACATTTCACAGGAACCTTATCAGAGGTAGAACGATTACTAACATCGCGAGTCAGACCTCCACGAGATGAGGAACCCAAGCCAAAATAGAGAGCTGAGCGTTCTTGTGTCACAGGGAGGACCATGCAGTGCGGCAACTATCCTCAAAAGACACCATAGCATAGGCCTGCTCGAGGGAGGGTAACGGATCACGATTAAGGACATGAGCCCTAATCTGATCAAACTCAATATTGAGACCAGCAAGAAAATCAAAAACCCGAAGGTTGTCCTCCCACTTTTTAAAGGCAGTTGCATCTGTATCACAGGTTGCAGTAAGAACCATAAAAATCCAACTCTTGCCATATACCTCGTAGAGTGGAATAATATTGGGAAATAGATAACTACTTTTGTTTGGTCTTATGAATCTTCTTTGGGAGTTCATAGCATTGGGCAGCATTACCAACTTGAAAATAGGTGGATGTGGCAGTCTTCTAGATTTGAGCGGCAGTGTCAAGAAAAAGTTAACCCCTGAAAATAGATTGATCCATGGACTTGATAAGATATGACATGACCAAATAATTGGAGGTAACCCATTTATCCTGAGGAGGACCAGTAGCGGTAGGCTTAATAATTTCTCCTATAAGGTAGCCAAAAAGACCACGAGAACCAATAGCAAGATAACATGAACGATACCACATCAGATAATTGCTCCCATCTAATTTGATGGAGCAAATAGGGAACGAAAGAAGGTCACTATAAAGGACTCCTTCCTGTCCAGTTGAGGCAGATGAAATCTCAGAAATGATTGCTGGTCAACGCTAGTCACAAAAAAGGCACATGTAGACAAATATCCGAAAGTTTCAACTCGAAATACCAACTTCCACAGAAAGCATCAAGAAATCACGATTCAACTTGTGATCTAGATCTGCATGGTGTAAGAGGCCCTTTGTGGGAGAAAAAAAAACTCACCACCAAGGGTAAAGAGGAAAGAGACCAAAGCGGCAAGGGGAGGCGACGCTAAACCAAGTAGGAGAGAAACGAAAATGACGGAGTCTGGCGACGATGACTGGTGGCATTAAAAGAGAGAGGCGGTGGTGGTGGGCAGTGCTTATGGTTTCGTGGCTAATAACATTAGAGTTAGGATCTCAATATTGATCCTAGCTCTGATACCATGTTGGAATAATAAAGTGAGAATGCTTGGCTTATCAAAATATGACAAAGACCTTCTCTATTTATAGGAAAAGAAATTTGTTTTTACATAAATACACCAACCAACCACTACTTACCAACCACTCATGATAAATATTATATTATGACTAACAACTCATCATAAATATGATATGATGACTATGGTGACTTAGCCTACCAATATTGATTTTTACCTTATCTACCAAAGACTTTTATCTTAGTCTACTAATTTTAACTTTAACAACTTACTAAGATAAATTACAATTACAACATTTTGCTTTAGGTATGGTCAGCTCTCTTTCGTTTCATGTTCCCGAATCAGAAATCTTTAGACTCAGGTGTGTTTTCTTCTGTTTAGGCACTCTGTCACACCCCCATTTCCGCATCATTCAGAACGGTGTGATGAACCATCAATAAGCCAACGGTTCAATCAGGATCTCACGATAGGCTATCCCACATATGATAAATCAAAACACATTCTACATTAATCAGAGGTAATAAAATAAATAGCGGAAGTCTTATAGTAAATGAACTGAGGATATAACTGTGATAACCATAAATAAATATCAAATTATTGTTAAATCAACTGAGACATAATTAAATAAATATCAATTACATGTCTTTAATAAAATCTAAACAAAATCTAATCGAATACGCATGAGTTGCACTCGCATGAGGAGTCATGCATATCCACTAAGTCTTCAGCTTCCATTGTCTCCACATGCCCGTACACAGGAGCGTTCATATAATCTTCAACGGTGGTACCTGCATCATCAACTAAAAGTATTCGAATTCGAAAGGGTGAGCACACATCACGGCTCAGTGAGCGAACAAAACAATGCAACAATACATATGCATGCAATCAATTCATATCTTTGGTCTGGTTTAAAGTTTGCAATGTGCTATATAAAGGATAGGTGACCGCCGCACCTCTATACACGAGTGTGTGGAAACACCCAATGAAAACTGCACTGTCGTCCCACATGCACCCACCATGGACAATATACACCCCATGAAAATGGCATGGCTGCACCGGTTGCCCATACCAACACGTAAGACCCTGTTGGCGAGGGTTTGCAAACTGGACTCGCAACTAACCAACCCTAATGTCAAACAATGTATCCAAGGCCTCACCCAAGCATCCCTTAATACATCCATAGAGATAGAGCTAGGGTCTGGTGACCAGGCTGAACCACAATGCCACGTCCCCCCCTGATGCCCTACGACATATTAGTTCTGCTAAGGTAATGGCGATACGACGATGTTAGTGGACAAGACTTGAGTAGAGATAGAGCTAGAGTCTGATGACCAGGCTGAACCACAATGTCACGTCCTCCCCCTGATGCTCCACTCGCATCAAGCACACTAACATTTGCTTAGTGGACATGACTTGAATAGACCATGGCACAATATACCCCGATGAGAACGGCATCGAAGTACCGGTTGATACCATCCCTACCCGCACCATGTACACCAGCCAAACACAAACATTCACATGTCTATTCCTACCATCATCAACATCATCATGTTATAATCAATAAATTTAAATCTGCATGAACAGTAATAATAGAAATATTGGATGACATGTTGAATGCACATTACAAGCACACACGCATATCACAATCATGGTATTGGACTCAAGAAATAAAAGCAGTTTGTTATTAACCAATTAGTTTAGGTATTGTTCCCTCACCTTTGCTTGTTTGTAGATCCTCTTTCAAGCCTTAAGAATCATTTTTATATCAATATTATATTGCTAGAAGACCTAACAAAATCGATAGAATTTAATTAGAATTTATTCTAATTTTTTACAGCTTGCTGTTAACTGGGGGTCGATGCCTAGGGTCAGATGTTCCATCGACCCTAGGTGCTACCCCACCTTTCCTGAACCTCCCGAATGCTGGGGGTTGATGCTAGGGTCGGAGGTTCCATCGACCCTAGGTGCAACCCCCCATGGTTTGAGTCAAAAATATCAAATTTCATCCATTCTTTCATGTTTGGGGTCCTATGGCTTGCTTCTATAGTCCATTCCATACATGTTCTATGGTTTAGAACTATTCTTTATTCACCTACATGGTTTCAATGATCTCCTCCATGGTTTCCATTGAAACCTAACCATGGATGGGTAATTTGGGTTTCTTCTAAGTCATACCCTCTTCATAAACCATTTTAAGGTCTTAAATAAATCATGGGGAATGTATTCATACCTTAGGTTTGCTGAGATTCAGAGTTTCCTCTGAATTTCCACCTCCTTGGTCTTCTTCTTCAATTCTCTTTCTCTTCTCCTTCTCTTCCTTCTCTTCTCTTTCTCTCAATCCAATTAGGGTTGTAAAAGGAGTGAAAGAGGCTTAGGGACGTCCTATTTATAGAGTAAAACCTCTCAAAATAAGTCTCATTGAGTTTAGGAAAGGTTCCAATTGAAATTAAGAAAGTTTCCTAATTTTCGGTTCGTGCTGTTTTTCCCGATTACCGGGGGTTGATGGGGGGGGTCGGACCTGCCTGTTTAGGCATGCGACCATACCCTCATTTTGACTGTTTTTGAGTAAATTTTCATATTGTGTCTTGGGTTTCTTCACACACTTGGTCCACTTGGCTCGACCATCATATGTAGACGGATCACGACACGAAATGTAAGGTTAGACCAAGTTCGTGGCGTGCGGGTCTTACACACTCGTTTCGTTTTGTTTCGTTTCTAGTATTATATGTAGGCAAATTTTGAATTTCTTTGTTAATTTTTATTGGTCGATAGTTTTTCTTCGGAACCATGAACTCAACATGTGGGCAGTTTTTCTTACCAAATTCAATTTTGATCTATGGTGTTTGTAATACAATTATTGTTGTTGAAATTTTCTGATCCTCTCTTTAGTCTGTAACTTGTTACTTTTATTAGGTCTTTGGTTGTTTCACCAGATTGATTTCAAGATTCAGGAATATGGGATTTGAAATTGTCGGGGCACTGAGTGGATTTGTCAGTTAGAATGTCTCCTGCTTTTCAATAGACGGGTTTAATTGTAATCATATTACGATTTCAAATTCAATTTCAGTTTACCAGGTTCTGATTTTTTTTATTGTTGGAAGCTTGCCTTTCTTAAAAATATAGAGTTTTGCCTTGATAAATGGAGTTTCTATCAATTAAAAGTCTTTATTTTAATTCTATAAACTTGATAAATAATATGGTATAAATCCAGTCAATTCTTTCTTCCCGGTATGCCTCTTTCCCTCTCCTTCTGGCTTAGCTGTTGAAAGATGTGATGGAGTGATTTAGGTTTGGTTCAAGGGTCTATGGATTCTGGCTTCCCAGGAGTCTTTGAATTTGATGGTATAGATATAGATACCTAGGTATTGCTTTGTATAATCAGATTTAGATTTATCCTCATGTTGGAGACTTTGAACCACTTCTTTGCCTAAAGACGATGGCGATTGTGTGCCGTCAATTTTGGTGTGTAACTGGTTCATCTAGCCAACTCTATGGATGATATGTACTCTTGAGGTTTTTGTTTTTTTCCTTTAACTTCACCAATCTGATTTTTTTTTTTTTTTTTTTTTTTTTTTTTGTGGTACTGAAATAAGAGATGATAGGCACAATTTTTGTGGTAGCATAAATTTTCTTCGTAAGTGCTCTGATTGGTATATAACACAAGGTTTTCCACCTTTAGATCTTTTTCTATTGAAAAAATTTCACGTAAACCCTAAGAAGTATTGCTAACATCATCTACCACCCATAGGTTTGTAAAATCATCAACTCCCGCTCATAATCTTTGCATCATTAATCAAAGAGGCCACCCTCTTAACAAAGTCCTGGTAGATGTTGATTTCAGTTCAAATGAAATTTTTCATGGACAATATTATCCTTAGAGTGAAAGTAAAAGACCATTTTATCCTCTATTCAAAATTTAAGGAGGGAGTCTCTTTCCAGTCAACCCTAATAAGAGAGACTGCCATTTCATCCTTCTCAAGCTCCAAGGGGACTTGCTCCAGTATTCTGAACGGATCCATTCAGAGCTCCGACGATAACATGAGAAATGAAAACGATCATTTGATGTATAAAATATCCACAAATCTGAATGGATGTGGCTACTAAGTTATCAGTGGTGATGAAAGGATCATTAACGGCAACGAGCTCAACATCGTCCCTCTAAAGAACAACTTTGGCAACCAAACGATCGATCCTTCCAAATCCTACAAACAAAAGGTGTGATACCAAAAAAAAAAAAAAGGATCGAACAAGCTCCGTTAGAAGATAACGAAAATGTACCATTGATTCCGATCTTGATCTTTGGAGAGCCTAAAAAACAAATTGAACTAGGAAAAAAAAGTTAAAATTTTAGATTTAAACAAAGATCGTAAGAAGAAAACAAGAGCTTAGAGATTGAATTACCCATGCTGATCAAATAAGGTAGCTAAGAGAGAAAAAGGAGATTGATTGTTGTAGACGAAATGGTGAGAAGATTGGAGAAAATAGTAATGGTTGAAAGGCGTAGAACTGTGTCCTCTTTTTAATAGCTTTAGAAACATAAGGCGTAGAGCTGTATCCTTTCTTTAATAGCTTTAGAAACATGAATGGTTCAGATTCAGACTTTCAGTGATTTCGTACTGATTTTGTAAACAGAGGAAGATCAAAATATTCTACGAAATTAAAGTCAATCAGAGGAGGAAACTAAGCAAAAAGAGGGGGGAAATCCAGAGAGAACGCTTGATCAAACACCAAAGGAGATAGATCGGTAGTGAAAGTTAATGACACCCTCTCCATCTTCTTTGTCTTCTTCGCTAGTCTGTTTTGAGTCAGACTTAAAACCCAGGGAAGCAAAGTGTTGAAGGCGTGACTAAGGAGAATCGAATTTCTAGTATTAGCCCAGAAATTGCCAAAACATTCAGGGTTTGTGGAAAATAGGGGAGCAAGACATGGGGCATCAGGGAATTGAGCAGGTTGGCAATCTGAGGTCCTATTTTTTACAATGGATGCACAAATTTTCTTGCAAACCATTTGGGAACCAGGCAAGATTACTAAGATTAATGTCATGACCCACGACCCACTACATAGATTGTAAGACCCGTATCAAATTAATCCGGTCTTACCACCTTGAACCAGGTCTACCCATCATGGTTGAGCCAAATGGACCAAGTGCGTGAAGGAGATCACGATCCCAGGTATTAAACTGATCCAAAAATACTTAAAATAAGGGGAGGGACGCATACCCAGCAAGGGAGGGTCGGACCCCCCAGTATAAAAGTCAGACCCCCAATTTTATATGGGGGGTCGGATATTTTAAGGACCAGGGGTCGACGGGATCTCCGACCCCCCCTATCGACCCCCGGTACTCGGTAAAAACAGTATGAACCGAAAATTAAGAAACTTTCCTAATTTCAATGGTATTCTTTCCTAATCTCAATGGGACTAATTTTAGGAGTTTCTACTCTATAAATAGGACGTCCCTAAGCCTCTTTCACTCATTTTAGAACCCTAATTGAATTGAGAGAATGAGAAGAGAAGAAGGCAAAAGAAAAAGAGTTGCAGAGAAGGAGTATTATTCTCAGGTATGGATACTACTTCCATGAATTTCTAAAGACCTTAGTGTAGATAATGAAGAGGATGTGATCTCGAAGAAACCCAAATCACCCACCCATAGTTAGGTTTTCATGGAAAATCATGGAAAAAGTCATGAAAGCCATATAGGTGAATTAATCACGGTTCTAGGCCATAGAACAAGTGTGGAATGGACTATAGGAGCAAGCCATAGGACCCCAAACACGAAGAATGAACTGAAGGAAGAGAAATTGACAAAACCCACAGGGGGTCGCATGGGGGTCGATGGCCAATCGACCCTACCAGACCCTGAGCATCGACCCCCAGTGTTCGGGAAGCCCAGAATAAGGGTGGTCGCACCCAGGGTCGATCATAACTCAGACCCTAGCATCGACCCCCAGTTAACAGCATGGTTTTTAAAATCAAAATTAATTCTAATTAAATTCTATCGACTTTGTTAGGTCTTCTAGCAATATAATATCAATATAAAAGTTATTCTTAAAGCTTGAACGAGGACTTACGATCAAGTTAAGGTGAGAAAACAAGACCTAAAAACTAATTGATTAATAACAAACTATTTTTATTTCTTGAGTCCAATGCTATGCTTGATTCTATGCGAATGTGTTTGTAATGTGCGTACAACATGTCATCCAATATTTTTATTATTTGTTCATGCATATTTACTTTATTGTTTATAACATCATGATGATGATGATGATAGAAATAGGCATGTGAAAGTATGTGTGTGGTTGATGTACTTGATGCGAACGAGTATCAGGGGGGTGTCATAGACTGGGCCTCAGCACTCTAGCTCTATCTCTAACTCAAGTTTCGTGCATTAGCATCGTTGTATCGCCATTACTTTAGCAGAACTATTATGTCGTAGAGTATCAGGGGAGGTGGTATCGGTCCTTGTAGTCTCTGACTCTACTGGGGGGCCTTAGCTCTATCTCTATGGGCGTTCTAAGGGATGCTGGGATGAGGCCTTGGATACACTGTTTGGAATTAGGATTGGTTAGTTGCGACCCAGTTTGTAAGCCCTCGCCAGCAGGGGCTTACGTGTTGGTATGGCACTGTACAGCAATAAAAGTTAACCTTTGTTGTACAATGTTCATGGTAGGATGGATGGGGACGACAATAAACGTTAACCTTTGGGCGGACTTCCACACCCTGTGTATAGAGGAGGGGTCAATAAACGTTAATCTTTGACCACCGAACCTTTCTATTGCGCATTGCAAACTTAAAATCAGACCAAATATATGAATTGAATGCATGCATATGTATTGTTGCATTGTTTTGTTTGCTCACTGAGCCATGATGTGTGCTCATCCCATCGACGTCGAATATTTTTAGTTGATGATGCAGGTACTACCGTCGAAGATTATGTCAACGTTCCAGTATACGGGCACATGGCGGCGATGGAAGTTGAAGACGAAGTGGATACGCATGACTCCTCTTGCAAGTGCAATTCATGCGTATTCGATTAGATTTTATTTTAATTATTTGGATTTAGTAAAGACATGTAATTGATATTTATTTATGTCTTAGTTGATACAGAATAATTTACTACTTAAATATGATTATCACATCTAGATTTCTCAGTTCATTTTACTATAAGACTTCCGCTATTGTGTATTTTACTCAGATTATGAATGTGGATGTATGAGATTTAGATAAAACGGATATAGCCTACTCGAGATCCTGGTTGAACCGTTAGTTTGCTAGCGGTTCATCACACCATTCTGAATAGTGTGAAATTGGGGTGTGACATAGATTATCCATCTATGTGACCCACGACGTAGCACATGGGTTGGCCCATTGGAACTCTCTACACAATGAATGGGGTAGAAACCTTCTAGAATCTACTTGTACATAAGAGTTTTCTAGAATTCTATACTAAGGAGGTGAGAATGTTCTAGACTCCTTACTAAAATGTTCCTAACTGTTAGATGGGAGACATACGTATAGATCCTAACCATTCATTCTGTTCATTGGATCCTATAAATATGGCTAGCCTCATTTAGCCAAGGCACTTTGCACTCAAACAATAAGCAACCTTGTAAGAAAGTTCATTTGTAATAGAAGTTCTTCTTTCCAAAGTTCTCTTGTGTGCTTTCTTCCTTTGGCAAGGAGTTAGGCTAATTTAGCACTTCAAGAGGGGTTGTGAACGACCAAGTGCCGTATGTTTGGCTTAGTTACACTAAGGCCTTGACCAGTGGTATCAGAGCGTGGTTGCGAGGGAGACGCTTGTGCAGTAGCATAGTCATCATGTCAAACAACTCGGAGGTGCATGATGTGGGGGCCACAAGAATAACCAAGGAAGGTATGCCAACCCTAACACAAGGAAGAGCAAGAGGAGTAGAGACAAGTCCGTGGACATTGTGGGTGCTTTGGAAGTGCGACTAGCTCGTGTGGAGCTAGCCATGGCCGACACCCAAGAGAGGGTCGACATGGTAGATGGATGCAAGGAAGAGCTCAAAGGTCAATTGGGGGAGATCATTGGCCGAGTGGATGAGCATGACAGGGCCTTGCAGAATGTCCGCAACATCATAGCACAACCACAAAGGGAGTTTGAAGCCCTCAAAGCTCAGATATTGGAGACGAAGGTAAATTTCCAAGCTTGCATTGACGAGGTACGAACTGATTTGACATTATGCAAAAGGACCATGGTTGGGGGAGCCACAACCTCAAGGGAGGCACCTAGAGTAGAGGTGTCAAAACTCATGTCCTATGATGGACAACGAGATGCTCAAGAAGTTGACAATTTCTTGTGGCACATGGAGTAATATTTCAAAGCAATCTCGCTTGAGGACGAGCAAACGAAGGCACAAACTCCCACTCTCCACTTTAAAGACATGGCAACTCTATGGTGGCGTAGACGACATGTTGACATCGAAACAGGTACGCGCACTATAGACACTTGGGATAATTTTAAGAGGGAGTTGAAGAAACAATTTTATCCCGAGAATGTCTTATTCTTGGCTAGGAGGAATCTCAAGAAGCTCAAACAGACGGGGTCTATTCGGGATTATGTAAAGGCATTCTCTACACTCATGCTAGACGTCCAGGATATGACTGAGGTCAACCTATTGTTCAATTTCATGGAGGGTCTCCAAGGCTGGGTCGAGCAAGAGTTGCAACGTCAGGGTGTACAGGATATTGTTTCGGCCATAGCAGCGGCGGAATCCATAGTTAAGTCTAGGAGAGAAGACTCCTCAAAGCCCAAGAAGCCATCCAATAAGAAAGGTGGGGCAAGGTTGACATTCGAGGAATCCCATCTAGCGGAAGAAAGCCCTAGCGAACCCTCAACATATAAGGAGGGTAAGCCAAGGGATTACAAAAGAGATAGGTACAAGCCAAGGGTTGTGTGTTTCCTTTACAATGATCTACACTCAGCTAGGGATTGCCCCAAGAAAAAGGCATTGTCATCTCTATAGAAGGAAAGAGCGATGGTGAAGTGGTTCACGTGGGGTCGCTACTACAGTTAGCGGCTATCAAGAAGGCCACGACAAAAGAGGTCAAGGCCTCACAAAAGGGGCTCATGTATGTGGAAGCAGGCATCAATGACAAACTCACATGCGCCATGGTTGTCTCGGGTGCGACGCACAACTTTGTCTCGATGAAGGAGGCAAAGTGACTTGGTTTGAATGTGACCAAGGAGATGGGATGGCTCAAGGCTGTCAACTCTCAAGCTCGACCCATTCATGGCGTTGCTCGAAGGGTCGAAATGCACGTCGGAACATGGAGAGGTACCGTAGACTTATCAATGGTGTCTATGGATGATTTTCAAGTGGTGTTTGGCATGGAGTTTCTAATAAAGGTGCATGCAATTGTTACGCCTTCCATTAGCACGATATGCATCATGGAAGAAGGAGCTTCATGCATGGTCCCAACAATACCAAGGACTAAGGATGACCCTAAGTTGCTATCAACAATGCAGTTGGAAGACAGGGTTAAGAAAAGAGAAGCTACATGTCCTGCCGAGCTTATCAACAAGAAGGAAGAAATGCCTAAAGAGGTGCTACCTAAGTTTACTAAGAAGGTCTTTGACAAGTTCAAGGGTGTAATGCCTTCAGAGCTAACTAAGAGGTTTCCACTTAAAAGTGAGGGGACAAACCAAGAGCAATTCAAGTTGATCAAGTCTTACCTTGACAAAGCCACAAAGAAGATAAAGAAGTGGGCTAACAAAATGAGGCAACCAACAAAGTTTATAGTAGGCAACTCAGTGCTTGTGAGACTCACAAGGAAGGAACGCCAATATGAAGGGCCTTTCGAGATTGTGAAGAAGGTTGGTAAAACATCCTATGAGGTTAATCTTCCTCCCAAGTTCAAGATTCAACCGATTTTCCATGCAAAGATGTTAAAATCGTATCACAAAAACATGAAAAATCCAAGCCGTGGGACTTCGACTCAAGCACCTACGAGAGTAGCTACTCCTTACAACAGGGAGGCTGAATGAGTAAAAGCCGACAGAGTGACTTGAAGACAAGGCATCCCTCCTAGTAGGGAGTACCTAGTCAAATGGAAGGGACTACCAGAAAGTGAGGCAAAGTTGGGAAACTACAGAAGCACTTTGTCAGTTCCAAAACACAATACAAAAGTTCAACGAAGAATATGCGACGAGGACATCGCCAGTTTAGGTGGGGGAGAATGTCACGACCCACGAATTGCTACATAGATTATCTACCTACGTGACCCATGGGCTAGCACATGGGTTGGCCCATTAGAAGTAGGAAAGTCCATTGGAACTCTCTACACAATGAATGGTGTAGAAACCTTCTAGAATCCACTTGTATATAAAAGTTCTCTAGAATTCTATACTAAGGAGATGAGAATGTTCTAGACTCTTTACTAGAATGTCCCTAGCCGTTAGATAGGAGACGTGTATATATCCTAATCATTCGTTGTGCTCATTGGTGCCTATAAATATAGCTAGTCTCATTTGGTCAAGGCACTCTACACTCAAGCAACAAGCAACCTTGTAAGAAAGTTCATTTATAATAAAAGTTCTTCTTTCCAAAGCTCTCTTCTGTACTTTCTTTCTTTGGCAAGGAGTTAGGCTGACTTAGCGCTTCAAGAGGGATTGTGAGCGACTAAGCTATGTTATTTAAGAACAAGACCATACATTTCCTTTCTTAAACTGATAAAAATCCTACCTCGAAGTCCCAACATAGCAATGATGATTGCCCAATAGACCTTGAAACTGAAAACTTTAGTCCGAACCCAAACAAACTCAAAATTTTCCTTGCTTATATAGTTATATGGTATCGGTCATTGCTAAACTTTGAAGCCGAAGCAGGACCATAAATTTTCTGGGAGATCTTTGGAGCATATTTGAGCTGTGAAATTACAGCCACAGAATAAGATACATTCGTCTAAAGGGTGGTTTAACATGCTGGCAGTGATGATGTAGAGGCCGTACCAAGTTTAAGAGAAATCAAAATGAAGGTGAGTCCATAAATTGTTGACCATGATGAGTGTTAGATTGAAGCAGAGTTTTTTCATAAAATAACAGTGCTTTTAAGGCTTAGACCTGTAAAGTTTTAAACCTGTTGAGTTAGTTCAAATAAGGCTCTAAAGACGGATGGGAAAGAGTAAGTTCTAATTCAATGCTTTTTAGACACAATCAGATTACGGAAACCTTGATAAGACAACTACTCCTTTAGCATAGTGTCAGCAATGTTAACATACATACATAGGGTGTCATCTACAAGAGCATAGACGAGGGAAATAAAGACAATCAAGATCAGTTAAAGAACTCTTTAACTACGTCCTTGTTTCGGGGTATTAAAAAATAGATTTCAAATATTGAGGAAAATGTCAGCAATACCCTATGAGAGTGTAGAACAATATAGTCATAAGTTGTTGTGGTTTGCATAATTTCCTTAAATCTGAGCATCAACCAAATACTGAATTTGCAAGAATAAAGAATGAAGAAGCAAATGTGGAAGATGAGTTAGTCCTAAAAGATAATGATGAAGTTATTCTATTACCTAATCAAGTATCTACTACTCAACGAGAAAGATCAAGAAAGATGGTTTTCTTTAGAAAAAGAATTGCAAATCAACTAGTGAGACATCATGGAATGTAAGAAATTGTGTAACTTAATATTTTTTTTATATTTTTTTTAAATACATTATGACTGTATGTAAATTATTCTATTTTTATTTGTAATTTTTTTTTAATCTATTATGGGAACATGTTGACCGTTTTGTTCCTTTTATGCTTCACAATTGACGTAAATATTTTATGTTTTACCCCATATTTTAAGTCGGACAATTACAAAATATATGTTCAATATAGGATAATGGTTTTTTTAAAGCAATTTTTCATATTTGTATAATTAAATGGCATTAATATACATTAATTTGACAAGATATTGATTTGGTGGCAATTATGTAATATTTGAATCAATTGAAAAAAAAATGTTATAAAACAAATGTTACCAAACAACAAACTAGTCAGAACAGTATTCTTGAATTAGTTCTAGAATATGTTTGCCAAACTGGCTATATGCCAAAAGAAGAGGCAAAGATCACTGTTCTTAAGGATTCACATCATCTCCTCCCAATGGTTTTGGGAGGACACAGCAACCTTATCCTGATGGCCGACACGTGGCTCTCGGATGAATCCGAAACCCACGTTTGAGCTGGCACCCCTTGTCGGCTCGGCTTGTCCGTTGGGTGTTGGTTCGAACTTGGATCTCGGATTCACATAAGAGTCACATGTCGGCCATCTGGGTATAAGGATGTTGTTGTCCTCCCAGTTGTCTAGGAGGAGATGATGCGGATCCCTGTTCTTAAAAATTAAAAGAAAAAGACCATCTCTTGAAAAGAATGCTAGTTTAGAACAAGAACATAATAAAATGTTACCAAACGCAGCCTAAATAACTGTGGAGATTTCTAATTAAGTTGAACCTCAATGTATGCATTCTCTTCAATGGTGCTATTGGACAATTCTCATACCCTATGCACATATAAATGGAATGTTTAATGAACTGTTTTTGGCAATCTATAATGTCAGGCTACAGGCTGCTTAAAAAGGTCCATTACCCAATGCTGAAAGCCATGAATGGCTGGTAGCTAGGCCATAGGGTGACGAGCACTCTCAAGCCTTGAACCCCGTCGTTTTCCTTGGCAGTCCAAACGTTTTACTATTGCTCTAAGCAATGGCTCCTAGGTCCGATACGAATTGATAGTGTCAGTTGATCTAATATTGATACCTTGAATGCTATTATCACAATAGAGATGGTGCAAAAAAACAATTCTTTTTTTTCCCATATTTATCATAATCTATTTTAGGATTTGATTAATAAATCTTTTTTTTTTTCCATACTTTATCACAACCAATCTTCTTAATATTTGTTTAAGAAATCTACTCACTAATATTTACCTAATCAATTTATTCGGTAACAATTAATATAGTAAGTAAAACTATAATGAGATAATAAAAGAAACAGTAGTATGTTATGAAAAAATATGAATACCATTTTAAAAGTTAATTTATAATATAATAATAAAATCATAATAAATGAAAATAGAATATCTATTTTGCCCAACCTAACTAATTGATCATTGCACCTACCTTGATCGACAACCTTAGCATTATTAGGCTAGCTTAGGCTTGGTAACATCTCTAAATCCTAGGTCCAAAATCTCGGGGTATTGCACCTATCATTATGCTCCTGTATCTGTTAATGACCATGAGAGCGTTATAGTCTTATGGATCAGATCCCTATCGGAGATCATCTCTGATTTGAGTTTATTTTTATGCACTAATGCAGCTCTTATGGGACGGCTAATTTAGTGTTGTATTTTCCCGTTTGCAAACAAAGGGGTGCTTACAGCTGACCGAGAACTGATGATTAATTGGAAATTTAAAAAAAAAAAAAAAAAAAAAAACAACCACGACTGAACTGTTTGTGAAACGGTTGGCTCAGTTTCAAGTTTATTGTCTGACCCTATTGATTAAATCGGTGCGGCCTGGGTTTTGACCCCCATAAGTATAAGGATCTGGATCCTCTCATGTCGTTCCGTTCCTTTGGCTGTGAACGTATAACCGAAGGTCATTCAGTCTGCATACCAATGTAGTAGATATTTCCTTTTTGTGCTGGCCATCTCTTTTATTTCATGTTTCAATTTCTTTCCACATTTGAGTGGTGATGTTCTGATCCCTTGTAGCACAGAACCTAGACAAAAGGATGGTGAGCCGGCAATAAGGATGGGGTTGAAATCGTCTCCAATTATTGGAGGTTTCAATCGTTCATCCGACGGTTGCAGTTAATCAAGCTCACCTACCGATGTATTGGTAGACACACCTAGTTAACTCCAATCGTTGGATTAGCGATTGGAGCCTCCAATAATTGGAGAAGAATTGGACTCATAAGGATGGTGATTGATACTAAGCTACCACAGGTATTTGGGTCAACTAGATTGATTTTGAGCATCTATTGGATTATTTTCTAACTGTCAAGAACTTGGACAGATTTCTGAGATCCTAATCTGACGGTTTCCGCTTTATAGTTGTCCTTGTACATCATTATTCTTGCAAGGAGCACCATGTAGCAACAATCTACAATTAGCATGCATATGTCTTTTTCCGGCCATTCATACCATGAGATTATCTTCAGAATGGTTTAATCTTCTCTTCTTTTTCTAGTCCCGCGGGTTCATATTGACTGCATGAATCAGGTCATTCCAGGATTGAATGAGAACCATTCCACTTGCACCCATAACAAAAAAAAAAGAGCATTTAACACCCCCTGTATAAGTGGCCCCAAGGTAATAAAAGGAGTCGAATTCAGTGGTATGACCTACCTTGTTGATGTTGCACATAAAAATATGTGAAACTTGTATGAATGAAGCTTGGCAAAAATTCAATGCCCCTCTAGAAAACTCGTCCTAAAATATAACGGGACATGCTAAATCTTGTAAGTCTCATGATTCTTAGTGCTTATTCGCAAAATTAGAAAGTATTTTAATTTTTAAATTAAAAATTTTCAAGAAAAATTCATTCTCGTGGCCCTTGATGAGAGATTATCAATGCGATTCATTGTCATTTTACTATGGGGAATGAGGATGTGGCAATTAATACATAGTTTGGATTAATTATATATCAATTTTCGAAGTCTAAATTCAATCAAGTACCTTTCCTGTATTATTACTAAGGCATCTTGACGCAATGGTAATATTACTCTATTGTGATGTGGTGGTCATAGATTTAAATCTATAAAGAGTCTCCATCTTAAGTGAAGGGGTAAGACTGTATACATTTGCCTCTCATCGTGCCGTTACTGGCTACTGACCTGGAAGGAATGTTGGACAAAACGGTGATAGATAAGCTATTGATGGTGCCGTCTTCACATACTTCCCACTCCTCTTAAAATACAAGAACTAGAAACTAGTAGAAAGAGTACCCCACAATAATGAAAGATTCATGCACTGAATATGCCCTTTACAAGTGAAAAATATAAGATTGCCGTATGATTATGCTATTATTTTTTATTTATTTTTATTTTTTATTTTTTATTTATTTATTTTTGTTTATTCTTCCCGCCCTCAGCCCCTCGCACGTCTCTATTGGATGAAGTCACGTTACATTGTCAACACCTACATCCCACACATGACACTCCCATGCACCCCAATTTATTCTCATTCAATGTACCAGAATCAGTCAGAATCGGTGAAAGTTGCTCAGAGTCAGTTACCAAGGTTAATCGGAATCGTCCCGATTGATTCCGAGCTGAGTTGATCCTGGTGGATTCTGATTAGATTTTTAAAATCCATGCCTCAATAATAACCTTATAAAATTACTCATAATTGGATGAGAAATTTGATACGTTAGATGAGTTGACCAAATGTTACAAGGGGTCCTCATGAGGAATCCAACAACACAATCTTGTTGTCATCATCATCCTTAGATATGACCTCCTTAACCCAACCCACTTGTCTTGAAATTTGAAGTTCTCTGTATTGTTGTCTCCTTTGAGTGGTTAGAATCTTTAGTGTCATTTTGGCATTATTGCAGAGAATCTTTTTCCTATGAATCATGGTTTATTAATTGGTATCAGATTGTTTGGATCAACTGATTTGTATCAGTTTTGAATCTCATCGATCTCCCATTCAATTCCATTTTAATATTATTATTTAGAAAACCTTGATATGGATAACATGCAAATTGAAAATATAATGCTATGGGTTATTCTCTTTTCTTCTGTGTGTTTGAACAAGTATCACAGCTCTTTATTGAATAAATCATCCCTTAACTTATTAATTCATAATTTATCCCCATATATCTCACATGGCCACCCTCCTTTATCTCACATGGACACCCTCCTTGAACATGTAAGAAATTATTGAAATCGTTCACTGGATGTGACATATTAATGAATCAATCAAATTTTAATAACTCCCTAATAATGATATATTATTATTATTATTATTATTATTATTATTGGATTGAAGAGAAGGGGTCATATTAAGTTACAGCCGGCGTATGAGGAACTAGCAAGTTAGCAACCCAATGTGTTGTCATGTCCGAGATGTAGCCTCAAGCCCACTTGGCTTCAAAAATCAAAATAACCCTTTTAGCATTTTTAATTAAAAATTTAAAATCTCAACAAGTACCGGGCATTGGGATTAGGAACATAATTATTAGTAGATAACAATTTAATATTACCCAACATTAGCGGTCAAACACTACAATACTATTTTTATCACAGAAAAAAAAATAAAAAAACTACATTATCATTTACTATTTTTTTTTTTTTTTGTAAAGTTACGAATTTTATTAAAAACATGTTTCATATGAATATCAGATCAAATAATATTTTATTAGTACATATATAAGATATAGTTGGACGCGGTTCTTAAAAAGCCAGAAACGCAGAATCCTAAACTAACTCAAACTCAACAACTGTTTTATAAACGCAGAGTCTAATTAGGGTTTTAGAAAACCCTGAAGACCTAGAATCCTAATTAACTAGGGTTAGGTAATGAATCTAATTCCTTTTTTTATTTTTATCAATTTTCAAATGAATCTAAAAGAACGAAAGAAGAGAAGAAGGAAATTAACAAATTTGTAAAACTGAAAAAATGAAAAAGATTATATTCAGTTGCTATTGACAGGATGACATTCACGATGAAAAAGAAACCTTAAACGCCTTGAATCAAATCAACCCGTACTAAAAGTACTGTACATAAAACCAAAATATTCTTCTAAAAAAGAAGAAAAATTAAGAAATGAAACTAAAGTAGAAATATTAACCCATCTGTCATTGGTGACAAAACTTGGGAAAACGGCGACTTCTCTTTGGATCTTTACAGCAGTATTCTTCATAACAGGCTTCCAAGACCTGCTCGAAAGCGGTTGGTGTGCAAGGAAGCTTCATGGGTCCTTCGTTTTTGTCCTCTATATCTAACTCCATCACTGCTTCTTGCTCCTTCCATAGCTTTTCGATCAAAGATATGAAGGTTGGAGAAGAAAGATATTCAACCTCAATCATGTATGTCTTGCCTTGTTTGCCTTCAATCTCTCCAACTATAATGGGTACAAACCCTTTTGGAACTCTATGCTGATGATAGTGGTGGTGTTGACTATCTTCTTTCTGATCCTCAGGTGTCTCACGTAGGCGCCCATAGGATTCTTGGGAATGGCGGACACAGAGCTTCTTCTTTAGGCTACAAAATCCTTTTTGAAGGAACATGACTGCTTGTTCTGGTTTCTAAACACGAGAGAGAGAAAGAGAGAGAGAGAGAGAGAGAGAGAGAGAGAGAGAGAGAGTGGAGATCGGTGGAAGCAACTGCGAATAAGTTGAAAAGGGAAAATTGTAATGTTTGACTGTTGAGAATAGGAAAGAGGGAGAGAGTGGGGAGGAAATACATAAGAGAGGTACCGGGGTGGTGTTATGTAGGGAGGGGTTAGCTTGGGATGGTTAAGAATTTGTAGAGTTAGAGTTAGGGTCCACCTGGCGCTTCAAATCTGATTTAGTATCTAAATAGGTTTCCAAAAAGATAAATAAAATCCTAATTAGTTATCTGTTCGGTAAATCAGATTATTATCCTAGTAGGTAGAAGATTTTCTTATTGTCATTTTACCATTTTGCCCTTTTGATATTTAAAATCCTAGACAATGATATAACGATGATTCACTTGTTTAAAAAAATTATGAAAAATCTATTTTATCGTTGACCTAAAAAAATTTTGAAATATAAATCAATAGGTAAAAGATGTATGAGATCTTCTAATAAAATCTATAGAAGTGTATGTCATTCATACAATCCCATATATAAATCCTACTTAGTTCCGTACGCTGCAGGTTTGGGAGAATTTCCCAAATCACACCATTCAGCGTATAGGAATAAGAATTGTTAAAAAAGGGACCCACAAGCTCATGTAGGAAAGAAAAAATATTTTGTTATCTCATATATGAGAAGGCATAAGAAAGAATCCCTAAATTGTCTCCAAGGAGATTTGATAGAATACCAAAATATAGGTATAAAATTAAAAAAATTAAATACTAAAATGGTCCCCCGCCAACACTAAGAGTTTAGAATTTAATGTTGAAAAGGGTTAAGGTCAATGCCAAGTAGACGGATTTGACTGGCCTAGTCACCATATTGGAGACCGAATCAGCAAAAAGCAGGTATGACACTCGCTAAAGGTGTAATTATGCAGAAACAGTTGTCAAAGGATATGGATGACGTGGATTGAAAGGGGGTCGAAAAAGGCCGAGGGGGTCGTAAACGGCTGACAAGACTCCGTAGCGCCGCCGTAAGGGGTCGTCACCCCTCGAACCTAATGTTCTCTAAGTGGCCGATGATTGAAATGGTGGTAGGTGGGGAAAACTTGTTTAAGAAACTTTCTTTTAACCATATAAGTAGCAAAATAATATCATAAAAGGGAGGAGATTTTTCGATTGGATTCGATTTGATTAAATCCATATTTTCCATCAAAGATGGAGAATTAACCCACTCCTGTATTGATTTCTACCCAGTCATTTTGAGAACTTCTTCTATATTTTTCTATCTTAAGCTCAGTCTCACCGGAAAAGAAGAGAAGATTACTGAAGCTCTCGTATCTCAGGGAACCCCCATTTTTAAAGAGCTCTAGTGTTTCACTAAGAGTTTCATTTTGCTTGTTCTTGGTATTCCCTAATTTTGGCATCGGAGTAGTCCCAGGATATATCTCATCTACTTTCTTGTTATATAGATGTTTCGGCTACATGACAAGATCGAGGAAGCTAAACAGATTCTACCGACAATAGATAAGTTATAAAACTATTTTTACTATAATAATTTTAAGGGATAACTTAGTGAGAAATAATCATGTTAATTGAAAGGTTCGCCCTAATAACTAGGGAGAACTATAACCTTTTAATTAATTATTATATTATTTGAACTCTTAGAGGTATTAGCAGGCCTCTATAGTAAATACGTGCAGGATTAAGTTATTTTTAAATAGAAACAGAAATAACAGACTTCATATCACTTAAATCAAGTAAAGAGATAGGTTAACATCTGAGAGGACCACAATCAAAAAAGATATAAATGGTCCAAATTTATAAAAGATCCATGAGTGAAGCTCACAAAGTGGAAATTTTGTTCACATGTTATTACATTTTAATTCCAAGTAATATTTTCGAAGCTGTATTTCATTAAAGCTGAAGTGTCAATGAAATTTTCTTTAATAAAATTTTCACTAATATAATATTATGATATAAAATTTAGGGTAAATTTTTCCCACCTCTTCTCCTTCTCCTGGGATTCTAAAAGATTATCACCCCTCAACTTAACTTTAATGTCTCCTATCTCTCCTACTTTTAAAAATAATTTCTCCCATTCAATTTGGTGATGACATTCATCATCACCAATATTTTTTAGATTATTATGCCCTTAGCTTGACTTAAAAGAAATTTTATCAAAGTTGATTAATCAAATTTAATTTTAAAAAATATATTAAAAAATTATAAAAAAAAATGAGACTTTAATTTACTAAATAAATTTAAGGATAATCAAATTTAATTAATAAAAATCCCAAAAAAACAAAACGTGAGATTTATTAAATCTTTCTCAACGATTTTACTCTCTCTCTCTATTTGATTTTTTTTATTTATAATTTTGTAATATATTTTTTATATTAAATTTGATTAATCAATTTTGATAAAAAAAAATTTAAGTCAATCTGAGGGCATAATAGTCTAAAAAATATTGGTGATGATGAATGTCATCACTAAATTGAATGGGAGATATTATTTTCAAAAGTAGGAGAGGTGAGAGACATTAAAAGTCAAGTTAAAGGATGATAGCCTTTTAAGATTCCTGGAAGAGAAGTGGGAGAAATTTACCCTAAAAATTAAAAGAAAAAATTACTCAAACACTTCCTTGACAATTGAATTACTATACAGAATTATCCTCTCTTGACAAAAATTACACAGACTATTCCTAAAACATTGATTTATAGTAGAATAGTTCAATGTGGGCGTTAAAAACTGACAGTAAGAAAACTAATTTCTTTAAAACAATACCTAATAAGGGTAAGAACGGAATATCCTCTTACCCCTACATGTAAACAAATAAGGGCGTTTTTTGCTTGTTTTTCGCTTTCTTCTTCAACTCCATCTACTTCGTCCGAACGGAATGTCAGCAACCTTTGCATAAACTTAGGGCATGGGCATTGTGAGAAGGAAAATGCTCTCAGGTAGAGTATGTGCCTCTAAAATCTTGATCGTCTTCGCTCCTCCATGTCGTCTGCAACAACCCTTTCAGGTTTGGTTTCGATTTTGATTGTGAGTTGGGGTTTCTCATGCGGCAGACCAAGAACTCCCCTACTTTAATGATTGGGAAGGGAGATCGGGTTTTGACTGAGTTTCTCAACTTGGCTAACAATGGCAGAAGTATTGCCCCTGATTTAAGTCAGTCTGGTTTTAAAGGTTTCAAGGGTTCTATTAATCCAAATAGATTCAATACTGTTTGATGCACTAAGTGAATAACAAAGCATTTTAATTGATTTTGTGGCAGATGGTAAATAGCAATGAGACATATCACACGAATCCTTAAAATAAAAATTATGATTTTATTGAAGAGTGATACTTTCTGCTAAACAAAACCTGCAACAAAGAATACAACTCCCACAAGAAATTGATACAGTGATCATATTCTAAAACAACAACTGACCTAATAATGAGCCTGACTCAGGAAACCTCAAATAGAAAGCAGAGAGATGGAACCAATGGGAATCATAAGGACATCCATCCTTCAAATCAGTCATGTTATCTTCCAGATACTTGTAAGCATGTACAGTATGACATAGCTTTTATTCATCTATTTCTTCTCTCTCCCCCGGTCCTCTGGTTGCAGACCTCCTCCATTAACATTAAGCTTATTAATTACTACATATCAATGGAATTAAAGAATTATTTCTTCCATACACTGGGTGCAACATGGATAATATGGATAATCATTTTTTTTCTGGTAAAAATAATAGCCCAACCATTCAATGACAATAACAAAAATCCCAGACCATGTCCAATTCTATCTGTAATGGCAGTACCACTCAGCCTCAATCCAACCGGTTAGAATACAACTAGACAAACGTGTCTCCACAAACCACAACTAACCAGAATGATTATTTATCTTTCGAGTAGAACTGTGTAACGCTTGGAAAGCTTCGGTTAGAGCCATCTTTCAAACATGAATACTCTCATTCCTTTTCTTTGAATATATAAGTTAAGGGTGTCAAAAATGGACCTGGCCCGGTAGTACAGATTGAGCGGGTTCGATATAATTCAAACCCAGTCTGGACCGAACCTTAATAGATAGGTTTCGGTCTCAGTTTGTAAAGCCCGATACCGTTTCAATACAGACCAAAACCAGACCGGATCGGCCCATTAAGAAGCCCGAACTAGCCCGAACCAATAATAACTAACTCGAACACCGATAAGGTTCATCCGGGCCCAATTTCTTAATTTTTATAGTTTTAAATTTTGATGGATTATATACATTGTTATAGTTCACTTTTTGATCCGAAAGATTATATGAATCTATAGTTGAAAAAAGTATGTTAATTGTTTCAATTTATTGAATTACATATATATAGAATTAATGATGCTAATTTTATAGATATAAATAATAAAATATGCTATATATTTTACATATAAAATTGGCCCGATAAGCTTGATAAGCCCGGTCCGGACCGAATCAGCCCGAAATCACCTCAATAAGCCTAGCCCGATAACAAATTGACACCGGACCAGCCCGTTAGTTATTGTGTTCAGCGCAGCCCAACCCAGCCCGAACTCTTAATGGACATGTTTTGGACTGGGCTTATAAAACCCGATACCGATTCAGCTTGAATCGAAACCGGCCCGGACCGGCCCGTTGACACCCTTAGTATAAGTGTTTGTTCAACTGTGGACAATTTCTTCTTGGCCCAAGGAGAGGGTGCTACAGTAGACTGAATCAAAGTCTCCAAGACTTAGGCGGTTGGAGGATGAACAAGATGAGAGTTAACCAAATAAAACAGAAAAGTATTTTTGTCTATTCAAATTTTAAGTTAATATCGTTAAAAATAAGGTAGTAGATTGTAAGTCCAAATGACACATGATAGTTCTGTGCAATAAACTAGTTGTGAAGGTGGTGTTTGAATAATTTTCCCAAAACAAAATTTAAAAAAAAAATGTGAAACTTCCCCAAAATTATTTATATTTTTTTTGCCTAACTTGAAAACGATTGGAGGATGAAGAAGATGAGAGCTAACCAAACAAAGAAAAAATGCATTTTTATCTATCAAAATTTTAAATTAACACTGCTAAAAATAAGATAATGGATTGTAACTCTAGACGAGACATGGTAGTTCTCTGCAATCAACTAATTGTGAAAGCGGTGGTTCAGTAATTTTTCCAAAATAAAATTAGAAAAAAAAAAAAGAGAGTAAAACTTCCTCCAAAATATATATATATATATATATATTGCCTAACTCCCTGTATTTAAAATTTTAATAATATCCTTTCCTCATATTAAATTATAAAAAATCCCTTTTGAAATCTGCTCCCCAAAATCCGCTCCCGGGAACCGAACCTTCGTCGACTTTGTAATAATTAGTCACGGGGCACTAAAAAACGAGATCGAGGACAATAGATATTCAAACATGAGATAGGGACGTACATGACATGATATGACATGACATACATGACATGACATGCAAAATTGCAGTATCCTTTATTTCTTTGGAATCCAGGTAGAGAAGCCTCTATCGACTTGTACTCTAATACCGCTTGAAATACTTATCCTGTATTATTTTATCTAGAAACAAATAAATATAAGTATGGGATTATCTAAATTTAATGATACTTTTATTGGTGTTTTTATTTTATAATTTTTTCTTTTAATTATCGTTTGTTACGGTTTTGATTTTTATTTTTAAATCAAAAGTAAAATGATTTTTTCATAAATTTTATGAAAATAACTTATCATTATATTAATCTCAAGAATTACATATTTTTCTAATAGACATGTTTTTTTTGTACATCTAATAATAAATGATAAAAATTAAGTTTTTGTGTAATGATAAAGTTATTTCACTATGCTATTGGTCATGGGTTTAAATATGAAAACAAACATTTTATTAAGTGAGGGTATGACTTTTTATATTACAACCCTCAAATCCTGCAGTGATTGTCGAGTCATTTGCATTCGGTGAACCCTTTAGATATGAAATAACAATAATTATCTTCACTAAAAAATAATATTAAATATAAACTCAACCTGAAAATTTATTAGAATACCGTAAACTAATTATCATGAGTTAGGTTTCTAGGTCTATTCAGACATGATGAACATTTTCTTAATTGCATTCATTCTTACCATGTGATATTATATCAAATGAGGTTGAAATTTGCTAAAGAGGTAGTTTCTTTTTTTTAGGTAGGTAGGCCTCAAGGAGATTTGAATTCATGATCTCTTAATTTTGAGGTATTGATCTTTATCAATTGAGCTATCCCCTTAATGTATCAAATTGGTAGTTCCTAAGGTTCGTTGCTCATATATTAAGTTTTAATACGAACAAATCTCGTCACATGATAAAATAAAATATTAAAATATTTTAGAATAATGAGAAGATGCACATTTTACTAAGAAGATACATGAAAATATATAAAGAGAAATGATTCAATTTGATGATGAAATTTGATGATATGCATATAGCATCATATAGTATATTATTATGATATATATATATATATATATGTATATCATGGACGAGCTTTATGAAATCTTAGAAACCCAAAATCCTAAACTAACTCAAACTCGGTAATTGTTTTATAAATGTGAGTAGGTTCTTGTTTCATTGATTCTTTCAACCATTATTCTTCCCATTTTGTCAGCAAATCTCATATGAATCTAAAACAAGAAAGAAGAGAAAGAATGAAATTAACAAATTTGTAAAACTGCAAAAATTTAGAAGATTTTATTCCTTTGCTATTCTTACAATTAATTCTTCTGTTTCGATTATTTACAGCTGTATTCTGATATTTACAGCTGTATTCTTCATAACGGGACTCTAAGCCCTGCTCCAAAGCGGCTGATGTGAAAGGAAGCTTCTTGGGTCCTTCCTTCGCTCTCGTCCCCTAAATCTGAACGGCTTTCGTCCTCTAAATCTGAACGGATTGCATCCATTAGATGGATGCCACATGAACAGAATTACATCCAACGTACAAAAACAAAAAAATTAATATAATGAAATAAGATAAGAAGTAAGTAGGAGATCAATGCTCCCTCTTGCCGGTTCTCTCGAGGTATACGGAAACAAACCAGTCCCTTCCTTCTTTTCATAACAGTCCCACTCCCCACGTCAGTGATCAGTGTTCACCATCGACCTCATCTTCAATGGCTTCGATTGTTCGGATCTCTTAATTTAACGGCAACGCTACTCTCGATTCCTTGCATCCTCACCCTTACCAAACCCTCCAATCTCTCTTGGTCAAGCTCTCTACCTTTCAAGATCCCCACCAGAAGTCCAAATTCTCAGACCTCCTCCCCTTCTCCACACCTTTCATCTTCTCCATCGCTCCTATCCATCTTCACCCCTCACACCGGCACCCATGCTGTCAGCCCTTCCCAATACCTTGGCCTCTTCAACCCTACTAACAATGGCGACCCCAAACGAGCATTGAATTCGATCTTTTTCATAAACAAGAGTTCAGCGACATCGATAACAACCATGTCGGCATCAACCGCAACTTCCTGAGATCCTCCATCGCTCAAGCCACCGGTTACTACTTCCCTCGTTCTCTCTGCTGTTCTTGTCGATGAATGTATGTTTGGTTCACGGCAACTACAGGAGTTTCAGTAATTTGAATTTCTCCAATGCACTAGAAAATCGGAATTTGCCGTCTCTAGTTCTCCCGAAGAGATCTTTTTTCTGATCCAAGGTGTTCATCGTTGGGACTACCGTAGAGTCCACTGTTGTAGTGGGGTTCTGTGACAGGAATCACTCTGTTCTTGGTTAAGAGGAAACTAAGGAAAGAAAGGGACAGAGAACCATGAAGCCTGGGCATGGGAGTACTGGCCACACCGGAATACTTACCAGGAGATTTACACGGCGACAAAGGGATTCTCGAATAAGAACCTAAGGGGTTCTCTTGGGAGGATCTGAGGTCGCTGTGAATGCATTTCCGACGAAACCGACAGTGGAACAAAAGAGTTATTGGGTCGATTGAAACACAGGATCCTGGTTGATCTCCTGCTTCTTCTATTATATCATTATATTATTATTATTATTATTATTATTATTATTATTATTATTATTATTATTATTTTGCTTTTGTACGTTGGATGTGACTCTGTCATGTGGCAGCACTTGTTAATGCAGCAGCAGACGAGCCCGTTCCCTCTAAATCCTAACTCCGTCGCTTTCCCCTACCATAGCTTGTCATTAAAGTTTTGAATGTTGGGGAAGAAAGATATTCAACCTGATTCATGTATTTCTTGCTTTCCTTGCCTTCCAACGTCTCCAACTATGGTGGATGCTTGCTTTTGGTCCCCGTCGCTATCTGAGATGTTCTCATTTCTCTGCGTGGGAGTTTAGCTGATGATGATGGTGGTGACCGTTTTCTTTCTTAACCTAATGTGTGTCATATAGGCGCTCGTACGACGACTTTTTGGAATGGTGGAGACATTTTTTCTTCTCGAGACCACGAAATCCTCGATGAAGGAACATGGCTGGTTTGATATATTGATTCGTAGACGAAGGTGATGGCCTCTCTCGTTTACATCCATCCTATTCTTCAGCACTGGTTTCTGTTATTCTTGGAGCTGTTGATGATGGTGGTGGCCGTTTTCTCCTGAACCTCAGGTGTGTCATATAAGCGCTCGTACGACGACTATTTGGAACGGTGGAGACATGGGTTCTTCTTGAGACCATGAAATCCTCGATGAAGGAACATGGCTGCTTTGATATATTGATTCGGAGACGAAGGTGATGACCTCTCTCGTTTTCCTCCATCCTCTTCTTCGGCACTGGTTTCCTGTTATTCTTGGAGCTGTGGATACTTCGTCTCCAACGAGTCTCGCCTTCGAATCTCCCCTCGGAATGGCGTGGTTAGTCAATTTTTTTAAGAGTTCAGTGAAGCGCCCGAGTTAGCTGTCTGCTCTGATTTTGAAATTTAATACAAAATTAAATTTTAGTTTATTATATGATAAATTATAGTCCTATCATATCTTTGAAACCAAACCGACATGAATGTGAGCATATGTGTAATTCGATGTTCACTGTATCTTGTAGCGTATCGGACTTGACGTTTCAACCAGTTCTGATGGTTTCTTTTTAGTTGAAGTCTTACTTATTGCTGCATAGCTAATAATTTTTTTTTAATTACGCGTGGTTTTTTCCAATAGATTTTCTTCTTATTTATGTTCTATGTTGTTGTTAAGAAGTGTGATTTCGTGGAACCATTAAAGTTTGATAATGGAAAGCCATTCATTCCAGTCCATTAAGGACTGGGTTACCCTGAAAATACAATTAACAAGAGTGATTACCAGGCTCCGTCTTTTCACTGGCACAGCAAATCCTTCCCTTTCTGAGGTAAATAGTTTGGTTTATCTTAAGCTTTTTGGTAATGCAGAATAAAGTAAAATTGCCTGCATAATTAACGATATGTGAGGATGTGTTTGTTTATGATTTAGGAAGTTATGTCGTACAGTATTTTAATAGTTTTTTGTTTTGTTTTGTTTGTGACGAATTATCATTTTTATATGCTTCATTAAAAATATAGGTATCTTATAGCCTGGCTTTCTCAGTTTACTGCTTCATGTTGAAGTTAAAGGGTTCATCAAAAGCCAGCAAAGTCCAGTGAAGAGGACAGACCCTGTTATCTTACTTGAAGCTTTTTGGCTTCTTGCATATCTTTACTGTGATCTTAATAAGCTGAGATTTGTGGGCTGTTTGAAGATCGATTTGGAACCATCTGGAAGCATCCGAATCATTTTTTGGAAGCTTGCTTACAATTCTTGGCCGTCATGTAGATATCAATAAACCGATGCTTATTCTCTCTAAACCTGGTGTATGGCTTAAATACAGGGAAATACAAAAATTTATTATTTATTTCTTCTTGTGTGGTTTCGATCCTCAAATATCTGTGGAGCTAGATTTGTGACTCTTTGCCTTTGAATGGTGCGTGTTTTGATGGCCAGTATTTTTTATAAGATATATAGATGCCTGCCACTTCTATAGTTTTCTTATTCCAACATTTTTGGTTTGCATATAGTTTGAAGTCATGATAGCTTCATGCATGGAAGTACAATTGTCTACCTTCCATAATATTTCATACGTAAATGATCCTTCCTTGGAACTGTGATGTACAAATTCTATAGCTATATTTCTTTTTTAAAATGTGAGATTTTGCTTGAGGGTTTTACATTAATTATAGTTTTGGCTAAGGATGTAAATGGATAGTTGAATGTCTGAAATTGATTTGCATCTGTTTAGGGTATCCATATCCGATCAGGGTTATCTGTAACAGAACTCGGGTAGACCGGAACATAATCTACCCTATTCGAATAGATATCCAACTAATAAAAAAAAAGTAACCAATGATTTTGAGGGTTCTTGAAAATTTGATAGGTTTTAGAGAATGAGACAGAGAATTACAGGACTAAGACAATTGAGAGAACATGGATTGAGAGAGTTATTTGCCGAGGGGAGGAAGGTCCTGGTTACACAACTCAGGGATGTAAACTGATAGTCAAAAATCCGTTTCATATAGCATCCATATCCTGTTTAGAGGTATCCATATCAGGCTTGGATATCCGCATCTGATCACAACGAATCAGAATCTGGAGCCAATCCGTTGACACATCTAGTTTTGGCCTTCTTTTAAGGGAGTGATGGATGGTTTTTCTGCACCCTTTGTTGTGCTAAGGATTCCTTACTGGTTGACGTAAATAATTTCTGTTCCATTAGCTAGCAGATTGATCTTAATTGTGGAGGACCATTAAGATTTTCATTGTGCAGCTCATCTGCTTTAGTTTTGGTTCAGGAATAAATGTTGGTAGGCCTGGTCCATGCCCTTGATGTTAGAATCTGATTGTAGGGGTTCAGAGGTCCACTCCAATATTTTATTGTATTTTCGGATAGTAAACAGAGACAATTTCATTAAAGTAAAATGAGTTAACTCAGAGAGCAATAAATCAAACTGTACAAGAAAACCAATAGAGCCACTCATAAGCCACATCACCCGCAACGAAAGCCCTAAATAAAAGTGGGAAAAAATGACGACCAATCTTGAATGTCAACAATTAGAGCCCCAAAGCTCAAACCAGTTAACAACAGTGAAAATAAATTTCCACCTGAAAAAAAAAACCCCAAATGTCACCATAGTCTGTTCCCTTAGTTATCTCTAAACTCTCTTGAAACAGCACTCCATTTCACCAAATCCCTTCATACCAACTTAAAAACCTGCACCACCATTGACATTACAGAGCTTATCACTGTAGAAATTGACAAACAAGGAAATTGAAATAAATTCTAGGTGCAGTCATCCTCAAAGACTCAAATGCAGCTTTATGATTTGATTGAAATTAGGCATGAATTCTATTACTCAAAGATAAGGTCTTCTCCACAATTTAATCCACCTGATGTTCTTCTCGTCTTTCACGATCAAGTAAGTCTCTTTCCTTGTTAGTCCACCTTCATGATGATTTTCTTGAAGCTTCGACTTTCTTCCCTCCTTACACCTGCATAGCTGGGGTTTGCTCCCTGGCTTGAGTTACAACCACCCATAGGCATTACCATTGAACTATGCTGTCACCTTCAATTTTTTTGCCTTAGGCTGCGCAGTGCTTTGAGAGTTGAAACAGGAGATGATCCCTAGTCTATTCTATATAGACTTTGCCTCCAAAAAGTTGGTATTTGTGTTGTCATGAGGCCATTTTGTAATCTGAAAAATCTTCCTACGTAAGTTACATTGAAGAAATGGACATGACCGAGTTTGTCCTCCATCATGGACATGCGTCGAGTCTGTCTTCCTGATTTGTCTCTTGAGACTTTAGCCAGCGGCTTCAAAATGGAATTGTCAATGAAAGGATTAAACGTGATCACATTTTCTCTTTGTGCGAAGAAAGAAACAGAATGCGAAGCTGTTGCTGTTATAGTGAACAAAGGTATTGTATTGGGAATTCAGAAGATTGTTTTCCTATAATTCTTCTGTTGAAAGAGAATTTAGTGCGAAATTGTAGAACCAACCTGATAACGTGAAATCCTATTATTGTACTGTCAGTCATGAGGATATGGAAGACAAAGGTAGCAGCAAAAATATCAAATTTCATAAAAGAAGAGAACTGACAAATGATTGTGTTAAAGAGGTTGAATGTTGTAAATCTTGTCCTGTGCATGAACAGTAATGTGAAGTGATGGCATCTGTTGGTGCCAATTGTCATTCTATTAATCCAAGTCACGATGAGGTTTAAGAAACACTATCCAAACCTCCCTACAAACCATATATATATTCAACACTCAGCATGCACAAAAGTCTTTGCAAGCGACAGTGAGAAAAGAAAATGTGCAGATATTCCCTTTGTTGCATTTCTTTGGTTTCGAATATTTGACCTCCCTTATTCTAATACCATGTTGAACTTGTAATTTAGGGCCCAAACTTTGTTTATAATCAACACTACCCCACACATGCAGCCTGTAAAAGGGACTGTGCACGTAATAGAGAGGTGAAAATACAAGGACATTCCCTTGTTGGACAGTTATAGATTTTGAACCTCGAGCAACTTTTTTTGCATCAACTTCAGTTTTTTTTTTTTGCACCTCTTCTCTTCTTCCTAGATAAAATGAAGGTAATTTGTATTATCTCTATTTTGTCCAAGAACAAGAGAAGAAGTGTAGGAAAATTGTAGTTGATGTAAAGAAAGTTGTTCGAGGTCAAAATCTGTGAGTTTCTATAAGGTATTGTTCTTTATTTTTTTTCTTCCCTGTCGCGTGGAAGGGCTTTCCTATAGGTTGCACATGAGTGTTAAGTATATACATTGTTGGGCTGGCCCTTACAAGTTTAAGCTTTTAGGATAAACGGTTTCAACATGGTATCAGAGCTAGGGAGGTTGAGTTTTCAAACCTCGAGAAATAAAAAATAGAATAATCCCTTTGTTTTTCCTCTCTTACTTGTAAGGTGCTTTGTGCAGGTTGTACGTGCAATGGAGTTTTGAGGTCTCTGATGTTGGCCTTTTATGTTGGTCATGCAAAAGATCATTGCCTTGCTTTATTGTTGGACAGCTAAACTAGTGGTAGTTTTGAGGTCTCTGATTTAAATACCGATTTTCATTCTATGAATTTTGGTCCTAGTAGTTGCCTTCTATAATTTTGTTTCTTCAGACTCAAGGACGTGAGTCTATATTGCAGCTAAACTTGTAGCAAACCTGATTACAGAAGCAGGTGCAAACTGAGTTCTTGTTTTTGATCTTCATTCTGGGCAGTCCATGGGTTATTATGATATTCCTGTAGATCATGTATATGGTCAGGTATTTATTTCATTGTTATCTAGTATGTGCTACATTTTCATTGATTTTGTGCTTCATTGCTATGGTGAGATACTTTTGTCTTAATTGATTTTGAGTGCTGCTTTGATGATTTGGAAGTTACTGTTTCTTTACCTGTGTAGCTTGTGACTCTTGATTACCTAGTGAGCAAGACTATATGTTCTGATGATCTTGTAGTGGTCTCACCCGATGTTGGAGGTGTAGAGCCCGGTCTTTTGCCAAGAAACTATCTGATGCCCCTCTTGCCATTGTGAATAAAGAGCGTCATGGCCGCAATGTTTCAGAGAAAGAAAGATAAATAGTTCTGGTGGTAATATATCCAATTAGGTCAAGATTCCTTGACATTCATCATAATATGACTCAGATGTTTGTGTCCATGCATCTTCATCAATTGAAATCTACTTTCCATGACGTTACAAACTTTATAAACTGGAATTTGATAGTTTAACTTTTTAGTTTTTATTTTTGCTGGGGATTCACGTCTGAGGAGGCTGATAGAAGCCAGATGGCTAATGACTGGTGGATTGCATTAGTCTAAAACTCTCAGTGAAAAATGGATCACCATCTTCTAGTTTTTAGGATTGGTTGACAAATAGAAAGCCGATAATCGTCATTCATGATTTGGTGGAATCAGACAGCAATAAAAGGAGACTACACTCAACTTGCAATTCCTACACTAAAAACAATTTGTAATAAGTCCTGAATATTCATAAATTCTCTTTGTTGAAATGAATATGGATGTGATTAATAACATATTTAATAGAGGGTGGCCCGTGGCACAATGGTAAGATTGCTCAATTTGACCTGTTGGCCATGGATTCAAATTTGGAAACAACCTCTCTATGAAGTGGGGGTGTGCGTTATGTCTGCCAAAATAATAGCTTACTGGGTGTTTGTTTGTTGGTTGCACTGAACAAAGCATGGCTAATGGATTTGACTGGCAGGCTTGGCTAAATAAGTGGTCTTGTTGCAACGGATCTAGTAGAGGTTTCAGGGTTTGTTCAATGGCTGCATTAAAGTCCCATAGTACAAGTACAGACTTGAAGTAGGACGAAGGAAAACCATGTATGACAAAACGAACCATTGAACTGGAAAAACTTTTTGAAATTTGAACTTGGAGCTCCTTGTCAAGACCTGCTCTGCCTACATGCTTCTGCTGTCTAATTTGCAGGCATATCAGTTTTCCCCAACAAGAAGAAACATATTTAACCGTATGAGGGTTGTGCTTTGTCGTCTACCCCCTGAATTATATGTTATATGCTCTTTTTGCTGTTGATGAATCTGATTGGTGATGTCAAAGGTAAAGTAGCAGTAATGGTGGATGACGTGATGATACTGCTAGTGAGTCAAGTCTTTGTAAATCAAGTTGTATGATATTCATTTGGATTTAGAAATGAGGCCTTTTCAAGCGCATCAAGAAACTTGCTAACATTGTTTGGTATGGTAGTGAAATTAGTTTGTGTTGAACTAGATCCATTACAGTTCTGGAATTTTTACTAACTACAAGTTCTCTTTCCTTCTCCACACACACACACATACATATCCATACGATGTTAATTGAACTACACAAGCCTAGGGCTCCTTAGTTGGGTCATGCATACAGTTTGTTTTATGCATTTTACTGCTACTTGTATTTAAGGGTTTTGTCATGGTTGTTTATTATTTCCTTTGTTGGTAATTTGTTTGAAATTTCCAGGGACTATTACAAAAGGTGCAGCATTGTTACATCAAGAAGGAGCTAGGGAAGTCTATGCATGTAGCACGCATGCTGTTTTCAGGTATCATCTGCTGCCTTGAGTTACATTTATCTTATGCCTTCTGTAAAGGATCTGTTAGATGGCCTTATTTTTATGTGTTTCAGAGGCAAGAAGACTATTTTAGGAATTAAAAAAAAAAAGGGTTCTAGAATTCAGAATGAAATTTCTCATATGCTTCCATTTTCTCCTCATAAAATGTCGGTATTCCATCTATTGGCTTATAAATAGGTGGTTTTTGGGGATGGCAAGTTGCAAAACTCTCCTTTCTTGTTGTGAACCACTGGGCAACCATCAGTTTGTGCAACTTCAGAAAATTTGATCTTAAGCTGGATTTGAGAAACTTTAAAGTTCCCAGTTCAATTCTGACTGCCTGTCTCCTGGCTCTAACCCTCCCTCCCTTTCCTCACCCCCATATTTTTTTTTTTTGGGGGTTAGGGGGATAAATGATACTGCTTTTTCATTTGGTTAGATGACTCGATGGGAATGTTAACAGGTAATCGTCAAGATAGGTGATTCACCACTTGACTGGTGAGAAGATGCGTTCAATAAATCTCCTTCGATGAAATTCAACCATCAAATGATTGCCACTAATCCGATCTCCACAATTGTTTGGACAGTCAGGAACTAAGCTTTTAATTAGCTTTCCAGATGTTTAATTAAGGATGTGTTTGGTATCATTTTTGTTCATTTATCAAAAAGCGATTTTGAAAATCATTTTTGATAAAAAAATAAAATGTTGTTTGGTAACTACAAAAAATAAATTGTGAAATGAAAAATAGATTTGGTATGTCTATCTTTAAAAATAATTTTATGATTTTTGTTACTTTTCAGGAACATCTAGCGTTAATTTTTAACCAAAATGTACGTAGGCATTTGACATCAATTGGACCACTGTTTTCTTTGATCATGTATATTAGAAACCCAAACGGGCAAGGTAAAGAAATGAAAAAAAAAAAAAATTAAAAACACCGACACAATAACTTATGTATACTATAACGTAACACAAATGTTGGAGTAGAAAATTGCTCAGTGAATATGTCCTGAGCACGAAGTTGCAGCAGAAAATTGCTTCCAGTTGTACGAAATTGTGATCCTACATTGCAATGAGGTCCTATGCTTCTTCATCTCTGTTTTTCTCTGCATTTTTCTATTGTTCTCTCTTTACATTATTCTTCTTTCTATTGTTCTCTCTTTACATTATTCTCCTTCTGTATCAAAAAGCGGAAAAAAGAAAAAGAAAAAAGAAAAACAAATCTAGTAGTGTATATACTGCATGACCCACCAGACCCCCTATCGTTTTTCTCATCTCCTTTAAAGGTGTGTTCAGATTAAGAACATGATCTGTCATTCCTGAAGTGTATAGGTTCCTTTTCAGTAGACTCCCATAAGGATGACAAAACAGCCCCACACCCATCTTTGTTGTACACCCATCTTAGTTGTCTTCTCATGCGTTGCAGAAATGTGATATATCAATGATGGCTCCTTTATTTTTAGGTTATAGAATGTGGAGTGGGATTGTGGAAGGAAGGAGGTGGAGGGGACAAAAGTGCAATACAAAAAAAAAGTGAAAGATCCCAAATCTAAACAAAGGAGAGGTAGTTACAAATTAGAAGCATCTGAAAAAAGTGGAAGAACCCAAATCGAAACCATCAGTGACGGATGACACAATATCAGAAACAAGTGGCGTCCTTCCATAAAGTGGGCTATGAACGAACTCTCCGGAGTCCAAACCCTACAAGCTCAACCTGGAGCCTAAGGCAGAACTCCCAGCAGAGTTGAACTCATTATTCACTGGCAGCTGTGTGTGTGTGAACCCAAAGATGCCTGTTGAAGTTGAATTGGAGAGAGAGAGCAGAGAAGGGGAGGACAGACCTTGCAACTCATCCTGCTTTTTAAGAAGAGAAGAGAGCAGAGAAGGGAATGTCTGTGTTGTGAAGGAAAGCTTATGTTAGATTGTATTTTACGTTGTCCTTAGTTTTAGAGTTGGATATAGAAAAAAGCACAGGGAACTTCAGATTGCGCAAGACTCAATAAAAATAATTTTTGGTCAAAAATCAAAAAGGGATTGAAATTTATTTTTTTTCTTTTAATAAATAACACTTAAAAATCATCCCAAACATTAAAAGCAAAAACTTATCAGAAAAATAAAAATAAAAATGATACCAAATAGAGTCTAACTTGAACCTCAATGTATGCACTCTCTTCAATGGTGCTATTGAATATTCAATTCTCATACCCTATTCACATATAAATGGAATGTTTAATGAACTGTCTTTGTCTTTGACCATCTATAATGTCAGGCTTCAGAGTGGCTGAAAAGGACAATCTATATGTGGATCTGCTTGGTAGGTATGTCATGCTTGACTTCCAAGTAATTGTTGATCCCCTCTTGAGGAAGCCTTTGTAAAGATGCGGGTGGAAAATAAGGTGCATATCTGAAACTATAAGATGAATTTAAATGTTATAGAAGATGTGGGTGGAAAATAAAGTGGATATTTGTAACTGGAGGATGATATGGTCCACCAACATGAGATATTAAATTTGATGATATGCACCACAAACATTGACTTAGATATATGAGATGAACATGAGATATGAAATTGTAAATAGTTTAAAAATGATTTATTCATACTCCATGTTAATAGGCATTAAAATCACCATTAAATTGATTGTCAAATGTTGCAAACAAACTGTAGGGTTGAGTTGTAGTCAAAACTATTATTCTTAAAATGATTGTTGTCGTCTCTTATGGTGCAAAGAAGGGGTTATGTAGGTAATTTGAAGAAGCCAAGACCCCCACGGCTAGGAGCTTATTAGAATTGATGTTGTTGGTTTGTTTCAGTTTTTCTAGATTATGTTTATTGTAAGCGAATGAAAACTATATTGTAGAGGTAGTCAGGATTGATCTGTCCACATCTGTACTATATAGTAAGGTTTAATTTTAGTTCAAAGAAAAGTTTTTACACCCCCACAGGTACAAGGATCAGGATCCTCGCATGTCGTCTAGTTCCTCCGACTATGTTCGTAAGTTGGAGGTCATTCGATCTGTTTAAGGTTGAAGGTCACTCGTCCGTATACGAATGTAGTAGATGTTTCCTTTTCGTGCAGGCTAACTATCTTTTTTTATTTCATGTTTCAATTTCTTTCCACATTTGAGGAGTGGTGTTGTGATCGCTTGTAGCACAGGAGATAGAAAAAGGATGGTGAGCCGGCAGGAAAGGATGGTGATTGATACTAAGCCACCACTGGGTAGTATATAGGTCAATTAGACTGATTTCGGGCATCTATTGGATTATTTTCTGACCGATAAGAACTTGATTAATATCTGGACGGTATTTCCGGCGTCTATTGGATTATTTTCTGACCGATAGACCTTGATTGATTTCTGGACGGTTTCTGCTTTATATTGGTCCGTTTAGATAATTATTCTTGCAAAGAGCCCATACTGATCCCATAATTGTACGAATTGGGTCATTTCAGGGTTGAATGAGAATTAAGCCAATAGCATTCATAGTAAGAAAGAAAGAATACTTAACAGTTTCGTATGAGGGTTCTCAAGACAGTAAGAGGAGTTGAACTTAGTTCTTGAGGTGTAGATTTTTTGCTAACTGAGTTAACCCTTAGGGTTATGTAATTGTTTAATTTTTTAATTGACTAATTGGTTATTTGTTAAATTTCATATTTAAATTCAATTGGATGTCATCATTTTATTTTGTCAATTAGTCTAGTCCAATAGAGCAGGGGGCCTTGGGATGCCTCTATAAAATTGCGGCTCTTTCCCACCTAGATCTGTTATGGAGTTCAAATACGTGGCCATCCATAGATAACTTGGTCAAAAAATCTAATCCCATATCGAAAAGGAAAATAATGGAGGATGAATCATTTGTATCATTAAAGAATTATTTACAAGAACAATTCTCCTCTGATCGAACAAACCCTCCTCATATGCCAAACACAGGCCAATCCCGAAAATGAGATGGTTAGTTTATCCTTCAAAGTCTGCATGGATTAATTGCCTCATTGTCATGTTTGAGGATGATTTTTGTTTGAGGTAAAATTTTCCTTGCAAATCATATTTTACATGAAAAGTTTCTTTCATTTAAATTTTTTTTATTATTCAGTGTTTTTCTGCATTTTATGTTAAAACAAACACAAATAGTAGAAAATTCTTTTTTATGAAAATATTTTTTTCCACCTTTTTACATGGTAACATACATAGCTTGCAAAGTAAGTAGAATATAATATGGATCAGTTACATATTAAATTTTGAAAGAAAAACTAGTATCATTTAAATACATCCCTCCCTTTGTGTGTTGTCGTTTTCCCCTTTAATGTTAGCCATTTGAGAGAGCCCTTTGTGTGTTGTCATTTTCCCTTTTAATGTTAGCCATTTGAGAGAGAGAGAGAGAGAGGCGGGGGGTTGTGAAGTGTCCTACTGGATGCTTGATACTAAAATCTATGCTGTAGCCTTTTACGGTCGATAGTTGTCTAGCACATTATCCCTGTGGCCTAGAGCCTGCACCTTACATGTTTCTGTTAATGTGGAATTGATGCAATCGGGGAGATTCAAATTCAAGACTTCCTCCCAGTCCCTGCTTCAACAAATAAGGAGTCAACCATATGATTAAGCAGATGTTTACAGATGTGAACACAAGTACTACTTACTGCAGATCCTCTCAAGTAGTCAGGAGTTCAAACAGTCCTCCCTTAGGTCTCCTTTCCATGTGTGGTCGTAGGGAAACGATTGGTTACCCTGTAGTGGTTCTCACCCTTCATATTGAGAAAAGGTTTTTATTGGTATTTATATGACACTGCTACAAATACCCCAGATGCCTCTATAATCTGTGTCATGGTTTTAGGGTACAGATCGAATCAGCGGATTTGGCTCAATCTGGATTGAGATTGGTCTCACACGGTAGTCCGTCCATCAGATCAGGTTTTCCACATATGTAAAACATATTTTTTTGGGGGGGTTGGGGGGTTGGGGGGTTGGGGGGTGTGGCGGGAGGTGTATGACCTAACTTCTTGTTGGTGCATGTAAAAATATGTGAAACTTATATGAATAAAGCTTGGCAAAAATTTAATGTACTCTAGAAAACTCATAAAATATAAAGGGATATGCTAAATGTGGTAAGTCTCGTGATTCTTACTGCAGAATGACAAGATTAAAAAAGGTGTTTTAATTTTTAAATTAATTTTTTTTGAGAAAAACTCATTCTCGTGGTCCTTGATGCCATTATCAAAGTGGTTACTATGGAGAATGATGATGTGACAATTAATACATAGTTTGGATTAGTTATGTATTAATTTTAGAAGTCTAAATTCAATCAAATACTTCCACCAGTATTACTAATGGCGGGATTTGATGCAATGGTAATATTACTCCATTGTAAATTAGTGGTCATAGATACGAATTTAAAAACAACCTCTACCCTAACCGAAGGGATAATGCTGCATACGTTTGCCTCTCTCGAAAACTATACCCCATGCTAATAAGAGTTAGTTTTGTACACTAGATATACCTTAAAATGACAATAATTACTCCCACTACAATATACTAGAATATAAGATTGACACATGATTATGCTCCGGTTGCAGTATTATTTTATTTTATTTTTTTGTTTCGACGTTACTTTGTCAACACTTAATATCCCACACGACACATTCATGCACCCCAATTGATTTCATTCAGTGTACCAGAATCTGTCAGAATCGGTGAAACTTGGTCAGAGTCAGTTATGTGTAGAATCAAGGTTAATCGGAATCGTCTCGATTGATTCCGAGCTGAGTTGATCCTGCTCGATTCTGATTAGATTTTTAAATCCATACCCTTTGACCTTATAAAATTATTCATTATTGGATAAGAATGAGGGGTTAGATGAGTTGACCAAATTTTACAAAGGTTCATAGTCAGTTATAACCTTGTGAGGAATCCAACAACACAATCTATTGTCATCATCATCCCTAGATATAACCCCAACCCACTTGCCTTCAAAAATCAAAACCCCCCCCCTTTCTCAATATTTGTTAAAATTTTAAAATCTTTAAGAACTACTTGTCATGTTCACTCTTGGCTTCAAAAATCAAAATAATTCTTTTAGCATTTTTAATTAAAATTTTAAAGTCTGAAGAAGTACGTACTGGACATTTGGGATTAGGAATATAATTATTAGTGGATGACAATTTAAGATTACCCAACAAATAATTTTGTTTTTCAATAAGTATATAATTTTATCATAAATTTGGAATATACATTTAAAAAAAAATTTCAACTACCACCCAAGAAGGATTTCATATTCAACCTACTACCGACATTTTTTACTTAATTTTATCTACTACCCAAACGTTTAAAAGAAACCCACTCAATTAGTTCAATCCCGCTAGATGATGACATCATCTCAATTTGAAAATTTTTAGGACAATATTGTCCTTATTACAATGTTAAAGGACTAATTTACCCTTAAACTTAGATTTCACCCGACACCCCAATTATTGTAACAATAAAAGATGAGATGCTTAAATTGCATCGTTGCTCAGATATAAGATGAAGGAGACGAGTTGCAGAAATTATATTATCGCAATCGAAATCGATCGAATGTTTCTCATTCCACTGGAAATGGGGTCAGAGAAGGCGATGAACAGATCAATCACTCGAGATTGCCGGAATCCAAACCCTAACCCCTTTAATCCGTTTTCTTTCTTCTGTCTTCTTCTCTGCTACTCTCCCTTCTCAGATCTCTAAGAAAATAAAAAATCTCCCTGAGACATTGCAGCAAAATCCATACTGTTCATCTTTGCTCAAAGCATGGATTTTGAAAATGGGTTTGATTGAAATTTTTGAATATGTTCGATCGGCGTTATAGTGGCAATTGCGGTCATCATTGTTGAAGACATTTCTTCAACATGATTTCTCTAATCTAAACCGACCAAATTCGATCATTATAACGACATTTCTCTGGCGGTTTCTCTTGTGACGTTCCTGATCTGATATTGTTGCTCTGCATTTTCTCTGACAAAGTTTTAGATCAATTTGGAGCTTGATCATGTTTCTCATTTTGCTCATAATCCAATTTGGGACTTGGATTTGTTTCTTTGCCTCCAGTTCTTGTAAGGTTTTTTGATCTCTTTTGGGTTTTTCCCATAAGATTTTTCATAAACCCTAACGAAAATACACATAGATTACTAGAATACAATGGACATTAAAAAGAGATAATAAGGCACATACATCTTGCTGTTGATTGATTTTCGACCGTTTCTTACGCTTTGAATGCTTGGATTAGAGTTTTCCACAGCCTGTCGGTATCCCTTGACCTTCTCTCTGCGTATGGGAACAGGAGAAGAAAATAACACCGTGGTTGTGGGAACCCTAACCATTGATATTTATAATACCACCCAAATCGTGGACCAGTCCCACAGTAGACCAGGTTGGTCAATCTCTAATCATACTTAAATCGATCTACCTGTAACTAGACTCCCATTGAATCAACTAACCTTATAATTAATTTAGCCTATAAAAAATTATAAATTCACCATTGATCCAATGTGACAATGAAATCTAATTACACCAAAACCATAATTTACTTTGATCCAGTCATCAAGCCTACCAATGTCGAACAACAATGAAAGTACTCCTACACATCCGGTGTATCCCCTTTTGTTTGTCACATACAGAGGTCTACTTAATGACATAAATTACTTTGAGATGAATACTTGAATCCAATGATCGAACTACTACGATCCTGTTACCTTAAAATCCTTATAGGTCAATGCACTTTAATATTATCCAACTTATAGGCAAATCGCCTCTAGCTTGGATTAATATCACACTTTGACTTACAGCCTTCTTTGGCTAAATACCGCCTTGTAACTTGACATGTTTTAAATAATCAGAAATACATATCAGCAATGATATGAATGCTAACTAATAATCTTGTCTATTAAACCATAGGCAACACAAATAAACCCTCAATTATCAGATCTCCTACTAACCAAACATATCTGAATACTCCCACTGACTAAGAGAATCTAAAAACTCTCATTGACAAAACATTTTCAATCATTCCAAGAAAACTTCCTTAACTTGTCTCTACATTGCCCTAGAACAAATACGATCAACATTACAGGCAATCATTTACCTTACAACATCATAAGCACCATAATAGCATAATTTCTCTTTGCATTTAGTTGAAAAGAAAAACTTCACATTATGATATTCCAAGCAACATCAATTACATTTTTTAATATGAGAAACAATGTTATGTCAAACAATATTAAACATATAATAAGGTAAATAACTAAAATCAAAAGTGCTGAAAAACCATGTGAATGTAAAGAAACTAAATAATTTCAATTCGCATTCAAGCCAATAGTCTTCAGAACCAATTTACTCCAAATACCTAAGAACTTTAGAATCATTATCCTCCTTCTAGCTATGCCTATCTAACTTAACAATATTTGGTAAAACCATCGACCTTTGGTCAATCTACTTATCTTTGAGCAATTTACCTTAGAATTACCCAACAACAATCTTATCACTAGCTATTTCTCCCCTTTGGTAATGTAAGCCACCTAGATTTGAATATATTTTCTAGCAAAGAATAGGATATCTAATATATCAATTATATTGGTCTCATTGTCCTTGAGCTTTTCAGTGATAGTTGAAAGCTCTCAAAAATACTTCCTCACATTACCATTTCCAACATAACTAGTAATAGAGAGCTAGGTCAATAAACTATCTTTCGACCCCTTATGAAACATTATTCTTATCCTTTGGATTTTTCTTAGATAATCCCTTCATAATATTTCTAATCATAATACCGCTACATATAACCTTAATAGTATAATACCTTACAACTAATGTAAATTACTATGAAAGATACATCTAGGTCAAACGATCCTAGACTAGTCTCTAATATTTTCATAATAAATCTTATCCTTTATCCCGGGAAGAGTGGAAAGAAACTATCAAACCATATGACACATTCACTGAGACAGACATCCTAGGAGACATAAACCATCATCATTATATGAGCCCAAACACAAATGTCCTGCAATAGATAAATTACACAAAACTCATATAAACACATGTAATTTATATTTATTTATACTTTATCCTATATAGAAAAAGATAGATATCAAAACATTCTTTTAGGACAGTTGTACTTGGATGAATACATCAGTGTATGAGTTTAGATACAGTATCAAACAACTGAAGACTCATACATATATCCTTTACTTGCATTAACCATATAAACCATTCATGCAAATAAATATATTTTTTCAAGAGTTAACCAACTACACATTCTCCGTTGGGATAAACATGTAGTGGTCTTCTCAGTTTCTGTGCAGTGACTGCGAAAGAATAATGACTGTCGAAAATTCCATCACCTTTGGGTTAATGAGACCCTCTAAAGTCAAAATCCTTTCAACTCATGTGCATAAATATACATTTAACTTTAACAATGCCACCTTTGGATTAACATTGTCTTTCTTAGCTGCTTTTCACCCATGAAGAACAATGTATTAAAAATATATCCTTTACTGTATATGTAAATACATAAATTTGGGATTTGAGGACCACCATGTTAGAACTGAGTGTACTATTTTAGTGGAATCCACCTAATCTTCACATGACACCCACAAACCTTAATTTGATCAAAACTTGACAATGCCACCTTTGGGTGTACATCACTCTTACACAAGCATTTACAAATACATGAACTTTGAATTTGAAGACATCATGATGAAACTAGGTGTACCACTTTGGTGGGTTCCACCCAATTCCACAGTGATATCCCCAAACCCTACTTTGCAGCACCTTGTGGGTCAATAAATAAAATATCATGCAAACATAATCTTCTACAAGCATCTGGTACAAAAATAACTGACAAACAAGTAGAAAACTACAAGTCGGACTAATTTGGGACACTTTTTAGTCAAAAATAGATTCCCCAAATCATCAAACTGTGTCAAACTATGTTTCAAATTATAGAACACGAAAATACGAACACAGTGCTAAAAAACTGGGTCAAAATCCGACACTCCTAGCACCCACAATTGTCGATCAGAGTCGGCTTACTTTTTATATAACCTGAACAAGTTTTGGACGGTTCATCTTGGCTCGGTTCGATTATGGGCTCATCTTGGCTCGATTCAATTATGGGTGGACCGAACCAAATTGTATGGTCTTAAACCGAATCGTAGATCAGCGGTTCAACCGCCGGCCCAACCAGCCACCCATTCGGGTTTTCGGGTCAAGTTTCCAGGTCGTTGGGTCGGGTTCTCGGGTCACAAATTCGGGTCCATGGTTCGGATTCCTGGGTCAAACATCCGGGCTATTGGGTTGGGTCTCGGGTCAAACGTGTAAACGGCACGTGCAACGGAGTCGGGTTCATGGGTCCCCTTGGGCCTGGCCAAGCTGGTCTAGGCCCGAGTTCAGTGTTGGACTGGCCCAGATCGGCTCTGTAAGATCCGTATCGAACTAACCGGTCTTACCACCTTGTACCAGGTCTACCTATCATGGTCGAGCCACACGGACCAAGTGCGTGAAGAAAATCGCAGGACCAGGTATGAAATTGACCCAAAAATAGTAAAATAAAGGGTAGGGTCGCATACCTAAACAGGTAGGTCGACCCCACCCAAATCAGAAGACAGACCCATGACTTTTAGTGCTAGGGTCGGACAACTGAATCCCTAGGGTCGACGGGATCTTCGACCCTAGCATCGACCCTAGGATCACCGACAGAAACTGTAAATAGAAAATTTTCCTAAATTCAAGGGGATTCTTTCCTAATCTCAATGGGACTTATTTTGGAAGGTTTTTCTCTATAAATAGGACGTCCCTTAGCCTCTTTCACTCCTTTTGAAATCCTAATTAAAAGTGAGAGAAAGAGAAGAGAAGGAGAAGAGAAGGAGAGTTGGAGAAGAAGACTAAGGAGAAGAAATTCAGAGAAATCTCTGATTCTCAGCAAGTTTAAGGTATGATTACATTCTCCATAAATTACGTAAGACTCTAGAATAGTATATAAAGAGGGAATGATCTAGGAGAAACCCAAATCATCTATCCATGGAAAGATTTCAATGAAATTCATGGAGGGAATCATGGTAAACAAAGTAGATGTTTAACCTGGAGTTTTAAACCATAGAATAAGCATAGAATGGACTATGGAAGGAAGCCAAAGGACCCAAACATGAAAGAAAAGGCTGTAGAATGAAAGGTCGACTTAAACCACGTGCGGTCGCACGTAGGGTCGATTGGGAACCGACCCTACCAGACCACAGGATCGACCCCAAGCTCTCGGGAAGACCAGGGAAGCTGCGGTCGCACCTAGGGTTGATAGGACAACCGGCCCTAGCATCGACCCTATACCCTGGGATCGTAGAAACCTACAACCCAACCTGCGACCCATCCTCCGACCCTAGCTTTACAGCAAGCTTAAAACTGTCAGAATGAATTCTAATTAAAAATCTATCGACTTGTTAGGTTTTCCTATTGATATAAAGGTGATTCTTAAAGCTTGAAAGATAATTTACACTCAAGCAAAGGTGAGAAAACAAGATCTAAACTAATTGGCTAATAATAAATTATTTTTATTTTATTGAGTCCAACACTGTGTATGATTCCATACTTGTATGCGTGTAATGTGCATTTAACATGTCATCCAATATTTCTATTATTACTGTTCATGCATATTTACTTCGTTGTTTATAACATGATGATGATGATGGTGATAGGAATAGGCATGTGAATGTTTGTGTTTGGTTAGTGTACTTGATGCGGGTAGGGGATGGTGCAACCGGTACAATGCCATTTTTATTGGGTATATTGTACCATAGCTCTATTCAAGTCTTGTCCACTGACATCGTCGTATCGCCATTACCTTAGCAGAACTATTACGTCGTAGGGCATCAGGGGAGGTGGTCTCGGACCGTGTAGTCTTCGACTCTGCCGGGGGGCCTTAGCTCTATCTCTATAGACGTATTGAGGGATGCTGGGGTGAGGCTTTGGATACACTGTTTGCCATTAGGATTGGTTAGTTGCGAGTCCAGTTTGCAAGCCATCGCCAATAGGGACTTACGTGTTGGTATGGTGCAACCGGTACTGCAATGTCATTTTCATTGGGTATATTGTACCATAGTGGGTGCATGTGGGGTCGACAGTGCCGTTTTCATTGGGCGGCTACACATACTCGTGTATAGAGGTGATGCGGCCTCCGAACCTTTCTATGGCACATTGCAAACTTATATACCAGACCTCAAATATGAATTGAATGCATGCATATGTTTATTGCATTGTTTTGTTTGCTCACTGAGCCGTGATGTGTGCTCACCCTTTTCGAATTTGAATATTTTTAGTTGATGATACAAGTACTACTGTGGAAGATTATATGAATGCTCCTGCATACAGGCACGTTGTTGCAATGGATGTTGAAGATATAGTGGAGACGCATGACTTATCATGCGAGTGCAACTCATGCGTTTTCGATTATATTTTTATTTGAACTATTAAGGAAATATAATTTGATACTTTATTTACTTAGGTCTCGGTTGTTACAACATAATTGGATATTTTATTTATGATTATCACAGTTAGATTCTCAGTTCATTTAATATTAAGACTTCCACTATTGTGTATTTATTCTGATTATGATTGTGGATGTGTATGGTTTAAGTTAAAGGACACAGCTTATTAGAGATCCTGGTTGAACCGTTAATTTATTAACGGTTCATCATACCGTTCTGAATAGTGCGAAATTGGGGTGTGACAGGCTCGGTTTAGTACGGGGCTGACCAGGTGACGTCAGCCCTACTTCTTTTCTTCTTTTTTTTTTTTTTTTTTTTAAAATAGCTACAGGCGTGTGGATCTCACACGTTTTTTCAGGCGGCGCGTGAGGGCGCGTTAGGTTACTTCTGGCAACCCACCTTAAGTTGCCGGCTCTGTTTCTCCGAGACCTACAATCCTATATGATTTATTTTACTTTTTAATGGTTCAAAATTTTTTCGTGGGTCCACCAATCCAATCAAACATAAAGTTTTAACAATGCTTTCCCATCGATCCTAGGTCTGTGTAGGTGGCTCTGATACCACTGTAAGATTTTTTAGATCCCATTTTGTGTTTTTCCCATGGAATTTCTCATGAACCTAAGGGTGTCAACGGGCAGGTCCGGGCGGGTTTCGGTCCGGGTTGAATCGATGTCGAGTTTTATAAGCCCAGCCCAAAACATGTCCATTAAGAGTTCGGGTTGGATTGGGCTGCGCTGGACACAATAACTATCGGGCTGGTCCGGTGTCGGTTTGTTATCGGATTGGGCTTATTGAGGTGATTTCGGGCTGGTTCGGTTCGGACCGACTTATCAAGCTTATCGGGCCTATTTTATATGTAAGATATATAAGCTATTTTATTATTTCTATCTATAAAATTAGTATCATTCCTTCTATATACATGTAATTCAGTAAATTGTAACAATTAATATACTCTTTTCAACTATAGATTATATAATCTTTCCGATCAAGAAGTGAACTATAACAGTGTAATATAATCCATCAAAATTTAAAATCATTAAAATTAAGAAACTAGGCCCGGATGGACCTTACCGGTGTTTGGGTTAGGTATTATTGGTTCGGGCTAGTTCGGGCTTCTTAACGGGCTGGTCCGGTTTGGTTTCAGCTTGGGCTGAAACGGTATCGGGCTTTTCAAGCCGAGATCGAAACCTGTCCATTAAGGTTCGGTCCGGGTTGGGTTCGGGTTATATCGGGCTGGCTCGGTCCGAGTTGGGTTCGGGTTATATCGGGCTGGCTCGGTCCGTGCTACCGGGCCGGACCCATTTTTGACACCCTTACATGAACCCTAACGAATACACCACACAGATTACTAGAATATAATGGGTATTGAAAAGCGATGATAAGACACATGCCTCTTGCTATAGATTGATTTTCGACCGTTTTCTTTGCTTTAAATGCTTGGAATGTTTGGATCAGAATCTTCCACAGCCTGTCGGGATCCCTTAACCTTCTCTCTGCGTATGAGAACATGAAATGAAAATAATACCGTAGCTGTGGGGATCCTAACCAGTAGTATTTATAATACTACCCTCAACCCTAGATCAGTCCCACAGTGGACCAGGTTGGTCCATCTTTAATTATATTTAAATCGATCTACTTGTAACTAGATTCTCATTAAATCAACTAACCTTATAATTAATTTAGTCTATAAAATATCTTAGAAATGCAGAACTATTCTAATTTAGTGGATTTGCGTGAGGTGGTTATTTTCAGTTGTAGGGTCTCTCTATGAGAGAAAATGAACGAGAGAGAGAGAGAGAGAAACCAGTAAAACATCCAACTTTTACCGACTGGTGTTTGCTCAGTGCCGGTCCCCTTCCCAGAGTGCTTCACCGCCCTTTCCAGCTCTACTTCTAAAGCATCAGAAGCCAATAAAATAAATGGGGAACGAGAGATTTTCTAGATCGTAATGATCTTCCACTCGTGTTTTTTAATGCTCCTCTTCCACTCGTTTTTTGATGCTTAAATTTCTATTTCTCTCCCTTCGATTCCTCGTCATCATCCTATATCTGCTTCCATTTTGTTTTTTTACCACCTTAATCGACGGATTCTGTAATTGGGTTCGATTTTTTCACGAAGTTTGCATCAATTTTTAGGAATTCATGACTCTGCGTTGAATTTCTCTCACTTTTAGAATTGATTTCTCTGGAACAGAAGGATAGAGCATGAGGGCACAAAATCCATCATCATCTCTTCTTTCCTTTTTTTTTTTTTTTTTTTAGAACATAAGGTTAAATTGAACATTGTAACATTTTTCAATTTTAAAAAGGAATGGTAGAAATGTCTAATTCTATTTTTAGTCTATTCCGTGAGTTAAATAGGGACGGATGATATTTCGTGAAAACCGTGGATAGTAGATCAGGTACTAAGTCGAATATAATAGAATACTTCTTGAGTGGTAAATGAAAATTTCCTACAATTATTATCATCACTTTGCTAATTTTTTATTTTTTATTTTTGTCAAGTTTCTAATTTTATTAAAAAAACACAATTATCATGCTCATTGACAATCGCATCAAATAATATTTTATTAGTATATATATAAAATACAGTTGGACGCGGTTCTTGAAATCAAGAAACCCACAATCCTCAACAACTGTTTTATAAACTTTCAGTCTAATCAGAGTTCTTGAAAACCCAGAAGCCTAAAATCCTAATTAGCTAGGGTTAGATAATATATTTTACCAAAAAAGGGTAAGGTAATATATCTAATTCCATTCTTCTTCTTTTTTTTTCAACAAATTTCATATGAATCTAAAAAAAGAAAGAAAGAGGAGGAGAAGGAAATAAACAAATTTGTACAACTGAGAAAAATGTAGAAGACTATATTCAGTCGCTATTGTCAGGATGACATTTATGATGAAGAAGAAACCTTCAAACTAAACTGTACATAAAACCAAAGAATTCTTCTAAAAAAGAAGAGAAATTATAAAGAAATGAAACTAAAGTAGAAATATTAACCCATCTGTCATTGGTGACAAAACTTGGGAAAACGGCGACTTCTCTTTGGATCTTTACAGCAGTATTCTTCATAACAGGCTTCCAAGACCTGCTCGAAAGCGGTTGGTGTGCAAGGAAGCTTCATGGGTCCTTCGTTTTTGTCCTCTAAATCTAACTCCAACACTGCTTCTTGCTCCTTCCATAGCTTGTCGATCAAAGATATGAAGGTTGGAGAAGAAAGATATTCAACCTGAATCATGTATGTCTTGCCTTGCTTGCCTTCAATCTCTCCAACTATAATGGGTACAAACCCTTTTGGAACTCTAAGCTGATGATAGTGGTGGTGTTGACTATCTTCTTTCTGATCCTCAGGTGTCTCACGTAGACGCCCATAGGATTCTTTGGAATGGCGGATACAGATCTTCTTCTTGAGACGACGAAATCCTCTTTGAAGGAACATGGCTACTTGTTCTGGTTTCTAAACTAGAGAGAGAGAGAGAGAGAGAGAGAGAGAGTAGAGAACACTGGAAGCAACTACAAATAAGCTGAAAAAGGAAACCTCTTACGTTTGACTGTTTAGAGAAGGAAAGAGGGAGAGAGAGGGGAGGATACATGTATACAAGTGAAGGGCCGCGTGGGTTTAAGTAGGGAGGGGTTAGCTAGGGATGGTTAAGGGTTATGCTCCACCTGGCGCTTTTATTTTCTATTTCTCTTCAAATCCGATTTAGTATCTTAATAGGATTCCAAAAAGATAAATAAAATCCTAATTACTCATCCGTTCGGTAAATCATATAATTATCCTAACAAATAAAAGGATTTTTCTTATTGACATTTTACCTTTTTTCCGTTTAAGCATTTTCAATTTTTGACAATGACATAATGATGATTCATTTATGCTCCGTTTGTTTCGACGTAAAATTTTATTGTGTAATATTTTACATATTAAAGAATATTTTCAATGTTTATTTCCAAGAGATAAAATATAGTGATTTTTACCGGGGCTGAAAAATGAATTTCGTCTTTCTTTTATTTATTGGAAACAAATTTTAAATTTTTTCTTACATATAAAATCTTACATGTAAAATTTTACATCGAAACAAATGGAGCATTAAAAAAAAACTATGGAAAACCTATTTTGCAAGAATGATGATGGTAATGTTAATAATAATTTTACATCGAAACAAATGGAGCATTAAAAAAAAACTATGGAAAACCTATTTTGCAAGAATGATGATGGTAATGTTAATAATACTAGGGTAAAATTATCATTTCAACTGTTCTGTAAGACAACCTTATAGCAAGAGGTTGTAGTAGACATTATAACCAATAATGGGGTGATTGAATTTAGAATAAACTTTCGGGGAGATTTATAAAATTTTCCCAAAAATTAAATACCGAAATAGTCCACCACCAACACTAACTGTTTTTATTTTTATTTTTTTGGGTAAATTTGGACACTAACAGTTTAAGAACAATAAATGTTAAAAAGGGTCAAGATCAATGTTCCATTATATAAGATAATGATTAAATTAAATGGATTAATAGCCAGATCAACTATATCAGCCTACCCTTATCTTGGGCTGGGTCAAAGCTGGCCTCAGTTGGCATGCACGTGATGTTATGTAGCTGATGTACATTAGTCTTGGTTCCACATCTGACCTGATAAAATTAAAATCCCTAATATTTTTGTTAGGCATCCAAATATGTATACTGGACACTATGAAAGCTCAGTGAGGTGACAGAATGATATGATGAACCGGTTCAGGAGAAGGAATCAAATGATATGACCAGCCAAACCTAAATAAAGCCGGTCAACGATGTGGTTACCGGAAAGGGTTCTTTATTTTCCATATTATGATTTCACGACTGGTCAAGAATCAAGATCAAAATTTTGTAAACAAGTAATAATCCCATGGAGATCCTTTTGTTCGGTACTAGTCAAGTCCGATCTAAATCGATTTTTTTTCCCCTCCGATTAGAACAAATTTTATCGCCCCGATAGGAAAAAAATTACAAGAAAATGACAATCCAAGTCCATGAACCAAGGGAAAATCTGTCCCCAGCATTGAAAGCAATTAATCTCCAAACTTATATTAAACATAAAGGAATAACAGTGGAATGAGATACGCAACTAAAGATCTAATTACACAACTTAATAAACATAAGAGAAAAATTGTTGCAAGTCAGATGGATCAGCATGTGCTTTCTAGCTTGCAGAGATTTTTTTTTAATATTTTATTCTAGACGGTTCACATAACCCTTTCATCTCTCTAGACACTTCTACTTATTATAATACCAGATTGCAAATCCAAAAAACTCCCTCACACTAACTGTGATAGTAACAGGCTGCTATCTTTTTATCAAAAAAAAATAAAAAAAAAAATAATAATAATAAATAAATAAATGTTTTATTTTAAAATGGAAAAAAGAATTCAACGTACAACAACAGTAAAATGACAAAATCTGTGAGGTTAGAATCCTCAATAAGAGGAAGGATGGTCGATAGTCAGTAAGATTGATCGAAAACGTGATTGAAATCGTGGTCAACCCATGAAGGGAAATACTTACAAAAAAACTGTACGATTGATTGAAAACGTGGTCGGCAAATCACGACACAAATAGGTGAGTCGTAATTAAAAATAAAAATAAAAACGGCATGAAAAATCCTTTTCTTATTTTATTAATTTGTTACTAGAAAACATGTTCTACAAACAAATCTAATTACTAATCGCACAAGAATATTTCTTACTCAAGCTTTAGATCCATGTGAATAAAAGACTTAGGGTCGATTTTCTCCACCAGCCTTTATGGAAAAATATTCAACCCCATAAGAATTTTTTGATTAATTAAGGTTCTTCTTAGTGTAATTTATATTTAAGTTTATGAGTTATTTATGATAAATTATTTATGAGAATAAATTATGAATCATAAAAAATTATCATTAATTTAGTATCACTAAAATAAAGAAGTAATAATGGATTATCACAATAATAAAAAACAGTACACTCTAATGTATTCGTAGATTTTAGATTATATTAATTTATTTTAAATATATATAAATACCATAAATCTTATTAAACAATTACATATGTTTTTTTTTTTTTTTGGTAAAAAACAATTACATATGTTGTGATATATAATATAATTAAATATATAATACAGCCTAAATTAGAAAATAATTTTTATTATAACACATTTAACAAATGCAGAATGAGTCATATTAATTGAAAGGTTATTTAATTAATGTAGAATGAGTCATATTAATCGAAAAGGTTCACCCTAGTAGCTAGTGAAGACCATATTCTTTTAATTAATTATTAAATTATTTGAACTCTTAGAGGTAGCCAGCCTCCTTTCTAGAGATAGTAAATGCATGTAGGCATGGTCAAGTTATTTTCAAACGAAAGAGAAATAACAAACTTCATGCCTACTAAATCAAGTAAAGAAGTAGAAGGTCAACATCTACAGCACCATAATCAAAAGAGATAAAGATGGTCCAAATTTATAAACGATCCATTGGACAAAGAGTAAATGAAGCTAGGGAAGTGGAAGTGGAAGTGGAAGTTTGGAAGTGGAAGTTTTGTTCCCAAGTTATTACATTTTTCCAAAGTTATTACATTTTTCCAAATAATTTTTTTGAGGCCGTATTTCATCAAAGCTGAATTGTCAATGAAAAAAAAAATGAACGTATCTTTAATAAAATTTTCATTAATATAATGTTGTGATATATAAATTAAAATTTAAAGAATATTTTCAATGGAGTGTTTGATGGAATTTGGAAAAGAACTTAATTTAAACTGACATTAAAAAAATATAGGATCCTCAACATAGATAAAGGTTCTACCAAAAAAAAAAACATAGATAAAGGAATTAAAAAAAAAAATTAAGTTGTATTTGAAAATAAAGAAGGTAAAATGCATTCTCAATGCTGGTTTATCAAAGTCCACTCTCATTGTGGCACATGCATAGATGATGTGAATATTCTGATCGTTTGATTGAGAGACTATGGTAGGATTATCCATTTGTTAAGTTCTAACTCAAATTCAATCGAATGCTCCCATATATGTCCATTAATCCCCATACATGTGCAAGCATGCTTACAGTGATCTAATCCTACTTTGCACTCTCTCATATATTATCTTCATTCTTCCAAAGTTCTATTTGCCATTTAGAAACTCTATTTAGGCTGAAATTTAATATACGTATGAGCAGTAGCTTTCGAATCTGTAAGTCCAAATAGTACATGAGTCATCCAATTTGTAAGGTAGCAAATATTTGAGTCATGGCCATGCTTGTGGAAAGTCTTAGTTCAGTCATCAAAGTTTTAGTTCAGTCATCAGGAGTGAACCAACAAAAAATTGTATATCCAAACTCACGAAACATAAACTGTGTTATTTATATTCACTTTTGGCAATTTCCTCATTCACTGTTTTTTATTTTATTTGAGCAAAAAACTTCTTTTCTTTGTTTTTTTCGTTTGGGTAAATAAATATTTTAATAATCTAGAAAGAAAATGTTACAAGCAGACCCAAATAGGGGTGATTAAGAGATCTAAAAGAAACAAAATTCCCAAGGTCACAAATCTGACTAAGGACACTAAAACACCAAAGAAAAAAGGACTCCACACAACAACAACAAACCAACACCCCTAAAAGAAATTAAAGCATCACTTCAAATTAAAGAACATTGAAATGCTACTTAGTTGAGAACATAGTTATTTAATTCTCCGAATTATTCATGAATTATTTTTTCGAATCAAATAATACGAATAGTTCTCTTGAATTCGAATTATATTCAATGATTCTTTAAAATTCTCGCATTCTTTGTCTAGAAATAAATATCGTGAATATCGCGAATAATTCTTTCAAATCCAAATTATACCGAATAATTCTTATACTAAAAAAACTATTATTATCTTAGTGGAGGACTTAATGCCTTAATTCTCAAACAAAGTTTTATGAAAAAAAAAAAACAAAACTTAAAGCCATAATTATTTGCATCTTTTCCAATCTCGGACTAATTATAAGTCTAAAAATCACGTTATAATACAAAATAAATCAGTAATTTCATTTTGTTTTCCTATGTGAGATTAAATATGAGTATGAAAATCGAATCATAATACAAAATAAATCATTAATTTCGTTAGACAATGTAAAATTAAATATGAGTATAGAAATCATAGCATAATACAAAGCAAGTCATTACTTTCGTGTGCTTTTCCAATCGGGATTAAATATGAGTCTAAAAATAAATATGATAATACAAACCATGAGGAAGTAATTAACGAACATGAAAAAGAGATGGATTTTATAAGGATGATTGGATGAATTTATGAAAATGTTTGATGTTATGAACATCAACTCTACTAAATTGGTATTGCAATTATGATAAAATCTAATGATCCACATTATATACTGTAATGAAATGTAACAAATCCACCTTTATACACACATACTCATATATTATGTATTATATTGTTATTTATATATTAAATATTATTCTAATGTCACTTGTATATTATGCAGGTGTGATAATTTATTGATAATGTGAAATATGAGCACCAAATATTAAAAATTAACATCTGAACTTTATGTCTGATTTTTTTTTTAACAAAAGAATAATTTCCGAATTGATCCGAATTCGAATTTTATTTTAAGTCCATTTTTTTTATCACATCTTTGACCGAATTCTTAAATTATCAAAACGACTCATTCCTAATTATTCTCCTTCCGAATAATTCCCTAATCCAAATTAAATAACTATGGTTGAGAGGCACAAGGTAGACGCTGAGGAAGGCCTACCAAAAGAAATGAATAGACTTCTATATGAGATATTTGGCTTGATTTAATTGATCAAAATCTCTCCCTAGCAAAAAAAAAAAACTTATTGCAGTCAAAGTTGGTGAAAAAAAAGTAATTTAGTATAATAAATATTTTCTTTCAAGACAGATAAAATCTTATGATTTCACATATGTAATTGAAAAACATGATGATAAGACCTTTCAAAATTATGGAAAATTTTTATTGTTTTACCATTGACTTAAAAAAAAAAATCCCCACGGTGATACCGCATTGGAATGATTTCCAACAGTCTCTCAGATATCTAATACTCTCTTTCTCTACCTCAGTTATTTTTTTGTGTCGTATCATTCCATGACCTTGTGGGCCTTCCATTGATGATACCAAAACCTGCATATCAATTAGTGTGGCTAGCAAGATTAAAACCATGCCGATAGCATGGGAAACTCAGAGTACAGTTAATCAGAATGGGATAAAATTTCAATTTTACACATTAACATTTATTTAAAGTAAAACTACATGATTGCCTATTTTTAACTTTGGATTTACAAAACTCCAATATACTCCATGTTCATTTTTTGTTTCATACAGAAACGGAGCTGATTACGATAGACTGAAATCCTCTCCCACCACTCAAGGAATTCCAGCATTGGAATGTGTGTTGGAGGAATTCCGGCTGTTGGATCCCTGTTGGAGGAGGGAGAGGATTTTTGCTCGATTACGATACTGATTAACACCCTTAAGGGTCATCTTCACTCATGCTTTTTTTTTTTTGGCAGTTTTACCCCTCCCATGCGGACTTGGATCGTCTCCAGTCCGTCCAGTCGTTCAGTCGTGGACTGGATGGACTGGATTAAAAGGACACGCATATCAATACATGGGGGGCCGTGTCCTTTAAATCCAGTCCGTCCGTCCACGACTGGATGGCTGGACGGACTGGAGACGATCTTTTTCCCTCCCACGCATCCACATTCCCCTGCCATTACGATTGGGAAAGTAGCATCGTTGTCATCGTGGTAGACATTAAACCCTACCGTGTCTTATCTTTCCCGACGCATACGGCATACCTCCTTGCGTTGTGGAATTTGCATTTTGGGAATGGCGAGTGCGTCTTCCTCTGCTGCTGTCTTAGGAAGTTCCTTCGCTGTGGATTCAGAAACCTTCCATTGGAATCGTGTTATTTGCAGCAAGCATTACTTTGATGTGCCTCCCACCAAGGTTAAACCTTAAATTCTGGACCATTATTCCCTCAGTTTCGTTTAATAATTGTTCACTTCCTCACTTTTTTCTATTTCAGTCTTCTTTTTTTTTTTTTTTTTTTTTTCCTATTGCGTTCTCACCGCTGGTATCTCTTAAGGTTATGGCTGCTGAGTTTCATCATTTATCCCCTACTTATTTCTGAATGTTTTTCGGTATTTAATTATGTCTTTAATCAACGGTCTTATGAGGAAATTATTATTTGTAGAAATGTTCATAGATAAATTAGTGAGAATTCTCTAGAAAACAATTTGCAGAATTTTGTGTCAGTTCATCAGTGAGGGGTATTACATAGGGGATTCAAATCCTCTCCTAGAGGAGGTTCGGGAGGAGAGGCGACATCTCCTTTAAATGGCCGACACATGAGGCTTAAGTGAATCCAAGCCCTCCATCTTTGCCGATAAGGGGAGTCGGCTCGAATAGAGGGCTCGGATTCACCCGAGCCCCACATATCAGCCATCCAACTGGAGCATCCCCCCTCCTCCCAAGGGTTCAGGAGGAGGGTGACTCCCACCAGCCGATGCCTGCCATGTGGGTGTCGACTGGATCTAAATCTTCCATCTGAGCCAGTGCATAAGTCGATACTCTTTATCGACTTACCTTATCAGCTCAGATGGAGGGTACAGATCTAATTGACACCCACATGCCAGGCATTGACTGGTGATAGTAGCCCCTCTTCCCAAACCCTGGGAGGAGAGGATTTAGATCCTATTTAGATACTTCAAATACAGTTTATGAAACATTAGATACTTTTGGAATAATTTTTTCAAACGATACCTTAAATGTAATTTACCAAAATATATATATATATATATATATATATATATATATATATATATATATATATATATATATATATATATATATATAAACAATGTTAGCCCGTTTAGATCTAGTTGGTACATAGGAAAAATACTTGGCCGGGAGCCACCTAATGCAATGGTATTTGGATTTTAGTATGCATCTATCATCTATGCGTACGTATGTCCTCCATTTACTTTGCATTCTTTCATGGTCATGATTTTTCGAAGCTTTATATTATTTATTATTTTGTAAATTCAATCAAATAAAATAAAATAAAATAAAACAGGATCTCATCCATATAAACACGTGTTAAATTAAGTGTCAATTTAGTCCGTATATTTGTTTAGATTCACACCCGTCAGACCAACAATCCCGCAGTCATAATTACTTTCCTTCTAGTTGGCAATTACGAATATATTTTATCTCTGCACACCTAACCTTCACCTCATCACCTCATCACCTCATCACCTCATCACATCACCACATCACCACATCACCGCAAATGTAAGCAGATGAAGCCATATATGGATATTATCTTGTGGGACTACCTTTCTCTCTCCTCCTTACCTATCAAAGAATCAGCCATTATCCCCACTCCTCAGTTGAACCGCGCGATTCTTGAAAAGCCAGAAACCCACCCAGAATCCTAAATTAACTCAAAACGTACTCAATAACTGTTTTAAAAACTTAGAGAGGCTAATTAGGGTTATTGAAAACCCAGAAACTTAAAATCCTAATTAGGTAGGGTTAGGTAATGAATCTAATTCCATTCCTTTTTTTCATAAAAATTCGTATGAATCTAAAAGGAAGAAAGAAGAGAAGAAGGAAATTAACGAATTTGTAAAGCTGAAAAAATGTAGAAGATTATATTCAGTTGCTATAATTGACAGGATGACATTTACAATGAAGAAGAAATCTTCAAATTAAACTGTACATAAAACCAAAGAATTCTTCTAAAGAAGAGAAATTAAGAAATTAAACTAAAGTAGAAATATAAACCCATCTGTCATTGGTAACAAAACTTGGGAAAACAGTGGCTTCTCCTGGGATCTTCTTTACAGCAGTATTCTTCATAACAGGCTTCCAAGACCTGCTCGAAAGCGGTTGGTGTGCAAGGAAGCTTCATGGGTCCTTCTTTTTGGTCCTCTAAATCCAGCTCCATCAGTTCTTGCTCCTTCCATAGCTTGTCGATCAAAGCTTTGAAGGTTGGAGAAGAAAGATATTCAGTCTTAATCACGTATTTCTTGCCTTCTTTGCCTTCAATCTCTCCAACTATAATGGGTACAAACCCTTTTCGAACTGTAACCTGATGATGGTGGTGTTGGCTATCTTCTTTGGACTGGAGGACACAGAGCTTCTTCATGAGGAACATGGCTGCTTGTTCTGCTGGTTTCTAAACTAGAGAGAGAGCGAGAGAGAGAGAGAGAGAGAGAACGTTTGACTGTTGAGAGTGGGGAGGATATATATATATATATATATATATACAAGAGAGGGGCCGGGGTGGGGTTATGTGAAGAGGGGTTAGCTTGCGATGGTTAAGGGTTTGTAGAGGTAGGGTTAGGGTCCACCTGGCGCTTCTATTTCTCTTCAAATCCGATTTAGTATCTTAATAGGTTTCCAAATAAGATAAATAAAATCTTAATCAGTTATCAGTTGGGTAAATCAGATAATTACCTTAACAGATAAAAGGATTTTCTTATTGACATTTTACCTTTTTGTCTTTTTAATATTTACAATCCTTAACAATGACATAATGATAACTCATTTTAAAAAAATTAAATTAAATAGATTAATTTAAGGTCAATGACCTATAATATAAGAAAATGATTAAATTAAGTGGATTAATAGCCAGACAACCTAAATCAGCCTGCCCTTATCTTGGGCTGGGTCAAAGCTGGCCTCAGTTGGCATGCTGTTGTAATGTGCGTGGCTGGTGTCATTAGTCTTGGACTCTTGGTTCCACACTTAGACCTGATAAAATTAGAACCCCCCAATATTTCTTGGGCTTTTAAATATGTATACTGGACGCTATGTATCGGTTTTTTTTTTTTTTTTTTTTATTAGAACAAATTTCATCACTCCAAGAGAAAAGAAACTACAAGAAAATCACAATCCAAATCTATCAACCAAAGGAAGATCTGTCCAAGCAATGAAAGCAATTTCCAACCTTGATGTTAAACATAACTAACAATAGAATGAGGTAAGCAACTCAAGATAATCTATTACACAACTTAATAAACATAAGAGAAAAGTTTTTGCAAGTCAGATGGATCACCATGTGTTTTCTTATAGAGATTTTTTCTTAATATTTTATTCAAGGTGGTTCAAATAACCCTTCCCCTTAGGGAAAGAAATCATTTCCCGTCTGTGATTTGACAGGAGAGTCGGCGGCTCAGATGGATGACTGACACCTAGTTCTCGGGTGAATTTGAGCTGATACCCTTGTCGGCTCGAGTGTCGGTTCGGATGGAGGGCTCGGATTCACCCGAGAGCCAAGTGTCGGCCATCCATCCGAATCGTTAACTCTCTTGTCGAATCTCAGGTGAGAGAGGATGTGAATCCTCCCCTTAAACACAAAATATTAAAATAAAAAAACTCAAAATTCAACCAATCAGTTTTTTATATCCCAATCAGCATCCAATTATCTTTCACAAAAATAGTTTTCCCAATCTCTTTTCCATGAAAATATAATATTCTTGATTACCAATGAAAAAACTTAACTCTTGTACCACCTTTCATCTCTCTAGACACTTGTTGTTATTACAATACCAGATTGCAAATCCAAAAAAAGCCATCACAGCAACATCACTGTGATGTTGCTGTGATGGCAACAGGCAACAGACTGCTACCTTTTAAAATGGAAAAATGAATTCAAGGTACAACAACAGTAAAATGACAAAATCTGTGAGGTTAGAATCCTCAATAAGAGGAAAGATGGTCAATAGTCAGGACTCTCTTCAAAATAGAAGGAGAATCCCATTTAAAAGATGATTCCTTCCTTAGAGCCTTCCATAAAGGAAATATATACTAATATATAGGAAACTGTACGACTGAATGAAAACGTGGTCAAACTATGACATTCCCTATATCCAAACATTATGTCATTCTTACACATGGCACAAATAGATGAATCGTAAAAAAAAAAAAAAAAAAAAAAGTTATGAAAAATATATATATATATTTTTTATATTTTTTAATTAATTGTTACTAGAAAACATGTTCTACAAACAAGTCTAATATTAACTAATCACACAAGAATATGTATTACTCAAGCTTTAGATCCATGTGAATAGGAAGCCAAGGGTTGATGTTTTCCATCTTTATGAAAGAATATTCAACCCCTAATCTAACCCTACCGTGCGCCTTCTTATTATTTGATTCTTCCAAGTTTTATTGCCATTTGGGAACTCTATTTGAACTGAAATTTAACATATGAGTAACAGTTTTGAAGTTTACAAATCCACAAAATATGGATCCAAATTGTCTCCAGTTGGGGAATCAGTAGGATACTGTCCAGCCTCAGCTGAATGAAGGAAATATGGCAGCAGTCGAATCTGAAAACTTAGGGTGAATGGGTATGATTTACGGAAATGTCAACTTAAAACATAGAGATAATACCAAACAAGATAAGAAATGAAGTTCTTGCTGTTTCATGTGTATTTTTATTGGAAAATGCTACTTTGAGTTTTGTTCGAGTGTTTTAATGAGAATTTTGAAGGTTTCTAAATCTTGAATGGGGAAGGGATCTAGAGGAAGCACAAATGTTCTCATGTACTTCCACCTCTTTAATTTGGATTAAACCTTTCTCGACCATTGGATTCGATTTGCTATATATGGCACGCATCCAACAGACATTGCCACCTAGCATTTGGGGGTGCTATAGAGGAGCTACATCCCTGATTTAGGTAATTCAAATACAATTTATGAAGCGTTATGTATTTTTGGTATAATTTTTTGAAACGTTAAATACATTTGTCTTTGTTTGTTTTGATATAAAATTTTATCACGGTTAACATTTTACATGTATTTTGTTTTTCAATGTTAGTTTCCAAGAAGTTAAATATATACAATGATCTCTAAAGGAGAGGGGGAAAAAAACTTCATATTTCTTTTATTTTGCTTAAAATAAATATCAATTTTTATATTTATAAAATATTACATATGATAAAATTTTACATCAAAACAAACAGAACCTTAATATAATTTATCAGTAAATATATATATAGATTAATGAGATAAATTTGATGCGATTTCTTGAAACGTTGAAAACGTTAATTATGTAACAGCAATGAATATTTTATAAAGAATATTACCTAATAATACATAGTGGGAACATTGGAAAAATACTTGGTCGAGGAGTGGAGAGCACCTAATTCAATCGTGTTTGGATTTTAGCATGCAACCTATGCGTAGTACGTCCACCATTCATGCCTAGAGTCGTCATGACTTTCCATTCTCCTATTGTCTTGATTTTTAAAAGCTCTATATTATTATTTTCTAAATTCAATTAGAACGGTGTAATAAACAAAAAGGTTGGATTTCATCCATATTAGCACATGTAACATGTTAATTTGAATCTTGTTGACATCAGAAATTGTGTATTATTCTTCTGAGTTGGATCGCAAGAGATGTCGGGTTCTTGACCCGAGGGTAATTCCGATTTCTAAACTTAATATTCAAAAGTGTAAACAATTGTAGAATTCGGTCTATTGAGGGACACAGTTATAATGTAATGGTGTGATCATAAAAAACAAATCGAATTGTAAAAGTAAGGTGAATGGTAAATGAACTACTTGTAAGGGTTGTCCCCCGAGTGTGAGGAAATTAACTTGGATTCATCCCCCATATATATACATACATATATATATATATATATATATATATATATATATATATATATATATATATATATACCCACCAATCATATCTCACATCACCTCCGTCCTCACCCCCTCACCTCACCTCACCTCACCTCACCTCACCCCACCTCACATGTAAGCAGATGAGCCATTGATGAGTGCAAGAAACCCTATATATAGCAGTCAACGATTTTGAATATTTTACTCAGTCCGATTAGGATGTCAGTATTGTTACTGCACCAGTTAATCCAATTCGGATCAATCCGTTTATATCGATTAATAAAATGGTCCAGTCTGAGGCCCATCTCAATTAACATCTGATCGTCATGGTTCTAGATGGTAGACCATTGATCGTCGGATCAAAATTGACCAAAACCAATACTTGACAATTGATCCTATCTTGATATTTTCTCCCCTTTTGACATTGTAGACATTGTAGACCCCACTAATGACCAATTCCCACATTTAATTTCTCCCTCCTTTGACATTGTAGACCCGCGGCTTATATTAGGGAACTTAAACAATATAACCAAATGAAGCTTATAGACATCCGTCGGATGCATACCATCTAGTGGGACCATTAGAAGGATACTAATGTGACGCGCTCCGTAGGACACGTAAAGAAACATATTCAGGCCGTCAGGCCGGCGTAAGCTTGTAAAGACATGGGATTTGGATTTACACACGGATATATGGTGATTCATTTTGGACGGTCTATGATACATATTTGGACCTCAATTTAGGGTTTAGGGCTTCTCATCGTCTATAAATTAATTTGTTCGTCTTCCTTAATTCATAACTCTGGATCTCGATCTGGATCTGGATTTCGATCTCGATCTCGATCTGGATCTGGATTTCGATCTCGATCTCGATCTCTTCCCTATGAATGTCTTTTGCTTTGCTTCTCTGTTTTAGATGTTCTTCTCTCTCTATTTGATTAGATTTGGTTTTCCGATTTCTAGTTTTTTCTGCTTGTCTCCTAACTATGTTTTACGCGGTGATGAATACATTCTGTGGCGAAGACGAGGCTCTTTGGAGTTAGTCGGTGACGCTAACACAACCCTCTAAGAAGTTCTGAGCGTTCTCCTCTTGTACTTACAGTTTTTATCTTTTATTAGGGTTTTATTTTTTTGGAAAATTTGGATCTCTGTGTTGCCTTTGTCTAAGGGTTTTTTTTATTTTTTTTTTAAGGGTTTATGGTTTCTTTCTATTAGAGATTTGAAAATTGTGGGTAATCGTGTTGTGTAAACGGTGTATGCGAGGTGACGATGAAATTCATGTCTGTCAATCCACTGAAATTACAAGTGTGATGTTTACTCATGAATCCCGACAGGTTCTGATCGCATCCCCAACCCAACCATCCCCTCAAATATGTTTGCATTCTTCGTTTCTTTTATTGCATTTTTTTTAAATGGGATTTCCATAGGTTACCAATGGTTTAAGGAGCATGAATTTCTGGAAGTTTTTCTTTCTTCCAATTTGGTTTTGTTTTATTAGCCTCGAGATTGAAATTATGAGCAGATGATGAAATTGAATATTTCTAACTGAATCTTCCATGACGTTTCAAATATCGAGCTTTTTAAAACTGATGCTCAGTGTACTCTCTCTCTCTGTCATTATTATTATTATTTTGGATCTATGTTAACTATTTATTTTTCTTAACAATCTTGTTCATTTGTACCAAAATTGATCAGAACTCTATTGAATCTTTTCCCTTCGAAATCTAAATTTTATTTATTCTGGCGTTTTCCCTTGGAAATCTAAATTTTTTGAGGGTTGAGGTTATTCAGGGCGTCTAATACCTATCAAAACTGACATTAAGATGTCTATATCGTATTAGTTGTTATCCTTATTGTGACATTGTACAGAAAAGCATTCTGAAGAAAATCTTCATCCTCACCTATCTTAAGATGATCATCCCTACAAATCTATTCTTCTACTCACCCCGGCTACGACCCCAAACTGCACATGACACTTACTCCACTTGGCCAATGAATTGTCACGATTTCCACCATTGCCACTACCTCAACAACGGTGAACATATTGATCGTGCCTCCTGGTATTACTTCTTATGGTCTCAGTAACGTTCGCGGACCATTCATTCCCGAATTACTCGTGAATTTGCTTGATGTGTTCCTATTAGAGCGCACAGTTCCAATAAGTTGGCCTTGGGCCTCCATTGGAAGCAAGGCAGTGGAGGCCAACAGTTCCATGGGGCCTCCATTGGAAGCAAGGCAGTGGAGGCCAACAGTTCCATGGGGCCTCCATTGGAAGCAAGGCAATGGAGGCCAACAGTTCCATTGGGGCCTCCATTGGAAGCAAGCCACCTGAAATTTGTATTTTTTTGGCTATCGGTAATGCCTGATTAGTCGTCCCATGGGACATACCGACCCCATGATAATGGATTGTCATTGGATGATAACAATTCTATTTATACTAGGATAAAAAGAACACTTAACATCTTAAGTGAGTGAGTTTTGAAAAAATATGGACACCTAGGGTCTATTCAATAAAATTTCTGTTTTTGGATTCTATGGATTCTGGTTCTAGTAGTCACTTTGAAGTAAAAGTGTTTGATAACTCCGATTGGATTTCAATTCTCACAAAGTAAATGGATTTCAATTCTCACAAAGTAATTGGATTTCAATTCTCACAAAGTAAATCGTAAATCGGACACAGAATGGTTTCAAAATCTAAAATTTTAGTCATAAATACTTATACCATCGTCGCTGCCGCCGTCTCCTTCCACCACCACAACCGCTGCCACCTCTACCAACAACACCAACACCACCATCACCATTGTTGCCACCATTACTACTACTACCACCCACCACCACTGCTGCCACCTCTACCACCACCACTGCTGCCACCTTTACCACCACCATCACCGCCACCACCACCGTCGCTACCACCACAACTATTACCACCCACCGTCTACCGTTGCTGTTACCCACCACCACACACTACCATGACTGTTTTTTTAGACTTCGATTGAGAGTGTCATAAAACATGTTTTTAATCCAAAGATGTTCTGGAATTCATTTCAGAATTGCATTATCAAACAAGTTTTTATTCTAAAATAATCCTAGAATAGTTTGGAGTAGAATTCAAATTTGAATCAGAATCTATAATTCAGAAACAGAAGTTTTATCAAACAGCCTTTAACATTCTACTCCATGAAGTGTATGCTTCTTGCCAATTGAGCTATTCTCTTACGGTTTCTTGGACATGATATTTGTTAATCAGTGTTTTTTAGGTGCCCACTAAATGTTTTTGTGCCAAAATACTACTTTGATGATTGAACCCGCTTAAGTCTATTTTCATGTTAATTGCCAAAATAATTAGATCATAAGTTGTTTAAAGACCTCAGATAAAGTTGATTTTGCGCTTGGATATTCTTGGCTGAGATCCAATCAATGTTTGAGTTCTAAACTCTTTGCAAAAGATGCAAGTCCCAACATTGGGGTTATATCACTGAAAATTTCGGCAGGCATAAAAAATAGCCAGTCTGTACAACAACCATTCGGTAAACAGCCTGAAGGAAATTTCCATCTGATGCACTTACAAACTTGGTTTTACCTTGAAACGAGCCTCTATATTTTTATGACACACCAGAAAAAAAGGGATTGAGGCAGAAACTCAGCTAGAGATGATAATCACAACTATGCTTTTGATTTGAACAAAAATTGATTAGCAAATTATACATTAATCTGCCTTCAAAACAAAATTTACATGGTTCCTGTGAAGGCAAAGTGAATGTTTGTACTATTGGCCATAGAATTTCTAACTACTTAAGGTCCTGCTTTGAAACTTTTACTCGATTATTATCCGTCTTCATGAAACGGAAGCCCATGATATCCCTGTATTCCCCAGTTCCCAGACAGCGAGAGCAATAACCAAGGCCACTTCCACCACAAGTATTACACCTGCAGAGTGATTTAAGGAATTTGATGAGACTAAGAAGTGAAATTATCATTTATGCAAATTGCATAGGGTACCAATTAAGATCCGGTTCCTCACCATTTTGGCCACTCCCCTTTTGGAAGCGTTGCCAGATGTGCAAAGTTTGTCCTGCCTACAATATAAATGACAAGAATTAGATGCAGGTGATAGATTCTCCATCATGAAACTCGAAAACTCTTCGTAGGCTATCCAGGAACGAGCATTAAAACTAGCAGAGAGAGAGAGAGAGAGAGAGAGAGAGAGACCTCTTCCCTGACAATTGTAGCACTTAACTCTTCCACTTCCTTCACAAACAATACAAGGTGGGTCTGGCTTCTTACGTTGTTCTTTCCGAACATTTGACTGCAATCAGCAATGGATCATATACAAAAGTACAAAGGCTTCCAAAAATAGCTAGATGATTATTATTTCAATAGAATAGACTAGCATAGATCTATTAAGTTCTTACTTCTCTGAAATGAACTAAAAAATTTGAATTTCCAGCCCACCAAACTCTAATGGGAATCTCTTCTTCACTATTGGATGGTCTATTCAAACGATGAATTAACTAATTCCAAGAGATCTTGTTCTCTGTTTCAGTGTATAAACTGGATATAAAGTGAGATAATTGGGAGAAATGAATATAATTTTTATGGACCAAAATTGGCCACCCAAGCTGTGCAACAATGGATACCTTTACTTTTTCTTGAGGAGATTTTAACTCTTTGACTGAATGTTCCACATTAATTTAGATTTTCATGCCTGAAATATAAAGCTTCAGGCATGGCCATTCAATCAATAGTAAACATGAGTGAAAGAATAAAGGATTAAAGTTACAATGGATAAACAATTGATTAGATGATTCTCCATTTCCAATGACATTGGATAGAGGGGGCGGGGGCAAAAAGAAGTTATTGTCATAATAAGAATTATATAGATTAAAATTTTGAGGCTGTCAGTGTGAGAATGTTTAAATTAAAATTACTTCTACATTTTACCTAGGTTTTGTGAGCTTTCGATTTACTTCTCCAAGGCTAAGTGTAAAAAATAAAATCGACAACATATTTACCATCTACTTGCCCTTGTGGGTGAAATCAAGGTTTGTAACCTTGGTTTTGGACCTTGCCGAAATCCAGATATCTCAGGTTTCAACTGAACCTAGGATTTTTCTGGGCTGAATTCAAAACCTGCAGCGCCCTTGAGTTTTATGTTGAAACCTACCAAAACCCATTTAGACTCAAGGTTTTATCTTGGGTCACCATATATCATATATGGATGGAACCGAACCCAACAACTTAGACCACCAAAACCGGAAGTTTTACTCCAGATTTGGCGTGCCATTTGTTTTTACATTAGGAGGACCATCACCTCAATTGTAAGTCGCGCGAACACCCTCCCAAAATAGGATCAATGTTAGTGCATGGGATTTACCTATCCAAATCTAATGTGGACAGGACTCTCCTGATCTGTCTATAGAAACATCCCTTTTTTGTTCTCTCTCGGGTTGGCCTTCTTTGGATTTGTTAATATAAATTGCTTATTCACCAAAATAAAAAAAAAATAAAAAAAAAAGACTTAGTTCAATTAAGTTACCTTTTTTTAAAGAGTTTGATGACCATTCATTGACAATATATTTATGTCAAACTGCCATTAGAACACCTTTTGGTATTGAATCCTCAGGTACTTCTGTACATAATAGAACTGCACTTCCACACAGGAATGCCATGATAAATTTCCACAGAAGACAGCACCTATGGTCTTCATTGGACCTTATTATAGGCTTTTAAACCTTATTAATCTATAGGTGTCTTTACATCTTCAACATCTTTCCAATCTAGTTCATTTATTATTGATCTCATTAATCACTTATAGCCTTCTCATTGTATTTCTTAGTTATTCGTTAGGATGAAAACAATATGTATGAGAACAAAGGAGTTATAATAAGATAGAAGGAATTATCTTCTCACAATTAACTGAGGCTGTTTGAGGTTCTATATTCATTAACATTGCTTAACTGAAGGGGTACAGAAATTTTGGTTTTCAATTTCCCTCAACCTCTTAATAATGACCTGTGACTAAACCTGGATATTCTGTTCAAGAAAGCAATGCAGTAAGGGGTTGAACTACCTCCAACCAATCAGGCTGCGGTTCTTTCAGGCCCACCTCTGTTTGTGCATGGATAGCTACACTTATCCAGAGGAGACTTAATAGGTTTCAGAAAGTTTGCTCCTCATATTCTATCGTGGAGTTACAATGTTGGTGACTCTTTGGGTTGGTTGTCATCAAATCAGACATGAAACCCTTTGGCCTTAAAGATGTTGGGAGGATACTTTCATACCCAACAACAATAAAACATCAGTCAGGTAACCCCAAGGGATAGCTCAGTTAGCAAGGAACATCACCTCACAATTAAGAGGTCATGACTTCAACTCTGCTTGGGGCCTACTTATTAGGAACAAAAATAAATCATTCAGGTTGACAAAACATGGAACACCATGGTATCTTGAAGTGAACCAGTTATTTATCTCACCAAATCTTAGTTTGGGGCCTTTGGAATGCACTTTCATAAATTATCTCACCCAATTCTATTTTGAAGTGAACCAGTTATTTATCTCACCCAATTTTAACTGCACTCTGCCAAAAACTAAGGAATGTAACTAAGGAATGTACTACTAAGGTAGTAAAGTCTATTGCACTAGAATTACCAGATTGAAATTGCCATGACTTTGGGCATGCAACATCTGAACTACGGCCAAGGCCAAAACCTAATTAACATAGCAAGACACTTCAGAGCTAAACAGTTCAAAATGATTCCTGTAATCGAAGCACTCATAATAAACATTTTGTGGGTTTCAGAGTGTGCTTTAGATAGAGAAGCTTCAAACCTTGAAGGCCAAAACTGAAATAGAAGCAGAGTACAGGGAAGGGTTTTGTTTCAAACAATCTGGACACACTTAAATAATTCAGAAAAAGTGGGAAGGGGGTCCATGATAAATTGCCTAAGGAAGGTGGGGGTACCTCAGTTCTGACGACCCAGGAGGGTTTGGAGGCAGAAAGACGACGCTGCAAATGATTCGGACTACCGTGAAACCCATGGAAGGAGATGGATTCCAACTTATTGGCTGCAATCACCAGGCTTCCTCTTCCAGCTCCGGCTGCCATCAACTCAGTCAACCCTTTTCCTCGGACAATATCGATTGTCAAATTACGCCGGAGAATCGACCGTTGGACTCCCTTCAGAAGTTCAGTTCAGCAACCTACTTCGAGCTTGACCGTTTGGCTACAGGGAAGCGAAAAATGATTAAAATAATGCCAATTTTAAATGACAAAATTAACCTTACCATGTAGTATTTTTCCGGGCTTTTAAAAAACCCAGGTCTGCTGTTTTGTTTGGATGGAACGGAGAACGTAAACATTTCACTCAACCTTACAACCCATGCAATTCAGATCAGTAATGCAGTTTCGTAGGATAATTAGGAGAGATTAAGTTGTTTTTCCACAAAGATGAGAAGAACATCAAGATTAGCTTGAAAATCTGCAATGAGAGTGGTGTCGATAGGAACCGGTTGGCAGTTGGCACCACTGAAGCTTGCTTTCAGAGAATCCCTCCTGGTTCTACTTCACACCTTGGGCCTCCTCTCTTTGAGCTTGAACATTGACAATGAAGATTAAGCATTTGGAATAAGTTACTAACACTGATCCCCCAATAATTAACATCACAGAGGTTGCATTTTGGCTCGGAATTCTTAGTAGCCACCTCTCCTTCAAGATCTAAATTATAATGGCTATGAATTATCATTAATGCTTCCCTTCAATTTCAATACAACCCATTTCATAGAAACGATTTATATTCATATAGGGGAGTTTTTAATTCAAGATGGAAACATAACCGCCCAATAAATAAAGATAAGAAAGAACCCCTATTTTTTTCTTTCAATATAGAGCAACCAAAGAAGAAGAATAACATACAAACGACGTTATGGTCAAATATACACTGGCAAACAAATCGAATGGCAGCCCATATTGATGATTTACTGTGACCAAGAATACGTACGAGAGTTCCTACTTCTTCTGTTGTTGTTTCCTCCGATGATCCTTCTCTTCGTCCTCATTGTCATCATCGTCTTCTTCACAGTCGTCGTCATCGTCTTCTTCACAGTCGTCGTCATCGGTGGGAGAGGAGGGATCGAGACGAGCTGCATCGATGGCCCACTGAATCAACTTATCCACCTCATCCACTTCATCATCATCATCAGCAGCAGCAGTATCATTTCCACCGTCTGATCTCACCGGACACTCTTGGGATTCTGTAAAAGTTTTCGAAGAAGAAGAAGAGCCCTTGAGAGCAGCGAATCTGGCGGAGAGATCGGCTCCGAGAACCCTCTCCAACTCCTCCTCCTCTTTACTTTTCTCCTTCTGCTGTTTTTCCGGTAGTGGCACCTTCGTAATTCCCGTCGAATCGGAGGTCGATTTCACCTTCTGTTGCGGTTGCGGTTGCGGCGGTGGCACGCTTGCAGTTTTTGACGATTTCAGGGCTTCCAAACGACGGGAGAGATCGTGATCGATCGGAGAGGAGGAAGAAGAAGCGTGAGTGATGTGGGAGTTGAGGTTTAGGTTGAGAAGGAGATCGTCCTGCGCCGCAAGAAGCAGTTCTTCCACCTCGTCTCCGGTTCTGTTTTTTCCCCTTGATGTTCCCTTCCTATTACTCATCGTGCTTTCTGCCCGTGACTATCTATCCATCCGTTCATGCTTTTCATTTGTATTTATTGGGTGGACTGGAGACAGTCAACAGATCGGGTCTGGTTTCTGGATCGGGTTGGTTCCATGGATTCAAATCGTTTGGCAGGAGACTCGGCTCCGCTGATGCCCAACACATGGGCGTCGATTGAATCTGAGCCATCTAGCCATTTGATAAGGTGAAACGCAAAGGGGTGTCAACTTGTGCACTAGCGTTGGTTGGACGATTTGGATTCAATCGACACCCACGTGTCAAGCATGCAGCAGCAGCATATCTATAGCAGCAGCATCTCCTATAGATACCCTCGCAAGAGACAATTTGAATCCTGATTTCATACTCGTAACATTAAACAGCGTGTCTTAGTGATGAGGTTCCTGTTATTGCAGGATTTGGGAAAAGGCAAAATATATGCAATGTCAGGTCTAGTTTCTAGATTAGGTTGGTTCCATACTCGTAACATTAGAGGGTGTCCTAGTGCACGAGCTCTCGTTATTGCAGGATTCGGGAAATGACAGAATATATGCAGCTTACCCCTATAATACAGAGAGACTGTTCCGTTACATTGATAAAAGACAACACATCCAGCTGGAGCTGGTTTGATTCCAAAATTCCAAAATTCCAAATTTCTTACTCAAGCTGATAAATATCAAGGGATTGATAATGGGTAAAACTGTGTGTGAATTAGAAAAAAAAGAGAGGCAAAAATAAGAGAATGAAGCATGAGAATAAAAATATATTAGAAAAAAAATGTTAATTTACACATATAACATCAAAGATGTAAGAAACATTAAGAAATCACAATGACACAATTTGGTGAATGACAATGCACTTAACCTAATTCTTCCTATAACAACCCCCAAAGACTAAATATACAAATTCTTCAATAAAGAAACCCAAACACACAATATTTCATCTATCTCTGCCACCAGCAATTTTTTTGGGTGGAATCTCTTCCCCAGAATTTACAACTATAAACAATGATTACATTCATTTATGGGGATTTTATTTCCTCCGGTTTATACTCTGCATTTTCATATGCAAAACAGTTTTGTCTACCCATAATCTGGACGTACTGAACCATTTAAAACACTGATGAACTCCTTCCATTGCTTGAATCCCACAAGCAGGACCCCTTAGACGTTCCTTGAGACATATGTACTACTGCTTGCTTGGATGGTTATATGATTAAGCTTGTCATGTAGCCTCAGCACCAGAACTCATACAGGAAATCCAGTTGAATTTGAGACCATTTCAGAACAGACTTCATCATCAAGACTTCCAATCATCTCGCTTGAGCAATCAAACCTTTGAAAAAAGATAATTCAACGCTTATAATAGTATTTATTATTTATAATTCCAGGGGTTAGTATTTGATCAAAGTTCCATTTATAACAATTGCAGTTACCATCTAAATCAGGAAACAGGGACACTTGTGGTCGGTTCCATCCTAGGAGATCTAGCAAGTTATGTCATTCAGACGAATATAGAATCCAACATAAAAAAATGGCATAATCCAGTTAAGCAATTCACATTAGATGGTTGAGGTAACTCAATTAGGCTCATGACTTCCAACTAGGTCCATTGAACTGTAGGTTGACATCCACGGTTACATAGGCCTCATTCCAGTTTACACTATCCACCACTACATAGGCTAGCATGTCCATTGAATTGTAGGTTGACATTCACCATTACCTTGGCCATCATTCCAGTATACCCCATCCACCACTACATAGGCTAGCATGCCAGTTTACACTGAAATGCTGAATTCGTTCTTTACTGTAATATTTAAGCATTACACCATTATGCAACTTGGTTATGGGAAAGCTTGGACCAAACTGCAATGGTTGACAGTTGACGGATCAAGGTTGAAGAAATAAAGCCAGTGGTTTTTTAATCAAGCCCTATTCCTAGCAGTTCCCTGCACCCCACCCCTCCTCATTTGTGATTGTAAACTGGGATCATCAGGGATGCAGTACAAAAGGTCAACTGATTATAAACTGGGACCATAGGGACGCAGTACATAGATCAATGGGCTACCTTATCTCTGTCAAACTTTTCACTCACCCCATTCATCAAAGAACACTTCAGGATGCACTGCAGCATTGCTGAAATTCAAAACCCTCTGGAGCTTCCGATGGTCAAAAACTTCAATATCAATCAAGAAGATTGAGCTAACTGGACGATGATCTGAAAGCCTTATTTGAGTGCTCTTGTAAACAAGCTGTTTGATACCCCTCCCTAACCATAGAATACGATCACACCTAACATAATTAGAAGAAAGGTCAATGCAATGTACAAGAAAATCAATTTAACTTCAGATGCAATTTACTCTGCCACCATGATGTTCAGTAAATCAGAGGTAGGAAGGCCTAGTTCACCCCATTTAAGTTGTAACTTTTGCTATTACCAACAAACTCCAATCCAGTGTGGAAAGGAAACTAAAGCATTCTTGGGTTAAAAAAAAAAAAAAAAAAAAAGAAAAAGAATAGCAATAGCACTACACAGCACAGTGCGTGGGACCAAGCTCCTCTGGGTCCAAAGTTGCAGGGTTCCAAAGTTAAAAAACAGATTGATCAGGTAATGCCAATGATACTACCTATCACCTTATTTTTGGTCGGTGGTCCTATGATCCAGAGAAACTTAAAAATGTACTGATATTTCCCCGAATAAACACAAAATAATCTTGCATTGATAATTTGATACAAGTACTGGCCATTGCATGGATATTTCTAAAACAATTTGTTATTTTCCTGTAGTACTAGTACCGACACTTGTTTTATGAGATCTGACGATTTCTTATTTTGTTCTGTTGGAGAAAATATAAGTGATATCAGATATGTTGCAAGAATTATTTCTTACTTACAGCTATATTTAGCATAATCAAATACGGAGATACTTATCTTAGATAACTAAACGTTAAGGCATGTTATCAGCTTGGGGATACTCATCAGTATCTGCATATCTAGAATTGAGGAAACAGAGAACTGTTTCCCACGTAAAAAATTTGTGTCCACATAGGCATAAAAGGGGGAAAGGGGGGCGGCAAGAACCTCCTTGCATGTGCACCATGTACCACTGTACCATTGATTGAACTTCCTCATTGGGGGGGTGGCAGAACCTCCTTGCATGTGCACTGTGTGCCACTGTGCCATTGATTGAACTTCCTCATGGTCCACCTAGACGCTACCTCAGATTTCATCTTAAGCAATGGCAGTATATCAAAAAGTTGTAATCTTGTAACTTTCAACAAAACCACACGGGTGAAGTGCAGACTTCATGCATCAAGCAGTTATGGTTCAACAGAGAGAACGTGGTCTTTGTAAAACTATGAGATGAAGAATTTATTAATATTCACAAAACTTTTACTACATATTTTTTATATAAAATACAGATTTTCTTATGATAAAGTATATGATGCAGCAGTCTGCAACACATATAGTGCAGCCTACAACCATATATTATTCAGTGTCACAAACTTGTCTACCAGCAGCAGGTTAACTCCAGCATACATCAAAATCCAAATAATACCAATCACTTATTTTTCATCATCCAATCAAAAGCTGAAATTAGACTGCCAAAAAAGCACATTAGGCAGTTGGGACAATTTGTAGAGGAATTTGACAAGTCTGATTGAAGAGGTGGCCTGCCTCTTCAACTGCCAGAGCAATGAGTTGATTGATAGATGTGTAATAAGTGTGATAGGCTGCTCTGTATACAACACAGACAGATGTCTGGTCTCCAATACTGATCTTTAATTTCCCCAAAATGTAATTAGTACAAACATCAAATAGTCATGCTTGTTACCACAAAGCTGCCTTACCATGCTGGTGATCTCTTTTTCTCCCCTTCTTTTGGGTTTTCTCCAATATATGTATCCGAGTTGAATTCGTATTTGTATGTGGGAGAGAACTTTATTAGCCCCTCCTTCCAGCCATCAAAAACATGCCCACTGCGAAGTTCTTTGCTTAGCTGCCATGTTCATCAAAGTTTTTATCAATTTTTGAATTATTATAAGATACAATTAATTATTAATAATACAAACAGACGAAATCTGAAGTCAATAGTTTGATAGATAAATAGCAATGACATGATGCAGGACCTATAAAACAATTAAGACAGCTTAGATCCCACATCCCATTGAAAATATCAGTAGTCCTTACTTGATCATTATTGATAAGCTCATCCCATTGTTTCTTAGCCACGAGCTTTCTCACCTCAGCATCCAACATACTAAGACGATAATTCAAATCCCCAAACCAGAAAATCTGGCTGCTCACCATCCAAAAAACCCAGTCAGACATTCGTTAAACACATCAGATATCTGCATTAAATAATAGAGGAGAAATACTAACCCCAATTGAAATAAATCAACTGTAAGTATTTCAATAGGCCAAGCTAGTGAACATCTTAAATTAAATACTGCGTAGAGAAATTCTCTCTCTCTCTCTCTCTCTCTCTCTCTTTCTCAAGATTTAATTCCACTCTACAAATTAAACTTTCGAGGTGCTTTCTGCCTATTTGTCTCCTCATGAATCAGCAATCTAGATCTAAAAAAATTCTGTCAATTAAACTCCTGAAATTTTTTTTGTTTGCAAACAAGAAATGTGTACGTTGCACACCAAAAAAAATCTCTGTCCTACTAAATTATAGTAAGATTACATTTATAACTTTATAATATCTTTCAGGGAGTTGTGAAATCCTCATTTAAGCATAGATAGTTAGACCAGTAACTCAGAAACTCAGAAGTTTGACTCCATAGTCAGCTCTGTACACATGCTAATTTTTGTTAAGTTTTATATAAAACATATTAATAATTTTTACCTGAAAATTCTATAATGATTATTGAGAAAAGTGATTTTCACATTCTAAAACCAGTTAAGACAAATCTTAAAATCAAAATGTATAATCCAAACACAAATAACTAGTAGTCTACCAATACTTACCAAGAAAACATTTCTATCATCTAAATCATTATCAATTTACTTGGTTTTTCTATGGAAGAGACAGTAGGAAATTCAATTTAGCCACATAATTTGCACTTATTTTTACCAACTCCTTTTTGGTGGGCTCCAAATTTATGTATTCCAGCTAATACTGAAAGGTTCAATAGTTGACAATTCCAGTGCTCAACAAGCCTATGAACGGATATCATAGTCAAACATGAAAATGGGGTTGAACTTTTGGAATTAATGACCCAATCCATTTTAATACATATTCTATTAATTACATGGGATATGTACATTTTAGTTGATTCAATACAAAGCAAAAAAACAGGGGGAAAGGGAAAAAAATGGGGAAAAAGGGAGACAAAAAGAGGTGGGGCTATTTAATTTTTTTTGCCTTCCCCCTGCTTTTGATAAAGTGCAGAAGACTTATCCAATACACGTTACTTGAAAGGAAGCCAGGGAGTGGAGTAAAGTAATTAATTAAGTCATTCATATCTGGATTCATTACCATGAATAGACCCATGCTTATCATTGGAGTCAAATATAGGAGTAGTATAGGGCTAAAACTGGGAGTTGGAAATCCATGGTTTGATGTTGACTCAAATAATTCATGAATAGACCCATGCTTATCATTGGAGTCAAATATAGGAGTAGTATAGGGCTAAAACTGGGAGTTGGAAATCCATGGTTTGATGTTGACTCAAATAATTAAGTGCAAGTACCTAGTTATTTAAAAATATAAGAACACCTCATAAAATACTAATATTTTTTGGTAATGCTAATAAAATTACTAAACAGGCATAATAGGTTTCATATGATTTTCAGGTACAGCTGTACAGGCTGTGAACTTGAAGACTGATAAGAAAATGCTTACTCATGAGATGGAATAGTCTGTGGTTGTTCTGAATCAACGAAAGAAGAGAATTGGGTACGTCGTAAGATTTCATACACGTCAGAGTTACGCCTTTGTTGATCCCCCTCCTTCTGACCAGATGATAAATGTGAACAAACAAAACACAGACGTGTTTGGAAAAGAGACATACTGACAGAAACAGATCCCTGCATCAGATAGATATCAAGTAATACTAATATTAGATATTCAGAACAACTCCCACTGATGAAGCTTTCAATGATTTTTGCATTTAGAATTTAAGATATTAGAAACCTTGTTTCCCATGTAGCCCATGAGTCCAACTCCCACTGGCGAAACCTTCAAGTTATTTATGTGCCTCCTCAACCTTCTACAAACCCAAACTGATACATAAATTCCCACCATCTGCTTGCTAACAATACGCACATATTTAGCATGGGTCTTCACAGTCGCTGTTTTGAATCCATGTTCACGATGAGAGTATCCATCCCCTTCAGATGAATTTTCTGAATCATCAGAAAAAGAGAGCACTTCAGACTGATCTTGTCGCTCTGTCCACATCAAACCTAGGTTCCCTGAGCTATTGTGCACTCGCTTCAATCTACCATCCAGTTGTAAATCTTGATTAGTGAAAACTAGAGGCTTCTCCATCCAATCAAAGCCAATTCTCGCTGAACTGCTTAAGACTCTCCGCAATCCTTTGTTAGAAGAGAGAACTTGGGGCTTCATATCTAATGGGCGTTCAGGCCAATCTAGTCTACTATCAATGTCAATACCATAAGTTCTATTTAACTGGAACTTCTTGGGTGTGCTGATTATTTCTTCTACATCTTGTATTCCAAAACCAGTGACATTATTGAGCCCCACAGGCTCCTTGCCAAGCACCTCTACTTCAGGAGCACCTATCTGTACATCATCAGCAGAAATTGTCCTCAATACAGGCGAGGGAGGGGCACTGTAACTTTTATGTTTTGTTTCAGGTTTTGAAGACCTATTCAGGGTCCTACGAATTATTGCTTCCCACTTTGGAATTGGCCGGTTATCCTCTGCCCCCAATACATTCCCAGCATTTAAAGGAACCACCTCCTGGAAACTGTAGAAAGAGGATAGATTTGGAATGTCAACACCCAGTTAAGGTTTGGCATTTTCATCTGCCAAAACACAAAAATAAGCACAAGGATGGAGTTTATAGAAACAGAGCAACATATTATCGTGAATAAAACTATACTGGGCTATAAAGAAATCATAGAGAATACATGAGTGCTCTGCTAGATAACACCCCATGGCATTTGTTGGAATAATTAAATTAGATGGGGACTGTTCGAGTACAAACAGAATAATAGTGTGCTGATGGGCATTCAACCAATGACTTAAGAAGTAAAATAAAGCATCAGCATAAGAAATTTGAGAAAATGCATGGAAACAATTCCCAGATGATAAGAGTCGAAGACTGTAATTTCAGGTGGCATGGAAAAAAGGACACTGAGGATAATTACAAGGTGAACAGTGCCATGAATAACATCAACACAAGAATCATTATAATGATGCAAGAAGATATGGGAGGTCTAAGGTCTTCCACAACAAGGTAGAGAAAAGAATATTAATCTTGAGTCTGTTGAAAATTGAAGTCTGAAACTATCCATCATGGTGAACTCCTCAGATGTGGTCAAGAAGCATGCTCAAAACCTTGACGCTGAGATCTCTGCGATCAATGTGAGAAACGTGCTACTATTGCATCCAATTATCAGATAGGTCCACTAGATGGGGGGAAAGAGGCAATGTAAAATGGATAGCAGCTTGTTATACTAGATATGGTTGGAACCTTCCACTCAGCTAATGCAGGGAGACTAATAGAGTGAGCAACGAGTATCCGTTTATGATTGTGTTACAGTCTTACAGACAGGACCTGAGCAACAGCAATTCCAGAATATATTTTAGGTTTATGTTTATTATGGAAAATGGTTTATAATTCATCGGAGGATTTAATTCATTCTCAATATATTCTGAGAATGGAAGCAGGGAAAAGGTAGAAGAACCTGGCTTCTAACTTACATGGTTACAAATTACAAGAAATCCGTCAAAACACGAAGAAAAAAAAATAATTAATACAAAAGTTTCATCTAAAAAGCAAGATTGGATGTTTCATATAGATGCATGCATGCCAACTTTTTTAATGGATTTTGTACTATGTAATTAAGCAGGGATTCATGAAATTCAGAGAAGAACAAAGAATTCATCAACCTGAGAAAATACTCACCCAAGAATGTACATGTCTGCTGGTTCTTCCATACAAAGCCATTCTTCAATATCAAGATCCTCATATGGAAGTCTTCCAGCAACGTTCCATGTGCCTACTGTTACCCTAATAACCACAAAATTTTATGAGAATTAGGACTAATATTCACTGTGTTAAAGCAGGACCAGCAGCCATGAACTGCCAAGGAGACAGTTTCTGGCTTGACTGAATTCAACCTGGTTTTGACCAGTTGAACATGCTTGCAGAAAAAAACAAAAATAATTTATGTACAAGAAAAATAAAGATAACAGCCACATCACATGGTTTGCAAGAAAGCTCTGCCAGTTAGACACTGTTTTGCCCCCATCCAGTCTTTGTGGGAAGGGGCCTCTGAACCATGGAAAATCCCATCTTTTTTTCTTTTTTTTTGGGGGGGGGGGGGGTGGGGGGAAGGGAGGGATTGGGATAAGGGCCATACACTGGTTCACATCAACTGTAAGTTCCCAGTGGAAAACTTCTGGAACAACCCTTGAAAGAATTTCATTCTTTTTTTTGGGGGGGTTTTTTTTTTTTTTAAGAGGGATTGTTTTAGTCTAGTCTCCATGAAAGAAAAGAATAGTAGCCAAACAAATTAGCCAACAGAAAAACCTGACATCCTTTTTATTTATGTATTGAACGCGGAGAGTTTCTGATTTCCTTCTCCTATGACTCAACGGATAACCCTTGGAAGGTGTCCCTATACAGATAAAAAAATCAAAATAAGATAAACTAAAGATATTGGGTATCATTTATCAGAGAGAGAGAGAGAGAGAGAGAGAGAGAGGAATCTGGCAGTGACAGCCAGAAGTTGTTTCATGTAATGAGCCAATTAATGGCAAATTATAAAAGTTTGAAGATCTGGCCATAACTAGACTTTGGATATATATAACCCATATTTTGACAATTCTATTTCTACTCTTATTTTGCTATAGCATTAAACAGATACAGAACAAATAATAAATTTCCGACTGAGGTGTTGCAATTGAATTATCACAGAAAAGACAGTCAGGGCGTCGATTAATCAGAGAGTTCATCAAAAGGAGAAAAAAAAAATGCTTTTGGTACAAGGTAAGGCAAACGGCAAAGCTTCAAGCTATAGGCAAAGCAAGAATCATGCTGGTAGAGCTTCAATTTTAAATAGCAAAAAAGCAGGGACTTGATCATATGGGAACAAATTACTGAAATACAAAGTCATTATTGCCTGAAGTTTGACTTGGGTGTACAGATTGATTCCCCGATGTTCCGCAAAATTGATGCCTAGTCATGCATTCTTTTGCACCTTTAGGAGAGTCTGCTGAAGAAAGGAGGAGGAGAAAAAAAAAACAGTAGCAGCCATTATGAATACCCCAGTTAACTTTTAATTGTCATAAATGTTAAAAGCATACCATCCTCCTCACTCTCAGTCTCAGTCTCAGTCTCAGTATCAACCTCATCTTCACTGAATTCATGCTCCTTGGGGATAATATTTAGCCATTTCTTCATAACAATGGAAGGCCAGAAGGCCTGCATGCATTCCCAGTTAAAAGCTAATCACCATAAATTCGACCAGACTATTGAAAATCAGGTGACCAAGAAGTACAAAAGCACAAGGCACGTACCTCGGAACGCTTTGCTTTTCTTGTTCTCATTCTTCCTGTACCAAACTTCAGATTTCTGAAAGACTGAACCCACAGAACAGAGCTAGAAGACACAGCTCTGAATTGAAGAAGTAAACGCTGGTGTATAATTTCCACTGTTCATGTAGTCAGTCATTGAGAGGCTTTCCGACCACTGGGATTATAAGATTCAGAGTAAAACCAAATACAAAATGACAGAAATAATGTGGCCAACTTGAGCATCCATAACCTCAAGTTGCAGGATCATTCATTGGTTCCCCCCCAATGCGTCATTCTTCAAGACTTAAAATATGGAACCACGAGATGGTTGAAAAATCAAGAAAAAACAAGGGCCATTGTATTATGTCCAGCAGTCTTTTTCAATACACACCACAGATGTGTACAGCTACTACCTCAGCCAAGCAGAGTGGGTGAGAAAAAAAATACCCATTAAAATTAAGAATTAAAAAAATGAATCAATCACAGAATGCAATCCACCAAAGAAAGGTGACCCATTAACGGATCATTTAAGAAAGGGAAAAAAATTGAATCAGCAGCACAATGCAAGCAGAGAAGAGAATAGAGAACAAATTCCCAGTGTCCAAAAGCTAAATCTTCCACAGTAGGAAGAAAGCTGAACTAGGTCGCTATAAATTTGTCAGACTGGGTCCCCAATTACAACCTAAACTCCATGTTTAAGCAACCTCATTCTAAGCGGGCCATCCCTACACCACTAGAACACATACATGCATACGCTTAGAACCCTTAAAACCATATAAAATGGTCGAAACAAAACATTGATTAAGACAGGTAGCTAATGAGTCCTAAGACTACCCTTATTAGAATAAATTATGAGACGGCTGGTCTCATCATATCACTAAGATTGTCATGACCCACCGACTAACCGACATATAGAAACAAGGACACAGGTTATGACTTTAAAAAATCATGTTTGAATCTAAAAAAAAAAAAACGAGGGTTCGTAGATAAAAACAATGAATTTACAGCTGGTTCAGAGCTGACGAATGAGACGGTAGAGCTGTATTTCTTTCTGCTAGTGGAGTAAACAATGAGGACAACAGCGGATAAGATAGGGAGGAATACAGGTTGAAGGGAGTCAAATTAAAACGACATGAAATGATTCAACAGTGAAGCACAGAAGGAACCAAGCTGAGAACAACTGGACCCACAGCGCACAATAAGAGGACGTGATGAATTTTTTTTATTCAATCCCTGAAACCCATGAATGTGAGATCAGACGAGAAGAGGAATCGAAAGGGAAGTTGGTAAGACAGGATTTCCGCCAGATGCTTATGCCCTCAACTTTTTCTCTCGTCTTTATCAGTCAATGGGGGGACCGCATTTCGTTATAAGCGAAAGATGCTTTTGTACGACAATCTCTACTTTTCTGATCTCAGAGAGATAAGAAACACCAGCTGTGGTGAATGGAAGGAATGAGATCCGACATGGAAAGAATGAACAGGCAGGACTGATGCTGTTCGGTACAACGGTTAGTTTTACAGACTGGCGAAACTTGATAAATTTCAATCGGGCGAATAATATGCAATGAGAGCAAAAGATTCTGATCTAATGATTTTTGCATAAGGACATACATGTTTTGATGCACAGTTCATTGTATCCTATCAGCCTCTTAATAGAAAATTCCAATGTAATGGGTTTTGTTTGGGGTCTATGGCCATGAATATGGACCTTGGGTTTATTGTATCACTACATAATTAGGAGATCTTCCAATTGAGAAGATCCATCGACCTGAGAGGATTGAAGCGATAGCGTCATCATTCGCTGGAATTGAAATATTGCGAGATTTGAGTCACAATTTGTTTCTTTTACTTGGAAAGTAACTGCTTCAGTTTCAACCATTCGAATTTTCGATATTCTTTTTTGGACCTCTAATATGAATAAAAAATCCAGTGCCCGAGAGACAACCTTTTGGATTGATATCTTGTCACAAGAACCTAAATGAGGTATGGTCTAATCACATATTTTCTATCCAAGAAATAAAAATAAAAAAAAAATCTTTGGTCTAATCATATAATGGAACATGAATTTGATCCAAAAAAAATAATGTATATTTAAAGTGTAAAAGTAGTTCTAAAACTTTCCATGGTTGTCTTCCTTATCAAGAGTGTAAAAGTAGTTTCAAAACTTTTCATCTTTAATGGTTCCCCTCCTCTACACCCTTTCAAAAAATATTAATAAGGTCAATGCTTTCAAAATTTACACATGGAAAGGTTTTTTTTTTTTTCTTTAAATAAATGAAAAGGTGCAACTAGTTATTTCCAAAGAAGTAAATTAAAAAGTTCTAACATTCTTTTAATTGCTCATTATCATATTCTCAAAATTTATTTAAGGTAAAGATAAACATGGGTTTTCAAATTCAATTTCAAAATAATTTATCATAATATTATTGTCAAAAGTATGTTGTCATTGTCTTGTATATTTTCTGAATACACTTGAAATAATAGAATTTACCATAGTTAGAAAAAGGTATTTATACTAAAATGGCAAAAAAGTGAGATTACAATTTTTTTTTTCACCAACCTCAATAACAACCTTAAAGACAAGCCTTAGCCATTTTTTTTTTTATTTTTTTATTTTGCAATTGGAACCTCATTGATAAACTACGCATATTGTGGAAGGTTAATTTTTTTTTTTAATTGTCTGTACTCTATTGAATTTTTTATAGCTTTGTTTTGCCACTTTCATAATTTCATTTGATTGAAACTTGACATAGGAGTAAAGATCATTCCTACCAAATCACCCAAGTTTATGCTCCAACCTAGACAGATGTCGAGATGAGAGACTCAACAAGAATTGAAGGGGGATGGATCCACTTCTTTAAATTTTTCTAAACTCAGAGCATGAGTGGGATCTATTTTTCCAAAAAATTTCAGTTGCATCTAACATGTCACATGGTAGAAAATATTTGATAGAGTATATGTAATTCTCTACTATGCATAGATTATAGATCAATCCCAAAAAATCATATAATTTTAGAATTTTAAACAAGTTTGAGCTAAAGATATTTTACAAGCATTTGCATTCTCTTAAAAGAAGAAAAAAAAATTATATATATATATATATATATATATATATATATATATATATATATATATATATATATATATTGGAAAATCTGTCATTTTTTGAGAAACCATAGAGTTTAAAAAAAAATTGATCTAACTTTCTAGATGCATGTTCTTAAAAAACAAAAGAAATGATGGTACTCACTTAGACAACTACACCCAATTAAGATACCAGAGGTTCAGGAGGAGGGACAGCATCCCGTTAGATGTCGACACCTGGGGTTTAGGTGAATCCGAGCCCTCCATCAGAGTCAACACCCACTTGTCGGCTCAACTTATCGACTCGGATGGAAGGCTCGGATTCACACGAGCCCTAGGTATCGAACATCTTATGGGATTGCCGCCCCTCCTCCCGAACCTTTGGGAGAAGAGGATGTGGATCCTAAAGTACATACCTCTATCATATGGATGGATTTTTTCCTTCACAATCAATCATGCTCTAATATATTAATTTGTCCTAATAATCTACCTCCTCCCCAAATAAAAAGAGAAAATAAATAATTCAAGTAAACTTTTCATGACTAAATATTGATTTTTCTAGGAAATATTTTTATTTAAATAAATGAAGCCTGACTAATGAAGTTTTACTATGGCCCTTTTTCTTTCTTTGTAAAATTTTTTTTTCTGCAAATGACATTTTATATGAAAATTTTTCTCCAAATATAATTTTCTTACTTTTTTAATGCCCTTCTTTGTATCCTATGTTAAACACAAGATGAAAAATATTATTTCAAAAAAGAAAATTTTATTTTCACCTATTTACATAAATAAAAAAAAAAATTGAACCTACGTGAAACATCTAAATCACCTTTTTTTTTTCTAACATTTTCTCTGGAAAATATCCCTTTCAGTTTTTCCCTTCCAACATCTTCAAGGCAAATCAATCACCTTTTTATGAAAAAACTGAAGTTAAAAAGGCAAAAGGAAAGCAAAAAAAGCTTTGTGTGAATCACTTCAATGTTTTTGAAAATTAAATTCAATCACAACTACATATTTATATTGCACCAATGATGCAATTATATTAGTTAGCAACCAAATTGTTATTACAAAAATAGGTTTAACATCAATCAGAAAATTAAAAAGGCAACGTCTCATGTGAATGTGAGGTCACCATATTATATATATTAAACCTTATTATATTACAAGAATTAAAAAACTTTTTTCTTTAACCTTCACCCACGGGTTTTGACTTTTCTATGGGATTCCTGGAATAAAGGAAAAGACATTTCAAACATTCCTTTGGAAAGTGATTGTGAAATCTCAATGGTGGGATTCTTTTCACCCATGTTGTAGAAAAACCTCTCCTTTTTTTTTTTTTTTTTAATTTAATTTAATTGGAGAGTTGTAAAATTGCAAGGTAGTTTGTGAACTTTCTCTTCCATCACGAATTAACAAACTTAGGTAGGGTCCATGACAATTTAAAAGGTGATATTTTAGGGTTAGTATGGCTTGATTGTGATTTGTAACTAAATAACCTAAGTTGTCATCTTTATGTTCATCAAACCCATCCAATAAATAATATTATCTCCTAACCGAAAGTACACAAAAATCATATTTTAAATGTTAAAAGAAGCTCTTTAAAAATAAATCAGTAGGGGATGAAATTAAAAAAATATTTCTGACATGTAATTTGGCTAAATGCTCATGAGGAAAAAGATTGCCGACTGAGTGGGAACTACGCCAATACCCCACTTTCTACCTGTCACTTCCATTGGAGAACCTTTTCCTTTTCCTTATTTATATATAAATCAGGTAGATAGTTTTTCATTTTTTTGGGTAGAATTCTTTCTAAGAATGGAATATTATTTTTGTATGATTTCTTATTCTCGATTTTCTTGTAAAACGAATGTTCGAAATTACCATCAAAATTGGAACTAAAATACCCCTAAAAGTTATCTGTCGACTATGATCTTCCCAACCAGCCAGCACCCTTGTTTCCATTAGAGGTTTTCTAAGATATTTTCCCAAGAACACTAATATCTCCACCACACTTTGACATCTTGAATGAATCAGAAACCCCAATTTGGAGAAGTTAAAAGATTTAACATTAATATTAAATCTGAATATGAAGAAACTGTTAGGTTGGTGTCTTGTATTCTGTGGGGTTTACGTAATTATAAGTGGTAGTATTTGTATTAGGGTATGAGTTTATTACATGAATGGGGTAAACTTATAATTGTGGTGGGATTAGGGTTTCTAAGTTTCCCTATATATTGTCTCTGTGTGGAAAACCTAGGTAAGGTCTGAGCAAAGGAGGATACTGTGTTGGAGAGAATTGTAGAGAATTTTCTTAGTAATAAAGAATCTTTGTTTCTCTGTGGTGGAGGTAGGCATTCCAAATTGAGTGCTGAACCATAGCAAATCTTGTGTTGTGTGTTTGCTTGATCTTCGTTTCTTTCTCGTGGTTATGCGTTCATCCCTATCAGAAACAGCCATGGAAATTATATCAGCTTGATGAAGAGGAAAACGAAAAGGGTGGTAAGTTCCATTCCATTTCCATGTCGTGCTGTCCATCACAATGACAATACGAAGGATGAAATGTAAGCTAAAGACAGAGACATTATACAAAAGAAACCTCACTTACTCAAAAAGATACCCCAACAAAATTAATAAAACAGTCTGTACGTTTCGAAAGAAACGATAGAAGGAAACCCATGACAGTCCCTTTCTCTCCTATTTTGTCTTGGATTTCTGCTGGACCACAGCTCAGATCGATACACAGAGAGTGAAAGACGCAACTTTCTATTTATGATATAACATTTGATTCGGAAGTTAAGGGTTAAAGACAATAGGACATGGAGAACACAACAGATCGGGAAAGAGAGAATGGATGTCCACCAACCCATGGGAGAAAACAGAGGTATAGAGATTTAGTAATGTTTATCTTATCCTGCCCTTTTCCTCTTCAAATTTCAAGAGACAGACTAATAGAGGTGGAGCTCCTCTTCTGTCGTCCACAAGGGCTGTATTGTTCTGTGTACTGGCCCCCTCAGTCCATCCGATAGACAGTTGGAGCGACTGGATGATAGGAGACAAGCCTGGTCCGACGAATAGGCCCTCAACTTCTTAAATGCCGACAGCCAACGCTCATTGGAAGTATTAAGCTAAAGAAAAAAATATGTTAAGGGGTATTATGATCAATGTGAACCTCTTACACTAGAATTTAGATTAGAGATCAATCCATCCGTGGTAGACAATAACAACTCTTATGATGACATAACGAGAGAACTTTTTATAATGATAATAGACAACTTTCAATAATTTTGTGAAAACCTCTTTCTACCTCTTTATATTATTTCCCAAAAAAAATTTAAACCAAGGTAAAAAAAAAGATTCCACAAAATTTTGAAAATGACATTCATTATGTCATTGTTAGAGTTGTTATCTAGTACAATTTTCGAATAAAAACTGAAATAATAGACATTGATATTCTAAGTAGTTAAAAACAAGATATTGTACTAAGAAGGCAAAAGGGTAAGAAGGTAAAAAGATAAGATGTTATATAAATTATTTGACATCTTAAGAGGTGGTGTTATTATTTTTCCTGTTTGATTGATTGGATTTTCTCAATTTTGGTCGGCCTATCGATTAGTTTGGTCCAACTACATTTTTCACCAATGTGTAAAAACCAACCCCAATGTCGGCCTAGTGATAAATTGGTTAGGTTAGGCTCCTTTTTTCTGGATTGTTTGGGTCAGTCTTTTCAATTGGGGCTCAGTTTTGACACCTTGGTAGATATCAAATGGTATCTAGCTGGTCCCCCCTCTCTCTCTCTCTCTCTCTCTCTCTCTAACACTAACACTAACACTAACACTGTCACACACATATCAAATGAAAAGGCATTGACCAATCCCAATCTTGTGGATGTCCACTTGCCAATGCCGCAGTAATTATCTGAAATATATCAACCATTTCTTTATTCTTCTCCAATCAGTGGAAAGGAACAAGAGAAATATCTATTCTTTTTTTTCAACACCTCTTACGTACCTCTAGTGGATCTCTTAGTTGGATTGCAGATAAATCAATATTTTGATCCAATCTGATATGATATGATGCTTGGAAGATTGAGTGCCATATATCAATCAATCATCCTTCTTAATTCTATCCGTCATAATATTTGAATTCATGGAACAATATTTACATCAATAATGGGTACATACATGGTTTGAGTTGACTTTTACTCTTACAACTTTAAAATATTGTGTGGTGGCCTTCGTTCAAGATAGTGGAATAGAGAAGTGAGAATGAGTCAGGAATTAATTAATTGGACAGAATGATCTCTATCCCGTAAAACTTTTTAGGAATTGACAAAGAGAATCAGAATGAAGATCATCAGCCAATGAATCACCCATTTGATTATCATTGGTTTCAATCTGAAAACATCACTTAATAAAGTAAGTGAAGCTAATTAAGACTCTACATTCATTATTAGTCCCTCTTTAAATCCTACAATAATGAAAGCCTCATGCGTTAGATTAGATACACTTTTTTATTATAAGTTGGTATGATCTTTCCGTGGTACTTGATAGGTATCATGTAGGCAGTATTGACATAAAATTTCCAAGTAGATCACCAGTACCCCCACCATTATAAAGGAAATAGGAAAAAAAGAAAAAAAAAAAAGCCAGGATGTGTGTGGTTGTGAATTGCTTTGATAGAAACCATACGTGATACATGTTTGGGAAGATTTTTCTTTCTTTTTTGGTTGGTCTTTTTGATATGGTTTGAGAAACATTTCTGCTTTTTGTTGTGTGGATGTAGATCCAGATAGAAAGAGAGGTGACGTGGTACAAAGAAAGGCAAAATGAAATGGACAAAGTAGTTCAAAAGATAAGAAGGTAAATCCACATATCTTATGTAGATATGTGGATTGGGATGGGAGGTCTTTTTTGGTGGTGGGGCAATTAGCTTTACATGGACTCAAGTTTAATTGAGTTGGAATTTCAAAAGAGTTGAGCATGTCAGTTTGCCTCTACTCTACATGGTACTTTAATTAGGTGGTGAGTTGCACTCAATACTAGAAAGATCTTTCTAATAATTCACAACAATGTCAACTGTAGGCAGGCACTCATTGGGTTATCCTAAATCACACACAATATATATAAAAGGGGTATTTTTGGTCAGACAGGAGGGGTGATAGAGTTTTGTGTTGATCCCATGGGCTCTGGGTGTAGTTGTCAACTAGAAAATCTCATTCTAGAAACGGCAAGAAATAATAGAAAGAGGAGAATAGTTCACATAATCGTACATATACTCTACAGGGGTCCCATTACCATCGAATACCCAGTGAATCCTACTCCTATGGTGGGTCCCATACCTCATGAATAGTGATGAAATGCCGTAGATAGTATACGTATGTACTGAATTCGAAAAGGAAAGAGATTGGGATTGTTTGGCTAATAGAGGCTTGCCTAAAAAATAGGTATACAAATCCTCTCCCACCTGAGATTTAGCAGGAGAGATGATGGTCCGAATAGATAGCCGACACCTGGCTCTCGAGTGAATCCGAGCCCTCCATCCGAGTCTACACCTGAGCCGACAGGGTGTTGTCTCGGATGGAGGGCTCAGATTCACCCGAGAGCCAGGTGTCGGCCATCCATTCGGGCCGCCATCTCTCCTGTCAAATCTCAGGCGGGAGAGGATGTGAATCCAAAAAAAAGGCTAATAAAAGGAAGAAATTAAACACATCAAACTCTCCTCTTCCTAAGCACTACAATTAGTAAGGGTGTCAACGGGTCGGTCCGGGCTGGTTTTGGTTCGGACTGAACCTGTGTCGGGTTTTATAAGCCCAGCCCAAAACATGTCCATTAAGAGTTCAGGCTGGGTTGGGTTGCACTGGACACAATAACTAACGGGCTAGTCCAGTGTCGATTTGTTATCAGGTTGGGCTTATTGAAGTGATTTCGGATTGATTCGGTCCAGACCGGGCTTATCAAGCTTATCGAGCATCTTTTATTATTTCTATCTATAAAATTAACATCATTCTTTCTATATGTATGTAATTCAGTAAATTGTAACAATTAACATATTCTTTTCAACTATAGATTCATATACTCTTTTGGATCAAGAAGTAAACTACAACAATGTAATATAATCCATCAAATTTTAAAACCATTAAAATTAAGAAACTGGGCCCAGATGGACCTTACTGGTGTTCGGGTTAGGTATTATTGGTTCAGGCTAGTTCGGGCTTCTTAACAAGCCGGTCCGGTCTGATTTTGGTCTGGGTTGAAACAATGTCGGACTTTACAAGCCGAGACCGAAACCTGTCCATTAAGGTTCGGTTCGGACTGGGTTCGGGTTATATCGGGCCGGCTCTGTCCGTGCTACCGAGTCGGACCCATTTTTGACACCCTTAACAACTAGTAAACTAATAAAGGGAAAAAGACAATTACCTCTTCAATACTATACCTTAATAATAGTTGACCACCAAAGTTTCAGGAAAAGACAAACGACCTCAATTTTTAACAGTGTTAAAGTTATTTTTTGTGGACAGCTCTACCCTGGACATTTTATCCCCTAGATTTGGACGAGTCTTCATCCGACGTTGCAGATTTGTTGGTGCATAAACAAGCTATAACGAGATGAGATGCACGATTACAAACTATTTTTTTGAAATCCCATTTTCAAGACACGAATGGAAATAAACTAGGAAACAGAGTTTTGAGAGGAGAGCTATAATCCCTCTTCTTCTTCTTTGGGATTCGATATGAGAAGGGAAACATGCCGTTGACAGAACTCGAATTATCCCAAACCAGCTTCGCTTGCTGCAGTATTGAAACTTCTTCTCAAACCATTCTTCTTTTCAACAACCATTCTTTTCAAACTTCAAAGATCATCATGAATCTTCCCAAAATTATTGAAATCAAAGCTCATCACCACATTCTTCCCAAAACCATTCTGTTTCTTGGTGAAGATCTGATGAACAACATCAATCTATGACCCCTAACTTTTATTATGAGATTTAACACTGGATTCTCCAAACTCAATGTTTTGTTCCATAATAAAAGTAGATGCCTTAAAGTTCTAATTTAGTTTTTGATGGTCACCAGCTTGAAACCATAATAAATTGGTAAGTTGGACTCTTACTGGCCTTGCAAAATTGCATCCTCAATTAAATCATTTGCATATCGAGATGACCACTCTCACTACATACTTCACCGTCCTTAAACCACAAACTGTATAGGAAATACTTCATCAGAAATAAATGTTTGACGCTTGAGAAGAATGGTTTGACAAGAATTTTCAATTCCAGCAGGAACTGAAGTTCTGTTCGTTGCTTAGGGTTAGTGAATTCGTCTCATTCTGATCAAAGATCGAAATCCATGGCGTCCAAGTGAGAGAAACGGCTAGAGACAAAGAGTTAGCAGGGAGAGGGGAGAAATAGATGAGAGATTGTGGGTAGAATAGGGTTTGGAAAGAGGGTTTTTCCATAAGAAAGAAAACAAAAGAAGAAAGAATGGAAGAAACAAAGTAGGATAAGAGAAGAAGAATTGGAGAAACGAAGCAGGAGAAGAGACAAAGTAGGAAAGAGAAGAGAAGAAGTAGGAAAGAGAGAAAATGGAGGGGGTTGGGTTGACGGCCAGGAAAAGAAAACAAGAGGAAAAGAAGTAGGAAAGAGAAGAGAAGAAATAGCACGAGAGAGAAAATGAAGGGGGTTGGATCGTCAGTCAGGAAAAGAAAACGAGAGAAGATGAGAGGACGATTGGAGGAGATCAAGGAGAGAAGGCTGAGAATGGTTCGACTGTTGAGGATAGATTGTGGTTAGCAAATAGTAACCCTATATGAGTAAGGGTAAAATAGGTAGTTCACCTTTCCAAAAGGGTAATTTGGTTATTAAGAAAAAATTTCCCTCCCACCGTTAGTATCTAATGGAATATTTTTAGCGGCGTGAGGTCTATTTGTATTTTAATAGTGTTTTTAGGGGAGGCATTTGTCTTTTTCTAAAACTTTAGAGATCAACTGTCATTAAGGTATAGTACAAGGGAGGAAAATATCTTTTTCCCGCTAATAAAAGGAAGACCTACATTGGTCTAGGATTAGTTTCCTATTGGTTCTACGATTACATTGAAGATGCTTCTAGATTTTTTTTTTTTTTTTTTTAAGGAGAATTGTTATTCTCTTATTTGAGATTAATGTTGTATACAGTCTATTAAGTTGTGTTTAATAATATTTTCTAAAAGTGATTTTATTGATTTCTTATAAAAAAAATGTTTTTCACATTCACAAAAAAAAAAACACGATTCGATCTCATCATCGTTCACCACTGCCAACCGTTAACCGTGGTTCACTGCAGTTCACCGCAGCAATCATCCAGATCACCACCGCTGTTCTTCTGATCGACAATGAAAACACTTTTTTTTGTCAGATTATCAAACGTCAATTTACTTCCTGTGATTGTTCTTTGTGGGTAAAAAAATACTTATGAATCAAAAATACTTTTTGATGGAGAGCAGAATTGTTACCAAATGTAATTATGGATCAAAAATACATTTTGATTCAAAGCAGAATTGTTACCAAATGTAGAGTAAGATGCAATGGCTCAAACTCCGTTCTCTCCGATCCATATTTTTCAACCCTGAGTAGGGTCTTGGGCTTGTAAAGGAGAAGGTTCCTCCCCCCTTATGGTTGCATCTTTTGAGGTGTGACCTAAACTAATGTCTATATGTCATAGATGCTTAATTCGGCTAGGCTTTGACCTAGTTTCCACTGTTTATTGGTCACATTTCTTTTTCTTTCCACCCTAATATGTCACAGCCGTCTGTATGAGTTCTCTTTCTCTCTCCCACAAACTATAGATGTGGGTGCTTTAGAAAGGCCAAAGATGCTTTGAATAGCTCAAATTAATGTTTACCAAAAAAAAGAGTGGCTCAAATTAATTGTATTGTTCCAACGATCAAACATGTTATGGGTAACATTCTCTGAATAAAGAAACTGTCACCATGGATGCCCACTACATCAAATTAGTGAAACATAGCAACTTAAATTTAAACCCCCCTCCCCAAAAAAAAAAAAATCTCTCTCTCTCTCTCTCTCTGGAGTGAGAGCAATACGAGTATCCCATTGTCTTATTCCTCTCTTTTGCTGACAAAATCCACTGTCCCCTTCCTCCCATTGGTGAGCTTAGGATAGGAAAGCTTAGGAAACCTTGTCGCTTCAGAAAACCCTTGTCCATACACATATTAATTATGTTTGAAAGTCAAGAAAATAAAATTTTTGAATTGAAGAAGAAAGATAAAAACATAAATTGATCATTGTTTCATCATTACTTTTATCAGATGTTGATTTTTCTTTTCTTTTCTTTTATTCACATCCAAACATAGTCAAAGTTTATAGACTTACAAGAGATGCTTGTTTTTCTTTTCTTGACATCCAAACATAACCTCCTAAAGACTGACAGGAGATTACCGCAAAACTACATCTGAATACAACCTGTAGGAAGAAGTTGTTAGCAGATGATGGGTGAGAGAAGGATATATATTGGGAACCTTTTTCTCATGTCTGATGCAATAACTATAAATTTGATTTTTAAACTGCTTTCTGAAATGTTTCCTGTTGGAGGGCTTCACCTAATTGTGGAAGAGGGGAGGGGAGGTGAGTTGAGTATCAACACTCTCTCTCTCTCTCCTTGCTGAGTTTATAACTTCATTTTATGGGGGAAAAAAATGAAAGAATAGTATTGACTGTTTAGTATGCATTCTCATTGCTTTCCAATGCATTCTCAGAAAAATAAGATGAAAATGGGTAAAGAATGTGGGAACCGAATATAAAATGGGCAAAAGAATACATTACAGAATGGATGACAGTGTTCTATTAACACATTTCCATGATTCAAGAAAAAGAATGCATATCTTACCCAACCTAAGTTTTCATTTATCATTGTAACATGTATCCTCTGGATCCAAACATGGTAACGAAAATTTATTTCACTCTTGCACCTTTGAGGCGGCCTTGCTGGAGAGAAACAGACATCTTTTGAACTCGGAATCGAAGCCAAATGTGGGAGAAGAATCAGAAAACGCCCTGGGCTCAATTCTCAAAAGGGGATTGGCAATGTTTCCTACCGCACCCAAGGATGTCCCAACGTAAAACGCAAAGGACATCAGACAAGAACAACATATATTGTTTTTACCAAGCACCCTCACCTTGAATAAGGGTTTTCTCACTTTGCCACTCATTCATTGAATTGTCATCTGTAGCATAAATTTGTGTGATGTGGTCTATTAGCTTTAACTCTCCCAGCACAGACCATTGACAGCAACAAGCATACCGGTGTGGCCTTCCCGTGATTGTGCTCAATCCAGTTAACCAATTGAGGTGTGTTACAAGATTATAATTGTCTTTCCGACTCTTCCTACAAAACAAAACAGTACATAGTGGTGGCATGCAACAGTCATTTTTCCTTGACAGATGATAGAGCTAATGAGAAGTTTCTCTAAAAGATACCAGTGGACAAACAGAGCTCCTGAAAAATGTTTGCACAGACACAAGCCAGGAAAAAAAAAAAAAAAAGAAGGGGGGGGAGGGATCATGCTTTGAGGACTTCAAAGTTTTGCACACCAATGTCCAGCAAAATCCGTTTTCAGAGAACTACCCTCCTTCGATTCAAGCAACTCCAGATGATTAAATTACATTATGGTGCAACGACTCCTTTCCTCTACCGGCTGTGCTGCTGCTTGTTGGTATCTGTTCGACTCATTTGGGTTGTATGTGAACTCCGCCGTATCAAGCCCATACTGGTCATAGGCAAAACAGAACACATAAAAACAAGGGTTAAGAGGAGAAAAGGAACCATAATTATATCCAAAGGAAAACTAAGCATCCATATGGGAGATTGCATGTTGCTTTCAAGTCCAATTACAGGAGGTGGGGCTGTACTAGTAGATGGATTTTATTCAATCAAAGCATTCATTTTTCACATAGAAATTCCATAAATTGGATGTAATAATGAGGAATCAAGCTAACTTTGGTTTACTAGTATTAGGTTGAACAATAACAGATGTTGGACCACGCTCTCCTCGAGACATAACACAATGTAAACCCTCTAAATATTATTGTTGAAATTTCTAAAAGGAAGACAGAAATTCAATGAAGATGGAATGCACCTTTTCCCTCATCCTTGTGCTCCAGGCATCATTCCTGTTTTGACGCGAATCGAGGTTGGAACCCACAGGCACTCCTGTTGCTGGAATTCCTTGCCTCGTTATCAATGGTTGCCGCACCCCAGATCTAGGAGCAAGGTATTCATCATCGCTGTCATAGTCTGGTGGCCTGTTTGCAGCCCTTACTATTATAGCTAACAAAAACACCAGTGCCTGCACTTCCGACAAAACTTCAGCAATTGGAGCATCCAGCACTAAACACATACTATAACCCAATTATAGTACGTGACCAAGCATGTCATGTATGGTAAAATGATCGATTTATCCATGGGACATAACAACTCATATGACATGAAATTATTTAAAAAGATACATTCTATAAATGATCAGATTCAGAAGAACTGTGAAAATCAAAAGAAATAGATAACCAAATGATAATGGAGGTGACACATTCTTGATTTTAGTTCTAAATCTTGGACCAGTAAATGTACTTTAGTAGCATTAAAAAAGTAGAGTTGATCAAACCAACCAAATGATTATGGAGGTGATAATTCTTAGTACTAAATCTTGGACCAATAATGTGCTTTAGTAGCATTAAAAGAGTAGAGTTGATCAAATCCTTTACCAGATCAGCATCTTATCATGCTTAAGAAGATATACAAGGGGGATCTCTCATTTAAACCACGGAGACTTGGTAACAAACCTGACAAGATGAATCTCCCCAAGATATTTACTACATTCTCTTCCAGATGACCACTATATAATCAAGGCCAACAGTCCAGAAAATACTTGAAATCATTTTCCTGGACAAATTTATTTGTGAGATTGAGTTGGGTGGTCCAGATTCCAGATACTACACACATTACATGTGGTTTTTTTTTTACCCGGTCAACCTTTTTTTTATTTATAATTATTATCAAAGATCAACTTGAACTAGGATATCTCCAAGAGGGAAACCTGTGGTTGGAATATAATGACTCACACAGGTAAAAGTGTCACTTATATACTCAAAATTCTGCAACGAACTGTAACATAATTAAAACATGACACATTTCTATATGTTCAGACAATTCACAGAAGACTGAATATTCATACACCCAAATTAAAGAACTTTTCCTAGTGGTCATTGAAAACAGGCAATTCTTGTTCCTGATATGGTAAGTAACTCTCAGATCAGTGATCTACCCGGAAAAAAAAAACTCTCAGATCAGTTAACCAGAGAGAGGATGGAGTCACCACAAATATCTGAACTAACAAAGTTGACTGAATTGACTGAACCTTTAAAAGTAAGCTATCAGCCAAGCAACAGAACATCTCAACACTTACATTGAAACTATATAACAGTGTAAGAATAGATTGACCCCAATAAAAATGGGAAAATTACTCAGACATCCCCTTGACTATTGATTTACTACACAGAATTACCCTCTCTTGACAAAAATTACACGAACCACCCCTGAAACAATGCTTTATGATAGTATAATCCACACCGTTAGTTTTTTGGCGTTAAAAAGTGACGGGAGAAAGTTTGATTTTTTTTAAGACAGTAATACCCTTAGTGAATGTAAAATGACAAAACTATCCTTTAGAATAAAAATCAAAGACGGTAAGAACTCCACCTGCAAAAGAACTCTACCGTGATAGCATCGCCTCAAGGGCGGAGAAGGCGGCGGTGATGGTGGAACAGGAGAATCTGATGCAGAACCCTTTCCAGATTTTTTGTTTTATTTTCGCTCTGAAACCCTACTGCTACCAATCCACCATCCACCCCGAATCAGGCGGCACTTCTAGTGGCACCCAGAATCCGGTGGCATCCTTGATTCTGGTATGTTCTACCTCTGTTTTTTCTTCGCTTCCTCCTGTTCTTCTTCTTCTTCTCAGTTATTTTTCCCCTCTTTTTTCCTTGGTTTTTCCTCCTGCTCTTCTTCCCCGGCCATTTTTTTTCCCCCTTTCCAGTTTGGGATTGTTTGATTCTAACCTTTATTTCGTCCTTAACTTTCCGATACATGACCCCCGTTCAATCTTTTGCCGATCAACAAGCAGGTCAGTTCATTGTCGTCAAGAATCAAGATAGAAACATTGAAATTCACCAAACCTGAGGGATTAATGTCGGGACAGCAATCAAAACCCATAATGGAAAGAATCAAATCGATTGAACAAGATAACCATATCTTGAAATGGTCATCAGGTCTGAGTTATCTCAGTTCAACCAAAACGACTATCATGGTTTCTTTGATCTCATTCTTTTCTAAACAGAGTCACGAACTCTGACTTTTCTGAAATCTGATCCAAAAGAAAAAGAAAAATCACTGGCTCACAGTAATATGTATTTGAATTGAATATAATAGACTACATATCTTTGGATCTGCAAACAGGATCACATCTCATATATAAGAGAAGCAAAGCGGGCTGCTAGGGACGAAGAAAAAACCAATTTGCAGGTAATAACTATGGAAACTCACCGCCATTTAGAAACCACTGCAGGTAAGAAAGTTATGGATGAAATCTGGGGTAATAACATAGCACATCAACATTCTTTCCATTTGGAAACTCACTGTCAGCGCTCATCGGCAGATTTAGAAATGGATGAAATCTGGGGCGGAAACCCCTACCTACTTCTCTAAAACAGATTCATGAGCTGGTTCTGAAATCTGGGGCGGGGAATTTTGATTTGCAGAGATGAAGGATTTGAGAATCAGAAAGCTTGGGGCCGGGTTTGAGAATCGGATGGAGTACACAGTCGGAGTTGCAGGTGTGGTTTTGGTTTCAGAAAAATAAAGAATTGTATTTTGTATTTTTGTCCATTCAAATTTCAAGTTAACACTGTTAGCAAAAAGGTAGTGGACTGTGGACTGTAAATCCAAACTACACAGGGTAGTTCTGTGTAGTAAACCAATTGTCAAGGGGGTGTCTTAGTAATTTTCCCAATAAAAATACATAGTATAGAGGCAAGAAACAATGTTCACCAGATATATTACACATTCCTTTAGTCCAACTTTTATGCGTTACCTTTCCACCATAACCTTAGCAAGGGGATTGCTATCTTTGACCAGCACCACACTCCTTTGCCACATCAATTCAGCAATAGATTTGGAGAGAATATATAATGATAAAATGCTTCTAAATTCAGCTGTAATTCATTCAACAAGTTCAAAAGCAAATATCTTGTTCAATTGGGAACGTAATAGGAGGAAAAGGATTCCCTCTTGTTTTTTTAATTCTTCTAGTCACAATATCACATATAACCAATCAATTTCACCAGCAGCTATCCGAAAAACCAAGTAAAAGAAAGTCCAGTCTGTTCTAGAGTTGCACAATCTCCCATACTGCCCATGTTAAATGTAGAAAAAGTCAAACATAAGAAATAAGTACCATTTTTCTCTACATAAACAGATGAATAATGTGCCTTTTCAGAGAGGATGAAATGCAGTACTTACTCCATATAACCACCCAATTCAACAGAAGAGAACATAGTACAATCAAGATTTAAAAAAGGCAAACTACATTAATTATTCTCACCTCCAATATAACAGCTCCCAGAGCAACCCATTTTGCGATTTTCCAGTTCTCTTTAAGGAAATTATAGATCAAATCAAAGTCCCCAGTTTTGTCAGTTGGAAGTGCCTGAAAGAGGGCTATTTTTTGGTGACCAGAAAAACAAGTATAAAAGAAAAGGAAAATAAGAAATTGCTTGATGCTATCACACTTACATCTTTCCAGCTCTTATCAAAGAATATAAAAGCAGCACACCCCAGCTCTACTAAGATCAACAAGATCACCAACAAAGAATACTGCTTTTGTTTAAGGAATCCATCATAATGAGACTAAATTGTCAATATTTTGAGAAGACCAAATCTCAAAAAATAAAATAAAGGGAAGAGACCCCCAAGCCGACAGCTTCGGGATTCTTTCCCATGCCCTCTCACATAACTAACACTCTCAATCCTTCATGACCTTGTGACCCCCTTCTGACAATACCAATTCCTGCCCACTGATTGGTGTGGCTTGGGAAATTCTTCCAAGTTGGCAGCTTACCGAACCCTTCCCCCAAAAAATTTACAGATCTTGGATAAATAAATTCAAGTTTAGTCACAAAAAAACCATCAACCCTAGTAAAATTCCAACCTGTTTAAGTGTCTCGAAAAAAATAGAAGTTATCTGTAGTACCAAAAAAAATTAAAATAAAATAAAAATAATCACCACTTGTTGAAATTGAAAAGAAGATGGATGGTTAATGTTATTCTAGGGAGAAGAAAAGAAATTAACAGATGAACCAGGATACACAAGTCAGGCAGCACCCATTCCTAGTTACGGCACCAATGCAACCAAAACAAGATATGACGAAGAGAATAACCCCAACAGCAATGAATAAGTATATAAACCTGCAAAACATCTCATGGCATATTAGCTAACCTACTGAAAAATGGTGCACAAGTTTATTTTTTCACAGCCAAATAAATTTAGTTATTTTCTTCTGACCAGACGGTCACTATTTGCATCAATTTATTCGCTTACAGTGCCTTGCCTGCGCCTGTGAGCTCATAAGATCTATGAAAAGAGATTTTTTTTCATCTTTTATAGATCTTAGTAGGGCAGTTTCGCTCAAACCAAAGATTCCCGATCTATCTGTACCCGTAAGTTAGTTGCCTCAACTCTCGAGATATAAGCCATGATAAAACTTGACATTCAGAGAGATCCATAAACTGAAAGCTAAGTAGTAAATATATTATCATATGCACTTTAAACCATTTCCTGCGCCTTCAACAAATATAACCTAACTAAGCAAGCAAGCATCCACACCACATTTATGATTCATCATAAGGAAGTGCATACCACCATCACTTGGAAGTGGAAGGAAGCTTTAGAACTGAGCAGTACATAGCTAGAAGTGCCCAGATTCAAGTACACACTTAAACATGGAACTCGAGAAGCTGAAACTTTCTGTCGTGTCATGTTTCTCAAGCATGGATACCAATGCCCCTTAAGCAACCTGTCCTACAGCCATGTGAGCCACAGATAGAGATCAAGCCTATCATCTGTTTCGGTGTCCACATCAATCACAAACCATCAGTGGGATCCCATATTAATCACAGACCAACCATCAGTGCACATCACCATTGGAGCCTCCCCCCATTTCCGGACCGCACTGCACTCATCAAATGAAACACTCCTCAATAACCCAAAAGAAACCAAGAGAAGTTGATCCCATCCATGGATCTCAAAGGGCTATGTAAGAAGAGGACTCAAGCCCACTCTCCACCTGCACCTTAATGGCTAGTGGGTCCAACATGCAGGATAACATGTACATATTTCTATTTCTTATTTAATGGTTTTGACTCAGCAGCCCAAGTTTAGACTTTAGATAGAACTTAAATAAATTGTTAGAATAGCCTAGCTTTGGAATGATATTTGACTATTTTTCTCCTATTTTTCAGCTTATTTGTTTGGCATTTGTCAACTAGCGTGAATAGGAGTTGAACTTTCAGCGTCTATGAATAGAGATGTACCTTGCCTATTAGGCTTCAATATAATACAGTTATTTTGTTCAGCCCTGTAGATTAAGGGATTAGGTGATGGATTTCCTCTAATTCTAGGAAGTCCCTAGAGCCTAGAGGTACTTTTTCCTTCACTACCGATTTATTCACTATTAAGATCGGGTTTGTTACTGTTATAATGATTCCAGCAAATATATATATATATATATATATATATATATATATATATATATATATATATATATATATATCAGTCATTTAGAGTGAAGTTGCTGGTACTTCTTTTTCCTCCACTACTATATATTCATTATTAAGATCAGATTTGTTACTGTTATAATGAATCCAGCAAATATAAATCAGCATTTAAAGTGAAGTTGCATTAGTTTTCCAATTAGCTTCATAATACATCCATTATATTATACTGCCAAGCATTCCTTTCTCCTATTCATTAATACTCCACCTTCCCAACCACCATTACAGCCAGCTGATTTCTAATTAAATAGACAAGTTAGCTGTCCATCTGCACTAAACCACATAGACTTACCACCAATCTGTCTCCTGAATTCAATTCTTTCTTAAGTTTACCATATTTTAGGCTATACGTTCATCGTGTTTTTTTTTTTTTGGCCTTTTTATTGCAGCCGATCAATTTCTTTGAGGCTATGTTTGGACATCAAGAAAAGAAAAGAAAAGACAGCATAAGACAAAAGTAATGATGAACAAATGATCACTCTCTCTCTCTCCCCTCCATTTCAAAAACTTTCTTTTTTTCTTTTCTTTTCTTGGCACCCAAACATAGCCTAAATACTCTATAGTTCTTAATATTCAATCCCCCCAAGAAATGAGAAAATGTGATACTTTCTTCTTCATTTTTTTTTTGTTCAAATATTGAAATCCTCTTGCCAGGATTTTAATAAATAAATGTATCACTAATAGAACTAATACTGCAGAAATTCCTATTTTTCTACTTCAGAAAGCATAGTGTGTAAATCATAGAATCAGAAATTCATCACCCATGACCATATTTGGAAAACCAGCAGTTGCATTTCCTAGCCAGCTAACTCCCTTTGGACTGCCTGGATGCCAAGACCATACATTGATGACACTGATCAGGCTTTGAATGTTTCAATGATGTGTTACTTTTCCAACCCAATCTAAGGTTCTCGGCATGCTAAAAAAAAGAGGGGGGTGATAACAAAACAATATATGACTGAGTATACATTCAGATAAAAGGGGAAACAAGTTTACTTATGCAACTGGAAAAGATGGTGGAGGCTTTAAATAAGGGGAGGCATGAGAAGAAGCAAAGGTAGCAAAAAATGAGAAAGCTAATTTAAAGAAAGGCAGCAATCACAGTAAAACACAGAAAATGATGCAAATAACATTTGAAAGTTACTTCCATGGGAGCAGTTGTTAGAAAATGGGGTCCACACAAGGTATAGATGGTAATTTGTATTTAATAATTCGGCAGTCTGGCAGATAATTTCAAGTTTCTTGTGTATAAAGAAAGACAAAACTGTTATGTCACAGGAATAGACATTCCACATAAATCCTTCTGTCAAGGAGCAAGTAAACCAGCAGGAAAGAATTAATGCAAGGTGAACAATAATTTTCGAAAGGAGAAATGCTCAGGAGCAGAAGATTGATGATGTGGCAAGACATCCAATCGTGTTTTATAGCAGGAAACTCACTCTTCGAATGCAAGCGGCATCCTATCGCTTTTCATAGCAGGAAACTAACTCTTTGAATGCAAGCAGCATCGGCATACATACGGAGATGTATGCCATTACCGAAGCAGTCTGTCACTGGCAACAATATGTGCTCAGTCACAAGTTCTATAAACAGACGAATCAACGGAGTCTTAAGGAACTCACTGAGCAAACAATACAAACTCCTGAACAACATCAGTGGTTGTCCAAGCTTCTGGGTTTTACTTTTGAGGTCCTTTATAAACCAGGTCGTGAGAATTTGGCCGCCGATGCCTTGTCGCGTATTCTGGCTCCAGCAAGTTTCCATTTAGCTTGTGGTGCACCGACCTTCAACTTCTTGGATCAGTTACAACAGGAAGTTTAGGCCTTCCCTGAACTCCTTGCCATCACGAATGAGTTACTGGTGGATCATACTTCACACCCACACTACACCTAGCGGAATGGTCTTCTATTTTTTTAAAACAGTGTGGTTCTGTTCCCCTCCTTTCCATTATGTGACACACTCATCCGGGAATATCACTAGGCCCCCGTAGGCGGACATGCCGGCTTCTTGCACACTTATGCATGCATTGCTGCAAATGTGTATTGGAAGGGGTCACAGTTGCGCAGAAAGGAATTTGTTGAGCACTGTCCAACTTGTCAAAGTGAAATCGTTGACGACATCCCTGGCTGATCTGTTGCAGCCCTTGCCCATTCCCTCACGAGTTTGGGAACACATTGCTTTGGATTTCATTACCGGGTTGCCGCCTTCCGCGGGTAAGACGGCTATTCTCGTGGTTGTTGACCGGCTCACCAAATATGCGCACTGTCGCAGGGTTATACTAGCTCTAAGGTAGCCAAGGTATTCACCACCACCAACATTATTCGTTTGCACGGCCTACCGCGGACCATTGTGAGTAACCGAGATCCACTATTTGTTAGTCGCTTTTGGCGTGAACTGTTTTGGTTGCAAGGTACTACCCTTGCTATGAGTAGTGCGTACCACCCTCAATCCGACGGGCAATCCGAGGTGCTTAACCAATGTGTCGAAATGTAACTTCATAGCTTCGTCATGGACAAACCAGACCAATGGACTCGAGTCCTTCGCTAGGCCGAATATTGGTATAATACGGCTTCCCATACTGGCAGTGGGCATGACTCCCTTTCAAGTACTGTATGGGCAGCCGCCACTAGTGCTGGCTTACCATCTCCCTGGTTCATCTTCCATTAAAGCTGTCGAGAATGACTTACTCAACCGAGATGACTTACTACGTACGCTCAAGGATGCATGAAAACACACACTGATAAGCATCGCACGGATCGACAACATGACATGGGCAATTGGTTATTTGTTAAGCTTTAACTATATTGTCAACATTCCATTGCTCGCCAGAATCATCCAAAGTTGGGTCGCCGATTCTTTGGTGCATTCCGTGTCTTGGCATGTGTCGGCCTAGTGGCATACCAACTCGGCTTACCATCGTCGTCTCGTATCCATCCTGTTATTCACATTTTTGGGATCCCCATCCTTTGAGTGATCAATTTCCCTTACAAGCACTCAACGACAAGGCTCAGGCCATACCAATGGCGGTTCTCAATTACTGACATGTACAACGACAAGGCGGGTGGACGCCGCAGGCCCTTATTCAGTGGGAAGGTCTTCCCCTTGAGGAGGCTTCTTGGGTAGACATGCGGCTTCTTTACTGTCTGTATTCCGGACTGAACCTTGAGGACAAGGATCTCTTTGAAGACGATGGCAATGATGTGGCAATTACAGCTGAGGTTCCCAACTCAACACACAACGCACCCACTAAAAGGAGTAGTTGTAATGCCCCAACTTCCACATAACTGTCAATATATTGTCTTCTTTGGCCCATGGGACTCAAGGCTTTAAAACGTGTCTTGACATGTTTGGGAGGCTAAGGGTTATCAACTTGCCTAGTCTCTTCCCCATAAACAATGTGAGACTAAGTTTGTGCACCCTTATCGATCTCCCGAACCACCTGGTACTCGTTGTATCTTGGTGGAGACCCCTCAACGATCTCCTAGGATAGTTGGTACTCACCGCCCTCAGGTGTCACATTCTCCCCCCCTTCGGGCACAGCATTCTCGCTGTGGCCCCACATGGTGTCTGGGTTCTCTAATACCAATTGTAACACCCCAACCTCCGCACAACTGTCAAAATATTGTCCTCTTTGGCCCATGAGCCTCAAGGCTTCAAAAAACGTTTTGACATGTTTGGGAGGCTAAGGGTTATCAACTTGCCCAGTCTCTCCCTTCAACCAATGTGGGACTAAATTTGTGCATCCTTATTGATCTCCCAAACCACCTGATACTCGCTGTATCTTGGTGAGGATCCCTCAACGATCTCCCATAATGATCGGTACTCGCCACCCTCGGGTGTCACATTATTGACTGAATAAGAGAAACATCACACTACAAGACTGTGTCTAAGGTGGATGCTTGTCACATGTGTGAAGTTGTTGCAGCATTATAGGTGTCATGTAAGAGGTTGTTATAACCATAGACGTGTTAGTTCGTTGTAATAAAATTCTGTTAGTAAGGATAGAGCAATGATTGTACCAGTTAGGCCTATTTATATGCAGCTGAGGGGATCAGTAAGGATATGATAATACAACTTTCTTCTCTCTCTCATCTTCTTCCTAAAAGAACTGCCCTCGAAGCAGCGTAGTCTAACACATTGCAAGTACTGTCCTCAGTAACAGCATCACAGAAAGATTACTATAGAATTGGACCTTCTCCAAACTAGTAGCACAGACGGTAGCAGAAGACAGGTCAAGTGCAGCCAGAAGACAGATTACAATAATGGCACCGTAACACCACAATTAACAGGATAAGTGCAATTTTCAACAAAGAAAATTATAATATGCCCTTCAAAGACAAAAGTTATCAAAATTCACACTGATTCCCTTGAAGGGATTTCCAATGGAAAGAACAAGGAAAAGAAAGATGATTTCCTTTCAACAGGTTTCTTCTCTATAATTATTTACTGAAGATGGTAAACCTTATTCTTAAGACATGCATATTTTTGCTGGATGAAGAACAAATACTAAAAAAGTTACCATATCCAGTATCAGGTAAGGTTTTAGCTGAGAATTCAATCCGTACCAGTATTTTGATCCCTTTAATTCTCTGTTTTTTTTTTTTCAACTATGAGTTCCGCCATTCCAATATTAGCAATGATTTTTCATTGTACCCACCAAAAATTTTCTAAGACTAGCAAAATTTAACTGAGCATGAGGTAATAATACCAGGCTTTAGGCAATTTATCAAGAATACTAGTCGACAGAGACACAGCCAACAGCATAGGGCGACCAAGCTGTAAAAGTTTCTGACCGTCTCCGGTCGGCGAGTTTAGATCCGATTCATCTGAAGTTTTCTTCCATTCAACCAGCAAGTAAATCCCATAACCCACCATGGCCAACCCAACAAGCGTCAACAAAAAGTTCAGAAGCTTCAATAAGCACTCCCAGAAGCCCCTGCACGCCATTTTTCAAGCCTTCTTCTGCTCTCACCAACGATAAATTATTCTCTACTACAACGACATGCCAGGTTCCCTCTAAGTAGACCCAGAAGCTCCAAATTCCCAGAAAACTCAAGACCGATTCACCACCTTGAAACATGAAATTGCAGAATTCCATTGAGAAGTAATCCCTAGTATGATATAAAACTAAATGCAGATCAAAGTAATGAAAAAGAGGCTTTTTATTGCTAACACAAACATGCAACCCGGGCAAAACTGGATGGATGGAAAGAGGAAACATTACATGCAATGCTTAAAGAAGGGGAAAAGAAAAAGATATATAAATTTTCCATATTTTTTAAACAAGAAAGTCGAAGATGATTTAAAAGAAGTACCCCTGAAGCAATCGAAGATTCAATCACAAATTCACAATCCATGCTAAATCACTTTTCATGATTATTTTTCCCCACAAAAACCGCTGAAAACCGAGCAATCCAGTTCAGAAACGAAGAAACCCTTTTAAAACTCACAATTTGAAGGTGAATATTTCTCGAGCTTTGGATCCTGAGCTGTGAAGGTTCTTGATCTGAAGTCTAGAGAACCCAAAAACAGGAAAACCAACCCACCCAATCTTTCAAAAAGCGGCAAAAGGTGACGATGGAATTTACATTACCTTAAAAGTTAAAACTCAATAATTTCATTTCTTTCCTTTTTTTGTAGAAGTATTCACCAAAATAAATATATTATATATAAAATTAAGGAGACGGTCCATTCGATTTGCGAAACGTGGCCAAACGTGGTAAGTTTGATGGATTAATGAGCGGCTGAGATCGAGTTAAATGGGATTAGCACGTGTGGCCATATAATACAGTGGTCCCCGGTTGGACATGGGCACATGGCTACGAGCCTACGACACCTCATGTGCTCCACCAGCCCACAGTGACAACTTAGAAGAATTAATTAATTTACGTAAATACCCTCGTTTTTTAAGAATTCAGCATCCGGACTTACTGTCATATTTAGGGGTACTTTAGTCATAAAGAAACTACATAAATGTCAGTTCCTCCAAATGTGGTAGTTTCGGTATTACTCCTTTTTCACCCCAAATTACTGTTAAGTGATGGATTTACTATAAAACCCTCAATGTAATCTCTGTCTCGGCTTCAAGTCATTTAAGGGTAACTTGGGTAATTTTGTGTCAACGTTCATCAGTGCTTAACGCTAAATTCCGCCGCTACACACCAGCTAGGGCTTTAGGTGCCATAAGCCACAACGTTTCATCAGGATCGTTGGCTGGGAGAGGAGATTGGGCCCACATAAGGGTTGGCGGGAGTTTTTGAGCTGTTTGAGAGGGAAGGGACGAGGACTTTTGTTGTTGGACAGGTGGTTCCCTTCACTAACTAACTACCTGAGAAGTGAGAACCACCTGTCAAAAAAACAAACAGACAGCTACCTGTCAAAGTCTCTTACTGTGGGCTTTTGGTACTTTGGATCCTAACAAACACCAAAACGACAATAGCTAAAATTGGATGAATACACTGTACACACCACCGCCTCTTCTCTTGTATACACCGCCTCTTGTGGATATGCTCAATATTGTGGTTTAAACATGGTCCACACAATAACATCTCCTTTTCAAATACTCCGGTTTGGTGGTCTGACCATGGTCCAAACTGTGTGGATCGTGCATGACATGGCAAGTCTTGTCATAGATAATAAATAGGGCTTTCATAGTTCGACCTACTGTGTTAGATGTCTCATTTTCATTTTCTACTATATTTTTGGTTCTTCAATACAGCAAGGAATTATCTCATGAAAAAAAAAAACCAAAAAACAAAAACAAAAATACAAGGAATTAGCCATGATTGTGTAGTTATGGAACATGAGTTCCTCTGTCTTTCTTTTATCCTTCAAATCTAGATAGTCGGATTTTCTTTCTCTCTCTCATTTCTCTCCTCCAAATGGTAGGTTATGGATATTGTTGTACTCTCACTTTCACTGTTAACATATAAAATTCCAATATACCCCCATTAATATGTAGATTCATCTCAACTCTTGATCTCTTAAATGAAATAGGAGATGAGTCGATCTCATAACCTTTTGGGACCCTTGCTAACTATGGGCACTAGCAGCAATGGTTAGTAAAGTTAGACCCTTGCTAGCTACCATCAATTATATTTTCCTCTTTGATAATAACATTCTTCTATACTTCAAAGGATTCCATTTTATATATTACCCATGTTAGCTTGGCTCTAGCTTACTATGGTAATTTTAAATATACAAGAGAGTTGCCGTCAATGGGATTATAACCCACATTCATCTTCTTAGTTCTCAATCACTTAAGGCACAATCAATCTCTAATTGGTGTAGTCATGGGATACTTTATTTGCTACTTCTAAGAAGACCGCCCGTTGAGTTTAGTCTCATATCTCATTTATATATTGGTTTCTATGGTTGAGCATGAATGAATTATATTTCCAAGGCAAGAATTGGTCCCCTTTAGATGTCATTTTAAAAAGTTCTAAAGCTTTTTAGGAATTTGCACAATTAACTCCTTCTATTCATGAGGATAACTCAGTTTGGGATCCTTAGTTTTGGTCTCCACCTAAGTTGAATTTTCTTAAGCTTAACACTGATGTAGCTTTTTTTGATTGAGTGGCAATCTGGTTGCCTTGGATTTATTTTTTGGGATTCACATCGCCTCCTTATTTGTAGCTTCCCATAATGTTTATGCTTCGTCTACTCTTTTGGGTGAGGCATTGGCTTTGAAAGCGGGACTTCATATAGCTATTGCTCATGGCATTTCTAATTTGGTGGTGGAATATGATAATGCTGAATTGATTTCCTTTCTTGTTAATCCTAGGTTCCCCTGGCCTCCATCTATTATCCAGGTTGTTGTTGATGATATTTTGTTTATGGGACAACAATATAATGCTACCTTTAACTATATTTTTAGAGAGGCCAATCAGGTGGCTCATACTCTAGTTAGGAATGAGGTGATGTCTTTGAGGATGCATCACTGGCCAAATTCTCTTCCTTGGCTTCACAAATTATGTTTTGAAGATGCCTTAGTTATATCCTCTTTTCGTAATCAATGATATTTCATTTCACCGAAAAAGGAATTTTTTTTTCTCTAATGGAGTAATATTGCTAATAATAATTATATCATCACCAAACCAATCTTCTCAGTGGATGGGATTTTCTGTTTTTTTTTTTTTCTTCTTTGTTTTAAATTATATAAAAAATGGAAATGGTTATTGTCCAATTGCGTAGTTCATATGCTAGTATGTAGGGCAATGGGAGTGCACATATGAACATTGAAGAGGAAGGGTGGATGGTCATTTTATTGTCCCAAGTGAAAGGACACAGTCACACAAGGAATCCTTTGAAATTTTTGTCAGTGTGGATTCTAAAAATCAAATTTACTAAATGAAAGTGGAAAATGGTTTCATTAACAAAGAATCCACATGATCAGATAAGATATGTAGTAAAAACTAACAAAATAAAGCAATATATTGTATAGAGTAATCAATAATGTTGTAACAAATAATTAATATTTATTATTCAATAATTAATTATTAAGTAATAAAAGATATACATAAAATAATCATACATGCATCTAATATGTTATATGTCAACCTAACCATATACTGAAACTGGAATATACATAAATGAAATATAACTGTACATACTTTATAGAATAAATCTGAAAATGATGTAGGATTGAGTCGTGTTGGTTAGATTGTATTTGTCTTCTATTAGGTGCAGCAGATCTCCACAAACCAGCTTCCAATATAAAACAATTCCTCCGAAGGACACCCACCCAGTGTGCACGCACTGTCAGGTGTATGCAGAATCTCCTTTGGAAAGCAAACTTGAAGAACTCCGATCAAAACAGAGTAGAAGAAGAGAGTTGCAGAGAGGGAGAAGAGAAGAATTTGAGTGAGTTGGATGCTTGGGGTCGGGCTTTATTTATAGGGCTCAAATACCCATTGGTTGTGGCCATTGGATGGGGTGTGACCCTCCAAATAGATTGTCCAGATTGATCCACATCTCAGATTTTGACAAAAACTCATACCCATACCCATAGCCTGCGGCCAGTGCCCATGCGTGCGATCGCGGTCGTGGTCCAGCGCACGCGCATATTTGTGAGTCAACTTGAATTGAACTATGCTTTCTTGCTTGGGCTCAATAGGTAGGCAACAACCCCTATGAATAAAGACCTCTCTTCCACAATTCTTAAGCAATGTGGGAGTAAAAAATCTGACATTAAAAAGACTAACTCAAAATTAAAAAACAAAATTTCTGCCCAAAATGAAATCAAATTTTAGAGGTAAAACAAAAAGGGAAATATTTGAATTTAAATTTTTTGAAATTTTCATTTTGAAAAACTTTTTCGAGTTTTGATTTTTTCCAACCGGAAAAAGTATATAAGTGTGAAAATCACATGGTCAAGATCTAAAAGTATGTGAGAAAACTTAAGAGTTTTAATAATATTAAGGACAATTAGATTAGCCTCTAAATTTTAAATAGGGACAGCCACACTATTCTTGATATTCAACCAAGCTTAGTAAAATGATATTTTATAAATCAAACGAAATATTGATACTATCAAAAAGAAATGAACGACTTAGAATTTTGTTTGAAAATTTTACCATCCTCCTTTAGAAGCTCAACCAAATAAATATTGAAAAGACCAAAAAAAAAAAAAAAAAAAAAATAATGGCATGTGATTGATTTAGAAGTTAGAACCTAAAATTTAAGTGGCAAATAAATTCCATTCACTTAAATTCAATGGTCAAAAGCTGACGCAACTCATTCACTAGACTCAGTTGTCGGTAGTCCAGTCCAAAGATTCCATGAAGCGAGAGAGATTCCATGAGAATGAGGGGCATATCAGGAACGAAATGTCGTTTTAAAACCCATGAATTTTAATCTTAACCAACCCGTTGATCGCTAAAAAAATGCGACATTCTTCCCCTGCACCTTCTCTCCTGCGGACGAAAAACGGGCGAATAAGCTCCTCCTTTTAATTTCCCTCCCCCCATTTTCTGGGGTGATTGGTAGGAAGTAAAGCCGACCAAAACAAGGTACCCTTTCATGAATTTATCTCACTCAAGGATGGTTCTTCAATTTCAATCCTGCCCTGATAATGGAAATTTATAAATTTCGCAGTTCTGATTAGTATATTTAAACACTTTATGAGACCACAAACCCATCTTGACTGTTTTATCCGTTTTCTATTTGCTTGAAAAGAGTTTCCATTTCAATATTTATGTTATTGTTAATAAATATTCTTTTTCTTTTTCCCTTCGAAATCTGCAGATACAGTTTAACTCAGAGAGAGAAGAGTTGGGGTGGGGTTAGTTAGCCTATTAATTTGATGGGATCTTGGAAAATGCTCAACAGTTTGTAAATGTTGCGTTCCTTTTCCATACTGGGTTTTCTTCACAAAATTAAAGTAGTTCTCTGTTCTTCCGTTTGAAATTTGTGTTTATTGTCGAATTTTAATAAATTAATTACTTGGAAACTAGGGAAGATGTTATGGAATGTTCAAGTGCTGAAGGAGAGAGAATAAAAATACAAATGTACTACTCCATCCCAAGGCTGGTGCTCATGTCTCTTGGTTAATATGTGTGATTGTTTGGACATTTGTTGGTTGATATGTTTTTCCTGCTTCTGGTGTGGTACCTCAATATGTGATTTCTCCTTTGGGATGGTTTTCAAAATTCTGAGATTTCGAGATTGGAGGAACTCAGACTGCATTTCGCTAGGTTGTTGAAGCTTCCTGATCTTAAAGAGTACTCCTTTATTAGCTTTGAGAAGAATGAGTCCCCTCGTTCTAGCAGTTTAGCTGGTGTATCATACTCCGCTACCCTTCCTGCTCACCAAAGAGAGAGTTAATTTTGACTGTTAACTAAAACAGATTCAATTACTTCTGCTTTTCCGTTTGTTCGATTTCAACATTTTATCTGATAAACTGAAGCTTTTACCTTCACTGAGTACCAGAACAAGATCGCTATCTATAATTGTGTGAATTCTGTGAGCTATGCTGACAACTGTAAGATCTTTGAACTCCTTGCTTATGATCTTCTGTATCACCCCATCGGTTGCAGAGTCAACAGAGGCTGTGGCTTCATCTAAAACAAGAATGCTGCTTCTCTTTAATAAGGCTCTTCCAAGACAGACTAGTTGCCTCTGGCCAGCACTCCAGTTCTCCCCGTTCTCCACCACTGTGTTATAAACATATTAGCAATTTAAACTTGTTAAGGCATAAAATTGAGAATGATTTTGGTAATTATGTTTAAATGACCTGTTGAATCCAACTTCTCTTCCTTTGCACGCACTAGGTCTCCAAGTTGACATTTATCCAGAGCCTGGAAATTTCACCAATATCAAAATAAAGAAGCATATAAATGTTGCAATCCCATTGTAAATACAGTAATTTACATATTATAAGTAAGATAAGTATTGTGATGGTTCAGATTGGCCACATCATCCCTCCATGTGGATGGTTATTGTTTCAGGAACCTTGTTAAATGATGGATATTTGATAAGTAATCACCTCCCATATATCATTGTCAGAGTATTGCTTCAATGGATCGAGGTTTCCTCTCACTGTCCCTTCAAACATTGTTGGGTCTTGGGGGATGATGCTAAGCCTGGATCTCAAGTCATGGAGGCCTATTTTGCAGATATCCACGTCATCAATTTCGATGGTTCCTTCTTTTGGTTCCACTATTCGGAAGATGGCCTGTATAAGAGTTGATTTTCCACTCCCGGTCCTTCCTACAACACCTATCTTCTTCCTTCCGGGAAAGGTGCAGTTAATATCTTTTAAGACAGATGGAAGATGTTCAGCATATCGGATCTGTTACATGGATGAATTCATTTGTAAGTGAAAGTGAGTATAAACTCCCTTAAAGAGGAACAGACGTATTGATCTGATTGATAAGTAACAGAGTATTCAGCCATTCAGGTTTCATTTTCACTTAAAGTAAATGAGATTGAATTGAAGCTTCCTTAAAGAATTTGTGAATGGGAACTTGTCTTTTCAAGCAGCCACAATAATTTTGAACTTTCAAAAAGCCAACTCACAGATTCTACCTCTAGAGGACCAGCAATTGACTAAATTGGACTTGCTGACATCCCATCTTTAGAATTCTTTTAGACAGCTGAAAAGGATGTGACAATTGGACTGCTCATATTTTCAACTTTCCTCTCAGAATATTTCCTAGATTTGACCATCATGGTATGACCTTGCCACTTTACATGCATATCACACGCAAATAACATGTATCTTGAGTGAAGGTTGGACATGGAAGAGGTACATGAGCAGTTGCGTAAGATAAAATAAAATAGACAAACCTCAGTCCACATAATTTATTGGAATAACTTGGGTACCTTTTTAGAAGTGGTAATTTTGCATGGTAGAAGAAATGAAGAATATATGAAATATCTCTTTCTATGGTAATCTATGTCGTAGCAATTATTTGCCACAAAAATTGCATAAATAATCACCGAGCAGCATATTCATAGGTTGCATATTGTTTACTGAAAGCAGTTAGGTGAAAACAATCACATGTGGGATCCATGACTATTTCTAGAGTCCAATGTTTTTTGTGGGTTAATTGTGGCTAATGAGTCCTTTGATGCCTCATGTCCAAGGATGCTTCTTTCCAGGAGAAAAAAAAAAAAACCAAAAAAATATATATACCATCGGCTTATGGTTTTTTATGTATGTTGGAGACTGTTAATTCCCATATAATGCAAAAAACTTACCTATATGAAAATTTATGTTCTCCGTCTTGAATCCAAAGATGCTGCAAAGTTTATTACTAAATGTACAAAATTTCATGGAAAGCATGTATATTTCCATATATTTTATTTCTACATTTAATACATATATTTTATATTTTATTTCTCCTGAAGGTGAACTATACCTGGACGTGTCCTGTACTGTATATTTTCTCATTCCTGAATTTACTAGATCTGGTCTAAAATATATTTGTGGTGCAGGTGGATCAATGGGAAATATTAAGGAGCAGCCAAAGAGGCAGAAACAGTTTCGATCCTGAATGGCTAGAGGTCGCCATTGAGAAAATTTTCAGGATATTTCTTCTACTTTCCAATGCAAAGAAAGCTATTAGCATCCCGTAGAATGCAATTCGTAGTCAAAATGATGAGTTGACCAGTGGGTTTTTGAAAATTTGGTAATAGTTTATTGTTTTAGACTGATAATTTGTTACATTCCTACATCTTAAAATATGCATGTTTATTCTGTGGTTTCTAAGTCTCTCTTTATTGGTAGGAATTTTCTACTATGGGGTTCTCCCCTTTCCTTTTTTAATTTGTAGTAGTTCCTTTTCCTTTTTAATTTCTTTCACCGAGGAAAAAAAATCACAAAAACAGAAATCTAGTATTGCCAGATCTTGAACACCATAGTTACTGCTTTAGTAGTATTTCTTTCAATTATATAAGTATCCAAATTGGCTGGCCTTTTTTCTTTCTTCCATCATTTTAATTCTTATTTCCTGTAGCATACTTCCTTTTGACGCTCAAGCAACTCCAAGCTACATGACAAGGACACAGACGTATATTATGTCTGACTTGGCAACTCTAAAATACAGACAGATGTTTCTGTATGTAGTTTCGTCTTTCCTATAGGCGATAACTTTGTTGCAACTATAAAATATGTTTCCTTTGTGTGTCACTGTATATAACATATTTTTCTTTTTGCAGATAAGCTCTCTCTGTTCCTCCTCTCCCTCTCTCGCTCTTTTTAGTTTTTGTCTTGTTTAAAGGTTAAAAAAGAAGAGAAGTTGTTGTTCAGGTAGTATGGAGTATGGACACATGTTGTAATGTCGAACACATATTATTACAGCTACAAAATTACAAATAGGCAGGTCTTTTGTACGTAGACTCCAAGATTTAATGACAGGAATGTTAATCTCTTAGTGCATTACCTGCAAGTTTTTGAAGCAGATTGTTCCAATTTGTGGCCAGTTGTTTGGTGGTCTGCATTCTTCAATCACCAGAGGTGCTTCACTGGCGAGATTTAAATATTGCAAAATTCTTTCTACGGAGATCATTTTATTCTCGGCATTGCACATGTTCCATATAACACTGGCTTGCTGAACATTCAGATTTAATCCATATGTCACCGCCAAACCTGCAATGCCTGTAGATATCCAATTCTGATAAGCATTCTTTGTATCTTCTGATATAGAACTCACATTCGACAACTTAGTAATTTTTGAAAAATAAATTTCAAAGGAATTCATTAGGTTGACCATAAGATGCATGTGCAAGGGAGTGAGAACAGTTAGAGCTTTATGATGCAAAATTTACAAGTTGTCTTTTGCTTGTGTGTGTTTGTTGAGTGTTGGATATTTCTTTAGTCAGACACATTTGATGCCTATGATGTCTACTAATGTATCATATTATATTGTATTTATGGTTCACCAGCCTACCTAATGAAAACTGTTGCTGAAAAATATAGTTGTGAATTTTTTATCCTTACTTGGATTAATTATTCCTTCAGGGAGGCTCACAAGCAAAACCAATGAGAATGCAAAGACGAAATTTGACAGTACGTTTAGCCTGAAGGAAAGCCACTCTACTGATGCCATATTATGGAACCATGGCCTAGAGTGGTTATCAATAAGGCTGAGGTTTGCATTGGTGAAACGGCCTTCATGGTCGAAAGCTCGGATTGTTGCTGCTCCCATTAATGATTCTGCAAAATGGTGGAGAATTGGTGTTCTTTGAATCCCAGAAAGACGGGCCAGTTCTCTTGCAGTTGGTATATAGTATTGCTGCAGTGATCACCAAAAAATGGTTAATGATTAAATGGAGAAATGAAAAAAAAAATAAAGATTCAGATAATGATTGATAAAATTTCAAAAACACAAATCTACAGCTGCCCAATTACATCCATCTTTCCTAGATTGATTACAAAAGATTAAGATGGAAGCATGGGTAATCATTGATTGATAGTGTTGAATCAGAGAATGGGAGATAATTAACTATCTCTCCACACAACTTTCTTATTTATAATGAATAAGGTTACAAACTAATAGGAACTCTAGAGTGACTAGGAGTCCCAACTCTAGAGTGACTAGGATTTTAAGGAAAGAAAATAAAACATCTAATTCAACACTCCCCCTCAAGTTGGTGCATATATATTATACATACCCAACTTGGACAATATCATGTGGAATGGTTTCCCAGGTAAACCTTTAATGAGAATGTCTGTCAGCTGATCCTCTGATCTGACAAATGGAATTTGAATCTGACCACTTTCTAACTTTTCTTTGATGAAGTGACGATCTATCTCAACATGCTTAGTCCTATAGTGCTCAACTGGGTCGTGAGCAATGCTGATGGTTGCTTTATTGTTACAAAACAAAGTCATAGATTGAGGACACTTGACTTTTAAGTCTTCGAGTAAGCTCTTCAACCACAATAGTTCGCATATTTCCTAAGCCATTGTTCAAAAATTCTGCTTCTGCACTGGAACGGGCCACCACATTCTGCTTCTTGCTGCGCCATGTGACCAAATTTCCACCCATAAAAGTATAATATCCTGAAATTGATTTCCTATCTGGACTACCTGCCCAGTCAGCATCAGTATAAGCCTCTACTCTGAGATGATCATTTGGTGAGAGTAAAATCCCTTTCCCTGGAGCAGCCTTGAGATAGTGTAGAATTCTATAGACTGTCTTTATATGTGATGTGTAGGGATCGTGCATGAATTAACTCACCAAATTCACTGCAAATGCAATATCAGGCCTAGTATGTGATAGATATATCAGCCTTCAAACTAACCGCTGGTACCTACCTTTATCTGTTGGTGTTCCTTCTTTCTCCCTGAGCTTAGTATTAGGATCCAGTGGAGTATCACACGGTCTGCAGCCTAGTAGACCTGTCTTTAATAGAAGATCAAAGATGTACTTCCTTTGAGAAAGAAAGATGCCTTTTGCAGAATGAGCAACTTCGATCCCAAGAAAGTACCTAAGCTTTCCAAGATCTTTAATTTCGAACTCCTCCCCCAGAAATGTTTTGAGTTTCCTTATCTCATCTTCACTATTCCCAGTGACAATAATATCATTCACATATTCCAGAAGTGTAGTAATTTTTCAGATGAATGCTTGGTGAACAATGTATGATCAACATTACTCTGTGCATAACCAAAGGCTATCATAGCTTTGTGAAGTCTACCAAACCATGCTCTAGGGGACTGTTTGAGTCTATAAAGAGAGTGTTTCAGCCTATATACCTTCCCATTGGTGTTTGCATCTGTAAACCCAGGTGAACAGTCCATATAAACTTCTTCATTGAGTTCCCCATGAAGAAAGACATTTTTTACATCAAGCTATTGCAAATCCCAATTGTGGTGTACAACACATGCCAAGATAACCCGTATTGTTGTCATCTTAGCCACTGGCGCAAAGGTTTCTTGGTAATCAATACTATATATCTGAGTGAATCCATGGGCTACTAGCCTTGCCTTATATTGATCCACTGTGCCATCACTTTTTTACTTGACTGTAAAAACCCACTTGCACCTTACTGGTCTCTTACCCGATGGGAATAGAATGAGGTCCCAAGTATTATTCTTCTTCAGAGCTCTCATTTCCATCATTGTGGCTTTCCACCGTTCATCCAAAATTGCATCCTTCCATTTCTGGGGAAGGGACACAGAAGAAAGCGAAGTTACAAATGCACGGAAGGAAGAAGATAGAGAATTATATGAAACAAAATTAGAAATTGGGTGATGTGTACAGGACTTAGTACCTTTCCGAATAGCAATGGGTAAGTCAGAGTCAGAGAGTGAAATTTCATTACCAGGAGGAAGCTCAGTCTCTGGATCCAAGGCTGGCGATGGGACATGTGTAGTTGCGTTGATGGTAGTGGCCTTTTCTTGCTTGTTTCTAGCACGGTTACGGCTGTAGACCTGCAGAGGTTTGGCTGGACTTGTTATGGGACTAGTTGTAGGTGTAGGTACAGGTACATGTATTGGTATAGAAGGTGGTGGATCTGTCTCTGGAGCTGAATCCATGACTTTTTCTTTGACCTGTTCTAGTTACTCTGGCACATCTTCAATCATAGGCACATCTTCAACACTTTGCTCATCCTTCTCCCCCTGAAGATGTAGCTTGTAGTACATCAGATGTTCATGAAAGAGAACATCCTTAGTAATATATGTCTTTCGGGAAGGAGGATGGTAGCACTTATAGCCTTTCTGAGTGGCAGGATAGCCAATGAAAATACACCGGAGCCCCCGGGGATCAAGCTTGCCAAGAGATTGATGATTGCAAGCGTAACAGACACAACCAAAAACCTTCGACGGAAATACAAAGGAAGTAGCACCAAGTAGGAGATCTAGAAGGGCATAATAGAAGTGCGGTGCATATTCTCAGACTGAACCAAGGCATAAGCCTGTTCTAAAGATGGGAGAGGCTCCCTACTGAGGATTTGAGCACAAATCTAATCAAACTCAATATTGAGGCCAGTAAAAAAATTGTAGACCCGTAGTTTGTCCTTTGCAAGTTTCATGGCAGTAGCATCAGTGGAGCAGATAGCAGTAAAGGTATCATAATAATTTAACTCTTGCCATAGACTTCGGAGTTCAAAATAATACTGGGAGTGTAAAACCCGCATTCCGAAAATCCGGCCTAACTTATGTTTTTACGTCGTGACAGGTCTCCTAATCATAACCGGACAGGAAGAAGAGGCCAGGTGACGAACCACGGCATCCGGGTATGAGAAACGACACTTAAAAACCAAGTTTTCCCATACCGGTCTCAGTATCGGTTGCATTTTGAGTGAGACCGGTATGTGCAACTGGTATGTGTACGAGAGTGTGGAAGGACTCCAGTGGGTCCTACACTCCCAATCCGAGTTTAGGAAATCTTTTAGACGTAGGAGACCTTCCTAGAATGGTCTCCCACTCTATATATGAGACCTTCCTTCTCCTTAGATCCTTTCCAAACACTTTCAAACTCTAGAGCGGTCTGGAAGAGATCTGAGAAGGAGCAGAGAGGAAGGAGGCCGCTCGAGAAGGGATTTTCCGTTAGAGGAGAGCACCGCCATTCAACAAACACCGGTAAGTGCTCTACCTCTGTAATAATGCTTGGGTTATGGATCAAAGCCGTGAAATGGCGTATTGATCCAAAATCGTAAAACTGTAAAACCTTAGTTTTCATCGAGATCCATTCTGAGAAGGATGGGAACGTCGTTCTATGATGTTAAGCGACAAAATAATCTAAACCTAAGTGACCTAACCTTATCTTGACCTTAGAATGGTTTAGGAAGAACCTTGAAGCCAAGCTGAGGACCGAGGGGAGAGGGAGGTCCGAGATTGGGTTTTCGGATCCATACCGCTGGACATACCGGCTGGACCAATAGGTCCTGCGGTATGTGATACCACAGGGTATACTGGCGGGACTCAAGTCCTGCAGAATAGCCATTCGGTATATACCGCAGGGCATACCGGCGGGACCAAAAACCCTGCGGTACATACCGCAAGCACATATCGGCTGGACAAAAGTCTTGCGGTATGGTCCTGCGGTATATACCACAAACGCATACCGGATGGACTACAGTCAGACCGGTATGCCCTGTTGAGTGAGACCGGTATGTCTTTCCGAAGGCTGTTGTTGGCCAAACTTGGTTCTGACCAACTGAAACCTTGTAAAAACCTAATTCTAATTAATGAACAATGTTGTGTAGGACTTATGGACAGCGTGAGTGGACTCTGTAACACAGAGGAGACTTGTCATCGCACGTCAGGTAAGGGACAAGACCCCAAACCCTAACTAACTAATAAACAGTAAACCTTTGTATCTGTATCTGTATCTGTGACTTGTTGCCTGTGCATTTTATAGGTCATCTGTTATTTAAATTCTTTATCTGTTCTTGCATATTCGTATGCTAGGAATGTGGTTGTTTAGACATGTGAATTTTTTTTATAGTGTGTGGAATGTTAAGGGAAGTGGAGCCCTGGATATATCCTCATACTAATACCTTTTTGTATCGCCGTCTACCTTAGCGAGCTTGGTACAAATAGGGTATCAGGGGGAGGACGTGGGATTGTGGCTCCGCCTGCCCACCAGACTCGAGCCTTATCTCTATGTCCTAGGGAGCTGGGCTGGGGTAGGGCCATAGATACTGTGATGACATATAGGACTGGCTAGAAACAGAACCCACTTGCAAGCCTTTGCCAACAGGGGTTTAGGTGTTGGTGTGGTGTAGGGTATTAGGGGGAGGACGTGGGATGGTGGCTCTGCCTGTCCACCAGACTCTAGCTCTATCTCTATACCGGAGTGAGTGATGTGGGGTGACAGCAGTAGTGTGGTAGGTGCTTGATTGTTGGGCATTGCCACACTCTCGTGTATGGAGGTACGATGGCCGTCAAACCTTACCATAGCACTTTGCAAGTTATACCTGACCGAATTGTAATGTTATCTCATGCATATTGTATGTTGCATTGGTCTTGTGCTTTAATGAGCTAAGTTGTGAGCTCACCCGATATATATATATATATTCTATTTTCAGATATTGATCCAGATTACACTGTTGAGGACTTCATGGCTATTCCAGTTTATGGGACAATGACTGCTATAGATACACAGACAGTGGAGGACGAGCATGATGCCTCATGCGAGTGCTCTTACTGTGTGTTCCTTCAAGGGTTTTATTTATTCTTTTAGTTGGTTATAAACAACGTATTGGATTTATTTATTTACTTGTGGACGATGGCATAATTGGGTAATTATTTTATTACAATTAGAAACTCAGTTCATTTATTGTTAAATTCCGCTGTTATTTATATTTCTCTGATTGTGGTTATTTGCTTGAATGGTTTGTTGACATAGTCTATCGAGATCCTGGTGTGAACCGTTGGGTTTTGAGACGGTTCATTCACACTTCTGGTTCAGCCGGAATATGAGTGTGACAGGGAGACTGTAATGTCCCGTTGCTTGGTTGCACCGATCTTTACATGGAGATCATATTGTCAATCTGGGAATAAGTCTCCTTGGTAGCCTTTCAAATTTCTGTAGCATCAGATAACAGTACATACCCCTAGTCAATTTTGGGCTATATAGAACCAATTAAATAGGCCATCAAAATGGAGTTCTCAAATGCCCATTTATCATATAATTTATTTGTAGGAGGAGGTGCCTTCTTTTTGCCATTAATGTAACCCAATAGGCCTCTTGTAGAGATTGCCATATGTGCGGTGACGGTAGAGGGAGATTAGAGAGAAGTTGGAGATGGCGGTGAGTTGCTTAGGGTTGGAATCCCAACACTATGGGTGGCTCTGATACCATGTTGAATCAGAGAATGGGAGAAAATTAACTATCTCTTCACACAACCTTCTTATTTATAATGAATAAGATTACAAACTAACAAGAACTCTAGAGTGACTAGGAGTCCCAACTCTAGAGTGACTAGGATTCTAAGGAAATGAAATAAAACATATAATTCAACAGATAGAATACAATTACTGTTGAAAAACTACTTACTTGGTACCATATACTGATTGCTGTAACTGGAATGAAGATTGCGAACACTTGCCATGCTACTTGTGACATCATGGCAATAGTCCCCAGAATCTGTATTATTGAGAATGCACACCAACCTAATTTTCCTGCGATCTCCAAGTCTAGTACACTTTGATCTGTAGAAACCTGCAATTGAAATAGTAAAGGATATCATTAAGTTATTCAGGTTATGTATACCTTGCAGTTCTTTTATATGTATGGAAATACAGGGAAATGTTTCCTTCTAAAGATCTTAAGCATTACCATTACATATTTTCTGAAGCTATATTAGCATATGGTTGGTACCATAAAACAGAAGGGTGGCAACTGCTAAGGAGATCCCTTCAGCGATAGTGAAGATGATATTTGATAAGAAAGCTTCATGTCTCAAAAACGTTTTTGTAATCCTTTAAAACTCAAATACTAAAACGAGTGAGAGTCTATGAGGCATTGAATTGAGATCTGAATGTTGGAAGCTCTTTTATGCATTCCTCCGTTTTAGGCACATGGCTGCTGTAAATATCATTAGTGCCTCTAAATGATATTTAATGTTGTAAGTATAATTACTGTATAAGTCTCACTGAATTGACATTAGAAATGAGTAGCAATGCTTCAATCAACATTTTAGCAGGTATCAGACTGTTCTGGCCTGGCAGTCAGTGGTCCAACCTGTCTGTTCTAACAGTATGGATATTCAAAATAGTGAAGTGCAATACTTTCATAGTAATGGTATTGACATAGGAACATTCACATCTTAGAAGTAAGAAGCACCTGGTGTGGTTGTAACAGGGCAGTTTTGGTTAACTATGGCACCATTAGTTCAAGTCTCATGTGCTGCTTGTATCTATAATTTTTATTCTGTAATAAGAAGCACATCACTGCTTGGCATTTTAACCATCCTCCAACATCCGGATAGAGTGAGATGGTGCATTGACCAGTCAATTCTTCTTGGAGGACCACCAGTCTCACTATTGGACAAATTGTCTTAGTCTGGTGGGTGCCACTCTGAATGGTCCCTCCAGTCAGACCACCAGTCCAATCATGCATGAACACACTCACTCCAATATTAAATTCTTAAGTTCTCATATGCATGCAAACATAAATTGAATGTTACTGACCCGATTTAATATCCTTCCAGTTGGTGTTGAATCAAAGAAAGCCATTGGAGCACGAAATACACTATGGAGCATGTTTGTGAAGAGCTTTTGTGAGGTTCGTAGGCCAGATATTGCAAGTAGCATTGCTCGAACGAGCACACAAAGTGCACTTCCAACAGATAGGATTATATACACAAGGAAAAGAATGTTCAACCCAACTACAGGCTCAGCCTCAATTGTAGGAGGAGAAGCCCATGCCATCCAGTAGTTACTGGCTATCTGTAATACTTGGAAGATTAACTGTGCCAAGAGTATGATAGGGACCAAGGCCCCACCTTTCACTGCAGTCAAGTAAGACCAGTAGACTTCTTTTCCGATGCTTCCCTTCTCTCTCTCTTCATCCTGCACTAGTCTCCCTCCTTTGTCTGTTGTCTCCAGGGAAAGATTATGTTTGGAGTCATGCTGACCACTTAAAAGCCCTTTGTTGGAGATGGGTTCAGCATCAACTTCTCCATCAGACAGTGGTCTTTCGGATGTACTGCTTGAATTTTGCACCATGAGAATCGACTCTAGAGCTTGGCTGTGTGCACCAACTAAAACTTCGAATCCTATGTTCTGTTTTAGTAGTTCTTCAAACCTTCCTGCCTGTTTGACCCTTCCATTTTGCATAACCTGTTGATATCATTACCAGTCATCATTCGTTTTTCTTCTTGTACTTGATACTACATGTTGCCTTGAGAAATCGAAAAAAAAGAAGTTAAGTTATGCTGTATTTCGTTTACCAGAATGAGGTCTGCTGCCGGAAGAAACTCAACTTGGTGTGTCACATAAAGTATAGTTTTGTCTTTAAGAATCCGCATCAGGCAGTTCTGCACAGAAGATACATAGAAAATGATGAAGATATATGAATTATGAACTATTGGCAGTCTGTAAAGGTAGTATTCAGAAACTCAAACCCCTGCGATTGCTTCTCAACTAGTCTGGAACCAAGTTGACAGGATAAGGACTCGGTCTTTTACAAGCTATATTACCCATGTTTCAGGCATTTATGAAGGTACTCAGGTATGGACTATAGGTGCTGAACTTGCATGAGAAACAGAATAGGTGTTCCATGCCATTCTTCTGTTAGCTTAATAGTGGTGGTCTAGGCTAGTTTGGAGGCTAGTTTGGAGGATCCAAGTCCAATGATGTGGTAGTTATTCTTTGTCTCACTATGGGGCAAGGCTGTTGCTGGTGAGTGTTCGAGAAGCCAGTCTGAGTTGTGATTATTTTATACGTTTTCTTGATTGAGCCATTGCTAATTTTGGTAACAAATCTTGGCAAGGGAGGACTGACTTGTAGCAACTGAAAGTAGAGCCATCAAACCTTGAGTATGAATCTATGATAGTCTGAAGAACTAACCTGAAAGAGTTGGGTGCCCGTATGAGCATCAACAGCACTGAAAGGGTCATCAAGAAGATATATATCGGCATCCTGATAGACTGCACGGGCAATTTGTATTCTTTGCTTCTGGCCTCCACTCATATTAATTCCCCTTTCTCCAATCTCTGTTCGATCACCAGAGGAGAAGAGCTCGAAATCCTTTTCCAAAGCACATGCCTTAATTGTTCTCTCATACTTGGCACTGTCATATGGATTTCCAAAGAGAATATTCTCTCGGACAGTTCCTGACAATATCCATGCAGACTGGGGAACATATGCTTTCGTTCCCCTAATCGTAACCATTCCTGACAGCTTTGGTATTTCCCCAAGTACGCAAGAGAGCAGACTAGATTTTCCTGATCCAACAGTCCCACAAATGGCCACTTTCATCCCCCTCTTCACTTTCAACTCTATTCTTTCAAGAGTTGGGCTTCCTGATTCTGGTTTCCAGCTGAATTTTCCATTCTCAATCTCAATCTCAAATCCTGATTCATCTTTTGGGGCAAGCACTACTGCATCTGGTGGAATTTCATCTTCCTGCAGGTATGATGCAACCCGATCAACTGAAACTTTAGCCTGTGCAATCACTGAGAGTAAGTCGGGTAGATTGAAGATAGGATCCTGCAACATCCGGAAGGTTGCCAATGCAGATATCACTCTCCCAGCTGTGAGTGGGATCCCTATGAGTATACATGTTCCAAATGTCACAACCGAAATGAATGTGGGGGATCCCCAGAAGATAAATGCTGTCATTGCTGATAACCTTAATGACTTCCATAACCAGTTATACTCAACTTTTCTCAGGCTTTCTATCTTGTGGAGAAACTGAGTATCCCAGGCTTGAAGTTTAAGAGTTTTCATGTTTCGAAGAATTTCTGATGTAGCTTTCATCCGATCATCCTTTATTTCCATGATCTTGGACTGGAATCTTTTCTGGGTTCTTGTGATGGGTATGTTGCAGACCATGACCATTGCTGTTGCCAATAGTCCTGCCAGTGATCCAGTACCCAGATTCATATGTAGAATATATATTGCTAGGGAAATTTGTATTGGTAACATCCAAATTATGTTTAGGTACCAGAGTAAGTCTGTAATACGTTGGATATCAACACTCATGTAATTAATGATCTCGCCACTAGTGTGGCTTTGGCGTGACTGGCTTGATAGATGCAAGCCCTTTTTGTATATCTGGGATATGAGAGCTGCTCGAAGGTGAAGACCGAGTATACGGGCCCCAAAAATCCACTGCCTCTGTGCAACGGTCTCAACCATTTTTGCACTTAGGAAGGTTAGTGCAAGAAAGTACCCATTCTGTATTCTCTGTTGTTTCTTTTCACTTAAAAACTTCACTAAGTCATCAATCAAATATGGTCCAACATATGATGCTCCAGCACTGATGACTGCAAATGCTGCATTAATTGCTGCTTTCTTCCTGATAAACAGAAATATTGCCTTGTAGATGGATGGATTTGTGGTGCCATCCCTCTCCTTGACTTGATTTAGACAATCATCGAACGAATGGGAGGCAAATCCAGCAGAGTCTTTCACATATATATCTGGGATATCATCCTGTTCGAGTGGTTTCTTGATCCCAACTGAAAACAATGGGTTGAGCCAAGAGAAGGTAATGAGTTGGAGAAGAGTAGCCCGTCCATATGGAGAATCATTTTTTCCTTCTGCTTTCATTTCAGTTTTCCCATTGAGCAGTGGGTCAGTAATGCCATTCTCGAAGAAGCTGATGCCTGTGGTCCCTTTGATCGAAATACCCAACAAGTAGGTGGAGGCAAGGAGACTGAAGAAATCAATGTAACCTTCTACCCCAGGATATTTCTTGTCAATAAGAACATACTGAATATCAAGAGCTGTGAAAACAGTGGACAATGAGAAGCTGCATATCCACCAAGCTCTTAGAAACCAAGGAAGTTTCAATGACCTTGCTTCCCGTGTATTTAGAACTGCAATTAGTGAAATCAACCATGATAAGACTTGCATGATTTCTTCCATGAAAACTGACATTGTAGATTTGCAATGCGTCCGAATCCCATTCAACAACATCAGAATAATGAGCAAATGGCTTCCCATTAGCAGAATAGAGCAACCTAGGTTGGCTTTGTAGGTGAGGCCTTGCTTTACCATACCAGGGTACTTCTCTGTGCTTTTCTCTGTAGGCTCTGATCTCTGTATGCATGACTGACATACTATTTTTTGTACAAAATTGACTACTAAGCTTCCAAGGAACCCAAGTTGGATAATTATGCTGACTTTTTCCCAGAAACATGGTGACATTAACTTTGACGTTGCTTCCCTCTGTTGAAGGAGTTCCAAGTCTGATGCACATGAAGCAACAATGTTAGATCAGGAAAGCATTTGAGAGGAGAAATCAGTCTCCATTATTAGTCCTGTATTCACTAGTTACAGTAGCTTCCATAACACAAACTTCAGGGTCATATATGCAGAACAGTAGTAGGTAGTGATTGATATCTAAGAAATGGATGTTTGACCTATTAAAGTGTTTTTTTTTTTTTTGGTAAGTTTGACCTATTAAAGTTGATCTGCTTAAATGAGCCATACTGTTAGATTTTGCTTATAGAGTTCAAGATTCATTTGGGCAATGAATACATGCTATTAATTTTGAATGCTTGTAAAAAATCAGAAAAAAGGGCATACTTCTATTTTTTTGGAAAGGTATAGTTAAGGGAGGACATGGCCGCATCCTGGGCAAGAAAGTTAATTTCCAAGTTTACTGTTGCCATAGTAATCTAATCTCTTTCTTATATGAGGGTGTTGGATAAAAAGTACATGTAACCATTCTCTCTTTTGGAGTACTTTAGTCAGAAACTTATTCCATTTCTTTGATTGATAGATCCATAGTTCTTGATATTTGTCTCTTCCATAGTTCTTGATATTTGTCTCTTCCAGGACAATTTTTTTTGCTGCATTCCCAGCTTGCATTGCTTGACGCTTCTGTGAAACAAGAGTAAGTAGCCAGGGGCAGAGAAATTCTCAACTCTGTATGGCCTCGATTGCTTTGAGAGTCATTTCTTTTCAATATCCTAGGGATCTTTATAGCGTCGCTTATGTCAAGTTTCCCCTATTCTGGTTCTAGGAAATCAAGTGTTAAATGCTCAGAGGGTTGTTTCTTGACAACTTCCTCTGCTCTTATAATGTACTTGGAATTCTAATTATAACATTCTAATTTAGACATATAACTTATATACCCTTTTCTTTATGAAGAAAAGCAAACAATTGGTAATTTTGCATGCTTCTCCCCATTTTTCTGTAACTCTAGATATTCCTCATTGAAGCTTCGCTTTCGATAAATAAACTTGGTAACTATTTTAATTTTCTGATATAGAAGATTACTGTTTTTGACTGAAGCACATTAAGAGTAATTTTAGTTCTTGCTCTTGGTGCTTAGACTCCTTCCAGTAAGTAGTTGGTTCTGATAATGCGCACAATATTTGTTACAGTGCAGAGGAAAGCCCACCTGAGCTATGATGGTACTCATGGCACAGTTGAAGTCAACAAGTTACCTGAAAGCTCCTATGGTGAATGGGGTTAGATTGGTTCCGTCTTATCTGGAACAATTTATTCTTACTTCTTCCATGTGGTTTTTACTGATGTAGGGAAAACAATGTGTAAATTTATGGTTTGGGAATCTATGGATGTTAACCTTCTGAATTATTACTGCTTCAAGTTTAGGTTTGCATCAATGGTTCATGGAGATTGCCAATAGTTAATATTTCTTCCCCTACCCTCTTCCCAAAGAAACAACTGGTATGGGGAGCAACCACCCTGGAGTTCACAGACATTATAGAAGCATTTAGAGTATATCTTCTGTAAGCTGTATAATTGCAAAGATAACAAATGGAAACAAACTTCTTGTGGGGGGGGGGAAGGATAATGGGGGGCATGTTAAAGAAATCTATCAATATTACAATGTAATTTTACTTTTCGTTCTTTGAAAATATTGCCCACTTTTCATGGCAGCCTGTTTATAACATATGCATGAACCTACAGGCTACATCTCTGATGGGTCTTTCTCAATTTTCAATTAATGCTAGAATGCAACCTCCTGAAAGGAACCACAGACAAAATAAGCTACAGATATATCTACTCCAAACAGAACTTGGTTTCTCTGTTTTGCTTCCATGAACATACATCAATTCTAAGAACAGTCAAAGAGCTTACTTGGTGCACTGTTTAAACCAAACATAGTTGCTTGAAATAAATTGCTCCACTCCATACTACTGGAAGTCCCTTGGCCTAGGACTGGCAGCATGAATGATGCTTGTCTGTGGCTCAAGAGTACCTATTTGAAAGAGAAGCCTATCACTGTGTTCTTACAAAAGAGTATCTCATTGACTCTCACTCAGACTCTCACTCTGCTTTCATGATTGCAGAGTAAGAGTCATGATTGCAGAGAAAAAGGGTGGGTACTGAATTGCTCAAGAATATTTTACATGGGGAAGGATGTTGATTGATAGCCCTTCGTGTCATGGAGGAAAGAGCCGTATTGGAATAAGGATTCCACGTGATTATTGAAGAATCAATTTTTATTTTTTTCTGGCGTGTAGTGTGGAAAGCAAAACAAAACTAGTGTTCGCCGCACTAACCGTGATCGTCTCCTGCGAGGATATCCGCAGGAGACGTGGCTGCCAAGGCTCGATGTGTGACATGTGGCGAGGTGAGAATCCAACGCTATTCATAAGCGCTGGTGTGGGACAGACGATAGTGAGCGGAGAGCAGGGGAACATTTCACAAAAGCTGCTCTGCTCTGGGATTGAAGTCGTCCCTTCCGCAACCTCTCTTCTCCCCCTCTCCAAATCCTCTTCCCCGTTGCTGAAATTGGCCCGCCTGCGACCTGTCTTCTCTCCCTCTGCAACTCCCCCTTCTCTCCCTTTGTTTTCTAGAAGAACTTATGACTTGCAAGGGTATTTGCAGATCTGATAATTTTTGCTGTTCTTACCTTGTCAGAATCGTTGTTCTTTAGTTTTTACTCTTTTGGATTTGAGCTGACGAAAACTGATAAAACCGTAACACCCAGTTGGAATTTTCCTATCTTTCTTCATCATTGTTTACTTTCCTTTTTGAATTTCTCTCTCTACTGTTTTCTTTCATGTCATGAGAGATAGATGGGTTTGTTCAGAGTGCTTAATTTTTAAACTGATCCATGAAACTGGAATCTACAAATAGTCTTCTCCACTGTTTTCCTAAAAGTCTTCAAATGCTTCAGTGATGGTGGTGTATGAATGGAGAAAGAATATGGGTTATAGTTTAAGACGACCGGTTTTCCTGGATTTTCTTCATTGGTTCTGGAGGTTCCTCTGTGCTACAAACTTAACCTACATTTGGGATTTTTTTCTCCTCAGTGATTTGTTTATAAGCTATGGTTAGAGAGCATTTTTGAAGAGATGGGTTGTGTTGCTTCGAAAATCGACAAGGAAGAGAGCGTGCAGAGATGCAAGGAGAGAGAGGCTGATGAAGCAATTAGTTGGGTTTCGTGAACAATTCGCTAATGCCCAGATGATTTATTTGCAGACTCTGAAGAACACAGGTATCACACTTTGGCAATTTACTGAAGCAGAGACGTTGGAGCTCGAAGATACCCCATTTGGCCTTGGAGCGCCTCCATCTCCTCTTCTGCTGCCTCCTTCACCTCTACCTCCACCTCCTTTTAGCCCTGATTTAAGGAAGGTTGTGAAGGTGGAGGAAGAAGAAGTTGTTCAAGAAGAGGGAGTTGCAGACGGAGAGAAGAGAGGTCACGGGCGAGACGATTTCAATCCAGCAACGGGGAAGACGGGGAAGACGATTCGCAGAGGGAGAGAAGAGAGGTCGCGGAAGGGACGATTTCAATCCCAGAGCGGTTTTTGTGAAATGTTCCCTTGCTCTCTCCGTTCACTATTGTCTGTCCCACACCAGCGCTTATGAGTAGCGTTAGATCCTCACCTCACCACATGTCACGCATCCAGGCTTGGCAGCCATGTCTCCTGCGGATACCTCGCAGGAGACGATTTGGAGAGAAAGAGAGTGAGAGAGAGAGAGAACGCCACACTAGTAGTGTGTGCCTGAAAATCCTTTAGGCCTTTGTCAAAGTTTAGTGGTTGAGAAAATTTGGAATCTTAAATCAGATGTATTCAAGGGAGTGTTTGAATGATATTTCTATAGGTGTATTTGGAATTTGATACCCAGAGAGAGAGAGAGAGAGAGAGAGAGAGACACCCTTGTAGTGTGTGCCTGAAAATTGTTTAGGCCTTTGTCAGAGTGTAGGGGTTGAGAAAATTTGAAATCTTAAATTTGATGTATTTAAGGGAGTGTTTGAATGATATTTCTATTGGTGTATTTAGAATTTGATACCTTCTTCGAATACCCTTGTTTTATTTCAAAAAGTGCTCCGTTTCAAAGGGTAATATAGAGATTTCAATTTAATTAAAATCATTCCTTATTTCTCTGGTAAGGAGTAACAATGTAAAATCCAACATTATCAAGCTTCCATTTATTTTTTTTGGATACATCCTTTTTCTTTTTTGTTAAGAAGTTTTACTGCTAGATTCAATTCAGTTTTCCAAAATAACACTCCTGGATACCATAATTTGCAAAACCAAGAAACCTGTCTGATGACTCTAATCTTACCATAAATTTTTACCTGAGAAAAAAAAAAAAAAAAAAATCCAACCCTGTTGAATGCTTCAATTATTTTGTCAAATCAGAGGTTCAATAAACATTTGATTAGAAAATGATGTTTGTCTTGACAAGAGAATGATTGCTTGGTTGGTGAAAAAGTTGCACAGTATGATGTGCAGATCTAGATGGAAATCATTGTAGAAAAGAATAAAGCAACTGGACTTTAGTATTTAGCAGCCAGGTTAGTGTATGGGAATGTATGTGTGGTCAGATCAAGAATTTCTTTTTGGAATATATTCTGAAGAGATGTTGATACAAAGAACTTGGAGCATTGACAAACTACTTTTGATAAAAATTCAAGATGGGTTAGCTATTTTATTATCTTTTCATGAAACAGATGGAGGTGATGATGCGTTTAGTTCTGAAATGCCAGTGGGACTTACTGAGACCCAATTTAGAAACTGATACATGGAAATGATTGATCAGAAAAACAGGTCACATGGGTTTCCACTTTCCATGGTTGTTTTCCTGGTGGTGATTGATGATTAAGGTATTTAATGATTCTAAAGTGAAATGATAATGTTTTTTTTTGTAACTCTACCCATCATGGAATAAATTTTCCATTTTTTTTTTTGTTATCAACTTATCATCATTGGAAAGTTCTGAATATATAAGTAACTAAACAAGAAGCTGTTCTGCTCTAGTGAGGAAATACTGTGGGGAACAAGAGGTAGTGGCTGCTTTCTGTGGGACCCACCATGTACTAATATTCCAAATTTCAGGGAAAATAACTTAATTTAACCATGTCCTTAACTTTTACTGGGTTGAGAGGTCAGACTTCATATCAACTAATCCAAGTGGTACTAATTAAAGGGTTCATCCATGACCAGGTTTATTTTGGGAACATTCATTATATGGCTCAATCACAGTTTTTAACCAGACCAGTTTCCCGGTCAAACCACATTTAATGAACTATTTTTCACAGGTTACCAAAGAAATATGCAAATTGACTGGTTTTATGAACTCCTCCATCTTAACCATACAAAGTTTATTAAACTTTTGCCAAATTTTCTTTTCTTTGGTTCTCAATTAAAAAGATCTTGAAACTTAACCCAGAAAAGGATGAACCGGATCAAAGCAGAGCAGTATTGGGTAATGTTTCTAAAGGTATATTTCAAATGAACAGAGCATATCTCAAGCTATACTAATATAGGGACCCACAAAGCAATTGGACTACCTGAAACCAAGTGTCACTGCTGACTCATCACGTCGGTATTATTTTTTCTCAAATACTTCTATGGCCAATTTTTCTAAGAAAAAAAAAATTTCCATGGCCCATTTTATTTGATAGAATATGCATAGTGATAATGTTACAATATCAACGGAGCCGGGGCCGTTACCACGTAGGAGCACAAGACAGTGTAGGAAAACCAGCACTCTTGAGGATTACGTGTGAAGCACAGCTGGTCAGCTTAGCTGGACATCTCAGTAGCTATAAAAAGGCATAAGCGGGAAGAAAGAATTTTCAATTTTGAAATATCTCAGAAATCTCTCTCTTCTAGAAATCTCAGGAGGCCTCTACCCTCGAAGTAGAGTTGTTCTTGTTTTCATAGTCGATTCAGATTTAATAATTTTTCGTTAGTTACTGTAATCTTTTTTTTGAACTTCAATTCAATACAATTCCTTGCTCTGTGCTAATTCAGTTGAATATTCAAGTCATTACAGATAAGTGCACATAAAACCACAGAACAACATGTGGCATTAATCCAACAACATTCAAGAGACATAATTTTCCTTCCTATTGTTAACTTGGCATCTAACAATACTAAAGAGACACAACTCTTCTTCCAACTGTCAACTTGGCGTCCAACAACACTCAAAAGACACAACTCTCCTTTCGACCACCAACTTGGCATCCAACAACATCCAGGAGAGACAACTCTCCTTCTGACCGCCAACTCAGCATCTAATAACACTCAAGAGACTTGGTTCTCCTTTTGACTGCCAACTCAACATCCAACAACGCCCAGATCTGAGGAACGGTTCTTTAACTGACTCAGGACTATGGGCCCTCCAAATCGGAGACAATGCTGAGCCTCGATTGGAAATTACGAATGATATCATTCAAATGATCGACGGGTCAAGCAAAGCAGATCACGAGCGCATGTGCCTACACTAAGCAAACATGCTTACGACAGTAAAAACTGTCCCACGTACATGCAAACCCACGTGCTTAAGTCTATTTTTAGGGCAAAAACATAATATTAAGTTGCATTTTGCATGCTTAATTTCACACAAAGCAGACGCCTATCTACACTATTGGATCATGTTCAAAGCGTATCAAAATGTACCGCCCTCCATAAACCACGTATACACCACTTATAGTATATGTATCAAATGTTGTACCCTCCCCACTCCACAAGCAAGCTATTCACGTCAGCAACACGATCGCCCATCTCACCAAGTCATCCGTCTATCTCAGATGCCTTGATCCCTTGGATTCTCCTCTTTTTGTCTATTTCTCTCTTTCATAAAAATCTCTTGTTCTCTTCTTTGTCAAGAACTGTACACTTCACACTCTATCTTACCGACTTAAGCATCAAAATGATTTCTGGATCAGCCGACCCTGCATGACCTTTCCACCTCTCCTTACAGTTGAAGGGCGTCGTAAAGCATCAACACGTAGGAAGAAATAATTTGTTAATTTACATAAGAGGACAGTTGCCAGACTACATTATCATTGTCCTTATGTTGTTTGTGGGTTAGTGGAGAGCAGAATTCCTAAAAAGAGATGGGATTCTGTACTGCAATGATGGGGTTGCTTTCCTTTTCAGGCTTTTGTAGTTTTGATTGTTTCTTTTCACACCATGAAATCTACCTTCTTTAAAGAAAAAAAAATTTCCTAATATCATCTATACTTATATGATTATAAAAATATTTCCTAAGTCCACTTAACTGATGGAAATTATTAAAATTGTTAAAATACAGTTTTACCTTTTATATTATAAATTAAAAAATTATATTGATTTACTAATTTGACATTTAAATCAAACTTATATTTTTTTGAAATTGAATCCTCTCCCGCGGCAGGAGATTCTCGCCGCTGATCCAAGGACTGGGGATCAGTCGGCCCGTCTACCAATACATTGGGAGGTGGGCCGGCTGAAATCCCACCCTTGGCCGGCAGCAGATGGGCGGAGAGGATTTTTATACTATTTTTTCTCTCTCTCTTTCCTTTTCACTCTCACCCAAACCCTAACCTCTAACGTCGGAGTCCTTTTTCCCACATCTTCTTCTTTGACGAATACGGGGATATTTTTCCCCAATATTCCATCATATATGAAACATTATCCTGCACCTCCAAGCACCACCATCCAATGGGATAACTTAAACTGTATCAATTTTCTTCCCTTCTCTTGTTTCTAATGAGAGCAGAATCCTTTCTCATTCTGACCACCTGCAACTCCAACATCAAATAGTAAAATCCTTTGTGGATTCCTGCCCTTGTGCATTCTTGCAACTCCAATGTTCACACCTGCAACTCCAACATCAAATAGTAAAATCCTTTGTGGATTCCTGCCCTTGTGCATTCTTGCAACTCCAATGTTCACATGACTTGCAACTTGAGAATTTTCATGCTCCATTTTCGTGGTATTTTCTTTTCGTTTTTTATTTGTTTCCCTCTGTTTCTATCACGAGCTCTCTCTCTCTCTCTCTCTCTCTCTTAAACTCAGACCACTGATCTTTCTCCACTATAGCAAGCTTAACGAACACCTTAGCAGCACCCTTCTTTGCTTCTCAATCTTCGCTATGAGGAACTCAATCATGGAAAGAATTAAATTGGTCAACATGTTACGACTCGAGACACTGCAAACTCCTTCGATCCCTGAATGATTGAACCACCATTAGCGTGTTTAGATGTAGAAATCTACAGCAATGTCAAGTTTGAGCAAATGATTTCAGTGGACTTCTTTGGGAATTCCTTCAAGTAGAACAGCATCTACAACCCAACCTATCACCCCTCATTTCTCTTATATTAAAAAAAAAAAAAATGAAAAAACAGGGACCGCCTCCATTTCTTTTGACTGAAAATGCCTATCAACAATTGGAATTTCTAGTTGAATCTCAGGAAGAGAGAAGGGAGAAGGATAAGGAAAGAAATCGGGAGAAAGGAAGAAAGAATGGAGAGAGACCGAAGCTAGAGAAGGCATTATTTGTAGAAAGGAAGTAAGAGGGCAGCCAGGGTTTCCAAAAGAGGAAAAGGCCGGACTTGGTTAAAAAAAAGAAGAAAAGATCAATCAAAGGAAAGAAAATCTGGAAAAGGAATGGAGAAAGGGTCTTTAGAAGAATGGAGTTACGGGGATTGGGAATGAGAAAAAAAAGAATTGAGAGAAAGGATCAAAATAAAAGGGCTGGGAAAGAACAAAAGAGGGGGGAAAAAAACGATGGTGTTGGATTCGGTTTCAGGAAGATGAGAAAGAAGAAAAACATAGAAGAAAGAGGAAGACAGCGAAAGAGAGAAGACTGAGAGAGTGAGAGGAAGAGAAAAGCGAGAATAAGAGCTGAGAGAGAGAGAGAAAAACATAGAAGAAAGAGGAAGACAGCGAAAGAGAGAAGACTGAGAAAGTGAGAGGAAGAGAAAAAGGAGAATAAGAGCTGTGGAGAGAGAAAAACATAGAAGAAAGAGGAAGACAGCGAAAGAGAGAAGACTGAGAAAGTGAGAGGAAGAGAAAAAGGAGAATAAGAGCTGTGAGAGAGAGAGAGAGAGAGAGAGAGATGAGAAGAGGGAGCGCAGCAAAGCAGATGCAGAAGAAAAAAATCGTGATCTTACCAAAGGAAATTTCTTTTTACTGGAAAATAGATTTTGGGGGTAGGGGTGCAAATCACATAAAGGGTATAATGGTCTTTTAAATTGGTTAAAAAGGTAGTATCGATCATGAAATATTTCAATGCAGCTGACATCAGCATTTAATGAGAATCTTGTGACAGAGTAGACTTTTTTTATTAGCACAACAAAATTTTTAAGTGATAAGTGATGTTTTTGTAATCTTGTGGATGTAGATGATGTTAGCAATCTTGTGGATGTAGAGAATTTTTTTTTTATTTAAACCTTAACTTCTGGCAAATATACCTTAAAATATTAATAATAATAATAATAAAATTGCAGTTTAATATAAAATATATATTTTGTAGGTTTTTTTTTTTTTTTTTGATAAAGATAAAATCTATTCAAGGTCACAAGAAATTACAATCGGGTTTGAATCATGATTCAAATCCTGTAACCATGAATCGAAAATAGGCCACACCACCATACCTGCCTCGGTGAGAGCCTTCCTAGCAAGGGCATGGACAATTCTATTACAAGCCCTTGGGACAAAGGAAAACAAACATCTTGAGAAGGATAATGAGAGTGATAGAATATCTCCCATAATAGAAAGAATAGAACTAGGACATCCTTCTCTTCGTGAGTTTAAAATCGTAAGAAGTTGACTGCAGTCTGATTTTACATCAATATGTTCCATCCTTGAAGAAATAGCATCAAATAGCACCAACCTGACAGCTAGTGCTTCACCTTCAATGATCTCCTAAAAAGAACATGAACTAGAGACAACTTTAAAAAATTCTCTCTTATCATGACAATAGTAGAAGTCTAATCCACCACTTGAGGATCCTAGAATAAATTCGCATCAGTGAAGATACTCATCAAAGGCACTCCATCTATAACCTCAATCGGCTTAGATGCAGGCAAAGGACAAGATCTATCATTTTTTTCATTGATGTTAAAATTGACATTTGCAAACTCCTTATAAGCCTCTACATCATGCTTGATGACCTTTATAAGAGTCCATATTAGACCTTCAATCTGAGCATCGTTCCTAGCTCTCTAAATCTACCAACAAATAAAAGAGGTTAGAAAAAACATTTGAGCACCATTTGACCTAAAGTCTTTAATAACCTCCCTCCATTGTTGCAACCATTGTCCCATGGTAAAGTTCTCATTCATAGGAGCCAACAATTCTGGTTTATTTATGGAAGTTACTCTGTAATGATAATCTATAATAGGTCTCTAGAACTAATTTCAGGCCGATTGAGGTGGGTCTCACGTGTAAATCAGTGTCCAAGTTGTAATTAATGTTGGTCTCTACAATCGTTCCACTATAGGTTATGGAACAATATTTTATTTTATTAATAGAGACAAAGATCTTGCATAGAAAATCAAGTCTTAATTATAATTTTTTTAATGTAAGTAAATAATGGGGAGAGGTTCTTTGGGGAGCAGTTTTTTAAAAAGATATTTTTGTGTTTGTTTGGATCATAGTTCCGAAATTTGGCCAAAATTTTGGATTTTGGCCGAAACCTCTTGGTTTTGATTAAATCCGAAACAAACCATGATGCCGGTACCTTTTTTGGACCGAATTTATAGTTTCGGCCAGAATTTCGGTCCAAAATCTTGATTCAATCGATATTTGAACAAAACCGGTTTGAACAAAAAGATTTTAACTATTTTAATTTATGAGCTAGGCCTAGGCCCATTACTGACGTTAGTCACTTTTTTTTTCTTTTTGGTAAAAGTGACGTTAGTCGCACCACCCAATCTATAGTGTACTTCGCTTTCCCAGCTATCTACTTTATAGCAACTAATTGTGTGGCAGCGAGATCATGAAGATTGGACAAGTTCTAGAGAATCCATCTATAGACCCATACTTGACTATAGAATGAGCTAAGCCCTAGACATATATTATGTCATTGTTATATGGTTCAGGGCCATACCTTAACCACATGTAAAAAGAGAGATATATTAACAAGATGTAATTATATAAGCTGTAATTTGAACAATTTAATTACACATTCTATCAAACTTAAAAACTATACTTTTATAACTATAACACAACATGATTGTATAAATTACCTAAATTTTGCTTTATTTAGTATGCATTATAGAATTAATTATATAATACATTATTAGATGTAAATTTTATTTTACTATTCAAATACAAGAGATTTGGATGCAAAATGTCTCTACACACAAAAGGGAAATGGAAAGCTTAATATTCACAGAGCAAAATGTCCCTACAATCAATCCTACACTACTAAAACCACCATTACTACAACAGCAAATAATTCTCCGGTTGGAGGAAATACATACGAAATTTTCGCTCAGGGCCTGTGGATACCACCCGTTGAGGGAATTGTCAGATGCCAATGATAGATCCAGAGAGACAACCACATACATACACAGCAACGTCAGCCAAGAAAGAAAGTGGGAAACCTCTGGCTTTGATTGCCCCACTTCATCCATCACCATCACCAAGATGCTCAATAAGAGCAGGGATATTCTTCTCTTTTTTCTGCTCTGATGCTCTCACTTTCTGTCCAATCTTGTGCTGCAGCTGTTCTTCAAAGAACAAAAAAATGTGATCTCTATTCTTTTCATATTTTCTTTCTTTTTTTTTTTTTTCTTTTTTTTTTCTTTTTTTTTCCCCCAACTTTTGTCCTGTTATTTCCTTTGGCTTTTGTTCCTGTTGCTGATGTTGGACGTGGTATAAGGAGGGATGTTGGAGATGCCATTCCTGTGGAGCTCAGAGAGTACGCTTTCGGTGGAGGGTGGCTTCAGTCCTAATGGCAGCGGCAGCCACGGTTTGCTTATTGCCTCTTTCACCACCCTGTCTACCTCATCCTCTGCCTGTTCAACATTCATAAGTCAGCTCAGCCCACATGAACACCAAAACATGATGTTATTCTAGTGCAAACCCATGGATATGTCTGTCATTATCTGTCACAACTCTAGGGATGGCCAAGGGGGAGAAGCAGATACTAGATGGGTTTTGCATTTGCATTGCATAATCCTACTCCAACCTTCAATCAAAAGAAAGCATGCATAGTGGGAGTAACTCATATAGCAAAAAAAGGTCCAAGGGTATTAGTATAAATATATGGGGTCACTGTAATTACTAATATACCCCTAGATACTTTCTCTGCCCATGAAGGAATTGGATTTACCGGATAAAGCTCAGAGGGAACTCTCTGCATGCTGCCTGGCTCTTGACCTGTGTCTGAACTGTGGAATCCTGGGGGATTCTGCACTCAATCCAAACCAAAACCTGCTCAACATTACAAGATTTGAGTCAAAACATTATACAGGAATCCATATCAGGATAGATACTCACTTGTGGAAAGGGGGACCATGGAACTTGTGGGGTGGGCATCGCAGGGCATCCCCACATATCAGCATGCATCTGAAACATGATCATGTTACATACATCAAAATGCAACATACACTATGATACATTGATCCTCAACTTTAGTTGGCAATAAATTTCCAATATTACCCTAGGATAAGTCTTCCAAGGCCAGCTCTCTGGAGGCCACCATGAGGGGAAGCCTGGATGACCATACATCTGATGACTGCTAGGATGGCCCCATACGGGGTAAATCTGACTGGTAGAGAAACCATGATTCAAATGGTATGGAGGGAAAGCCATGACAGGTTTTTGTGCATAAACCCTCTGAATGGTCTCCCTTGGATGATGCCATCTCCGATCATCTTCCTTTGGCACAATGTGCCTTCGATGGATTCGATACTTCTGCAAGACAACAACAGCAGCATAAGCCACTCATTGAGTTACTTCAACAAAATATGTATGGTGGTCCTCAATAACTGTACAACCGTACATTCATCAATTGTTGGACCACTTCCTGATGTGCTACATCAGTCCTAGTTATATCAGTTACCTACTTTCCCACATGTTAAGACTCTCTGCCCACCTGTCAAGTGTTAACCGTATCATCTTTTAGCTGTTTATATAAAGTTAATTATTCTACATTGGTCTAGAATGGACAGTTTGAGAAAGAACTAAGGAAAAAGAAATCAAGTTGTGCACACAAAGGAGGAGATAGATTTTGAAATCACAGATTCACAGCAGTTAATTGCACTGAAAATCAGCTTATAGCCATCATCCTCAAACCCAAATGAAGGAACTCTGACAATAACCTTTCAAATGAGTGAAAAAACAATAAAAACCATTCTAAGATATGGAAAATATTTTGGTGTGTTTTGAAATTCATTTCTTAAAGGTGTCTGATACTCTACTTTGTATGTATCCCCACATTCTAATGTGGTTATAGACATAGTTACCCCAGAAACCTGTTTCTCACAACCAAGTATTTCTGTTTTGAAGTTGAATATTTCTGGTTTAAAGAGTGTTTCACCCCGGAGAAGCTTAAGCATCCAGGTAAAGGAGCTATATTGCTCTTGAATATTTTTGAGGTGTACCGAAAGTGACTCCCCACGAGCTGACGTGCTCCTGTTTCTCTTCTAGAATTATTTTCCATAATCCAAAGATACTATTAAGCAGCTTCCTATACTAACCTGGAGGTGACTTGCCACATTATGTCTTGTCAAACCCTCGACCTTCATCAAGTCTAGAATTCGAGAAGGAATGGCCTGGTCGACCCCCAGTTGCTCAACTGCCTGCACAAATCGTTTGTGCAGTTCTGGAGTCCAGTCAACCTGAAAACACCAATAAATTAAAACAAAATTTATGAAAATTATCTTTCTCAAAGCTATTCAAATTTAAGGCCACAGCAGGAAGAATCAGACAACCGGTGGATAGCAGAGTAAAATAATGCTCTGTCCTACTAAATTCAGAACTTCCATGACCACAGCCTGAAAGCTTCCTGACTCTGCCAATTTATGATTTTTTTGCAAGATTTGGTCACTTGCCTCAGACCAACATTAAATTGGAATGTTAATGAACCACAAGAAAAGATCTTTAATACTCGAAATTCATACATCCAGTTTAGCCTTTATTAGGAATTAAACTAAACTACCTTTGTTTTTTTCTTGTTTACCCTGTTCCCACAAAAAGAAGGAAGGATAGATGTTTTCTTTGAGCTTCCATTCTCAACTCTAGCATCTCCTACCCTATCTTTATCATTTCGATGAGAAGAAATATTGCTCCCACTGTTAGAACCATCAGGTGAGTCGTCCTCCTCTTTTAACCCAACACCTTCGGCCCTTGGTACTAGATCCACTTTACTAGTCGTTTCCTCAGCTAGATTGCCACAAGTAATGTCGACAGATTTCGAATCCTCTTCTTGATCCCCAGGCTCTTTCTCCATTGAGCAGTTAGGTTGGTCTTGACAGTCACCATCATCCAACAATCTTCCCCCATGTTTCAATTGGGGGGTTGAAGGTGCTTGGAACCTATCACTAGCTGCTGACTGCTCATTGTCAAGCTTGTGGGCCTGAGCTTCACCTTCTGCTTCCAACAGGTTTTCATTCTCTGGGTTCATGGTTTCCACTTGGAGCTGAGGCCTGGAAACTGTTGTATCTTTAGCGGGCTTCAGTGATTTGGAGATGCCTGTTTCTCCTGCATTGAAGGCCTGTTCAGGACTAATAGTCTCAGAAAATTTCCAAGTTCCAGTTTATAGCATTACGACTCAACTATATTTCCACAACAGTAGTATCTTAGACTATCCAAACCCAAAGAATTAAATGGTCCAGTAGTTAAATCACACCTTATGAACCACATGCTGCCAAATGTTGTTCAATTTGTCTTCAGATAGTGGTTTTTGAAGGAACTCTGCTGCACCAAGCTGACAGTTTTTGTGCAAATTCAAGACATAAATAAGGAAAAACGCCATTTGCATGCAAGTGTAAGTGCATCTATAAAGAGTGTGTGTGAGGACTGAGGACAGCCTCCAAGTAACAAGTGTATATGTGAATGGAGCTACTGCATATTATAGGTGTGCCTGTGAGTTGAGAGGACAGATTAGTAAACTTACTGCAATGCACTTCATCATGGTGCTTAAGCAATGGCTATTTGATGTCACTGCAACAGAAAATTTTATCCATCATATTAACAGCTGAGTGATTAAGACAATGAATGCTTAGTTCTGAAGACAATAAATGGTGATAAAATAAACCAATTATTACAGTAAAATTTAACATTAAGGTGAAAAGTAAAAGGTTTATTGAATCTAAGTTGGAATTGCTACGAGGGTATTGAGCACACTTACTGATGGTGGGAAGGTCCTTGGCACTCTCAAGAAACTTGAAACTCCCATTGCTATTGCCTGTGCTTACCTGTACCCACAGATGCATTTCAAGATGGGCACTTCGTAAAGCAACTTGTGATTATGTATTTAATTAGGCAAGCGATAAAAGTTGCAGTTTTATTTGAAATTAAAGCACCTCACCTCGACTATGGCAACATGGAAGCACTCAGTTCTGTTTGAAATTGCTGTCAATGCTTCATTCTCGTTGCAGAATGTGAAAACTGCATACAGAACGCATGATAAACCATTATGGAATAAAATCAGAGCAAGACGTAAAAGAAGGCTCCCTCACTCCACTCCAAACTCACAATCAACTGGCTTCATTCAATCTATGCCTCAGAAGATATTGAATAAGTGGATGAGGACAAACATTTGAATTGACATTTATCAGGATATTCCAAGAACTTTAACAGAGGATCAAAACAAAGGAAATCAATCCCAGATGACAATAGATGAGAGAAACTGAAAAATTAGAGAGATGGATAGCAGGGATTTACTCTTAAAATGACTATATTCTGTCGATTTAGTTGACAGTATGACTGCATCAAACTTCCTGTCCTATTTTAGCACTCAGAAGTTATTGGATTCCACAAAATGAACATGATAAAGATCAAAGGTACAAACTGTTCAAGAAGGATATCAACTCAGGGCAATGGTGCGAGGGAACTTGACATTTTTTAAATAATATGCTCACAAATAAATAGGCTTTTAAATTCCTGATAGCCAACAAACAAAATGTCTCTTAGAAAAATTAACAAGTTTTATTGTCTCAAACTTTAATCCAGAAATCTACTTATCGACACTTCAACCATAACAAGCAAGAATATTCTTCATGAAGTAGAAAGGATACATTTTTTTCTAGTACATAAATATTTACTAAAATTCAAGATCGTGGCTTCTACAAAAAATAATATGGACTAAATGCTATGAGGAACTAGAAGACACCTTCAATTAAATGCAAGCATTATCCATACCCAGAAAAGTCAAGTGAGACAGGAGAAAGAAGAGGGAGAAATTCCAAGTTTCAAACTTGGACAATAAAAGTTCTTCATCTAAAGCAATGAAAAGAAGGGGGATTTGGAAGGTCACTAACCAATATAGTCCATTTTTTCAAGTCTGGATCGTATCTCAGAAGCCGAGTCAGTGTCTTCGTCAAGGAGAAGAACCCTGAGGCCTTTAGGAAAATCCTTCCAGCCCTGTAGATCATCAGCAGTGCAAACCATAGTTGATTTGGCATCCTTTCAGGCTATCCAGGAGTTTAGGAGATCACCACTTGTCAACATTGTGTTCTGATACTGCAAGATCCAGATCATATAATCCTGCACGAAGGCAAATCCCATCAAAGTTAGAAGAACCAACAAATCAGTGATAAACTGATTCAGCAAACAAATGGCGCTGATGAATTACTGAAGAGAATTTAAGACAAATCAGATAACCTCAGTCGTATTTTTAATAAGATTAAAAAAAAGAAAAGAAAAGACTTAGACTACGAAATTAATCAGTAGTCCATGCGTTCTTGGTTCTTCAGGGGATCCATATGTAGAACCTGTTTAAAGAATAAGAAGAGACGGAAATTTTATATGCAAACGACAGTTACATAAACCATAATTTGGGGGAAACCCATTTAAAATTACGAGACAGAAAACAGAGGAACAGACAAAGATGAAAATCCCAAATATTAAAAAACACCGAAAGGTAATAATAATAATAAAAAAAAAAGTCAAACAAAGTCTTCCAATCTTCATGAAAGAGAAGAATAATGCTTAAACCAACTGCTAAAACCCAACTGAAAAAATTCATAGCTGAATCTCAAAACAACCGACATACAGCATTAATAAAGAATAAGGGGGAAAAAAATAAAAGCAAAGAAAAAAGAACCGACTATGGAGAGAAGCCAGTGAGAGTAAAGATCCAGCAAGCTCAAAACCCATAAACAGCATTCATTACCTATGGTGCAAAGAAGGGAAGAGGTTCTTCTCTGCTTAATCGTCTTCTTCCTGTTGTAAATACAAATAGAATGGACTGAGAGGAACGAGTTTTCGTGCAGCTTCCGGTGCGTTATACGTACGGTCGCTGTCTGTTGTTTTGGACCGCAGAATATGTAAAGGCTCCCTCCAAAAGGCGAAAAATTAGTCCACCCAACTCGTTCACTGAATCCAGGAAAAGTAAAACTGTTATCCAAATTGGGAATTGGATCAAAATGTGCTTAGATTGTGATTGAATTATTTCCTTGTTAACAGTAAATCCAAACCGGCTTGACCAACCAAACTAGTTTGGTAAGTAATGTAGGATTGTTACCATCAAAAGGACTGGTTATGAAGATACATCACTCACTATCATTGGAGTTGGTCACAACTCACAAGACTCACAACCCACAACCCATTTGAGATGTCTACCAACTTGTATGGTGATGAGTTAAGTTAGCTATCCTTTAAACATAAAGGGGTCTCACTCTCACAGTCTCACTTCTTTCAACTCCATAGACCCAAAAGAAAACACCCCAAGCGTCAAAGCCACCTGGCCTCAACTTGGAAGCCCTCCACTAAGCCTATGTATGTTTGCATGTTATGAAAAGAAGAAAAAGAATGAAAATTTTCCGAAAGGGAGAGAACCGACTCTCTTTCACGCCCTTGTTTAGAACAACAGTTGCCATCACTCTGAGAACTGGTATTGCCCTATCAAGCCACATCCGTGTTCATTAAATCCCACCCACTCCCCATTGGCCCACCTATAGGTGGTGGTGGGTTATGGCCTGAAAAAAAAGAAAAAGAAAAAAAAAAGAAAAATGGTCCAATAAACAAAAGGGACTCCAATAACTAACACTGTATATTAAGTTCAGAACCTATGTCCAATACCACAGCTCCAAATCACCATTTCTAGCTCAAAGTTTTCAATCATTTATGCGCCCAACAACTTTTTCATGTTGTCCTTATCATTGGGGAACATCTTTTTCAAACCACTTCTTTGTACAAGGATTAGGCATAATGATCTATCTATCTATCAAATTGTTAGAACTGGAGGATTCACCAAAAACCAATGAATTCTAAATTCATCTGACTGCTGTTTACTGCATCCGAATCGTCTCCCTCCAATTGGTATGGCAATTGGAGTCGACATTTGACCGTCGTCTGATGGGAGAAAAAGAGTTACAGGTTCATTAATCTTTCAGTTAGTGGAAACATCACAAAGACATGCATGACAGACGGGTAAAGATCCAAAGTTTGATCCATTCAACTTTGAATCTTTGAACTTGGAAATGAAGAATATGCATTTATATCATATTGATTTTCACCTGTCCACAAAAACTAAGATATGTCAACAAAGCGATCTGTTTTTATCTTTAAATGAACAACACTTGTTCATATCGTGACTTTAAGCTAAGCAGTCCCCTTGCAATCAATAATTTCCATATATGCATACATTTATCACAATCCGAAGAATGATAATGATATGATACTTATCCCCTCTTACTTTTCTAGTAATGGTGGAAAGCCCACATGAAAGTGTGGATTTGATAGCTCCCTCTAAATCTCTGTCCCCAGCCTTCTCATTTTATGTAAAGACAGAGAAAAGTTGAGTCATTTTCAGTAGTGAGCATGTCAAACCAAAATTTAATTTCATCCCTCAATATGGATGACTAATGCAGATAAACCAACTTCTTATTCCCTTCATCCCAAAGAAACCTCTAGCAGCACTTTTCCTCCTCCCAACTATCTACATATGTTCTTTATTTAAAATTAAAAGAAATTCTGTATAAACTTTTAGTAGTTAGTCTTCTTTTGCAAATTGCTTTGTCAAATTATGCAATTTTCTTCTAGTTTAGAAAGATTATATACAGCTTTAACTATGATTTGCTATTAAGTCCTAAATTTATTTATTTATTTTGAATGGGTTGTGAACCTTGTGGTACCCCACTTGTTCCCCCAGCACATAGATTTTGGCCTTGGTTATAAGGCCCTCATAATGGGTTAGGTTTACATTTATCATCCATATGTCCCATGTGACTGGTGGATGGGTGGACTCATGTTGCAATATATCCGAGAAAACTTTTTATGGGTTTCTGCTAGACATGAGCCCCAAGAAAGTTGTGGAATGTAGATTTGGGAAAAAAAAATCTATAAAATGATTATCTAAGTTGCGTGGTAAGTACAGACTTAAAAATTAAAATAATCCATTTTAGCTTGGATTACAAAATACTTAATTTAAAAAAAAAATTTACAGCATTTTTGGTTTTTATCCTCACATACATTAAAAAAAAAAGGCTTTAAAATGAACAAAAGCAAAATGAAACTTTTTTGGCTTGAAGGATGAAAATTCCATTGTCTTGCGTAAAATAGTATTAAAATCCATAAATGGGTAATAGTGTTATATCAAGCAGGTGAGTGATGTTGTTAGTGGTTGGGTTGTTTTTGGTTCCAATCATTAGGGGGTTTATGTATTTAAGTTTAGAACCGAGCTAAACCAAAAAAAAAAAAAAAAAAAAAAACCAATTATGACCGTTTTGAATCAAAATTGGGAATTGATTTGAAGGATTAGGTATTTTATTTATTATTCATTCTCTTAAATAGGCCTTAAATTTCATTGATTTTTAGTCTACTTTTACCAATGGGCCAACTATATGGGCCCAAAAAAAAACACTTTATGTTGGGTTATTAAACAGTTTTCTGGTCTAACCGATAAGGACCATTTAACCGGAACTGATTAAGAAATACAAAGACCAAACTGATTATAATGTCCCTTGCTTGTCATGGTTGGACTTATGATTATTGCTCATTTTTCAAGTTAACCAACATGTGTTTCTCTTGAGTTCTGATTACATTTCAAATAATATTTCCCTCATTATTACAAAATGAAGCTTTATCTTCTTCCTTTCAAAGTGCAAAATCATTAAGGTTACGCATGTGTGAAAAATGGGCCACACATATGTGGGAATAAGACCCGGCCCATTCCAAGCTGAATTGGTCAATTCGGTCGATCTGCACTCAGAGTCCTCAAATCTTGTACACAGACTTGTCCATAAAACCTGGTCCCATGAATGAAAGTCAAGTTTTTGAAAAATATTTTCTCATGAAACAAACAGAGTTGAAGGGGCATTTTGGTACATCCAATGAATATTGATGTAATTTATGCAAATGCATAATAATATAATTGGAAAAAATAAAAATTAAACAGCAATGGTTCTCCCGTTTGATAAAACTTTTGTTTCTGGATTCTGATTCAAATTTGGATTCTACTCCAAGTTACTTCAGGATTATTTTAGAGTAGAAACTTATTTGATAACGCAGTGGTGGTGGTGGTGGTGGCAGTGGTGGTGGTGGAGGTGGCGATGGCAGTGGCGGTGGCTGTGGTGGTGGTGGGTAATGGCAATGGTGGGTGGTGGGTGGTGGTGGCGGTGGTTGTGGTGGTGGCGAAGGTGGTGGTGGTGGTGGTGGTGGCGGTGGCGGTGGTAGTGGCAGTGGTGGTGGTGGTGGTGGAGGTGATGGTGTTGGTGGTGGTGGTAGAGGTGGTGGTGGTAGATGTGGGTGGTGGATGGTGGCGGTGGTGGTGGTTGTGGTGGCGGTGGTGGGTGGTGGCGATGGTGGTGGTAGTGGTGGTGGTCAAGTGAGAGTCATGTGAGAATTGACTCTTTTCTTTCTTCTAAAAAGTTAATCCAATAGCTTGGAACAAGTATTTATGACTCCAAAATGTTGGATTTTGAAGCCATTTTGAATTTGGTTCACTCTATGGGAGTTGGAATCCAATTGGACTTATCAAACGCGCTTCAATTCCAAAATGGCTCTCTGGGAATTAGAATCTATAGAATCTAGAAACAGAAGTTTTATCAAACAGGCCCTTGGTTGGCTGTAAAACTTCCTATATATGAAATGATCTACCATTTGATAAACGGACAACCCCCATGCAACCAAGCAATGGCTGATCTAGACAACCGTTGCCTTGACTCTAATAAGGGCATGGTAGTTTGATTGTTGCACAGTTAAAGCGTCAAAGGATGTGCGAACACACGATGATAATTGTAATGAAGGTTCAACCTTCCAATAAATGGTTTGACAAATACTTGAATCACAATTTGGCTGAATGAGCCACCATTTTTTATATGTTCTAGACAAAGGGCCCGGGGTACACTTATGCATCTATCATCATCTCTCCACAGAGCTCAAAATGGATGATTTATACAAAGAAGTTTTTCTAACAATCCCAAAAAAAAAAAAAAAAAAAAAAAAAAAAAAAAGGCTACATGCTGATAAAATATTTATTTGAGTTAAACTGAGTAAGAAAGATGTTCAGGGCTTGAGTCAGTCATAATGCAGGCTCTCCATGTGGTTTATTTTGAGCAACATGGCACTTCTGGAGCCATGTGATTCTGGGGTCATTGATCCCACATGGGCACAACTACAGTCTACGGGTAGAAAGTTATCAAAATCCAAGATTCCAACTCCCAGAATTTGAACACCTTCTTTTTTCAAACCATAAGAAGGTCAAATCCTAAGGCTTAAATCATCAATCAGGGTGCTTTTGGAGTGTTGGCTACCAAAATTAGGTTAATCATTCATTAGCTGGAAAATTGAGAAGAGTTCAGTTGCACATACGTGTATTTTCTACGAGATTCTATCACCATTCATATCTAATGAATCCCAAATTTCCGAGATGACCACACTCCTCATAGACAGTGATAAAACCCCATGAAGAGTACCCGTATGAATTGAAATATCCAAGTACTAGGCATACTGACATCTGTTGAATCCAGTGGTCTTTGAATCAGCATAATGGGTGGTCACACCAGTTTTGTGCCTTTGTATGAAAGATATCTCCAGATCTCAGGAGCATGTTCATATATTGGATATTTCATTTTGTATTCTTTTATTACTGTTTTAGCATTGGATATGTCTTAAGGGTATTTTAGTCATTGTACCTCATTCTTTCCTTAGAATGACATGAAGAGCAGAAGAAGCTCTCTATACAGTTGAAAAGTCAGATCGAGAGAACCATCATTTGAATCATTCTTGTTGTCGGTGGAATCCGTTCAACTTCTCCGATCCTGCCACGTAGATGGAACACCTACACAACAAGAAGAGAGGCGGGATATACCCTGGGGCCACTCCGATGCTAAAGTTAGGAACCTCCAAGGACATGCAGAATGGAGCTCTTAGTGATACACTAGAACTCCTTGAAGATGGGGGCTCCTTGAGATGTTGGCACCACCACCATCTTCCCTTCCTCTCTGGAGAAGTGAGATACTAAAACTGTAAAGAGAATAAAATGCCAGAGGATTAATATCTGGTTAGGATGCTTTTCTTATGGCATAGATATTCTTTTTTTCTCTCCTCTTTTCTGCTATTGAGATCATTTTGCTATATATAGGTCCCCGAGGAAGCTTTCCAGACAAGCCTTTCCACACCTACCACCATCTCAATCACCAGCCTCTTAGGAAACAGTAGGTTTGATAGGTTACGACCTCTTAGGGCAGCGCTGAAACGTCTTTTCAGTAGCTTACGACCTCCCTTGGTCTTCTTCGACCCCCTTATAGTCTACGTCCTCCATATTTTTTGATGCTTATCTCTGCCCTTACACTTTTATCGAGTGTCAATCATGCTTTTGGTAGGTTCAGTCCATGATATGGTGATCAGACCAGTCAAATCGACCTACTTGGCATTTATGGTTGGTGTCAGTATTTATGAGCATTAATGGTGGTCCATTAAAATGCCTAGCTACCTCCATCAACCGGTCCCATCATGTCAGGATCACCCTAGGGGGTCGAACATGAATTTCTTTTTCGGACATCTCTTATTCTCATTCCTTGCCCCTTACATGTATGCCACGTGTCCTTTTCTCCAGGATCATCTTTCATTCCCCATTGACGATTAGATTTGTACCCATTATGATTTTCTCCTAACAATTCTCATGGAAAAAAAGAGAGTAGATAACTCTTTGTAATTCTGAAGTCAAAAGTTCAAATGATGGTACACACCAAACAACCACAGCAAAAACAGTTAGATCGAGAGTCCCCTTTGCTCCTCTGATTTGCAACAAGGAAGAAACAAAGATTTCTCAAGATCTACGATTTTTTTTTTGTTTTGGTGTTTTTCATTTGGTAGATTTGTACATCTTGCTACAAGAGACGAGCTTCATAGATCGAAGAGTATTCACAGCTGATCCAAAAGAGGTAGGAGGAATCGGCATAATGAGAATCGGGGTCAACTGATTCCGGTCCAATTCCTGAAACCATGATATGACTATGGCTGGAAGATGCTGTTCACAAAATGTAAACTTAAAAAATACTCTTTCTACCTGTTTAACAACGAAAATCTTTACTCTGACCCCCTCCCCTCCCCTCCCCTCCCCTCCCCTCCCCTCGTGGTAAAAAAAACTAGTCTCACTTCTCAATCCTCCTTCCAACTTTGTATAAGGAGAAAAGAAGGCCAGTAACTCTCTCCAAAGCACTGTGAAATCAAATGCAAGTGGCAATCTGACCCTTTTCACTATTCACTGTCATGGCATTTGCTAGGATCTAGTCTGGTTTGGAAATAATCAAGCCTGGCCTTCATAATATGGTCAGGCTGACGTGCTATGACAGCTATATCACGCAACCAGTGTATGAGTGTATCCTTGCTTAGTTAGCCCAAGAGAAACCTCACTTTCAAACTCAGCTTATAACTTCTAAAACCAAATAGGCCCAGCCCCAAGCTTTACTTTGCTGCGTTCAAAGTCCCAAAAACTAAAAAATTTGGCCAAACTTGCCTGGCCTACTGACCTAAGGTTGGTCCACCCCAGCCAGCAGTCATATCCATATCAAAGAGGATTCAACAAGAAAACTGAAAATCCACCAGCAATGGTAGTCCTACTCCCTCCTATGGATATCATGCCAACGAACATAAGCACCAGTTTAGAGTCTTGGGTCTTCTTTTTTTTTTTTTGAATTAAGTGGAGTCTTGGGTCTTGGTTATGCAAATTCTCCATGGTGTTAGGATTTTGTCTGATCCAAGTCATAACCTGATTGTCAAATTCCTGAACCCAAATAAAGGGGAAAAGGAGGTGGAAAAAAAACAAAAAAAAACTCGTTGGATTAATTTTGTGCTGTACATAATAAAGTTAACCTACGTATCTATAAATGGCCCATGCCATAATGATAAGATCAATATTAGCAACATATGAACCTAAGAAAGAGATTCCCCCCTTTTCTTTTTGGGGGATTAAATGAGGAAGAGAATACCTGAACCTATACTAGGGAAGAATTTAATATATTCTTGTATAACAAGCATGCTTCCATGGTTTCCTCATTGCATGGCTCATTCTGATAATTATACACCATTACTGTCACTTCCAACCCAATACTGTTTGACAGCAACCAGTATCTTCTCTGACAAAAGGGGTCCGTCTTCATGATCGAACATCTTGGTGTCCCATCTCATTCCACTCGCTACCTTCTTCACCTTGTTCAAGACAAAAACATTGTCCCGGAATATAACTGCCCCTTCTGGGCGTAATATCCGGTCCATCTCAAGAAGGATGTCTTCCATCTTGCACCTGTTAGATTAATTTGATCATTATAAAAAGATATGAAAGGAAGCATATTTTTGACTCCTTAAATCAGTTTTATTCTCCATGAAAGAGCCTCAGAACAAAACCAATTCAAAAATAAAAACAAAAAATAAGATGAATACCAGGAGAAAATGTTCTCATGAAAATATGATGCAGCCAAAAAAGAAAAAAATTATATGACCTTTGATCTTTGAAAGAATCTCTTAGAAAGTTACCTAGTATTTTTAACTACGTTGACAGTCAGCATACAGTTAACATTTTCAGTATGCTATAGCCTAAAGCCCACCATTTGAATGACTTGAAGCAAAATCACTAGAAGTTTGACCATTCAGACCAATTTGGTAAACATCTGTAAAGTAATAAGATTTTCATTGCCCATTTCATATGTTTCTGAGCTATGGTAAAAAGAAACTGCAGATGGCTGAATGGTACATATCATATTCATGAAAGCCCCACAAGTTGTGGATCAGTGGCCAGTTGCATGGGTAAGGAACTTTCCTCTTAATTCCAAGAAAAAGTATCCTTGATATCCCACCCCACTTTTTTTTCCCTCTAGTCATCCAGCACCATAGATGTTTGCCAAACATACAGAACAGAAGAGATAAGTAGTTCTATTATTGCCCTCCTTACTCCCCAGAAGAAATTTTCCCTTTGTAGAAATAAGTCAAGGTGGCCAAAAACTAGACCATCATAAGGATATAAGTAGCATTCCCATTTTTTTATTATTTTTTTTCTCGGTAAACTACCTTCTATTCATTTTGGAGAATAAAAAGGGATTGAACATGTTGCAACTGATTCATTTCCATGTATAAATCAGAAACAGAAAATGTGTAGTCACCTATAATAAGTGCTTTGTATTAACTGTTAATGCAAAAAAAAAAACTGAAACTATGGAGATCCTGTATCCAATTTCTATGCCTAAAAAAAAAAACATTTGTAATGCCTTGAACTATTTAATTATTGCAGCCAGAAGCTAAACCAAATGCTATTAGTTTACTACATTCAGCAAGAGAGAGAACCAACTTACTTGTCCTGGTACAAGCTGAATATGCCAGAAGCATGAATGAGATCATATGCCCTAGGGTAAGTGGAGAAGGCTTCACACCTGAAAGAATATGTCATTACAGATTAAGTCCAGAGTTTCAATTTTCATGCATGAATCCTTAATGTGCAGCCTACAACAACTAAAGAAAAATCAGATATGCTGAAGTATGATAAAGATAACATCAAGATTAAAATCCAAACAGCAACTCTTCCCAATAAAAATGAAATTTAAGTGCAGACAGTAAAGAGGGGGGAAAAAGTACCAGTCATGATATATTCCAATCAATCCCCTCTCATATATAACTCCCAAAGTGTTTTTGTCCGCAATAGTGGGAACAACATTCATTACCCATGATTTTGGTGATTCAAGCGCTGCAGCAAAACCTCCAAGCCCAGCATTCATATCCATCATGTTCCTATACCTTCCGGTTCCAATAAATTGATTGATCCTTTTATAAGAATTTACATGCTTCTTCCACAACCTACTGTCTTCCTGATAAGATTCTGCATTAACTCCTGGAACAAATCCCTTAGTTATTCTAGGAGGGACAGCAAAAAGTCTAACTGGGAATCTCTTTAACTCCCCTCCAGCTACTTCTTTTGGACTGTTGACCACAGGCCAAGGGGTTATGCATGCATTCATTTTCTTGTACCTAGAATAGAATACAAAAGTCATAGATATATAAGAATCCCTAATGCTGATTTGAGAGCTTTTAGAAAGCAATTTTACATGGATACAAGAGATGAAACTCCTCAGTATTCTTGTAGACTTCATAATCATGGCAGAAAGATCCAACGGAGTAGGTCTACACAAAGGAAAGTTCTTAGCATAATATGACAAGAAAAAAATAATAATAATATGCACAAATCATCACTACTTTGACCACTCCCACCCTTTTTTTTTAAAAAATAGAAAAAGAAAAAGGAAGACTAAAATTATTCCCTTCTGTTATTGATGTCTGAAATGGACAAGCAAATACCAAATGACCATTACCATCTCCTACTTGAAACCACAAATGTTCTACCAAAAGATTTTTTTTTTTTTTGAAAAACGCAATCATGTTGTGAGTCTGAGTGTTCTAGTCATAGTAAGGCGTTGGAGGCTTGACAGGGCGCCCGCCTAGGCAACCAAGGTGTTCAATTTTCTAAGGCGTTACAAGGCCTCTTGGGCACCGAGGCGACGCCTTTATGGTTCTAGTTGTTATCTTTTTCTTTTTTTCTTTTTTTTTCCTTTTTTTTTTCTTTTTTTTTCTTTTTTAAATCACAGTTTTCTCATTCACCAAAGAATAAACAATCGCTGCCATCATCTTACTCAGTTTCACCATGCTAGCAAAAATTTTGTCTCTAAAAATTCAAGCTCATATGAATAACTATCTAGTTAACAACAACTTCACCGCAGAATCAAATTTATCCATGAGCCTTTAGAAAGGAGTACCAAGGGTTCCAATTCTCCTGTGAAAAATCTATCCCTAACCATCGGTCACCAATATGGGGTAACAATTTTGTTTTCTGCCCCATCCAACTGAAGTGAGCCATCCCAGAAGTGCCCAGGCTTCAGACAAAAATCTCATGTCTAAAATCTCTGCGTGTGTGTTTTGTCTCCAATTAATTTAAGTTACTAATTATCTTCATCCGCGTTGTGGGGGTAAGACTGTACATTCTGCCCTCCCCAGACCCTGTCATAACGAGAGCCTCAGTGCATTGGGATGCTCTTTTATTATCTTTGTCTACATTGTAAGTTATAGTAAATGGGAATATAACAACACAAAAACTTGTATTTTGGCTGTAATTATTCAACAAATATGTAAGTCCAAACCCCAGCAATGGCATTGTTGGCCTTGTTTAAACCTCAATATGTACATTCTTTAAATAATCCAAAAAATAAAAAGGGTTCTATTATCTATGTATACAAAACAAAATCTGTGCACCTACAACAAATTAATGTTTTAATTCAGATATGGACAGATCTGAACCAGTATGAAGATATGAAATAAAATCTGAGGGCAGCCACTTTATGCAAAAAATGCTGAAGGTTAGGACCAACTCAAGTCCACCCTTCCCAGGAACCTGAGAAGGTGACACTTGCACCAGATAATGGCACTTTAAATTGGACACAGACACGAGTCTATCCAGTCTAGAGTCCAGGCTCAAATTAACACACCAAAATCATAATACCAGACAGCCAACCCATTGTCCAACCATGAACCAATTTTGCCACCCTAGTAATGCACCAATGTCAAGAAGTCAATACAGTGAAAAAAGAAAGCTCACCAGACATCATCAGCATTTGTTGATTCGCAGAAACTGGTGGATTTTATATCACAAGATTCAGAATTCAGTTTCTTTCTCCAGATGGCAATGTCTCCCCGCTCATATTTCTTCTCCCAGCAAAGAAGTTCAGCGAACTGTTCGATCCTTTGTTGCTCCTCCTGGAGGTCCTCCTTAGACCGGTTCCATGTCTTATGGTAGGTCTTCCAGTTAATGGGAGGGCCAGACAGGATCCAGTATCCACCAGGTCTGAGAACTCGATCTACTTCCATCAGGTACATTCCATCTGCATGCAGAAGAGTTTCTGGTCAGAGAACTTGACTTAAATCTTTTTCCCCACTATAACAAATGCCATTTAAGAATAGGCCTACAAAGCACAAGATTACAACAAAATGGCAGAAATAACGTGAAGGGAACTCAAAAAGAAGAAAAAAAATCACAGGATGTGGCTGAAAGTATAGATTCCCTCATTGCCATCATTGGCCAAATTCAGCTTTGCAGAAGTTGAGTCGGCCAAAATCGGCCTGTCATGGACTCGTAAGACAACAGAGCCCCCCGGGCATCAAAATTTATAGGAAAATTCCATCAAATCTTCTTGGTAGAGAAATTTGGCTTCTCAAGGGGGAAATATAGAGAAAAAAAAAATGTCCACCAAGCTGTTGAAATCTCAATACAATTTCAAAAGAACTTGGAGAAGAATCAGAAAGACAACTTTTCTTGTTATATAGATGATAATTGTGCAGAAATTGGACCCCCCCTCCAACTTCATTATACTTGAGCTTTTGAAACTATCCACATTTTTTTTTTTAAAGTAGGAGGAATATTAACGAAGACACTGTTTTATATCTTTAAGATGATATAAGAAATATGAAAAAAAGAGAGAAAAAAAAGAGCATAAGCTAAAATTCCAGGAAGACATAAAATGGCATTACCATTTGATGCCCATGGTATCAAACAACGAGAACAATGTGCCATATCGAAGGCTCCTAATGGGTATGGAAGCTGTATGGTACCAAGTACACCAATAACAGCAGGTACACCTCGCTCCAAAGCAAACTGTACTTGCGCTTCATGATTGTCCCGTGGTGCAAACGACATAGTTATTACATTTCTCTTCCAAAGGTACGCAGCCCAGCTTGCAACCTATAATCATGCTTGAGTTAGTCAGTCCAGCAACCATCAATGAGGAGGTCATCAACTGAGATAGAGAAGATTAAAAGAGTTCAGACTAAAAATCAACAATTACTATTAACTGAAACACAAAATAAAAATAAAGAAAGATTGGCTAAGAACCCACACATATATTCAGTTTATACCATTACTTCCATATGTTAGATATACATGCAATGAGCCAGGCTCCACTATATATAGATCTCAGGAGATAATATTAAGTCAAAACTCAACTAAGTCTGCTGCTAAACATAATTTTCCTAGATTGCATTCACTGAAATGGCCAGAATTAATCAAAGTCAGATTCTTAATAAATGGTGTGTCATCAGTTGAACCTTTTCTACACATCTCTGTGCTAGTTGTGAAACGATATAGAAATGGAAGTATCCATATGTTGAACCTTTTCTCCACAACTCGAGGGCAAGGTTCCTTGCCACTGTAAGACCCATGTTGTCAAGGATCAGTCCAGTCTCAGTCAAAATCATATGAATTAGGTTGGAGATTTATCTGCTTCTCCAGGTGGATTGAAATTGGCTTGTCTGAGCCCGACACTAGATCGGGCAATCCATTTCAACCCAGAAGACCTGCCTGGACCAATCTGGTCACATTCACCAGCACTGATCCTTGAGGCAATGGTACTTACATAACCTGCATCATTAAGACTGTATAGATACATAAATGCAACATTAAAAGGAGGCAAAGTTCAAATTATGAAGTATGAATTAAAAAGCTGACTATCCAATGAGAAAATGACTGGTGCTCTATGCTACAATGGTAAAGCCTTGAATTCCTATGGTGATGAAAAGGAACTTGAGTATGAAGAACCAACGTACTCCACAACCCGTATCCAGCGCAGTTCTAACAGTGCTGTCAGAAAATGGGATCACCGATGCAAGCTCATCAATGTAAGCATCTGATCCTTGAGGAAACATTGTTCCTCCACCGGGAAACTTGAACACATTACCCTGAAACTGTACCCAGTTCTGGGCAGCCTTCTCAACTGCTAGACTCTTGTAAGGAACATTTGCGTAGTGTACATAATCACGACTCTTTGGCCACGGAAATGGAGTCATGTATCCTTTGGGTGCTGGAATAAGACAATGCAGTTTTTCATCTTCCGATGGACAATGTCTTTCTCTATAGATCATATTCTCCCGTGGGAAGGTCATTGCACGTTTTTGGTCCTGACATGGGGAATAATCAGTGTACTGGATGTGACAGGGAGGAAACACCTTGGCTTCAGGCTCAGAAAAGTCTAAAGTTCCACCATCATTGTGGTGGGTCTCAAAACTCAAACCATCCAAGATGCCACAATCTGTCTGCTTAATAATCTCCAATGCTATGGTATCTCCCTTTCCAGAACCACTTTTCTTCCATATCCCCAGTAGATAAAATAAGCCGCAAAGACCTATAACAATGAATTTATGCTTTAAGCTCCGAGCCCTACTGCCTCCTGAGTTTACTTTTGAACCCATGATTTGCTTGGAATGGTTACTGGTTTGCTGTATTCTGCGAGGAAGTTAGAAGGCAGCAAATAACAGGTTATAATGCATATATAGTCTATGTGAAAGAGCATATAGATTGTTTGAGAAAGTAACAAGGCCACAGGTTTTCTTGCAAAGATTTTTCTTCTTAAAAACCCGTACAGAAAAATTAATTTAAGTACGATTGATTTTGGATATGTTTCATCTCTTTAGATGTCTGAACCAGAACCATAGAATTGAGTAAGTTGGACTGTAGAAAATATCATTGATTTTGGATATGTTTCATCTCTTTAGACGTCTGGAGTTGCAATTGTGATTTTGCATGCACAAACTCATTGGAGATTTTTTTTTTTTTTTTTTCTTTTCTTGTATGAAATTATATCGGAAACGTTTAATTTAAAAAAAAAAAAAAAAAAGAGATCAGTAAAGTTGCAATATTTTAATTCTAACCTGAATTCATCTGACCAAGTAAAATAAAATAAAGGACCCAGACATAGGGTTCACTCCACACATCCATGAAGGGGTTAGTATTTTGATTTGGTGATTGGGGGACTATACTAACCCCTACATGGTTGTGTGGAGTGAGCCCTATGTCTGGATCTTGCATTTTTATTTTACTTGGTCAGATGAATTCAGGTTAGAATTAACCCCAATGAGTTCATGCATGCAGATATCACAATTGCAACTCCAAACATCTAAAGAGATGAAATATATCCAAAATCAATCATATGTTCTACAGACCAACTTTCTCAATTCTATGGTTCTGGTTCAGGCACGGTTGACAGTTTTAAACCATTTTAATAGATCATAGTTAACTAGATTTCTATTCTTGGTTACTCCCATTTCTATATTCCTTGACTAAGAGTTGCAAATTTTATTTCTCTCTCTCTCTCTCTCTCTCTCTCTCTCTCTCTCTCTCTCTCTCTCTCTCTCTCTCTCTTTTACCTTAAAAATATTTTAACTTTTGATGACTAATTGTATGGAGAGAAGTTCACAACTCATAAACTAATCACATCAACTATTTAAGAGGAAATAAGGACGCTTAATTTTGTGAGCAAATATTGCATAGATAGAAGTCCAAGACAGTATAAAATTACATGAATTGATTGAGAGCCACACAGAATCGACTGGCTAAGTAGTTATTGACAAATCAATTCACAGTTTTCTTCCTTGCCAGCAATTAGGCGTGCTAGAGTCAAACAAACTCAGATTATGGAAAGAAAAAGCTTGTATTCCAAGTTATCAACAGTCCTGGCAATCCCATGCTTGCAGTTCCAGTCACATCGAGTAATTAAGAATCACAAAAGGACCAAATGCTTGAGTTCAAAAAATGTTCAAACATCTGGAATTTTTTTTTCCAAGTCAAATACTCAATAAGGAGGCTGGGTCTAGAATTGCACTGCATGCTTACAGAACATTTTTTTAATATAATACAGAAGTTTCTATTTCCTATCTTCCCAGCATCTTGCACTGCATTGGGAATGTAAACTGGAACGAACCACCCAAAACCCAAAAATTGCAATTTGAACCAGCCTGTAGATGATCTGCTATGTGATCGAATGAAACATAAATATGGAAGCCAAAAGCTCAGGGTCTGAAGTTTGATTGCTTGGCAAAAAAGTCTTAGCTCCTAACAATTACCTTCATCTCCCAAACCTAAGCTTAATTCCCCCTCAAGGTAAAGGGACAAAGAAATTTGTTAACAAATACGCTATTAATATAAACCAGAATATTAAGCAAGAAGAAGAAACAATCAGCAGAGAGACAAGGGGCATTAACAAGAAAGCGCAAACCTATATGAGAATTAGAAAGACATACCTCAGCAATCAAAAGGAGCTCTTATTATGCCCTAACATCGGGCCTGAAGTGTCTTGCTCCTCAACCTTTAGCAACTGGATTTTGTGAAACGAAATAAGTTAGAGAGCGCGAGTGATACTGATAAAACAATTGATTCCTGCTATATAAAGATTTGCAATACACAGAATGAACTCAAGTGCTCAACAAAGAAATTAACAGGAGTCCTAGAATTCTTCACCGCAGCTCTATGAGGGCGAGATGGAAGGAGAGGAAGCAAGCCTGCAACTGTTTGATTTTTGGGCTTTCCTGACGTCTGTCGGACCGTTATTTCTAAACGGAGCCTCGATACTGCCGTACCCGTAGATCCCGTACAAGCTTTCAGATATCCCCGATTCCTTTTCTTTTTTTTTTTTTTGGTAAGAGATATCCCGATTCCTAAAACCATGGCTCTTCCCTCCTGACATCAATTCTATTCACAAATTTAAATTATAATAATATACAGATAGATAACCAACTCGCGCGTCCAACCACGCTGTCTTGGGTAGGTAACCACCGCTGGCCCCTCAAGTCCCGCGTGGGGCTAGCATTTCACTTTTGTACGGTTCGAGTTTTGTCATTTCTCAGATGGCCTCCAAGTAAGCCACCGTCTGGTGGGATGTGGGACCCACTTCTAGAGTGTGGGCCTCACTATATATGGATGATGATTGAGTGAATCTAGTTGAGGGACGGAGATCGGCTCTGTTCGATTTTTCATTCATTCATCGGATGGATTGGACTACATTGACATACACATCAACTACCCTAGTCTATTCAATGGACAGCTAGAGCAATTAGACAATAAAAAACGATCCAGGTCCCCTAGAGAGCACATTTATATGGGAGTGATAACCAACAAAAAACATTTTACTTGGTAGAGATCCAAGTAAAAGAGGGATGTGATATTCTTAAAAAATCACTAGATAAATTTGGTCATTCATTTTCAATATTTTTTGGATAATTTACATCAGAGGTATTTGACGTTCTGAGAAATCATATCAGAGGTGTCTTACGTTTCAAAAATCATACCAGAGGTACCTCTTCTCATATTTCCAACAATAATTCTACCCAACATTGACATCCTCAAAGTTAATCGTTAGATCTACCTCAAACTTTCATAGACTGATCATTTTTTGTTGAACTATCCTTATTTGGTGCTTGATCGTTGGTACACCTATCGAAAAATAGTAAGTTGGGGTTCGGAATTTTCACCAAAGGTGTGTATCATAGTCGAGATCTGTGATTTGGTAATGAGCAACCGTCAGTGAGGAAGGGTCACAGGAGAGGACAGGGGCATGAGATGGGGTGGGCAATTGAGACGGCGATGCATATATGGGGAATTAAAGTGGTGAGTCGTTGCAGCAGCGGGATGATGAGAATGAGAACCAGAGGGGACCAAGAAAGTTATGCTAAACAATGATAAATTTGGAAGTACAAAAATAGAAAATATCGGAAGTGTAATATTTTTGAAACGTTAGATACTTTTGGTATAATTTCTCAAAACGTCAAGGTACCTCTGATATAATTTCTCAAAACATCGAGTACCTCTGGTATGATTTTTGAAACATGAATCTCTGGTATGATTTCTCAAAACTTCAGGTACCTCTGGTGTAATTTACCCATATTTTTTTAATCTAAATCATTGAGAGGCCAGAGAATGATATTATTTAGAATACCAATACACATGCATAGACATACATAATAAATATGTCAATACAAAAAAAAGAGTATTTAATTGAATTAGAGTCTAAAATTTGACATGTGATTAATCTAGAGTCTCGATCATGTTCTCTTTAACCAATGACTCGAATCAAAATATCATCTGTCCATGTGGTAGTATAGATGTCTTTTGACATTTGGAAAAATCATTCCCATTTTATGCGTTTTTTTTTTTCTTCCTTACTTTAAGAGTAGTTAAAACCAACCGGACTTAAAGTAGGGAAACGAAAATGGGTTCCCTCCCTACCAATCCTGAATTTTTTTTTTAATACTTTAGATGAAAAGGGTTGTAGGGTTGGAAGATGATTCGGCCAATCTTTAGGTAAAATTCATTGATTCAATCTAGTCGGTCCGTTTGGGGAGGTTTTCTAAAACTCTCTTTAGTATAATTTATATTTATGTTTATGAGTTATTCATGACAAATCATTTATGAAAATTAATTATGAGTCATATATAATAATCGTTTGATATCATTAGGCATAAAGAAGTAATAATAGATTATCACAATAATAATAAATACTTTTTAACCTATTTGTAGATTTTAAATTATATTAATTTATTATAAATATAAATAAGTATCATAAATCATACCAAACAACTACATATGTCATAATATATTATATTATATAATACATACCAAAGAGAGGCTAAATGGGTCATCTATTTTTTCCTCGTAGAAACAAGATGGATTTCAATTGTCGAATATTTAGGGAGTGGTTTGAACTACTCATATATCATATTGTTAATTAGATTCAAATTTCATCAAATACCCCCATTTATATCTATATATGCCGTATTTTTCAGTCATATATTCTTTTACGATCACCCATTCTAAAAATCCTTAATTTTTTAATACTTGATTTCATTACATACATGAATCTTATTGGATTGAAATTTCACAAATGAACAAGAGACCTTTGACCCTAAAAATATACAAATGACATGATATAAGATTGAATGCTTGGCCTTCAAAATTTTAAATAACATAATATGGTTACGGATTTTTTTATAAAAGAAAAAAAAAAGGAAAAAGAAAAAAAACTCTGGCATGAATCGGATCCAAACAAGTGGGGTCCGGAAGAGGGGGGGGGTGAGGATATAGAGACAGTGGATGGCCACATCCGATTGGGGGAATATGAAAAGCTTACATATAATATATCTTTCACGTATAGAAAAAAAATTAGAAATATCACAAGGGCAGCACAAATCATGGAGAAATGCTAATAGAAGGCGTGTTTAATGTGCTTAATTGAGTCTAACCAGTAATAATCTTGCTTTAATTCCATGTGTATTAAATTCAGTTTGCTCCAGTTATAACTTTTCATATTCTTATATTATATATGTTGACTATTATTTAATTAATCACTTTTCTAATTATCTGAAATCTACTCTTTATATATATATATATATATAGTTGAGTATTGTGAATCTTGAAAGGACAAGAAAGAACAATATTAAATTATGACTCTAATTTTTTTAGATGAGAATATCTAGAAAGCCTTCTTTCTTGATGACCACCTATTTTTGCATGACATGTCAAATTTAGCTGTCAAAAAAAAAAAAAAAAAAAGCATTTAAAAATCAAGAAAACTGAAGTGATGCATGTATATACCCGGAAGGTATGATATCACAAGAGATGGTATGTACGTGATTGATTTTGGATTTGAAATTTTACACATAATCAATCTCAACCATTCCTTAGATATCCATCCAATGGTCAAAATCGAAAAATCATCATTCTATTTCCACATGACAGAATTAGTCATGCTTGTCCACAAAACTATTTGGATTTCACAACTAGAGATACTTTTGCCTTACATTATGAGAACATACTAATTTTTACATTGTCCCAACTATCTTTAAAATTATTTCCAAATTCTCATCCAACCATTAAAAGTGTTGGATTAAATAAAATTGATGTTTAAGGTGTCGTAAGAACAGTTGCTGCTTGTGCCATGTCTTGGAATCCAATCTGAATCCAAATCCAAATCCAAATCCGAATCAAGCCTTCACCTATTGGATTGGGAGAAGAGTTGTTAAGGGTGGGGATTTTGAGGAGTAAGTTGGGCATAAGATGGGCTAGAGAAGTGTGGCTCAATCCCGACCCAAGGTCTTGGCTTGCAAGACAGGCCCAGCTCAGGCCCAAACAAAGCAAAATTATTTAAGTTTGTAATAAGACTGGGCCGGCTCAGACCGGTGTTCAGGTTTACTGAATTATGTATACCAAAAATTGAAGGCATTTATATGAATATACGATTAAATTTGATTATGAAATTTGAAAACTATCTATTAAGGAAAAGATAAGGTTTTTTCTTCCTATATACAAATCAATAGAGAATACAATCATAAATATATACACAGAGATATAACAGCGAAAATAAATAGAGTCAAACAAACCAAAAAAGACACAATAATTTTTACGTGAAAAACTCTTCTAAGGTGAAAGACGAAAAACCCACTATTGAATAATACAATAACTCATCAAAACAATAGGTGGTAATCCAAGATACAAAAATACTCTCACCTCGATGTCGACCTAACAATACAAAAGAAGAACTGTCACCTTTCTTTTTTCTCTGAATAAGAGAATTCCGTCACGCTACGCTTACAAAGAATAAGAGCTTCTCTCTATTTCTAGCTCCTCTCTCCTTCCTCCTCTTTGTTTCACTCTCAACAGTAGAAAGAAGGAGAAAGAGTTTATAATTACTGGAGATGCTCATAGAGAATCACCTCTCAAAAAACCCTGAAAAAGGTGAGGTACTCCACCGCCATTTATGTGTTTATATATATATGACTCCTATTTCTTTTTATTTTTATCGTTTTTATGGTAAGAGAGTTGGGCTCATATAACGTAATAGGAAAGTAAGGTTGAGATGAGAGGTACGATAGGAGTCGGTGCAAAATTTCCTTCAGAGTATAACCTCCATAAGGAGGTAAAAGGGGTGTGGTCCCCCTCCCCTCACCCACGTGAGGAGGAAAACCAACACTATATAGAATTAGACCATGTGACAGGCAAATTTTTTTTTTGAATAAATAAATCACTTTATAGTCTCGACTGAGTAATGCACAAATGAATTGCCTTTTTTTTTTTTTTCATCAAAATATAAAAAAAAAAATGAATTGCCGTTTCTTTTACTGGGTTAAATGGCAAAAGTATCAAAGAATGCTCGTCTAGTCGTTCTGTTCAAGTTGAATAGAGTTTAGATCATTTGAACGTATCTCTCCTTGTATACGATCATATCACTATAGATCTGGTGTTGGATACACCCATGGAGTGTAGGATCCATTGATAGAAATGTGCAGTAAATTATTTTATGCTGAGTAGGCAAACATGGTCGTTTATAATTTATCGATACCGACTTATTCAAATTGGTGTCAAATCACTTTTCGAAATGATTGATATCATGCCGATACCTAGATTTAGAACCTTGCTATATCAAACACTGCCTTGCCCCACAACCTGGTCATTGCTTGCATGAACTTCTTGATCCACAGGAGAATCACTTGGAAGTTAAGGCCCCGTTTGATAATAGTCCAGTTCCCTTGGAGTTACTTCTGGTTTGGAGTCAATTGTCTACTTCTTCTTTGGAATCAGTTTTTTGAGAATAGAGTGTTGTTTGATAACGTTGTTCCAGAATCAATTCCAAAGTTTATAGGAGTAGAAGCCTGTTTGATAAAAATGAATTTGGAATCAATTCTAGATCTAGTGTTGGTAGCGGTGGCAATGGTGGTGGTGGTGGTGGCGGCAGTGGTGGTAGGTGGTGGTAGTGGCGGTGGGTGGTGGTGGTGGCGGCAGTGGTGGTAGGTGGTGGTAGTGGCGGTGGTGGGTTTCTGTGGATGGTGGTGGTGAAGGCGGTGAGTAGTGATAGTAGTTCCCTTAAAAGTAGCTTTGGAGCAACCAGAGCTTTCAAAACTACTTTTTTTTAACTCCATAATTTCAACTCTCAGATAGGTTTTTAGTTCGAGGTTCACTGTCAGAGAGCTAAAATTTGAACCGAATTTATCAAACGACATTTTTTTTTCAGAGTAACTCCTAGGGAATTGGGAGCCAAGAATTCAACCCTGAGAGCATTATCCAAGAGGCCTTAAGAGTGATATGATTATAGAATCTTTTGTCCCATGAACCAAGATGGAAATGAGAGGAGAATATTTTAGATGGCAAACCTAAACTGACATGACTACAAAAACATTTGGATGGCAAAATCAAGATAAAGAAAGAATAACCAAATGGAGATGAGGAGGGAATATTTTGGATGGCAAACCTGGATTGACATGATCAGTACTAAAACTTTTGGATGGCAAAATCAAGATTGAGAATAATAATTAAAGTCAGTTCTTACCTAATTTTTTTTTAAAGAATAAGGCGATCACCTAGTATTTAAGTTGTGTTTGAAAACCAAGAAAAAAAAACACAAAAATCGATAATTATTTTATCATTATTTTTGTTTTATTATATATATATTTTTCTTTTTATAACGTCCAAACATAACCTCCAATAAATATACCCTTGAATCTTTGATTCCCATTGGGACGTATGCTAGCTTATATAAATTAAGGTGATTACAATTTTCATGTCGAAGCTATCCAAGATAGTGAAGACAAGCAAGCACATATACTCTCTCCTACTTCTACTTCAATACTATTCCAGGGAAAAATCGGACATGGTCATCATTCAGAATACGGATCCTCCTTGTTCCGGTAGGTTAGGTGCCTAAGCTGTGGAATTAATTATTTCGGTGGCTACACCGAACCGGCTGATGTCTATGTGGTCGTGTTTCTCAAGGTGACGAACAATGTGCTAATGTGTGGTCATGAGAACCAACGATGGGAAGATCGAGTGTGGTTTCCTCTTTCTCTAGGTGACCAATTCTTCAATTTTCCCTTCGTTTTTCTCCAGGTGGCAAGGCCCTCATTTTGGGCATCAAGTTAGCCTGTACCCTTGAGACCTAGAATTTGAGGGTTAGAGGTTAGATTCTTTCACTCCAAGTTCTCACCCAGTCATAGATCTGAGTCATCCAACTAACCTTGTCAATAAAATAGATTTTTATCATACATGAGAAGATATAGCTGGGCTACTCAATACCCCTCTTCGAGTCAATCTAAAGATTTCCGAAGGTATCTCCTTCAGGCTGTTTGCTCGGCTTCTACCCTCTAATCAAATTTGAGCTTGAAATTGACATATAACAAATCTAAATTATTTTGCTAATATAAAATTATCAGAATACCCACCACACCATTCCACGTAGCACCGACGATTTTAATGAACCATGATAATGAAGAATATAATTCTAGAATAAATTAACCAAGCTAAAGAGAAGAATAAATTCTAAAATAAATTATCTCTAGAAGTATAGAATTTATGCAGCTATATACACCTTGTCTTGGGAATTGGAGTATGGTGTTAGGGAATTATACCACGCTGGGTTCATTCCCTCGACACGTAGGACTCAATATCAGCGCCACGTGGAGATTCGTCATTCGACGAAAGGTAAAATCGGTATTACCCCTCAAACACAGGAAGAAAGGGTAAACTCGGTATTTCGCACTATTCAATATAAATAGGGTGAATCCCGAGGTTTTTAACACACAACATTTACTGCTCATTTATTACTCCTTGAGATTCACGCTCTGACACATCAGTCGGAAAATCTCACCTCACCCCACACTTTACAATATCTTAGTGGGCTCGACACCGAGCCCATTGACTGTTCACAGAGCCTAACTTTGACATCGGAGTGGACCCGGGGCATCCAGCCCTCCTCCCTTCTTTGCCTTTTCTTATCTTGCAGGTCAGTCAGCGAGGAGGATCCACATGACGGATCTAGGCCGAAACATATGGTATTAAAGGTTTAGTTTTTTTTTCTTAAGTGCCAAAATGGGTCCACCACAATAGTGGTCCAGAATACAATTCGAGACCTTAGAAGGAGGAGTAGAGTATGATGTATGCACCTAGGTGAGGTCAAGATACTAGGTCACTCGACCTCTTCGTAAACCCCAAGCTCAACTAAGTTGGGATTCTCACCACCAAACGAAGCAACGGTCATCTTTTCGGTTTAATGATTGCAAGATTTTTTGCTATATAAATTTATATTTATTATTTATATGTTATTGTTTTATTTGTTGAAAGATGTAGATGTCTATTGCACAGTGAATACATGTCTGTATATTCAACAAAAAAAGATTTCTATGTTAAACATGTACGTATTAATGTAATATGTGTTTTTTTTGTAAAAAAAGTGATTTGGCAGGAACAAAGAAATTCTTTAGCGGGGAAGTTTCCATTAAAAACTAGATTTCAATCTCCATATTGAACTCTCATTTTGCTTAATACATGCACATACATATTTGTATTTGAATGTTTCCTATTCCTGAATTTTCAAACTATGTTTCTCCCCTCCTTGGTTGTGGAAGCTTGTGAATACTATAACACAAAAAAAAAGGAAAAAAAGAAGATGATGTTAGTTCACTCCAACCTCCCCAATTAAGAATTGTCTTTTAATTATGTTGTATCAATTCATGTATGATAGTAAAGTATTTTGTATGTTCAAGAGGGACTTGAGGAAGCTCTCAAGCTTGGCTTTTCCAAGTTGCTGGTGGAATCTGATTGTGTTGAAATAAATGGTCAATCTTATAAATGGTGTGATCAATCCTCATTTTCACCAAGAGGGAAGGGGGTTGGATGGGAGGGAGGGGACCACTTGTACTCTCTTTCTCATAAATAAAATATTAGAAAAACAAATAGTACAAAGAAGGTGTTTGTGGAGCGACCACCAATAAGTGTTACATAAACATACATGGTAGTTAGGTATGCCAATACATGAAGAAGGTACATGATTATATTTAAACCTAAAATTTGATATGATAAACTTAAACCGTTTCTTAGATATTCAAAAAAATTAAAATCACAAGATAAAGAAGAATAATTTAATCCAAAAAGGATAAAAAAGAATATGTTCAAGAATAATTAAATTAAACAAGATAAGGAAGAATAACGTTTTAGTATAAATTCTCTCTAAATGCTTAGAATTTATGCAGTTAACTGTCTAGCCATACCTAAGGTTTACAACACAGACTCGGGCACAGGATTGGATCGGTCCATTACGAATTCGATCGGCCATATCAGAGTGAATCAGCTGCTCCAAAAAAAAAAAAAAAAAAAAAAATCGAAGACTTGTCTTTACACATGTGAAAAATCCGTACCTAAAGTGCTGACATAGGGTATTACATGGGATCGGCCCTGGCCGAGTCCAAACTGAATCGGCCATATCCTAAGATCCCTAAAACCATGGCCATACTTTGTCGTGGCAATTGGAGTATTATTCTATAAATTAAAAGGAGTAGTAGTATTTTGGGGTGCAAGTTTTACCCTGACAATCCAAATTCGTCTAAACCCGTCCTGAACCCTGGTAGGGTTGAACCCGGCCCAAACCCTAGTAGGGTTGGGTTAGGGTTCAAATTTTGATCAATCTTGGCAGGATTGGGTTGGGTTAGGGTTGACCCTCTGGGTTGAGCCCGGCCCGACCTAACCCTATATATATATATATATATATATATATATATATATATATATATATATATATATATATTTATTTATGTTTGTTATATCTTTAAGTTATAATTGTTATATGTATGTTTTGTTGTATATTTTAAGGTCAATCAGGGCCAATCCAACCCTAAATCAGGGTTAACCCAACCTAATCCAGCCCTGTCAAGGTTAATTAGGGTAGGTTAGGGTTAGGCCCAACCCTGTTAGGGTCAGGGTTTGGATTGTACATTTTCTAACCCTGACAGGATTGAGTTGGGTTAGGATTATGTTTAAATAGTCAGGATTAAGATTAGGGTTTTGAAAAACTCAACCCAATCCGGGCTTGTTGCAGCCTTAGTAGTACTACCACATAAAAGCACAGGAAAAACTCCTTCCTATTTCTTTGGAAAAGAGACTATGGCATTGTTCATCAACACGCTTTCCAATCTTGGTAGAAGACTCCAAGTGGAGTAATATGAGCGGATGATGGTGTACATAAATGAAAGGTTGGCATTAAATCAAGGTTTCCCTCAGATGGCGGCCTGGATGGATGGCCGCCACCTGGGTCTCAGGTGAATCCGAACCAACACCCCAGCCGACAAACTGAACCGACAGAGATGTCGATCTCAGATGGATGGATCGGATTCACCCGAGAGTCAGGTGACGGTCATCCATCCAGACCGTCGTCCCTCCTCCCGAATCTCGGGGAGGAGACGATGTGGTGGCAGCAAAGCAACTCCATGATTTCACTACTTACGGTGGTTTAACCTCTCGAAATGCAATTCCCCATGTGGGCTTCCAGTTTTGGGAGACGTCGTTTTTTCCTCTGAGATTTAATCACGTGGTAGAAAGTATTAAAAGGTTTGAAGGTCTGTTCGCGATATTTGGATACCTGTTTGATAGGAAGAAGCATCAGAATACACCTGTAAGCCATAGCTTATATCAGCAGATCAACAAGTTCCATTTAGATCTTCAATCTATGTTGCCTACAGAAATAATTGAATACAAGGCCAATAAATGGAGTTATGTGCTACCAACTTTTCCGCTAGTCACAAAGACCTTTTAAACTGGGTAGCATCCACGGCCAAGAACAGTTGGCTGTCGCTGGAGATCCATTTGAAGGAACGGGTACAATCCACTATTCCTTTTACTACTATTCCTCGATCCTGGTTCTTCATCATCAAACATTTTTGTGCAGGGTGGCAATCCTCAAATTTCACCTCGTTTTCTCCAAGACCAAAGACGAACATCCTTGCGAGGAATGTCAACCCTTCTCGTGATCCCGTCCAATTACGAATTGAGTAGGCTTGTAATCGATTGTTATTACAATAATGATTAGTATTAAGTATTCTAGCTCTTTCTTAATTAAGCTTTAAGGCTTCTCTGTCCAGTGTCCAGTGTCCATTGTCCGGTATCCAGTATATTGCTTTTTCCAATAATCTGTATGCAAACAGTGGTGACAATTAAGGAGGACTTCATCTTACAGTACTGGGGTTTAACGGTTTCAGTATTCTATGAGTTTAGATTTCATGGTTATATATATATATATATATATATATATATATATATATATATATATGCTCTGATTCCATGGCGTTTTCTAATGATCTTGCAAAACAAGAACAGAGGTGATCTTTGTGTGCAGCCTTATGAGTAGGGATGTAAATAGATCGAATTCGGATCCGTTTATTAACTATCTTATCTGAATCCAATCCGAAATCCACCGAATATATAAAAACCAAATTTGAATTCTCCAATTAATTAAAACGCAATTTGAATCCGAAAAATGGATTTAAATTACAAATTGCAAAGAAAATGAGAAAAAACTATAGTTTAAAACAAATGCATCATCTACCCTAAGAAAATAAGAGACGAAATCCTAAATGACTATATAAACATTAAGGTTATATAAGTCTTAATATTCTAAAACCTAAAGTTACAAGTGTCTTAACACAAGACTAAATAGAGGAGATATAATCCGGCCCGTTTGAATGATATCCGAATCCAATTTCAGTTATCTGAATTTGAATTGGAATCTGATTGCTCGAATTCAGATTTTCCTGAACAAATGTGAATTCGAATTGAATCCAAATTTTCAACTATCCATTGACATCCTTACTTAGGAGACCTCTCTTTCACAAGCTCATTTCCAATATCCCCTATTAGCTGAACCGTCTCTGTAATCTGCTTCAGAACTTAGTTCATCTAATATCCGCAACAATGTAAGCATCATTGGGGTTATTCAATGTCTTTTGGTCCTTTGCCTGCAAAACAGGCAATATATATTCAAGCAACTAGCTCGGTGAAAACTCACCCCGTATTCCATGTGAGTTAGTTGACTTCGATTAGACCAGTCTAACCCAAACGGGAACGTGGCCACGAGGGCACCACCAGATGTTGTAGACGAACCTATTATAGAAGAAATGGAGTATATCATACCTAACCGCACCAAGGGCTAGCTCGCCATACACCTACTGCACGAGTCGAATACTATTTACTCAAGTAGAAGGGCCAACCTGAGAGCGAGATAGGCTAGGAATGGGGTCAGATGGTATTATGATTTGAAGACCAAGTCAGAGACTACTGGACGTCTTGTAAAGTGACTCTCAACGAGGACGTTGAGACTTTTTTCGATTCAAAAAAAATATTTTTTGGCTTAATCCACCTTTACTAAAGATCAAGGGGAACATATGTACTCCGACTAACAAGGGAAATGTTTTCTTTTCAAAAAAAACTTTGACTCTGATTAGATCCTTAATGCAAGCACTAAGTAAGCAAGCTATCTTATGTAATGTAAAAAAAAAAAAAAAAAAAAACCGAGGAGCATAGCCGTCAAGTAGAAACGAACGAGGTTCAACAATTGCTTGGGCAGGTTAACTTTCTTCGGTGTTTCATTGCTAATTGTGCGGGAAAACCCAAGGATTCAAACCCTTGCTCAAACTCAAGCCCGAAGGGGTATTTTAGTGAGAATTAGAGTTTCACCAGGAGGCATTCGAAGAAAGAAAAAGAAATCTCTAGAGTGCCCTGTTATCATGCCACCGATCAAGGGTAGGCCACTAAAGTTATTTTGGCTGTTCAGAATTTGATCAGTAGCTTGTTGGCTCAGAATAACAACTAAGAAGCCGAACATGCTGTCTATTACTTGAGCAGGGCGCTTACCCAGATCCTACAAAGATACACATCAATCGAGAAATTGTGCTTAACTTTTCTTTTCTTTTCAAAAGTGGATGGTGTACATGCTTCCTGTAATGGTTTTTGTTATATGTCAAATTGATATAATTATGTATGTGCTATCTTGACCACTTATGAGTAGTAGGCTTGGGCATTTGCCCTTATGGAGTTCACCTTTCAATATCGGCCACAGATTGTCGCTAAGGGTCAAGCTTTGGCTTTATTTTGGCCAACCACCCTTGTTTGGATATTGACCCCGAAATTGGGGAAGCAGTTCGATTACTTGGCATCTCGGCTGTGACCTTGTTCACCTATGTAATGACTAATGAAGGTTACAAAATCGACAAAGAGGAAGAAACTTAGGGGGTGTTTGGTAACACTCCAGAAGTTGGATTCTGATTTCTGGAGTATAAATGGAGTAGAAGCCTGTTTGGTAATCCGGTTCGGACTTCTCGAGAATCCATGAGTGAACCGGCTCCAAATGAGCTCCAGAATCTAATTTTTTGGAGCATCAAATAGATGCTTTTCGACTTCAGAGCACAATTTTGGAGTAAAAATGTAAGACCCGCACTCTGAAAAACCCGGTCTAAACCTTGGTTTTGTGTCGTGACAGGTCTTCCGATCATCACCGAGCCAGACGGGGCAAGCAGATAACAAACAGGTACGAAATCGGACCGAAGTCGACCAATTATACCTGATTTTAGGTATACCGGTCGATGGTACCGGATGATGGTACCGGTCGACCGGTATGGCCTGCACAGCTATGTGCGGGAATTTGGAAATTAGTCTCTGCGGGTCCCGTTTTCCTGATTTCGAATCCTAGAAGTTTCCTAATCCTAGTAGGGTTACTAAACCCTATTTCTAGCCTATAAATACACCCTTAAACCCCTCAAATCCTTTCCATTGTCTTTCACAAACCCTAGAGAAGAGAAAGAGCTTGGAGAGGAGAAGGAGCTAGGAAGAAGAAGGAGGTGCCGCCATTACCGTTTGACGAAGCTCTTGCTACACCTGTCAACGGTAAGTGTTTGAATCCATCTTCTTACTCTGTGGTAATTGTGTGGGTGGATCAATACCATGCAAAGTAGGTATTGATCTAAAACCCTAAATTGGCCAGTAAACCCTAAGTTACCATCAAACCCTAGATTCGAGTTTCGAGATGATATTCATCGAAACGAGACCTGAATGAGTTGGGGATAACTCTAACTCAAAGCCTAGACTTAGCATGGATAGGAGAAACCCTGAAAATCCATGGAGGATGATCGACGGCAGTCGAAAAACCCATGTATGGTCTTCCGGAGACATACCGGTCGACTATACCGGTTGCACGTAGTGCGACCGGTATGTTGCGACCGCTACCTCTCGGGAGGTTGCTTGTGGGGACCGGCTGACCATACCGGTCGCCAGTCTTTCCTACAGAGCTGCGACCGGTACATGACACCGGTCAGCTCTGTGAGGGTATTTTGTGATCCATGTTGGTTTCCGACCAACATGAAACCTTAAGTAATATATTCTAATGAAACCCTAATATTATGTAGGACGCTGTGACTTATCGTTTGGATCTTGTGACGTGGAACAAGTAATCGAACGAGCGTCAGGTAAGGGAATCTGACCTAAACCTAATAATTAATGGACAGTAAATCGTTGTTTATCATTGAATATCTATGATGTGATGTTTGTGCATATTCACATGCCATCCTTTACTTTCAGCTATTATTATTGTTCATGCATTCATAGGATGTGATTGTTAGGCATGTGATTGTTTTCGTTGGTGTGTGGAGTGGGGCATGGGCCTGGAATCGCTCTTCACACTGGCACCTTTTGTAGTATTCTATCTTAACATGCTTGGTACGGGTGGGGTATCAGGGGAAGATCGTGGTACGTTGGTCTCCGATATTGATGTTGTCCCGACCATCGTTGGGTGGTACTGAGGATTCCGAGTCGACGCTGCCTTGTCCACGATGCTTTAGCTCTATCTCTATGCCGTAGGTAGTTGTGTTGGGATAGGGTCTACCTGCGTATTGTTTCTATCCTAGTGGGTTAGTTGCGGATAGGGTATCAGGGGGAGGTGAGGTTTTGGAGGTCTCCGACCCGGCTGCACGCTCTAGCTCTATCTCTATGCCGTAGCACGGTGTCTTTGGGATAGAGCATACATTGTTGACATATAGGATTGGTTAGTTGCGAGCCCAGGTTTGCGAGCCCCGGCCGATAGGGGCTTAGGTACTTGGTATGGGTAGAGTATCAGGGGAGGTGCGGGTATACCTTAGCTCTATCTCTATTCCATGATGGGTGTATGTGGGTTGGTGGTTGTGTGATTACTGTGCGACGCCACACACTCGTGTATAGAGGTACGGGGGCCACCAAACCTTTCTATAGCACATTGCAAACTTAAAACCAGACCACAGCGTTGATGCGGGGATATACCGTGGACGATTACGTAAACGCTCCGGCGTATGGTGGTCTTGCGGTGTTGGATGTACAGGCAGGACAGGACGAGCATGACGCTTCATGCGAGTGCCCTTTCTGCGTGTACCTGTGATTTGTTTTATTTATTTGTTTCAGTTATTTTCGTTTGTTATTAAGAGATGTAATAGATATTTATTTTATGTGATTGAATTTGGATAATGGGATATTTATTTAAATTATCAATAGATACTCAGTTCATTCTATTTAAAGTCTTCCGCTGTATGTTTATATTCTGATTGTGGTTATGTGTAATTGGTTTGTATGGGTGGACACGGCCTATTCGAGATCCTGGTGTGAACCATTGGTTCAATGACGGTTCACTCACACCGTTCTGGTTGGATCAGAATTTGGGGTGTGACAAAAAATCACCCCATACCACAACTACCACCAACTACCACTACCACCACCACAACCCACCAGCCACCAACCACCACCCACCACCGCTACCACCCTCCACCACCCACTACCGCCACCACCACCACCACCACCACACTGCCACCACCCACCACCACCACTACCCACCACCACCACCACCACCACCCACCGCCACCTACCATCGCCACCACCACCAGCCACCAACCACCGCCACCACCACCTACCACCACCACCGCCACCACCATCTAATACCACCCACTGCCACCTACTATCGCCACCACTACCAGCCACCAATCACCACCACCACCACCACCCACCACCATCGCCACCACCACCACCCCCCATCGCCACCACCACCAACCACCCACCATCTCCACCACCATCCACCACCAACCACCGCCACCTACCATCACCACCACCACCACCAGCCACCAACCACCGCCACCACCACCCACCACCTCCACCAACTATCACCCACCACCACAGCCACCACCATCCATTACCACTCACCACCACCGCCACCACCACCACCCTTCACCACCACCTCCCACCCACCACCACCGTCACCAACCATCACCATTCACCACTAGTGCCACCATCCACCACCCACAAACACCATTTTGGAATTCATGACTAAATTAGATTAACAAACATGTTTCTACTCCCATATACTCTTGAATCCTTTTGAAGTTGGAATAGAAATTTGAACCAGAAGTAAAAATCCCAGAGTTGAAGTTTTAACAAACATCCCCTTAGAATATTATAGCTGCTCATGGTTATTTTGGCCAATTGATTCAAAAAAATAAACTGAAAATCTTGTTTGGATTCCAAGGAATTAATAAAGAAAAATTAAGTTAACACAAACCCATAAATAAGGCGTTAAGACGTCAATCTTGCCTTCCTATGGGATTATTCAAACTTTATTTCTCTTGGTTTTCTTTGTGAAGTATTTCAGTGGCAAGGGAAAAATAGGATATTCCACGAAAATGATTGCTTTATTCGAGCGTTGATCATAATGATCGAGGGTTTTCAATGAGGCCATCATAGTGGTATAATCTAGAGTATATCTGTGGTCACAGCTATACAGGACACCAGAGATACATGCTTCCTTCCACTCTCAAGATATCAAACCTCTAATGGCCTCCCGCCTCCCCTCCATGGTTGTTCCCTCCAAATAAGCTTAATTTCGAAGTTGGGCATCACGAAACCAAAGCCAATCAAGAATCACGGCTACTTTTAGAGAAGCCATGAGAAAGTTAGTGTTTTCAGGTTCCTTAATGAGGAAATCCACAGTTACTAAGAGCAAGGCCCTCATTTTGGGCATCAAGTTAGCCCGTACACTTGAGACCTAGAATTTGAGGGTTAGAGACTAGATTCTTTCACTGTAAGATCTCATCCAATCATGGATTTGGGTCAACCAGTTAATCTTGTCAATAAAATAGATTTTTGTCATACATGAGGAGATATCGCTGGGCTACTCAATAGTCCTCTTCGAATCAATCTAACGATTTTCAACGGTATTCCCTTCTGACTGTTCCCTCAACTTCTGCTCTCTAACCGAATTTGAGGTTGAAATTGACATGTAACAAATCTAAATTATTTTGCCAATATCCAATTGTTAGAATGCCCACCTCACCTTTCCATGTGACACTAACATTTTTAATGAACCAAGATAAGGAAGAATATAATCCTAGAATAGAATAAATTAACCAAGCTAAAGAGAAGAATAAAATTCAAGAATAAATTAGAATTTATGCAGCTATATATACCCAGTCTTGGGAATATATGATTTTTTTTTTGGAGTGCCGAAATGGGTCCTCCACAATGATGGTCCGAAATAAAAGTGGAGACCTTAGAAGGAGGGGGAGTGGAGTGTGGCGTATGCACCTAGCTAGCTAGGTGAGGTCAGGATACAGGTCACTCGACCTCTCAGTAAACACCAAAGCTCAACAAATTGGGATTCTCACCACCAAGCGAGGCAATCGTCATCAAAAGGTTTAATGATTTGTCTACCAATCTTTGATTCCTTTTAGTTTCTACTGAGGGCAAAATACTGGCCGGGTACTTATAAAAAATAATAAAAAATAAATAAATAAAGAACCACTGGCTTGGTTTAACTGGATTAGAAAACTCCCTTATCCAATCTGTTTTGTTTGACACGTCATGAGCTCTTTGTGTAAACCCCTAATAGAGAAAACAAAGATGTTAACAAGTTCTTCTTCTTTGTTATAGATTATGCCCATGTTTTGTTTGATTTGGTATTTCATTTCTATATCAGCTAGGAATATATTTAACAGATGTTAAATTCTAAAATCAAGAATGTATTTAGCTAAATATGTATCTGAACAATATATTCATTCTCAGTTAAGATGCATTATAGTTCTGAGAATGAAAATGCATACCTAACACAGACACCCAAATACATAGAGAGATCTATGTTGTTACGGCCAATTAATCATTAAATCTATAGCCTTCACCTTTAGGGTTTCTTCGGTTTGAAAGGCCTATGTTCTATGGGCTCTAGTACACCTTCTCTTTCGTCTATTTTACAAGAATAATCATATTAGAGAAATTTACATTTTACCGTCTTGCGATATCCATATATTTAAAAAAAAATGGTGGTTTTCTAAACGAAACGAGACAAATTAAGAAGAATAATTTAATCCAAAAAGGCTAAAAAAGAATAACGTTTTAGAATAAATTCTTTCTAAATGCTTAGAAGAATTTATGCAGCTAGCTGTCTAGCCCTAACCAAGGTTGACAACATGGACTCGGGCACAGGATTGGATTGGTCAATCACGATCTCCATATCGGAAAGAATCGGCAAAAAAAAAAAAAAACACCCAAGAATTGGCTTTACACGTGAAAAATCTATGCCAATTGCCAATATTGTGCTGGCTTCGGGTGTTACATGGGATCGGTTCTGGCCGAGTTCAAACCGAATCGGTCACATCCTGATCCCTAAAACCATGGCCATACCCTGTCATGGTAATTGGAAGATAATTGGAATGTATATATAGGAAGGCTCCATAAGATGTTGAATTGATAACATAGAGAGAAGCAGCACAGAAAAAGGTACTTGAGATTTCTTGGGAAAGGGAGGCATGGCGTTCTTGTTCAGGATGTTTGAAAATTGGACCATACTGAGTGATCTGGAGCCATATGAAGGGATTATGGTGTACATAAATGAAACGTTGCTAGCAAATCAGTCTTTTTCTCAACTGGCAGCATACCAACTCCATAATTTCGTTACTCATAACGGTTACGCATTGTTTCCAATTAGTGCAATTCCCTTTCGCCACTTTCTTTTCACTGGGAAACCGTTGAGGATTTATTCAACGAGATTTAAGAACGTGGCAGAAGGTATTAAAAGGTTTGAAGGTCTGTTCGCAATATGTGGATACCTGATTGATAGAAGGAAGCAACAGAAGAATACACCTGTAATTAGAGGCGATAGCTTATATCATGGTATCCACATGTTCCATTTAGATGATGGATCTGAATTGCCTGCAGAGATAAGTGAATACATGAGCAATAATAGGAGTAGTTATGCGCCAGTACCAACTCCTTCCGCTCGTCCCATCGAGCTTTTGAGCTGGGTAAGAAACACAGTCAAGAACATTTGGCTGTCGCTGGAGATCGATTTGGAGGAACAGGTAGCTGCAGATCAATCCACTACTCCTGCTTCGCAAGATGCATCCTTAAACATTTTTGTGCAGGGTGACAATCCTCATATTTCACCTCGTTTTTACGAGAATCAAAGGAACAACTTTGTCAGGAATGGCAACACTACTACTGATCGTGTCCAAGTAGGAAATATGCTTGTAAACCATAGTCATGATTAGACTAATGATTGTTAATAACTATTCTCTTCTTAATTAAGCTTTAAGGCTTCTGACTGTCCAGTGTCCAGTACATTGCTTTTTCTAATAATCTGTCCAAACAACGGTGATAAGGACTTCATCTTACAGTACTGGGGTTTAACGGTTTCACTACTATCTCTATGAGTTTAGATTTCATGATTATATGAATGTTCAGATTCTGTGGCGTTTTCTAATGATCTGGCCAAACAAGAACGGGTCCAAATTGTCTCCTGCGAGGCTTTATGCAGGAGATGTAGCTGCATCATTCGGATGCATCACACGTGGCTGGTACTAGACTGAACGCTCAATGATCAAGCAAGTGCAGAATGTGGAAAACTAATTGAGTTGCATCCAATTAAATATCCTTTCTTGAATCTGAGAAAGATCGACAACTCCATCTCAGTCTTGATTTTTCAAGACAACGTGTTTCAGAGGGGAAAGGGAGGGTAGAAGAAGAAGAAAGGGTTATCTAGAAGAAACTTGAGATAGAGAGAGAGCGCCGGAGGATAGAGGAGATCGAGGAATCGATGAAGACGAAATTGTTTCAGAGGGTTTGCTTTGGGTAGGAAACAAAGTTCTCCTTCTTCCTTCGCCCTCTCTTTCTTCAAGGAGAACTCAACCCAGATTGTCCTGAAATATCAACGTTATAAACGTAGGATTATAACACCAGTAAAAGTCAAGAGGGTATAAGAAGACAGAAACTCAAAAATCGAAGAAATGAAAAAATAAAACAAAAGAAGGGAAAAAAAACCGATTAGAAGAAGAGGAAGAGAACTCAGAAAGTCAGAAATAGAAGAGAAGAAAAAGAAGACAACAGAGATCAGAAAAGAAAAAAAAAAAAAACCACGAAGAAAAAGATATCAGAATTGTAAAAGTCTAGAAGAAGAAAAGGAAAAAAAAGGTGGGGAAAATGAAGAAGAATAAGAGTAGAGATGAGTTTTAGCCCGATTAGAAGAGGGAGAAAGGAACAAAGGGGTTTTGTGGGTTTGTCGACCTGGGGTTAAGGGTTGGGAGAGCAAAGTGAGATGGAGAAGAAATAGAGGGAATGATAGGAAGAATCGGGAAAGTGAGAGAGGGATTTCTCGGGAAAATAGATAGAGAGAAATTAAAGAGAAGTGGGTTGGGAGTGCCGTCGGTTGCTGGATTTCTTCTTCAAAAAATGGGGCCGGCCAGAAGTTGAGTGAGAGAAATCAGGGCTTGACAAGACCGAAGAGAAAGTGAGAGAGGACTGCTAGAGGGGTATCAGCTTTAGTAAGGAGAGGGATTGGTTGCCTACTGCAGGAAAGGTTAAGAGGCGGAACAAAAAAAATCGCAGAGGGTGAAGGATTGGGAGCTCATAGTGGGCCAACCTGAGAGCGAAAAAAGCTGGGAAAGTGCTCAAACAATATTACGATTTGAAGACCAAATCAAAGACTACTGGACGTCTCGCAAAGTGACTCGACGAGGAAGTTGAGACTTTTTTATTCCAAAAAAAAAAAAAAAAAATCTTTTTTTGGCTTAATCCGCCTTTACTAAAGATCAGGGGGAACATTTGTACTCTGACAAATAATGGAAAGGTTTCCATTTCAAAAAAAAGAAAGAAAAGGTTTTGACTCTAATTAGATTCTTAGTGCAAGCACAAAGTAAGCAAACTACCTTATGTAATGTAAAAAAACCGAGAAGCATAGCCGTCAAGTAAAAATGAACAAGGTTCAACAATTGCTCGGGCATGTTAACTTTCTTTCACGTTTCATTGCTAATTGTGCAAAACCCAAGGATTTGAACCCTTGCTCAAACTTAAGCCCAAAAGGGTATTTCAGTGGGAAGAAGTTCACCACGAGGCATTCAAAGAAAGAAAAAGAAATCTCTCGGGTCCCCCTGTTATCATGCCACCGATCTAGTACACCAAACTTTGTATGAAATCATATATATACCGAATAAGAAACCATATATATACCAAATAAAAATCGTATATGATACTAAATAGAAACCCTGCCATGGAAAATTAGAACCAAAATCGATACATATCAGTATCACCCTTTTGCCTTTTATACCATAAGGAAATCATAAGGAATATCGTACCGGTTGATACCTAAACCCTGCCCTGCCTCCTTTTTTAAGTTTCATTTGGGCTTTGTTTCCATCATTTTACATGGAAATAAACTGAGCATTCTTTCCAAAATTCCTAACTAAAATTTCTCATGCCATGGAAATAAACATTCAACCCTTTGAATTTGATGCATTCTGAAAGGGATGAGAATTTTTTTCCCTCCTTTCAGAACACTGGAATCAATAAAGGAACCAAAATAAAGAAGAATAGGAATTTAGAATTTATGCAGCTTTACGACCCTGTCACTCATGGCAAGTGGAGATCGATGCCTTCTATAAAGGAGCATGCATGTATCCAGCATAGGCAGCGAAACATGCATGAGATGTCGAATTTGTGACAAAGAAGGGAAGATCAAGAGCAGAGGGCCAACGAGTTCTTCAACAAGAAGATGCTGATGAAGATTGGGAAATTCATCGATCAAACTATTAATGAGTTGACTTTTCAACTTCGGATCGGGAGGTATGAACTGTTTATGATATATTTAAATAAAATAGAGCTATTGAATCAGATTATTCCAAACAAGACAGTAAGCGAAGTGGATGCTTTCATATTGAGTAAGGGGGATAAATTCTTACCAAAAGAAGTACTCGCTTCTGTGGAGGGTGAGTTTAAAAGGGAATTGATTCCTTCTAAGAGTTCTGATGAGAACGTCCCAGAACATATTACAAGGTTTCAAGGTTTGTTCGCCATTAATGGATACCTGGAAGATATGAAGCGACAGAATAAACCTATCAGCAGGAAATTAGGTTTTGAAATCCATGGGTTCAATTTAGAGTTATCTGGATTGCCTGCAGAAATAATTACACACATGATGGCCTCTTGTATCTCTGACCCAGATTATCAGCCCTCTACTGATGATAACTGCTATACGTTTCTCCGCTGGGTAGAACGGAGAGTCAAGAGCATTTGGTTGGATACCCAGTTTGATCAATCAACAAGTTCTTCTTCTTCTTCTTCGCAAAAAGTATCCTGCAAATTTTATATGGAAAATTGTTATCCTCACGTTGAACCTCATTTTTACGATAATCAAGAGAATGTGGTTACGAGGAATGGTAACACATCCAGGGAATCTGTTAATGTAGGAAGTATGCTCGTAAAACGTTCAGATTTTTAGAATAATAATATGATCGTGTTTTCCAATTTTCTCTATCCTCATTTAAGTAGTTTTTTTTTTTTTTTTTTATTGTTAATTAAGTAAGAACTGTATTTAGCCCAACACGTACATATCCAAAAGCAATTCTCATTCTCAACAGCTAAGAATGCATTCAAAGAGGTTCAATGAGATTTCCACCGTTTTATAGATCTTCCCTCTCGTTGTCATCCTTTAAGGGAGTTAATTGGAATGGTTCTGAATAATTGGGATGATTTTTTTTTTAACGATTACAATCCCGAAGAGGTCACTACTAGAATAGTTTTATTTACTAACCAGCCGTCCTAGCAGAATTAAAAACTTGTTCCATTTAATAGACAATCTGGTCTTAATTCATTAACTAAACGGTATCAAAATTGCAACAAAAACCCATTAGTGATCGATTTTGCTTACTGTTTATAGACAATTTAATGCATCAATTTTTAATCGGTTTCTCATAAAAGAATATATATCCTCTAGCAACCTTATACTCCCCTTGTTGATGGAGATAATGATGACTAGAAAGTGCACCTGAATAATTTTTTCAATAAAACAATAAACTACAATATCTATCTTATTAAAAATGTAAGTGAATAAACTACTAAATACAACAATCAAATCATGCTAAATCTGCAAATTTGACTTTACCAATACAAACCCAAAGAAATATAATGGAAACCTCATATAACGTAAAATCAGAAAGAAAATCAGCCACTTGTTCCACAAAAACGTGATCTCCATGAAATTGAATATGAACTTTTGAAGAAGAAATATCATTGTTTTAAAGTTTTAGTTGTTCTTTGTTTACTGTTTAGATAGTTTAGTTGTTTATAGTTAGAGATAAGATAACTAGATAAGAGTATTAAATGGTTTAGACTGTCCATTTTAATAATGTTTAATCGATGTATAATCGGTTTGACATCGCAATTTAAATGGTCTAAAATCGAATCGAATCGATTAAGTAAACATTCTAAAAATCCAAACTAAAACCAAACCATTTACTAAATAGTCTCTCGATTTAGGTGTAAATGATCCGGCCCAATTTCGACAAATAGTTCCGATCCAAAAATTGTACCCTTATAAGAGGTTACCTTGATTTAGCTTTTGGCCTTGGCTAAATCAATATGAAAACAGTCCTCAAGGTCAAATCCACCTCTGACGATCTTTTCAGGCAATTTCTAAGATAAATTTCTAAACAACGAGTTCGCCGAATTCCAATGAATCATGCTTGGGTGCTTGACAACAATTTTTTTATATTTATTGTAATTGAAAGAAAATTTTCTTTTTGTTTGACAATCAAACACCTTGAATTTTTTTTCCTTTTTTATTTAAGATTCTATTTTCTTTTTATTTCTTAAGATCCAAGCACAACCTTATTCAGCATAGGTTGAGGGTGGTGTACGTTGTATTGGAGCTGAGAGATCATGGACATGAGGGGGAATCTTTTGAATGGCAAACAACGATTGATATGATGGAGAATATCTTGGATGGCAAACCAAGATTGACATGATTATGAAATCTTTGGATGGTGAAACAAAGATTGAAAAGAATAACTAAATTCTGTTTCTATATGAAAAAAGAAAAAAAAAAAAATAAGACAGTTATTTAGAATTTAGGATATGTTTAAAAGTCAATAGAAAAAGAAAAAAATTGAATGAAGATAAGAGATAAACACATAAATTGATAATTGTTTCATCATCATCATCATCATCATCATCATCATCATCATCATTATTATTATTTTATTTTTATTTTTATTTTTTGACATCCAAACATAGTCTCAAGAAGATATAGCATTTGTTCCCGCTTTACTTATGACATCAAAATAGATATTCCACGAAAATAATAACTTTATTCCGGAGTTGATCATAATGATCAAGGGCTTCTCAGGGATGCCATCATAGTGGTATTATAATCTAGAATATATTTGTGGCCATGGCTATACAAGACACTAGAGATAAATGCATCCTTCCACTCTCAAGATACCAAACCGTTAATGGCATCCCACCTACCCTGCATTGTTGTTCCCTCCAGAGAATCAAGCTCAAATTTAAAGTTGTGCATTACAAAACTAAAACCAATCAATAAACAAACGGCTTTAGAAAAACCATGAGAAAGTACATATGTGTTTTCAGGTCTTTTAATGAGAAAATCCACTATTACTAAGAGCATGGCCCTCATGTTGGTCATCAAGTTAGCGCGTACACTTGAGACCTAGAATTTGAGGGCAGAGGCTAGATTCTTTCACTATAAGCTCTCATCAGTTTACAGATTTGGGTCAATCAGCTAACGAAATCGTTCCCTTGGAGGCCATGATCTGTGCATGCCTTGGCATATGAGTCAAGAAAGGGGAAGGTGCTTATATATATATAGCTTAGCTGGTTGTCAAAAAATAGGTTTTAATCATACATGAGAAGATATAACTGAAATTAAACATGAAATTTACATGTGACAAATCTAGATTATTTTGCCAATATACAATTATCAGAATGCCCACCTCACCTTTCCACGTAGTACGACTATTGTCATAAATCAAGATAATGAAGAATATAATTCTAGAATAAGTTAAAAAAGAATAAGATTCTAGAATAAATTATAGATGGATATAATTTATGCAGCCATATATATATATATATACCCTGTTTTGGGAATTAGAGTATGGTATTATAAAGTTTGATATTTTTTTGGGGGGGTTCTAAGATCGATCTACCACAATGGTAATTAGGTATGCCAATACATGAAAATATATGATTATATTTGAACCTGAAATTTAACATGATAAACTCAAATCAATTTCCTAGATATCCAAGAATTAAAATCACAACATCACATTTCCACAATTCCAAATTGGGTAAAGAAGAATAAGATTCGAGAATAAAAGTTAACCAAGATAACAAAAGAATAACCCTTTAGAATAAATTTTCTCTAAATGCTTAGAATTTATGCAACTAGTTGTCTAGCCATACCCGAAGTTTACAACACGGAGTTGGGCACAGATCGGATCAGGATCGGATCAGCCTATCACGAATCGGAAAAATCCGTGCTAACTCACTGTGTTACATCGGAAATTGGGACCGAATCAGCCAGATGCTGATTTTCTTAAGCCATGGCCATACCCTGTCATGGCAATTGGAGTACTATTCTTATATATATTCAGAGCATAGGAAGACTGCATAAGATGTTGAATTGGTAACACTCAGAGAAGATTTAGCCAAAAAAAAAAAAAAAACCACTGAGAGAAGAATCACAGAAAAAGCTCCTTCCGATTTCCTTGGAGAGGGAGCCATGACGTCCTTGTACAAGAAGTATTTAAATTTGTGTATAAGAAACGATCTGGAGAAATATGAGAGGATTATGAAGTACTTAAATAAAATTTGGTATCAAATCGGCTTCTTCCTCAGATGGCAGCAAACCAATTCCATGATTTCATTATTTCTGACGGTTGTTCATATCTTTCAGGTGGAGTTTCCAGTACTAGTCTCGAGTCTCTCGACTACCACCGCTTCCTGAAGATTAGGATTTCTCTGAGATTTAAGAACGTGGCAGAAGGTATTAAAAGGTTTGAAAGTCTGTTCGCAATATGTGGATACCTCGAAAAAAGCAACAGAATACACCTTTAAACGGTAGATTATATCATGAAATCCACAGGTTCATTAAACATGATGAATCTGATCAGTTGCCTACAGAAATAAGCGAATACGTACATGGCCAATAATTGGAGTTCTGCACCACCAACTCTATCCACTGATCACAGTGATCTTTTGGACTGGGTAAGATACATGGTCAAGAACATTTGGCTGTCGCTGGGAATCAATTTGGAGGAACAGGTAGATCAATTCTGTATTCCTGCTTATTCATCTTATGAGCAAAAAGCATCCTTAAACATTTTTGTGCAGGGTGGCAATCCTCAAATTTCACCTCATTTTTTCGTGAATCAAAACTACAACGTTAACGTTGTGAGGAATGGCAACACTTCTAGTGATTCTGTCCAACTAGGAAATATGTTTACGACTTGTAAACCCTAGTGATTAGATTGATCAATGATTGTTTTAATTAAGCTTTAAGCCTTCTCTGTCCAGTGTCCAGTGTACGTCCAGTATATTGCTTATTCAATTCTAATAATTTCTGCAATTCAAATCCTCTCCTACGGCAGATCCAAGGGCTGGAGTTCAGTCGATCTGCCTACCAATACATCGGGAGGTGAACCGACTGAAATCCAGCCCTTGGCAGCCCGCAGATGCAGGAGAGGATTTCTATCCCGTGACAAGGAGGACTTCATCTTACACTGGGGTTTAACGGTTTCAGTATCCTTTGACTTTAGATTTCATGGTTATATATATGTTCAGATTCTGTGGCGTTTTCTTATGATCTTGCCAAACAGAAACATAACTGTTCTTCGCATTGCCAATTGGATCCGAATCGTCTCCTCCCTGTACTTCTGGGAGGAGGGAGACGCCCCCGTCGGATGGCCGACATGTGACTCTCAGGAAAATCCGAACCCCACGTCCGATCTGACACCCAACCGACAAGCTGAGCCGATAGGGGGTGTCGGCTCAGACGTGGGGTTTGGATTTTTCCAAGAGCCACGTGTTGGCCATCCGACGGGGGCGTTTCCCTCCTCCCAAAAGTACAGGGAGGAGACGATTTGAATCCATTGGCAGTCCCTTTGGAGAGCTCTGTTTCACAAGCCCATCTCCAAGATGCCCTATTAGGTGAATCCTCCTTTCCATCTCTCTAATCTACTACTAAACCTACCACCAAAAAGACTAAAGCTTTTGGATATTGCTCAGTGCTGCTATAACTAATTAATAACCAAAAAGCTTTGCGTCGAACTTCAACCCCTTTGCATTGGCCATGGGGCAACCGTCTCAGACGCCCCCAAACCATTGCGACAAGAGGGAGCTTGCCCATCAATCTACTTTGCCAAGAGGTGGCTGGAGCATGACACCGTAGCCCAAACCTCCAAAGATGAAACAACAAGGCGTATGAAGGGAACGACAATCCTTCTTGGAGATAACAACCACACCTGGCCCAACCTATTTAAACAACCCATAGGCTTGGCCTGGTCTGAAGAAAAAAAAATAGACCTTATAGTGAAGCAGATAGGAAAGGTAGACCATAGACTCAAACGATCAACTCGGTGAAAACTCACCCCGTATTCCATTTGAGTCAATTGACTTCAATTAGACCAAACTGACCTGCTAAAGAGGAACATGCCTACGAGGGCACCAACAGATGTTGTAGATGAACCTACTAAAAACGAAGTGGAATATATCATAATTAACCGCACCATGGACTAGCTCATACATCCACTCCACGAGTTAAATACTACTCAGTCAAGTAAAAGGGCCAACTTGAAAGCTAGGCAAGCTAGGAACGAGTTGAGACAATATTACGATTCGAAGACTAAGTCAGAGACTACTGGACATCTTGCAAAGCAACTCCCAACGAGGTCGTTGAGACTTTTCGATTAAAAAAAATCTGTTTTGGCTTAATCCACCTTTACTAAAGATCAAGGGGAACACTTGTAGTCCGAATAATAATGGAAAGATTTTCTTTTCGAAAAAAAAAAAAAATTTGATTGATTAAATCCTTCACAAGCAAGCTACCTTATGTATTGTAAGAAAAACCAAGGAACGTATTCGTCAAGTAGAAACGAGCAAATTCAACAATTGCTCAAGGAGGTTAATTTTCTTTTGCGTTTCATTGTTAATTGTGTAGGAAAATCTAGAGATTCGAACCTTTGCTCAAACTCAAGCCTGAAGGGGAATTTTAATGGGAAGTTCACTAGGAAGTTTTCATAGAAAGAAAAAGGTGTCTCTCGAGCCCCTTGTCATCATGTCACTGGTCATGTCACCGATCATGGACCGGTCACTGGAGTTATTTTGGCAACTCGGAATTTGATCAGTAGCTTGTGGCTTAGAATAATGACCAAGGGGCCGAAGAGGCTATCTATTACTTGAGCAGGGTGTTTATCCTGGTCAAACAGACATACACCAATTGAGAAGTTGTGCTTGACTCTGTATTTTTCTTCTCAAAAGTGGAGGGTATTCATGCTTCATGTAATGGTTTTTGTTATATGTCAAATTGATTTAATTAAGTATTTGTTGACTCGACCAATTATGAGTGGTAGGCTTGGCAAATGGGCATTTGCCCTATGGAGTTCACATTCCAATATCGGCCATAGAGGATCGTCAAGGGTCAGGCTTTAGCTTCTTTTTTTGGCCAACCACCCTTGTTTGGATATTGACCCCGAAAATGGGGAAGCAATTCAATCACCTGGCGTCTTGGCTTTGACCTCGTTTGCATATGTAAGAAACTTAGAATATCGTAATTACTCCTGATTATTTTGGCCGATTGATCTTCCAATATGTATGATAGGTTCAACGATTCTTAATCTATACATTTCTCCTAGCTGCTTGGCCTATAATTCATGTCCTATCTGATCAATAAAGTCCGGATACAACCTCCTTCTCCACACACACACAAATGAGAGAGAGAGAGAGAGAGAGAGAGAGAGAGAAGAGGAACATATATACCTCTGCAATAATGTAAGCGTTTTTAGGGTTATTCAATATCTTGTGGTCCTTTGTTTCCAAAGCAGACAATATATTCTAAGACGCAAAGAATGACAAAAAGGAGCTCAAAAACTAAACTGAAAATCTTGTTTGGTTCCTAATCAGAGTTACTTTTAGAGAATCCATGAGAAAGTTACTTAATGTTTTCTGGTCCCTTAATGAGGAAATCCACAATTACTAAGAGCAAGGCGCTCATGTTGGTCGATCATCGGGTTACTCCGTACACTTGAGACACAGAATTTGAGGGCAAAGGCTGGAATCTTTCACTATAAACTCTAATCTAGTGAGGGATCTGGGTCAATCAGTTAACCTTATCAGTTACATCGTTCCTTTAGGGCCCATTTTTGGATTCTATGAATTTTAATTCCCAAAGAATTATTTTGGAGTATAAGCACGTTTGATGAATTCGATTGGATTCCAACTCTCAGAGAGTGAACTGGATTCAGAGTGGTTCCAAAATCTAAAATTTGGAGTCATAAATATTTACTCTAAACTGTTGGATCAACTTTTTAAAAGAAATAAAAGAATTAATTCTCACATGACTCTTATTTAACTACCACCACTACCGTCGCTACCACAACCACCACCGCCACCACAACCACTACCACCGCCACCACCCATCACCACCAACCATCCACCGCCACCACCACCACCACCACCACCATTGCCGCCACCGGCACCACCACTGCCGCCACCACCACCACTATATCACCATAACCACCGCCACTGCCACCGCCACCGCCACTGCCACCTCCACCCCCACCGCCACCATCACCGCCACCGCGATGGTCCTTTTAATGATTTGTCATTCCTTGATTTTTAAAACACATAAAAAAAATAAAAAAATAAAAAGCAATTCTTTGGTGATTTTTTTTTAGGTGCCAGGATGGGTCCACCACAATGGTGGTCCGGAGTGGGTTAGATTGGAGACCTAAGAAAAAAGGGGAAGTGGGGTGTGATGCATGATGAGGTCAGGATAGCAGGTCACTCGACCTCGAATAAATACCAAGCTCAACAAGTTGGGATTCTCACCATCAAGCTGGGCAATGGTCATCAAAAGGTTTAATGATTTGTCTACCAATTCTTTAATTTTTAACACCCAAAAAAAACAAAAAATTCTACTTTCCTTATCTTTTTCCCTTCTAATTCTTTGATTCTTGATAGTTTTCTGAGAGCAAAAAACTGGCCTGGTTTAATTGAATTAGGAAACTTCCTGATCCAATCCGTTTTGTTTTACATGTCATGAGCTCTTTGTGTAAAACCTCAAATAGAGAGAAAACAGAGATGTTACATTTTAAAATCAAGAATGTATTTAGTTAAATATGTATTCAAACAATATTCTCATTCTCAGCTTAGAATACATTCTACATTCTGAGAATGGAAATACATACCTAACACACACACCCAAATACGTAGAGAAATCTACATTGTCACGGCCAATTAATTTACTAAATCTATAGCATTTACTTTCAGGGTTTCTCCCGCCTTCAGGGGTTGTCGGCTTAGACGTGGGTCTCGGATTCAACCGAGAGCCACATGGTAGCCATCTGAGATAGGTTGTCGTATCCTCCCAGAATCACTGGGAGGAGACGATGTGCATCCAACCCGGGTTCTATGGCCTCCAGTACACCTTCTCTTTCACCAGATGCCTACAGTTAGTTAACCATTTAACAGGAATAATCATCGTTAGAAGGTTGTTGTGGGAGCCTGGTGCACAGAGAACCTTTTTAGTCATTATTATAAAATTGTCATAGTAAAATTCGTGGTTCCAAAAAAATCCAACTATAGGAGAATCAGGAACAGAGAACTTTCCCCCCTTTTCTGCCCAATGCTTTTAGACACTAAACCCTGCCTGCCTTCTTTTTAAGTTTCATTTCGGACCTGTTTCCACCATTGTACGTGGAAACAAACAGAGCTTTCTTTTGAAAGTTCCTAACAAAGTCATGCCATGGAAATAAACACTGTACACTTTGAATTTGATGCTTTTGGAAAGAAATGAGAATTTCCCTCCTTAAGAACACCGGAATCAATAAAAGAACCAACATAAAGAAGAACAGGGATTTAGAATTTATGCAGTTGTACCCTGTCAGTCAAGGCAATTGGAGAAGCCTTCTATAAAGGAGCAGTGCTACTATTACTTCCTGTATTCAGCACAGGAAGCCAACAGGCATGAGAGGGTCTCATTCAAAAGCTTGACATTGATAGAGGAGCTTCAAAACAGGGTAAAAGGTCACCATGATTTAGCTTCTGGCTTCGGATAAATCAATATGAAAAGGGTCCTCAAGATAAAATCCACCTGTCACCTTTTCAGGCAATTTGGAAGAGAAATCTCTAAACGACCGAGTTCATCGATTTCCGACGAGTCACCACTCAAGACTAGGTACCTGCTTGACAACAATTTATTTTATTTTTATTGAAAGTAAATTTTCTTTTCTTAGGCAATCGAATACTGAATTTTTTTTTTTTTTTTTTCTTTTCTTGAGATCCTAAAACAGCGTTATTTCAACATAAGTGGTAGGTGATGAATCGGAGAAAAGAGAACATGGACATGAGGGGGAATCTTTTAACTGACAAATAAAGGTTGATATGAGGGGGGGCATATTTTGGCTGGCAAACCAAAATTGACATGACTATGAAATATTCTAGATGACAAAACCAAGATTGAGAAGAATAATTAAAGAAAAAATATGAAAAGAATAAGGCAGTAGCTTAGAAATTAGGCTATGTTTAGAAGCCAATAAGAGAAAATTTTGGACTGAAGAGAGAAACACATGAATTGATAATTGTTTTTATCATTACTTTTTTTTTTCTTAATATCCAAACATAGTCTCAAGCAGATATAGCCTTTATTCCCATTTGGACGTATGCTTATATAAATTAAAGTGGCTGTAAATTTCATGATAAGCTATCCAAGGCAGCGAAGGCAGGCAAACAGATATAGTCTCTCCTACTTGTCTGCCTCTATTTCAATTCTATTCCTTGGGAAAATTGGACATGGCCTAAAAAATGGAAGCCGGTTTTCGTTGCCCTTGGTGCTCCCATAGGATACATTTGCCACATTTCCAAGGCCACCAACTCAGCCGCCAATGTATTAGATGCGGTGGTGTTTTCCAAGGTGACCAATTCTGTTGTGTAAAGTTTCTCATTTACATCTTCTCTTTGCAGTAATTTTAAGGGTATAATTCTGATTTTCTCTTCGATGTTGTAGTTACATCGGAAGTGTACAGAAATGCCGGGCAAATACAACAGGCGAAACCCCATCCATTTGATGATGTAATGCAATTACAACAATTGAAACCCTATCCCTTGGATGCTACAATGCAATTACAACAGGCGAAGGTTGCAATGCAATTACAGCAGCAGGCGAAATCCCATCCATTCAATCCTGCAATGCAAATACAACAAGCGAATGCTAGAATGCAATTACAACAGGTGAATGCAAGAATGCAATTACAGCATGCGAATGCTGTAAAGCAATTACAGCATGCACATGCTGTAAAGCAATTACAACAGGCAAAACACGACCCATTCGATGCTGTAATAACATCAGAGGTGTGCATGCATCAAAAAAAACAAAAAACATCGGAAGCGTGCAGAAATGCCAGGCAATTACATCAGGAGAAACTCAATCCATTCGATGCTCTAGTAACATCGGAAGTGCAGAGAAATGCCCGGCAATTACAAGAAGCGAAACCCAATCCATCTCCATCTGCATCTACATCTTCATCTTCATCTTCGTCTCAAACAACATCGTTCAACATTAATATAAAGACTGATAAGTGTGAAATTTCACCAACACTTTTCCCAGATCAAAATAACGTGGTGGTGACGGAAGGTAAAACATTTAACAATGAAAGTATAACACTTGGAAACATGCTTAGAAACATGGTCCTTACTAGTAGCGACAGAGAGAAGGATGAAGACAATCGCTTGCAGCTCAGTCAAATCGACTCCTAGTAGAATGCATACGCCTAGAGGTCATGGTTCAACTTTTCCTGTCTTCATTATGTGCAAAATTGCACCTCGTTAATTTTTCTTCCTCCACCCTTCCCCTTGTTGTGGAAACCTATGCATGCTGTAGTGTAAGATGACAAAAAAGGACTGAGGTTGATTTCTCCCCCTCTTCCAAGTTGTGGAGGATTCGTATCTTCTCTTCTCAGTGGTTCTGGGAGGACAGCGGCAATCCAGTCCCGATAGCCAACATGTGGCTCTTGGTGAATCCAAGACCCACGTTCAAGCCAACACCCAGCGGACAAGCCAAACCGACAAGAGGTGTCGGCATGAACGTGGGTCTCAGATTCACCCGAGAACCACTTGTCAGCCATCGAGACTGAGTTGCCGCGTCTTCCCTGAACCATTGGGAGGAGATGATGTAAATCCAGTTGTGAAAACCTAAGAATAAGATGAAAAAAAAAGAAAAAAAAAGATGATGTTAGTTCATTCCAACCTTGTCAATTAAGACTTGTCTTTTATATTGTATCAATTCATATATGATAGTGAAGTATTTTACAAGTTTACCCAATTAATTAATAAAACCTTCGTTTGTGTGTTTCCATTGTTATTCACAAATAAATATAACTGTTTTCTTGTAAGCTAAGGCTTTTTAGCCTTTGTTATTGTCGGGTTTTGGTTGATTTTTCGATTCAAACAAATCACAAGAGAAGACAGACAATCAACTTGAGGGGGTTGGATAACTCGGGGGCCACTCCGATGCCTAAGTTAGTTCAAGGGCAATAAGCAGATGAACCCAGGAAGAAGATATTCAGGTTCAAATAGAGAAGGGCAACTTAGTAACAATGTGAATGCAAAAGCTTAATTGGATAAAAGTTTCGATCAGTTTACCTTCGGAGTAAAAATATTTATAGAGCATGGAGTGACCATAGGATGCTCCCCTGCAGTTGCAGCGATCCCAAGGCTCCATCCAAGATCTTGGGGAACCTCCAGTTACGAATTGGGAGTCTTCGTGTGATCACGTTCTTTAAAGATAAGAATATGGACAATGTAGGCCTGAATCTTCGTAAGCCAATAGAGATCCAACGGTTAGATTCTAAATAATCGTAGAGGGAGCACACTTCGTATTCATTGGGGAGCTCAACACGTGGCAGGAACCGCTACAAAATAAGTAACCCAACGATTTCTCCTTCAGGCTAATATCCTGCATGTGAAATGTGGGTAGCAAGTGTGGAATCTGTAAGATTCCAGGCCCTTATGATGCTGACACCTGTCGAAATTGTTATCTGATCCACGTGGTACCATATGCAGGTCTCTGGTTAGCTTCATATCAAATCGTACGAACAACCTTCGTTTAATAAAATTTTAAGGGCATCAAGGACCTCCAAATATCTTTCGATTTCCTTAAGAAAAAAAAAAAGGGAAAAGAAAGTACATGTTGTTCTTCTGTACATGTACTTTCGTCTCTATCCTTTTTCTTTGAAATCTGAATCCTCTCTCTATCTCTCTTTGTAGTTAAAAAATAATTTTACTTAACTTTTTCCGTACTCAATCTTTGATTCTTTATAGTTTCTAGTGAGAGAAAAAAACTGACCTGGTTTAACTGGATTAGGAAACTCCCTGATCCAATCCGTTCTGGTTGACATGTCATGAGCTCTGTGTAAACCCCCAAACAGAGAAAATAGAGATGTTACATACTAAAATCAAGAATGTATTTAGCTAAATATGTATCCAAACAATATTCTCATTCTCAGCTAAGAATACATTCTACATTTTGAGAATGGAGATGCAAACCTAACATAAGCACCCAAATAAGTAGATAAATCTACAAGGTTACGACCAACTAATTTACTAAATCTATAGCCTTCACCTTTAGGGTTTCTCCAGCCTTCAGGGCCTTTGTTATATGGGCTCTAGGACACCTTCTCTTTCATTTGGTGCGAACATTTAACCATTTAACAAGAATAATCATTATTATAAAGTTGTTGAGGGAGTCTCTTGAGACACCTTTTTGGTCATTATTATAAAATTGTCAAAGTGCATTCACTGAGCACTTTTCTTGTAATGGTTGTTTGGAATGAATAGAGTTGCTTGGTAGCATCCAATGTGAATGGTTTCAAGACAGGCTCGAATTGGAAATGTTGATCTGACCATAGTTTAAAAATTGGTTCAAAAGTGGTTTGAGTCAGGGTGAGACCATACCTAATTACTTGTATCGAATCAAATCGAATTAGAATTGGCACGAAAACATATGAAAAAATGGAATCGAAGCCGGTACAATACAATATTAGTATCATGGACCGAATTGATTGGTACGTACCAAATACCAAAATCATATAAGATATATACGTATAATTTTTTACGATTTTTCTCTATCGTACACCAAACTTTGTATGAAATCGTACATATACCAAATAAGAAACCATATATATATATATATATATATATATATATATATATATATATATATATATATATATATACCAAATAAAAACAATATATGATACAGAGTAGAAACCTATCAAAAATCATACCAAATCATTATGGTAATGGTATGGAAAATTGGAACCAAGACCGGTGCAGTACGATATCGGTATCGCCATTTTGCCTTTTGTACCATTCCAAACCTTATTGAATGCTGTACCGGTTGACACCTAAACCTTGCTCCGCCTCCTTCAGTTTTATTTGCTTCCTATTTTCACCATTTTACATGAAAATAAACAGAGCATTCTTTCCAAAATTCGTGACTACAAATTCATGCCATGGAAATAAACATTGTTCCCTTTGAACTTTTGAACTTGATGCTTTTTGAAAGGAGTGAGAATTTCCCCCTTAAGAACACACACAGGAATCAATAAAAGGAACTAAGATAAAAGAAGAATAGGAATTTAGAATTTATGCAGCTAGACGACCTGTCAGTCATGGCAATTGGAGAAGCCTTCAATAGGATACAAGTCCTCTCCATTCTCGGGTAGGATGGAGACACAGTTGCCGACCCCTTATGTACGACACGTAAGGGTCGATTGGATCCAAACCCTCCATCTGAGCGAATAAAGTGAGCCGATAGAAGATGTTGGTTTATGCATTAGTTCAGATGAAGGATTTGAATCCAACCGACTCCCATGTGTTCTGCATCAAGATCGATAACCGTATCTCCATGAACGAGGGGAGGGTCTATCAATGGACGTCATGCAAAAAACTGACATTGATAAAGGAGATTCAAAACAAGGCAAGAGGGTACCTTGATTTGGCTCTGGCATTGGATAAATCATTATGAAAAGGTCCTCAACATCAAATCCACCTCTAACCTTTTCAGGCAATTTCGAAGATAAATCTCTAAACAACGAGTTCACCGATTTGATGTTTGGGCGCTTGACAACAATTTATTTTTATTGAAAGAAAATTTTCTTTTCTTTTGACGATCATACATCAAGAAAATTTTCTTTTCAAAATTTTATTTTCTTTTGGTTTCTTTTCTTGAGATTCAAACACAGCCTTAATTCGGCATAGGTCGAAAGGTGTTGAATTGGAGAAGAGAGAACACGGACATTAGGAGGAAACTTTTGAATGGCAAACAAAGATTGATTTGATGGGGGCATATTTTGGATCGCAAGCCAAGATTGACATGACTATGAAATATTCTGGATGGCAAAATCAAGATTGTGAAGAATAATTAATGTCTGTTTTTACCCAAAAAAAAAAAAGAAAAAAGAATAAGACTGTTGCTTAGAAATTAGGCTATGCCTACAACTAAGAAAAGAAAATTTTGAAATTGATGGAAAAAAAAACAATTGATAATTATTTTATTTTTTATTTTATTTTTTTTACATCCAAACATGGCCTCAAACAAATATAGCCTTTATTGCCATTTGGACCTATACTTCTATAAATTAAGGTGACTGTTAATTTCATGATAAGTTATACAAGGCAGTTGAAGACAAGCAAGTAGATATGCTCTCTCTTTGTTGTCTGCCTGTACTTCAATTCTATACCTTGGGAAAATCGACCATGGCCTAAAAAATGGAAGCCGGTCTTCGTTGCCCTTGGTGCTTCCTTAGGCTAAATTTGCCATATTTCCCGGTCCATCTAGTCAACCGCTGTATTAGATGTGGGGGTGTTTTCCAAGGTGACCAATTCATCCCTGTTCCATACGTTTTATATATTTTTCTGTTGTATTAATTAAATTTCTCTTTTACATCTTTGCTTTGCAGTATTTTTAAGAGTAGAATTCTGATTTTTCTCTTCGATGCTGTAGTAACATGGGAAGGGTGCAAAAATATTGCCCGGCAAATACAACAGCCAAATCTCCATCAGGCAAATGCTATGATGCAATTCCAACAGGCGAATGCTATGATGCAATTCCATCAGGCGAAACCCCATTCATTCAATGCTGCAATACAATTACAACAGGCAAATGCAAGAATGCAATTCCAATAGGCACAAGCTAGAATTCAATTACAACATGCGAATACTGTAATGCAGTTACAGCATGGGAAACCCTATCCATTCGATGCTGTAATGACACCGGAAGCATGCAGAAACGCCTGGCAATTACAAGAAGCGAAACCCAATCCATTTAATGTTGTAGAAACATCAGACGTGTGCATGCATACAAAAAAACATAAAACATCAGAAGCGTGCAGAAATGACGGGCAATTACAACAGGCAGAACCCAATTCATCCGATGTTGTAGTAACATCAGAAGCGCAGAGAATTGCCCATCAATTACAACAAGCAAAACCCAATCCATCTTCTGCGTCTGTATCTTCATCTTCGTCACAATTAACAACATCGTTCAACATTAATATAATGACCGATAAGTGTGACATTTCACCTACACTTTTCCCAAATCAAAATAATGTGGTGGTGAGTGATGGTAAAACATTTAACAATGAAAGCATAACACTTGGAAACATGCTCAAAAAGATGGTCCTTACTAGTAGCGACAGAAAGAAGGATGAAAACAATCGCTGGCTCAGTTAATCACTTGACTCATAGTAGAAAGCATGTACCTAGAGGTCATGGTTCAATTTTCTTATCGTCATTGTGTGCAAAATTGCACCCCATTAATTTCTCTTCCTCCACCCCTCCCCTTTCCCTTCTCCTATTTGTGGAAACCTATGCATGCTGTAATGTTGGATGACCCCAAAAAAAATAAAAACAAAAGACAGGTTGATTTCTCCCCCTCTCCCAAGTTGTGGAAGCCTGTGAATAAGATGACCAAAGAGAAAATGGATGATGTTAATTACCTTCCCAATTAAGACTTGTCCTTTATGTTGTTTCATAACAATTCATGTCTGCTAATAAAGTATTTTGTAAGTTTACACAATTAATAAATCCTTTGTGTGTGTGCTTCTATTATTCTTTCACAAATAAATATACTTCTTGCATGTCTTGTAAGCTAAGGCTTTTTATCCTTCCAGTAACTAAATTTTAAGGGCATCAAGGACCTCTAAATATTTTTCGGTTCCATTCAAAAAACAAGGGAAAACGAAGTACATGATGTCGGCATGTATCTCTCTCTCTCTCTCTTTCATTCTCTCTCTTTCTCTCTAAATGACTAGTTACCAGTTGTTCTAGTATTCTCATTTTTCCGTTAACATATAATTTTTTCTAGCTAGCATATCACCAGATCTTGGGGAACAAGGCTTGCTAGATTGATAGGTCAAGAAATTCAGCACCACAATTATCACATGATGATTTATATGGGGGCTAAGATTTTGTCAACTTGTTGAGACCACAAGGTAACACGGTCTCATACTCATATTTCTAGTTTAAGTCCAAATGAAATTGATTATGTGAAAATGTTGGCTAAGAATGGTGCCAAGTTTTGGGGTCAAATGATCCCACCTTCATCTGGGGGTTGAGTGGGAGGAAGGGGACCACTTCTATTCTCTTTCTCATAAATATAATATTGAAAAACAAATGCTACAAAAAAGATGTGTGCACGGACGGACCATCAAGAGGTTACATAAACATACATGGTAGCTAGGAATGTCAATACATAAAGGTATATTATTAAATTAAAACCTCTAATTTGACCTCATAAATCTAAACTATTTCCTAGATATCCAATGCTTAAAATCACTATCTCACGTTTCCACTATCACAAATAAGTGTACTACTAGAGATTCTTCTAGACACATTAGAGAAACATTTTACCATCTTGCCATATCCATATATTGATGCATATGGTGGTTTTCTAAACAAAACAAGATAAAGAAGAATAATTTAATCCAATAAGGATAAAGAAGAATAAGGTTCGAGAATAAATTAATCAAGATAAAGAAGAATAAAGTTTTTAGAATGAATTCTCTCTAGATGCTTATCGATTAGAATTTATGCAGCTTGCTGTTAAGTCATACACAAAGTTTACAAAATTACAACACAGACTCAAGCAAAGGTCGGATCAGTTGATCACGAGATGGCTCAACACAGATTGGAACGAATCAACCCAAAAAAACCCAAGAATTGGCTTTACACGTGCAAATGAAAAATCCGTGCCAATTGTGCTGACTCGGGGTGTTACATGGGTCGACTTGGTCGAGTCCAAACAGTTGGATTCCCATACTCTCCAACTCTCTATACTCTAATTTGATAAACAATTGTTGGATTTCAAAACCATCACATGTCGGCCATTGAAGCATCACTAGCATGTCTCAACCGAATCCCTTTTTCAAATAGCATGTGCAAATACCAATGACAAGGAGGACTTCCATCTTACAATGGGGTTTAATGGTTTCGATCTATGAGTTTAGATTTCATGGTTATATGTTCAGATTCCATGGCATTTTCTAATGATCTTGCAAAATAAGAACAAGGTGTTCTTCATGTTTGCAGCCTTAAGAGAACCTCATGACAACACACTTCAGCCTTTTTTTAGGCGAGGGAGAATCGTTGTACCCAAAGTTATGCCTCTTAGATTTTTAGAAATTTAACAACACTGCCAACGTACATTTTCACGGATTGTTAACACTCAGTCTTGCTATAGGTCTTGCTATAGGTGCAACAATGCTTGTTTAAAAATCCAAAATGAAAGTTAATTGCATGCCAATAATACAACTATGAATGGATAAACCATGGATGGGAAAAATAAAACACATCTACATTAGAAGCAGAATATGTATAACAGGAAGACTACTAGATTATAGGGATCTGCCATAATCGTTGCCATAATTCCATCCCACTAAATTGACCAAATGGCCTAAATAATTTTAACCAGTATAAATTATAGAATATATTATATCCAGATGGATAGAATTTCTGCAGCCATATATATACCCTGTTTTGGGAATTAGAGTATGCTATTATAAAGTTTAATTTTTTTGGAGATTCCAAGATGGATCCACCACAATGGCGGTCGGGAGTGAGATTAGAGACCTTATTGGGAATAGTCCAATATTGGTAATGAGATTGGAATCCTGTGGTCTTATAAATGGAGAATCTCTCTATTTACTAATTCAAACTTTTGAATTGGAAACTTAATATGGTAACAGAACTCTAGATTCCCCTCTCATAATAATCCTAAAAAAAAAAAAAAAAGAGGTCAAGTCACTAAAAAGAGAAACGCAAGATGCACAAAAGAGGGACTATGGTCACCTAAAGAGAGACGATCACCAAAAAGATGGACTATATGTCACCCAAAGAGGGACTATATGTCACTTAAAGAGGGATCAGTCACAGAAGAAGAGGGACCAGTCACCTGAAAAGTGTCATGTATTGCCACATATACTACCACATATACACCACCTAATGGTGGGGTTACATATGAGGGGAGTATTGGGAATAGTACCACAATGCTAATGAGATTGAAATCTTGTGGTCTTATATATGGAGAATCCCTCCACTTACTAGTTCAAACTTTTGAATTGAAAATTTGACAAACCTTAGGACGGGAGAATGGGGTCTGATGTATGCACTAGAAAAGGTCAGGATAATAGATCACTCGACCTCCAAATAAACACCAATCTCAACAAACTGGGATTCTCACCATCAAACTAGGCAATGGTCCTCAAAAGGTTTAATGAATTGTTTATCAATTCCTTGAATTTTAACACACACACACACAAAAGAAAAAGCAATTCTTTGGATTTTTTTTTTTTTTTTTTGGGGAATAAGTAATCATCTATTCTTCGTAACCCAAAAAAAATTCTACTTTCCTCAGCATTTTCCCTACACAATCTTTGATTCTTTATAGTTTCTAGTGAGAGCCAAAAATTGGCATGGTTTAATTGGATTAGAGAACTCCCTGATTCAATCCGTTTTGTTTGACCATTTTGCCTTTTGTACTATTCCCAAATTACATGAAAGGATCGAATTGGTTAGCACGTATCGAATATCAAAATCGCACCGAATATATACCGATTTTTCTCCCTTGTATACCAAACTCTGTATGAAATCGTATATATGCCAAATAAGAAACCATATATATACTAAATAAAAACAGTATATGATACCGAATAGAAACCTATCAATAATCATACCGAATTGATATGGTAATGGTATGAAAAATTGAAACCAAGACCGGTACTTTGAGATAAACAGAGCAATATTCTTTCAAAAATTCCAAACTACAAATTCATGCCATGGAAATAAACATTGTTCCCTGAACTTGATGCTTTTTGAAAGGAATGAGAATTTCCCACCTTAAGAACACTAGAATCAATAAAAGGAACCAAGACAAAGAAGAATAGGAATTTAGAATTTATGCAGCTGGACAACCCAGTCAGTCATGGCAATTGGAGAAGCCTTCAATGGAGGATCACTGTTACTGTTACTACATGCCATGCATGGCTAACATTGATAGAGGAGATTCAGAACAAAGGTAAGAGGCTACCTTGATTTAGCTTCTGGCTTTGGATAAATCGATATGAAAAGGGGCCTCAACATCAAATCCACCTCCGACCTTTTTAGGCAATTGATAAATCTCTAAACAACGAGTTCACCGAATTCCTGTTTGGGCGCTTGACAACAATTTATTTTATTTTATTTTAATTGAAAGAAAATTTTCTTTTCTTTTGACAACCAAACAACATGAATATTTTTTTTTTTCAAGATTTTATTTTCTTTTCTTGAGATTCAAATACATCCTTAATTCAGCATAAGAAGATCGTGTTGAATTGGAAAAGAAAGAACATGGATATATGGGGAATCTTTTGAACGGCAAACAAAAATTGATATGATTGGGGGTATATTTTGGACGGCAAACCAAGATCGACATGACTATGAAGAAGTAGATATAGCCTTTATTCCCATTTGGATGTACACTTATATAACTTAAGGTGGCTGTAAATTTCATGATAAGCTATACGAGGCAGTGAAGGCAGGCAAGTAGATATGCTCTCTCCTGCTTGCCTGCCTCTCCTTCAATTCTATTTCTTGGGAAAATCGGACATGGCCTAGTAAATGGAAGCCGGTTTTCATTGCCCTTGGTGCTTCCGTTGGCTAAATTTGCCATATTTCTCGGTCCACCAAGTCAGCCATAGGTGACCAACTCATCACTTTTTCCTTTGCTTTATATATATATATATATATATATATATATATATATATATATATATATATATATATATATATATAATTTTTTTTCTGTTGTTTTAATTAAATTTCTATTTTACATCTTCTCTTTGTGGTAATTTTAATAGTAGAATTTTGATTTTTCTTGTCGATGTTGTAGTAACATGGGATGGATGCAGAAATATTGCCCGGCCAATACAACAACCGAATTTCCATCCATCTGATGCTCTATCCAATGTTCTATTGCTATTCAAACAGTCGGATGCCGCAAGGCAATTACGATTTGAACAGGCGAAGGTTGCATTGTGAGTAAGTGGCCCACATGCCACTAATCCATTTTAGGTATCCCCTATTAGGAGAGTTATGAGCGTCGGATCTGGGGACATGTGACACCCGGATCACCGTCCATCCTTGATGGAAGGAGACGGTTGGTCTATAAATACTAATGGGTAGGGT